>CM073509.1:28282500-30782500 GCA_037074495.1 Acacia confusa | reverse complement strand
CTGTTTATTTCTTTTCAAATTTTGTTGATTAACAATTAATATGGTTTTGACGCAGTCAAAGAAAATGATTATCATCACCTATCGTCTCTCCTTCAAGCTAAAGCTTAGGCCGACCCGGAGACAACGTTGCATTTCTTCAGAGTCCTCATGAGGGTGTGGAGGATTAAACTGGTAATTTTCTTTCTCCTAAAAAATTCCCAAATTATGCCATTTACAACCTACCATTCTATTCTGATGTTATGCATGATACAACCCTTTTTTTTTAAAAAAAAAAAAGTTTAGTTGTGGTCACTGATATTTGATCTTTATCAGTGAATCATGTTTCTTTTTCTTTTTCGCTTGTAAGTATAATAAATGAACGGAATTATATATGATTTGGATAGATTAATAGGGGGAAAAACTTTTTTCAAGCGTTTTCCTTCTTTAATACAAACTCTCCAAATACAGGATTTGAAACTTCTATTGGCTGTTTTATTTTTCCCATACCAATCTTTGGTCAACTGGTTTCTTTGTTATTCTTAAACAAGTAACTAACACCTCTCTTTTATTAGTATCATATTTTTTTATCATCAATATGATTAGTGTGATTCAATAATTTATGTGATTTGCATTAAACTGCGCAGAGATCCCTTAGTTCCCAGCATGATTTTGTCATGATGGAAAAGTTATTGGGATAACTCAACCTCGGCGTGTTGTTGCTATTACTGTGGCAAAACGGGTTTCTGAGGAATGTGGTGTTGAATTAGGCCCAAAGGTTGGTTACTCTATTAGATTTGATGATGCTACCTCAAGTTCAACAAGGATTAATATAGATGACAAATGGATTGCTTTTGAGGTACAACCTTTGTATCCTTTTCCATTAGATTGAGATATTATACTTGATGAAAATGGTGCAATTAAAAAAATTCACAGTCCGATAATTGTTATTCATGGATTTCTAGAGAATTTATAGACATAATTGAGGCAAGAAGCCTTCGTCCCAACTAAGATAATTGTCTAAGTTAAATCTATCTAAATCCCTTAAAAGTAATATAAAATAATCTAAAACAAATCTAACTCGACCAAAATCATTAAAGAGATACAATGGTTATAAAAAATAATAATAAAATAAAATAAATCCATAAGAAAGATGATGCTGATCAGAGACTTTAGTTTGGGCCTTTTGTTGCTAAATTGGGCCCGATGTGAATTTCCCCCAAAAAAAAATAGCCATAAATTGGGCCTTTAGTTGTGATAGTGGTACTTAAATTTAATACGATTTTTTTTTTGTAAATGTAACAAAGAATAAAGGTCAGATTTTTTTGAACTAAAAGCTGTTTGGTTTATTATTTATTTGTAAAGTGAAAGGAAGTGGTACCATCATTGAGCCTACTAGTCCTTCTTGAATTGGTTTACTGGTACCGAGGCGCTAGTCCGACCCCATCGGTGACTTTATTTTGAACTGGTTTATTAGTTGTGTGAGGTGGGTGTTTGTGGTTTGATGCTTTTAAGAAGAGTCAGAGATCACATAAGAAAATATGAAAATGAGAAAGGTGTCATTATAGCTGGAAGGACTCTTTCCCTTTTGGGTGGATTCGAGCATGGGTTGTGAGAGGGAGGAAGGTAATCACTGTGACAGCTAAGTTCTAGGGACTCTCTGAGTATAGGTTCATAGGCCTGTAATATTCTCTGAGTATAGGTTCATAGGCCTGTAATATTTAATGATGTTGTTTATTTCTTTTCAAATTTTATTGATTAATAATTAATATTGTTTTGACACAGCCAAAGACAAGGGTTAAGGTGCAAAAATACGCATGTGATTTATCACAGGGGGCGCCCAGCACCAAGTGCTTTTTTTGTCCAATAGTAACTATGTGGTTACCAAATGAGAGCAAAAGTCACAGTGGAGGTTAGTTGACTAGATGGTCAATGTTGAGATGGATTGAGAGGGAAAAATTCCACACGTGGAGGCTGAAGTAAGCCTGGGAAATATCCATGTGGGCAATAAATAAATGACTTGTCGGGGAACAATGGCTGATGGACGAAGGCAGAAATTAGAACGAAATTTAGGGATAAGAGACAAATCCGTGGGCAACAGATTGATGAGCCACAAAAAACTCTAGATCTAGGGTTTTCTCGACTATGAAGGACGAGCTTCTAGGGAGGGATTTTTGAGCTTTGTTCGTCTTCAATGTGGAGAGAAACCGACGGGAACGAGGCTCGATTCTGCTCTAATGCAAGCGCTAGGGTCTGAGTAGGAAAGATTTGGTGACCTTGGGGTGAGTCGATGCTGAACGACAAGCTATTAGGAGGAAATGTGTGAGCTACGATTGAAGTGAAGGAGTTGTGATTTGCAAAAGGGTTTCCTAAGCTGACGGTTTAAGCGAGAACATGAAAGGGGAATATTCGTTCAGAAGGTGTAAGCCACCAACGGACAAAAGAGTGTTCCAATTAAGCAACGATTGGGACCTATAAACATTTGCTTTGTTTGTTTTCTTTCGAATATAGTGAAATGACATGGAGGCCCCTGACTTCATTTTATTTTGTCCTCTGTGTAGTCGCAATGGCAGCAAAGGGAAAGGAGAAAGCAGTAATTGATGATGGAGACAATGGGGAAGACATTTATCAAAGGTTAGTAAAACATGTTGTCGAACAATATGAAATGACAATGAAGGGGTGGGAAGAAACTAAGGATCGGTTACTGGGAGGGCATAAGTCAATTATAGATAGTATATTACATGCTGATGCGGGTGGGAAAAGTGAAAAAATAGTGGAAGGAAATGATAGAAACACAGTGCAGGAAATGGAAAAAGACAATGAGGAAAACAATGTAAGAGGAAATGTGGAAGGGGTGATCGAAGAGATGGGATGGGATCATGACGACAGTGATATTGAGTTTCTGGGTTATGATGACAATGTTGTGAGGGATGAAGAAAACATTACAGTTAGTCATACAGAATGTAATGGGTCTGATGATGATGATGATAGTTATGATGGCAGTTATATGGGGGATAGTTGTAGTTTAGATACTGAAGAAGTCTGTGTGATGAATTTGAAGGTGGGGAGCTGGATGTGGAGGAGGGGAGTGAAAGTGATGTTGATGGGCTAGGTCGTGATAGTGAAGATGGGGCCTTGCAACATCTAACTGTCTTGCAAGAGGCTGAGGTTGTGGCTAGGAGGCCTTTTTTGTTGTTGGGATGACTTATAAAGACAAAAAAGAGCTTAAGAGGGTAGTAGATAAGTACTCCATCACCCATGGAGTAAACCTAAAAATTATTCAAAGTGATAAGAAGACTTTCAAGGTCTTGTGTGAAGAAGGATGCCCCTTTACACAGTATACATCTACATTTGGGTTAAGCGTGGGGTGGCAGGTGAAGTCACTAGTTTTTGAGGATATGTGTGCATGAGTTTATGAAAATGCTACAGCTTCTACTACCTGGTTAGCAGAGTATTTCAAGGAAAAGGTCCAAGAAGACCGTCAAATGAAGACAAAGAGATGAAGAAAGAGGTGTAGAGGGATCTTAAGGTCAGTGTGATTATCCATAAATGTAAGAGGGTAAAGAAGAAGATAATGGAGGAAATGGAAGGAAGTTTTAAGGATGAATTTGTAAATTTGGAGGCTTATTGCAATGAGCTGAAACTTTCAAACCTTGGTTCATATGCGTCTGTCGAGGTCAACACCGAGGCATTGGAACATGGAATAAGAATCTTCAAGAGGATGTACTTAAGCTTTAATGCTTCAAAGGTATAATTAGTTTCGTTATTTTTTAAGATTTAATTGGTTTCTATGTGAAATTTTCTCCTGCTTTAAGTTACTTCCAGTGTGGTTTTATCATTGGTTTCTATGTTGACAGTTTTACTTCATTTAATTAGTTTCTAATAGAGATTCTACTAATGATTTCGGATTTCCATTAGTTTAGGGGTAACATGATAGTTAAATTGGATTCTACTAATGACCACTTTGCAGTTTGCACTTCAGGTTTTTTTTATACCCCTTTCTCTAGATGTACCTTTCTTAAGTTTTCTGTGCTAAATATCACTTTCGCCCTCACTGAATACCCTGTTTTTGCATCCTGCATGTATCAGCCTACAATTAAGTGTTACAAAGAAGAGTATAATACATGAGTATAATAATGTTAGTCATTGCCAAATATCTCTTCTGTTGCATGCAGAAATGATATCTCTGGTTACTTTATTACTCTTTGTGAATCCATAATTTTGGATTAAATGTGTACTGGACATGTTTTACAATACTCTCATCATGTGATCCATTGAAAACAAAATAAATACTCTCTTCCCTTTTAGACCTTCATGTTTGATGTGTGCTGTCTTGAGTCGGTGGTATCCTATTTATATCGTATATACAGTTTAATCTCCTGCTTGAAATATGTGGACAATGTGGGCAAAATAAATACTCTCTTCCCTTGTAGACCTTCATGTTTAGGGTCTCTGTTTCTGCTTACCTTATTTTTGCAATTAATTGTTTGTACTGTTATAACTCCCAGCTTTAATCTTCTTCCATGATAAATGCTACACTTTCTAGATTTAATTGGTTTAATTAGTTTCTTCAAAATACTTTTTATATGTTTATTATACTTCAGAATTAGTACTGTTATGTTTAGGGATGTGTGACTGTTCACCGTGCTTGGGATATGTATATTGTTGGTTGGATGTAAAGAAGGATGCAGGCCATTGATTGGTGTCGATGGCACATTCCTGAAAGTTAAATCAAGAGGGATCTTGTTGACAGCTGTGGGAGCTGTGGGAGTTGATGGAAATGACTCCTTGTTTCCCTTGGCACTTACATTGGTTGAGAAGGAAACTGGACTTAACTGGTCGTGGTTCCTCCAATGGCTCTATTACTCTCTAGACCTAGGTGATGGCGAGACCGTGACAATCATTTCTGATATGCAAAAGGTAAAGTTATATGTTTCACATGTTTTAATGAATGTAGTTGCATTTCTGTTGCGTGGTTATATGTAGGAAATAATGAAACAGATCTCACTAACTAGGAATAATAAATACAGAAACATTCAATAAGTGCATACATTGTGCATAAAGATATGGGGAAAAAATTAGTTATACCATTCATTATTCACTATCAACCTTAATTGTATTGAATGCTTCCATGTGTATATTGATTGCTACTAGATGCTTCTATTGTGTATAAGGATGATTACTAGATTCTGTTATTCTGTTATTTCAGGTTTATTGTATTGGATGTTGTTATTTGTACTGGATTCATTATTCACTATTAACATATATTTTTCCTTTTGAAGGGACTCACAAATTCTGTTGGTGAGGTGCTTCCTTAGGTTGAGCACAGATATTGTGCTCTCCAAATTTATGCTAATTGGAGCAAGAAGTGGAGGGGGAACGAGTTCAAGAAGAAATTCTTCATTTGTGCATAGAGTACATTTGTAGAAGAATTCAAAGACAATTTCACATCTTTGGGTTTACTCAAGCGTGAGGTAGCTGAGGATGTCGTGTCTTACAATGTCACTTCATGGGTAAGAGCTTACTTTACTGCAAGATGTAAGTCCTAGGTGGTAGATAATAACATGAGTGAGGCATTCAACACGTGGATATACGAGTATAGGTTCTTCCCTGTTATTAGGATGATAGATGGCATTAGACTTAAGATGATGGCTAAATGGGCAGCGAGTGAATCAAACGTATGTGGCTGGAATAGTGATTTCAGCCCTAAATACATGGATTTGTTTGAGTCTAATAGGTATTTGGCTGTTCAGTGTAGAGTTTTTTTTTTAATGGGGATGATGCCTATGAGGTTGTAGATGGACAAGATAGGCACTTAGTTTATCTTTCTAGGCAAATGTGTACATGTAGAGCTTAGGATTTAACTGGGATACCTTGCCAACATGTCATTTGCACTATGTATCATGCTAAGACAGATCCCAAATCCCAAATATCACACTACTATCACAAGGACACATATCTTAGAACTTATAAAACAAAACTACAACCAGTATGAGGGAAGAAATTCTGGGACACTTCAAAATTCCTCCCAATGCACCCTCCCTCTGTTTGTAAACTTCCTGGTAGACCTCAAAAGAAAAAAAGCAGAACCGATGAAGCAGGGCGAAGGAGGACAAGATCTGCCTCTGCAGGTGGACCCACTGGTTTAACATCTTCTCAAAGTAAAGGAGTTACCATCGAAAGATTAACTAGGCATGGGAAGAGCCACAAGTGTACCCGCTGCAAACAACCAGGCCACAACAAAAAGTCATGCAAGGACGTAAGTATGAGTTACCATCACAATTTCCCTGCATTATCTGTTTGGTGTTTGATATTTTAATGAGCTTCCTATGTGATAATTGTGTATGGTTCCTCTTTCATGTTTGCTACATGTATGAAAAGTGAATAAGTATTTTAATTGCATGTTTAATATGTTTAATTGTTTTTTTAGAGAATAACATTAACTGTAACACATATTTAAGAGGGTAGATGTTTAAGATTTGTTTACAACAAATACTAAAAGTAACTTGTAAATAGAATGATGGAAATGTATACACATGTACTTGAAATGCATTAAGGTAGCTAACTGCATACATTGTGAAATCTGTTTGCACTAATTCTGTTTCCTGCCAACGATTTTCACTACATTTGGGTAGCTAACTGCATACATGTAGAAGTTTATCCCCTGTTTTTTCCCACTAATTCTGTTTACTGGCTGTTAAAGTTAAACATTAGTCTAATTTGTTGATAGATTGACAATAATTCACAATGTGCATAGGTACTTCAACCAACACAACCTACACAAGAAGCACATACCCAGACACAAAGTTCCCAAGTAGGACCCTCAAACACCTAAGCCTAAAGTACATCATACAAGAGAGCAACAAGATCTTCTACAAGGCAGGCAAGAGAGGCATGTGGTTTTGGGATACGATATGATGAGACCATAGGATCTAAGTGTTTTCAATGTAAGTATTGTTTAGTAAAATAATGACTACATTTATTTTTATGTCTATGATTAATCACAAATTTGTTTCCATTTCTGCTTATATTGCAGCCCAAACTGACGTCTAATAGGGTTATTGATGAGGGCATGGGACATATGTCTATGGACAACGACGCTGATCCAGAAACTAGGTTTCCTATCCCAAATGAAAAGGAGTTGAGATTGTCTAGGGGCTATACATCAAGTGATCAAGTAGGTGCACAAAGTATTCAGTTTCATCCCCACCCAATCAATGCTACTCCTCCTATCGACCTTCCGTTTCAGCCTCCTGGTCTGCAATGGAGGGGACAACCATGCATTACAACGTCACAACTATTAGCACATAGTCGAAGTGAAATGCAGAAGAACAAAGGCAAATCAAAGAAGTTTACTTATTAGTTTAATAGTGTTGTTGTATTTATGTGGCCTGGGGTTGTCTACTTCTTTTTGTTATAAATCTGTATAGGCCAAACTCATATCAATCAACCTTGCTTTTGGTTAGTTACTTCACTGGAAAAAAGGCTTGGTAGCCTGCTGACTTGTAATTATTTTGGCAGCATCATTGTAACTGAAAACATTACAGGTAGCCTGTTTTTTGGTTAGTTATTTCACTGTAAAAGGCTTGACAGCCTGTTGATTGGCACTTTGCAATTATTTTGCCTAACTGTAAAAATGCTTGGAAGCCTGCTTTTGGTTACATATTTCCTTGTAAAGAGGATTGGTTAGATATTTCCCTGTAAAAAAGGCTTGGTAGCCTCCTTGTATTTTGGAAGGGAATTGGCATACTTATAAATGTGTCTCCCATGGACAAATTTTATGATAATATAATGCAGGCCTTTTTGGTTTTAGTCATCATTTGTCATCTCAACTCTTCAATTGCATTCTGTTTCGTGCATGCTTTCTATGTATATAATCATGATATTGTAGGTGTTTTATATTCATGTTAAAATTCTTGTTTTGATCATACCTTTATTGCCTTCATACTTTTATTACCTTTATTTGGTCAAACTCTATTTTGTTTTCTGTTTTGTTTTCTTGTTAGTTAAAGGACACCATTACTTAATTAATCATTTCAAAAGGACACCATTATTCTGTTCTATGGTGTGAAGGCCACAAAAACTAACTATAATTCACTCAATGCATGTAACATGAACACTAATTCAACATTTTCACATAATACAAATATTGCACATCATTAATCATTCTTTAACCCCTCATTATAACAACAAAAGTACACTAACACACTAACAATACATTACTACCATCAAATACATTACAACACATACACCAACAAAATACATTACAGCTCATAAAACCAACAAAATTACACATCATCCCTTCTTCACTTCACTTTGTCTAATCTCTTACAAATACCTTACCTTCATGTTTAAGCTTGCTAATGCAAGTTTAAGCTTTAATTTCCCATTGTTTGCTTCACTTTCTTTCATTACATGTTCATATTTCGGCTTCATCACCTCACCTTCAACTACAAGAAGCTCTTCATACAACTTCCCGCACGCATTCCCTTTTCAAAGCTACTTGTTCTCCTCGTATAACTTGTCTATATCATTTAGTAGATCTTTGATAACTGCATTTTCTCTTTCCCCAAACCCAGCATCATGCCATTCAAAATATCCAGCCACTATCCTAACAAGTTTCATCAACAACCATTACAAATCAAGAACACAACCCTTTGCAAATCTCATTCCATTCTAACAAATCTTACCTGGTAGTAATTACGACAGTCGTAAAACCTCCTACTTGGGTTTTCGTCTGACCACGACGTCCACCGGGGAGCTAACAAGTTGTGATGGCAATACCATGGCGGACCTTCATAATGCTCCTCACGACTAGGCCGTCTCAGGAAGACCACCTTCCAACTCAAACCCAAGATTTGCATAACTTTGAATATGAAAAACTAAGAGAAAAGAGTAGAAATGATGTTAAGAACACTAACTTAAAAGTTTAGAAGCTAAAAAATACTCCCCTAAGTCAAAACCATGAAGCCCTAGATACAACCTCTTTGAAACCCCTTTGAAAAATCATATTCTGATGTGTTTTATAAACTATAAATCACGAATTTGTCGTTCGCCTCAGCAAATGGTATATAGAGCACCCTGCATTTTTGCATGATTCACTTAAGTGGATGTCTCATTCTTCAAGAGGAAAAAGAGGTTAACTTCAAAAATTTATATCTAATGATACAAATTTTTTAAAAAATTACAAATTAGAACTTTATATAAAGCTTGCGATGTCCAATTTCTAATGCAAAACAAGTTTCTCAAAAATATTATCATTTGATCCTTAAAGATTCTCAAATTCCGAAAACGTTTAAAAAGTCTGATGATATCACTTCCAATCATCATCCTTAGTATTTCTAAGCCTCAAACATGCTAATCCAACTATTTAATACCTCAAATTATAAATAATATTTAATTAACTCAAAACCTCAACGTTAAAATTTGGGATGTTACACTAACTAGTGAGGTGTCAAGTAGGACAGAAAATAAATACATTTTAAATTACAATCTCAATATCATAATTATACATTTGAGTATATTCAATGTTCTATCGGTTTCTAATTTTTCACCTTTCATTCTTTTTCTTTCTCTTTCCATCTTCGACCAAAAGGTGGTGCGATGGTGTCACAAAAGGGTCTACAACCTTAAAATAGGGTAGGTAATATTTATTTTCTGTTTAACTTTATATTATCTTGTTCTTTTAATTTTTTCCAGGTGAGTTTTAATATTTTATTACTCATATTTTTGACTCGCTCAACTTGGTTTTAGGATGGAGTTCACTTAATTTGACCATGCCTATTAGATAAATAATGAAATTATGATTTTGGAAACTTTTTTCTGTAAGTTGAGAAAAAACTCTTCATACATACTTATCTTGTAAATTGTAAAACTACTTTTAAAAGGTTTCAAAAAACAGACACCCAAGTTAAAATCAAGTTTAGTGAGTTTGCACCTATAGTGAGTTAACTCGATTTATTGAGCTTAAAACTTAAACTCAATAAACTTGATGAGTTGACTCGTGAGTTTGATAATGCGAATCTCTATCCCTGAACTCCTGGTCTATAGGTTGAGAAGTGCAACTTTTAGAGTCTGGATAATTGATGCATTATATATCACTTATAGCCATTGCACACAATACTTATTAACACTACTATAGATTTGTCTATATTTAACATTTTTTTTATTGATGTTTAATAGTTTTTAACTGTTAAATTTTTTTAGTGTTAAATATTTATATGTAATGATTTTTAATTGTTAAATGTTGAGCACTATAATTTAAGGTTTTTTCAAATACATCCGATATGTACTAATGGTTGTAAGACAATTATGGTTAAATATAGTTATCTATATTTAATAGTTTTTAAATAACAACTGTATATATTTTGTATAATACTTAACAGTTAAAATAATGACTGATAAAATATTTGTCGCAAGAGGAAGGGGTTTATTTGACGATTATATAAAAAAACTGCTATATATGTATAATGTTTGATGATTATTGGCGAATAACTATTTAGTATGTTTGAAAAATCTTTTTAAAAAATTGGAGGCTCACTTTCAATTAGCCCCCTACAAAATAACTTACAGAAACAACATATATATACCAAAAATCCAAACATATTCAGTTTTGGCTTGATGTCTCCAAATATATACAAAATAACAAATTTTGACCAATAAGTGCCAACAAATTAAAACGTATATGCAATTCTATCTATACAATAATTATAAATACATTAAAGGTAAGGGAATATACATATGATCAATTGTCCCTTTTCTTTTCCTAGTCTTAGTAATTTTAATGCTCTTTTTCGTTACAATTGTTTTCTTTAATTTGCGAAGCAACTTCCCCTCTTTGATATCCAAATTCCTTAATTGTAGTCATATCTAACATACAAAGCATCGTCCTGATTTAATTGTGTTTCAAGTGACAACCCTTAGAAAAGATCATCCTCATTAAATTCACCTCTCGCATCCTCATTTATTTTGTTTTATAACAAAGCAATAGATCATTCTTTATTAACTCAATCAGGAACATTAAACAGTTGTTTATCTTGAGAAGCCAAAATGAAAGGCTATTCTTTATACCCTTGCATGTTTAAATTTAATTGTATCAACCCTAACTCATCTATTTTCAAAGCATTATTGTTGTCAACCCACTTGCACCTGAAAACTAGAACATGAAATCCTATGTAATCCAACTTCCAAATGTGCTCAACCATGCCAAAGATGACATATTGGCATACATAGGATTCGTATCTTTCACACTTGATATATGCATGACGTTAGAAATAACAGTTACCCTACTAATTTGCATTTTGCTTTTAGCATCCTACTCTTTAGTGTAGAAGGTCCATTCATTGATGACATAGCTTGAGAAAGAAAGCACTTGTTTGTTTGGACCACATTCCTAGAACATTACTTTCTCTAGAACTAAATTATGATATTGTATTTGTCATCCACGTGCTTCTTCAACCATGTTGTGAATTGTTTATTATGTTCTTTGGCATACTAACTTTGTACCCTATTGGGGTTTTCCCTCCTAAGCTCATCCGCATGATTACCTACATGCTCGTCAATCTCTTTGGAGTTCTGAAGTGGGTATAGGTGTGCTTGCTCTTATTGTTGGTTTATGATAGCAATAAATTTCTTTCCCATCAACTCTTGTCCATATGTCCTTCCTTCATGCCTAGACGTTGGAAAGCCAATATCACATGCATCTTTTAAGCAATTAAAACAAAATCCATTCTCTTCTTCACAAATGTACTATTCAATAATGCAACCATATGGCTAGCTACAATTTTTCACATACCCTTTCAAGTTCTTCACCTTGCACTCGATTGGGTACATTTATCTCATATAGACTACACTACACAGTTATACCTCTATAACCAAATGAACCATTATTCAAAGCAAGTTGGAAGGAAAACATCTCCTGCTCACACAACATAGTCATGATTCAGGTTTGTAGCCTCAACAATTTCTTTGGGTCAATCACTCTACTACATAGTGACTTAAAGAAGAAACAGAGTTTCATGAATGTAGGTCGCACCTTTTTAGGTAACGTCGTATTGCTATTGAAATAAAGTTTTCCATCAACACATGGAAATCACATTATTTCATACCCTTCATCTTCAAATCCTTCTTTGATACGAGGTTTCTAATGTTTGACGAGTGAACCTCTAACACTTTCCCTAAAGTAAGAAACTCACAAAAACTTCTTTTTTTCTTGTTTAGATAGTGTGAAAGCCACAGGGTGAAGGAATGTACGAGATCTCCTCTCCTCTAGTGCCAATTCATCCCTTATTCCTACCTCAACCATGTATAGTCTTGCATTTGTGCCATCTTTTGTCTTCCTGGGAATATGAAGTAACGTTCCAAAAATACTCTCACACACATTTTTCTCAATGTAGATGATATTAAAAAAATGTCTAACATTAAGGGAACTCCAATATGGCAAATCGAAGTAATAGACCTTTTCTTTCACTTGCTTGTCCAAACATATTTCCCAAATGGCTTCCCAAATTTACGATCTATCTATTTCATTTTTCCAAAAACCTTCTCACCAATTAAAGGTTTAGGTGCTATCCTTTTATTTGATTCCTCATTGAAGTATTTTCTTATATAGCGATACAAAGGACTCTTTTGCAACCATTTACGATGTCCCATATACGAATTCTTCATACCATGCTTTAGCTTGATCAACTATGTACCCTCTTCACAAATTAGGCATCCATGTTCGCTTTTAATGTTGTACCCTGACAACTTACCATATGCAGGAAAGTCATTGATTGTGCCAAAGATCATGGCCTTCATATTGAATTCTTCTTTCTAGTGAGCATCATATACAGGCTCCCTTTTGTCTTACAACTTCTTCAAGTCTTCAATTAGTGGAGTAAGGCATACATCTATGTCATTCCCTAGTTACCTTGGCCCTGAGATTATAATTGTCAACATCATGTACTTTCGTTTCTTCGAGAGCCATGGAGGAAGGTTATATTTAAGCAACATAACCAACTATATATGCACTGTGGGTACTACTCTGCATCCCAAATGGGTTTATCCCATTAGTAGCCAATGCTAGGTAGAGGTTTCTTGTTTCTTCAGTAAACTTGGGACTCTCAAAGTCAAACTTACTCCATCACACAAAGTTTGTAGGATACCGAAGCATATTGTCTTAAATCCTTTCATCTGCATGTCACCTTAAATTTTCTTGCATCAATCGCATTGCTATACAAATATCTAAATCTAAGTATAATTAATGCCTCCTTTCGACTCTTCCCATTCGCTTGAAAGGATGAGACAGAACTCAAAGGACACTTAGTTAATGATTCATATTCTTTTTTGAACATAATAGAATCATTGGAGCAAGCATGCATCTTTTCATAACTCAAGCCAGTGGTGTTCATCACTTGTTTTGCATCATAATTCTTGGTTGGCATATCATTTCTTGATGGTAGCATTCTTCTCAAAAGCGCAATAAATTTTGTGAACCTAAATTACTTAGCCTGTACATAATTCTTGGTTGGCTTATCATTTCTTAATTGTAGCATTCTTTTTAAAAGCGCAAGTAATTCTCTAAACCTGAGTCACTCAACCCATATTTTGCTTTCTAGCTGTACAAGTTCAACACTGTAGATAAAAATGTGAGCTCAGAACAATTCTCATATAAAGGCTTCTTTGCATTGCTCTTTATCCTCTTAGACTTTTATAGGCATTCACCGAATTCGGCCTTTGAAAAAAGATTGAATAAAAGTGGGTTCAAACCCACCCCACCTTCATGAGTGTTAAGTGGCCTAACCACTAGGCCATTTAGTTTCTTTGTTATATATACGTATTAACAAATATATATATATATATATATATATATATATATATATATATATTGTTGGTTATGATTAGTTTTGATTTATTGTTGGTTATGATTAGTTTTGATGATGTCTTATATAGATGCCATTAGCAAGAGCAAAAAGTTTATATTATATACATTGTCTAATTGCTACATTTAATGTAGATTTGTTCATGTGGAGAAAGAACAAGAAAATAGAAGAAAGAAAGAGCTGATTCATGGAGAATAATCAAGAAGAGAGAAGAAAGAAAGAAGAACTTGTTGAATAAACTGAGAAAATCATTATACAAGCTCTTAGTTTGATTCTTGAAGTCTCCAAGATCAAATGGAAGTTGGGATGGCTCAATTCAGAGTTAAAACAAGCATATATCAGGTTCTGGATGAGCAAAATCGAGCCAGATACTCAAAAGTCAAGTTTACTGCATTACAGGAAGTGATATGCCTCTGGATTATGAGCAAACTCGAGTTTAGGACACAAAACTCGAGTATGGAACTCAAAACTCGAGTTAGTCACTTAATGACTCGAGTTTGTAGTGTCTTCAGCAACTCTGGTGTCTCTGGATCAGCAAAACTCGAGTTAGCCAATGTAAACTCGAGTTTGGAACTCAAAACTCGAGTTAGTCACTTAATGACTCGAGTTTAGCAAGCTTTCAGCAACTCTGTCCAACTCTGTTTCACGATCAGAACTGGCGACCTCTGGTAATTTGATGATATCTCCCAAACCAGAGATTGGTTTAAGGTGAAATCAATTTTGTATGAAACTAAACATCCAATGCGTCATCTGGACAAATTTTCATGCTCAAAGAAGCTGAGATGAGAGAGCTATGAATTTTTGAAGTTGACCCATCTGTTAACGTCACCCAGCAGACCAAGCTTCAATGATTTGAGTGTATCTCACAATCTACACATCAGAATGAGCTGAAATCGATGGTATATGAAAGTAGACTCACATACCTTTCCAGAAACATAAAGATCATGGAAAAAAAAGATCAAATGAGTGAGATATGATCTTCGAAAGTTGACTATAAATTCAAGATGTTGCAAAAATGCTGGCAAAGAACAACCTTCATTCATCAGATCATAACTATCAGAATATAGTGAGTTTGGAGCTGATTCTTCTTGCAATGGAAAGAAGACTTAAAGAGCTTTATGGAGATAGGTACTGGATTCCAGGGATTGATCTTTATCAGGTCAGAAAGCAAAGAGCTTGTGAGAAGGATGTTTGACTGAGCCATGGAGAAGAAAACTCGAGTTTGTGTTAGCAAACTCCAGAAACTCCAGTTTTGAGACTTGACAGAAAGATATTCACTTTTACATAAAAGCCAAACTCGAGTCTGCATAGAAAAACTCGAGTCTGTACAGACACAGAAATGAATCCAAAATTTTCACATTAAGCTAAACTCCATTTTGCAAATCAAACCTGAAGTCTGGAAGATACAGAGAGCACTCAGAATCCCAAGCAAGCTAAACTCGAGTCTAGATTCCCTAACTCGAGTTTAGACCAAACAGAAAAGAACCCAGAAAACTCAATAGACTCCCAAACTCTAGTCTGGCCTTCCAAACTCTAGTTTGCACTTGACCTAGATAAACCTCAAATATTTCAATAGTCACTGAAACTCGAGTTTGCTTCCCAAACTCAAGTCTGGATCATACAGAAAGATCATCCATTTTGGCTACACTACAAACTCCAGTCTATGACCCTAAACTCCAGTCTGGAAAATCAAGAACTTAGGCTTGTTCTTCAAACATAGACCCAAACTCGAGTTGGTCACTAATTGACTCGAGTTTAGCTTCCGGACCAAAATTCCATCCCAAGTCCAGAGCCCGATAGTTCTCTCTGTAAAAGCCAAACTCGAGTTAGCTTTTACAGACTGCAAGTTTAGACCACTAATCAACAGGCATGCTTTCTGGATGAACTCTAAACTCGAGTCTGGAAGAACAAACTTGAGTTTGCATCGAGAATTTTGAAAAATCAAATGATGTTGATCTGCGAAATCTTAATGGGTCTTCTTGAAATTATTTCCTCATATGATATTATTGTTTCTAATGTCCTTGATGAAGTTTTGAGTATTTTTCAGATAAGGTTTAGCCAAGATCAAGGTGAGATCAAGATCCAGGATAAATGCATTAAATGACGAACCTAAAACAGGGCTGACCTTCTCCCTTATCCCAGATGTTCAGCTCAGACCGTTGTAACTCATAAGAATCATCTCAAACGGTCAAATTAAGTTTATGGAATGACAAGAATTCTGGAAGACCATCTACAACAACTAAATCCAAGATTCCAGCCAAGAATTGAAGAAACAGAGGAAAATATGCAACTGTCATATTCCAGATTTACAGCTGAACTTTGAAGAATCAAAGAGAAGAAAATGCAATGGCTAGTTCCTCTTCTTCATCTATACAAGAAGCCCAAAAATGAAGAACAAGGGACAAATATACAAGAGGGAGAACAAGAACAGTGACGTGAGCTTACACAGTGAAAATGCCAATATTCTAACGTCTGCTTCATCTACTCTCTGAATATCTCAATGATCATATATCTAGCTTAGAGAGTGAGATTATATGTATTGTGCTTCAGTGTTTATTCACTTACTTCTGAGAGAGAAGATTCATTGTAAACATCCTATTATTCTGAGAGTTACTCAAGATTGGGTGATCTTGAGTGGGAAACACTTTGTTGTGATTACAGCTTGTAAGGGGAGTGAATCCGAGTGTGGGATTACTTCGAGTATAGAGTGTGTAATCAAGCAAGTGAATTGATTACGGTTTGTAAGGGGGAGTGAATCCTAGTGAGAGGATTACTTCAAGTACAGAACGTGTAATCAAGTTCAAAGCAAATAGTGGATTGAAAATCTCAAGTGAAGCTTGGGAACTGGACGTAGGTCAAAGATTGGACCGAACCAAGATAAATCACAGTTTGCATACTCTCTTCCCTTATCTTTTACATTTCTAGTATATGCTCATCTTTGAATATCTAATTGTCAATTTATAAATTGTGAAAAGTTTTTTTAAAAGTTTCTAAAGTTTATCAAATACCCAATTCACCCCCTCTTGGGGGATAGCCAGGTCTAACATATATATATATATATATATATATATATATATATATATATATATATATATTATTTTTAACATTTTTTCAATCAAGAAACACTTGTAAATCTCATTAATAAACTTGTTATTCTTATTACAAATTTTTTTCATAGTGCTCAGATTTTATTCAATCTTGTGGATCACATTATATATGTATGCATTAATATAATATAATATAACACACACACACACACACACACAAAAACCCACACACATATGTATGTATATATGTATATACATACATGTACGCGGGCGCGCACACATATATGTATGTATGTATGTATGTATACATACTTATATATATGCATTAATATATATATTTATATATTATATATATAATATATATGTATACATATATTTGTGTGTTTGTGTATTATATAATAGATAAATATGATATATATATATATATATATATATATATATATATATATAAGGATTAACAAGATTGAATAAAATATGAGCACTATGAAAAAAATTTGTAATAGGATTTACAAGTTTAGTAATGGGGTTTACAAGTGTTTCTTGATGGAAAAATGTTAAAAAGAATATATATATATATATATATATATTAAAGCACATATATACCAAAGGAACTAAGTAATCCAGTGGTTGAGCTACTTAGCACTAATGAAGGTGGGGTGGGTTTGAACCCCACCTTACCGCTTTCATTCAACCTTTTTTAAAAAGTAAAGATTCAACCCTACCAAAAATGCTAAGGTTATTAAAATTGAACCGGTCACTGAATTAGTTGGAGTACTGGGTTAAAGGTCAAATCGGAGTCAAAACGGGGTTAAATTGATGAGTATGTGAAGATTTCAAATTATTAATATGAAATTATATAAAAAATTATTTTAATAATAAGAATATCTTATTAACCAATATTAAAGTTTCACAAAAGAGAAATATATACTAATGTCTCTTCATGGTCAAGCTAAGTGATAAAGACTAAAGAGAGATAAAAACAAAAGAGCTAAAGTTGGATCCCATGATGGGTATATATTATTATTTATCAGATGCCACAACTTTCTAGTTAGGCACAAATGTACTAAAGAGAAATAGTGGTCACACCTCGAATCTACATAAACACAGCCATACTTTTCTGATAAACAATCAGGCTTCATGCAACACGCTACGTCAGGAGGGTAAAGACAAATTTCTTGTGTTAAAAAAAGGGTTTAATATTTTTGCCTTTAAGGTAGAAACATTTTATCTGCCTCACTCACATAAAAGTGAGTGGGTCCCATTATTATTTTCTCTCTCTTCTCTTGATGGTGGGACCCATTCACTTTTATGTGAATGAGGCAGATAAAATGTTTCTGCCTTAAAGGCAGAAACATTAAACCCTAAAAAATTGAAAGGTGATATGGTTTTATCCCATAGATTTGGATTTGGCTTTCATCCGCTACAAGTTCATGTCCGTTAATTTCAGACTACGTCATTTTGACATAAAAATTGTGAAGCTTTGGCTTTTTTTTTTTAATAAATATTTCAAGGTACTGATGGATACTAAAAAATACTTCATGATCTTGAAAAACTATTTTAGGATCTTTAAAAAATATCCTAAAGTGTATTTTTAGTATCAGCTAGTATCCTAAAATATTTTTTTAAGATCCTAAAATATCATGAAATATTTTTTCAGTACTAGTCAGTATCTTGAAGTATCATTTTAGTACTAGGCAGTACTCCGAAATATTTTTCCAAGATCCTAAAATAATTTATCAATATAGTATTTTTCAGTACCAGTCAGTATCATAAAAATATTTCAAGGTACTAACTCGTACTAGAAATACACTTTAGGATATTTTTTTAAGATCCTAAAATAATTTATCAATATAGTATTTTTCAGTACCAGTTAGTTTCATAAAAATACTTGAAGGTACTAACTAGTACTAGAAATACACTTTAGGATATTTTTTTAAGATCCTAAAATATTTTTTCAAGATCATCAAGTATTTTTCCAGTACCGGTCAATATCTTAAAGTATTTTTTTTAAAGCTTCACAGTTTTTGTTGTTAGTTCTCAATGTGTTTTGATGATAACTAGCAATTGTAAACTTGATATGAAGTTTGTTTTTGGCAATATGAAAATCTCACTGTCAAAGGCAAACTCGAGTTTGGGTATGTAAACTCGAGTTTGAGGGTTGACAGAAAGCTGCTTACTTCTGCGAAGAAAGCCAAACTCGAGTCTACTTGGACTAACTCGAGTTTGAGGAGTTACAAAAAGCAATCAGAAATTTTCACAACGAGCCAAACTCCAGTTTGCAAAACCAAACTTGAAGTCTGGAAGATACAGAGAGCACTCAGAATCCCAAGCAAGCCAAACTCGAGTCTGGATTCCTAAACTCCAGTCTAGACGAAACAGAAAGACACTCGAATTCCAGGCCAAGTTATAAACTCCAGTCTAGAGTTACAAACTCCAGTCTAGATCAAATAGAAAGATTTGAATAGTTTCAGCTCAAACATAAACTCGAGTCTGTCATTGTAAACTCGAGTTTAGGACAAATAGAGAAACACTCGAATTTCTACCATCTTTCCAAAACTCCAGTCTGTCTCCTAAACTCCAGTCTGGAAAATCATGAACTTAGGCTTGTTCTTCAAACATAGACCCAAACTCGAGTCAGTCACTAATTGACTCGAGTCTAGGAGCAGGACCAAAATTCCATGCCAAGTCCAAAGCCCGATAGTTCTCTCTGTAAAAGCCAAACTCGAGTTAGCTTTTACAGACTGCAAGTTTAGACCTCTAATCAACGGACATGCTTTCTGGATGAACCCCAAACTCGAGTCTGGAAGAACAAACTCGAGTTTGCATCGGGGATTTTGAAAAATCAAATGATGTTGATCTGCGAAATCTTAATGGGTCTTCCTAAAATTATTTCATGATATGATATTATTGTTTCTAATGTCCTTGATGAAGTTTTGAGTGTTTTTCAGATAAGGTTTAGCCAAGATCAAGGTGAGATCAAGATCCAGGATAAATGCATTAAATGACGAACCTAGAACAGGGTTGATCCTTCTCCCTTATCCCAGATGTTCAGCTCAGACCGTTGTAACTCATAAGAATCATCTCAAACGGTCAAATTAAGTTAAAGGAATAACTAAAAATCTGGAAGACCTTCTGCAACAACTAAATCCCAATATTCCAGCTAAGAATTCAAAGAACAGAGCAAAATATGCTACTGACATTTTTCCAGAATTGCAGCTGAACATTAGAGGAAGAATTGCAACGGCAAGCTTATCCATTCAGGCTATAAGAGGCTGTGAAAACTCAAAGCAACATACACACAACGAAGCTATCTTGATTATACTTTGAAATTTGAGTCTGTATTGTTATTTTCAACCTGTTCTTCAGTGTTTATCCTTATCTACTCTTTTGAGAGTTTGTAAATTTTTGAAAGCATTTGTTTGTGAGAACTCAAGGTTGTGGAACCTGTGAGTTGGGTTGTTCAATCACAAAGTGTAAGGGGGAGCAAGTCCTAGGTGATTAGGATTGTTTCTGGTCTTCATTGTTGTAATTGAAAACCTGTTGAATTAGTGGAAACACCCAGAAGGTATCTGGGGACTGGACGTAGGTCAAGGTTGAGACTGAACCAGTATAAATTCTGTGTGTCTAAGCTTTTCTTTTTCTACTCTTTTATTATCCATTTCTTAAGCTTCATTTTTAAGAGTTGAAAAGAATTTTTAAAATCCCCAATTCACCCCCCTCTTGGTGATTTCTTCCACTTTCATTTGTGTCAAAACGACACAGTCTAACCGTAGCGGACGCAGCAGACAGGAGCTCACAGTAGATGTAAATACCCTCTCTTATACATGACATTTATCTAACTATTGTTAGAGTATAAGCACACAAGCATCGAATGATTTGGACGACTTAATTGGGAAATAAAACTTTCACAAAATAACTTAGTTTGAAAATATTGAAAATGCGAGGATAAATTTTCGCGAGCGATATCTATCCCATAGGGGGGATCTTAATACAGTAATCTAAAATGTTAAGACAAAAGATAAATGCTTAGACTAATAGTTCTGAATGATAAAAGATAAGCTTCTAAAATAATCCTTACTGTTGCACCTTTCCTTTTGTGCCTGATCTACTTCCTGTTTGCTTAATATGGTCTGGAGTTCAAATGAATGAACCTCAGGGGTAATAGTTAATCTCATGAACAGATATGAAGCATAAATGTCAATATAGCACATGTTAAACTATAAGCATTTACAAGTAAACAAGTTGCACCGTAACTGCAGTTAAAGACTAAGGACCGCAACTCTTATTAGGACACTCAGCCCTATGAGACACATAGCCTCAATTCCATAGTTAGGAAAAACATAACATGTAAATCATCTATAAAAAATGATCAGCTAATACATGAAAACATACATACACGCTATCAAGATTATAGTTACCCACCTCAAGCTTGAATTCTTATCTTTGTCTGAAGGTGTTAGGATCGGTAAAGGTGTCAAGGTATACCTAGAAACGTTTATCATTGTTATTAGTCATCACTTGTGTAGCAAAGTAACCAACTACGCGAAGTCTTTTTATATAGCATGATTACTGACTTAAACATCAAAATATGTAAAAATTTTATTTTGCAGGACTCTATTCAAATAATATAATACAAAGATAAATAGAGTGGATACTGCTCGAGCAAATCAATCAGATGTGCTCGAGCAACCACATGCAAAAAGACCAGACAAAGGTCTTGCTCGAGCATTCTAACTTCTATGCTCGAGCACCAACGAACTTCCCACACCCTTACACATTGTCCTCACTTCGTTTCTCGAGCATGTCAAACCTCTACTCGAGCAACATCGAATTTCCAAAAAAAAATAATGCCCCTGCTCAAGTATAAAGACTGTCTGCTTGAGCAAGCCTTTAAATGCTGCTCGAGCACACTCAAGTCATGCTTGAGCAACACTGGGCCTCTCAGAAACATCGCTTCTGCTTAAGCACAACGAAAGGTTGCTCGAGCACGCCTTTGAAAGCTGCTCGAGCATAGTCATTCCTGCTCGAGCAGCAACGTTAGTTCCTTTTTAACAAGTGTCGTTCTATTTCGACCGTTGCACCAGCTGCTGCGTCTCTTCATCTGAAACTGAAACTGAACCCTTCCTGACAAATTTTCAACCGTCATATTTTTTAAAAAATCCATAAGTTAACCATTACAACCCCTCATCTTTCTTTTCTGTCTATATAATCAACCCCCACTTCTCTTTTTCACTTCACATTCTTTTCTCTCCAAGTTCCCTCCTTTTCTCATATGTTCATCTTCTAACCCATTGTACTTCTTTTTCTTCTTCCATTCATGGCAGGTTCCAGGAATAAATCTACCCAACCTCCATCGAAAAAGCCATGTCGGTACTGACCTTAAGTGGTTTCCGAAAACCCCCCCCCCAAATCCAAGGGTCTGAAACCACCATTGAAACCCCAACCAGTTCAGAAGGGTGTGGTTATCTAAGATTCACCAAGGCCGAAGACTCGCTTTCAAACTGGATCTCTACCCATAGGCAAAGGAAAGCAAACAAAATATCCATCTCCATCCTTATTGAATTCCGATGATTCTAAAAACATGATAGACGAGTTTCATTCAAAGGAAGCGGTTGATCAGTTCCATGCTTCTCAAGTCTCTCATAGTCAAATTCCTCAAGCCTCCAAAAGCCATCAACAAAATGCCTCACTTGCTCAACCCTCCGGAAGCAAGCAACAAAAAACATCACTTCCTCAGGCCTTTGGTAGCAAATGGGTTGTACCGACTAGCAAACCGGATGACGGTAAACTACCTGAACCTTTGTCTGGAATGAATATAAATGATATCACTGTGGATGATCATCGATTGTATGAACATTACTTCGGGCGAAGGTCATTTTGTCCAATAGTATATGTGAACTTGGAACATTTCAAGACAAAGTGCAATTTAGATTTGACTGATTGGCTCCTCCAGTTTATGCCTCTTCTCGGTATCAGTATGTCGTTTTCCCCTGAAGTTGTTCGTGTGTTTTATCACATCATGCGCCTACAATAGAATATTCACGAAGACGATGATGATGTTTTGATTGCTACGATTCGAGGACAATAAATCAGACTCACGGCCCATGATATCAACATTCTTCTTGGGATTATTGAGGCTCTTGAAGATCCTTCCACATTGTTAGAATTCGCCTACCATCAACTTTTTCTTCCAGATGTTCCTTATGATGGGACTCGGGTGAACTTTACTCCTGCCATGATGAAAGATGAATATAGGGTAGTATGGTATGTTTACACTCAAAGCCTTGTTCAGAAAGGGAAGAGTTTCACTCACTTTGTGTAGAGATACTATGAGCGTTTTGCATCTCTAGTTGCCCAAGAACCACGAAATCTTGGTCAATGGATTATATAAGAAATTTTCTCTTTCATCTAAGAGGCTCTTGTCAAACTTCGGACCACCATTCCTTATCCTTCTCTAATTTATGGTATTTTGGAAGTCAATAATATTTGGTACCTCTCAAATGACACAGCCCAGTATCCTCCTCTCTTTGGCAAAGAACATTTGATTTGTCTGCGGATTTCCCTCATTGAGGCCTCATCTAAGAAAAAGGGAAAAGATAAGCCCAAATCTTCTCAGCCTTCTAGCTCACGAGCACCAAATGAAGCTCAATCTTCATAGGTTGGTACTGTGTATGCCTTTGCCCCTTCTTTCGCTCACTCTTCCTTTCAACACGTCATAGAAAATGTCATTACGAAGGCTATTGCTCCAGTCATCACAAATACCAATCAAGTCTCTGCCATAGTGTCTTAGCTCATCGCGCTTGCTAGAAGTGAATTCATCAAGTTGTCCAACACCATTACAGAAAGTTTTCAGACGTGCTTCAAACGATAGGATGACCTTCAGAAGGAACTTAAAAATCTTCAAAACCATGTCTATAGTATCGACAGAACCCTGGACGAGTTTGGGATTAATGTTACTACTTATACTCTTGGTCCGTCTTCCTCCATCCCACCAGTTCCCACTCAACCTTCTTCTCCTGTTCATTGCCCCATCATGGCATCCACTCCTATTATGGACTCTACTCCAACCACCGTTGTCCTTCCATCCTCTATGACCTCTCCCATTGATCCTTCCACTGTCAAACTTCCATCTCCTCCTGACTCTCCTATTGCCTAGGCTCCCCTTTTTGTTGATGACAAGGGGGAGAGGAGTTTTCAGTTTCGATTATCAATTATGTCTAGGATGATGTTTAGAATAAATATATCAGTTATGTTTAGAATGATAAATGTACCAGTTATATCCAGGATTTGTGCGATCTTTCAATTATGACTATGTTATCTGTTTTTATCAATCAAATGACTATGCTATGTATTTTATCATCTTATTATTTAAGAACTCAATATTGCATCAATTAAAAAACTTGTCAAAATTGTCATCATCAAAAAGGGGGAGAATGTTGACTCTAAAATATTTTGATGATCACAATCTATCAGATTATTACCCCAAACACTCAGCAATTTAAATGCAAGAAGAAAATCCATTTAATTCGTAGCATTGATGCCCGAGCAGTGAACAAGGCATGCTCGAGCATCAATGGCTTGTTGCTCGAGCAGCATCAAGTTCTACTCGAGCAACAACAGGTGTCGCCTTAAGCATCGTTGATGCTCGAGCAGTACCCAAGGTCTGCTCGAGCAGCAAGGCAATGCTTGCTCATGCAAGATGGTGGTTGCTTGAGCATCAGCGGAGGTGAGTCCCTATTTCGCCCCTGCTCAAGCAACATCAATAGGCTGCTCGAGCAGACATACAAGCATTACTCGAGCATGAAGGGATCATGGTCGAGCAACAGTGGAGGCTCACCATGGTTAAAGCTTTTCAGAAGCTTGCTCGATCAAGCTTGTCCTCATGCTCGAGCATGGGATGACTTTATGCCCAAGCAGACATTTAATCATGCTCGAGCAAGAACACCTCTATTTTTTTTCCTAAAATCACTGCATCAATCCTGAAATATTCAAGTATGATCTTATACTGCACATATCTTTATGAACTAATATTGCAAACCACTTTTAATGAGTTTTCTGATGAGTTTCAGATATTTGAATCATGGATTAATGGCAAATCTCCGAAAAAGCAATCGGATGTCAGAAGCATTAAATGTTGTTACCGAATATAGTGAAAATTTCTTTCTCCAACATTTTGGGCATTCTCTGATTATTTAGCAGCACATTAAATGTTATTTGTCAACAAACAAATTGAATAGAATAAGGAATGTTTGAGATAAAAAAAAAAAGCATTGACAAATATACATAGATATACGGAACAACATCAGTCTAACAGCTATTTTTGAGAAACAACGAACAACATTCGAGATTCATCAGCGGTCATTTAATTCCATCAACTATAAATAGCAAAAGACTTAAATTCACCAACTAACCCTGAAACGCTGAACATTTATTGTGAATTTATTGCTATTTGAATTTCCGATCAAATTTTCTTATTCTGTTCTTTAATGTTCATTTTATCCACTCATTAAGGAGCTTATATCATTCAACCTTTCCTTTTGTAAATCTTGATATTGTGGAATCTCAAGAACGGGTGTACAACTATAGCTTGTAAGAGGGAGTGTGTCCTTGGATTGGATAGAATCCTGAGTACAAGTGTGTCCTTGGATTGGATAGAATCCTGAGTACAAGTGTGTGAGATTGTAACAGTTATTGTGATAGAAATACCCAAGCAATTGGGGACTCGACGTAGGTCGACGAGTTAGACCGAACCAGTATAAAATTCCTGTGTCTATTATCCTTATTATCACTGTCGACCATTTTAATTTCAAAAAGATTTTTTTAA
Organism: Acacia confusa; assembly: GCA_037074495.1. NCBI lineage: Eukaryota > Viridiplantae > Streptophyta > Magnoliopsida > Fabales > Fabaceae > Acacia > Acacia confusa. The sequence continues at coordinate 30,756,791 of CM073509.1, read as the reverse complement.
AAAAAATCACCTATTCAACCCCCCTGTAATATCCCAAAATCTAGAACCTAAGAATTGAGAATAAGCCTAAAGTAGGCAGACGACTAAGCCCAATTTGAGAAGAGTCCCAAGTATGTTAAGGGTTAGGAAGCCTCTTAGGGACCAATTAACTTGGCATTTTGTGTCCCAATATCGGGTAAGACTCGAGCAGGATGCGGAGTCGACACCGATAAAGTAACTTTAATAAAGTAAGGTCATGATGACATACTTTTGTGTTGGACCAGTAAAAGCATGACACGTGTCCCTTCATAATTACAAGTGCAAAAGTCAAAAAGCTTGTGAAAGAAGCTATGTGAAAGGAGATATTTTGAGGGCATTTTGGTAAATTGCTATAAGGGACACATGTGCATGCAATTAATTTGTAATGATGACTCAAAAGCTTCTTAAATAAGTTTCAAATTCGTGCAAAGTAAGGAGGAGAGAGAAAAGTCACCAAAACTTGCAAAATAAGCCAAGTTAAGAGGATATTTTGCAAGGGCACTTCAGTCATTTGGTTTGGGGGGTTTTTAAGTACCCTCTTGACATATTCTAAGACATTTTGCACTCCTGTTTGCATGAGTATTTTGATCAAGAGATCAAGGACCATAGAAGTTAAACTGACAGTGAATAAGGGCACATAAACACTTATATGGTGTTAATTTGTTGGTAAAATGTCATTTAGCTATACCCTAAGGTATGGGACAATTAGCGGAGCAAAAATGTGCTACAATAAATATGCACATAACATTTCCTGGATGGATAAGGGTTCCCTGCGTTTTTGAGGTTGAAAGAAAAACCAATGAACCAAGGTGTCACATCATCAGGTAGGTGGAATATGTGGAAGTTGGAGGTGTCAACAAGGCAAGAAGAGAGAAGGAATACATGGCTAAACCCTAGAGTGACACGTGGCGTGGAATTGATGAAGGCTTGACTTTTTACCATGTAGTACAATGGTAATTAATGAAGTCATTAATGGGAGGAAGGCAAAAGTCAACTAGCTTGCCCATTAAGTTACAAAAACGTGCAGCTAGGTGAGGGCAAGGAAAAAACTGAATAAGTCACATATTAAGGCTCAAATACATGCTCAAAGACTTGGGAAAACATTGACCAATGAGAGGGAACCAACAAATACCAATTAGGGGCTCATTTATGAGGTATTTAAATCAAAAATCTGACCCTCCAAAGAGTTGATGTCATCACCTTTCTGATCATGAAATTTGGCACCACAAGAAAGTGACACATGGCGTGTTCTGGACATGATAAGCGGCGTGTTCTAGACCTGACACACAGTGTGTTATGAACTTGACAAGTGGCGCGTCCTGGACCAGACACGTGGCACATTTTGGATCGCACCCATGTTCTATATATACCCCTTTCCCTCAAGGGTCTTTAGGCCATTTTCGGCCAAAACATGGAAGGAAAAGAGAGAGAGAGAATGAAATAGGAAAAGAGAAGAGGGAGAAGGAGCAAGAGGAAGGGGAAGCATACATTGAAGGTTAAGGTAAGATAGTGCAAGATCTAGTTAGATAAGTCTTCAATCTTCTTCATAACATTCTTATGGTTCTTTATGTTTAAGGCCGACGCCATCAAAGGGCATGAAGAAGGAATCCAAGTTGGATTAGGTCCAAGATCAAGACAGATACATGTGTGGAGTAACTTTTAAACATCAGGGGAATTTTATTAAGACTGATCAGCTGTCAGGTGGGTAACTGCTTACTCGCATACTTTATGTTACTTTGGCATGTTATGTTGATCATGATGTAGGAGATCGAGCTGTAGTACCTATTGGACTGTGTGTCCTTAGGGTTTTGTTATAGTACTAAGGGCATGTATGATCGGGCTGTGGTGCCTACTGGGCTACAGTACCGAGAATTTGTTGGGATAGGTAGGACCTATATGACTGTGTGTTTATAGGCCATTACGAGGCCCTGCGCGTGAAACGTATTGTGGGGCTTGTCTTGACCGGGCAGTCCTGCGAGTTATGCCAGAGGTAGAACATACATGTTAGATGGTTTGTGCTTGAGGTAGAATGATCTTCTTTACTTTCCTATTTGTGATTTGCATTGCATACATATAGTATTTGAGTTTGACAGATACCCTGGGATTCAATTTTGAATCCCAGACCATTCTAGTAATACAGGTGTTCAGGTTGAGCTAATCAAGAGTATAAAGGTAAAGGCCGGGAGTATTGATGCAAAGAGACAAAGATGCTTTAAGGAGGCTTAGTATTGTATAATATTATTTACTGTTTAATATTTTATTCAGGATTATTGTATCTACGAGAATTTATATTTTGGATGTTGTAGTAAATTTATTTGCTTTTACCAATATATCGTATTCGTCCAAACTAATTCAATGATCTGCTGCGTAATATTATGATATATGCTAACATGGAATAATTAAGGGAAGGTAACAAATATAAAAGGGATCCCTCTAACTCGCCACTCAAAAGGGCGAGGCTGGTAGGGGTGTTACACCCCCCTTCTAGGTGATACTTCTGCTCTTCACTTATGAATACTTACATACGCACACTTTCAGCATACTTTCAGAGACACTTCATGCATCATACAACATATATATTTGGTAGCCAATATACACACACGCACATGCCTCCAACGTTTTCCTTCTCTGGCACATATCAACATATATATAATAACTAATACATACACACACATGGCCTCAATGGTGCATACATATTCTCACCCACAACATGCATTTGTCTAACACACACACACACACACACAAGCCTACTAAGGGTGTAATACGGTGGCAGATCTTGAGATAAAGATTTGGGGGGCCAAATGTATACTGATTAACTAATTAAGAAAAAAATATTTGAGGAGGCAAAATATATAAATATTTAGGACAAATGTATACATTTTTTGACCATACACACACACACACACACACACACACACACACACACACATACATATATATATATATAATCCTATTTTCATTAAATTTTTTTCAGAAATTTTTTTTGGGAGGGGGGTGGCATCTACTAAGCTTCGCCATTGTGTATATATATAACTAAACACCCTCCACTAGGCTTGTGTGAACACACACACACACACACATATAGCAACTTAAATGATTACACTTACGGCATGCATATATAATTATCAGTAACTATAAATAATAGTATATACACATACATAGGCAGCATCATATATGTGTTGGAAATTATGCCCTAGGGGCTAATCATTAAATAACTTCCTAATTTGATTTATAAAGATAAATCAATGATTTAATAGATATCATATCTCAATTAGACAAATTGATTTATGAAGATAAATCAAATCAGTTGGCTTCTAATTTGTATTAAATAAATTGATTGGATTGAATCAATTAGACAGATTTAATTTCCAATTCAATTTCAAAATTAATAAGATTGATTTTGAATATTTAATGTGGCCCATAAGGGTTATAAAATACCCTTAGGTTGTAAGTAATTTGATTACACACACAAGAGAATTCAAGAGCCACAAAGAATCCCTAGAAGAGAGACGTGAGACAAAAGCTTGAAGGCGCTAGCACGCTGCCATTCGTGTTGGAGTGCTGTTCGGTGTGGATACCGGTAGAGGGAGTGGATTCGTAGAGTCGACTCCTAGAGATTAATTAATCAAGAAGGTGTTAGCCCACGAGTTTGCAAAGCACGCACACAAGTTTGCATGGGTACGGTTTCTAATTACTAACCCGATTTAAACGCTGTTGATAGACCCTCTTCTTGAGATTTGTAGTTTATTGAATAAATTTAATTCCGGTGCGTGTACGAATCCCAACAATGGCATCAAAGGCAGGTCAATTGTGTGTTTAAATTGGGTTTATATTCTTAATATGATTATATATGTGATATATATATTTATATTATATAGTTGACGTACATGCATCGCCTCATGAAATATAATTTTGGATACATTGTGAACATCATTTATTTGATGCATAATTATGTTCTTTCACAATGCATGACATTATAATAATCATGAAGTTAACGCATAGTGTGCCAAAGCTATATTTGACGTGGTGTTCTCCCATTATATGAGATTGTGGACATTTCGGAATTGATATTAACGAGGTGATGTGGTGTGTTTAGATTACTATAATAAATGACGTGGTATATATGGTATTGATTGTTGATATATCACGTTATAATCGCTCTTGTTATTTAGGGATTATAATTATGTTGTGATATTTTAATCATGACATTTTCTTTCATATTGTACGAATAATTACCTGTTGTAATTTGCCTTTCAAAAGTTGTTTGGGTATGGTGAACAACATGGCTCTAGCATTTACAATGGTTGTAATATTTAAATATGGCCTGCGAGCCATGCCTCTCTCTAAATATTCTTAATGTACATTCTCTTCTCATCTCACTCCCCTCGTATGTTGAAACGAGGTTTCTCTTGATATAATTTTCTTTTCTTATTTAGAGAAGTCCCCTCTTTGGCTTGAGAGGATTTTAGGTTAGGTGAGCCATGTTGTGTCACGTTTTAATTATGCTTTTGATTAGATCATAGCATGTTTATTTTGTGTATTATGTGTTGCTTGTATGAGATACAACTATAATTGCATTCATATGAAAACAATTAATTAGATTAAACCCTCCAAATGAAATCTTAAGTCGTAAGTCAATTAATGAATACTTGCCAAAGCCTAGATCGCTTATTTGTATGTTCCACCAAAGTGGATGCACTTGAGTTATCTTAGTGAGACAAGAGTGGGTAATGGTGATACACAACATTCATTATTGTCTTGACTTAATTGAGATTATCAAAATAGTTTTGGATCTCAAGGCATTATATGGGATTAAACGTGTCGGTCATATGATGATGAATCCCATAAAGATCTAAGAGTTACATGTAATGTAATTGGCAAAGGGTTTGCCTACCTAAATAACTTGATTTTAAGCGTCTTGCCAAAGCGGACTTAAATTTAAGCGAAATATGGATCTTAGCCTACTAGAAATAATATTGAGGGTTATTAATTTAGTGGGAGATTATTAATTAACTTTGCATATTTCTTTTAATTGTAGAATCATGTCGACTAGTAATACCGCTACATTATCACTACAATCAGTCCTTGAGAAGGACAAACTGAATGGGACAAACTTTCTTGACTGGTTTAGAAACTTGAAAATTGTTCTCAAGCATGAAATAAAGGTTTATGTCCTCGATCAACCCATTCCTGACGAGCCTGCAAGTAATGCTCCAAGAGCTCAAAGAGATGCTTACATGAAGCATAAGGATGACTCTGTGGATGTAGGATGCCTAATGCTTGCCACTATGGTTCCAGAGCTCCAAAGAGATCTAGAACATATGGAGGCTTTTGAGATGATTGTACATCTCAAGGAAATGTTCCAGCAACAGGCAAGGCATGAGAGGTATGAGACCACAAAGGCCCTACATTCTTGCAAGATGGCTGAAGGTGCATTAGTTAGTTCTCACGTGTTGAAAATGAAAGGCTATATTGATCACCTTGAGAGACTTGGATTTCCCATAAGCCAGGAGTTAGCTATAGATATGATCGTAAAGTCACTCCCGAAAAGTTATGATCAATTGTCATGAACTATAACATGAACAACATAGAGAAATCAATTTCTGAATTGCATGGAATGCTCAAAACAGCTAAGCAGAGCATTAAGAAGAAGCCCGGTACTATTTTGATGGTTCAGAAAGGAAAGGGTATGAAAAGGAAAGGCAAGGGCAAAAGAAAGGGAATGGCTCAATTGGTAAGACCAAAGAGTCAAACAAGCCCGAAACTAAGCCTGCAACCAAGAAGGTAAAGCCTTCGAAGGACAGGGTCTACTTCTTCTGCAATGAACCTGGTCATTGGAAGAGGAACTGCAAACTCTACTTGAAGATCTGAAAAAGAACAAGAAGGATGGCGGGGCTGTCGCTTCAGGTATTTATGTTATAGACATTCATTTTTCTACTTCATCTACACGGGTATTAGATACTGCATGTGGTTCTCATATTTGCACAAATGTGCAGGGTCTCAAGAACAGTAGAAAATTGAAGAAGGGCGAAGTGGACCTGCAAGTTGGAAACCGAGCAAGAGTTGCTGCTTTAGCTGTAGGCACTTATGAATTAGTTTTGCCCAGTGGGCTTTTGTTAATTTTGAACAATTGCTTTTATGTTCCTGCTTTGAGTAGCAACATTGTTTCTCTTTCTTATTTGGATAAGGAAGGTTTTACTTCCATTACTAGGAATGGTAAATGTTCTATTTATCATAATAACATTTTCTATGTTGATGGTGATTTGTATTTTGGTCATTATTTACTAAATTTAGAACATCCTAGTAATGGACATATCTATAACGTGTCTACCAAAAGGATCAAGTCAAATGATTTGAATCCGACCTACCTATGGCATTGTCGTCTAGGCCATATAAATGAGAAATGCATTTCAAAACTCCATCAAGATGGATTTCTTAACTCATTTGATTTTGAATCATTTCATACATGTGAGTCTTGTTTATTGGGAAAGATGATAAAGGCACCTTTTACTGGGCATAGTGAGAGGGCCACTGATTTATTGGGCCTTATACATACTGATGTGTGTGGACCAATGAATACATCTTCCAGAGGAGGTTATATGTACTTCATTACATTCATAGATGATTTTAGTAGGTATGGGTATATCTATCTAATGAAACATAGTATGAATCTTTTGAAATGTTCAAAATATTCCAAAATGAAGTGCAAAACTAACTTGGCAAAACAATTAAAGCACTTCAATCTAATCGAGGTGGTGAATATTTAAGCCAAGAGTTTATTGACCATCTTAGAAGTTGCGGGATCATCTCACAACTAACTCCTCTAGGAACGCCACAATGGAATGGTGTTTCTGAGCGGAGGAATCGAACTCTATTAGATATGGTTCGATCTATAATGAGTCAAACATATCTCCCGCCATCCTTTTGGGGCCATGCCCTAGAAACAACTGCGTTCACACTAAATCGTGTTCCATCAAAAGCAGTTGAAAAGACACCATATGAGATATGGACTGGGAAGAAACCTAGTTTTTCATTTCTTAAAGTTTGGGGATATGAGGTTTACGTTAAACAACAAACCTCTAATAAATTATCATCCAAATCCTCAAAATGCCTTTTTGTGGAGTATCCTAAGGAAACTAAGGGATACTATGTCTACAATCTCACGGATCACAAAGTGTTTGTTATCCGTAATAGTATCTTTTTGGAAAAGGAGTTCATCTCTAAAAGAACCAGTGGGAGTAAGATAACCCTTGAAGAAGTTCAAGAATCACAAAACAACGTAGAACTACAAGTGGAAAATAAAGAAGACTCACAACAAGTTGATGAGCCTACTCTAGTAACACAAGGCCCACGATGGTCTGATAGGACACGGCAAAAGCCTCAAAGATATGTACTTCTGGCTACTGGAAGTCGTGATATCTTGCTCATTGAGCAGAATGAGCTAACTACCTTTCGAGAAGTCATAGTGGGACCAAACTTCGAAAGATGGCTAGATGCCATGAAATCTAAAATGCAATCCATGTACGACAATAAGGTATGGACCTTAGTCGATCTACCTGCAGGTGTAAAAACCATTGGGTGTAAATGGGTTTTCAAGGAGAAAACTGACATGGATGGCAAAGTAAGTGTCTTCAAGGCACGACTGGTTGCAAATGGATTCACTCAAGCTCATGGTATAGACTATGATGAAACCTTTTCCGCAGTTGTAATGGCCAAATCAATCAGAATCCTTCTTTCCATAGCAGCATATTATGACTATGAAATATGGCAGATGGACGTCAAAACAGTCTTCCTTAATGGAAAGCTACTTGAGGATGTGTACATGACACAACCTGAAGGCTTTGTGCATCCAAAGGAATCCCGTAAAGTTTGCAAGCTTTAAAGATCCATTTATGGATTCAAGCAAGCATCTCGGAGTTGGAATCATCGTTTTGATGAAGTAGTCAAAGAGTTTGGATTCATTCAAAACATTGATGAACCTTGTGTTTACAAGAAGGTTAGTGGGAGTACAGTTGTATTTCTAGTGCTTTATGTAGATGACATCCTACTCATTGGAAATGACATCCCTACCTTGCAAAGTGTCAAGTCTTGGTTAGGAAAGTCATTCTCAATGAAAGATTTAGGTGAAGCCTTTTACATCCTTGGGATCAGGATCTATAGAGATAGATCCAAGAGGCTGATAGGCCTAAGTCAGAGCACATACATAGACAAGATACTGCATAGATTCAGTATGTAGAATTCTAAAAGGGGTAACATGCCCATATCTCATGGCATCCATCTCAGTAAAGATCAATGTCCTAGCACACCTGATCAAAGAGATCGTATGAGTAAGATTCCATATGCATCTTCCATTGGATCTATCATGAATGTCATGTTATGTACTCGACCGGATGTCTCATTGGCCTTAAGTATGACCAACAGATATCAACAAGACCCAAGTGAAGCTCATTGGACTGCTGTCAAGAATATCCTGAAGTACTTAAGAAGGACTAAGGACTCATTCTTGGTATATGGTGGCTTGGAGGATGAGCTTTGTGTGACTGGTTACACAGATGCAAGTTTCCAAACTGACCAAGATGATCTAAGATCGCAGTCAGGATATGTATTCCTGTTAAATGGTGGTGCGGTAAGCTGGAAGAGCTCAAAGCAAAGTACTGTAACAGATTCTACAATGAAAGCTGAGTATATAGCAGCATGAGATGCAGCTAAAGAAGCCGTTTGGATCAGAAAGTTCATTACTGAACTAGGGGTGGTTCCTACCCTCTCAAATCCAATAAACCTGTTTTGTGACAACAACGGGGCTATTGCGTAGGCCAAGGAGCCTAGGTCACATCAAAGGACCAAGCATATACTCAGACGTTTTCATCTTATCAGAGAAATCAATGATAGAGATGACATAAAAATATGCAAAGTACCGGGAGAAGACAATGTTGCTGATCCTCTTACTAAGCCGCTTGCACAAATAATACATAAACGTCATGTAAGGACAATGGGAATTAGGGAAATCAATGATTGTGCCTAGTACAAGTGGGAGTCTTCTATTGGAAAGGCTAATCATTGTACTTTAAACATTATTATTATTTAAAAATATTTCTCCATTTTGTTATCATAACATTTGCATGTTTATTATGATGATTGTATCCTTGGATGTATCTTAAAAATTGTCCTAAATGTCCCTGGTTGGTCATCTATGTGGGAGCAAAGATGAAATAAGACCAGTATGAATTCGATAAGATATAGAGATACAAATCAAAGTCATAGGCACTTGTAAGAGTACAAGGTGCTGGACCGATCCACTATGAGAAAGCTGCATGGATTAAGTCATAAGCTTTTCTCATGTATAACCATGTCACAATGCCCTTTGACCTGAGATCACCATGGATTCCTACATGAAAGTCGTTGATCTTTGACCTAGTCAAAAGTTACCTTTAACCAGGTGATGATAAAGGCTTTGATCGAGATTGGTGGTTTTCATGCAGAGGAATGTGAATGGTCAAGATGGAATTTGTCCCTCACATTTGTAGAGAGATAATACTGGGCCCCTCGATGAGGGAGTCTAAGAAATGTATAGCCATACTATGATGGAATAGAGTTTCCATTTCAATTATTAGACTACTCAAGAATCAAGAAAGTAATGGTCAAGAACAGGAGGATGACACTATCCATGCTTCATCCCTGACCAAATTATCGTGTGACAAAAGGGACGTTGACATGGTTGCATGATAGGTTGTATCGAAAATCAATCCTCATGTGAATTGGGTAGTCACAATGTCTTGCTAGAGGCCACTTGCGACTTGTGGGCTGGTACAGTATTAGCCCGCTGCCAATCTCATGTGAGCCTACAGAGTCACACACAAGAATAGCCTAACACGAGCAATAATGTCCAGATTGATTGAATCTAAGATATGTCTAAGATTTAATGAATACAACGTTTTATCTAGGGAGGATATATATATCTAAAGATTGCACCTAATGCAAGTGGGAGTCTGTTGGAAATTATGCCCTAGGGGCTAATCATTAAATAACTTCCTAATTTAATTTATGAAGATAAATCAATGATTTAATAGATATCATATCTCAATTAGACAAATTGATTTATGAAGATAAATCAAATCAGTTGGCTTCTAATTTGCATTAAATAAATTGATTGGATTGAATCAATTAGACAGATTTAATTTCCAATTCAATTTCAAAATTAATAAGATTGATTTTGAATATTTAATGCAGCCCATAAGGGTTATAAAATACCCTTAGGTTGTAAGTAATTTGATTACACACACAAGAGAATTCAAGAGCCATAAAGAATCCTTAGAAGAGAGACGTGAGACAAAAGTTTGAAGGCGCTAGCACGCTACCGTTCGTGTTGGAGTGCTGTTCGGTGTGGATACCGGTAGAGGGAGTGGATTCGTAGAGTCGACTCCTAGAGATTAATTAATCAAGAAGGTGTTAGCCCACGAGTTTGCAAAGCACGCACACAAATTTGCATAGGTACGGTTTCTAATTACTAACCCAATTTAAATGCTGTTGATAAATCCTCTTCTTGGGATTCGTAATTTATTGAATAAATTTAATTCCGCTATGTGTACGAATCCCAACAATATATATTTACATCACGTTACGTTAGACAGCCACTCACACCGATGAAAAAAAAAAAACATAGATGATACCCCCTGTGTTTTTCGTTTTCCAGTATGGAGTGAAGTATTTTTGGTTATTTTTCTCATCTTTAAACTTTATATTGGTGACGTCGAGAATCAGAGGAAAAGAGACTTGCAACTCACCTTTGCTAGTCAAGTGTGAATGACGTGAATTACTGATGTTCTTCTTCCCCTGATTTCGAAGCAAGAAATAGAGCAGCTGGTTTACTCCTCTCTCTCTCTCTCTCTCTCTCTTTCGGTCTCCCTCAATCTTGACGCTCTCTCCCTCTCTTGGCCACTCACTCTCAGCTTTCTCGCGTCTCACTCTCTCAGACCCTTACCTTCGCTGGCTGCGTGAATGGGAAATGAAGGAGGCAATATATATATATATATATATATAATAGTGAGCAATGGTCCAGAGGAACCTAGGGTTCTAACCCTAGGTGAAAGCAGGTTCCAAGAGTAGCAAAAACGAACTCCAATTTCCTCCATGGTACAAGCTTGCTTCACCGAAAAAGGGTACCTATTCAGCTGTGATTTTCTTCTGTTCTTCACCGTGCTCTGCTTCAGCGTTTTGGATGAGAGCTGAGAATGATTCATTTCGGATATGGGTTTTAGGCTCTTGATACCTGTTGGGTTGAGGAGATTAAATGAATTGGAAATTGTTTTGCTGTGAGGTCATGTTAAATGAATGGATGGGATAATAGTTTTGGGTTTTAAACCATGGGCCGTGAGATGAGAAGGATAATAGGCTGGTGAGAATAAATGAATTGAAGGTTTTGAAAATGAATAAATGGACCAAATGAATATATGGTTGAGTTACTGTAAAAATTTTCCTACTTGATCCTCTTCAAGACCCATATTTGTAAGTATTGGGTAATTATCAAAATCAAATCCTTAATTCCATTTAAGGATTTTCTTTCTCAATTAATTTTTTTTTTTGCCTTAAAATATTATCTCTAAATTATTTATGTCAAGAATTATTCCCTAATTATTTATCCTTAATTTATGGGAAAATATGCCTTAAATTTTAATAATTAATTTTATAATTATTTTAGGGAAGATTTCACAATAATTTTCATATAATATTGAAAATTCCAAATTACAAAATTTGGGATGTAACAGCAGATGCAAGCCAAATCCAGATTTTTCTCTTCTTTATCCGACGGATATTTAGAGAATACATCGAAAATGTAATACATCTACTAGTGGGCATTTCACTAGGTTATTTCCAGTTCAATCTCCGGCAGTTCAAGAATCAAGCCCCATCTTTTCTATTTGGTTTTTAACTATTTGGCCTAAAAGTGGGATTCATCGGTCTTTGCTATTTATTACAAAAATGCCTTATAAATCATAATTAAGGGAGAATTAAAAAAACACAGATGGAAAAAAATTTAAAAATTTAACCATCTAAATATTTTTCTTAATTTGTATATGTTTTTGGCAAAACTGGCCACAAGATGGAGAAGAGGTTGAGCATGACTTGTTCGTCATCACAGAAATTATTACGTCCGAACTTTTTTGAAAATATCTATCAATGATGAAGAAAATAAAGTGAAGTTTGTGCAACCGTTGCATCTTGTAACAGACCTTGCAGTGACAAAGGCCCGTTGGGAGGGAAAATATGTATTACATATGTAGGGGCTGCTTGTTAAATAGTGCCAACATATACATTTGTACAATAATTTTTTTAACTAACATTTGTTAAATGAGCTGATTTAATATCCGATACAGTTTTACATTTTGTAAAAGGAAAAAAAAAAGTTAAAGTATAGTTTTGACTTAATCTTTATGTTTTGCACCATTTTAAAATCTTCACGTGTAGCTTTGCATGGTAAAATAGTTAATAGTATATTTGCACATTAACCTATTATTTTATAGGAAAAATAGTTAATAGTATATTTGCACATTAACCTATTATTTTATAGGATTAAGGTGCAAAAATGTATATGTATTTTACCTCGAGGAGTGTGTGACACCAAGTGTTTTTTTAAGTGTAAAAATACACACGTGGTTACAAATTAAGTGCAAAAATACCGTTTAACCGTCAAATTTGACATTGCCCGTTAAGTTTAACTTTTTTTACTTTAAAATGTGCAAAAATATACATGTGATTTCGTAAAAAAAGTATTCAACACCATTTTTTTTAATTTAATAATTTTATTTTGAATTAAAGAAAAATTATTGTTTCTCTAGATGTAATTACTGAGAGACCAAATTTTTTATTTCCATAATTTTTTTTCTTTTTTTAATCCTTATTAAATTTTATAATTAATAATTAATAAATGAGTAATTATACATTTATAATTTGATATTATAAATACTATATTTAATTAAAAATAATTTTAATTTTTTAATCTAACAAATTGAACCATGAATTATTTAAATAACTTTTCAATCAAAACCAAAAATAAATATTATTTAATTTTTATTACATTTTCTAATTATGCAATATAGACGTTTGCATCAATAAGGATTTAAAAATAAATAAATAAATAAATCATGGAAATAAAAAATTTGGCCTCCCATGAATTAGACCTAAAATAATAATAATTTTCTTTAATTAAAATAAAATTATTAAATTAAAAAATATATATATTTAGTGTCAGACGCTCTTTTTGCCAAACCATATGTCTACTTTTACACCTTTGAAAGTAAAAGCAGTCAAACTTAATGGTTAAACTGTATTTTTACACTTAATTTGTAACTATATACTTTTATATCTAAAAAAAATAATTGGTGTTGGATGCTCCTCAAGAAAAAACGCATGCGCATTTTTACACCTTAACACTTATTTTATATATCTTCTTTACCCATGACAAAACAGTAGCAGAACAGAGTCCACTGGATCATATTTCCCCTTCCATCGTCATAAACCATCCAAAAATACTTAATAATAAGAAGTTAGCAATAATATGAGTTCAGAATGCCAAACAATTTTAATCAAAATATATCAAAAAAATGTATACAATAAAAGTGCCAAACATTTTCAATTAGAGAAGCTCATAACCTTTAATATAAATATTTTAGCGAGACATAATTTTTTTTATATAAATTTCAAGTATCGAACGTCACAGTAAAAAAAATATATTAAATGTCAGATATTCTGGTAAAAAAAAGTATTAAACGTAAATATTTAGTTGTGCTATTTATTTCAAACATTCCTCTTCTTCTTTTTTCCTTTTTCTTTTTTTGTTAATTTCACGAATTAGTGAAAGAGTAAATTTTTTTGATCAACCACTACGGACCACAATGTGAAGCTTCCCCCACCCACCCCCCCCCCCCCCCCCCCCCCCCCCAAAAAAAAACTACAATATGAAACTTAAACCTTAATTAAAGACAATTATTTAATGGGTCGTTCATAACGCTATCAAAACTCGCCTCCTTTCTCATGAAACGTTGGAACGTTTAAAATTTTGAAAGTAAAAGAGAGAGAAATACAAGGCTCGAGGAGCCACATTAACAAAATTAAACCTAAGTCACTTTTCAAATTTTATTTATAAGACACCCATAAGTCATTATTATCAAATTTGTAAGTTAACTCTTCGAATTTATTCTTTTTATTTTTCTATCTTAAAAAAACAATTTGAGTCTCTATAAAATTGTGTCAGTTATAAATTTGATTAAACAACTGAGTTTATATGCTGAATTTACTATTTTTATGTTTTTATTTTACAAAACTATGTTAACTCATTTTTAAACTTATATTAATTTTTTCGATTTGATCATACTCAACAACTTTATATATAAATTTTATAGAAATTTCTCTGTCAAATATGATGAATTATGAACATGGATAGAATTAATTTCAATTATTTGGATTTAAAATATATTTAAATCAAATTGTTGTCATCTTTTATATTTTAATTATTTAATTATATATTATTAATACCTATTTATTTTATTGATAAAATTAAAATCTTACGAGTATGCATTCGAGTTCACGATATTAGTTTTCGTCACTGTCATGGATTTACTTTAACTCACAAGTTTAACAATCTTGCTTCTAGCAAATTTCATACAAACTAATAAAAATCTTAAACTTATATTATTATTAACTCTTCTTCTAAATTCAATAACTTTATAATTTTAACCCTATTCAACTGCAGGATCTTCAAGAAAATAATTATCTACACAATAATAAATTAATAGTAAAATTGTTCGTGAAAAATTGAATGATGCACCATAAAAAAAGGGGGAAAAAATTCTTTATGTTTCTTCCTTATATAAGACCAGAGGAGTATCATTTGTTTTTTTTTTTTTTTCTTGAAAAGTAGACCAGAGGAGCATCTTTTAATTAGAATTTTTTTATAAAATGTATCTTTTAGTATTCTGGAACAAAATAAAATTGAAAAATGCCTCATTAATCACTCTACTAGAAACTGAAGCACCACTTTCCTCCTCTCTCCTTGTCTTATACCCTTTCGTTACAGTCAGTTACGTTACTGTCACACAAAAACACACTCTCTTGTAATCTGAGAAATCTCACTTTGTGATTCACACATTACTTGCGTTTTGTTATTATTATCACTATACTCCCTGGGCTCTTCATCTTGCTCAACCTTACTTCATGGCTTCTCAATTCCGAAGAAGACATGAAACGAAGCCTTCATTCTTCAAGGTCTTGATCCATGATTTCTCTACTCGCTTGGTACATATATAGATCCTCTCCCTTCATTTTATTATTATCTTTCACAGTTTTATCCACCCATTCCTTCGATATATATATGTATAGCTGCGAGGATAGCAAGTTTTATAATATGTTCTTCTCCATGCGCTGATATTTAAACAGCAAATCCCGCCATCTTTTATCAAGGAGTTTGGGAAAGAAGGCTTGCCAAAGAGAATAACACTTGAGACTTATAATGGTAAATGTTGGCAAGTTGGAGTGGAAAAGCTGGGTAACAACAAATTTTATTTTAATAATGGCTGGGATAAATTTGTGCAAGTTAATAGTCTGGAAATTGGAGATTTCTTGCTGTTAAAGTATTTTGCAGATTATTTAAAGTTTAAGGTCAAAATCTATGGCAAAACTTGCTGTGAGAAGGAATTAAACGTGGTTTCTAAGCCTCTTGAAGGTAAACAAGAAGGGGAAAAAAGAAAGAGGCACAACGAAGAAGATGATGAAGAATCCAAAGCTTTCAAGAGTGACATAATTTACCTCGAAAATGATAACTCTTCCTCCTCTTTTGATGATGATGAAGAACAAGAATTCGGTAATCTTCAATATATATAATATAATGCATCAATATTGTCTTTATCTTATTATTATTTATATTTGTTTATTTCATGAACTGAAACACATATATTTCTCTCAGTTATCTTGAAACCAAGTTGTTTGTGTTTTATTAAAAATTTAAGGAGGTACCCAGAAAAGAAAAGCAAAAGCTGTTGAAATCGAAAGGAATAAAAAGGATGGTGGAATGCCTGCAGATCGTCATAACCTTATCAAATTCGAAACTAAGAATCCGTCCTTTCAATTCCGACTCGTTTATTCAACTGCCAACTTCTACTGGTAAGTTATTTAATTTTATGCTCAACTTCACCGCACAGACCTACAGCACAAGTAAAAATAAGATTATCGTCATGTTTTTTTTTTTTTAAATAAACTCTGTCAGAACGTTGAATCAAATGTTATTACAAAATTCAGCCACGAGAAGTCTGATATAAAGTTACATATATCATGAATACCAAACAATAAAGCCATATTATATTTAATTAATTATCATAGAAAATGCATTCGAGTGAAATTTTTAGCTAGAAATTTGAATTCTGGTTAATTATATTTTTAACTCATGATCTGTGCTAAAAAGGCTTTTATCTAGAAAAGAATTATGATATTTTCCATTCTTTCTTATCCCTTTTTTTTTTTTTTTTTTTTGTGGATGTGTATTATTTGTGACAAAGCTAGGCTTTAATCTTTTTTTTTTTCCTAACCCTTGTTAGTTGAAAGCTAAAATTTCATCTTCAACCTGAAGGCTCAGATATTGGTGGAATCTAAGGGCAAAAAAATTATTTTTAATGGCAAGAAATGGAGATGTGGAATTTTTAATTTTTTTTATTCATGTAGAAGACGTTAAACACAACGATTATTTTTTGTATTATTTATTTTGATTGGGATTAATGATACTTCATATTTTGAAAACTACTCCTTTGTTTTCAATTTGTTTTCATAGTAATCTGCCTGCCAAACAAGAAGGGGACTGGTTAAAATATTTCATATTTGGTCTTATACATTTAATTTACGTTTATTGCACAGTACATACCCGTCTGGTTTTTCAAGGAACATATGAAGGAAAACACAAGGATCAAATTAGAGGTATCTGAGAGAACATGGAATCTGGAGATTGGTGTGTACAAAGACAAATGTGGTACAAGAAGAAGAAACGAAGCCAGAGTGGCTAGGGGATGGAAGATATTGGTGGAAGAACATCAATTGAAAGTGGGAGATGTCTGCATCTTTGAAATGATTAATAAATGTTATGATTCTGATCCTTCTGTGTTTCATGTTCATGTTTATAGGTGGGATCATCAGAAAGCAGAGTTTCACCAGATAATTTAGATATTGATGATTTAAATGATTAAATGTTATTTTGATGTGATTTTTGTTTATTTGGTTTTATCGTTATGAACCTTTTTGTGATTTATGTGATTGGAATACGGATTATGATTTTGGTTTGCTTTTTTTAGTGTTGCAATAAATATAAGTGAGGTTCCTGGTTTTGAATTATATGTATATATGTGTATATATGTATATGTATATACATATATACATACATATACACAGATATAGATATATAGATAGATAGATATACATATATATGTAGAAACATACTTCAACCGTGGAGTGGTTAGGGAAGGAAAAGATGAGAGGAGCGGCCTGCGGTAATTGAGGGACGGAATAAAAATTTTCTGAAAAAATTTGCAGATGAGAGAGGAGGAAGATGACATGGCTAGAGAAGAATAAGGAAATGTGTTGGCTGAATTGCTTTTAGAAAAATACAAATCTTTTTTTCCCTGCGGCCAAAGTAGACTTCCAACATTAGTTTAGTCTTGAAATATGATAAGGCCTTCAATTATCGACTTGGTTATCAAATAAATTCTTGAAATACGCCCTTAATTCCATGTAAAGATTTTTCTTTTTCAATTAAATTCTTTATACCATACAATATTGTCTCCAAAATATTTAGGTCAAAAATTATTCCTTAGCTATTTGTCCTTAATTTACAGGAAAATATACCTTTAATTCTAAATATTAAATTTAAAATTCATTAAGGCCAATTTTCTTCAATTTATCCCATATTAATTATAATTTAATTATCAAATTCCAAATTTTTGGAATGTTACAATATAGGTCATGGAAAGGTTATCGGCAACACACCTAAAGTTCGTGGACGCATTTTAAACTTTAGCCTTTATAAAATATTAAACCTTAGTCATCTATTTCTTATTATGAGGGTTGAGATGAGATTTTGAGAAAATCCAAACCGTTATTATGTTTCAATATTGTTGATTTGAATATGGATATTTGGATTTTGGTTTGTTTGGTAATTTTATTGATTTATTGTCTTAATTATATATGTTCTCCTACATAGGGAGAGGTGAGTCCATTCGAGCTGAGACTCATGCGAACTAATTTGAAGTTTCCGTATATATTTGTACTTAATACTATGTGTTTTATTTTTTATTTATTAGGTGTCATATTTTATTACGTGTTAATATAAATGAGGTTCAAGGTATTGAACAACTCATATCATAATGGATGGATGTAACATTTCAAATTCTGGGCCTAAAAGTTTAAGAATTAATATGAATTAAATAGACTACCATGATAAATGACGCAAAACTCCCTAATGATAGAATGATTCTCAACTTTGTAACATTTAGCCTTCTCGGATAAAGGGTGAACATGCAAGTAAAGGTTACACAAAAGCCAAATAAAATAGTAGACTTGTCATGGTAACTTTGTGTGCATAAAGTCCTGGGTTGCGGCAAAAGTTTAATTTATGAAAATTACTGGCACGTAATGGTAATTTTGGAGATTACGCCCAGAATATCAGGAAAAAAAAATTCCTGGAGGCACAGGAAGATAGAAAATAATTCCCCAAACCATATTTGAGGTTTAATTGAAGTATAAATGAAAAAAATTACCTCAAAAAGTAATTTTAAAGAATGATTAGAAATCTTTGTTAATTATGATAATTAGACAAATTTAGTTATAAAAAGTAACGGGAGGCCTCAAATAATTGGGAACAAATATAAGAAATTATTTTAAGGAGTTTATAAAAATGGTTTCATTCCCTAAAAATGGAAAGTCTATCTTAAAGATTATTTTATGGAAATTTTATCAAAAAAATAAATCGTTTTCTTAGAAATTATGGCGGAAATGCTTAAAAACCAATTTTGATCCTGAGAAAAATTGGAGGTCTATTCCCTAATAAATATGAATTATTGATGGTCTCATATTAGTCTCCGACAAAGGAATCCTCAAAAAGCATCTGTGGAAGATTAAACCCGTACTAATAGGGAATATCTGAATTTAATGGCTTAATTAAACCTTAGGAAGATCAACTCATGGTCTTGTAAAGGACATATATGGCGTGACCTTAGCCATGGAAGAAAGGAAAATAAAATTTTGGCATTTGATTAAAAGAAGGGTTAAGGTGCAATTTTACCAACGAATTATTGGCTCAAGAGTAATTTTGCCAATAAACTCTTTAGTGGACCAAAATTACCAACAAACTATTGGATCATGAGCAATTTCACCAACGCCGTTAATTGAGCCTAACGTCTGTTTTTCTGCCTTTATGCAAAAATTACAGAATATGACCCAGATGTTTATGAAACTATATTTAAGCCCCAAAAAATTTAAATTTTTTTTATTTTAGTCCCTCCATGTACTTTATATGGAGGGACTAAACTGAAAATTATAAAAATTTTATAGGCTGAAAGATAATTTTCTAAAATTTTAGGTTCTTTTATGTAATTTTTGTGGGGCCATCCCTACCCCCAAAATCCATCCCTAGTTACAAGTAGGTCTGTTTTTTTCCTGTTTAAAGTAATTATGTTTTCACCTTGTTTGAAATAGGCTTATTTTGAGGTAAGCCTTGTGGTTTGTTAGGCTGCTTACAAAATTTTTAAAATTACATGCCTCCTTAATAGACCACAGGCCAAGCTAAAGCTGAAAAAAAAAACATGTAACCAGCGGCGGATTTTGAGGAGTCGGGATGGCCCCACAAAAATTACAAAAAAGAACCCAAAATTTTAGAAAATTATCTTGCCGCCCCAAATTTTTTTTATAATTTTCAGTTTAGTCCCTCCATATAAAGTATGTGGGGGGCTAAAATAAAAATTTTAAAATTTTTTAGGGCTTAAATATAGTTTCATAAACATCTGGGTCCTATTCTATAATTTTTGCATGAAAGCAGAAAACAGACGTTAGGCTCAATTAACGGCGTTGGCGAAATTGCTTTTGATCCAATAGTTTGTTGGTAATTTTGGTCCACTAGAAAGTTTGTTGGCGAAATTGCTCCTGAGCCAATAGTTCGTTGGCGAAATTGCACCTTAACCCTTAAAAGAATCCATTAGATTAATATTTTCTTGGGTGGATGTCAAATTTTATTAAACCAAGTAAAAAGATGGTTTAAACTCCTTGGTCCTAGCATTTTCGGCATATTGAAGATAAAAAAGAGATTCGAAAAAAAAAAAAAAAAAAAAAAAAAAGGAAGAGGCTAAGAGTGAGGAAAACAGAGTAAAAGAAGAGGAAGAAGAAAAAGGGGGAAGAATTTGTACAACCAAGTGAAAATAGGTAATTTCCTACTTCTACACATCATACGTGAAAAACCTAGCTGAACCCAAGAGGGGGGTGAATTAGGTGAAGATAAAAATTCTTGCAATCTTTAAAAATCTTTTCGCAATTCGTTGAAATCAGTTTGAATGATATTAAAGAATTATAAAACTATAAACAATCATTCAAACATGTATGCTGAAAATAAAGAGTTCAGGGAAGAGAATTGCAAACAGAGATTTATACTGGTTCGGTCCAACCTTGACCTACGTCCAGTTCTCAAGCACCCTGAGCTTTTCACTATCTCCTTGTTTAACCAGGCACAAGAGACAAGCCTTTACACTCACAAGTTTATCCAGGTACTTGTGCAACCTTCACAATCTCCCTCAGAGACTCCCCCTTACTACCTGTAAGGTTTCAATCGAATTCCCAACTCAAGGTCACCCAACCTTGAGTAACTCTCAAATAGAGATTGATTTACAGGAAAACTTCTCTCTAAGAAGTGGATAAATGATCACTGAAGTACATAAGAAATCATCTCACACTCTAAATGATAAACTAAGAAAGTATGAAAAACAGAGTGTGTAGGCAGTTCAGAATTTCGGCATTATGACATTGTAAGCTCACTCCACCACCTTCTGGCGTTTTGAATCCGGTTCTATTTATAGATGAAGGTGTTCTGAATGTTGAAGAATAGAGTCGTTGAGAGTTCAGCAGATGGAAAAAAAAACTAGCCGTTAGAAGCTTTTTGGATCAGCTGACATCAGCATTTGATTTATCCTTGATCTTCAGTTTGATGCCTTTTGAAAATCTGAAACATGTCCACAAATGATGTAAATGGTGTTAAGAAATGTTACAAATCATTTGGGAAAGTTTCTGAATGATCTGGATCAGAATCAGAATTTTCGCAACCGTGATTTTTATGATCTGTGGGAGAATACTGCAGTATTGTTTTGTATACTCGAGTATTGAGCTTATGTCAAAACTTCATATTCGTCTTTGTATGTCCTATACTCGAGTTTTGCTTCCCATACTCGAGTATTAAGGATCTATTAACGTTCATAGCTCTCTGTCTGAGCTATACTCGAGTATTCATGTGTAAACTCAAGTATTCAACTTGTTCTAACCTTTGGTTGCTTTCTGTCTTGATATAGCTTCTAAATTAGCAAACCACTTGTCCTCATATAACTCTCTGTGACTTCTATCCAATGCAATAAGAATCAGATCCAAACTCGTTATGATTTGTCCATTATAATCTGATGAAGGAGAGTTGTTCTAAACTAGCGTTTTTTTCATCTTCTTGAAACATCAGTCAACTTTCGAAGACTATATCTCTCTGGTATGATCTTCATTTTTGTTGAATCAAGTATTGATAGAAAGTCTTATGTGTCTTTTTTCCAATGTCACCGATTTCAACTCATTCCGATTTGTAGATTATGAGTTATACTCAAAACACTGAAGCTTGGTCTGAAGTGTGGCGTGAATATTTGATCTAACTTTCGAAATTCACTGCTCTCTCATCTAATCTTCTTTGGACTTGAAACTTGTTCAAGATGACGCCTTGGAGGTCTAGTTTCATCCAAATTTGATTTCACCTTAATCCGATGTCTGGTTCAGGAGATATCATTGAATTACCAGACCTCGCCCATTCTGCTCGTGGAATAGAGGTGAACAGAGTTGCTGCTAAGTTCTGATACTCGAGTATTGATGTAATACCTTTAAAAAAAATTCCGCTGTTTTAAATGGGATGTTACAATTGAAGTGGATACTCGAGTATTGTTGGGACCAGAGAGCCAGAGACGCTGAAAAACTCCCAATACTGCAGTATGTAAGTTCCATACTTGAGTATTGACTCCTATACTCAAGTTTTGACTCTTTGAGGCTAAAACCGTGGTTTTCCAAACCACAGTTTCCAATACTACAGTTTTCTCATCCAGAATCAAATTTTTGCTTTAAGCTTGTATACTCAAGTTTTGACCTAGAAACTCGAGTATTCACTTCCAGAACCCGATTTTTGCAGTTTTAGCTCTAAATTGACCCTCTTCAACATCCATTTGATTGTAGACACTTCTATAATCAATCTTGGAACATGAATAATGATATCTTCAGTAAATTATTCCTTTTTCGAGTTCCATCTTGATCAATTTCTACATCTTCTTCATTCTTCAATATCCATAGAGCCAAGGCTATACTGAACTTCTTCCAAAATCTCTTGTGTCTTCTCTCTGTTTTCCCATCTTTTGATCATTCTTCATTCTATCCATCAACTTCTTCTTGATTATCCTTCATAAGAGAGCTTGAGCTGATCTTGAATAATGATGATCTATTCAATAGACTCTTTCTTCAATAATTTCTCCTCTTCTTCTTTTTCTTCTATTCCTTTTCCTTATCCTCATCTATATCCTCGACCTCCTTGATCTTCTTCTTCCTTTTCTTTTTCATTCTTCATAATTCAATTCTTTCATTCTGAAACCTCTTGTCCTCAACTCTTTCTTTCCAAAACTCTTATCTCCTTCTTGATTGACCTTAACTTGAATTAATCTACATTAAATGCAATAGTTAGCAATGAAGAAGATAAACATATCACTCAATCTTTTTGCTATTAAGAATGGCATCTATATAAGACATCATCAAAACTAATTATATCTAACAATACGAGCTTTGTTTTCTTATTTAGAGGTTGTGTTCATGATTAAACATCTCTCTAAATAGTTTTTTAAAAGAGTGACTAGAGAGAAAAATCAAAGGAAACAAGTTTGTAAACTGATTAGTGGCAAGGTTATGAAGTGTAGTTAATTGATGCTATTGATTTTGTTGTTGTTGTTTGGCTTTGTCTTCAATATTTGTAATTTTGGATAGTAAGAAAGGTGTGGGTGTGATTCTATCAATTTTTTGCAAAATATAGAAAGCATGATTTAAATACTAATCAAGGTTTTGAGAAGTGATTAAAGGTTGAGATATACATTAGTGTAAAAATTGCTTTTTAGACATAACAAAAATCACTTTTTAGACTAATTTCGAATTAGGTCTTGATACAACCAGTTTACAAAATCTATGACTTTTTAGATTGATTGACCGATCAGTCTTAAAATCACTTTTAGACTGGTTGCCCAAAGATCAGGTGTAAAAAGTCGGATTTTTAAGACCTGACTTGGCTTATATCACATCTAAAATATGATACTTTTTAAACCGTGTGCTCAAAGATCAAGTCTAAAAAGTCTGACTTTTTAGACATAACTGGAGTTATATGACGTCTAAAATGTGCTACTTTTTAGATCAATTATTTTGAAAACACGTCTAAAAATGGTTTTAAGACCTGATATTTTATAAAACCGATCTTAAAAGTTATACTTTTTAGACCCCATATTTTATACATCACATCTTAATACTTTTTATACATGATATTTATAACATTCGGTCTTTTTTTTTGTATTTTTTGACATAATCTACCATATTTCGTCCTCTTACCCACCATCCAAACTAACACCTGAAAGACAGTTTAAGCTAAAAACTCTCAACAACTCAATATGAATTACAAATTGAATTCTCACAATTCAAAAGCTTGAAAATGAATATAATGGTAACAATATTCCAATTCTAGTGGGAACGAAATCTAACAACTATTAGGTTAGTTCTCAGATTATAAGTTTTGATGATAACAATCACTTGCAATGAGTTAAAGACTTGAATGTTCAAATCACTCGAGTGTATATTAAATAGCACTTGTGTGTACAATAGATATTAAAACCAAAACTTGAATCAAAAAGTCAGTTTCTAAAAGTGTATGAAAGATAGATACTCGAGTGTTGCTCTTCAATACTTGAGTGTTGACTTCAAAATTGCAGGAAGAATGCCTAATACTTCTTTCTATCATAAAGATACTATTGAACACTCAAGTGTTCAGGTAAGACACTCGAGTATAGCTTCAACATCAACAAATACTTGTACTTTACTCTTACTCATTTTGGAAACAACACTGATAACACTCAAATGTAAGAATCAACACTTGAGTGTCAAGGTAATAATTTTCAACTTAGTGCATGATAAATGTTAATGAACTGAATGAATGCTTTGTTGCACAGTTGAAGCATCATCATTGACACTTGAGTGTGATACTCAAGTGTAAACTTGTAACACTCGAGTGTCAGGTAGGAATGTATACATCTTCTCTTAAACTCTATTCTTTGAACAGTATCCTATCACACTCAAAGCATTAACACTCGAGTAACAATAAAACACACTCAAGTGTCTAAAAGAAAACATATATCTTCAACTAATATTCATGTACAAAACAAGATTTCTTCCAATATAGTTCACCAACACTCGAGTGTTGAGGAACAACACTCGAGTGTACATACTTGACACTTGAGTGCCATCTGTCTCTGAACTTAATCATCGTCTTCGTAAATTCAAACTCACTGAATGCCATCTTGATACTTTTGATTATTATTCATTATTATTCTCAATACTTTTAAACATATTTATTAGTGAGTTTTAGATGATCAAATGAAGGATTGCGTGCAAATTAGCATAAGGTAAGAATTGTGTCAGAAGCATTAAATGTTGAAGCAGAAACTGAGCATGTACACGGAAATTCACTCAAAGAAGGGCAAATGATCAACTTGCAGACACCCATTTCAGTGAAAGCGAAAGCGACTCTTTATAGTCAACATAGGAATAAAAGAGATGTCGTGCGGGGATACAAAACCGACATATATTCAAAACTTCCAACGACTCTGACTTGTGTCTAACGAACAACTTCTACGTCTAAATAGAACACGTGAAGTCTCTCAACGAATAGTTTGAAGCTCCACTAACAGCCATTAATAGACTACGATTATGAATACAAAGAGCACTCAATACGGAGCCCACAACCAATTGCGAAAATATTCATTGCTCAGTTATTACTTGTACTCTTTAATATATTTTGACATATTCATTAATACTCTTCAGTGATTATATATCCACCATGTGAGAGAGTTATTATCATTAATTGAGTTTTTAAAATTGTAAGGTAGTGGGACCTTGAGTGTGATTGTTTGATTACAAGTTGTACAAGAAAGTGAATTCGTGAGATTACTCTAGACTTATTGTAATAGATTGTTTAAAGATAGTGGAAATCTCATAGAAGATATGAGAACTAGATGTAGGTCTCGAGATTAAAGCTAAACTAGTATAAATCTATGTGCTCACTTCAGTGATATCTTTTTAACCTTTTCTTCCTAATTTAATTATTAGTCGTATTGGTTTTAAATTTTATAATTCACTCCCCTTTTGGATGATAGCCTACAACTAACATATTATCCATCATTCCTCAAAAATACTTTCATAGCCATCCAAGAAATCATCACAGGCCACATATTATTCATCATCCATTAAATGAATACATACACAATGAAAAATATACAGGACCTAAACTCACTATTGTTGTAAAAGCTTGTAAATGAAGTCAGCACAACATTTGCTGATAAAGTCAATATCTTTTTCATGAAAAGGATTAGTAAGATCAAATATCTGTAACATCAAAGGTAGACAAATCATTAACTTGCTAACTTGGAAAAAAAAAAAAAGTAGTACAAAACTTTTGAAATATACATTTACCTATTCAGTAAATTTAATCATGCCTAAAATGATAATATTAAATATATTTCTCAACATATAAAAGCCCCATAAATTAGACCCTGGTTTACTTCTTCCAACATTTTGTACTTTATATTCCTCTTTTTTTTAATATTTTTTTTATTTTTCTTTTATGTTTCATTTTTATAACTCCTTTTCCTTTTCTTTATTTCCACTTTCTTTAATATTTATGTATTTATTTTAATATTAAAAATAACAACAATAATAAAATCTCATTATCATTTTTTCATTTTTTTATTACACTAATTTCATTTAGTATAATAAATTATGTTTTAGATAATTATTTTTATTCCAATAATTACATGATAAGTCTATTTTTCATAAATAATTCTTAATTTTTTCTTAAATCCTAAAATAAAAATTAAGATGTTTTGCATGTGCGTGCTCGCGTGAGCATTTTTATTACATTAATTTCATTTACTATTACAAATCATGTTTTAGATAATTTTTTTATTCCAATAATTACATGATAAGTCCGTTTTTAAAAAATAATTATTTTTTAATTGTTGTTAAATCTTAAAATAAAAATGAGGATGTTATAATGTATGTGTGTGTTAAAATTAGGATGTTACAGAGTGTGTCATGATAAGTCCATTTTTCATAAATAATTCTCTCTTAATTATTGTTAAATCCTAAAATAAAAATTAGGATGTTATAGAGTGTGTGTAATGAGTGAGTGCGCGCCAGCATGCACATTTTTATTACACCAATTTCATTTACTATCATAAATCATGTTTTAGATTAAAAAAATTATTTCTATAATTACATGATAAGTCTGTTTTTCATAAATAATTCTTTCTTAATTTTTGTTAAATTGTAAAATAAAAATTAGGATGTTATGAAGAGTGTGTGTGTAAGAGTGCGTGTGAGTGTGCACATTTTTATTACACTAATTTCATTTATTATCATAAATCATGTTTTAGGTAAAAAAAAAAAAAAAAGATTTATTCCAATAACTACATGATAAGTCCAATTTTCATAAATAATTCTTTCTTAATTTTTGTTAAATCCTAAAATAAGAATTAGGATGTTATAAAGTGTATGTGTAAGAGTGTGCATGAGCTGCACATTTTTATTACACTAATTTCATTTACTATCATAAATCATGTTTTAAATAAAAAAATTATTCGAATAATTACATGATAAGTCCATTTTTCATGAATAATTCTTTCTTAATTGTTTTTAAATCGTAAAATAAAAATTAGGATATTATAGAGAGAGAGTGTGTGTAAAAATTAGGATGTTACAAAGTGTGTGTGTAAAAATTAAGATGTTACCAAGCACTAGTGTAGTGCAGTGGTATGATGCTGGGTTATCCAGCCTTTGTATCAGGGTTCAAACCCTGCCCGGACCATTGGTCCCATTTTAAAAAAAAAGAAAAAAAATTAAGATGTTAGAGAGAGAGATATGTGTGCGCACGCGCGTGTGACTTTAACTTGAGCTAAGGTTACACAACAAAGCGAGAGCAAGAGGAGCAATAAAGAAGTGGTAACTTGGAAGAAGAAGCAAAAGGTAGTGAAACTTACTCTTGTATAGTTTTATGGTTGGTTGGTTGCATGTTTATTTGTCATGTACGCCATTAGTTGGCCTTTGAACAAGTAAAATCCTTACTTGAGTTTTTGCCATGGTCAAGTGTATGTGCTTGTAGTTGTTTTTCTTATATTGGCTATTTACATGCTTAGTTTATTACCATTGCACGTTATATGTTGAGTTAATGTTTTGCTATTGATATTCTCCTGAATCTCACTTTTTTTTCCCATGTATTAACAGTAGGAGCTAGTTTTTCATAATGAAAGATCATATGCCAAAGGAGGAGTTATGAAGGTAGAGACTCCAAGGAAGCTGTTACTTATTTTTATTTGGTATATTTATTATGTTTGTGGCTGATGATTGTATACGTATGTGTGTGCTTAGCTTAACTCATCAATATTCTATGATCCATTGATACTCTTTAAATTAACCAAAATAAAAAGGGAAAAAGATATTTAAATATTACTTCAACTTTCAAAACCTAAAAAGGACCATTAAAATTTTCAAAGGACAGAGAAAGGATGTGGTGAGAATATAGATTTTTCATGTTTTGGTTCGAAAACCAAAATATCTCTTTCACATATTTTTTCAGTACATGACAATTTTGTCAAAATAATTGTGATTTTTGTCAAAACTATTACTATTTTTATGAGTTATAGCCAATTGAGTGATGAGATTACTAAAACAATAATGATATTGACAAAAATCATAATGGTTTTGACAAAATCGTTAGGCATTGAAAAAATGTGTGAAATGGGCATTTTGGTCTTTAAGCCAAAACATGAAAATCCCATATTCCCACCCCATTCTTTCATTGTCCTTTGCAAGTTTTAATGGTCTTTTCTGGGTTTTGGAAATTGAAGTGGTATTTAAATATCCTTTTCTCAATTAAAAAAAAAACTCTATTTATGGCATTATGACTATTGTGTTTGCGTCTATATGTACTCTAATATTTTTGGATCGAGCTAGATTTATGAATCAAAAAAGAAAAGAAATAAAAGAATTAAAAAAAATTGATGTAATATTTAAAAAAAGGGTTAAGTAGCAAATCTACCTCAGAAGTATAGGCCAAGGAGCAATGTTTCCCTAGAAGTTTTTCTTGTCCCAATGTTGCCCCAGAAGTTTCAAAAAGTAGCAATGTTGCCTATTTGTTAAAAAAACTAACGTTGACTATTAACTTTTTAATGGAAATAAGCAACATTGTTATATCTTAAAACTTCTAGGGCAACATTGCTTCTCAATGAAAACTTTCAGGGAAAATTTGCTACTTAACCTAAAAAAGGCATAAGATGAGTATTTTTTTTGGGGAGAATGACATATAAATACCAAAAAAAATTCCAAAACCCAAAAATGTTTACTGAAAAGGGAAAAATAAATAGAAGTAAGCAAGTAGGAATATGGATTTTGAATATTTAGGCAAAAGACCAAACTACCCTTCCTTTAACTCTTCTCTCTTTACCGTCCGCTCTTCTCTATCCTCATTTCACTCTTCTCTCTCTACCGTGAGAGGCGCCGCAACTGAAGAGCACCACCATCACCACCTTCTTCCTCATCATGAGAGTCACGAAGCAAAAGGCTGAAGAAAGGGACTCAGAAAAGTGAAAAGGAGGAATGGGATGAAAAAGAAGGTTGTGGAAGAAGAAGGTGAACAATAAAAAAGATGCTGAAGAAGAAGGTAAACAATGAATAATGAGTTTGTCAAGTTTCATAATGAGATTAACAAATTTAGTAATGTTTTTAACAACTCTTGTAATGGGATTAACAAAATCGTTTTTTGATTTAAAAAAAAAAGTATGAGGAATAAGAATGCGAACAGTAAATAATGAGTTTGACAAGTTTTATAATAGAATTCATAAGTTTAGTAATGGTTTTGACAAGTCTTGTAATGAGATTAACAAATGTTGGTGAATCCTAATTTCCATTTTTTTACCAGAAGTTTTTGTGAAACCCATTACAAGACTTGTCAAAATCATTACTAAACTTGTGAATTTCACTATGAAATTTGTCAAATTCATTATTTAATGTTTACCTTCTTCTTACTCAACCTCCTTTTTTCATTAGAAAACGCTTTTGTGAAACTCATTACAAGATTTTTCAAAACTATTACTAAACTTGTGAATTCTATTACAAAACTTGTTAAACTCATTATTCACAGTTCACCTTTTCCTCAACCTCTTTTTTCAATCAAAAAACGCTTTTATGTTAATCTCATTACATTACAAGACTTATCAAAACTTTTACTAAACTTATGAATTTCATTACGAAACTTGTCAAACTTATTATTTACTATTTACATTATTCTTCCTCAACCTCTTTTTTATTGCTCACATTCTTCTTCTTCAACCTCTCGGCGTCCTCCAAAAACACCATTTTCAACCTTCCTTCACTTTTGCCTCTTTTCCTTGCCAGGTACAACTACCACTTCGCCATAACGACCAGCAACACCATGGTGGAGCTTCCGTTCACTGTCGCTAATGAGCCTCCTAGCATTGCCATGGTGACCGTAAGAGGAGGAGGAAGAGAAAGATAGGAGAGAGAAAGAGGAAAAGAGGGCATAATGATAAATTCATCAACATTTTTAAATCTCAATTTGATCCTATCACTTTTATATGTCATTTACAAATGTTAGCAGACCTTTCATACTTTAAGAATTTCATATGATATTTATACACTATTCCCCATAGTTTTTAAAACATTGTTACTTTGGCCAGGGCATTAATTTATCAATATTCTATGTAGGCTTGTCAGAGTCTCTTTTTTTTTTTTTTTTTTAAAGGGACCAATGGTCCGGGCAGGGTTTGAATCCTGATACAAAGGCTGGATAACCCAGCGTCATACCACTGCACTACAGTAGTGCTTGGTTTGTCAGAGTCTCTTTGATATTGTTTACCGATAAAAAGTGAAAGGGTCATTCTCATTACCACTTAAATTATTTTATTTATTAGCCTTTATTGGTGTTATTTCCTAATTCATCAGCTTACTTCACTGAAAGTGCCTATTACTTTTTGCGGTGTGCCTCTCATTCTCTTCTTCTTCCTATTCACTCTATTTTTTTTTTAATTTAAGAAAATAACCTAATAATGGTAAGTGGCCTCACACTTCCGCCCAAGGTTTCGCTGCCAATGCTGGGGGCTTGGATCTTCCCCAAGAGCCATTGTCCCATTGGAGATGTGAAGAGTGGCCATCATTTCTGCCAAATCCAGGGCCCCAAGAATCATATTGGACTCTGGATTTTTCGGGAACAATTCTTACTCTACTTTCCCCAATGATTTTACCTAAACAAAGATTGACATGGTGAAATTATTTTATCCACACCTCTTTTTAATATACCGAAACTAAGGAAACTAAATAAGTTATTTAATCATATCATATGTTTTGTATCTTTAGATTATATATTAGTTTATTAATCAAACTAATTAGTTAAGAGAAAATAATAAAAATAAAAAAATTCTAAAATAATTTAATTAGTTTCTTTAATCTTTTTTAAAAAAGTCAATTTGGTCAATAAGATCGGAAGTAGCATTTTTTTAGGCACAAAAGGGGACACCACGTCACTTGAAGGCTTGAGGTAGGAAAATGGCAATCTAAAGATTAAAAAATTAAGACTTATGTCTGAACTTTTGTATCTCCATTAAAAAGGAATGTCTAATTAAGAAACCATACAAGCTATTAGAATCATCGAAAAATAATTGAAAGAAGGTACTCAAGTTCAAGCTGCAAGAATAGCTGAATCTGATTCAAAAGAAACACAAATAGCCCAAAGTTCCACTATTAAGATTGAGAACTGCTCACTGAAAACCGAAATTTCATATATCAAGATGCAAAGGACCCACAAAACCCGATTCTGCAATTATTGAATTGCTCAAAAGGGTTTGCCCCTTTGGAAAAAACTGCTCTTTCGCATGTGGGAAAGAAGAGCTGAAACAGGCTGCTAATATGCATGGCAAGAGAGAACTGAAAGATGAAGTTTTTTCCCCACAGATGCTGGCTGACTTAGGCTAGTTGATATAAATGGTAGACATGTTTTATTTTAGACTTATACGATGTAATGGCAGTTTAGTCATCCAAAGTACTATCTTGTCCTACTATTAAAAAACAAAAGATTGAGATTTTTTTTTTTTGGTAAGATTGAATGAAGTAATGGCAGTTTTCTTTTTCTATGAGGGCTTATACGATGTAATGGCAGTTTTTTTTTTTAAAGTGAAAAAGTTGATAAATATATTTCTTTTGTTCGTTCCCATTGCTTTTCCCTCTCCCCTCCATCTCTTTCATCTTAAAATACTTGAATAAATTGTTATTCGTGCATATAGCAAGGAAGAACACATGATTAGCTTAAAAGTGAGATAAATTATAGTTTGAGGACAATAAGAATCCATAGACCTATAAAATTTAGAGGATGCATACAAAAGTCGAGCCTAGCAGAGAGATATTTACCTGGATTATGAATATGCAGACAAATAAGAGTAATTAGTCATTGTAAGTGTCAAAGAAAAAAGGACAGCATAAACAACCTCATAAAGAAGCAAGGCTCGAGTAGTATTGTTGTTTTCATAGCGATAGCCCCATTTTTCCAACATGCTACAAAAACCGTGACACATTTGACTTAAGCGCGTGTTTGAAAAACTTTTTAAAAGCTTTTTTTGTTTTTTGTTTGTAAAAAAGCAAGGTTTGGGGGGGGGGGGGGGATACCTTTTTTTTTCCTCCAAAGGAAAAAAAAAATACTCAAACACATGATAAAGAGGCAAAAATTGCTTTTCTTTGGTTAAGACCATGATTTTAGAGAAACTAAAAATTTTCACTTTTTTTATGTGTGACCCCACTAATTTTTCTCTCTTCTCCTTTTTTTTTCTCTTTCCTTTCTTGTCTTTCTTCTTTATACTATTTTGCTTTTTTCCCCCTCTGGAATCCTGTTGCTATTTCCTCTTCTCTTGTGTGGTTTTTTTTTTTAGAATCACTGTTCCTATTAGAAAAATAACTATGTCAAAATTTATCACTCCCTCTGTTCTTAAATATAAGATAAAGTTATTTTTTTTTTGAAGAAATTAAAAAAACAATTAAGTTACTCTAGAGTAATTATATTTTAATTTTTTCCTCAAATTAATTAGTTTGACTAGTAAACTGGTATATAATTTAAGGATATACAACATATGATATGATTAAGTAATTGATTTAGATTCTTTAATCTTTCAAAAAGAGTCAACTCTGTCTCATATTTAAGACTAGAGGGAATACTTATTTCAATCTAAAATATAGTATTATTTTAGATAATTGTTTGTTAATGATTTTAGTATGTACAATTTATTAATACATATATGCTTGAGTCATTTTTTTATCATGTTACATAATTGACTAATGTTATAATTTTATTTTTGTAGACAAATTTATTTAATTTTTGGTATGTATTTTGAAATTTAATGTTAAAAACATTTAAAATAAAATCTTATCTTTATATGTAATTATCACAAAAGCTTTTTTTTTTTTTTTTTGTAATTTGAACATTAAAAAGTTATTCTGATAAAAAATATTCAAACAATATCATTTTATCAAAATCACTTTTTTGACGGAATCTATTCTTTAAAAGAAAAAACATTTTTACCACTTTTTCTTCAAAATTAATCCACACACTCTAAAGACAACTTCAATTCCAAGTGAGAAGCACCATCTGCAGTTTTGGGCTTAGCCTCCCGAATATTAACTCGTGAAGCATTAGGATTCTATAAAGAACAAGATGGAAATATCATAAACATTGACATACAGAAATAAACCATGGAAAGAATACGCCCCTCACAATTAAACAAGGCATACTATTTACCAAAATGTCTATCAGTCCTTACATCTGGCTTTTTTCCCAAAGTGCCCCTTTTTAGGAAACTATTTACCAAAATGCCTCTTCTTTGAAACTATTTCTCATTGTGCCCCTTTCTGGAAACATATTCTCTCTCTACCCCATTTAGTTGACTAAAACAGAGCTTTAGTCGACTAAATATCAGGGTTCAATTTCTTTTTGAAACCCCACGATATTTAGTCGACTAAACGGTTTAGTCGACTAAATATCGTAGGGTTCAAATTTTTTTAAATGCCCCGACATTTAGTTGACTAAATCCCAGAATTTAGTCGACTAAATGTCAACAGTGGGATTTTTTAATCTATCACAATCAATTTACTAACAATTAATAACTCTTACAAATTCCACATATTCCAAATTATAACTGAAAATTTCATAATATTAAAAATATACCAATAATAATACCTTCAATATTTATTTCCTTTGTTATTTAATTCCTGATTCCTAATGATAATGACATATTATTATTATTATTATTATTATTTTATTTTCTTAACTCGAATTATATAATATATGAATATATTATTATTTATCCCATTATTCATTAATATTATTTAATATTTTCCTTTATTCTTTAATTCCCTTTCTTAATATTATCTTTTTATTTATCTTCTTTATTTTGTATTATGAGTTAGATAATATGGGAATTAGTTAGTTAGTTTAGATCCTATTATTTAGGAACAATTTAATTCAAATCCTATCTTTCTGATTTTCCTGATATTATATTAGAAGAATAACTTCTTATATATTTATTTAGTTATACTGAGATATAGGTAATTTATCCCTACAATCTCTCAATATCTTTTCTGTTTGTATATTTGAATTTGAATACACTAATTTGTTAAACTATATTTATGATTTAGATAATAAGTTAACATTAATGTATGAATATCTATACATAAACATACATTAAGAAAAATTGTACCTATATATCTATATCCTATGTCGGTGAATAAAATAGATTCAAAGCATATAGCCCACCTTTCTAATATAAATTCATAATGAATTATGCAGCCTCTTTTATTTTATTTTATTTATTATTATTGTTATTATTTTGCTCCTTCTCCTGCAGTATCATTAACTCCACATAGTATTATTATTTCCAGTCGACTTAGCGTCTTCTTCTTCCTCTTTTTCTGTCTCTATGAACCACACATCTTAACAGCCAAATGAACCACACATCTCTCTACAACGTTTTCTTAGTCTCTCTCTCCTTCTCTCAAGTTCACTCTCTCAAACTCCCCTGCGTCTTTTGTTTCTTTCTTTTCTGGTTTCAGTTTTGCAGTGAAGACGAAAGAGGATGAAGAAGAATGGAGCAACATATATATTAGCAGGGAAGGAGTTGTTCAGCGGACATTTAAAAAAGCCCATTGTCAACTAAATGTCGGGGGCATTTAAAAAAATTTGAACCCCACGACATTTAGTCAACTAAAGCCTTGTTTTAGTCGACTAAATGGGGGCAGAGAGGGAATATGTTTCCAGAGACAGGCACAATGAGAAATAGTTTTAAAGGAGGGGCATTTTGGCAAATTGTTTTCTAAAAATGGGCACTTTAGGGGAAAAAAACCCCCCTTACATCCTCATAAACAAGGCAAAGGAGTACGGCCTCTACCACTTTCCTTTCTGGAACTGGGAAGGTTAGGGGGGGAACCTACCTAGAAAAGAAAGGGTATATAAAATGTAAGCAGTTTCTCAGACAAATGGTAAAACTGGTACAGAGGGATTGGATGGAATTTAAGAGAATGGAAAAAGGAACTAAAATGAGAATGGGATGACTGATCGATGGTACTTTTGTCGTTAAAGTGATCAATTAAACTAGGTCCTAATTAATTATGCAGTTTAGGGTCAACCTAGGTCATTCTCCCAAGGAGCAAGCTGTGGGTTTTCTTTAGGACTAATTTTCAAGTGATAAAAGATGTAGTAGAATGTAAATGGACCTAAACTAGAATGCAAAATACTACTACCTATATGCAATTAACTAACTAAATGTAATAATGCAATTGACTCTTAAACCTATATGAGAATGAGACTAATCTATATGAGTTGAATGCAATTTTTGGGGGGTTTTCTTATGAGAAAATAATTAAAATCCTACTAAAAAGATTGATTAAAAGAAAATAAAATAATAAGATTTAATTCAGTGATGATGATGAAGGGGGCAACTTAGGAATTGCATAGAGTCAATTTTCTTAGCCTAAATCAATTAATTAGACCAAAAGGAGATTAATGAATTTAATTACCCAATCGAACATGGGAAACCCTCTAGCTCAATAACACCTATTCCACTAGAAAACTCATAATGGAATAAGCGGTGGCTAATTAAACCCGTTAAAAACCAAACACAAAATAATCTTGGAAATCTTGTTTACAATTATCTAATTGAACAACCAGATAATTTATCAACCCAATTAAACAATTAAGATGATAAACCAAATTAACAATTAAAATAATAACGAAAACTCAATTACTAACTTAATTGACAATCCAAAGGTTGCAAACAAGAGTCCAACAATAAGCATAAAACTTCGAATTACCAGTCTAATCCAAAAGAAATAAGTTTACAATGTAAAACTAGATTGTTCTCAATTAACACAACTCGGAATTATTTAAAACTAAATAATCTCAAGTTTGAATTAAAAAGATAAAAGGAACAACACTCCCTTATGATCTTCATGTGTAAGCCCTAGGCTTTAGCCTCCTTCATACTCCTCCCAAATTGTCTCCCAAAATATCTTAAGCTGCCATTAAATTCATTCCTCCTCCAAGCTTCCTGTTAAAAGTGACGTTCATGGTGACACGAATAGTGTAGATGGAGATTAAATGGTTTTCCAGGATTGGTGTTGTTGTGCGTGAGTGGGAGGAATTGGATGTGGGGCCCGTAGGAGATCAATGATAATTGAATGATGCCAAATGTTTGCTACAGTGCAGTTATGTGGGTCTATGAGTGAATTGTGGATATTGGAGACTAAGAAATCTCTGTGCGTGAGAGGAATAGGATCAATTAATGGATATTGTTGACTGAGAACCTCCACGCAAATATCTCTGTGTCTCTACGTCTTCAATCTCTTCCACCGTGTTGATCTCTTGCGGCGTGATGTCTCTGCGTGCTCCTTAAACCTAGTGGCTAGGTTAATTAAAGGGGAGGAAGAGAGGGCTTTTTAGGGTATTAACTTGAGCCCAATAAAATTCAAGTAGTCCCATAAAATTTCACCATTGGGTTTCCTTTTAGCTATCCTGAAAAATCCTGCACCATAGGATCTTATAAAATCACTATCTATCATATATCAAGAGATATTATTTAATCAGAATATTAATAATTTAATAATTTAAGCTCAATATCTTATAATTAATTCATATTTATATTATTTCCTAAAATAGGCTAACAATCTAAATATTGTCTAATAATTCCAAATTAGCCCAAAATAATCCCCAAAATAATTGAATAAGGTGGGATAAAATATATGAAAATTGGAATTTATCAATGACCTAAGATTTAATAAGATCTAAAAGGTTTTTGAAGTGACGTGGTGGCGGCTGTCATCGGTAGTGGATCGATGACGGCTTCAAA
The DNA here is from genome assembly GCA_037074495.1 of Acacia confusa. Classification (NCBI taxonomy): domain Eukaryota; kingdom Viridiplantae; phylum Streptophyta; class Magnoliopsida; order Fabales; family Fabaceae; genus Acacia; species Acacia confusa. The sequence continues at coordinate 30,719,766 of CM073509.1, read as the reverse complement.
AACTAAAAATTTAGAAACAAAAAAACAACTAAGAATTGTTTTTGTTGTTTAGTTTTTAAAAATAAATTTTCAATTTTTTAAACAGTTTTCCAAACAAGTTTTTTTTTAAATAAAAAGTTGTTTTCCAATTAAAAATCAAACAAACCCTTAGTTTTTAAAAATACTTTGGCCATGGTATTAATTTATCAATATTTGTATGCAGTCCTGTTAGAGGTGCTTTGATATTGTTTATTGACTTGTTAGAGCTAAAGGTCAAAAGGTCATTACTCCCTTCAGTCGTATTTTTAAGAGTCTGATAACCATATTATCACTACAAAAAAACACGATATTACTGATAGAAATTACCAATGAAATTATGTCTGTAATTACAATTGTGATGAAAATTACCAACGGAATGTTGTTGGTAATATATTTCCATCGGACTGAAGTCTGTGGCAAAAAAAACCATGACAAAGACCTTTTCCGACAAAATTTTAGTTCATCGCTATTTTCCCACAGATCCGAAGGAAATATTCCATTGCCAATTAGGGACAGAGAATAGCAACAAAATATTGCGTCATAGAATTGTGACAGATTCTGTGGGTAAAGAGCTACTGAATTGCAAATGGAATTCCATGAATAATTGCCTACAATTTCAGACAGAATTCCGTGGATAATTGCCCTCATAACTTCAGACAAAATTCCTTGGATAATTGTCCACAAAATTACAAACAAGATTCTGTGGGTAATAATCCATGGGCAATTGCCCACACAATCCCAAACAGAATTCCATGGGTAATTTCGCGTGGAATTCTGTGGCTAATTTCCCACTTTACCCTCGGAATTGGAGACAATTCCATGGGTAAATCATTCTAGAGAATGTTCCTCATTGTTTTTTAAAGCATTTTTTTTTTTTAATTTAATGCACTTAAATGAGAAAATTAGTCTGTTCATATAACTAGAAAAATTAACAAGTTCAAAGTAACTAATATACTGAACGAGACAACATGTCACAAGTTCAAAATCACTAAAACAGGAAAACAAGATCGAATATATGTAAAAAGTCATAAGTGTTTAGAAACGGTGAAAATAACATAAGGAAGACACAAGTTGTCAACTCTCATTTTTAGCTTCCTTATTTGCATTAGTAGCAGAGGGAGCCTTATCATTGACAAGGTTAGAGAGATTAGGAAATTGAATCCCCATTCCTTGCAATACTGACATAATCATGTCCATTGTTTGTTTAAGTTGTTGATTCATTTGTTTCAGGTGTTCAATCTCTTGTCTAAGGTGTGTCATCTGCGTACGCATTTCTTGAGCGTTAGAATCCTCCATCGAGTTGATGAAAGATGAGGCAGAAGAAACAATATGTTGATTTTCATAGCCAAGCCCATAGATGCAACCCTTCTCATTCTTACCACCAGTAACCTCTAACCACAAATTAAATTCCTCCTGATTAGATTGGACACTACTTCCCTCAGAACTGACAGATGCCTTTAGTCTCAGAAATTCATCCTGCAAACAAAGTACAAAAAATAAGTGTTATCAAACCTTACAATTCACCCTCTAATGTTTATTGTATCTGATTCCGACTTCTTCTGAGATTCGTTGTAATCAAGAACAAACGAGAGAACAAATAAAACGACAAAGGGAAAAAGTTCAAGAGATCGGTTTGACAAGACACGAAAAAAGAGCCCTCCTGTGTGTGTGTGTGTGTGTGATCGAACATAAGCATCAATAAGGACAAGAGTTTCATCAGACCAATTAAACAGAAAACATATAGGAATGCTTTAGAAAGAAGGGAAAAAAATTGCAGAGAAGCATGTCTGAAGGCATGCTAACGAATTGAAAATAACAGTTTCTTAACTATATATTATGTTCGTGGTCACTTTTTTTAATCGTTAAAACTTGTATAAATGAGGAAGAGATTAATTAGGAGGAAGAAGAAAGTGAACATGTGAATAGAGATGGGATATAATGAGAAATAAAGAGAGACCTATTTCGTTTTTCTCACTTACAGTCCTAAATCACAAAAAAGAGTTCTTCATCAGAATCATACAACAGTGTTATCAAACCTTATAGATTCACCAAAAACAAAATTCGTTAAATAAATAAACCTGAATGAAACATATACTTACATGAGTTGTAGCCACACGATGATCCGCAAATTCTCCAGATTTCTCATTATAATGTGTCTTTTTGAACAACTCAAACACTGAAGGCTCTCTTTCCAAATCTTTAGCTATACAAAGCATTAAATAAATAATGATTGAATCATTAGAAGATAAATTCTTACCATCCTCTTCTTATGCTCAATACTAGAAATACGAGTACTAGAAATACTACCCCCTTTATGTTGAGTTCCTCGTTTGCTAGAGGCTCGATTGATCTTTGCTATCTCACACTTTTTCATACATTCAGGTGTTGCCCACATTATCTCTAACTCATTCATCACTTCATATGGAATCCACTTAGACCTTAGTTGCTTATGAAATAAGTTTTGCCTGATATTATGCATTGTTCCTCTTAAGATATCTGAACAGTTTGCATTCCATATTCTCTTTACATCATCTTCATATTCCGGCAGCCATTTATATTTTCTTTGCATAAATGATAAAGATAAAAGATTAAAAAAAAACATAATGAGGAAACAATTATATATAATACAAATATAAGAGATAAGATATACCGCCCAATCTTCAAACCACATTTTCCTATAATTGGCTGGTGTAGCTTTCCAACTATAACATGGATAGTCAAATTTCTCTTGAATTACAAGAAGAATTTGCCGAATAGAACAAACAGGATTGAACCTAGTAAAAATTGTAAAAATACCTTCGTAAATGTTAGAGAGGCTTTATGATATACTGCTTTATGATACAAAATAGTTCAAGCTTGTTGATGACTTACGTTGTTTTTTCAGGATATATCCATATTCGACCATCTACGAGATCACGACCCCAAGGTGATAATCTACCACCAGGACCCTCTGGAGTGAGGAGGTACAAAGATTCTATGCCAAGAGATGGCATTTGAGGAGATTGAGCTGGAGATGGGGAAAGGCCAGGTGAAAATGAGTGTGCAAATTCTGTTCCAGGAGATGGCAATTGGGGGGATAATGTGGGTCTCACAACAGATCCATGCATTTGAGGTGGTAATGAGGCTCGGATAGCTAGTTCATGCAATTGAGGAGATGATACAAACGATGATGATGGTCTAACTACCTTAGGAATAGATGGAGCGGAAGTAGTCATCACTTGAGGAATAGACAACTTAGGACGTTTCTGAGGAATAAAAGATGGTGGAGTACTCGATTGGCCACTATCACGCTTTGAGCCATGGCTTGACATCTACATATTCATTATGAGAGTTCAGTTAGTAATAAGAAATAAATAAATCATGACAAAATTGAAAGATAAAAAAACTAAATTAATTATAAGTCAATGCAATGAAAGTTAACCTCAAGAACTTAATAACAATGAAATGCTGTAACCCTAATAATTGAGTTTTGGCAGAATTTAAAAATTAAGAACAGAAAAAGATCACAAAGAAGCATGGGTGCATGTGTATTTTATGAATAGAATAATTCTATGTTCGGAGGTAGAATGTCATTCAAAAGTGAGGATGAGTATTCATTCTAAAACGATTAACAATGCAGCAACACTGGAAACAAATAGAACCCATCCAATAAACTCAGTTCTAAAGGATATTATCACGGACGCGGAGGCCCAACAACAACAGCCATCTCAACCTAAATAAATAGTGGCTTGGAATTTTACATTTACTAATAACGACACAACATATTAGTATCAAGCAGCACATAACATCAAACCATGAGAACGCTTGCTGTAAAAACATCCATACACTAGTTACATGAACATGAAAATCAGATAACCAAATATTAAGCATGTGCTTTTTGGGGGGAAGGGAAAAAAACCAAGCCATCATACAGAGTGTTCACAAATTTTCAGCACCTTCTATATCAGACAGAGAAAACTGCAAATCTGTTATCCCCATCTTTCACTATGCGGTTCAAGACAGGCAAATACAACCTTAGTATATTCAGTATTGGAATGTTGCAAACACAATTACACGATAATCTAGTGCCTAAAACAATCATGACGAGCAAATTACAAATTGCATTTAAGCCAGATGCAATATTGAGCGAACAAATGGCGCGAACAGAAGCTAAAACACATTACCTAGAAAAGTGATTTCAGCTCATTGGTTGTATACATAATAGTTTACCAATATTAGCAGCCCTGATCTAATAATTAATAAATTTATTGGTTTCTTCTTCTTACACACATAAAAACAAAGCATGTCAAATAATTTAGTAAACAAAACAAAGTAAATCATTCTGACAAATAGCTTTCCACCTAAATATTTTCATAACTTGATTTAATTAACATAACCAATCATCATAGGTATCCTCGGTTGGAAATTATGCCCTAGGAGCTAATCATTAAATAACTTCCTAATTTGATTTATGAAGATAAATCAATGATTTAATAGATATCATATCTCAATTAGACAAATTGATTTATGAAGATAAATCAAATCAGTTGGTTTTTAATTTGCATTAAATAAATTGATTGGATTGAATCAATTAGACAGATTTAATTTCCAATTCAATTTTAAAATTAATAAGATTGATTTTGAATATTTAATGCGGCCCATAAGGGTTATAAAATACCCTTAAGTTGTAAATAATGAGATTACACACACAAGAGAATTCAAGAGCCACAAAAATAACCCTAGAAGAGAGACGTGAAACAAAAAGCTTGAAGGCGCTAGTACGCTGTTGTTCGTGTTTGAGTGTTGTTCGGTGTGGATGCCGGTAGAGGGAGTGGATTCGTAGAGTCGGCTCCTAAAAATTGATTAATCAAGAAGGTGTTAGCCTACGAGTTTGCAAAGCACACACACGAATTCGCATAGGTACGATTCCTAATTACTAACCCGATTTAAACGCTGTTGATAGATCCTCTTCTTAGGATTTGTAATTTATTGGATAAATTTAATTCCGCTGCGTGTACGAATCTCAGCAGTGGTATCAGAGTCAGATCAATTGTGCGTTTAAATTGAGTTTTTATGTTCTTAATGTAATTATATATGAGATATATTGTGTGTTTATGCTTAACCATATTTTGTATATGGACCAATAAAACAATATATATTCAACAATGAAATAAGTATTGCTATTCTATTATATTCCAAGGACATAAAATAGAAGCACATTATCGTATATGGTTCACGTTATATGTGTTATTTCATTGTTCGTGTTGTAATCTTAATGATTATTTTATATACATGTGATTATATATGGGTTCACGTTTTATTAATGATCAGAAATAATCATTGTTTGCAATGAATATATATTAATAATGAAATGACACGTATGTGTGTGTATGCAATTGAGGGAATATATGATGTTCTCATACTAGGTTGTTACCAGTGACGTGGTTATCACGTATTAAATATTATTTATATAATATGATTATATATGCAAATTTTAAGTGTCCGTGTTGTGTTTTTTAATTGATTAAAAGCACACGTTATTAGCATTTTGTGTGTTTAGTCATCACGTTATAATTATCATAATTATTAATTAATGGGAATTGGGAATTGACATCACATTATAATTATTATAATCATTAATTAATGGAAAAATCATGACATTTTATTTCATATTGTATGAATTATTACTTGTTGTGATTTACTTTCAAATTGTTTGTGTATGGTGAACAACATGACTTTAATTTTTACAATGGTTGTAATTTTTAAATATGGCCTGCGAGCCATGTCTTTCTCTAAATATTCTCTATGTACATTCTCTTCTCATCTCACTCCCCTCGTATGTTTAAACGAGGTTTCTCTTGATATAATTTTCTTTTCTTATTTAGAGAAGTCCTCTCATTGGCTTGAGAGGATTTTAGGTTAGGTGAGCCATGTTAAGTCACGTTTTAATTATGCTTTTGATTAGATCATAGCATGTTTATTTTGCGTATTATGTTTTGTTTGTATGAGATACAACTACTATTGCATTCATATAAATATAATTAATTAGATTAAACCCTCCAAATGAAATCTTAAGTCGTAATGCCGTCAATTAATGGATACTTGTCAAAGTCTAGATCGCTTATTTGTATGTTTCACCAAAGTGAATGCACTTGAGTTATCTTGGTGAGAGTAATGGTGATACTCAACATTTATGATTGTCTTGACTTAATTGAAATTATCAAAACGGTTTTGGATCTCAAGGCATTAGATGGGATTAAACGTGCCGGTCATATAATGATCAAATTCCATAAAGATCTAAGAGTTACATGTGATGTAATTGGTAAAGAGGTTACCTACCTAAATAACTTGATTTTAAGCGTCCTGCCAAAGCGGACTTAAATTTAAGCCAAATATGGATCTTAGCCCACTAATTATAATGAGAGTTGTTAATTCAGTGGGAGATTATTAATTAACTTTGCATATTAATTGTAGAATCATGTCGACTAGTAATACCGCTACATTATCACTACGATCAGTCCTTGAAAAGGACAAACTAAATGAGATCAACTTTCTTGATTGGTTTAGAAACTTGAGAATTGTTCTTAAGCACGAAAGAAAGGGTATGAAAAGGAAAGGCAAGGGCAAAGGAAAGGGTAATGGCTTAATTGGTAAGACCAAAAAGTCAAACATGCCAAAAACTAAGCCTGCAACCAAGAAGGTAAAGCCTTTGAAGGACGAAGTTTGCTTCTTCTGCAATGAACCTGGTTATTGGAAGAGGAACTGCAAACTCTACCCTAAAGATCTGAAAAGGAACAAGAAGGATGGCGGGGCTATCTCTTTAAGTATTTATGTTATAGATATTCATTTTTCTACTTCCTCTACATGGGTATTAGATACTGCATGTGGTTCTCACATTTGCACGAATGTGTAAGGTCTTAAGGACAGTAGAAAATTGAAGAAAGACGAAGTGGACCTACGAGTTGGAAACCAAGCAAGAATTGTTGCTTTAGCCATAGGCACTTATGAATTAGTTCTGCCCAATGGGCTTTTGTTAATTTTGAACAATTGCTTTTATGTTCCTGCTTTGAGTAGCAACGTTGTTTCTCTTTCTTATTTGGATAAGGAAGGTTTTACTTCCATTACTAGGAATGGTAAATGTTCTATTTATCATAATGACATTTTCTATACTGATGGTAATTTGCATTTTGGTCATTATTTACTAAATTTAGAACATCCTAGTAATTGACATATCTATAACGTGTCTACCAAAAGGATTAAGTCAAATGATTTGAATTCGACCTACCTATGGCATTGTCGTCTAGGCCATATAAATGAGAAACGCATTTCAAAACTCCATCAAGATGGATTTCTTAACTCATTTGATTTTGAATCATTTGATACATGTGAGTCTTGTTTATTGGGAAAGATGACAAAGGCACCCTTTACTGGTATAGTGAGAGGGCCACTAATTTATTAGGCCTTATACATACTGATGTGTGTGGACCAATGAATACATCTGTCAGAGGAGGTCATATGTACTTCATTACATTCATAGATGATTTTAGTAGGTATGGGTATATCTATCTAATAAAACATAAATATGAATCTTTTGAAATATTCAAAATATTCCAAAATGAAGTGCAAAACCAACTTGGCAAAACAATTAAAGAACTTCGATCTGATCGGGGTGGTGAATATTTAAGCCAAGAGTTTACTGACCATCTTAGAAGTTGCGAGATCATCTCACAACTAACTCCTCCAGGAACGCCACAATGGAATAGTGTTTCTAAGCGGATGAATCGAACTCTATTATATATGGTTCGATCTATGATGAGTCAAATAGATCTTCTGCCGTCCTTTTAGGGTCATGCCCTAGAAACAGCTGCGTTCACACTAAATCGTATTCCATCAAAAGCAGTTGAAAAGACACCATGAGATATGGACTGGGAAGAAACCTAGTTTGTCATTTCTTAAAGTTTGGGGATATGAGGTTTACGTTAAACAACAAACATCTAATAAATTATCATCCAAATCCTCAAAATGCCTTTTTGTGGGGTATCCTAAAGAAACTAAGGGATACTATGTCTACAATTCCACGGATCACAAAGTGTTTGTTATCCGTAATAGTATCTTTTTGGAAAAGGAGTTCATCTCTAAAAGAACCAGTGGGAGTAAGGTAAACACCGAAGAAGTTCGAGAGCCACAAGACAACGTAGAACCACACATGGAAAATGGAGAAGACTCAGAACAAGTTGTTGAGCCTACTCAAGTAACACAAGGCCCACGAAGGTCTAATAGGACACGACAAAAGCCCCAGAGATATGTACTTCTAACTACTGGAAGTCGTGATATCTTGCTCATTGAGCAGAATGAGCCAACTACCTATTGAGAAGCCATAGTGAGACCAAACTCTGAAAGATGGCTAGATGCCATGAAGTCTGAAATGCAATCCATATACGACAATAAGGTATGGACCTTAGTCGATCCACCTAAAGGTGTAAAAACTATTGGGTGTAAATGGGTTTTCAAGGAGAAAACTGACATGAATGGCAAAGTAAGTGTCTCCAAGGCACGACTGGTTGCAAAGGGATTCACTCAAACTCATGGTGTGGACTATGATGAAACCTTTTCCCCAGTTGCAATGGTCAAATCAATCAGAATCCTTCTTTCCATAACAGCATATTATGACTATGAAATATGGTAGATGGACGTCAAAACAGCCTTCCTTAATGGAAAGCTACTTGAGGATGTGTACATGACGCAACCTGAAGGCTTTGTGCGTCCAGAGGAATCTGGTAAAGTTTTCAAGTTTCAAAGATCCATTTATGGATTAAAGCAAGTATCTCGGAGCTGGAATCATCGTTTTGATGAAGTAATCAAAGAGTTTGGATTTATTCAAAACATTGATGAACCTTGTGTTTACAAGAAGGTTAGTGGGAGCACAATTGTATTTCTAGTGCTTTATATAGATGACATCCTACTCATTGGGAATGACATCCCTACCTTCCAGAATGTCAAGTCTTGGTTAGGAAAGACTTTTTCAATGAAAGATTTAGGCGAAGCCACTTATATCCTAGGGATCAAGATCTATAGAGATAGATCCAAGAGGCTAATAGGCCTAAGTCAGAGCACATACATAGACAAGATACTGCATAGATTCAGAATGCAGGATTCTAAAAGGGGTAACATGCTCATGTCTCATGGCATCCATCTAAGTAATGATCAGTGTCCTAGTACACCTGATCAAAGAGATTATATGAGTAAGATTCCATATGCCTCTGCCATTAGATCTATTATGTATGTCATGTTATGTACTCAACCAGATGTCTCATTTGCCTTAAGTATGATCAGCAGATATCAACAAGATCCCGGTGAGGGTCATTGGACTGCTGTTAAGAATATCCTAAAGTACTTAAGAAGGACAAAGGACTTATTCTTGGTATATGGTGGATTGAGTGATGAGCTCTATGGGATTGGTTACACAGATGCAAGTTTTCAAACTGACCAAGATGATCTAAGATCGCAATCTGGATATGTATTCCTTTTGAATGGTAGTGCGGTAAGCTGGAAGAGCTCTAAGCAGAGCACTGTAGTAGATTCTACAACAGAAGCTGAGTATATAGCAGCATCGGATGCAGCTAAGGAAGCCATTTGGATCAGAAAGTTCATTACTGAACTAGGGGTGGTTCCTACCATCTCAAATCCAATAGACCTGTTTTGTGACAACAGCGAGGCTATTGCACAGGCCAAGGAGCCTAGGTCACATCAAATGACCAAGCATATACTCAGACGTTTTCATCTTATCAGAGAAATTAATGATAGAAGTGACATAAAAATATACAAAATACTAAGAGAAGACAATATTCCTGATCCTCTTACTAAGCCGCTTGCATAGATAATACATGAACGTCATGTTAGGACAATGAGAATTAGAGTAATTAATTATTGTATTTAGTGCAAGTGAGAGTTTTCTGTTGGAAAGGCTAATCATTGATTGTACTTTAAAAATTATTGTTATTTAAAGTATTTCTCCATTTTGTTATCATATCATTTGCATGTTTATTATGATGACTGTATCCTTAGATGTATCTTAAAAATTGTCCTAAATGTCCCTAGTCAATCATCTATGCGGGAGCAAAGATGAAATAAGACTAGTATGACTTTGATAAGGTATAAAGATACGAATCAAAGTTATGGGCACTTATAAGAATACAAAGGTGCTGGACCGACCCACTATGAGAAAGCTGCATGGATTAAGTCATAAGCTTTTCTCATGTATAACCACGTCACAATGCCCTTTGACCTGAGATCATCATAGATTCCTACATGAGAGTCGTTGATCTTTGACTTACTCAAAAGTCACCTTTAACTAGGTGATGATAAAGGCTTCGATCGGGATTAATGGTTTTCATGTAGAGGAATATGAATGATCAAGATGGAATTTGTCCCTCACATTTATAGAGAGATAATACTGGGCTCTTAGATGAGTGAGTCTAAGAAATGTATGGTCATACTGTGATGGAAAAAAAGTTTCCATTTCAATTATTAGACTACTCAAGAATCGAGAAAGTAATGGTCAAGAAAAGAAAGTTGACATTATCCATGCCTCATCCTTGACCAAATTATCACGTGACAAAAGGGACGTGACATGGTTGTATGATAGGTTGTATCGAAAATCAATCCTCATGTGAATTGGGTAGTCGCAATGTCTTGCTAGAGGCCACTTGCGACTTGTGGGCTGGTACAAAATTAGCCCGCTGTCAATCTCATGTGAGCCTACAGGGTCACACACAAGAATAGCCTAACACGAGCTATAATTCCAGATTCATTGAATCTAAGATATGTCTAAGATTTAATGAATACAACTTTTTATCTAGGGAGGATATATATCTAATGATTGCACCTAGTGCAAGTGGGAGTCTGTTGGAAATTATGCCTTAGGAGCTAATCATTAAATAACTTCCTAATTTGATTTATGAAGATAAATCAATGATTTAATAGATATCATATCTCAATTAGACAAATTGATTTATGAAGATAAATCAAATCAGTTGACTTCTAATTTGCATTAAATAAATTAATCGGATTGAATCAATTAGACAGATTTAATTTCCAATTCAATTTCAAAATTAATAAGATTAATTTTGAATATTTAATGCGGCCCATAAGGGTTATAAAATACCCTTAGGTTGTAAGTAATGAAATTACACACACAAGAGAATTCAAGAGCCATAAAAAGAACCCTAGAAGAGAGACATGAGACAAAAAGCTTGAAGGCGCTAGCACGCTGCCGTTCGTGTTTGAGTGCTGTTCGGTGTGGATGCCGATAGAGGGAGTGGATTCGTAAAATCGGCTCCTAAAGATTGATTGATCAAGAAGGTGTTAGCCCACGAGTTTACAAAGCACGCACACGAATTCGCATAGGTACGATTCCTAATTACTAACCCGATTTAAACGTTGTTGGTAAATCCTCTTCTTGGGATTCGTAATTTATTGGATAAATTTAATTCCGCTGCGTGTACGAATCCCAGCAGCCTCCAGTGGGCGTCCCAGATGCAAGCTTCAGTAAATTATTTGAAGACTACGTAGGGCGTCTATCTGCAGCATCAATGACTTCTACTGAAATGGCTGATGAAAATGAATATCCGGATAAAATACATGAAAAGTTGAAGGCAAGTATGTTTGCCAATTCTGTGTGTAACAGTAATACAACAACAGTAACATCCTTTACAATTGTATTTATCATTTAGTGATATTTATTCTATCAACATTATAGGTAGATAAAATGTAATTTTACAGATGAGATGATGATGACATTTCATGTCAGTTATGTTTTATATCATGAATTTGAGTAAATAACAGATAATCTCGTTTGGCTTATATAATGCGTGTGTGATTTGCATCACTCTGATGTAAGCTGTCCAAAGAGAAAGGGATGAAAAACTAGCAAGTTTTTTGAGAAACTTTCTTGATCAATATGTCCGTGGTGTCGTGGTGATGAAAAGGGATTCTTGCAGCGAGCAGAATCTGAAGCCAAATGACTTTCTAATGCAGGTTAATTAAACTTTCAGCTATTAACAAAGGGCCTAATGAAAGTTTTCAGAATAACATGCCATTGATAAATAACTGACACAAACAAAAGTCATGTCATAAGAAACTTCTTGCTTAACTAAGTATGAAATAGTTTGTGGAAGTTATATCACTACAATTTTGCAAAAATTACTTCATACCGTGTCATACTGTGAGCACATTAAATAGTATAACAAAAAGTTTGCATTGACTTCACACCTAGACTTAAAAAGCTTAAATTGACTTTGAATGTAGATTTTGGACTTGATATGTTACACACCATCGGCTATATATATTTATTCAAGACAGGCAGCACTAGAATTAGGGAAAAAAGCCATCTATCTTGAAGTGCCTTTTTTGGCTGAATGAGTTTGAAATAAAGGACATTTCTGGAAATCACAATTCACTGCTGCTAAAGGTATACTTAAAAGGACATTCTGAGTTAACTTGTGGCGACTTCCTTGAACACCAATGATCTCTTTTCAAAAATTTTGTTTTAGAACAAAATCTAATTTGGTAAAACTGAAAATGCTTTGCAGTTTATGAGGCTTTTTCCAGGTGAAAGTACAAATAAAAATAAATAGAGGAAGAAGCTTTCAGGTGGAGCTTATGATCCTCTTTACTCAGCTCCATCAGTCCCTAGGCCACTCAACTCCATCATGGAATGGCCTATTGATAATAATAATAATAATAAAATCCTTTTCTCAATCTTGGAGAAGAAATATTTCGGATCTATACAAGGGTATAGATAATAGAATTTTTTGAAAGACAGGTTTCTTGGAGACAACAAAGTTTGTTTTGAATGGTAGTGCATTGTAACATAGTCAGCAACTGATATAATCAACAGTGCTCAATAACTAAAGTTGCCTATATCTGAATTTCAGTTCTCAATTCTTCATCTCAACAAAATTCAAGCCATAATCACCTAAGTTCTAACAGCTCTAGTGATCCACAGAATACACAATCACGCGAGTTCTAAAAATTTCATGTACTAATATAGGATAGCAATGAATTCCAACTCACAATTAACACCCAAATATTTTAGTTCAAGTGAGTTTTCGAGGAAGCCACTTGTATAAGAATAACCAAAGCCCAATTGAGGGTTCTACCAACCTAAGAGGATCAAGTTCAAATAGTCAATCAAATTATGCTTAAATCATATGCGAAGTTAATCAGAATACACAACAGGCTGACAGCAATCAAAGACAATTTCAGATTTCTAATATAAAAGCATTCTGATAGCCAACAACTCACAGAACATTCACTCCAAAGACGGTACCGTATACACACAAATAGTAGCAATTAAGTCCAGAAAAGCAACATGAATGTTCAAGTCAAGAAAATCTTGAAATTTGCCCAGCAAAATGAAGAACTAAAAAATCCAGTTGAAAGCAACACGCTCTTCTCTGCTCAGATGATAGAAGCAGAGAATGGAAATACCTATAGACTTCCGGCAAGAATGCGACCCTGCAAGAATGCCTCACGCTCTTCTCTGCTCAGCTCCTCTGCATGAATCAGAACAGTCGAATAAAGATGTAACGTAATAAAGTAACAGAGTAACACAGAAGGATTTTGCCTCGTTCACTTGTTACAAAGTAATACAGAAGGATTTGGAACATAATATGTAGTAGGAATGGAAGAATAACAATTTTTGCCGGCTGTATCTTTAACTTGATTTCTGACCAACTTGTTCAATTTTTTGGGATCGCAACGAAGAGACCATCAACAAGCTCGGAGCTGGGTTTCCAGAAAGCGCTGCTAGTAGCGTCGGGTTGAGATTTGTTCAGAGAAATATTTACTGCTTTCGAATAGGAAGAAGATGGGATACGCAACTTAGGTTGCCATGAGAGGCCAACCACCGGCTCGCTCTCCGACATAACCAAAAATGTAATATGAGAGAAGAAAAATAACAGACAATAGAGATGAGAGAGGATGACCTGAAGCAGAAGAGGAAGCTGAAGCTCTGCAACTAGACTGTAGCTCCTCCCTGCGTCGGAGTCCAGTGAGTTAGGGCTCGAGCATTCTGGCAACTGAAGACTGCCTTTGGGAGTTTTGTCAGAAATTTACGGACGGAATTCATCGGTAATGTTTTATAATATTCTTAAAAACAGACATTTACAATTTCAGTGACGGACTTTCCCTCGGTAATTTCCGACGGCATTCCGTCAATAAGTCCGTCGGAAAGTGCCCGTAGGAATTTTTTGTCGAAACTTCCGTCGCTGTTCTGTTGGAACTGTTCACGGAATACGTCCGTCAAAATTGAAATTTTCAATCCCGCCATTTCCACGGTGAGCTTGCGCGCTATCACAGCCCGGGGAAGTAGAAGGAGGAGGAAAAATAGAAAGCAAGAAGAAGAGAGAGATAAGAATTCGGATCAAATGAGTACATTGATATCAATATCTTTTTTTTATTATATTATCAATATCTCTGTTTGACAAAGAAATTAATTTCACAAAAGTTTCTAAAACTAAAATTAATAATAATAAACTTAAAAAATTTAAATTTAAACTTATTTTAAGCAGCACAATCATCATTAAAGTTTGTTATTTCAACATTTTTTGTTAATCACATTGACAGTGTTAAATTTTAGAATTAAAAGTATATTTTGTAAACTTAAAAGATTAAATGTATACTTTAACCAATTATTTTCTTTTCATTCCACGATATTTCTAATTAAACTAAGACAAAATGTTACTATTTGAGTATGACTCTTAAAAAAAGAGATAAAAGGCACATGATACATATAAAATCAGAGTTATACAGAGAATCCATATGTCACAACTTATTTAAAACCAGCAATATCATACAATTTCAACAAAATTCAGAGGCAGTAAGGCCTTGTTTGTTACGAGAAAGATTGGAGAAAGGAAAGGAATGGAATGGAACTGAAAGGAAAGGAAAGGAAAATTAGGAGGGAAATTAAAAATAGAATCTATTTGGTATACTAGGGAAAGGAACTTAAGTTGATGGAAAATAAAATGTTTGGTACAAAGAATTGATTGTTGGTTAAGTGGGAAGATAGGGTGAAATGCCTAAAATGCCCTTGAACAAAAAAACGGAAATATTTTTGTAAACACTGGTTATTTCGTTTCCGTGGGACATCAACGAAGCGTAAAAGCCAATTCGATGAAGGTTGAGACTGAAAATTGATGTAGCTGGCAATGGGATTCGAAATTGCGACGATTTGGCTTCAAGTTGTGACAAGAACGACGGAGAAGGCATTTGGGGGGACAGCACGAAGGAATGCTAGCAGCTGTGTAATGAAACGAGAAGGAAAGATCAGTACTACTGATTGAACCCAGGTGATGGTGTGATAGTCAAGTACAGAGAAATTGGAAAAATGTCTGGCAACACCCTGAAAAGTGTGAAGTCGGGAGGTGAGGGGAGTTTGTCGGCAAGGGGACATAGAGGTGACAATTATGCAGTAAGGATATAATCGCAGTGCTTCAAGTCATTAATTAATTATCACAATTATTCTACCACATTACAAGAGCGAAAACCTCCTATGTTAAAATGCCCAAAGGAAGGGGAAAAAAATTGGGAGGTTGTAAGGATGATGAAGAACAATGTAAACAAGTTGACAAACTGCATATCATGACCATTGGTTGCTGTCAAATGGGCAGTACAAGTGAAGCAATATGATGAACACAAAAGTGTAATTGACAGAGGATGAAGCAAATTTTTTCGATTGCAATGAATGCAAGGGGTATAAAAGTTGAGGTTGACAATACGCTGCATAAAAATAAACTTAAACTAACACATGACAGTAGGATAATTCACAGGCACATAAATCACATACATTGTAGGATGAAAGGAAATAAAATTTTAATCAAATTGGCCTTCTGAAATCCTGTTTAAAAACAAACAGAAGCTTAGACAAGACACAACCATGAGGCTTTATTAGTGATTGAAATGGACATAAATTATACTATGTGCAATATAAGGTTAAATGAAATAAAATGAATGAATTTGGCCTTCTCAAATGCTTTATAAAAACAAACAGAAGCTTGCACATGAGAGTGCCATAACGAAGAGTGATTCAGATGGTCAGAAATGATGCTATGTGCAATGTAAGGTTAAAGAAATAAAATTAACGATTTTGGCCTTCTCAAATGTTGTTTAAAAACATACAGAAGCTTGCACATGAGAGTGTCAGAAGGCATAGTCCTTCAAATGGTCAGAAATCATGATATGTGCAATGTAAGGTTAAAGGAAATCAAATTAACGAATTTGGCCTTCTCAAATGCTTTTGACAAACAAACATAATGTTCCACATGACAGCACCATAATTTTAGTTGCATAAACAGAAGTTCACTGTGAAAATATGTTGCATAGGCACATCAGACATCCAGAAATTGCTTGTCATGATGAATAATGTGAGAGATAAATTCTGAATGTACATAAACCATGACATACTAATAACATATATAGTTTAAACTTCAGATGACTATTTCAACAGTACACTAAAAACAACATTTTAAGTTCGAACAAAACAATAAAGTTTGAACGAAAAAATAACCTGCCAACAAAACTCTCAAGTTCGAACGCATACCAATCAATGTAAACCATATCAACCAGGCCAGTCCAACAACAAAAAAGCAGATAAGGGATCGTACTTGATGACTACATTTAAATGAATTAGTACATAATGGAGCAAACAGTAACATATATTAAACATCATTAAACTGTTTCAACAAGACAACAGAAGGATAAAGTTGACATTCCAACCAAACAACATAGTTCAAACTGCACACACAAGTATTCAAACCGCACACACAAGTATTCAAACCATATTAGCAAAAGATAACCAGCAGTCCTAAGAACAAAAATCATAGATAAACATGTGATGTTCATTACACTTAAATGAAAACAAACAAAATATGTTACATTATCCCTAGTTTTTCTTCTTCCTTTTTGAAGGGGTACGCTTAGGACTGGGGCGCCTAGGTGAGGATGTTTGCGAACCAAGGAGGTTCACTAGGATGAACAGAGGGGCAACAGGCCTTGGACTTGGAACAAGATTTGGTGTTACATCAGCAAATACATGGGTCAAATTCTCTACTACAAGGGAGGAACTAAAACTGGATGCAAGAATGAACCTCAAAGGCACAAGATCTAATATGGTCCTGGTTGGGGCAGGAGGAGCATTGACGGGTTCAAGCAGAGGAACAATTGACAGTGGGGTGATTGGATCCAAATCCTCATCTGCACCACTAGGAGACATGGATGAATCTGGTTTCTGTTCATCAGTGGAAAGACCAGTGACCTCTATATGGACTTCTTCCTTCTCTCTTGAGCCTTCACCCACTACATCATCAGGTTGGGTGTCTCCACATATATGGTCAGCAATAGGATCATGTCCCTCCCCTCCTTGGTTATCTGGAGGCCCTTTATCCACTGCATCGGCAGGTTCAATGTTTGTAGACATGTAGGCACCTATAGGCTCATCACCATTCCCTCCTTGGTTATCTGCGGCCCCTTCACCCACGGCATCATCACCACCATCTGCAGCCACTCCTCCTTCCCTCCCATATTGTGTCTCCACAACAACATCATCAGAGTCATGTCCTCCTTTCTCCTCTCTTTCTTTCTTACTGCTGCCATCATCATCAAACTCTGAATCATGCCCATCACCCACATCCTGCTCTACTGCTTCATCTGTGCTGCTATCATCCGTGGCCTCTGAAGAATGCTTATCATCCACTCTTTCTCTCTTACTTCGTCTCCATTGCTTTCATCCTCGGTTTCTGAAGCACTGTCCCCTTCCTCTGAATCACCTTTCTCATCTGAATTGTCCTCTGAATCATACTTATCATCCCTTTCCTCTGAATCAGCTTTTTCATTTTCTTCCTCCACATCCTCTTTGGACCTCAATGGTGTGTCTTGTGAAGTGGATTGAGTCTCAACTGTTGCCTTTATGGATGGACCAGCCATGTCCATGTTTACTCCCTTGAAT
This sequence comes from Acacia confusa, assembly GCA_037074495.1. Taxonomy (NCBI): domain Eukaryota; kingdom Viridiplantae; phylum Streptophyta; class Magnoliopsida; order Fabales; family Fabaceae; genus Acacia; species Acacia confusa. The sequence continues at coordinate 30,701,762 of CM073509.1, read as the reverse complement.
GCAGCAAAGTCTTTGAAATTCGACGCATACAAGTAGATGAAATCGCGAAGGTCCTTCAAGTCAGCCGCCATTGAACCCAGTCGTGACTCCATGTCTTTGAGGATTGATTCGAGGTCAGCTTTCATGGTTCCCAATTTGTCATCTACAACTTTTGCAAACATGGCTGCCACTTCTACAACTTCATCCTCTAATGAAGCATTTGCTCTTGATGGACTAGTTCTGGGTGATGCTGGACTTGCCTTCCTGCCATATTCGCAATCATGCGATGATGCATTAGATGACTCTTTTGGGACAAAAGGGATTCGCATTCTGTGCAGAGCCGCCTCATCAAATTCAGTAGTCCATATGGCAGGTTCACCTTCATTGAGATACCAAATCTTGTGCTTTTCTAGTATCAGAGACACAACCGAAGGGTATGGTACTTGCCAATTGCTGCACCCTTCAGCATTGTGTTGATCATCCTCTTGCCCATATGAAATGGTTTCCTCTTGATCAAGCTGCAGAGGATATGCTTGTCCTCATTGCTCAATGTTGTGAAGTGTTTCGCCTTGTTTACGAAATTCTTGTTGTACAGGTAATGCAGCACTCTATACCTAGGAGGCAGCTGCTTTGGTTTGAATAGAGCAGAACCGTCCTCTGTTGACCCTCCATCTAGTAAGATCTTATCCAGTTCCTTTAGACGAAATGTTGTGTTCGTTGACTGTGCAGACTTAACCTTTAACCAATCGAGGAGTTTCTTCTTAGACAATTCAATTGTTTGCCCCCTAACAGATTTTGACACCACACCACTCCTAGATAATCTGAGGTTTGAATAAAAGACCTTTACTACAAAGTCGCAGTAAGGCAAACCCAACTCCAATAGTCCTCTAAATAGTCTAAGCATTGCGTCTAGTCCAAAGGGGAAATCATATTCAAATTTGTCCATTCTAATCCTACTCATTTTACACATAGTTCGGCCTACAAACCTCATGTCGTAGTCTTCAAGTTTCGAGTTATTGAAGTCTGCCCTCGCTTTAGGCATCATATTTGCCCTCTGTTGCAATTTCAACTTCTTGTACAATTTGGACCTGACCTTGTCAACATGCTGCTTATCTTGCTCCTAGTCTTCGCTAGAGGTAGACCCTTCCTCAGCTTCAGTCTAGCTCCATTCTTTATCATTCCCACTGGAACTCTCATCAATCACAACATGTTTCCCCCTCCTCTGTTTCTCGACATCTGCCTTTTGCTTTTTGCTATTTCTGTCATCGTCAGTTACAGCCTTTCGCTTACTAGATGAGGGAACCTCATCCATCTTCTTTGCAGCCCTCTTCATTTTCCTTGCTTCTTTAGCTGCCATATCTTTCTTCCACTTGGCTGCTTCTGCCTACTCATCTGAATCATTTCCGTCTTTGGTGGTCTCCTTCGACCTGCGACCCTGCCGTAGTGTTGCCTGGTGCTTCCTAAAAGCAATGACGTCCGCCATTGTAATCCCCAATTCCTTCAAACGGTTATCAGTTTTCTTCAACTTCCCCATCATCAACTGTTGGTGGATCAGTTTAGTGCAAAACTCCCGCAGACACGATTGGGAAAAAACCGTCGTCGAATGCCCTGGCTTTGACGTTCAAAAATGCAAAACGTCTCCTGTTAGGTTTCAAAAAATGCAATGTGAAATGGGTTAGGTTTTTATGGGGAAGTAGCAATGAACAGATGGCATAGATGTGACAGTCGAGAACAGAGTAGGAGGCGCAGACGTGTTTAATTCACTGTCTGACGTTCGAACTGGTCCTCCTATACTTTAAATGTTAATTGTTAATGAAAAATAAACCCCATTACTCTCAACAGTTACAAAAAATTACATGTGGGATTTACAACTGCAAATATCTTACTAATTGATGAAGTGTGGCCACGTGTTACATTAAATCCCATTGTTTAACTGACTGGTGGGCCATAAAGACTTCTATTCAAACGTAAGCATATCGTTCGAACGTTAGTTCTTAGTTCAAACTTAAAATTGTTGGTTCGAACATGACCTCGTAGTTCGAACATACGTACATAGTTCGAACTATACATTACAGAACTATAACTGATACAGTCTGAGGCAGTTGGAGCAAGGCACCTAAATCATTTAAAGAACAGTGAACTATTTCATTCAGTGAACGCAGATTTAACTATAACTAATATACAAAAGGCAGACACTGGAAGTAAGAAGATATTTTTTTGTCTTTCATAACTTTTATATTTTGTACATATGTTGGTTAGTACACCCCATGGACCAGCATACAAAATAAATGAACTTCAATAGGGGTGAAACACCAAACTTTGTGCCATGTTCAATTTGTCAGTAAACCCTATTGAACATGGTCCAAAGTTGCAGCTTTTACATAATTCCCTGTGCTATACAAAAAACAAAAAACCTAGCACATGATGCGTGATATATATTGCATATACAAAAAGACAGCTGATCGAGATCTAACATTTCGCTGCCCAATAACAAAATACAAAACAAAGGCCAGCTACATACTCGACACTATTATGTAATGCGTCTACTGTTGCTGCAACAAGCTACGGATCCACGAAGTCTTAAAGGCAGGCAGAATCTTTCCAAAAGCAATGAGCATTTTCTCACTAGCGAGGATCTTGATATGTGCCATGTGAGATCATCAACTTTGAGTAGATCCATGAACAATTTATCTCCTTTTGTAGCAAGTTCAGCTTCCCTAGCTAGCCGATCTTGACTATCTTGCCTATCTTGCATTTCTTGCGCTGACATCATATCCCCTAGCTTGTCAAACACATTGACGATGGTCTTGTCCAATTGTGTGACTGTGTCTCTCAATGCATCAGCAATTACTTCTGCATTGTTCAGTTTGCGCTTCTTCTTTTGAACAGAAGCATCATCGGTACCAGTTGCATGAGTGGGAAGAGTGTCATGCATTGTTTGGGACAATTCAGATTCACCAACATTATGTGGTGTTTCAGGAAGGTCATCATCTTCAAGGTTAACTTCTTCCTCCATGGCACCAGGGCATTGCCCTTCATCACTGGCAGCCTAGTCCCTTCCCTAAACCAAGCACAAAGACTCAAAGTTTGGTAAGCATTTTGTTCGAAATTCTTTTGCCTTTGGATGAGCCTACAAAAATGAACATGTATATAATCAATGAATATGTTGTTGTCTTATAAAGTTATGGGTAAAATCCAACAACAGTGTTGCATGACAAACCTTGAGATATTCGTCCCATACCTCATTCTCTATAGTGACAAGTTTGGTTTGAGGATCCCAACCAAAGCCAAAAGCATTGGGACCGTACACAATGTTGTATGCCTTCTGCCACAACCGCTTCAAGGTCTTCAAGCGGGATGTGATGTGAGGAGTTGCTTTGATCTGACATCCTGGAAGCTTTTCCTCCATCATCGACTGCAATGCATTTGCATAGCTGGGCTTGAACCCGTTCTCAGCCATATGTTTTTGCTCCAATTTCATAGTTTCCAAGCATTCCACCAGTACCCTGTCCTCAACAGTAGTCCACAGTTTCATCTTCGACCTGTTTTCATGTTCAGCTTCATCCATCTATAGAAAAATGAAGATTGAGAGTACAGATTGCAAGTAAATTAGTTCATAACATAAGCATACAGATTTTTCTACCAATAAATTAGTATACACAAGCACACCACATCAACCACAGAGGAAACACCACATCAACCACAGAGGAAAACATAAAGGTTAATCAAATTCACAGACAGATTACATGGTTCTTGTTTATGACATAAGCAAAGTATTTAAAATGTCCTCAAACGAAGCAATAGTTGTCTACAGGAGTATCAGTTATCCCTAGCAATAAAGGCAGCAAACATGTCATTTGCAATATGTTCCTTATAATTATTCCACACGTCACTCGTTTCTATAGGAACCAAGGCGTGTTGTCAATTGTTGCAGGTGCAAGGTCAAAGTACTCAAGCTGCTCATCAAGGGGATCTCGAACACTCTCCCGACGAATAAGATTATGGAGCAAACAGCATGCTACGATGCATCTGTTTTGCAGCTTCACTGGGTAGAACGAAGGGCTCCTTAATATTGCCCACCTTAACTTCAATATGCTGAAGCACCTTTCTATTACATTTCGGGCTGCTGAATGCTGCATGTTGAAACACTCATGCGCAGTATGGGGTTGGTATCCTTGTCTCCAGTCATTAAGATGATACCGTTGCCTTCTAAAAGGTGCCAAAAAACCTTGGCAATTGGTATACCTTGCATCCACCAAGTAGTAGTTTCCTACGACAAGAATTACAAGTTAGAAAAGACTATATGCTTAATTGTAGCAAAGTTGAAGACACTCACACCCGTACCTAGCGGTACTCTTAGCCCGTGTGGCCTCTGTATGACATCTCTCAACACCCTCCCATCAGCAGCTGAGCCTTCCCACCCGGGGAAGACAAATATGAATTGACCATCCGGTAAGCATACCCCAAGGACATTAGTTGTTACCTCTCCTTTTCTATTTCGGTACCTCACCTTGTGTGATACCGAGACTTGAATACGTATGTGCGTACCATCTAATGCACCAAGGCACCCCTGAAATGGCAAAGACAATTTTGGAGGTTAAGGTGCTAGAGTCCTTGTTATAGTCAATTAAAGTATTCACATAATAACATAATTTGACTACCTTGAACCACTTCCAACGATTATCGTCTGAGTCCTCCGGAATTGGCTCTGGTTTCTTCAAAAGCAACGATTGTAGCCTAATGGTTGCATTAAGCACTAGCTTGAAGTATCTACTAATGGTTTCTCCTGACCTACCAAACTCAAACTGAATGACTCTGTTCTTCACATGATGGGCCAATATGTGAAGGAACATAGCCACTTGCTCATCAACTAGCATATGTTTAGTAGCCCTCAATCCCCTAATTACATCTAACATGTGACACAATTTATCAAACGTTGCCCTGTACATCCTAATTTGGTTGAAGCAAGTGGTATCACTGCTATATATCATGGCCTTCAAATTCGCTCTCTTCGCATGAAAGTCTAATCTAAATGTCCTATCAGGTAAGTGCCCCGGTCTGCCTCCTCCCACAGCTACTACCATCGTGACAAGGAAAGTCCTCACAGCTAGAAGCAAAGCTAAACACCCCGCCAACATTCCAACCATTTGCCGTGCATGTGGCCCCATACCTACACAATTTTGCTTTCTCCATTTACACCACTACTATGTCTTTACTATATCCAAGTCATTTCAGGTTTACAAATTTCAAATACGCATTTTTCATTTTCATGCCACATTTCATACCACATTGTACACATTCCCATCTTTACTTTAAACAATTTATTACAAATGCATTTAACTGTGTAAATCAAAAAACAGTTAACTGTGTCTCCTTAACACACCACCGTCTAAAAATCATTAAACAAACCCATATTTAAGTATCCCCAGGCAAAAGCATATAACTGCGTCTTTGTGTCAAAATAACTTAACATTAGGTTCGAACCACATATCGTAGTTCGAACGCATATGACAGCAGCAAAACTAGTACAGTAACAGTTAAACAAGTTTCAAAACAACATTATGGTAGAAAACCAGGCGTCAATGATGTTTACAACCCAACATAAAGTCATAAACGGCCTCCCCATTTTCATCAGCAGGGTCTTTCTTGTTTTTAGCTCATATTGAACTGCTTTTTCATTTCCATTCCGCATACACCAACCGACCATTCAATTTGTTTTAACTAGTAAAATTGATTTCAACAGAACTTTACCTTCAATTACAGCTTCTTCAACTTGGCTTCACCTTCTGCTTCGACACCACAACACCAGGCTTCTGCACCGACAGCTTCTTCCAGCTCTCATCTTCCAGCCAGCGCCTTCCTCGTGTTTTTATAAATAGCTAAAAAACATATAACATTTGTCCAAGGTCTTTTTGGTCCCAAAATTTCATCCTCCCGAGAAGATTTCAACGTTCCCACCTGTTTCGGATGGAAAGATATTTTGTATGGCGTTGGAAGATTGGTGCTCGACGGAATGCAGCTGGATGGAAGATACTTCTACCAAACAAGTTTTTTTTGGATGGAAAATGCCCATCTTCCTTTCCTTAGGCCCATATTCCACTTAACAAATAGGGCCTAAAAGTAACATAACCTCTTAATCCTGGTCAATAATACCACAGCAAAACTGAAATCAATTGGCTTAATTATTTCAAATAACCCAAGCAATGCAAGAATTTTTTTAATTAGCTCCACCACCAACTCATCAAAATCTATCCACCTCGTGCTTATTATTATTTATGCTCTTTAAAACATGCAATATAATTATGCTTTGAAGTTTGAACTACCTTCATGCAACTTGTATTTCTGCCTGTAGAAGTGGCTTCAACGTATTGAATGAAATATGAAAATGAGTTACTTGGTATGGAAGTAAAATTTTCTAAAGTTAGAATTTAATTTTATACATAAATATTATATTTTAATTATATATATAAGGGAGAGATGAAGCAAGAGAGAAAAAAAAAGTGAGAGACACGGACGGAAAGAAGGAAAGAAATAAATAAAAGGAAAAAAGGATGAGTGGTACCCACCACATTTGAAAATGGGAAAATGGCGCCACATTAATTTTAAGAAAAGGGGAGTGCCGTTATCGTGCGGTGAGGACTTTTTAAACAACCCCCCTCTCCCCAAAAAACGTACACACACATTCACCGTTCAACAATAGGAGAGCGTGAGAGAGAATGTGTGTAGTAGAGATTATTTGAGGGTGTTAAAAAAACTCCCATCAAGAGATTTGGTGTAATTTTTTAGGATAACAAATAACTCTAAATAATCTTCTATATATTTGTGAATCATGTAAGATTATATATGTTTATATTTAAATGAATTATATGTATAAAAAAATATATTTTATGCTTTATAAGGTTTTAAGATCTTATATAGGAGTTTTAAATTTGTCAGAAATGCATTTTATTTAATGGCACTATTTGTTCAGTAATTTATTATTTGCACAATGAATTATATTTACACTGATGATTATTGCACGGTGATTTACAATATAAGTCCTGAATCTCAAAATGATAGTTTAGTCTATCAAATTTTAAAAATGACAGTTTGGTTCGAAAAAGCTGTATGAGATGTTAGTTTATTTTTATGATGACATTTGATATAAATGAAAACATGAATTAATTTATTTATTTATTTTGAAACAAATAAATTTATCATGGTGGTTGTATTAGTGATGGGTTGAAGTAAAGAGGAATTTGTATAATAAAAAAATATTTATGTCATCACTCAATACACACTGAATGGTATATGTTAGGCCCCCTCTTTCATATTTTCCTCTGGTCAAGATTTCATTGGAGCTATGGAACATGTGATACTTCTTTAGTGGTATTTTTTAGAAGGGAAACCATAGTCTAGACTTAAGCTATATACATTAGTTAAGTGTATCTTAAATTATGATGAGCTTGTAACCATCCAGTCAAATGAATAAGTTTCTATTAAATTATGTATTAGTCTATGGCTCTAATTAGCAGTACAAGGATTGACAGTAATATAAGAGTGACAACATATTGCATATTGTATAATTATATAGTTCACATATTGATAATGTTGATTAATTTTGTAAAATTTTGTATGAAGAAATATGGCATATACAAATATATATGTAATCAGCTCCTGTATTTTGTCGTGTGTAATTTGCTTGTGTGGTATAAACTTTCAATAGTTACTAAGACGTAAAATCTTATCCTATATTAACATTTTTCTGGTGAATGTTCTAATAGGAAGCAATGAAAAGCACTTATAGAATGAGTTTTGAAGGCTTTTTTGTACTCATATAGCTTACGTTATGTTATTTATATTTGACTCTAAAATGAATTTTGGTTTGAATTAGTTACGTATTTTGGCGATTTGGATGTTGGGTATCTTTGTGGCAATATTTTAAATATTTTGGTTAAATATTTGGGTGTTGAATTTGGGGTATTATAATTCACAGTTTCTAAAATATTTCTCTTATAAGCCCATTCTCTCTTCTCCTAGATTATTATTAGAGGGTGGAAAATATGCTAGCCCAACTTTGTAGGTCGGCCCGTTTGGACCCGACTCACATAAAAGATCCCTATTTCAAAGTTTGGCATGTTTACTCACGGGTTTGGCTGGCCTAGGGACTTCTACCACGTTTAACAAAAAAAATCATTTTCTTAAAAAAATTAAATTAAAACATTAATTATTTTTGAAAAACATTTTTAAAGTATTAAATATTTTATATTTTTTGATAAATAGAATAATTGATCATTTGCCTTAAAACAAAATATTTTATGAGATAGAGACTTTACTTTCTCATTTTTCAATGTATATTTCTTAGTTTCATAAAGTTGGCACTTCCTGTAATATTCAAACCTTTTCAAATACAATTAAAAAAATTTATCTTTGTTAACCTTCGTAACATCAATAAAAAAAATGATTCTTTTATTTGAAAAAATATTAAGAATCAAATGAAACATTCTTAAAACTTGAGTAATTTTTTTTAAAAAATATCAATTAAAAGACTTTTAATGAACTATAATGTCATCGACAAACTTCTTTTAGCATTTTAATAAGAATATAATCAAATTTTTTCTTTAAAAATGTTCCAATCAAAACACTATTTGAATTGAAAAACATTTATAATTTTAAAAAATCATTAGCCTCAAAGCAAAATTTAACTTGCAATTAAAGTTATTTAATACAAATTTGGTAGGTTTAAACGGGCTGGACGGAGACCCTACATAGTTGTCTTGTGAACCTTTTTTGCCAAACTATTTTTGGAGACTCTAAATCACAAGCCTAAGCTTAAACGAGCTTGAAAAGGCTGATCTAATTTTCCAACTCTAATTGTTGTTAAGGGTCGTAAATAAAGGAAAATTAGGAAAAAAAATTAAAAAAAAAAGAAAAGAAAAAATGGATCTTATATTAAAGACCAGATGGAGTATCACTATATTATAAAACCACGTGAAAAAATATTATTCCCTCGTATCCTTAATATAAAACATGTTTTTCTAATTTTATTATAATAAAGAAGTTTGTTAAGTTACTCAATATAATAAGTATTTTTCTAAAATTTCCTCATCATTTTCCTTAGTTCCCTCCTTACATGTCCTCCTTAATTATTATTTAGAGAGCATCAATAGGATAAATTATGAAAACATTAACAAATATAAAAAATAAATCTTATATTAAAAACTAAAAGGGGTATTATTTTATTATAAAGCCAAGTTGAAAAGTAGGACACATGATAATTTGTTATTGGAAAACTTAACATAAATAACTTGATCAAAATATTTTCCTAATATTATTATATCTTAATTTATTAAAAATAAAAATAAAAATCTCTTTAAAAACTGAAGCTCATTTTATTTTATTTATAATTTATTATTATTATTGTAGGAGAATAATATTAAAAAAAAGATAAGAAAAAGCCTCTAGAACAAATGTCTGCGAAGTACAGGATAATAATATAATACTATAAGCCTTTTATCGTAAAATAGTGAATGGTACTTGGTTCTTTTTACCCTTAACCCATCATTGTTGGTTGGGGGGCTTTATTGTATATCCTTTATTAAGAAGACTTGTTAACATGGTAGTTAAAATCTCGATTTATTACTTTATTACTGTGATTTTACGTTTTTATGATTTTTTTTCATTAAAACGATTTTACTAATTTTCCAAACATTTTTATGTTTTTATAATTTTTTACGATTTTACGTTTTACGATTTTTCATCCCTCTTATGATTTCACGTAAAACCTTGATTTTAACTGTCTTGGTTGGCAACGAAAGATGATAATAAAATTAAATTAATAAACCATTTCAATTAATTACCGGTCACAAGCCCATCTAATTACAAATCTTTGTTTGGTTTGTAAATTACTTATATGGGATTTTTCCTTTTTATTTCAAAACAGTATTTGTTGTTGAAGAATTTGATTGGGAATGTAAAATCTGAAACGAGAGAGACCCCCCTGCGAAACAGAAGACAAAGATGGAGGGAGTAATCCTGATTGGTATGACTGACCTGATTTAGGATTTAGTTTTGGAGCCTATTTATAATTTGACTATTTTAAAAAGATTTTAGTTAAATTTTTCCCATGCGAGAAAACCTCAGGAATGAATTTTGCCAAGTACAAGATAATACTTCGTGCAAAAAAAAAAAAAAAAAAAGAAGTACAAGATGGTACAAGCCTTTTATCTTAAAATAATTAATGGTACTGGGTTTGTTTTCCCCTTAGCCCATCATTATTGGGGTTGCTTTGTTGTATATTAAGAAGAATTTGGAACGAAGGATAATAATTAAATTTAATTAATAAACCAATTTGAATAATTACCGATCACAAGCCCATCTAATTTATCAATTTTTTGTTGGTTTGTAAATTGCTTAGAAATAATTGTCGAAACATTATACTATAATTTAATTAACAAGTTAGTCTTTCTTTGGGTCATTTTAATGATGATTATCCAGTATTGTAAATGATACCCTATTATCAAATTTGAAGGATTTGCCAGTTTAGCCCTCATCAATATTGATAATTTTGAAATTGTTTTATTGTTCTTGTTAATTTCATCACTATTGTTGTCAATATGATTTTAAAATTCAAGTGGTATTTTCTGTCATTTTTCTTATATTAAAATCACAATTTTGAAATTTAACTTTAATTTCATAAATTAGACAAAACTAAGAATCTAAAAATTAATAAAACAATCTTTAATTATTTCTTAAAAATCAAGGATGCAACTTGTCGCATCCATTATTGTTGTGTTTGTCTATATGCCTTCGTAGCTCATAGTAATATCAGTTCATTTCAACCCTTGCGTGTCATTTTAGTTCCTTTTTGTGAAAGGTTGCATTTTCACCTCACATTCTGGATGCGAGGATGCTTCACTTACTTGTAAGGTTTTTTTTAAAAAAAAATTCTTTCTTTCATTTTCTATCGTCTTTCTCCTTCTTTTATCGTGTAGTTTTTTCATATTATTATGTTTGTTCATATCATTTTTTGTTTCTTTCTGTTGTTCTTGATTCTTTATCAATTTTTTTGTAGTTATATCCTATACAAATTTGGTTCCTTCTGGGAATCCACCCCTACCTTTGCTAGTAATACTGGTGCCTTGGATCTTCCCCAAGAGTAATTGTCCTCTTGGTCATGCGAAGATTTATCTTGGAGCTCTTAACTTTTCTTGAACAATTCTTCACTCTACTTTCCCCAATGGTTTTACATACAAAAGAAATTGACATGGTGAAATGGTTTTATCGTTTAAGGGCCTGTTTGGTATGACTTTAAAAGTCAAAATAAGCTCACTAATAGTCCATTAAAAGGAGAAAACAAATTTTACATTGACATGACTTCACATTATGATAAACTTCAAGTTTTAAAAGTGTTTTTTCATGAAACCACATATCCTTAGCTTATTATCTCATTATAAGCCCACTAAAATTTTTTTTAAGCACTTCATTGTATTGTAATTTTTTTAATGGTAATTTTACTATTTTATTTAGTAAATTTATATTTAATTTTAATTTTTTATCCAAAATTATCATATTTTATACCACATATGTATGTGTGTGAATTTAATTCATGCCCTTTTCTGTCATTGTCCATCTTATCTATCTTTTTAAAAGTTATGTCAAACATATGCCCGTTAGAAACAAAAGCCACTTCTGCCACCGTGATCCCAAACACAAATCATATTAAAAAAAAGTCCATTAGAAAATAAGTCCATTAAAAAAAGTCCACTAGAAACAAAAATCACTTCTATCAAAGCTATCTCAAACGGATTGTTAATGGTTATTTTCTTTTTTCTTTCCCCTTCTCGTTAATCTTTTTTTTAGGCAAAAGAATGGGTGACCCCACATCACTTCACGATGTAATGAGGGAAAATGATTCTCTTAAGATCAAGAATCAGGAGAATTTTCTCGTCTCTGTAAAGAAAACATCACTACAAAGAAAGCATCCCTGACTAGGGGTTCATAGAAGCCATCAGAATGGCAGATCAAGAAATTGAAAGAAGCTAAAAGAAGCTGCCAACATGGAATGCAATATACAAGAATGGCTGAACCTAATTGTAAAGAATCTCTGGTGGCCCAAAATGCTGCCAATAAGGTAGAAAACATCTCGCTCAGGGCAGAAATTTCACATATCGAGGCTGTACAGGAACACAAAACCATCCTTTGTAAATGATGGAGAGCTCAAAAGCCATGCCCATTTGGAGATCATTGCTGGTTTGCTCACGGGAAAGTGATGGGTGAGCTCAAACCTAATGTTGTTCGAAAGAACTGGTTTTCTGGTCTATTGAAAGATTGAATTTTTGTATGTTTGTCCTTATCTTTGCAATGAATATGATATAATGAAGTTTAGTGGAAAAATCGTCTTTGCAAGCCCTTATCTCAGCAGCAAGATGGAGTAGAATTCAGTCATACCAAAGGTTCTGTTTTGCTGTATGCCTTTTCCTTTTGCCTTTAAGCATACCAACCTTACCGTAAGAGATATCAAATCAGAAATACACAGAGAACACACATGGCTCAACTAAATTAAATCCAGAAATATCATACAATTTCAACAAAATCCAAAGAGGCAGCAAAACAAACTAAATAACCTCTTGATCCTGGTCAATAAAAGCACAGCGACACTGAAATCAAGCTTGCAATGCAAGTTATTGAAGAAAAATGCATTGACAAGAGATAAATAGTACATAAGAACAAAATAAGAAGTTTCATTCAAAAGTATAAAATACAAGTAAAAAAACAGGTAGCATCATTAAACAAACACATAATTTACCTTCATCAATTCCTATGAAGAGTTACTGTTAGAAGTAGCATCAAGGACTGTCATATAAGCAGAATTTGACATCACAGTAGTAGCCAAGACACGTACTGGCTCACCAGGAGGGAATAAAAGTTGGGTCTTGTATCCAGCTTTTACTCCATATTCAAATTCAATAATGGAATTGCTGCAAACATTCCTAACAGTTCCATCATAGAAAATGACAACATCCCAGATGATGGCCATCAAATTCTTAAACAATGTTTCTGGTTCAAATATCCCTCTAGAAGAGGGAACAAGTATATCTCTCTTCTTGTGACAGAATGCAACATCTCTTCATATGGGTCCAAGCCAATGAAAAAAGCACCCCTTGAGTAATTCAAACTAAGCAGGACCCTTTACAAAGAAAATTGAGGCGCAATTTCATTTATATTGTCGGAAGAATGTCTTTGATAAAATCAAGCCTCAAGATTTCACTTCGACGAATCAAGTACTGGCCCCCAGCGCAATCAAAACTAGATGACAGATTGCAACATTTGCAAATTGCAAGGCAGTCCAACAAGGAACTTCAGAATAGGCTTTGACAAGAGCATGTTGTTGCAACGATGGTGAAATGAACATGGCTAACTGAAGAGCTTCGACTTTAGCCAAGAGGTATCTCTTAAACAACATTTTCAGTGACAACAGTGGAATCAGTAGTAAGCTGCAAATTGAGCTTTTCACTGAGAGAACTAAGCAGCTGTTTTTCCAGAGAGAAAAGCTCCAAAACCACCCAGAGAACTAAGCCAATGACTGAGGGTAAAACAAGTGTATTCAGTCACCATCAAAATCAGCACCCAGAGGTCCACAAATAAGGGGATTTTTCTTCAGTGTGGTAATCAAGGATGTATACTGAAAGCACTTGAACTGAGTGCTTGGGTCGCAGGAGGCCTGTTAATGACTACAATATCACCATCCACTATCCTTCGGTGGACTATCTGACCAAGTCTAAGATAAATATGCCCCTTCGAGCTAAAATTAGTGGGAGAATGAATACCAGGAGAAAAAACTCCCAAAAAATGTTTTAAAAAAAGATGTCCATTGATCCATAATCTTCAAATACAGGATGACTGACATGGGGTATACGCATAGTAATTTACTATTTACACCCTTATATAGATAGAGGTCTTCTGTAACTATTCATGATACTTCAATGAAAATCATTTCATTTCTCTAGAATTTCCTCACTTCTCTCTAGAATTCCTTCAGTTACATATCACGTTATCAGCATTTTCTCCTTCGGCTGATAATTTCTTCGCTCTTACCGATCAGTGAGCTTCAGCTTCATCCTCCTTCTTTTTCTTTCCTTGTTCTCCCAGATTTTATAATTGTCGCTCTCTCCAACTCTTCATCCGTCGAGTTTTCGTCCACCCAGATCTCAAGTTCACCGTCGCCCTCCAGATCTCTTCCCCGTTGCTTCAGAGGCAATCGCACACCATATCTCTGTCTCCCTTTACCTTTAATCTACAATCATACACACTCTCCAACTCTTCATCCGTCGAGTTTTCGTCCACCCAGATCTCAAGTTCACCGTCGCCCTCCAGATCTCTTCCCCATTGCTTCAGAGGCAATCGCACACCATATCTCTGTCTCCCTTTACCTTTAATCTACAATCATACACACTCCTTGCGTCTATTTCTTCACCTTCTATTATCATCTTTGCCAGAACAAAATTGCCTGGATTTTGTAACTTGGCCACAATCTCATTTCTACAATTGTCATCAGTCAACTCTTATTTTCTCTTTCTCTAAATCTCATTCTTATTCGATTTCAAAATCCAATTTGTCCTTGTGTTTGACTCTTCCATGTCCAGCATCAGATCTTTTTCCTCCACCGCCCAACACCAAACTCTGTTGCACCATATTATTATATCTCTTCCTCTCATGATCATTAGCCTCCATCTTCACCAATTCATGATACAATCCACAGCAAGAAAACGTTGTTCTCTCTTCATCCATGACTGAGATAGAGATCGCAGATACAGAAAAGGAGAGGGAGGGAAAGAAAATGTGAAAGAGGGAGCGAGAATTAAAAAAAAAAGGTGCTGCCGACAAAGAGAGAGAGGGAGAGGAGAGAGAAAAAAAACTGAAAAAGTGTCGGCAGTGAATAGTACTTCCCCTCCTTTTCATTTCGTTTCTTTCTTTAATAATTTCACATTCACCCCCCCCCCCCCAAAAAGAAAAATTTCGTTCCTTTCATTTATTAATTCCCCCCATTTTGTCTCTTTCTTCGTTTCATTTTCTCTTCTTCTTTCGTTTCTTCATTTCAGTTGTTAATTGCTCCTTGTCAAAATCGTAATTTTTTACCGGGACCAAAGTGAAAAGAAAGAAAAAAAAAACCAAATTTTTATTTTATTTTATTATTATTTTTTATTTAAAAAAAAGGAAAGAAGTAAATCTATTCACAACCCAAGGTAAGTAGATTTCTCAACTCTATTTTTATTATTATTGTTATTAATTTGACTCCACATTGGAAGTCTAGATTTAATTTTCTTTTTTAATTGTTTTAATTTGAGATTTTATTATTGCCACTAACATTTACTTTTGTGTATTTATTTTTATTGCTACTAACATTTATTTTTATATAACTAACATTTACTTTTACGCATTTACTTTTATGTTATTTATTTTTATTTATCCTTTATGGCGGCAACACTATTTATTAGTGGGCTCCATTTATTTATTTTTCATGGAGGCACACTAGTATCTATTAGTGGGCTCTATTTATTTATTTTATTTAGTGTTTATTTATCTTTTATGGTGGTGACACTTTGTGGGCCTCATTTATTTTATTAATTCTTTACTGCTTTATTTATCTTTCATGGTAGCAACACTAGTATAGTGGGCACCATTTATTTTATTATTTAATGCTTTATTTTTCATGGTGGTAACGCTAGTATAGTGGACTCCATTTATTTATAATTCATTTACTGCTTCATATCCCCCTTCCCTTTTGTCTTTTGTCTTTTATTTTATTTATCGCTTTATATATATCCCCCTCCCTTTAATTATTTATGGCAACGACACTAATATATACATATTAGTGGGTTCCATCTATTTATTTTATTATGCTTATATTTTATTTATCCTGAAGATAAACTGTTAAAAGGCCATATGTATCATGAGATCAAAATACCATGGAGATATGAGACATCAATTGGCTAGAAGCCAAGAGATAAATTAGCCTGAAGCTAAGAAGAAAGTTGTCCTGAAGCCAAAGAGACAAATTATGAAACAATGTTTGATCCATAAATTTTGTATGTCATCAATTGTATAAAGGCCTTAAAATTGTATATTTGACATTTAATACTCCCTCAAATTATGAGACAAGGGATTGTATGATCATGGTTGATTATAAATAAATATATCCAATTTACTCTTGTAGTAGCAATATTGTGATTAAGTCAAGAAATATTGTGGATTATTTTCTTGCCATGATCAAATAGATCATTGAGTTATGGATCATGAATTTTATCCAACTTCATTTCCAGAAGTGAATGAAGTAAGAAATGAATTTGTCATTATTGTTGTTTTACTATTGTTTTGTGTTTCCTATAATTATAACAATTTTTGAATACGAGAGAGGAATATTTATAAATAAAATGATTAAACAAAAGATAATATTATTTTATACAATATCAACAGCATGTGGTACAACTCCATTACAAAGCTCCACCATCTCTCCTTTAAAAGATTCTATTTCATCTTCTTTTTCTGCTCTTAAGTTGAGATCTAGATGAGGCAACATTATTTTCAACTGAGCAATTCGTCTCATACGTTTTTGAAGCTTTTTGTATGGCCACTCTGTTAACCCTCCTTTTTGATAAATCCTTTGCATTGTGTGAGTACTCATATTTAAATGTTTACTCGCTTCCTCAAGGGTTAAATGAAAATAATTATCTAAATCATGGAGCGTTGTTTTCTTTATTCTTTCTCGTTGCTCCATAGTTATTCTATATAGTTCACTTTGTTTGACAAAAATTAACTATCATAAGGTATACTAACCGCGGGATGTTTACCTTTATTTGATTGTTTTTCAGTATTGGCTTGAAATGAACTTCCAAGGAGTTCATTTGGGTTTTTAGCCCATTCCGAACCAACACAAAGGATCTCATAATAAGCCAATACAGGATCACGCATCAAGTTATATCCTGATGCTTGTAAATCTATACAATACTGTGTCAGAAAATGTTTGATTTCTCCAAAAATTTTATTAGTAAAATCAAACATTTGAAGTCTGTCAGTATTATAAGATTTATCCTGTACATTTTCAAATAAAACAGCGCGGGAAATCATACTTGTTCTTTTTCCATAAACTTCAAGTTTATGACACTGAAGTCCGTTGGTATGTATGATCTCCCGTAAAACATCACAACAACTACGTTCCAATAAGTTAGTAGTTGTTAACTGGCTTGTTGTTGCTAGTTGGCTGGTCGTTATTGGCTAGCTAGTTGTTGCTGGCTGGCTAGTCGTTGTTTGCTGACTGGTTGAAGCTGGTTGACTTGTTGTTGCTTGCTGGTTGGTTGTTGTTGGCAGGCTGGTAGTTGTTTGCTGGCTAGTGGATGTTGGCCAATTGATTGACGTGACTATTGGTTGACTTGGATTGGTAGACTCCATCAATTCTGTCATAGTTCTACACCTTTTAACAGGGCTCATTGATGAACCTGCTTCAGTTGTACCTTCAATCCTTGTAGATTGAGGAAGAACATTTGGTCTTGGGGGAGAAGTAGGTACATTTGAAGCAGAAGGAGGAATAACAGAAGGAGGAATAAACATGTCTAAAGGATCATAAAATAGTAAAGAAGAAAATGACAGGTTTGTCTGATCATCATACAATAAAGCATCAAGATATGCTGTGTCTGATGTATCAGAAACTGAGATATAATTGCTTGGACCTGCCATTGCAATAATATGCGATTAGAAGGAAAAATGATAAGTGAGTATCTGGTAGTTGATATTATCAGATGCTTGAATGTTTGTGAGGCATGTTTGTTTGCTTTCCTCTATTTATAAGCCGAATTAAATCCTGTTGAATCTCTACAGATATGCGCAGTCCTGTTAAATCTCTGCAGATCTGCTCCCTATAAAGCTCTTGCGTAGAACCTTTTCAAGAGCCTTTTTTACTTCAAATGTATACGACAATCTGTAATGTCGTGTCTGTGATTCCACAGTGATACAATATTGCGCCTGTGATTCCACAGTGATGCATCTGTGATTACACAGTATTGCGCTTGTGAATCTACAGTGATATATCTGATAATTTTGTATTTTATGATAATATATATTTGATTGTCGATTCTGGAAAGTAGAAATTTTGTTATCAGAAGTAATAAAATTGTGCATTGATAATGCATTATGAAATCTTTGGAATTTTAATGATATCTGTAGAAATAGATATCATATATGGAATATTGTATGGGAGTTCCATGTATAAATTTTTACGGACTCACACTTGAGGGGGAGAATGTTATATATCAAGTGTGATTGTTTGTGTATTAATTTTCTATGAATGTTTATGTGTTGATTCCCCTGAAATTGATATTAGATTTGATGATAAATCATATGGAAAATTAGCATGACTTGTTTGATCATCCGAGTCATATAGCTGCAAGTTCTCAAATAAAAATGATTATGAAATTTTCATTGGCTATGATTGAAAATGGATCTCTGAAAATATATCAAATTGAAAGATATATTAAAAGATTACATGTGAGATTATAAGTCTGCATAGTTTGCAGTGATGTTTGCAACTAGAAGCTTGCAATATATTATGCGTGCAATTTTTAGATTGTATGATCCAGAAAGTATATAAGGTTATGAGAATAGTGTTTATATGTGTATATTTGCGGTAATTATATAAGCCAACAAAATTCTCCCCGTATAATTGGCTTTTGGTCAGAAGCCAGATTAATTCCATCTTGAAATGTTTTAAATATGCAATGATTATTAGTCCACTACAATGCACACAGATGGATATACATTGTATGATTAGATGAGGGGAAGAAAAATAAGCAGATTGGGTAAAAAAAAAAGATAAAATGGAATGAATTATCATTGGCTCTTTTTGATCCTCATACAAAGAAATGTGCATTAAAAGTTCAAAAGATAATTCATTTGCAGAGAATGCTAGAAGCATTTACTGACCTAAAGAAAGTGACAAAGTCACATGTCCCAACTGCAAATGCTCCTATATGAATTGTTGTAAAGTACACCAGAAGTGTTTGCAGGTTCATCGGTTTTAAAGATAAAAATCGTCAACAGAGAAAAGAAGCTATAAGAATATAGATGATCAAGTTGAGGATAATCAAGAAAAGTAATTAGCTCCAGAAGAGCCATCTCTTGAAGAGATGTTATCTCCAGAAGAGATATCTCCAGAAGAGACCTAGGTACATGAAATGTGTGATAATAATGAGATCTCAATAAATTATGAATGAAATCCGATGGGACCGAAAATAATGTTAACTTTGATGATATCTATGTTTATGTGATAGCATATGCTGTAATAAATGATAATGAGGATCATCAGCCACAATATATTAGTGTGTGCCAGAAGCACATGTCCTTGAAGGACGTAAGGCGCCAAAAACATATGTCCCTGAAGGATTACATATGCCAGAAGTATAAGTCTCTGAAGGACTCAAGATGCTAGAAGCATCAAATTTTCGAGAATAATGATAAGTTCATATGTTGTCAGAAGCAATTAGAGTGTGCATCTTAATTCTATATGCACATGTATATTTATGAAATGATTATTGTGATTTTACTTGAAAGATTTAGATCTTGCAGGTATACAATGAATAATCAGACTGAGTGTTTCTAGTATTCTATAGTGAATAACAGAATACTTGATGATAAAAAGAATGATATGTTTAGAAAGACATCGAAGCAATGCGGTCATCAGGGGGAGCAAGTCTGATGTAATCAAGAGGGGGAGACAATACACGCTGTACTCTTTTTCCCTTATCTAGGTTTTGTCTCATTGGGTTTTCCTAGAAAGGTTTTTAATGAGGTAGCACTCAACAGTGTATCAATGAATGATGTACTCTTTTCTTTGGCTAGGTTTTTATCCCACTGGGTTTTTCCTAGTTAAAGTTTTTAACGAGACACATTCATAAATGGACAACTAAGGGGGAGTGTTATGAATATACTTATTATGTGAATGTCCATTGACCCATAATCTCCAAATACAGGATGACATAGGGTATACGCATAGTAATTTACTATTTACATCCTTCTATAAATAGAGGTCTCCTGTAACTATTCATGATACTTGAATGAAAATCCATTTCATCTCTCTAGAATTTCCTCACTTCTCTCTAGAATTCCTTTAGTTTCATATTAGCAGGGAAAAATAGTTCTCTTTTGCCGAACATAAGAAAAATAATTAAAATTTTAAAAAATATCTTATGACCCTGATCCACATGCTCTCAGGTCAAGCTTTAAAAAATTGATATTTTTCTTATTTTGAGACTTTAAGGGCAGGCTCTTTTAGGCCATAACTCTTTAAGGGCCCACCATGTAGGGTTAGCTGGCCCTAATTCCTAGCTCTAATAAAAGGGGTAAATTAGTAAACAATATTTATTCTAATATAATTTTTAATTCAAAAATATATTTCAAGAATCTTTTTAGAATATTCTTTAATGGTGTTAATGATTTGTACTAAAATGTATATTTTTAAAATAGAGGGGTGCCTATGTAATGCAAAATAGAAGGGTGATTATAATATTTTGATCATTAATTGATTTAACTGTTTTAATCGGAGCTAGTAAATGATTAGGATGGTTTCTTTTTTAATAAATTAGAAAATTCTGCTTAACTCATGTGAATTGACGAAAGTAATTTATAAGAAAATTCTAAGAAAAATATATTTAAAATTTTAAAAATTTCAAATAAGTAATTTTCTATTAAAAGGATTTGTAAATTATTAATAAAGTGCAGCCAATACATAATCTATGCCAGAAAATAAAACTGATTTGAGATTTTGATATTTTAAATATATTTTCTGAGATTTTTCTTAATTTATTTATGTTTTTATCTAATTAATATTTTAATGAGATGAATTTAAAAAAAAAAAGTTAGAAGTAAGGCTACAATATTTTAATTAGTTTTTCTTATCCGTTTATTCTACCTATTCTATTTTTATTAAAATTTATAATCTCACATGCCCATTTCTTTTTTTGGACTACTTACTAAAATTCTCGCACCCCATCAATCCATCAATTTCTTCGTATCAAAGAGAACCTTACTATTTTAGCCTATATGTGCATTTATGACTTATAAAATGCTACTCCCCAAAATATTAAATAATTTAAAAAATATATATCATCCTCTCTTATATTTACTCTAAATTATAAAGACATCTCTTCCATTTTAAAAACCTCTATAAATCTCCTTTAAAATCAAAATAAAAATAATCACATATTTTTATTCAAAATTAGAAAATAATTTTCATAAATATTTTGATTTTTTGTCATACTGTTTGATTTATTACCATATGCATAGTTAATTATATAATTTCAAATTCTTATTTTTCAATAATTTTAAATTTTTAATCCCGTTTAGTTATTAAAACTTATGATGCAATCTTTTAAATATTATATATATAATACAATTTTGAGATCCTTATATTTATATATTATAACTGAAAATTTTAAAATATATTTTATTAAACATATGTTTGTGGAAAAATTACTTAAATTGTCAATCATTGAAGTAATTGAAATCTTATTGTATAAAAAAAAAGGTAATTGAAATGATGATTATTTTATTAACAATCTAGTCTTTGGGTCATTTTAAATGATGACTATCAAGTATCAAGCAATATGAATGATACCATATCACCAAATTTAAATGATTTTTCAATTTAGCCCTCGTCAATATTGTGTGCTCCTCTTTTAAAATTCTTTAAAGAAGTAAAATAAAGGGAAAATTAAAATAAAGGACCAAAATAAAATAATATTTAATTAAAAGGACCATAAAAATTATAATTATCAAGAAGGACCGAATAAGTTTAAAAGTATTAAATTACCCTTTTACTTTCCTAACGCAAAAAACAAAGAACAAAGTACTTTCTTCCGTCCTCCCCTAAATATCAAGGTGGGACAATTTGGAAATCCAGTATTAAAAGTTAAAAACAGTGATTTTTGGTAATCCCGTAAAAACAAGAAATTAATTAGAACAAAGTTGTTCTTGAACTTCATTACTATGCATACACTTTAAATAAATATCGTCATTTTTTATTTCTAATACTGGATTCTCAAATGGTCTCACCTTGATATTCACGGGAGGACAGAAAAAGACGTTTTACTCTTTATTTTCTATGTTGGGGAAGCTAAAAAGTAATTTATTACTTTTAAGCTTATTCGGTCCTTCTTAATAATTACAATTTTTATGGTCCTTCTAATTAAATATTATTTTATTTAGGTCTTTTATTTTAATTTTCCCTAAAATGAATGTATTGAAATCATGATTTTGAATTTTCATTCACATTTAATAAATTACACAAAAATAAAAATTAATAAATTATTTGTTAAAAATCAAACTCGCAACTTGTTGAATTTATGATTGCTGTGTGTCTCTACATATGCCGTGTGGGGTGTGTAAAAATCAAACGTGCAAATTATTTGTGGGACATTTTAGTTCTTTTAGGTAGAGGGTGGCATTCCCACCTCACACCTTCGGTATGGCATTCCCTCACACATTTTATGTATCACGGTAGATTTTTCACTTATCTGTAAGTTATTATATTCTTTTCTTTCATTTTTTTATTATTTTCCCCCTTCTTTTATCCTGATGTTGTTTTTGATTTTATCATATTCGATCATACGGAGTAGCATTTTTTATTTTTCGATTCTTTCTTTTGTTCTTATTCTTGATCATTTTTTTTTAGTTTTATTCTATACCATTTTATTCTTTATGGGAATCCACCCTACCTTTGTTTTCTGGCAATACTGGGTGCGGGAGACTTGGATCTTTCCCAAGAAAAATTGTCCCAAGAGTCATCTTGTGGCTCTGGATTTTTGTTGAACAATTCCTCATTCTGCTCCCCAATGATTTTACATACAAAAGAAATTGCAATTGTAGGATTATTTTATTGTTTAAGTTGTTAATTCTTATTATTATTATTTGTTGGGTTTGTTTTTCAGGAGAAATGAGTTGTTATTCAAGGAGTAAAGAACAACTTTAAGCTGAAATTAGAAGTCTCAAAATTCAAAATTTGTCTCTCCAAGCTGAGATGAACTGAAAAACTTTAGCTACTGGACATCCAAACAGAACTGCCCTTATGGGATAGCAATGACGGCTTGTTTATGAAATCTAGAAACCGGAAATTTCATGATGAACAAAGCAAATGAAGATTAGTGTTTGGATTTTAAAATTGTGAGGGATAAATTTTAAAATTGAAGGATTTTAAAAGAGAAGGATTTTTATTGGAGTGGCTATGAAGTGAAAAGAGATCTTGCCCAAGGCAAGCTAGACTGAGGTGTGCTGTGGTACATTACATGAAATTACCTAAACGATTAGGATTTTATTTATTTATTATTATATTAAAAAATCCTGCTTAACTCTTCATAGAATTTTCAAAAGTAATTTATGGGAAAAATTTTAGAAAAATACCTTTAAAATATGAAAAGTCCATATCAAAACCTTTTCTACTTAAATGAGTTATACATTGCTATTCAAATATAGTCAATACCCATAGAAAACAAAACGCATTTGGGATTTTGAAATTTTGAAGGTATTTTTCTAAAAATTTTCCCTAATTTATTTATATGTTTATTTAATTAATATTTTAATGATATGATTTAAAAAAGAAATTGGCAAAGTGATGCTAAAATGTTTTAATAACTTTATAACTTTACTTCTTTTTTTCCATGGAATTTCACCCATATTTAATATACACTCTACTCCAATTTTATTAATAAATATATATACACACTCCACCCCAATTATTTAAACTCTACACATTAATAAATGAAATGTAAAATTATATTGTATTACTACAATAACAACAATAAAAAAGTCTTATCATTACATGAATCGTACAATTTCACTATACTTTGTCAAAAGCCAAAACTTTTGATTGATTATTAACTGAAAAATCTCTCTCAATAACCTCATTGAATGTTTGTTTTAGTTTTCACTACCACTTTTCAAAAGACTCCATGTTGCTTGATTGATCCTCCTCACATGCGCATCCAATAGCCTTTTTTAGACATGTCTAAACCACCTCAAATTATTTTCTACCATATTTTCTTCAATGAATGTCACCCCAACTAGTTCGAGGATATGGCCATTACAATTCTTATCTTTTGTTATATATGACCACACATACATCTTAGCATCCTCATCTTAGCTACTCCCACTTTATATTCATTTTGTCCTTTTAAAGTCTAATATTTATTGCCATATAGTATTGCTAGTCTTATAGTAGTGTAATAAAATTTCCCCTTTTACCTTATAATTAAGGTGCTTTCTGATCACAAATAACTTCGATAACTTTTTTCTATTTATATCACCTAACTTGAATTCTAAGATTAACATCTCCATTAAATTCAACATCATGTTGAAATTGATCCCAAATATCTAAATTTTTCACTTGTGGAATAACTTGTTCTCCCACTTTAACCTCGAAATCACTTGTAACTTGTCTCTAATCAAAATTGTGATGCATGCACTCTATCTTACTCCTACTCAAACAAAAAACCTTTAACTCTAGAGTCCTTTTCTACATCTCAAGCTTAAAATTAATCTTTTCTTTTTATGCAGCCAACATTACTATATCATCAGGAAAATGTATCACTAGTGCAAAAAAGAGCTTTAAGACCGCCTCGTTTAGACCGGAATATTGAGGCTCCGGTCTAAAAAAATATGACTAGTGGCATTTTCATAAATATAAAGAATTTTTTAGACTGGATTATAGAGAATAAGGTTTAAAAAGTATGACCGGTGGTAGTTTCGTAAATATATAAAGAACTCTTTAGACTGAATTATAGAGGATTAGGTCTAAAAAGTATGACCGGTGGCAGTTTCGTAAATATATAAAGAACATTTTAGACGAGATTATAAATAATCAGGTCTAAAAAGAATGACCGATGGCAGTTCTGTAACATATGAGGTCTTAAAAGTCTTACTTTTAGACTTTTAAGACCTAAGAGTTTAAAAGTCCAGTCCAAAAAGTATAACTGGTGGCAGTTTTGTAAATATAAGAAAAGTCTTACTTTTAAGACCAGATGTTTAAAAAGTCGATTTTAAAAGTCTACTTTTAAGACCGGACTTTTTAAACATCCGGTCTTAAAAGTCTAAAAGATGAATTTTTTATTTTCTGGCTTCAAAAATTGAATTTCGCTCTTAAAAGTCTACTTTTAAGACCGGATGTTTAAAAAGTCTGGTCTAAAAAGTAGACTTTTAAGACCAGATATTTAAAAGTCCGGTCTAAAAAGTCTAAAAGATGAATTTCTTATTTTCCCACTCAAAAAATTGAATTTTGCTCTCTAAATCTCTCTTCGACCTTATAAATCTCGCCTCACACTTTCTTCAATCTCATCTCATCTTATCTCAGGGACCTTACTCACAAATTTTCTAACGCCACGAAAATTGCTCTCGCCTCTTTTGCTCTCATGGTTTCTTGTTTTGGTTCTAGCTTTTCTAGGTTTGCAATTTTTACTTTGTCTTCTTCGATCTATTTTATTTTTGCTTTTACGACTTGGAAAATTTGCAAGCCAGAATTTAATGAATTGAAGCCAATTTGGGATGCTGGATGGGTTTATCTTTGGAATGCTTACTGGAGGGTCTGGAATCACTCTAACGTTCCAAGTATGTCTTTGTTTAAGACACACAATGTTTGTTTTGCTTCTCATTGATAGTAATTTGCATATTTATATATATGCAGGAAGAACTGGACCGTCTTGCTGCTAATTATCCTTGTCGCTTCAAAGTATACTATGTCTTGAATCAGGTTAGTTTCTCACTTGCCATATCATTTCAAAGAGAACTCATGTTTTCATCCTTCATTGAATCATGATAGCTTAACTTAAATGATGAAATGATGTGATCTGTGCAACCTCTAGAAGGATGGGATGGTGGTGTTGGATTTGTATCAAAGGAGATGATTCAAATTTATCCCTGATATGCTGCTCACCTGGACAAATTTTTTATTTCCAAGTTTTTTTTAATAGAAAGGGACTTTTAAGACCGGATTTGTTTTTGCATCCGGTCTTAAAAGTCCCTTCTTCTTCTTCTTCTTCTTCTTCTTCTTCTATTTTTGGTGATAGAATAGGACTTTTAAGACCGGATATTTTAAAAGTTTAGTCTTAAAATTCTTACTTTGAAGACCTCATATTTTAAAGGTCTGGTCTTAAAAGTCTTTTTTAAGACCGATTGCGCATCCGATATTAAAAGTAACAGACTTTTAAGACCGTCTGGAACGAGACCGGTCATTGATTTAGTCTTACGATGAATCTTTTGTTTGGTCTTAAAAGCCTTTTGTACCTGTGTATGCAATTCAAAATCTCTTCTTTGATAAGATCAGTTAGAATAATTACCACTATGTTAACTAAATAAGGGCTCAAAGATCATATCTAAAGTAAGCCAATCCTTATATGAAAGCCCTTTGCCTCACCTCCATACATTTTAACACGAGTTGTTACCCTTCATACTTGTCTTGAATGAATTTTATATATACTTGACACATCCCTTTCTTTTCTATGACTTTCCAAAGTACATCTCTTGGCACGCAGTCATATGCTTTTTCCAAGTCAATGAAAACCATATACATGTCTCTTCTTTTTCTCCAATACTTTTCCATTAGCCCCCTTAGTAAGTAAATCACTTTTGTTGTGAACCTTCCAGACATGAACCCAAATTGGTTTTAAAAAATACCAGTCTCCAACCTTAGCTTATGTTCAATCACCTTTAATTTTCCCCAAAGGTTCTTTTTTCCTCCAATCATCAATCAATTTCTTGGATTGTAAAATCTCATTAAATAATTTAGAAAGCTACAACACAACCTTGTCACCCAAACATTTTCAAACTTCAATGGGAATATCATTAGGTCTAATAGTTTTACTATTTACCATTTTCTTAAGAGCCTCCTAAACCTCACCAACTTAGATATTACTATAAAATGACAAATTGAATTCATCTTCTTGAGTTGTCAATTCTTCCATCTCACAAGTCAGCCCCCTTCCATCGTTAAACAATTCATAAAAGTAGACTTCCCACCTTTTCTTAATAACTCCATCATAAATAAAAAATTTTCCTTCTTTGTCCATTATATATCTCACTTGATCTAGGTCTCTTGATTTTCTATCCTTATTCTTTGCAATCTTGTAAATCTTTCATTCTCTAGTGATTGTCTCTAACTCCTTATAAAAATCCTCTTACACTTTAGCTCAAGCTTCACTCACTGCCATCTTAATTTTCTTTTCATCCAAGTGATAACTTTCTCAATTTTCAGCGTTATACATTGGCTATTAAGGACCTAACACAACCCTCATCATTTACTCGAGGTTGGGACCGGCTATAAAATATAGGCAAAGTTGGTACAATTGTACATTCCTATGAAAAAAATTAATAACATAACTTATAAATATCATCAAAAAATATCTTTCCTCTCCTTATAAATGAGAATTGAAGATATGCATAAAAAAAATTTCTAGAGTATTTTGTTAGTTATTGGATTTATGTTATGATGGTAACAAACTTGAAAAAGGAAAGAGAAACATACTCGAGTATATCTCAGCATACTCGAGTAGAAGCTTACTCAAGTAAGTAAGTACTTACTCGAGTACGCTTTTTTGATCAAGGCACTGATGGTTTGTCCGGATGTTACTTGAGTATACACATGTATTACTCAAGTACAACACTTGAGTAAGAATTTCTGGTACTCAAGTATATTCATTGATCAACAAGCTTTTAGTATGTTTTTGAGAAGCTCACTTGAGTACTTCTTGATGACACTTGAGTATGGTACTCAAGCAAGTAAGGTTGTTACTCGAGTATGTTCGCGTTATTCTTGAATCTAAGTTGTTGTCTAAAAAGGTTACTCAAGTATTTTGCATTATTACTCGAATACAATACTCAAGTAAAGAAGAGCCGATACTCGAATAGAATTAATTGTTCACAATGCACTGAGTTTTTTCAAGTTGTTACTCGAATAAGCAGAAGCTATACTAGAGTATGTTACTCAATATAACACCTCAAATTCTATACTACTTATTATACTTATTAGCATGTAGTATTTAAGAATATTATCAGAGTTTATGAGTGATAAAGCAAATGAGATAGTTTAAGTGGATGAATAACTGATAGTGCACGGCTATAATTTAAATTAATCATGGTTTATCCTGTTAGGGTTAATACCAATACAGTTATCCAAGCATTCAGATAACTAAATACTTAATAGTATAATACAGTCTAACTAAAATATTCAAAATGTCTTCCGTGTCTTCACAAACTCCTATATATGCTGTTTAGCCTTTACTCCAACTCTTGATCCTGAAGTTATGGTTAAGTATGAGATTCAATACTGGTTATTGAATCTCAGAGTAACAATTAACCTTATATGTAAGTATAAACAATATATTACAGAAATAAACAATTTGGAAATAACATAGCATTCATCAAACAAACCGCAACCAAAATACATAGCTCACAGCAAATGTAATGTTAACAACGAATACATTCACTAGTACCATGTGTCCTGAACACATGTCATTAATGTTAGGAAAACAAACATGCGACATTATAACAATAATCCACACTAACTGAATATAAACATACACATGACCCAAGACCAATCTTGTCACGAGTATGTCATGAGTCCACAACCATGAATCAAACAAGCATATATAAGCATACAAAACACATGAGATTAAAGTTACTATACGCTAACTTACCTTGCTCTGCGTAGTTAGTGGTAGGTTTGTCTCGAAACTGAACTCGGGTTTCTTAGATATCCTATAATGCTATCATTGGATTATTTCCTTTTCCATATTTTATATGATATTAAAATAAATATCATATGAATTAGAATAATATCTCAAGGGTTATTTTTACCTCATTTTACTTTTTTATCCTTTGTAGATCACTTATCCAATTTTTAACTTTATTTTCCTTTATTTTCACATTTCTTACTTTTCTGCCAGGATTTTTCAATAACATTGAAAAATCATAATTAAAAGAAAAAAATATACATGATCCTTGACATGTCTATTTTTCATGGAAAAATATTTTCAGAATCTTGAAAAATTCGAATCATTCCCAGTTTTATTGTTTTTCAATATTGTTCAGATCATGCTTCTAGAAACATGGATCATTTTGAAAAATCCATAACTTTTTGTACAAAATTCCAAAAATTTCATGTGACCTACCAAAAGAAATATATTTCCATGTGCTATATTTCTGGAAATATTTAGGATTTTTAGACATCATTTGATCAGTCAAAATCCACTCACAACTACTACTGCTTTGATTGAACTTCCAAAAACATGGCTCAACTTCAAAAATTCATTTCTCTTTGTACAGAGATTCAAAAATTATGTTTTACCTATCATTTTAAAGCTCTATATGTATACTTTATTCTTTAAAAATTTCAAGATTTTTAGATATCATTTACTTGGTAAAACACTATTTACAAGTCGACTGACTCCAGTGAGCTTAAATCTAGAATTTTTCTCAACTTTTACCGCTTTGATCTTTAGCTTCTAAACATCATTTTCCACCATGTTTTTACTCCATTTTTCATTTTAAACCTCTTGGTGACCTTAAAAACATGAAAAATATTTTACTTTATATTTTTCTTGCTTAGGCCAAAATTTTGCCAAGAACAAGAAAATCACTTTTCACATGAAATCATGGTTTTTAATTATAGGTTTGGTTCCAAATCTTGTCTTTCAAACTTTGGTGTTGTTGAATCATGTCCTTAAGATCTTGGAAAACATGTCCCCTTAGGGTCTCATGCCTCCATATTCCAAGACAACATGATCCAACCATTTACAACATCTCACAAAGTTTGAATTAAGATCTTACCTTTTACTTTGGAACTCTGCTCCTTCCTTCCTCTTGTCTACAATTTCATACCACTCACACTCTCTACAAGACCATATGTGTTTTGCTTATGGTAAAAATAAAGAGGGGGCCATGTGTATATATAAATGGATGGCAAGCCTCTTGTGGGCCTCACAAGTCAAATTAGCACTTTACCCTTGCAAAATATCTCATTTTCTTGGCTTAGCTACCAAGTTTTCTCTTCTTCCTCTCCTCCCCTTCATCTTGACCCAAATTTATGAGTTGTTTTAGGGTTTTGAATTGCCTTGCCATGTGTTCACTTTGTATGGTCTTAGTCCTTCAATTTCTAGAAGGTTTTGGCATCAATTAACATGTGATCTCATCTTCACACTTGGCTTCTCCCTTACTCCGCTTAGCTAGTTGATATTTATGACTTATTGGGCTAATTTATGAAGTCACCCAATGTCACAAATAAGAGCTTATGTGTCTATTAATACCAAGTGTCAAAGTATAATTGGCTTGCTAACTTATCAAGTTGCATTTGGGTATTATTCATCAAGTTTTATTTTTCCTTTCTTTGGCCTTAACTAATAAAACATATCAGCCCCACAAATTAGTCTTTATTGCCTTTCTCAACTTGAAGTCACATGCACAAGTTGGAAAATAATCAACTAGATATTTATCCCTTGCTTAACATGTGTAATTTTGGCATAAAATGCACTAAATATTATGTGTTTTATCCCCATTGATATCTACTACTTTTCATTGTCTTCTACCCTTGTCTTTAAGCAAAAATATAGGCCTATTAGGTAGTTACAAGTGTTTGCCCTTAATCTCAATTAGTGCAAGATCATTTTCCAAGAGATTGTGGTTAATAGGTAACCATTTAATTAAGTGCCCTTAATTCCCTTTCTTGACTCTTTTGAATTTAAAATCTATTATTTTATTTGATATTTATGTCACATTTTATAGCCCCTAAACATAGTCTCATATTTAACAATTTGTCAATTAATTTCAAAGTGAAATTTAGATGAATATAATCAATAGATTATAATTCTTTGAGACACATATTCATTTTTGTATTTTGCCAAGTATTTACCAAAATACAAGGTTTTTGATAAAAGAGAAATCAAGGTATTACTCTCGAGTATAAGTATATTCCTACTCGAGTAATCTCGTTTGTTGAACCTTCTTTATGTATCTCTCGTAAGCTTCCTCTGTAAACTCTTGAAGGTTACTCGAGTATCTTTTTAGGTTACTCGAGTAATGGTCTTTCAGTTCTTACAATTCTTCGCCTTCTTCGTCTTTGTAAATTCAAACTCTATGGTTATTATATGATCATTACTCTTTACTATCCTTAATACTTCTAAACATGTTTGTTAGTGAATTTCAAATGGTTAGCTAAAAGATTACTTGTAAATTCTCAAAAAGCAATAATTGTGTTAGAACATTAAATGCATAGCAGAAAAACAAAGCACTAGAAAGAATGAAATTCAGAGCAGGTCAAATGATCATCGTCTCAGGGACCCATTATGAAGAAAGTGAAAGTGACTCTTCCTAAGTCAATTATAGAGACCAAAGACATGTCATATGAAGATTTTTAATGGCGATACGAAAGCGACATATATGTAAATCTACAATGACTCCATCTTGTGTCTAACAAAAATTTTGAAATCTCTAACAAATAGTTTAAAGCTTCTCCAAACGTTCATTAATAGAGTTCAACTATAAATACAAAGAGCATTCAATTTGGAGCCAACAACCAATGACGATATCATTATTGCTCATTAATATTTTCTAAGATATCTTGTGATATTCAATTCTTTAGTGTTCATATATCTACTCTGTGAGAGAGTCTTTATTATTCAACTAATTGTTGTAAAATCTCAAGATAGTGGGACTATGAATGTGGTTATCCGATTACAGTTATAAGGGGAGTGAGTCCTAGTGAGGATTACTCTAAACTTGTGTAATCATTGAAAGATAGTGAAAATCTCAAAGACATTCTAAAGACTGGACGTATGTCAAGAGATTAAGACTCAACCAATATCAATCTCTATGCACACTTCAGTGATATCTTTCTAACCTTTTCTTCCTGATTTAATTATTGGTTAAGATTGTTTAAATTTTTATAACTCACTCAATTCACCCCGTATTGAGTGATTCACTATAACTAACATTTAGTATCAGAGTTAGATATTCTATTTATAGTCTTAACATCACAAGAAGGATCTATGGAGTAAATTCTGCCTAACAGTGCATCTATCAACAGACCACTAGGCTTTCAATGATGAACACTACTCATTCTGAAAAGCAAAATTTAAAGTCTTCATTTTGGGCCCAGATTATGATCTATGGCAAGTGATCAAACAAGGAGACTATTTTTCAACCAAAAATAGAAGAAGGAGTTTGTGTGGCAAAGATTGAATCAGAATTTGATGAGAACAATAGGAGGCAAATCACACTAAATAGTAAAGCTATCCAGATGATTTAAAGTGATCTAAGCTAGAAGGAATATTTCTGTATATGCAACTTATCAATTGTTAAAGAAATGTGGAAAGCTCTGGAGATAGCTCACGAAGGAACCTCTGGAATAAAGGAGAATAGGATAAACACTCTTATGACTAAATACGATTTACGTCATATAAAGTCTGGTGAATTTATAGCAAAACCATTGGTGATTGTTATATTAGAGGGATTGGCATAAGTTAGAGTGGAAATAGGCTAGGATTAACTAAGTAGGCATGGGTCTATGATGGAAAATCCAAAACTTAAGCCTAGGCCCGAGCCGGTGTGAAGGATTTTTTTAAGGCATGAGCATGAGCCTTCAAAAGGCTTGAAGCCTATTTAAAGACTTACTTAAAATGTAGGCCTTTATATAGTCTTAAAACCTATACATCTAAGTTTATATATAATTCATTAAACCTATTTAAATGTCTATGTTATGTCTCAAAAATTTAAGGTTTCATTCTCATATGAAATAAAAGAGTTACTAAGTGAAAGAAAAGAATACATGGCAACTATAATTTGAGCAAGTAAGAATAAGAAAAATCAATCATTTATTGACTAAGGAGATATATTTCTTTAAATCAACCAAATACACAAAAAGTGACACGTAAAATTAGATTTTATCTCTTGTTTTTCTTGTAGAAAATAAGACAAACTCCTCCTATATATTAGGATCATTTTCATTTGGGCTTCACTAAAATAAACTTACTGCAATTATTATGTTGCATCCAATGACATAAATCAAGCGGGTAGTAGTGAGCTACCATTGCCATCTCGAGTGATTAAAAAGAAGAGAAGTAGGTGTGATCAATTGATGAAAGAAAAGATTAAGCTCATTGATAAATGATGAACTGTGAAACTTAGGGTTAAGAATAAGTTATTAATTTTATAAATAATCAACAAAATTAATTTAGATTAAATTATATATAATAATGCATAATAATATATTTTTTAAGAAAAATGAATAGGCCAAGCCTATAGGTCAGGACATATGAAAATAGGTCTGGCCTATTTACCTAAATAAGCCTAACAATAGAATCTATGCCTGAGCCTAATCTACCTATTTGCTAAATTAGCTAGGCTAGGCTTAAAGTAGGCTAAGCCGTCAGGGGCCTAACCTATTTCCACCCATAGGCATAAAGAGCGTATGAAGAAAACAAATTATGGTTACTAGTCATATGTTCAATAGCACTAGATTTGATAAGCCACTTTTTCCAAAAGCAATGTTACCAATAACAAGAGCATTTGAAGGACCAGACTTTGATTCAACCATTGATACTAACCATAGGCAAGTTGAATTACACAACGAACAGTAGAATAGATCTATTAAAGAACCAAACAACAAGTACGTTGCAAATAATGAGCAATAGCAGAGCCAAATAGCCAATAACAACGGGTGCAACCACAATAAACTCTGTGAGAAGTAACTGCAGAATCGCAAAAAAAAAAAAAAAAAAAAAAAAATCAACCACTCAGATCCGCCAAAAAGATCTAAAAAAGAACTAAGGTACACCTTGAAACCTGCCAGAAGAAATATGAACAAAGAAATACTACAATCCAGGACCACAGAGAATAGTCACACAACCAGATTTCAACAAGGTAGCCTGAAACCGAAGAAGGCAGCAAAGCAACCATGAAACAATCAAATTATGGCTTAAAGAAACCAACTGAACTCAAAAAATGTTGTCTAGAGAAGAGAGGAACAACAACCTGATCCAACCAAAAAGCAACAACCAAAAACCTCACAAGAGGCTAAGAGCAAATATTACCAGCAATGTGTCTCACAGGGACACCAAAAAGCAAGAAAAATTCCAAATAATCAACAACAAAAATAGAGTATTGCAAAGCACGAAATCTGAGGATGAAGCATAGATCAAAAGACAACAAAATAGGCCAAATAACACATCATGAACAAGTTGAAAAATATGAGAGGATCGATGAAAAACCAGTCACAAAAATCTAGTGGATGAACACAAAACCACTAGAGAACGATCGGATTTGAGGAGAAGAGATGAATAGGGGTGGTTGTCATCAAAAACATTCTACGACTTGTCTTCACGCGTCAGGTGCGTGGAACTCTGGCGGACAAAGCGATGGCGCGTTTGAAGCCATATGCGGTGAGAACGGCGTCGCGAAACTAAGGTTTGGCCGATCAGGAGTCTTTGATTCCAATGGTATAGCATGTGTTTCAAGATTTTCACTGGGTGAAAATGCTTAAACTTACTCAATGCTCAGACTATTTCTATCTCTCGCTAAAAATTATTCAAGTACCCAAAAGAACTTTCTGATCTCTCAAGAAATGCTCTTATGAATTACTTGATTATTCAAGTACGAAAGAGGTCTATATATACATGAGAGAGGTGCCTTGCCATTTATGATAATTTTTAAATCTAATCCCTGATTTATAGTGATCCTAATTGATTACACAATGATCCTAATTGGTTATTTACAATATATTTGCTAAAAACTACCTTATCTTGATTTTCAAAAGTTTTTGAAAAGTTTATGTATGTTGCTCTTGTTTTTACTATTTTGTAAAATCTTTTACAACCTCAAAGTTTCTTAATATATAAGAGAAATTCTTCATGAAGGAAATGATTACATATATATATATATATATATATATATATATATATATATATATATATATATAGTGTGAACACTTTTATCAGAGGAACTAGACATAGAACACTTAATTACTAACCCTGGTAGATTGTGCTTGTTTCATAGCCTCGGTGTTGCTCTTGTTTCGTAGCCTTCATGTTGTGCATGTTACTCCTGGCCACTGAACTGCACTTGTTGTTTGCTTTGTATTAGTTTCTCTGACGATTTTTTTTTTTTTTTTTGAAGAGTCAAAAAAATGTTGTTACGTTTATTTCTTATTATTGGAAAGTTTTTTCTTTTAATTCAGTTGCACTTATGATTATTTCCTTATGTCTCTATTTTTGTCAAAATACAAGTGTGGTGGTACTAATTTTTGAAAACTAGTTTTATAAATATATTAGAGATGATATTTACATATGTACATAC
Source organism: Acacia confusa (assembly GCA_037074495.1). Lineage (NCBI taxonomy): Eukaryota > Viridiplantae > Streptophyta > Magnoliopsida > Fabales > Fabaceae > Acacia > Acacia confusa. Next base: position 30,666,428 of record CM073509.1, on the reverse strand, counting down.
ATATATTATGATTTGTGAAGTTTCCATCAATAATAAATACGGTTTCTGTTTGGTTATAATTGTAAAACAATCTAGCTATATAAACATGACGGTGAAGAAAAGCAGCTAATACTGCTATACTAATATGGTATTCGATTAATATCTCATACCCAGTCTTAACGTCTCATTCATTACATAAGAAAGTTGCAGAAAAGAGAAATGTCAGGGAAGAATAACATAAAGGAGGGACCACAGAGAGAGAGAGAAGGTTTCCACAAATATTCCATACGTAACTTCTTTTCTCCAGTTTTGTTAAGGCCTTTTACTCCTTCTAATGGGCCCTGTCATACTTCCAACCTCTCTAGTTCCTGGATCTTCTTCTGCCTGCCCCATTCTCTCTTTCTTCAGTACAGTTTCAGACATTAAACGCAAATATTTCATAGCTGTGAATTATTGAGGCACGATTCTTCCATCTTGGGAAACTAGTCATGATTCAATACTTATCGTTGTACTCTTGAACTTGAATTATACTAGTAATAAATTGTGTGATGAGACTATATTCACTTACTAGGTTATTCATATTTCAGATAGCGGAAATGAACCTGCTACTTCATCTGTACTTTAGAGTGGATCATCTACTTAATTATTGGATAATCATATTGGCTATTACGGTACAATTAATTTTATGATAAAGTTAATTTATTCATTCATTGTGGGAAAAAAATTCTCCACAAAACTTGAAGACATGATGTTCAATTCCTCACACACACACAGATATACATAGATACATACATAGATATATGTATGTATGTATGTATGCATGCATGCGCATGAGCGCCCTTAAAGTGACCTTATATTTTAATTTGTAGAAATTGGTTGGTTGTTAAGTATGTTGGGAAGTGCACTATTTAAAGATATCTATGTTTGATATTAAAATTTAATAAAGGTTCACGAACCCATATTATTATGTCATTTTATATTATATTAATAAAATTAGTGAAGTAGATATTTCCAAAGTAAATAGAAAATAGTAAATTTAAAAGAGCTTGCGAAGTGGAGATACTTCACACTACATGTTAGTCATATTTTAGAATTTTAGGGCGTGACAAGATGTTTCAAATTGCCTCCTCTGTCCTTATTTATTTATCTTGTTTTTAATTTTTTATTTTATCCTTACTTGTATGTTTCGTTTCAAATTTTAAGGGATAATATTTATTACTTGTTTTTCCAATAATGTCCCTTTTAGATGGAGGACATTTAATGAACATAGTTAAGACTTAAAATAGTGTGGTATTAAATGGAGGTTAAATAAGTTACATTAATATATATATAGTTATATTTTTAAAAAACTAATTTATTTAACTTATAAATTGATATATATACTATTAAAAAAGGTCCTTTTAAACCAATTCATTTGGGCTTTCTAAGCCAAATTTTGGTTCGGTCTTAAATGAACTTGTTTAGAAGGTTTGCCTTTTCTAGATTGGTCTTACAGCTGGTCTAATAAATTCCTTTTAAATACCAGTTGTTAATCTAACCAGCCTTCAAACATAGTAGTTTAATATTAAGAAATGCCCACTTTTTAGATCAAGTAATTTAATGCTTGATCAATAAAGTGGACAATTATATATAACAGATGCATGGTATATTTTGTTTTCCAGAAGCCCTTTTGAATTATGTAAGAGTCTTCATCTTTATCTTCATCTTTATTACATAAAACTAAGGTACGTAGGCCAAAGCCATATTCTATTTTAAGTCTAAAAGGACCAAAATGTCTAATATTAGTAGACTTAGCTCCTAATCCAAGGGAGCAGCAATTGGCTTTAGGGATGCTTGTGAAACAAACCATGCATTTACAGCTCCTAAACATTGGGTTAAAATTACAATAGTCACATCCATCCAATATTCACTAATCATCTAAGCCCTCTCAAGGTAGGCATTCAAGCAAAACAAACATTGAAAAAGAACAAAGGCAAGGTAAATAAGATCTAATTAATCAACCATATACATATATGTGTATGTAAATAAGACATGCATATGCAAATAATGGATATCTAGTGAATGATGCAAATAAGGCTATTAAATTTAAATAATCAACTAGGTATATCCATTACCTGCATCACATATTATATGTATATGTGTGTGTCCGTGTATGTCTATATATGTGTATACAAGTGTGTGTGTGTGAATGTAAACACGCTACCACCCACCAAAAGTAAGATATATGTGTAAAATAAATAACACATAATAACAAGTTTTCATGAGTCAATTAATCAATTATATCAAGCAAACCGATAAATTTTTCACACTTAAATGAACATATATACGTCCAAGGACGCAAATTTCTTGTCATTTTTGTGTATGTCAGACAAAACAAAATCTAAATTTTTATGTATCAAAAGCTATGTTACACAAAGAAAATTGTGGAGAGAAGAAAAGGTACCTCCGGTACGTTCAATGTGGATGCCAAAACCACAACCAAACCACTAGAAGTTTCAACAAGAAAGTTCATCTACTCAGCGCCATTTCTATGGTGATCTTTACTAGGCTAGTAAATAGTCAGAGTTTTGATGAAAAAGGAAAAGAAGTAAGCGGCATTAACAATGGATTTAAGCCTTCATGCAAGAAAAGACAACAAAGGAGAATGGTTACAGAATGAGAGCAAGTGAGGATTTTCCAATGCCAACGAAGGTCGTTAATTGTACTCGAAATTACAACGGTGTCGAGAGACAAACCAAACAAGCCATCACAACTATGCTGAGAGAAAGAGAGCACGACCGACGGAGCAAAGAGAGAGCACGATGTCGCGAGAAGAGAGGTTAAGTTTGAGTGCAAAAGTGAGAGAACCTATAAATATTGGGGGAAATATTTCTAGACCGATCCTACTTACAACCGGTCTAAATATTTAAAAAATATATATATTTATAATGCTCTCTAAACTGAATAACAACCAGTCTAACATATAATTTAAGAAAATTACTCCTTCCAGTATTTTTTATAAGGAATAATTATCAAAATCACATGATTTAAAATGTCAGTTAAAATAAATAAATGTATTTTATTTCCAATTATACCCTTATTTATAAAGATATTACATGTAAGATAATGAGTGAAACTTTATTGCGAAGAGGTAAAGAGTGGACAAGTGGCAAATATTTAATGAGCTAAAAATGAAAAGACCAGTTTAACATTTCAGATAAAAAGGATTTGTTCCTTATATCAATGACTACCCCTATAAGAGAGGATGCTTCTTATAAAAAGAACTAAAGAGAATATTAATTAAAATTTAAGAAAAAAAGGAAATAACACGAATTGAAAAGAAAATAAGAATATTGATCGTTACAAAAATATAAATTTTTTTATTAAATTTGTGGCCTAGAGGTGGTAGTACTGCATGATGATGATGAACACAAAATATTAATTGCATCAAAATATGTAGATAAAGGTTTTGAAACCCAGATGATCATCACCATCCTTCGTCAGCATCGATACTCCTTAGGTCATATGGTGAAGGATTAATATTTGTCCACTTTGCCGTTAGATCTTGTTGTTGTTGAGCAGTGCAATTTTGATTCGCCATCAATTCCAGAATTATTCCTTGGAGATGAAAAATAGCGTATGCTATTTGTCCATGGTTGGAGGAGAAAGGGTTGATAAAAGGTGGTGGTTGCCAGTTGCTCATAAAGGCAATCATCTGGTCTTTTCAATCTTGCCATGGCCGATAGATAGTTTCCAATGAGAAGAGAGAAATATATAAAAAGAAACTTTTTAATTTCAAAATATAAGAAACTAGAGCTTGTACATAAACTACAGGCACTACACATTGGTATTTATAATGGGGAATAAATGGCCTTTGAAACTTCATAATTTGAAAAGACATGGTTTCCGACTGTGTACGTTGGAAGCTAATTAAAATGATATTTAGACCAATCGCCATTTTAAACGCGGCCTAGAGACAAAATTTTTGACCCGGTTCATTTCTAATTTTTTTTTTTTTTTGATATAAAAGATGGCATAAAGCCTACATTACAAGCAAAATTACAAACTAGGGGAAATTAATCCTAACCTCTCTTGGTCCATCCAAGTCCTTAAATACATAGGACAATAAATTATAATAGCTGAATTAGAAATACCAAGCTTAGCTAAAGCATCAGCAACCCGATTAGCTTCTCTTGGAACTTGCCTCAAGATTACCTGAGAACCTGAATTGATCAGCTCCTTGATTCTGACAACTGTCATACTCACTGAAACCATATTAACATCTGAAATTAAGTTGACAACCTCAACACAATCAGACTCTATAATAAGATTCCTCAACCCCAAATCTTGCGCCTAACGGATCCCCTCCAAGATGGCCCATTCCTCAGCCACAATGGTCTGACAGATACCAACAGATTTCATGAAACCAGCAATCCAATTTCCTGAATTATCCCTAATAACCCCCCCACATCCAGCCTTCTCAGAACACATAGTCATAGCACCATCCACATTAACCTTTAACCATCCCAAGGGGGGCCTTGACCAGGAAACATGGCTCAGATCAATCAAATTAGTCTCAAGGTTCACAAAAGGAACATGTATCGCATATTTATCCCAAACAGCCAAAATTACAACCGCTGGATTACTGGGTTTACTATAAGTACTATCAAAAATAAATAAGTTCCTCCACTCCCACAACTTCCAAACAGCAACCCCAAATAACAAATCCCATGAAACACCCAATCTATATCCTACCTGATTTTTAAGATTTATGAGCATCCAGTCACACAGATTAGCAGAGAAAAATTCAGATTCATACTTGGGGAGAATCAACTAACCCCATAACCTCCTAGCATAAGAACAATCACGAAGAATATGAAGAATGTCTTCCTGCTCCGAATTACAAAAACTACACAAAGCAGAAGCTTGAGACCAAGAGCTCCTCCACAAATTAGTGGGAAGTTTGTTTAAGGAAGCTCTCCACATAAAAACTCTAATTCTTTCAGCTCCCCTCCACTTCCATATCACCTTATACAATTTGTCCCTTAGATGAGGAGGATTAGTTTCAATTAGATAATAAGCACTCTTAATTGAAAATCTCCCATCAGCAGCAGCCCCCCAAGACATTATATCATTGCCAGAACCTTCCCTAGGGGGTAAAATAGAACGGATTCTGCTCAAACCAGCACAATTGACCACCTTTACCAGTTTCTCCATATTCCACAAACCATCCCTAACCCAATCAACAGCTAAAGAACCTTCCTCCACTTCCAACGAAGGTCTCCGACAGAAATCTTTAATTTTAATTCCCTCACCCACCCAACAATAATTGAAAAAGCTAGCCACACGCCCATTTCTAATCAGCCACTTTGTCCCCCTTTCAAGAATCTCCTGCTGGGAACAAATGAACTTCCAAACGCTAGAGTCCCCATCTCTAACTGATAGCAAACTCTCATTATCTCTCCACATATATCTAGAGTAAAGCATATCTGCCCATAATCCTTTAGAACCAATAAGTAACTTCCAAGCTAGTTTAGCCCCACACGCCTGATTGATAGCAGCCAATCTCCGAAAGCCTAGGCCACCATACTCCTTAGGTCTTGTTATGCATCCCCAAGCAATAGGATGATAACTTCTTGAAGACTCATTATCACCCCAAATGAACTTCCTTTGTAGCCGTTCAACTTCATTACACACACTTATGGGCAACTTAGCAACCTGCATGGGATACAATGAGATAGAACTGACCACCGACTTAGCTAGCGTAATTCTTCCCGCAATAGAAAGGCTCTTAGCTTTCCAAACACTAAGTTTAGCCCTAACTCTGTCAACAATATACTGAAAATCCTCTCTCCTTGACCTATTCCTAAAAAGGGGGAATCCTAAATACCTCCCAATTTCATAAGAGATATACATGCCAGACTGCTCCTTGATACAATTTTTAACTTGATAGGGGACTTTAGGGGAGAAAAAATCAAGGATCTAGATAAGTTAATTTTCCCTCCTGAAGCTAACATAAAATCATTGAAGCACTTCAACATACATCTTGATTGTTCAATAGAGGCCACACCAAACAAGAGAAGATCATCAGCAAACATTAGGTGGGACACATTCAGACCCGCCCTTGAGGCATAGGTAGGCTTCCAACTACCATTCTCAACCAAATCACAAATCAAATGCGATAGTTTGTCCATCCACAACACAAACAATAAAGGGGAAATTGGATCTCCTTGCCTAAGGCCCCTTTTAGGCCTAAAATATTCCATTTGATCTCCATTCCATAACACATTATAAGAAACAGAAGACACACAAGCGATAACAAGATCCACAAATTTCTCCTCAAGGCCAATTTCTCCAAGAACCAGTTTTAAAAACTTCCAACTTATTCTATCATAGGCCTTTTCTAAGTCTATCTTCATAGCCATAAGACCCTTCTTACTTCTATTCTTGCTCATAATATGCATGACTTCCTGACCCACTATTACATTATCCTGGATACATCTACCATGAATGAAACTAGCTTGAAAAGGAGATACTAAATCATTCATAATCTCTCTCAACCGCAAGGCAATAACCTTAGAAAGACATTTATAGTCAACAGTACATAAAGAGATAGGTCTAAAATGATTCACCAATTCTACATCAGACCTCTTTGGAATCAAAGAAATTAAAGTCTTATTCGAATCAGCCAAAGAAATATTACCTTGAAACGCTTACTTCACAAAATTACAGAGAGTTGGACCAACTGTACGCCAATTTGCTTTATAAAAGATAGGAGGAAACCCATCAACCCCTGGGGCCTTATAACACCCCATAGAAAATAGAGCTCTCCTTATTTCATCATCCCCAAGGACATCAGCAAGAGAGGTCAAAATAAAATGATCCACCGCTGGGAAATTGGAAGCAGTGACTAACATCTATTCCTCCTGACACTCAGTACAAAACAAATACTTAAAATGGCCTACAACCAGCCTTTTAAGATCTTCTTTATCTTCAACCCAATTCCCAGACTCATTCTTCAACATAAGAATCTTGTTTCTCCTTCTTCTAATTTTGGTCTTTAGATGGTAATATCTGGTGTCCCTATCCCCCATCGAAATCCACTGCACTCTTGACTTCTGAAACCACTTTATCTCCTCTATCTTAAGAAGCCTCTCCAAATCATCTTGCAATTCCATTTCCAAATTACACAGAAATTCAGAATGCGGATACGCTCTAGCCTTTTGAATTCCATCCAACCTCTTCATAATGGAAAGCTTCTGTTTCTCAATCAAACCAAAGACATCTCTATTCTATGGTCCCCGAACAAATTGAAAATTTTCCAGCAGCTGCCCTAGATCGCCCTCGGTATGCTAAGAGCTCTCTAACAAATCATTATAACTATCATGTTTCAACCACATGGCCTCAAATCTAAATGGACGAAATCTACTACTAATCACTACATTCCCCCAAATCATACAAATAGGATTATGATCAGAAAAATGAGTCCTAGGCATTACCTTAACATAGCAATCCGATAACTCAGTGATAAAAGCACAATTAGCTACAACCCGATCCAATCTTTCAAATAAACGCCTCCCCCCCCACTAGGCGCGGTACTTTCCAAGTAAACCGAGGACCCACAGACCCCAAATCCTGTAAATGACACCTTCTAAGCCTATCATTAAACAGACGAACTCTAACCTCATTACACCCATAACCACCAATCTGTTCCGAGGATGAAGTAATATCATTGAAATTGCCGATTATTGCCCAAGGTTCAACAATGGAGGAAGCTAACCCTTGAAGCTCATTCCAGAGAATCATTTTCTGGGAAGAATTAGGAATAGTGTACACTGCAGTCAGAAGGAACTGAGACTGACCCGTAAATCCATAATGAAGATGAAAGAACTGTCTTTCCTTCCTACAAACCGAAACCTGAATGCAGTTAGACTTCCATGCCGCCACCAACCCACCAAATCTTCCAACACTAGGAATAACCGCAAGCCCAACAAATCCTAAAGAGTTCAAGCATCTAAAATGCATCTCATCTTCGCTTTTTGTTTCAGCAAGAATAATAAGACAAGGATTATTCCTACTACACACCAGTTTGAGATTTTGCATCAGAGATCTTCCACAAGCTCCTCTTAAGTTCCAAAATAAAATAGAATTCATATTAAAAAACTACTTAATCTACCGAAATGATAACCTAAGAAATGCTAATGGGATGCAATACCCGGCCCAACCACAGTCTCCAAACTCTCTTGCTGCTCAACCATCTCAGCGTCTGAATCCTCACCCATCTCAGCGTCAGGGTCTAAAGAGGAGGCCCAAAACTTACCTTGAGGCCCACTAATTCGAACCACCTCCCCTGGATCCACATCAGCCCCAAACACAAAATCTGAAACCAGATTGTCCTTACCCAATCCGCCTAACTCCCTAGCCTCCTGACTAATCAAAAAACCCCTTGGACTTTCCAACTTTTGCAAAATCTCAGAAGATGTGCATTGACTTTCCTCACTAGCTTTCACCTCCTGTACCAACTCTCTGAATCTCTTAGTTTTTCTCTGCGAAAGCCTACTTGTCGCCTCTGAAATTTTATCACTAGGTAGACTCTTTCTGATAGATTGCTTTCTTTGGAGACCTTTATTCTCCTTCCCAACATGTACTACCATCTGTTTATTTTCTTCTACCCGTACACCAGATGGTTCTGATCCCTCTGTCCTTGATGCCTCCAAAATCTGCTTCTTCTTCCCCACTCCATCCCCTTCCACATCAACGGCTAAAACTCCAAACCTAGAACCTCCATTGATGAACTTCTTAGTATTTCCAACTAGCTTCTCTTTGTCCCCTTTCTTCTTATAGATTGGTTTCTGCACCACTTTCCAAACATCTTGATCATTCTTTCTAGATTCCTCTTGCCTCAAAGCCTCTGCCTTATCTGTATCCTCCCCTTTGATGCTATTATCCCTTGATTTCGCAGACCCTCTCTCTGTTTTACATGCCTCAGAAGAGTGTCCATAAATACCACAACATGTACACAGGGAATGAAGCCTCTCATATTCAACATAATAATCTTCCCTGTCCAAGGAAAATCCTGACATCAATTGCTTGCTCAAATCAACCAAAACACAGATTCTAGCATAATGCCCCCTCAGTTGATTAGAGGTATTAATATCTATCTTAATGGTCTCCCCTATCCAATCACCAATCCATATCAGAGCCTCTTGATCATAATATTCCAAAAACACATTAGGCATACGAACCCACACTGTTACTTTAACAATTGTGGTCTTCCATGGTTGAAACAGGGGCTCCCAAGGCCTCACAGTCAAATAGTGATCGAATATCATCAAAGGGCCCCCTGTTAAGGCATTAAGATAATCTTCCTAATTAGATAACTTTACCACAAAAAAACCATTACCTATATTTATCAAACTGATAACACCTCTCTTTGCCCACAGAGATTGAAGAATCGACAATAGTATCTTATATCCAATATTCCTTCCTAAAAGCTTCACAATAACTGCCATATCCCACGCTTTATATAACCGTTTCTTCATCCTTTTAGAAAAGGAAAACGTAGGAAAATTGTGATCCAGATCCTTTTCAATCGTACACAGAGGCTCATGGTCATCCTTCTCAGCTTCACTATCAGCCAATAACCTATCGGACATCACATTATCGCTCTCGGTCTGATTAGCTATTGAATCCTTGCTACTTATACCTTTCAGCCTTTCTACAAAAGAGGACCCATCTACTCATTGTTTCCTTCCTGCTGTAACTAAGCTAGGCCATTCTTCAACTTCCTCTTGGCCTCCCCCATCTTTTAGCTTTTTGAAATTCCTATTCAGCAAATCCTCTTCTTCCTCAGAAGGCAAAGGCACCTGAGACGCGTCCTTCTTAGCTAAAATGATCGCCATTTTTTAACGGGATAGACTGATATGATCAGTAGTAAAAATTTATTGTTTCATTTATAAATTAAGGTGTACATTGGAAGATGAAACAATATTTGGGCCGGTCATGATTTAAAAGTGGTTTAAATAAACATTTTAAAACTATATGTCTAAAGAGGAGGTACAGGGGTATGGGATTTTTCCTGATAGATGAGTGAGAAACTCTACCTTCTCTCTAGCTTTCCTCATCGTCTTCGCCATACAGCACACTGTTCCCTTCGAATCATCCCTAAAAAACGAGCCTCCCCCGCATCCTGGAGAAGACCACTCCACCAAAAGGGCAAAACTCGAAGAAGCTGTCGTAATAGACTCTCTAGAAGAAGCTATCATAGCTTGTGAGCTTCTCCCAGAGACACCACTAGCCCCTAAACAGGATACCACTATGGATGGCGCTGTTATACCTCTAAAGGGACTCTCTGAAATGGTCCCCGAAACCCTGACGGCTTCCCCCTTAGAGTAGGACTCTGTCCCTCCTGTCAACCCTGAGCCAATTAACCCTGTTGAGGATATATTAATGGAAGAGGAAGATAATAGGACTATTCCCAAATTCAAAACTCCATCTTTCAAAGACAAACTGTTGAATTCAGTTCTAAATGTTGCTGATGATGAAGACGAAGATATTGTCATCAACCAGGGAGATGTCTCCATTGGACGCAATGGGAATATTCCAACGATTAACTTTGCAAGTCATATTCTAGAATCTCTCAATAAAAAGATGGGCCTTGCTGTAATCATTAAACTCCTTGATAGGAGAATTGGTTATCGCTAACTGCGTACCCAGCTCCAAAATATCTAGAAACCTGCTAACCAATTCAAGCTTACATACTTGGATCAGGATTGCTTCTTAGTTAAGTTTCAAGATGACTTGGACTATCAAAACGCTATTTTGTCTATACCGTGGATGGTTTACGGACACTATCTTATAGTTCATCCGTGGACACCCTCATTTAAACCTCATGAGCACGTGATCAACCAAGTGACAGGTTGGATAAGATTGCCCAAGCTCCCTGCTCGTTACTATCACAAAAGTGTCATTCGTTCAATCGGAAGAGTTTTCGGCGAAGTCAACAGGGTGGACTATAACACAGACTCCGGTGAGCGTGGAAAGTTTGCTAGGATTGCAGTAAGCATTTACCTCACAAAACCCCTTACATCCAAAATCATGGTTGATGGTGAGATCATATTTGTCGAATATGAAGGGTTCCCGTCAATCTGCTTTTATTGCGGGAAATATGGTCATCTTCAGGAAGTTTGCCCTGGCAAAAACACTTCTTCATCAGAGGATCATCCAGATGCTTCGACGGAGGTTGAACCGGATGCGCCAAACCCAAAACAGATAGCGCGTGAGACTTCTCAGTTTGGCTCTTGGATGCAGGTCCAACGTCGTCGACGTAACCCTGTCAGAGCAGGCAAGCTGAACGAGGCCAAAGGAATCAAGAAGAAGGTCAATGCTTCAAGGTACAAGGTCCTGAGCAATATTCAGGAGGATGAGGCGCCTGGAGCGCATGTTGTGACAAAGGGTTACACTTTCGTAAAAAAAGACGATTTCAGCAAGAAGAAAAAGGATACGGAGTCAAAAGGACCCAAAAAGCCAACCACAGGAACCAAGAATAAAGCGACAGCTCAGGGGATATCAAACGAGGATTGTCTTTTTCAATCCAAAAGCTACGTTGTCAACAAAGCTTCAACACTCCTAGACCATAACCTAAATAGCACCATTCGCATAGTGGATCCTAGGTCTCCCTCTCGGCACAATCATCCTTTAGGGCCACCTCTTGGGCCTGGAACCTCGAAGCCTAATTCCCCACTGGGTAATGACCCTCATTTACCAAGTAGAGGACTCAAACTATCTTCAGGAGTTTCTATCCATAAACTGCGAAATAAACATAACCCTGATATAGATGGGATCTCGACAGATTTATTGAAACAGGTTGCTAAGGGGTTGCAAAGAACTGAGGATGACCACATGGGCATGGTCCACGCAGAGGGAGTTGACCCTGACTCTATTATCTCTTAATGTTTTTTATGTCAATCATCACATGGAATTGCCAAGGAGCTTCCAACAGGAAGTTCCCATCCATTTTTAAATCATATGTGGTCAATTATAAGCCTGATATTTTTGTCTTACTTAAACCACAAATTTCTGGTGAAAGAGCAGATAAAGTTATTAAAAAACTTGGTTTCCTCTTTTCACACAGGGTTGAAGCTTCCGAATTCTCAAGAGGCATTTGGATCCTTTGGTCAGCAAAGGTCTCCTTAAAAATTCTAGTAAACCACGTCCAATTTATTCATACGGAGGTCTCTTGGAAGGGGCTAAATCAGAATTTCTTTTTTACTGCTGTCTATGGGAGCCCGAATTAGCAATTCAGGAAATTCCTATGGCAGGATTTGAAGCCTATTTCACCTTCCCTCAACTCTCCATGGATTCTGGATGGGGATTTCAATGCTATTTTATGTCAAGATGAAAGGAAAGGTGGCACTAGGCATAGGGCTCACGGATGCAAGTTTTTTAATGACTTCCTTCACTCTATTGGGCTCGTAGATATGGAGTCCCAAGGCCCCGAATTTACCTGGAGAAGAGGCTGCTTGCTCATGCGTTTAGATAGAGCTATCTGCAACCCATCATGGGTTCAAACTTTTCCAAGAAGCGTCCTGGCCCACTTACCAAAAGTTTTATCTGACCATCGTCCAATTCAAATCAAGTTGGGCCTAGACCACCAGGCCCAGAAGACTGACCCTCCTTTCAGATTCTTGGCCCCTTGGCTTACTCACTCTGAATTTCCATCCATTGTTCAACAAATCTGGAACTCGGATAGCGATATTCTCTCGTGCCTTACCAAGTTCCAAAGCAAAATGAAAGAATGGAACGTGGAGACCTTTGGCCACATAGGAAAGCGCAAGAGATCCCTATTTCGGCATCTTCAAGGATTACAGTACAAACTTGAAAACCAAACTCAAGACCCGACGGAGTTTCATGTTCAATTGGAAACTTCTCTGAGAGAAGATTTAGAAGAGGTTTGCTTTCAGGAGGAGCTATTATGGCTTCAAAAATCATCTTCTGAGTTGATATGCTTATGGGATAGAAATACCAACTACTTCCACACGAAAGCCCTTTTGAGGAGGAAGAAGAATTTTATATCAGAGCTCAAGCAGGCGGATGGATCTTGGATCTCAAATGCAGACCAACTTGCTAACCTTGCCGAGGAATATTTCTTAGACCTTTACTCCCTTGAGGAATCCGAGTTCACCCCCACTCTCATTGAGTGGCGTATTTCCTCCCATTCCTGAATCTACTCTCTTAATTCTGGACAGAGAGGTTTCTCCAGATGAAATTAAACATGCTCTGTTCGATATGAAACCCCTCAAGTCCCCAGGTAGCGACGGCATCCATGCCCTATTCTATCAATCTCAATGGCAAATCATGGGTTCTAGTGTTATTGATTTGGTCCAGCGGTTTTGGTCTGGTTCCCCCCTCAATCCTCAGTTAAATCACACTTTGCTTGCTCTAATCCCCAAGATTAGTAAACCTTCGACTCTAAGCGAATTCAGGCCCATCAGCCTCTGTTCTGTCTTATATAAGATTATTTCTAAGACCATAGCCAATAGGCTGCGCCATGCCTTACCTAACCTGATTAGTCACTACCAGTTGAGTTTCATACAAGGCAGGAATATCATAGACATTATTATAATAGCTCAGGAAGCAATGCACTCAATGAGGGGGAAGAAAGGGAAAACAAGTTGGATGTTTATCAAAGTAGACCTTCAGAAGGCCTTTGACAGGCTTAGATGGGATTTTATCAATGATACCATCATTGATGTTGGCATCCCATGCAATCTAGCGCATATGATAATGAACTGCATATCCTCCCTGACCATGCAGGTTTTATGGAATGGCAAACCGTCAAGTACATTCACGCCTGAAAGAGGGGTTAGGCAAGGTGACCCCATCTCACCTTACATCTTTGTTCTCTGTATGGAGAGATTGTCTCAATTAATTGAAGCAAAAGTAAACTCTGGTGTTTGGCAGCCAATTAAATTGGGAAGGAAAGGTGTTGCTCTTTCCCACCTCTTCTTCGCCAACGATCTGATTCTGTTCAGCCAAGCCACTCCGCAGCAAGCTATTCTGATCAAGGAAACTCTGCGAGAATTCTGCCTCTCGTCAGGCCATCAGGTCAACCAAACCAAAACCAAGATCCAATTTTCAAAAAAGGTGGATGCCCGCACAAGTAGAGCCCTCTGTGAGGAGCTAGGCTATCAGCGAACCGAATCTCTTGGCAAATATTTGGGAGTCCCTCTCCTCAATGGCAGAGTATCCAAGTCTACTTTTGAGTATATCTCAAACAGAATCTAAGTAAAACTTGCTGGTTGGAAAAGCAAATCGTTTTCTCTGGCTAGTAGATTTACCCTTGCCAAATCAATTCTAGCGTCTCTTTCGCTGTACACAATGCAGAGCACGACTCTCCCTTCCTCTTGCTGCGCAAAACTAGAGAAGCTTATCAGGAAATTTATTTGGGGATATTCAAATGACAATAAAGGAGTCAGCCTTGTCAAATGGAAGGATCTTTGTCAACCTACTAGACATGGGGGGATCGGCTTGCTGAATTTGGGCTCCCAAAATAAGGCTTTCATGATGAAGCTTGTTTTCAAAATTCACTCTAAGCCTGAGGCATTATGGGTTCGAGTGCTGAAACAGAAATATGACATTAGAAATCTAGATGAGCCTCCACCCCGTTCTCGCATGTCCTACTTCTGGAGGAATTTGATCAAGTCTTGGGAAGAGGCCTCTCTTCACATTAAACAGAGTGTGGGTGATGGAAGTCAAGGTAAATTTTGGAAGGATTTTTGGATAGGTGACCTTAGACCTCTTGAGAATTTAGCCTTCTCCCCCATTCTCGCCCAAGACCTTACCAAAACCATCTCTGAATATGTGAATGAAGATGGCTCTTGGTGCTGGAACTTAATCCAAGACCTCCTTCCTGCTGATATTCTAAAGGAAATATCAACAACCACAGTTCAAAAGGACTCCAATGGCCCCCACTATCTATGGAACCTAGCCTCAAAAGGAGAATTCACAACCAAGTCGGCCTACAAAGCTTTAGAGGAATCAAAATGGAATGAATACAGTCCCATTTGGAGTCATCTGTGGAAACTCCCCATGGCCCAAAGGATTAAAACCTTTACTTGGCTTTTGTTAAGGGAAGATTGCTATCAAATGAAGAAAGGAAGAGAAGTGGCATGACCCAGGATGATTTATGCACTATCCGCACCAACAGCAAGGAGAGCCTTAACCACATTTTTAAAGAATGCCACATGGCCTCAAACATTTGGAGGAAAATTTTGACGCCTGACATGGCCGTGGACTCTCTCAGACTCGACATTAGGAGGAGCTGGCTATCTAGCATCATCCAATCCTCATCCTATGACAATTCTTGGAAGATAGGTCTGTGTATTACTTGCTGGAAGTTCTGGGAAGTTCGCAATAAAAGCATCTTCACGGAGGATAGTTTTTCTGTTGAGGGGATCCTTGCTCACGTTAAGGCAATTGTTTCCCATTCGATGTCCAGCTTCTCCAACCCCCATTTTAAATTGTAACTTATTTAAGCTTTGTTTTCTTTTCTAGCGCCTATGGCCTTGTAATTTTTTGACCTATTAATGGATTTCATTTTCATTCAAAAAAAACTATGTCTTATTTATTGGTCTATAGATCAAAAAATTATAATAAATAGACCTCAAATAATATACTTCATTTGATCCTCACAGGAGGGGAGCGGACAAGGGTAAACGACGGAAGCCGTGTCCATATATGTGTGTGTGTCGTGAATTAGAGGGAGGATCCCGAACGTGCCCCGCAGGCAGGTATGGTAAAGTCACGTCAACCCTGAAAGCTAAAGTTAGTGGGACCCCATCATGCGAGATGTGAAAGCACGTAAAGGTGACACTTGTCTTTTTCTCGTGCATGTCACCAAAATGTTCATTATTCAATTAGTGAGAAATACTTTGACCAAAAAAAAAAAATTAGTGAGAAATAGTCCATCTGATCTTCTTTATAAGCAACAGAAAAATATTGGCTTAAATTAATTAAAAATAATAAATATATAAAGGATTATTTTCTTTAGACAATATTTTAAGCCCCCTTAAAAGGTTTTTGTGTATAAAATACAATATCGTATACAAAAAGTTAACAACATTAAATTCTTCTTTTCCACTAATATTCTTATTAATTGTAATGTATAGGGAGTTGTATAAGAAATAATTTCCTGGAAAAATAAGTATAAGAAATAAATTAAAAGTAATTAAGATGGATAAGTTGGTTGAATTTAATTGGAGGATAAATGGAAAAATAGTGATTTTTTTTTTTTTTTTACATTTCACTGATACAAACTACTTTTAACTATTTTTCTTTATTATTGTGAAGTAATTATAAGGCTCTTACATACAATATGGACAAGAGGGAGTAATTTTGTTTTCATTAGTATATAACATTATTTATGAAGATGATGAGTGTAAAAGGATGAGTGGGAAAAAAAAGATGAGAAATAATGAGTGATAGAAAGAGATAAGAGAGGTATATAATTAATTGAGAGTTAAAAACAAAAAAATGTATTAAATATTTAGATAAAGTCAAATTGTTGCTTACACACTCCCTCATGTGCACAATATAAGTTATTTTTAGAAGAATGGTTTGATCCATAATATAAGCAATCAAATAATGCTAATTTGTCAATTTTGCTCAATTAGTTAATATTTATACATGAAAAATTGTATTTTTTTCTCTCCTGTTGTAAGGTTTAAAATTCTTTGAATTTAATGTAAATTTAATGAGTTAATTATCATTTCTTAATTGTAATAAATTAGCTGAAGAGACTTGTATTGTAGACCAAAAGAAGTATGTGCCAACCATATATGAGAGAATGTTGCTTATAAATTAGGATATTAGAGAGTACTTATATACTCTAGGAGTGCTATATTATTTAAAATTTGTTTATTTAAAATTCAACTCGAAATATTTTAATCATAGATGGCTCATGACATCTAAAAAAAAAAAAAAAATCATTTCATTTTATTTTCACAAAAAAAAAAAATCTGACTCGTTTGAAAATAATTTACATTTTATTTTATTTTCAAGAAAAAAACCTCTTGATTTAGTTTAGATAAATTTTCTGTTTTTTTTTTCTAAATTAAGAGGTTTATTTTTCTTGAAAATAAATAAAATGAGAATTTTTCATACAATTCATAGAATTGTTTTTTTGACTTGAAACCAACTTAGAGTTAAAATATACTAAGTTGTTATATTTTAATTAGAAAGAGTAAATCGTTGGCAAATATTTCTCTTATCTGCTTCACCACCAACTCATCAAATGCTATCCCCTTGTACTCATTCATGATTTATACTCTTTCAAGCATATAATTATGCTTTGAACTACCCTCATGCCACTTGGGGTTTGTTTGGTGTTAGAGATTTGGAGAGAAGGAGAAGGGAAAGGAAATTTTTATGAGTTGAATTATAAGAAATTGGAAAAATGAGCTTATAAAATTTTAATAAAGAGTATAGATTAAATAAATGAGTAAGAAAATTTAATTAAAAAAATTATAACCCCACTTCTCTCTTTTTAAAAGTGGATTTAGAAAAAATTTTCCTCCGCTCATTTTCCTTTCCCTTCCTTTATACCAAACAAACTCTTATATTCCATTCTGGACTTGACTTCCTCATTGAATGAAATATGAAAATGAGTTATATTATTCACAGGTTCTAAATATAACTTCAGCCACAAAATTTATCAATTTATCAACATATAAACCACGATAAATAAATTGAAAGAAAAATATTATATCACGGGATATATGTCTCTGTATGTATTGTACTCCGTATCAAAATTTAAAGAAATATCAGATTGGGCTGGCAAAAAAAAAAAAAAAAGCAGATTGACCACATTTATGGGGTTTGGTTTTGTCTTAAATCCGCATAAAAAGATTAACCAAAAAAAAAGGTTAATAACATCTTTACTCCATTAAGTTTGCCCCCTAAATTTTAAACAATTGGTTTTGGTCTCTATATGGACAAAATTATTCAAATTTTTATTGAGTTATAGAGATTAATATTAAATAAAATAAAACTTAAATAGTAAAAACTTAAGTTTTGAAATGGACCAATTTTTTTTTTAAAAAATAAAAATTGAGGGTGAAGAACTGAAGATTATTAAAAAAAAAAAAAAAACAATTTAGGTCCCCGTCAACTCGATCAACCAGTTGGCTATAGTCTAATCGCTATCAAGAATTTTTGAGTTCAAACGATTTAAGTAGGTTATATATATATATATATATATATATATATATATATATATATATATATATATTGTCAAAAGAAATTTGAATTTTATAAAAAATAGTCGATCATATTTGTACCGGTTTTTTTTTCCTACATTAGTCAGATTTATATGCATAATTCATAAATAATTTTTTCATCTACTTATAAATTATTACAATTTTTATTTAAATAGTATTCTTCTAAGAATCATATATTACTTGTCGGCATAATTTAATTATATTATATCCTTTTAATTATGTTTGTGCTGATTTTGATTTAACCACAATTAGATGACTATCATTGAACCACTATTTTGATTGGTTCAATAACCTTTCAATATCTAAAAAATACTACAAAGAAACAAATCAGTGTTTGGAAGTTGAGGATTGGACAAGGGCCAAAGAAAATTATATTTTTTATACACTAAAGATTATTATTATTATTAAACCAAAAGCTAAAATTAGATCCAAGTATGATGCCATTTATAGCATAGACATCCTCATCAGTCATCCCTGTCACCTTCTCATTCTTCCATCTGTGTGGTCTGCTGTTACTTTTAGGAGCCAAAATCGGGAAACAAATACAACAAAGAGTCGAATCTCTTTAGTCCAAACCCAACCGAACGATTAAAAAGAACAAAAATCTAATTTTTTTTTTTTTTAAAAAAAAAAGAAACACAGAGTGACGAAAGGATTAAAATAAAGAGAAAAACAAAAATAAAAATAATAAAGAAAAAGAGGTGAGAAAAATATTTTCACAAAAACAAAGAAGGAAAAGGCAGTCATTGGTTCAAACCACCCTTTTACTTTCCCCGGCAATCAAACAGCACCATTTTTCTTTCCTTTCAAAATCCGTGCAGAGACGGAACAAGGCATAAACATACACACAGACCCAAATAAGGAAGAGGCAGAGATATCAGGGAATTTAATTATTAATCTATTGTTTTAGATTTTGATTCCTTACATTGTGTTTTTGTTTCTCCCCTTTCTGGGTTTGCTTTTTTGTATGGTATTTGAAGCTCTGCTTTTTCATTATTTTTGTTCATCGAAAGAGAGATTCTATTTTCATCTGGGTATCGATAAATAAAGGCAAAGTAGGAATGGGAATGTGAGGGAGAATGGAATAAAGTTGAGTTTTCTGAAAGAATGAGCAAAGAGTTTAATGGCATTTTGAAATCTTGGGAAGCAACGGTTCGCCAATCGGTTGGTCACAAGAAGGCAAACGGCCTCTTCACGCCAATGTCTGTAGCCCATGTGGACGATGACGAGGAGGAGCTCGAACCAGGACAGATTCACCGTGTCGAGAAATTTCTCTCCAATGGCGATTCCTACAATGGCCAATGGCTCGATAATTTCCCTCATGGCAATGGAAAGTATATTTGGGCAGATGGGTGTATGTACGTTGGCGAATGGCGAAAAGGTAAGAAAATGGGAAAAGGAACGTTTACTTGGCCAAGTGGTGCTACTTATGAAGGCGAATTCAAGAATGAGTATGTTGATGGTAATGGTAGCTACACAGGCTTCTCTGGGGATACCTATAAGGGTTCATGGATGAGGAATATGAAACATGGTCAAGGGATTGAGACTTATCCTTGTGGGGATTCCTATGAAGGTGAGTGGTTCAGAGGATTAAAAGATGGGCAAGGGAAGTATCATTGGGTTAGTGGGGATCGTTATTCCGGGGAATGGAAAGATGGTATGATTCATGGGAATGGTGAAATGGTTTGGAGCAATGGAAATAGTTTTGAAGGATGTTGGGAAAATGGGATTCCCAAAGGATATGGTACATTCAAGTGGGATAATGGTAATATGTATGCTGGTTTTTGGAGTAGTGATCCTAGTGAAAGAGACGTGAGTTATGACCCATCTGGTGGTTCTGATGAGAATCAGGAATGGGACGCTCAAGAGCTGTATTCAGTGCATTTGAAGAGTTGCAAAATGAGTCCATGTGAGAGGCTTTTGATTTATCCTTCACAGAAGAAGATAAACATCTCTGAGGCAGAAGGAGAGGTCATGCAGAAGCAATCAGTCCATGGAAGGCTAAGTAATTTCAGTGTAGAGGACACGGGAAGTCCTCATCATGGAGTTTCTATTCCAAGGGCACACAAACCTCTACCTTTGAGATTGAAGGCTCCAAAGAGACAAGGGGTGACAATCTCCAAAGGCCATAAGAACTATGAGCTCATGCTTAATTTGCAGCTTGGTATTAGGTACTGATCACAGTTGTTTTCCTTTTTCTTCTTATTTTTCATATGATGTGATAGCTTGAACTGTGTCATCTAGAATTAGTTTTCACTTGTTTAGATGCATGAGATGGTTTGGTTCAATTGGCATTCTGGAATATGAAAATTTATTGGGATGATTCTATTTTTTTTTTCAAAGCTTCCTAATTAATTTATTTTGCCATAGCACAGACATTCTGTTGGAAGACCTGCTCCAAAAGCACCCCTTGATCTAAAGCCTTCTGCATTTGATCCCAAGGAAAAAGTATGGACTAGGTTTCCCCCAGAAGGATCGAAGCACACACCGCCTCACCCCTCCTGTGAGTTCAAATGGAAAGACTACTGCCCAGTGGTATTCAGGTGAGGCTTCACACTCCAAAGTAATGTGTAAAGAATGAATGGTTTCTTCAATGCTACGCTTTGTTTTAATCAGGAGAATTGAATTGTATTAAGTGTTAAAGCGTTTTATTTGACAGAGGGAAAGTCACTCCCTTTCTTTCCTTTCTTTCTAATTTGCAATGTCGTACTATGCTTTTTTAATCATTATTTTCTATCCTTTTCTATTGCTTTTTTTATGTACATTTATTATCTTTGAAATTGCTGTTTTCATTCTTTTTTCCATTTCCTTTTAAAACATACATTTTGGGCCACAATGAGGATAGTTGAATGCTACTAGGCATTTCTTCACTTCCCTGCAGCAATGCCATATTTTTGCAGAGGTTTCTGTAGAAAGAATAATTGTTTGATACATTTGTGTGAGAAATAAAACTCTTTCTGGCTGTATTAGAATTTTTTGTCTTTTTCAATCAACCTTTAGAGGACCTGATGGATCATTGTATTGATATTCTTAGGGCTCTTAGAAAATTGTTCAAAGTAGACCCAGCTGATTACATGATATCAATATGTGGCAATGATGCCCTTCGGGAACTCTCATCCCCAGGAAAAAGTGGAAGCTTCTTCTATTTGACGAATGATGACCGGTATATGATTAAGACCATGAAGAAGTCAGAAGTAAAAGTAAGTTTCATTTTTAGTTGATTAGATATGATCTAAACCACAGATTTTGTTTCTAAAAAAAAAGAAAAAAAAAAAAACCTTCTTAACCCCACAGTATAATGTCATGTTTAAAAAGATCAGGAAGCAACATTTTACCTCATTGAAATATGGTCGAATGCAGAAATAATCTTGCAGCACCTTAGTTGTCTCAGTTCGGGTTTAATAGTTTCACTTAATACAAAGATTGGGAGGATAATTTGTTACATTTTCAAGTTACATTTACTTTTTTTTGTCATCAAGCTTAAGTTTTGGTGTGATAGTTTTCAAATTTGAATTGTTGCTTGCAGAGCAAAGTTATTTATCTACTTGCTGAATGATGCTGTTCATTGTGAACATTATTGTAGGTTTTCTTGCGGATGCTTCCGGCGTATTACAAGCATGTTCGGAGTTTTGAGAACACCCTAGTCACCAGATTCTATGGTCTTCATTGTGTTAGACTAACAGGAGCTGTACAGAAGAAGGTAATTCTGAAAGTTGCAGAGATGTCTACTTGGATTAGAGATCATTTCTGTCCACTGATATTTTCTTCCTTTGGTTGATTTCAGGTTCGATTTGTTATAATGTGGAATCTATTTTGTTCTGGATATGCCATTCATAGGCGCTTTGACCTGAAAGGCTCTACCTTTGGTCGCTCAACCAATAAACCTGAGTCAGAAATAGAACCAACTACAACTCTTAAAGACCTCGACCTAAATTTTTTATTCCGGTTACAGAAGTCTTGCTACCAAGAATTTTGCAGGTAAAAGAATTCTTCTTGCCTCTTTTTCATTATTTTTGTGTTCCTTATGTAAGAATTTAATCTATGCAATTGTTTTTCATACGAAAACACTGTATTAGCTGCTCATGTGTTTCATCTAAATCTGTTTGGAGCTCAATGGACCTAAATAGATTTGAAATAAATTATATATAAAAGTGTTAAAGATTCTTGTTTCCTTGTAAAATATAAAAGATCTTATATCAATGATCTATCTAACATGTTAAAGGAACTCCCATATCTCTTTGGGCTCATTTGGAATACAAAATAAAAAATGGAATAGAATAAACAAATGATTTTGTGAATAAAAAATGACTTTCATGCCCATATGACAAGCCTTATATCACTAGGTAGGATTGGCTACATGGACTGCACAATACCACAGTGCTCTATGAATTACCAAATCTTTGGAGATACTGTTAACCAACCGGTCTTGTTTGAAAACTACATTGTTGTTCTCTTTGGTCTTCATCTACCCCTCTTCTCTGGACTCAAAACTATCTATTCTATCCTTTTTACGTCGCCTTCAATAACCCTTGTACATGTTTGAACTACCTTAAATGATTTTCTACCATTTTTTCAATAGATGCCACGCCAACTCTATCTCATATAAGTTCATTACGAATCTTATCTTTTCTTCTATAATCACACATCTATCTCAACTTCTTCATCTTTTAGCTCAAGTTTTAAGTCAATCTCTTCTCCTAATTCCCTAATAAGAACTATATCATAAGCAAAAAGTATGCATTTGGGGATTTCCTCTTGTATATGCTCATTTAGAATGTCTAAGAGCATGTCAAACTAGTGGGAGCTCAAAGATGATCATTATAGAAAAGTTTTGTGTGTCACCTCTAGGCATTTTCACACTAGTAGTTACCCTTTGACGAGAAGATCTGGGAGAAGATGAATGCAGTTGTAGACTTAGGTAGTGTTTGTAAACCTTTCAAAACCTAAGTTTTGCGTAGTACGAGGAAAGTATGTGAGAAAAGTTTTGTCTCAGTTTGCGCAAAACCTAAGTTTTGAGGGTCATCCAAACAGGCACTTACACTAGTTGTTACCCTCCCAAACATATCTAATAGTTTTGATATATGCAACACAAACACTTTTCCAAAGCTTTCCAAAGCACTTTTACTCTCATGCCCATGATTAAAGGAAAAATAAGTAATAAAAGGAATTAATATAATGAGTATTGAAATAAGGGCCTGATAGATATTACAGGAAACATGACCTCCATCACTACATTTCTTTTGCAATACAGAACAAGGTCTGAAATTGTTGTATTGTTGTGTAAACTGTGCAATTCTCTGAATTGCTATATTATTTACTTTTCCTGCGCTTAGAATAACAATATGAATTATTTGGAAATTAATTGGTTTAATCTTATAACATGCTTTCATGCAGACAAGTAAATAGGGATTGTGATTTTCTTGAACATGAGAGGATTATGGATTACAGTATGTTGGTTGGGCTTCACTTTCGAGAAGCATCGTGTAGTAACTCTTTTTCAAGCGTTCGAACTTCAGGATCTCACGGCTCTTCTGGTTATATTTCATTTCAGATGGATTCCTTAGATTATATTTCCGATTAGACTTTCTTGAATACATGAACACATCTTGCAGTGAATGGAAGCTTTGGAGGTGGTATGGGCTCTGATCTTTCAAGAGGAGACATGGATAAGCTTCATGTAGATCCTAGTCGGTATAAATAATCAACTGATTTTTAAGCTAAATTTTGCTTTGTATTTTGCGGTTCATGTACTGTTTTTGCTGATTCAACACAGAAGCATCAGCATTCCTGTCTTTTAGAGATATCAGTAAAACTTTTTAGACGTTCTTTAGGTAGCTTAAGCTTTTCAATTGAAATGGTTCTTTACACGTTACTCAAGTTTCTACAGCAAAACTTTGATCCTTGTCCCCATTCTCTTAAATTTAATTTTCAGTGAAGAGAGAGGGAATAAATAGCAAGTGAGATGCACTCCCTATCTTTTCTCTCTCCAAACTGCATCCTCCCCATTACTTGAGGTCATCTACACTGAAATATTAAGGGAGAAAATTTTCACAGCTCCACATCACATGATTAAGTTGTTCAAAAAGTTTCATTGATGTATTTTTTATGAAAGAACCTCATGACAAACACTTGAGAAACTTTCATCTAAACCAGGTGTGTCTTTAAATTTATGTGTTGTGTTTCATGTTGCAGGTACTCTGTTAGTTTAGGTGTAAACTTGCCGGCAAGAGCGGAATTCACGGTGAGAAGAAGTAATTGTGACACTCAACTGATCGGAGAACCAACTGGGGAGCTTTATGAAATCATAATCTTTTTCGGTATCATAGACATTTTGCAGGACTATGATATCAGCAAAAAGCTGGAGCATGCTTACAAATCGATGCATTACGATTCGACCTCAATCTCCGCGGTTGATCCAAGGCATTACTCAAAGCGGTTTCGCGATTTCATCTTCAGAGTTTTTGTAGAAGATAAAGATTGAGGGTATAAGTTTTGATGTTGGCAACATTCAACCAAACCTGCTGCAAACTTGCGGCCAATCATTATGTATAGTCAGTTTGTGAAGAGAACAACACAACTAACCAGCAAATTGGAGGGTGTTTTGTGCATTTTCCCCTCCATCTTCTCCTCATCATCATTTTCACAGGTTTTAGAGATTCAGTCTAACTATAGTCTCAAACAAGTGTATGTTGTAGAAACTAGATCAATGCTGTTTAGTTATTGCTGAAGCAAGCATTTCTCAAGTGTAAATGAATGAACAAAAGGGTGTAACTGTAATGACATTGGAGATTATTACTCCTTTAGTTTTATTTATAAGTCACTTCTAACATGTTTTACACAAATTAAAAAAAAAATCTTAAAATTCATTAACTTTGTCTACTAGTCCCAAAAAAATGATGTCTTGAAATTTAACATTTTTCTAACTTTCTCTCTAATTAACATAATATTATATACCATGTTAAAAAAATTCAACACAATAATAAATGAAGAGTAAAATTGGACATTCATGTAAAAATATGACTTAAAATTAAGACAAAAAATTCAATGATGTTCTACCTCTAAAGACTCTTTCCAATTCAGGTGCACCTTTGCCTTGCTATTTTATTGTTATATCTACTTTCTCTCCCACGCCATTTTTGCTATCTTGATTAGTTTTAGAGGGTTCCCTGATCGATCAAGTCCATTAAATTAGCGTTTTTTATCTGGTCTCTATGTAGTTCATCGATGATACTTGATCGATCATGTAATCCTAAAAAATTTGAATAGTGAAACATATAGTGATGTAATGACGCAAATCCTTGAGATATATAACATGAACTGACAATATGATAATCTTGGCAAAAGATTTGAATGATGGTAACATGCAAACATTTGCAAAGTGATTATAGCATAGCTAGAGGAAGATTTATACACAAGGTAGGGAAAGGATTGAGGTGTAATGCCATTAAAAGATCAACATAAAGTTGTTCTAACAGTGTAAGAGGTTCCGTTAGATTTCTCTAAATCTCGAATTTGAATCCCAAATGAGACACTTGTAGTAGAAGAGGTAGCTACGAATCTTGAACTAGATACCATATGATAATATAAAAAATGGTATATGGACAAGTAGTTAGTGTTGGAAATTATACCCTAGGAGCTAATTATTCAGACTAATTGAGATATCATATCTCAAATTTGATGATAAATCAATGATTTAATTTATAAAGATAGATATCATATCTCAGATTTGATTTATGAAGATAAATCAAATTAGCTGGTTTTTAATTCGCATTAAATAAATAGATTAGATTAAATCGGTTAAACACATTTAATTTCCAATTCAATTTCAAAATTAATAAGATTGATTTTGAATATTTAATACGGTCCATTAGGGTTATAAATATCCTTAGGTTGTGAGTAATTTGAGTACACACAAGAGAATTGAAGAGTCACAAAGAAACCCTAGAAGAGAGACATGAGACAAAAGCTTGAAAGCGCTAGCACGCTGCCATTCATGCTGGAGTATTGTTCGGTGTGGATACCGGTAGAGGGAGTGGATTCATAGAGTCAGCTCCTAGAGATTGATCAACCAATAAGGTTTTAGCCTACGAGTTCACAAAGCACGCACACGAGTTCGTATAGGTACGGTTTTTAATTACTAACTCGATTTAAACGTTGTTAATAGATCCTCTTCTTCAGATTTATAATTTATTGGATAAATTTCATTCTGCTGCGTGTATAAATCCCAACAGTTAGATGGTGACGCAACACGACTAGAAATAGATGAAAGAATAAGCATGAATGCTTTAATTGTGAAACACCAAAATAGTGTGTGTGTGTGTGTGTAATGTCTTAAGGAAGAATAAAGGAGGGCCGATGTAGTCTAAGGATTAACTGAAAGAAAAATTAAAGGAATTGAAACAAAGGAGGGTGTGCAAGGAAGGTAGAGCTGGAAATTAGGGTCGGTCTGGCCTTATAAGGCTGGCCCGCACAGGGCTAGAGCTTAACAAGGCGGGGCGTACAGGGCTTGAAGTAAGAAAAATATCTATTTTCCAAAGCCCGACCTGAGAGCACCAGGGTCTGGGCCGATTCTACAGGGCCTAGAAATTACTATTCCAAATTTAACTATTTTTCCTCCGCTTTTTTTAAAGAAATAATTAGTAAATTACAACAATTAAAGTTCTAATTTATCAAATAAATGTTGTCAATATTAATATTTAAATAAAACGAACCATATAACAAATAATTACATTAACTAATTCGTAATAAAAAACAAACTATTATTCATAAATAACTCACATATTACTAAGCAACATTGGTATGATGACTATTATTGTCATATTTGCCACTATCATCAATTTTAAAGATATTTAATTGCGCTTCAGTTTGACTAATAGGCTTTGTTTCATAAGTAAAAATATCATAAATTTCTATTCTCGTATCATGAACATATCTATTAAAAAGGCCTACAAGGCCAACCCAAGGCCTTGGAGGGTTGGCCCTTTTAAGCACGAGGCCCTACAGGGCTAACCTTACAGAACTTATTTCATCTAGCTCTTCTAATTTCAAATCCGGCCCTTGAAGGACCAGGGCCTAAAAGGGTCAGCCCAACAAGCTCAGCTCGATTTCTTGGCTCTAAAGAAAGGAAAAGATAATTTTGAAGTTACTCTCACATAAGCTCTTGCACCGTGAATGAAGGCAACATGATAGATCAAGGTTTAGGTTTTTAGATATTTAAATCTAAAACCATTATTGTTGTTGTTGTTATTATTATTTGGGAAAAGAAAGAAAAAGACTTTTGAAATTGTAGAATTTTAAATAAGGCATTTTTTCAAAAAAAAAAAAAGAGTTATAAATTACGTATCAAGTTTCCTCATTCCTTTATTAACTCTTGATAACAAATTTGATTTAGAATTTTACAATTTTAAAATTCTTTTTCTATCCTTTTCTCTTGTTATTTAGAATGATAGGGGGATAGTCCAGTTGGGGTTGAAAACGAAGAAGCTGATCCATTTGGGCTGTGGATCAGTTCTAGACGGAAGTGAAGAAGGGCAAGTAAGCAATGGAAAAAGTTGGCAGTGGAGGAACTATGAGAGCAAGTGGTGGTTTCTGATAACTTGGGTTTTTTCTAGGATATATGTATTAGTTTCCATTATTGTTATTTCTGTTCTGTTTTGTTTATACTAATTTGTGGGTGTAATATCTTGTATAATGTACTATTTTTACTTGATATTTATTCACACTCATATAAGGGAATCTCTCAAAGTTATGAGATAAATTTGTGCTATAGCATTTTCCCTTTTTACAAGAAAATGAGATAAATATGTGCGGCAAGAACTGAAATATAACTTGTTATTTTGGGTGTTATGCTTGCAATTTCAGTTCTTGCACATTTTTGGAAGGCCATACGGATAAAGTTGTGTAAATGCACCAGTAATCTTCTAACATCTTGAAAGCCTATTCATTAACTACGAGAATTTGAAATATACTGAATAAAAAAAATCTCATTTTATTGCATTATATGCTAGCATTAGATTTTTTATTTTTATTTTTATTATTTTTTTATATGGTTAGCTCGGCACGCCCAGTCATTTCACACCTGGAAAAAAATATATAATTCTTTGTTTTCATACTTCTTGCATTTTATTTATGAAGAAATCAATATTTAGAGCTATAATTAATTTTGATCAAAGATCACATTATTGATACATCAAAAACATATATAACGGGCATATCATTTTCAAAACAATTAATCAAAATTAAATAAAGTTCCAAGTGTAAAGAAAATTACGAAGAATCTTTATTAATAGCAAATGATTGTTCACAAGATATAAATTAACCCACTAATGTTTAATAATGATTATCTCTCACTTGAAGGTAATTAGCCTCTAACTCACTCTAACTCTAGGGATCTTAGAAGGATTTTCTTCTCTAGAGAATCTGACATTAACATTTTTCTTAATATGGTGTGAATTTCACTATCCTACGCACTTAACATATTAATTAAGACCTCTATTTATAGGGTCCATCACTAATCATGATCTTAACTAACAAGATAAAATCTTAACCATAGTTCAATATTCTACAGCCTCCTCAAGTTGACACTACTTAGACTGAGAAAAGTGTCAACTTGCAACACAAAGTATAGGGTGGAGTAAAGTAAAGTGAACCAATTACAATGACAATTACTATGCTCATTTTCATCAACTTCGGCTATAGTTTATGTTAGTGTTTGGGATGGCTTATGGAAGCCCAAAACACGCAATTGGGTGGCTAAAAGTGATATTGATAGCTTTTCACTTTTAGAGCTGTATTTGGTAAAGCGTTTTGCTAATTGGGCTTTTAGAGTTTAAGTGGCTTATTTTTTAAAGCCAGAACTTATGGCTTATCATGATTGGCAGGTGGGAAAAAGATCCAAATTACCTTTACAAGCATTAATTTCTTGATTTTAAAATTTTACCAACCCTCACATTATTTCTCTCTCTTCTCCCTCTCCATCGTGACGTAGACACAACTTTGGTGATGATTTATAATGAATGTCATCGAGGCTTTCAGGTCTTCATCCCCTAAGGCATGGGATTTACACCCCCCCCCCCAATAAAGGTCTTCCTCAATAATTAAAAAATTGAAATTGTTGGCAATGGTTATCCACCACCACCATTTTTGATAGGTTTTGTTATTCTTAGTTGAACACCTGGCTCAAAGTAGTGCAAGCAAAACATGACAATCTCTTTAGCAATATAAGCTTCACATATAGATACTTCAACTTGAGCTTTATTATGTGCCCTTTTGTTTCAAGGTATAGAGGAAACTACATATAGAGAAACCCATTGCCAGATTATTTAATGTTGTTATCATATATTTATTTTGCACTCACATAAACAATATTCAACATCTTTCAAATGGATACATCTATCTATATTGGATGAGCCCTCCAACCTTAGCATCATAAGGATGGTGGATGGGCAAATGCTCCATTGAGTCAAAGAACCCTAGGGAAAGACTTTCTACAACTTGCATAATGTCACAACAATATTTTTTTTCTAACAACTCTAGTTGATCATGCTACAAGGTTATTGAACAATGTTGTATAAAGAATTGACTAAGCTCTATTATAAGATTCAAGACATTTTCAGGAAAAGTGGCAAAGGCAATAGGAAGCAAGTGTTCCATGCACACATGGAAATCATGACTCTTCATTCCATTCAACTTTGCTTCCTTCATGTCCACACATCAGGCTAGATCATTTGCATATCCATCAAGGAGCTTCAAGTTTTTTACCCATTGACAAATATGTTGTTTTTGTTCTACATTCAATGTATATTTTGCTATCGATTTCATCTTTCTCTCTCTTACTTCAATAAGTTTATCATCATTCTATCAACAATACTTTTTCACATCCTTTTGAGCTTGTGGATTATCTTTTGTTTTCCCCTTTGTATTCATAACAATGTGAAGCTGTAACGCTACCCTATGGATCCCGACCTATATTAGAGTTAATACACAGAGAGCGTGTGGATCTGGTTTGGACGAATGAGTAACTGATAATTTAAATAAATATAAACAAATTTGGCTTTGTACTAAACATTAATCCCCATCGGGATATTTAATTACAGTCATCCCAAAATGAACTAGCCGTCTACGATAACCAAAATATATATTTACAGAATTAAAGAACTCTTCTTGAGTTCCACCTTCTTCCGGCCACCCTATAAAACCATCTTCCCCTTTCTTCCTGGGTTGTTACTTGAAGTTTTGTTCATATCTGGGATTCAAAATTGAATCCCAAGGTAACAGGTTAATCTCTATGAAATGTACATGCATATTATGATAATTGAATTATAATAATAACCATAATTCAAGTAAAGCAATTTGTCATGCATCATTAACACACAGCAACAATCAAACACAAAATCCTATCAATTCCAAATCCTCAGCATGTAAGAGAACATATACTATTGGCCAATTAGCTACCGTATGTAATTAGCCCATGTACAAGACACGCTCCACAAATATGGGAATTATACATATATATCACACACAATTCATAGAAGATTAAAGTTACAACCTATCCGCGCAATTTCTACGTTGCCGACCAACTGCTTCACAAAAATGTGCATTCTCGGAAATCCCTATATTAGTACCACTGTACCTTGTTATTAATCATGATATTTGGGGGAGATAAAAGAGTTGTCTTTATATATGAAATTACTTAAAAACCCTTTTTACAAAGACTTATTACTTTTATCCTTTATTCTCTTCATTTCTACATCAATCCCTTTACTGACAAGAAAATCCAACAACTTCAAATGTTTATTAAAAATTGCACAAAAATCAAAAAATTGTGCAATCAACTCTCATGTGCTCCATGACCTTTCTATTTTAAAGGAAAAATAATTTCAGAGCTTAGAGCACCCTTCATTAATCCAAATTTTTGAAAGTTTACTCACTGCTCATATTAACTTGTCCTACATTTAAAAATTCGTATTTAATTTTTCAGAGCTCATAAAATCACCAAATTTTTATAAAGTAACGCTTTGAAAGTCCTTTATATATCTGGAAAATTTCAGGATTTAACCATATAGAGATTAATCCCAGTTTCCAAAACATTCACATTGTTTAGTGATTTTCCCAGAAAACTTGGCTTAACTTTAAAAATTGGTAACTCTCTACTCATAGCTTTAAAAATTGCCAACCATATACCGGAATAAAGCCCTGAAGCCCTCTGTAAGACTGGAAAATCTCAGAATTTTATAAGAACATAAACCTAATCAAATACTATGAAAAATCCCTCTGATCAGGTTTTCTTTTTCAGGAAACAGAGTCATTTTGTAAGAATTATTTCTCTCTACTCAGAGCTTAAAATCTTACAAACTACTCGCCATTTTAAAGATACACTTGTCCTATATCTTCTGGAATTCTTTCACAATTTTGAAAGACGTATTACTCGATCAAACCACACAGAGAAGCTATTGACCTCAGAATGCCGAAAATCGCAAGTTTCACTTCTTTAAGGAGTTTAATGTCTTATATTCGAAAATCCTTTTAAAAATTCATCAAAAATCTTATTCCCACACCATTTTTCATAAGGAACACGATGGTGGTCTCATATTTTCCATATTCCAACGTTTTCTTTGATTTTTCCACAGATTTCCAGATCTGGGTTTTCAAAGCAAAACTCCAAAATTTTAAGGAGAAGAAGATGTGCTTACCATCAAGCTTGTTCTTGATTTTGTGAGCACTTTCACTTCACACCCTTTAATCTGACCTCAAAGCCACATGCATGTGAGTCATCTTCCTTTTAACACATCATGCATGAAAGAAACATCCAAATCACCAAAATATAGTTCAAGTTTCTTACCTTGAACTTTTTGATCTTCTTCTTCCTGCCTTCTTGCTTCCAAATCGTGGTGATTCAAGAATGTTAAGGTTGTTGATGATGATGATGCCGTGGAGGAGATGAATGATTGAGGTGTTAAGTGTGTTTTGTGTGTGCATGTTTTAGGTTAGGAGGGAGCATTTGTCATTTGGTTAAGTGTGTGTGTGTGTGTCCATATGTGATTAAAGGAATGGAAGAGTGAATTGTGTTTAAGTGTATGTGTCCGTAATGTAATTAAAGGGGGGGATGATTTGTCACTTGGTGGAGTATAGCAGATGGTAATCATGCAAGAAAGGAGATGGACACATGGAAGATGAGGTGGTGTGTGTATGTATCTCCACGGTCATTGAGAGTGAGGAGGGGTGAAAGTATTCATTTTGAATTGATGATTGTGTGGGTATATGTGTGTTAGCTGTGCATAATGAAAGGAAGAAGCATAAAATCTACTTTTATGTTGTGAATGTGTGTGTGTGACATGTGGTTTATCATGCATGTTGCCATGTGTCTTCATACATGTGGGTGTGTGTGTTTTGATGACGCCAAGTGTCACAATTCGGGAGGTAGTACTATGTGGCACGTTTTTCAAGAAAGTGCCATATGTGTTAATTCCCAGCATTCGTATTCTCGATTTGTGTGTTTGGGTTCCAGTGTTGTTTCTCGGTTTGCGTATATGGGTTCTGTTGTTGTTGTCTCGGTTTGCATGTATGGGTTATGTTGTTGTCTCGATTTGCATGTATAGGTTTTGTTGTCGTTGTCTCAGTTTACGTGTATGGGTTTCATTGTTTGTTGTCTCGGTTTTCGTGTATGGGTTTTGTTGTTGTTGTTGTTGTCTCGGTTTACGTGTCTGGGTTCTGTTGTCGTTGTCTCATTTTTTGTGTATGGGTTTTGTTGCACATTTTTCAAGTGGGTATTGTTTAAGTTGTTTTCCAGTGTTTGTTATTTAATTTCTCCCCAATACTCAATATTCACTACGTAAATAATATCCCGTTGGATATTAAACCTTGGCAAATATTATTGAATATTCTCAAGTATACAAGGTTTCTGGTAAAGCATAAATCAGGACACTACAGAAGCAAATTTTCAAAGGCATTTTTCTCAATGTGCATGGCATCAAGATTATTTCGAATAAGATTGGCTTTCCATTAAAGAAATTCCAAAAATAGCCTTTGTTTTGTTCAATGATGAGTGCCATTATACCCTTCAATTGGCAAAAGTTTTTTCATATTTAGTGAACTTTGACAAATTCTTAACTCTTTGCCAAACTTCCTCTTCACTTAACCAGGGCAGAGGAACTAATATCTTGACTATGTTCTTCAAAAATGATGTTTTATTTCTTCAAAATTGGTGGTCAATGGGAAGGAATTGCCAATTGCAGTCAAAGAAACATGTTTTCCGCTCATGCTTCAATTGGAACGCTTTTGAGTTCTTTATGCATATAGGACATGATAGTCTCCCCATTGTCACCCAACCAGACAACATCCCAGAAGTTGGAAAGTCATTTATTGTCCACAATAGTACAACACATATAGGAAATTTTTATCCCAAAGAGGTGTCAACACCCCACAATATTAACTAGGGTAGAGGAACAATTTAGTGTTTAATCAACTTTGAACTACTCGATCTCTAGCTACTAAGCACATGTACATGTGAAATTAATTGAACTAAATGGATTCTTAGTGTCCGACAGTGCCTCAAACAAAATTACTTCATAGGATTGTTGTGCTAATAAAAAAAATTTAGAAACAAGCTATGTAAAAGAAAAGAAACAAGCAGTGCACATCATCATCAAGTTCTAAGAATGCTCATGCAAAAGTAGAATGCTACTCCGTGCATTTAACCTTTTGAAGTAAGAAGAGCCGATCTCCTACCCTAATCAAATAGTGGATTTGAAGTCGCCGGCAGTTGCACTTGCTATTCCTAAAAACTTGATGGCTATGTCGGAAAACACTAAAACAAGTTTCTTTATTATTTGTGAAACAAAGCAATATGCATTTTCCAACTAGAATTGTTGTATGCACAAGTTGAACAAATTCAATGTTTCTCTTTAACATGAGGCATGTGAGTTGAGCATCGACCAATCTTTCTAGCTTCATCTTTACTACTCAAAGCTTACAATTGCAAAATCATAGGTTACAGTAAAAAAGGCATATGATCTATCCATTTATATGCTACTTCCCCTGTTATTCTTTTTTAAAAAAAGTTATCTTCACGTGTAGCCTTTCTTCTTCTTTTTTTTTAATATGAATTTTTCTGTCCGAAATTGGCTTCTATTAATGTTCTATTTGATCTTTTTGAAGGGGATTAGGAAAATATAGGCTGTTTGGGAGCGTACCCCTATTGTGTCCATATGAGATTCGATTGCTTATGTCCAACCTGTTCCTCTGTGAATAGATGAGTTTTGACTTCCTCCACTTGAAAAACATTCGTTATACCCAAAAGTCTCGGTGGTTCTATAGACTCTCCCTCTCTCCATCCTCGCAATCTCCCTCTCCCTTCGACCATCGTTTTCCACCTCCGCCGGCGTCAGTCGAATCTTTGTTCGGAAGCTCGTCCTCCTTCCTTCGGCGTCCTCTTCTCTTCACATTTAATCCATTATCTGCAGCGTCGACATTAGGTATGGGATCCCTTCTCGTGTTTGAGATTCCGTCGGCCATTTTCGCTTTGCTTAATTTTTTATTTAGGTGGGCGATTGGTTGAAGTACTGTGTTAATGGTCTGGATTGGATTTCGTGTTAATGGTTATGTACTAATGAACTGTTTAATTGACTTAAACTTTGTTTACATATGGTGCTTGATGAATTGGTTGGTAGATGGTCGAAGTTCTTTCTATCCTATATTGTGTGGGTGGCTTTATTTTGATTGTGGCTGCTGTTGATAATGAGAAAAGATAGAAGTTGGAGTTCAATTTAATTGAAACAATGGACTAAGAGGATTATTTCGAATAAAGATATTTCATTGTAATCTTGTTGCTGTAATAGGGTTATAAAGAAGCATTTTAATTCTTTTTTCTCTATTCTAAGTTGAATCTCTTGAGATTAGTTGGATAATTGAAAATTTTGTGTGGTGATAAATTAGGAACTATGGTGATTTTCTTGAATTGAATATTCATGCTTACAAGGTGTTTATTAAATATGTAAAAGATGTTTAGTGTTAGAATTAAGTACTTAACTATTTTCACTGTATTATGGACTAAAAGTTAGGATTTAAGTTGTTCAACCTTCATTTTGGAACTTGGAAAGGTATAAACATTGCTTTTATATATTCTGTTATGAATCGATGAAGAGGAATTTATGAATATACCCTGCTCTTCCTCAAGCCCTACTTTGTTAAGAAACTGAAATTATTAAATTTTAAGAGTTTATATTGATACTTGGAAATCCATGGTTGCTAGTTTTTGAATTACGGTGTTTATTTTCTAGTTTGGTTTTGGATGACACAAATATATGATGAAATGCATGTTAAATAAATTTTTGATCCATTTTGACTTGGTGGATGTATCTTTCTGGATGAAGAATGGAAGTGATTAAAAGAGGAAGAGGCAACAATCTAAATTTAAGTTGAGGCTCGTGCAATGGAAAAAGAATTTTGATATTAAACTTAAGTGTAAATTTCAGAATGGATATGATTTGTCATGGTTGATATTGCAGCTTTTCATGTCTTGAGGAGGGGTTACACGTAGCTTTTGTATTGTTAACTTTCTATGAAAGCATTATTAGCAAAAAGGGTTGGTTTAAACTAATGAATATTTGGGTACTATTTTTGAGTCGAGCATTTAGTCTTGTTTTTCTAAAGTATTATTAGAACTAATTTTCAATGCTCAAAGTTGTTCCTATTTTGTGAATAAGAGTGCTTGAAAGACATAAAGCTATAATATAAGTTAACTATTGATCATTTTAATTGGAATTCTGATTTGGACATGCTGTGGTATCCTTGGGCATGACAACATATGTGAATTTCTTTGGATAAGATTCTCAGTATTATTATTAGTTTTATTTATAAACTTCTGTGCTTGTTTTTCCTTCAATTATTTTGTTAAGATTGCCTTTCATTCGTTGAAGAATTTGTGGGAATACTGAATGCCCTATAAGAGTTTTACACAAACAAAATTTCAAGATAGAATTACATTATAAATTTATTCAAATAGTACTATGAACACCCTCTCACTCAGCATCCCCAATATGAGTAATGATTGTTGATTAAATTCCATTATGTTTATAATGTTCTAGCTGACTGTTGTACAAGTATTTATTTTGGCCTATTCATGGAAGTTGCTTTTCCTATTTCTAATAAATGTAATTATACTTGCAGCAAGTCAAGTGCAACCAAAGGGTTGGGATTCAATCCCTTTAATGTTCTGCTGCCTTTGGGGTAAATTGCCAGAAATTGTCCCTTGCCTACCGTAACTGGCAGGCTTTGTGAACTGCATGAAGGAAAAAAGGTAGAGGAATGTTCAATTCCTATTTTCTTGACTGCCTTTTGGTTCTTGGAAGATTTTCTTAAACCATATGTTTGGTGGTTTATACCCCGTGGAATTCCAATTGCAAGAAATTCCAGGGAAGTGAAGGTGTGATGGAGACGGGGAAGCCATTGTCGGCACTGAGGGTGTAAGTATGGGCAGTTAAGTGAGTGATTTTGCTAGGATTTTGTAGTTGGAAAGCGACGAAGGTAGTAATCTAGGGAGAGGGAAGCAAAAGTGGTCCGGCCGGGTTACCCAGACCATCGGGTTTTTTGCTCATCCCTAGGCTCAATGGCTCAAAAGAGGAAGGTAGCATCGCTTGTCAATCAAGGGAAAGCTCCCATGGCATACACACTCGGTGGCAAAGTCAGAGAAATCACATGCAATGTACTCAGCAAAAGACAGGACTCAACAAATTGTGTAGTGTCAATTTTGTGTTTCTTACTGTGATTTTGGTAATGAGGTGATCCAAGCTTTAAGGGTTATAAGGGAGCTGGATTGAGAGAGTCAGAGAGGGGCTAAAGTAGAGTAAGGATAATAGATAGGCAAGAATTTGAATTGAGAGAAACAAGAATTATAGAGTAGAACTTGGAAGAACGGGAAATTGAGCAAGAGCTGAATTGGTTTTGCTTCTTTAGATTCTTGAACAAAAACGTCTATGTGAACAAGGATTTCTGTTTGATTCTTTCTCAATTTACGAATGCAGGATTTGTAGATTTCATGGCTTTGAGAAAGCATCTTTGGCAGACTGTTCTATATGGAGAGTTCGATGGGTGCCTTGTGTACCCTTGGCGACTTTATGGTACTAAGGTGGACCTAAAGAAGCTCCGCCCCATGATTTACGAGAGGATAGAGAAACGGGCCAATGAATACCCAGTCCGTGCCATGGTTCCAGTTGCAGTGGAGGTCCTCAAGGCCAGAAATGTTCTCATCCAAGGTGTTTCTACCCTCCTTAAATCCTTTCCAGTCATGGCTTGCAAGTGAGTTTGATTATATTCGTTGATGCACATCTCGTTGTTTTACCTATGATTCTATGATGTGATATTTTTATTTCTATGTCCTAGGTGGGGGATTCGCGACTAGAAATGTGACTTGGCTTTTGGCGATCTTATAATTTCTTTTGTATTTGTGTTAAGCAACTTCTGAAATGACATGGTTTATCATATTTATCTTGCCAATAGTCGTAGTCTGAACTCATTTTTTCTGAAAATCCTCATGGAGTTTTATTGGTTTAGATCTCCATTTAGATGTAGAAAATTGGAGGAAAAGAAGAAATGGGATGGAACTGCTGAGGTTTTCTGGTTTAGTTTTTAAGAGAAGAGAAGAATCTCCTTATGTCACCAAGCTCACCATTATCCTTTTATCCTGTTATTAACAAGTGAGTAAAACTTAGTCATAACTGGTGTTGATATATGATATAATGATTTTCATGAGTTGCAAATTGACCTGCTCCACTTGAAATACTAATTTGCCATGTTCATGCCTTTGATCCTTTTCAGTTAATAAGGGCAAAGATTAATTTGATCAAATAGAATCTAAGTCAGATAATTAAGTAGAATACTAGAATATATACTTGAACCTCGTCTCCCATTTATTATGCTCATGTTGCGCAAAAGACTGTTCTTACTTCCCATATTATTCACTTTCAGATTCTGTCCAGAGATATTTATTGGTGAGAAGGGACATTTAATTCGGACTTGCCATGGCTACAAGCACCGTGCCAAGAACCGGTATCATGAATGGGTTGCAGGTGGTTTGGATGATATACTTGTTCCAGTTGAAGCGTATCACCTAAATAACATGTTCCAAGGTGTTATAAAGCACGACCAAAGGTTTGACTTTGATCGCATTCCTGCTATAGTTGAACTATGCTGGCAGGCTGGGGCTGACCCTTGTGGTGATGTTGTTAGTAGTGGCAATTCCCAAGGAAGTGAGTTTTTGTCACCATATGATCTTACCTTTGTAGCAAATAGAACATTAACAGCTTGGGAGGCTCTTAGGTCTGGAGTGCAGAAGTTGCTGTTTGTTTATCCAGCAAAAGTTTGTAAATATTGTTCTGAGGTCCATGTTGGGCCATCCGGCCATAAAGCTAGACTCTGTGGTGTGTTCAATTATGAGAGCTGGCGAGGAGGTCACTTTTGGATGAAAGCAGAGGTGGATGATCTCATACCTCCAAAGATTGTATGGAGACGGAGGCCTCAAGATCCTCCTATCCTTGTGGATGAAGGGAAAGGGTATTATGGGCGTGTACCTGCTATTTTGGATCTGTGCACAAAAGCCGGCGCCATCGTGCCCGCAAAGTATAACAGTATGATGAAAGCGCAAGGTTTATCTCGTCCTGCTTTTTGTTGATGATGAAATGTCGCTTGAAAACTACATACTTAAAAGCCTTTGAAGCCAATAGTAGGATGAGTTGCAAGTCTGATTTGGTTTGGGGCACTGATAAGAAAAGGTTTATGCTCTTCACTGGATCACAGCCAGAAATTTTGTTTCCCCATGTCGGATAGTTTCTGTAGGCTATACCAAAATCTCCATAGATTTGTGGCTGGACCTAATTGACACCACACCAGACCTTGAAGATTACGAGTAAGTTATGTCATAGTCCTCTTATCCCGAAAGATTGCTATAGTGATATCGTCTTGTTATTGTTCAAAAACTAATATTGTCTTGTTGATAAATACTCCTTCGGTCCTATTTACTAATTAGAGAGAAGGAATTTTTTGGTCATATTCAATATTTATAAGTCATATCATTAAATTTTTCATATAAATGTATAATTTTATCATTCATTTATTAGCGTGTTGATTTTATTCTCATGGGTTATAATGGATGTTAAATAAGGATAACGTTGGAAAGTTGTGAAACTTTATGGAAAAGTTAATGAAGTTTAAGGTATTTCTTAATCTATGTGAAATGTAACCTATAAATAGGATCCGAGGAGTATCTCAAGAGTCCATAGTGCTGGATATTTAGACATGGGAGGGAGTAGGGACGGCGGTATTTTGGTAAATGTTTGTAATAAGTGAGCGTCTATCAAAATGGAGGCGTTGATCATTAAAATCTCGTTTTCTGAGAGATTTCTCACTGTAGCAAATCCCTTTTGTTTCTTGATGTCTTAATCATGCAAACTAGTGTTTGCTGGCAAAAGAAAAATATTTAGTTATTGTTTGTCTTCAGTTGTTCGCATGCCCAAGTTTAATTTATCTTTTTCTATCCATATTATCTATGCTCTCAAAATAAAAATAAATTATAATTTTGTTACTATAAAATCATCTTCATGTAATACGGTAACAATTCTAACAAATCGTATTATTTATTAGTTATTTTTTGACCTGGAGTATTATTTATATGTTAAGAATAGAATAATCCCTTTTTTTATTAGATTTTGTATAATGCTGGGGGACAGGAAGTGATAACAAAATTTTGCATCTGTGACCTGTGAGGGCACTAAAATAATCATAAGCGGTCAATTAAAATTGGAGGTTTACATTTTATTTTTTTAAAAAAATAAAAATAAAAATAAAGTGGTCGCCCTATTTGTGTGCAATATGCCATTGGAAAGATGTAGTCCTTTCTGTCCAATACTGGACGAGTTCAAAAGTGAGAGGCCCATTTGAATTTTTTTTTTCCGGAAAAAATATCAAAATGATATTATTAAAGAAGGACAAGAGTTAGAGAGGCCCATTTGACAAAGTCTTTTTCCATCTAATTAATCTATCTATATATTATCTGTATAACAAGTATAGGTCATTAAGAGAAGATCAAGTGGAACGTGCCATTTTTTCTTTATTTGATTAACTGATAAAGTAACTCCCTTTATTTTTAATTTTTAATTTTCTTATTATAATTCGCATATATGATTCCCTATATTCTAATTTCTTTCATTAATTTTTTTTTTTTTTGGGGGGTGTTGGGATTCACTTGAACTTTAAAATCTTAAATCAATTATTTCCTACTAAAATAAGTTATCAATTGTTATACTTGAGTAATTAATGCTTACACTTTTATAAGCAATAAGACTAATTTGGGATCTTATAGTTCAAGTAGTATATTTTTATTTGTTTCCCTTAAAATTATCTCTTGACTACATTAAATAGTGTTTTTTATTGTTTATATTTTTTTTTTTTTTTTTTTTTGTCACAATACTCTCATTTACGAGTGTTACTTATTCTAAAGTATATTGGTCTATTTTTCAACTACTTGGAAGAAGAGAGGAAAGGAACAATAAAAATGGGATGCATATTTAGACAACTTTTAAATTGATTGAGTTACAAAGTTTGTGGAGCTTACAGCGCAAACCGTCGAGTGTATCAGAATAAAGGGGATTAAGAGGGATGATGAACATAAACTATATATTGGGTATCTATGTTTTGAAAAAATATGCCAAATTATTGGTTCGACGGGCGTAAAATTTGCCTATAAACAAAAGGATTAGAGTTTTTTTTAAAAAAAAATTATGCTTTTATCTTTCACCAATCATATCACAAATGATATATATTCTAGTGTCTAATAGCCTGAGTAACAATAACTCGTGGAGACTCATGAAGATTTATAAGTGATCTTTGAAATCAGAAGCATGATGCAACGTTTTTTATAATTAAGAATCCAACAAACAGGTAGATAGGGTTTTTGACCAAAATGCCCCTATTTAAAAAACTATTTACCAAAATGCCCCTGCCTAGAAACTATTAACCAATCTGCCCATGTCTAGTCGATTACATGCCATATGTTATCGACTAAACAATGGCAGTTTAATTTTTTTTTTTCAAAATTTGCGTATGTAATCGACTAAATACTGTAGTTTAGTCGATTACATAAGTTTTTAGACTATGTAATCGACTAAGCTACAGTGCTTAGTCGATTACATTGTAACAGAAGGGTATTAACCAGTTAAAACGTTATGTAATCAATTAGGTTACAGTACTTAGTCAGTTACATTTCAATATATGTGTGTTTTAAAAGGCAATTTGAGCTCATTCGGAACCCTTATCACATTTTTAGCCCAAAGTTCTCTATGTGCTCGTTGTCTGGTCATTTTTAATGCTACCCATCAAAGTGTAAGGCCATCCCCCTTGTTGAAAGTAGTATTGTTGTGTAATCATTGTAGTTTAACTTTGTTAAGCTTTGTTTTTGTGTAGAATCTGAAACTCACCCCCTTACAGCTCCCAATTTCTGTTGTGAAGGATGAGTTCAAGTTCTAATACCTATGTTGATGTAATCTACCATAGTAGAAAGCATTTTGAAGGATCCGATGGTGTTCAATTTGAAGGAAACACGAAAATGATGAAAATCAAACGGGGCACTATGTACAACGAGCTCAAAGAAAGGATTTGCCAAAAATTGGGGTTACATAGAAGCCATTGCTTTCATCGGTTGATTGGAGACTATTGTCGGTAAGGATAGTGTATACTACATTAGTAACGATGTATGTGATGATGGAGATGTAGAGTGCGTTATAGATGCATTTAGTAATTGGAAATTACAAAATTTTTTTAGATTTTTGTTGAGCATGAATCCGGTGAATCATCATTTGTTCCTATGTATACAAGTTCTCCACAATAATATGGTCAAGAAGACAGAGCTGTTGGTTTATCTGCACTGTTACAAGTCTTAAGTCAAATAAGATTGACGGAGGAAAAGGAGGATTAGGAAGACGAGGATATGCATAGCGAGGAAGGAGAACCTGAGAGTATTATTCCACTAGGTGACTCGTCAGATACTGATGTGGAGGGAGATTTTGGTGCTAACACGAACCCTGTAAACCTGAGTACCTTAGGAACATCACCAATTCATGTTGACCCAGTTAGCAGTGTTAACCTAGTTAGCAGTGGTAAGTCAGTAAATTTGTATTTGTATTTATAATTCTTATTTAGTGGTTATGACAAAAAAAACATTTTGACAAGTATAGGGCCAGACCATTTTGGAATGAAAGCCCGCACTATTCCATCACTAATTGGGCACACTATGATGATGAGACAAGAATGTTGTTTGGTGATGATGACTTGCAAGGTGATTGACATTTAGGTGATTCATTATATTTGTATCAACAATTTCCTTTGAAGTTTGAACTGCAACATGCCGTGAAATTATGTTGCATGAAGTCTTATCGTACAACCATAGTTGAGAAAAGTGATGAGCATAGGTTTGTGATAAGGTGTCGGAACCATACCAACGGTTGTCCCTGGTCTATGAGGGCAATGGTCCTCAAGAATGGAAATGGTTGGGTGGTCCGTAAATGGGGTAAAGATCACACCTGCCATCACTAAAGTCTAGTCTGGGATCACAGACAGTTGGATTCAGACGTTATATGTGTAGTCAATGTCAGTATGTTTTCTATTTTGTTGCAGTATCTTTCGGTTTGTTTATTGATAGTACAGTTAGAGTTTGCTTTGTTTTCACTAGGTATGTTAAGAAAAGATCCAACTATAAAACCACCACTGATACAAGAGAGGATACAACATCTGTATGGATATAATGTAACATACAGGAAGGCCTGGAGGGCGAAAATGAAGGTCGTTATGAAGTTATTTGGTGATTTGGAGGAATCGTATACATTATTGCCTAATTGGTTAACATACATGACGCATTGTAATGTGGGTTCAGTTTTCAGGCTTAATACTGATGAATGTATTGATGGACGACGTGTTAACACCAACAAACGCGTCTTCCGTAGGTTTTTTGGACATTTCACTAGACCATTGAAGCCTTCGAATACTGTAAGCTCATATTTCAAATTGATGGCACCCACTTGTATGGAAAATACATAATGTTAGTTCTCTATGGGTTTTGATGATAACAATCAATTGTGAAACCAAGCTTGAAGAGTTGTCTCAAAAATGTAAAAACTTGTTGTTTGAGACAATACTCGAGTATTAGTAGCAATACTCAAGTATTGAGGTTTAAAAGAAAAGTTCAATGCGAATGACAAAAGGTAATACCATAGTATCCTAGTGGATACTCGAGTATTGAACCTTTCAAAGAGCATCACAAGTTTTCCATCAGAGCATACTCGAGTATTGGTATGCATACTCGAGTATAGGCCTAAAAGACTCTTCAATGTTTTTACAAAAGAAATGGAAACTTCAATTTAGAAAACTCCAGTTTTGAAAAATCAGGTTTTGGAATATGAAAAGTCCAGTTTTCAACTTAGCTCCAAATTCAAATATTTTCATTTTTAAATGAAAACTCAAGTATGACATTTACATTCTCGAGTATTGGGCCAAACAAATTGATTTAAACATTTATTACACATACAAACTTTAGTTAGGAAAACTCCAATTTTGGAAACTCCAGTTTCATACTGGCTAGTGTTCTCTTTGAGTTTCAAAACAGAAACCCATACTCGAGTATGGTGTTGAATACTCGAGTATTGAGTCATACAGAGAGCAACTGAAGTTTCTGAGCTTTCAATACTGCGGTATGTGATGAATACTCTGATTTTGATGTTTTGGGCAAAAACTCCTCAATATACCAAAACTCGAGTATTGGTCGAATACTCGAGTATTGACTTAAGTTCAACTGAAGCTCGAAAGCACAGACCGCGAGTTTTGTTTCTGAAAGGAGTATACTCGAGTATTGGTTTGAATACTCAAGTATGACCTTAAATGCATAGTGACATACTCGAGTATTGATGCACAAACTCGAGTATGAACCGTAACAGTTGAAAATTTGAATTTACAAAATCTGTGTAATGTTTGTTATTTGATCTGAATGCTTTTCAATATTAACCCTCAACATTACCAGATATGTTTAATGTATTTGCTAGTGTATTTCAACCACTTTACAGATGGATTAAGCAGATTTTCATTGCTGTCTTCACTAAAGCACAAGAACTGTCAGAGCATTAAATGTGGAGCCACCTAACTTGCTATATTTTCATCTAATAAGCTCTACATAACGGAGAAAGGATAAAGAGACATTCACCTACTCAAAACACTGACATTCCAACGGCTATAAACTCAAGGAACACAACACTTATCCTTCCAACACAAAGAACGAACAAAATGA
Source organism: Acacia confusa (assembly GCA_037074495.1). Lineage (NCBI taxonomy): Eukaryota > Viridiplantae > Streptophyta > Magnoliopsida > Fabales > Fabaceae > Acacia > Acacia confusa. The sequence continues at coordinate 30,621,872 of CM073509.1, read as the reverse complement.
AGAGAGAAAAGAAACCAAGATGCTTGTAACAAATAGAAATCTTCTCCAATGGTCATATGAATGCCTGCAACGGTCTTTAAACATACTCTAAGTATAAATAGAGCAACATTCAATTCTCTTCAACAACTTTTGAGCCGAAAATCGAAAAAAGCATTCAATTGTTCATTTATTTCTTGAGCTTTCTGTACAGAGTATCTCTTGATACTATCTGAGCTTCAGTGTTCATCTTATCGGCTCTTTTAAGAGAATTTATTATTTGTATTCATTTATTGTAAAGAATCTCAAGTCAGGGAACTTAGAGATTTGGGAGTCTTTGATTACAACTTGTAAGGGGGAGCAAGTTCTAGTGAGAGAATTGCTTCAGAATTACAGAGTGTGTAATCATTAGACATAGTAAAATACTCAGGGTGCCTGAGGACTGGACGTAGGCCAAAGAGTTGGGCCGAACCAGTATAATCCTTTGTGTTCATCTCCTCTTCCCTGCTCTCAGTTTGTTCTGCAATATCACCATAAAACAGAACCAACGAAAGAATTTCAAAAATCCCCAATTCACCCCCCTCTAGGTGATTTAGCTCCATGTTCACATAGACACTTTGTTGATTGCGATTTCACAGGACAGGGATGGGAAGTTGCTGCCCATTACCTCCAATTCATCGCCCCGGCCGTGACAGATGACCCACATGATAGATATGTCCCCCTTAAACACCCTCGAATGATTGTAAGGTCGAGGGAACAAAATGTGTGTCATGACGTAAAAGAGGATACGAGCATCAACAATCAACTGCCCCACAATGAAAATAGCTCTTTGACCTAATGGCCTCCTGAACTTATGCACAGTTACGGCTTGGTCAAATCCAGGCAAGGGTACATTGCTATCCCCATCATACTCAACAGTGGTCAGCCCATCAAAATCAAATCCCAGTATGTGCGTCTAGATGGGAATCGTCATGACAATGTCAATACCACAGACGCGAGACCTCAAATTGCCACGTATATAGTTGAGGTTATGGTAGAAAGCTCTCAGCATAACCTCTGAGTATGGACACACAAACTCCGCCAAGCCTCTTAGATTGGAAGACTCCAGCAATGGGACTATGTCAAATCTCTCCTCTACAAAAAAGGTCATATCTAGTGACTTTGGCTTGATAACGGCTCTGCCAACAAATTGCGCCATGAATTCTCTATGGGCTACTACAGAATGCTTCAACAAATAACTGTAACGAAGATCATCCTGCTATGCCTGAGAAGAGGATGCCTTATCGTCCCTCCGCTGCTTCGTCCGTCTCTCAGCCTAACTATCAACGTTATAGGGAACTTGTCTGCGAGGAGGCATGGTGACAACAAATACCCACAAAGGGACAATACAAACCATCAACAAACATGAAACAAACACAATCAAATGCATAATCAATATACGTCAACGGTCACAATGTAATTGAAAGTAAAATGCATAATCAACTATCAAACAAACGTAATCAATAACCGCCAACATCCAAACACACAATGACATGTAATTTATGCTTTAAACTCATTGTTTGGTTCAGATTTTCTTCTAAAGAGCCTCACATTTGTTCAAAAACGCACAAGAACGTGTAATTTATCTCTCATTTGTTCCAAAACAAGAACCAACAATTCAAATCAATGAACAAAACACTACATACTCAAAGAAAATAGACCCTAATCGATTAAATGGAGAATATGTTCACAAAAACAAAGAAAAGAGGGCCAAATTCGAAATAGGAACCGAAAAGTACTAAAATCAATGCAAATGGCTCAAAATCTTGGAACCTTTCTCAACCTACCACTAAATTCTGACAGTTTCTGTAGAAAAATGATGAGGGGTGAGACTTTGAATGCCCAAACCAACTAAATACATGAGTTATGAGGCGTTTCGGCCTTTTAAAAAATTGAATCTGCAATATTTAATCGACTAAGCACTGTAACTTAGTCGATTAAATCGCATGTTAACTGAACAAATACCCCTCTGTTGCAATTTAATCGACTAAGCACTGTAGCTTAGTCGATTACATAGTGTAAAAACTTATGTAATCGACTAAGCTACAGTACTTAGTCGATTACATAACGTAAATTTTGAAAAAAAAAATTAAACTGCCACTGTTTAGTCGATTACATATGGAATGTAATTAACTATATAAGGGCAGATTGGTTAATAGTTTCCAGGCAGAGGAATTTTGGTAAATAGTTTTTTAAATAGAGGCATTTTGGTCAAAAACCCCAAGTAGATATGTCAATGCCATGACAAATACTTTTGTGAAAAAGGATTTGGACAAAGCTATTCAAGTACGTATTTTCAATTCAAGGTTGATGGTGGAGATTTTATCATCTAATGTAGGCTCCTAGTTTTTCTTATATTTATGTTTTCTTTTTAATTCCAATGTATAAAAAAACAAAACTTGCGACAAGGGTGATGCAATAGTTATTTTTAGGGGGAATTGTATTTAAATACCATATAAAATTACAAAACTCTAAAATGTCAATTAAAGTATTAGGACATAGAGGTGATTGGAAAGAATTTTAAAATTTGGAATTTTAGTGTTTTTACTAAAATGCCCCTCTCTTCATCTCTCACCCTCTTCCTCTTCCCCTTACCGTGGCTCTCTCTCAAGATGCCTGTGCAAAAATGAAAGTGGCAACAAAATTATGCAAGCTCTGCATTGTTAGAACATCACCTCTCTCCACCTTCATGTATTTCTGAATGTCATTCATCTCCACCGCCGAATCTACGAACAAAAACAAAATTAGTCCAAAAAAGCATGGCTAGATAAATTCCGAAAAACAAAAATCAAATTTGCCTTTAATTTCTGCAAATGCGACATATTGACATGATCAGAGGAGTGCTTGAATTCGTCGAATTGAGCCAAGTCTGAAACAAAAAAAAAATTGGGGGGGGGACAAAATGAAATAGTAAGAAATGAATTATGGAAGATTGATGATACGGCGTAGTGTGAAAATAGAAAGAGTACCTGATTGAGACGGATTGTGAGACAAGAGGAAGCCAATATGAGGTTGAGAAAGAAGAATGTGAATAGATGTAGAATTTGACAAATTCGTAATAGGATTAATAAGTTCAAGAATGAGATTCACAAGTTTATTAATAGGTTTAACAAATTCATTCATCATGTCATAAAAATGTCACCCTGGTGAAAACAAAATATGAGCACTATAAACAAAAGTTGTAATAGGAATAACAAGTTCATTAATAGGATTCACAAATTTATTAATGTAAAACATTCTTGGCTCATTGTATGAGAAAAAAGACAAAAGGGATTTTTTTTTTCAAAATTTACTTTTTTGATGTATTCAATAATTCGACAAGTCCATTGCCCTTGAATGATGAATCATAATCAGTATCAGTAATATAAGCCGTATGCAGATTGATATGATTTACAATTTTAAAGAGTAAATCATTATTTATTTTTTAATTTAATATTTGTAATGATTTTTCTGTTTGTATTGCATGTTTGTATTTTTTTTAATAATTTATCATAATTTTTCCATGGAGAATAATAAATAATTATTTTAGCATTTTTTTATTAACAAGACCAAAAAAATCAATTATTTTATTATTATTTTGAATAAGGGTATTAAAGTCATTTACTCTTCATCTTTTTCTTTTAATTACAACATCATTTTCAAAGAGAATTAAAATGAAGGACCTAGAGAAAAATATATTTATAGAGAATGACTACAAAAATTGTAATTATATAGAAAGACTAAAGACTAAAATATAAATTAAATATACTAAAATGACCCTAACAAAATCTTATTCATTCCCTTTACATTCTCTCTCACATTCAGTTTTTAAGACTAATACAAAATTCTAAATTTCAATAAATTAAAAATATTTTTTTCATTTTTCAACTCTTGTATAGATATCTATGGAAAAAACTTACACATTCTTCAATTAATAATAGAATTACATATTTTTAATAAAACTCAAGGTCTTTTATAATTCATCATATATGTTAAACCAATAAATTTTATATAATTCATTTATTTTAGAAGCAATTTATGTGGGTTAAAAAATCATTTAATGTTATTTAAATTAAAAATATATATATAAGCAATCATTTATATCCTGAAAAAAATATGAAATGGGCTTAGTTTTTATTTTTATAAAAAAGCTTAATTAATACACTGTCGATAATATAAATCTCACAACTTGATGATGTAAATATTTTTTTTTTAAAAAAACAAGTGTGACATTTGTCAATTAAATAATATATTCAAAATTTTTTATAAAAAAGAAATGAAAGAAGAAGATAGGATTTTATTATGATGGGCGGTTTTAATTTTAGTTATTTTTTTAAGGAAAAATTAATCTAGAGGTCCTTACAGTTTTCATAGGTTTTGACTTAGGTCCCTAAGCTTTTCTTTTCTTTTTATTGGTCCTTAAACCTTCAACGGTTATAAAGTCGTTACTCCCTAAGCCTTTAAAACTGTTCGATAATATTCATAGCGTCAATGGGCGTTGTCCCACGTCCCTCTCCTCCTTCCATCTCGTTCGCTTAATCCTCAGCATCTTCATCATTCTCCCTCAATCGCAAAGTCACAGTGATAGTCTTCAGACAATCCAGAGGTCATGTCTCCTTAGTTGTTCGGATCCTCTTTTAATTCTTGAGCTCGCTATGTCTACTTCTTCTTTGGTCAATTAAAAATAAAAAGTTTGGTTTTCCCTTTTCGTAGAGTCGACCTTCATTGTGGCTCATGAAGGAGGCTTTGGTCCTGGACTTCTAGGCAATGTTTGAAGATGCTTCTGAAAAGTATAGCAATGGTGTGACAAAAAATTAAGTGGTTCTGAAACTCAAACCCATTACTAAACCGGTCATCAGGTATTAGGTCAAATGTTAATAGGTCTGATTGGAGCCAAGCCGATAAGAAATTGAAGATTTTTCAAAAAATCATTTTTTAATATATATATATATATATATATATATATATATATATATATATATATATATATATGCTTTGGGGAGTTTACTGGCCCTAGAAAAAAGAAACCTGGAGAGGAACCCAAAGATAAACAACTCCTCCAAGAAGAAGATAAACAAAGCTTCTCTCAAGATGCTCAAAGACCACCTTCTAGCCAAGAGCTAGAAGAATTTCTTAAACATTATTTGCAACAACAAACTTCTCTGCTGCAACAATCTCAACAAACACAAGGATCAACCAGTCAACTAGTTCCTCAAACTCAAGGAACTCAGTCACAGGTAATTTCTCGATCAGGGTCATCTACCCCTAAAACGGAGTCATCCCCTCCAAATCAAAAACAATCTCAAACTTAGAAACCTACTTCTGTTAAACCAGCAAAGAAAACTCTTGACTCTTATGTTAAGAAACCTCCAAATCAAACCTGGGAGGAAGTATTAGCAAAAAACCCTTAGCAATAAATGATACAGCACAAACTCTTGCCCTATCATTATTTGCCCCTTCACAAGCCATCAGTAAACAAGAGTATGATTCTATCAACAAAGAATTTGCTCTTCAACTCGCCCAGAAAAAACCTCCATTATCCCAAACTTTAACAATATCTCAGGCTATAAACCCCATGGACACTCCTTATACACCCAAACACCAATGTGTAAGAAATATTGTCAAAATAGAGCCTAAATTTTTCCTTGAAATAGCCAACCAAACTGCTGCCAAGATTTTTCCTCCTGGATGGCATTTTCCTCCTACAAACATGCTCAAAACTAGAGAGTATTATGAATTATGGTTCATTCTCAATCTATTGAGTTAGCTTGATATACATCAAAGGAGGATGAAACATTAATAACTCATTCTACTCTTCAGATTTTGAAAATAATTACGCCCTCCCAGTGGGGCCAAGATTTAAATAAACCAAGGAATTTCAATATTCGTTTTAATCTAGAAGGATATAATTACTGAGATTATATAGATGCCTGGTATAATATTTTTTGGGACCAAAATAGAATTTTCAAACAAACCTGATTTATTTATTTCAAAAAAGGAAATAACTACACCTTTCCTCAATAGTTTCTACAATGGTGGTTATTTTTCAGACCGATTCCCCAAATTTTACCACTAGAAATAATGAAAGCATTGACTCTTTTTAAAGAAAAATATAATCGTAGTGGAGATCCTTTTCCAGTTGAACTCCACTATTTTTCAAAACTATCTGTATCCTAGATTTTTTCTTGGCAATACAGATTTTCTCATGATGACAGGAGTCTTCCTTTACTACCATTTCTACAAAGGTTACCTTTTGTTAGATGGTGGGCTAAATTCACCCAAAGTAAGGCAGATTCCAAAGCAGTTGAACAATGGTTCAAAGAAAATCCAAAATTTCTTTGTGCCAAGGAGGAGAGCAAGTTTTTAAGCCAGAAGAATTTTGTTCAAACTACCTTAGCAGTTGCTTCGGATAAACAAGAATATATCAAACAACTCAACATCATGCTTGCACAACTACAACAAGATGAAGCTGAGTCCTTTAAACAGGCAGAAGGCTCATCCCAAAGCAATGACGAAGAAGACTTTGTTGTCAATTTGGGAGAAGATTAAACCCAAAGTCCTTGATAGAAGTACCAAACTTAGTATTTCCATGTATAGGACAATTTTTAAGTGTAAACTGTCAGTATTTACGTTTTCACTGTAGCAGAGCCAGAAAGGGAACCCAAAGATGTATAACTGGTATCAGAGCCAGAAGGGGAAGTAGAGATGTATAATTAAGATTTATACTGGGAGTTTACCCTATCATTGAAATCGCCTTCTGGAATTTGAGATGGTGGTACCAAGTACCTTAGATCTCATGATCTTCTCTTTTTCTTGTTAGATCTTGATTATTACTTTACTGCTTCATAAAGTTTTATTTATAGTATTATCCTCCTTTGTTTAAAAAAAAAAAGAGTCTGGAATTCCAAAAAATTATATATTCAAGTACATGATGTCTAACTTTTAGTAGTGGGATGCTTGAATGGCTGTAAGTCCATAAGTCCAAGAGTTGGCAGGCGAGCTATGCCCCACTGTAGGATATCATGTACCCAGGTCTATAATTTTGAAGGAAAACCAGACAAATAGACCTCCTTATTGGATGGATTAGGATATCACCTAGATCGCCAGATTGGTCGGATTAGGTATTTTATTTTCAGCATTTTTACTTTCTGTATTTTACTTTCTGAATTTTATTTCTGGAGGATAAACCTATGGTAAATCTTTATGATCAGTAAAATATTAGTTAATTTCTAACTAGTTAAAGAAGACAGTCATTCGAGGCTTGGAGTTTTACTCAAGGAAATGATTGGTAAATTCTTAGTAGATTTCTTAAATATATACCTCTATGGAACCTGAAGTTGAAGATACTAATTGAAGGGAGATTTAAATTATTGTTGTTTATCTCACTTTTATTTTCTGCTTACACTTTTTACTTTTGATTTATTTTCCTGTTTTAAATTAGGGTTAAGGTGCAAAAATGCAAATAACCTTTTCCCTCAGGTGCGCTCAGCACCATAACCTTTTTTCGGGTGCAAAAGCACCTTCAACGTTATATTTCTAGAGCAATTGTCACATCTGTGTCAAACGTCCGTTAAAATGAGCTGAAGTTTGCCAGGTCAGCGATTTGTTTGTTAATTACGTGGCTTTATTTAAGATATTTGACATATATCTACTTCAACCCATTTGACTAACCAAGAAAAGAAAAGAAGATTCACCCAAGAGCTTTTGTGAACGTCTTCCATTCTTCCCAGCACAGTAGGTCGATTCGGGATCTAAAATCGACAGGCAGCTGGATCATGATTCAAGCCATTTACTATCGAGCTCTGCGTGGTCTTCAACATCGAAGCATATAGTAGAAGCTCAGAGGAATCTGAAATCGACAGGTAGCTGGATGTCTTCTTTGTCAACATCAAGAGAGGGAGAAATGAGAAAGCGAGAAGGAAGGTAGTTTTGTTGAGAAAACCCAGCCGCGAGGAACATTATGAAGGCCCGTTGCGGTATTGCCATCACAAATTGTTGGCTCTGAGGTGGACATCGTGGTCTGAAGGAAACCCAAGTAGAAGGTTTTATGGATGCCGATATTACTACCAGGTATGCTTCTTTACTCCATTTTATCTACTCTGAATTGGCTGTCGTAAGTCCTTAGCTATTCAAATATAGTGGTTTTGGGTTGGGAAATGATTGGCGTCAATGGTAGGAGTCTCCTTCGGCATATGGGTTTTCCTTGAATCATGACAAAATCGACTTTGGGTGTTGATGTTTTCTTCTTGCTCATCTATTGTCTGGGTTAGTCTTATTTCTCTTTTCTTCTTGCTTGACGCTGTCGTTTTTTCCTTGATGGTGTGTGCGGGTATAAAACTCCTTTTCTTCTTTATTTGTTTTGTTGTGTTTGTATGGTATGTGAATCTGCTAGTTTCCATGAGTTTAGTTGAAGTCATCGGTGGTTCACTCTTCTGTGTGATGAAAATGTTGAAACTGTTTTTTTGTGCTTTGATTATGTAGGTATATATTCAAAACTCTCCTCCTTCCTAGGTTTCTAAGTGGTTGCTGTGTGCGTATTGAGTATCAATTATTTTTTGATTTGTTTATTTATAAGACCATGAAAGCATGTTTAAGTTTTGGTTTCTTGAAATTAAATTCCTGTTTTGGCAAAAAGAAACAAATAGTTGGGAACCATAGCAAATGTATCCAGACACATGTATGTATATGGATATTTGGAAATTTTGGCTAGAGATTTGAAGAATGAGAAGTTGATAACACTATTAATTATTACTACACATTTACAATGTGTAGGAGAAAATTTCATTGGGATGTTGTTGGAAATGCTAGTTAGCCGAGGCTTGTGTTATGAGAGTAATAAAATGGATTTGACTATTTGTTTTATGTTGATTATAATTTTGAGAATTAAGTTACTTGGATGTTAATTATAATAGCTATAAGGTAGTAACAAGTATTAAATGGTTTTGGTAAGTTTTGAAGTTTAAGTAAAAATAAAAAGACAATAACATTACTTTGGGTATTGGGGGATGATAGAGTGAACATCTTTGAAAATGTTATTTTTTAATTGCAGGGACTTCAGCATCATAACAAGAATTTAAATGAAAGGGCATATTTAATTTCTAGTACATGCGTTTGTTAATTGTTTCATATATTTTTTTTACAATGAAGTTATTAATTTTCCTTTTCATCATAGGATGGTGGGTGTGGATATTTTGAATGGCACGATGGTGAGTTTGGGGAAAGGGAAAATGAAGTCATCAAACATCTACTCAATGACATTGACAAGCTATATGATGAGAACAAGCAGCTTCGAAGAGGGAATGTTTGTGTGAAGTGGTATAAAGAGCTTGTTGCACTTGAAGGTGAGGTGCTGAAGATGAAATCTGAACATTTAGTGAAAGAAAGTGAAGTGAAGAAGGTGCAATGGAAATTCAGACTTGTATTGGCAACATTGTTACTAACTTGGGTGTTGTTAGTGATAATGTATTTGTAAGGGTTGTTGTTGACTTTTGAATATGTTATCAGAGTTTAGAAAAGTTTCAGTGATATGTAATGTATTTGTTTCAATGAACTTTTAGTGATTATGTATTTGTAGTGGTACCAAGAGCTTCTTGTTAACTTTTATTGTTATAAAATACTAGTAAATTTCATGTCATATAATATATGACGAGTAAATAATTATTGAAAACATATTCATCCAGCAACCTGTATTTTTGTCCCACAACAAAACTTATATTAATATATATAGCAACAAATAAACCCCCATTTATGGAATAAAAAAATCTTGTAGAAAAATCAAATGCATAATGTCCATTCTTATAAATACTTTGATTAATTTAACAACTTCAGAAATACATGTGAAAGCTAATATAGGAACAGTTTGCAAATGAACTTTTCTTTCAAACATTTTAATAAACACTAAATGCACATTTCATGTTAGGCAAACTCCAAGAGCATTCATCCCTTCTTATTATAACCGCAAAATTCATATGTTCCAACTATAAATTCACTTCTCCTTAGTCGCCAAACGCCAATTAGGAGAAAGGCAACAATTTTCCAAATCATGGATCATATACAAGAAGGAATAGAAGACATAATAGTAAATTTTCAGCAGGGGTAATAACAATGAAGAGCACATCAAATACCAAATATAAATAGCGCCTCACTATTTATTCCATCAACAAAGGAAGAAACCATCCAACAGAACAAATGAAAATAAACCAGAAGAGTGATAAGGCAAAAGGTTGACAATAGCAGACCATATTCACACACTCAACAACATATCAAATGAAACAAAGGAACAACACAGAATAATTGGAAGCAATAAACAAGGTTCTTCCAATGGATACACAGTGAAGGCTATAAGCCAATTACAAAATTTACACAGTGAAGGGAATTAATCCCATACATTCCTGATCAGCTAATACCCTTAAGGCTTAAGTGTTCAGGCTATACACATTTACAAAAGTAGCTAATATTCCATACATTCCTGATCAACTAATGCCAGACACATTTACAAAAGCAACTAATATTAGAACATCAAAAAGAGGGTTAAGGCTAAAGTGTTCAGGCTATACACATTTGTCCCCAAAATAAGTAAACAACCGAAGGTTAGACACATGTACACATAGGCCTAATAACGTGCATTCTTTACTTTGTCTTTGTTGTTGCAAAGACGTTGTACGAGCTATCTGGTTGTCACACATGGTTGGCCTCTCAATTGTAGGCCTAGAGGCTGAAATGGAAGGTCCAAAGGTGGATCAAGAGTGGCTATTTGGGGCTGAAATTCAATGCATCTTGCACGGGTAGGATCAGTAGAGCTAGAGCCACATCCTCGAGCCAATCTCATTTCCCTTTCATTTGGGATGGGGAATTTGGTCTATGGATCAGCATTCTTCTGCATATATTCATGTGTTGTGCCCTCTTCAATAACATACTCAAAATTAAGTCCAGCTGTAATATAAAATTGCAAACACAAACCAGAATTATTAACATTTTGTGACAACTATAAGATTAAGTAACATTTACATGTAATACTACCATTGGACAGAAGAAACTTACATTGTAAACCATACGTCTTGTCCTCTCCTCAAATCTGATCCCAAACCCACATGCACCTCTTGGCTGCCTCGTACAGGACCTTGGTGGTGGTTGGGAAGTTTGACTCTGACTTAGTTCTTCTTGGGTCGGTTGAGGGGGCTCTTTAAAGGTGAAGTCATCGGTGGATGATTGTTCTTGGGGGGTTTGGGTTGGTTGAGGTGGTTGTTGACTGGACATACGCCTCCCTTTTGTTGCCTTCTGCTATTCCTGAGGAGATGGAGCCTGCCATTGTTGGGTGGTAGTATTGAATAGATTAAAACGGATGAGGAAGGCTAAATGTAGATTTATCACTCATGGTGCTTTTAAATAACATCAAATCAAAACAGATTAGCTTAAATCATAAACCAATCAGCTACCTACCTACTACTTTTGACAGTACAAATAAAAAACACCGAATAATAATCTTTTTTTTAAAATCAAAGAACAGCAAATGAATAACTAGTCCTCCCTTCGTTTCTTAATTGATATAAACAATGAATTAGGCTAGGCATGCATGCATGCATACAAATTCCTAAAACAAACAAAATTCTAATTAAGCATGAGGCATCAACCAATTTCATTAAGCTTATGCAACAACCAAAATCTGGAACTACTTGCAGCACCCAATTTCATGAAGCACCCAACGGCTAAAAGTCACACCCTATCTATCCTACTTCTGAATATAAGAGCTAATGGATGAATTAGTTTTGTTATTACATATAATATATCAATCTACTGTATGTCACAATTTAATATCTTTTCTTTAATTCTTGTAAATTAGTTATTTAGCCTCTGAACTAAAGACAATAAGGAGAAGCTTTCATTCTATATTTCTTCTGTCAATATTAGGGTAGACCACAAATCTGGAACTACTTGTAGCACCCAATTTCATGAAGAACCCAAAATCTTGGTTTATGCATGCATAACTTCCATAATTTTTGCCTTGCTTTCATTACTTCTTACTAATGCCAAGTTAAGTATAATAATATGTTAGTAACATACCTCCTTACACCTTGCTGTGTTGTGGCCTAGTTTCTTGCATCGGCTGCACTTGTAGGTCTTTCCATGCTTACTTAATTTTTGTTGTCCCCCTTCTTGATTCACATGAGATGCAGTTGCATCTCTTTCTTGGCAAGCAGATTTTGAGTTTTTCCTCCTTCTAACTGCTTCCTCAGTTCTGGTCCGTTTCTTCTGAGGCCTCACAGGTAGATTTGTAACATGTGGAGGTTGCATTAGTGAGAAATTTTTGGTGTCCCAAAATTTCCTTTCCCTAACGGGTTGTAGTTTGGTTCTATAGGCAACAATATATGTGTCCTTATGATAGTAGTGTGATATGTGAGACTTAGGATCTATCTTAGCATGATACATTGCGCAAATGGCATTCTGACAAGGTATTCCCGTTAAATCCCAAGCTCTACATGTACAAATTCCTCTTGAAACAGCAACTATATGCCTATCTTGACCCTCTTCTATTTGATACCCGCCATCCCCATTGAAGAAAACTCTACAATCAACAGCTAGGTATCTATTTGACTTAAACAAATCCATGCATTTAGGGCTGAACTCAGTTTTCCAGCCACGAACGTGTGTCTCACTTTCAGCCCATTTAGCCATCATTTTCAATCTAATCCCTTCAAACATTCTAATTATGGGTAAGAACCTATACTCATCAATCCACACATTAAATGACTCACTCATATTATTATCTACAACCCAAGACCTACATTTAGAAGTAAAATATGCTCTAACCCAAAATTTGACATTATACGTGACTACATCCTCGGCTGCTTCTTTCCTTAAGGAACCCAACTTGGTGAGATTGTCATTCAATTCTTCAATGTACGTACTCCATGCACATGAGAAAAACTTCTTCTTGAACTCATTCCCTCTCCACTTCTTGCTCCAATTTGCGTATATGTGGCGAGCGCAAAATCGATGCTCAGCAGCAGGAAGAACGTCACCAACAGCAGTAGCAAGACCCTTACATATAAATGACACAATGCATTAGAACCAATTTCAAACAAACTTAATAGAACAAAAACTTAGATAACATTGTAATATATGTTGTTACCTTTTGCATATCAGACATGAGGGTGACAGTCTCACCATTGCCTAAGTCTAGAGAATGCCTCAGCCATTGTAGGAACCAAGACCACTGGAGTGCATTTTCCCTATCCACTAATCCCAACGCTAATGGGTACAAACCATCATTACCATCGAAGCCCACAGCTGTCAGCAATATTCCCTTTGATTTCCCTTTCAAGAAGGTGTCATCGACACCAATCAAGGGTCTACACCCTTCTTTCTAGCCAACCTATAATATATAAAATTTAGTATAGGAAATGATAATGAATGAAATTGAAAAATTAAATTTGAGTATCACAAAAACACTAAAAACTACTTTAAACGAGTTTGCTAAGAGAAAGAGAAAGAGATATATCCTATATATCCTCAATTACAAAGGGGACAACAGCAGAAAATGTGTTTCAGCAAACAGCATAGCAGATAATACTGTTTCTTGGTATCAAGAAACTTTTGTTTTTGTTTTGGTTTTGGTTTTTACTATATTTTGACTAATTAGTGTTCTCCTTTTGAAGGAGTGTAATAAGTTTCAGAAATCTTGTTTGATATGCTTGGGAGAACAAGAGTGCAAAAAAACTACTTTAAACGAGTTTGCTAAGTAGCAATGGCATCTAACTTGTTATGATACTAAAAGCTAATGTAGATTAAGAGTGACTAATCAAATGCTCTTCTGGTTAGTTCATCATTCGTTCATCATTTATTATTAGTTGAAAATCATTACCCCTGTATATTGAGAAATTAAATTAAAAAGTAATACAAGCTTATCCTCAAGAAATTAAATTAATACAAGCTTATGTCAAGTTCTGTTATATGTCAGCTTATTCTGTTGGAGCTGCAGCGCCTAAATTTGAACTTTTAATTGCATATATGATTTTGACTAAAACTTCCATTATAATACAAAAGAGGATACAAAGTTATTATTAGATGAATACAAGAACACATGCTGAAACTTATTGCTTTATGTATGGTTTAATTAATTAACACAGTAAGATAAATTATAGCACTAAAATAGTAATCTCTATGCATAACAGAACGAAAATAGCTAAGAGGATCAAAACAGGAAAAAAGCATTGATTTGAAGGTATACCTTTGAAGCATTAAAGCAAACGTACATCCTTTTGAATATTCTTTGTCCATGTTCTAATGTCTCTCTGCTTACATCGACACACACGTCTGAACCAGGGTTTGATGGTCTCAACTCATTGCAATATGCCTCCAAGTTTCGAAACTCATCCTTGAAACTCCCTTCCATTTCCTCCATTATCAATTTCTTCGCCCTCTTGCATTTATGCACACTAACCCTCACCTTTAGATCCCTTTGCACTTCATCCTTCATGTCTTTCGTCTTGAATTTAGGGTCTTCTTGGACCTTGTCCTTGAAATAGTCAGCCAACCACTTTGTAGAAGCCCTTGGATTGTCATACACACGTGCACATATGTGTACATCAGTAATTGACTTCACCTGCTACCCCACACAAAGCCCAAAAGTAGATGCATATAGTGTAAATGGGCACCCCTCTTCACACAACACCCTAAATGTATTTTTATCACTTCACACAACTTTAAGCTTAAACCCATGCATGATAGCATACTTATCTATGGCTCTCTTAAGCTCCATCTTGTCTTCAAATGTCATGCCTACCACAAGATAAGGGTGTGTAGAGGACGATTCAGGCTCAGGAAGTACACACAACTGGCCGAATCCATCGTTTTCATCATCACTCTCATCATCCACATCAACCTCCCCAACTTCTGAGTCATCATCAGCATCACTCTCATCACCATCATGCATATTCCACCGTGGCTCACTAACATCACTCTCACCCTCATCCTCTGGAGCATCATAATCAGACCCCAAGTATCCTATTTCATCATAGTTACTACCGGACCCCATTTCCTCAATGACACCCTCCACATTTGCCTTTACAATGTAGTAATCACTGACAAAATACTTTTTTGTTTTTTGCACTCTATTTTCATTTATCACTTTCTTATTGCCCTTCGATGACATTGTCACTACAAAGCAAAAAACACAAAATATAATTAGGACAGAATGAGGCAACAACAAGATCATTCAGCGGTGAGAAACTTGAAATCATAAATTAGTGTATTTAACAAGACAAAAACAGGTGGCTAAGTGATCCTTCATTATCTAGCATTAGAATCTGATACATTTCCTTCAAAACTGCTGAAGTTAATTACTTGCATCCATAATTACAAATGGTAAGGAGAAAGCAACTCGCTTATGCCACTCATGCCATAATCTGAAGTTCATATATTGGATAAAAGTAGCTACACGATCAATGCAAAACTAAACCAGCATTACTATGCCAATGAATAATTATGTGATATACGGGCCCATCAACTTGATATATTTGCAGATGGTTTAGAAGAAAGCCATCAATTTTCTAAATAGGATGGATGATATATTAAAATTAGAAGTGTTTGTTTAAATTAAATCAATTGGTGAAAGTAATCATAAATTAATGACTTTTCTGAACGAACGGAAAGAGGATTTTATTACTTGTACAGGGTATGATCAGGCTATCCAAGGTTATCATCAACCATTAATATATGTGAAATAAGAAGGAGGTATCATAAATCAACAACTTCAACTAGGCGATACTTTCACAAACTGAAAATGTGATAAAATTGAAATAACACATGAAAATTGAACAAACAACGACAGCTATTAACATCCACCGCAGTGAATCAAGAAAGTCGACTAGAAAATTAATATCTATCGCAGTGAATCAAGAATCGCAAGAGATAGAGAGATAAAGAGATAACCACACAACAACGAAAATCTTCAAATGTTCTAGGGAGTTGAAATTACCAGCTTTAGATGGCAAAAGACAGAGGTGGAGGTGAATCGCAATGAATATCCTCACAACCTGATTTTCCCCATTTCACCTCACAATCGCGACCCCAGTTTTTGCTTGCAATGTTCGACTTCAGCAATTTTCTTCGACTTTAGCAATTAGGGTTTTCAGGTGGAGGTGAATCGTGAAAGGTTAGGTTGCAATGAAGATCCTCACAATCCGCTTTTTCTTCCTCACCTCACAATCGCGACCACAGTTTTCTGCTTCCAATGTTCGACTTCAGCAATTAGGGTTTTCACTTTTGCTTGGTTGATCTCAATTTTAATTTTATGGATGTTAAGCATTTTGTTTTAAGTGAGCAGTGTAATTCACGTGGGTTTAGTTTTGGTTTCCATGTCTGCGTTTTACCTTCCACTTGGCTTCAATTTGTTCCACTTCAGCATCCACCTCATCTCCATTGGTCAAAATGTCTACTTTAACGGTCAAATATGTGGTCTGTTAACATAGATGTGACAATTGCTCTAGAAATATAACGTTGAAGGCACTTTTGCACCTGAAAAAAGGTTATGGTGCTGAGCGTACCTGAGGGAAAAGGTTATGTGCATTTTTGCACCTTAACCCTTTAAATTATGTTTTCTATTTTCTACTCTTTCTCTCGTCGTTCTTCTTCTTCCTCCTCAACCTCAGCACCAAACACAATCATAAACTCTGAGGGCATTTGCTCTTCCTCAAACCATATCTTTGACGAAGAAATTCAGTTCAGAGATATAAGCCAAACGATCGATGACTGGACCCTTCCAGCCATGGAAAAAGACATTTTCAAAGATAAAAGGAGATAGGCCGGCAAATCTAATTATGTAATTAAGACTGTTGAGGAATCCATCTCTGTCCAACTTGAAAAATAAGAATTTTTTCTTCTATCCTCAAACTCTATCCAAAAACATCGAGAAAACTATAACTTTTTACACATTGGATGTGTACAAGTTGCTTTTAAACCTTTGATCCGTAGAGGCCTTAATGTCTCTGGATTAGTCTGTCTCAGAGATGCAAGACATTATGTCTTTGCTGACTCTTTGTTAGCTGCTGCTGAGTTCAGACTACACAATGGTCCTATCTATTTCAATTATTACCCTTCTCAAACGGGTTGATCTAAGGGACAAAAATGTCCTAGACATTCTCAAACTAAACCTTAAACTGCATGGCTTAAACATGAAGTCCGGATCTATACCTGTAGCTCTAATGTATAGAATACAGTATAAGATCTCAAATTCATCTACACCAAATGTTGATCGTCTTCCTGACAATGGACAAACAATTGTTTTCTTAACAGACAATTCACACACAAACACCATAATTCCCCAAACCATCATGTGGAGAGATGTAACACTTCCTGATGAATGGGTTATGGAAAAGGCAATGCAACCTATTCCAAAGCCTGTTTCTCAAATCAGTAGAATTTCCCAGTCTTAGTCAGGATCTATAAAAATGACCTTTGAAAGACATAGGAATTCTATTTCATCTACATCCTCAAGATATGAGGATTTTAGATCTGTAAACTCAGAATTACCAAGGAGTTCTAGTTTTTCAAAATGATCTTTACCATCAGTAATTCCTCTTCCACCTCCACAAACCCATATTCCTACACACTCCCATGTTCTTCTACAAACTCATATTCCACCTCAAACTCCTGAACCACCACCTCAACAATCTGAAAACCGATCTACAAATGTTTCAATTCAAGGAATTGATAATTATGGAACAATTCCTCATGCAAACTATCAAAGAAAAGATTATCAAAATTTGGTAGACTCTATAAGTTATACTGAATTAGGTGAACCTCCGATAATTGGTGTTCTTGAACATCAATTTTAAATCGATAAACATAGTTTGCAAAAGAAATTTTATTCAGAATCAAATACTTGCCAAAGGAACTGGTTTTTGAAAAATTTTAAATGACTTATTAGACAACAAGTCCAAGAAAAGTTTTACAGTTTTCTTGACAAGTATGAAGTGAATATTCCATTTTTTGATTGGTTTGAAGCGTATGCTTTATAGCAAGAAATAGAATATCCATTTACAACAATGATAAACATGACCAAGAGAGATTGGAAAACTCCTGAAGGACAAACTATTTCTTTAGAAGTTCCTTCAAAAAGGTCATATCAAATTCCTGGAATTACAGATAGATC
Organism: Acacia confusa; assembly: GCA_037074495.1. Classification (NCBI taxonomy): domain Eukaryota; kingdom Viridiplantae; phylum Streptophyta; class Magnoliopsida; order Fabales; family Fabaceae; genus Acacia; species Acacia confusa. Next base: position 30,603,727 of record CM073509.1, on the reverse strand, counting down.
ACAAACCCCCATTATTGCCTCTCCATTCAAAACTCGAAACTCTGAAAAGCCAATTGGTCCAAAAGATATCAAGAGTCTTATGGAACAAAATAATTACAAAAATCAGTATCTTCAAATTCTGGGAGATCAGGCCATCAAAACTACTTCTGTTCCTCCCTCTTCTCCAATTTCTTCTTCACAAATTTCTTCTAAACCATCCCCACCAATCCAGCCTCTATTTAAACCATTCCAACTTGATCCAAAGATTAAGGCTGGAATCCAAGACAAAAATAAGGCAAAACTTATAGTAGAAATTGACCAAAGATTATGACATCTTAATCAAGTTTCTGAACCTCAAAGTCCTGATATTTCAGTAAAGCAACAAGTTATACCTAACATACCTCTTTCTGAATCTTCTTCAAAACAAGTTATGAATTTTGATAAACTTTCTGATGTTGAATCTTCAAAATCCGCTTTTGAAATAAACCATCAACATTAGAAAACATCTTCAAAAAAATTTCCAAATTGGCAGAAATCTTCAAAGTTATATTATTCAAAACCTAGTCCTTTGGATATTTTAAATGAAGAACGCCAAAGCCAAACTTTCAAATCTTTTAATTCCAATGATATTTATGAATGGAATATCGATGGACAAAGTGAAACAAATATTTTACAAATTTTACAACAAATGACAATGGTAAGCACTGCTTATCAAACTACAAACAGCTATTTAGAAGAACAAATAACCAACCTTTTAGTTTTTGGTTTTACTGGACAACTTAAAGGATGGTGGGATTTCTATCTGTCTTCTGATGAAAAATCAAATATTTTTTGTTCTATTAAAACTGAATCTGATGGGACTCCAATACTTTACAATGGTAAACCCTTACAAGATTCTGTTAATACCCTTCTTTTTACAATTATGAAACATTTTGTTGGTGATCCAAATATCTGGAAGGATCACTCTTCTGAACTTCTTTCTAACATCCGATGTCGGACTCTGTCTGATTTTAGATGGTATAAAGATACTTTCCTAACTAGAGTCCTTCTAAGAGATGATGCCAATCAAGGTTTTTGGAAAGAAAAATTTCTAGCCGGATTACCAAAATCATTTGGTAATAAGGTTAGAGATAAGATACGAACTCTGTATGATGGCAACATTCCTTATGGAACTCTAACGTATGGAGAGTTAATCTCTTTTGTTCAAAAAAACTGCTTTAAAAATCTGTCAAGATGATGGTATTAAACATCAGCTTGCAAAAGAAAAGGGTATCAACAAAAAAGAATTGGGATCATTTTGTAAACAATTTGGTCTTCCTTCTTGTTCAAAACCAAAACGAAAAACTTCTCAATTCAATTCATAGTCTTTAAAAGAAAAGGGTGCTTACAAAAGTTATCCTCGTTACCATAAAAAACAATTTTACAAAAAGAACAAAAAGAATTTTTCTTCAAAACTTCAAGAGGATTTTAAACAAACTTCTCTACCAAAAGGGAAGGTAACTTGTTTTAGATGTGGGAAAATTGGTCATTATGCTAAGTATTGCCTCATTTCCAACAAAATCATAAACATCCAAATTGAAGAACCTCTTCTTGACCAAATAAACAATCTTCTATTAGATACAGATTCTAGATTTGAAGAAGAATTATCTTTCGTCTCTTCTGAAAACCTGAATCAAATTCAAGATGATGAATTCGGTTCAACATCTGATGATTCTTCTCCTGCTATAAACGTAATCACAAAAGAGCAAGACCTGCTCCTTGATGTTATTAGTAAACTTCCTGATTGTGACAAAACTGAATATCTTTCGAAATTCAAAGATATTTTAGCACAATCCTCTCCTCCTTCTTCTTCTAAATTTTCTGATAAGCTTTCTGTTTTCCAAAATAACTTTGATTTGACCAAAACTTTGGATAGATTTAAACGTTCAACAAAACCTACGACCATCCAAGATCTTCAATTTGAGGTTAATAACCTTAAAGTTGAAGTTCAAAATCTTAAATCTTCCAGAGATTCTCATGAATCTGCTTTATTGCATATTCAAGAGATTCTTTCTTCCAATCAAACTCCTCCATCTAATGAAAATATTGATCAAGTTTTGGAAAAGGAAAACATAGATGAGACTCCTGAATTTGATGAAACCCCATTTTTAAATGCTATTCCAAAAAATCTTCTTACAGAAGTTTTATATACAAGCTAAAATCATTATTAATAATGATCTTGTTATAGAACAATCTGTATTGTCTGATACATGGGCCTATATATATATATATATATATATATATATATATATATATATATATATCAAACCAGGTGGGTTAATAACTAGAATGGACTGGCATCGACCGGTTCACTGGTTCCGGTCCTGTCTAGATTTCAAATCCGGGCAAAAAATACACTTCTAAACTGTTTATTAACAAAGGGAAATGAATCAAACACGTTATTTTTTTTCTTTTCTTTTCAATCTTTTCACGCTCTTTGTGGTGTTATTTAAGTTCTTGTTTCCTCTCACAGAAAAAAAAAGGCCTTAAGAATTAAATTCTTTGTGGTACAAACAACATTTGAATAGGATATGAGAACCGCCTCAATATGGCTAGCCCTGTTTATCTGTGTGGTACAAATAAATAATATGTTATTATATTTTTTTTGTGTATGGTTCTGCCTTAGGAACATTGTCTTATCCATCCTTCACTTTTTATTTTTCAATTCAAATGCATAAAAAGCTACTTTAATTTCTTCCTCAAGGTGACCATATTATTTATAATACGCACTCCTACTAAAACTTATGTTTTTCTTTTATGTATCTATGTGCACATAGTAATATATAATGTTACAAAGGTGATACACCACAAAAAAATTGGTTTTTTGCGACAGAAAAATTCCGTTACAAAATTTCAATTTTCCGTCACAAAATAGGATTGCGACGGAATTCGTCCATCGCAAAAAAGGCCTCGCAATTGCAACGGAAAATTGAACTTCCGTCGCAAATTTTGAAATTTGTAACGGAATTTTGTTTCTGTCGCAAATTTCAAAATTTGCGACAGAATTTTTCCGTCACAAAACCCAAACCCAATGGGTTTTGCGACGGAAAAAATTCAGAATTTTTTCCGTCGCAAAATTTAAAAAAAATTAAAATTTAAAACAATCATAAAAAATATTTATAAACACAAAATTATTAAAATTACGTAGAAGTTGAGGGAAAATAAATTATCAATTAATCATATAAAAAACGAAACTAAAAAAAAACGAAGAGAATTTTTTCAAATGTATTCATGGATTATAGGAAGATAGGATTATCAAAATATTATGAGGAAGAGAGGATTTAATCATAAGTATTGGAAAAAGAGGATTATCAATTAATCATATGTATTCATTTACTGTTTTTTTTTTCAAATAAATTATCAATTATAGGAAGAGAGGATTATCAAAATATTATGAAGGAAAAAGGACATAGAATCATGGATTTATAAGTCAAGCAATAGGAAGAGAGGATTATCAAAATATTTGAGCATGTTTTTTCAAGGTTTCATCAATTCTATTGGCATTTATTTAGAATTTTTCCTTGAATAAAGAAGTGCCATGTTTTTCCCTAATTAAGAAGAGATTAAAAAAAACACAATAAATACTTTATCCAACACTTTATAAAAAGAATAAACAATTTCTTATCCTATGAAAAAGATTAGAGAGATACGTTCAACTTATATAATGATGCTAGTAAAATTTAAACAAAAAGATCATTACATATAAATGTAGGCATATCTTCTAACAAAAATTTGAAGTTTATTTTTTCATATTGTGAGAAAATATGTCACCTTGTGACTGAAGAAGAAGAAGAAAGCAATGAAAAAACGAAATCAATGAAAACAATGAAAATAAGCCACTTCTTCCCACAACTCCTTCAAGTCTTCGATTAAGGGCTAAAGGTAAACATCAATGTCATTTCCGGGTTGTTTTCGTCCTGAAATAAACATAAATGGCATGATGTACTTTCGTTTCATGCATAACATAGGAGATAAGTTGTAAATAATCAGGAGTACAAGCCAGGAACTATGTATGCTGCTAAGGCTTCCATATGGATTCATGTCATCCATGCTAAGGGCAAGCCTATGGTTCCTAGGTTCTTCGCCAAAGGTCGGAAATAATTGATCGATTTTCTTCCATTGAGAAGAATCAGCCGGATTTCGAATCTTTCCATCAGAAATCCTCTCATCTGCATGCCACCTCATATTTTGTGCATCATTTTCATTAGCAAACAACCACTTGAACCTTGATATGATTGGAAGATACCACAACACAATTGCAAGCCCCTTATTTAACCTGTACCTTGGGGTTTCACATATCGAACAATTCAGCTTCTCTTCTAACTTGTTTCTATACAATACGCAATCATTTAGGCAAGCATGGATCTTTTTGTACTCCATCCCTAGTGGACAAAGTATTTTCTTAACATCATAGTATCGGTGAGGCAACACATTATCATTCGGAAGCATGTCATTAAAAGCCTCAAGCATTTCACAAAAACTCTTGTCGCTCCACCCATTTTGTGCCTTCTAGCTGACCAATTTGAATACATCGTTCAACAGTTGGTATTTTTTACACCTAGGGTATAGTGGGGTCACTGCATCACTACACATATTACCATATTCATGTGATTGATGAAAAGCCTCTCTCCTACATCACGAATAATGTCTCTATGCTATCATCCATATCCATGTCATTATAATCAAAGCCCACTTCCCCATGTTGAGACCCACTTGGCATTTTTTCACCATGCCATACCCATACTGTATAAGTCTTACAAAATCCTTGACAAATTAAATGTGTGTGTATAACTTCAGGACTTAGTCGCCTCTCATTAAAACATTGTACATAAGGGTAATAAAACTTCCCACTATCATCATGGGCATTTTGTTTAGAAAATTCTATAAATTCCCTAGCCCCATTCTAATATTCAACACTCGTCCGTAAAGCATTTATCCAACTGCGATTCATAGTAGAATTCCTATAGACGGAAAGATTTAACATACATAATCCGAAAAAGCTCAAACTTGCATATAGAATAAGCCAACTACAAATGCATATATAAGCTAAATGTCGATTATGTCTTATGGTCATAAATGTATCACAGTGAATCTAGAAGCAAAATAAACGCATCATGAGGAAATTAAATGCATCGCATGTAGGTCTTGCAGATAGTAAGAGTAACCTAAAAACACTTGTTGGTCAGTTAGGTAGGTCCCACAAGAACATTTCATCGATTTTGTTCGACCCATAAAAAACCCAGAATGATAAGCAGGAAAATCATACAATTATATAGCTGAAACAACTCTTACAGCTTGGTCTTTAGATGTTGAGCTAAGGAACCAGAAAGTGGTTGTCGAGAGAGCAACGCGAAGCAGCAACGAAGCAACACACAAACTCTGGAGACAGAACCTGAGTAATCACTTTCGGCTAGACGAGAGAAGTTCAAAGTAGGAGATTTAATTTTTCCGCACGAGTGGTGTGACAGAGACATTTATTATTTGGGATATTATTAAGACTGGAGAATTAAAAGGCATCCGGTCCTAAAGAAATATTTAAATTATATTGAAATTTTTAAGACCGGAGGCTTAGAAGACTACGGTCCTAACATTCATTTAATTTTGTACTACATGTTTTATAAAACTCCGGTCCTATAAGTTAAATACTTTTTAAAATTAAAACAAAAGATTGCAGCAGCAACTAAATGAAAATAAAGGAACACTGGAGATTGGAGAATAAGCTTTTTTCATTAATGGATAATATGGAAAAAATAAAATATAAGCGTAGTTCTTATTAATTCTTACATTACTAGGACAATATGCAAGTACAAAAGGAAAACAAGAACAAAAACTGAAAATTAACAAAAAACAATATATAATGTGTCTAAAAATTCTAATGCTTATTATCAGCTAATATCTTAGAGATATTGGCTTCAGCAGCAGAACTTTTGCGCCGAAGATGAACAATTTCCTGTCTTATGCGCATCAGTATCACTTCATCATCAGAGGAAAGAGGGGGAGCGCTAGGACCAGGAGGTTGGTGAATATTGTCACAAGGCTGGAGAGGGGGAACGGGAACCTCTTCGTGGCTTGAAGGCTGGAGGGGGCCGTCAACCTCTTCATCATCTGAAATAATAATGGGTCCAACGACCCAAGACTCCTCAGTCAAAATAGAACGCACTGGACCTAAACCCACGAGAGATCTAAGGAAGGCACGAGATTCAGGAGTACCCCTGCGAGGGGTTATCTTGTTTCTAACCATTATTTGAGCGGTTGGGGCAGGAGGGGCAGAGAGCTACATAGTGTGGAGTTATGAGGTAATGAGGAGTTAAGAAGGACAGCGAGGAAGTGTGAGGAGGTTAATAAAGGCAGGACAGTAGGAGTTAATACACAAAAGTGTATTAAGACCGTCCTATAACAAATCCCCGGTCCTAAAAGTCTATTATTTACTTTTTCATTCAATTACTTTTAGGACCAACCAATAACACGTCACCGGTCCCAAAAGTCTATTATTTATTTTTCCATTCAATTACTTTTAGGACCGTTATATAACATATAACCGATCATAAAAGTGTATTATTTATATTATTCAATTACCTTTAAGATCAATCTTTTATCGTATATCTGGTCCTAAAGTTCATTTATTTTTTTCAATTCAAAATTTTGAAAGTAAGAATTTTTTGTTAAAAATAATACTTTTAAGAACAGACCTCTTATAATATCCGGTATTAAAAGTTCATTCTTTTCAAAAGAGAGATAGCAGAGTCTTATCCTTACACGTTGTTCCAATGAATGATTCAGAGTCTCTTCGGCTTCCAGATTAACTTTCCAACTAGGCGTCTCCTCGTATTCTGATGAACTATGCGTCTTCTCGTACATGTTTCCCGCGTTTCACATTGTTTAGGATGGGTTCTCTATTTAAACCTGTTGTTACTTTACTTTCTTCATATTCTTCTCTATCACTTCTGTACCAATCCACCACCACCAGGTATGCCTAATCATCGTCCTCCCCCTCCATCTCCACCTCTATACCCTCTTCCGTTGCCTCCAAACCCCTCCTTCTACCAGATGATCCCGCACCTCCTGGACCGCGTCGATCATATAGACCGACGCTTGGGCCAACTGTTTCAAGTCTATCACGCCGTCAACAACAAGCTAAACACTCTACTCGATGCCAATGACGTTGAGTACAATCTTTCTGATGACGACATCTCCGACCTCTCCGAACCCACCTCCCCTCTGACAACGACAGGGGGGATTAAATGTTTTTATGTTTTTTTGTTTGTATTGTTCCTACCCCACAACGGCAGGAAAAAAATATGATAAATATTTTTTTTCCATATTCAATTGCCTTTTTGTATTCCTTTTCGTTATCTCGATTTTGTTTCAGACAAAAAGGAAACAAACAAAACATTGTCTGAAATGTGATTAACGATTAAAACTCACAGAATACAGTTAAGAACATACAAAACAAAACAAAACAAAAAAAAGACATCATTTACTTTTTATGAATAAAAACAAACACAGTGACAACTCTTCTCAAGGTTGGTCCATCGTTGTCGTCAGTTTTACCATACCCAGAGTTGAATATATTAGTGTCCTTTTAATTATCTTACATCTTTTCTGACAAAAAGACAAGAGAAAAAGAAAAGGGACACCAATAATGCTTTTCAACTTCTCGAGACGTAAAAACGACGATGATGAGGGTCCTAGCTTGAGCAGAAGCCAGAAACTCGAGTGTTCTTGACCCTAATGATTTGTCTTAAAAGTGAGTCATCATTTCTATTTAAAGGAAAACTATTAAGACAGTACATTTAAAAAATAGACAATCCTAAATATCTAGCCATATTTAATTTATAATTAACGAAGACTTTTAGGACCAGACGTTATATAAATAAGCATTCCTAAAAGTGTCTCCATATTTTATAAGACTTTTAAGACCGGAGATATAACAAACATACGGTCCTAAAATCTAGGCTTATTTTTTTAAAAAAAACAAAGACCTTTAGGACTGTATCTTTAATAAATTTGTGTTCCTAAAAGTCACGAATACTTTTTCGAATCTCTTATTGCTATTTACAACATTCGAAAACTAAAATCTCAAACAATATCCACCATCCAATACATTCAGAAAATTAAAATTACACAAGCTAAGAAAATTATTCAAAAAAATAAACAAATTTATTATGTATTGAATTATACAAATTGTACAATTATTCATTTATAGAATGAATTTACAAATGAATATAATACTATAATTGCAATTGTTGCTCTACAAGCATATATTTACAAATGAAGTTAGTACTGTAATTGTTGTATTTACTTTAAGAGGTTAGTAAGATGTTGACAAAACATACTGCGTATGTGCTCCACTTCATCATCAAAAAAGGGAGTAGCAAAGGCAAACCTCTGAAACATCAAAGACAGAAACTGAATTAATTTGCGTACATATTTCATATATAACATTAAGCCATAAACTGAATTCAGCCATAATATGTAACATCAAATACATTTACCTTTGCAGTGAGTTTATTCCTTGGTTGTATGATAATATCATATATGTGTTTCATTATGTACAAGCCACATAAGTTGGATCCAATTGGTTGCCGACGGGTCTGAAAAGAACAAGAAATATATATAAAATCAAGCATATATAGCTTACTGACCAACTTCACAAGGCAGTATGCTAGTGCCCAAATATGTACTAACCTTTAAACAGAGCCATTTAGGTTCTTTGGCATCATTCGGTCGCTTTTTGATGACCTGGATTTGGAAGGTACTCATGACACTATCATCAAAATCACAAATTTATCAATAATGTTCGCTAAAAATTCATATCAGAGATTTCAGACAAGAGAATCAAAATGACATGCTTACTCGTTGATGGTTTGCAACAACATAGCCCCTGGTTCACTGTGAGTGGAGCATAAGAATAACACCGTATGCGCCTCCACGCACATGACGACCAACTGCCAGTGGTGGCTAAAAATTCACAGCAGTAAAGTACTCAGTAATATATTATGCACAATTAAGTGAATTGTAACAAGAGATCAATTGTGATATGTACCTATGGTAATATGGAAACAAGTACCCCTTCCTTCTCACTTCACACAACCTCATTGATATGTACAGTTATCTTTCTACCTTGGAGGTTGTGCTTGCATATACTGGGCACAAGAATCCAAAATCATTGATTCTGCCCTGTTGATCCAATTCTTAATGCATGAACCTACAATAATGACATCGATCAGGGAATTAGTATATATGTATGTGTGTCTAAACGATGCATTTAAATTATGTACTCATAGAAGAAGATACATTCTTCAAAAACATTTGAACAATTGTTGATGTAAGCTCTTGTCCAGAAAGCAATAGGGACTTTATATCATCAGTGTCAACGAAAACTGGTTGAGGATGAGGGACCCCTACTATTTCATTGATATCCCATGATTTTTCTTTAAAATCTTCTTTGGATACCATATAGGATATTTTATCATTGGCACTCAACTTAGCAGTAAAGGATGCAGCTTTAGGAGGGGATAGAGATCGAGGAAGGGGTGCAGCTTGACAAGGGGATGGAACTGGAGAAGGGGGTGAAGCATCAAGAGTAGTAGAGACATGTACAAGCTTCACTGGCCAAGAGATGAAGGCTCCCTTGACATCACTCATATGCTTCAGCTTATCAGTTGGGAGAGTGAGAAGTGCATCAATGATCGCTTTTTCAATTGACACTCTGACTTCAATATTAGTCATTTGTTTGTGGTGTATAGTTGATCCCAAGTTGTGGACAGTCCCTTTAGAAACTAATTGTCTATAAGGTTCTGCCACGTACAGGTCACAAAGTTGCTCTGACTGACCAACAATGTAGCTCCCTCTAGTACTCTGCTACACAGTTGCAGGTGTATATGTCAGGGGAACACTGGTCTCTGGACAAGAGCTAATAAGCATCTTCATCTCAATCATTTCCTCCTTCATTTGCCTCATCTGGGCTTCAAACATTTCATTTAATACACATTCTTTGGCCACTGCCTCCTCATTTAATTTCCTTTTGTTCCATCTCCTCCCGGGTAACCACACTTTGTTTAAGGTGTTTGGATTTACCAAAGTATTCATTTTGAGATGAAAAGGGTTTGTTCTGGCTCACACCAGTAACATCAATAACTGGCGTTGACTGGATAGGAAGAGAATGGTTTTCTCCATTCATTTTCGAGAAAGGAAGAAAGGTTGAGAGTGGTGGTGCGAAAGAGGAATGCCTAAGAAAGAGAGAGAGTAACAGAGGATGGTGGTGGTTGCGAGGAATAGACATAATGTAACAAGAACAAGGGTTTTGCAACAAGAATAGGGGTTTCAGAGTTTAGACAGAAAGACGTAAGTCATAAGTAAGGTTTCACACAAAGAAGTATATGTTTCCAGTTTTAAAACCAGAGTAACTTAAACGACGGTCTTAAAGGTTAACATTTAAGACCATCCATTATTTATGTCCGTTCTTAAAAGTAATAAACTATTAGTTTAAATTTTTTCATTATTTAGTACCGGGTGGAAGTTATGTCCGCTCTTAAAAATATTACCTTTAAGACCGTCATTTATATATGTCCGGTCTCAAAAGTTTTATACAATTATTATTTAAATATTTCCTTATTATTTTGGACCGCATAAAATATAAGTCGGGGATATACGAGATTTCTCTATAATGTAATTCATATTTCAATTTTTTTCATAACAGTTTTAAGAGTGGTTGTTTTTTTAAGCAGTCTGAATAATATATTTAAGATCTATCAAAAAATTGATATGTTCCAAGAAGTTCTTTATATTTACAAAATTGTCACTGGTTATATCTTTAAGAACAAGCCTTCGATACTCCGCTGTAAATGAGTCGGTCTTAAAAATTGATACGTTCCAAGAAGTTCTTTATATTTACAAAATTACCACCAGTCAGATCTGTAAGACCGGGCCGTTGATACTCCGCTGTATATGAGATGGTCTTAAAACACTTTTTTTGCACTAGTGCATATTTATATTGCTTTTCATATCTTACATCTATATGCTGATCACTCCTCTGTTATATTATATCGAGTTAGTGCTTATTGTTTTCATCATTCTCTAAAAGTATTTATCACTCTAAGCTCTTATAAGTTTAGTGACCATCCTTTTCTTTTCTTGTTAGTTGTTATTAATGTTTTCATAATTCTTCGAACGGGTCCAGGTCGACCAAACGAGATGTGACTGCGGGGATGGCCGAAGACAGTTACTGAGGAAAGGTGTTTTAGAGAGGTGGGAAACGACAATGAACCATTTAGAGTTAAAAGAATGGAGGGAAAGGAGCAGGTGAAGAATGAACAAAGGAGAGAGGAGAGCTTGAACATGGAGTAATGGCGGATGGAGACAGAAGGAGAGAGACGTGAGACAGCACTTTCTAACGACAATCTTTTTTTTTTTAGCAATATAGGCAAGCCGAAGCTTGAAAAGTGGAATAGGGACTAGACAATAAAATCTAGCCCTTACATTAAATTTGAAAATAAACTAGCAGTGGCAAACTAGTTGGTCTTTCAAAACCATGTGAAGGCATCAATTGATGGGATCAGAACCACGTTAGCATTAGCAAGAGCATCGTGGCCTTCCTTGGCGATATAATCTACACATGAGATATTTTCTCTTGGAGTATAATGTAACTCAACACTCCAATCTTGGAATAGGAGGTATCTAGTCTTCCCAATAATGTCTCTTAAGGGATGGTTAATATGACAGTCTCTCAAAAGGATATTAACAACATCAAGAGAATCAGAATCAAGAATTATTCTCTGTAAACCCATATGTTGGCTGATTTGTAATCCTATCATGATAGCATAAATTTCTGCTTCAATAACAAAGTGGAGTCCAAGGGATTTGTAAAACCCCCTCAACCAATGTCCCTAAGAATTACATAACACTCCTCCGCAAACTACTTGGTGTTGATGGCGAACTGATCCATCCACATCAATGCGGACCACATCTGTTAAAAGGGGGTCTAATGATTCTCCTCCATCTTGTCCAACTAGAAAATTTGGTGAGTTAGGTGGTGATTAGTTGTTTCCATGAGAAGGTAGTTGCACAAGTGAAACATCTCCCTGATTTCTGTGCTTTCACCTTGAAATAGGAACTTGCATCTGTTAGTTCTCTATGGGTTTTGATGATAACAATCAATTGTGAAACCAAGATTAAAGAGTTGTCTCAAGAAAGTAGAAACTTGTTGATTGAGACAATACTCGAGTATCAGTAGCAATACTCGAGTATTGGGATTTCAAAGAAAAGCTCAACGTAAATGACTAAGGACAATACCGCAGTATCCTAGTGGATACTCGAGTATTGGACCTTATAGAGAGCATCACAAGTTTTCCATCAGAGCATACTCGAGTATTAGTATGCATACTCAAGTATAGGCCAAAGAGACTCTTCAGTGTTTTCTGAAAGAAATCAGAACTCCAGTTTCGAAAACTCAAGTTTTGGAATATGAAAAGTCTAGTTTTCAACTTGGCTCCAAAACTCAAATAGTTTTCATGTTTAAGTGAAAACTTGAGTATGATGTTGACATACTCAAGTATTGAGTCAAGAAATGATGACTTAAATATTTATTACACATACAAACTTCAGTTTGGAAAACTCTAGTTTTGAAAACTCCAATTTCATACTGGCTAATGCTTTCTCTGAGCTTCAAAGTGGAACCCCATACTCGAGTATTATGTTGAATACTCAAGTATCGAGTCATACAGAGAGAAACTAAAGATTTTAAGCTTTCAATACTGCGGAATTACATGAATACTCCAGTTTTGATGTTTTGGGCAAAATCTTATCAAGAGTCCAAAACTCGAGTATTGCTTGAATACTTGAGTATTGGCTTAAGTTCAATTAAAGCTCCAAAGTGCAAATCGCGAGTTTCGTTTCTGGAAGGAGTATACTCGAGTATTGGTATGGATACTCAAGTATAGCTTTAAGTGCATAGTGACATACTCGAGTATTGATGCACAAACTCGAATATGGGTCATGATAGTTGAAAATTTGAATTTACGAAATATGTGTAATGTTTGTTATTTTATCTAAACGCTTTTAGACATTAACCATCAACATTACCATATATGTTTAATGTGTTTACTAGTGTTTTCCAGCTAAGTTACAGATGGATTAAGGAGATTTTCAGTGTTGACTTCACAAAAGCAAAAGAACTGTTAGAGCATTAAATGAGGAGCCACCTAACTTGCTATATTTTTGTATAATAAGCTCTGCACAATGGAAAAAGAATAAAGAGACATTCACCTACTTAAAACCCTGACATTCCAACGGCTATAAACTCAAGGGACTCAGTATTTATTCTTCCAACACAAAGAATGAACAAAGTGTAGAGAGAAAAGAGACCAAGTTGCTTGTAACTGACAGAAATCTTCTCCAATGGTCATATGAATGCTTGCAACAGTCATTAAACATACTCTAAGTATAAATAGAGCAGCATTCAATTCTCTTCAACAACTATTGAGTTGAAAATCGAAAAGCATTCAATTTGTACATTTATTCACAAGCTTTTCTGTACAGAGTATCTATTGATACTATATGAGCTTCAGTATTCATCCTATTAGCTCTTTTAAGAGATTTTATTTCTTGTATTCATTTATTGTAAAGAATCTCAAGTCAGGGGACTTAGAGATTTGGGAGTCTTTGATTATAACTTGTAAGGGGGAGTAAGTTCTACTGAGATAATTGCTTCTGAGTTACAGAGTGTGTAATCAAGAGATATAGTGAGATACTCAAGGTGCTTGAGGACTGGACGTAGGCCATAGAGTTGGGCTGAACCAGTATAATTCCTTGTGTCCATTTTCTCTTCCCTACACTCTGTTTTGTTCTGCCTTACCACCATAAAACAGAATCAACGAAAGAATTTTCAAAATCTCCAATTCACCCCCCCCCCCTCTTGGTGATTTAGCTCCACTTTCGGCATCCAGTTATCCAAAGGATCAAACACCCTAGGCTAAAAATTATTGGCCAAGAGAAGTTCTTGAATCTTCCTTTTCCAAGGCTGTGGTTGGTATTCCAGTTGAGCCAAACCTACAAATTACCGGTGAAAAATTGAAAGAAATAGTTATGTTTTAAAATTTGTTTCCATACGTTTTTTGCTCTCTCACAATCTCTGATTATGTGAATCACGCTTTCCTCCCTATTACATTAGAAAGGACAAAAACTCTCTGAGAGAGTTAGTGACAAGTCTCTCATGACCAACTTGTCTTATGAAGAATTTAACTGTCTCAAGAAGTTGCCATTTCCACATCTAGGTCCAGAATCTGTAAATGCTTGCTCCTCCTCGATCAGAAAGATAATGATATGCTGACTTGACAAAGAAGCAACCGTCTTTTGCAGCTCTCCAAGTGAAGCAATTTGTGAAGCTATTAGAAGGGAGTGCATTCTGGAGATGATATTTATTATTTTAGGAGGAAGAACGCCTTACCATCCATTAGTGTCCCATCTTCTATTCATCAATAAATGGTCCTGCGTAGTCTCATCTTCATTAACTAAAGATGGATTCAGAAAAAAGGTTATGAGGGAACGATCCAGGGGGAGCCACAGGTCAGACCAGAACTTAGTTTCTATCCCATTGTTTATCTTTTTTCCAATTCCATAAAGAAATTTGTCCCAAACTTCAACTATCGCTTTCCACACAAAGGAGTTTTGCTTCTTGGAAACATTAGGCATAGATAAGTCACCATAGTTATATTTGGACCAAAGGCATTGAACCCACAGGGCTGCTTCTTTGTCAGGAGACTCCAACAGAGCTTCATAATGAAAGCTTTATTCTAGCGGCGAAGATTTTTGGAACCAAGCCCCCCTAATTTTTTGGGTGAGTAATTTTATCCCAAGCAATGAGGTGCATTTTTTTCATATCTTCTTCTTGAGACCAAAAGAACTTTCTTGAGATTTTCTCTAATTCACTAATTGTACAGAGAGGGGGGGGGGAGATGACTGCATACAGTAGCTCTTTGCACATATTTAGGAATTTGCTTTTCCACATTGACAAATTTTTTTTGAGCTCTTTGCACAATGGGATGATAGGTGGCTTTTGTTACTCTCTTATGAATAATCGGCACCCCCAAATATTTCCCAAGATCTGAAGTAATTCCAATCCCAAGCAGCTGGCCTAGTTCTAGAGCTCTATTAAAATTAACATTTCTAGAGCAAAACATTCGAAATTTGTCTAAATTGATTATATGCGCAGATACTTCACAAAAGCTTTGCATCACTTTTCGAACTTCAACCATTTGATTACATAAAGCTTCTGTAAAAAGAATGAGATCATCAGCAAAGAACAGGCGGGAGATATGAGGACTTCCTCTTTTAAAGGTGAATAGTTTCCATCTTCGAGCTTCACATACATTCAGATTTAATAAGTTGTCCCAGGCGTTCCATACAAAGAACAAAGACATATGGGCTTAGAGGATCTCCTTGTCTTAATACCTTTAGACAGGGTAAAGCTCTGGCTTTCATCATTGTTCCAGAGAATGGACATTGAAGAAGAAGAGATACAGGCGATAATGAGATCAATCATATTATCCTCCAACTTTAAGCATATGAGAGTGTTCTTGATGAACCCCTAATCAAGTCTATCAAAAGCTTTCTCCATATCAATCTTGATGGTCACAAACCCTTTCTTTCTACCCTTCATTCTCATGGAGTGAATGATTTCTTGGGCAATTAGAATATTGTCACAACTAGATATGTTCGCAATAAAGCTATGTTGTTTAGGACTTATGAGATGTGACATTACCTCTCTGAACTGAGTTGCTAGGACCTTTGTAATGATTTTGAAGCTCACATTACACAAGGATATAGGACGAAAAATCTCTTAACGTAGAAGGGTTGTCGACCTTGGGAATTAGAACGACCTTAGACTTATTTATGCTAGACAAATTTGTGGGGTTGTTGAAACATTCTTTGATAAAGTCACATATTTTATCACCCACAACGTTCCACTGGGTCTGAAAGAAGTGGGCCTGAAGGCCATCAGGTCCTGAAGTTTTGAATGCTCTCATAGCAAAAGCTGCATTGTTTATCTCAATTGTGGTAACTTTTCTCGACAACATGTTTAACTCATTAGCATCCATAATAGGAAAGTTTGAGCACCACTTGACAGGGTCCTTCACAGAAGGATCCCGAACATATCGATTTAGAAAGAAGTCATGAGCCATTTTTGTTGCAGTATCGTGATCTTCAATCCACTCCCCTGCATCATTTTGAATGGCCCCAATTCTCTCTTTTTTCCTCTTAACCATCGTAAAGGCATGGAAAAATCTTGTATTTCTATCTCTCTCCCAAAGCCATTTACTTCTAGATTTCTGGAACCAGGTAATTTCTTCTTGGGTAGCCACCTTATGATACTCATTCCAAAGAGTTTTCTCCAGCCTATACAAACCAATCTGCAAATTCATCTTTTTGCTTCTATCAATTCCCTCCAAGCAACAAATCAACTCTTTTTTCTTTTTAGTGAAGTTGCCCACCCGGTTATCGTTCCACTCTAGAGTAGAATTGCTAAGTATTATTTGACGGTTTTGAAGGCTTAGGGAGTAACGGCTCTAAGTGTGTAAAATTTTTTTTTTGGGGGGGGTAGCGACTTGACTCAAAATCGATGAACACTACAAGGACGTTCAGATTTTGTTTTTTTCCTTTTTTTTTTAACTATGAATACATGAGATAATGTACAAGGTTTTGTTAGAAATAATTTAGTGATTTTAAATTTATATTATCATGTTCAAAATTCTAAGTAATTACAATTTTATGGTCTTTTATAATAAATATTATTTTCTCTAAATTTTTTATTTAAATTTTCTCAAAGTAAAACCACTTTCCTGGGAAATTTTAAATTTCAAGATACTATGAGTATATAGCTAAGTCCACTAACTCTCATCGAAAAAGTTAAATGAAATATAAGTAATTTGAATTCCCTAATGTAATAAAAAGAAATATGTTTTTGTATTAAAAATATCATAGGAAAAAATATCAATGTTCCTTGAGGAAAATAATTCCAATATTATAATTTTGAAGTCTATGATATTTTAATTGTTGGACAAAAGAACATAACAGTTAACAGGATTCAATTCAAATTATGAGATTCTCCAAGTCTCTCTATAAAATTAACATTGTGAATTGTGATTATATAGAAAATCTCATTTGAATAAACAAGAGGATTTATTTCAGGAAAAAGAGGATCTATTTTCTTCGTGTTAGAGCAGACGTGGATAAACATCAGCCACTAATATAGAAAATTTAAATCCCATAAATTAAGCATCAGGCATTGGATATATATAAATATCCATCAGGATTAATGTCCCTATTACAATAAGGCAATTAAGCTCAGCTCTTTATGCTTTCTGACTTTATGCATTTCTATATATACATCAGAAAATAAATTAGCATAATAAAACACTAACTAGCACATAATACTATGGTCAGTTTTCCACCATCAAAATCTCACATTGGCCTAACCTGCAAATAAAAATTATAATTACAATAAGTCAACCATCTACATATACCACAAAAAAGGGAAAAGAAAATCCCAAGGAAGATTAAATTAAAATGGCTAACCATGATGAAAAATGCAATCAATAAATTCATAAAATTCAGAATTTAAAAATTATAAGATTGCATTGGACTTGAATTTATAATAAGTCGTATTACTTACAAGTTGTGGATAATACAAAACTTATTCTCTAGTCACCATACAATCATAAAACCTACCAACATTAGTTTGAGAAAATATGAATTCAAGTCAAGATAAGAACTTATTGTGGTGGAATTTCTAAATTATAAGTCCAGTGCAATATTTTTGAAGATGGCATAAAGAAAATAAAGTCTCTTTATGTACTTGGATCAAGTACATCAATCTCTAAAAGCTGTGGGATTTAATCTAAAAAAAATTATAAAATGCTCTAATTTCAATAAATAAAACTAATTGTCTTCAAATTTTTCATTATATTTCCAATAAATTAGAGCAACTGAATACAATCACTATCCCATAATTGCCTATAGTGATCTAACTTCTAAGATCAACTTGCTTTCACATCCTTAAACCACCATGAACCCAAAAAGTCTTTGACTCTGTTCTCTTTTCTGTTCAGATATTTCACTATCATAACAACCGGAAACTTGGTTGCTTCACTAAGTAACTATATATCATGACAAGGTCAATCTTTAATAATTTGATTTCAGACATGGGAAGCTCAACTCAACAGATTTGGATTCTCCTAAGTGAGATCTTATCAGGCAAGAAAATGAAACAGCCAAGATGATGGCAGATGAGAATAACTAGTTAGGGCCAAAAGAAGATGATGATTGCAACCAAATGACATTGTGGGGTCTTTTCCAACGTCAAGGTTTATGTAAAGTCAAACTTGTGACAAATGGGGTGGGCTTAAATTTCCCACCATATGAACAACACAACAAATATATGGCTTCTTATGTGAGCAATCTAATTATGGACATCGGTACCAACACAAGAAGATCTAAAACGTTAGATTTTGGGGACAAATTCAACTTCTTCATGCAAATACTCATGTCAAGTCAAAAACAGATGAATATCATGCAACCCCCTACTCTGTAGAAGGGGAAAGAAACAACTTTTTAACAGTTTTCGAATTCATGACAGCCTTGATTATATGAATCACCAGAAAATAAAAAATGAAGATTAGTATGAGGCTTAAGTCTAAGGTGTGTTATTCTATTAAAACTGGAGAGAGAAATGAAAATGCATTCCCATAAGTAAAAGAATGGCATGATCATACATTATGTTTCCTATTATTATCATTTTAAATCTAACAAGCCAACATTAAATGTTAGAAAAAAGGAAGAGAAGGGAAACTCTTAAAATTCATAACAAAATTGAGCGCCAGATTTATTTTTGTCACAGCAGAGATAAAAGGCATTGTCCTCTTATTGGTAAGAAGGATAAAATTAAAAATGATGATATAATAGATAAATTTCAATGGACATCAGCCATTGGAAATAGTCCCAGTAATAAGAATGGTTTGGGAAATGGGTAGTGATTAAGATTCAAATTATTATATTATAAACCAAAAAAAGAAGGAAAGGAACCATATGTTTGTCAAAAGGGATGGGATAAGAAATGCAGACAAAGCAATGTCCCAAAGCAGTTGATAAGCAAAGCATGAAAATTATTGCTAAGTGAGATGCGCAAAAGTAACTCAAATCACAATCTGGTAGTGGAAATATAACTAACACTCTAATGGACATTAGAAAGAGATGATCAAATTCTTTCTCTCGTTATTTTCCTTTGATTGACAATGACATTCTCAAAGTAATTCTTATTCCCTAACTCTAAGGTATGGACTGATTTTAAAATAAAATAAAAAAATTGTGTCTATTCTAGACCCAGATTAGACACTTACATAAGACACGATAAAATACTTGTATGGATATCTACATAATGTCTAGTGCAATCCATATTTATGAAAGAAACAAATGCATGAAATAGAGGAGCTGTTGTTTTTACCCTGCCTTGGCAGATGCAGCCATAAAGGGCAGTATATATTAGAACTAAACTGCTATGTGTTATTGTGCTTTCTTTTCCTCTTTTTACTTTTCCTCTTTTCCTTTTTCCCTTCTTCTTTTCTCCTTTGATTAGTTCACCACCACTATCTCAAAAAAGTGACCAAAAAGTTACCGTCTTGCATATTTTGCATGGTAAAAGCATGTAAAAACAAGATTTTCTAAGCTTTTGCCAGCAAATGGACAGCTGGGTAATTTGTCACACCACTAAACCAAAACATAAACAGGTAAAAAAAAACCATTTCAGAGAGCCCATGAATCAACATGTTAAATTAGTAATTACTGTTGCATAACTGTTCATACTAGTCATAAGATGAATTGTTTTAACAATAATCTAAATAGGATTGAGAAGGCTGATTTGAAATTACAACCAAGCCGGGTCCATAAATGATGTACCTTCCTCAGCAGCCAGAAGCAGGGTAGGCATTACTAGTTGGAAGAACCCCAATTGGAGAAGAACATTCTCTATTCTTTTCACTGCTATAATTTCCCAGTTGAAGTTCCGAAACACATGGGATTGTGCTTTTCCCATCGGCACCTTGATCATACAGAAACCCCTTGAAAATATGGCCACTGATATGGACTGTGGCCATGTACGCAAACTCATCTTCGCCATTACCAATAGCTGACACTCTATGGCACCTGAATACTGCAGGGGCACGAACATGACCTGGTAAAGACTGTTTGAAGCTAGCATCTGGAATTCAAAGAGAACACATTCTAATAAGTCCCAATCGTTACCACAGAGCAATGAATCATCTAAACATTAAAAACAAAGTAGAGCATCTGATATTCACAAGACTTAACAAGGCGGAATAAATATTTTGTACAGGTGTCCCATAACCATATATCTGTGAAACATCGGCATTCAAAAACAGAGCTGTAAATTGGTTTGGACCTGAGAAGTATGATTACTACAACACATATGTTACTATATCAGTGACAATATCCACGAGTATGTTTTTCACAACAGTATCCTCCTGAGGAATGGTTTTTGGAAAACTGATACTTCAAATTCAGATACAGAGCATGGAAGAGAGGGAGAGGGAGAGGGATCATGACCTTGGTGACAAGAGCTAGTATCTAAGCTTCTAGACGTAGTAGCGTTGGAGGCAGAACTGTGAGAAGTGGTAGCAGCATTCTGTGACGACCCAAATGCTCTAGGCCTCTTAGAACCAGGAGGCGACCCAGAACCACCACCACCTCCTGCGGCGGCAAGAACGGTCACCTGGCGCTCACGGCGGCGAGCGGCGGGGACCCACGTGCTCTTGATATGAGTGCTACAATCGTAGCCACGTCCCTTACAACAAGTCCTGCATCGTCTATACCCACAATCTTTCTTGGCGCGATTCCCACAATCCTGACAGACCCTAAAATCACCCCCAAAGATCCCATTCTCTTCACCTTCTACATCGATCACTCCTTTCTTGGCGGAATTCGGAACTTCCGCCGGACACATCTTGAGGTTCCAAAAATTGGAATTGCTCGCCGTATTCTGGTGATTGTGATCGGCGGAATCGTGAGGGAGGTCATTGGGAACGCAAGGAGTTGCAGTGAGGAGAGGGAAAATTCCGAGACCGACGCTGAGAGAAGCAGAAGAAGGAAGAGGATGAAGGTTCGAATGGTCCTGTTGAGGTGGTTGTTGTTGCTGCTGTTGCTGGTGGTGGTGGTGGTGGTGGTGGTGAAGAGAAGAAGGATTAGGAGCTATCAGAAGTAGGTCTCGCAGGCCTAACATGCTCTTTTAAAATCGTAGTGCAGTTACAGAGAGAGAGAGTTCTGAGAGATTTTGTGGGTTAGGTTGATTGATTCTTTGTCCTGTGAAGCTCTGTGTTGTCGTTGAGCATGGAGGTTAATATAGACAGAGAGCAGCACAGAGAGGCTACTCATACTACTACCATAAAGCAGGTATTTCAAAATTTGAAATGGCATTAATACGTTGAAATTTTTTAAGTGATCAATATTTAATTATCTATACTAAAACAATATAATAATATAATATTCTGTTACTATTTTATTAATTAATTAAGTCCTTCCATCTCAACTCCGACCCGAATAGCATGAGATCTCTGGTTGAGTTTTTATTCCCCAACAAGTACATATTTCTTCCTACAAAGGTTGTCAAATACCTTTCTTAATGGGAACTCCAACTTTGGCCATTTTGAATTAGAAAATTCATCTAATTAAATTAAAACTAATAGTACTTGAATATAATTCAAGACACGTATTAAAAATGTTTAAGAAAAGTCATCTTAAATTAACTCCAACAATACTTGAATATTGTTCAATTGTATTTAATATTAAACAGTTGTATTAAAAATATTAATTTAAGTTAAAAAAATCTCACAAAATTATTATAATATTTATTTTTGTATGTATAGCTTATAGCACAATGAACACACACACACACACCAATAAGTAATATATTTTAGAACATTTATTATAAATATAAAGATATCAACTATCAAATGCGCCCCTATGTCAAAGGTTTGCATGTGAAAAGTCTTTGTAGAATAATGTTTGATAATTGTCACACACAAAAATTTTGATGAAGGTACTCCATTTCAACATCAACTATTCTTGGATTTTAATATATAACATTTTTTTACCTTAATTTGAATAGGTGACATCAAATCATAGGAAATTATTTATTAAAAAAAAAAAAGAATTAACCCCAATGTGTGTAGCTTATAAATACTATTTTCAGTCCTTAGTATAAGATTAGATTTGGTTTTAAATATAAGATCTTGATCTACTTTGCCCTCCCCATATTTATCATTTTTTTTCCATAAATCATCCATATTGATTCCACATATTAAAAAGGTTTGCATAGTTTCAATTTAAATGATTTGAGAGAGTATTTTAGGGAATTAACACACATTTTTCACAGACATAATTTAACAAACTTTTTTAATCTACTCAAAGTTCAAACTAATTAAGTGGGTCTTATATGAAGTATGGGATGGAGGTAGTAATATAATTTGCTTTAAATATTTATTATATATTAATACTTAGAATAAATTATGAATATATGACTATCATTTTTAAATTATGAGAGAGATTGGGTGGGGGGGAATTAACGACAGGTTTATAAATAGACAAACAAGATAATCTGTCAGAGCCAAGATGGACAGAGTACTATAAAAATGTAAACAGAGTGGCAGGGGGGTGATTCCACTAGGCATAATTATTTAATTTTAATCATGGCACAAATAATATTATTTGATAATTAAAATTGAGTTATTATTAATAGGATAAGTTGTAAAATTTATAATTTTACTTGCAAATATTTAAAGAGGACTTGTAAATTACTTATAGCATGTAAAACAATTGCCCAAGTCCTCCGCTAATATTTGCAAGTTGAACAAAGAATTTTTCAAATTATTCTTTGTGTTTTTTTCCCCTGACTCTTCAATTGGTAATTAATTTCTTTATCTAAGGTTATCCATAATTTTTCCTTTACATATACTAAAATTATGAAATGAATATATGCATTTTAAATAGCTTGCATGTTATCATTATTTATTTTAGTTTTTCAAATTACAAAAATATTAATAACTTTCAAATTATAATTTTATATTTTAGTATTACGAATTTTATTGTTTTTCAAATTTTATCTTTGTTTTAATCTTGAATATGATTTTTAACACATTTTTATTTAAATTACTTAGTTTATAGATTTCAAAATATAGTGAGTTAATTTTTTTGAATTAGAGATTTAGAGGGTAGAAACAAACAAGTGATATTAAATTTGCGATCTCTCATTCATAGAGATACTTTTAATTTGTGTCATTAGGCTGCAAATTAATTGACATACTCCCTTCGCCTCTTAATATGGGATGTAATTGTGAAGTTGGTGAACTAAATATAAAATATATTTCTTATATTTGTCAATCTTTACATAATTTATCTTTATTGATACTCCATCAACCATAATAAAAACAAACAAAAAAAAAAGAGATGAAAGTAATGTTTTAAAAGTCGGGCCGGAGGTCAAGCTGAAAAGATCAGTGTGTTATGGTCAAACTATTAGATCGGTTAGGTTGTCTAGTACTCCAGTCAAGCCGATGATGTAATAATTAAATTTAATATATATTATATAAATACATAATGATTAAAATATAATTTATCCCTGATAAAATTTAATATTTTTTTGATTATAATGCAAAAATTTAATAATATATATATATATATATATATATATATATATATATATATATTACAAAGTGAAAGAAAGAAAAATTAGCAACATCATTAAGCAGAGATAGGGGGCCTTACTGCAATTTAATAAACAAAAATAAAGTCACAACATATATCAAAAAAAATGAAATAAAAATATGTTTTAATTACATATCACTTATTATGAATAAAATTTAAATACCAAAACATTTTGAATTATATTAGTTGACAATGTTGAAATTAAAAAAAAATTATAATTGTTAAAATTATAATTATATTATGAGATATGTAATATAAAAAATGACTTTAGGAAAAAATATAAAAATAAATACTGTTAAAATATTTTTCATGTCAAACCATGTGCCAGAAGATTAATTTATTTATAGAAAAATTATAACGATGAAAATGAGTCAAAAAACATAGCTAAAATATTTTTTTACATGTTATGTGTTTTTTTTAATCTTTCAATTCTTTTATGTTGGCATGTCTTGCTTTCATAAAATCCTTCTATGTGAATAGCGACTTCCAACTTAATAACGAATAAATGACAACCCAAAGTGGTCTAACATCTGAAACGGCCTAATGGAAAAATCAGAGATGATGTTGTGACAAGGTAACTGTACGATTGATCAAATTGTCTGATTTGGGCTGAATTTGAAAACTTTTGGATGAAAGAAATATCAATTTACATGTTGTTTTGTGTTTTTTTTCCTACTACTTTTACGTTGGCCAGCTCGATTTTCATAAAATCCTTCCGAGTGAATAGCAACTTCCAACTTAATTATGAATAAATGACGACCCAAAATGGCCTAACATCTGAAATGACCTAATAGAAAAACCAGAGATGATTTTGTGACAGGGTGAGTGTACGATTGATCAAATTGTCCGATTTGGGCTGAATCTAGAAACTTTTGGATCAAAGAAATATTAATTTACATGTTTTTTTGTGTTTTTTTTTCCTACTACTTTTACGTTGGCCAGTTCGATTTTCATAAAATCCTTCCAAGTGAATAGTGACTTCCAACTTAATTACAAATAAATGATGACCCAAAGTGGCCTAACATCTAAAACGGCCTAATGGAAAAACCAAAGATGATGTTGTGACAGGATGATTATACGATTGATCAAAACGTCCGATTTGGGCTGCATCTGAAAACTTTTAGATGAAAGAAATATTAATTTACGTGTTGTTTTGTGTTTTTTTCCCCCTAATACTTTTACGTTGGCCCGTCCGGTTTTCATAAAAGCCTTCCGAGTGAATAGCGGCTTCCAACTTAATAACGAATAAATGACGACCCAAAGTGACCTGACCTCTCTGAAACGGCCTAAAGGCAAAATCAAAGCTGATGATGTTATGACAAGGTGACCATATGACCAATCAAACCATTCGATTTGGGCTGACTCTGAAAACCTTTCGATGAAAGAAATATTAATTTACATGTTGTTTTTGTGTTTTTTTTTTTAATCCTTTTATGTTGGTCGTTCGGTTTTCATAAAATCCTTAGGGGTAAATAGCAGCTTCCGGCTTAATAACAAATAAATAACGATCTAAAATGGTCTAACTTCTGAAATGGCCTGGAGGCAAAATCAGAACTGTTGTTATCATTGAGTGACTCTATGACCAGTTGGATCTTCGATGTGGGTTGACTCTAAAAACCTTTAGATGAAAGGGATATTAACTTAATTGGTGATGGGGATTTAATTGTGAATAACTGATGATGGGGATTCAATTTATAAATTTTGAAGTGAATATGTTTTTTTTTTTTTCTGGGTTTGTGCCAGCATATCCACAATGAGGTTAATATTTTGGGAGAGAAAGATTCCAAATGACGTATGGATATTCATCCATATTAATTGGTGACTGCTTCTTCTGTTTCTGGCGGCTTCTGCTTCTTCTATGTGCGCTTTGCTTTCTGTTGTGTGCTGCTAAATTCATCAGATTCTGACACGTAAGTTCACTTTCAGATTGTTGTTTTCCCTGTCTCACACCTAATTAAAACCCTCATTACTTCTTTTTGGACTCTTCCTTCTCTCTCTCCATCCGTTCTTTAATCTTTCAAACCAGGAATCTTTGAGAAAATGCTTTGTAATATAAAACTGATGAAAAGTAAATACAAGAACAAGAGATTTTAGAGAGAGAGAGAGTAGAGAGAAGTTCTCATTTCAGTGTAATTTGAATGTTTACAGAAGGCCTCTATTTATAGAAGGAAAATGGGCCTTTAGTGTAATTTCCACTTTGGGTCATTTGATGTAATATTCCCCTAATTACATAACTGTACACTCACGGGAATGCATTCCCGTGAGTTGTATTATTTTGTGTGTGGGTCCCACCAAATAGTAAACTACTATGCATGGTACTATGCGTGGGTCCCATGTCATCTTGTAATATTTAGAGACCGGGAGTCAATGGACATCCACATAATCAGTATATTCATAACACTCCCCCTTGGATGTCCATTTATGAATGTGCCTCATTAAAAACTTTAACTAGGAAAAACCCAGTGGGATAAAAACCTAGCCAAAGAAAAGAGTACATCACTCATTGATACACTATCCAGTGCTGCCTCATTAAAAACCTTTCTAGGAAAAACCCAGTGGGACAAAACCTAGATAAGGGAAAAAGAGTACAACGTGTATCAACTCCCCCTGTTGACAACATCAGTATTACTCCCTCTGATAACATCAGTTGAGATCTTTAAGTCTTCGAAGACCAATACCATAAACAAACTTCTCAAAGATTGCTTCTGGAAGTGACTTGGTAAATAAATCTGCCAAATTTTCTCTTGAACTGATTTGCTGGATATCTATTTCACCATTCTGTTGAAGATCACGAGTAAAGAAAAATTTTGGTGAAATATGCTTCGTTCTATCGCCCTTGATGTATCCTTCTTTAAGTTGGGCAATACATGCAGTATTATCCTCATATAGAACTGTTGGAACCATTTTACCAGAAGATAAATGACAAGTAGTTCGTATATGATGAATTACTGACCTCAACCACACACATTCTCGACTTGTTTCATGCATTGCTAGGATTTCTGCATTATTAGATGAAGTGGCTGATATAGTTTGTTTCATAGATCGCCATGAAATTGCTGTACCTCCACATGTAAATACATAACCTGTTTGTGATTTTCCATCATGTGGATCAGACATAAATCCAGCATCTGAATAACCAATCAGTTCATGTTTAGATACATTTGAATAATATAACCCCATATCCATAGTACCTCTGAGGTAACGAAAAATACGCTTTACACCATTCCAATGCCTTTGTGTTGGTGCAGAACTATATCTTGCTAATAAATTAACAGCAAATGTTATATCAGGTCTTGTGTGATTAGCAAGATACATTAGTGCCCCAATAGCATTAAGATATGGCACTTCTGGACCAAGTAATTGTTCTACACCTTTTTTGTTAATTACTTGGGGTTGGAATGGATCTTTTTCTTTTATCAAAGATCTTACAACCATTGGAGTACAGAATGGATGTGATTTATCCATATAAAATCGTTTCAAGACCTTCTTTGTATAAGTTTCTTGATGTACAAAGATCCCGTCCTTCAGGTACTCAATTTGTAATCCAAGACAAAATTTTGTCCTACCTAAATCTTTCATTTCAAATTCTTTCTTCAAACAATGAATGGCTTTTGTAATCTCTTCAGGAGTTCCAATAATGTTGATATCATCAACATAAACAACAATTATAGCAAATTCATTTCTCGATCTTTTTATAAAACTGCATGGGCATATCGGGTCATTTTTATACCCTTCTTTCAACAAATATTCTTTAAGGCAATTATACCACATGCGCCCTGATTGTTTCAAGCCATACAGGGACTTATTTAATTTGATCGAATATTGTTCTCGTGAATTTGAATTAAATGCTTCAGGCATCTTGAGTCCTTCAGGAACTTTCATATAGATATCACTATCAAGTGAACCATATAAATAGGCAGTCACAACATCCATTAGATGCAAATCAAGCCTTTCATTTGCTGCTAGGCTAATTAAATAACGAAAAGTAGTTGCATCCACTACTGGTGAATATGTTTCTTCAAAATCTATGCCAGGTCTTTGTGTAAAGCCTTGGGCTACAAGGCGTGCTTTATACCTTGTAATTTCACCCTTTTCATTTCTTTTCCGTACAAAAACCCATTTATATCCAACTGGCTTTACATCTTTAGGTGTATGGACTATAGGTCCAAATACTTTTCGTTTTGCCAATGATTTTAATTCAGCATTAATGGCATCTTTCCATAGGAGCCAATCTTTTCGTTGTTGGCACTCTCTCATGGATTTTGGCTCATGATCCTCTTCTTCATTCATCACATCATATGCCATATGATTAGCAAAAATGTCATCAATGTTGACTTCATTACGGTTCCATTTGATATTATTTGTGACATAATTTATTGAGATCTCATTATTTTCATACATTTCAGATACCTGGATCTCTTCTGGGGCCTCAATATTCTCCTCTGGAGATAATTTCTCTTTATGAAGTGGCTCATCCAGAGCTACGCTTTTTTCTTGATTATCCTCGACTTGGCCATCTATAATTTTAGCTTCTTTTCTTTTTCGAGGATTTTTATCTTTGGAACCGATAGGCCTACCACGTTTAAGGCGTGCTTTTGATTCATTTGTAATCGGTTGTCCTACAGGGACATCAATTCGAATAGGAGCATTAGCAGCTGGAATATGTGACTTTGTCACTTTCTTTGGGTCAGTGAATGCTTCTGGCATTCGATTAGCTGAATTCTGTAAATGAATTATCTTTTGAACTTCTAGTTCACATTGTTTTGTACGAGGATCAAAATGAGCCAATGATAATTCATTCCAGCTAATCTCTTTATTCAACTGCTTATTTTCTCCCCCTAATGTTGGGTAAACTGATTCATTAAAATGACAATCTTCAAATCGTGCAGTAAATAAATCTCCTGTAGATGGTTCTAAATATTTTATAATTGAAGGAGATTTATACCCAACATAAATTCCCATTCTTCTTTGAGGACCCATTTTAGTACGTTGTGGAGGTGCTATAGGCACATATACTGCACATCCAAAGGTCCGTATATGAGAAATATTAGGTTCTTCACCAAAAACCATTTGTAAGGGGGAAAATTTTAAATAACTAGTTGGCCTGATGCGAATTAACATTGCTGCATGCAAAATGGCATGGCCCCAAGCAGAAATTGGTAAATTAGATTTCAAAAGTAAAGGTCTTGCAATAAGTTGCAATCGTTTTACCAATGATTCTGCAAGTCCATTTTGCGTATGAACATGTGCTACAGGATGTTCAACATCAATTTCAAGGGACATACAATATTCATTAAAAGTCTGTGAAGTAAATTCACCAGCATTATCAAGACGTATTTTCTTGATAGGATAATCCGGGTAATGTGCTCTTAATCTTGTCAATTGAGCAAGTAATCTCGCAAACGCCAGGTTTCGAGAAGATAATAAGCACACATGCGACCATTTAGTTGATGCATCAATTAAAACCATATAATACCTAAATGGTCCGCATGGTGGGTGTATTGGCCCACAAATATCTCCCTGTATCCGTTCTAGAAATGTGAGAGACTCACTTTCTACTTTGGTTGGTGATGGCCGAATAATTAATTTTCCCTTGGAACATGCATCACATGAGAAATCATGGGATTTTGGTATTTGTTTCTGTTTCAAGTTATGTCCACATGAATTCTCTATTATACGTCGCATCATAATTGACCCGGGATGGCCTAACCGGTCATGCCAAACAATAAATATGTCTTTATCAACATGCTTCTGGTTTTCCATAACATTTATTTCAATTGTACTAATACTTGAATAGTACAAACCAGAAGATAACATAGGTAATTTCTCCAGAACATATTTTTCACCATATCTAACAGTAACAATTTGTAGATATTCTTTATTGTCCTCATTTATAGTCTCAATATGATATCCATTTCGACGGATATCTTTAAAACTCAACAAATTTCTATGAGACTTAGAGGAATACAAAGCATCATTAATAACAAATTTCGTACCATTGGATAATATTATTATTGCTCTTCCAGAGCCTTCAATCAATCTTGTATTACCCACTATGGTATTGATGCTTGTACTACAATTTGTTAGATGTGAAAAATATTTCTTATCTTTAAGAATTGTATGTGTCGTTGCACTATCAATGAGACATATATCTTCATTCTTGTGTGCAATATTTGAAATGTCCATGAGCTTCATTAAAAGAAAAGAAATACATCAAAACATATTCAATATAGAAGATGTATTAAAAACATATTTATTATACATAATTGGCAACAAGTCAGAACGAAACAAAATAATTATTACAATTTTTGCAAAACTTATTTAATCATAAAAATCTTCCACCTCCAAGTGAGACATAACATCATCATTTGGCTCATTGACATTATTATCTTTATGAGCCTTATCATCACATTCCACATTATTAACACTCTTTTTTATAGAGGCTTGGTAAAGTTTCGCTAAATGTTCTGGTGTACGACAATTACGTACCCAGTATCCCTTCATACCACACCGATAACATTTATGTTCAATAACTTTTGAAGGACCTTCTTTATCATTCTTTTGTCCTTCATTGTTCATCTTTTTCTGGTGGGTATAAGGACTATAATAACCTCTTCCACCATGATAAGGACCATGATTATTTCTACCTCCACGATTTCCACGTCCTCGTCCACGACCACGGCCACGACCACGACCGCGACCATGGCCACGACCATGATCATTCCGTACACTCACATTCGCTTCAGGAAATGGAGAAGATCCAGTGGGACGATTTTCATGATTTTTCAATAATAACTCGTTATTTTGCTCGGCTACTAGTAAACATGAGATTAACTCAGAATATTTTTTAAAACCTTTCTCACGATATTGCTGTTGTAAAAGCAAATTCGAAGCATGAAAGGTAGAAAAAGTTTTCTCTAATAAGTCCTCATCAGTTATTTTTTCACCACATAATTTTAACTGAGAACTTATTTTGAAAACAGCTGAGTTATACTCACTTACAGTTTTAAAATCTTGTAACCTGAGATGAATCCATTCATAACGAGCTCTAGGCAAAATCACCGTTTTCTGATGATCATACCTATCTTTCAAACTAGTCCACAATTCAAATGGATCTTTCACCGTTAAATATTCAGTTTTCAAACTTTCATGAATGTGGTGTCGGAGAAAAATCATAGCTTTAGCCTTTACTTGAGGGGACGCATCATTTCCTGGCAATATAGCCTTTCCAAAGTCCTTTGCTTGAAGATGGATTTCAGCATCTAAAACCCATGATAGATAATTCTTCCCGGTGATGTCAAGAGCATTAAATTCAAGATTTGAAAGGTTGGAAGACATGATTCAAACTAAAAATAATAAAAATAATTAGAATCATATTATAAAATCTTATTATAAATTAAAACATAATTTAAAGAACGGTAAATAAACATGCTAAGAAAATAAAAATAAGATGAGATAGGAATGGGAGTAAACTCACAGCGAGACCTATCTCATCCGAAGGTAAGAAAGATGATGCATATATTATATAATATATAGACAACAGTAAAGAATTAAGATAAACAAATGGAGCCCTATTAGTGCCACCACCATAAAAGGTAAATAAATGCATAAATAAATGGAGCCCACTAATATTAGTGTTGCCACCATAAAAGGTAAATAAATGCATAAATAAATGTTAGTAACATAAATTTAAATGTTAGTGGCATAATGTAAATATTAATAAAGTCAGTATGGAGCTTAATATCGCCACCATGAAATAAATAAAGCAGTAAGTAAAGAATTTAAATTAAACAAATGGAGCTTAGTATCGCCACCATGAATTAAATAAATAAAACAGTAAAATTAAATTACAAATGGAGCTTAATGTTGCCACCATGAATTAATAAATAGGGAGTGGGAAGAATATATAAACATAAATAAATTACTGTAAATAGTAAAATATAAATTTACCGTGAATAGTAAAGTTACTATTCACAATGAATAGTGAATAAAAATAAATTACTGAAATATTAAATCTAGACTTCCATAAAGGAGTCAAAATAAATAGAAATATAAAATTACTGAAAAAGGTAAAATTAACATGAATAGTAAAAATTACTATTTATTGTGAATAGTAAATAGTAAATAATCTCAAATCTTAACCATGGAACCTGATGTTCAAAATAATCGGTAAAAGTAGAACTTTAATTCCATATCATGGTTAAGATTATCCCAGATAGAAAAAATAAACAAATAGTAAAGGAGATGGTAATAAAATCTTACCTTGGTAGAGTCTTCGTGCTGATAACGTAATATAAAACTGATGAAAAGTAAATACAAGAACAAGAGATTTTAGAGAGAGAGAGAGTAGAGAGAAGTTCTCATTTCAGTGTAATTTGAATGTTTACAGAAGGCCTCTATTTATAGAAGGAAAATGGGCCTTTAGTGTAATTTCCACTTTGGGTCATTTGATGTAATATTCCCCTAATTACATAACTGTACACTCACGGGAATGCATTCCCGTGAGTTGTATTATTTTGTGTGTGGGTCCCACCAAATAGTAAACTACTATGCATGGTACTATGCGTGGGTCCCATGTCATCTTGTAATATTTAGAGACCGGGAGTCAATGGACATCCACATAATCAGTATATTCATAACACTTTGAAAAATTTTTATAATGTTATAAAACTGATAAAAATAATAAGAAGAAAAGCAGAGGTTCTAGAGAGATAAAGTAGAAAGAGAGATTCTCATTTCATTCAATACATGAACAGTTACAGAAAACCTCTATTTATAGAAGAAAAATGGGACTTTAGTGTAATTTCCACCTCTGGGTCATTTGGTGTAGTTTTCCCCAAAAACCTAAACTGTTCACTCACAGATTTCCTTCCCGTGAGTGATTGTATAATTGTGTGCGGGTCCCACCAAATAGTAAACTACTATGCGTGGTACTATGCAAATAGTAAATCACTATGCGTGGGTCCCATATCATCTTTTAATATTTGGAAACCGGGAGTCAATGGACATCCACATAATAAGTATATTCATAACACTCCCCCTTGGATGTCCATTTATGAATGTGCCTCGTTAAAAACTTTAACTAGGAAAAACCCAGTGGGATAAAACCCAGATAAGGGAAAAAGAGTACAGCGTGTATCGTCTCCCCCTCTTGATTACATCAGTGTTGCTCCCCCTGATGGCTATATTGCTTCAATGTCTTTCTGAGCATATTATACTTTCTGTCATCAAATATTCTGTTAGAAACGCCCAATTTGATTGTTCATTATATACCTGCAAGATCTAAATCTGTCAAGTAAAGTCATAATAATCTTTTCATAAATATATATGTGCATATAGAAATTCAATAAATGTTTATTCAGATAATGATGCTATATGCACTATCATCTTGAGTCCTTTTGGGACATATGTGTTTCTGGCGCCTTATGTGCTTCTAGCACATACAAATATATTGTGGCTCATGATCCTCATTATCATTCATTGCAGCATATGCTATCATAGATATTATTAACGTCGACTTCATTTTCAGTCCCATCGGATTTCATTCATAATTTATTGAGATCTCATTATATTCACATATATTAGGTACTTAGGTCTCTCTTGGACCACAATACACTTTTCTTGTAATATCTCTTCTGGAGATAACATCTCATCAAAAGATAACTCTTCTGGAGCTTTACTTAATTATCCTCGACTTAATCATCTATATTTTATAGCTCCTTTTCTCTTTCGAGGATTTTTATCTTTATAACCGATGGACCAGCAACGCTTCAGGCGTGCTTTATAACAATTCATATAGGAGCATTTGCAGTTGGGACATGTGACTTTGTCACTTTAGGTCAATAAATGCTTTTAGCATTTGATTAGCTAAAATCTGCAAATGAATTATCTTTTAAACTTTTAGTGCACATTTCTTTGTATGAGGACCAATATGAGCCAATGATAATTCATTTCACTTTATCTTTACCCAATCGGCTTATTTTTCTCCCCCTCATCAAATCATCAATTTTCTTTGTATATCCATCTATGTGCATTGTAATAGATTAATAATCATTACACATTTAAAACATTTCAAGATGGAATTAATCTGGCTCCTGACCAAAAACTAATTATACAGGGAGAATTCTGTTGGCTTATATAATTGCTGCAAATATACACAACATATAAATTTTGTTCTCATAATCATTGATCTATCCATTCATGGATACTTTAATACATTATTTCTGGATCATTCAATCTGGAAATTGCGCGCATAATATATTGCAAACTTCTAGTTGCAAACATCACTGCAAACTTTGCAGATTTATAATCTCATATGTAAACTTTCAATTTGATATATTTCCAGAGATCCATTTCCAATAATTATGTCTATCTGAGAACAAGCAGCACATAATATATGACTCGGATGATCAAACAAGTCATGCCAACTTTCCATATGATTTATCATCAAATCTAATATTCATTTTGGGGGAATCAATATAGAAACATTCACAAAGAATTATCACATAAATATTCACACTTGATATATATTATTCTCCCCCTCAAGTGTGAGACCTTAAAAATTAATTCATGAAATTTCCATACAATATTCCATGATAATAGCATATATGATATCTATTTCATTAAAATTCCACAGATTTCTAAATGCATTATCAATGCATAATTTTGTTACTTCTGGTAACAAAATTTCCATTTTCCAGAATCAACAAACAAATATATATTAAATACAAAATCATCAGGTGTATAATTGCAGATTCACGAGCGCAATACTGTGTAATCACAGGCGCATCACTGTGGAATCACAGGCGCGACAACTCAGATTGTCGTATACATATAAAGTCAAAAAGATTCCAGGCTCGTGCTTTATAGGGAGCAAATCTGTAGAGATTTAACAGGACTACGCAAATCTGCAGAGATTCAATAGGATTTAATTCAACTATAAATAAAGGAAGGGAAACGAACATGCCTCACAAACACTCAAGCATCTGATAATATCAACTACCAGATACTCACACATATTTCTCTAAATTCTATTGCCATGGCAGGACCAAGCAGTTTTATCCCAGTTTCTGATACATCCGAAACAGCATTACTTGATGCTTTGTTGTATGATGATCAGCATAACATGTCATTTACTTCTTTGTTATCTCCTAATCCCTTTGAAATGTTTATTCCTCCTTCTACTATTCCTCAAATGTACCTACTTCTCCCCCTAGAACAAGTGTTCTTCCTCAATCTACAAGGATTGAAGGTACAACTGAAGCAGGTTCCTCAAGGAGGCCTGTTAAGAGGTGTAGAACTATGGCAGAACTAATGGAGTCTACCAATCCAGTTCAGCCAATAGTGTTGGCAGTTAATCAACCAGCATTCACTAGCCAGCAAACTATCATCAGTTTGCCAGCAACAACCAGCCCGACAACAACAATCAGCCAACCAACAACCACTAGCCAGCCAGCAACAATTAGCCAGCCAACAGCTACAAGCCAATTAGCAACTACTAGCTTATTGGAATGTAGTTGCTGTCATGTTTTACGGGAAATTATTCATACCAACGGACTTCAGTACCATAAACTTGAAGTTCACGGAAGAAGAACAGGTATGATTACCCATGCTGTTTTATTTGAAAAAGTACAGGATAAATCTTATAATACTGACAGGCTTCCAATGTTTGATTTCACAAAGAAAAATTTTGAAGAAATCAAACAATTTCTGACACAGTATTGTATAGATTTACAAGCATCAGGATATATCTTGATGCGTGATCCTGTATTAGCCTATCATGAGGTTCTCTGTGTTGGTTCGGAATGGGCTATAAATCCAAATGACCTCCATGGAAGTTCATTTCAAACCAATATTGAACACTCATTAGGCAAAGGAAAACAACCTGCAGTAAGTATACCCTATGATACTTCATCCCTTAACCAGGGTGAATTATATAGGTTATCTATGGAGCAAAGAGAAAGAATAAAGAAAACAACGCTCCATGATTTAAGAAATTATTTTCACTTAACCCTTGATGAAGCGAGTAAACAATTAAATATGTCTACTCACACCATACAAAAAATCTATCAAAAAGGAGGGTTAACGGAGTGGCCACACAAGAAGCTCAAGAAACTTATGACGCAAATCTCGATATTACGAAGAGCTTTGCCTCATCTGGATCCCATCTCAAGAGAAGCAAAAGAAGAAGACATTAAATATCTTCAGAATGAGATAATTAAAGTTTGTAATGATGTTGAGCCACTCGCAATTAAACTTTGTTGAAATAATATTTCCTTTTGCTTAATTATTTTGTTTATGAATATTCTTTTCTCGTATTTATAAAAATTGTTATAATCATAGAAATCACATAACAACTATAATAATATATTTGCTTCATTCACTTCTGGGAATGAAGTTGGATAAAAATTCATGATCCATAACTCACTGATTTGTTTGATCATGGCAAGAAATTAATCCACAATATTGCTACTACAATAGCAAATTGAATATATTTATTTATAATATCAATCATGATCATACAATCCCTTGTCTCATAATTTAAGGGAATATTTAATGCCAAATATACAATTTTGAGGCCTTTATACAACTGATAACATACAAAATTTATGGATCAAATATTGTTTCATAATTTGTCTCTTGTTATCAGGCTAACTTGCCTCTTGGCTTCAGGCAATCTTGCCTCTGAAATTAAGGCTATCTTGCCTCTTAGGCTCAAGCCAATTTATGCCTCATCTCTCAAGCCAATCTATGCCTCATATCTCTATGGCATTTTGATCTCATAATAATATATATGATCTTTTAACAGTTTATCTTCAAGATAAATAAAATATAAGCATAATAAAATAAATAGATGGAACCCACTAATAGTGTGGTTGCCATAAATAATAAGAAGGGAGAGGGATATATATATATATAGCAATAAATAAATAAAATAAAATAAATGACTGGAAATAAACATGCTAGATTAATAAAAAGAAGATGAGATAGGAATGGTAGTAAACTCACAGCGAGACCTATCTCATCCAAAGATAAGAAAGAAGATGCATATGCAAATGTAAATATATATATATATATATATATATATATATATATATATATATATATATAATATAGAAAACGGTAAAATAAAAAGGGAAGGGGATTTAAAGCAGTAAATAAATAATAAATAAATGGAGTCCACTATACAAGTGTTACCACCATGAAAAATAAAGCAGTAAAGAATTAAAATAAAATAAATGGGGCCCACAAAATGTCACCACCATAAAAGATAAATAAACTCTAAATAAAATAAATAAATAGAGCCCACTAATAGAGACTAGTGTGCCTCCATGAAGAATAAATAAATGTAAAATAAAATAAATAAATGAAGCCCACTAATAAATAATGTTGCCGCCATAAAAAATAAATAAATGTTAAAATAAATAAATAGAACCCACTAGTAAATATACTAATGTGCTATCATAAAAGATAAATAAATGTTAGTAACAATAAAATAAATGTTAGTGACATAAAACTAAATATTAGTAAAGTCAGTATGGAGCTTAGTATAGCCACCATGAGATAAATAAATAAAGCAGTAAGTAAAGAATTACAAATGGAGCTTAATGACGCCACCATGAAATAAATGAATAGGAAGTGGGAAGAATATATAAACATAAATAAATTACTGTAAATAATAAAATATAAATTTACCGTGAATAGTAAAATTACTATTCACTATAAATAGTGAATAAAGTAAAATTACAGAAAGATTAATCTAGACTTCCATGTAGGAGTCAAATGAATAAAATGTAAAAATTACTGAAAAAGGGGTAAATTTACTGTGAATAGTAAATTACTATTTACCGTAGTAAAATAGTAAATAATCTCAAATCTTAACCATGGAACCCGATGTTAAAATAATCGGTAAGAATAGATATTTAATTCCATATAATGGTTAAGATCATCCCAGATAAATAAAATGGAAATATGAAATAGATGGTGAGAAAATCTTACCTTGGTAGAGTCTTCGTGCTGATAACGTGTTATAAAACTGATAAAAATAATAAGAAGAAAAGCAGAGGTTCTAGAGAGATAAAGTAGAGAGAGAGATTCTCATTTCATTCAATACATGAACAGTTACAGAAAACCTCTATTTATAGAAGAAAAATGGGACTTTAGTGTAATTTCCACCTCTGGGTCATTTGGTGTAGTTTTCCCCAAAAACCTAAACTGTTCACTCACAGATTTCCTTCCCGTGAGTGATTGTATAATTGTGTGCGGGTCCCACCAAATAGTAAACTACTATGCGTGGTACTATGCAAATAGTAAATCACTATGCGTGGGTCCCATATCATCTTTTAATATTTGGAAACCGGGAGTCAATGGACATCCACATAATAAGTATATTCATAACATATAAGTTGGATTTTAAAAAATTAAAAGAAAGTGGGATTATAAAATTTTAATAATGAAAAGAGATAAAATAAAAAAGGTAAGAAAAATTAATTTAAAATTTTTAATCACACTTCTTAATTTTTTTTTTTAATTCCAATCATAAGAATCCCCCTTCCCCTTTAAATCTCTTGTTAAATTTTTAATCTCTTGTTAAGAATCCCTCTTCTTAAATCTTTCTCTTCCAAACGGCCTCTTATTTTTGTGTATTTATAAAATTCGTCCATTCATTTATACTCTATCCAGTCATTAATAAAAAAATAATAATGATTTATATGATGGTAAATTTTACTGTAGCTAG
Organism: Acacia confusa; assembly: GCA_037074495.1. Classification (NCBI taxonomy): domain Eukaryota; kingdom Viridiplantae; phylum Streptophyta; class Magnoliopsida; order Fabales; family Fabaceae; genus Acacia; species Acacia confusa. Next base: position 30,565,203 of record CM073509.1, on the reverse strand, counting down.
TAAAAGTAATATTATAAATTCTTTACATTTTAGGATAAATATAACGGAAAATCCTCCCCAAGGCCCAATTAAATAAAATAATTTTAAAAAGGACCCCAACAACCATGTGAAAGTATAGTAAAATGACAAAAACACTCACTGACAAATGAGAGAAGGGATAGTATGAGGGGTTTTTTTTTTATCTTTTCATTACACATTCACATGCTAACATGTGAAAATTATTGGGGCCTTTTTTCACATTATTTTGTTTAATTGAGGCTGAGGAGGATTCTCCGTAAATATAATGTTTTATCAATATTAGTTGACATGTGGGAATATGCGGCGGGTGGGTGTGTGTGTATTATTTATTAAATGGATTTAATTATATATCACATACAATAGTAGTTCACCGGGAAAGAAAGCAATAGTAGTTTTTTTTAATAATATTTTGAATATTTTGATTTTTTTATAAATTTAAATTTTAAAGTTTTGTATTTTGAAGAGATAAAATTATACTGCAGTATACCATAAAGCTTACGCATTTTTTGATTACTATATAAAATCATATTAGCACTATGTTTCTTATTATAAATTAATCGACCAAAAAAATGTAAATTCAAGTATCAGTACTCTACATCACAAAATTAATAGCTCTGTTTACCAAAACAGAAAGAGACAGGGACTGAGAATTGCTCAAACTGTACCAATATAATTTTATTTATAAGTTCATTTTAACCAAAAAAATTTGGTTAGATTTATAACTCGTTTTTCAGGTAGTAAATGAGATTGTGACAATTTTACCATATTAATTATACCATTAAAAATAGAGAGAAGAAAGAGTTCAAAAACACTCATTCATAAATAAGGATAAAGTTGAAAATTTATCTTATAATCATTGAACTAACTACCTCTCTTTGATATGTATGGTTTAGTTTTTTTTTAAAAAAAAAAAGACTTATAATAGTGCTAGAAGAGTATTATTTACTCCCTTTTGTCTTTATTTTAAGTCACCGGCTAATAATCCTCACAAACCAATAAAAACATTTAAAGTCAATAAAATTGTCATACAATTTAAGTAATTTCCAATAGTACTCATACTAACTACACTAACCTTGAATATTATATTAATTAGGCTAAAGTACACTTTTAGTTATTTCAATTTATATGAGGTATACTTTTAGTCCCTTAACTTTATAAAGTATATTTTTTATCCTTTAATTCTAACACTGTTAATGTTACTAACAGAAAATACTGACATATTAAACTCAACTAATAACAATGTAAGGTTAAATATTGACTATGTAATTAAAATCTATTAATAAAATTAAAATATACATAAATTGGAAAACATCTAAATCCCTAATTCCCTAATGAAGTTGTCATTATCAAAACCCTTATTATGTAAAAAATTAGTTTAATGATCTAAATATACAAATTTAGTTTAATAATCTAAATATGAAAATCTCTATTTCATTTGCTACGATTTATCAATTTATTTTAGTTTAATAATCTAAATATATTATATCAAAAAAATTAAAACTTAAATATGTTCTGTCAGCTACACTTTCATTAGTTGAATTTGCTATGTTAACATTTTCCATTAGTAACATTAACGGTGTTAAAAATATAGGGCTAAAAGTATACTTTATGAAATTAAGGGATTAAAGGCAAACCTTATGTGAGACTTAAAGGAGTAAAAGTATACTTTAGCCTATTAATTATTACTCTCACCCACTACTTTATTAATTATAGGTATACATGGAAAAAAATAATTAATGCTTCTTAGAAACAATCAAATTTCTTATAAAAAGAACAAAATACACTTATTAGTTGATACCTTATAATAAGAACTAGATAGAATAATATGAAAAATCGATTATAATCTAGAGTAAGACAAAAGTAAAATTGCTCGAGACATCCAATTCTAAGATTGAAAACTTTGTAAGACCAAAATGCCTTGCCTCACCGTCAGCCTTGCCCCACACGGTTTCATCACTCTCGCTCCCTTTCTCCCTCCTTACTTCCCTTCCCCCTCCCTCTCACTCATTGAAGATGATGAAGAAGCTTTTCCTTTAGCACACTATGTTGCCTGGGAGCCAGGTCGAGGAAGATAGTTCCTTTCATACACTAGTGTGGGGATTGGTTGATCCTACCACAGGGCTGGCGTGGATTCATCTTGTTGGCACCACCAAGTAAGTTAGGTAAAATTACTAGTAATATTTGGATTTTTTACCTTTAGTTTATATGCTAATATTTGCAACACTTCCTCTATTTATTAGTTTGAACCTTATAGTGTGGTTGTGGATTTCATGAAGCAGCAATTATTCTGTAATTACAATCACCCTTAGGGCAATTGGTAAGAGATTCATCAAGGTGTTCTCGATGCTTGGTTCAATGACTTCTTAGTAAGTTATGTGTTATGATTATTAATTTCTTCTCATCCAAATGCAAACTGATTAAGTACTTTTATAATTTAGAGCACTAATTGTTCTTTATTGATTTTCAGGGATAGTTTAGGTGGTTGGTTGGCCATTATGAAGATTTGAAAAAAACTTATAACTACAAGTCAGACCGATGGTTGTCTAATCGATTTTATAAATTGAGAAATAATATAGGCAAAACAACTTGGATTCACCCTAAGACTGCAAAACAATTATTTGAAAAATGGGTCGCTGATGAGAAATGGCAGCAAAAATCTGTGCAGAATAAGTTAAATAGATCTCGAATTGATGGACCATCATATATTAGCGGCTCCATTCCAATAAGTCACCATCGAAGAAACATTGTAGGTATATGTTATTTTCTATTACGGTATTCAATATTTTGTACTTTGAAGTAATCAATTAATGGCCATCATTTGTGTTTGCAGGACGCTTCTAGGGACGTACCTACAAAATTGGTTGATTGAGCTACCTTTGAGCGGATCCATTCCTAGGAGTCTAAAGGTAGTGGGAAGCGCTGGATTAACGTCAAATCTCAACAATTAGCAGTGAGACATTTATTATATTTATTAGTTGTTTCAAATACCAACATTTTTATTTCATTTTACATGCCTTATTTGTGATGTATTTTTGCGCTTGTAGGAAACCTAAGAGAAGCTGTCACAGAAGAGAGCCTTACAACTTGAGAACAACTCTGCATCCTCTCAATTTGATAATGAGAACCTCTTCATTTAAGTTGCAAGCGAATTTGACAAGAAATGGAGACTTTTTAGGATGGGTGCCTTTACTAGCTAAGTGAAGTCTACAAAGTGCTCATCCAGCCATGTCAGAGGTGTTTATGCAGGTAAACATAATTCTTTTGATATTAATTGTTACATTTTCATTCCCTCATCTATTTAAATGAAGTACAAAAAATAAACAGACTTCCTAATGTTGTTTTTGCATATGAGCTTAAGAGAGTGAAGGCATTAAAACAACTAGTGAATCAATAAGCAAAGTAGCTAAATCAGCTAGGAGAGAAGCTAAACCAGCAAGAGCAGATGATGAATTACCAAGCGAAGATGATGAAGAAGAAGTAGAATCTACTTCAGTCCCTATTAAAGGACAAGAAGGGTATGGGGTCTACTCCTGGTGATGATGATGATCATGTTGTTGCTGTTTATACGTTATTTTTGTTCTTTTTTAGTCTATTTTGTTGGCAACATTGTTGTTTATATATGATCATGACAATATATGATTACTATTATATATTGTCATGATATACACTTCTTTTTTATTTCGTAAGCTTTTATATATTTTTATATTTTTTATATTTTTTTCCTAATGAATTGAATTTTCTGATGGAATATAAAATGTCGTAAATGTTCAATTTGCAATGCAAAGGAGATCCGTCTCAAAACTTCAATTTTGCGATAGAAAGAGCTCAGTCGCAAAATTGAAATTTTTCGATGGATCTTACTTTACAACGGATCTTACTTTTTCTGTCACAAAAAATACTTTGTGGCGACATTTTTTGCACAAATTCCATCGCAAAACATTTTTGCAATGGAATTCCCCTATTTGTTGTAAATTGTGACTTTTTTTTGTAGTGCGTATATCTTATATAAATTTAAAAGACTAAAAGTGTACTTGAACTTTTCTTAAAAAGAGTATTGTGGTCTTTTAATATTTTGTGTGTAATTATAAAATAAAATTAATCCATCCATTTCTTTCACCTATTACCCTATACCAAACGTAGTTTTAAAGTTTCATTCTCAATTCTAATACTAATCCCAATACAAATCCCAATCCCAATCCCTCTAAATTTAATTTTCACTACCTTTATTAGAAGACACCAATTAACAATTCTCAGAAACCAGTAAAAATAGTTAAAGTCATTAAACTTATCCTAAAATTTAAATAATTTTTAATATTACTCCTACTAATTGTACTAAACTCTAATATCATACTCACACTTGTCTTTATTATAAGGCATCAATCAACAATTCTTACAAATCAATAAAAACAATTAAAATCATTAAATTTATTCTAAAATTTAAGTAATTTTCAATATTACCCATACTAATTACAGTAAACTATAATATCATATTAATTATTACTCTTACCAACTACCCTTATTAATTATAGCATACATAAAAAAAATATTTAATACTCGTCAAAAATAAATAAATACTTTATAAAAAATGAAATATATTTATCAATTAATACCTTATAATAAAGATGAAAGACTTCATAACAGACAAGACCGTAGAGTACTAATATTCTTGTGTGTGTATAAATTTACGTGGTCTCATTATCAATTAAATTTCCAATTGTGCTTTTCCCTAGTTTTTCCGAAAAATTTCAAGTAGAGGTCCTCAATTCTTTTTTCTTTTTTTTTTTTTTTTTGGAGTGAACGCAGAGAGTGTGGACGGCGTGAAGTGACGTGTGGCGGGCAGGGGCCAGGGGAGGCAATCAGATTGGTTTGGCTTTGTTGTGTTGTGTTGTGGGGATGCGCAGTGAGACAGGAAGCAGCAAAACGGCAGCTCTGTGTTGAATTTGCTGGTCAGGTCAGGTCCCTCGTCAGACATTTTGTCTTCCTTCCCAGCATAACCAACCCAAATAAATGAAATCATTTCAAATAAAACAGATTAATTAAAAGATATTCTTATCCTCTTATTTATAAAATACTTTCATTATTTTAAATAGGATTATCTCTAATAAATTATCACTCAGTACCTTATTATAAATTATTTATACCACATTCTCGCAAGTTAATGAAATAATTAAATTGATAATTTTTTTTATATTTATCCTTATTTATGAAAAGATACGCATTTTCTCTCATCATTTTATCGCTAGCGTTTGCACCCGGCTCTTTCTTTTCCTTATGTACCCAACTAATAATAAAAAAGGTAAAATTAACAAAACCTCATTCATTAACTTATAAGTGACTTACATTTTAAACGCAATTCTTTGAGTACAAATTACTTGTAATAAGGTACTGAGTTATATATGTATATGCCTAGAAAAAAAAAATGTTTTTTCTTACAAACTTATTACAAAGTAGCATTCATACTATATTTTATATCATTCTGATTCTATTTATAAGTTCTTTTAAATCAAATCACACATACCAGTTAGCTCAATGATTATGGGGTAAATTTTTAACTTTACTCTTGTTTATGAACGAGTATCTTTCAACTCTTTATTCTCTCTCTATTTTTATAGGTACAATTAATATGGGTAAAATTGTCACAATCTCATTTATTACCTAAAAGATTATTTATAAATAAGACTATTTTTTTTATTAAAATGGATTTATAAATATGATCAGAATCGTAAGTGACTTACCAATTGAGTCTATAATAAATAAGTGACGGTTTTCCTAAACTTTTCTCTTCAATTGTGTCTTTTATAACCACTTCTTAATATGTGTGTGGATATTTTGTTTTGGGACAAAATTATAATTTTTTTAGAAAATGGATTGATGTTTTATATGTCATACCCTATTCAAATAAAGCTCTTTGTGTAACTAGCACGTGAGCATGTTTTTCATCGCGTTTTAAATTTTAAATGCATCCTTAAAGAATATTTTTCAGAATATATTTATTAGGGGATAATTTGAATAAAGGAAATAGAAAATATGATCCATTTATTAAGAAGGATCTTAAAAACTATACCATTTGGAAGGTTCTAATATCAAAATAGGTTAAAGTATAAGTTTTGTTTTTTAAAGGGTTAAAGTGCAAAATTGCCAACAAACTATTGCCTCATGAGCAATTTCGCCAATAAACTCTTTAGTGGACTAAAATTACCAACAAACTATTAAAACATAAGCAATTTCGCCAACACCGTTAATTGAGTTTGACGCCGTTAATCTGTCTTCATGCAAAAATTACAGAATAGGACCCACATGTTTATGAAGCTATATTTAAGCCCCAAAAAATTTAAAAATTTCTATTTTAGTCTCTTCACGTACTTTATTTGGAGGAACTAAATTGAAAATTATAAAAAAAAAATTGGGGCCACAAGATAATTTTCGGTTCTTTTCTGTAATTTTTGCAGAGCCATCCCTACCCCTCAAAATCTAATGCTGGTTACAGGCTTTTTTTTCGGCTTTAGCCTGGCCTGTGGCCTGTTAAGGAGGCCTATAATTTTAAAAATTTTGTAAGTAGCCTAACAAACCACAAGTCTCATATCAAAACAAGCATACTTCAAATAGGGTGAAAGCAGACCTACTTTAAACAGGCCGAAAACAGACCTACATCTAACAACCGGTTTAAAGTAGGTCTGTTTTTGGCCTGTTTAAAGTAATTATGTTTTCACCTTGTTTGAGCCTAACAAACCACACACCTCACCTCAAAACAGACCTACTTTAAACAGGCCGAAAACAGACCTACATCTAACAACCTGTTTAAAGTAGGTCTGTTTTTGGCCTGTTTAAAGTAATTATGTTTTCACCCTGTTTGAAGTAGGCTTGTTTTGAGGTGAGGCGTGTGGTTTGTTAGGCTGGTTACAAAATTTTTAAAATTACAGGCCTCCTTAATAGGCCATAGGCTAGGTTAGGCTAAGGTTCAAAAAAAGGTCTGTAACCAGGGCAGATTTTGGGGGTAAGGATGACCCCACAAAATTACATAAAAGAAGCCAAAATTTTAGAAAATTATCTTCCGGCCCATAAAATTTTATAATTTTCAATTTAGTCCCTCCATATAAAGTACGTGGAGGGACTAAAATAAAATTTTTTAAATTTTTTGGGGCTTAAATATAGTTTTATAAACATTTGGGTTCTATTCTATATTTTTTGCATGAAGGCAGATTAACGGCGTCAAGCTCAATTAATGACGTTGGCGAAATTGCTCCTAATCCAAGAGTTTGTTGGTAATTTTGGTCCTCTAGAGAATTTATTGGCGAAATTGTTCCTAAACCAATAGTTCGTTGGTAATTTTACACCTTAACCCATCTTTAAATTTACCTAAGGTATATTTGTGGTTAAAGTATACTTTTAGTCCTATAATTCTAACATATTAGTGTTACTGACGGGAAATATTGACAAAACAAACTCAAATGATAATTGTATAAACTTAAGTGATGATTTTCTAATTAAATATACATTATTTTAATACTCTAAATATCAAAACCTCAATTTCATTTATAACAATTTATCAGTTTATTTTAAAGGAATGATCTAAATATATTATATTAAAAATGTTATATAGTTATCATTTGAGTTTGTTGAATAAACATTTTCTGTGAGTAACACTAACAATGATAGAAATACAAAACTAAAAGTATACTTTAAAAAGTTAATGAACCAAAAACATGCCCCATATATAATTTAAAAGATTAAAGATATACTTTAGCCTACCAAAATATAAATTTATAACTACTAGTTTGCCCCTACATTTTGATTCAAAAAAGGGAAAATTCCCTCATGGCTCAAGTTATCAAAATATTGTCAAAAAACATTAAAAAAAGTCATATGTCAAAAAAGATCTTTTTTATTTTTTTTCAAAAAAACGTTGTATTGATATAATTGTTAACAAATTCTGATTTAGTTGTTAATATGTATAGATTTAGTTGTTAATATTATACTAATATAATTGTTAACATTTTCTGAATAATATTAAAAAAAAATTCCTAGGCCTTTTTTGACATGTGATTTTTTTAGACCTTTTTTGATAATATTTTAATTATTTGGGCCTTGAGGGGATTTTCCCTTAAAAAAATTTGTCCCTAACCAAATCGCTATTCTTGTCTACCACTAGCACATCTCAAGTATTTGACTGTTAGTGATTTTTTATGTACAGTTTTACTTTAAGACATTTGCATACGCTGTTAAGATAATTAAATAAATTGCATCAGCCTTGTAAATAATTTTAAATTTTTATTATTTTTCATCCTAAAATTTCCATATGAATATAATTTTTTTTCACAATTTTAGTCCAAAGTCCTTTATATATATATATATGTGTGTGTGTATATATATATATATATATATATTAATAATTTATCATTTCAAAACATTACATTTATAAAAAGTATAATAATACCTAAAGTCACTCTTACAAAAGTTTCATCCTCTCATCTCATGATCTCATTGGACTGTTATGCTTTTCTCTTTCTTATGAATGAATGAACAAGGATCTGCATAATCTTAAGGGGGGACAATTTGAAGAATGCCGCGCTGAAGGAGATGTGAGAAACCAGATTAGGGGGAACAAAAGTCTTCATAAATTCATACCCTTTTAGTTTTGTAGTATAATTTTTTTTTTTATAACAATTGCCATCCAAACAAAAGTCTATGTCTTATCCATCACAAGCAAACGGTCTAGGTCCATATCAGCAAAGAAGAGCATATGTAGTCCCGGCATGGCTAATAAACTGGCCTTTGCCAGGTGATCTGTGACATTATTTGCATAGCATCGAATATGTTGGAATTTGTACATGCAACGAAATTAAAAACTTATGAATCCCATCGGAAGATTTATCAACGGTGTTTAAATTAAGTTAGATAAAGAATTATACCTATGCGAATTAATGAGCGTCTCCTTCCAACAGACTTCTACTTGCACTAGATGCAATCATTAATTACTCTAATTCCCATTCTCCTAACATGACGCTCATGTTTTGCTTGTGCAAGAGGCTTACTAAGAGGATCAGTAACATTGTCTTCTCTTTGTACTTTGCATATTTTTATGTCGCCTCTATCATTGATTTATCTTATAAGATGAAAATGCTTGAGTACATGCTTGGTCCGTTGATGTGATCTAGGCTCCTTGGCCTGCCAATAGCCCCGCTGTTGTCACAAAATAAGTTTATTGGATTTGAGATGGTAGGAACCACCCCTAGTTCAGTAATGAACATTCTGATCCAAATGACTTCCTTAGTTGCATCTTATGTTGCTATATACTTAGCTTCTGTTGCAAAAATAGCTATAGTGCTCTTCTTAGAGCTCTTCTAGCTTACCACATCACCATTCAACAGGAATACATATCTTGATTGTGATCTTAGATCATCTTGGTCAATTTGGAAACTCGCATTTGTGTAACCAGTCACACAAAGCTAGCTCATCCTCCACGCCACCATAACCAAGAATAAGTCCTTAGTCCTTCTTAAGTACTTCAGGATATTCTTGACAACCGTCTACTGACCCTCACTGGGATCTTGTTGATATTTGTTGGTCATACTTAAGGCAAATGACACATCTGATCAAGTACATAACATGACATATATGATAGATCCAATAGTGGAGGCATATGGAATCTTACTCATGCGGTCTTTTTGATCTTGTGTACTGGAATATAGATCCTTACTAGATGGATGCCGTGAGACATGATCATGAAACCCCTTTCAGAATCCTGCATACTAAATCTATGCAGTATCTTGTCTATGTATGTGCTTTGACTTAGGCTTATCAGCCTCTTGGATCTATCTCTATAGATCCTAATCCCAAGGATATAAGTGGCTTCACCTAAATCTTTGATTGAGAAAGACTTTTCTAATCAAGACTTGACACTCTGTAAGGTATGAACGTCATTCTCAATAAGTAGGATGTCATCAACATAAAGTACTAGAAATACAACTGTGCTCCCACTAACCTTCTTGTAAACACAAGATTCATCGATGTTTTGAATGAATCCAAGCTCTTTGATTACTTCATCAAAATAATGATTCCAGCTCCGAGATGTTTGCTTCAATCCATAAATAGATCTTTGAAGCTTGCAAACTTTACTAGATTCCTCCAGAGTCCGGACGCACAAAGCCTTCAGGCTGTGTCATGTACATATTCTCAAGGAGCTTTCCATTAAGGAAGGTTATTTTGACATTCATCTGTCATATTTCATAGTCATAATATGATGCAATGACAAGAAGGATTCTGATTGATTTAACCATGGCAACTGGGGAAAAGGTTTCATCATAGTCCACAACATGAGTTTGAGTGAATCTTTTTGCAATCAGTCGTGCCTTAAAGACATTTACTTTGTCATCCATGTCAATTTTCTCATTAAAAACTCACTTACACCCATTGGTTTTTACACTTTCAAGTGGATTGACTAAGGTCAGTACCTTATTGTCGTACATGGATTTCATTTCAGACTTCATGGCATTAGGCCATCTTTCGAAGTTTGGTCCCACCACGACGTCTCGATAGGTAGTTGGCTCATTATGTTCAATGAGCAAAATATCATGACTTCCAGTAATCAAAATCCATATCTGTAACGCTGTAGCAGTGATCTATCGGACCTTAATGGGCCTGGTGTTACTTGAGTAGGCTCAACAACTTGTTGTGAGTTTTCTCTGTTTTCCATCTGTGGTTCTAAATTGTCTTGTGACTCTCGAACTTCTTTGTGGTTCACCTTACTCCCACTAGTTCTTTTAGAGATAAACTCTTTTTCCAAAGAGATACCATTGTGGATAACAAACACTTTGTGATTTGTGGGATTGTAGACATAATATCCCCTAGTTTCCTTAGGATACCTCACAAAAAGGCATTTTGAGGATCTGGATGACAATTTATAAGAGCCTTGTTGTTTAACGTATACCTCATATTCCCAAATTTTAAGAAATGACAAACTGAGTTTCTTCTTAGTCCATATCTCATTTGGTGTTTTTTCAACTGCCTTTGATGGAACACGATTTAGTGTGAATGCAGCTCTTTCTAGGGCCTAGCCCTAAAAGGACGGCGGAAGATTTGTTTGACTTATCATAGATCGAACCATATCTAATAGAGTTCGATTCCTCCATTCAAAAATACCATTCCATTGAGGTGTTCCTGGAGGAGTAAGTTGTGAGATGATCACACAACTCCTAAGATAGTCAATGAACTCTTGGCTCAAATATTCACCACCTTGCTCAGGTCGAAGTACTTTAATTGTTTTTTCAAGTTGATTTTGCACTTCATTTTGGAATATTTTGAATGTTTCAAAAGATTCAGACTTATATTTCATTAGATATACATACCCATATCTACTAAAATTTTCTATAAATGTAACGAAATACAAATGACCTCATCTGGCAGATGTATTCATTGGTCCACACATATCAGTGTGTATAAGGCCCAATAAATCGGTGGCTCTTTTACTATGCCCAGTAAAATGTAACTTTGTCATCTTTCCCAATAAACAAAAGTCACATGTATCAAATAATTCAAAATCAAATGAATTAAGAAATCCATCTTGATGGAGTTTCGAAATGCGTTTCTAATTTATATGGCCTATGCGACAATGTCTTAGGTAGGTCAGATTCAAATCATTTGACTTGAACATTTTAGCAGTTATGTCATAGATTTATCTATTATTAGGATGTTCTAAATTAAGTACAAAATAGCCAGCATGCAAATCACCATGAGCATAATAAATATCATTATAATAAATTGAACATTTACGGTTCCTAGTAATGGAAATATAACCTTCCTTATTCAAATAAGAAAGTGAAATAATGTTACTACTCAAAGCAAAAATATAAAAGCAATTGTTCAAAATAAATAAAAGCCCATTGGGCAGAACTAATTCATAAGTGCCTACAGCTAAAGCAGCAACTCTTGCTCAGTTTTCAACTTGTAGGTCAACTTTGCCTTTCTTCAATTTTCTACTGTCCTGGAGACCCTGCGCATTTATACAAATATGAGATCTACATGCAGTATCTAATACCAATATAGACGAAGTGGAAAAATGAATATCTATTGTTAGTCATGATTATGATTAGTTTTGATGATGTCTTATATACATGTCATTATCCAGAGCAAAAAGCTTGCATACTACATTAATCTTCTACTTTGATTAATTATTATATATTAATGTAGATGTGAAGTTTAAACAATGAAGAATGATCAAGACAGGAGATTGATGAAAGAATATATTGACAAATATTATGAGAATATCAATATCCAAGTCTCTACGATTAAATGGAAGTTGGAATCACACAATTTGGAGTCAAAATAAGCAAGTTCAAAATTCAGCATGAATAGTACATGAGTCGCTACAGTACTCGAGTTGCTACAGTGATTCGTTACAGTGGACGAGTCGCTACAGTACTTGAGTACAACATTCAGCCTACTCGAGTATGAATTTCGTGATATGCTACAGTGCCTCATTTCTTGATCTTTCTCGAGTAATAAAATAACCTACTCAAGTAGTCCATGTGATTCAGTAGCTCTGTTATGCTCTGTTTTATGTTTCACCTGAGCGAGGTCCGGTAATTCGATGATATCTCCCAAACCAAGAATCGGTTTGAGGTGAAACCAATTTTGAATGAAAGTAGACTTCCAATGCGTCATCTTGGCCAAATTTAAACTCCAAAGAAGATCATATGAGAGGGCTATGAATTTTTGAGTTTGACTCATCTGTTAACGTCATATACCTGGACAAGGTTCAGTAATTTGAGTGTATCTCACAAACTACACATCAGAATGCGCTGAAATCGGTGGCATATGAAACTAGACTCAAATACCTTTCCAAAAACATAAAGATCACTGAAAACAAAGATCAAATGAGAGAAATATGATTTTTGGAAGTTCATAGTCTGTTTCAGAATTGTGCAGAAAGTGCTGATCAACAACAACCTCAATTCATCTGATGATAAGGGACGAACTACAATGAGTTTGGAGCTGATTCTTCTTGCATTGGAAAGAAGACTTAAAGATGTTTCTGGGTATAAGTGATTTGCCAAATTTGATTCTATATAGAAGACGTTGTGCGTGCTCACTGGAACTTAGCTCTTACACTGCCGATGATATATTTTTTTAATGTCAATGGAGATTAATGTCTTGCAAGTAGCTAGCAGTCTGTCATTCAAAGTGGGTACTCGAGTAAGAGAAATTAGATACTCGAGTAATGTCGAGATAGAGCCATTCGTGAAGCAACCTATCAATAGTACTCGAGGATGTCACTTATATACTCGAGTAACATCGGAAATTAGCTACTGGAAATTGGTGATACTCGAGTACACCACAAGGGATACTCGAGTAGAAGCAAGGTAGAGATGGTACTGAATCACTCAAAAGAACAATACTCGAGTAACTCCAATCTCTACTCGAGTAATGCCGAGGATTGAGCATTCTGTGAAGTGATAGTGGAAGGATACTAGAAGTACTCAGGAAGGCTACTCGAGTATGGCATATCAGCTGACGCAAGATCATCTCTGTTCTTCAAATCACCGTCTCGGAAAATTTGAATCAACTGATAATGATTCAATTTCTTCCGATTATTACTCATTACAATTCTTAAATGCTTCTAATCAGTTTGTTAAGTAATTTTCAGATGATCAAAATGGAAATTGTTGAAAAGCATTAAGAATCATCTTCTGAGTCGGTTGCTGAGCTAGAAAGTGACAATTGCAGTATGGTGTGTCATTACTTATATCGAGAATGTCTGCGCCTTGAATGAAGAAATAGAATCGTCCAAATGCTGCCTATCCTAATAAATGGACATGGAGCCGTCAGACCATGAGAATGTTGGCCACTGATGAATCTGTCAGAAAATTCAAATAGTCACAACGGCTATTTCTCTTTGAGCAGATGAACGCCACAATGAAGGAAAACACGCAGCAAAGTATAGACGCTCCAAGAAACATGAATGGCATTGGAAAATGTTTCAAGGTTCAAGGATTTCGTCCGCCATTCACAATGGATACATACTTCAACATTTCCAACGGATGCTCATTTAAATCCTTCCAACAGTCGAATGCTCACAACGATCAAAAGATAATTAATTATAAATAGCGAAGTCTTCAAACCTGAAGTGACGAGGAAAATAACAGATGACAGACGACGATTGACGAATGACTTGGCCAAGATAATGAGATGACTTTCACCATCATTATGTCAATATACACTTAGCCTATACACTCTCTGTTTCTCAATGATCATATAGTTTACCGTAGAGAGAGTAAGAAGATTGATATTATACTTCAGTGATTATTCATTTACTTCTGAGAGAGAAGATTTATCTGTAAATCAGTTTATCTGAGAGTTACTCAAGATTGGATAATCTTGAGTGGAAGGTTGTAACCTTACAGTGTGTAAGGGGGAGTATCTCGGTAAGAGATTGTGAAGGCTTCACAGTGCCCGACTAAACTTGTGAGATTGTAAAGACTTTTCTCTTGTACCCGGTTAAACAAGGAGATAGTGGATTGAAATCTCAGGAGGAGGCTGGGGACTGGACGTAGGTTAGGATTCGACCGAACCAGGATAAATCACAGTTTGCATACTCTCTTCCTTGAACTCCTTTATTTCCAGCATATCTGTTTAAATCAATAGTTGTTGGTTTACAACTCATTATTGTCATATGAGCTAAGTTGCGAAAAGATTTTCAAAGTTCTCAAAATTTTATCGAACACCCAATTCACCCCCCTCTTAGGTGACAGCCAGATCCAACATCTATGACATAGATACCTGAAGCGATAGCCCCACTATCATTCCTATTCTTTTTCAGATCTTTAAGGTAGAGTTTGGAGTTCCTCTTCCAATGACCAGATTCATTGCATAAGAAGTGTACCCCGTCCTTCAAAGGCTTTGCCTTCTTGGCTGCAGGCTTAGATTCAGGCCTGTTTGACTCACTGGTCTTACCGACTGAGCCTTTACCCTTTCTTTTGCCCTTGCTTTTCTTTTTCATACCATTTCATTTTTTAACCATTAAAACAGAGCTGAGCTTCTTTTTAATGCTCTGCTAAGCTATTTTGAGCATCCCATGCAATTCAGAAACGGATTTCTCCATGTTGTTCATATTGTAGTTCATGACAAACTGGTCATAACTTTCCGGGAGTGAGTTCAAGATCATATCTCTGGATAACTCCTGGCTTATGGTAGATCCAGGCCTTTCAAGGTGATCAATGTAGCATTTCATCTTCAAAACATGAGGGCTAACTGATGCACCTTCAGCCATCTTGTAGGAATGTAAGGCCTTAATGGTCTCATACCTCTCTTGCCTTGCTTGTCGCTAGAACATTTCCTTAAGATGTACAACCATCTCAATAGCCTCCATATGTTCTAGATCTTTTTGTAGTTTTGGAACCATGGTGGCAAGCATCAAGCATCCTACGTTCACAGAGTCATTCTGATGCTTCGTGTAAGCATTTTTCTGAGCTCTTGGAGCATTAGCTGTAACATCCCAAATTTTGGATTTTGGGAATTAAGAATTAAATAGGATAAATTGGCCTTAATCATTTTAGAAGTAATAATTAGAAATAACAATCAAGGAAAGACTTTAATTATGGGAAGTTAAGGCCTGATTTCCATGAATTGTTGGGAATAATTATAGCATGAATTATTGGAAATTAAGGTTTAATTTCCTTGAATTATATCAAGAAAAGAAAAATTCAAGGAATGTTTGAGGCCTAAAACTATATAATGGGAGCAATAATATTTCAAAGTTGAGCTATAGACATTAAAATTTGCTGGGTTCAAAAGTGAGCACTTATTTTCGGGTCTCAGTTTGTAATACCAAACTCTTGTGTTATTCTATGAAAATTTTACAGGAGATAGTACTCCCCTTAAACTTGAAAATGAGCTTTGGTTCACCTCAAACCGAGGTCTATAGCTCAAGTTATGCTTTTTGGAAGTTAAGGTAAAATCTGGATACGTTTTGGGTAACAATCTGGGGTAGCAAAATGACGTGGCATTTTGTGTGGGGTAAACAGATTTCATAAATTATGAAATTTTCCAGATAAATATTAGACACATAGAGCTTTAATTCGATAGGTAATTCGTTGAATTTCGATAAGTATACAAAAAGTTATGAATTTCGAAAGTTGAGTTACAATTTTGGAAGTGATTCTGGACAGTAGTTGCGTTTTTGCAATCTGGGAATGAATGTCATGTGATAAAATGTTGAATCCAATTTTCATAAAAACTAGACTTAATAAGGAGTTCATAGGTTTTTGAACCACCCAAATCCGATGTTTAGAACTCCAGATATGAATTTTTGAAGTTTAGCTATGAAAATTGGAAAGTTTCTAATCCCATATTAGGCAGTGCTTATACTTTCGACATTTTGGAATTTTTATCAACTATGAGTGAACTTGGTGACTTTAATTTATGAAAATAGAGTTATCAAGAAATAAATAGGAATTGGAATCACTTCATTCGGAGTTATTTTGACCAAGTTATAAATTTCCCAAATACCCGTGGAAATTTAAGGTCAGATTTTGATAAGTCTTAAAGATAGTCACTGAGTTGTGAAAGAATAATTGAGTTGGCTAATATTGGGAACATTACTGAGAATTTGGGGATAATTATGATAACAATAGATATTGTTGTTAATATTGAGAAGGAGTGACAAGAATACATATAATAATAATTATTATCACTAGGGGAAATTTATAAGGGATTAATAACCAATATTAATCCTTTAAACTAATTCGCGTAATTAGTTTCTCTGCGATTCGAGTAAGTGTCTAATGACGATGATAAACGTTTCTAGGCAGACTCAGACACCTCTTTTGATCCCGGCGTCTTCAGACATGGAACTTAAGGCCTCAAGGTTGAGGTAAGTAACTCTAATCTTGTAATCATGTATGTAAATGTTTATGCAATAATTAGCTGATCATGTTTGCTGGTTGAATTACTTGTTTATGTTTTCCTGACCATGGATTTGAGGCTGCGGTCTCATGGGGTTGCGTGTCCTAGACAAGGGTTGCGGTCCTTGGCCGTTAACTGCGATTACAGTTATGTGTAATTTCTTCCATGCTTTAAACATGTGCTATTATGTCATCTTTATTTTCATACATGTGCATGAGATTAACCGTTACCCTGGGGTGCATTCATTTGGACTCTAGACCCCATGAAAGATACAGGTAGAGGTTCGGGATCAAAAAGCAAGAAGCAGTTGTAAGGTTTATAGCGGTTGGAGCTTTTGGACAAAATTAGGAGTAAATAAACTGTACTTGTAACGTTTATCATTCGTCTGTTTTGGATTAATGTATTAACATCCCTCTACGGGATAAATATCA
Organism: Acacia confusa; assembly: GCA_037074495.1. NCBI lineage: Eukaryota > Viridiplantae > Streptophyta > Magnoliopsida > Fabales > Fabaceae > Acacia > Acacia confusa. The sequence continues at coordinate 30,547,855 of CM073509.1, read as the reverse complement.
AATCATGAAAATTAGACCGTATTTTCCAAACTAAGTTAATTTGTCCTTCTCAAAGACTTATCAGTGTTACTAGTTGACATGATTCTATAATTAAAATATGCAAAGTTAATAATCTCCCACTGAATTAATAACCCTCAATATAATTAGTAGGTTAAGATCCGTATTTGACTTAAATTTAAGTCTGCTTTGGATGATGCTTAAAATAAAGTTATTTAGGTAGGCAACCCCTTTGTTAATTACATCACATGTAACTCTTAAATCTTTATGGGATTCGATCATCATATCACTGACATGTTTAATCTCATCTAATGCCTTAAGATCCAAAACTATTTTGATAATCTCAATTAAGTCAAAACAACAATGAATATTGAGTATCACCATTACTTACTCTTGTCTTACCAAGATAACTCAAGTGCATCCACTTTGGTGGAACATATAAATGAACGATCTAGGCTTTGACAAGTATTCATTCATTGACGGCATTATGACTTAAGATTTCATTTAGAGGGTATATTCTTATTAATCTTATTAATTCTACTTATATGAATGCAATCACAATTGTATCTCACATAAACCCTGAATTAATCATGTAGTGGTCAAATCAAAACATAATTAAAATCATGACACAACATGGCTCACTTAGCCTAAAATCCTCTCAAACCAATGAGGGGACTTCTCTAAATAATAAAAGAGAAATACATCAGGAGAAACCTCGTTTCAACATACGAGGGAAGTGAGATGAGAAGAGAACGTATATCAAGAATATTTAGAGAAAGGCATGGCTCGCGGGCTATATTTAAAAATTACAATCTCTTGTAAATTCTAAAGTCATCTTGTTCACCATACCCAAACAAGATTTGAAAGTTAACTCACAACAAATATTAGTTAATATAATATGGAAGAAAAATGTTATGATTAAATCGCGCTATGAACAATTAGCCACGGCGGTCCATTTAATAGCACATTGTTTTAGACGACGTTATTTTGTCCGATCGTGACCAATGATTAAGTCCCGCAATCAAGAGCAAAACAACATTGTCCAACACGTGTCCGACGTCCGATTATGACCGACCTTTGAGCATGATCGCCGTCTAATCCTAGCGTGACTGTTGTTCCCAATCTGAACAATTCAGAACGTCACGGCCTGAATGTGCAATTTGAATGCACGAACGTCATAATTCTAAATGTTGCCATCAGAACTCTAGAATGTTCGATCTAAATGCTTCAGAACGTCGTCTCGGTTTTCAGAATGTTCGATCCGAACGCTTTAAACTATATGAAAACGGCCGCAAGATCTGTCTGTAACCCTAACATGAACTATTTATTTACATGCATACAAGATTTGGTTTTAAACATACATATATCTCATATAATCTCATGTAGAAAACCTAATTTAAACGCACGATTGATCTGTCTCTGACGCCACTGCTGGGGTCCGTACACGCAACAGAATTAAAAACTTACAAATCCCATCAGATGATCTATCAACGACGTTTAAATTAAGTTGGATAAAGGATCATACCTATGCGAATTAATGAGTGTCTTCTTCAATTTGATCTCATGGGCTACCTACTCAATCAACATGAGCCGACTCTGTGAATCCACTCCTTCTACCAGTATCCATATGAACGACCTCCAACACTGACGTAACGTGCTAGCACCTTTAGTATTCTCGCGTCTCTCTATTTTCTCTCTAGGGTTTCTTGTGACTTTTCTAATACACCTGACAAAAAGTCCCGTGGGTTTTTCAAAACCCGATAGGCGTATTATATTCAAAATTAATGTTTATTAATTTTAAAATTTGAATTTGAATTAAAATAATATATTAATTAAATCTATCTAATAAATCTAATCTATTTATTTAATTTGAATTTAAAGCTCGTTGATTTAATTTATCTTTATAAATTAAATTGAGATATGATATCTGTTTATTTAATTAAATCTGAGATACTATATCTTATTTCAAATTAAATAAGATATATTATATCTCTATTCGAAAATTAAATATGAAATATGGTATCTATCTATTTAATTAAATATGATATACTATATCTCAATTCAAATTAAATAAAATATATTATATATCTATTCGAAAATTAAAACTGAGATATGATATCTATCTATTTAATTAAATATGAGATACTATATCTCAATTTAAATTAAATCAAATATATGATATCTCGATTTATTTTAGTTATTTAATTTATCAAATAAATTAAATTTTACACATACACACACCCTCAATTAAACTTTGTATTCATTAAATTTTAGACATATCTAAGATTAAATGAATCTGGACACTATTGCTCGTGTTGGGCCGTTCTTGTGTGCGACCCTGCAAGCCCACATGAGATTGGTAGTGAGCAAATATTATACTAGACCACAAGTTGCAAGCGGCCTCTAACAAGACATTGCGACTACCCAATTCATATGAGGATCAATAATATCATACAACCTATTGTACAACCATGTCACGTCCCTTTTGTCACGTGATAATTTGGTCAAGTATGAGGCATGGATAATGTCAACTTTCTGTTCTTAACAATTACTTTCTCGATTCTTGAGTAGTCTAAGTGCCTGTTGGATCTTCTTATTTTCAGCTTATCTTCTCCTTATAAGCAGAATCTAGGCCAAACAAGTTTTTACAAAAGCTCTTATAATAAAAAGAGCTTTTTTTATAAAGACGGAAAAAGCTAGAAGATCTTGGGAGGAACTTTTTTTAAGCTCTTATTGACCAAAAGCTCTTATTCCAAAATGGCTTACTATCATCTCCTCTGACAAAGAGCAAAACAACATAGAACAACAAATATAATTTTGAATCAACATAACATAATTTCAAATTAAGAGAGAACGCCAAGTAGGGAAGTATGAAATCAAATAAAAAAAGAAAAAAACTATAAATCGAATAAACCCAGAAAACTACAAATTCAAATCTTGTCATTTGTTCACATATCGCCTCATCGTCTCTATTTCTAAGCAATCGCTTCAAAGTCGAAGTCTTAACTCTTAAAAATAATAAAATTATCTTAAACGATTTTTTAATATCTAACAAGAGACATGAGTGTATGGCTCTTCTCAATGAATATGTTTATTTATTTATAGATAAATTTTGAATTTAATACCTTGAATTATAAAGAGGCTGCCTCTAATAATTTCTTTCCTTCTTTCCTTCTTTCTTTATTTTTGAGAAAAACCTCACACAAAAAGAAGTTTAACAAATAGAAAAAGATTAAATAATGTTTTGAATATTGATAATAAATAAGATCTTTTTACACTTTTTTATTTCCTTCGGATAAGAATTTTAGAATTTTACATAAGATTTTAATAAGTTCAAATAAAGTTTTTAAAAATCTCATAGTGTTAATAAGTTGACATAAGGTTTTATAATATATCTTTTATGATAATTTTTATTAGTAAAAGTGTTTATGACAAAAATTTTGTCAAACATGTTAAATTTAATTTTAGCTTTTAAGTAACTTTTAAACTAAACAATTTATATAACCATCAAACAATTTTTAGTTTTTCCTTAAAAGCTCTTTTTTTTTAGCTTTAGTTTAAAAGTAGCTTTTAGCTTTAAAAAAAGAAGATCCAAACAAGCTCTAATAATTGAAATGGAAACTTCTTTCCACGTCGTATGACCATACATTTTTCAGAATCACTCATCAGGGGGCCCAGTATTATCTCTCTACAAATGTGAGGGACAAATTCCATCTTGACCATTCATATTCTTCTGCATGAAAAGCACTGATCCTGATCATAGCCTTTATCATCACCCGATCAAAGGTGACTTTTGACTAGGTCAAAGATCAGTGACTCATCATGTAGGAATGCATGATGATCTCTGGTCAAAGGGCGTTGTGATGTGGTTATACATAAGATAAGCTTATAACTAAATTCATGCAACTTTCTCAGTGGGTCGGTCCAATACCTTGTATTCTTACAAGTGACTATGACTTTGATTCGTATCTCCATACCTCATCAAAGTCATACCGGTCTTATTTCATCTTCGCTCCTGCGTAGATGACCAACCAGGGACATTTAAGATAATCTATAAGACACATCCAATGATATAGTTATCACTATAAACATGCAGATGAAATGATAATGAAATGGAGAATACTTTAAATAACGTTAATGTTCAAAGTACAATGACTTGCCCCTAAAGCATAATTTCCAACAGAATATGGGTTACTTCAACTGACCAATCGCTTGCAAGCAAACCATGAATTTCTTTAATGAGTGCACGATCTGCATAAAGCTCATTTAACTGTTGCTTTATCAATTCCACCGCATCAGCAACATTAGACTTAAGAATAATCTTCCGATAGCCCATGTCCCATGCTAATTTAAGACCATTCAAGCATCCCCATAGCTCAGTAGAGTGACTATCTCCCTCCATCCCCTTAAACATAAAGCCCTGTAGGAATGTACTGCACTCGTCTCGAAACACTCCGTCGCTAGCTACTCCAGGACTAAGGTGCGAAAATGCCCCATAAGTGTTAATCTTCACCCAACCAGTTGGTGGTGGCTTCCACTTTACGTCATGGTCTCCTGTACAACGCTCCTCCCCATTCCTCATACCCAACTAAGAGTGTACGTCATGGAAGTTGCTCCTGATGGCGTTCACATTAGCTTGCAATTTGAAGTTGGAGATCGTTTTCCCCTCAAATACAAAAGAGTTATGCCGCCTCCATAACCACCAGTAGATAATAATGAAGGAGTGGCTCTATTTCTCCATTTGTGATGTTTGGTCTTTGTAATTCATGTTCCAACGAAACCAATGCGCGAAAGCCAAGGTTTTGAACTTATGCCAATAATGCTGAGGTATAGTGCGCTGCCAAAAGTTAAAAGTCTTTGGGCAATCTCTGAGCAAGTGAAAGAGATTCTTTGTTTTGGCCCCACATACAGGACATTGGGCATCACTACTCAACCCTTTCTTATACCTAGATTCATTGTGAGCAAATGTTTATGAAATACGAGCCATGCAGATGCCTTGCACCTTTTCAGTACCTTCAATCTCTAAATTTTCCCCCACACAGGATCATGAAGAGGCACCACATTGTTTAATGATTCATAAGCCAATCTGACCATGAATTCTCTACTCTTGGTCCACTTCCAATGTAAGTTTCCAGTTGTCAGAATATCAATCCCATCCTGCACTTCGCCTATGTTCATTTAATTCCACTCCACAAATTTGATCCTTGCTTTTTCATATTAATCTGTGGGAGCTTATCTGTCCCATAATTATATTTACTCCGGATAAAGTTAACCCACAAGTCATTAGTTCTAGTTGATAACCTCCATTCAAAATTCATGAGATACGCACGGTTTTGGAGACAAGTATGATGAAGTCCCAAGCCACCTTTTAATTTAGGCTTACAAATAGCATCCCATGCAACTAAATTCACTTTCTGCTGCTCCTCTGTATTTCCCCATAGAAATTTCCTATTACAACGATCCAAGGCTTCACAAGTACTCATTGGGAGAAGGGAAGTTTGCATGACATAACTTGGGATTGCCGTGGTGACCGATGATACAAGGGTAGCTTGCCCAGCTAAAGACAGGGATTTTTCTTTCCATGTTGATAATCTTGTTTTCACCTTATCCATCACATATTGATTCAATTCTTTGGTCACCCTTTTATGGTGTAATGGAACACCAAGGTCTTTACCTAAATCACTTGTGATAAAGAAACCCAACGTCACACACATCTTGCTCCTTCGAGCTTGATTAACATTTTCTGAGAAAAAGACTCTTGTTTTTTTGTTTATTCACCTTCAACTCGGAGCTATCACAAAAAGTCTTAATACAATTATTAAACATGTGGGTCTGATCCAATGATGCTTCTGCAAACAAAATAATGTTGTCTGTAAAAAAAAAAATAAGTGATAAATTAGAGGACTAGATCTATTAGGGTGAATTGGCACCCAAGAACCTCTTGAATGGCTGCTTGAATTAGATGAGCTAGCCTTTCCATGCAAATGACAAATAGATACGGTGATAGGGGATCCCCTTAATGCACACCTCTAGTTGGGTGAAATTCTTCAGCTTTATCCCCATTTCATAACAATTGCATATTGGGAGTAGATATACTCTAGACAATGACCTCACGTATAGATATAGGAATTTGGAGTTCCTGCAAACAATTTAGCAAAGAGTACCAATTAACCCGATCATAAGCTTTTTCCAAGTCAATTTTCATAGCCATGAACCCCTTCTTTTTCTTCATGCTTTGCATTGAATGGATGACCTCTTGAGCCACAATTATATTGTCATTACTGTGCCTCCCTGGAACAAAACTGCATTGATTTGGGGCTATCTCTTGGGGAAGAATAGCCTTTAATCTAAGAACAATAATCTCGGTGATTGCTTTGTAGATGATGTTGCAAAGACTTATTGGTCTCAAATCTCCCATAGTTTTTGGGTGTTCCTTCTTTAGTATGAGTACAATAAGAGTGCCATTTATCTCACAGATAGAATGAGGATTAGCAAACAAAAAATTCACATAATTCACAATAGATGTACATACCGTACTCTACTACTTTTGATTAAAAAGAGCATTGAAACCATCAAGGCCAAGAGATATAAGTGCACCCATGCTAAAATAGCTTCCCTTATTTCACTATATGAGACTTCTCTACTATACCAACTTAGCAAGTCTTCATTGATTCGGGGGTATGACATAAGGCAATTTAAATTTGGCTGAACCATCGCATCCTCCGTTAGAAGAGTGGAGAAAAATTTGGTGGCGATACCTTTTATTTGATTATTCTCATAGACCCACGTGCCCTCATCATCCTTAAGAGCCTCTATTCTTTTTTATTTTCTATGGTAGTTGGCACGACATTGGAAAAAATAATTCATTTCATACATGTTCTAGTGTAAGAATATAGATATATAAATAATGTCAAGATACCTTGATATTTGTACGTAGAAGTCCAATGGACAACTATGGATCGATACAGGGAATCAGCATTTTAACTAAGAGTACCTTAACTGAACGTCTGTAGATCATTGCGTCACATACAACTAATATGGGATTGGGGTGTGTGCTCAGTGGAACAAAATATAGAGTAGACGAACAATGTGTATGTACCTAATGGGCAATCTCCTCTTTATATAGGGAGTGATTGTGGTTGTGGTCCACTTTACCTAAAGATCGGTCACGCGCCTGTTTCTTAGGGCCATCCTTCCTCTACTAATAGTCGTGCGCATCGTGGTGTATGAATATGCAAGTTCTGTTATTGGGTTTGTTCCACTATTGGGCTCTTGCTGGGCCTCTCTTTATATAGCCTTCCGCTGTTAGACCTTTACTGGGCCTTATCTCACAAAGCCCATTTTGTTGGTCCGTAACAATACATATTTATTACTTAACCAATTTTAAATATTCTTTTAAATTACGTAATTATATTATTGATCTCTTATAAAAAAAACCTTAAGAATAAAATCATAATTTTTGAATTTTATTTTTATATCATATAGTATGGGGTTGTCTTAACATTAAATGCATTTTGTCAATTTTACCCCTAATTAACTTTATTATTTCTTCTTACATTTTTTATATATTCTCTTTCATCCCTCCCCCTCCTTTATAAATAAAAGCATATTTAAAAAAGTAGTGGATTTCTTGAATACTGATTACTTTAACTAGTTTTAATCAACACTGTTAGAAAGATCTTTTAAAAAAGATCCGAGGAAGTAATATTATTTGTAACATGCCAATATTTTGTAAGAGATTCCTGTCAACAATAAATGTTTAGCCCAAATAAAATTGAAACACAAATTCACATAAAATAAATGTGATTAAAAATTTTCTCCCAAACTAAATTCTTACAAGATAATTGTTCATTCTATTTTAAAATACTTATGATCGAACTCATTGATTAAAATATATAATATTTAAAATACATGGAAAAAAAGGTAATGAATCTAGAAAGGAAAGAAGGAATACTTGTACTTTTGGTTTTGTCTGTAGTGGAAGAAGTGCGTCTATCACTCTATTGGCATGTTATTAATGTGGGGAACATTGTCTTGTAAGCATCCCTAAGGGTCTGTTTGCCAAGAAGGAAATGGAGGGAAGTGAAAATTTTTAAGAGTTGAATTTAAAAAAAATGGAGAAGAGGGGTTATAGAATTATAATAAATATAAGATGTAAAATAAAATATTTAAAAATATTAATTACAAACTTTAAACCACACTTCTCTAATTTTTTTTTAAATCTAAGCTATAAAATTTTTCCCTCACCTCCCCTCGCATCTAAATTTCTCGTACCAAAGAGCACCTAAAACTTTCTAAGAGTACAAACAATTATTTTAAAAAGAACAGGCTTGAAGTATTTTATATCCGAAAAAGTTAATTTAGTCATAGGTAGATTCTAAATTTTTTTTATTTTAACTAAGACAAACTATGTGCAAGTCCCTATAATTTTTTGTCATTTTAATTAGGTTATTGTAGTATTTTTATTAGGTCCTTATAATTTTTTCAATTATAAGCATTGATTCTTATGCTTATAATTTGTTACTAATTTGTAGGCAAAAATAATAATAATAATAATAATAATGTGTAAGAGAAACAATATTAATTAGCTGATTAAATAACTTTAACTGATCACACATTGAATTAGTTTTGTCACATAAAGCTAAATAAAATCAAAATGAACCATATAACACATACTATACATAGATGCAAGATGGTTATTAGCGTAACTTATATATATATATATATATATATATATATATTGATAGGATGCAAATTTTATTTCATCATTTTATTCTTGTAAAACCTCTTTTTTACTATGTATTATATTACTTTATGTAGCTTATATACTGTTTATTCAGCGGACACATAAGCCTTAATTAGCAAATTGTAAGCAGAGAGTCAGAGACTAATGCTTGTGACTGATGAAACCGTAAGGACCTTCTAGGAAGAAAAAAAATATTATAAAGATCCGATTCGAAATCAACACTTTTTAAGAAATAAATTATAAATATTTATATAAATAGCTGGGTTTAAGTATTTAATCTGCAACCATCATTTCTAAATTCACAGTCACTTGAACCTATATTTATAATTTATTTTTTTTAACAATTTTTTAGATTTAACTTTGGAAACTTAAAAGTGTGATTTGGGTAGTTTTAACAACAATTAATTTTATTGCTTTCTCCCAAAAAGGGCAAAAGATAGTGATGTCCTTCTTCATATCCTATAAGGCACAAGTTAATAATCCTTATAAACAAATAAAAACATTGAAGTTATTAAATTTGTCTTAAGATTTAGGGTGTTTTTGGTTTGAGGGGAAGGGATGGGAGGGGAGACTAATCTTTTGAGCTAATATTAGCCCAAAAGATTAATCTCTCCTCCCATCATCTTCTCTCAAACCAAACACACCACAAATAATTTTTAATAGTGTTTTTATTAATTGCGGTAAACTCTAATATCATATTCTTTTTTGTCTTTATTCTAAAGCATCAAACTAATAATTCTCACATATCAATAAAAATAGTTAAATTTATTAAAGTTTTTTCTAAAATTTAAGTTATTTTTCAATATTTCCCCTATTAATTGCATTAAACTCTAATATCATATTAATTATTATTCTTACTCACTACCCTTTTAAATTATGTGTATACATGAGAAAAACATATTTAGTGCTATTTGAAAACAAGCAAGTGACTTATAAAAAAATACAAACACACTTATTAGTTGGTAATCCCTCTGATCCTTATTATAAGGCACAAACTAATTATTCTCCCAAACCAATAAAAATAGTTAAAATCACTAAAGTTGTCTTAAAATTTAAGTAATTTTTAAAATTACCCCTATTAATTGACTTAAACTCTAATATTATATTAATTATTACTTTCGCTCACCACCCTTAGTAATTATATATATATATAATAATTAATACTTTTTAAAAATAAATAATTACCTTATAAAAAAATCAAATGCATTTATTAGGTATTAGTTATTGATGGTTTACAATAAAGAGAGTATCTTGTAATAAAAATTTCAGTAATTGAGTATAATCGTATGTAGTAGTAGGGGTAGGGTAGGGAACCAAGCTAGGAGGGAATCATAGAGTCTAAATAGGTCAAGATGACAGCCTAACCCTAAAAATCTTCCACCTACAGATTTGTGAGTTAATGGAAGCAAAATAGCAACCCTAGCTAGGTAGGGCCTATATAGGGTAGGGACGTAGGCCTATAGGCCTAGAGCCTAAAACTGCCACTAAATTTAATTAAAATAAAGTAAGGGGCGTGACAATGATGGGCATTATTATTTTGGCTTTTCCATTATTCTCTGTTCCCACTTTCTACAGCCGCTCTCTCTCTCTCACATGAATCCATTATCAAGCGCCTCAAATAAAAAAATATTGTGGATAAATAAAAATTAAATACTATTCTTTTTTTTCCCCCTCAGAATATTATTCATTTAAAAAGGGTCCTAATAATAATATTCTTAGATAGAATTTTCTTTATGGTTTCTATACTTTTGAATTATTGGTTTTAATCTTTTCTGATTTCATAAAATTTGGTTTTTAACAATTTTTTATCTTAATCCATATATTTAAACTTAGACTAAATCCTTATAAAATTATATTGAGCAATTAAAACTAATGATATGAAACTTTAAGGATTAAAAATGGAAATCGATCAAATTGTAAGGGCTAACAAAAGTATTAACCCATAAATAAATTTTAGAAATTATTTGAAGGGATAAATTCATGATTACGCTTTATGATTTAATATTGAAAATTTATCAATTTGTACACAAAAAATTGTGAGTTTTTAATTATCAAATTAAAGTTAAGAAAATATAATATTTTTTTATAAAATTGTCAAATATTAATTTATTAGTTTTAAAGGTTCGTATGATTTTTTGTTAAATTTTTGCAATTTTTATTAGGTTCTTATAATTTTCTCAGTCATAGAAATTATTCCATATAATTAAGTTTTCACAACATACAAAATAGAATGATGGAACAGAATTTATTTCTTATCAAAATAAAAATAAAAATACTATTGCGATCCTAATTATCTTCTTTTTTTTTTATATATATAATATATAAGTTGGTTGATTTTGATGGTATTCTGATACATGTGACAAGATTAATCTGACATATTTTATTCAAATTGTTATATTATGAACATAGGAATCAGTAACATCAACAATTAAGGAAACTATAAGAACCCAATAAAAAAATTAGACAAATCTGACTAAAAATGAGTTTAAAATATACGTTTTGTAGGTTAAATATTTTTTTCTACAATTATCTACTATCAATATTATCCAGTCAAATTTGAGCATTGCTGCTAAGTCTCATTAAAATTATACTCTATTTCACAGCGTGATTTTTTTTTTATTATTATTTTTTTCCATCCATGGGTTTAAACCCTTTTTTTTGCCGGCAATTATTGATTTAAACCCTTGATCTTCCATAATTTAAATTTTATTATGAATTCAAATTTTCTTATACATTAAGCAAAGTTTAAGGTGAGTCACATGTTTATACATTATAAATAATATGACTTTCTAAGAATCTTTACTCTATATATAATATAAAATACACAAAAAGTTTTGTTATTTATATAAGTCACGCTTAATATTTTACTATCAAGTCTTTACGGGATTCACATTCTTAATGCATAAAAATGCTTACAAGTATTTTTACAGAAAGTTATTATTTAGCCTTATTATATAAGAGTAATATGGATTCTAAGAATATTGTTACCAGTTTCAAGTTACTTATTAGTATTTTGTTATATTTTTCAATGAGAACATTTTGATTAATAATTCAAAATAAAAAGTCAGATCCACATACTTGTGACTTTGAAAGCAGTTTTTTTTTTTTTTTTTTAAAAAATGAATCTCTTATATCATCATTAGAGCAATACATCAACAAAACAGCAAAATACTTAGGGTCCCTTATCAACCCGAAGGTGTTTGTTGATCCTAAGATACAAAATTTATTTCATGAGAAAACTTAACAAAATAATCAGCAAAATTATTATTTTTCCTATGAAAATGGCTAAATACTACATGCCAATCTTTCTAAACAAATGACCAAGCTTCATTCATAATATCATTAAAGGGATTGTTACTATCACATCCTTGATCATGTTTATGGCCTGCCTGGGTAGCTTGTTTGTGACTCTAAAAAAGTGTTTATTCACATACATTAAGATAAAACTCATATCATATATCACTCTGATCTTATTTATAAGTCCACTTTAATTAAAGAAATTTGGTCCTATTTATAAGTCCACTTTATATAATAAATGAGATTGTGACAATTTTACTCATATTAATTATAAAGATAGAGAGAGGAGAAAAGTTGAAAAATAGCCAATCATAAATAATAGTAGAGTTGAAAATTTACTCTCATAATCAGTGAGTTAACCATCTTTTCTTGATATGTAAGATTTTAGCCAGAATGAACTTATAAATAAGACCAGAGTGATACTTAGTTTGTATGACGTAAATCATGATTGAAAAGTTACTTTTAAAAGTTTCAATCCAATAACCTCTAATCCAACATAAGATAACTTAAGCCCAAGTATTATCCCCATTAATTCCCACAATGGGCGGCAGTTTGTATTTTCCAAGTCCTCGATAGTTTGTATTTTGAGCAGCTGTGTCCTTTTCTACTAGCTTTGAGACTATATATGAATATGAAAATTTACAAGTTAAAAAATTCTTTAAAATTATGAGATGAATATGAAATAAAATATAAAGAGAGAAGGAAAATTCCATTTGCTGTACTTTTTACGTAAGTCATTTTCAAGTAATTTTGTGGTTAATTTTAGATTTAGATAATTTTTTTTTTGTTTAAATTATAAGTCATTTTCAAGTAACCTTTGATAAACATTTGATTCGTTTTGCACTTTTGCCTTTGTTGTAACTTTAAAGTAAGAAAGTTACGTTCAATGTGAGAATTTTATATGTACTTTTTCTTTTGGCCAACACTTGCTCGGAGTATTAATTGAAAGTAATATAATTTTTTTTGAAACAATTTAGTTTGTTAATCAACTTTGAACTACTCTGTCTCTAGCCCCTGAGCACATGTACATGTGAAATTGATTAAACGTGATTTATGCTTTAGAAGGGATAGATAGAGCATTAGTACTTTTGATATTTTCTAAATATATTATTTAATTAAAGAGTTGATCTGAGTCCTAAATATAAAATATATTTATTATTTTTATCATTTTTTTTAATTTACTTCTATATATATTCTCTTAATGATTAAATAGAAGAGAAAACAAGAGAATTAAAGAATAACTTATTAAAAAATATTTTTTTTCTAAAAATCTTATTTTTAAAAGATTTAAAAATTATCTTATACTCTCTTTGTTACTATATCTAAGACCCCATTTTTTGAATGAGCTTATCCTTTTTTTTATAAGACTCCATTTAAGTAGGTTTGAAAAATAACTTCACTTTTACCTATTGTGCTCTCATTTACTCTAGCACAATTTATTCCCTTCCCTTTCATCATTTTCTCATCACTATTTTCTATTATTCATTTGTAAATAAAAGCATTATATTGTCGAAAAAAATTATATTATCTATATATTTATTACTTTTAATTATTTTTTTAAATCTCCTACCCATATACTGCCCCCAGTTAAAAACATGCCACCTGTCCTCTGTCATTCACCCTTCCCACGGCAAGTATGAAATTTGCATGATTTTATGTTTACGTCAATTGCTAAATAATTATAGTGAATAATACTAACTAGTTATTCTACCTTGTACCATACAGCGGCCTCTGTTTATTAGCTTGATGATTCATTGGCTACAACTTCTTCAGTTACAGATTATCGGTTACCAACTTCTTTAGTCTCCCTCCCTAACAGTTACAAATTATAAAATAAGATTAGTAGTTGTATTTATTTTCATTATTAATTATATTCATTAATTGTCAACTAATAAATCGACCAAAATCTTTGACATTCTATTGCTAACTATTAATTTAATTAATTAACAACTAATTACTAAACGGTGTTGACTTAACGACATTGAAAGACATATTGATAACCAAATGTGCTAAACGGGGTTAAACTAATACGTTTTCACTACATTTCTAATAATATAATAGATAGATATAGTTGCAAATAATCTAAATACATTTATTTAGACAATTATGGAAATAGCAAGAAGTTGGTGTTAATTGCTAAATTATTATGTTGAATATTTAACTCATTCTAATCCACTGCTAAATAATTGTTTTAAATAATTTATGAATATGTTAAATTATTGCATTTATTTATTCGAGTACAACAACAATAAATCCTTATCATATTAAATAAAGTTGGCTATATGAATCAAACGATGTAATTGATTTCAGTCAAAAACCAAATTATAAAATAAATTATTAATAAAGAGATATCGTTCAATAATCTTATTGAGGGTTTTTATCAGTCTTCCTCTATACTTTTAATTGGATTCTAAACAACCTGATTTATCTTTCTCATTAATCCACCCGATGATTTTCCCCCCTATATGTTTGAACCAATTTAAACAATTTTTTACCATTTTTAAAATAATTTAAACTGCATCTATATATGCAAGTGTAAGTTTTAAAATAAACTTTGAAAAAGCTTATTCTTCTTGGATCATAATGGAACTCGGACGCAAGCTCTTGTAAAATTTGCATAGGTTGTGAGATTAACTCAATAATTAATAAAAAAAAATGACAAGACTTTCACTGAGACGTAACTTTTCAAAGTGGTAATAAAATTAAGGGAAAATTATATTGGGGTCCCAAACACTAGAATTAATTACAAAAAAGTCCCAAACCAAAATGTCATTAGACTTTTTTGTAATTAATTGCTCAAAATGACAAAATCCTTTAACAACTTGAAATACTATATTAACAATTGGAAATATTATGTTAACAACAAAAATTTTCAGTTATTAATATGACATTTTAAATTGTTAATATGACTTTTCAAATTATTAATATGGTTTTTTAAGTTGTGATAATTTTTATTGTTAACATAACATTTTCGATTGTTAATATAATATTTTCAGTTGTTAAGGTCTTTTGTCATCTTATCATTTAATTACAGAAAAGTCCCAATGGACCCTTTTGGAATAATATTCTGGTTTAGAATCTTTTTGTAATTAATTCTGGTCCTTGAGACCTAAGTTTAATTTTTCCTAAAATTAACCTAATTCATTATTATTATTTTCTTTTTTTTGCTATTGGAAGCCTACACATTCCCTACTATTCACATTCACCCCACTTCACTTTCTATCTTGTTTGTTTGGTTCTCGGGTGATGCCTAGCTAAGCTAGGAATAGGGTTAGGCAGAATAGCATAGCCTATAATAGGTTTAAATTGGGAATAGTACCTATAAACAACCAAACACACTATTACTGCTAAATCTTTGCATGTGAAAACCTATATTTACCATTCCTTGTACTCTTTCTTTCTCAATCTCCTTCACGCTTCATATATTTTTTCTTTCCCTTCTTATTACACGTCAATATGTATACATAGGCTTTTAGGTGTATCATTGCTTTTTCTTCTTTTTTTTGTTGTTGCGTGTGATATTTCATATTTTTACGTCAATGATTCACCCTTTTTTTTTTATAATTTATCTTTTATACTGTAATAATAATAATGTTATTTTCTTTTTCATTCTTGTCAGCGAGATTCACTCGTTTGGGGAAAAAAATATAGTTAATTAAATTCGTACATTTTCTTGAGGAATGCGTTGCAATCATTTATTTGATATGGGATATAAATAATCCATTCTGAGACAAGAATAAATTGTAGAGTTTCAAGGACCCATGTAAATAATTATATAGTTGTTAAAAAAATTATAAAAAGATAAAATAATGGAAGAAGTTTTATCTAATATCAATATAAAAAATATTCATGTTTACAACTGTCTCATATAATATAAAATTTAGTTTATTTTTATTTTATTTATATCTGTCAAAATTAATTCAAAAGTATCTGTGTGAGATACATCTTTAATACTAATGTTGTTCCTCAAAATTAATTCAAAAGCATGTAATATGAGGGCTATATTCATTATTGTCAAATTCAGTTTACCGATTTTATATTTCTAATTTATAAAATTAAGTCAAGTCACTTATAAACCCATGATTATTGTAAACTTAGCTAAATTCACAAATTTATATATTGATTTTACTGTTTTTACTTTTTAGCTTACTTAATTCATCCTTAAACTGGTATTAACTTCTTCGAGTTGGTCATGTTTATCGGTTTAATATATATTTAGTGGTGAAATTAAACTCTTACGAGTTTACCATACAAATTTATGTTACTGCCACGAGTTTACTTAACGTTACGAGTTTGACAACTTTGGCTACGTCTTTAACTACTAACATTGTTCCACTTACATATAAACAATTTATAAATATAGAGACTGATCTTATAATTGAGGAAACTATAATTAAGGATATGATAACCAAAAAAAAAAACAGTTGCTTAATTAAATATAATGTGAAATTATAGGAACTTGCATATTAATAAATAATAAAACAACAATAACACTTTTATTTGTGTATAATATTTTAATTAAAAAATCATGAAAATACATGTAAATTATTTTAACTGAATTAATCATCCAATATTTATCAGAAAAGTAGTGCAAATGTTTATATAAAATTATTGATGCTCAACGTAAATTTGAAAAAAATGGCATATGAAATAAAAATGCATACAATACAAACTTGTTCTCTTTCTACTTTGATTTAATTAATTTGAACCTCGAAATATTCATATTGCAAAAATAGAGAGGTTTGGAAAAAAATGGGCAACCGATTTACTTCTTTGAAGGAAGGGCTAATTGGGTTTGAGTCGCTTAGATATAATTTTAGTTGGTCTATATATGAGTTTTTTAAAATATGATTTTTAAATAAAAAATTATTTTTTTTTAAAAAAATATAGTTAAGAGATTATTTTCATTTTGAATTCTATATTCATTAAAATATTTTTTAAAAAAATTATAGACTTTGAAAAAATTTATACCGTTCATATTATATCTATCGGTCCTGCTTTACTCTCCCTACTGAGCAATCTCAATCTCCTTAATTAGGAACCACCTCCAAATCTCTGAAAGTCAGAAGTACTTGTATTCCATGTAGAGGGAAGTACTCCAATAAAAGAAGAGTGAGCTTCTATTATCTTCCTCTGTCTCTTCCTCTTGTTCTTTTTATAAAATATAAATAATAGAACTGTGCTATAAAAAATAATTATCTAAAAATATAGCTTATTTTTTAAAGTACCCTTATTTATGGGGAGAAATAAAATAAAATTAAGAAATTGGAATCATAAAAATACTCGTGAAAATCATAAAATTAATTTATTGCATGGGATATATCAAGAAAAACAGTAATATAAAATTATTCAGTATTGATAAAATATTCAAGAAAGAAAATCAAATAAAAAATATAACCTGATGGTTTAATACAATGGTCAATGGACATGGTGGAGTTAGATGGTTGTAAATTAAGTTATTGTAAGTGACTAGCTTCTTCGATTAGACCCAATCCCGTCGGTACATTTGTATAAATATTTATGTTTGTTTGGATCTTCTTATTTTTAGCTTATCTTCTTCTTTTAAATAGAAGTTAGGCCAAACAAGTTTTTATAAAAGCTTTTACAATAAAAAGAGCTTTTTTTACAAAGAAGAAAAAAGTCAAAAGTCAGAACCTTCTAGAAGGAGCTTTTTTAAGCTCTTATCCAAAAATGGCTTATTATCATCTCCTCCAATGATGAGCAAAACAACATAAAACAACAAATATAATTTTGAATCAACAGATCCAGCTATGATTTTGAATAAATAAGACATAATTTTGAATCAAGAGAGAATGACAAGCTGGTGAGTATGAAATCAAGTAAAAAAAAAAACTACAAATTGAACAAACTCAAATCTTGTCGTTTGTGCACACATCACTCCATCGTCTTCATTTCTAAGCAACCGCTTCAAAGTCGAAGCCTTAACCCTTAAAAATAATAAAATTATCTTAGACTAGTTTTTAATATCTAACAAGGGACATGAGTGTATGGCTCTAGGTCTCAATGAGTATGTTTATTTATTTATAGATAAATTTTGAACTTAATAAATTGAATTACAGAGAGGCTGCCTCTAATAATATCGTTCTTTATTTCTTTTTGGGAAAAATCCCACACAAAAAGAAGTTTAGAAATATAAAAAAGATTAAATAATGTTTTGAATTTTGATAATAAATAAGATCTTTTTACATTTTTTTATTCTCTTCTAATAATAATTTTAGAATTTTACATAAAGTTATAATAAGTTCAGATAAAGTATTCACAAATCTCAAAGTGTTTATGACAAATCTCAAAGTGTTAATAAGTTCACATAAGGTTTTATAATATATCTTTTATGATAATTTTTATTAGAAAAAGTGTTAATGACAAAAATTTTGCCAAAAAAAATTTAATTTAAGCTTTTAAGTAACTTTTAAGCTAAACAATTTATATAACCACCAAGCAATTATTAGCTTTTTCTTAAAATCTTTTTTTTTTCAGCTTTAGCTAAAAACAAAGAGGATCCAAAGCTCAAGTGTCCTATAGAAGCCTTGATCAAGATTGTATCCAATAGTAAGATGACACTGGGTAAAAAAAAACTAATTAAGTCACAAAAAAGCTCAAGGCCCAACTTTCCTGAATAGGGCTTAGGGTCCCACTCAATAATTTTTGGTTCAAATGCACTTAAAAGAATAAGCCCAAACTCAACATATGTTCAAAGCCTGGCCCACCCAGTCCTTTTACTGAGCCCGTCGTACTTCTTTTCGGCCAGTGGATCTCTCGACTTCTAAGGGCTTAAAGTTATAGTGTTATACAGATAGGTCTGCGTTATTGAGGATTTGTTAGGACTTACACATTCCTTTCGATGTGGGCTTAGAAGCTTTTCCTAACCCTTAAAAAAGACAACCTACAGTCAAAGTACCCCTTTAATTCTCTTAGTTTATACTAACTTCTCTTAATAACCAATGAGGGTTGGCACAAGTGATAAACGACTTGTGTCGCTTAAGCAGGGTCTCGAGTTCAAGCCTTGTGAATGCAAAAAACCCTCATTGGGAAACTCTCCCACCATAGCCAGGTGCGCGACGCGGGTCAGATCCGGATTAGTCAGGGCGAAACTCTGGATACTGGATGGGCAACCAAAAAAAAAAAAAAACTTCTCTTAATATAAAAGTTGGTTGGGATTTGATTTAATCCTTAATATAAGACCTTGATTCATTTTGTCTCTCTAGTTTATAAATTTTTTCTAAGGTATTATTATTGATTGCACTCAATATTTCTATCTAAGAGTAGTTATGATGAAAGATGATATTTTAGGAAAAACAACCTATATTTATTCCAAATAACTAACATGACTAACTTCTTTAATCTAACAAAATTAAGTTATCCTTTGATAAGATGTGGATCACATCTTTAGTTGGAGTTGAACGGTATATGTCATGATACTAATCATAACTATATCATTTATAAAGATAATAACGAAGAAAATGATGATGAAATGCTATTCTTCAATTTTAGATCAATTTGTGTAATTATTATGAACTTGTCGATTGTTAAATAATCACTTTAAACAATAGAATATAGAAAATTTAACTAATATAATGATATTTTTTAAATTTAATTTTTTTTAAAGAAAAGCTGGGATTTCTTGGTCCATGTCCTAGGACTAAATTGCATCCTAGCCAAAAACTGGGATGGGGGTATCCTAGTCTAACCCTGAGTTTTGAACATCCCTAATTTTTGTTGCTAGTGTTGTTTTAAAAAATGATATTTAATATGTCATTATTCCTATTTGAAGATGTTTAAATTGTTGGTTATAATTAGTTTTGATGATGTCTTATATAAATGTTATTAGCAAGAGCAAAGAGCAAAAAGTTTATATCATATACATTACTAATTACTACATTTAATGTAGATTTGTTTATGTGGAGAAAGAACAAGAGAAGAAAAGAAAGAAGAGTTGAATCATGGAGAATGATCAAGAAAATAGAAGAAAGAAAGAAAAACTTGCCAAATGGAATGAGAACAATCATCATACAAGTTTTTAGATTGATTCTTGAAGTCTCCACGATCAAATGGAAGCTAAAATGACTCAATTCGGAGTCAAAATGAGCAAAATCGAGCTGTCAGGAAAATATGCATGAAAACTAGAGTTCTCACTTAAGAACTGGAGTTCTTGGGACAAAACTCGAGTTCATTTTTTAAAACTCTAGTTGAGAACTCGAGTTCTCACTTAAGAACTCAAGTTCGTGATTATTCCAGCAACTCTGTTTATCTCTGTTTCACATTCAGCCTGGGAGACCTCTGGCAATTCGACGATCTCCCAAATCAGAGATCGTATTGAGGTAAAACCAATTTTAGATGCAACTAGACATCCAATGCGTCATTTTGACAAAATTTCAAGTCCAAAGAAGATCAGATGAGAGAGCATTGAATTTCGGAAGTTGCACCATCTGTCACCGTCACACAGCAGAGCGAGGTTCGGTAATTTGAGCATATCTCACAAAATACACATCGGAATGAGCTGAAATCAGTGGCATATGAAACTAGACTCATATACCTTTCCAAAAACATAAAGATCACAGAAAACAAAGATCAAATGAGAGAGATATGATTTTTGGAAGTTGAGAGTCTGTTCAGGATTGTGCAAAAACAGTGGTTCAAGAACAACTTTTATTAATCTGATCATAGTGTTCAACATACAATGAGTTTGGAGCTGATTCTTGTTACATTGGAAAGAAGACTTGAAGAGCTTTATGAGCATGGGTGGTTTGCCAAAATTAAAGTTATATTGAAGACGTTACGCCCCTAGAATCTAGCCTTTATGCAGCCAAAGTTTTCTTGGTTTAAAACTTAAGTTCTAAGAAGTTTAACAGATCAGTTCTCAATCTATCAAATTGAGAACTCGAGTTCTTGGTAGTAGAACTCGAGTTCGCGGCCTTTGCATCGCACAAATCTTTCAAAAATCAGAAAGGGTTATGAGAACTAGAGTTC
This sequence comes from Acacia confusa, assembly GCA_037074495.1. Lineage (NCBI taxonomy): Eukaryota > Viridiplantae > Streptophyta > Magnoliopsida > Fabales > Fabaceae > Acacia > Acacia confusa. The sequence goes on along the minus strand of CM073509.1, from coordinate 30,526,827 downwards.
TTGGGTAATGAAGTAGAGTTTGGAACTAGAGTTCTTGTTTGAAAACTCTAGTTCTTCCTTTTATCATCGAACAAAGTCCTCAAGAACTAGAGTTCTTGGTATAAGAACTCGAGTTCGCGAGTTGTGTCTCACTGGAATTCTTTGAACAGCAAAAGAGAGTTTGAGAACTAGAGTTCATTAGTCAAGAACTAGAGTTCTTGGTCTAAGAACTCAAGTTTGCGAAATTGGCTCATTCAAAATTCTTCAAGGAACTCAAGAACTAGAGTTCTTGAACAAGAACTAGAGTTCGTAACTAGAGTTCTTGTAAGAGAACTAGAGTTCTTCATTTTGGAAAACAACTGGGTCTCTTTCGAAAGCACAAGAACTAGAGTTCTTATTCAAGAACTAGAGTTCTTGAGAAAGAACTAGAGTTCTTCACTTTAGAAAACATCTGGGTTTCTTTCGAAAGACTAAGAACTAGAGTTCTTATTTAAGAACTAGAGTTCATGACTAGAGTTCCTGTTTAAAAACTCGAGTTTCTTCATAAATCAGTCTATGCGCAAAACAAGAACTAGAGTTCTTGCAAGTAGAATTCGTAAATCACTTCTAGTAAATTTTGAAATGATCTGAACTTAAGTCAATACTTCCCATAGCGATTAATAATCATTTATAAAACATTTTTAACTTGTTTGCTAGTGATTTCAGGGTTCAAAATGAAGCATTGATTGAAAAGTAGATTAAAGCAAATGCTCACGTCACAAGCATTTATTGTGCAGCAGATAAACAGATCAACATTTGGAATAAACGCTGCAGTAGAACAAAACATTCTTCCAAGACATACTTATTCCGGCTATCAAGTACAATCAACGGGTAACGCATTTGATGAATCTAGCGAAGCACTTGACAGAACAAGTAACGACAAGTCTAACAGCTATATTTCAACGGCTACTTCCAACGGTCATATTCTACTGGAAGAATGCTTAACAGTCAAATTCTCTTCATCAACTATAAAAGAAAAAACATTCAAAATAGAAGGTGAGACACGAGACTACAGTTGCATCGTCAAATGCCTACTTTGACATTCATAGCACTTACTCTCCGAATATCTCAATGATTGTATAATTACTTGAGAGAGTGAGATTATTTGTCATGTACTTCAGTGCTTATCTTATCCACTTCTGATAGAGAAGATTTATTGTAATCATTTTATTTGGGAGTTACTCAAGATTGGGTTATCTTGAGTGGGAAACTGATTATATCCTTACGGTGTGTGAGGGGGGTATCTCAGTTAGAGATTTGGCTTCACAAGTGTCTGGGTAAACTTGTGGGTTGTAAAGGCTTCTCTTGTGCCTGGATTAAACAAGAAGATATAGTGGATTGAAATCTCAAGTGGAGCTTGGGGACTGAACGTAGGTCAAAGATTTGGCTAAACCGGGATAAATCATAGTTTGCATATTCTTTTCCCTAAACTCTTATCTTCCTAGCATATATACTTGAATGTCTGACAAGTGCTTTATAAATTATTATTGTCATACAAATTGTTTTCAATAAGTTGCGAAAAGATTTTCAAAGTTATCAAAAGTTTTTTTTTGACACCCAATTCACCTCCCTCTTTGGTGACAGCCAGGTCTAACATAAATGTCTAAATGCATTTTCTTTTCTTTTCTTTCTTTTTTTGAATTTTAAGGGTAGACACTAATAGCTTGAATTACAACAAGCGGTATCAAACGCGTGACCTCTCACCAATAAGGGAATACCCATACACCACTAGGCTAAGAGGTCTTTAGTTTTAAATGCATTTTCTGCATTCATATGCTAAGTGGTCAAAATCCCAACCTCTTGGACCCATTCTACATTTCTTCCTAAATAAATAAAATATAATATCATTTTTTGTTACATAACACCATATCATATTTTATAGGCTAAAATATACCTTTTATCCTTTAAATTTACATGCGGTATATTTTTTGTCTTTTAATTTTATAAAGTATACTTTTAGTTCTATAATTTTAGCACCGTTAACGTTTCTAACAGAAATTGCTAATGCAACTAACTCAAGTGATGACTTTGAAAACTTAAGCGATGACTATGCAATTAAATGTTATTAATCTTAAATTTAAAATGTGTAAACTGAAAATTATTTAAAATCCTAATGAAGTAGTCAATATCAAAATTGTGATTGTGTTAAAAAATTTTAGTTTAATAATCCAAATATTAAAACATCAATTTTATTTGCAGCAATTTGTTTGTTTTATTTTAATAATTTAAATATATTATATAAATAAAATTAAAAATTAGATAATTTTTCTCAGTTCCACAATTATCACTTGAGTTTAGTGCGTCAACATTTTCAGTTGCCAACATTAACAACGTCAGAAATACAAGATCAAAATTATACTTTATAAAGCTAAGGGACCAAATGTATACCTTTTGTAAAACTTAAAAGACTAAGAGTATACTTTAACTTATTTTATATATACCATGATTATTGCATATACTTTATTAAATGACATTTTTTTTGGTTTTAAAAGAGAATAAATTTTTTATATATTGAAAGCATGTAATATTACTAAAAACTTGAATATTTTACGTATCCTTATTATGAAAAATATTCTTAGTTGTGTGTGCGTGCACACATACACATATATTTAATTATTAGACTAAAGAATATTTTTAGTCCTTTAAATTTACATGAGGTATATTTTTAATCCCTTAACTTTATAAAGAATACTTTTGATCTTATAATTTTAACATCGTTAATGTTGCTAACGGAAAATGCTTACACAACAAGATCAAATGATGAGTGTGTAATTAAATGTTATTAATATTAAATTTAAAATATATGCAAATTAAAAAATATCTAAAAATATAATGAAGCAGTCAATATTAAAACCTCGATTGTATTATAAAATTTATTTTGATAATCTAAATATTATAAAATTTAGTTTGATAATCTAAATATCAAAACCTTAATTTCATTTGCAACAATTTTTCGTTTACTTTAGTTTAATAATCTAAATATATTATCTTAAAAAATTAAAACTTAAATATGTTTTGCTAGCTGCAAAGTCATCATTTAAGTTTGTTGAGTCAACATTTTTCATTAGTAACATTTACGGTGTTAAAAATATATGATTAAAACTATATTTTATAAAGTTGAGGGATCAAAAGTATACCTTATATGAAACTTAAAGGACTAAAAGTATACTTTAATTATTATATAATTTTTAATTTTTTTAGGATTTATATATTTATTATATCATATTATAAAAGCATTTTAAATTATTTCAATAATTATTAAAATTTTAAAAAATTAAAATAATAGATTTTTTTAATATAAACATTTATTTTGAAACTCCCCAGAAAAAAAAAGGTCATCAAAGCAAAAAGAAAACGAACAACTTTGACCTTTAGCCTCCTAATTTGATTCTTTATGTCATATGCATCAGTCCAATCATTTTGATATTATCATCTTCCAGGAGGTATCCCTCTAAGGGGTTGGCACAAGTGGTAAATGGCTTGTGTTGCTTAAACAAAGTCTCAAGTTCGAGTCTTATGAATGAAGAAAAGCCCTATTTGGAGACTCTCCCACCATATCCAGGTGCGCAATGTGAGTCGAATTCGGATTAGTTAGGACGAAGCTCTGGATATCGAATGGGTAACAAAAAAAATAAAATAAAAAGTGCCTCCTTTAAGACAAGGATTCATGACCCAGAAGGATTTAGCAGGATTTTCTATATATATATATATATATATATAAAATTAGCAGGATTTTATACCACCAAACCAAGTATGTTGGTAGTCCAATCTTCTTCTTCTTCTTCTTCTTTTTTTTTTTTGGTAAAGTAGTCCAATCTTTTGCAACATTGATTTATGCATTTCATGGCCCAATTTTCCTTGCCACCCACCAATTATCAAAGTGGTGAAAATTGATTGGGGTGGCGCAAAATGGCTACATTTTAAAAATTTTCAGACAACATCAAACCAAAAAACACTTTGAAGGCGATGTTGCATATTAACCCTTTTTCCTTTTGAGCTTACTCAATGATACATACACATCAGTTACAATGTCTCGTTGTTATTATGAGATAACTTCTGCTTGTGACTTTTAAGAGAAAACCTCAAGCATATTGAATACGCGGGTAGTGCTTATTTATAATTCTACAAATTCAATATACCTCAGAGAGACGTCAAATCTTTGTCAGCACTAAAGGCTAGGAGTGTTATTTATACACACATCTATGTTATTTTATCCCCACGTATATATTTGGTTGACCCTTTCACTCAACCGCCGTGTAATGTCTTCCAGTATTTCTATGCATTTGCCAGTTGCCACTTGTCACCAACTTTTCATCTGCTGGCCAATTAAGACTTATAGAGACAACAATCTTCATTAGTGCCAGCAATCTTTATTACTCTAAAATTCATTCAAACTTGCTTCCTTGTACTGCAAACATTCCATTACCGCTCAGATTGGCTCCTCTTTCTGGTTTGCCTCGGTAAAAAAAAAATGGAAGGAAAAATCACCATGGTTCAGAGTTGTTATTGAAGAAGTTTCTGACATAAGAAGGACCACTCCATCCTTGTTCCATCAAGATTAGATTCAAGCGCATAATCAGTTTATCTACGGCTTCTTCTTCTATGCTGCTCGCCGAGCTCAATGACTCTGTTTGCATGGATGAGCTCTACAAAAAAACAAAAAACAAAAATGGAACTCATTTCATTTGGGTCTCCAGGAAAAGCATTCATTTTGTGTGCGCGTGTCTCACAGGTTTATAATAGTACCTTCATATCCTTGTACAATTTCATATATTCCAGGGCCTGTTCATAAAGTCCACAATGATAGAGAAGAGTTCCGTAATCTCTTAACTCATTTGCATCAGATTTCAGAAGGATTATACGTTCGCAAGCTGAAAGAGCAGGGAAAACTTGACGCATAAGCTAATATACTCTCTTGCATAGCTGATGGTAAACTTTTACAGCCAAATATTAAGCATATATTGCATGTTAGGATATTATAGTGGGTATATTGCTGGTAGTTTCAGGTACCCATTATTCGAGATCAGCAACAGTAACAAAAAAGACAGACATGCAACAATATGCATTTATTATTTTGATTGCTTTAGTGTTTCCAGAACTGCGTAATGTAGTATTCAACCATAGCTATCTAAATTAATAAAATCCCTTTACTTTTGCAGTAGACCCCATCCCCCACTCCTCACCTGGATCAATTGGGATGAAAAACAGAGTGAAAGAGGAGAGAGGAAACATTGGGTTATATCTAGGTTCCTGTTCCTTCAAACTAGCACCTTCAAGAGATAGTTTGGCGTCTAGTTACATCATAAATCTAAGTAATCAACAATCACAAACCTTAATATATAGCAAAAAGCAAACATTATTTTGTCTACTTTTGCAACTTTCCTCTCTTAACACATCAAATTCTGTGCCACCAACACATATTGTAAGTAGAAACCCGGGGGGGGGGGGGCGCGGAATTGTTGTACATGGGAAATCTCTGCCCATTCTCCAGGTTCCAGTATTTAGAGAGAATAACAGAAAAAGAAAGGGCACAATTTCATACCAGCCAATGAACGCCTCATGTCCCCCAAGCGTACGCTGGTCCAAACACCTCGACCTAACCTATGTTGAGCAGCCTTAGCAGATGCTAGTTGAGAGCCACTGCAGATTATCAACTTTAAAACAAGTTCTCATATAATGTAAAAGTAATACATAGAACAAATGACAAATACGAAATCACTATAAAAATACCTTTCTCCTATAAAATCTGATCTGTCAACACAGTTAGCAGCATGTGCCGCCCTTAAGAATAAGCTTTTGGTTTGATCATGTTGAAAAGGCCAGAATGCATGCTTGAGATTATTCAGGATCTGCACAGAGAAGCTAATGAGTTCCTAGATGATAGACTAATGCAGGTAAGAAAGTCGATGACGATGGAGAATGATAAATATAGGAGTGACCTAGTTCAACAAAGATTTTGAAGCAAACATGTCAATTTCACATGAAAGAACCAGTCACTAAAATGCAAATAAAAATTGGATTTTCATTATTTGAGTCAGTCAACATTATTGTCAGTACAATAGTTATATTGGTTTACAGTAAAAGTAATTTTACAATTTAAATGCTGAATTAAAGAAACAATGGTGGCTTTTGCTTAGATGTTCACACTGACTTTTAACTTACTATCAAATAACATACAGCTTAGAATGTATGTAGCAGAAGCTTCTGTTAATCATATGCTTTCTCATTAAAGATGTTACACTGAATCAGTCAATAAGCAAGGGCTGCAGAGTCCACAATATACTACCAAAAGCAAGTTTATAAATACATTTTTGAAGGAAAAAATTCAATTCATTCCAGCAAAGACGGAAAGTACGTGGCCACTGTTAATGCTGTTAAACAATTAGCAAACCGAAAATCTATTTCTGTAAAATAGTAAAAGACAACATGGCACTGCACTGGATATACTGAACAAAGAAAGTTAAAGAAACAACAGCAATCACAAATCACCTCATATAACAGGTTTTCTGAAGTCATTATGTGTGCCTGGTCTGATTCCTTGGTTTTTTGTTTATGGTAACCTCTGGGAAGGCTATGATCATCGTGAGGAAAGAAAATTTCAGCATCAAAGCTCACAAGCCCCCATAGACGAAGCATTTTCAGAATTTCTGAGTATATAAGTGCAAGCATTGCAGCTGATCCTGAACGATGTGTCAAAACCTGCTCAACATATTACTGTAAATATACTAAATACTTTACTCATAACAGGCTTCTCTTAAAGAAGAACTAAAAGATATGAGTAATATATATAATATACTGAGTGAAGATATAGGGCTTGTGACTCTATCTGACTTGATCTGGTTCTTCGAAAACCCTGTGAAGAATAAAGAAGAGTTCAAGAAAAGGCCATTATGAGAAGAGGCAACAATTGACCCATAATTTTGATTAAGAAGCAAGTGATTAATCAATATAAGAATCATAATATGGCCAAAATCACATTCTTCAACTCAGAAAAAGAGAACATTTAAGAGAAGTAATTAGTTTCTATAGAAGTATTATGCTTTAGTATATATTGTGGTTGAGACTAGACTACAATTCATTATATCATTTTCTGTAAGGAATTTTGAGCAGAAAGTGCATGTCACAAGCAGTTAATTTACAGCTGTCGAATAATCAAGCTTTATCTGTTAATAAAATGCTGAGCCTGAGATGAATCAAACAGCTAACATTTAAGTTTAGGAAAAATATTATAAGTTTGGATAATCAGTCCTAGGCTAGGTCTCATTATTCATTCATAATAATTTGCTATTTGCATATAAAAATCCTTAATAGTCCATTCTTAGGCTACACTTGGCTTGTATCATGAAAATTCATGAGCATACCTTGTGACCATACAGATATCTTTCTAAACTGTCTAAAAGATTCTCTGGGGATGAATCAAATGATGGGCTGTAGTGAGGACAGTATTCCATTGAAAGATCATCCAATCTTTCGATGAAAGCATCGACCGGGAGTGGAACAGAAGAATGTGAAACAAGAGAATCATCCTCTGCACCTATACATAAAGCAGTTCTTCCCAGGTCAACACATCTATTGATGCTGATACTGGTTTCCCTCTCAATACCACAGAATTTCTGAATCTGTAAACAGAATTCCTTCCTGGCTTCCTGCTCATCCACCGTTGATGCATCAAATCACTACCTTCTTAAAAGTTGAAATTCAAAACCCAAATTTCGAAAGAATTAAGGTAAAACTAACTTTTCCATCAAAACAAAGCGAAATAGGCTTGAAATGAATATGATAAATCAATAATACATCAAAATTACACGATTAGCGAAGAATTAGCACATTAATGTACATGAAGATTCCAAAAAAATAACATTTAGAAAATAAAAGGTACTAAAAGAAAAGTTCAATTACTGAAATTCAGCTGAAATCAAATAACTAGAGGTTCTAATTTTACCTGAATCAACAACTCGAAATAGCATAAAACTTGGTAAACCAAATGAGAAAATTGAAGGAAGAAATGATAATTACTCTGGCATGAGTAGTGTCGATTCCAGATGAATCAAGAGTATCGTGCAAGACGAGCTTGAGGTCGCAGGGAGCATACTTTAAATCGGAGCCCCCATGACAGACAATTCGAGAAGAAGAAGAAGAAGGAAATCGAAAAGAGAAAAAGTTGAATTTGGAGGAAGAGAATGGAGTCAAAGAATTCATGGCTGATCCTGAGGCCTCAAGCCAGAGTGTCGAGACTAGAGACGATGATAGGCAAATAACTGAACAACAGATTTTTGTTTTGTTTTGTTTTGTTCCCCCGAACAACAGATATTTATTATCCAATACACGTTTTTCATCCCTAGTCGGCTAGTCCAAAAACCAGTGTCAATATAAAATCTCGGGTTACACCCTACATTTGTGTTATACCTATTGTCTCTTCTTACCTTGGATGCTCAAAAGGTTAATATTATTGTGGATGAGGCTCCTCCTTCAAGTTCTATTGTTGAGGGGATTTAATTTGTGTTTTGTTAGACTTTTGTATCCCCTGATGGGTGGCTCTGTTAGACTTTCCCTTCTGTTATGTCCTTATGTTGTAATTGTGGTGACTTTATGGTAATATCAAGTATCTTTCTCCCGCGCCCCGCCCGGGGGATATATATAGCTGATTTGATTAATTTTAAAAACAATATGTATTTTTTATAATATCATAATTATTTTTCTTAATTATTTTGTTTTTTTTTCCTTTTCTTTGTTGCTGAATGGGTATCAATATTAAGAGAAAATTGATAAATACGAAAAATACATCATATTCATAACAAAACTTAATATTCTAAATATGCCATATTAAGAATTGTGAGTAATAACATTAGCAGAAGTGACTTTTTTCAATTTGATTTTTGCAAACTTAAGCTCGAATAAAAGTTATATTGTAATTGAGATTTATGTTTGAATTGACAGTAATAGAAGTGACTTTTTTTTAAATCTGAAACTTGTTTGGATTATTATCTTAAAAGTAAGTTTAGATGAAAAAAATACTAAAAATGACATGAGTTTCTATTATATGTATATAATTTGACAATTGATATATTATTGGGAAAAATTTGTAAATTCTAAGAAACAATACCCACTATTAAAATGTTTGTTTGAGTTAGTGTTCAGAAAACACTCTCATGCAAATTGAGATAAAACTCTTTTTATATACTTACCTCATATATCGTAAATCGTGTTGGAAAAATATCTTCTACCACCTTCCTAAACTGTACTCACAACTCCCACTATGTTTTGTTTTTTTTTAAAAAAAAAAATTTGGCCGAGCATCTTAAGTAGAGCTGGGAATCAGGGCCAGCCCATGAAAGGTCAGGGCCGGCCCTTCAGGGCCCGGAGTAAGAAAAATACCTATTTTTCAAAGCCCGGCCTAAGAACACCAAGGCCAGGGCTAGCCCGCAGGGCCTAGAAATTACTATTCCAAATTTTAACAATTTTTCCTCTACTTTTTTTTTAAAAAAATATAATTAGTAAATTACAACACGAATCATTCAATAAATAAGCACAGTCACTAATTCATAATCAAAAGCAAACTATGTTCACAAATAACTCACATAAAACATAAAAAACATATCACTAAGTGACATTAGTACGATAACTATTATTGTCATCATCTTTATTACTATCATTGATTTTAACGACATTTAATTGTTTTTCACTTTGAGTAGTAGCCTCTAGCTCATGAGTAAGAATATCATGAAATTCTTCTCCCGCATCATAAACACATCCATAATCTTTATTTGCAACAAATAATAAATCAAATCATAAAATTAGAGTATAATTATTATGTATTTATAGTTAAATGGATAAATAACTCTATAACAAATACAATATATATATATATATATATATATATATATATATATATATATATATATATTAATAAATTTAAAAAGAAAAAAAAGAAGAAAAAGCTACAGTGAAAAGGCCTACAGGGCTGGCTCGAGGCCCTTCAGGGCCGGCCCATTTAAACCCGAGGCCTGTTAAGGCCAGCCCTCCAGGGCTAATTTCAAATAACTCGTTCATTTTTCAAGTCCGACCCTTAAAGGGTCAGGGCTTAAATGGGTCAGCCCAATGGGCTTGACCCGTTTTCCCGGCTCCAATCTTAAGGCCTCCACTTTCTTCTCAAATAGGCCATTAGTCTTTGCCCTCTCTATTCTTTTGGTTATAACATGTTTTATTATTTTTGTGACCATGAGTACCGATTAATAATTTGATGTTTGATGCTTATAAGAACTATTTATCTACGATGAATAAATTAAGAAAACTAAATAAGTTATTTAATTAAATTATTTCGCTTAGCTTTTAAGAATGTTGTTAAATTAATATTGCAAGGCTCTTGAAATTTCAAAATTACTAATAGATCCCAGGAGTCTGAAGATAATATAATGTTATAATGCAATTGTGAGAATACCTAATTACCCTAATATAATAGGTAAGGAAGAACATTGACAAGTAGAGGTGCCTCAATTGACTGAGTTAAAATGCCTTGATTAACAACTATTATGGCATTTATTAATAACTAATGTCAACTTATACAACTCATTTGTTATTGACAATTAAAGTGATTATATTAACAACTATCCCAATGCTATTTTATATGAAATGCATTTAGTTGGGAATTGCCCATCGCTTGGTAATTTCACAATTACATTACTTTCATATTTCTTAGAACGTGATAGTAATTTTGAAATTTTAAGGGATTTTGTAGCATTAAATTGTCTTCTTTTGACTAGGGTGCAATTTTTTTTTAAAAAAAATTACTCGGTTAAAATGTAACTTTTCTGATTTTAAGTAAAAACATTTAAAATCATATCATAATCAAAAGGGTTAAGGTGAAAAAATGCACACAATCTTTTCTCTCAGGAGTGTTCAGCACCATAACCCTTTTTTTGGGTGCAAAAATACATATGACATTACGTTTTGAGAGCAAAAATACCACGGGCCGCTAGTTGACCAGATGTTGACTGTTAAGTCTGACGAAATGAACAGTAATGCGGGTAAAATTATTATTTTGCCTTTAGTTTTAAGCTAAAATTACCATTTTACCTCTACTTTTAAATTTTTTTTTTAAAAACACTAAAATAAACTCTTTCTCGCCGGTAGGCCCCACCACCGCCGCCCGCCGCCCGCCGCCCTCTCCATTGTCGGTGGCCGGCGGCTTTTTTTTTTAAATAACCAAAAACTAAAATAACCCCTTCCTCGCCGGTGGGCCCCACCACCGGCCACTGCCATCCCACCGTCAGCGACCGACGGCCATTTTTTTAAAAATAATTTTTTAAGAAAACAAAAAACTAAAATAACCCTTCAGCCGCTGATGGGCCCTACCACCGGCCACACCACGGTCGCGGCCGCCCTCCCCACCACCGGCGACCATATTCGGCGGTTTTTTTTAAATAATTTTTTTAAAAAATAAAAAAACTAAAATACACCGCCGTCGCTGCGAAGTTTTTTGTTTTTCTAAAAAAATTATTTAAAAAAAAAAGTCGCCGGAGGTGGTGTGGCAGATGGTGGGGCCCACCGACGATGGAGGGGTTATTTTAGTATTTTAAAAAAATTATTTAAAAAAAAAAGCCGCTAGAGGAGGTCACCGATTGCCGGTGGTGGTGTGGCCAGTGGTGGGGCCCACCAGCGAGGGAAGGGTTATTTTAGTTTTTTGTTTTTTTAAAAAATTATTAGAAAAAAAAGCCGCTGGAGGATGTTGCCGAAGGTGGCCGGCGATGGCGAGGGTGGCGGCCGGCGGTGTTGTAACACCCCCAAATTCCTAACAGTTATAATGACATAAAATAATGATCGTTTTTATAAATAATATTGAAATTTATACCAAAATTCAAAATAACTAAATTTGGGAAGTGTTACTGCCACACTTGTATGGGCCAAGTGTAAGGCTTCTTATTACATGAAATAAATCTAAACTTAAACATAAAGTTTATTTTGAAAAAATAAAAGAAAATAAATAACTAGAATTCATTGCCCGTCTTCCTCACTTCTCACTGCTAGCCCCAACTTTTGAAACTTGTTTCACTGAAACTCTGCTCCCCCAAAAGATCATTGTAGTCCAAGAACACAAACATCAGCAACGCTGGTAATCCTAATTAAGTAAAGATAATATAAAATAAAATAAAATAAATAAGTAGATAAATAAATAAATAAAGTTAAAATAATTTGAAATAAAATAAAATATTTATAAAACAAAATAATCACAAAATAATCACAAAATAAAATAAAATAAAAACAACTTATATATGTATAATTAAAAGGTGCCATTGTTTATAAAATTTTCTAGTGGGAAGAGAACCATGGTAGATCCGGGAAACCCTGCCAGTCTACCCTGTGATCTGGGAAACCTTGCCAGTCACAATTCATCAAAATTGGCCATATCAACATTTCTTCCTAGTGTGCACACTTTTTCCGAAAGTTGCTACTAATGTCCCAGGAAACCCTGCCAGACACCACTTTGGGAAGAACGGATACTATCGGTTCACATCAAATAATTTTTCGAAGGCAAAAAGCCTAAAGTTTGTGTTCATCATTTTAGGAGGTACCATCCCAAAGCTATCCTCCCACTGCTAATTTATTTTAAATATACTCATAATAAAATTCATAAATTATTTCTATACACTATAGTGCCCAAATTGGGTTTATTAATAAACCAAAATTGACATTTTGGCAAAGAACAATTTATCTCCATCTGCAACATAAACCCTAAACTTATAGGCTTTTATCAGCCAACGCCCACAACAATTTGTCAAACCCGAAACTATTGTTTCCCCCTCCTTCAAAAGCTTGCCAAGTTCTTATGCAAATTACTATTAGAAATATAATGTCTATAATAATGGACGGACATCACTTAATTCACATGATCACATAATTGACTTTGATTAAAGTTGGCCGACACAAGTAACAAAAAAAAATCGAAGAATTCGTACGAGATTAATGGCGGCAATCTGATGAATTCCTAGACACTCGAACCATATATAACCAACTATTATACATTCAATTTTGTTCTCATATCACGATAGAAGATTTCTTTTGTTTGTTTGTTTTTTTTAATAACAACTTTGAAGACTCAAGAGGCAAATAATACATTAATTTAAGCACGTTTGATTATTCATACTCACACTGTGAAATTGAAACAACAACATATTTTTGTACCCTAGGTAATCAATATTCAAAAACCCATAACGTAAATGCAATATCAAAGAGAAAATACAATAGAGATAATGAAATGAGAAATAATCAATGGGGAGAGTTTTCCAAAGGATTATGACATGTAGAAATAGATTTCTATTGTTCTAGGGATTATGATTACCTGGTCTCCGTGTTTGCTAAACTCCTAGGAGAGTCGTTTGCCGCAGAGTTTACAGAGAAAGTAAGGAGAAGAGAAATAATGAGTTATAGCTAGGGTTAAGCGACTAGACCTAAACTTATAAGTAAATTTTAGGGTTTAGCTATGGGCTGGGCTCTGTGGGTTAGGCACTTTAGCTGTTGCTAATTAGTTGTGTTGCAAAATAGCCGTTGTGTTGATTGTGTTGATACAGCCGTTGTCTTCTTGATACAACCGTTGTTGTTGTTGTTTGCAGGCGAAGGTAGAGGTCACTTGACCGTTGGCATTTTGGCACTTGTCTGCTAGCAGTTTGAAATTCCTAAAGCATAGCGCCAACATTCTTTTCTTATTGTCCTCAAGAGAAAGAGAACGAGAGTGTTTTTGTATTTGACCGTTAAAGTTCTGCAATTCTGCAAGAGAATTTTGTCACTCTGTTTCTGTTTTTGCTTTTCATCAGATATAATAAGTGCTGATGACATCATCATCTGCCTTTTTGATAAAGTATAAGAATTCCTGATATGATAAGATAAACTTCAAGAAATGTGGTTAGCAACAACTATAACAATGTAATAATAGAAAAAGAGATGAACCAGATATACATCATTCATATCAGAAGTGATCGCACAAAAATCGAAAAAACATATCAGTTTAAGAGCTGTCAACCTCGAGGTTCACGAGTCAACCTCGAGTTTTTGCCCAACCTCGAGGTTTTCTTTTTAACCTCGAGTTTATGTGAGATCAGATGGGAAATTCAGAAGGCCATATGATATGAAGCAAACCTCAAGATTACATTCTTAACCTCGAGTTTTGTCAAAACCTAGAGGTTACATTTCTAACCTTGAGGTTTAGTCTAAGCAGTGAAGAATCGTGGTCAGCGAAAAAGCAGATGCAACCTTGAATTTATGAAATCAACCTCGAGTTTTAGCTTAACCTTGAGTTTGGTTTATGAACCTCGAGTTTTTACAGGGAACTTTCAGAAGTGATCTAAGTGCTAAAACCTCGAGGTTTATTTTGTAACCTCGAGTTTTAGCCGAACCTCGAGGTTAGTAATCAAACCTTGAGGTTGGTACGAGGATCATCAAAAGATCACTGAGACCTGGAACCTTGAGGTTGAATTTCAACCTCGAGTTTTGGCTTAACCTTGAGGTTTAATCTCCAACCTCGAGTTTTTATGACAGCCAAGTTTTGGTTCCCGTTTCTTATGTTTTTGACAGATAAGCTAAATTCCTTGATTAAGCCAAGTCATCATCAAAACATGGAGCTAACAGTGGGGAGGGCGGCGGCGAGTGGTGGTGTGGGGCCCACCGGTAGGGAAGGTTTATTTTAGTGTTTTTTTTAAAAAAATTTTAAAACTAGGGGCAAAATGGTAATTTTAGCTTAAAACTAAGGGCAAAATGGTAATTTTACCTGGGTCACTGTTCATTCCGTTAGACTTAACGGTCAATGTTTGGTCAACTAACGGCCCGTGTTATTTTTGCTCCCAAAACGTAATGTTGTGTGTATTTTTGCACCAAAAAAGGTGATGGTGCTGAGCGCTCATGAGAGAAAAAGTTATGTGCATTTTTGCACCTTAACCCTAATCAAAATGTTAGGCACTAGCTAGAGGGAAGTAGCCATAGCCATCATTTAACTATTGGAGCTCTGGTCTGTGTCTTATTCAAAAATGTAGTATTTTCTGTTCCCTAATTTTGCACTTTACCTAGACATGTCAGCCGTTAAACTTGATTCTTGATGTCTTTTATGGGGTGTTTGGTTTGAAGAGAGGGAATCGAATAGAATAGGAGAGAAGTGAGAGTATTGATCAAATTACTATTAATGAGAAGAATATTCTTTTTTCTTGAAAGTGTATTTTTAGAATATTAAAATTTTTTCATAGACTATTTAATAAAGATGAGAGAAAAAAATTCTTTCTCCTCCCTCCCCCAACCAAACAAAATCTTAGAAAAATAGAGGGGTGTTGAGGGCAGCAGTTTTCTTGCCTAATCAAAGTTATTAAAACTGGACTGGTCACTGAATCGATCGAGGTATTACGTTGTGGGTCAGACTAGAGTCAAACCGAAACTAAACTGGAACCAAACCTGCAAAAGAGTGAAGATTTCAGGTTATTAATATAAAAATATAAAATTATAAAAAGAAATATTAAATTCCTTTAACTTTGGCTCTTTCCCCAAAGGTTTGAAACGAAAAGTACCAATGAATAAATGCAAGCACGTGACAATGCATAAAAAGTAAAATCTAGGAATGACTACTTAGAGTTCTGAAATTTGAAATCTCGACAGAAGA
Organism: Acacia confusa; assembly: GCA_037074495.1. Taxonomy (NCBI): domain Eukaryota; kingdom Viridiplantae; phylum Streptophyta; class Magnoliopsida; order Fabales; family Fabaceae; genus Acacia; species Acacia confusa. The sequence goes on along the minus strand of CM073509.1, from coordinate 30,511,175 downwards.
GCCTATGAAACTGACGGTTGAAGTTCATATCTATGAAATCTCGTGATTATTTTCAGTAGTTCCTTCCCTGTATGAAGTTTAGATATGGAGAATGGATAGCAAATGGAGAACAAGGTGAGGAGTTCGAAGACAATGGAGTAGGTAGAGATGATTCGCCAACATCAACAATCACACCCTCGCCATCTTCCTTGCCAATAATCGCCGGTAAGTGTTGTTTCCTCACCATCGATCCAACGGCCTTAAAGGATGCCGATTTGAGCCTTGAAGAATGCAGATATGGTTGCCGGCTCTTTCCATCTCTCTCTATTTCCACCTCTGTCTTTCCATGTCCAAGCTGTCGAACCAGGAAACTTCAATCGATGTTTAAAAAACAAAACAAACAAACACACTAACCCTGGTTTCTATGGCTGACCGGATCGGTTCATAGCTCGGTTTCCGATCCGAACCGGCCGGTCCAGTCCGGGATTCATAACCATGCGCCACATATCACAAGATTTTTTTTCTCACTTTTAAATTTGGTACCTATATATTTTTATCTCTTTATTCATCCTTTTTTGGGTGATTTTTTTAATCATTTAAATTCGGTATGGTAACTATGTTAAGCTTTGTAACTTTACTCTGTTAACACTTAGCAATTGTTAGTTAATAACATTAACGGAGTAAAGTTAAACAATTTAATATGGAGAGATAAAGATACAAGTACCAAACCAAAAAGTTAACGAAAAGAAAAAAATATAGCTCTAGCTTCTCTTCTCTATCCTCTTCATTTTCTCTCCTTTTACTTTTTTTGCCATTGAATTATATGATAAAAATGTTATTATAAGTGAAAAGGATGGTAAAAAAGGATGATAAATCTAGACTATTGAAATCTTAATCCAACGAGAGAAAAGAGAAAAGGGGGGAAAATGATGGGAAGGGATAGAAAAGAGAAGCCATATCCAAATAAATACTTGCAAAATGATTTTCCTATTTTTTTTTTTGGCTTTGTAGGTAAGTTAAAATTTAAAACTTCATAATTAATTTTATTTAATTTTAATTTATAGAAATAATTTTTTATAATTAATTTATCCGTTTTTACATTAACATAATATAATATAAAAAACGCATAACCCAAAAATAATACGGATATCCAAAGCTTAAAGAAATTACATATGACTATATGAGTTCATTAGTGTGTTATATTTGCTTTTAAATATAAGACCTCAATACATTTGATTTTCCAATTTTAATTTTTTTTTTTCTCAAATCATTCATGTTCATCACATTAAGAGAGTTTCTATTCAATGATAGTTATGATTAAAGAGGATATTTTAGGATGATTAACCTATATTTATTACACATAATTAATTTACCTAATTTTTAATATTTATAAATTAATTATCTCATTCTTAGAGAGAATGTAGTATGTTTTATCAGTGAAATATAAATAATTAAACAGAAATTTATATTCTCAATTTTTGAAGATTAAAAGATAATTTGCATATAGTTTAAACTTCAGGAGGGCTTTATATAACTTAGTTTTTTTTTGTTATTTTCATTTTGTAAAATAAGTTAATAATAATATCAAAGTATCAACCATCCATTTTATAAAAATGAAAGCAATACGTTCTTACTATTTAAATTTATAGTATGTTGTACTCCTATTTATTTCTGTTTGGTAAAACATATCTTTATTCTTGTTGGTAGTTGTCACAGGAACAGTTTCTTCATAAGCATTGGCGGTGGATTTTCCATGAGATATTTTTACGTTATGGAGTACTACCTAAGTGGTTATGGAGAACCGTTGAATATATTTTTGTCGCCTTCCTCAATAAATATCTTCTAATAATAATTTTGATGTGGATTTTTGTCCATCCATAGTTTCTCAAAATTCGAATTTGCCGAGAAACAATTACATCCTTGAGCCAAATAAAGAAACTCAAACAGACAATCAATTGCACCAAATAGAAATAGGGTTTTAGTTTTTTCATGTTGCATGAGAAAACTAAACTTTCTACACACATGAAATGGTGGGATACATATATACATATATGAATTAATATATGTATATGTGGGTCCCACCATCTCATGTGTGTGTGACATGAGATAATTTTTTTCCTACAATATGAGAAACATTAATCCCATAGAAATAGAAAGTCAAGTTTTCGGATTTCGGATCCCTTCATTGGGCGCTCTCATTGTAATTGTGGTTGAGGATTATTAATCATTAGACTATGGTCTAATAACATTGAGCGGGGAGTTATAATTAAGGGAAAAAGATATAAAAAACACTTTGAAATTTTAAAATCTAAAATTAGGTTTGATATTAAGAGTTGATAAAGAAACGATGAAACTTGATAATCAATTCACAATTCATTTTATTGAAAAATACTTGATTTGAAATTTTACAATTTCATTTTTTTGGGGTCTTTTTCCCTATAATTAAATAGTTTTTTATTTTTTATAACTCCTTCCTCAACCCCATTAGATTATAGGAAAAATCCAAGAAAAATCATTTTAAAATATAGAACAGACAAATTGGTATTCTAATATCACAAATCCTAAGAAAGATATGAGGGAGGAATATGAAATCAAGAAGAGAAGGTGCAAGTAGTCAATATGGTTACTAAATTTGTCAATTGTGATTCTTTATTAGTTATTCTCTATATGTAATTCGTCAATGATACATTACAAAAGTGACATAAAAAATTCCTACAACTTGGTTGACGTTTGGGGCACTAAAGCTGTCAATATGGATACTCAAGTATTAATTACAATTCTTAATTAAGTAGTCATTCCCTATTGGTAAGTCGTCAATGGTGTGTTACAGGGATGACTTCAAAAATTCCAATAAAGTTGTTGACATTTAGGTATCCAAGTAGCCAATATGGATGCTTAAGTTGTAAATTGCTAGTCTTATGTAGTCATGTCCTATATTTAAATTGTCAATAAAGTGTAGGTCACTGGTGAAAACTCAAGGACAAGGACGTCTTTTAGTAAAATTTCATAAGTCAGATTCCTCTCAAAAGTATGACTTGATATTTGTGATATTGGAATACCTGATTTATCTTTTCCATATTTTAAAAGATCATTTCATTATTTTCCCTAGATTATAATCGAATGGCTAATATTGCTTAATAGAGGCCAATAGAGAAAGTCTTAATAGGGATCCAAATCCAAGTTTTCTTCTCCCCAATCCCAAGCATAAAGAACTTGTTTGGGATAGCATTTGATGGGGAAAAAAGTCCATCAGATGCTGAAAAAAGTCCAACGAAAGTTTGGAGCTGATAATTGGGTGTTTGGAATGACATAATTATTTGATGGGCTTTTTGAAACAACCATCATTTTATTAACTAAATAATCACATAATTTATCAGAGTAAACACTTAATATTCAGAGTTATCCTAATATTAGGATTTAAGCGGAATTTAAATTTTTCAAAACATGCAAAAGTATGCATCATGAGCCCTAGAGTATGGCAATATACATTCATCCATAACATACGACAAAAGAGTAGAAGTCCTACTCTTAGCACAATAGACTAAACTTCTGTTTGCTTCTCTGAAGGACCTGGATTAGATTGGTCACATGGGAAAAATTTTGTAACCACCAGTCCATCTCATTATGAATATTAACATGTGCTAGTGAGGTGCCAAGTGGAATCAAACAAATCAATCCAAAATTAAACAATTCATTAACATCCTCTCAATACATTTATCACAAAAATAATAAGTATCATAATGGGTGTCACAATTTTGTTCATATTCAATACCCAAATATCTTCCATCAGTCCATCCGAACCGCCTTATTTTTTCCGACTAGACCCATGAGCTAAGTCACACCCATGTTATTGGTTACTCAAAAACTCACTGGGCAAGTGATGATGACCGACCAAAATCCTCAGAGTATTTGTCCCAGACCATGGGCTCTTCCCCTGATTGAACAGTTAGGGTGTCGTAAACCCTCTTAAACTGTTGGATTAATCCCTCATTGAACCGTTGGGACAATAAAAAACCAACCATCGTGCACCAATGGAGGCATCACCACGTGGTGGAAAATAACAACTCATTGATAAATCACAATTTTACTATATTTTATCCTGCCTTCTTCATTTATTTTTGGGACTATTTTAGGCTAATTTGGATTTATTAGATAATATTCAGGTTGTTAGCTAATTTTAGGAAAAAAATATAAATATGAAATTAATATCAGATTATTGGGCTTAAATTAATATTTTGATCGCTATCTTGTAATTTAATAATATTTCTAAATATATGATATCATGATTTTATTTAATTTCTGCCAATAAAAAATATATGGAATATCTTATAGTGCAGAATTTTTTAGGGAAGCCTAAAAGAAATCCAATTGTAGAATTTTATTGGGCTTCTTAGATTTTATTGAGCTCAAGTTGGTATCCAAAAACTCTCCTCCCCTCCCCTTTTAATTAACCCTAGCAGCTGCTAGGCTTGGGGGACGCCACATGCTTTCTTTGAGAGCACAAGGCCGCAAGATCATCACGCCACTGAACACCGCGAGAAGCTGAAGACGTTGAGCAAGAAAAAAAGACGAGAGGCAGAGGGGCTGGAAGAATTGATTTAATCAATCCCTCATTCCATTCCCACTCACGCACATCACGTCATCACCATTCTTCAATTCCAAATTCACGCGCAGACCCCACCTCCAATTCAATTGATTCATTCTTCCATTCACATACGCCATCATCATTCATTCAATTATCAATTCATGGCTGTGATGTGTCTGGAGCTTGGTGAGGAGTGAAATTCTATGGAAGCTTAAATTCTTTTGGGAGGTAATTTGGGAAGAGCATGGAGGAGGCTAAGGCCTAGAACTTACAAATGAAAATCATAAGGGAGTGTTATTCTTTTTATCTATTTAATTCAAACTTGAGGTTATTTAGTTTTAAAGGATTTCGAGTTGTATTAATTGAGAACAATCTAATTTTAGATTGTAAACTTATTTCTTTTGGATTAGATTGATAATTTGAAGTTTTATGCTTATTGCTGGACTCTTGTTTGCAACCTTTGGATTGTCAATTAAATTAATAATTGAGTTTTTCGTTATTAATTTAATTGTTAATTTGGTTTATCATCTTAATTGTTTAATTGGGTTGATAAATTATCTTGTTGTTCAATTAGGTAATTGTAAACAAGATTTCCAAGATTATTTTGTGATTGGTTTTTAATAGGTTTAATTAGCCACCGCTTATTTCATTATGAGTTTTTTAGTGGAATATGTGTTATTAAGCTAGAGAGTTTCTCATGTTCAATTGGGTAATTAAATTCATTAATCTCTTTTTGGTCTAATTAATTGATTTAGGCTAAGAAAGTTAATTTCATGCAATTCTTAAGTTGTCCCCTTCATCATCACAACTGAATTAAACCTTTATTATTTGAATTGCTTTTAATTAATATTCTTCTTAGGATTTTAATTCCTCCCTCATACCAAAAAAAATCCCCAAAAATTGCATTCAAATTCATATAGATTAGTTTCATTCTCATTTAGGTTTTAAAGTCATTTTTATCTTGCATTTAGTTAGTTTATTTATCATTAGTTTTGATGATGTCTTAAATAGATCTCATTCTTAAAAGCAAAAAGATTGAGTAATATAGTTATATCTTACATTGACTTTTTTTTGGGTCTGAATCTCCTACATTGACTAACTGTTGTATTTAATGTAAATTAATCCAAGTTGAATTGTAAAGGTTAATCAAGAAGGAGATAAGAGATTTCAAAAAGAAAGAGTTGAATAATGAAGAATGATCAAGAAGAAGGTCAATAAAGAAGTTATCAAAGGATTTTGGGGATATTCAAGAAGAAGAGGAAAGATTGAAAAAGAAAGAACTTATTGAGTGGAATATCTTTATTCAAGATCAGCTCAAATATATCTGTGGAGAATGTTCAAGAGAAGAAGAAAGAAAGAATGGAATCATGGAGAATGATTAAGAGATGAAATTTCAGAAAGAAGAAATTGAAGAAAATATTAAGTTCAAGAAGAAGAGGAAATACTGAAGAAGGTAGAAGCTGCAAGAATGATGAGCCCAAGTTAAATGATGGAAATTGATCAAGTTGGAAGATGGAAAAAGAAGAACTTGCTGAAGATATCATTATTCAAGTTATAAGATTGATCCTAAAAGTTTCCATGATCAAATGAGTCAATTCAGAGTTAAAGTCAGCAAAAATCAGTTTCTGGATGAGCAAACTCGAGTCCCCAAGTATTAAACTTGAGTTTACAACCTTCTGCAGTAATTTGCCTCCGGAATGTGTCAAAACTCAAGTTTGGGAGTCAAAACTCAAGTTTGGAACTTAATGACTTGAGTTTGGAGTGTCTTCAACATCTCTAGTGTCTCTGGACCCGACAAACTCGAGTTTCCAATTCAAAACTCGAGTTTCCAGCGCTGATCAGCAACTCTGTTCACCTCTATTTCACGTTCAGCTTGGGCGAGCTCTGGTAATTTGACGATATCTCTTAAACCAGAGATTGGATTGAGGTGAAACCAAATTTGTATGAAACTAGACATCCAATGCGTCATTTTGACAAAGTTTCATGCTCAAAGAAGTTCAAATGAGAGAGCTATGAATTTCAAAAGTTGGTTCAGGAATTCACGTTACATAGTAGACCAAACTTTAATGTTTTGAGTGTAACTCACAATCTATACATCGGAATGAGTTAAAATCGGTGGCATATGAAAGAAGACTCATAAGACTTTCCATCAAGAGGTGAACGAACTAAAATGAAGTTCAGACCAGAGAGATATGGTCTTTGAAAGTTGACTGTCAGTTCAAGACGTTGCAAAAACGTTGGTCAAGATCAATCTTCATTCATCAGATCATAACTGACAAAATTCAATGAGTTTGGAGCTGATTCTTTTTGAATTGTAAAGAATACTTAAAGAGCTATATGAGGATAAGTGGTTTGTAGAATTTGAAGCTATATCAAGACAGAGAGCAACCATGGACAGAATAAGTCGAAAACTCGAGTTTACAAGTGAAAACTTAAGTTTAGCTGAGACATAGAGCAAAGAACGTGAGAGCATCTTCCAAACTCGAGTTTGTGAATCAAAACTCGAGTTTTGATCAGACAGAGAAGAATCTGGCGTAACACGATAGCCTGAATACTCGAGTTTCCAAGTCAAAACTCGAGTTTACACCTTCGGTTCAGAAAAATCAACATGTCAAAAATCTTGTTTTTGATCAAGAACATCTAGATGATTAGCCAAATGATTTGTAATACTTCTTAACATCATTTATATCATTTGTGGACATGTTTCAGATGATCAAAAGGCGTCAAACTGAAGATCAAGGCTAAAGTGAATGCTGATGTCACAGTTGGCTCATAAAACGAAGTTCTAACGACTAGTTTCCAACTGATCTCTAACAGCTCTATTCATAATGGTCATATTTCCCAATGTTCAGATCATCCTCATCTATAAATAAAGCCACATTCAAATCGCACAAGGAGGATGGAAGAGATTATGCTGTCAAAATGCCATAAGTCTGAAGTTCTTACACACTCTGTTATTCAAATGCTTACTTTGCTTATCATATAGAGAGTGAAATGATATGTAATGCACTTCAGTGATTATCCATTCACTTCTTTGAGAGAAGAATCATTGTAAATCATATTTTCTGAGAGATACTCAAGGTTGGGTGATCTTGAGTGAGAAATTGATTGTATCCTTACGGGTTGTAAGGGAGAGTATCCCAGTGAGAGATTTGGCTTCACAAATGCCTCGGTAAACTTGTGGGTTTGTAAGAGGCTTCTCTTGTGCCTGGATAAACAAGAGGATAGTGGATTGAAAATCTCAAGTGGAGCTTGAGGACTGGACGTAAGTCAAGGAGTGGACCGAACTAGTATAAATCTTAGTTTGCAATTCTCTTCCTTGATCTCTTTTATTTTCAGCATATATGTTTGAATGGTTGTCTACAGTTTTATAACTCTTTACTGTCATACAAACTGATTTTATCGAATTGCAAAAAGATTTTCAAAGGTCCTAATTTTTATCTTCACCCAATTCACCATCCTCTTGGTTCAGCCGGGTATTTCAGTATATAATAACAACGACATTAATACATCATTAACAACTATATCAGTATACATTAACAACAACATCAATATCCACTTACAACAACATCAGTACCCACCCCTTAATTGTTTATAAGATCCACAAATGTTGGTGTATCCATGCTAACTTTGAATTTCATGCAAATTTGATTACTTTCTTTTTTGTATTTATATAGTTGTTAATGTATACTAATATATTTGTTGATTTATAATGATATAGTTGTTAATGATGTGCTGATATAGTTGTTAATGTATACTGATATAGTTGTTAATGTATATTGATCTAGTTGTTAATCTTATACTGATCTAGTTGTTAATATATACTAATCTAGTTGTTAATGTTATACTGATCTAGTTGTTAATATTGTACTAATATAGTTGTTAATGTATACTAATATAGTTATTAATGATGTACTGATGTCTTTGTTAATGTATACTTAAAGATATTGAAAAAAGATTTCATGATCTTGAAATTTTTTTAGGATATTGAAAAAATATTTTAGGATATTGACGGATACTAAAAAGATATTTAAAGATACTAAAAAAATACTTCATGATTTTGAAAACTATTTTTAGGATATTGAAAAAATATTTCAGGATGTTGACGGGTACTAAAAAAATTATTTGAGGATATTGAATAGTACTGAAAAAATACTAATAATGGCAAAGGAGAGAAAAATCTTAATAAAATAGTTTTTCCAAAATCTTGGTTTTGATGTAGAATAACTTTTGAAAAAAAGAGGGGTGTTTAGTAGACTTCTTACAAAACCTAGGAGCCCTTTTTTTGTGATAGATAAATTTTTGAAAAGGGGTTGGGCTCACCCCTGATCCAAGGGCAGGGCAAAATCCCCCTTCCTCCTATGTGATAGGAATGTTGGGCAGGGTGAGCCATCTATTACCTCTCAGGCGTTTACCTAGGCACCCAGGAGCTAAAATGTCTTCTCCAACACCTTGACTAACTCTAGGATCGAATTCCTTCCCTTTGGTGAGAGTGTCCAACCCCTTTACCAATTGGACTTAAGGACGAGGGGTACCTAGGAGCCCTTAAACTCCACTAACTTTGCTTCTTAGCCTTTTCTCCTTTATAGGAGGCCCGACCCAGATAGTCCAACAAAGAGAAGATTGAATTTAAACTAAAAAAAGAAAAAGAAAAAGAGAAACTAATAATAATGATTAATGAACCCAAACGAAAGCTAAGTAAGATATTGTAGGATAAATCACAAAAGAAAGCTATTGCTGATTCACAAAGCATTTTTCGGGGAGTATAACCGGATAAATAGTGCGCCCATAAGTCAAAATAAAGGGATAAATTTAAGGAATAACATTTTAGGGCCATTTTAAAATCATAATAGGTATTCTTGCCCCCAAAACTTATTTATGATTTTATGGTGATAGTAGCTCCTTTTGAAAAGATAAAAGGTATTTTTACTCCTATATCTTCACTTTATTTGGTCAAAAGTTTGATCTTTTGACCAAACGGTCAACGTAGAAGAATTTTAGGGAAGAGACATTTTAAACTTTAAAGCATTTTGAATTTATCCCAAGTATTTTTACACCTAAAATTTATTCATAATTCCCATAGTTCTTTGTAAAAAAGAAAAAGGGGATTTTTGCTTCTTAAATTTAATCTTCTTTTCGTTGGACGATCGCTGGGCCTTCCTATAAAGAAAAAGCAAAAAAAAAAAAAAAAAAAAAAGGCTAAGAAGCATAGTTAATGGAGTTTAAAACTTAGGTTTTGTCATAAGTTTGTCAAACATCTTTCTTTTTTTCAAAACTTATTTTGCATCAAAATCTAAGGTTTAGAGAAAAAGTTACCAAACACTTATCTTTTTGTTAGAAGCTATTTTGGATTTAAAACCTAGGCTTTGGAAAAAATTAATTAATTTTTTCATATTTTTCTTTCTCCTTTACCATTATCAGTATTTTTTTAGTACTAGTTAATATCTTTAAATATTTTTTTAATACCCTTCAATACTTTGAAATATTTTTTCAATATCCTATTTTTTTTAAAGATTATGAAGTATTTTTTCAGTATATTTAAGTATCTTTTCAGTACTCGTCAGCACCTTGAAATATTTTTTCAATATTCTCAAAAAGAGTTTCAAGATCATTAAGTATTTTTTCAGTATTGTTTTAATAGCCATTAGTACCCTGAATTTTTTTTTAAGATTAGTCAGTACCTTGGAATATTTTTTCAATATCGCAAAATAAATTTTTAAGATCATAAATTATTTTTTTTCAGTATCCTTAAGTATCTTTTTAGTACCCGTTAGGACCCTGAAATATTTTTTCATGATCCTAAACTAAAATTTTAAGATTATAAGAAATATTTTTCCAATACCAGTCAGTATTAAGTATCTTTTTAGTACCTATTAACACCCTGAAACATTTTTTTAAGATAAATCATTATGTCTTTAATATCCTAAAATAAATTTTTAAAATCATAAAGTATTTTTTAGTGCTAATTAGTACTCTCAAGTATTTTAATTTTGTATACAAATTTATGTATTTTTTGGTATTTATTATAAAATATTTAAAATACAACATTATCCTTTATATACAATTATATCAAAAGCTAATGTTCTTTTTGGTAAATTTGATCTTGAAAAAGTTATTTTGATAATAATATTCAAACACTATTATTTACATCCAAAAGCTCCTCAAAAAATCATTTTTATCTCATAAATCTCAAAAGCTATTTTCCAAAATCTATTTTTACCTCATAAATCCCAAAAACTAGGGTTAATGTGTAAAAATGCATATGTACTTTATCCCGAGGAGCGCCCAACAATAAATGCTTTTTTTAGGTGTAAAAGTGCACACATGATTACAAATTAGATGTAAAAATACCGTTTGACAGTTAAGTTTGACCTTTTTTTGTTTTTTTTTTCTTTTAAATGTGCAAAAATGCACACGTGGTTTGACAAAAAGAGCGCTCAACACTAAGTATTTTTTAATTTAATAATTTTATTTCAACTAAAATAAAATTATTATTTCTTTAGATATAATTCTTAGGAGGCCATTTTTTTTTCTTTCTAATTTATCATTTTGAGAAGGAGGATTTATTCAATGGATAAAAAAGGTAAAAATTTTGTTTCCATAATTTAATTTTTTATAAAAAAATCCTTATTCAATTTTCTAATTAATGATTGATAAATGGGTATTTATAAGTCAATTTTATAACTATAAGTCTATAATATTCTTTAATTTACTTTCATTCATCATATAAATAGAAATAACTCATATAGAAGGGCAATTGTTTATATTGCATATTTTAATGCAATAAAAATTAAATAATATTTTTCGGTTTTGATTGAAAAATTATTTAAATAATTTATAGTTCAATTTGTTTGGATAAGAAAATTAAAATTATTTTGATTAAATATAGTATTTATAATATCAAATTTCAAATGAATAAATACTTATTTATTAATTATTAATTAGAAAATATAATAATGATTTAATAAAAAATAAAATAAATTATGAAAATAAAAAATTTGGCATTCAAAGGATTATACCTAGAAAAATAATAATTTTCCTTTAATTGAAATAAAATTATTAAATTAAAAAAAACTTAGTATTGAACCCTCCTTTTTTCAAATTATATTTATATTTTTACACATTTGAAAACAAAAAAAAAATCAAACTTAACGATTAAACGCTATTTTTACACATAATTTATAATCACTTATACACTTTTACACCTAAAAGAATTTGGTGTCAATAAAGTTCCTTAACCCAAAATATTCTCCAAAACCTTTCACACCTAATACCTGTAGTTAAATGGTATATGAACCCAAAGAGAAAAAAAATTGTAATATCCTAGATTTTATTTTATTTTATTTTTTTTAATAATAATAATAATGATAATAAATACTAATAATACTAATATTAAAATTTAAAATTTATAATAAAGTAATGTGTGTGTAGATATATATATATATATATATATATATATATATATATATATATATATCATAATAATAATGATAAATGGATAGGTAAAGATAAAAATTTAAATTAGAATCTAATAGGTGATTTGTCATTATTTATTAAACTAGTAATAGTTAAAAATCAACCCACAGAACCCAACCCATAGGAAACCCTAATTTCAACTATAAACTTAAGACTAGTCATCTAACCCTAGCCATCACCTATCAGTTCCCTCTCTAAAAATTTTTGCGGCAGAAATTCTCTTCTAAGAGCTCTGCAACCACGGAGGCCAGGTAATCCTAACCCCGAACAACTATTCCTCTTTGCGACTGAACTTAAATGCTTAATCTGTTATGATATGATCTCTTATATACACGTATATTATCCCCTCATTTTGCGCGAGACATTGATGCTTTTGTATGTTCCGTCTTGTTTGATTCCTTTCCACCGAAACACTTTAGGGTTCTCTTTTGGTTGTGGAGTCCACATGTCCTCTTCCATAATTTTTTTGTTATTTGTCTCCTTCTACTATTCAATATAATCAACACGTATACACATAGCATTTTCCTTTTTATTCATTCAATATAATCAACACACGTACACACATAGCATTCAATATAAGATTGAAGGGTGGCACGCCTTTTTAGGCTCTTTTTCTTTTTCTTTTATTCATTCACGCAAGCCATGTTATATTGCAATGTATGTCGAAAACATATGATAGCTTTTCTGAGAAAAGAAAAACGTATGATAGCCTGCGCCTATGGTCACTGATGTTATCTTATTGGATTTTGATATTAATGATGTTTGAATATTAATAAGTTCAATTGCATAAAAATAATTTAGTAATTTTATTCTAAGTGCATTTAAATAATTAAATTGTGGGAGGATAACTTTAGGATGGTACCTCCTAAAGTGATGAACACACATTTAAAGGCTTTATGCCTTCGAAAAGAAAATTATTGATGTGAACCGATATGTCCGTTCTTCCCAAAGTGGTGCCTGGCAGGATATCCGGGGTACTAGTAGCAACTTTGGGAAGAGGTGTGCACACTAGGAAGAATATGAATTATGACCAATTTGATGATGATTTGTGACTGGCAGGTTTCCGGGTCACAGGGTAGACTGGCAGGATATCCGGGTCTACCATGGTTCTCTTCCCACTAGAAAACTCTAAAAACCATGACACCTTTTTAGTTTATAAATATACACATATGATGCCTTTATGCTATTTTTTTTTGCAATTAATTTATTTTTATTATTTTATTTTATGTTGGAATTGATTTATTTTATAATTATTTAATTTTATTTCGTAATTAATTTATCTTATTTTATAATTATTTTATATTGGAATTAAATTAAATTATTTTGTGATTAATTTATTTTATTTTATAATTTATTTATTTTATTTTAATTCATATCAAATTTATTTATCTATCTACTTATTTCTGTTCTATTTTATTTCATTTTACCCTTAATTAATTAGGATTACCAGCGTTTGCTGATGTGTGTATTCTTGGGCTGCGATGATCCTTCGGGAGAGCAGAGTTTCAGTGAACAGGTTTCAAAAATTAGGGCTAGCCATGAGAAGTGAGGATGACGGACAATAAACTTTAGTTATCTACTTTCATTTATTTTCATTAATTTTATTTTTTGAAATAATGTTTAAGTTTAGAATTATTTCCTGTAATAAGAAGCCTTGCACTTGTTCCATACAAGTGCGGCGATGACACCTTTCGAATGTTGATTATTTTACATTTCTATTATTATTTATGAAAAAAACCATTAGAATATTTATGTTATTTGTTACAAAAATTGTTGAAGGTAATAATTGAAATTTCGGTCCAAGTCCGACCGAATCAATTGCCCTGCGTTCTCTTCCCGCATCGTTGCAAGGGGAGCGCAGAGATTGCTTGAGAATGGCGGAAGAAGCAATCCTCAGTTACCTGGAAAAGGGTGAAATAATTTCAGATTCCGGCGTCTTTGCTTCTGAACGTGGAATTGACCACAATGAGATCGTTAATGTCATCAAGAGTCTCCACGGTTTTGGATATGTCGATGCTGAGGTGCCGTACATGTCTTCCTAGTTAACGCCATGTTTATGTTTCACTCGCTGCTTCAGTATTCATGAGAGTTCTTGGTTGTTCCTTGAAGCTTGTCGTCATGGTTCTGTATATGAATTACACCTTTCAGTACACATGGTTGTTTAGTTGCTGTTTCTGTTGCATTTGTTGCATTGCAAACCTGGGCTTTGCGCTTAAAAGATCCTAATTTTACATGAAAAATAGTATAGTAAAGCAAGGTGGATAGCTTATGCTTAACAAGATATCTATAATTATTCCGTACATTACTTTTTCTATCCTTGTTTGCATTCGAAATGGTTTGTTTGTTTGTTTGTTTTTGAAAATCACGTTGTGCGTAAGTTTGTGGTTTGATTGAAGTTGCTTGAGGCAGCTTCTTCGGCGGGTTTATAGTTAAGATCGAATTCACCTTCACTATAACCGTGTTATCATGCAGGACATTAAGAGGGAGACATGGGTGCTAACTGATGAGGGGAAGACATATGCTGCTGTAGGATCACCTGAAGTGCAATTATTCCTGGCAATACCGCCAGAAGGTATCTCAAAAGAGGAACTTCAGGTTATTATTCCACGCTCTGAAGACTTATGATAGCTTTAATTGTTCTTACTATTAGTTTTCATAGCTCTATTAGGAAATTGTATTCAATTTTCTGTTTTTGTACTGTACCAGTAAATTTTAGTAAGAAAACTGAAAGCTGTTATCTCCTTGCAGAAAAAGCTAGACCCCTCTGCCTTCAAAATAGGCTGTGCTCAGGCTGCAAAGAATAAATGGGTCGAGTTAGGAAAACAACTTATATCCCGGAAGGTTTGCTATGGTCAACTTGTTGCCTTAATCTTAAGATGGTCAAAGTTCATTAGATTCTTCTTTTTCTAACCTGCGATTGTCATTTGAACTTAAGACTCATATTAAAATGCTAAACCTAACTAAATAACAGCTATTAGTTCACATGCGTATCTGTAAGTTTATTTATCAGAATTTTTGCCTGTTAATGCTCAATGTTGCTGCTTATTGTTAGAGCTTTACTCATGCATCTAATGTTTTGCTTTAGTGGTAAAATTTGGTCAATGGCATTGCTACTATACGGTGTCGGTTTCACTCTATCTCTCTCCTGTTCTATTGAATTATCTCTCCTCTAAAGGAATATTCATTTTCATATACAGAATTGTAGTGATGATGCAAAGTATGCACCTTTTGCTTTTTTGGCTTAGTAAGGACTTTATGATGCACTAATTATTGTTGACAAGTCTATATTTTACTATCAGGTTCAACATATAGAAGATAAAGTTAAAGAATTGCTTCTAAAAGTACAAGAGGGACAGGTGGGTATGCTATTGTGTAAGTTTCCGTTTTCAGTTGAGTCAGTATCCTGTCCTTTTACCCTCTAGGTCCAAAGGATTATTGGTTGTGGGTTTAAGCTTGTTCCCTCCTCTTTGCCATTTTCCTTCTTATGTTTCATTCTTCTAAGTTTCAAATTGGATACCTCTTTAATTTTCCTGCATATGCTATCAATTCAGGTTATTGGATCAGATGATATTAAGGCTCTCAAAGCAAGAAAGCTTATTGTTCCACAGTAATGATAATTTCTTGTCGGTTCAAGATTATTTTACCTTGCTACAGAGCTCTTAAGACATATTACATTTTCCGTGATCCTATATTCTCTTTTGATATGGAAAATATCTTATGATTTAGGACATGGATGGGCTACTCAGTGAAAAAGGGCCCTAACTATGCTCCAAGAAGAAAGAAAGTTGTCACTGATCTAACTCGAGACAACCTCCAGAGGTATTCTTTTTAATTAAGGAAAGCTACGCATTAAATCCTCTGCATTGAAATTGTTACTTGGTGCCCGTGTCTCAGCTATATTCTCTTGGTAAATTGTATGATTTTTCCATGGATGTTATCTTTTCTGAAATTGTTTTGTTTTATATCAGTGGAGAGTGGAAGGAATTAGAGTTCAAAGAGTACAACTACAGTGCTAAAGGCCAGCCACTTGAAGGTGGTTACCTTCATCCACTACTGAAGGCAAGAAAATTGCTCCTCATTTCCTCTCTCCCTTCTACCCCTTACCAATGGGAAGATGATGCATATCAAAAAAATTTCATCATTACCACCTTAATTTTAACTGTAAACAATGCCTATACTCAGGGATGGATGCTTATGCTAACATTGTTATTGATGTCTATCCTTTGTACATTTATTTTTAAGCATGTATCAGCATATAAACACACACAAATATATGCTTGCATGCACGATATGTGTGTGTGTGTGGTTAGTATGATGATGTAGTTGGCATATTGCAAATTGAATCTCTTAACATGAGCAATGTATTAAAGCTGTATTTTATTAAAAACTGGAAGCTAATTATACCTAAAATTATGCTATAAGGAATTCCAGATATCAGCTGAAACAAAAGGTTGATTAAACAATGTGTGATTTATGAAAGAGTAACAGAGTATTGTCGTCTGTTGAATGATTTGTGAGCTAACATGGACCTAGGATTGGCCTAAATGGAGTACTGGTTTGTCAACAAAATGTCCTAGAAAGGTTCCCTGTGATTTTTGCACAGTAGAAAAGGCTGAAGTCTGATTTTATTGAGGCAATGTTCATATTTTTCTTATTCTGAAAGTCATTGTCTATTTACAGGTGCGTCATCAACTAAAACAAATGTTCCTCTGCATGGGGTAAGCCTTATTATTGTCTTGTGAAATCTAATGTCTTTTCTGGGCAATACGTTCAGTTTAAATAATTATCAGTTCTGAATTTCAATCTGGTATATGCTGCAGGTTTGAGGAGATGCCAACAAACAATTTTGTTGAAAGCAGGTAAGTTTTTTCCCAGGCCGTATCAATTCTATTCTGTTGTCAGTTGCTGACTCATCGCTGCTGAAAAATCATGTGATAGGTTTTGATTTTGTGGCTTCATTTATCCTACCGGTATAATGTGATAAAGATGCTTTGATCGCTATCTGCCTGTTTTATCTAAATCTTTTCATGTAAGAAATCTTAATGACTTTTTGCTATAACCAAATGGGGCGAGTCTTGGTTTTGAAGCTTAGGTCATTAGATTTTAGAGCTTAATGTTTTGAGCTTGCTGGCTCCTTTTCAATCAATTCTCGTTCTTTGATTTTTCTTTTCATATCTTTTTGGTTAATTTCTATTTTTAATTGGAGTATAGGAGAATAATTAAATAATTCACAATATTGGAAACATAGAACTGTGGCTTTATTCATGAACTGCCAGTTTTGCCCATTAAGACATTGCAGCTTTTTTTGGGGGTGGGGGGTGGGGCCTTGTTAGTTTTTCTTAGGAAAATTGCAATGGAGTCCCAAGTAAGACAAAATATGACCCAAAGGTCCCTTGAAATCTCCAAATTGCAGTGAAGTCCTGTGGGACTTTTGGGTAATATATTCCAATTGTGAAAAGACTGAAATACCCCCTCTCTCTTCTCTCTCATTTCCACCACTAACCAAAAACAACTCCTCTTCTTTTTTTCTCTCATAATTCTTCTTTTCCTGGTTACCATATTGAGTATTCGGGACATGAACAACACTTGATGCTTCCGTTAAAGTACTTGAAACTAGGGTTTCAAACGGCATTGGCTTAGTGACTGTCCGGATGTTGTAACTGTTATTTGAGCTTGGAACTGAAGCCAGAATGGTGGTGTTGGTCGAATCTCTGATTTCAATTCCATAAGATGGATCATTAAGAGAAAGCGAGGAGGGGTTGTTCTCACCTTGATTGGCGTTAGGACTTAGGAGTCATGAGAGGCCACGAACTGATATTCGGATTGTTGAAATTGAACCATACTTTCACCTTGTTCATCAGATCCAAGTTCTAGAAAATCAATTTGGTGATTCTCAGCTCTACCACCCTATTCACCTACGGTATGCAAACCAAAGTCTGAAGCCCGAACACCTAGCCTTGTCTCGCTCTCTTGTAAGTTGAAGCCGCTGACCTCTCCCCTCCAGTGATCCACACAGGGCTGGAATTGTAAAAGGCCTGATCCGGTAATGCGTTGCCATTGACAAAAGATTGAGTCATGGAAACAAGAAAAAAGTGCTCCGTATTGATGACTTCTTCGTCCATGGCATCGTAGTTGGGTGCAGAGGATCCAGAAATGAGGGAATTCAGCTCGCGTATAACCTTCTTCCGGTGCTGCTGCTCTGCCGCGAACAACAACGTTTTGGCCTTCCTTTTCCTGAACTTGGTTGTGGTGGCGATGAGAGAGGAGAGAGAGGGGGGTATTTCAATCTATTCACAATTGAAATATATTACCCAAAAGTCCTATGAGACTTCACTGTAATTTAGAGATTTCAAGGGACCTTTGGGTTGTATCTTGTCTTATTTGGGATTTCAGTGCAATTTTCCCTTTTTTCTTATCATGTCCTTCATTGGAATGTAAAATATTTGATAAAAATCTTCACTGTCTTAAAATTTCAAAAGAAATGGATACTTTCTGAATCAAGTCGATTTCTGATTATTTGTTCTTTTCTTTTAATGTTAAAATTCAAAATATTGTATATCTCATTTACACCGCAAGTTGCAGCAAATTTCAATTCTCAATATTATTTTTAACCTTCAAACTACAGTGGGCCCCGTGTATTTGAATAGAGCACTAATATGAGATTGATATCCATGTTTACATTTGTAGCTTCTGGAACTTTGATACATTGTTCCAGCCCCAACAGCACCCAGCTCGTGATTCTCATGACACATTTTTTTTGTCAGGTCTGTAAAACTGACATTACTTTTCTTTCTAGTCAAATTTATGTCTTGTCCTGATTTTGTGCTGAACATAAATCTGCAGCTCCTTCAACGGCAAAGGATATGCCAGAAGACTATGTTAAAAGAGTGAAGGATGTTCATGAAGTTGGTGGTTATGGATCTAGGGGGTATTACCTCTTGAACACTCACAATCAGTTCTTTTTATGGGCTGTATAACAATCCACCTATAAATTCTTCTAATTTTTCTAAGGAAAGCCGTACAATTTGTTCTCTGGCAGATATGCTTATCACTGGAAAAGAGAGGAGGCAAACAAAAACATCCTTCGAACACACACAACTGCTGTTTCCTCTAGGATGCTTTACCAGTTGGCTCAGGTTTGCATTCAATGTTTGAATTTATTATCATGTTCTCTTGTTCTGCGCGATTTTACTGGTTTGTGCTATTCACTCATTGAGGCATGATGCCTGTTTTTGTCCTTTTTGCAATGATTTTTCCAAGTGACATTTTATAAGCAAGTTTGGGCTATTTTGCTTTTATGATTCTTTTCTTTTCTATTTTTCCTTTTCTTCTCTCTTCTATCAGAAAAGTGATTGTACTTTTCAAAATTTTCTCTAGATTAATGCGCTAGCTTTTCCCATTCCAATATGTTTGCAGAAACCATTTGCTCCAAAAAAATATTTCTCTATAGATCGTGTATTTAGAAATGAAGCAGTTGATCGAACTCATCTTGCTGAATTTCACCAAATTGAAGGTATGCATCTATCTATCAGCTAATTTATTTCTGGGGTGGGCAAATCTTTTTACATCTGTCAATATTTGGATGTCATGATAAATTTATATTGAAAAGAAATTAAACCTTCGTACGAATTGGTCATGTTCATGTTCTTGATACTGAAACTGGTACATCTATACTCAACTTCTATCCTATCACATAAAAAAACCCTTCTCATCCTCTGTAATCTGATTTGGCATCTGGTTTTTAGTTTATTAATTATTAGTATGAACTTTTGATATTTTTTCCCAATTCACTTTAATCTCAGGATGTAGATCTACCTAAAAGGGTCATATACTTATTTTTGCTAATATCTCCTTGCTTTTGGATACAGGTCTTGTATGTGATCGAGGACTCACCCTCCGTGACTTGATTGGAGTTCTGCATGATTTCTTTTCACGCATGGGTAATGAATTCTCTTGTAATAAGCCTGTGTCATTTAAATGTCCGGCGTCAGAAAGTTAATGTGGTCCATTGCCAAGTTTGAGGAACATGGAGTTTAATAGCGTTATTCCTCTTTATATTGAGTTCAGGTATGACAAAGTTGAAGTTCAAGCCTGCTTACAATCCATACACTGAACCTAGCATGGAGATTTTCAGGTATTAGTTTGTCGTCAGGCCGTAAGGGTATTAGGCACTTCCTTCCGTTTAATGCTCTGGGAAATTAACAGTTGTCTATTTATTCCATCAGTTATCATGAAGGCCTTAAAAAATGGGTAGAGGTAGGAAACTCTGGCATGTTCAGACCTGAAATGTTGCGTCCCATGGGACTTCCTGAGGATGTCCAAGTTATTGCCTGGGGTCTTTCCCTTGAAAGGTAAGATAAATTTGACGCCCATCATTCCTCATTAATTGTTTTTCTGTGAAACTCATATTCTTGTGCTGGGGTTTCAGTTTTTAGGTAAAAGATGTAATGAACTATATGTTTAGCTTAGTAAAATATGGTACAGGACAATACTGTATAAGGATCTTTACTTTTTATTTTCCCTTCTTGATATCAGACCAACGATGATACTATACAGCATAGATAATATCAGGGATCTCTTTGGACACAAGGTAACAACTGAATACTATTTCTTCATTGCATGTTTGAATTGTTAAGAATTGAAAAAAGGGAAGGCAAGAAACGTTTGACTTAAACCCTAGTATGTAGACAACACTTCAAAGCTATGATACAACGCTTTTCTTGCAGGTGGATCTTGGCCTCATAAAGAGAAATCCAATCTGTCGCCTTGGAATTGAGTAGAGCTTGGACGTTTCATCTTTCAGATTTTTGCTCATCGGTTATAATATTTCACATGCTTGCTCGTATCTCTAGATTTGATTGAAACACTTTAATTTATTGTAATGGCATTTTTGTACATCTATCCACCACCTTGAGGAGACTGTAATTTATACTTAATCAGACTGGCTTGGGAATTGGATGCAAATAGTGGGCTACATACTGATTGAAACTAGCTAATTTTGGACATTGCTAGTAGTTTAACATAGCATCATGTGGTAAGCTATGAAAATTCCTTGCTGAAAGCTTAACAAACAATGCTATATGTAATTGCATTGGGCATTGTAAGAAGTTCCATAGTTTAACATAGGCATTGTGCATTGTTGTTGTAACTTGAAAAAACTCGGGATATATTGATAAGGATGGAAATTAATCTTCTTGACATTGATTATTGGTGGAGATGGTTGATGTCATGTGAAAAAGAGCAACTTCCATCATTCCAAAAAATTCTTCTATGCACTCTCAAGCTCCAAAAGAAATGTGTAACAAGCTGTGTAGAGTTGACTCATCCAAAACAATAGGCACTAAAAGAGTCTGATGTCCGTTTTAGTAAAAAAATATGTAGCTACCAAAAGAATTCAATATATGTTTTAGTGTCCTATATGAATCAAAAGATGTAATATGTGAGGATTGTATTTTAATGTGTGAGAGTTGTATCATGTACATGTAATGCAATATTTGTAAATAACAATATTGAAATTAATAGTGTTATACTTTTCCACATCTCTTTTTTATCTTTCTTTTTAATACTTTGAGAATTGCTTGCGTTGAGATATATTGCTTCAAGTGATGGGAAGTCACTTTCTTCATTTGCCTACACTTATAAATATCAATGAATATGACTTAAGAATATAATAACCATATGAAATATTAGTAGTGACAAATTTATCAATTCATACCATTAATAAGTTTGTATATGACAATGGTTGAGATGTAGATGGTGATAAAGCATAGAGTTTATGTAGGTTCTATAGGATAAGCATGTTGTGTTTGTACATTTTTCTTTGTGTTCACCTTTCTTTTCTTACTAGATGGTGGAGCCTCTTGAACATCCTACACAAGATAAATATGAGATTAATAAGGAGCAACTTCTTTGTTTCATATAAATATAAATGAAATTGAAAGTTAATACATATTCCTCTAGAGCAACTTTTGTGGGCTTGTTTAAATTCCTTTCCCTTCAACTTTTGTAGCGTTGCTTTCTTTTTCTTCCTTCTCTCTTTTTAAAACCCTTATGCATACTTTTTGATTCTACGGTTGGTGTTACATTTGGTTCAACAATACCATCTTCATTATCATTAGGAATATTATTTTCTGCTTCATTGAATACCCCCTGAAGATGCTCATATCCTTTACGAGTCTTAGTAGCTTTTCTTGCCAATCTTACCAATTTATGCACTAATTCTCTATATCTTCATGTGATTTCAAGTTTAGGATCTACTTGTATCTCATTTCCTATAGTGTCATGCACAACACCACTCCTTGCCTTACTAGTCCATCTCTTGAGAATGTATTGCTTATGCATAATCCTCACATCCTTTGTCTTGTATACTTTCAATATATGACAACACAATATCCCAGTGGTCTCAAACATTCTGTAAGTGCAAAAAATTTCATGTGTGTGAGGCTTAAAAACAATTCTCTATTTCCCCTCTTCATCAATAATATCAATAGTGTATACAATTGAAGGCTCTTTCTCATCATGTTCAGTTAACTTCATAGCAAATTGGAGATCCCGTTGTTCTTGGAACATGTCAAAGGCACCTAGGGTATTAGTTTTTGGAAGTTAGCACAATATTGGCACATTTGGATTTACCATCCTTGATATCTTCTACCAAGAATCAAACTCCAACTTCAATTCCTTGTCCCATTTCTTTGAAACAACTCTGTCAAAAGTGGTGAAGAGCTCATTGATGTTTAAATTTGGTGACGTACATTGTTTCACATCAGTGTTTATACTTTCAGCGAGTTTTGTGCTCCTCATTCCTAATGTGCGAGAAGTCTTCACATAACACCTTGCCCATTTCTCCTTAATATTATTCATGGATTTTAACCACGTATTTTCATGAACATCATAAGAAGATAATAATTGGCTCAAAGTTTCTTCAAACTTGTCAAGTTCTATAATTTTAGACACACATTTGCAAAAATCAATCAAAAAATACAACCCACCTTTCATCAAGTTTCCAAGGTGCTTAATACCTTTTTGTTTTAAGTGCCAAGTACACAAACAATGCTTTGTATTCGGAAGAACTTTACTCAAAGCTCTTGCCATAGCTTGATCCTGGTCTGTAAATATAGTTTTAGGCTTCTTCTGCATATGAGCATCCAAAAAAGTTTCTAACACCCACTTGAAGGACTCAATAATCTTATCAAACATTAATGCTACTCAAAAAATGATCTCCCTTCTGTGATGATTAAAGCTTGAAAAAATTGCAAGGGTCAATTACCACTATTTGCACCATATGTTGTGTCTAAAACTACAACCTGACCAAAATGTACATATTCTATTAACATTCTAGTAACTGCCCAAAACATATTGGTAATACGTTCTTCTGTGTCCACCTAATATTTATAATATAATGTAGGATTTATAGCAATTTATTGTCGAAAATATTCAAATAAGCACCTCACCTCTCCATACTTCAAACTTCTTTTCTTTTTAGACTGAAGGTAGTTTGGCACATCTATTCGAGTATATCCAACATTTGCTTTGCCCTCAGCATATGTACTCATCAAGTAAAATGTAGCCTTTTGTTGGAGCCCAGACTTCCTTGCAAAGGTCTATTTCGCAGGCATCAACTTCTGATAAATTTCTTTGGGATACCAACAAGTGCATTGTATCTTAGGTGTGGAGGGGGTGATTTTGTTCTTCATCAAATCTAGTGATTTTGAACTTCTGATTAATACAAGATACCACCGTTTGTGCCTTACAGTTAGTCCTTGTTTCACCTCACTACCTAGAAGATTGTCTCTCTCCTTTGCCTTCATTTTTCAGACCTCCTAGCAACATACTTACCTTTATGTTATAATTTCACTGGTTTTTTTTCCCTCTTTGTACCACAATTCTTCCTAGCTCAAAATCCAGTTCTTCTAATATAATTATTCCAAAACATCCTGCTTCTAAACTTCCAAACTTCCTTCCTATTTTTGGTTTCAATTGATCATCATCCATTATGATTCACATATACACAATAAAATAAACACATGAAAAAAATCATAATTTTTGTGTTATTTTGAAAGGAAAAACGAAATATATTTGACTATTATTTCCTTTGTGTTAAATCTATTAGTTTATTTATTTTTCTCATTAGTTTGCAGCATAAATTAGTTTTGGAAAAAGGCAGGGTATAAACTAAGGCACCTTTTTTAACAGATTCTTTTAGGGGAAGCTTGATTGACCACCGTCAATGTGTAGGCTGCATCTATATTCCAATCTTGAGACAAACTGGAAACATCACCTAGCTTCAAGTAATAACCTATATCCAATGAAAATAAGTTCCCAAGTCAAGGCCCACAGCACAAGTGATTTTAACGATGCTGTTATTCCACCTCTCTGCAACAAAAAGAAGTACCCAAGTCAAGGTGACCACAACGTAAGTGAGATTTTATGATGCCGTTATTCCATTTTCTATTGTCACTCATTCTGATTTCTTCCTCATACATTTTCTATTTTTAGCGCTCTGGTCCTTCTATGTTTTTTTGGTTTCTTCCATTTTGCTGCTGCTTTGCTTTCACAGGAAATTTTACGACGCCCACGCATTAGTTTCTCAACAAACCACTATGCCAAATGACGCGTTTAATGGAAAAGCACGTAAGAAGCATATAATCAAAAAGCATATAATGTGGACTCACAAAGGTGTTGAGTATCTTGTTGAAGCATCAGCAACAGAAGCTGAAGCTATAAGTGCCACATTAGTTGTTGCTAACGCATGACAAGAGAATGGAGAAGTTGAATTACCTGACAGAGACTGTGGGGCTAAGGCTACCCTAGTGGTAAACCAATATCTTCCCTGATTAGGCATGATTCAATAGACCCAAATAATATTGTATTTATGACATGTTTTAGTCTTTTCTTTGTTGTGAACATGTAAATTTGTATTTATAACAAATTTGTGAAGAATTTGTTTTTGTAGGAAGGTTCATTTGTATTGATGAGAATGACCTTCAAAATTTGGTCTTCTGTAAATGTTGTAATAATGGTAACTAGACAATTTAATTTCAATGACAAGAATAGATTTTCCTGCCTTTATGATCTTTATTAATGGTTTGTCAAGCATCATAAGAATGAAAAATAATTTGTTTCATAAGGTCTTGTATTTCTCTCTGTGGGTGTTAAGAACTACATTAGTTAGTGTTAACAACTACATCAGTGACTTAAAATTTTTGTTAACATCCATTGTTACAATGTACTGATATAGTTGTCAAAGTGTTCTAATATAGTTGTTGACGTATACTGATATAGTTGTTAACATGTATTGATTTAGTTGTTAACGTTGTATTGATATAATTGTTAACGTGTGCTGATTTAGTTGTTAATGTTGTATTGATTTAGTTGTTAACGTGTACTGATATAGTTGTTAACGTGTCTTTATATAGTTGTTAATGTGTATTTATTTAGTTATTAACGCGTATTGATATAGTTGTTAACGTGTATTGACTTGTTGTTAATGTGTACTGATATAGTTGTTAACGTGTATTGATTTAATTGTTAGTGTTGTACTAATATAGTTGTTGACGTGTGCTAATTTAGTTGTTAATGTTGTACTGATATAATTGTTAATGTGTGTTGATTTAGTTGTTAATGTTATACTGAAATAGTTGTTAACGTGTATTGATTTAGCTGTTAACGTGTATTGATTTAGCTGTTAACGTGTACTGATATATCTGTTAACGTGTGCTGATGTAGTTGTTAATGTTATATTGAAATGCTGAATAACATAGATGAAGGAAAAACTGATTATTTTCCATTTTCCTGCTTCTGCACTTACCAATAACAAAGAACATAGATGTAGGAAAAAATTCATGTCCTCATTCATATTAAAATGCCAGCTAACCAACATCAAAAAATGTATACAATACCAAGGTTGAAAAGGTCATTTTCATCAATACACATGAACTTTCCCGAAAAAGCAAATTCCGCATAACTTTGTCATAAATACATATTCAAGTGTTTTGCATAATTGATGATTAATCTCAAATGTAATAGAGGATAATCAAGTTTATGATTCCTATACAAAATATATTAGATATTTACATCATCGGTCAACTTCATAGAATTTAAAGATCTTCCATGCATGCCCTAACACATTAATTGTAATATCCTGAATTTCAGGCATTGAGACTTGAGAATAGGCCTAAATTGGGCAGATTACCAAGCCCAGTTCAAGGAGTGTGACATTTCCTGGACAAATAAAGATCCTCTATGTTTTTGAGGAAATAGGAAGAGAAAGAGACACTAAATGTCACATGTCAAAAAAACAAGAGTCAGAATAGTGATTGCGGTGGGACACGTGCCACTTCAGGGCTAAAAGAGGAAAAGTAAGGTGTAGAAAAGTCAATCCCTTACCCCTTAAGGAGTGAATTTCATCCACATGTGAGGAGAAAGGGAAAATCAGACTATTTGATCTGTACTCGGGCCCAAACACTAAATACAGGTCCCACAGGATGTTAACTGGTAAAAAGGGGACCGATAGGGACCAGTTAAGGTTCTTTTTAGACTGAACGGGACAAGTATGGGACCACTTTGGGGAGATGGAAGGGTGCCACATGTAAATGTCTATTCAAGGGAGAATATCTGGAAAAGTTGCAAAAAAAGTACAAAAAGGAGCTCTATTGTACCCGACGGGGCTCGACGAGGATCGATTGATCGAGAACTAGACTGATAAAGTGAAGGAAATGAATTAATTAAAGAGTATCAGATGTGTGGCCCCATTAGGCACCACATAATCCTCTATAATTAATTAAAAACGTTGCTTGGAGTGCAAGAAAAGAAAAGTCAATGAAAAAGTCAACTATGGGTCCCGCGATTAAAGAAAAAGGGTAAAACGGGAATAAATGGGTAAAAATCAATGGGAGCATATTTGAGGGACCCACATGGAGTCCCATATGTGCCCCTGGGAAGGTAAAAAGTTCAGGGCCAAAGTTGGTAATTATCCAAAAGTTCCGGGCAAAATTATAATTTTCGAAAGTTTCGGGCCAAAACGGGTAATTTTCCCAAAAAGTGGAAAATATCCCAGATATTTTTGGAGGACTTATGCGCCACTTTGACTGCCTAGAATCCTCTAGAATTAGTTGGAGGTTAAGTCCAAAAGTGAGATAAATGTTAAGCTGAAAATTACGCCAGTTAATTCTACTTTCACCGGATCAAATTCACCTTAATTAAAAGGTGATTTAACCCCTTTCTTCACCCTTGAGCATGAAATTCCAGAGACCAGAGGAGAGACCAGGCAGCAGCCACCATAGCCAAGCTTCAACCCTAACACCCAAGCTCATCTACCGATTCTTCGATTCCAAGGTAACCAAAAATCCTTGCTTTCTTGAGTTCTTCTTAGGGGATTTTCATGCAAAAGGTATAAGCATGGTCTTAGGGTTGGATTTATGTATTTTTGAGGTTTCCAATGGCTCTAGAATGTGATTTTGTGAAGGGTAAAGGTTTGGTTTGAGTTTCCGAAATCAAAACACTGAAAAACCTTTAAAAGAAGGTTGCTGCCAGTTTTGGGGAAATTTGGGCAGCAAACCTCCGGTAAAGTTTTTGACTGGGCAAACGGACTTGTTTTGATCTGGAATTTTTGAAGTGAAATGTAGACATCTGGGGCATAAGTCTACATATATAATAATAAAGATTTGGATAAGATTTTCTTATTGAAATGTTTGGTTGAAAACAGAAGAGGAAACAGTGGCGTGAATCTGGACTAGAGGGCAGAAAAGTGGTATCACGCCCAGATACCTACACTTTTGACCTCTGGGAATATTTTTCCTAAAACTTAGATATACTAATGGTTCAGATGGCGCTGGTTTCACTCAAAAATGAGTTTTTTGGAATTTATGAAAAATTGGTGAAGCAAGGACAGAAACATTGAATTTCTGAAAAATCTGCTTGTAGCTCGTTTAAAGCAAATAATGTAAGGGTATTTTTGGAAAGTACTCAAATAATTTTTTTTATGATATTTAGGGTCAAGCAACCTGTTGGGAGACTTGTGGGGCCCGTGAAAATATTAAATAGTATTTTACCAGGTAGCAGTAACCTCTCTACTCCGGCACTTTTATGTGTTTAATGTATGTTTGTTTGCCATACTTGTTTTTGTGTATGTTTTGCCAAATATGCATATAGAACATATTTGTGATTGTATTCCTAGTGCTGAAGATGCCTGCCGAGGTCACACACTTGAGTGTGGCGGCTGTACGGACTGGCTTGGGATTCTGCAATCTGGGGCCTGCCTTGGTAAGGCGACTCAATGGTGTGAAGATGTGTTTGTTGTGTATGTTGTCTGTTTGCATATATGGTATGTTGGGCATGTTTTTTTTTCTTCGTATTTGTATGGTTGCACACACATACACACCGCACATATTGTGCATGAGTATTAATGGTTACTCTGTGAGCTGCACATGGACTCCAGAAGGTGTTAGTGGCACAGGAGGACGTGTTTGACCAGTGAAGACCTTTTTGCAGAGGTGAGGGTACATAGCTGATGAAGGATAGGGGATGCCCTATTGTATTTTGTAGTTTTACTTTTTGGGATGGTTGTATTTATATTTTGGTATTTACTGTTGGATGACTGTACCCTAATCCTCTAGGAATTTTACTTTCTATTGTGTTTACTTTTACCAGTACAGTAGTTGTCCAAACTGATCCGGTGGTCTGTTGCGCGTGCTCTGACTAATTATTAAATGGACTTAATAATGAAGGAAAGGTAAGTTATTAAACAGAATTCCTCCAACCCGCCACTCGAAAGGGCGAGGTCAGTGGGGGTGTAACATTAATGCTCCTTCAACTTGATTACTCACATTCTGATGGGGCATCTCATCTATGGAGTGCACCATCCATATCGACCATTCAGACCTTCGGTCAATAGCACATGAATGGCGTAGAAATTCGAGAATCTTTGTTTTGTTTCCCTTGTGTCAGAAGAAAAAAAAATCATGCTAAGACTTAATTTTCATAATAAATGCATCACAATATGCTCCAATGGCAAAGATTGGAAGCTATATGAGTTCTTTTGGCCTTTACTTGCATTAAAGGATTCAAATTATATCAAATGGATGTAAAGAGTACTTTTCTAAATGGTTTTATCTAAGAAGTTTATGTTGAACAACCTCCTAGATTTGAAATAATCATCATCTTGATCATGTGTTCTGTATCAAGAAAGCCTTATATGAACTTAAGTAAGCTCCTAGAGCTTGGTATGAGAGATCGAGCAAATTCCTTCTTGATCAAGGATTTGTCAAAGGCAAAGTAGACACAACTCTCTTCATTAAAAGCAATAAGAGAAATGATTTATTAATTGTTCAAATATATATCAATGATATTATATTTGGTGCTACTAATGATGCTTTTTGTGAAGAATTTTCAAAGACTATGCAAGGAGAATTTGAGATGTCCATGATGGGAGAACTGAACTATTTCCTTGGTCTGCAAATTAAGCAACAGAAGAATGGAATCTTCATTTCTAAGACCAAGAATCTCCGAGATCTCTTAAAGAAGTATGTCATGGACCAATGCAGTGGAGCTGATACTCCAATAAGCTCAACCACTTCTTTGGATGCTAATGAAAAGCGAAAGGATTTCAACATTACCAAGTATAGAGGGATGATCAGATCTCTGCTATGCTTGTCTACTTGTCGGCTTGACATCTAATTCAGTGTGGAAATGTGTGCAAGGTATCAATTTGCTCCAAAAGAGTCTCATGCTGAACATATGAAGAGGATCTTCAGATACCTTACTGACACTGAGGATCTTGGATTGTGGTTTCCCAAAGGTCAATCTGAGTATCTCTTGGCATATTTAGATTCGGATCATGCTAGATACAAGACTAACAAAAAGAGTACAAGTGGCCAATGTGAATTCCTTAGAGGTTCACTTGTCTCGTGGTTTAGCAATAAGCAAACCATTGTCTCATTATCATTAACCAAAGCTGAATACATTGCTGCATTTAGTTGTTGTGCTCAAGTGTCGTGGCTCAAGCAACAACTTCAAGATTTTGGAATCCACCTCAAAGAAATTCCGATTCTCTGCGACAACACTAGCACAATTAGCTTGACAAAGAATCCTGTTCAACATACAAGAACCAAACACATTGATGTTAAACATCACTTCATCAGAGATCAGATTCAAAAGAAGCATTTCAAAATGTTGTTCATCCCCATACATCTTCAACTTGCTGATATCTTCACAAAGCCATTAGCCAAAGAGCAATTCATGTTCATTAGAAGGGAATTGGGAATGGTAAATCCCAATGAGTAGCAAGTTATTTATAATTCAATGTTAGTTACGTTTTTGATGATAAATAGTCACTAACTTAAGCTTCGGAGTGTCTAGACCTTGTTTTTACAAGAACTCTGAAAAGATGAAAGATTGCAAAGTCTATCAGAGTCAAAGTGGCAACTCGAGTCAACCCTTGGGTAACTCAAGTCCTATCAAGCAAGTTTCTGAAATTCAAGAGGAATTGGTCTTTACTTGAAGTAGTTAAGTGACAACTCGAGCTGGAGTTCTTTAACTCAAGCATGATGTAATTAGCTTGTGTTATGCTTGTGTAAGATTGCCAAATATTACATATAACTCGAGTGTGGATATCTTAACTCGAGCAGGTAATTCAAGTTAAGGATTATGTAATGGAAGTGTGCTTGTTTTTAATACTTTATGCTCTAACATTTATTTGTGTGAAGTTATATTAACTCGAGTGTAGGCTCTGCTAACTTGAGTCAACTTCTGATAGAGATCAAACCAATTTATGACGAGCTCTTGACTCAAGCCAAGAAATGGATAACTCGAGTGAAGATCAAACAAAGAGCAAATCCAATTTTGAACAAGAGGTTAACTCGAGCCAAGGAGTTTGTAACTCGAGTTAACTTCAGACAAAGAGCAAGGAAGTTTGAGAAGAGTCTTTAACTCGAGCCAAAGCTTAGTCAACTCGAGTCAAGTCAAGACAGAGAGCAAGCTTGACTGGAATGACTTCTTAACTTGAGCCAAAGAGTGGTGAACTTGAGTCAGGTATTTTTCAAAGTGTTCTATGTACACACTTAAAGTATAAGTTAGTACATTTACATGAACACTCGAGTCAGTTCATGATAACTTGAGTCATTAAGCTATGACTTGAGTGAAGCGTTATATATAGAATTGAAGTATACCGTTGCTCTTCACTCTTCCCCAACCCTCGAGCCATCCTATCATTCTATTTGTAAAACCCCCAAATACTCGAACCCTAACTCGAGCCTTCTCTGCAACCATGAGAGCGAAAAATCCTTCCAAGGCCAAGAATTCTTCGCTTGACTATGAGGCTACTCAGTCCTTGTCGCCTCCTCCTCTGAAGTGACCCAAAAGGGAGAAGCAACCTCCCAAGAGATTTCAGCCCAAGGTTGTCTCCAACGAAGCATCTTTAAAACCAAAGGATAAAGCTAAGTCTGTGGTAATTGAGGAAACTGCTAAGTAGCCTGCTAGGAAGAAAGTTGGTCCTAAAGCTACTAAGAGGAAAGATAAAGAGTATGTGGTAGTTGCTACAAAGAAACAAAGGAAAACTACTGTGTCTTCCTCTTACTTTCAAGGGTCTTATCAGGGTCAATCAACTTCTGCTTAAGATCAATCAACCTCAAAGGTATCTGGACTACCTACTTCTCTATTTGAGTCCTATAATCTTTCGAGACCACCTCCTTACTATTTGTGCAATCCCATTCTTTACTTTGAGTCTGATGCTAAATTGTTTAGAGAGCATTATGAGTCTCATGGGTTTTGTCCCACTATCTATGTCAACTTGTCCAAGCTTAAGGATGAGTGCAACTTAGACTTGTCCCCATAGTTAAAACCATTTCAAAATCTTTTGGCCATAAACACCCTCTATAGTCCTTTAATTGTAAAATCTTTCTATTTCAACATGTCCATTTCCAATCAATTAGAAGAAAATGTTGATATTATTCAAGAAAGAATTATTGCTCATGTTATGGGAAGAAGGATCCTTATTACTCTAAATTCTCTTTTAAGGATTTCTAATCCTCCTCCTATCCCTAAAATCAATTATGATGAGGAAGAGATTCTTAAAATTCTAAGGCTTGGTGAACCATTAAGGTCACTGCCTTTCCCTCTAGTTGCTATGCTTCCTATGTATAGGGCTATTTGGTAAATTTATTCCAGAAACCTTATGCAAAAAGGTAAAAATTTCATCCATTTTGCACAAAGGTTCTCCCTTTTTTGCTTCTATTATTGATAAGGTTCCTCATAACATAGGCCAATGGGTCTATAATGAGATAAAGAGGTTTAGGTTCAATTCTAAAAAGACGTCTACAATTCCCTTTCCAATTCTAAAAATGTAATCAAAGCCTTGTAGTCATCCAAAATTCCAAAAGGTTGCATTAATGCCCCAAATTGTCAAAAGAAAGAAGCATATGGAATCAAAAAATGGAAAGGTCAAAAAATTGAAGATAATAGATTATAATATATATATATATATATATATATATATATATATATATATATATATATAGAGTATCGGGCAGGGTGGCATACCTTGCCCGATGCCCGGCCCTACCCGCAAAATGCCCAGCCCAATTGTGCCAAAAATTTTTTGGGCCTCTTTTTTTCGGGCTGGACAGGGCGATTTTTTCTTGGCCATAGGCGGGAACACTGGGCCTTGGGCTTTGTGAACACCCCTAGGTAGCATCACCTGGATTGCTTCAGCCCCTTCCTATTCCTAGCAAGGTTTGGGAGAGTATTTCTATGGATTTCATTGAGGGTTTTCCTAAATCTGGTTGTAAGGAAGTAATATGGGTAATTATGGATAAAATGACTTAATATACCCATTTTATATCTCTTTCTCACCCTTATTCAGCCTCTACTTTGGCACAAGTATTTTTGGATTAGATTTACAAATTACATGGTGCACCGGCCGAAATCATAAGTGATCGAGATCCTTTGTTCTTGAGCAACTTTTGGAAGGAATTCTTGAAGATATTGAAGGTGAAACAAAATCTATCTTCAGTTTGCCATCCCCAAAGTGATGGTCAAATCGAGGTCCTCAATCGATGCGTCAAATCCTACTTAAGGTGCATGTGTTGGGACCTAAGGAATGGAGTTAATGGTTAGCACTAGCTGAATGGTGGTATAATACAAGTTTTCATACAACCACCAAAGCCACTCCACATGAGCTATTGTATGGGCAAAAACCAGTTGTTTATACTCCATATATACCTAGGACAACAATGGTAGAAGCAGTTGATAAGAGTTTTACAACAAGGAAAAGATGCTAGCTATTTTGAAACATTATCTCCATAGATCAGCAAACACAATGAAGCAGAAGGCTGATGAAAAACACTCGGATAGGCATTTTGAGGTGGGGCAATAGGTGTTTTTGAAGTTGCAGCCCTACCGATAGATTTTAGCTGCTACTAGAAGCAATCAAAAGCTAGGTCCTCACTTCTTTGGTCCATACAAAGTGTTACAAAAGGTGGGACCAGTTGCATACAAGTTAGAGTTACCTCCTGAGACAAGGATTCACTCTACTTTTCATGTATCCTTGTTGAAATTGTGCCCAGATCCAAGTGTCAAACAACGGCACCCTCCTATAAATTGGCCAGCTGTTCCGAGTTCACTCTATCCCCAACAAATATTATCTCAAAGAGTTGGGAGGAAACAAAAGATGATCATTACCGAAGTGCTAGTTCAATGGCAAGGTTACCCGGAAGAGGAAGCTACATGGGTGTCCTTGTTCAACTTGAAGCATCAATTTCCAGAGTTTCAGGTGCCAAACCCTTGAGGACAAGGGTAGTTTCAGGGGGGCATTGATATATAAATTATCATAACATGTACTTAGGGACCTACTTGTAAACATTCTATTGGGACTTAAGTGTAAACTTGCATAATTAGTGGGATAAGTATTATAATATCCTACTAACCACTAGATTAGGATTAGAGGTAGGCTATCTCATTATAAATAGCCCAATCCTCATAATTGTACAATCATGTCAGTCATGACATTGCAGAATTTAGTTGTGTAAGAACCATTGGAGTTCTCTTCTCTATCTCTCTTCTTCTTGACCTCTAAGCTCTCTTCTTCTCCTCTTTCTAAACCTGAACATCTAAATCCATAACAGTCACAAACAAAATAAGTTCATCAACCAGTATCGTGCACTAAGTTGGATATTATCTAGTCACTCGAGTATTTGAAACTGATAGTCGAGTGTTATTTATATTGATTCCATATTGAGTTTGCATGAGAAGCACTGGCATTGGTGATGTTGAAACGACACTCGAGTGTCTTACTTGAACATTCAAGTGTTAATCAATTTCTTCAAGACAAAGTTGAGTAACATCCATTCTTCCTATGATCTTAAAGTCAACACTCGAGTGTCTACATCAGATACTTTGAAAATTAGCTTTCTGATTTAAGTATTGGTTTCAATAACTATCACACACTCAAGTGTTATTTAATACATACTCGAGTGACTTGAATTACAAAGTCTATATATTATTACAAGTAGTTGTTATCATCAAAACCTATAAACCGAGAACTAATAGTCAGGACTCCAAGGGCAAGGTAGTGGACACGAGCAATTAAAATTTGCAGTATGTATATTAGATATGTAAGGTTATAGTTTCAAATATGTTATTTTGTATCTGTAGTATCAAGACACTTATATATTTTTGAATTACTATATTGAGAACCCTGTAGGATACTCATCTTTTGTAACCAAGATTAGTATTTATTATCAATATACTATGTTGTTACTGTTTGCCCACTGTATGTGCTGTATTACTCTAATGAATGTCATAATAATAAGGGGTATGACATGCTCCTTGCTCTGTTTGTTTAATCTATATTATTCGTATTGAGCTCTGGATCTATGTGCCCTCTTTAGAGAGATCCTCGAAGGTGAGAAATTGAGGTTTAATTCTGCAATTAAACTCGGATCTCAAAATGAGTTAAAATATGGTGGGATGTTAGGTTTTGCAACCTATATCAATGAGAAGAAACGAAGTAACATCAGTTTTTGTTATATTCGTGATATACTACTGCAAGAAACATTAATTTCCCTTTCCTTTAGGTTCCTAAGCCAAGTATTTTCTAATTTGTTTCCTTTAGTTGGATAGGGAGTGCTTAGTAAGCACAACTGTCTTTTCCATTCCATCTTCTAAACAAATGGACAAAAACACATCACAGGAAGAAAAAGGCTATGAATGATTTCTTTACTCCTTGATAGAGCTCTTGTTACTGAATGTGTTGATAAAGCACTGTAAATCTAGTTCTAAGTATATTGTAGGAAAAGTTAAGGTGTTGATTAATTTGATTCATTGAGACAACAAGGAAAACAAACTTATACGTCATATTAATCAAGGGATAGTGTTTCTAAGTCTTGTTGAAATTATCTATATGCAAATTATAGTAGTACATTGTTCAACTTTGATCTTGATTTGGACTAACATTGCTGATTAACACTAAATATTCTTTGACAAAACCAATAGCAGAAGGAAACACAACATGTCAAAAGTAGATTTTACCATAAACTAGACATGTTCTCGGTGTATTGCAGAAAGTTAGGGGAATGAGTTTCATTATTGATAACTTGTAAGGACCGTGGCAAGAATTTTTACTACATATTGAATATTTGATGATATAATGATTGTTAACATATGGATATGTGACATTGATTTGGCTTCAATTGGTGAACTTATAATAAAAATTGTTATGTTGTTGTACTTAGTTTCAAATTTTATGATGTATTTTAGATTATCAGTATTAATTTATGTAATTTGGAATGTTTTCAACCTCTTTTCACCCGGTACTATACTACTATGTAGCACATTTATGTGTTTTCATATGGTGAATAACTAAATTAAAATTTTTAAAACACCCAAAAACAATACGTAGTTTTTTAACCATCCAATTTATTTTCCTTCTTCCCTTTATATATATGCATCAATTTTTCTAATTTGGTAGTTTGATCTATGGTATAACTACTACAAAAAAACGTTTTTAACATCCTAAATTTGGCTCAATTAACGTTCTTTTTTTTAGGGACGTTTATGTGGGGGACGTCATACTTACGACGTCCTCACAAAAAAAAAAGGATGTTATAAGTGGTACTTACGGCGTCCTAAATTTTAATTTAGGAAGCCGTATGTACCATTTAGGGCGTCCTAAATAAAAAAATGGAAGCCGTAAGTGGTACTTACGGCTTCCTACATTTTAATTCAGAAAGTCGTAAGTACTAGTTACGGCTTCCTTACTTATTATTTAGGACGCCCTAAATGGTACATACGGCTTCCTAAATTAAAATTTAGGACGCCGTAAGTGCCTAATTTAAAAAAGAATATATCTTTTTTTTTCTAGCATCTCTCATATGGCTAATAACGATGCAAGACAGTGAAGAAGAACAACGATGAATAAAGGTTCCTCAAGAAAACTTAAACCATAAACAAAAAACATACAGAAACACGAAACTTAAATAAAATGCACATTTAAATGAACTTACATCCCTTAAGCGTTAGCTAAACAAAACTTTCAAGCCTCATTCTTCTTTCACACAATTCATCAAACACCTTAAAGGCATTTAAAATAACTCAATAAGCAAGCATCTTAATTCAAACGCTAGAAATCATAAACTCCTAAACATCCACACAAGGCCCCAATACACCAAAAACAATTAACAAATGAAAAAAGAGGTGTGGATCTAGCAAGCACATATAATCTTGAAACTACAGAATAAGAAGTGAGAAAAACACATTTCCTTCTTTAAGGTAGTAGTAAAATTTAGAGAAATTATGGAGCAATTAGAGAGATAAGCACCTTTCAAATAGACAATTCAGAAGGGATGAACCTTTGAAGGTCCAGCCTCATGAAGAAGGTCACACGCTTTTCGGCCATCTTCTTCAAACATAATCCTGTTAAAATTGCAAGCGCTTAGATAGCAACCAAAGCAAAAATATTGTGAAGTAGTAACAAATAGAAAGAATACAGTCTTATACATTTCTGAGCACACATATAAAAAACATAAAGCATTTCTAGTTTTATACTTTATCAAAGTTCAATGATCCCGAGCTGATTTCACAATAGAGGGACTCTCCACCCCAATGAGAATACAATCCTGTCAAGCCTTTCTCTTTCTTTAACTTTTCCAAATAGTAGTTGTTAAGAGTCATGTTTATGTGATTTGAGCATGAGGCTTTGCCATGAAGTTGACAAATGAATGATAGTGGACAGATTCTTACAGAATCAAATTCTTCTACCCTATGCTGGGAATCATCAATAACGTCTATATATACCTCTTCAAAGCAAGAAGTTAACCCATTGCTTTATTTCTATTCCTATTCTAGTTAATCTTGATTCTAACATTACAAATATTTTGAGGTCTTCTCAAGAACTAAATACCTTTATATGTATATACTGCACATTTCCTCCATCTATTTTCTTCCCCATGGGTTCCAATCCAAAAAAGAATGCTAATTTACATGTTCAACATGTTATGACAGAAAAGTGCCTCATATGTGTGTGTGTGTGGGGTCATCATTGACTTAATTTACCCAACTTAAATAAAATTAATCTACTATGGAATTTCCCAGTACTCTAGTGTAAATTTCACTTCATTCATCAGTTTCATTTTCAATCAAGGAAAATAATTTTCCCAATAACATGTGAAACACTAGGTTAAAAACAACACTAGTAAATCCTCTATTTCCATCTCTGGAAATGGAACCAGGTGCTCCTCCTGATCCTCAACTTCTTGTTCAAAAGGAGTTAACAATCATACAGCCTCTTTCAATCTGACTTTTACAAATATAAGATATGATAAAAGTTAGATTATAAAAATGATTTATGTTTGGAATGACAGTGGTATAAGTGGATTTTTTTCAAACTAAAACTTATTTGAAATAACGTTTAAAAAGTCAATTGAGATGGAAAACGACTGAAAAGGGCATGAAAAAAAATTAAAATCAAAATTATGGAAAAGCAAAAAATGTTAAATTGAAAAAATTGACAATGCTAAAATACATAATTTGATCAAATACTATTTCATAACTAATTAGATCACATGACCTGTACAATTTGGTATCTAATTATATCACGAATATAATTCATTTGAACATAATTTTCTCATTAATCTTAATATAACAATCGTCACCCATATGAAAAATCAAGATTAATGATACTAAAATCCAATGTTAAATACATGGTAATAGAAAATCAAAAGCCACATCGTCAAAAGCTAGAAGCCAAATTTTTTGGTTTCTCTTCAGAAGCCACTTTTGAAAGAAAAGCTCAGTTAATCCACTGGGCTTTTTTTGGCTTGGCAACACCATGCCAAATAGGCTATAAATAAATTAAATAAGTTATTTAATTATATTTTATGTTATGTATCATTAAATTGTATATCAATTTACAAATTAGGCAAAATAGTTTGGAGAAAAATAATTAATATATATAATTTAAACCCATTTTTGCCACATGAGATGACTTAGTACTAAGGCCCCGTTTGGATCAAAGAAAAGGTAGGAATGGAATGGAATGAAAAATATTTTACCTTGGTGTGTTTGGTTCTAGAAAATAAAATGGGTTGATAGGAAAATTATTGTATGGTCGAAAGAAAATAAGGTAGGAAAATGAGGCAAAATACCATTTTACCTTCAAAAGGATAAAATATTAGTGTGCATAGTGCACACAAAAGATCTCAAACCAACACCCACCTATGACATTAGGTAAGAATGACAATGAGATAGGTGGCTTGCTATGGCGATCGCTTGTGCTAAAGATGGAGGAGGTCTTGAAAATGACTTTAAGTGAGGTGGGCAGCTTGCGGGTAGAGGAAGAAGAAGCAGAATCAGTGGTGTTGGGATAGAGTACGGCTGGGTGTTCATAAAGGCATATAGGATAGAACCCAGTGAAGTTCTTTTATAAGTGACGGTCGCAGGAGGTGGAGGGTCGGTGAGGCTGCAATGAAGGTTGTGGGGGCAACAATGGTGACAGAGAGGGATTATTTGGGGATTCAATATCATTAGAAAATTGGTTCTTATCAATAATGAAAGGAAAATATTTTCACATGGATGAAGGAAAATTGGCTACCATCAGAAAATATTTTCTTAGGAAAATGGTACACTAAATAGCTGTCACTGACGAAAAATATGATTTTCCTTTTTCCTCCCCTAATTTGTAGCGATCCAAGCGGGCCCAAGTTATTAACAGTAAAAAAGATAAGCTTCTGAGTTATAAACAAGTTAAAAGTTGAGGAAATGAGCTACAATCAGTTATTGTTGAGATATTATGTTATAAGTGGGTTAAAAATTGAAGGACTACAAAAAATTTCTTTTTAAATTATTTCTGGCAAAGAATATTTAAATTAGATTCCATCATACGTGTGAAAAAGACCAAAGACTTCAAAAAAAAGAGTGATGGTGTTTTAGACTTTTAGGCCTTGTTTGGTTGGGGATTTTTTGAGTAGAGGATACAAGAGGGTAGGAGAAAATTGCAAAGGAAATAAGTTTGTGCTCTTATCATATACAAGTGAAGTATCATGTTTTTATAGATTCATAAATTAAGAAATAATAATCGTAAAAGAAGAAGGAAAATGTATAAACAAAGATATAAGAACATATTTGTTAACCTAAAATTAGCCCAACCCACCTATCCTCCTCAACCAAACAAAAAACTAATAATGGTTATAATATTGCAATTAGTAATCTCTAAAAAAGTACTTGCAATGGATTTTTTTTAATCGACTAAAAAATCTTCTCACTTCCTCCCTAACTTGAAGTGGTGGCAAATTCCACCTCCCATGTTTAACTAACAACAACACAACTTCCCCTCCTCCCATGAAATAGCGGATTAACAACAATAATGGTGAATGGAAAATTACCCCAATGATAATAGTACCTATCATGTTTGAATGAGGTCTTAAGTTTGAAATCGATGTTGGCATATTTGCATGTGTAAGTGCTTAAATTGATTGTATTAAAAAAACAACAATAATACTAAAGAGAAAATGACTATGAATAATGACCTATAATAATAAAGTGTAGATAAAATATATAAATAATTGGAATTATCATTTAGCATCGAATCCGATGTCTGGTTTTTGTCCCCATGTGATTTGATTCACCTTGATATGAATATGGCACAATATCAAGATTAGGTTTATCTCATTATCCTCTTTCTCATTTTCTTGTCATAATCTTATATTTTAGATTAAAAAAATCCATTTAAAATAAATAAATATGGTTTCTCAAATTTCATTCTTTTTAAAGTATTAGTCCTTATAATTTAATAAAAATCTTGATGATTTGATTTGAAACTTAAAGGACGAAAATCAAAACGAGATCAAACTTGAGGGACCAAAGATTGTATTAACCCATTTATAAAGCACACTTTACTCATGAGAATTTAAGGCTCTAGTATGTAGAACACATAACAACCTCATGGGCTTTTTTGGTAAGGAAATGAAAGAAATTAAAAAAATAATAATAGCCAATTCCGATATTACCATTTCCATGGAATTGCCACTCCATAATTGGACTTCATTGAGTAACTTCCATTAATAGGCTAAATAATGAAGTGTAATGCCCCCATGTTCTAAGTCCATAACAGAGTGAAGCCTTCCTTTAATTACAAGTCAGATGTAATATTTAACAATGAATTAAACCACCAAGCCAAGTTTGGTCCTGGGAAATAAAAACCTTTTCAAAAAGAGTTTAAAAGCTTATCCCAAACACATTATCTATTCTTGTGAATCAAATTGGCTTTTCTAGAAAATTTAAAACTTTTGAAAACATTTTATCAATGGTTCAAACTCTTCATTTAAAAATCCATCATACCTTAATCTATATTTAATATCATCAAAGTGATTCTTTATATTTATATCTAACATAGTGCTCTACTATTCACTTAATCATCCATTTCATTTTGCGCTCGTGATATACGTGCCCCTCCCTGTAGCAATAGCATATATATACAAGTTCTAGTTCTATCAGGTCAAAAGTATTTAAAAAGAGTTTGTTTACCCCTTCAAAATCACATTAGAAGGTTCGCTGCCCAGATTTACCAAAACTGGCAGCAAGCCCTCTCTTGAGGTTTTTCGGTGTTTTGATTTCAGAAACTTGGACCATAACCATACTCTACACAAAATCATGTTCCAGAGCCATTGGAGACCTTAAATATACAAAAATCCAACCCTAAAGGAGAACTCAAAAAGACAAGGTTTTTGGGTTCCCTTATAATCGAAGAGTTCATGTAGGAACTTGGAATCTTGAGCTTTGAAACCATAACAATGGTGGCTGCCTGATCTCCTCTGGCTCTCTGGAATTTTCGCCCCATAAGGGTGAAAAAAAGATGAAACACCTCTTTAACAAAGGTAGGGTTGTACATGAACCAGACTGGGCCGGGCAGGTCACTAACCTGTGGTTTGGTTTGGAAGGTTGGTTGGGCTAGACGTGCCAACCCGAAGCCCGATCCTACCAGGATAGAAACCTGACCACTCCCGAGTTGGGCAAACTCGGTCAGACTGGACAGGGTTAGTGGTCTAGTTGGCCCAATCCATGTTACCTTCTTTTATGCAAAACCTTTTTTTTTTCCTGTAACCTAAAATAAATCATCAATGCAGATTATGAGCCAGTCCATGTTACCTTCTTTTATGGAAAACCTTTTTTTTCCCTGGAACCTAAAAAAAAGCATCAATGCAATGCAGATCGTGGGCATCAATTCAAAATCTTCAATCCTAAAATTAAACCCTCCATATCATCAATATTCATCATTCATCATTCATCAATTCCCTTTGACCGAAAAAAAACATTCATCAATTAATCAATTCTTTGGGAGCTGTAAGGATATAACCTGCACATCATTGCATGATAACTTACACATCATTGCATCTGCCCATAGATGAATGTTGCAATTCATCAACTAAAAGTAGCATCAACATCAAGATGCATGCATTAAATACCAAATCCATCAATAACTTGCCCTTAGATAACAAGCATCATCAAAATAATCAAAGGGCAGGACTTTAAATATTAAATAGAGTTAAGATACTCATATTACAACCCATATTACAACCAAAGTTTGAAGTCTTTAGATCAATTAAAGTCCAAAACCAAAGGTCCAAAAGGAAAAAGTCTACAATTATAAAGATGACATAATTTAAGAAGTCCATAATTTCTCACAGCAGCAAAATAAGAAGTCCATTTGTGTTTTTAGAGTTTTAATCAAGTTCCTCCATGGACGTAACATCAGCTCTAACATCAGTCACACATGAAGCATATGAAAATATTAAAAAAATATTATATTTTTTTACAAAGATATGATAAAGTAACAAAATAATTATACTGATCATTACCAAATTCTTCAAAATTGTCAAATTCACAAAGTTGTTCAGTGAGTTCTACTAGTGATTGCCCAGGAATAAGCCAATTTTGAGAACAAATAAGAGCCTTGGTCATTTTAGGTGACAATGAGCTTCAATATTGATCAACCACACGACCTCCTATGCTAAAAGCAGATTCAGAGGCTACTGTGGAAACTGGGATGGCCAAAAGATCACATGCCATGGAAGAAAGAACTTTGTATTTCATCGAATTTGCTCTCCACCAAGCCAATATATTGAAATCAATTGAAATAGGGACATCATCAGATGCAGCAAGATACTTTTCCAACTCAGTTTGACAATCATTAGAGCTTCTTTGTTTAACTGCTGCTAACCATTGAACACCCGGATCATGATCCTCCATATTTCCTTCAACAATCAGTGAGGATGAAGGTGTAGTAGAAGATGAAGCAATATTTGATTCAGAAGATACACCAACAAAGGCAGAGTATTCATCAAACAAGTGATATAAACAGTCATGGACCTTGTCCTTCATAGCCAGCCAAACTTCAGTGTCATGAAATAAACTCTTAAATATGTGATAAACATATGTTAGCTTGTAACCAGGATCCAAAATGATTGCAACTATCAATAAAAGGTTCATAATTTTTGCCTTACCCCAATATTTGTCATACTTTACATTCATTCATGTTAAGAGACATATCAGCAAGGAGAGGATCTGAATTCAAAGCATATCTTTGCAATAGCTGTTGAACATGTGCAATTTGATGGAAACAAGAGTTTGAAGTCACATTAATGGAAGATGAGAACATTAATGTGACATCATAAAAGACTTTCAAGAGCCTCAAGAAGGCACGTGCACGGTTCCAATCTTCAGCTTTTGAGGGGCCATCACGCTTTTTTTGTTTTCCTTCACATGAATAACACTCCCACTTGAAGAAATCACTTGATTCATGCCTATTATTGCTGACCTCACTTGAATCAATCATATAAAAATCACGTGTTTCAACTTTATGCCTAGGGAACAAAGTGTGCACAATAGTCATCATCCTCATCACTCATTTTGTCAAAGACTTTTTGGAATTTAAATGTTGCTTCCAACATTAAGAATGTCGAATTCCAGCGGGTTGTCACATCCAAAAACACAAGGCTTTTAGTATCAATCTTTTTAGCTTCAGCAAGGCTTTAAATTTTACAAAATGTGCGGGGGATGAACGAACATACTTGATAGCCCTTCTAATACTTTCAAAGTTATCTTTCAAATCTTTCAACCCTTCACAAACTTTTAAGTTGAGGATATGTGCACAGCACCTAAGGTGAAGATAATCTCCATTACATAATAACCCCCCCAACTCTTCAAACGCTTCTTCACATAGGATAATGCAGTGGCATTTGATGAGGCATTGTCCATTGTAATAGTAAAAACCTTTTCAATTCCCCAATCCAATAAACACCTCTCAATTGTCTTCCCTATTGTGTCCCCTTTGTGATCCTCAATCATAGAAAAATTGATGATCATCTTATGCAGATTCCATTCAGGATCAATAAAGTGGGCAGTCAAGTATAGGTAATTGAAATTCTGATTAGAAGTCCAACAATTGGTAGTAAGACAAACCCGAGTTGCACATGTCCTCAAAATCTTCTTGAAAACCTTGATCTCTTTAAGGTATAGCTGCCAGTAATCCCTACCAATTGTAACTCTATAAGGGATATGAAATCGTGGCTCAAGTTCCTTCACAAATTTCTTAGATCCAGGCTTCTCAACAATCCTAAAGGGCAACTCATCACAAATTATGAATTCAGCCAAGGCTCTGCGTATTCACCTCTCATTGTACACATGTGGAACTAAGGCCCTTCCTTATGTAGAATTTGACAAGTAATTCAGCAGGGGCTGCTTTTTATCTGCTTTGTTAGGATTTTTACAGCACTTCAACAAATGCCTTTTCAATGAAGTTGTCCCATGCTTGTTAGGGTCACAAGCATAGGCATTGTTACAATGCTTGCAATATGCTCTTATCTCTCCATTTGTTTCTTCTAGAGATATCTTTACAAAATGATCCCAAACTCTAGATGTTTTTGGTTTACTTTGTTCTGGTTCTTTCCTCTTCCT
This sequence comes from Acacia confusa, assembly GCA_037074495.1. Taxonomy (NCBI): domain Eukaryota; kingdom Viridiplantae; phylum Streptophyta; class Magnoliopsida; order Fabales; family Fabaceae; genus Acacia; species Acacia confusa. Next base: position 30,466,696 of record CM073509.1, on the reverse strand, counting down.
AGGATTTTCATCACCATTTACTCGAGCCTCTTGAGAGGGTTCTGCTGCAAAAGTAGGAGGAATAGATGTTACAGCTGGTTGTAATGGTGGCAGCATAGGAGAAATAGGATTAGGGGAAGGAGTTGTAGAAGGTGCAGACCCCGTTAATGGGGTATCATCAGATGGTGGAGTGACAGAGACCCTTTTATTAAGGGCTGTTGATGAAGAAACTTGCTCATCCATTTCAATTTCAGAATATACCTGCAAGACATAAACAAATGCTCATCATATTAGTATATATAGACTAAAATCAAGATCCAAGAAAGCAGCAAATTAAAAAACAACTTAAGTCCAGATTTTTCACTGAAGTCTTTTTATAATAGATAAATCTGGACTTAAGTCTTTTTATATATATAGGGGATATCATTTATGCCTTTAAGGTAGAAAAAGTTTTATGCCTTAAGTCAAAACTACGCCGTTTTGGCTCTTTTTTTGTTTTTGTGTTTTTTTTTTCTTTACTCTTTTTTTGTTTTTGTTTTTTTTACTTTCCCTTCTTTTCATTTCATCTCTTCATTTAAAAAAGAGTTCAAACGATGTAGTTTTGGTTTAAGGCAGAAATGATATTCCTATATATATATATATATATATATATATATAAATGCAAAATCAGTCAGGATTATTTGATTTGTAATAAAATATAGTCGTAGATATTAATATATTAGGGTTATAAATGAATAAAACAAACACAATTTCGTGGTGGGCCTCGTCAAAGACTCAAAGTCTAATACTATAATGCATCTGCTTGCCTAACTCTTTAGCCTTTAGGTCACTCACATTATTTATTTCTTTTCTTTGAATTGACTCCTTCAACTTTGAATAATTCAAAGCAACAGTACGTGAAACTGTGAATAATCTCTCTTAATCTCCGGAAATTAATGAACTTTGACATATTAAAATTAGGAATAAATCAACTTAGAAAAAAAAATCAAAAAATACCAGAAACCAGACTTGCTAACGAAGTAGCATCATAAAATCTTCAAGATCTTGCTAACGAAGTAGGATAAAAAAACTTCAACCAAACTTCAAGAAATACCAGAAAATACCCGAAAATGCAGAAACAGAAATGCAAGATCTCGCAGGCAAACAAGGGAAAAGACTAAAAGTCACCAAAGAACAGTGAATGTGATAACTTGAAGCTTGAAGAAGATAACTTGAGGCTTATCGAATGTTGTGACGGAAAAGTGACGATCTTAAAGCTCTAACTACGAACTTGATGACAGACAATCTTTAGGCTGCAAGACACGATCTTCAGCTATGCTTCAGAAACGAGAACTAAAGAAATGGCAATGTGAATCCCAGAGCCGAAGATGAAGAGGATGGCCGATCTTTAGGTTTGGTGGTTTCAATTTCAGAGCCTCAGATGTGCCAAATCGGGAGACCAAATGGGAACAGGGAAAGCTGGGGCAAGAAGAAATTAGGAATATATAATGCCCCTCAACGACATCGTTTTAAGCTAGGGAAGAATTTTTTCCCCCCTGAAGGCTCTAATAAATATATTAGTAAACATATACAATATAATTGGGTAGGACCGGGCTTACTGGTATGATATATTAACTCAAAACCCGGTCCTTGGGTTAGACCCGATGTGGCCCAAATCACTTCGGGTTTTTTTTCCTTCTCTCGGGCTGGACTGGGTTGGACCGGGTTGGGCCGGGTCTATCGGGTTTTTTGTACAGCCCTAATTTTATCAATCTCCAATCTTTCCTATTTTACAAAAATGTGATTGTTGTCCAGAAATCACTCTAGAAGTATAACTCATTTCCAAAGAATTCATAACTCCTTATACACTTATCCAAATCACATGTTATTTGATTCATATAAAAGTTTAAGGAGTTTACTATATGTTCTTGTGACGCCCGGCCTTTGGGGCCTTTATTTGATCAGAGTTATCACAAAAAGGATCGAGGAGATTTGGACAACTTGATTTCGCAATCGAAGTTTTTGAAATTAACTTAGTTTGGAAAATACGGTCTAATTTTTCGCGATTCGAGTTCAACTGATAATTGGATGTTAATTACATTAATCCAAAACCAGGCGGATGATAAACGTTAAATTTACACACTAATTAATCCTAATTGTCCAAGGCGTTCAATTTGCTGTAACCCTTACAGCTACTTTTTGCCCTTTGATTCCGATCCAGGGCCTGTATCTTTCATGTAGGCTGGAGTCCAAATGAATAGATCCTAGGGTAATAGTTAATCTCATGCACATGTATGAAAGTATAAATGACAGTTTATCACATGTTAAAGCATGAAAGCATTTACAAGTTCAAATAACTGTAACCGCCGTTAACGGCCAATGACTGCAACCCTTGTCTAGGACACGCAGCCCCATTAGACCGCAGCCTCAAATCCATAGCTAGGAAAAACATATAACAAATAAATCAACCAGCATACATGATCAGCTAATTCATACATAAACACTTACATACATGATTATAAGATTAGGGTTACCCACCTCAACCTTGATTCTTTATTTCTGCACTGAAGTTGTTGGGATAAGGAACATATTAAGGTTTGTCTAAAAATGTTTATCATCTCTGTCAGTCACTTATTCGAATTGCAGATACACTAATTACACGAATTAGTCTAAGGATTAATAATAATTATTAATCCCTTAATTTTTCTCTAACAATAATTTTATTACTATTATTATTATTATTCCCAATAATAATAATAATAATAATAATAATAATTCTCCATTTATTATTTATTATTTTCACCCCTTCCCAGTAATAATAATATTATTTGTTGTTGTTGTTGTTATTATTATTATTATTATTATTAATCCTAATAATAATAATTATTCCTCATATATTTATTATCATTATTACTCCTTAAGCTTTGTTGAATAAAGGAGAAGACATAGTCCAGGGCGATGACCAGAGACGAAAAGAGACAAAATCTTTTCAGTTGGACGAATACTATTTGAAGGTAATAAATCGAACTAGAAATGAACTATACAGAAAACAATGTCATGCTTAGTCCAAAAAGATCATGGGTACTACGTGTAAAGGAAAAATGAGCTTACTAAAGATGTGACATGAACATAACTCTTCAAGTCCATTTAACCCATCAAATAATTGGACAAAAAAAAAAAACGTTGGATAACCATAAAGAACATCCTTAAACATATCTACAAGTAGTTCTTTCTTGCAGCAATTATATATCTCAGCCACACCCACACGTCCAGCACCCTTTTCTTTCTTTCTTCTTCTTCTTCTTCTTCTTCTTCTTTTTTTTTTTTTTTTTTTTTTTTTTTTTTTTTAACATATGCAGCACAACAACCCAAAGCATACATATATTGCTTAAGCATTTTCCTTTCTTTATGTCAGCCACGTATGTATATGTTTATATATGCAGTGCTTAACACCCACATAAAACTTCTTCCTACAATTGCAACACAAACACATGCACTCATAATGATATTTCTTTCTCTTTTCAAACACGGAAAATATAAATATTAAACGGCAAAATGAATGAACAAGATGACAGCAAAAAGAGTGTGTAACGATGACAGCTAGCGTTCATATATATGTTTTCATACAGAAAACTCACAAAACTCTCGGCCTCTTCTTTCTTTCTTTAACTTAAGACAGAAAAATGTTTCTTTGATAACTAAACCATGCCTGACAGCCGCGTATGACCGAAAGAGAACATGACAGCAAAATATCCCATAGGTATTCAGTCAACCAGCCCCTGTTTCCTTTCATCTTTTGGTTCAGTTTCAGCAAAGTTTATTTTAGCTTCTTTTAACTTCATGCTACGTGAGTTAGTAATGGAAAGCGAAAGAAAAGGAGAAAATACCAGGTACTTTCAGAGCTTCAGTCAAAAACGTTGATGAACTATCACTGATTCTCATCCTCTGTTTTTGACGGCAATAACAGGGAAAAGTCTTGCTTCAGTTTTCCTTTTTCTCTCCTTCTCCGACACTCACACTCCCTTCCTTGATCACTCTCGGTTTCTCTCTTCCAGTCTCCCTCTTCCTCTCTTCTACGTTCTCTTTCCTTCTGGATGCTGAGAAGAGAGAACACTTAAATAAAAGAAACTCAACGTCCAGATGTAGGCAATACACGATGGTCTAGCATCAATTATCCATTGAATAATAAACACAAGGCTCGAGACAGTATGGTCTCTCACTGATACTTCTGCTGTTAATAAATGAAATCTGCTTCTTATCTTTCTGTGTCTGTCATGGGATTATCTCGTCGTAAAAAACGCTGCTCCTCTGTATCTTTTCTTTTATCTGGTTTTGGCGTGTTGTTGAAGGTAAAATAAGGAGTATTCAATTTATAATCTGCTGCCCAATTGGGCCTGCTGATTTGGCAAAACGTTTGGGCCAAGTGGATTTGAGGAGTGAGGATTGAATAATTGCACTCATGTTTCTTCATGGCCTTCACGTCGAAATAAGGGCTGGAGGATTTATTCATTTCCTGATGCTTCTTGCTTCATACGTGGGCTTCATGAGTTGGGCCAAAAGTTGTTTCCTTTATGATTGGTTTAGGTTTCTCAAATAAGCCCATACAATTATTCCATTTGTTCCTCTAGATTTTATTTTTAAACAACCTCTTAATTGCAATTAAATTTAATTACAATTATTGAATAATTATGGACAAAATCCCTACTCAATATAGAGATTTTTCCTTCTCCAATTTATTTTTCCTTAGGCCATAAAATATTAATCTTATAATATTTAGGCCCAATTATCACTTTCGATTACTCTTTGAATTTATTCTTTTCCCGAAATAAATTAAGGGAAAATGTAGGCCTTAATCCCCAATAATTATTCTAGGCCATAAATTATCCCTTCCAATTTTTCTTTGATTTTATTCTTGCCTTAATCAATTTATTTTGGCCATAAAATATTATCTCCAAAATATTCTGGCCAATAATTATTCCCAATTAGATTGCCTTTAATTTATGAAAAATATGCCTTAAATTCCAAATTCTTAATCTTTAAAATTCCTTAAGGCCAAATTTTCCATAATTAATTCTTGATTCCCAAAGATCCAAATTTTAGGGTGTTACAATTGTATGTTCACAAATTTTCAAGGTCAGAAGAGGTCATTTACTTAAGTTTTAGCCTACTTAAAAATTATCAATTCAAAATCATAACATAAGTTTTCCCAAAATCATGACTCAAATTTCAAAAATCATAGCTCGAGTTCTAGATGTCTGTTTAAGGTGATTCAAAGCTTGTTTTAAAGCTTAAGGAGTGAAATTTAATCTAACAAAATTTCATAGCTAAACAAAACCTCTAACCCATGAAAATGACATGCAAAACATGCTCTATTTTTAGACTAATATGCAAAAGTGAAAACAATGACCTGCAAACCTCATTTTATGACATATCTTTTGGAGATCAGACTCCATGAACTCTTAAAAGACATGTGTGGCCTTAGAGCTTATTTCTAGAGCCAAAGTAGTTTAAAAACCATATCAAAACTAACATGCATGTATCTAGACTCTAACTTGAGCTCTTTCTCTCTCTAAACCATGGTTTCAACCATAAAAAACTCTAAATTCCAACATATGTAGAAAACCACATGGGAAAACGTGTTGAAACTCACCTAACCCAAAAACTGACTTACATATGAGTTTCAATCCCTACTTCTTCGTTTTCCAGCAATGATCTCAAGTTCTCTCTCCAGACGCTCTCTCTTTCCCCCTTCTCGGACCTCAGCTCCTGTCTCAATCACTCTTAGTTCTGTACTCTGGCCAAGAATGAAGAATGGGAAATGAAATGCAAGGAGGGAATGAGGGGATGTGGAGGGCATTGATATGTGTTGTGTGTATGTCAGATAGATGATAGAGGAGAGGAGTTTGTGTGTGGGGGGGGGGTGTGTGTGTGTGTGTGTTATATCTGAATGAGAAAGTGGGAGGATGTAACATGTGTCCTCAAATAACTGACTTTTCCTCTTTTATGGGTACTTTTCATGTGTGACTGATGTTGGAGTTGTTGTTACGTCCATAGAGGAACTTGATTAAAACTCTAAAAGCACAAGTGGACTTCTTATTTTGCTGCTGTGAGAAATTATGGACTTCTTAAATTATGTCATCTTTATAATTGTAGACTTTTCCCTTCTGGACTTCTGATTTTGGACTTTAATTGATCTTTATGACTTCAAACTTTGGTTGTAATATGGGTTGTAATATGAGTATCATAACTCTATTTAATATTTAAAGTCCTGCCCTTTGATTTTTTTGATGATGCTTGTTATCTAAGGGCAGGTTATTGATGGATTTGGTATTTAATGCATGAATCTTGATGTTGATGTTACTTTTAATTGATGAATTGCAACATTCATCTATGGGTAGATGCAATGATATGCAGGTTATCATGCAATGATATGTAGGTTATATCTTTACAGCGCCCAAAGAATTGATTAATTGATGAATGTTTTTTTTTTCGGTCAAAGGGATTGATGAATGATGAATATTAATGATATGGAGGGTTTAATTTTAAGATTGAAGATTTCGAATTGATGCCCATGATTTGCATTGATGATTTATTTTAGGTTCCAGGAAAAAAAAAAGGTTTTCCATAAAAGAAGGTAACATGGACTGGCCTATGATATGCATTGATGATTTATTTTAGGTTCTAGGAAACGAAAGGTTTTGCATAAAAGAAGGCGACATGGACTGGGCCAACTAGACCACTAACCCGGTCCAGTTTGACCTAGTCTGATCAACCCAAGAGTGGTCGGGTTTATATTCGGGTAGGATGGGCTTCGGGTTGGCATGTCCAGCCCGACCAACCTTCTGGACTAGACCACAGGTTAGTGACCTGCTCGGCCCAATCTGGTTCATGTACAGCCCTACCTTTATTAAAGAGGTGTTTCATCTTTTTTTCACCCTTGTGGGGCGAAAATTCCAGAGAGCCAGAGGAGATTAGACAACCACCATTGTTAGGGTTTCAAAGCTGAAGATTCAAAGTTCCAACATTAACTCTTCGATTCTAAGGTAACCCGAAAACCTTGTCTTTTTGAGTTCTCCTTAAGGTATTTTCGTGCAAAGGGTAGAAGCTTAGTTTTAGGGTTGTATTTTTGTATTTTTAAGGTCTCTAATGGCTCTGGACCATGATTTTGTGTAGGGTATGGTTATGGTCCAAGTTTCCCAAATCAAAACATCGAAAAACCCCAAGAGAGGGCTTGCTGCCAGTTTTGGTAAATATGGGCAGCGAATCTTTTAATGTGATTTTGAAGGGGTAAAAAAACTCTGTTTATGTTGATATTTTATAGGAGAAAACTAGACATCGGTGCATGATTTTGCATATATAATAAGATAGATTTGGATAAATTTTACTTGTTCAAATAAATGGTTGAAAAAGGAGATGGGACCAGTGATGCGAATCTGGATCAGGAAGCAGAAAAGTAGTAATACGCCAAAATAAATGTACTTTTGACTCCTGGGAATATTTTTCTTATAAATTAGACATATTAAGGGTTCAGATAGCGATGGTTTCACACAAAAATGATTTTTCTGGAATTTATGAAAACTCGTTGAAGTTAGGACAGAAACGTTGGAATTTTGGAAAATTTGTTTTGAGCTTGGTTTTGACAAAAAATGTTAGGGTATTATTGGAAAATACTCAAATAAATTATTTCTATGTTATTTAGGGTCAAGGAGTCTTTTGGTGGACTAGTGGGCCCCTTAAAAAATATAAGACGGTATTTTACCACCAGGTAGTAACCTCTTTACTCCGGCACTCTTATGTGTTTTGATGTATGTTTTGCTTGCCATATGTGTTTTTGTTTGTGTTTGGCCAAATATGCATATAGAACATACTTGTGACTGTGTTCCTAGCGTTGAGGATGTTTGCCGGGGTCAACCATGTGAGTGTGGCGGCTCCACAAGTACATGAATTACAACATATTACATCTAATAGCACACTTTATAGTTCAAAATTACCATACAAAGCAATCATGACATATAGGAAATATATGACAGAAATATGACTTATCATTCGCCTTGTACTCAATATGTATAAAAATCATCTCCAAAACATATTTCTTTTCTTTATTTTTTATTTCTTTGTAAGTTTTCTACCACATCTTCATTTAAATTTTGTTCAAAAAATTGTTCAACTCTTTTAGAAATATGCTCAACCTTTAAAGGAAAAATACTTCCAAAAAATTCTACATCTTTAGTATCAATAATCGTATTGTGATCTAAAATTTCTTTTTTCAAAACTAGAAAATAATATGTAGGACTCTTTTGAGAATAACCAATAAACATACAATTAGTAGTTTTAGAACCTATCTTTTTCCTTCTAGGATTAGTAATAATACTTTTGCTAGACACGCCCACACTTTCCAATATTTCAAGTTTGGTGTAAAACCTTTCCACAACTCATATAGTGTCTTATTTGTTTTGTTGGATATAATTAAGTTTTGATGATGTCTTATATATATGCCATTAGTAAGAGCAAAAAGATTGAGTAATATGTTTATCTTCTTCATTGATTAATTCTTAAATTTTAATGCAGAATCAAAGATGTAAAGTTCATTCATGAAGAATGATAAAAAAGAAGAAGATCAAGGAGGATAAGGATGTAGATGAGGATAAGGAAAAGGAAGAAAAGAAAAAGAAGAAGCGGAGAGATTGAAGAAGAAAGAGTCTATTGAATGGAACATTCTCATTTAAGATCAGCTCAAATATAAATGTAGAGAATGCTCAAGAAGATTGAAAGAAAGAAAGAGTTGCATTATGGAGAATGATCATGTGAGAGGAGATTTCAAAAAGAAGAAAATGAAGAAGAGGAAATATTGATCAAGATGGAAGATGGAAAAAGGAAAACTTGCTGAAGATATCATTATTCATGTTCAAAGATTGATTATAAAAGTGTCCATGATCAAATGGAAGTTGGAGAGGTTCAATTCAGAGTTAAAGACAACAAAAATCAGGTTCTGGAAGAAAAAACTCAAGTATCCAGGTTAAAACTTGAGTATACAAGCTTGCTGCAAAAATTTGCTTCTGGATGAGGAAACTGGAGTTTGGGAAACTCAAGTTTGGGAAACTTGAGTTTTCAAGTCAAAATTTGAGTATGGGACTCAATACTTGAGTATGGAACTTAATGACTGGAGTATGAGGTGTTTTCAGCTTCTCTAGCACTTTTGGACCTGACAATACTCGAGTATGCACTTCAATACTTGAGTATCCAGCACTTACAACAATTCCGTTCACCTCTGTTTCACTTTCAGCTTTGGGCGAGGTCTGGTAATTCGATGATATCTTCTAAACCAGACATCGGATTGAGGTGAAATCAAATTTGTATAAAACTAGACATCCAGTGCGTCATTTTGACAAAGTTTCATGTCCAAAGAAAGATCAGATGAGAGAGATTTGAATTTCTAAAGTTAGATCAAATATTCTTGCCACACATCATACCAAGCTTCAATGTTTTAAGTGTAATTCACAATCTATAAATCGGAATGAGCTGAAATCGGTGGCATATGAAAGAAGACTCATAAGGATTTCCATAAAGACTTGGTTCAACAAAAATGAAGATCAGACTAGAGAGATATGGTCTTCAAAAGTTGACTGACAATTCAGAATGTTGCTAAAACGCTGGTCAAGAACAAGGCTTCATTCATTGGATCATAACAGATGAAATCCAACGATCTTTGAGCTGATTCTTGTTGCATTGGAAAGAAGACACAATGAGCTATATGGGGATAATTGGTTTGCCAAATATGAAGCTATATCAAGTCAGAAAGCAACCAAAGTCCAGAACAACGTGAATACTCGAGAATACGAATGAATACTCGAGTATAGCTCAAACAGAGAGCAATGAACGTTAGAGGATCTTCAATACTCGAGTATGTAGTCAATGCTCGAGTATCAGACAGACAGAGATGAATCTGAAGTAGCTCGACAACCTCAATACCACAGTATGCAAGACAATACTGCAGTATTCACCTTCAATTCAGAAAAATGACTGTTGTGAAAATCTTGAATCTGATCTAGATCATCCAGATCCTTACCCAAATGATTTGTAATACTTCTTAATATCATTTATATCATTTGTGGACATATTTCAGATGATCAAACGAAGGATTACATGAAGATCAAAATGTTGAGCTGTCAAGTCCAAAAAGTTTCTAACGGCTAATTTTTCCAACTGCCTTATTCTCAACGTCTCTATTCATAACGACTATATTCTTTAACGTTCAGATCATCCTCATCTATAAATAAAGCCAGATTCAAAACGTAACATGAGGATGGAAGGAGATTGCATTGTCATAATGCCAAAATTCTGAAGCTTCTTCTCACTCTGTTTTTCATGCTTTCATAATTTATTATTTTGAGAGGGAAATGATTTGTAATGCACTTCAGTGATCATCTATTCACTTTTTTGAGAGAAGAATCATTGTAAATTATATTTCTCCGAGAGATACTCAAGGTTGGGTGACCTTGAGTGGGAAATTGATTGAATCCTTACGGGTTGTAAGGGAGAGTCTCTGTGAGAGATTGTGAAGGTTATACAAGTGTCTGGCTAAATTTGTGAGGTTGTAAAGGCTTTACTCTTGTGCCTGGTTAAACAAGGAGATAGTGGAAATCTTAAGTGGAGCTTGAGGACTGGATGTAGGTCAAGGATTAGACCGAACCAATATAAATCTGAGTTTGCAACTCTCTACCTTAATCTCCTTTATTTCCAGCATACATGTTTGAATAATTATTTATAGCTTTATAACTTTTTATTATCATTCAAACTGATTTTATCGAATAGCGAAAAGATTTTCAAAGGTTGTAAGTTTTTATCTTCACTCAATTCACCCCCCTCTTGGGTTCAGCCGAGTCTTTCATGTTTTCCTATGGGTATTCTATTTTGTAGGAAACATGCACACAATAAGGCTTCCCCCTCCCACCACAAGTTATTAGGTATAGTAGAATTTACAAGTAAAGCATTTATCATTTCTTTTAAGATTCTATTTTTCTTTTTGGCAACACCATTGAATTCATGTGAGTATGGGGAGTTACTTAATGGATTATTCCTTCCTTTTCATAAAAATCATTAAGCAATAAGTATTCCCTTACTCTATCTGACCTAACTCTTTTTTTTTAATCTTTTTATCTACTTGATTTTCTACCTCTGCTTTGTATAAAAGGAAATTTTCAATGGCCCTAACTTTATTTCTAAGTAAATATACTCTAGTATATCTTGAGAAATCATCAATAAGAGTAATGTAATATCTCTTTCTACATCTTGTCTTAGTTTGTTTTAAATCTCCTAAGTCAGTATGTATTAAAGACAACAATTCAGTTTCACTTTGATTAACAAAATGTGTTTTTCCTAGTTTGTTTTTTTATGCACATACTTCACATTTATTAACATTATTAATATTAATACTAGAAATTATCCCAAGATGTAGTAATTCTTTATATAAGATCTATGTATATGTCTTAGTCTAGCATGGCATAAATCAAAGGAATCAATCAAGTAAGTGAAAGAGGATGTACTATCATTATTTTCATCAACACTTAGTACAAAAAGACCTTAATTACTATAACCCTTTCCTACCAAAACATTGTTCTTTGTCATAACAATATTATCAGATTCAAATGACACCTTAACCACAAATTTTCCTAATAGAGCCACAAATATCAAATTTGCTCTAAGTTTAGACACATACAAAACATCATTCAGTGTTAATGTCTTTCTTGATATGATTTCAACACCACTTTTCCTTTTCCTTAAACTTTTGCAGTTCGTGAATCAACCAAATATATGTGGTCTTCTCCTTCTTCGAAAGACGCAAACATCTCCCTATTTTCATATATGTGCTTAGTAGCTCTAGAGTCTACCACCCAATTTTGCATATCAAAGGCCAATAAGTCTTGCAAGACCACTGCAATAGTACCTTCATCATTACTATTTTCATCTCTTACAACCAAACTTACATTTGGCTAAGGAGGATTTTCGTCTCTTATGCTTTTCAATTTTAGCATTTTTCCTACACTGAGCAACAACATGTCATGGCTTGCCACAGAAAAACAACTATTTTTCTTGTTGAATTTGGGGTTCGAATCACTAGGCTTGTAATCAAATTTATTTTTGTGTTGGTGTTTAGAATCATACCCCTATTTTGTGGCTTTGCTTCCACTAAATTAGCATTTGCAGCCATTTCTTTTCCTTTTGCCGTTTAGCTTGCCTTTTTGTTGGTGTCTTCAATAATATGTATGTGATTAGATATGACAGCGACAACTATTTCTGCTTATCCTTTAGTTGTTGCTTGTAATCATTCCATGTTTTTGGTAGTTTTCAATCAGAACTCATACCAGGAATTCATCTTGCAGATTGATTTTTTCATCTTGGAGATCCTCTAATAGTTTATGATACTCGTTGATCTATAGTTTGATATCTTTGTCTTCGATCATTTTTTTATCTATAGAAATTCCCCACAACAAACTTTTATTTTTCAGCGTCCTAAATAATGTATTGCTGGATAAGTAACTCCTAAATCTTTTGTGCTTCTTTGTACACATAATATACATCGAACAGACCATTAGCTAGAGTACTTATGAGCGTTTATCTACAAACCTTATTGGCATATGTCCAAGCATCTTTCATAGCCTGGTTAGACTCTAATGAAGGTTGTGGTTGATTGAGTTAGTTCCCTGTGTGTTTTGATGATAACTTACAATTGTAATCAAAATGAAGTTAATAGTTTAAGTCGAAATGCTTTTAATTTGATGAAACTTAAACTAGCAACTTACTGTCAAAAGTGACTCAAATTTAGAGTTGTAAAACTAAAATCAACACAAGACAATGAGTCTTCAAAAATGTTTGAACTTATACTTGACTTGAATCAGTCTTACTTGACTCGAGTCAATGCAAGGCAAAGAGCTATCAATGTGTTTTAAACATATATTAACTCAAGTCAATCTTGCTTAACTTGAGTCATTAGCTCTTATGAAATATTTATGAACTATCAGTAACTCAAGCCTGTGCTATTTGACTCAAGTCATAATTTGTAGACTTAAACTTATTTTCAAATTCATAAGTCCTTAACTTGAGCCTATGTATCTTAATCCGAGTTTTATGTTTGAAACATATTTTGTAATGATCCAGTTCATTCAAGTTAGTCACTTAATAACTCAAGTTGACGCGATTTCAAACCACTTTCAAAATGCTATTTCAAAGTTCACCTTCGAAAGAAGAGCTTGACTCGAGCTAACCTCTATTGACTCTAGTCATGCACTTGAGTTAGAAATTTTAACCTCGAGCCTAAGTCATACAAAGACATCTTCATTTAAACTTAAAACTTATTTTCAAAGAAGATGATCCAATGACTCGATTTAAGAACTCTTAACTTGAGTCATGCACTCCAGTTTACTTGAAATAATCTCGAGTGTAAAATGACCCTGTTTTATAATCACCATCTTTGTAAATGCTAAATCTTCAAGTGTGGTTCGTATACTTCATATCTTCACTCATTATTATTCCTAACTATGTTTAATTATTTTGCTATTGAGTTTTAGAAGATCAAATAAGTGATTTAATGCAGATTAATTAAAAAGTAAATAATTACGTCAAATGCATTAAAGCTGGTTCTAAAAGTGAAACACCAATTTGAGCAATCAACCTCCGCACATTCCAAAAGCATTTATGGTTTCATTCCATATCTGAATGCCTGATGATCCAATGAGAAAATCTTAAGGAATGAGAATGACGATGATTCTTGAAGAATGAAGATGTGAGAGTAACGAACAAGCAATCAAGTCTCAACGTCTATTTCCATTACTCACAATGGTTAATTCTCAAGCTTCTTCAATGGTCATAAATGTCAATCAATATAAATACCAGAAGCATTGAATTCTCTACTTACCAACACATTATGCATTTACTGTGAAATTAATACACATTACTGTTTCATACATTTGTAATATCTTCGGATATTTAATCTTCAGTGTTTATCAATATGCTCTTTTAGAGAGTTTATTACTGAATTATTATTCTTGTAAGAATCTCAAAGTTGTGGGACTTTGAGATTGAGTTATCGTATTACAATTTGTAAGGGGAGTGAATCCTAGTGAAAGGATTACTTTCGAGTACAAAGTGTGTAATCCATTCAAGTAATAGTGAAAATCCCAGTGTTTGGGGAGTAGACGTAGGTCAAGAGTTAAGACCAAACCATTATAAATCTTCTATGTTCATCTTTCTCCTACTCTCTCTGTTAGTCTCTATTTTTGTGCGTGAATTCCAGAGGAATTAGAAAAGTTTTTAAATCACCCAATTCACCCCTTCTTGGTGATATTTAGTCCTTCATAGATTGAGAGGAGTAGCCACACCATGTATGTCAAGAATAAATTAAACTCATTCTTGCCATCGCCTATACTTCTTTCCATAAAAAAAAAAAAGTCAATCTTGGATATTTCAGGAAAAGGCTTGGGAAGTGGCATTGCAAAAGGCACTGCAGTGGAACTGGAATTAGCAAAATCATGATTCTCAAGAATGTTGTTAGAAGCATCATTGTCCATACTTGTTGAAACTAACTCTATAGATTGTTGTAGCTCACAAGTAATCTGGAAGAACAAAAAAGTGGATGATCTGAGTTGTGTCTTAGAACACTTTCCTATAGAGTTATTCTTTGACCATTGGCAAAGAGGAAGTGCTAGTCCCCAAGATAAAATATACCCTTCTTGAGAAAATCAAGGAAGCAAGACAGACATAAGATAATAGTAACAACAATAAGAAAAACTATGTAGCGGAGGAGATATTAGAAAGTTGGTTTTGATAGCACTTTGTCTAAGCTCATTTTATAGGCACAATTCATGGATAGTCAACGAACACAAGACAGTCCAGACAACATGTCCCTTGAGACTGAATAGACACCACTAGAAAGATGGGTTTGTATGTTGACAACAAAGAGTACGTTCAAGGAAGTGTTCCACCGTTGACAACTTTTGATCACGAAGGGTTATAAATTCTAAACCCCAAAATGTGGAGTCTTTTTGGTAAGCCTTCAAAATAAATTATGATTTTAGAAAACTAAAAAAAATATTTCCTTCGAGCAAAATATTTTCACAAAAAGTGCCAGTACCAAGTATTTACTTTTACAAGCCCAATATAATATGATTATATATATAGGCTTATACTCTCTTATTCCAAAGCAATATGGGACTAGTTTTCTTCACACACCCACACACATATGTTAGTACTCTATGTGTTTTGATGATAACTGATAATTGTAAATAAGATTGTGGCTTATGATTCAAGTTAAAGTGTCATCATAATATTCAAAATGAATCAGAAGTTACTGTCTCGCAAAGTGTCAAATTGGCTCGAGCCATTGATCTACAACTTGAGTCAGAAACTCGAGCAATGTATAACAAACTCGAGCCTATGGTTTATGAACTTACAGTTTTCAAAACGCAAATGGTTGAAGACTCGAGCCAATGTCAATTTGCTCGAGCCAAAGACTCGATCTCTTGTTCTAAGACTCGAGCATGTGCTCTTTATTGAATTATAACATGTTTTGGAAAATTTGAGTCACCACTTAAAGTCTCGAGCCTGTCACTGTTTGAAAACCATTTTCGAAAGGACCACGACAACTTATGATAAGGACCCTGACAACTTATGATAAAATGAATTGAGACTCAAGCCAATCTTCTAGCACTCGAGCGAGTGACTCTGGCCAAGTCAGAAAAACTTGAGCATATTCTTAAGCGTCTTTTATTCAACGTTTTACAAAGAGTAAAACTCGAGCTTATGTATTGTGGTTCGAGTTTTAGACTCTAGCCAAAATTACAAAACTTGAGCTGTACTTACATGATTGAACTTCTTTTGTAAGATGAACTGAAGACTCAAGCCTACTGTACATGACTCGAGCCTTGTGAACCTTTGTTACTCATATTGCGTTTTCCAATTCTTTGATTCGATCCTATGATTAATTTATTTCATATTTCAAAACGTGATTAATCATAAATATGTTTGATGAAGTTTGTTCATGAGTTTTAGATTGCATTAACTCGTTACAAGCAACAAATCATCATCAAGCGAAGAAACGTTGAGCGACACAATATATTGTTGCTCGAGCATTGCTTTCTTCTGACTCGAGTTTAAGTCAAAACTCGAACTATGAATTTGTTGCCTCGAGTCAGTATATTGACAACACTCTCCATGTCTTCTTGAATAAAGGGATGACTTGAGCCAATAATCTCTTGACTCGAGTCAATATGCTTTGTACATGAAATCCCAGCCTTGAAACTCATGAATCGCAAACCATAATTTCTGATTTTCCATTCATTTGTTATTATTGCTTCTTAATACATTTAACCGGTTTATTGATGAGTTTCAGATAATTAAATGAAGGATTGCTTGCATATCTTCAAAGTGTCAGATTTGTTTCAGAACATGCATCTATGTCTAACGACTATATTCTAACGGCTATTTCCCAACGGACATTCAGCGATCACATTCTCAATTAGAAAAATTGCTCAACAACTCTTCATCAAATATAAAAAGAGAAGCATTCAAAATAGACAAAGAGAGAAAATACAAGATTACAACTTCATCCTCAAAATGCCAATACTCTGACATGTATATCATTTACTCTCCGATTATCTCAATGATCATATAATTTACCTTAGAGAGTAAGATTATTTGCATTGTATTTCAGTGCTCGTTATTTTATCTACTCTGTGAGAGAGTTAAACACTTGTCAATTTATTATCAAATCTTAAGGTTGTGGAACCTTAAGTGTGGGTGTATATTTATAGCTAGTAAGGGGGAGTGAGTCCTAAGAGAGGATCATCCGAGAACCTAGCGAGTAATTGTATATGTCATTATGATAGTACATTGAAAATCTCAAGTGGAGCTTGGAGATTAGACATAGATTAAGGATTGGCTGAACTAGTATAAATCTCAGTTTGCATATTCTCTCCCTTATCTCTTATATTTCCTCTATATGCTTATTTGAGTATCTAGCTGTTGATTTAGAAAACGTGAAAAGATAATCAAAGTTAATAAGATTTTATTAGACACCCAATTCACCCCCTCCTCTTGGGTGATAACCAACTCTTTCAACATATTCATATATTTACAACAAAATATATTACATGAAATACTATTAAAATATCTATTGTTAAAAAATGAATACTTATCTTGTGAATAATATAAGACATACTTACATAATTTTATTAGATTAAAGAAGTTAGTTAATATAACACACATTTTTTAAAACACTTTAATCATCTTCTTTAATTTCCTCCTCTCTCCTCTTTAATTATTATTAAGAGAGCATAAATAGAGATAAATTAGAAAATATTAACAATTAACAAAGATTAAAAATATATCAAAATCAACTTTTCAAATATGTCATGTGTTAAGGAAGTACTGGAGGGAGTATAATAACAAATGACATCTTTGGAAGGAGCTTGTAGCGACAGAAGATTTGCCATGTGACGATTAACGCAATTGATGTGTCCAAGAAGATATTAGCAAAGCAAAGCTCTTAGACAGCCAAGAATGAACACATAGCCTTTAAGTCTTTCTCAGCTTCCATGCAAAAACCTGTAAGGGAAGCTCATAAAGGCAAATATAACATGACGAATCAGACATTCAGGCTTGATAAAGAAGATGATGAGAAAGATTCAATCCATTCTGAGAAAGCTAAACTTGAAAATGAAAGTCATCACAGAATTTCTTAGACTACTTTCAGTAGAGGTGAAGCTTTGAGAGCGGGGTGTCTATCTTTAGCTTCCCCACCATTGAATCAACTTGGAATAATTGAGATTTAAGATTTTATAAAAAAATATATTATAATTTTAAATAACACACATATATATGAACCATGAAAATTTAACCTGAAAATTTCAAAAGTGCAGGAGATAAAAATTTTTTTTAAAAAGTATCCAATATTTTAATAAAGGTCTACGGAGTTAAAGTATTTAGATATAATTTAAATTTATATAAATTATATTTGTATTTAATATGATAATAATATCATTATAAAATGTATGGCAATTTTTATTTATGCCAAAGAGTGTTACCGGGTGTTTAACCTTTCAATTGATCGATCAGGAAGTCCATGTGACTGAAGCTGCAGCATTAAATATTTTAACCATTTAATAGCATGATTGAAAGATATATTAGATGGATATGAAGAACAGCAAGCAAACCATACAGCTCTGGAATATGAGCCGGCAAATAAAACATGAACCAAGGTCAACATCTATGGATGGCAAAGCTGAATGAAATTATTTCCAGATAAGAACTAATGATTTATATGGAAGGGATATAGACAAGACAAGCTTCCAGAAGGGACCATGAGTACCTGAAATTCCACATGAAGAAACAAGATAATGATTAAATCCCTCTCTAATATAGTATTCCCCTGAGTGATTATTAGACCGAACTAGCTTGTCAGATTGTGGAGAGGAGAGGGGAATTTGCAAAATGGACTTGGCAATCTGTTGATAATAGAAAAGTCTAACAAGGCCTTCATTCCATTTAAGAGAAATATGCATGAAGTAGTGGGTCAGCCACAAACCAAACATTAAGATCAGTAGCTCTCCAACCACTAATTAAAACTGGACTAGTGTGCCTACTTGCTGCTGGAGAAACAGAAGAGTCTTTGTGCAGAGCTTCTCAGTCTCTTACCGAAAGTTCGTCGACTTTTTTTTTTTTTTTTGGGTACCTCAGGAGGGATCGAATCCCTGAGGGGGAGGGGGGAGGGAGACCAACTCTTAAGGCTGGCACAAGTGCCACTGCACTACGAGGCAGTTGGCAGAAAGTTCGTCGACTTTGCTTTGGAAGAAACGCTCATTTGGTCCCTTCCCCTTTTGAAGTATGACCAAATTTCTGTGCTACTCTGGATTACGCCCTGTTTCTAATTCGTCTTAGGGTTCTTGAACTGGTTGAAGTTGATTCTTAAATTTACTTTAATCCTGGTTTCTAGCTTGATATCGAAGTTGAACCCAATTATGAGCACTTCAAATTGGTACGCCCTGTTTAAACTCCATGTTGTCAATTGTTGCTTACCTTTTTATCCTCCTCATTCATGAAATCATGAATGCTAAGTTATTTTAAGAGTTCCAAGAAAACAATGTAAGGAAACCAGGTCCATAATACCTATTAAATCATTGTTAAATTCTCAGTGAGGAATCAAAGAACACTATGATTCTCAAAATCAAAGATAACAACATTCTCAGCAAAACTATCTCTGTTTCCTGTGCACTCGAAAGGCATAGTTCCTAAACCATCCCCAAATATTCTATTGCTTTCACCTATCTCCATCACTGGTGAACGAGTGTTAGTGATATTCGAAGAAGGAAAGCCTGTGACTGCTGTGCTTTTATTGTCATCACTAGGTGTATATCTCAGCTCTTTCAGATTAGTTGCTAATAAAACATCCACTGTATCCATCCTACTCTCTAGTGTTATACTCCCTGTTCTGTTTTTGTCATTGTAGTCTCCAATGCCTCCACTTGTTGCATCATTCCAGTAATTACCATCCTTCAACTCTCACCAGAACCATCTCAACTTCCTATGTATTTGAAAGGCACAGGCTCTCCCAAAACTATTCCAAAATCTTCCTTACCTTTCTTTCTCTCTAAAACCATCTATGTACGAAACTATTCTTTTCTCACGTACAGTGGCCGAAACAAAAATAAATTGAACCCATGAGATGAGAAGAACATAAATTGTCCAGATTTTCTCGCCTCCATATGAAATAGGACCAATTTTGAAGGTCAGACTGAATGAAAGAAAAATAAATAAAAGTCCTTGTTTAAGTGCTCTGAATCTTCTTTCCTGTGGGTTGGGTTGAAAATCATTTAAATATGATACTTACTGTTTCTTTTCTTTGCAGTAAACCAATAACTTTGTCGTTAACCCTTTTGTGCAGGTTCTGGACTTTACTCTCTTTCCGAAACTAGAATATGACGTACCCATATTTTGTGCTAACTTTTTCACAAGTGGCCGGTCCAACATCATTGTGTTGGGAGTTAGCATATTCTCTGTTAGTTGAGTGTGCTTTTTTCTAGCTGCAAAGCCTTCCTCCGACTTGCTCAGCAATAATGAAATTTGTTATATTATTGTGGTTGCTGAATTTGGCGCTACGCTAATGGAGATTCAAGTCAATGCAATATTTCCTGTTCAAGCTTAGTTCACTAATTTAGAAAATTCGCTTGGGTTAGAACTTCATTTTGAGTAAATTTTATTTATATTTAAGTTTTCATTGGAATTTGTTGCACAGCACCTGGCCTATGAGGATATTCTACTGTTGGAATTATATAGCATGCAACTTTACATCATTATTTGCGTGTATTATGTCAATGTATTTTAGCCTTTAGGGCAATGACAATTAGGTCTCAAAAGACTAATTTAATGACAGTTAGGTCTTGAAACATTTTGAAGGAAGATGGCTGGGCTGCAAATAGCATATAAGTAGATGTAAATACGAGTCTTAGTTGCAAATCGCTAGAATTAAGGTATTCAAGTCCCTTACTCGCTCAATAATTTCTATTTAAGACTCCTACATTTGCAATTGCTTTTATAGGTATTTGCAACTCAATTACTTTCTAATGGTTTGGGGCCTTGTAGTGATTAAACTGGTCTTTTGGGGCTTAACTGTTGCTCTCCCTCTATTTTACCAGGCCATAATGTCACAGTCTCCTTAATTAATTAAAAAGGTCAGTATTATTGGAAACCCTGATTGAACTGGGTGAAAATAAATATTCTATTTACAAGGCATTAATTATCCCCAGCAGACTTTAGTGAAAGGACGTGTCATTATTCTTTGGACAAGGTTCACACCTCTATCAGTTTATATTTGAAAATATCAGAATAGATATGTCTATATTTTTTAAGCGGTTTATTTTGATGTGGTTCAAAATTTGTTAGGAATTAAGAAGGCTTAGAGTAGCTCCCTTCTTTGCTTTTGTTTCCTCTTTTTCTTTCCTTTCCAGTATAAGCTTCTTTCCCTCTCTTGTTTTTCGTAGTATATTCTTTAAATTTTGTTAGCAATGTTAGGCATTAATGGTTCGATTTTTCTCTCGGTACTGCAAGTGCAGAGTCTTAATGAAAGTGAAGAAGTCTAGTTCTTATAATCATAACTGCTACATACAACCATTACAATCTTTGCTTGCCATGCTTCTTTGACTCTTCTGATCTGTTAGAGTTTACATAGATTGGCATAGATTATTTAGAGTGGTCGATACATTTTCAAAATTAAATGTGCTAACTTCGAATAAATGAACTTCCTAGGCAACTATAGTGACAGAGAAATGACTCAGTAACTACAGAACATGATTGCCTAATTTGGGCAATATGGCTTCATTTGTTCATTTTGGTGCAGTGCTTTACCCTTAATTCTGTATTTAGCGATACATGTGATTTACATCATTAATAATTTAACTGTTAAAGCATAATTCTAAATTTTGCAAGTGTAACCTCTACTAATTTCATGAAGAATAGCCTGATATCTTGTTGGGTTCCCTTTGCCACTTTACAGTTGGCAATGAGCTTATAGTATCGTGCCTCACCTTTATTTTTTACGTTCTTGATGTCCGTGTTTTGAAGTTTCTTTTGCCGATGGTGCTTGCAATACAAGAGTTTTGCACTTTTCGCTTTGTTAACTTCAAAGTTCAAACATTACAAACTAATTACTGTGTTTTATGTGGAACACTAACTTTGGAGCATAGCATTAAAAATTTACAGGGACCTTAACCCATTGCATGATATGATTAATCGGCAGGATTACAAGGAAAAGCACTTTAGCAGCTTAATTCCACTTGGCCTAAAATATGCTGAGGTAACTATAACCATGTTAGTTAGCCACTTTAAAGTTACCAAGTGCATCTTTGAATCTGTTTTACATAGCAGTTCTTTGACTTCTTTCTATAATGATCGAGGATTCTTAACAGAACAAATATTTCATGTAGCTTCTATCATGGGGAGGGAAGCTCACAAGCAAATCCATTTAATTTTTCCACTCATTGTCTTATGGACCAAGTTTCCATCAAGCCCAGAAAACTATGATATTCTGTATTCTGCATTCCAGGATTACTACAGAGTATTAATACCATGATCTTTTCATACTATAAGGTCCATATTTTTAATTCCTTTTAAAAAAATATTATCCAATAAAATACTAATTTCTCTATATGACCATTAATTTTTAGTCATGGTTGGAATTAATAGGCAAAGCAGTTGAGGAGACAAATGCATCTCAGATATCATGCAATCGCAAGGCACAACATAGATATTGGAGAGCAGAAAAGGTAGTTAGGATATATATTCATATGATTGGTCATTTGACCATATTAACCTTTATGCTTGCCAAATGTTTTAAGACAAAAAGGAGAAAATAAATGGGCAATTCAACATTTTTTTTCCTTTTAAAAAACAATCCTTTCACCATCTCCATGTATGAATCACAATTATCAAATACTTCATATATTAATTAAATTCAAAGTGCAAGCAACTTTATATAAAAAACAAAAGAAAGCAAACATCAGTAAATAAGATTCTTATTCTTTACTTATTCCAATGTCAATGTGAAAATTGAATAATTCAAATAAAAGTTATAATGGGACGCTATTCACTCTTACTTATTCCAATGCCAATGTGAAAACTGAATAATTCAAATAAAAGTTATAATGGGGCGCTATTCACTTACCTCTTAAGCTCCCAAAATATAACTTGCTCTTTCCACAACTCCCCAAAATAATCACCATTAACAGCCACTTAAACACCTAAACCAGAGAAACTAACTATCTCAATAACATTATTTTACATCGTATGCTTTCTAAGATTAAAATCCATATCATAATCAATATAAAACTTTTCATGAGTGGCTACTAGCAAAAGTCCTTCGTTTGATTTTTAATTACAGCGACAACAACCAAAAAAATAAATAAATAAAACACCAAACCTTTTATGCTCTAATCAAAATTGCCCCCAAGCTACGTATCAATTTATATCAAGGAGCAAACCTTAAATCCACCATCTTCCCACTATAGCAGCCAAAATAATTTAAGTGAAAGTTCATACCATTTTCTTGGTTTTAAATCCTCTCTAGACATTTTGAAAAACACCTTGAAGGAAAACGTGTTTTTCTTTTCTTTTCTTTTTTGTTTTTGAAATTGTTACCCAAACCACACCATTCATCAACAAAACCTCAAAAGGCTTTATAATCTTTAGACTCATTAACAAAATTATAGATGCTAAAGTTCCAGACACCATGGATCATTAAATAAAAAGAGTCTCAAATCCTGCTTTTAAAATAAATAGTATCCTTACTTTTATTTATAATCATTTTAGTTAGCAACAAACCAAAGAGGGTTCAAACATCCCACCCACAAATGACACATTAGACAAAGGGAACATCGGTTCACACAACTACATGCACCAAAGACATAGATGGATCCACTGATGAATAATCAAGAAAATAAAACTGTTTAAAAACTACAAAAAGTGAGAAATCAAAACTTACAATACCCACATAGATGCATCAAAGAGGAAGGAGAAATAGGATGCAAACTTAATCCCCTCTGATACATAAGTCATAAATAATGCTAATTAGGGATTAGTGGCACAATAAACTAATTCTATGAGGCCAAAAATATCAGATTAGAGGTGGCAGACCATTAATACTATGAGGTTGTGGGTTAGTAGTATAGGGGTAATTTAGGTAGTTAGGATTCTATTATGACTATGCCGATTATTAGGCAGTAGATAATCAGTTATGGGCCTACTTAATTAGTTATGGGCTTTGCTGTGATTAAGTCTAAGGCTAACGTATATAAAGCGAAGAGCCTAAACTAATTTAGACATTTATGATTTAGATTGTGTATGATGGAATGAACAATACAGCAGCACTTGTTTCAAAAGTCTCTCTTCTTCTTGTTCTCTTCTCACTCCCTCTGATTTCTGTCTCCTAAACCTCATATTTCTCCTATTTCTACAACTATCCTATCAATGATATCAGAGCGAGTCATCCTTACTCCCCCGTTGTATAATCTCCGAAATTCTTGATATAATTTATGGTCCATTCTTCTTCTTCGGTCCAATTTTTGTTTCAAGATTTACCAGGAAAGACAAAGAAAGTTAAAGACAGTTAAAACAGAGTCTCACCTTTACAAAATCAGATTCAGTGACTCTCTCCACAAATCAAGTTGCAGTGGCAACACCTAAAGTACTACCAAATTCGTCAAGAAAAGTCAAGAATGACCATGTATTAAGCTGGGCAGTCAGTTTTAGCTTATCACCACCAAGTCGACTTCGAATGATTAACAACTGATCGATTTTGGCATGTCAGCAATTAGCGTCGTCATTCCCAAGCCACATTCTCAACGTAATCACATTCGATAAGACAAGTCAAGTCAGATTTGGTTATTGCTTCTTGTCGACAGATTCAACAGCATCATTTGGTATAATTGACTCGTCCTGCATAATCGAGCACTTCTAGTTCTCATTTCTGGTTTTGGACTGGGTGTCGTTGGGAATTATCAATGTCATAACGCTCAACCAAACTCATCGACAGTAACTATCAACAGCTTCATTGTCTTCGGTTTATGGTAAACACCCGAGCCTAGATTATCGCATCCATGGCTGATGCAAATGAAACTCAAAACCAACTCCAAGCCATTGAGGCGACTCGTCAGGTTTTATCAGCTCAAATGGCAGCAATGGCAGCCGACCGAGAGTCACACCCGAGAGATGACACCACGCAAGACACTATGGCAATCATCCACAAGATCGAAGGGGTCCTCTGAGAAACAGAGCAGGGGCCGAATGACTACACTCCTCCAACAAGACTCACCAAGATTGACTTTCCCCGATTCCAGCGACACAACATACGTGTATGGTTAGATCCAGTGAATGTTTCTTTGAAATTGACGGGACCCCAGATAATTAGAAAGTCCGAATGGCAAGTATGAATTTGGATGAAAAGGGTTATATATGGCATTTGGCGTATGTTGAAGAAGAACAAGGCCGCAACATACCTTGGGTTGAATACAAGCAAGCTCTCTGTCTTCGTTTTGGGACTCCGTTTGAATCTCGAATGGCTGACTTCAAGCGTCTCTATCATACCGACTCATTGGAGGATTATAATGATGAATTTGACACACTTCGTTGTAAGATTCAACTCTAGGAAGAACATGCCATCGAAGCCTATGTTGAGGGACAATACAATGATTGTGTGCAACCGGTCAAATTGCAATGTCCAAACTCCATAATAGAATCCTAACTACCTAAACTACCCTTATACTACTAACCCACAACTTCATAGTATTAATAGTGTACCGCTCCTAATCTAATATTGTTGGCCTCATAGAATTAATTTATTGTGCTACTAATCCCTAATTAGCATTATTTATGACATAATGGAAGCAGACGCACCGCGAAAATCTATGAATATAATCGTCAAACAAGGTCTACTTCTAAAGGGCAAAGACATAAGAATAGTGAGCCTACAAGGTCTTCTTTTAGATGGCAGAACACCAAAAATCAGTCATCCACCAGTGGGTACTCTAATCCCAGCAACCAAACAACTTTTTAGAGTTAAACGGCTGGAAATTTTGGTAAACCAGTGTCTAGTAACAGTGCTAGCTCTTCTATATTGAGTTCAGCTAGAACAAGGGTCACAACAGGGATTGGTGTGGCCTCCAACCGTGATGATTTAGATGAAGTCAGGGCTAAAAATCTCTGTTTGTATTGCCGAAAGCCCTTTTCTCAGGGTCATACGTGTCCCCAAAGGCAAAGAATGCAACTACAATTGATTGAACTTGAAGAGGATGAAGCAAGAAGCAAGGAGTGAAGAGGGGCTCCTACCAGATCATGAAACTCAGGAACTTCCTATGGATTCCCCTGCTGACAGCGAAGAATGTCTATAGATTTCACTTCATGCCATGCAAGGTAGTGCTGGTGTAGTGTCTATGAGAATTGAAGGCTATGTTGGGCGTAGGAGGGTTCAAATTCTAATTGATAATGGTGCCTCACATGGATATTTGGATTATAATCTTGCTTGTAAGTTGGGATAGAAGGGGCACTACAATTATGAAGGGGAAGTAGAAGTTGCAGGTGGTGCTAAATTGAAACTCCTTGGTATCTAGAAAAATTCCAGATGGAAAATGAATGGCCAGGACTTTGTATTTGATTTACGGGTCATGGAAATCAACACTTATGATATAGTTTTAGGACGACATTGGTTACAAGAAATTGTTCACTATGTGTCTTGGAATTATGAGGAACTAGCCATGACATTCATGTATCAAGGGTCCTTATACACCTTGAAACCCACCATTCCTTCTAATTGCAAATTAGTACAATAGGTGGATCAGCGAATGGCTAAAAGAGGTTAGTTATTCTCGCTACACAGTCGGACAGAGACAGAACTGCAGCCATTTTCACTCAAAAACAATGTTGGTAAGACTACAAATGGCATCCAAAATGTGATCAAAGAGTTCAAGGATGTGTTTGATGAACCTTACCCCCTTACATAAAGGTGACAATCATGCTATAATTTTGCAAGAAAGGGCTGATCAGGTTAATTTACACCCTTACTGTTACCCCTATATATAGAAAGATGAAAAAGAACATCAAGTTTCAGGTTTGTTGGAATCTAGAGTGATTCAAGACAACACATTTCCTTTGCCTCACCCATTGTGTTAGTATAGAAAAAAGATGGGACGTGGCGTATGTGCATTGACTAGAAAGAACTTAACAAGGTAACAATAAAAAACAAGTAACCGATCCCATTGGTTGAGGAGTTGTTAGATGAATTGAAAGAAGCACGATGGTTCACCAAGCTAGATCTTAGGGCGGGTACCATCAGATTCGAATGAACCCTATGATTCATACAAAACATCCTTCTACACCCATTCGGGACATTATGAGTGGCTAGTCATACCTTTTGGGCTTACTAATTCCCCAGCCACATTTCAAGGAGCCATGAATGCTATTTTCAGACAACATTTGAGAAGATTTGTGCTTGTTTTCTTCAATAATATTTTGATATATAACTCTAGCATGGTTTAGCATATACAGCACCTTCGAACAGTCCTATAACTATTAAGGCAGCACCATTATTTCATGAAAGAGAGAAAGTGTACGTTTGCAACCACTACGATAGAGTACTTAGGCCATATTATTCAGCATGGTGGTGTCTCTACAGATCTTCAAAAGATAAAATCAGTGGGAGGATGACCTGAACCAGCAACCCTTAAACAGCTATGCTCATTCCTAGAGTTGGTTATATACTATAGGCACTTTATTAAAGGGTATGTAATGTTAGCAAAGCCTCTAACCAATTTATTAAAGAAGGATCAGTACAGATGGACTCCGGAAGCAGTCGCAACATTTCAAAAATTGAAGGAAACTCTAAGTACAACACCTGTCCTTGCCTTACTAGACTTCTCTAAGCATTTTTGTGATCAAAACTGATGCATGTAGCACAAGTATTCAGGCTGTATTTGATGCAAAATGGTCAACCTTTGGCCTTTTTGAGCAAGTATTTAGCTCCTAGAAATCATTCTTTGTCTATCCATGAGAAAGAGCTACTAGCTGTGGTGCATGCTATTGAACATTGGCACCAATATCTCGAAGGTAGACATTTTATAATTAAAACAGATCAGTAAAGCTTAAAGTACTTACTAGACCAGAAACTTTCATTTCAGATGTATTGGGTCTCTAAGTTGATGGGTTATGAATATGAAATTCAGTAGAAGAAGGGGATCAACAACAACATGGCTGATGCTCTTTCTAGAGTGAGGAAAATGCAGGTATTTCAGATTTCCCTCTTTACATGTTCTCAAAACTTGTTGCTGGATATTCAAAACAATTGGCAAGTTGATGTTGAATTGATGACATTAATTGATACCCTTAAAGCTAATGAGGGCATGTCTAGAAAATTCTCTTGGCTTGATGAGGTACTAAGAAGAGGAAGCCATTTGGTGGTAGGGAATGATACCTCAGTTAAACAAAAAATTTTAGAATGGCTTCATGCTTCTTCCCAAGGAGGACACTCCAAAATTCATTCTACATACCAAAGAGTTAAAACACTTTTAGTGGAGGCACTTGTTTGATGGTGTGAAGGACTTTATTAAGAATTGTGATGTGTGTACTAGGTGTAAATACAAGACCGTTGCCTATCCGAGGCTGTTACAACCTTTGGTTGTCCCTAGGAAGGTCTGGGAGAGCATTTCTATAGACTTTATTGAGGGTCTTCCTAAGTCTCATGGAAAGGACACTATTTGGATGATTGTTGATCCTTTAAATAACTATGGGCATTTCATTAGCCTATCTCACCCATTTTTAGCATCTACTTTAACACAACACTTTATGGATCACATCTATAGGTTGCATGGAGCTCCTATGAAAATTATTTCAAACCATGACCCTATATTTGTTAGCAACTTTTGGCAAGAATTTCTCAAAGTGCTTAAGGTAGATCAAAAGTTGTCCTCTAACTATCATCCATAAACTGATGGGCAAACAGAGGTATTAAATCGTTGTTTAGAGTCTTACTTACGTTGCATGACATGGAGCTTTCTAAAGAGTGGTCACGATGGTTACCTATGGTTGAATGGTGGTATAACACCACTTACTACTCTTCCACAAAAACCACCCCACATGAATTACTCTATGGGTAGCAACCTCCCTTGTATGTGCCTTATCTTCCTCGGTCTGCAGTGGTAGAAGCCATGGACAAATCCTTTATGGCTAGAGAAGTATTGTTAGTAGCTAAACATAATCTATCTTGTGCCATAAATATGATGAAACAAAAGGATGACTCTCACCGGATTGATCGTGAATTTCAGGAAGGTCAGTGGGTGTTTTTAAAATTACAACCATATAGGCAAATTTCAGCAGCTTCTCGGTCTAGTCAAGAATTAGCTCCAAGGTTCTTTGGGCCTTATCGGATTAAGCAACGTTTAGGAGCAGTTGCTTACAAGTTAGATTTGCCGATGGAAACGTGAATTCATAATACCTTCCACATCTCATTGCTGAAATTGTGTCCAGACCCTTCAGTTAAGATCAAATATCCACCAGAAAAGAAAACTGGCCAGAACTGCCAACCAGCCAAAAACATGACCGGATCCTGCATAGAAGAGTGGGTCGTCGAAATGGGAGAATTGTGACTGAAGTTCTAGTTAAATGGAAACAACTCCTAGAGGAAGAAGCATCTTGGGTGTTGTTATACCAATTTCAGAGGCAATTTCCTAGTTTTCCTATTGCTGACTCTTGAGGACAAGGGACCTCGAGGAGGGGTATTGATACATAAGTAATAAATAATGCTAATTAGGGATTAGTGGCACAATAAACTAAGTCTATGAGGCCAACAATATCATATTAGAGGCGGCACACCATTAATATTATAAGGCCGTGGGTTAGTAGTATAGGGGTAGTTTAGGTAGTTAGGATTCTATTATGACTATGCTGATGATTAGACAATAGTTAATTAGTTATGGGCCTTGTTGTGATTAAGTCTAAGGCTAACCTATATAAAGGGAAGAGCCTAGACTAATTAGACATGTATGATTCAAATTGTGTATGAAGGAATGAACAGTGCAACATCACTTGTTTCAAAAATTTCTCTTCCTCTTATTCTCTTCTCACTCCCTCTAATTTTTGTCTACTAAACCTCAAATTTCTCCTATTTTCTACAACTATCCTATCACCCTCGCACTACCACGGCAGACAAAAAGGAGGAGAGAGGAGGAGTCTGACACTCCGCACTCAAATTAGTGACGGACGAAGCTTGCCCTTATCAACGACGTGCAAAAATGACAAAGACAGAAGAGAGCGATATTGGGATTCAACGGAATAGAGGGGGCAAGGGCTATGAGAGTTTCTTGAAGCTTCTCTTCCCAACCTCAATTGAAATTGACAGAATAGAGAAAAAAATCTACTAGGTACTTAGTAATTTGGTCATTAGGATAGAATAAAAGAAACATCCCCTTACACCCCATGTTGAACAGCCCATAGCCCATATTGCTTCTACTTCGTCACAACTCCCTCTACTAGTACTGGGTTACCAAAAAAAATTATATTTCGCATAACAGGATAGGAAACCTATTTACCCCACAATGTCATAAAAATATCATAATTATCTTATTATTACATGTTGGCTCACCATCTCAATTAATTATTTTATTGAATTAATTAATTTGTTTTTATCATCATCATCATCAGCATCATTATTTTTCACTCTCAAATATCTGGGTTATCACATTCCTCCCCCTTAAGAAATTTGGTCCTCCGAATTTAGTTACTTAGATGATATGGTACGACATCACCACTCTGATTATATAACTGTATAATATAATGATATTTGAGCAATAAATTGAAGCAAAATTATCACAATCATTTGTCATATCATACAGGCACTCACCACCACATCCAATAAGACCCATTGCCTTAAAAAGTTTTCTTACACCATCAAATTGATTACTATATATAAAAAAATAGCAATATTGCATTTTTCTTAGAGACATAATTTCCATAACCTGACTAATATTCTTTATATATATACTCACATCAGAAACATCACAGTATTAAATGTGCCAATTCTCAATTATGGTCCATGAACTTATTACAACAAGAATACTCTTTTCCTTTAACTTCAAAAATCAAGCAAAATGCCAATTTAAGTAGTCTCAAACAACATTTAGGTATCAAAGCATCATCTCTAGCAATACTAAGAGCATGTTTGGATCCTCTTATTTTTTAAGCCAAAGCTAAAAAAGAAGAAGATAAAAGCAGTTTGATAGTTATATAAATTTTTTAGTTTAAAAGTTGTTTAAAAGCTCAGATTGAAAATAGGTTGTTAGGAAAAAATTTTGTCATAAGTGCTTTTTCTAATAAAAATTAGGGTTATGGTGCAAAACTACACATAACATTTTTCTCCAAGAGCGCCCATCACCATAACCTTTTTTCCAGACCAAAACTACACACGACATTACGTTTTGGTAGCAAAAATACCACGAGCCGTTAGTTGGTCGTTATATTTGGACGGAAAATGAACAGTCATGATGGTGAAATTACCATTTTGCTCTTAGTTTATGGCGATGGGCGCTCCTGGGGAAAAAAATTATGTGTATTTTTGCACTTTAATCCTTTAAAAAAAACCTAAAATAACCCCTCTTCCGCCTATGGGCCCCACCACCGGCTACCCCATCGCCCTCCCCACCGCTGGCCGCCATCGGTGACTGGCAACCTCCCCTTAGTTTTAAATAATTAAAAAATACAATAAAATAACCCCTCCCCCTGCCAATGGGTTCGACCACCGGCCACATCACCGCCATCCCCACCTCCGATGACCTCCTCCAGTAGCCTCTCCTTGGTTTTAAGTGATTTTTTTTTAAAAAAAACCTAAAATAACTCCTCCCCGCCGGTGGGCCCCACCACCGACCGCACCACCGGCGGTGGCCGTTGGTGCCAGTTGCCACCAGCGATGTTGTGCCGATGGTGGGGCCCAACGACGGGGGAGAGGTTATTTTAGTTTTTTTTAATTATTTAAAACTAAAGGGAGGCTGCTGGAGGAGGTCATCGGAGGTGGCCGCCGGTCGCCGCCGGGGACCGGCGATGGGGAAGGGCGACCGTTGGCGGTGGTTTAACCAGTGGTGGGGCGCACCAGAGGGGGAAGGGTTATTTTAGGTTTTTTTTTTAAGAGTTAAGGTGTAAAAAAACACATAACCTTTTTCCCCATGAGCGCCCAGCACCACAAACTAAGGGCAAAATGGTAATTTCACCGTCGTTACTGTACATTCTGTCCAAATTTAACAGTCAATGTCGGTCAACTAACGGCCCGTGGTATTTTTGCTCCCAAAACGTAACATTGTGTGTAGTTTTGGTGTAGAAAAAAGGTTATGGTGATGAGTGCTCCTGGGGAAAAAGGTTATGTTTATTTTTGCACCATAACCCTAAAAATTATCATAAAAGTATATTATAAAATAACTTTTAAACTATCAATATATTCACAAAATAAAAATACTATGAGAAAAGATTTGCTAATAGTAGAACACATTCAATAAAACATTAATAGTCTTACGTACAAATTGTCAATCAGTATTCCATCCACTTGAAATGTTGTTTTGCTAAAATAAAATAAACTTGTTTTACTACGGAATATGCTATTTCTATTATTTTTGCAGACATTTTGAACTTATTACGATATCATGTGTCAATCTAAAATGTTGCTTCTTCTGTTGGTGGTTTTTGCAGTGACACCTAGAATAATGGCGATAAAATTGAATTTAGAGAACACTCTAGATTCAGTGAGGAAGGCTTTGGAGAGACAAGAGGATACCATCATTTTTAATTGAGAGTAGCCTCTATGATCGACAAAGAGGATTAGGGTTCTCTTATAAAAAAGAGCTTTAAAAAAAGCTCCTCTCAGGAGCTTTTGGCTTCTAGCTTTTTATTTCATTATAAAAAAAGCTCTTTTTATTATAGGAGCTTTTGTTTAACCCTGTTTGGCCTAGCTTCTGCTTATAAGGAGAAGATAAGCTAAAAATAAGAGGATCTAAACAAGCTCGAAGACAAACTATCATACTCCTACATCAAAATAAACTGAAAACAAAACTCACATATCTATAACAATAAAAATAAGTATTTCACACATAATTACAACAAACTAGGAACTTTTTATGCTGTAACTAAAATAATAATTACACCATATTATTATAAATCTTCATGGAGATCATAACCAAATAGGCACCTTTCAAGGTTATACCTAATCATGAAGTTTTATCAATAAATCACATATTTAAGTCAACCTCATAATGATTAGGTGCCATAAGCAGTGTTGTAAAAATGTAGTGTCAAAATGTAGAAACAGACGTTTCTATGTTTTTTGGCTGAAAATCGAGTCAAAATGAAGATAGGAACGAAATTGGAGTAGAAACGGTTGACACGCGGTGTCAACTCGGTAAACTTGGTTAACTCGGCGAGTTTACCGATTTGACTCAGTTACTTAAAAAAAATGAATCGCTGGACGCAGGCTGCATCGTTGTTTCTTCTTTCTTCTTCTTCATTGGATGTTGGCTGCTGAGTGCTGCTTTTTCTTCATCGATCATCGCTAGCTGCTCCTTCTTCATCGTCGACCGACCGACGACCATTGCTGAGTTGCTTATTGCTAACCGTCTACAAAAAAGTACACAGGCTCGGATCTGTGTACTTTGATGAAGGCCCTTCTGGTCATAAGTGCTATTCAGCCCCTCCCCGCTACAGCAAGACTAGCGGTTTTTACTATTTTTTGAATTCCCCTTATTTAGGTCACAAAAACAATAAGGGAGAAAATGAAATGCGGAATCAAGGAAAATTAATTTCTCCAACCAACGGCATGGCAGTAACTAACACCAAAGTGACCGAACAACTTGGGATATCCCCACCATCCCCCTCCACGCCATCTTCCCATATATTTCTATTATTATTTCCTATTAATAAATAATTTTTTTCTTGCCTTTAAATTTTCATCTATAACTAACAATAGAAAACATTCAAAAATAAAACTAAAAATTAGTCATTAGATTCAGTATATTCTGTTAGACCCGGCTGAACCCAAGAGGGGGTGAATTGGGTGAAGATAAAAAAATTTAGGACCTTTGATTATCTTTTACCAATTGGATAAAATCAGTTTGTATGACTGTAAAGAGTTATAAAGTTATAGACAATCATTCAAACATATATGTTGAAAATAAAGGAGTTTAAGAAAGAGAATTGCAAACTGAGATTTGTACTGGTTCGGCCCAATCCTTGACCTACGTCTAGTCCTCAAGCTCCACTTGAGATTTCCACTATCTCCT
The DNA here is from genome assembly GCA_037074495.1 of Acacia confusa. NCBI lineage: Eukaryota > Viridiplantae > Streptophyta > Magnoliopsida > Fabales > Fabaceae > Acacia > Acacia confusa. The sequence continues at coordinate 30,432,896 of CM073509.1, read as the reverse complement.
TGTTTAACCAGGCACAAGAGAAAAGCCTTTACAACCTCACAAGTTTAGCCAAACACTTGTGCAACCTTTACAATCTCTCACTGAGATACTCCCTCTTACCACCCGTAAGGATACAATCAATTTCCCACTCAAGATTACCCAATCTTGAGTATCTCTCAGAAAATGATTTACAATGAATATTCTCTCAAAGAAGTGAATGGATAATCACTGAAGTGCATTACAAATCATTTCACTCTCTATATGATAAGCAAAGTAAGCATTGAAAAACAAAGTAAAAGCTTCAGAATTTTGGCATTTTGACTGCATAATCTCTTGTCATCCCTTTTGTGCATTTTGAATGTGGCTTTATTTATAAATGAGGATGATGTGAATGTTTGAGAATATGACTGTTGTGAATAGTGACGTTTGAGAATATTCATGTTGGAAACTAGCCATTATAAAGATCTGCTTTTTGACTTTACAGCTCAACATATGAATCTTCATGTAATCTTTCATTTGATAATCTAAAACATGTACATAAATGGTATGAATGATGTTAAGAAGTGTTATAAATCATTTGGGTAATCAACTGGGTGTTCTTGATTAAAAACGTGATTTTCGAAACGTTGATTTTTCTGAAGCGAAGGGGTAAACTCGAGTTTTGACTTGAAAACTCGAGTATTGAGGCTGTCATATTACTCCAGATTCCTCTCTGTCTAATCAAAACTTAAGTTTTGATTCACATACTCAAGTTTTGAAGATCCTCTGATGTTTGTTGCTCTCTATCTGAGTTAAACTCGAGTTTTCATTCGTAAACTCGAGTTTTCAAGTTGTTATTGACTTTGGTTTCTCTCTAACTCGATATAGGTCAAAAAAAATTTCCCCATTTAGCTCTGAGACTTCTTTCCAATGCAAAAAGAATCAACTCCAAACTCATTGTATTTTGTCCGTTATGATTTGATGAATGAAGGTTGTTCTAGATGAACGTTTTTGCAATGTCCTGAACTGTCAGTCAACTTTCGAGGACCATATCTCACTGGTTTGAACTTCATTTTAATTGGATCAAGTCTTGATGGAAAGCCTTATGAGTTTACTTTCATATGCCAACGATTTTAGCTCATTCCAATATGTAGATTGTGAATTACACTCAAAACATTGAAGCTTGGTCTGATGTGTGGCGTGAATTCCTGATCCAACTTTCAAAATTCATAGCTCTCTCATCTGAACTTCTTTGAACATAAAACTTTGTCAAAATGACGCATTGGATGTCTAATTTCATATAAATATAGTTTCATCTCAATCTGATCTCTAGTTTAGAAGATATCATCGAATTACCAGAGCTCGCCCAAGCTGATCGTGGATAGAGGTGAACAGAGTTGTTGATCAACGCTGGAAACTCAAGTTTTCATTTAGAAACTCGAGTTTGTCAGGTCCAGAAACGTCAGAGACGCTAAAGACACTCAAAACTCAAGTCATTAAGTTTCAAACTCGAGTATTGAGTCTCAAACTCGAGTTTTGACTCCCAAACTTTAGTTTTCTCGCATTCTAGAGGCAAATTACTACAGTAAGGTAGTAAACTCAAGTTTTGACTTGTAAACTCGAGTTTTCTCATCCAGAACTTGATATTTGCTTGTTCTAACTCTAAACTGAACCACTCTAACTTCCATTTGATCATGGAGACTTCTAGAATCAATCTTAGACTTGAATAATGATATCTTCAGCAAGTTCTTCATTTTTCCATCTTCCATCTTGACCAATTTTCATCATTTATCTTGGGCTCATCATTCTCTGCAGCTTCTACCTTCTTTAATATTTCCTCTTCTTCATTTTCTTCTTTCTGAAATCTCATCTCTTCATCATTCTCCATAATTATATTTTAATTGATTTTGAATATTGATATTTTCATTCTATTTGGCAAGATCTTCTCTTTCTTTCTTCTCTTCACTTGGTCATTCTCCACGACTCTATTCTTTTTTTCTTCTTCTCTTGAACATTATTCATAAATAAATTTGAATTGATCTTGAATGAAGATGTTTCATTTAATAAGTTCTTTCTTCTTCAATCTCTCCTCTTCTTCTTGAGTATCCCCAAAATCCTTTGATAACTTCTTGTTTCTTTGCAGATTCTTCTTTCTGTCATTCGATACTTCTTCTTGATCATTCTTCATGATTCAACTCTTTCTTTTTGAAATCTCTTATCTCCTTCTTGATTAACCTTTACAATTCAACTTGGATTAATCTACATTAAATACAATAGTTAGTCAACGTAGGAGATAATTATATTACTCAATCTTTTTGCTTTTAAGAATGACATCTTTATAAGACATCATCAAAACTAATCATAACTAACATATTCATTACACTTTATATTCATTACATTGCCCAAAAAGGGGCACAGATTAAAAAAAAAAGGATATTCATTATATTTTTAAGAATGAGATTGGGGAGATCAAGATTAAAGGAGGGAGTGGTGAAAAGTAAGTTGAAGTTCTTAAGAAATTGATAATTGTTTTTATCCTTCAAAATAACAGTAAACTCTTACGTTTAGTTTACGTTTTACGATTTTACGTTTTTGCTCACCCTTACCGTTTCTACGTAGACTCTACGTCTTAACAACATTGGCCATAAGGCACCCATCAAAGTTTTTTTTTTTTTTTTCCTTTTCAAAATGTTTCAGTCATAGTTCCTTTCTTAGTAAAATTTCATAATGCAGCAAAGTTTCAGCCTAGCGCACAGGGATTGGAAGTTGGAATATGATGACTAGTACTAAATCAAGAAAGACCATACATGTGTGTGCACAAGTTCAGGGTGTTGCGCTGGCAAAAATCAATGTTAATCTTAGCAGAAGACCAATTCAGTAGATATGAGAGCTATACGGCAGCAAGGCATGCAATAATGGTCCAGCAAACACAAATCAGATTTTCACTTTTATTTTTTCGTGCAAAATCAGCAATCACCCTAGCACAATTCAGCAATTACAATGAATCTCGGCACTCACCATGAAAACCAGTCTAAATACAACTTCAAAAATTTTTCTGGCAGCCAAATTTGGACAATTTAACTAGTATTCACACAATATGCACTATGCCAAAGATGAAATTAGATTTAAGCAGAACAAATACACTCACTAAGCTGGTCAGCCTTTGTGTTCCCCCTTGAAATTTCCAAGTCTAATTTCTAGGCTAGCTAACCATGGCAGTGGGCAAAAATTTGATAACACTTGGTATTGTCATTTTCATAAAAATTCAAATTTTCACACTTCATTATACTTCATAAAAAAAATCCCAGTAAACAAGGCACAGTAAAGTTCCAAAGTTCAGCAGCAATTAACCAAGAACTTCAGGATTTAAATTCCCAAACTTCTTTAACAACAATGATTATGACAGCAATGAATTCCACCCTCCAAAAACCACAATCTTAATGCTTCAATTACTGCTTATGAGAGGGACCAAATCATTCATAATTCAGCATAGCACATGATAGTATCTATCTTAGAACTAATTCAATTTCTCACAATCATCCCTAGCACAGAATTTGAAAGCAATCACTACACAATTTTAGCAACAAATAATTACTCAAACTCATCAAGAATTCAATTTTTAGCTCCAAATTCTCTGCAACAACAGAATTCTAATAGCCAACAATTAAAATGTAATTTCAAGAGTTAATGACAGCACAAAATCACAGCAACCAATACCTCAATTGTCACCTAACTGAAGCGGTGCATGGAAATATCAGTGGAACACATATTGAACAAAACCAAGAAATGATAAAGACATTCACAAAATTGTTTTCAATTGAATTTGAACGAAGGTTTGAAAATTCTAGAAATGTTGACTCAAGGTACCAGCTTTATCCAACTGAAATTCCAATGGAAATGTTAAATTATAGAAAGGAGTTCTGGGTTGACATTTACTTAGTATACAAAGGTTGGGAAATTTTAAAAATAAGAGATTATTTCAGGGAATAGAGGTCAAACCCATGGACACTCTAATCATAATCAAGGGTAAAATCAATATTGATATATGAAGGGAAATAAATATATGGGCAAGTGCTAACATTAGAGCTAGTGCCGCTTTTACACAAATAAGGAATTGATTTCGTGGCTAAAAGCAATTCAAAGAAGCCAATTAGCAAGGGATACAAAGAATTACATTACTAAGTATTTTATTTATTAAGTTCTTAGCATCATGAAACGTTAATCGTGTTTTAGAGCTTGGGCAACTAATATCTTCTTCTTTTCTTCCTTTTTATTTTAAGATTAGGAAGGCTTCACCTTCATAAAATGATAAGGGATATTTTACATATATATATATATATATATATATATGCACAACATCTACTGTACTTCATTCTTACCAAAGAACTTAATGGTTACAGCAATATGTATCATTCTAGATATTAGGAATCATTAAGAACTATTGCTATTATCATTGGATAAATGATTATTGTCAAAAGCAATATCAAAAGTTATGCAGCAATTATGCCAAGAACTTTAGGAAATAATATCATGAAGTGCCTTCATCTATTCCCCAGAGCACACTGCAAGTCCAATTGAAAAATGCATAAATGGAGAGAAACGCATGCAATCAATTTGAAGTAAATTTTAAAGTAGCCAACCAAAATAACACATCAAGCAGTCACTTCAAACAGCTTTAAACCATTCTCAAAGAAGTCCAAACGTTCAAAGACAAAAATGATCAAACAAGAACTCTGAGGGTGAAGAACTAGGCTTCCTATAAGGCTTTCAATAACACCTTATTTCTATTTGACTCCTACTAAGAACTTGGGAACATAGAGCCAGCATCTATCAAAAGAAAATGTAGAAATCTCGTTATATGAGAAAACATTAGAATTGCTCAGCGCATTATTTAAGCTTCTGTGTGGGAAACGTGACCAACCTAAAGAAGGACAAAACCAAACATCCTATAAGGCCTTCAATGATGTCTCAATTATGATTATGCACAGGTTCATAATGATAATTGAGACCCCAATGAAGAATCCGTGCTCCATGTAACTACAAGAAACCTAGGCTCTGATACCAAAATGTCATACCCTAAAAATTTAGGGGTGACCGGCATGAAATGTGAGTGAATTCACATTCCTTAAGTCATAAAATTACAAAAGAATAGTAAATACACCTCATGATATCATTAACAACATCATAACTAGTACAATAATCTCCAGCATGCTTAAACCATTTCAAAATTCATATTCATTAGCAATCTCATATAATCAAAATATTAAGTCTCTTGACGAAATTTTGAGCAAAGTCTCACTTTTAAATTTGACTTCCCAAAAATTCTACAATAACCTGAATATTCATAACAATGTTAGGAGATCCACTCCACCACAACCTACACATAAATATATTTCAAAATACAAGGGAAGATAGGGATCCTATAGATCACGTGGAGCATCTAAACTACAAATGTCAATAAACAAATGAAAACTTAACTTTCCATCCACTAGCAGTTGTTCCAAAATATATCTACAACCTTGATGAGCAATGATAGTCTTCACTAATCAACTGAATGACTCAAGGTCAGCAATGCTATCTACAGCCAACAATTTTTCTAGTGAATAGTGTCCCATTAAAATAAGTAAATAAAAAACTAAAGGAATAAGTTAAACACGTAAATTTTCATAATAATGGAATGACAATTATTTTCAATTTCAAAGTATGAAATCATAAACATAGATGCTATGATATAAAAGGTTATTAATAGAAAAGGTCTAGGTAAACAAACTCATCGATGAAATTTAAGTACCAATTGATATGAAAAACTCATTCTGAAAGAGGACTAAAACAAAACGAGAAACAAGGCATGGACACACAGCCCACGAGGGTAACTAACCAAGCGCAATCTAAGGCCATAAAAACAAACATGGACACACAGTCCACGAGGGTAAGTAACCAATCAAACGCAACATGAGGCCATGAAACAAGCACAACATGAGGCCACGAAACAATTGTACGTACAAGACCCATGAATAACATGCGTGAGAACAAATCCCACGAATATCAAGTGATCTCAAGGTTAACCATGGTGCACCAAAAACTAATAGTACTGTTGTTAGTAACCAACATTCTGTATTTTGCCCTCTTAAAACATTTGATCAGTTTACCATTTACAGACAAAAAAATATTTAATCTTGAAAACTCATAAGGAATATTTCATATAAGTGATCCGAGCATGAAGGTTTGCAAATAATAACTCAAAACTACTTTCAAGCATGCATGGACTCTACATCTTCAAAATTCTTTCTTTTCAATACAATTCAACATTTTTTTCCTTTTAAAAAACAATCCTTTCACCATCTCCATGTATGAATTACAATTATCAAATACTTCATATATTAATTAAATTCAAAGTGCAAGAAAATTTATATAGAAAACTCAAGAAAGCAAACAACGGTAAATAAGATTCTCGTTCTTTACTTATTTCAATGTCAATGTGAAAATTGAATAATTCAAATATAAGTTATGATGGGATGCTATTCACTCACCTCTTCAGCTCCCAAAATATAACTTGCTCTTTCCACAACTTCCCAAAAATAATCACCCTTAACAGCCACTTAAACACCTAAACCAGAGAAACTATCTATCTCAATACCTCAATAACATTATTTTACATCGTATGCTTTCTAAGATTAAAATCCATATCAAAATCAATATAAAACTTTTCATGAGTGCCTACTAGCAAAAGTCCTTCGTTTGATTTTTAATTACACAACAACAACCAAAAATAAATAAAACACCAAACCCATTATACTCTGATCAAAATTGCCCCCAAGCTACGTATCAATTTAAATCAAGGAGCAAGCCTTAAATTCACCATTTTCCCATTATAGCAGCCAAAATAATTTAAGTGAAAGTTCATATCCATTTTCTTGGTTTCAAACTGATGTAGAATCATAATTCTGTATAGAAAGGAAGAGAGAAATAGAGAGAAGAAAACCAGAAATATGGTAGAAGAAGCAGAAGACAGAGATTAGACAGAAACAGAACATAAGTGAGATTATTCCATCATCAATCATAATCTGAATTATAATAGGGGTTAGGCCTTTATTTATAGGCTAGAGTGACTTAATGACCAAGTCAATCCTAAACTAACTAACTAACTTTCTAACAGATTTAGTTCCTAACTAACTCCTAATCTTTTATTATCTTTACATATCAATACCCCCTCCCTCAAAACATCCTTGCCCTCAAGGATGCTGAACAACAAAATACAAATCTGAAATCAACAAAATCATAGACTTGAAACTTTGAATTTTCTTCTAATTATTGAAGAAAACTGGTACTGGAGCCATTGCACTATTCACTAACCGCTACACACTTCACTTCTTTTTGCCCTTTCCATATGACGCATAACCCCCAAACCATTGTCCATTGGATCTTGTAGAAAAGCAAAACCCAAAAGCATTTTAATTAATTTTCCTTTGTACCACATCACAATGAACAAATGGGTAGTAAAAAAAAACAAATGGATAGTCAAAAAATGAATGATTAAAGCCCAGCTGAGAATTCCTTTCATTATGGGGCTTATGCAGATGATATTGGCCACTTTAGTTGGCCATTGGACCCATGAATCGATAGTGGACAACAGCTGGCTTTTACTCATGACATCACACATGCAATTCCCACTTGAAATGCAAGACATCTGTCCTTCACCCATAGAAACAGCTGATTCATTTGACTTATCAACATGATAAACATACAGCCACGTACCCCCTAAGTTTGCCACTTAGCTCCTTCAAACAAGCTTTTCTTTAAAGCACAACTATTATTCTTGACTAGGTAGAAATCAAGACTTGGAGAGATACCATCAAACTCAAACAGCGATGAGACGAGAGGACTTGACGGTGCCGAAATTGAAGATTCCTTGTACAACTCCTTCCGAAATAGTCCTTTGTTTTGTTCCTTCATAGTCGGCAACTTTGGCCCAGCGCCCTTTGACGGCAACTTCACGTTTCGGATCTCCTCCGTCACACCTTTTGTGATTCCAGCAACATCTCTGATTTCTGTTTCTTCCTCAAGAACATAGGATTTAAGACCTTTGTTGTCTTCTTGAGTGTTGGTCGAATAAGCTTTTTTCTGGATCTTCCAATTCTTTTCTTACCTTTTCTGCTTTCTAGTCTCGCCATTGCAAGTAAAGTTCTTGCAATCTTGCCAAACGCCTAGCTTCAAGCAAAGTGAAAGGGTTGAACATATGAACAGATTCTTCAACCTCTTCCTTCAAGCCACAAACATATGTCTTAACTACGTACTCCTCAGATACATCTAGATTGGTTGAAAGGGAATCAAACGCAAGATTATAATCTGCTACAGAACCTTCTTGTTGAAGGCGCCATAACTGATGTAGCCTCTTTACTTATTGGACATGTTCTTCAAAACTTCTTGAAAGAAATTGAGAAGAGAATATTGAAGCCATACAGGGAAATTCTTTTTTTCTTTTTTTCTTCTTTTGAAATCAACTGAAACAGAACCAGAAACCAGGAAAAAATAGACCCAGACAATGAATTATGGCTGAAACAGAATCAAGAAACCTAAACCAGAAGGGTATTGCACCATAATACAGAAGAAAATTGAACCAAATGGAGCCTACCAACTCAGTTACCAAGACTACCGGAAGATACTGAGCCTAGAAACAGACCAGAGGGGGTTTCTTGATGAGTTCTTTAAGGTTTCTTGCTGTTTTACAGCTAGCAGAACCATAAATCACCCCAGAAACAAAATCAGGAACTAGAAAAGACAAAACCTGTCTTGAAACAGAATTAAAACAGAACCATTCTTGAAAACATAAGAGAAGAGGAACAGAAGCAAAAATGAAGAAGCAGAACAGAACCAAAATGTGGTTGTTTATTCTCTTATTGATGTGTTCTTGAGTGGCGTTTGATGATGTCTTGCTTCCTGATGTTTTTTTGATTATATCAGTTACTAGAACAGAACCAGAATCACAAAGGGATACAGAAAAAAAATCAGAATTTGCAGCAAAGAAGCAGCCAAGGAAGGACTCCTCTGATACCACTGATGCAGAATCATAATTCTGTATAGAAAGGAAGAGAGAAATAGAGAGAAGAAAACCAAAAATAGGGTAGAAGAAGCAGAAGACAGAGATTAGACAGAAACAGAACAGAAGTGAGATTATTCCATCATCAATCATAATCTGAATTACAATAGGGATTGGGCCTTTATTTATAGGCTAGAGTGACTTAATGACCAAGCCAATCCTAAACTAATTAACTAACTTCCTAACAGATTTAGTTCCTAACAACTCCTAACTAACTCCTAACCTTTTATTATCTTTACATATCACAAACCCTCTTTAGACATTTTGACAAACACCTTGAAGGCAAACAAGTTTTTTTTTTTTTTTTTTGAAATTGTTACCCATACCACACCATTCATCAACAAAACCTCAAAAGGCTTTATAATCTTTAGACTCATTAACAAAAATATAGCTGCTAAAGTTCCAGACACCATAGATCATTAAATAGAGTCTTAAATCATGCTTTTAATATAAATTGTATTCTTACTTTTGTTTATAATCCGTTTAGACAGCAACAACCACAACAAACCAATGAGGGTTCAAACATCCCATGCATAAATGACACACTAGACAAAGGGAACATCAGTTCACACAATTACATAAACAATAAATCAAAAAAAGACATAGATGGATCCACTGATGAATAATCAAGAAAATAAAATTGTTTAACAACTACAAAAAGTGAGAAATCAAAACTTACAATACCCACATAGACACATCAAAGAGGAAGGAGAAATAGGATGCAAACTTAATCCCCTCGCACTACCACGATAGACAAAAAGGAAGAGAGAGGAGAAGTCTGACACTCCGTACTCAAATTAGCTACAGACGGAGCTTGCCCATGCCGGCGACGTGAGAAAATGACAAGGACAGAGGACAGCAATATTGGGATTCAACGAAATAGAGGGAGCAAGGGCTATGAGAGTTTATTCAAGCTTCTCTTTCCAACCTCAATTGAAACTGACATGATAGAGAAAAAAAATCTACTACGTACTTAGTAATCTGGTCGTTAAGATAGAATAAAAAGAAGTCTTAAGTAGCAAAAATACACATAGGTTTTCCCTTCAGGAGCGCCTAGCACCACATGTTTTTTTCTGGACCAAGAAAACACACATGGTTACGTTTTAGGAGCAAAAATACCACGGCCTTTAGTTGACCGTTAACCAATATAGAATTACCCTTTTGCCCTTAGTTTAAAATAATAATAAAAAATCTAAAATACCCCAGCCCCAGCCACCTGATGTTGGCGACTTGCAACCAACCGCCGCCCCACCTTCGGCGACTTTTTTTTAAAAAAACTATTTTTTAAAAAACAAACAAAGGGGAGGCCGGCCTCCCATTGTCGACAACCCCACGCCAGTGACTTGCTGCAGCCGCTCACCTCCAGAAACTTTTTTTTTAAAAAAAAAACTAAGGAGAGGTCGGCCTCCCTACCACCGACCACCCCACGCCCGTTGCTTGCGCCTCCTCCCCACCACCGGCCACCGCCGCCCCACCTCTAGCGACATTTTTTTAAAAAAAAAAACTAACTTTTTTTTAAAAAAAAGTTTTTTTGAAAAAAAAAAAAGTCGTCGGAAATGGTCGTCAAGCAGTGAGGCAGTGGCGGCTAGTCGCTGGTGGTAGGGCAATGGCAGCAATTCGCCGACGTGGGATGGCCGGCCTCCCCTTATTTTTTTTAAGAAAAAAAAGTCGCCGGTAGTGGCGGCTTGTCACCAGCGTAGGGTGGCCGACAGTGGGGAGGACGGCCTCCCCATAGTTTTTTTTTAAAAAAAAAAAAAAATCACTGGAGGTGGTTGATGGCGATGGGACGGCGACGGCTGCCAGCATGGGGTGGCCAGCCGGGGGGGTTAGTTTAGATTTTTATTATTATTTTAAATAAGGGCAAAAAGGTAATTTCACCATGGTTAACGGTCAGTTAACGGCCATGGTATTTTTGCTCTCAAAACGTAACCACATGTGTATTTTTTGTCCAGAAAAAAGCACATGGTGCTGAGCGCTCCCGAGGGGAAAGCCTATGTGTATTTTTGCTAATTAACCCTAAAAAGAAACATCCCCTTACAATATCCTTTGGATTCAAACACAAGCCCACATGTTGAATAACCCATATTGCTCTTACTTCGTCACAACTCCCTTTACTAGTACTAGGTTACCAAAAAAAAAAATTATTTTTCACATAACAGGATAGGAAACCTATTTACCTCACACTTTCATATAAATATCATAATTATCTTATTATTACATGTTGGCTCACCGTCTCAATTTATTATTGTATTGAATTAATTAATTTTTTTTCATCATCATCATCATTTTTCACTCTCAAATATCTGGGTTACTACAAGGCCAATTCCTGATAATGGCCATGGCCAGGCAGAATGATGTGTAAAATACAAAATCCTCAGCATCTGAAATGATGAGAATATAGAATTCAAAATACACCAAATTCAAGTGATGGTGCTGTCAATTCTGTCTATAGTCATACTATATCCTCTCTATTTATCTCTCAAGTCAAAATCCTCTATCTTTTAACATTAGAAGACAAATAAAAGGAAAATATAACAGTGTAATCATGTGACGTAAATCGCATATATAATTAACAAACTAAACGAACTACCATAAATTCTTAAGAAAAAAAAAAAAAAAACCACACAATACAGGTCGCAAGTTTTTGATAGCATAATTTTAATATAAATTGATTAACAGTAAATTGAACCATATACTTGAAGTCGCATGATCTCTTCTTATTTGTAGAAACTCTCCTTTTAAAAACTACAATAAAATGCTTTAATCACAAGAACCAACTCAGATAATCTTACAGTACAGTGACAAAGAAACACTACTACGGAAATTGAAAAATTTTGTGCTTAAAATAATAATGTGGAATAATGTCCCCTATAAATTTGAATACGAAAATTATGTTATTAATATGAAAAATATGTTATCAATTTCAGATAAAAATGACAAGCATCAGAAATGGTCTCTATTAAATGTTCAGACTCACTCAATGAATTGGTCTTTTAATTGCTAAACTAACCTGGAAACTTAAATATATAACTCCTTTGGCTTCCACTCCCACTCATTACTCAAAATTGTCTCATAAAAAATTTTCACAGAAAATATATGTGACTAGAGAGCACCATCGAAGAACATAAACATCTAGTTAATCATTTGCAAGATTAAAATAAAATAATATTAAATATCTTGTTCTTCTATGTGGGATTTCAGCCCATTCTTGATAAATGAAGATTATTTTAAAAAATACTTAAATATAAAAAAATCAAATAATTTACGAGATCAATAATACGATTTTTCCGACCTTGTTATGAAGACTTCTTTTTTAATATACTTATGGCTTCAAACCTTCGTTATTATTACATGAGCCTTCAAAAAAACAATCGAGAGAATTAATGTACAATTTGTATAGCGTACGTGTAATAATATCGAATAGGTATTATATGTATGTAATAAAAGAAGCAAAATATATACATCCAACAAGGAAAAATTATAGAAGCATCTATTTTGGCTAAAACAAAAAAGACTAAAGCACATACGTACCCAGCAAAACTACTTCAATTTTTTACATTTTGTTAGAGATGATTAATTGAGCTGCCAATGTCAATATATATTGCTGGTTCTACATATGTATGAAAAGAAGCATTAGTTGAGATATCTATCCAACTATAGAAAAAGATTATATGAATAAAAACAAGAGTTTAAAAAGATAAATAGTGCTTATCTATGTACGAACCTTAAATCATGAATTTATCATAGTTTTCTGCGTTTTGTCAGAGGCATTTGGAAGTCAACATTAGATTGTCCATCTTCTTCTTCACTGCCATTAATGGACTGAGAATTGCTTAAGTTGTCACTTGTTGCTTCTATTGCTCTCAATTCATTATGATTATGGTGGTTGTCTGAACATTTATTGTTGCTGCTAGATCCTTCACCCTTTGTTCTTCGAATTGCTTCGATATCTTCTTCACACAATACACGCCACCCACACTTCTTTATTTCAAAATTTGCTTCCACTCTTTTGTTCTTGACATAACAACTAATTTGAAGTCTTTTCTTATCGACAAATGGGAAAAAGAATAAAAAAAGTTGGTTACGACGACATTTATCAATTGTGTAGCCACTAAATGGGTATAAGATTTCATCTCCAACTTTTTTATGAATATATGACACAGCAGGACTTCGACAATATTCATCATAAGAAAAAGACGCACCATAATGACCTTCTAAAATTAAGCATAAAGCTATTCCCAAATGTTTACTTGAATGGTGACAAAGATCCTGTATGTCCACCATAAATGACACATTTGGATGACAAGGACAAGCGTCGTCACAAAAGCAATTTTGATTGTGAAACCATGATGGCACTTCACTTCCTCCAATATTCATAAAAAAACGAGCAAGAATATAATTTGATCCCTCCTGTAACAAAGATTAGTATGTCGATGTATAATTATTATAGCATGTAAGAAACAACTATATATAAAAACTCCAAGAATATTCAAAATACAACACTCATTTTAATTCATGGCATTTTAAACATAATTTTCACATAGAAGTTAGACAAGTAAAATGATTTAAATGTGTACACAAGAAATATCTTTATAGTTTAGCAAATCAAACAAACCTGATATTCAAGTCGTTCAAAGATCTTCCACTGTTGTTGGGAATCTAGTATATTTTTCATTGAAGGACAATCAATTACCTGTATAGTGAATAAATTTGATGGAAGTCTTGGAAACGATTGAAGCCTCGTGCAATGATTGAAGTAAGCATGATGAAGCTTCAAAAGATTTGAGAAGAAGCCAACAGGTAGGTTAACAAAATTGTTTCCACTTAGATCAAGAATATGCAATGATGATAAAGCATTAATATCATTTGGAAAAGACTCATCAGAGAGATTGCAATAACTTAGATCTAAGTGCATCAAATTTGTTAAACAAGATAAAGAAGGGGGTAGCAATAACCCAGTGGAAATTGAAGGCCTTGTAAGCCTAAAGAACCTAGTCCAAAAAGAAGAAAAATTTGGTGAGGATGATTGTGTCTGCGCACTACATCCACTAAAAGATAGTGATCTTATACTTTTTAGATGAAGTATTGATGAAGGAACTTCATTAATAGCAGTTCCACTAGCATCAAGCTCCTCTAAATCTGCATTTTCATTTAGATTCTCTGGTAGTCTTGAGAGTTTTGGGCAACCAGAAATATTGAGAATTTTAATAAACTTCAAACAATGAATTACATTTGGAAGGCATACCAAATTTTTGCAATTCCTTAGATTTAAAACAACAAGCTGACACAAATTGACAAGTGATTGAGGTAGTTTTGGGATGCCAGTCTCCTCTACATCAAGTTTGGATAGACATTTCATGCTTTTCCCAAATTTTGGAAGTCGCCTAATTTGTAAGCAACCTGAGAGTATAAGAGTCTCTAGGCATTTCATCTCAAACTTACTTGGCAGAGTTTTGATACTCTTACAACCACTTAAATTGACTATGACAAGGTTCTGATGGTGTCCAAGAGATGGATGAACTTCAACAAGGTTTATACAGCCTTCAAGAACGAGATTTTGAAGAACTGGAATTTCATCAAAATTTGGTGTCTTGATTAGATATCTTGAATAGCTTAAATCCATAAATTTAAGCCTTCTAAAAACCTAAGAATGACAACATAAAAAGTTAAGAGAATATATATGTGTGCCTGTATGTGCGCGCGAGTGTGTGTGTGATAAAAAGTGCATTAAATTATTAATAATTTTGTTGAATACAGACTGAAAGTGGAAGAAATCACCAAGAGGGGGGTGAATTGGGGATTTTAAAAATTCTTTTCAACTCTTAAAAATGAAGCTTAAGAAATGGATAATAAAAGAGTAGAAAAAGAAAAGCTTAGACACACAGAATTTATACTGGTGCGGTCTCAACCTTGACCTACATCCAGTCCTCAGATACCTTCTGGGTGTTTCCACTAATTCAACAGATTTTCAATTACAACAATGAAGACCAGACACAATCCTAATCACCTAGGACTTGCTCCCCCTTACACTTTGTGATTGAACAACCCAACTCACAGGTTCCACAACCTTGAGTTCTCACAAACAAATGCTTTCAAAAATTTACAAACTCTCAAAAGAGTAGATAAGGATAAACACTGAAGAACAGGTTGAAAATAACAATACAGACTCAAATTTCAAAGTATAATCAAGATAGCTTCGTTGTGTGTATTGCTTTGAGTTTTCACAGCCTCTTATAGACTGAATGGATAAGCTAGCCGTTGCAATTCTTTCTCTAATGTTCAGCTGCGATTATGGAAAAAATGGCAGTAGCATATTTTGCTTTGTTCTTTGAATTCTTAGTTGGAATCTTGGAATTTAGTTGTTGCAGAACGTCTTCCAGATTTTTAGCCATTCCATGATCTTAATTCGACCGTTTGAAGTGATCTTAATGTGTTGCAACGGTTTGAACTGAACATCTGGGATAAGGGAGAAGAATCAGCCCTGTTCTTGGTTCTTCATTTAATGCACTTATTCTGGATCTTGATCTCACCTTAATCTTGGCTAAACTTTATCTGAAAAACACTCAAAACTTCATCAAGGACATTAGAAACAATAATATCATATCATGAAATAATTTCAGGAAGACCCATTAAGATTTCGCAGATCAACATCATTTGATTTTTCAAAATCCCCGATGCAAACTCGAGTTTGTTCTTCCAGACTCGAGTTTGGGGTTCATCCAGAAAGCATGTCCGTTGATTAAAGGTCTAAACTTGCAGTCTGTAAAAGCTAACTCGAGTTTGGCTTTTACAAAGAGAACTATCGGGCTTTGGACTTGGCATGGAATTTTGGTCCTGCTCCTAGACTCGAGTCAATTAGTGACTGACTCGAGTTTGGGTCTATGTTTGAAGAACAAGCCTAAGTTCGTGATTTTCCAGACTGGAGTTTAGGAGACAGACTGGAGTTTTGGAAAGATGGTAGAAATTCGATTGTTTCTCTATTTGTCCTAAACTCAAGTTTACAATGACAGACTCGAGTTTTTGTTTGAGCTGAAACTATTCAAATCTTTCTGTTTGGTCTAGACTGGAGTTTGTAACTCTAGACTGGAGTTTATAACTTGGCCTGGAACTCGAGTATCTTTCTGTTTGGTCTAGACTGGAGTTTAGGAATCCAGACTCGAGTTTGGCTTGTTTGGAATTCTAAGTGCTCTCTGTATCTTCCAGACTTCAGGTTTGATTTTGCAAACTGGAGTTTAGCTTGTTGTGAAAATTTCTGATTTCTTTCTGTAATTCCTCAAACTCGAGTTAGTCAAAGCAGACTCGAGTTTGGCTTTCTTCGCAGAAGTAAACAGCTTTCTGTCAACCCTCAAACTCGAGTTTACATACCCAAACTCGAGTTTGCCTTTGACAGTGAGATTTTCATATTGCCAAAAACAAACTTCATAGCAAGTTTACAATTGCTAGTTATCATCAAAACACATTGAGAACTAACACAGACACCATAATTACCACCATAATTACCTGTGATCCTCGACATAGTTGTTTTGATGGACTAGGTTTCATTTTAAGATCAATGAATTCCTCATGAGAACCATGACTTGGAAGATTATCTAAACAAAATCCATTCCATTGTAGGACTTTTAATGAACTTGAAAAGCATTCGGGTCCATAAGGAAGATTCAAAAAACAATGAGGGTCATGTGAACAACTTGTTATGATAAGTAATTTCAGACTACTCATCTTTGAGAAGGCTTTAGGGTCCCAATATGAGACACACTTTTGTTCTAATCTTAATACTATACCTCGGATTGCTTCTGACCCCTATATATAGATCAATAAGTTAAGCTAAGGACATAAAAAATGAAAAGATTTCTAAGAGTGCACAATCACAAAAAAAATCATGTGTATTACCTTTTTTCCTTCTAACACAGAATTAGCATCTTCCAAGGACCATATCCTACTACGCTTGCCAACATCATTAGGTGATTCCTGGAAAACAATATTCTTACCCAATTCTTGAAGTATGTCATGCACCCACAAAATCCCTTTATCATCAATTACCAATGATTTGTCAATAAGAACTTTTATTCCAACTACTGGGTGAAGATCCAGATTTTTTAACATTTGTATGACATAATGTTTCTGCTTCCCATTAAAAAAGCAAGCAATATCCAAAAAAATGGTCTTCTCATCATCATCTAATCCATCAAAACTCACTTGAAGTATCTTCAAGACATCATTTGGAAGAACTTTCCTAAACTTAGCTATTGCATCTTTCCATTCTAATATATTTCTTCCACAAAGAAATGAACCTAACACTTTGAGAATCAAAGGAAGGCCTTTAGCATATTGAATCATAGTTCTAGAAAGCTCCAAGAAATCTTTATTTGGCTTATTTCCTTTAAAAGCATTTTGATGGAAAAGTTCTAGAGACTTGTCATCACTCAAGAATTTCATGTCATATCGAGTAGACACATCATATGACGATAACATGCTTATCTCTAGTTGTTATTATTATTATGCTCCCTTCACCAAACCATCCTTGTTTCCCAGCCAAGTTTTCGACCTGGCTTGTTTCACTCACATCATCAAGGACAAGTAGAACTTTTCTATTGCACAACATGTTTTTTATCAACTTCCTTCCTTCATAATAGTCATCCACATCCATGCACCTTCTTTTATCCAAAGAAGAAAGAAGTTTTCTTTGCAAAGAAGTCAAACCACCTGTTTTAGATGCTTCTCTAACATTAAGAAGAAAACAATACACGTCAAAACTTTTGTGCCTTAGCTCGTAAAATGCTCTAGCAAGTGCAGTCTTACCTAAGCCTCCTGTGCCCCATATTCCTACAAATTGAACTCCACTCATTCCATTTGCTATCAATGAATCCAGTACTACTAGTTTTGATTCAATTCCAACTAGTATCTCTGAGTCAAATGGAAGTTCATCATATAATTTTGACCACACTTCTTCTACTACAGTTTCAATAAGTTTTGTTTCATTCCTGTGAATAAAAAGAAAATAATATCATTAACATCTATCTTTTTTAAAAAAAAAATATTGTGATCCATTTAAATAATTTTTTGAAGGGAAAAAAGTTAAAATAACAATAAATGTTTTTCTTGAGATCATTACTTCAAAAAAAAGTCATAATATTGATTTAGATTTATCAAAATTACCAATTCTTAGAGTGCCAACCAGATAAGTTGGCAACTTCTTCCAAGGCATCCCTCCATCTTTGTACCTTCATTTCATCATGTCTAAATTTTTCTTCAACTTTTTTGAATGCTTTGCCAAAATTTCCTGTTTGATGTCGAATATCTGATGGATCTATACCAAAAAAGATTGGAAATAATGATAATCCTATTTGTTTTTTTGAATGAAGGATCTTTAAGAGCTCATCTAGGCACCAAGTTGAAGAAGCATAATTTGCAGATAGAACAACAATAGCATAAAGTGATTCTTCAATTGCCTGAAGCAAACTTGCTTTAATGAAATGTCCCCTCTCAAGTTCTTCATCATCCCTAAAAGCTATGATTCCCTTGTGTTGTAAAGCATGATACAAATGATCTGTAATACCTTTACGAGTGTCTTCTCCACGGAAACTCAAGAACACATGATACTTCCATCTCTTAGCTGAACCAGAAGAGCCTGAAGGGCACATTGCTCCACGAGCACTAAGTGCCATTGCAATAATTTGGAAGTTGAACCCTACAAATTACAAATACATCTATCAACATCCGGACATGTAATATAAATGTGAAGACAATTAACAAATAAAAAAAAGCAGAAAGAAGAGCAGTTTTATTCTACGAATAAATTGTAGATTATTTGGGATGCTGATAAATCCCAATTTTCATATATTTTATCCCACCTTATTCAATTATTTTGGGGATTATTTTGGGCTAATTTGGAATTATTAGACAATATTTAAATTGTTACCCTATTTTAGGAAATAATGTAAATCTGAATTAATCACGAGATTATTGGGTTTAAATTAATATTCTGATTATTATCTTGTCATTTAATAATATTTTTGAATATATGATATATCATGATTTATCTAATTTTTGCCAATAAAAAATATATCTTGGAATATCCTATAAGTGCAGAATTTTTCAGGGAAGCTAAAGAAAAACCCAATGATAGAATTTATTGGGCTCCTTCAATCTTATTGGGCTCAAGTTGGTACCCAAAAATCCCCCTTCCCTTTTAAAATAACCTAGCTGCTGCTAGGTTTAAGGGTGATCGCCATAAGCTGAAACAAAAACCACGCATCACGCCACAAGCATACACGCGGAAAGAGGCAAAGCCGTGAGAATTGAAGGAAGCCGAAGACGGAGAAAAGAGAGACAGAGGCGCAGTGCAATTGAATCAATCAATGTCCAATTAATTCATTATCTTCATCTCACGCACAGCCACCAATTACTCCAATCTATTGTTTATAATAATTGCACAGCTACGCAAGGCAAGGCAAGGCAAAATATTTATCCATTCTTCTCAATATTCCGATATGGCTTTGATGTGTCTGGAGCTTGGTGAGGGAAATTCTATGGCAGCGTAAGCTATTAGGGAGGCAATTTGGGAGGAGCATGGAGGAGGCTAAAGCCTCAGGCTTACACATGAAGATCACAAGGGAGTATTGTTCTTTTTATCTTTTTAATCTAAACTTGAGATTATTTAGTTTTAAAAGATTTCGAGTTGTATTAATTGAGAACAATCTAGTTTTAGATTGTAAACTTATTTCTTTTGGATTGGACTGATAATTTGAAGTTTCATGCTTATTGTTGGACTCTTGTTTGCAACCTTTGGATTGTCAATTAAATTAGTGACTGAGTTTTCGTTATTAATTTAATTGTTAATTTGGCTTATCACCTTAATTGTTTAATTAGGTTGATGAATTATCGGGTTGTTCAATTAGATAATTGTAAACAAGATTTCCAAGATTATTTTGCGTTTAGTTTTTAACGGGTTTAATTAGCCACCGCTTATTCCATTCTGAGTTTTCTAGTGGAATAGGTGTTATTGAGCTAGAGGGTTTCCCATGTTCGATTGGGTAATTAAATTCATTAATCTCCTTCTGGTCTAATTAATTGATTTAGGCTAAGAAAGTTGACTCCATACAATTCCTAAGTTGTCCCCTTCATCATCATCACTGAATTAAATCTTATTATTTTATTTGCTTTTAATCAATCTTTTTAGTAGGATTTTAATTATTTTCTCATAAGAAAACCCCCCAAAAATTGCATTCAACTCATATAGATTAGTCTCAATCTTATATAGGTTTAAGAGTCAATTGCATTATTACATTTAGTTAGTTAATTGCATATAGGTAGTAGTATTTTGCATTCTAGTTTAGGTTCATTTACATTCTACTGCATCTTTTATCACTTGAAAATTAGTCCTAAAGAAAACCCACAGCTTGCTCCTTGGGAGAATGACCTAGGTTGACCCTAAACTGCATAATTAATTAGGACCTAGTTTAATTGATCACTTTAACGACAAAAGTACCATCGATCAGATGCATAAACTAAAGTTTATGATTTTCCTACGCATATAATATGATTTTTCAAGACTTAGGTGTGATTTTACAAATCTAAAAAGAAAATCTAGAAATAGCTAAATAAATTGAACCTTAAGGTTAAACGCTTCTTTGATTCTAATCTTTATTTTTACATTATTAGAACAATTCCATAGAGTATTTTTTTTTTCCTAATCATTTTTGGAAACAAAAAATTAAAAAAAAAATCATTATTTTACAAAGCATCATATATAAAATAGTGAAGTGAAGGGTAGAAAAATAGCTTGCTTTATTATTGGTATAATTGCTTCTAATGAAAATACTGTCACGCCCCATCATACCGAAGCAAAGTGTGACCTGCACAAAGTGTATTGTCACGAAATACATTTCACTAATGTAATGTCAAGAAACCTTATAATATTTTTTTATGAACCTTTATAAAAATGTTCAACATAGATCTCTTTAAACAATAATGGACAAAAATAAATAAATAAATAAATCAAATTTATCATAATATCAACTTAAAATAAAAGAAAAAGTTCAATAAAAGATTTCTAGTAGAAATATGAAATAATGAAAAGATTTTTATTTAAGAAAAAAAAAACTCGTTTCGCCAGAGGAACCAACACAAAACGAATAACAGACACAACCCAAAAGTCATGAATAAATGACGCAACCCGAAGGTCACCCGTCTATGAGGGTAGGTAACAATTCTGGCGCTTTGTATCTTGTCCCTCTAACTAAAGAAATATGTTCACAACCTTATTAGAAATAATTTATTTCTTAAACAAAAAAGGCTTGCTCCAGGAAAATAAATACATACACGCACATATATTAGTTTTATAAAATATCTATAAATAAAAAAAAAAAACCAATTTTCTAACTTCCCCTCTCAAAGATATCATTATTCATATAGAATAATGAAAGAAATTAATTCAGGATTTTGATTAATTATGGTCATTTATTAACTTCTATTGTAGCTCAATGTCTTTCAAACACTCTAATTCATGAATTGAGAACACATTTAAACGTAATACATCACTTATATAAAAACTTGTGGAAATCAAGATATCAGAGTCAAACATTAGAGTCTAAAATAGTGTCACTATATCTCAAACATTTCATTGAGTATTTTGTATGCCCCCAAATACTAATATAAGAATAAACAAAAATAATCATTGAAATTCCCCAACAACCGTCTTTTAAACATTATAATGAAATCATAAAGTTCCCAAATTTCACATCCTTACAAGTCGTAAATTAAAAGTTAATCAATCATCCAGACACACAACTACTACTTCTACTTCCATATCCTTCATACCAATACCTTCTTGTCCAATACATTAACCAAGCCTAATTTACGTTCCGAACTCTCTTCTAGGATATACAAACAAAAATCTGTGCATTACTTATTAATATATAAAATCATTTTATAACTCTTAATATATAATTGTCTTGACCTGGAAGCAAAAGCTCCACTTCCAATAAACTAACATATATATTACAGGTTACCCATTTTACTTTGGCCACAATTAACTACTCCTTTGAGTTAAAATTTCTCTCAAGCCTTTTAACAAACACCATGTGCGCAACAATTATCAAACAATTTCATCATACCTTCAACCGTCCAAATCTCTTACCAAATAATTTTAAAACATTAATACATATACACAGATAATTTAGAAAATTTAATATCAAAAATTTTATCTGCTTCTTACTATCTAGACACATAACAAGCACCATACTGTAACACTACCCTGTTTCACCATCCACATATAAGTTCAAGTGCACTCACCCACCTTAGAGACAGACAGTCACTGAGATGAAGGGAGATTAGGAGATACAAAGGCAAATTTGAGATTGAACTACGAGAGATCCGAACACAAACCAGCCATGGAAGGGAAGGGAATGACAATGCCAAGTAATGAAATAGATACCACAAATTAAAGAAGCTTCCAGAAATCTTCCTCCCTGTTGTTTTGTTTTTTTGGTGAAAGCGTCGACTAAGGGAAGAAGAAAAGAAGAGAGTAATAATTCCAACAAAGGCTGGCACCTTCTAATACGATTTTTGACCTATTATATAGTATATGAGTTATATGTAGAAGGTCTTGTCATCAAGTAATATAGCTTAGGTAGTAAAACGACGCGTCCTTATCGTTACATTGGGAGGTGCCAGCCTGTGAAATTGCCGAGTCTTTACTTTTATGATTCAATAAACAAATCTTGCGAAGTGGGAATATATATATATATTTATACGTATGGGAGTTGATCTTAATCTTAAATATAGGATATCTTTATCATATTTGTTAATCTTTTCCAATTTTACCACTAATAATGCTCCCTTAACAATGAGAAAATAAGGGAATCAAGAAAGAAAGAAGGGAAGGGTGATTAAGATGTTTTTGAAAATACATATTATTTTAATTAAACTTTTTTAATTTAATTAAATTAGCTAAATATAGATTATATTAATTATTAGATGCAGTACTAAATTTCTAAAATTGACATTGCTTTGTCTATAGTACATGGCTACAGTAATGAAAATTTCACCACAACCATCTAGACGTAAAAAAGATCATTAATTCATTATTATGACCATAAAAAATCACATCAAAATTGTAACGGTCCTTATGACTACTGTCATACATTAGAGCATTAACACAATAGAGCATGTGGATCTGATTTTAACAAATGAGTAACTGATTATATAGGGATTGGTATATCTGCCTTTGCAGCTCTGTCTTTTTTTTTTTTTCTTGGACTCTTTGGTGGAGTGTTACCGTCCTCTATGATCTCATCGTTTCCCACCCACTTCAATGGCCTTCTCTTACCGCACCCTTCTTTCAACCTCCACAAGCTTCTCCTCGCTACTCACACTTCCGAAGGTGTCCCCAACTCTCTCATGATCGATGAG
Source organism: Acacia confusa (assembly GCA_037074495.1). Taxonomy (NCBI): domain Eukaryota; kingdom Viridiplantae; phylum Streptophyta; class Magnoliopsida; order Fabales; family Fabaceae; genus Acacia; species Acacia confusa. Next base: position 30,409,429 of record CM073509.1, on the reverse strand, counting down.
GCTGCGCTCCCCGTCAACACATCCAATGCCATCGTTAATGCCGATTCCCAGAATCCTGCTACCCCTAGGGTAATTTTTTTATTTTTTTTTATTTTTTGCTGTTACTGGCAGATTGCTTAACTACTTTATGTGTACCAAATGTTCCATAAAATTCGTCATTTTGACTCAGCTTTATTTTTTATTTTTCTTCATTTCTTTTGTAGATAGAAATCACTCAAAGAATTGTCGTTCGATATAATCCATGTTATGTGGCTATGCAGATGAAGCAATATCTATTATCCAGCACAGTCAATTAGAAGGGACAATGATTATGGATGAAATTGCCTTTTCTTCAATGCTGGGTCTTTGTGGAGTTATTGGTTGTCATGAGTTGGGGAAGCAAATTCATTGCCATGTTACTAAATTAGGTTTTGAATTTGATGTGGGAGTCGAAAATGCAGTTATCAGCATGTATTTCAAATGTTGGAATGTGGATGATGCAATTAAGATGTTTCATAATATGCCCAAAACTGACATTGTTTCATGGAATGCTTTAATCACTGGTCATATTCTGCACAGATTAGGTGATAGAGCATTAGACATATGGTTAAATATGCAGAAGGAAGGCATAAGGCGAGATGAAATTACATTTGTTTTAGTCATTTCAGCATACAAGCTAAGTAACTTGAATTTAGTTGATGATTGTCGTGATTTGTTTCATTCATTGAGAACTGTTTATGGTATTGAGCCTACTTCTGAGCATTATGCCGCCTTCATTAGCGTTTTGGGTTACTGGGGACTTCTGGAAGAAGCAGAGGAAATTATCAACAAGATGCCTTGTGAACCTACTGCTTCTGTTTGGCGCACTTTGCTTGATAGTTGCAGACTACATAAGAATACAATTATTGGAAAACGTATTGGAAAGAAAATAATATCTCTGGAACCGAAAGATCCTTCAACCTATGTAATTATTGCGAATCTTTATTCTGCTTCTGGAAGGTGGCACTGCTCTGAAGAGATCAGGGAAAACATGAGAGAGGATGGATTTCGCAAGCTCCTAGCTCAAAGTTGGATCATTTCTCAGAAGAAGATGCATTCGTTCTATGCTAGAGATAGGTCCCATCCCCAAGCTAAAGACATCTACCGTGGATTGGAGATTCTAATCATGGAGTGCATGAAAGTAGGATATGTACCTGACACTAGCTTTGTTCTTCATGAAGTAGAGGAGTTTCAGAAAAAGGAATTTTTATTCCATCATCATAGCGCAAAACTGGGTGCAACTTAACAGGAAGCCTGTTCGGATTGTCAAGAACATTCTCCTATGGGGATTGCTATAACATCCCAAAATATGGAATCTGAGAATTAAATTATAATATAAGATAAATTGTGGAAAATTGGCCTTAATGAATTTTAAGGTTAATATTTAGAATTTAAGGCATACTTTCTCAAAATTAAGGATAATTAGTTAGGAAATAAATTTTGGAGGATAATTAGTTAGGAAATAAATTTTGGCCCAAATATTTATTAGATAATATTTTGTGGCCTAAAGGAATTAATTGGGTTTAATATAGGGTACAACTCACACATTTCCTTATTCTTCTTCCTGCCACGTACCCCCATAGATCTTAGACAACAAAAATCAGCCCATATAATTGAACCAATCCAGTGCACATATACTCCCTCAGTTTTCCATGTCTGATTCGGCCAACACACTAATTAAGCTCAAGCCCAATTACTCTTATCTCTCCACCTAACTCACACACAAACTCCCTCCATCCTGCGCACAGACACGTACACATACAGCACACACACTTTTATTGTTTTATCCAATCTCTCATTCCACTTTTCTCAATCCAGCTAATACACACACTTTCATTTCTTTTATTCATTTCAACCACTCCTCAGCCCCGCACACTCTCTCAACCTCCATCACACACACAAACACTCATCTCTTCATTTCCTTCACCCATTCCAGTGGTTAAACTTAAACACTCTCATCCTTCCATTCATTCTCTATCCATGAGTTTCTAGAGAGGGAGACAGCAAGCACCGAGAAAGAACAAGGAAACTAGGAAACACACATGCAAAAACGTTTTGAGCTTAGGTGAGCTTTCTAGATCCTCTTCTATTCTCATTTTCTGAGTAATAGCTGCTGTTGGATTAAAGGGAAGAGGTGAATGTGACTGAAAATCATGAGTTTGTGAGAGAAAGAGCTCATGAAAATTTTTATCATTGCATGCATGTTGATTTTGGGACTGGATTTTGGGTTCCTTTGGATCTGCAATCAAGCTCTAGGGTCGTACATGTCTTATATAAGAGCATGGGGTTTGATTTTTGAAAGATCTAAACCATAAAATAAAGTTGCATGTCATTGTTTTCAACTCTGCACATGGATCTGAAAACAGAGCATCTTATGGATGTAGTTTTCGTGGGTTATAAGTTGAGTTTTTCTCTGAAAATTTTACATGAGATAGTACTCTCTTTAAGCTTGAAGTTGAGATTTGGAACACCCAAAAAGAAGGTCTTTAGCTCTAGTTATGATTTTTGGAAGTTGAGCTATGAGTTTGAAGACATTTTGGTGTCAGTTTGCAGGTATACATATGACGTTGCATTTTTGAACAAGTAAATGAATTTTAAAAATTATGAAAATTTTATTGACGATATGTGACATTCATAGCTTTAAAAAGGTATATAATTCGTATCATTCTAAGCTCTAGTCAGTGAGAAATAAATATTACAAAATGACCCTGCGTCTAGGAACCAAAACTGGACAGTCTCGACGTTTTTCAAAACTTGGAATGACTCAAATAAGATTAAATTGTGAAAATTTCCAGTTAGTCAAAGGACATCCAGAGCTTTAATTTGATGCATAATGGGAATTTTTTTAGCTCTGTACGATAAGTTATGGATTTTTAAAGATAAGCCACAATTTTTGAAGAATTCTGGACAAAGCTTAAGTTTTTGAAATTTGGGAATTTTTCTCAGCCATAAATCAACTTGATGACTTTAATTTATGAAAATAGACTTATCAAGGAGTAAGTAGAAATTGAAATTACTCCATTTCAAGTTGTACAGGTCAAGTTATGAATTTTCCTACCCGTGGAAATTATAGATCAATTTTTGATAAGTCTTAGAATAGTCACATAAGTTGTTAATTGTGCCTAACCTTTAAACTAAAGGTTTCTTTGGATAAAATGAGAGGTTAAATGGCTGAGATGATAAGTATCCCTAAAGAATAGTATCTAATTAAATAAGTCTCTAATAAATATACATCCCTAGCCATAAGGATATTAAAAGATAGGCATTTTGGGATAGGTCTAGAGAAACTAAATCTTAATTATGTCATTAAGATTAAATTGATTAATGACCCATTCTCCATAAATGTTATTTATAGGAAGTGATAATTGCCCAAGCTTGAAGGTCAAGTAGATTGAAAAGAATCATACGGAGGGTGCTTTGTCGGAAAGACAAACAAGTGGTAACTCTAACTCTCTATAACATGTGTATGTTTATATGTAATTGTCATGCTCATGGATTTGTGTCTTGCACACACAGTTGATTACATTTATATATTCTATTGTTTGACCAATCACATGTATTTTTCTTATGTGCTAAGGAATTCGGAACCGGGTAGGTTCTGCGTTTATATTTTCCTCAGGTAGAGGAATTCAGAACTGGGTAGGTTCTGCGTTTACTTTCCTAGCACTATGGAATTCGGAACCTGTCTGGTCCTGTGTATTCACAGTTAACATTACAAGTATGATATACTATTGATTGTTGCTGTGCTTTGATACTAAATGTTAAATTGTTTTCTTGAGTGATGGTAATTTGATTTCATATATTTTTGTACACTATTCATAGAGATTAACCTGTTACCTTGGGATTCAATCTTGGATCCCAGACACTGATAAAAGTACAGATAGTAGATCAGAACAGAAGGGGAAGGCGGTGTTATAGACAGAGGTTGAAGAAGGTGAACTTAGAGGAAGAGTTCTTTTCGCTTTGTAAATTTATTGGGATGAATGTATATATATTTAATTATCCCGAAAGGATTAAGTTTTTAATCATTACCAAGTTATATTTTATTTAAATTATCAATTACTCATTCGTCCAAACCAGATCCATACGCTCTTCTGTGTATTAACTCTGATAATGCATCGGGAGATATAAGAGAGCGTTACAATTGCCACACATTCTTGAAATATGTATCTATTGTCACCAGGAGGGATATTTTTCTGAGAGATTCTTCATGATTTCATTATTTCTCTGGTGGCCTATGTTCATGTAAAGATTATTGGTAAATTGCTGGTTGATCTAGTTTCTCAGCTTCATAAATCCTATAAGTTGTAACTATAAATATGTATTTTTCTGGCCAAAAAAAAAGTGTATATATATGTGTGTATTATTTATTTTTTGAATGTCTGATCGAGATTGAAATAGAGTATGTATATATAAAAAAAAAACTTAGCATTTTGATGTTCTGATAGTTTTATCAAACTGGTTGAGATCACTTATCAAACTGGTTTATCAATATGTTGAAATTATGTCAAGTGATTATAGACCTAAATCTCCATTCAAGTACAATGTGAGAAAAAAGGCATAGGGATGGCACAAGGACAGTGGTCACATAAATATAAAAGTACTGTATACAAGGTTGTTGAATCGCAATATGTATCGTGAATCGTTTGACTGATTTTTTGAATCGTGAATCATATCGAATCATAAGATTCAGAGATAAATGAAAAATGATGTAAAAATGTATAATCACTATAATATAATATAAATCCAAATTTTAAATAAAATCTAAATACCAAAATACATAAGTAATCAAATCTAAAACCAATAATTCTCCTACTCATCAATCATCAAGACCAATATTATCACTATCACTATCAGCATCTAGCTCTGGCATATCTAATCCTTCATCCTCTTCATTAGAAAAGCCATCTGACTCATCTCCCATATCTTGTTCAACAATTTGAAATCCTTTTCCGTTATCATTCTTGTTGGCAATGTCACTTCGTTTATCGATCTTATTGGCATTATCTTGTATAACAATGCCTTTGCCTTTATTATTCCCATCATCTTGAAGATTTTGAGGACCTAAAAGAATAAATAAATATATTAGATAAGGGATTTGACTAAAAGAATATTATTATATATGCAAATATACCTCTCTTTCTCTTTTTGCTTTTGTCTCCTTCATCAACATTGAAGCACTCATGTATATCCATCCAAGATTCCCCATCCATTAGGCAAGGATCCTCTTGCTCAGTAGTCTACTCCTTATCGAAATCTAAATCTGACAAACAGATAGGATCATATGTGTCTCCTTTTTCCTCCCTTTGTTTTTGCCTAATTTCAAGTTGGAGGTTGTATTTGTTAGCTTCCATGTTTTGATGATGAGACAACATTATAAAAGAAGATGTATTGTCATGAAAATCAAGAACCAGAACCTTGCTATCAAAGAGAACCAAAAACACTTCTGTCAAACGAAAACTCGAGGTTGGACTTATCAACCTCGAGGTTTCTGTGAAACTCGAGGTTCAGAAATAAACCTCGAGGTTTTAGCTCCTAGATCTCTTCAAAAAGTTCCCTGTAAAAAATCAAGGTTCAAAAACCAAACTCGAGGTTAAGCTGAAACTCGAGGTTAAGCTGAAACTCGAGGTTAGTTTCATAAACTCGAGGTTGCATCTGTTTCTTCGCTGACCATGATTCTTCACTGTTTAGACAGAACCTCAAGGTTAGAAAAGTAACCTCGAGGTTTTGACAAAACTCGAGGTTGAGAATGTAACCTCGAGGTTTGCTTCATATTATATGGCTATCCGAATATCCCATCTAATCTCACATAAACTCGAGGTTGAAAATACAACCTCGAGGTTAGGCAAAAACTCGAGGTTGATTTGTGAACCTCGAGGTTGACAAGTTATGTACTGATTTCCCATGACGTTTGCGTGCTTACTTCTGTTAATCAATGTGTATATGTGTATCTGGTTCATCTCTTTTCTTATTATTACATTGTTATAGCTATTGCTAACCACATTTTTTGGAGTTTATCTTATCATATCAGAAATTCTTATGCTCTATCAAAAAGGGAGATGATGTCATCAGCATTTATTATATCTGATGAAAAGCAAAAACAGAGTGACAACATTCTCTTGTTGCAGAATTGCAGAACTTTAACAGTCAAATACAAAAACATTCTCGTTCTCTTTCTCTTGAGGACAATAAGAAAAGAATGTTGGCGCTATGCTTTAGGAATTTCAAACTGCTAGCAAACAAGTGCCAAAATGCCAACGGTCAAGTGACCTCTACCTTCGATTGCCAACAACAACAACAACGGTTGTATCAAGAAGACAACGACTGTATCAACACAATCAACACAACAGCTATTTTGCAACACAACTGTAAATTGAAGAAGCATTCAATTCAGCCACCTACCGAAACCTGCGCATTTACTCTGAGTTATTATCTTATCAGTTTCATTACTCTCAACTTGTACTTCAGTGATAATTTATTATTCAACTCGAGAGGAGTTACTTAAACATTCAACTTTCATTCGTTTGTAAAATCTTAAGGTTGTGAACCTTAAGTGAGGGTGTACAATTACAAGCAGTAAGGGGGAGTGAGTCTGAGGGATCATTCTGAGTTGTGTAATTGTATTCTGAAGATAGTGAAAAATCCTAAGGTGTTCTTGGGGACTGGACGTAGTTTAGGATAGACTGAACCAGGATAAATTCTCTCATGTTCCTTCTCCTTTAAACTCTTGTTCAGTTCATTAATTTGCGAAAATTCTGATTAAGCAGTTAGATTTTTAAATCACCTATTCACCCCCCCTCTAGGTGATATTCCATCTTCAGTATTTAACAAACACAAGAGCATTCAACCTTTGTTGCTCTAAACGGTTTCTTCTCTTTGAGTGAATTTGATCAAACACACTCCAATTTCTCTCGCACCCTGTAGCACTGCAAGTGAGGCTTAGGATGCGAATAACTATTGTTTGTAGATCTTTGCAATCCTCTCCAAAACTATTCCACCATAAAGCTAACAAAAAGGAATTATAATTTATAAATAAATACTTTGTTAATAACTTCATTCATAAATATTTTTTGAAAAAAAAAAAATCAACAAATACAATTAAATGGTTACTAGGTTGCTTCCTATCTCTAGTTGCAATTGCTAAACTATTTCCAAAGAGTCCCTCAGCCCTATCAAATTTCTCAATTTAGGAATCAATTGTGGTCCTTGTTTCAATATTAGGACACATCTTCTCCAATGTCTTCCACAAATTGGTTTTAACCTCACGATTAGGGTTGAATTTTGAGTCATAATGGAAACTATATAATTATTATAACTTTAGAATAAGACTTAATAATAAATCAAATATCAAATATCAAGTATAAAGAAATTATATTACATGCATAAAAATATAATTTTATAAAAAAAAAAATACTTACTTTGGATTAAGAAAATATGTTGCTGCATGAAGAGGCCTTTAAAGTTGTAAATCCCAACGCTTGTCAATTATTTCCCATACATGCTTATATCTCTTTTCCTCATAATTAAAACTCTTTGCTATTTCTTCCTTTGCTCTATCTATATCCTCATAAATGTACCCCATTGCAGGCTTTGAATCACCATCCACAAGTCTGAGAACTTTCACAAGAGGAGACACAATATTCAAACAATAATGTATGGATTTCCAAAATCTTTTATCAGTCAAAACAACATTTTCTGCAAATTTGGCTTCTGACCTAAAGGAATAGGCACTATTAACCCATTTTTCTGATGCATACATAGATCGAAGTGCAGTGTTTTGTTTCAAAATTGACGTCATAGTCAAATATGATGTAGCAAACCTCGTTATTGCTGGCCTAGCTAGCTCTCTCTACCTTTGGAAAATGTTCTATACAAATTCAACACCCATGTGTGCCTATAAATGAATGTTGTAATTTTCTTTGTTTTCCAAATGGTATTGAAGAACACTGTAATGCCACCAATATCTTCCAAAATCAAATCAGGGCAATGGGTTGCACAGGGTGACCAAAAAAGTTGTTTTCTCTTATCCATCAACTTTTGTCCAGCAGATAAAAGGGCCGAAGCACTATCTGTCACTACTTAAATGACATTCTCTTCTCCAATTTCTATCACCATCTCATTAAGTAATTCAAACATTTTTTTCAACATCTTTAATAAAACTGCTTGTATCAACAGATTTTATAAAAACAGTCCCTCTAGGACTATTAACATGAAAATTAGTAAAAGATCTACCCTTTCCATCAGTCCATCCATCTGACATCAATGTACAACAAGTTTTCTTCCATTCTAGCTTATATTTATCCAAATTAGCATGGACTAAATCAACTTCTTTCTTCAAATATGAAACCCTCACTTCATGATAAGTTGGTGGTTTCAAGCCTCTACCATACTCACTAATAGATTTCACCATATTAATAAATAATGGATTCTTTACTAAATTGAATGGCAATGCATTGCCATATATGCATCTACAAATATCTCACACTACCAAATCTCTATCCTTCACCATTGAATTCAAAGTTTGTTGTTTCATAGTAGATGAGCCACTTCCACCATTTTTTTCTCATAAAACTATCCATGCTCCCCTTTTTTGGTGAATCTTTATCATCAAAGCACTCTAATTCATCTCATTGCTTGCATCATCCAATATTTTTATAAATAGATCCCTTATCTCTTCTGGCACTTGGGGACACAGAGCAACTTCTTTGTGTGTTCCAGCAAGATGATGCTTCATTCTAAATGCTCCTCCCCACATTGCTTTGGGACAATAATTACATTTAACATTCAACCTACTGCCAAGAGCTTTACAATGATCCCAAGTTATATCCTTTTGCTTTTGAGATTTTTTTCTTTGCTGTCATTTTTGTCGTTTCTGACTTTCTTTGAGAGAAACAATTAAAGTTATCTTCTGCACAAGGCACAACAGTATAACACAATGAATGGAAATTGTTTAAAGAAATACTTTCTTGAAGATAAACAATTAACTTTGGGCCAAAAAAAAAGATAAACAATTAACTATTAAAGTTGTTTGTTGCACAGTGCACAACAATTCCTAATCACGTGATGGACAGGGACAGGGGAAATAGATAAAGATATTTAATAGATAAAGAATGAATCAGGTTTTGGGAGGGAAAAAAACAATGGTCTCAACTCGCACGTGATGTACAGGGGAAGGAAATAGATAAAGTCATAAAGATATATAGTGGATAAAGAATGAATGGTCAACTTTTGAGAGGAAAAAAACAAAACAATGGTCTCACACTCTCACGTGATATACAGGGGAAATAGACAAAGATATGTAATTAGATAAAGATATTTCATTTTTCAAATACTGAAGCAGCATCTGTTAGAAGCAATATATAATAGATAAAGAATTGAAGATGAACATACAGAAGCAGCGTCCGTCACTCTGTCGTCCCCGATTTCATAGCTCTGCGACTTCTTCTTCAAGGGCTTCTCTGCAACTTCTATTCTTCTTCAAAGGCGTCTTCAAGCTTCTACTGTAATCGCGGTAATCTCTCTCTTCTTCTCTGAAACTTTCATATGTCGTCTCATCTCCGACTCTGTGCCATGCTTTCTTTTTTCTTTTGTTCTTTTTCTGCCGCAATGATCTCTTAAACTCTCACGACTCTTGGTTTTCTAACAGTCGTGGGCTTAAAAATTGGAAACAAATGACGTGGGTTTCAGTTTAAAAATTGGAAACAAACGATGTGGGTTTCAATTTTTGAATCGTAAATGTTCCCTTGATTCAAGATTCGGTGTTGAATCATCCGATTTCATGATTCTTTTTTGCGATTCAGTTCAAAAATGATTGAGTTGCTCAGTTCGGATCGTTTTCCCCTCAAATCATATCAGATCGCACGATACATATCTTGTATCGTGCGATACTAACAACACTGACTGTATATATAACACTCATACGATGTTTAGAAAAGCTACAGAAGCTAATAAATGCATGCATTTAAGTTATTAAGTCCAAGCATGATTCAGAAAAGAAAGATGGGATCTCTCGCTCGTAAGAATAATTAAGTGCAATCAGCCTTATAAGAAAACATGCAAAATATAGCTGATGATTCATTCACAAGCTGATATAGATGAAAGGGAATAATAATGAACCAAAATCCCAGATGGGTTCTGTGAAGTATGTATCAAACAGGCTTGAGGCTAGAACTCTTCTCATTTCTGCAAAATGTCTTTCATGTCTTCATCATAGCCATCAATCCACCTCTAAGTCTTCCACGCAACAACTTCTATTCTATTTGCATCACTCTTGCAACATCCATCTACAAATGAAACTTAATAAATTTCTCATATAGTTCAAAGAGAAAAAAATATATATTTCTTTTTTATAAACCAATACTTTTTGCTTTTGACAACCAGTCTTATTATGACCTTTTCCTCTACAATACCTACAAGTTTTTTGTAGTTTTGTAGACAATTCCAAGCTTGATTTTATTCGTGAGGCACCCTTTGGACGTCCTTTAGTTTTGATTGGATGAGTGGGATCACACACATCATGAATGAGGGTAATTGGTGAATGAATTAGCTAGGAACTTTATTCATCTTTAGTTCTTTTTCTCTTTCTTTCCATTTGTTGTTGAACAAATTCAACCGTGAAAGCGTCAAGCCTTCTAAGCTCAGAAATAGAATCTCTTGCTTCAGAAAAAACCATATTCAACTTGAAGTAAACTGACCATGGAGACAATGCACTAACTTCATTAGTAGTTGTCTTGCCTTGAAAGCCTACAAGATTTTGAGCTTTATAACTTGCATTTATGGTCCATCTAGATAAAATATATTTTTCAGGAATGGTCATTATTTGTTTCTTCTTCATGATGTAAAGAATATGTTTGCACAATATCCCCATAGTTTCAAACTTTGCACAAGTACAAAGAGCTATGAAGCTTTATGTCAAATGGTACTCAACAATTGCCCACCACTCTTTATCAACTTTGCGAGACCCAACCCGGTACTTGATAATATTTTCACTCATTGAAATCTTTTCATGAAAGTAATCATGCATGGCAGCCTTCCACTCCTTTTTGAAAATTTCAAATAATTTTCTTGTGTATCGCTCCCCGGCTATTTCTTCAATTGGATGATCACTCTTTAAACTTGCTTTTGTATTTCTAGTTTTGAAATCTTCATCTTCTTCTGCATCCCTTCTAGACTTTATCGCTTTATCATATTGGGTAACAAAGTCATTCAACATTGTGCTAGAGTTGACGTATCCATCAAAAATGCATTGATGGTCTCACTTTGACCACTTGTGGTCATTGCAGCCAAAAAAAAAAATGTTTTAGATATGTTTTTGCCAAATAGTGACGTGAAGCGTACATGTTAGCCAACCAAGTACCTGTTTGAATATCATATTTTGTCATTAATGCTTCCCATTTGTCTTCAAACTCATCGATGTTTCGACTTTTATACCATGCACGAAAGTCAACATCAAAGCTCTTGATCTACCATCGGACCAAAAGACACTTCTCAAAGTACCATCTTCCGCCAACTGTATATCAAAATAAAAAGACCCATCAAGAGTATACTTCTTTTAAAAGTGTTTGATGATGCCCTGACATTCTCACCCTACATTGTTCTTTCGTTGGCTTGATATAATAGTGCCTATTTGAACTGGAGTAATGTTAATTTCGTCACCCATAGCATTGACCACCTTTGAGATTTTTGAAGAAGTTAAACCCTCCTCATAGAGTTTAGAAACAACAGATTTAATAAATTCTAATCGTCTGAGTTCATTATGAAAGTAAAATTTTTTCACCTTTGATGGAGTGTTAATCAATGGATGATTATGTTTATCATTGAACTTGTCCACTTTCTACAATCCATCCTTCAACCTTAATTGTAGCATTGCCAAACAATTAGTCCTTGTTTCCCTTCGCCTTTGGACATTATTAATATCAATTCTTTTATCGTTGAGGTACTTCAAGCCTTGCTTAGACCACACATATTTCCACTTATATGGTTCTTGTGTTCTCGCACTTTTGTTACAACACTGCTTAGGTATTCCAAACCCCTTTCCTTTTGCATAATCATTGTAAAAATGATAAGCTTCTTCAGCTGTTCCAAATACTCTACATAAAATATTAGTCTCACTAAATTCACCATCATCTACAACAATTTCATGTACATTATCTTCCCTGTGGTCACCATCTTCTTTTTTCATGATTTCACTATCATCATCTACCACAATTTCATGTACGTTATCTTCCCTGCAACTATCATCTTCTTCTTTTATGATTTCACACGTATAATCTTCTCCAAATTCATCATTGTCTTTCTTTAAATCAACAACGTCATCAAAACATACTAAACTTTCGTTCATATCAATGTCTTCAATAGTTGTTATATGAAAGTGATCGATCATAGAGATATAAAAAGTTTGAACAACCACCCCTGAAAGAGCAAAATAATCATTGAATCAACTTGTGAAGAACCGCTTACAAAACAACTCAAAACCCATAATATACATCTATTATCAACCTTACACATGCATTTGGATTTACATGAACACCCCAAGCCTAAAAAAACACACACACAACTAGCTAATCACCTAAACTTGAGTGTTTCCCTTTCAAACATTTCAACAAACACAAGTTATGCATTCAAGACAAACTCATAGAGCACATCTTAATTTATAATTAACCAACAATACACTTCCAAGGATGTTGTTGCATTTCATTTAAGGTGAGAAATATGATTTGTGATGCAGGGATGTTCCTGATGAGATGGAAGAAGAGAAGCCAGAAGGGCCCCGATCATCATCCTAACTCATACGAAACCCAGCAAGTTCCTGCTTGTGCTATTGATATTTGAGTTTTGAATATTTTTATGTATATACACTAGGCAATAGTGATGAATCGTACTTTTCCTACTGTTTTGCGTATTCCTCCCCTAGCCCCGATGTGAAGATGAGTTTTGTGAAAAATGGCCGAATGACACGTGAATCATTAGATTCATATATCAATCATAATTTATACAATTCACACACCTTTACATGTTTTAGAGGATGAATAACCAAAAAAACCAGCAGCAATGAATCGATGCTAAATTGCTCAAAAAACCAGTAGCAATAAACTTCTCTTTTCTCACCGATCGATGCTAAAACAAGGGAAGGGGAATAACAAGAAAGAAAAATGCAGAGAGGTTCTAGAGGACCAAAAAACCAGCAGCAATAAACTGTAGATTACTGAGACGGAGAAAGCATAAGCGACGATGAGGAAGGAGATGCTCTGTAGTTTACTGTAATTAGATATAAAGAAGGAACCAAAGAAAAAGGAAAAAAAAAAAAAAGAGAGGAATCGTAGAGGATGTTAACACTCTACCAGAGAGAGAGAGAGAGAGAGAGAGGGGAGAAACTGTGTCATTTTGGCTTGATGCAGAATTTTTTTCCTGCCTCAAAGGCAGATATACTAATCTCATATATATATATATATATATATATATATATATATATATATATAAACTTGATAAGTGTAAAAACTAATCCCTATCGAGATATTTAATATACAAGCATCCCAAATAAACATAAAAACATAATCCTTATATAGCTCCCCATAACTTCTGAAAATTATATATACAAAAATGATAAGAACTCCTTCTGAGTTCCACCTTCTTCCAACAGCCTCACAACAATGTCTTGCCCTTCCTTCCTGATTCACTACCTGAAGCTTTATTAGTGTATGAAATTCAAAATTGAATCTCAAAGTAATAGGTTAATCTCTATGTATAGTGTAAACAAAATATGATAATCAAAAGGGTTAAGGTGTAAAAATACACATATGTTTTTCCTCCAGGAGCGCCCAGCACCATATGTTTTTTTTTTGTGCAAAAATACACACGCCGTTAGGTTTTAGGAGCAAAAATACAACTTTCGTTAGTTGACCGTTAGTTGACCGTTAACCATGGTGAAATTACTCTTTTGCCATTAACCCTTTTCTTTTTTAATTATTTTAAACTAAAGGCAAAAAGGTAATTTCACCATGGTTAACAGTCAACTAACAGTCAGTTAACGGAAGTGGCATTTTTGCTCCTAAAACCTAACGGCGTGTGTATTTTTGCACCAAAAAAAAACATATGGTGCTGGGTGCTCCTGGAGGAAAAACATATGTGTATTTTTGCACCTTAACCCTAATCAAAATCACAATTAGGAAAAGTAATTCATCATTCAGCATAAACGCATAACAACATCTAATAGTATTAATACATGTTATGTTAATTGCGAATAGACCCTACAGGTCGGACAATGCAAGACCTTACTAGTCTCGAATCCTACAGTGCTAGAAAAATATATAAAGGCATGACCTTACAATTCCTAAATTCCTCAGCATGAGGAAAGGTATGTAGACGCAAGGCTTTACTAGTCCCAAGTTCCTCACACTGATGAAAAACAACTATTGCTATTGGCCAAAAAAAAATATAAACATTGAATGCAATAACCACGTGTCATAGACATATATCCACAATTATGGAAAATCAACATATATAAGCATACACATGACATAGAGGATTAGAGTTACTACCTAGACTCCAAACAATTAATAGAATCCTTCGGCATTTCAATAATCCCGAGTAGTCTTTGAAGTCTTATAAGAGTACCAATGTACTTTTGGTTTTTATTTTATCCAGTTTTGGATTAAATCATTAATTTCTAGAATTTTCACTAAACTTTGAAAATTCATATTTAATTGCACAAAACTTCAAATGATGTGCTTCCAAAAATAATGTGCTCCTTAACATGTCTACTTTCATAAACAAAATACCACCATCAACCAGAAAATGATATATCATTCCCAGATTAACTTTCTTTCTCTACTATCCAGTATAAATTTCTAGAAACTTAGGTTAGTTTGCAAAATTCGTAACTCTTTGTATAGAGCTCCAAAAATTACAAACTATCTATCAAAATAAAGCTCTATGTGTCTAATACACATATGAAAAGATTCATAATTTTAGGACTTCGTTTACCTAGTCAAAACCTCTCTTGAAAATGACAATTTCATATTTAAACCATAACTTGAAGTTTTGAGTGCTCAACTTCAAAAATCCATATCTAGAGTTTTAGACGTCCAAATTAGGTGGTTCAAAACCCTATGAACTCCTTATTAAGTCTAGTTTCTAGGAAAATTAGTTTGAGCATTTTATCATATTTCAATCATTCCTAGATTTAAAAAACGTGAACACTATACAGATAACTTTCTAGAATTGTGACTTATTTTCAGAAATTCATAACTCCTCACATACTTATTCAAAATATGTGTTCTTTGACTCAAATTAAATCTTACGGAGTTTAATTTATGTTGACAAAGTTTCATAGTTAAAGGAGGTCATTTACTTAGGTTTTAGCCTACTTGAAAATTATCACTCCATAATTATACCAGAAATTTTCTATAACCATGACCCCAACTTCCAAAAATCATGACTCGAGCTATAAACCTTTGTTTTAGGTGATTCGAAACTCATTTTAAATTTTAAAGAGTGAACTATCATCTGCCAAAATTTCACGACTAAACTCAACTTCTAACCTATGAAAATAACATGCATAAGATGCTCTATTTTCATACTCAAGAGCAGATGTGGAAAATAACACATGCAAACTCATTTCTTGACTCTAAACCTTCATAAATCAGACTCCATGAATTTATAACAGACCTGCATGGTTTAAACATTCAATTTTAGAGCCAAAAGAGATCAGAACCGGATTAGAACCGATATGCAAGAGACAAAACTTACTGATATAAGCTTCCTCAATCTCAGCGATGATCTCGGTCTCTCTCTCTTGTGATCTCTGCTTAGATTTCTCTTCTTTTTTTTTTTTGGATCTGTCTCTCAGCTAGAATGGATGAAGGAATGGCAGGGTGTGTGTTGGTTGGTGGTTGGAGTGAATGAGAGGAATGAGACGAGAAGGGCGTTTATCAGTTGAGAGGGAGAGAGGGAATGAAGACTGATGAGAGAGTTTCGAAAAGAGAGCTTACGAATGGGAGAAGACAATGAGAGTGAATGGAAGAGGTATTATGTGTGTGTGTGTGTGTTTTCGTATATATGTTTTATGGTGTGTGTATGTATTCAGTGAGTGCATTTGTTGTCATATATGTGTGTATTTTTGCTGAAATAAGAGGGAGTACACATGTGATTAGTTTTGGAGAGAGGGGAGAGTGAGCTGTCAAACGTGCATCAAACTGATGCTGTGATCTCTCGCTAGAGAAATTTGTCAAAATAATCACTATTTTTTAAAAAAAATTGTCAAACTGGGGTACTGTACAAACTATTTGCCAAAATATGACAATTGGTGGCGCCACATCAGACGGCGTCACAAATAGCGCCACGACATGTGGCGCCACCGTGTATGTGGCGTTGCCACATGGGAAGCCATTTAGGTGGCGTCACCCGTGGCGACACCACCTGTATTTTTTTAAAAAAAAATCTTCTTCAGCTGCCGCAGGCAACTTTATGTAAAGCTGCCATGTGGCAGCTTTTTATCAGAGCAGGGGGCTGATGCCCTATGCTCTGATTTTTTTTTTTAAAAAAATATTATAATATAATATAATATATTATATAATTTAATATATAATATAATGTAATATATTATCAATATATATTAATATATTATTTTATATGATATATATTATATTATATATAATATATATATTATATATACACACACTCACACATCTGACGGGCATACATATATAAAAAATGGAGTATTTCTCTAATTATGACTCGTAACTGGTTACCAAAGAGAGAAGCTTTGTCCAAGCTTTGGCAACCACTGGTAACAGTACCCAAGGAAGAAGCAACCTAGATTGAAGATGACGATGATGTACCGAGAGCTAGCTAACCAGCAACTGTTTTTATGCTTTTTTGCTCTCAAACCAGTTCTCGGTACATAATCATCGTCTTTAATCTAGGTTGCTTCTTACTTGGATACTGTATGTTGCTAGTAGTTGTCAAAGCTTGGACAAAGCTTCTCTCTCTAGTAACCGATCACGAGTTATAATCAAAGAAATACTCCATTTTCTATATGTGTATGCCCGTCAGATGTGTGAGTGTGTGTATATATAATATAATATATATTATTAATAATATTTTTTTAAAAAAAAATCAGAGCAGGGGGCGTCAGCCCCTTGCTCTGATAAAGCTACAGCATGGAAGCTTTACATAAAGCTGCCTGCGGCAGCTAAAGAAGAATTTTTTTTTTAAAATATAAGGGGCGTCGCCACGTGTGATGCCACCTAAGTGGTGTCCCACGTGGCGACGCCACATACACGGTGGCGCCGTCTGACATGGTGCCACCAACTGCCATATTTTGGTAAATAGTTTGCACAGTACCCTAATTTGACAATTTTTTTTTTAAAATAGTGATTATTTTGACAAATTTCCCTCTCTCGCTATCTCCGTCCCTGTGTTTTTTGGTGTTGGGCCGAATGGATATGAATGGGAAATGAAGCTGTCCAAAATGGCTTCTACTGTTGGGCTGTAGAGGAATGGATTAATAATAATGGGTTGAGTGGTTGTATTGCATGTCCGAATAGCAAATGAATAACAAGTTGAATTGTTGTGCATGAATAGAAAGCACATGACTTGCACATGCAGCTTAGTAATAATGAGAATAGCTGAACAGGAGCTGTGTGTTTAACCAAATGATAATGTGGAAGGTGAGTGTTGTGTTGTGAGACCGACTCCAAAATTATCCCACTTGATTTTTTATAAGACTTTTATTTGCAATTAAATCCCGTACTAATTTAATTGCAAGCATAGTTAGGTGTTTTTAGAAATTAATCCTTAACTTCATTTAAGGATTTTTCTTTCTCAATTTATTTATTTAGGCCATAAATTTATCTCTAAAATATTTAGGCAAAAAATTATTCCCTAATTATTTGTCCTTAATTTACGGGAATATTATATGCCTTAAATTTCACATATTAACTTTAAAATTTATCCAAGTTAAATTTTTCATAAATAATTCCATTTAATATTTTTAATTTTCTATACCCAAAATTTAGGATGTAACAAAAATCAAATCAAATCAATTCCAAGAAAATTTTCTAAATCAGCCCCTGATTTATTTGTTTGGAACAAAGCATACAGAGTATCTTCCTAAAGTTCTGAACAAACAAGCATGGCATTCCAATTCAAGGGAAAATATGGATGATGGCCTAGACCAGAGAGAAAGTTGTATAATAATCCTCTATATTTATCTCATCGAGTCAAAATCCTCTATCTCTTAACATTAGAAGATAAATAAGGGGAAAATAACGAAGTGTAATTATGTGACGTAAATCACATACATAACTAACTAAACAAATAACCATACATTCTTACGGAAAAAAAATAAATTACCATGTGTTATGGATCTAAATTATGGGCTCATTATGAGGATGGCCCAATAAGCAACAGCTTATGGATAATCACAATAATCTATCCAAATCAAGAAGATTAGAACTAATCTATCAATATCTTTATCAGCATCACAACTACCCACAAATCAAGGATCTGATTACTAAAAGATATCTTATATCTTAAAGTGATAAGATAAGAAAAGCTCACCAATTTAGGGTCCAGGTAAACCTATAAATAGGACACAAACTCTAGTAAGGTACACACGCTCTAACTCTAACTTTTATGATTCAGTACACACAGAGCACACATCCCCACTCCCCTCTCGCTATAAGCCTATCGTGTACAAGCGAACTACGTAGACTTTGATCCCTCACAAGGGTACGTAGGCCCCTGGGATTTAATCCTAGGTCAAGCTCGATATCTCATGTTCTACAACAGAACACCATACAACACACTTTGATCCCTCACAAGGGTACGTAGGCCCCTGGGATTTAATCCTAGGTCAAGTCCAATATCTCTTGTTCTACAACAGAACACCATACAACACTGGTGGCAAGTGTTTGAAAGAATAATTATAATGTAAATAAATAAATGAATACCAAATTAAACAATATATTTGAAATCTTACGTTGAATAACTAGGCATAATCTCTTATTATTTTGTAGAAATTCACAGTGAACATTGAAAAAACTTTTAAAAATATGCTACAATCACAAGAATTATTTAATTACTTTGTGAAAATTTTTAAATATTTTTATCATGTCGAATTGAACTCATAAGAGGACCAATAGGTCTGAGTCAACGAAAGAAAAATAAATAGAAGTGATATGAATCTTTTTCCTTGTCGGTTGAGTTAGAAATTATTTATGCATGATACTTGCTACTTATTTTTTGTATTTTGTGCCAACTTTTTCACAAGTGGCCGATCAAACATCATTGTGTTGTGAGTTTAGCATATGCTTGATACTTCCTCCAACTTGCTGACCAATAATGAAATTTGTTCTATTTTTGTGGTTGCTGAATTTGTCTTGCGAAATCAAAAACTATATTCTTGAACTTATTATGGCACAGTTTATAAATATTTTTGGCCTCCATTACCTTTTTGATTTTTGACACTGTAAAACGGAGAAAACCAAACAAAACAAAACAGAATGCCTAAATACCCAGACGACGCCTTACATGCTCAAGTCTCAACTCTCATCAGGTCTGCAAGTAGAAAGGTGTGAAGACCAGTAGGAGGGTCTGAGAAAGTAGTAGAGTATTGACTATTAAGGATAGAATCTACAATTCCAAGCTGGAAGCAATGCCTGATGATTTCCCTCGAGTCTCTTGAGAAATTCACCTATGTTTGCAAAGCTTGGAATTCCCTCATCTCCTATCACACCTTCATATCTAATCATCTCAACCGAACATTATTCAAGCCTGCAATGGAAATTGTTCCCTCTTTCTTCAACTCTTTCGTTGGCCTATGGAATTTCTAGGTCCGTGCTTCATTCCTGATGAGGAATTTTACTCACTTTGCTCAAATAATTACCATTGCTTGTTTGTTGAGAGATTCCCACTAACTCACGTTTTGAGGGGTTCTTCAATGGTGGTTGGCACTTGTAATGGGCTTATATGTATTTATGACTGTTACAGATATAAAATATGGGCTTAGCGCAACATCCAACGACCCAAGACAAGGGTCTATCTGTAATCTTAACAGCTTCCCTGAATCAAGGAAATCCTAAATAATCCATCAATATCTTTATCAATATCACAAATGCCCATAAATCAAGGATCTTATCATTAAAACATATCTTATATATTTTAATAATAAGATAACGCCAGCCTATGAATTTAGGGCCTAGATAAACCTATAAATAGGGTATAAACCCTAACAAGGTACACACGCTCTGACTCTAACTTTTATAATTTAGTACACATAGAGCACATACCTCCACTTCTCTCTGGCTATAAGCCTATCATATACAAGCAAATTACATGGGCTTTGATCCCTCACAACGGTATATAGGCCTTTGGGATTCAATCCCAGGTCAAGTCCAATACCTAATACCTATTGTTCTACAACAAAACGATGACAATTGTCATTCAGACACTCTACTTATTTGGAACCATTTGATTTGAAAATATGTGGTGCTTCCCGAACCAACTCTGATCTTCAGGACCGACATAATTAAGAGGTTCCTGCTTTTGTTTGGGTTTGGTTCTGATCTCAGGAATAAGGATTACAAGGTAATTAGAGTTGTGATTGACTACTATGAATAATATATACCTCAAGTCCTTAAGCATGAGGTTTACTCTCATGCTTCTTGTTCTTCCAGAAACATCACTATTAGAGCTCCTTTGTCTTCTGTCTTTAAGCCTCTAATAGGTGTTTGTGAACGGTGTTGTACATTGGGTAGTTTGCTATATATGTAATAATGGTCAAATTCACAATTTTATATTAACATTTTAGGTGGTTGAAGAAATGTTTGGAGAATTAACGTTACCACCCCATTTGAGAGACACTAGTTTGAACTCTTTGTTATCTATTGTGGAATGAGGGCATTATCTTTTTTTGCTTCATATTTGCCAAGAATGGGTGGACCCACATTTTTATAATATTTGGGCCATGAAAGAGTATGGTTTTGTGGAGTCATGGAGTGAGTTGTTTTATTGTGATTCATGTCGTTGTGGGGACAAGATATTGTATGAATCAGCTCTTGGTAGCAATGGAAAAGTGGTGCTAAGAACTTACGGTGAAACTGTAGTTTTACTTGATCTGGTGATGGAGTTGGTAAAGCCTTTGACAGATCCAAAATACTACAGTGGTTTTGTTGGATTTCATGTTGAGATCTTGGCTTTGATAAATAAAGAACCAGATGTTTTGTCTTACTAATGCAAGTGCCATATTAATTTTGCTAAGGAAAAGTCTGGCAAATGTGTCTCTACATCTGCATTGGTACTAATTCCAAAAGTTCTATTATGTTGGCCTTAGTGACACCATCATAACTCAGCTTTACCATGCCTTCTATGGTGACAACACCAAATCTCTCATCCTGCTCATTGGTTGGATCCATGCTGCCATCTCCATCTTTTTCCTCCCAACGATTTGGATATTGAGCACAACTCGACAACCTAAGGAGCTCTGAGTTTTCTCTATGTATCTCGCTTATCCTTGTTGGGTTCCTCATGGTACTGAAAGTTCTAAAACCCGAATCGGACCAGATCGATTGGTTTGACCTGGAAAGCGGTCTGAGTTTAGGGGAAAACTGGGTTCCAAGTTGATCTAGGTCAACTCGGCATAACCCGGCCGAGTTGACCAAGTCACAGAATGAGAAAGACACAGAAGTACTGCACGAGAAGGAGGAGAGAGAGCTGAAGTGCTTCTCAATGTCGACATCGGCGATGGTGCTGTGGAGGCAAAAGGCTCTCTATCTTCTCTGTGGCCTCGACTCTCGACATTGAGAGTCTCCAGAATTTTAAAGTGAAGGGAAGGAGGAGAGGCCAAATGAGAAGGAGGAGAGATAGAGATCTGAACTCTAAATCAATAGTGAAGAGTCGGTAAGAGAGAGATATACAGAAAAGAAAGTGTTGATGTAATTATTTATAATCCTTGGACTTTCCCACAATGAGAAAGAGATATAGTTGTTTGCCCATGAGCTTTGATCTCTCTAGTTTTTTTTTTAATTAAAAAATCAATATAATATTTCATATCCTCTCATGTTATCCATCATCACATCACATCCTCTCATGTTTTGACCACAAAATATTTTTTATTATTAAAATGTGAATATTTTTACATATTTTAATTAATATCGATCTGGGTCTGACTTACTAATCTTAAACCCAATACCCCACCAGTACAGGGACTGGTCTTGGACAAAACAAGCTGAGCTTTACGTGGATTGAGTATGGGTTCGATGGCGTCAAGGTTCTGTTCTTGCTTTTTCTCCCACTGGCCCTAGATTCCAGGGAGTAACTGTACTTCTTACTTCTGGAGCGACAGTTGTCACTGAAACTCCACCACCAATGACAGAACCACTTCTGCCACAGCTAGAATCTTCCACCACAACCACCAAGCTAGAGATGGAAAGCTCTGGTTTCATCTCTGCTTTTAAACCACCAAACATTGGAGAGGACGATGCCATATTGCAAGCTTTGTTCAGCTTTGACATGGTGGTTCTGTTCACTGCCACAATTTGGGACAAATTGCTAAATCCTTGGGATACCCGACGAGCACATCCATCTTTGTGTCTTTGGTGAGCATTGGAACTATCAGGGACGAGAAGTGTCTGGTTTAATCTTTGAAATCTTCTGGCAGCCTTTTAAATTCTGCCATGGGATGATGCAAGTCAAGTGTCGGACTAAGACTATACATGTTTGGATTATGATTCTTATTCTCTGCCATTCATTTATTGTTGCTTGTTGTAGAGTTTCTTAATTTAACCCTTTTGCATGTATGAGCTAGCTGGTTTAATTCATAGTAATGAGAAATGTGATCAAACCAGAATTTGATGTTTAGTATTTGCTGTGACTGTGAGGCTTGGTTTACATAACTATCACATATGGCCCCAATGGCAGACTATTGGGTTCTTTCAGACATGCAATGGGTACGCCGATCTTATGCTTAATAACAACAAAAATTAAGAAAGGTAATTAATATAATAAATTTATATTTTCCCCCCTAAATATGCCCCCATTAAAAATTAGCCAGCCAAAGTTACAATTATTTTTTCCTAATTGTTAAAGATAAATTTGCTTCTGTGTACATTGCTCACCGAGAAAATTCAATGTTATTGGCAAGCATATATGATCTGAAAACCTTAAACCATCAGTGTTTTTGGGGTTTATTTTTTGTGTGCTTAATAGTATTAATTTGCTGATTTGGCATTAACTCTAACCCTGCTGAAATGGCTAGGTAATAAATGACCTATTTAAAATATAACATTGCTGATTGTTTTTTAAAAAGATTTTAAGAGCATAATAACATAAATCAAAACTTAAGGCACTGGATAGATATCATTGATGAAACTAGGAAATTTATTTATAGGGATTTAGCAGGCATTGCTAAGATATAGGTGTAGGGAGGATCTACATTATGCTAATTATCGAGCAAAGTATTCACATAGTTTGATAAAGAACTTTTGTACCCTCCACTTTCAAACAAGAGGTGAAGTTTGACGAAAAAAGTTAGGTATTGTTGATCAATGAAAGTTATTTATTTGGGAAAACATCACTGAGGTATTAAGGTAAAGAAAAAAATATAAAAAAAGACCCAACCCCAAATCCCTTCATAAAAAAGTCCATAAAAAAAAAGTCCATAGGGACTTTTTTTATATTAATTGTGAATAAGTTATGGAATTCCAATATCAAAAAAACTTCGTCAAAATGACTTTTCAAGTTTTCATGTTGTCAAAATAGTTTTATTAGTTATTAAAATATTCTTATGAAAATATCATTGTCAAAATAGCTTCTAATGTTGTCGAAATAACTTTTCATGTTGTAAAAAATTATTTGAGTTTTTCCTCCGGCTTGTAGAATTTTATAAACCTAGAGCATTTTTAGCAACATGAAAAGTCATTTTAACAACGAGATTTTCATAAGTACATTTTAACAACTAATAATCTATTTTAACAACATGAAAAACTATTTTGACATCGTGATTCTTTTGTGAGAGGAATTTTGTAACTTTTCACAAGATAGGGGATTTAGAATTGAAACTTTTTTGATATTTTTTCCTCTACCTTGAGACCTCATCACTTATATTTTCCCTATTTATTTAAGTGTAAGTGTTTGAGATAGGAATCAAGGTCAGCCTAGCCCTATAGGGTTTGGGGTAAGAAAAACATTTTTTTTTTTAAAGTCTGGCCTAAAAACACTAAAGCCAAGGCTGGCCCTACAGGGCCCAAGTGTTACTATTTCAAATTTTAATTATTTTTCCTCTGTTTTTTTTTCTTCAAAAAAATATAATTAGTAAATTATAATACTTAAAGTTTTGATTTATCAAATACATGTTATCAACATTAATATCCAAACAACACGAATCATCCAACAAATAAATACATTCACTAATTCATAATCAAAAGCAAACTATTGTCCATAGATAACTCACATAAAACATAAGAAGCATACTACTGAGCAAAGTTAGTACTATGACTATCATTATCATCTTCTTCGCCACTATCATTAATTTCAAAGACATTTGATTGTACTTCACTTTGAGTAATGGGCTTTGCTTCATGAGTTAAAATATCAGGAATTTTTTCTCTCATATCGTGAACACATCCATTAAAAGGGTCTGCAGGGCCAGCCTGAGGTCCTATATGGTTGGCCTTTTTAAACCCAAGGCCCTACATGGCTTATTTTGTTTTACTCCTTTAATTTTCAAGCTCGGCCCTTGAAGGACCAGGGCCTAAAAAGACCGGCCCAACAGGCTCGGCCCAATTTCCTAACTCTAGTTAGCGTGCTGTTCTAGGGTACATGAGAGTGTGATTGTTGGAGTGTCTGGTTATGGAAAGGTCAGTATTCGCCGTTGACTAATTTTGGCGTCATCTTCCCTTCTCTATTGTTTTAAATGTGTTGAAAAAGACATATAGGAATAAAAAATTTTATTTCGTATGTACTCATATTTTTTAATTGATTTTAATAATTTTATTAAACCGCAAATTTGGTTCTTAAATTTTTATAAATAAGATCGGAGAAAGTATTAATTACATAAAACAATATTCCCTCCATTCCTTTTTTTAACAAAGGCACTAGTTAATCAAATCTCGTCAATAAAAAAATTTGTTAAAATTAGTTAGAAATAATAAATATGTAAGAAAAGTATTACCTCTGGTCCTAACTATGAGACCAAGTCTGTAATGCAATTTATACTACAGGCTTGGTTGTATATTTAAGACTGAAGAGAGTAACTTTTTCCAAAAACACCCTTATTTTTTGGGGTGAGAGTGTAAGGGAGAGAATAAAGCAAATAACTATTTACTAAAAAAAAAAAAAAGACAAGCATCGTGGAAGAGAGAGAATGAATAATTAAACGGAGGTATTATGGGAAACTTTTTTAAAAAAATGGAGACAACGTCAAAGGATGTGTTTGGTTTAAAGGAGATGAGGTTAGTTTGGTAAGGTTTATTAAAGTTAGGTTAAAGGAGATTATGAGCTTTGCTTTGTTTAAGAAGAGGGGAAGGGAGGTTTACTTTTTTTGTTTGAGGGTAGGTGAAGATTGGAGTTAACTATAAGTAGACAAATACGCCCTTATATTATTATCATTTTTTAAAATTTCTTCTTTCTCATTATTTTCTAATTTTTTAATTAAGAAACATGTTGCATGTTATCTTATTAATTCGTGATAATTTTTTTAAAATATTTTGCCTTTATAAAATATGATAAAATTAAAAAACAAAAAACAAAATTGATTTAGAGAAAAAGAGATAAGATCCAAACCATATAACAAGACTCTCCAATCCCCATACGTTAGAAAATAAGAAACGGGCTTACAAGAAATAAGAAATGTGATCCTAATAATATCTTGTTATATGTGTGTGTAAAATGTTTTTATAAATATTAGATATTTATAAATGGGATAGGATATTCTTACTACTATTTTTCGTTACTACTAATGTTGCTACCACTTTTTCACCGTTAGATCATAATCTTATCTATCTTTATCATTTCTCTCTCCTATTGAGATTCCGATCTAACGGTGAAAAAGTAGTAGTAACATTGGTAGTAACAAAAAAATGGTAGTAAGAATATCCTATCCCTTTATAAATTATCAATGTATGAAATAAATAATAACAAAAAAAAACCATCTCCTATCGGAGAAAAAAAAAAAAAACCACCGTCATCCTCCTTCATCCTCACCCATCTGAGTGAAATTCGCCTCATTACGCAGCAATACTTGTGAGTGAAAATCAAAGCCTTTCATATACCTTTTTTTTTTTACTTGGATTTGTTCTTTCTTTTTTTTTTTTGTCATAAATTGTGCAAATCTCCTTCTACCTCTCTGTATTTTACTTTTGGATCAGTAAAAGAGTAAAAGTTGAAGCCTTCGCAAAATCTAATTCCAAATTGAAATGAGATGGAGCGACGACGATAGGCTCTAATGACAGGGCAGGAGGTGGTGGTCGGAGGAGTAGGGGGCGGCGTCGACTTGCAGAGGATGAGAGGCAATAAGCCAACAACAGAGATCAGACAGGCAAACGAGTGGAAAGTGCGATGGACAGTGTTGGAATATTAGAAAAATTGCACGGCCGATCTGGTCCGTATGTGTCAAATTATCCGTCTCCCCTCCAAAAAAACCCCACTTTTCACCTTAAGAATCCTCCAACCAAACAAGGCTTAAGTGTCTTTAATAAATCAAACAGGCCCTATTTAAAAAATTATATCAACGAGTTCAATACAATACAGTTCTCTCTAGTCTCTCCTCCTAAGTCAAAACAACTCCAAGCTCCATCTCACATGGTTTGATAGATCCATATTGAAGGTGAACATGCCAACAAGTCATAGTTCATTCAGGATAATGTACATAGTTTTTACTAAAGGAGCCTTTTAAAGTTTTTCTAAATTCAATGTTACCTCTAAAATGTTAAATAGAACAATATCACCCATTATCGTCAAATTTTTTAACAGTATGGGATAACATTGAACCTAGAAAAAACTCCCGGAACAAAACTTTTGGGGCAAATTTTTAGCTTAACCCTAGTTCATTCTTAGTATCAACTTTGAATAGGCAAAGGCACATCAAGGATATGCCTGAACACCAGAAACATATGTTGCCTCAACAGATGCAGATGCTTCTTCAGCAAATTCTTCCCATGAATCAGCGGATAAAATGACAAAATCTGCGAATTTTCCTGGCGACAATGACCCCACTTGATTTTCAAGGAAACTTGCACGAGCAGCAGCAATTGTGTACCTATCATGATGTGTGTTAGAGTCTCCAATCACGTCTTAATAATGACATTGTTTTGGTTTCAATGATAATTGGAAGGAGCATTATTGTCAATTTAGCCAGCTGCTATGAGTATTTCTATTGCATGAAAGAAAAATTCTGATAGAATAAGTCAGCCAAATGTAAAAGTAGACCAAACAAATCATAAATAGACAATGTATACTATATGTATAAATAAGGAAACTCACACCCATACCTACAGCAGTTCAGAACCCCTCCTCTTCCCTCCTCTCTCTCTCTCTCTCTCTCTTTTTTAACCATTAGATTAACATTTGAATAGTCCAGATTTAATCTTTTGTAAAACTATTATTAAAATGTTAAAATTATTAAAAAATGATTACTTAAATACAAATTGCCAAATATTGATTTGAATAATTCAATACTACAATAAAGAAAATATATATATATATATATTTTTGTATAAAACTATATCTAGATGATTTAAATGTTGATCTTATGGCTAGAAAAAGAAGAGGAGGGGTTCCAAACCGATACCTACAGAGGGTTGAGCATGCAACCTCCTCCTTTAAGGGAGGTGTTTGCAGCCACTGGGGCACTAGGCCACTAGCACTTGAGAACTTGCGTATGAGAAGGTTGCAGCACATAGGAGAGCAAGAGGTATAACAAAATGTCCAGAAGAAGTTGTGTATACAATACAGAATGCCCAGGATAAGAGACACTTACCAAACGTCACGCTTCAGTCTACCAAATTCATATTTCAAATAACTTGATTTCAGTACTCCAAAAGATTACTGCCATAGAATATGTTAATTAACTTGATCTGAGCAGTCATAACTACGGCAATCTAAGCATATTTTGGTGAATCTGGCAGTATACATTAATCATAAAACGGGAAAAACTACTGCTCATATAATATGACGTATATAGAATTAATATTTCAACAAGCCAAATAAAATCATAAGTTCAGAACTATAGTGTTTCAAACGCTGCTTACCCCTTTAACGCATCCTCTAATGAAATGCATTCTGATGGAATCCAGGATTTTTCCCAAGTGGGAGGTCTTCTTGTCAATGCTGTCTTAATACCACCCAAGGGATTTATGTCTGCCACCTATAAAAAACAGAGACAACAGTTTGAAAAGTCCTAAAAGAAATCCTGTGCTATAACGAACATGTACATGTGCATAGCCATTAGTAGTTAACTGACGCCACATACTTACTGGCCAGTCAGAACCCATTGCCACTAATGCATTGCCATCTAAGAGTGACTTAAATAAATACGATTCCTTTTCAGCCCTATCCTTGCCAAGCTTTCTGCCAGCAGATTCAGCATCATCTAATATGTGATCTGGCTGTTGATTTGTTAACAACATCAAACAAACCTTGTTAACATAAGAATTAATGGAGAGGACAGAATCCACAAGGTTTATATTACGTCACTTCAAGGTCAAGATGGTAATAAGCCAAATGGATGAACAGAAATAAGGCAATCACAATTTCAGGGTACACTTAATAATGAAAAGAAAAGGGTCTTCTGAGATCCAAATTCTGCATTTTGAAATCAGTTTTTTCATGAAAAGGAATTACCACACTTTATTAGTGATCCCCAAGGAGCATCAGTTTTCATAGAAAATTGATCAGGAAGAGTTATAGATAGTAACTCCAGTCTATTTAGAGCAATGAAAAATAAGTAGAATTTTTATTACGTCCATGCTCCCCTTCAATCTGGGATATATATCAACCATTCTCAGCTCAAGAAATCAGCTATGTGCATAAACAAGCCCAACGACACCCTGTTCTACCTTTTTTCCGATGAAATGCTGGTCAATTTTGACATGTTTTATTCTATCATGATGAACCAGATTCTTTGCAATGCTTATCGCAGCTTGATTGTCTCATAATTTTATAGAACCTGAAATGGAGAATGGTAGTTCTTCATAGTTTTTGCTCAAGAGCTGCCATAATGCAGCTTTATGGACCAAATCTAAACGTAGACTTGGAAAGTAGACATGGGCTAAAACAACTAACTTCAATAAGGTCTATCTTCCGTTTATGTCACTTAAACAATAGACTTTGAGCCTCTGCGATGTACTCCTATTTGCTATCCTAATTTAGTTTTAGCATGACGCTCCAGATATTTGTAAGACAGTCAAATTGCTTTCTAAAGAAACAGTAAGGTTGGATAGCATATTAGAAGAGAGGAAGTCAGAAAGGAACAAATCATAACTACTGGATTCAGCAAGTATGCTGCAGACATCATTTTAGTAAGTAGCTGCAGCCATTCCAGTAATCTTCCAACATTAATTTGTCCAAACATAGTTTCATTTTCTTTTAAAAAAATCATAAACAAAAAGCCCACAAGATAATTATCATAAAAAAACCTGCACAGATGCAATAATTCCTTGTTTGCCAAATCGACCAGGAGTTCCAGATGCCAATTGCTGGGCGTGTTCAATCTGAAAGTAGAGTTTCAGTTGCTTCATAATAAGCATATTAAAAACAAATATAATGAATATGAAGTTAAAGCTTCCAAATCCCGAATTTGCAATGAGTAAACCATACAACTTATCTTTTATTTTCATAGTTTAGGGAAAATAATACCCTGAATCTTCGATCTCTCATTCCATTTGTAGAAGTAACTAAACTATACATGTCCAAGATCAGGTCATTTGCTCTGTCCCCTATAGCATGAATTGCAACCTAAAACAAATCAAAAGCAGAGCTTTCAGCCAGTAACTAAGCTTTCACATGAGCTGGTAACAAGCCTTGTTGTAATAGAAGGAAAAAAGCACCTGAAGACCAGACAGATCTGATTTCAAGGTCAAGTTGAGAAGAACTTCAGCATCTGTCACTTGCAGCCCAAAGTTGTCAGGCTCATCAACGTATGGCTGCAAATGAAATATCATGTTAAGGAATCACATATAAATGATTTACACCGCTGGGTAAAGCCAGCTGCTAAATTTCTATCACTAAAGGTACATGTTTAAATGTATATTCTTGGTTAATGGAAACTGTAAATGGAAGATTTTGAAAGCTCAGTTCTCACCTCATAAAATAACGCACTATTGGAACCCAAAGACCCATCAGCAAATGCTTTGACACCACCCAAGTATAACCATTGGCTCAGAGAAAAGCCTGTTTTTTTAACAAGATCCTATGTAGGAAAATTGAGACTATAGATAAGTGATATAGTTTTCTAAATGTAAACTAGAACTAGCAGACAAATTTATCAACAACCAAATACATGTATGAAGCATGACAAAAAAAAGAGAAGGATGCATTGATTCTTGAATTAATGCAAAAGGGAGGAAAAACTCTGGAAGGAGGTGGATCAAATGAGGGAAATAATAATGCACATGGAAGATATATAACAAGAATGTGCCAAAACAGCCATTATGTTATTATTCTAAGGAACTTCTGCTGCCATTCTTTAGAATTACAAAATTTCTTTTGCAATCTACACTGCATATGGATGATGATGAGAACTAGCAGAATAGAATTCTGATCCTCAACATGGGACATGCTTTAAGTACAAGTCAGAATAGAGTCGTACAGCTAAATGTGACCATGTCTCCATTGGAAAAAATAGGCAAACTCGAACTTTCATTTTCAACAACGAATCTGCCCATTGATAAACATCTGAAAAATTAACCAAAAAAACAAACATAAATAACAAAATTTGATGAAGGTCATCCCAGACAAAATATCTTTAGATACAGCATCACCTTATATTATTTTTCTTTTCTCCACTGGTAAAAAGATATTTTATTACCAGCTCAAGGTATTGTGAAAGTTAAATTATGCAAGCCTGAATGTTGATGTCTTATAAACTTTAATACTTATTTGGTCTTTTGCTGCATTTGAATGGACTAATTAATCATGTTTTCTGAAGCATAACTCAGCATTCAGTACTGCACAACTGCTTGTTAAATTCATTTTCTTTCTTTCTTTCTTTCTTTTTTTTTTTTTTTGAAGTTTTCAACAGTCTTCCTTTATGGGAAATAAGTACACTATTGAAAATTGAAATATTAAAATTAAAACCTGGAAAATCCACCCAAGAAAGATCTGATGAGCCCCCAGGGAGATATCTTCCCATGTCAACAACTGTTGTCACTCCCCTTGACAATGCAAGATTGCTTGCTCTAAGCAATGCTTCTCTCCTGTCATCAACTGAATCCTCAGGAATCTGGGAGCCAACAAATTTCTTTGCAGAATCAATGAGCAATCCAGTAGGCTCTGCATGGTAACAAGTAACAACAATTCAATGCAATCATCAGTAATAACATGGTATTCAATGACAAGTAATCTTGAAAATAAAATTTACAGCCCTAAAGTTGGTATAAATTAATGAATGGACTATATAATGACACTAAAATATGCAGTGAAAACTCCAATGCATACGGGAAGTAGATTGTCAAACAGGAGAGTAATAACTTGTGAAGGAGAATGCCAACGACAAATTGGTCTAAAAGGGTAAAAAGACCCGTGTATTAATTACCCAACGTTGATAGCCACATGATATGACTCCCAAAAACAACATTAAAATGTGATAACTCAAGAGTTTGTTATTCAAGTTACTGGTGTTTATACTCATGTGGTCACAGTTTGCTTGATTTCTGAGTAGGACAAATAAACAAAATGACGGGCATCCCAGGGTATGTTTTTATTAGTTCCAGCAAGCTCCGCACTTTCCCTGTCAATATATCACACTTTGCTATTCTGTTTACAGGGACATAATCTGCTAGAATGATTAAGAAAATTTACAAAGATTTTAAATCATTACCTCCACTGGCAGTTCTCATTATAGTTCCTCCCGGTGGATCTTTTGAGTACTTTGTAACCCCAGCCAACTTTAGTGCCACTGAGTTAGCCAAACCCATGTGACCATCCATTCTTGATAGCCAAACCTATTGTATATTTTGAATAGTATTACTATGCAGTGAGATTCAAATGAGATGGAACATAGCTGCTATATAAGAGAAAAAAAGATGGAGCATAACAGAAGATATGACTCACAGGATTGTTCTGTGTAAAATCATCAATCCAAGAGGCACTGGGAAGATCTCCTCCCCATAGATCATTGTTCCATCCACCACCCAAAATCCAGGAACCTTGTTTTGAGCCTTTATTTGAGCACAAAATGAATGATCACATTAGATGTAAATTAATTTGGAAGCAAGACCCTTTATGAAATCGCTCCATATAATATATTCCCACTTGACGAATGTATACATGTAGACTTACATTCTTGATTTAAGCCTCTAAATAACGCTTCAAAGGTTTAATTAAGTGGGTTCAACTAAAACGGAAGCAACTTAAACTTTCCAGTTTCAAACTTATATAATTCTAGCCAAAACTAAGGCCACAATGAGGTTTAATATGTAATGGGCCAAGAGTTAATGAAAAGAGAGTTAATGATGCCATGCAGAGCAGTGAAACCAGGGATGAAGCTTGCAATAAATATTTAGGGGGGTCAAATACAGTGACGGATTTAAAAAATTTATGAAGGGTGGGCACTAGTGGCTGCCCCCGAATTCCTTTTTAGGGAAAGTTTTAAATGCATTAAAAAAACAAAAGAATATGAACAAGAAAAGAAAAGAATATAAAACAAAATATTCATGAAATCAAGTGAATACTAACAATGTAATAAGAGACAGTTATTTTACAAATCTGTCATTTAGAAAAGTAAGGCTAAGTGATATTAGAAATGTAGCTACATAAATTACAATGAAAGATGGGCATTCAATAAGCTCAAGTACATATATTTTAATAACAAAAGCATATTACAATAAAAATAATTACAATGAAGGGTGGCCAAATGTATGCTCATGAACTAAAAAAATATTTTGGGGGCGCAATGTATTAGATAAAATATATTTTTACATTATATTAAATTTTTTTAAAAAAATTTCTAATTAAATTTTTGGAACACCAAAATTTTTGGGGGGCCTTGTACCAATGAAGCTCTATTGTTGAGTGAAACGACCACCATTTTAAACTTTGTTTACTTGCATTAATCTTAAATTGATATGACAATTTAACGTTAGATTCTTCCAAACCAATTTGGAAAATTGCAAACCATTTTGCATTGGAGCTCAAACTTCAACCATAAACGGACAAGTTTGGTCATCTTCATGGAAATAGTTTCATGCATACTCACTCCCTAAAATTAGGAAACAAGCATATAAAAACGTAAGACTTACTTTTTACAGCATCTTTGATCCTTTTAATAAAATCTTCCTTTTTGTTCATACCTCTCAGTTCCACCTGTGCCATCTGTATCCAACCAGTAGAATTTTAAAATGAGAACAGAGACGGTTTACAAACACAAGTAATAGTTTAGCTAACGTAAATAGAAATAGAATTTAAACAGAAGAAAACCATCAGTTAGATGCCATAAATCTTAGTCTATAACAACCAAGATTAATCCAAAATAAACTTGGTTTGGAACGCAATTCATAATATCATCTTATTTATAGACGGCTATGCAAGCATGCACATACCTCTAAGAGACAAGGCAGTTGAGGAACAAAATATTTGTGATTTATGTAATTTGAACAACTAGAAAACGACGCCGGCAAGTTCTAACAAATACCGCATAAGAAATTCATGATTCAAATTAAGAAATGAAGTTCTAATGGCATTGAAGAGTTAAAAACTTTCTTTTTTGAAGATTCTAATGACAAAAACGTCAGTGAAAGGCCAGGTAAGTAAGTTCAGGAGAAAACTTAACAGAGAACAGGATATGCAAATAATGTGGGAGTGAAAGCATTGTAATGGGCATATACGGAACCTGTAGTCCACCATAGATGAAATGCACGTGGGAATCAATAAACCCAGGAACTACAATCTTCCCCCCAAGATCCAGCTCTTTAGTTCTATAATGTGCCAACTCCTGCATACAGTTTTTTCAACACGACAAGGGTCAGCAACAATTGAAGTACAATAAAGTACAAAACTGTTTAAACAAAATTACGTTTTCTACAGGTGAGAAGGTCAAGTATGAGGAACCTGGACAAATGAATAGTTCCCAACCCGAAGAACCTTTCCATCACACACAGCCATGGAGTCTGCAAATAAAAGGGAGTCATCGCTGGTATATATGGCCCCATTTCTTACAATCAAATCAGCTTCTGGAGACACTGGGGGCTTCCAACTGAGAAAATCTGCAATACTCAAAACATTAACTTAGTCTTCCCATGAATTATATGAGTGTTCATACATGTAAGTGTATTTTCAATTTGCTTTTGTGACTGATGAATTGAAGCGAGGTAGAAGATGGGATTACATTTAGGGTCAAGAAGAGGAAGAGACGAAATGGCCAAGACAAGGACGATTGCAGCCGATAGAAGCATGCGAATGGTCATACTTGGGAACATGGAAGCTAAGCAGTTAGCAGTAAGCACTGCATCACCGTTCCCTGTTCACGATTACGCTTCGACTCTCTGTTCAAAATAGAAAAGAGAAAGAGGCTCATGATATTTCTAATTTTATTTTATATAAAAAAAGTTTTAGAAGTATTCGACACCAGTCTCCTACTGAGGTCAGAGCATAACCGGCTCTGTGAATACTTACTGGGGACTTACACTCAGAAACGGAAGAGGGGATTGAACTCATAACCCAAAATAATACTCAAAAATATAAGGAGGAAAAGATTAATTTTCTCTTTTTTGTACTATCTAGTTTTTTATAGAAAATTTTATGCATTCTTTTGATCTTATTTTTAAGAATTAAATACTTTTTTTTTATTATATTTATCATTGTTTTAGAAAATCTCTCATTACTCATTAGTATATGAATGACTAGTAAATTAATAAGTAACAAGTTAATTTTATTAATACCATTAAGTAAATGAAGGTACTTCCGAAAATAAATTTATATTTCTAACTTCTAACTATTCTAACTATTTTTAATCACTGATGAATTGAGTATGCGTTTCTCATAGAAAAAAAGATCAGAGAATAATAATAATAATAAAGGAAGTGATTAATCTTGGCCCAAAATATTCATGATAAAAAAAAAATAATGCTCAAAAAGGAAATTAAGAAATTTTTATTACTAATAATACTTAATAACTTCATTAACCTCAAATAAATATTTTTTTTGGTAAAAACCTCAAATAAATATATATACACACACACACAGCATTTTTTTTTTCATTCCTTCCTCTGGCCCAAAACCGAAAGCAAGCCCATGCTCATATACTTGACCCAACCCCAAACCCACGGCCCAAACCCAATGTGAAGCCCAACCCATGGTTACATCCAACCCAATATACTCTTCCTCTTCCAGCCAGCGAAAATCAGCAAAAATATTCAGATGAGCAGCTCCGTTCAGCGATAATCGCGTGAGATGGTCAAACACGCGACACGCGACACCCGCCATACCTCCACCTTGTCTCTTGAGCCAAGTGCCGAAGACCCTCTGGTCCTTGTCTGCCAATCAACATCTTCTTCCTCCAATATATATATATATATATATATATATATATATATATATATAGTGGTTCCTTTCATCCTCCACGTTCCCTTTCGGCAAAACCAGAACACAGAAAAGAAAGAAGAGAAAAACCTCAGTTGAGAGCAAGAAAAAGAGAGAAAGTGAGAGAGCTGCAGAAAGAGAGTGAGACCGAGAAGCCTGTGAGAGAGAGAAGGAGAAACAGAACGCAGAAAGAGGGAGCGTCCTCCCTACTCTGTTTCTTGCCGACAGATCAGAGGCGGCAAACCAGCGATTTTCTTCAACGTTTCGATAGGAGCTCCGACGGTACCTACGACACTTTCCCTTCCTTCGCTTTCCATCAGTATCTCACATAGAATGAAGCTTAATAAATCTAAAAAGAAGCTTGCTGAAAAACTTGGATAAAACAGAGACCAGTAGCACAAGTGTTGCGTCCGTTACTGTATAAAAGAATAGGTCATCGGTTGTTTTCTTGGTGTTGGTGTTTGTTGCTGAATGTAGGTTGCTGAGTGCGTGTGTTAGAAAGGATAACTCATTTATATTTGTAGGTGTTAATATGTGTGTGTGCATGCTTTTGCGTCATAACCATAGAAGGAAGGTTTGTGTGTGTGTGTGCTGATATATGCAGAAGAAAAAGGAATAAAACGCTTAGCATATGAGTCATTGTTTTCAGGTTTTATTTGTTTTCTTCTGCTGCATGCGAATGGAAAAGAGGAGGAAAAACACTACTGATATATATATTATATGCTTGCATCAGCTTTACATTTTCCTTTGCTGTCATCGTGTTATGCCGCCGTGATTGTGAGCATTTAGTCTTGTTAGGATATTTGGTTCAAAGAGAAAGAAGAAAAGGGATATAATAATCTATCAAAGAAAAAGTTAAACTGATGCATGTTGTCCCTATTTTATATATGGGAATAGGCGGAAAAAGTTTTCAGCGCCAAAACCACGTGGCTTTGGCTTTTTTTTTAAATTATGAAATAATGAGATGTTTTTTTTTTTTTTAATTTCTTTCCCTTCTTTTCCTTTCATCTCTTCATTTTAAAAAGAAACAAAATGATGTCGTTTTGACTCAAGGCAAAAATGATATTCCTTTATATATATATATATATATATATATGAAAGCAAATGGATGTTTTATGTGATCTGCTACCCCTGTCAGCGTCTTTTTTGTTCTTTTTGGTTTATGTCTTACGTGTGTGTGCGCGCTTAGATATATTGTGAATAAATAAAGGAATATAGAAACAAAAAGCCAAAAGGCCATGTTTTCGTTTTTGCCTTGCAAAGTTACTGATGTACATAATTATAATAATAGTGAATAGTAGAATAATAATAATAATAACAATAATAATAAATAATAAATTAGATAAATAATAATAATGAATAACATTCTTATTTATTTATTAAAAGGGAAATAAATAATATATATTGAGAATTTGAAGAGGCTTTAGTGTCTTCTCCAGGAGATAATTACTCTAAATTAAGA
The DNA here is from genome assembly GCA_037074495.1 of Acacia confusa. Classification (NCBI taxonomy): domain Eukaryota; kingdom Viridiplantae; phylum Streptophyta; class Magnoliopsida; order Fabales; family Fabaceae; genus Acacia; species Acacia confusa. Next base: position 30,372,216 of record CM073509.1, on the reverse strand, counting down.
ACTTTAGTATATCAAGATTTTAGAGGTTACTTGGCAATAATTGAATTGGGTTTAGTTTAATGATGTTACTAAAAGAGCAAAGTAAATAGAATTAGTGATTATTTGATGTATCTTTGGGCTCACTAATTATCTTAACCAAATAAATTATGAGTTTAGAAGTATTTTAAATGATGATTTCAACAATGATATTAGCAATAATAAAATAGATAATAATAAATATTATTATGAGAAGAAATAAATAGTAAATGAGATGAATAATAATGTTATTAATTAATAATAAAGGGATTATTATTAAAATCTGTATAATTTAATTTTATGAAAATATAAGTTATAATTTTAATATGTGGAATTTTAAAGAGTTATTAATTGATAGTAAATTGGTTGTGGTAGATTGATCTATGGAATGTGTTAAGCTCTCGGTTTAAGAGCGGTGTGAAAGTAATTAGTTTTGGCAAGAGGTAACCATTTTTCACTTATTATGTGTATTGATATGTGGTTTGTGAGTATCTTGTTAATTATGAATATTTCAGTGGAAATTTACATGTGGAATCTTGTGATGTGAAATATGAATTATATGCATTGAATTGTTATGGTAATTATAGAAAGGGTAGAATTGGGAGAAATAGAAAAGTTATTTCCACCACGTAGTGAGACCTCTATTGGTGCACAATGATTGGCTTTTGAGTGTCCCACCAGTTCAATAAGGGACTTGCCCACCAGAGTGATGGGCTTACGACACCTCACTAGGGTAAAGTGGGAAAAAGACCAATGGTCTGAGGCAAGTGCTCTGAGGATTTTGGTCGATCCTCGTCACTTGACTAGTGAGCTTTTGAGTAACCAGTAACATGGTTGTAACTTAGCCCATAGGTCTAGTCGAAGGAAATAAGGCGGTTCAGTTGGATTGATGGGAGGTATTATGGGTATTCAATTCAAAAAGATTTGTGACACCCAATCATGATACATAATAATAATGTGATAAATAATAGAGAGGATGTTGATGAATTGTTTATCTGGATTGAACTGTTTTAATCCACTTGGCACCTCACTAGCACATATTAGTATTCATAATGAGCTGAATTGATGGTTACAAAATTTTTTCAGGTGACCATATCTGTTCAGGTCCGTCCGAGAAGTCAACAGAAGCTTAGTCTACTTTATTACAAGTAGAACTTCTGTCTTTTGATGTATGTTATGGATAATTGTATATTGTCACACATTAGGGCTTGTCATGCATACTATGGCATATTTTGGTTGTTTTAAATTACTGATTAACTCTTATTAAGTAACTACTCTTATAAATATAAGATTATTTAGTTAATTAAACAAAGGTCATTTCAACAAACGTGAAAGTACAATTTTGCCCCTTTTTCGTGGCCTTACTTTGCCCGCGTAATTTGGAGAAAGAGAAGGGTTTCAAGATTTTTAGGTTAATAGCTTTGGGACTAGCATTATCTTGATCATCCACCACTCCATTATCTTGATCGTATATGCATATATTAAAGTTGATAGCTTTCATCCCTTTTTGATGTACAATATGATTTTTTTTTTTTTATTTTGGTATAAAACTGATTGGATTAGGGTTTTTGTGTATAGAAGATATCTTGCTTTAGAAATATTGTTATTTGTATAATGTCTCTATAATTTTTATTGTCATTTCATTGAGTATGAGAGTGTTTGCATTTCTCCTATGTTCTTGGGGAGAATATGCTCTATTTCCATATGCTTAGACATGGATGAATGCAAATGATAAAGCTTCATCATGTGATTATAACCTCTGTTATGTTATTTCAATTCATGTCGTCAATACATGCTTAATAGTTGCTGATGTTGCTCATATAGTTGTCAATGATAACTTTGTTAATCCCTTTTTGTTGGACAATATGAAAGGTTTATATTTTGGTATGAAACTTATGTTAGTGCCAACATTTCACCCCAAAAGGGGTGAATTGAGTGATATTAAAAATTTAAAACAAATGTAATCAACAACTAAATCAAAAGAAAAAAGTTAGAGAAATATCACCAAAGTATACATAGGGAATTATGCTAATTTGGCCTTAACCTCTATACCTATATTCAATCCTTAGAGCGCCTCTGAGATTTTCACTGTATTCCTAAGATTCGATGGGTTTTTGGCACCACAATACAAAGAGAGCTCCTCAACAAGGACACTCACCCCCTTACACTTTGTAATTTCACAACCACACTCAAGATCACACTACCTTGAGATCTATAGAATTGAATATGGTTGGTAAACTCTCTCACAGAGTAAATAGATAAACACTGAAGGCGAATCAAATATCAAAAGACATTACAGAGAATGAACTAAGCAATAAAAGAACAAATGATTTGTGATTGGCTTAGTTAGTTTCTCTATCTTAAATGCCTTGTTATTTATAGACAATTGCCATTAATGATCGTTGTGAGCATTCAAATTTGTCCATTAGAAACAAATCTAGGAATTCCTATTTTTTTATTATAAAGTAAGCATATGCTTTTGTTAATTACCGATTATTGACATAGCAATATCAGTATGGAGAAAAGTAGAACATGTTGGGATGAAAGAAGCATACGGTATTTCCTCGAAGAATGCATTGAACAAATTTACAAGAGAGAACGACAAGGTGGATCATTCTCACCCATTGGATGGAAGAATATTATCATTGGATTTAATAAAAAATATGCAAAATCATTGGACAAAAAACATCTGAAAAATAAATATGATAGCTTGAGGAAAGAATGGAAGGTATGGGAAAGGCTATTCTCAAAGGAGACGAGTATATCATATGACAGTATAAACCATAGAATTCTTGCAGATGATGAGTGATGAGATCGGAAAATTCAAGTATAAGATTGTTCAGTTTGAATTGATTTTCTTATTATTAATATTTTAGATTACACTTAGAGTTTTTTTTTCATGCAAGAGAATGCCGAGTATGCAAAATATAGGAATAATGCCATACGATTCGCTAGAGAATTAGAGTTAATATACAAAGATGGTGTGGCATCGGGTTCGACAGAATACTCACCAGCTGCAAGACGGTATATGCCACCGGGTGATGACGAAGATGATGTGTACCGACCCGTCACGGACTTAGAAGAAGGCTCTGGTGATAGTAAGGAAGAGCTTCCAAGTGCAACTACTGGAGTTAGTGTTGATTTAGATGACTTAAATCTAACAACAAGCACACAATCTAGTGCACCTAGAGGATCAGGATCCATTGGGAAGAGAAAGCAGGGTGAAGGGTCAAAGGTGGGACAAAAGAAAAAATGTCTGCTTTGAAACAAATAACAGATTCTCTTAGTGTGATTACTGCTACAACTAAGGATAGATCACAGTAGCTTGAAAATCTCAACCAAAATGTTCCAATGCGTTACGTTGTGGCTGAGTTACGCAAAATTCCAGAAATTGCAACTGACCGTGAATTTCTCCAGCGATGTTATAGCATGATGTTGCATGACAAATGTTGGGAGATGTTTGTTGTACTACGAGACTACACAGATGAATTGGTTGATTGGTTGCAGTACCATGCATTCAATACCCCATCATGGTAAGAACCCCCACCGAAATGAATGTTCAGCTTGACACCCCCGGCGGCACCTTGATTTTTATTTTTTGTATTCTGTCTGACGCACCTATTATGTTTGATTTTTATTATTATTTTATGTGACGCTTCATATGTTTAGATGTTTGGCGCAACTATTATATGACCAACCTATTTATGTTTATCATTCAATTAAGTCTTCGCTTGACACAAGTTTTATTTTCAATGGAAGGACGACGTTTGTCTCGTGCCCAAAAAAAGGCTCTACAATTTTCTCTTATGGAGGAATAGATAACAAATAATGTACAAATCCCTGCCTTGGTGGCTCAACATATGACATTATATGTTTGCAAAGAGCCATGTAGAACTAGTAACCAGACATGAGCAATGTGGGTGTAGGAGGTTTTGCAAGGTCATGACAGAGTATGTCATGAAAATTTTCGAGTTGAAAAACATGTCTTCTATCATTTATGCTCTAAACTGGTAGACCATGGGTTATAGCAGATGAGGTCCATAAGAGTAGAAGAAATGGTAGCAATGTTCTTATATATAGTTGCCCATGGTTTAGGAAATAGAATCATACAGGAGCGGTTTCAACATTCAGGAGAAACTGTCAGTAAGTTATTCCACATGGTTTTAAATGCATGTCTCAGCCTAGCAACTGAAAACATCAAACCACTTGATCATGAGTTTCCGAGTTGTCACCCACATATATCAAATGATCGCTACTACTTCCCATATTTCAAGAATGCCATAGGAGCGATTGATAGAACCCACATCAGTTGTGTGGTGAGCGAAGCTGACCATGATAGATATGTCAGGAGAAAGGGTTATCCTACACAGAATATTATGGAAGTATGTGATTGGGATATGTGCTTTACTTATATGTTTGCAGGCTAGGAAGGTACGGCACATGATGCACATTTGTTCAAAGCGCGATCACTAAGCTAGCTTTGAATTTTTCCCATCCACCTCAAGGTATATCTTCAGCACCATCACTGTAATTACATTTTTCCATGTTTATTTCACTTTCCTATAATTTCTAATTGTCACAAAATTTTCTCACTTATCAGGGAAATATTACTTGGTCGATGTAGGCTATCCTACACCAGTTGGATATTGTTAGTTCTCTATGTGTTTTGATGATAACTAACAATTGTAAACTAAAAGTCTTTTATTATTGCTAAAGTTCAAACATGCTTAAAGATTGTTAAAATCGATTTAAAACTTATGATGTTACTTAAACTCAAGTCTAGGATTGATAAACTCAGGTTTACACTTAACAGAAAGTAAAATAAGTGTTTTGAACTTAGGCAAACTCGAGCCTAACTTATTAGACTCGAGCCTGCTCGTGACAGAGAGCAAGTTTCATGTTTTATAACTAAAGCAAACTCGAGCCTGTTATGGTAAACTCGAGCCTACATCTTACAGAGAGTAAATTAAGTTATTGGCTCTCAGTTAGACTCGAGCCTACCTAAATAAACTTGAGCTTGTGCCTTACAGAGAGCATGTCGCATTTTCACTTGAGCAAGCATTTCTTAACTCAAGCCTAAGTCTTACAGAGAGCTCTTCAAACAAAATCTCATGTGAGTAGACTCGGTCTGACCCTTCTAGAGAGCAATCAAAGAGTTACTAAAAAAAACAGGCTCAAGCTTAACTTTGTTAACTCAAGCCTATTTCAGATTGAAAGAAGTCTCAAAAGTGTTTGGCTGAAGCAAACTCGAGCCTAACACTTACAGACTCGAGTTTGGCTCAGACAGAGAGCTACCAAATTACACAGCCCAATCAGACTTGAGCCTAAGTTTTCAAACTCAAGCCGACGCCTTTGTACTTAAGCTTCATTTCATTGCAAACAGCTCTAGACTCGAGCCTGTCACTAATAGACTTGCGTCTGTGCACTATTTCAAAATGTTTTCAAAAATTTATCACAATGAACTCTGATTTCTAAAGGGCAAACTCAAGCCTACCTATTTTATGCTTGAGTGTCCATGAACAAACTCAAGCCTACTGTACTTAGACTCAAGCCTGACAAGATCTCTGTTTTATATTTCGCGTCTTTCATCTTTCTGATTCACTCTTATGATTTGTTTTGGACCTAAATGAAATTACGAATCATCATATATATATGTTTGATAAGTTTGTTCATGAGTTACAAACTACATTAACACTTTTCAAGCTTCAGATTACAACAAATCAGATCTGGGTTAAGAGCATTTAATGCGAAACCAAAAACCAAGCTGAGACTTCTCCTCTATCCCAATGGTTCAGCACAGATCGTTATAGCACTATCAAATCATCCTCCAACGGTCGAATAATGATTATGAAATGACTGAATATCTGGAAGACCATCTGCACCAACAAATTCCAGGATTCCAGCTAAGAATTGAAAGAACAGAGAGAAATAAGCAACTGTCATTTTTCAGATTTACAGCTGAACGTTAGAGAAGAAAATGCAACGGCTAGTTTCACTGGTTAATCTATAAATACCCATGAAGACGAAGAGCAATACACACAACAAAATTACAACTGATTGCTTCTTTGATTTTTAAGCTTTGTTATGCAAAATATTTTTGAACTTCAGTGTTTATGATTATTTGCTCTTTAAGAGAGTGTGATTTCAAAAATCATTTCTAATTACTTGTTTTGTGTGAACTCAAGGTTGTGGAACCTGTGAGTTGGGTTGTTTAATTACAAAGTGTAAGGGGGAGCAAGTCCTAGGTGAATAGGATTGCATGTGGTTTACATTGTTGTAATTAAATCCTGTTGAACTACTGGAAATACCCAGAAGATATCTGAGGACTGGACGTAGGTCAAGATTAAGACCGAACCTATATAAATACTTTGTGTCCAGCTTTTCTACTCTCACTCTTTCGTTATCTGTTTTTCAAAGTTTTGAAAAAGAATTTTTGAAATCCCCAATTCACCCCCTCTTGGTGATTTCTTCCATTTTCAGATATATTGGTCCATATAGACGTGAACATTATCACCTTCCACAACTCAGGCAACAACTGAGATTTCGAAATCCTAATGAGTTCTTCAATTATTATCATTCAAGTTTGAGGTACACTATAGAAAGGATGTTAGGAGTCTGGAAGAATAGGTTTAATATATTGCAAAATGTGCCCTCTTATAGCTTTGAAACTCAAATCTATATAGTTTGTGCAACAATGGCTATACACAATCTCATGCGGAGATTTTTGAGTTCTGATGTGGAATTTCAACGAGCTGGCCAAGGAGATTTGGGTGATGAAGATGAAGATGATGATGGTCCACTTGATGAAGGCGCCTTATCAAATATCAATACATTATTGGCACCACAAATGAATCATTTTCGTGATAGAATCATGGAGAAACTTGTCAGGGATAGTAGAAGGCATAACAATAGGAGAAATTAATGTATGGGTTAAGGTGCAAAAATACACATGAGCTTTTTCCACAGGAGCAAAAATACACATATGCTATTTTGAGGAGCAAAAATACACATGTGGTTACCATTTTGGTGCAAAAGTCACATCCCACCGTTAAGTCACTGTTCACCACCGTTAAGTTACTGTTCATCTCATCTCTTTCTCTCTCATCACGGTGAACAATGACTTAATGGTGGGATGTGACTTTTGCACCAAAATGGTAACCACATGTGTATTTTTGCTCCTGGGAAAAAAGCTCATGTGTATTTTTGCACCTTAACCCTTAATGTATTATTTTATAAACAATTTTATCCATTAAATATATTTAATTAAGGTTTTTATTGTTTATTTTTTATATAATATTTAATTTTTTTTCAAATTAAAATTTTCATTAATTCAATATATACAACTAATATGTATATTTAGTTTCATTATGATTTATGTCTTTTTCAGTCATTTTCCATCTCAACTGACTTTTCAAATAATAATCCAAACACACCTCAATTAGAAAAAAAGTCACTTTTTGCAAAAAGCCAAAAGGGCAATCCAAACACACATCAGTTAACTTAACCTGACTTTTTTTCTAAATGACTTTTATAAAAGTCATATAGCTTTTAAGCTACCACTCCTACCGCCAACCCAAACAAGCCCATTAAGAGTTTTGTTTCTGATCTTTACTCCCTCATTTACGTTACCTGTAACTTGGTATAAGGGATGACTCTTGTTGTATCTCCAAGCTCTAGGTTGACCCTGATTAGATGGTTCAAAATCATTTTTAGGCTTATTTTCTAAAACAGTATGTGTTTTCAAAACAATTTGGTTTTCCTTTTCAAAAACTTCCTTGGCTTCATCTTCCAAAGGTTTAGCTGGAGGTTTGAAAATACAACATGGATGGACTCTTCAACAAGACAAGTTCATTTATTGAAAACTCTGTAAGCCTTACTTCTATTAAAGTAACCTAGAAATATACATTCATCTGACTTAAGATCAAACTTTCCTAAGTTGTCCTTACTATTGTTATAGAGGAAGCACTTAGAGCTAAATATATGCAAACAAGCAAGGTTTGGTTTTCTCCCTTTGTAGAGCTCATAAGGTGTATTGTCAAGCTTTGATCTGATGTAAGGTATGTTAGAGATGTAGCTTGCGGTGCTCATTGCATTAGTCCAGAAGACTTGCAAGACATTTTCCTCATTAAGCATAGCTCTAACCAACTCCTTGAGAACTTTGTTCTTTCTTTTCACAACTCTTTTTTGTTGAGAAGTTCTCAAACCAAAGAATTTGCGATCAATGCCATTTGTATCGCAATATTCTATAAAGGCTTGATTCTTGAACTCACCTCTATGATATGTTCTTATGGTTGCAATGCACATACGTTTCTCATTTTGCACATTCTTGGAAAAACAACAAATTCACTAAAAGTTACATTTATGGATGAAAGGAAAATAGTCCAAGTAAATCTAGAGAAGTCATCAATAAAGACCAGTGTATATAAATTTCCACCAAGACTCTTAACTCTTGCCGATTCAACTAAGTCCATATGAAAAAGTTAGAGTAATCTGTTTGTTGTAACCTCCTTTTGTGATTTGAAAGATGATTTTATTTGTTTACTGTTCTGACAAGCATTGCAGACTAAATCATTTTTAAAGATGAATTTTGGGTAAGCCAATTACTAAATCATTTTTTAGCAACTTGTCTAGTTTATGCATGTTGACATGAGATAATTTCTTATGCCATAAACTAACTTTCATTGGCATTATTGAGAAAACAATTTTCAGAACTAGTATTACGATCATTCATATCAAGAGTATACCAATTACCATCTCTTGAAGCTCTTATCTTGACTTTGAGCTAATCTTTATTGAGCTAGAGATCCTTCTTACTCACAATGAGACATTCTTCTAAATCAAAGATGACCCGGTTGTCTTTATCAGTACTCTAACTGACACTAAGGACGTTGTGGCATAAGCCTACGTAGTAGGTATCTTTTACTTGTACTCTATCCTTTTCCCTAATCTCACATATTCCAGCAATTTTGTTGGATTGGTTTCCTCCAAAGCTAACTTTGCCACCATCTTTTTATCTCATTATAGCAAACTTGGTCTTGTCCCTAGTCATGTGCCTCAAGCATCCACTGCCGATATACTATTTATTGGTCTTTAATGCTTTCAAACATACCTATAAACAATGTGATCAAGTTTTAGGTACCCATATTTTCTTGGGTCCTTTAATGGTTAGTGTAGATCATTTGGGGAACATATGATCCTTTCGGTACCCATTTGTGGGTACTTATTGGCTTTTCTTTTATGTGAAAATAGGAGAATGTATTGTGCCCTTCCTATTACAATAATTACAATGAGTAAAGGGATTAGATGAATGAACAAAATGTTGAAAATAATTTAAATATGCTTTACCTCCTCTTTTCTTTAACCCTTTCTTTTTGTCTAAATCCGGGTTAAAGCCTATTCCAGATCTATCATTCATGAATCTCTAAGCTTTAAGATCACCTTGAGCATTTCATTACCTCTCGTAAAAAGAGTCTAATTAAGGTTAGAGTTTTTCCTTTCTAAAATAGAGCAAGTTTCACAAATACTCGACAGAGTTTCTTTGAATTATTGCCCAAGAACCTCGACCCTTTTCTTTGAAATTACTAACTCTTTAACTATTTTGATAAATTCATAAGTAAAGCATTATATTCAGATAACAGTTCATCATAAGAGGGTTTAGATTTATTTACCTTTTCATTACCCAACTCCTCGTGGGCCACCGGACAGATGTTGGCCCTTTCTTCTTTATCGCTTTCTTCGTCTGGCAAACTATCTCCCCAAATAGCATAGACGTAAGCTTTATTCTTGAGTAAATTACTCTTCTTTTTCTCTTTATTCTTCAGAACAAGACATTCAGACTTAATATGTCCCAGCTTCTAACACTCATAACATATGATTTGATCTCTTCCTTCCTTCTTGCTACTTGTGCCAGCTTTATGAAATTTTTCGAACCCTTGATCCTTCTTATAGAATTTTTGGAATCTCCGAACTATCATTCCGAGCTCATCTTGTTCAAGTTCTTCTTCCTATTTTGGTTCCTTTTCTTTAATGGCATTGAGCACTACATCTTTTTGCTTTTTGTCATCGATATCTTCCGACTCTCTCTTAAACTTCATCTTTCCTTTGTACTAAGAGAGACTTCCAAATAAGGCAACTACTGATCTTATTGACTCTCCTCTAGCCTCTTTGATAGATGTGACCTTGACCTCCCATTCCTTCGTGAGAATGTTTAAAATTTTTCTCACTTTGGAAATTGTGGTCATATGTTCTTCCTAAGGCTGCCAGCTAATTGATCAAATGTTGATATCTAAGTTCAAACTCAACTATACTCTCCCGAGAGTTCATTCAAAGCAAATCATATTCTGTGACCAAAGCGTTAACTCTATTTTCGTTAATGTCTGAGGTTCCTTCATAGGCAATCTCAAGCGCTTCCCACATTTCTTTTATAAACAAGAAATTGCAGATTCTAAAGTACTCCTTTTAACTTAGTGTACTCTAAATCATTAAAATAGCTTTGTTATTCAGAGTGACTAGCTTTTTATCATTGTCATCGAACTCTATGGGAGTCTTTGGGGCCAATCATTCCTCTACTCCTTTCATTGGCACATAATCTCCATCTTGGATTATTTGCCATATGTCGTATTTTATTGCCATTACGAAGACTCTAAACTTTGCCTCCATAATGAAAAGTGTTCTCCATTGAAGCCAAGAGGCCTGGAAATAAAGGCACCATCTAATAGAACTCCTTCCATTGATCCTTCTTGGGATGTTAATCCTGAAATGAGAAGACTAGTCTTTGATACCAAATGTTAGTGACAACATTTCACCCCAAGAAGGGGTGAATTAGATGATATTCAAAATTTAAAACGAATGTAATCAACAACTAAATCAATATATACAAGTTAGAGAAATGTCATCGAAGTGTACATAGGGGATTATATTGGTTCAACCTTAACCTCTTGACCTACAACCAGTTCTTAGAGTGTAATATCCTGAATTCTGGGCCTAAAGACTTGAGGATAAACATGTATAAGGCAGATGACTAAGCCTAGTTCAGGAAGAGTTTCAAAAATGTCAAGAGATAGAATAGCTCTAAGGGAATATGTGGTTTGGCAATACTGGGTAAAGGACGTAGTATGTGTAGGCCATAGAATTAAAGTGGTGGTGCATAAGGATACAAAACGCTAATACGATGTCATTGGGTTGGTAGAAATATGCCACCCAACTAGGTTATAAGGTATGGGAGGATTGGTTGAGCAAAGTGTGCCAATATAGTGATGCACATGACATTTCCAAGGCATATAGGTGTACCCAGCATTTTTGGGGGAAAGATGTCGGTATATGGTGCCAGGTGGGGCCTACATACAAAGTCTAACCTATATCATTTAGCAGGTCATAATCCCCCAAGTTAGCATTGATAAAGTAGCTTTATTAAAGTAGCTTTAATCAAGTAAGTCATGATGACTAATGATGACACAACTTTTGCATTAGTACAATAAGATCATGACATACTTTTATGTTAGTGTAATAGGAATATGACAAGTGTCCCCTCATCATGACAAAGTACAAAGCTACTTTTGTGTTAGTAGCACCAGGACGTGCCAGATAATGTTTAAGTCCAAGGAATTGACCAGTCATGAACTTGACTTTTCTGAACACCAGAGCCAAGAATTAGGGGAGGCGCCACTTCACCCTCTACTTTTCTTAAGATTGCACCATCTCACCTCTTCCTCTTCAGCTTATTTGATAAGCTCTCCCTTTGACTTATTGGTCAAGGACATATGCATGCTCTGGACACATATGTTATGAATCTTTATTTATTTCTTTCCCTCATTTGTCTTTAGGCCATTTTCAACTAGAATAGAACGAAGAGTAGAGAGAGACCAAAAGTGGAACATATAGAGACAATAGAGAAGAGCAAGAGGAAAGAGAAAGTGACCAAAGCCGATTTCACCTCCGATTTGATGTTTCTAACTCTTGAGACCTTCTCTAACATCGTTCCTCTCAATGAGAGCAACATTTCTAGAATTTCAAAATCTTGATCTTAGGCAGTTTGTGTTGTCTTCATGGAGGAGGTGCTACCAAAATCAAGAACCTGTTATAGAATCAAGTAGAGGTATGTATAAGCTCTGATTTTTACTTATTGATTTGAGGTTTTTTGAGTTGTGGTGATGCCCAATTTCTATTGGCCTCTCTTCTTAATGAAAGAGTTAGATTTTACTAGTTTTGATGCTTCCAATAAGTTTGTAATGAAAATTTGTGTGGATAACGGTGCGAAACCAATCTAGAAGCATTGGTAGAGAAAATTGAATTTTGGCCAAGAAACCTTACGTTTCAGCTAGAGCCAGTTCCTATGGGAAGGTATTGGATTTTGTTAATTTTGATGTTAAAAATAGATTCCATGGAAAAAAATTTTGTGGGAGTAGGCCTTGATCATGAATTTAGAATGGTTGGATTGAAAACCCAAAGATTAGGGCTAAGGTTGATGTGCAGCCATATTTCATTTTCTGGAGGTAGCTCAATTGTGTCATGGTTTTGACTGACCAAATGTTGCCCAATGGCCATAAATTTTTTTGATATCGTAGTACACATCCTAAGATTTATTTTGATAAATAATATGGGCCGATTGGATCTGTATACTAGTAGTTGTGAATTTTGAAGTTATAGCAACATAAAACTTACAACATTTTGTGGCAGTGCCTAATAAGTTGTAATCCTGGAACGTTGTATCAAAATGGCCAAGTATAATATTTTTAAATGAAATTAGACTTAATAAGGGTCATATAGCCTTTGGAATCACTGCAATTGAACACTTGTACATGAAGGTATGAATTTTCAAAGCTGGTTAAAAATTCTGCCAGTTTTAACTTCTTATGCGAAAATGAGAAATATAAAGGCAAAATGGTAATTAATTTAAATTTTAAGGGTTAGGCTAAATATTTGGAGTTAATATAGCCCTTAAGTCTTATAAAGAGATTGGATAAATAATAACCTGCCATCTGTAAATGCGTATTTTTAAGACTCGACAATTGCCCGGGATGACAGAAATATTTTGAGCCTATTCGAGGAATAGTAAAGCGTTCAGGCGGTAACTCTTCTCTCATAATCTATGTGTGGCCATATATGTATGTGTGAACCTTGTAGTGTTATATTTGATTTTTGTTTGCATTTAGTATTGTTTATGTTATATACATTATGAATATTGGTTGAATGGTTTTATGGTTACTAATCATGTATTGTGCATGCATATTATGTGAGATTAACTGTTACCTTAGGGTTCTTGGGGATCCCAACCCTTGTCATTATATTTGTATTAAGCAATGTACTGGATGCTACTCCTAGGGCAAGGTAGCAAATGTTCGCAAATGGAAATGTCAAATTGTTGTGCAATTAGTTACAAGTTATTTGTTAAGGAATTTTTGTAATTATGTTTAGGGTTTGTAAGTAATATATACGAACCATGTCGATATTTTTGTAATTTAATCAAGAATTTTATATCAGTAAATAACATTATTTCTGTTTTGCCCATTGAACTGCATATAAATACTTTAATGATATTCAATACACAAGTGGGGTATTACACAGAGCGCCTCTAAGATTTTCACTGTATACCCAAGATTTGACAGGTTCTTTGCACCATAGTACATAGAATGCACCTCAACAAGGACACTCACTCCCCCTTACACTTTGTAATTTCACAACCACACTGTGACCTTGAGATTTACAAAATTGAATAGTGTTGGTAAACATTCTTTTTTAGTAAATAGATAAACACTTGAAGTGTAAATCGAATATCAGAAGATATTACAAAGAATGAATTGAGCAATAAATGCATAGATGATTTGTCATTGGCTTAGTTAGTTGCTTTATCTTGAATGCTTTGTTATTTATATGCAGTTGCTATTAATGATCATTGTGAGCATTCAAATTTTTTCGTTAAAGACAAATTGTAGTTGTTGAAGGATTTCAATGTTTAGTCGCTTTCATCTTTGCTTCAACAAATCCTTCAGACACAATCCCTCTAGTCAATTCGTGTGCTCTGCTTTACATTTAATGTTCGATAGAAATTTTGTCTTTGTTACCTTTAAAGCTAATCCAAGGTTTGATCATTTGAAACTTATACATGAACAAGATTAGTAAACATTGAGAAGTAGTATAAGTAATAATCAAGCATAGTCAAATGTTAATTAAAGGCATTTGAATTCCTGAGACATTGATTTTCAAAATATGATTAACTTGAACTTGAGTGTGATTCAAGATTGATGAATTATGACTCGAGTGCTTATAGTGAAACTTTGAGTACCAGATGAACTTTGAGTTTTGGCAGTGAAGTGTTTTTTTAAAAGGTATATCACTCGAGTTCTTTAAAATGTAACTCGAGTGATCTTCTGTTGTTTGGAAAATGTTTCAACGCAACTAGTGACTTGAGTAAATATTTGGATCGTTTACACTCATATTTGCAAGTGATCTTGGATCACTCAAGTGATTTTCAGGATCACTCAAGTGATCTTCTATTAAAATCACATCACTCTTGGTCTATCTGCAAGTGATTGGCTGAAAGTTGCAAGCTATCACTATCATTCGAGTGATCACTTATCCACTCAAGTAAACTTTGAGCACATCACTCAATTGATCTATTCTAACTTCCAGAAAACACAACAAGTGACTTGTTGTATCCTACAAGTAATAAGGAATCACTCGAATGCTTACCCAATCATTCAAGTGATCTTGCATAACTTCTGAATTTCAACGAGTGACTTCCACAATCACTAGAAGTTAGGCCACATCACTCGAGTGTATTAACTGCCACTTGAGTAATCACCTAAGATCACTTAAGGTGAATAACAATCACCCGAATGTCTTGTTAATTCAAGTTTATTTCAAATGCAGTTCTATTACTCGAGTGTTTTAGAAACTCACTCGAGTGACTTGAATCATCAAGTCAACTATATCAAGGTTTGTTATCATCAAAACATAATAATCTGAGAACTAACAACTTAGTGTATTAAGATTTTTGGGCATTGATGATATCTTAGCATGGGAAGATTGTTATGTATATCATGTCTTTATAATTTATGTTGTTGTTACATTGAGTGTAGGAGAGAGTTTAGATTTTTTTCCCCCACTATTCCTAGGGACAATATGCTTTGTTGTCACTTGTTTAGACCAAGGTGAATGTAAAGGATAAAGCTTTATGTATTTATAATCTCTATTATGTGATTTCAATACATGCTCAATAATTTTTGATGATGTTCATAAAGTTGTCAATAACAACTTTGTTCATCCCTTTTAACTGGACAGTATGAAAAATTTACATTTTGATATGAAACTGATTTGATGAGGTTTTTGGGCATAGAGGATATCTTGCTATGCAAAGATTGTTATTTATATGATGCCTTTATGATTTATGTTGTTGTTTCCTTGAGTGTGTCATATGGTGTGAGTTTATGTTACAAGATTGTGCTATATTTTTATTTGCTTAGACAGGGGTGAATGGAAAGGATGAAAATTTATGTGTTTATAACCTATGTTATGCGATTTCAAAACGTATCGTCAATATTGTTGCTATAATGCTAAAATCCAATGAGTTCATTTTGAAGGCTAATGAGATGTTTTTAAACATAATGGAAGCCGCCAATGAGATATTGGTAAGTACTTTGGAAGAGACCGCTAAGATCTTAGTCACTCAAATTGATCACAACTTCAAGGTCATCTTTGAACAGCAGGACGAGCGTGCTAAGAGAGTCAGTCAACTTGAGTAGCATAAGGATATTTTAGGATTCTCATTTCCTAAGCCTTATATTGCTTCATAGTTTTCAATTCCCTTTAGTTCCACACCCATGACTGAGCCCCCTACATTTTCTGAACCACCTACATCCACTACCATCCCCAAGACCACCACCACTCATATCCCTGAGGATCCTCTCCCTTCTTCTGTTCCACCATCCACTACTACTCCTAGTTACGCTTCCATTATTGGCACCATTGATCCATATCCTACTCTTAAACCTGCATCTTCCTCCACTTCCTCTTCCACTACCACCACCGCACCTTCTTTTGACCTCTCTACGGCCATGATCATCTACACACCTCCATCCTCCTTATACATCACATTCCCTACTTTTTTGTTTGATAACAAAAGGGGAGAGTGACTAATTGTCTAATATTTTGATGTTATATTACTTCTTATGTTTTGAAAACTTTATGATTATCAATGATGTTACCTTATTCTGCAATTTGATGTTTAGGAATAATGATATTATGTTATGCATATGTTTCTCATATTCTTTCTTTATGATCCCCGTGGTTTTTAAAACATATTTTCAAAAGTTCCTAGTCTTATCATTATCAAAAGGGGGAGAATGTTAGTTCTCGATTTATGTTTTGATGATAAAAAACTTAGAAAAGAAAGAGAACTTGATGATTTAAGTCATTTGAGTGTATATTTCAAGACACTCAAGTGAAAAACAATTGATTGAACTAAAACTTGAATCAATAAACTTGACAAAAGTGATTTGATATGGTCACTCAAGTATTAGGATCAACACTCGAGTGTTAAGCTCAGAGCACTCAAGTGCTAGTTAGCACTCAAGAATTTTTGCATGATACTCACTTTATTTCTGAAAGTATTATGATAGACTCTCGAGTGCATAAGTGAATTCTCAAGTACTGGATAGCACTTGCAAATATTTTGCATGATACTCGCTTTATTCATGGAAGTATTGTGATGGATACTCAAATGTGAACACTGACATTCGAGTGAAAGGTAAACACTTGCAAGTTCAATGCAAGACACGCGTTGATGAATCAAGAGTGCTATCTCTTTTTATGAGATGAACTCGAGTGAATCTATGTGACACTTGAGCATGCCTTTGTGACACTCGAGTGTCTAGTAGAAGTTGAAATCATTTTAACTAGCACTCGAGTGTGTGTTTAAAAACACTCAAGTATCTTATTTTTTAACAGTCTTCTACCAAAGACAAAACTTATCAATACTCGAGTATGTCAACAAGTTTACTCAAGTGAAGCACTTGAGTGTATCTGGAATAACACTTGAGTCTCTGTTCTTGTTTCACTAAACTATCTTCTATAATATTTCAAATTTACTGTTTAACATATGTTTATACTTGATTATTAATATTATTTCTCAATGCTACTAAACATATTTGTTTATGAGTTTTGGATGACTTAAATCGTGGATTATCTCCAAAAGATCAAAAGCAAAATACAGTGTCCGAACATTAAATGCAATGACAGAAGACAGAGCACACGGAAGCAATCTCAGAGCTGGTTAAATTAATATTGTCTAAAGCATCAATTGTGGCAAAGACAAAATTGACCCAACCTTGAGCAATCACAGAGCCAACCAAAGGGATGTTGTGTGAAAATCTGTTGCAATGAAGCAAATGCGACCGAACCTCAAATTCTTCCATCGACTCCCATTTGTCTCTAACAGATAGCTTAATCACTCAAATAGAAAGTTTGAATACTCACAACAAAAAGCTTAAACCTTCAAAATAGTCATTAATGGTGTTCAACTATAAATACCCTAGCATTCAATAACAGAGCAACCAACTAAGCACACAATCAATTACTGCTCATTTATTGCTCATAAATTTTGTGTGAAATATCTTCTTCTATTAATTGTTCATTATTTATCTACTCTGTGAGAGAGTCTTACAAACAATTTCATTTCTATAAAATCTTAAGGTAGTGAAACCTCGAGTACGGTTGTTAGATTACAACTAGTAAGGGGGGAGTAAGTCCTATTGAGGATTACTTATGTATTGAGGAGCCAAGGACTCGTGGAATCTCTCAGAGACACTCTGGGACTGGATGTAGGTCAAAAAATTAAGGTTGAACTAATAAAATCAATCGTGCATACTTCGATAATATTCTTCTAACTCTTCCTCTTCAATTTGATTTCTTATTAACTTTGGTTTTATTTTTTTAATATCACCCAATTCATCCCCTTCTAGGGTGAAACGTCGGCACTTGCAACTCCTTCCCTCAAGTCTTCTCTCAAGGGTTGTGACTGTTTACGTCTCGTCTTGTGCGAGTGTGAGTATACAATGACTTGTTGAAGCTCAAAGCAAAGATTCTTGGGCCTGACAACAAGGATGATGACGAGGACGACAACAAGGGCGAAGAGAGTAAGGAAGGAAAGCACGGCGTATACTTTAGATATGATAGGAGCTATTTCATAACAGTCAAATCCATCTATTTCACAATGGCCAAATCCATCCTAAGTTCCCTCTCTTTGATCAATAGTGCAATGGCGCTTCTCCTCTCCTACCGCAGTTGAAGAAACTCTTTGTTGAGTGGAAGGACATTTCCTTGCTAGCGTTAAAGGTATGTGAATCCATCAAATGGAACAAAGCACCGCCGCCAGTGAGATCTTACTGTAGGTGGTTGAACAAGAAGACAACAAAGGTTTTGAATTGGAGGTGCAAGAAGAGCAATTCCACGGGCTTCTCAAAGCTCTAGAGGTCTTGAGACTTGAAGCTCCGGAGCAACGACGATGGGAAGGACACTTTCATGTTCTTAACAATTATTTCCAAGAAGCAAGCTAGCTCCTTAGTAGCAAAAAATCCCAAGTTTGTGGTTGTTTCAAAAAAAAAAAAAAAACCTTTCGGCGTCCCTTTTAACTAGTCATCCTGAAATTCTTCTCAGCAAGAATATACTTTTAACTTTAATCCTCACAGCAAGGATCTATTTTGAACTTTAATCTATAAAATTCACTGTTCGTTTTACGTGGGAAATGAACTTTACACAATCATTTTTCATACTAGCATTTAGGTATTTGAGGAAATTTTAACAAAACCAAAAGTTTGATTATTTTGAGTTTCCCGAATTCATTTTTTCTCAACTGATGAAAAACGTTGCCTCTTCTCTACCACTAGCCAAATTTAATTCACTCACATTCACTTTAAAAATACAGAAGAGAGAGAGAGAGAGAGAGAGGTGTGGAGGTGGGGAGGGGAGAGTTTTCGCAAAAGTGTTGGTGAGGGGGAGTAAGAAAATAACGAAACTATTTTCGTAAGAAAATTAAAATAATAAAATGGATGAGTGACGTGTAGGTTACACATAAAAATATTTATTATCAAATTGAAATTAAATGAGGGGTAGCTAGTAAGGTAAATTATTGAATTCTAAAATCTTATTTTATCACATATAACCCCATTTAGAATTTGTTGAATTTAACAACTCAATTTAGAATTTGAATAATTCAACCATTTTTTTTTAGAGATTTCTCTTTTCCTTTTTTCTTATATTCAGTATCAAACAACTTGTTATGTGTAGATACCATTTAACATGTAAATGATATCATTTAAGTTTGAATTTGCATCATTTAAATTTTATTAATACTGTTCATACTATACTTCATATATTTCTCAAATATAATAATTTTTATCATTAGATGAAATATTTACCAAATACAAAAGAATGCATGACAAGAGATTGTCAACCCCTTGTAAAATAACTAAGTTCGGTAAAAAGATTTGCAGTATAAAGAACCTGGATCGTTTCCCACGGAATTGCAGTAGGTTCTAATAGTAATAGAAGTAATGACAGTAAATGATTAGGGGGGAGTTTTTCAAATCGCAATAAAACGAAATTAAAACAGAAACAGTAAATGAAAACAAGAAAAAAACAGATCAAAACAACTAACCCAGAACCAGGGATTCCAGAACCTTCATCAAACGAAATTAATTAAAACACTGAACTCGTGATCGATTTTTGGACAAACTGAAATCTCTGTGTTTGCCCAGATTTCCCTCAACTGAACAATCGTCCAGAATGCTTTCGAAACAGTGGCGTGACACCAAACAATCGCACAATAATCACTTAAACCCAGTTCGAAATATGTCCTTGGGATTAATTGATCTAGATTTTTTATCCAAAAAACCCAATCCGAATCCGGAATCGAATCCGATAAAAGAAGACAAAAACATGTTTAGATGTTAACGATTAAGCGCGAGTTCTCTGGAATATGGAATCCCTAATCCGTGGGTTAATCAGAGAGGTTTAGCCAAGCATAGATGAGTAAAACAGTGAAGAACACGAAGAACATATGAAAGACATTTCAGAGAATTTTAAAAGTCTCTGTTTGATCTTTAAAAGTCTCAAAAACGAAAATACAAATCTGTTTGTAGCCACCCTCTGTCTTAACCTAAAATAGCAAAACGAAATGGGGCTCCAAATCATAAAATATCCAGCCAAAAAAAAAAAAGACTAAAATAACAAATGGGCCTTCACAAAATTCAGGCCCAAATAAAAATCCAGAAAAACGTCTTTGACTTCGACTCTAAGTTTGACCATTCTCTTGACCGAATTTGCCTTTCGAGTCTTCATAACATTTGTAGTCCTTTGAATCATCTGAAATATGAGACAAAAAATGAGACAAATCTGATGTCTGATTCAAAAGTTATGGTTAAAACAATGAAGCATATTAAATCTGGAATTTTTATCATGGAAATGAATTAAATCCAAATAAAAGCCCAAATAAGCATTAAAACCCATTATTTATTAGCTAGTAATCCTAAATTTATTACCCAAAAGATACAAAATAAGTGTGTAAAATATTCAATTATCAATGCTTGTTCTTGTACGTTGATATAAAAAAAGGTAAGAAAAGCCGACCTTCACCACTACTAGAAATATTCATACATGCAACGGAATTTTTCCGTTGCTATTCCGTTGCTAATGATAAAAATTCCGTTGCAGATATATTTTTCGACGGAATTTTCAACAAAATTATTCCATCTAAATATGCTTCGTCGGTAGGCGACGAAATTTCGTTTTCCATTGCAATTTGCAACGGAAAAATTTTCCGTTGAAATTTTCAACGGAATTTTTTCCGTTGTAAGCCACATTTTTCCGTTGATAAAGAAAGAGATAATAAAATATTTATTTAACGAATTCCGTCGAAAATTGCAACGGAAAATAATTCCGTTGAAAAGTTCTTCACAATTTGTAACGGAATATACATATAATTCCATCAAAAATTGCAACGGAAAATAATTTCGTTGAAAACTTTTCACAATTTGCAACGGAATTTAACTAGAATTCCATCAGAAATTGCAACGGAAAATAGTTCCGTTGAAAAGTTCTTCACAATTTGCAATGGAATTTAACTAAAATTCCTTCGGAAATTGCAATGGAAAATAATTCCGTTGAAAAGTTCTTCACAATTTGCAACGGAATTTAACTAGAATTCCGTCAAAAATTGCAACGGAAATATTTTCCGCTGGAAAATTGCTTATCAGTTTGCAACGAAATGCAAGTAGAATTCCGTTGCAAATAATATTATTAATTTTTAAAAAACATTTGTTTCATATGGATAAACATGAGTGTACCTAATAAACATGATAAGTGGATATAAATAATATACATTCAATTATATATATAAATAATATACATAAACGAGTGTACCTAATAAACTTCTCATCAATGAAAAAAAAAATATGATAATGCAAAGTATGAATATGTGATAATATAACCAAGAACTTTTAATATAAAAGAATAGAAGCAACAAGTTCAAATTCTAAATTCTTAACTTCTTCTATGCCTAATAATATCGATGATTTAAGTAACCCAATGTTGAATAAATATAACTAACAAATAAAAAAATATAAGTTCACATAACAAGCTATCTAATGATTTACTGCAGTGGCAAGAACAGGGTATACTCAAAGTTTACAGTAACAAATTACAAAGCTTAAACAATACAAATGCATTTCTCACCAAAGAAATCGTGTGGGTATACAATGATCATACCCTAGTAATATGCATAAGTTCTTAAGCCCTGTCATCTATAGAGAAGAAATAGCCAAACTAAGTACGAGGATCAGGATCAGAGGTGAGACCTTCCCTGCTACATCTCAAATTCTTAAACACCTACTCAATGGGTATGTTCTCCTGCATTCAAGAAAGAAAAAATCAAAATACTGACCAAGCGGAAAAGGAAAAAAAAAAACACCAAGAAGAGAGAATACAGAAATTAGAAGAGCATTTTAACCAAGCTTTGAAATACCTACAGACCTAGAAGAATCAAATCAACTCCAATAACCAACGCACCTCGTTAGCATTCACTCCCTCTAATATTTGAGAACACCAACGAGTAGTCTAACCTACATTGGTATCAATAATATCAGCACTCAAGCAAAAATGGGTAGTACAGAGAGGGTAATAATGAACCAGTAACAAAAACTACAGGGTATGAAAGAATATTTGTGCAGGGTCTTAATTCACTAGTTGGACTTTTTCAATGCAACAAAGGGAAACCGATTATGACGCATTGATGTAAGAGAATAAACAGATCAATAAGAAAATATAATAATATAGGAAAGGCATGAGACATTAGCTCTAGATAAAAATTAACTATGATCCTCCATGAGTTTTATGACTTTGAGAGCTAAAAAGGCAATTAATTAATGCTATGAGGATCCTCCTGCATGTCAATAAAAGTAAATAAATAAATGATCTCTAGTTTATCAGAATTTTGAGTGTACAATCTAGAATATACAATGAAGCGTTAACTAACTTGCATAGCTGAAAGATTAAATTCCTCTGGCACATGCCAAGCTCGATCTTTCTCAAAGGCCGACAAAAGTTCTGGCCCAGACAGCAAGCGATAGAAGTACCTAACCAATAATTGAAAGAAAAAGAAGAAATTCAGTCAATATAGCATGGAAATAGACAACTTAACCAATTACAGCAAGCGATAGAAGTACCTAACCAATTATAAAGTACTTACGTACGCTCTTGTGCTTTATATCTAGCATGGAAATCAGATGGAACACATCGGACATTGATAATTGATAGGGTTAAGGTGCAGATTGGCCAACAAACTTTTACTCTAGGAGCGCCTAACACAAAAAACTTTTAAGTAGACCTTAAATACCAAAAAACTTTTAAGAATATAAAATTAACACAAATCCGTTAAAAGCAAATTGACGCCGTTAAGTTGACTGGATCATCTCTGCTTCAGACTTCAGATCACTCTTTAACCTTGAGCCTTGTAGATGACATTGTGGGTTTGCTGCTGCTTCAATCATTCAAGCGTAGGAGTTTCTCTCACCCTCACTCTTCCCTCAATCTTAAAGTTCAAAGTCGTGGGTATCGCCACTGTAGATCTGAATCTGAACTAGAGAGGGAACCAATAAATGCAATCGGTGAAAGCAGCGAGCCATTCGGAGAATTTGGTGGGGGCTGAATCTGCCGTGGATGATTGTCGTCAGAGCCAAGGTTGAACCCATTGCCGTGATAGAATGTGGTGGGAGCTGCTTCAATCTTTCTTTTTGCTTATTTTGGGTGTAGCTCTTCTTTCAATTCTTTAGATTTAGTCCAAAATGCCTAGAAACCCCCTCTGCTAAGGATTAACTTCTTTAAGCAGGGATGATTAGTCTGATAATAAGCACTTCTTTAACTATTCATCATGAAATGGTGTACGAAGATACTGGAACCTGTTGAGCAAAATTTGTTGATTTCAATGTCCCAGCAGTTTTCAACTTCAGTGATTCAAACTCTAACACCAAAGATCTTGCTACCAGACTCGGCTTTCAACCTCCCCCATCCTATGGCAAATTTTCTTCAAAACCCCTTCTGACAGGTTCTTCAAAACACCAAAACATGTGCCTTTGCCATTCTCACTCCATCATCTCTTTATCTTCAAATCTTATGAAAACTATGAACTTGGATTTTCCTGTGGTTTTCAACTTCGACAATTCTAATTCTGATATTGGTGCCCTTATTGCCGCTAGCATTGAGAGTCTATATCCTACCAATGGATAAACTCACTTCAAAGTACCGTCTGAGTCAGAGATACTCTGATAGCCATCTCATCATTGATTTCCTCTGCAATATTCTGATAAATGATCACTCTGCTAGAACCTTACTTGCCCTGTTTTCATAGAGTTTCATGTGTTTCTGGTTTAATTTTGCAGTGAATGCGATGGATATACCAAAGCTCTGATCCACAGGGCTCAAGATTAAAGAGCGATCTGAAGTCCGAGCGAGGGAAGAGATATGATGGTTAAATTTTGCTGATACGTGTATGCCAGATCTGTAACAATTCCAGTCAAAGCAACGGATGTTAATTTGTATTTAACAGGTTTGTGCTAATTTTATATTTTTAAAAGTTTTTTTGTATTTAAGGTCCACTCAAAAGTTTTTTGTGTTAGGCGCTCCTGGACTAAAAGTTTGTTGGCTAATTTGCACTTTAACCCTAACTGATATGTCACCTTCATTCTTCTACAATTTTCTCAAATTGAAAGAGAAATGTTTCAGGAATTTGAGTATAGACAATATAGCACAGACCTAATTAACATTAGCTTAAAATGAAATAAAACTAAAGATTTAATATTTCAAAATTATAACATTAAATATTCAAACATGATATGGTGTTAGTAATAAAGTCTATGCACAGGATCATATAAGAACACATCCTATTCTGACTACCTTTTAACAAAGAAAGAAGTCCATTGTGCATTGCTTGCAATTGGAATTTAAAACCATCTTTAAGAAATGGTTCACGGCTCTTCTAACTACCGCAGGTTCATGAGGTAGCAACTGCCCTTTCATTAAAACAGGAAAAAAAAAGTATTAATGCTTTACCAGGCTTTCGTTTACTTATGCGCTCAATATCCACATGACAAACATTTGACAAACATTTGGCAGGGCATGTACAACAGCATCCTGAAGTTATTGCAAAATGAACAAACATATATGCTCAAATACTAGATTCAACAACATATCCCTAAGTGCAAGGGCATAACAAATTATTGCATACAAATACAGTTATACAAATAGACAGACAACCGGGAATGCTCTTATGTTGTCATACAAATATCACTAGCCAATAACATGAATTTATATTAAAATTTTTAATATAAGCAAGCCCACCAAAAATCTAGTTATACACAATATACCAAAACATGTAGGTTGGTTGAACAGAGCTAAAACTCTTAGCATTTCACTAGTTAAATAAAACACAAAGCAACCAGAGTGGATCAGCGCCGAACAAATTCATAACTTCCTTGGTAAATACATAACTTCATTGTTAGCTTATTGTAATGCATTATCCGAAAAATGGTTGAAAGCCCAAGCTAAGCGCCTTAGCTCCCTCAACAAGGAACTAAGGTCGCCTAACCAGGACCTCTTCTGCTTTAGACATGCCATTTTGAGCCTTTAACTTCACTGAAATGGCTTAAAGGAAAATTACCCCTTTTTATTTTGACATTGACATTAATAATATTGCCACCACCCCACAAACAATCTTAGTATCAATTTAGCAAAGGAAATTTATAAGCAGCATCTACCCATTATTTATCAACCCCTAAAACATGCTCTGGTATAACCAAAATGATAAAGTAGATTTTTCTCGAAGTTCAAATAGTACTCAAAAGCTTCATTTTGCCTTCTAGACGAAGGTACCCAGCAGCGAAAAAGTTAATGACAAGTAAATCATCATACCTCTATAACACCACGACTGTACTGAAGAAAGGGCAGCAGCACAAAGTTACCTTCTGGGTTGTATCTAGCTTTCGATTGAGGTGGCCCAAAGACGAAGGAGACAGTTCGAAACCTACCAAATAGATTCAGAAATCCGCCGTCGACTTCGCGTTCAACGTCCATCGTCGTCGTCGCCTTCCTCTACCCCGTCCGCCGTCGACTTTACCGTGACAAAGCCAACTGAAGAGATTGAGAGTTGAGAGCACCCGAAGCTACCCGAAGTGAATCTAAGAAAGAGAAGCAGATGGTAGAGACGAGGGAACAGAGAAGGTGAAGAAAGAAAAACCTAAATTATATTCAGTGGAAATTGTCAACGCAAAGTTATTCACAATCAACGGAATATACGTATAATTTTGTTGAAAATTGTAACGGAAAAAAATTCCGTTGCAAACCTCTTCATAATTCGAGCTTGAGAAGTTTTTTACAATTTGCAACGGAAAAAATTTTGTTGTAAGTCTCTTCACAATTTAACCTTAAAAAATTCTTCACAATTTGCAACGGAAAAAAATTCCGTTGCAAACCTCTTCACAATTTGCAATGGAATATACATATAATTCCATTGAAAATTGCAACGGAAAAAAATTCTATTGCAAACCTCTTCACAATTCGAGCTTGAGAAGTTCTTCACAATTTGCAACGGAAAATAATTATGTTACAAACCTCTTCACAATTTGCAACGGAATATACATATAATTCCGTTGAAAATTGCAACAGAAAAAAATTCCATTGCAAACCTCTTCACAATTCGAGCTTGAGAAGTTCTTCACAATTTGCAACGAAAAAATTCCGTTGCAAACCTCTTCACAATTTGACCTTAAAAAGCTCTTCACAATTTGCAACGGAAAAAAATTCTGTTACAAACCTCTTCACAATTCGAGCTTAAGAAGTTCTTCACAATTTGCAACGGAAAATAATTCCGTTGCAAACCTCCTCACAATTTGCAACGGAAAAATAATTCTGTTGCAATTTTCAACAGAATTTTATTTTCCATTGCAATTTTCGTAATGTATTATAACACTTTTCAACGGAATTATTTTCCGTTGCAATTTTCGATAGAATTCTAGTTAAATTCCGTTGCAATTTTCAACGGAACATTTCTCCGTCTCTAATACCGACGGAATTTAATTTCCGTCAAAAAGTCCATTGCTATTTTCAACGGAATATTTTCCGTTGATAAATTCCATCAATAATACAGCCTTTTCTAGTAGTGAAAAAAAAAAAAAAGAAGCTCTACCTTAATTAAGGTAGAGCTTCTTTTTTTTTTCCCTGAAGAGCCTCAACTCATATTTTTCCGCTCTCAACCTTTAATTGACAAGTGTCATGAGTTAAATATATTTTAAAGGTTTAAAAAAAAAAGGATATATAATACTAGTATGTAATGTTTATAAAAAATATATATATATGAAGTGGTAAAAATATTGAATCACAGTAGGAGGTTCGTTAGTATGCTAACAAAACAAACTGCGTTGATGGTTTATGTAGTTAACGCTGTGTGATATTTAAGTTTACAATTATTGGAAACCACTACTGTATTTCGTTATATAGAGTATTATTGTACTAATACATTATTCTATATGACATATATTTTTCGTCATAGAAAAGGCCACATCAATTCTATTTAATTAATTTTTTTATACATGGTCCTTGTACTCGAAAGGTTTGTTCTTGTTCAAGGAACAAAAACCCTGACAGAAAAGAAGAGAACATCTCATGAGTCCTGCGTTGGGAAGATCAATTACTCCTCCATCATTAATTGTAAGGTATATTTACTTAATTTGATTAAATAAAAAAATTAGTTAAGTTAGTTAATATGATATATATTATCTAGAATACCATATTCATCCTCCTTAATTCCTCAATTCCCTCTCATCCTTCATTATTGTTGAGAGCGTATCTATGAGAATAAATTAGAAAGATTGATAAACATGAAAACTATGTTTTATAATTATAACTAAAATCAGCTCCCCAAATATATCTTATATTAAAAAATGGAGGGAGTACATTAAAAATAGAGATATTATAAGGCTTTGGACTCCCACCTTGGTATGTTGGTGGTCAAAATTGAAGATGGTAGAAGCCAAACCAGGAGAGCAACCATAGATGGAGAGGACAAAGAAGCCATGAGAAGAAGAGGCTAAGGATGTAGGTGGCCCATTCAACACCCAGATAGGTGTGAACCACTTGGTGTTTCTATTCATATTGACTTGTGGCACGACCTTGAGATATCACTACTGGAAAATATAAAATTTGTGACGGACTTTACGGCGGAATAAAATTCCGTTGCAAAATTGATCAAAATTGCAACGGACAGGAAAAACCGTCGCAATTTAGGAGAATTTGCGGCGGAAATTAGATTTCCGCCGCAAATTGCGGCGGAACTATGTGTTCCGTCTCAAGTTTTTGCGGCGGAACACTCAGGTTCCGTCGCAAAACTGTTGATGGGAAGGCTCCACCGACAATTTGCGGCGGAATTCACATTTCCGTCGCAATTTGCGGCGGAAATGTGAATTCAGTCGCAAATTGCGGCGGAACTCAAAGTTCCGCCGCAAAAACTTTGCGGCAGAAATTAGATTTTCACCGCAATTTGCGGCGGAATTCGAATTTCTCTCGCAATTTGCGGCAGAATTCAAATTTCCCTCGCAAATTGCGGCGGAAATATTTATTCCGCCGCAAAGTGTTTTTAAAATCCTCACCCCCCTTCTCATTTTCATTTCTCCGTCATTTCTCTCTTGTCCTTGCGTCTTCGTTCTTCCTCCACGGCCACGATTTTATTCTTCCGTCGTGTTGCTCCTTGCATCTGCCTTCTTCCTCCACGACCAATCTCCAATCCAAGCACACCTGTGAGCCGTCCCTTCTCTTCTTTCTCCACCTCAAGATATCCTTCAAGAGGTATGTGTTCCTTCAAGACAAACACCGTTTATTTTTATTTTTAAATTTTGGGAAGCCAACAGTACATATGTGTGAAGAAAGTGATTTATTTAGATATGGTTCCTGTTGGTTCTTTGTCTATGTGGATGGCTGGATGATATAGGTTTGTTAATATTAAAGGATATAGTAATATAGGGAATATTTAAAGTGGTTGTTGATTTAAGAGGACTTTGTTAGTGGGTTTTTTTTTTTTTTTTTTGCTTAGGAAAATATGTGTAGTTATTGTAGTGGGTTTGAATGCATATGTTATTTCATACTTAATTATCTTGAGACATGTTTTGTTGAAAAATAAAGTTCTTTTAAAACTTTGAGACATGTGAATATTATAGTTTCTTTTAAATTATTGTTGTAGGTTACATGCAAATATTTGAATTCAGAATAAATATTTTATTGAAGGGCAATGGTACGGGGCTGCCTCCTAGTGGTGACGACGACACTAGTGGTGACGATAACCAGACTGTTGCTATTTGGAGTGTTTTTAGTTTATTTTGGAACATTATATTTGTAATATTTTGTTTTTGCAATGTAAACTCGTAATATTTTGGAACATTATATTTTATTTTTTTGATATACAATTTAATTTATTTTTTACATTTTTTTTATTTTTTCGGATTTTTTTAATTTTTTTTAAATAATTGGAAATTTTGTTTTCCCTCACAAATTGGCAGATTTTGTGAGGGAAATCACATTTCCCTCGCAAATTGCGAGGGAAAATATTTCCCTCGCAAATTGTGAGAGAAATTTGATTTCCCTCGCAAAATTCGAGATTCTGCGAGGGAAAATTTTTCCGCCACAAAATTTGAATTTGCGAGGGAAAATACATTTTTTTCGTCGCAAAACTGATTTGTGAGGGCTTTTTTTGCGACGGACACTTTTCCGCCGCAAAATTATTTTGCGACGGAAAATGCTTATTTTGCGACGGAAAAATTCCGTCGCAAAAAATGAATTTTCTAGTAGTGTATAAAGATTCGCCCTTTAAAATTCTAAACCCAGATGTTTCCAAAAGACTCTCATCAACAAAGTATAACAATCATCACAATGAAGTTTCCTCCTTTTGTGACAACTGTTTGGTCTGAGTGAGTTCCTTTGGATTTTTCATTTGCTGAAGCCACCTCATCGTGCTCTTCATCATGCATGCAAGATGACACCTTACGGATTTTTCTTTTGCACTTCGTGTATATATCCATTATCTTCTGCCACCTCATGAGTAATTGCATATACACAGACACGTAGCATCTTAATTTCTTTATATCTAAGGTTACACACACACACATCTATCCATAATCCATCCTTCTGTACGTACGTAAAGCAAGATGTCAATAATCCCTCCCGAGTCACCATGGAGAGGGGCTGCAGCAGCCTATGCACAGCCTCTGGATCAAGCTCGGCTTTTGCAAGTTCAGGCTTTGGTGGAACATGTTTACTATATGAATTGTGGCCCTCTTGGAAACCCTCGTTTGGATGATATCATATACAGAAGCAGCGATGATGAGCAAGATACTAGGAGGCTTGTGTTTCGTTGGGACATAGCTCCTTACGAACATGTCTTTGCTAATGGATTTAAAGCAAAGCGTGAAGATAACACCCATGAGACCACTTTCTTCAGTTTGTATGACTATGTACATAATGCTTCAGGTAGGCCTCTCAAGTCCCACATTGATTATATTTAGTTTGACATTAAATCAAAGGTACTATCTCTAGTCGATATATTTAGAAAGTTGATATTAATTATAAATATAAGACATATTTTTAATATTTTTCTAATTTACCCTTACTGGAGTTATCTCAATAATAATTAAAGAAGAGGGGGAATGAGAGAACTAAGAAAGATAGTTAGATAGGTATTTTAGAAAATACATATCATATAAACTAATTTAATCTAATCTAATTAGATAAATATATATTATATTAAGAACTAACAGAGAGTATATAAAAAGATGAGGGATGTCGTATCAATTAACTTAAGTTATTTTGATAAAATGGCAACCTTAACCTATACCTATATATAAAAGTTTCAACAATAACACCGTTGGAACCAATCACTTCAACTTGTATGACTATGTCCATAATGCTGCAGGGAGGCCTCTTGAGTCAACTCGGCCTGCAACTCATGCCTTCATTAGCACAACACTTGATAGTAGCTGGCATCCAAATCCAAAGAACCTCAAAGGGGAACAATCCATGGGTGTGTATCGTTACGAGATCGATGCTCCTGGTGGTATTTGGGTTTCTCAGACTCTAAGTGATCTATACCAATACCCTTCTCTGGACGAAGTTTGCTTTAGTAGTGCCATTGCACCTCAATACATTCGCTCTGCTCAATTGTACATCGTCACACGTGAATCTGGATCGAGGTAATAATTAGTTTTAGTTAAATTCATCAACCTTTCAAGAGGAAATTATTTATTATTTGCGTGTATTTTGAAATATATAAATTAATGGTCCCAAGCCATTATGAGTAATGCATTGTACTCCTAGGGTACTGCATGTGGGATATAATTGAAGAGTTTATCTTAATCTTAAAAGTAAGACATATCTCCCATATTTATTGTTTTGTAAATTATATACATTTATTGATATTCTTTTAATAATAATTAAGTACAACAATAATTCAGTAATGCCTCCGTGTATATCCGATAAAGTGAATAGCACACTGTAGAGAAATTTATTAATGCCACACACAAAGAAATTATATCGTCTCTTTAATAAATAATTTTAAGCATTTTTTAAAAATATTTTTTTTCCTGTAGGTACCCCTTCAAAGTGATTGAATTTTTTCTCTGAAAAATAAACTAGAAAATTTCAAACTGATTTTTTTTTTCCCGTTACAACAAAAACATTAAGCTTCCATTTGTATTTTACCCAATCAAATAGATGATCACTTAATAGAAAAAATTCAACTCTAAAAATAAACCAAGAAAGAAAAGGGGAACAAATGAAATTCTATACATTAAAAAATGCACTGACTTAGAGTAGTTAGATGGTAGGATTATCTATGAGATGTCTATCAGTGTTGATGAGTCCAATGTAAAAAATTGCTTATTAGTTAATCAGACAAGTCTACATTTTAATGGCACTTTTTTTGTTTTTAAACAAGGGTACTTTAGGGGGGAAATGTTATATTTATTATAATTAATTAACTAACTTAACCACATTCTCCCATCTAATCAAATTAGTTATATGGTTCTTAAATTAAGGGTCATATAAGTATGTTGTGTTTGGGTGCTCATCACTTAGTGATTAGCACCAAATTTGAACCATTCAACAGTACAGATGTAGATTTAAATTTGGACATTTGAAACTATAGTTGGACCAAGCATATCTCATCGTAGTTATTGTGAGCACCAAAACTGCTTCTACTTATTTACTTGAGCTTTTGTTTTGCAGGTATCCAAGATGTGAGAGAGCTGATGACAGAATATTGTTAAATGCCAACTTTAATCCCCTTCCGGATAACAAGCTTGAACTTTGGTTGCCTGTAGTTGACTACAAAGATGAAACTTTTGGACGTAGGGAACTGGAAAAGATTATAATTTATACAACACCATCGGATCATGGGGAAGACAGAAAGCAAGTTGTCTCAGATGACATTGTTGATTGGTATGTAAATCGCGTAGAAGATGTAGAGAGCTATGTAAATGCTGCATTCCGTGCACATAGTACCAATGAAGCCTATTTATTCATGAAAAATGAGTATGTGCTAGTGAATTATGCTCCAGGAACAACACATGACAAGATTATAAATGGCCCACTTTTGATTTGTGATGGGTTTCGATCGCTTGCTGGTACAGTTTTTGGAGAATATGGAATAGATTGTGCGTTTGACACTGATGGCACAGAAGCATTCATTTTTTGTGGCAAACTATGTGCCTACATAGACTATGCTCCTGGAACCACAGATGACAAGATACTACATGGTCCTATCACAATCTCTTCCATGTTTCCTTTCTTCAAGGGTACAGTTTTTGAGAATGGCATTGATGCTGCAATTAGGGCAACTGTAAGCAATGAAGCTTACTTATTCAAAGGCGACCAATATGCTCATATAAACTATAGTTTGAAGACGAAAATTGCCTTTCATCACATTAACGAAGGATTTCATGGTTTGAAAGGGACTATCTTTCAGAGTGGAATAAAAGCAGCTTTTGCATCTCACAGGAAAGATGAAGCTTACATTTTTAAACAAGAGAAATATGCAATCATCAATTTTTCCTCACTAGGTTCAGCTGCTGGTGTGAAGAAAATTGTCGACTATTGGCCCTCTCTTAGACCAATATTGCCTCGCAAAAATCGTGGCCTTGAAGAATATAATCACCGCGATCAACACAACCGAGACCAAGATGATCTTTAAGAGGCTATAAAAACTTGCTTTATATATATATATATATATATATATATATATATATATATATAAAGGTAATACAAACTTCTACTGATGATCTATTTGTTTTCTACTTCTTAGTGTAACACGTGTGTGTGTGTGTTGGCATTATTGTTGACGTGGTGTTTTTTGCAGGTTTCACATTAAGCATCGTGCTGTTTGGATACGTATTCTGTTAATAAGCCACATGTTCTTGGGCTGAAGACAACTCACTCAAACTGTTTTGGAAGCATTCCCCCTATTTTGTTTGCAAAACGAAGCTTTGTGTGCACTGTCTATCTTGGGTCCTTTGGTTTCTTATGGCAGTACTATTGTTAATGCTTGTTACTCTCATGTTTTAGTATGTGTTGATGATCGTGTCATGTGGTCACTTCTTGGTTTAAGCTTTCAGGTTTGCACTTTTGTGTGTTTTGTTTAATAAAATGCATTTGCTGTATTATCAAAAACAAAATAAATTGAATCGAGTGGCTAAGATGAGACCCCATTTGGTTGACAAATATTACATAAATAACCTAAATTGAAAGGCTTTTTCTTTAAATTCCTCCTTATTTAACTATTTAGTCACCTCAAAGCTCAGACCAAAATAAACCAAATTATGCAGAGTGTGGGGAACAACTCAGGTTGTATTCTCTTAAGGATCCTTTATTTGATTCATAATATTACTAAACATCAAAAATATGAAATTGACTAGGGAAAATGGGTTTGGGTTTTCAAAACTACAATCCCCTATGATCAATGGACTGAAATAAATCCTAAGCTACTGTTTTTTTTTGTATTTTCTTTATAAGAAAAGGAATGTATTATGAAAATTAGTATGTAATGTATGATGATCAGCCTCTTGAAAATGAAATTTTTGCTATCCTTGTTCCTCCAGGAGATTAATGCTCTAACAAGAGACATCAATGGAATGATCAAATGACACTCAATGGTAAGCCCAATTCAATAATATGATCCACACCGACAATACCACCTCATTGAGCTTAACAAAGGAAACATATATATATATATATATATATATATATATTCAAGCTACAAGATCTAAGCCAAGTCTCAAATGTCAATCCAACAAAGCTAACCAAAAAGGAAACTTAGTCTCAACGATATAAAACAATATCCCTAGAACTAAGAAATCCAAATACAAAGAGAGAAAACATATTAACTAAAATAAACTCCCCTATTTAAGCTTTGGAACTCAAGCCTGGATCCACCTTTAAGAGGAAGAACTTCAACCACTCATAGTTAGAAATAAAATATATTTAGGATATTCTTTACTATATTATATAATAGAATAATGTTGTGTATTCTAGATGGTCCTATTGTGGACACCTGTCATTGTTTCATTGGTTTACTATGTCTATATAAAGAATTATGGTGGATCAAGCTATTCATTGGAGCTTGACCTAATTTTCCTAAAAGTCTATCTTGGTATCAGAGCACTAAAAGCTAGAAATGGCATCTCCTGGGAATTCCTCAACCCAATTAGAATCCACCACCCTTCCTCTTTTATCTGAAAACCCTAACCCTATTTCTTCCATTAGCCACAATACCTAGTCTACTGTCACTATAGTTCACCCTACGTCACTGTCATCCAGTCAAGGCTTGCCAACTGCTTTTTCACTCCATCAATTTCAGCCACCAACTTCATTCTCCCATTTCCCATTTCCTTCTTATCCTCCATTTCCGTCATTTGATCCAAGTTTTCTTTGACACCCAGCCTCCGCAACATACACCTATGCCACTCATCTTCAACCTTCGCCCTCATCTATTCCTCCGCCGCCATCATCCACTCAATCTGCATCTGTTTTCTCATCAACAGTAACACCACCTCTCTCGACCTACTACCCATCTCACACTCCCTCACCGTCGACCTTTGCACACTTCAACCAAAGTCAACCTTCAACCTTTCCTCTTTTCAGTCAGCCACAGTTTCCCAGTGCTCCAATGCTTCACCGTGGTCCTCAAGCTCCACTTCGATCCACTCCTATGTTAAGTTCATTAAACCAGGGGAATCCCATCAAGTTGGACGGTACTAATTTTCTCACCTAGGAGTCCACCAACATGTTGATAATCAGAGGCCATCGGCTTAATGGTCACATTCTTGGAACACAGTCAGTTCCTCCAGAGTATATATTTGACTCT
Organism: Acacia confusa; assembly: GCA_037074495.1. Classification (NCBI taxonomy): domain Eukaryota; kingdom Viridiplantae; phylum Streptophyta; class Magnoliopsida; order Fabales; family Fabaceae; genus Acacia; species Acacia confusa. Next base: position 30,337,259 of record CM073509.1, on the reverse strand, counting down.
GCTGATCAGGTATGACCGAACCCAGTTTATGAAGATTGGCTCGCCACTGACCAAATTCTACTTAGGTGGCTTTTTAGCACGATGACTGTTGAAATTGCAAGCCAAATGACAGGCTGCAAGACGTCCTCCTCTCTATGGAAGGCAGTCATCGAATACGTGGGCTCCAACACTAAATCTCGTATCACCTTCTTGAAGAGTGAATTTCAACAACTCAAGAAAGGTGGCCTGAAGATGAAAGATTATCTGGCTCGCATGAAGTCTATTTCTGACAACTTGACACTCGCTGGTTGTCGGCTCTCTCTCACAGACCTCATTACACAAACACTTGCTATTAGACACAGAGTATACTCCAATTGTTGTCCTGTTGTCTGAAAAAGATAATTTATCCTGGTCTGATTTGCACTCCAAATTGCTTACCTATGAATCATGGCTAGAGCAATTAAATACCACCACTACTACTAATATGACCCAATCATTCTCTGGGCTTACTCTTCATGCTCCCAGTCAACCAAATCGAGAGAGAGGCCGTGGTGGAAGGAGAGGCAGAGGACGGTCAAATAGAGGAGGCAGAGGAAACATGTTTCAATTAAAGGGGGACAGACCATAGTGTTACTTATGTGATAAACCTGGTCATGAAGTAGCTAATTGTTTTAAACGATTCAATAAGAGTTTCAAACCTCCCACACACAAAATTGAACATGCTTCTACTCATGTGACTACTTCAGAAACAGTTGCTGGCCCTACTTGGTATCTGGACACAAGTGCCACCCATCATGTCACTAATTCCTCATATGATGTTGGATCAATTAAGAATTCAGGTATTAATTCCATTTCTATTGGTAATGGCTCTTCTGTCCATGTGGTTGGTTCTGGTAATGCTAAATTAGTATGTGATAACTCTGCTGGACTGAAAACTCTGGATTTGAATAATTTTCTTGTTGCTCCTAAAATGTTGAAGAAACTGATTAGTGGCTATCGATTGACTAAAGACAATAGTCACATTTCTGTTGAAATTAACTCTCATGGTTGCTTTGTGAAGGACAAGAGTCTGCCTAGTGTCTTGCTGAAAGGAAAAACCACAAAAGGACCAACTCCAGGCCTCTATCGGATTGAGAATTCAGTTGTTCCAGTGAAGAAGAATCTTGCTGCTAGTTTTGTTTCTGTTGGGAATAGTTTAATTCAGTCAAATAGGAATTTATCTTTTTCTGAATCTTGGCATCAGAGACTAGGACATCCTAGTAAAGTTATTTTACAAAGAGTACTTATGGATTGTAATCTCTCACAACCATCTAATGAGAATTTTCAGTTTTGTGACTCTTGTCAATTGGGTAAATCCCACCAACTCTCTTTCTCTACCAGTAATTCCCGTGCATCATGTGTTCTAGATCTAATTCATACAGATTTATAGGGGCCTTCCCCAATCAAATCAGTTGGAGGTTACAGTTTTTATATTAGTTTCCTTGATGATCATAGTAGACATACATGGATCTATCCTCTGAAATCTAAAGGGGATGCCTTAGCTGCTTTCAAAGTGTTTAAGAAGATGGTTGAGAATATTTTTGAACGAAAAATCAAAGTCCTCCATAGTGATTGGGGAGGTGAATTCAGAAGTTTTCAGAGTTTCCTTGATGAAAATGGAATTGTTTTTAGACACTCTTGTCCTCACACACAGCACAAAATGGTAGAGTTGAAAGAAAGCATCGTCATATTGTTGAGACAGGTTTGACACTTCTTACTCATGATTCCATGCCTACTTATTACTGGTGGGAGGCATTCTCCACTGTTGTTTATCTAATCAACAGATTGCCAACATCTGTATTGCAAAACAGATCCCCTTTTGAAGTTCTTTTTGGGAAGAAACTAGATTACATCAATTTAAAAATTTTTGGATGTGCTTGTTTCCCTTGTCTACGTCCTTACAATCATAATAAACTTCAATATCATAGCACTAAGTGCACTTTTCTAGGTTATAGTGTCTCTCACAAAGGTTTCAAATGTCTAAGCTCCACTAGCAGGGTCTATATCTCACGTCATGTTGTTTTCATTGAGACTGATTATCCTTTTGCTAATGGTTTCTTGTGCTTACAGAAACAACCAGCTGCTGAAATAGTTAGTATCTCTAGCATCTCTCCTTTCATCCATGAAGAAACACCCAGCACGCCTCCGTCATCTCATGTTCTGAATCCAAATCCACTTCAGATGCTTCTTCAGCCTCTCCCATTCATCCATCAGCTACATCACCTCAGCCCCCATCTCACTGTCCAAACTCATCTGATTCACAGTATCCGACCACAATCAACCCAGTCTCTCCTACTCCAGTATCAACCAATCCTATTCCTTCACCTTCTCCCATACCTACCCTCTCTCTCACTCCTTCATCAGATATTCCATCAACTACTATTTCAACTATACCACAGTCACCACAATGCCTACCTTCTCACCCCATGATAACCTGGAGCAAACTAGGAATCACCAAACCCAAGTTTCCCTATGTTGGTTTAACCATTGCACCGAATTCTGTTCCTCAAACAGCAAAACAAGCTTTAACCTTACCTCTTTGGAAACAAGCCATGGTTGAAGAATTCCTTGCACTTCAAAGGAATAAAACCTAGACCCTTGTTCCTAGACTCAAGACATATAATGTTGTTGACAATAAATGAATTTTTAAATCCAAATTTAATTCTAATGGAACCTTAGCCAAACGAAAAGCAAGAATTGTTGCCAAGGGATTTCAACAAAGTGAAGGTATTGATTTCTATAAGACTTTCAGTCCAGTAATTAAAGCTTCTTCTATTAGGATTGTTTTGACTCTAGCTGTTTCCTTTAATTGGGAAATAAAGCAACTTGACATCAACAATGCTTTTCTCAACGGTTTTCTCTCTGAACCTGTGTACATGAAGCAACCAGAGGGGTTTGTTGATTCTGCTAAACCTGATTATGTGTGTAAACTGTCTAAAGCCCTCTATGGACTAAAACAAGCTCCAAGGGCATAGTTTGAACGCTTACGTACTGTCTTAGTTGGTTGGGGTTTCACAAATTCAAGAAGTGACATATCTCTTTTTGTATATTTAGATAAGACTCAGATTTTATTGATTCTAATCTATGTGGATGACATACTTATGACTGGTAGCAACCCCTATAGCCTTAAATGTTTTGCTACCAAATTGCATTCTATTTTCTCTTTGAAGGATCTCGGTCCTCTCCACTATTTTCTTGGGATTGAGGCACAAAGAGACTCCACTGGATTGTATTTGACACAAGGGAAATATATATGTGATCTATTAGACAGATTTCACATGACTAATGCTTCACCTTGTTCTACTCCCATGGCTACTCATAAATCATTGTTGGCACATTCAGGTGAACTTCTTTCTAATCCTACTAAATACAAAAGTGCAGTAGGTGCCCTTCAATATTTGTGCAACACACGGCCTGATATAAGTTTTAGTGTTGGAAAATTGAGTCAATTTTTAGCTCAACCGACCACTGATCATTGGAAAGCCATGAAGAGGGTCCTACGGTACTTGAGAGGTACAATCCACTATGGAATACATGTGAAGCCAACAAAGTTACTTGATCTCTCTGCATACTCAGATGCAGATTGGGCTTCATGCCCGCATGATAGGCGATCTGTTGGGGGATATTGCGTCTTTCTAGGCAATTCTCTTGTTACTTGGTCATCCAAAAAGCAATCCGTTGTCTCTCGCTCCAACTGTGAATCTGAGTATAGGTCTCTGTCCAATACAGCATCTGAATTGAATTGGATTAAGTCTCTACTGTCTGAACTTAGTTTGAAATTGAAGCAAGTTCCCACCATATGTTGTGATAACACCAGTGCTGCTGCCTTAGCCTCCAATCCGGTGCATCATGCAAGAACAAAGCACATTGAAATCGATGTGCACTTTGTGAGAGATCAAGTCTTGTCTAAAGCTTTGAAGGTTTGCTATGTGCCAACTGAATATCAGGTTGCAGACTACCTTACTAGACCTTTGCACAAGACCAGGTTCTGTTTTCTTAGAGACAAGTTAGGAGTTACAGTAGCTCCAACTAAAAGACACCAGCAAGATCTTACATTGATCAGACGCAGGAGGAAAAAGGAGGTTCAAAGTGAAGGAGGGAGTTAGAAATAAAATATATTTAGAATATTCTTTACTGTATTATACAATAGAATAATGTTGTGTATTCTAGATGGTCCTATTGTGGACACTTGTCATTGTTTCATTGGTTTACTATGTCTATATAAAGAATTATGGTGGCTCAAGCTATTCATTGGAGCTTGACCTAATTTTCCTAAAAGTCTATCTCTCATGGGTTCGGTCACAATTAAACCGAAGAGCACCTACAGATTAGTCACAGCTAATGTTGTTGTGTGTGCATGACTATGGTTGGAGTTGGAGATCAATGAGGAGAAATGGATTGGAAATTGAGTGAAGGAATGTGTCGGCTTCCTCAATGGAATGGAGAAGAGAAAGTTTAAATACATATGAATTTGCCCTAAATTTCTATACAAATACACTGTTTTCTGTGTTGCTACTTTTTCATATTTCTGAAATTTAGTTATCAAACTATCATTAATTCTTGTACCAAAATGTTATTTTAAGATTTAATCCAAATTCTTTAAGCACCTATAATTTATACCAATCAAGCCAACATCAAATCTTCTCAAGAATCAATGATTTTTTTTTTTTGGTTTTTTTGTCAAAACAAAAATCAATGATTAAGAATGATTACAATAATCATAATTTTACCATGTTAACATTATTTTCATGTAATCACTCATTAATCCAAATTAAACACAAGTAATGCAATTTTTCCCAAATAACAAAATAAAATAACCAAATATGATTTGGAGGACTAAATTAAAATTAAGTTTTATCAAATCCCTCACACTTAAAATTTTGTACTCCTAAATAAAGGAAATTGAGTACATAATGAGCGTTAACACAAATGGGAAACTCAACATATTCAAAGTAAGAGAGCAAAATTGGCATTGAAGCGATTCTTCAAACAAGCAACATTAGTGATACAAGTTAATGAAGAAGGGATTAATATTGCCCGGAAATTTTTCTTGGCTTGATATTGCCCTTATTTATAAAACTAATTTAGGAAAAAAAATGAATTGAATGGCATAAAGACTAGCTATATAATTATATTTAACCAACTAACGGGTAAACTTAATTGAAATAATAGGCAAAGTGAAATTGTTATGAATTGGAAACTCCTAAAACAATATAACTTTGAGTAAAAACTTCCGAAGCAATTTTGCACGTAAATCCAAAGCAAAAATGACGTAGATGACCCGTGAACCTTCCAGCTTGACATATTTGGTCAACAAACTGTCAACCTTAACTTGGGTAATAGCCGGGGGCAAAATTGCTACGATATGCAAATTTTCGAGTGACATTACTCCAAAAGAAACTTTTGGGGCAAATTTGAACCTTAACCTTATTCATTATTATGTAGATTTTGTACTCTTAGGGTAGAATGTATATCAAATATGGGTAAAATTAAAAATTGAGATTTTTCTTAGTCCTGATAAAACATGTTAGAAGTGACTTATAAATAAGAGCATATGAGTATATTTGCACAACAAACTTTATTCTATATTTAGCACCGGAGGTCGTAGTAATTTACTCATTATTTTATTATTTTATTGTTCAAGCTTAGAACTCCATGCTATATTCATAGAAGTGGCATGGAATTCAAATGACTTGATAGATAGTTTTGTTCTAAGTTGGGGTATTTTAGTACTTTCATCTCCATTTTGAATTTTAAATATTCATGAGTACTTTTATACTTCTAAAAAATAGATGATGTTCGACACACTTGGATAAAAATTTATAGCTATTTTAACCGTTTTTGAGTTAGGGCATTTACCCATTCCATAAAAATGCCATTGGTCTCACTACAAAATGTAACCTACATAAGCTTCACCTAGTGAAGCTGTCATTATTTTCCTCTGATTTTTTTTGTTATTATTTTACACCCAATAACGAGTTTGGACATTTTTGCACATAATATAAATTCACGAGTATTTTTGCACTATAACTTTAATGTGAATCTAGAGCATCTCCAAGTCACTTTAGACTCTATCCAGCCAGAAACATTAAAGCCCTAAAGTGTACCTTACCCTTTTAAAACTAATTAATTTGACAAAAATTATATATTTTTTTTCTATTTAAAAATCAAAAGATAATTTTTTTATACAAAAAGAAGATAATAATTATGAAATACAATATGATAAATTGAAGAGAAAAAAAAAGAAACAAATTATACGTTATCTGACGCCATCAAGACTAAATATTATTAACGACGTTAAGTCAGGGATGGGAGTATTTTCCCCAAAATCTGCACTACTGAATAGAAAATTTTAGGGCAAAAAAGGCTAATGAGTGAGAACATATAAGATGAAGCCATGACTAAAATATAGTCTTCCGAACATACTGAAGCTACCATTTACATGCTAAAATAGCATCAACAATTGAATAACACAGTTGAGACAGTCAACCGAAAGCTTACTCCTAAAAGGGTCAAACAAAAACACCTAAAGGTGAGAAAATTTTGTGCAAAAATTTTAAACCAAGCTATCGTTGCTGCCTCAACTGTGCGTTTCACATCAGCATGTCATCAAAGGAAATATCATATGTACAAACAGATAATAGATTAAGAGGCTTTTTCATCATCATTTGTTGGAGTTGGAGGGGGATTCTGTTCGTTTGTTGGAGTTGGAGGGGGATTGTTCTGTTCCTTCCTCTTTCTGAAATATTTACCACCAAATTCTTCAGCCATTTCTGGGTACTTTGTCTTCAAAAAGTTATCCAGGCACTTCCTGTACGAAAAATCTTGCTTCTGACCATCTTTCAGTACCAAATAGAAGCACCTGCTGTCTTGGAAATTGGTGTGCCTGCTAACCTGTCAAAAGTTCCAGTGTTAAAGTTTTAGATGAAACTAACTTTATCACAACAGAAGAAAGGAATATATGAGGATTGCTTAAGAAATATATAAGGAGCAAGATTATGCAACAAGAAAAGACATGATCTCTCTCGGATATTCCACGAAGAAGAAAACAAACATTCTACTTGTCCTGCATTACAAAATAGCAAATAAACCACAGATAACCACGAAACTCTACACAGCTTTCTATGGACAAAACCTTTGAACCATTAAACATGAGACTTCCTCTAAACCCACAAAAAAGGCTCAAATGGTAACACAATTCAGGGAGAACCAGCTAGCTCTAAGTTCGAGTGGCCAATGATATCGATATTGTAACAGGCCCAAATATTGACATGTCCACGTACACACACATAATGTATGCATGCATGAGTACCAGTCATATATATATCAGAAACAAACCATCAACGTTTGGAGTTAATCCTTCACGTTTATAAAATAAAACACTACATGATCTATCATACCTGTAACCTATGTTGCACCGATACGCTAATTTTCATTTTGTTCACGTCTGGGACACGCGAATTTGTCGGACACGCGAATGGCAGGTGAAAACGCGAATCGGTTTGGCCAAATGGGTCAAATGGATTTGTGTAATTTTCTTAAAAACTGAAGGGCGAATCAGGAATCAATTTTTTGGCAACAAAGGCCCTAATCGACCGACCAGACGTGATCTACAAGCAGCAGCATCTCAGTTTTTGAAATCGACTCCGTCTCTCTCCCGTTTCTTCCCAAATCGTCTCGACGCCACCGGCCGTTGGTGTTCTCCGGTCTTTTTTTGTAGCTTTGTGCGTCTGACTATGAGCATCTTCTTCCTCCTTTGTGATTGTGTCTGCTCTGTGTCTCAGTCTCTGTGAACTGTGTCTGTGATTGTCATACCTGTGTGAGCCGGTGACTATCCTGAAACTTATTGGGAGTATAATTGTTGGGTATTTATCTAGCTGAAACTTATTCCTCATTCCTCATTTGTGTGATTTGTTTACCTCCTAGGCTGCTGATTTGTGTGAGCATGGATTTGCTTACTGTTGAATAAACTTATTCCTCAATCCTTATTATGTGCTACAATAATAATGTTACCTATATGAATTTTGAGCTTTTAATGTTAAATACACTCATTATATTAAAATTATTATTTAATACTAAGACGTATCGGAACGTATCGAAATATGAGTATTTTTGAAGTAACGTATCGAAGTTAAGTATCGATAACGTATCGAAAACGCCGTGTCGGTATCGGTGCAACATAGCCTGTAACAGAAATGATAAATTGAAAGTCCAAACATAAAATGGGCAAGGAGAATGAAGAGAAACATACCATCACATAGTCAATCCCAGCACCCATTTTGGCTGCTTTATCTGGATGGTGTTCAAAGACATTCTCAATTACAAAAGTTTGATCCTCAGCTGCCAGAGGGTCTCCATCGTTGTACCTTCACATAATATTTACAAATAGAAAAAAAAATTATAGCAAGAAAAAAAAATGCTAAAATATATTAAACAAATTTCATGTGAAATTATAAGAAAAATAAAAAGCTTAGAAATTTATCATAGAAGAATATTTAAAAAAAGGAACAATTATGAATATTGCATGCTGTCTTATAGTGTAGCCTCCATATCTTCAATTACTTGCAGTAATCTACTATTAGAAGGGCAAATCACAATAGGAACAGTTGTAAGAGCTCCTGAGAACTTGTTAAGCCAAATGCATTCAGTAAAATATAAAGAGCAAGACTGTCAAATGAGCAGGCAGCAGTCCCTAATGGGCAGGTTTGTTGCCTAACAAACTACATGTCATGCACCTTGCAAGCAATCACAATAGACAACCAAGAAACAGGCAAAAGGTGTCACAAATGTTTTAGCCGTTTAGGTTTAAGCTTACAACTCATCATGAAATGTGCATTGCTAAGAAACTTACCCAGATTGTTGCATTATCCGTCTAATATTCTGCATGATTGGTTCAACATCTTTGAGAATATCCTGTTCTTCTGAAGTGAACATATCCAATCTCTGCCTAGTTGCTGTAAATAGTCCACCAATATTAGTGTCGCGATTTCCTCCAGGTGTTCTGGGAGGGCGAGTCTTGTTCTTCCATTCTCCAGCATGGGAACCCCAACCTTGGGAACCATCAGAAGGATTTTTCTTGAACAATTCCCTACTCTGCTTTCCCCATTGATCTCTGTCATTATCATTAGGTGTAGCATTCTGGGAATCCCATCCACGAGAACTTCCACCCCAACCTTGGTTTGCTGGCAATGCTGGGGACTTGGATCTTCCCCAAGAGCTATTGTCCTCTTGGTCATGTGAAGAGCAGCTATCATTTTTGCCAAATCCAGGGCCCTGAGAGTCATCTTGGGGCTCTGGATTTTCCTTGAACAATTCCCTTCTCTGCTTTCCCCATTGATCTCTTCCACTATCATTAGCTGTAGCATTCTGAGAATCCCATCCACGTGAACTTCCACCCCAACCTTGGTTTGCTTGCAATGCTGGGGACTTGGATCTTCCCCAAGGGCAATTGTCCTCTTGGTCATGTGAAGATTGGCTGCCATTTTTGCCAAACCCAGGGCCTTGAGAGTCATCTTGGGGCTCTGGATTTTCCTTGAACAATTTTGTACTCTGCTTTCCCCATTGATCTCTGCCACTATCATTAGTCGTAGCATTCTGGGAATCCCATCCATGAGAACTTCCACCCCAACCTTGGGTTGCTGGCAATGCAGGGGACTTGGATCTTGCCCAAGAGGAATTGTCCTCCTGGTCATGTGAAGAGTGGACATCATTTCTGCCAAATCCAGGGCCCTGAGAGGCATCTTTGGGCTCTGGATTTTTCTTGAACAATTCTGTACCCTGCTTTCCCCATTGATCCCTGCCACTATCATTAGCCGTAGTGTTTTGGGAATCCCATCCACGAGAATTTCCACCCCAACCTTGGTTTGATGGTAATGCTGGGGACTCGGATCTTCCCCAAGAGCGATTGTCCTCTTGGTCATGAGAAGAGCGGTCATCATTTTTCCCAAATCGAGAGCCCCAAGAATCATTTTCTGCCCTTTCAGGACCAATGTCTCCTCTTTCAGGTTTATTCTTCGCCCACAACGACCATCCACTAGACTTTCCTCCTGTGTCATCATCATTTTGTTTTGCAGTCCACTTATCGAAGCCCCCAGACCCTTCTGCTCTTTCAGAATCAATGTCTCCTGTTTCTGGTTTATTTTTTGTCCATGAAGACCAACTAGCAGGTTTTTTCATTGCAGAATCATCATTAGTTTGTCCCTCTGTCCACTTATTAGATCTCCAAGAATCATCTTGTGCCTGTGTTTCAAACACAGCTTCTGTGCCAGAGTCCCGCTCCGGTGATAATTCATAATCCTCCACAAACAATTCATCTACATCCTCTCCCAAACATACATCATTGCTTACTTTCTCTTGAGCAGTACTTCTCACCATATGCAAGAAGTTGTATACATCCAAATCAATCTCATCTGATTTTACCTACAAAAGAAATTGCAGTAGTGAAATGATTGTTAAAAGAGCTCCCTCATGAAAACCACAAGTCAAATATTAAGTCTAATTTCCAGAGAAACTACATATGATCAAAAATACCTCTTTTGCATCCCACAGGACTTCAAAACTTGAGCCTGTGCCGACAGCCACACGTTTACCCCAAGAACAGGATGCAACAATGCTTGATAGGGTATCCATGTGACATTTCTCAGCAGCCCGCTCAAAACATTTCCTAGGTGTCTGAGCAATCATAGAAGGAAAGAAAAAAATAACATCTTTCATTAGACCACATACAATGAATATAGTACATTACAGGAATGAGCAAGGCTGTTGTGACTCACAAATAGTGTTGCATCAGTAAATGGAATTTGAATCTTTAGCTGTTTGCCCAGAGCCTTGTAGCCACCTGTATTGAATCCAACTAAACTCCCACCACAGGTCATGCTACTTGCCAAGAGAATCAGATGCTCCCTGAGAACACCTTTTGCAACCCTTTTTACAGATGATGCAAGACGCTGTGCTTAGCAACAAAATGTTAGTCCATTGAATGATATGGAAATAGGAAAGCGATTCATCTGTAGTGATGATAAGTGAAATGTGCCCAAATTTGAAAAGATAGCAGGTTTTTTTTTTTTTTTTTTTGGGGGGGGGGGGTGCTTGTTGTTGGAGATGAGGACAACTTAACAACACTTCACAGATCCTCACTCATACAATCCTTGGAATACATGCGGATCTACAGAAACTATTTAGGGCGAGGGGCAGCTAGAAGATCCAGAGAACAGAACAAAATAGTATGGTCCACATGTGCGATCAGTAAAGACTAGACCAAAATTAAGGTACTTCAATCAAACTGGAAACTCAATAGTGTGTGATATCAATCTCACACTTTCAAGTGCAAGAGATGTAAAATGTATGATTCCTTAAACCATCAAGACTAAAACTCAACTATGTATTTCAACTTGAGCAAGGTAAAGAGTCAAAAAGTAATATTGGCCTCACTAACACAAGATTTTTAACCCATATGAAACATAATGATACCAAGATTTACAATGATAAGAACTAGCCTTGTAAAAGCCTTTTGCTCAACCACAAAAGTGATATAAATAATTCCTTAAATGAAACCCCAATTAAAGCTCCAACTACGTTACAGTCCTATTTGTTCACGTTCTTAACTATTTCTTTCTATTTCCTTGTCCTTAAACCTATAATTTATCCCAAACAACTTGCAATCACGCACACAGAATTAGAAGCCACCTATAATTCTCAATAAGCATCCCAAGCTTCCATATTTCCTTCCCTTTCTTTCTTTGGTCCAAAAAAATAATGTATGACATGAACTCAAGGAGACAATGACTAGTGATCACAAAAAGAAATAGTCACCAACTTACAGATACAAGAAAGTGACACAAGGCAGCTTAATCGGTCATGCCTGCCATGGTTGTGTTAAACATCCATGAAAGTTAATCTTAAATATCAAGCTAGAAGAATAGTGGTTCAGGATAAGGGACTGCTATGTGCAGTAAAGTTGAGCACTAAAAGATAACACGTTGTTATAATAGAAGGAATTTGTTATAATAGAAGGAATTCATATTGTGAGGCAATAAGTGGCAGCTTACCAAGAAAGGAATAGCAGAAACAAGGCATGCAAGTAATTGTTGTCAACAGCAATACTTTTTAGTACAATAACATATATGTGTGTACTTGTACACCATAGTTTCTGATGGGCCTGCTAAGAAAAAGACTTGGGGTCAGGTGTATAAGAGAAAGAAAGGGAATAGAGTCTCGGGCACAACACCAGACCCAAAGGATAGCAACCCAGAAAAGAAAGGGCAAGACATAAGAATTTTATGGAGATACGATCCCCTGACACTCAGCAGTGAGTGAAAGGGGCAGAGGCATCTGTGTATGGGCATGAGAATTGTAATGGTGAGGAGAGGGTCCTGATCTCTCAAAAATCAGGAGGAGAGTGAGAGTTCTTGCTGTTTGTTTCTTTACTGTTTTACTCTTTTTTTTTTTGAGTGAAACACTGTGAGGATTGAGTGACTAGGATTGTATTCTCTACATTTTCCCTACGTAATAGAGGATACACTTGGCATTTGAATATATTGTTCTATCCTTAAATATTTGCAGGTCTAACAGTTTCCCACCAGTTAAGATTCTCGCTGCTCTCTCTCTCTCACTACGACAAAGAGTCCTAAATAAAATTACTATACCACAATGGGCTTGTTTCTCAAGAAAGATTATTAGGTAGGTGCCTGTTTGTTTATCTTTTACAATTTATGAGTAAGTATTTGAAAAGAGTTTTGTCTCGACTTGCGGAAAAATGGGAAAAATGCTTTAAAAAGTGCTTTTCTGGGTTTCCCAAACAAGCACTAGGACTCATATTTACTAATACAATTTTTTGTAAAATTTAAGATAAACTCCGGGAATATAAATTTATGAAATTATAATTCACTGTAACTTCTAAAGCTCCAAATTTCCCAATCTTAATCAGCATAGCCTCTCCTTGATCCTCTGTTAGAAATAGCCTCGCCAATATATAGGAATACAGAAGTGGCAGCAAGAACTAGAACAGATGTACTTCTGTAAAGTGAATATGTACTCATGGACAACACTGAACAACACAGGAAGAAACCAACTATAAGTTTCTGAAGATCCTTTCCTTACTCGTAAAGAAGTCCAACACCTTTGAACAAAATGTAAATGTAAAATCCGTGCAAAATTAATAAAATCGAATATTGAATCTTAGACAATCAAAACAAGGATCCATGGGGTGCTAAAACTGAAGGCCATATCTTTTTTCACAGCCAGTTAAATACATGCTCAAGGTAAGTAAGCTTGAAGGCAGAGCAGGCCTCATTAATAAAATTATGGGTAATAAATACATTTTTTTCCAATAAAAATGATGATATACTTTCAATTTATTTTTCACAGCCATATAGATTCTGATAGGATAGAGGAAAAAACCTACCTGGATCACTTGATCAAAAACACATGAAATCCCCAACAATTCCTCAACTTGCTTAATTGCATATGGAATCGAACGAGTGGTATCAATTAAATGAAGGACAGGAACGCATGAGTCAAGTACAATCCTCCAAGCATCACCACTTTGCTTTACAGCCGTCTTCTCAAGAATGATTTCTAATGCCAGTTCACCTTTTGGAGATTTGTAGGGATTGTGCACCCACATAGTTGAATCTGGATTAACCCAGATTATGTTTGCAGAGATAATGCGGGCATCCCCTATTTATTTGACAGAAACAAGCAGATTAATGGAAAATACATAAGCAAGCGACATGGCAAGTTGAATGACAGACCAGGATGGGTGATTGCATTAATTTCTTATGTAATTAATTATCTGAATATATGCAGTACATGGAATCTAAGTTTTGCAAAGGCTTGAGTAGGGAAATTAGTAATAAATGGGCAGCAACCACATCACTTTTCCCTGTAACATTCACCAATCTTCTGTCAATAAAGTTGGTTAAGTCAATTTACTACTAAATTAGAATGACAATTGACAGCAGCAAATGAGATTAACATGCAGGATTATCCCAATATTCAATCAACCACCAACCAAGCACTGAAAATCAACTTATTGAAAGATGCAGAAAACGTTGGCTGGGATAAACCCCAGCCAAAAACCAAACAAAACAAAGGATCCCTCTTCAAAGTTCAAACACTAAGATATCAACTTCACTAAAAGGACCAACTTGAGAATGAAATATAATTTGAGCTCCATAACCAAATACCAATTGAGCAGTTAACAACTTAGTATAAATTAATAGCAGGCCAGAAGCATACATTAATTATGTATTTTGACTTGAAATTACAGTAGACCATATATTGAAAAAAAATACCTTTGATGATTGTTTCCAAGAGAACAGAGCAAACAACCTCAGCCAAAATGTACACAGTTTTTGCTAAATCATCAATAGCATCTCCATCTCGCCAAATAAATGACACACATGGCGCAGAAAATTCACTGCAAGAAGAAGCAACAGTTCAGAAGGTAATATTTCACTTCCAAACAATTTGCATCTTTGGACAGAACTTAACCTGCAAAATACTTCTATCTTCTTAAAAATATGACCAAGCTGTTTCTTCTTCCGATACGGCTTGAGAGTTTCTTGGCATCTTTGGACCACCTCGGCCATATTGATCTTCTTCTCCTTCAACATCAACTGTTTAAGAAAGATATGGTCACTTTTTTTAAAAAAAAAAAAAAGAAAAACAAATTGTTTTTAGTAATTCTTAAGATAATTTTTTCACTAATCAGTAAAAAAATTACTCGTCAGAAAAAGATATAATAATTGCTCATGATTTTTTTAAGTATAAACTTAATATATTCTTATAGATACAAACACAAAAACAAAATATGCAACTAGGAAACTAGCATTAGATGGAAAATAAAAAAAAATCAAAAAAAAAATCAAAATATTAATGCACGTAAAAATGGTTTTCAACTAATTTTTCACCTTATGTATTATAGTAACATCAATTATTTCATTAGTGATTCTTGGTAATGGTAGGAAAAAAGTCATCAGCTTCAGACAGTTGTTTATGAGAGAATAATTTATCAAGTGAGAACTAATTATGAGATATTCTCTTTTGCTTAATTACGAGAACAATTTAGCAAAAAAATGTCATGATGTGTCCCAGATATTCTCTTTCCATTAATTGCACCTCTAATAAGAATATTTTAAATATAGTTGACATCTAGATGCATCAATATCTGCCCTATGCTGGCAACAACACATAATAATGCTCAAATTTGTACCAAAAGGAAATTCCAGAACCTTATTGAGATAAATATGACCAACAAGGCCTGCATCAGTCTCAGGACCGTCATTGCCTGTCCTCTGACATTGGTATCTGAAAATAAACATGCCAAAAGAATATAGTGAGCCCAAGAAAATCCTTAGTATCATCATAAAGACAAAGTTGCATGGTAACATGCAATCGTTGAATGGTAAGAACAGTATCAATATTTTTCAAGAAATATCAGTATTGTTCCTTGCAAAAACGACAAGAGTTTTATTAAAAGTAGAACTGATTCAATTATTTCTGTACGTGCCACAATATTTCTAAACTAAGAAAAATGTTATCATTTAGGAGTATGACTCTTGGAAAAAGAGATACAATGCACCTGACACTTGATATAAAGAGATATCAAATCATTTACACAGAGAACACAAATGGCACAATTTAATTAAAACTGACAATATCATACAATTTCAACAAAATCCATAGAGCCAACAAAAACAACTAAATAACCTCTTGATCCTGTCCAATAAAAGCAAAGCAACACTGAAATCAAGCTTAATTCTTCCAAATAACCCAAGCAATGCAAGATTTTTTTTTTTTTTTTTGTTATAAGGATCAAGTTCAACCAAAAAGACATGACATGAGACGACATATGAAGTATCAGAATTTCCAGGAAATTTTACAGTTTATTGAAGAAAAATGCATTGACAAGAGAGAAATAGTACATAAGAACAAAATAAGAAGTTCCATTTAAAAGACAAAATGCAAGTAAAACAAACTATAAACCCAAAAAAAAAAAACAGAGATAAAATTATTCAAATGCACTCTACAATCCTCATTCCTCTGCATGTCCAACATTAGCTGCTTAAACTTAAAACCCTAAAAGTTGGTCAAACTTCTAAGTTTTTTGGCGATGAATTATGTTGGTACATAAATATGCACTCATGCAACTAACAAGATTCATAACACGGACACCTCAAGCGGTAAGATACAAGAAACAATGCCTGAAAGCTTAAATCAATACACACATTTCTTAGTTATAATGAGATATGCAATGAACATGGAAGAGGATACATACTCAATCATAACCTCATCTGCCACCTCTTTAAGACTGACTTTTCTCAATTGATTTTTAACCACGTAAGCTGCATTTTCCCGGCAATACAGCTTTCCACAACCACAATCATTCAGGTACAAGATTACACGCCTGTCAATTGCCTCATTCTTAAAGCCTGCCTTGCAAACCAATATTTCCTGAATACAAAATGCATAAATATAAAATCAGAGAAAGGAAATTCATCTGAAAATATATAAAAAAAAAAAAAAAAAAAAAAGGAAGCATCATTAGATAAACATATAAATTACCTTCATCAATTCCCACGAAGAGTTACTGTTAGGAGTAGCATCAAGGACTGCCTTATAAGCAGGATTTGACATCGCAGTAGCAGCCAAGACACCTACTGGCTCACCAGGAGGGAATAGAAGTTGGGTCTTATCTCCAGCTTTTACTCCATATTCAAATTCAATTACAGAATTACTGCAAACATTCCTAACAGTTCCATCATAGCAAATGACAACATCCCGGAGGATGGCCATCAAATTCTTAAACAATGTTCCTGGTTCAGATAGCCCTCTAGAAGAGCGCACTAGTATCTCTCTTGCTGAGATAGAATGCACCATCTCTTCATATGGGTCCAAGCCATGAAAAAAGCACCCCCTGAGTAATCCAAACTCTGCAGAGGGATATTCAATCCTATCATAATATTTACGATTAAAATGAGAAGCCACATCCTCAACCAATGTCTTTGAATAAAATTTCCCCCTATCTGAAAGCTGCACGCCTAAGAATCCAATCTGCTGAACCAACTTATCAATGGCAGACTCACTTTTTGAGTCAATCAAATCACCAAGACCCGACTTCAAAATAAAATTAATAATAGGTTTCTTTACATCTTGAATACACTTTTCCAATTGCTGCTGAACCAATTCATTGTAGATTGACCTCAGTTGTTTCAGCAAAATATCTTGTCTACCAATGCTCCTTTTAACATTTCTCATGGTTTCCCCATACATGAAAAAATCTTTCAAACTAACACTAAACCCTTCAACAAATAAACTTTCCATCAAAAATGGTTGTAGAACATTGTAGAATCTCATTACCTCCTCCGGACCCTTTCCAAAGAAAATTGAGGCAGCAATTTCATTTATCATTGTCGGAAGAATATCTCTATTAAAATCAAACCTCAAGATTTCGCTACGACAAATCAAGTACTGGCCCCCAGCACAATCAAAACTTGATGGCAGCACAGATTGCAACATTTGCATGGCAGTCCAACAAGCACCTTCAGAATAGGCTTTCACAAGAGCATGTTGTGGCAATGATGGTGAAATGAACATGGCTAATTGATGAGCTTCTACTTTAGCCAAAAAGTATCTCTTAAACAACATTTTCAGTGACAGCAGTGAATCAGTAGTAAGCTGCAAATTGAGATTTCCACTGTGAGAACTGAGCAGCTGTTTTTCCAGAGAGAAAAGCTCCAAAACCTCTGCTTTGGCAGCCAATGACTGAGGATAAAACAAGTGTATACAGTCACCATCAAAATCAGCACCCAGAGGTCCACAGATAAGGGGATTTATCTTCACAGTGTGGTCATCATGGATATATACTGAAAGCGCTTGAAGTGAGTGTTTGTGTGTCGTAGGGGGCCTATTGATGAACACTGTGTCACCATCCATTATCCTTCTATGTACAATCTGACCAAGTTTAAGATAGATATGCCCCTTTGAGCTTTCCCTGAGTGAGTAGGTTGACAAACCTTCTCTGTAAGTAAGACACAAGTTCTTATCCACCAGCTCTTGTAAGAAATTTATATTGTGAGAATTAACCCTCTCCTCAAATGTAATCATTCGGGCAACCTCCAGGGGAACTCCAACTTCATTAATACTTCTGTAAGATTCCCCAGTGATTACACTCCTCGATGAAAACCCTGAACCCTTTCTTATGAACAAGGTTTTCATCTTCTCCATCCATGCTTTTGTTGTAGAGTCATTGAGCTCTTTATTCACCCCTGCCTCTACAACACGTGCTGCTTTAGAAGTGCCCCTAACCTCAAAATATTGATGAACTACTGACTGCAACTCAGCTGCTTCCACTTGGTGAGACTCGAAGTTAGGATTACCAGATCTGGAGTTGCTTATGATTTCTACCTTCCTAAGCAGTTTTCTTAACACTGCCATGGAAGGATCCTGCATAAAAAGGAAAAAGATGCATTTAGCAGCTCTATAGCATTGAGAGACCCATCTATGTGGAACTCCTAACAGATTAAGATTCAAATTATAATTTATCAGCAATTTTATAAAAAGTGTTCAAATCACAATTCAGAACGCCAACAGTATGAATCACAGGGGAACCACACAGAAATGCGTCCTGGACACCAGAATTTTGAGGCAAACAGTAAACATTGAATGACATAATTTAAATGATGCAGAAAACTGCAATTAATTCAAGTTCCATTGTAACCCAATGCAATCCAATAACAAAAAGCCCCAAAACTCTTTCTATGAGAGAAGAGGAGAACTCAACAGATGATAAATTTGAATTTGTTGAATGAAATTTTAGTGCTAGTTTGATACTTTTCAACTAAATAAGCCACATAAAAACAATGCATATTTTTAAGGAATCGGAATATTAAATAGTGACCATGCTGTTACCCAGACCCAAACCCCTCCCAAGTTAAACATAAGGTCTGGTTCAAATAACTACAAATTCATGTATTTATTACTTCAGATAATTCTACCCACTCTTGTTAAACTTATGGATTAGCACTTTGTCAATTCATTATCATTAAGAGTTAATCTTATACTCAATATTCTTAAACTAAGTAATTAACATCTATTGAAGCAGACAAGAGCTTCCTAAATTCCATCGCAGCAATATGCAAGTCCCACATGTGCCCAAGCATCCTCATCAACATTTCTATTCTTATCATGAATTTTACAAGGGAAAATGAAAAGAATAGTGAAATCAAGAACTCGGCCACATCCCTTCATTGACTCACCGATGATAAGACACTGACACCATCTGAAACTTCTGGAACAGACAAACAATTTGGGGGGACTGGTAGTTGCTTTAAGATATATCCTTCTTGGGGGAAATAGCCTTTCCCAACAAGCTTTTTCCTTGTCTCTGGAGGTATTCTTTTGATAATTTCCATAGCCTTAAAAATTATAAAAAATGAAACAACAACAAAATCAAAGTAAATGCCAAGTTCCAACACAAAAACAACAGCAAGTAATTGCTAACAGAAACATCAACATGGAGCAACGCAGCATTATCCAACTTGAAGCTTAATTATAGACCTAACAAGATCCAGCTCAAATCACAAATATTGTTATTTTAAAATTAAATGATATAAAACAATAAAATGTCATTTCTAGTGATAAATTAATATCAAGAAATACTTGTGCCACTGCAATCCTTAATGTAGAATCTGTTATTATTAGAATATTTTAGTCCCATAATTATAGGGATTAACTAAACCTAGAGATTATAGGAGATTATTGTTAGGATACTTATTTTTCAAATTTCAAATATAGATCTCTTCTCTATAAATGTAACTGTTCCCTCATCTGAATAATATAGAACAATTATTCTCTCATCCGATTCTCTTAATGGTATCAGAGCAATTAGAATTAGAAGAGTTCAATTGATCACTATAAGACGGTGCCCACTGCAACGGCAAAATCTCACTCGAAAAACGTTGCCAACTACAACGTAATTAATCCGGGGTCCTTCATTCTTGACTCATCTGACAGTTGAAAATGTCATATTCAACTGGTCCTTCACCTTCAACGCCGACTAGTCCTTCCAAGGTTGTCCAACTCGACCAAAACGTTATCTGGTCTTTCTCGGTGTCGTCTGATTCTCAATCATCGGATTCTCAGCCTCTATCCGACATCGAGTGATCCATCAAGATCCGTCGTCCTTCACTGACACGTCACCATCTGGATTGAAGTCAAAGCTTATCCGAGTCCTATTGTCCAGTCAAGCTCGTCATTCTCCGTTGAAGCCCAATCAAGTTCGTCCCTATCTAGATCGACTGAGACGTTGCTGCTTCAAGTGTTTCTGTTACTATTCCGCTGCAATCTCTGGTGATGTCCTCCTACCAGAGCTCATCTGTCAGTACTTTCAATCTCGTCCGATGCCGTTCTTCAGCTTGTCAGTCGTCAATCTCTTGGCTCCGTCATCTCCATCTGTGACGCTGCTGTATTAGGTCACTCGTCGGCCTCTGTCCTCGACTCATCCAAGTTGAGTATTACCGTAAGAATTATCTAATTTATCACTTGTAGTGGGTCCCACATCTAACTTATTGAGCCTCATAACTGAATTAGGCCTCTCGATTTTTTAATTATTATTGGGCTTCAGCTTTCACTTGGTTCTTCCATGGGCTTCCTATATTGGGGCCACATTTGTCTCTTATTTTCCCTCTCTTAATTACATAATGTCTACTAAATCTGATACCTCGTCTTCTGTGCCACGATCTGGGACTAGTGACATCTCTACTGTCCTTATTGTTCCTGAGAAACTCACCAGTGACAATTATCGAGAATGGTTTCAATCAATGATCCTTGCTCTAGATGGAAAAGACCGACTTGAATATATTAATGGTGAAGCTGAAATACCTCCAAAATCAAAAACCCAGGCATTTCGTAAATGGAAGTCAGAAAATGTTTTGGTTTCCTCTTGGCTGATTAATGCTATGTCCACCCCACTTAAGAAGAGTTTTATTACCTTCCATCAGCCCGTGAAATTTGGGAGGCTCTTCGTGAAACTTATAGTCCTGTAGAGAATCACTCCCGCATATTTGATGTTAAGGAAAAATTTTGGCAGTTAAAACAGGACCAATTGTCCCTTGATGATTATTACCTAGAAAAATCAGCTCTTTGGCAAGAGTTTGATGCCTTACAAAATAAAACTCATCATTGTGGGGCTGATGCTAAAGCAGACCGCAAAGAAAAAGAAGAGTCTACGAGTTGCTGGCTGGTCTTAATGTCATTTATGATGATGTCCGGGCACGGATTCTCAGTCAAGAGCCCTTGCCTTCTGTGCGTGAAGTCTATACTACTTTGCGCGATGAAGAGGATAGGCACAAATCAATGCTTCAGAATCAAAACAATTCCGCTACTACTCAAGTACCTTATGAAGCCTCAGCACTTGCTGCTCAATCTATGGAATCAAAAGGACCTAAAGGACGACCATTCTGTGACCATTGTAAGAATTCAGGGCACACCAAAGACACCTGCCGGGATCTTCATGGTAAGCCTGCTGACTGGCAGCCCAAAAAAGGCAAAGGCAGAGGAAGAGGTTATGTAGATGAAGCCTCCAAAAAACCATCCCAAAATGACCAGCTAAGCAAGATCATGGAAATGTTAACTGCACTACAAACTACAAAACAACCAACTGCCACAATCGTCAGGCGAGGTAATTTTTTCCAAGCCTTAGCTGTGATTAAAGGTCGGTGTATAGGGAATTGCTGGATTATTGACTCAGGTGCCTCGGATCATATGACTGACAATAAAGCTCTTTTTTCATCCTACACACCTATCACCAATGGAGTGATTGTACGGATTGCTGATGACTCTCAATCTATAGTAACAGGCATTGGTTCTATCAAAATATCTGCTACACTTACTCTTCACTCTGTATTGCATGTTCCAAAATTGAAGTGTAATTTATTATCAGTGAGTCAATTAGCTAATAACAAACGATGTCAGGCTAACTTCTTTGCTACTTACTGTATTTTTCAGGATCTACTGACGGGGATGACGATTGGGAGTGCTAAAGAGCTTGATGGTCTCTATTACCTTGATGAAAGCGACAATAGTGGAATTAAATCTTGCAATAAAGTGTCTCTCCCTAGGAGTACTGATTTGGAGTTATGGCACAAACGTTTAGGTCATCCAAATTTCAATTACATATCTAAGATGTTTCCATCTCTTGTTTCCAATAAAATTGCCTCTAATTTTCAGTGTGATTCATGTGAAAAGGCTAAACATCATCATACTTCATTTCCAAAAATTCCATATCATGCATCAAAACCTTTTTCCATAATTCACAGTGATTTATAAGGACCATCCCGTACACCAAACCGATTAAAATCCAAATGGTTTATTACATTCATTGATGACCATACACATGTTAGTTGGGTTTACCTGTTAAAAGATAAAACGGATGTGTATCAAACCTTCTTTAACTTCCACAATATGATCCAAACCTACTTCCAAACCCACATTCAGATCCTACACACTGATAACGAGATCGAATACCTCAATCAATCTCTATCTACCTTCCTATTTGAAAAAGGTATTGTTCACAAAAGCACTTGTTCCAATACACCCCAACAAAATGGCATTGCCGAAAGAAAGAATCGTCATATTCTCGAAACTGCAAGAGCCATCATGTTTAGTAGTAACATTCCAAAATATCATTGGGACGATGCTATTCTTACTGCTACATTCCTCATTAACCGAATGCCATGCCAACCCCTATCCTACAAAACACCACTTCAGCTCCCGCATCAATACTATAACCTTCCATACCTCGAAAACACTCTACCGCTTAAAGTGTTTGGTTGCACCTCCTATGTTCACCTCCATCATACCAACAAACTTGACCCTAGAGCTCTTCGTTGTGTCTTTCTTGGCTACTCTAATTCCCAAAAAGGATACAAGTGTTATGACCCAGTTTCCAAACGCTTCTTTGTTACCTGTGATGTCACCTTTCATGAAACTACTCCTTATTACTCCCTGTCTACAATTCAGGGGGAGAAAGATGGTGAATTGCAGACACCAAAAAATGATCAAACAATTACAATCTATACACCTCCACTTTATACACCTGCCCAAATAGAACCAAATATCTCTAATAATCCTGATAATGTGCCAAGTCCACAGGGAGATACAAACAAGTGGGGAAAGACCTATGTAGGAAGAAATAAAAATGGGGAAAGACCTATGTAGGAAGAAATAAAAAGGGTAATGAGTCACAATCTACTAGCACTCACCAGGAGTCAGAACCAGAGGCAGGTTCAGGAGAAACAATGGTAACAAAGAATGACCTTGATCTTCGCATTGCAGTACGGAAAAATCCCAGATCATGCACTCGACATCCTATTGAGAAGTTCGTTTCCTATAAGGCCCTCTCATCTAAATATAGGGCATATGTTTCTCACCTTGATAGTATAAGGGTACCAGACACTATTGATGAGGCTATGACTATACCTGAGTGGAGGCAAGCTATCTTGGAAGAGATGGAGGCCCTCAAAAGAAATAAGACATGGGAAATAGTAGATTTACCTCAAGGAAAGAAACCTGTTAGATGCAAATGGGTATTCACCCCAAAGTATAAAGCAGATGGGACACTTGAGAAATACAAAGCTAGATTGGTTGCAAAAGGCTTCACTCAAATATATGGGGAGATTACACTGAAACGTTTGCTCCAGTAGCCAAATTGAATACCATCAGAATTCTCTTATCAATTGCAGTAAATCTAGACTAGGATCTACACCAACTGGATGTAAAGAATGCCTTCCTCAATGGAGACCTCAAGGAAGAAGTGTACATGAAGTTACCTCCAGGCTTCCCAGGAAAAAAGGCTAATCAAGTCTGCAAGCTAAAGAGATCATTATATAGTTTGAAACAATCTCCACGTGCCTGGTTTTACAGATTCACTCGAGTTCTGAAGAGACACAGGTATACTCAAGGGTAGAGCGACCACATTTTGTTTATCAAACATCATAAGGGTAAGATGGCTGTGTTAGCCGTGTATGTTGATGATATAATTCTCACTGGAGATGACGAGGTAGAAATTAATCAAATCAAGGCAGCCCTAGCACGAGAATTCCATATCAAAGACCTTGGAGAAATGAAATACTTTCTTGGAATGGAAGTAGCTCGATCCAAGAAAAGAATCTATATCTCCCAAAGGAAGTATGTATTAGACCTCATAAAGGAGACAGGGATGACAGGTTGCAGACCTAGTGACACACCTATACAAGTTAATAAAGTAGATGAAGACACAGATCTCGGTAAAGCGGTGGACATAGGGAACTATCAACGAATGGTAGGCAAACTAATATATTTGCCTCATACCAGACCAGACATTGCATTTGCAGTAAGTATTGGCAGTCAGCATTCGCATAATCCTAAACAGAAGCATTTAAATGAAGTCTACAGAATTCTTCGCAATTTGAAGGGATCTCCAGGATGTGGTTTGCTATTTAAGAAAACTGACAAGCGGAATGTAGAGTTATTTACAAATGCTGATTGGGTAGGCAATCAAGATGACAGAAAATCAACATCTGGGTATTGCACATATGTGTAGGGTAACTTGGTTACATGGAGAAGTAAAAAAAAGTGTAGTTGCAAGGAGTAATGCTGAAGCTGAATACAGGGCTGTAGCATTGGGGATCTGTGAAGGCATATGGATAAAGCGTGTCCTAGAAGACGTAAGGAAATGCATAAATCTACCAATCAATGTCTATTGTGATAATATGGCTGCAATTAACATCGCTCATAACCCGATTCAACATGACAGAACCAAGCATGTGGAGATAGACAGACACTTTATAAGGGAAAAGGTCGACGAGGGTATCACTGATCTAAGGTATATACCTTCAAAAGAACAAAATGCAAACATCCTCACCAAAGGATTGGCTAAGGACAGATTTGAGTATCTAATTGGCAAGTTGAACTTGATTAACATCTACCGTCCAACTTGAGGGGGAGTGTAGAATCTGTTATTATTAGAATATTTTAATCCCATAATTATAGGGATTAACTAAACCTAGAGATTATAGGAGATTATAGGAGATTATTGTTAGGATACTTATTTTTCAAATTTCAAATCTAGATCTCGTCTATGAATGTAACCATTCCCTCATCTGAATAATATAGAACAATTATTCTCTCATCTGATTTTCTTCACTTAATAAACTAAAAGGAACAGCGGTCTGCCTTGGAATGTGACAAGAAACTTATAATTTATCTTTAATAGAACAGCTGAAAGGGGGGAAGTCTCAAAGGGAATAACCAATGGGATTGTAATATACAAAAATCACAGCAACAGTTTTCCACTTCTTGCTGTGTATACACGGGGCTTTCCATTCATGCATATAGCAAGGAAGAATACATTAACAGTTTCAGAGTGAGAAAAATTACAATTTGAGGACAATAAGAAATATACATAGACCTATAAAATTTAGACGATACAAAAAAGACGGAGTCACACCTAGCAAATAAATATTTACCAGGATTATGAACATGCACACAAATAATAGTAACTAGTCATTATAAGTGTCAAGGAAAAAAAGACAGCAGAAACAACCTCATAAGGAAGCAAAGGTCGAGTTTTGTTGCTTTCATAGCGATAGCCATATTTTTCAAGGAAGTTCCAAAAACCAGGACACATTTTTGATTTAGACACCTTCAATTCCAAGTAAGAAGCACTGTCTGCTGGTTTAGGTTTAGCCTCCCGAATAGTAACTTGTGAAGCATTAGGATTCTACAAGGAACAAGATGGAAATATCATAAACATTGAAATACACAAATAAACCATAGACTCCCACACAGTACAAATTAGCATCAATTGTAAATCCTGCTCAAGCCAACTCAAATAGGGAAGCATTGAACGAGCTGATAGCATAATTATGTTGCCCGGGGAAGACTTAGATTTAATAGAAATGAACAGTATAAAACATATATAAGGAAAACTAGGAGAAGAAATGATACACCAAATTAGAAAGAATGAAAAATGCTGCAACCTTGTTGAATGTCTATCAGTTACACCCCTCATACGCAAGGCAGAGGAGTACAGCCTCTCTACCACTTCCTTTCTGGAAGAGGGAAGGTCAGGAGGGGGGAACATGCTTAGAAAAGAAAGGAATAGAATGTAAGCAACTTCTGAAACTTAATAATAGAGGCATTCCTCTCAGACAAACAGTAACACTGTGTTTGGTTTGAGGGAAGGGTGTGGGAGGGAGTGGGAGGGAAAGTTGAGAGAGAAATTTTTTCTCTTATCTTTACAAAATTGCCCATAGCAAATTTTCAATATTCCTAAAATATACTCTTAACAAAAAAGAATATTCTTTTCATTAATGGCAATTTGGTCAATGTACTTCCAAAAAAAAATTTCCCTCCCACACCCTTTCCTCAAACCAAACATAGCCTAAGGTTGGTACAGAGGAATGGATTTTAAAGGAATGGAAAAAGGAATTAAAATGAGAATGGAATGCTAGGATGACCTAAGGTCTAATAAGGTATGTTTTCAGATAGAAATAGGATACTGTTATATTATTATGCGTGGAAGAACAGAATTAAGATAGCAATTGAGAAGTTAAGAATGCGACTGACCAGATTAACCTTGAAATAAATTTTTATAGATCTTATTAATAAGAACAGAAAAATGATAAGAAAAGGCAGAAAGCTTGAAAGTTGTTTTGGATAGGTAGTCATAAAGCATTATATCAGTTCACATGCCTTTCATTATATATATGCATGCATGTGTGTACATTGTGGATCCATAATGGACAGGTTGTTGGGCCTAAACCGAAACAAAGAGGCTTTGTAAGAAAATTAAGATATGAATTAATTATAATATACATATATGAGACTGCTGCACCACTTGCAGTGGTAGTAGATAGAAGATATAGCCATAACCTGCTTCTTCCGAGGTTTTTGCTATTTTGATTTTTAAAAAAATTTATGGTCAATTTTTTTAATATTTTATAATACGAAAAAGAGCCAACCCAGTCAAGAAAATGTCTAAAACAACACGCTCGGCACTTCTTTCTTTCACTATCAGTTATAGTGAAATTGCAGACAATATTCTTAGAATATCAGTTCATAGTTTCCTCCAGAGCAATCACAGTTTCACCTTAGCTTCAGCTTTCATTGCTCTTCCTTTCTCTGCTTCTATAATCATCCCTCAACCTCTAGTCTCCTCCTCTCCATCCCTTTTACCTCAAATCTACAATCACTTGAGGACTCTATTCCATGTTGCATCATTCCCTTCATCACAAATGTTTACACTTTTCAGCCTCAAGGTTTTTGAAACCATCACTTCCTCTCATTTAGCCTCACCTTCATCTTGGCCCAACCGCCTCCTTCATCCCTAGGAGGGAGGGATCTATGCTACAAAGAGAAAGTAAAATCATGGGGGAGAAAGGACCTCCTAGCGCCCCCCCCCCCCCTCCACCTACATATATCTGTGTGTGTGTGTATTACACACACACACACACACACACACACATATGTATTCCATCATTTTGCATGTGTGGGCGCATGCACATGTGAATATAATTATAAGCATATATACGCATAAAAGGATTTGTTTCAGGGTATATGGTGTAATTGTTAATAGGGTGCAGAATGTTTTGGGCCTATGGCCCGGCCACAACGAAATCTGAAGGTTTTATTTTGCCATACTCTATACTATATTTTTTTTGCTTTATTATTTCCCTCCATAAAACCTCTGCAGACTGTTTAAAAACGTCCAGAATATTTTTTAGATCTTACAAAATCCTGTCATTCACAAAGTTTGAGCATATCTGCAGCCAGAGCGATGATCTCTGGCCAGATTTCCCAGCAAGAACTTGGAATAACAGCAAAGAAGACAAAGCATGATGGGGGACAGTGATTGCAGCAGCAGTCGAGGTAAGTCATATCTCCCTAGGGGAATGACACTTGGGTTCCAAAAGATCAATTTAATGACATTTACAGCTAGTTTGGTTTGAGGGAAGGGGGGGGGAGACGGGGAGGGAGAGATCTTTTACCCTCTCTTTACAAAAAAACCCATGGAAATTTTTTAATATTCCTAAAATATACTCTCAACAAAAAAGAATATTCCCTTCATTAATGGCAATTTAGTCAATTCCCTTCTTTCCACACCCTCCCCTCCCACACCCTCCCCTCCAACCAAACACACCCTTAGGGTGTGCTTGGTTTGAGGGGAGGGGAGGGGAGGGGAGGGGAGACTAATGTTCTGGGCTAATCTCCCCTCCCCTCCCCTCAAACCAAACACACCATTAGGTTCAAAAAAAGTGTTATTGAAAGATAAGAACAAATATTGATTCATACAGTTGAAAATATGGAAACTTCAGTTGCAAATTCAGTATTTAAATCTTATATGCCACTCACAAATCACAATGATTTGCAACTACGACCCTGATATTTGCAACTCATCATTCAATAAAACTTTTTGGGACCCAAGCATCTTTCCCCCTATCTTTTTAGCATATCCTCTAAGAATCAAAAGAGAAAATTTTGATTTGGGCGTGATTTAGAAAGTGGGTCTTGATCAGATCAAAGATAAAGCCATAAAATATAGGTGGAATCTAGTTTTCCACGGAAGTTGAGATTTGACATGAGAAGCTGAGCGCAAAAAAAGAAGAAAGAAGAAAAAAGAAAAGGAATGTTCATACAGGACCAGACTGAGAAGAAGTTCATGCTTAGCATTCACAATGATTTTTAAGTATCTTTGGAATTAGACTGATAAAACTTATGCAATGAATATGATATAATGAAGTTCAATGGCAAATTCATCTTTGCAGTATTTCGTCTACAACATAATTTGTTCCCTCATTGGATGAAAAGCCCTAATCTCAGCTGCAACGGAAAGAGAATAATAGAGACAGTAGATTTCACTCATACCAAAGGTTCTGGTTTGCTGTATGCCTTTTCCTTTTACCTTATTAAGCATACCAAACATACCATAACAGCTTGTTTGGTTTGAGGGGAGGGAGGTGGAGGGAGGAAAGAGAAATTTTTGCTCTCATCTTTACTAAATAGCCCTTGAAAAATTTCCAATATTCCAAAAATACACTCTCAACAAAAAGGAATATTTTTCTCATTAATGGCAATTTGGTCAATATCTTCCCTTCCCTCCCATCCCATCCCCTCCACTCCCCTTAAACCAAACACACCCTAAGAGTATCTAGAGCACCCAATTTTATTATTTTTCATCTTTAAAAAAAGAGGACAAAAGTAAATCACTGATATGATAGAGGCAAAATTGCAGAAAATATGATATAAACTAAATAATCTATGCTAAAAGTGAAGAAACCATCTATGTCAAAAAGATACCAGAAAGTTAGAAGCTAATACAGTGCTCCAAGTCCAACACGTTTAAACTGAACTCTTTAAAAATTTAAATACACACACACACACACACACACATATGCTTAATATAGAAAATGTTGTTCACAGGCATCATCATATTTATTGAGTTCACATATACATATATACATGATACAAATAATAATAATAAACTGAAAAGGGAATTTACATACACATTCATAAACATATATCAACATATACAAATATATAGAGAGTGAGGGAGAGAGGTTGGTTCATACTGACCCCACAACATTTTGCCAAAAGCTTCTGTGTCAAACCGTTGTTTGCTGCTGGATTCTGAAAAATTATAGGCCAGTAGGTTATTGCAAGCTAACAAGACAACTACAATCAGAGACAAGCAAATTATCAAGCATTCACTATCTCTTAAAATACAGTAAAACTTCAGGGAAAGGGACATATTGTCATAATTTTCCTTAATTAAATATTTCCTAGTATCTCCACATTATTCAAGTTAGAGGTTTGCACTGCAATCTACAATAGCAGGATGGTTATCACCTCTTTATTAAGTTTACCTGTCAAATCAGACATAATGAGAATATTCAAAGATAATGAGAACCTGTATAACTGATTGAGTATTTGATTGGAAAATAGCCTTTCAAAGAACTAAACTCTGAATAAAAGTGTAAACAAAATAATATTAACTAAATCTCCTTCACCTTTTGCATTCAATAACTACAAGCTGCTGAAAAGATTGGTAAATTTGCGTTAAAGCAACACGCTAAAAATGAATAACGAAAATCCTTTATCAGGTGATACCTTGTATGTTTTCATTTTCAAGCAGTTTAAGCACAACAAGCTCAGCATCTTCTTCAATTCACTGATGTGACTTGGATGGTATATTGGAACTGGTAGATTAATGTATCCAAAATGACCTAGAAAATAATAACAAAAGAATATTGATACATTTGAGATGCTATTCTTTTATCAAAATAATAGCCAAAGAATGACCATATGCCAACCTTCACATTTTTCAGCATCAGAAGTGCCACAAGATTCACATCTTCCAAATTCAAGGGGTAGCCCAAGAAATGGATTTGACAGCTGACTAGCATGACTAATTGAAGAGTCATTGATTGATGATTTACACTGCCAAGAAAAAGCAGAAATGTAATCAACAATTTGGTCCCCAAAAAAAATCAAATATCACTCACTATTAAGCTTAGTGATAAATGGTCGAAGCAGACATTACTTAGAAATCTCTTCTTCAGTTAAAGTAATAACTTGAGATATTTCAAGCAAACTCTTAGCAGCTGACCACAAATATAATACCAACAGGCTACATACCCTAGAATTCATGCTTCATACTATGTTCTAAGCTCCATTCATAATGCTCAACCAAAAAAAGGTGACATTTATGACAAAAACTTTCAAGATAACAAAATCATTCAAAAATAAAGTCCTGATACGTACATAGCAGAAAATATTCCTGACAAACATTGCAAGAAGCTCTAGTGTCGACAAAGGCATTTGCCTTAGCGCCTAAGGCATTGAGGTGAGGCACTAAAGGGGTTAGCACCTCCTGCACCAAGAGAAGTATTGGCTTCAGCCAACCACTCACCTGACAGCACTTTGGTGGTTTCCATTCATTTGAGGGGGTGCTTTAGGCACTTGAGAATGATGTAAAGAGAAACTTTGGTGGTTTCCATTCATTTGAGGGGGTGCTTTAGGCACTTGAGAATGATGTAAAGAGAAGGGAAATCCTAGGGATGCCAGCTCAAGCTACGTTGCACCGATACGTGAAATTTCAAGCCAGAAACGTATCGGACACGCGAATTTGACGGACACATGAATACACTCAAAAACGCGAATCGGCTTGGTCAAAGGTCCAATGGCATTTGTGTAATTTTTTCAAAACCTGAATTTTAGAATCACAGTGACCATGACACGATCTACGAAGGTAGCGACATCTTTGGAGATCTCTTCCCACTCTGAAATTGACTCAATGAAGCATATTGCCACTCCAAAATCAACGTTGCCGGCCATCGAGGTTCGGTGTTCTTCCTCTTGTGTCTAACTGTGAGAGTCTTCCTCCTCCTCTATGATGGTGTCTGTCACTCACCGTGATAGTGTGATTCCCATACATGTGTGAGCTGATGATGACTATCCTTGTGAGTAGTGAGAATGACTCTCTCACTCTTTGTGATAGGATGGCGACAGCTTTTGTAATTATATTAAAAATATTATTTAATAGTAAGATGTATCGGAACGTGTCAAAATATTAGTATTTTTGAAGTAACATATCGACGTCACGCATCGATACCGTATCGAAAACGCCGTGTCAGTATCGGTGCATCATAGAGCTCAAGTATTTTAAAACAGTATAACTTCATTATAAATCAGAAAAATATAAAATCCAATCCAACAACTAATCAGTGAAAAGGTAAGAAAGCCATTCTCACTTTAAATTGTTATTTATGCTACAAGTTTTCTATGATTTGATAACTAAACTTATAACCATAAGTGATGACTGAATGATTTTATGATTGAATAATGATGTTATTGAATTAATTAGTGCATTTGATCATTAGTATGACCTATCGGCTATGGCTAGAAAATAATTATGTTTGGATAATTAACTTACTGGTGAAACGTAGTTACAACTTACATATATTTTATTCATTAGCCTACTTTGACGTTATTTCCTATTTTAGAAGCTTACTTCACTCGACTGTCCTTTTCCTTTTTCCCCGCGCCTCTCAGCATCATAAAGGGTGTTTGCCTTGAGGAGCTCATAATACCAGTGCATCAGATCACAATAATACACCTTGCATTGGTCCGAAGATTTTATTTCATTTACAAAAAGGAGATGGTTATTTCCTAAGCCATACACTACAGGGCTCAACTGATCTATTAGGCAACTCAATTAACACACGTAAATAAAAACAGAAATTTAATTTGAGCTTACAATTTCATGACATGTAGCCAGACTAAATCTGATTCCAACAACTTCAGCATCTAAAATAGTTGAAGATTCCTCCATCAATTTCGGACTTCCAAAGTAATTTTAAGTTCCTGCAAACAAATAATTTATAATCACTCGTATTATTTAGTAAAACCTCCAAAATGGCTTTTTCTTTTCTTTTTCATGTCCTTAAGAAGGGATAGCTAACTGATAAAAGAGAATTCATAGTACAACATCATTGAGAAAAAAATTTCACAAAGCTGAAATTCATCACTAGAAAATTTTAGCATTAGACAACAATCCCTAGAATAGTACCCAACAAAAAGATTACGCTTCGAAAATGGGCCAAGCTCTTCTTCCTCCTAAGGTCCGAGGAACAAAGAAAAAATTATACAATATCAGGGGCTTGTATGGTCAGACAAGAAATTCACTCAAGGCAACAACTGAAACTTGTGTGTGCAGGAATACCCTCAAGAGTTCTTATAAACCTTAAAGATTTCATCAAAACTTCAATGAGTAAAAACGATCTGGAAAAAAAAAACAAAGAAAAGAAAAATGGAAGAAATAGCAAGAATGGATTTATATTCACTCTCCGACTCAACGACATCAGAAATCAGAATCCTTCCTTCGTTCAGACTAAAATGAAAATGACACATAAGGGGAAATGAGTTTAAACGGAAAACTACATGCAAAATAAACAAGGGTAAATTGGCCATCTTTTGGGGTACCAGGGAACCAAAGAAATGAAAAACTGCATGTAAAGGAAGACTAGCATAAAAATGTGCAAAACGTTGCTCCCTGCGCTAGGTTCAAGCCAAAGATGTGATTAAGGTACAGGAGGTATGCAGGATTCAGAATCTCCGGGAATGTTATAAAAAAAACAAAAACAAAAACAAAAAAAAAAAGGAGAAAGAAAAAGTACGGAACATTTACCACAATTTGTTTCTTCCAAACCCTCAACTTCAGACGAAACAGATCGTCAAACTAATTTTTCCGCCATATTTACCAGAAAAGAAAACATTTGATTACCGGTCCACTATAACGAACCCATTACTTTCTCATCCCCCAAACACAAGCCTTACCTCGAAAAACCAAACCTCCGTCCTTTCAGTAACTCACGAAGCTGAAAGTCAAACCCTAGACTGAAGAACGAGAATGATCAAATGGGTTAGCCACAATTAGTGTCAAAGCTCAAGAGACTAAAGCATTTTGCATGAATCGAAAATGCCAAGCCATCAGCCTCAAAAATCAGCACACCAGAACAGAGGACAGAAGCACCTGATTCACTGCTTTCCCTCTCTGCGGTGCTCGGACTAAGAAGGAGGAAACGAAGACAAGAGTGGGAGAGTGAGAATGAGGGGCACAGTGGCACCGAGAGTGTGAGTGTGGAAATGAGCGAAAAATTCGCTTTGCATGAAACGAATTCAATTTCCACAAAATTGAAATTTGGCAATCCTGGGTTTTCCGCCCACACAGGTGGCCTGCAGCTCTGGGTTTTGGTCGCTCTAAATGACCAAAATGCCCATAGGCTTCGCTGTGAAAAGAGGGAGTTCAACGTATGGAAAAAAAATTCTGAGCAAATAAAAACGTATAAAAAAAACCAAAATTTAAAAAGTGTGGAGCCGTATATATAAAACGAAATAATTAATCCTTAAATTTTAAGCCACCACTTGCCTCAGGATATGCTTAATTTACATTAATTGTTAGAACTTGGAGGATGTGTTTGGTTCAATGGAGGGGAGGGAGGTTAATTAGGGAGCATATGGAAGAAAATGAAAGGTTATGGCTTTGTTTGGTTGAAGGAGAGGGAGGGAAATCATTTCAATAAAGGTTATGGCTTTGTTTGGTTGAGGGAAAGGGAGGGGAACCATTTTAATAATTATTGTTTGGTTTAAATATGGGGTTAGAGGAGAGAGAGGAGCTTATTAAAAGTTAATAAATATACCATTGCCATTTTATTTATATTTTTTCCTAATTCTTTTATCCTTATCATTTATGTAAGTTTTAAAATTCTTGTTTTGATTCCCAGAACTTCAAAAAAAAAGTGAAATTTAAAAAAAAATGGTTAAAGCATAATTCAAATTTCAAAAAACTGAAGGGAAAAAAAAGGATAAAAGGATTTCAAAAAGCTAAAAGAGCGAAAAAATTTCAATAAAAAACAATGATATACATTGTTGCATTGATGCTGCTGGCGTGAGAATTGGAATATTAAAAAAGGGTTTTAAATGTGATGGGTAAAATTGGAATATTAAAAAATGACATGGGCAAATAGTCAAGATGTGGCAAACCATTACCTAGCCTAAAAAAACCCTACTTCTGAAGGAGAGGGGAAAGGAGTCCAGAATAACTTCTCTCCTTTACCCTTCCCTTCCATCCCTCAATATTCTTGAATTAATATCTAATAGTTTAGATTTAATATTTTATAAGATGTTATTATAATTTTATATAAAAATTATGTAAATAAATTTAAATTTATAGATTACTATTATTATATAATAGATTTTTTCACTTTTTTCAACATCAATGAACTGTTTTGGTTAAATTTATTTAATATGTTTATATAATATTATAATATCATTTTTATTAGATCTAAAATCTAAAATCTAAATCATCAAATCTTTATCCAATGACGACACAAAAAAAAAGTAAAAGATGAGTACAAAAAGGGAAGGTAAGGGAGAGAAGTCCTGTGGATGAAAAGGAAAAAGACACAAAACTTTACCTACCCATCATTTTTTTCAACTAAATACATTCACTTCTACTGGGGTGTCTCCCTTTTTCTTTCTCTTTTTCTTCTCAAAACCAGGTGACCTTAAAAAAAAAAATGAATGGTTCACATTTAACATTTTATAAATTTATTGCGATACAAAAATTATATATATATAAAACATTATAATTATAAATTTGTAAAATATTAATTCTGAATTTGATATCTTTTAATCAAAAAGTATATATAAGATAGTAAAAAGTGGGTGGAAAAGAAATTAGAAGGAGCGGATCTTATTGTTAGAATCAACTAACACCCAAAAAAGAGGTGAATTGGGCATAAAATAAAAAATTTAAAAATCTTTTTGCATCTTAATGAAAGCATGAATATGACAACAAATAACCATTGGTGCATAATCAAGTATTCAAATTACTCATATTAGAAAAACAAGAGATTATGGAAGATAAGATGCAAACAACAATTTATCCCGATTCAATCCAATCAAAATGATCTATATCCAGTTCTCAAGCTCCTCATAAGATTTTCAATCATCTATCCCCTTCAAGTTTAAATCAAGTACTAGAAAATCACTATAATCCCACAAGTTTGATCAAGGCACTTATGAAGCCACTACAACTCTTTCACCAAATCACACCTTTCTATACACAGTAATGATACAACCCTGACAAGAAAGATTCCAAGATCTTCTCTCATAGAAGTGAACAAGATGAACAGTAAAACACAATACAAATAATATCTTTCTAAAGTAAATTGTATAAACATTGAGAAAACAAAGAGTATATGAGATGAGAGCTGGACTGTAGGCATTTTGATAATGAAGGTGCAAGCTCTATCTTCGGTTTTGAGTACTTCTTCAATATATAGTTGATGAAGAGTATTTGATCATTAAGCACATTTATTTCCATTGAACTTCTATTCTTCCTGTTGAAGTTCTAAGAATATTACCATTGAAATTTTTCTAACACACAATGTTTTTTGGCAGTTGAAGCTTAA
Organism: Acacia confusa; assembly: GCA_037074495.1. NCBI lineage: Eukaryota > Viridiplantae > Streptophyta > Magnoliopsida > Fabales > Fabaceae > Acacia > Acacia confusa. Next base: position 30,301,224 of record CM073509.1, on the reverse strand, counting down.
TCCAAGTTTAGTCAATTTAATCTTCATATAAACTTGATTAGAAATGATTATGAACAATATAATCAAGGTTTATATGAGTTTGGAGGAGAATCTTGAAATTTGAGATGGTGAATAAAACTATGCAAAACATCAGTGTGAGGATCATTATTGTGATGGGTCATTACTCGAGTGATCTTCCTTGGTTTTTAGAAGAGCATAGTGTATCACTTTTTAGTTTACTACGGTGATGTGATAGTGATGAGTGCAAATAGGATTACTTGAATGGTCAGCCGAGTGATAATGCTTCATCTTAATTCAAAGAAAAACATATCACTAACTAGTTACTTGGTTCAGTGAAAATGATGTCAAAACAAAACTTCATCACTCGATTGATTACTTGAGTGATCTACCCATTGTAACTCCAAATTAGGTAAATTATCTACCTTTAGAAATATATTTAAACCTACTTTCCAATGCAATAAGAACCAGTTCCAAATTTATTGTATTATGAAACTTATGTTCAAATCCATAGTTGTTGGACTAGAGCATTGTCTATATACAAGCGTGCATTTCCAAAATTCATATATATTCCATTTGAATTTCTTTGAGTTTGATCTTGGATTCTTTGAAACGCATGTTGAGTCTATCTTTATATGCAACACGTTTCATCTCAATCAAGTTGTGGTATATAAGATATATCCAAATTACTAAACCTAATCTGAAATAACGTGAGAAATTACAATGCCAATTTCCAAAATTCATATCTTTTTTATCCGAAACCCTTTGAGCTTGATATTGGAGTCGTTGCATTCTATATGGAGTCTAGTTTCATATAAAATAAGTTTTGCCTCAGTTGAATGTGTCATTAGGTAGATATGGCCAAAAGATTAGGACTCTATCATGTAGAACAAAAACAAAGTAGAATATAGTGTTCATCACTAGAATAGTCACTCGAGCGATTATAAAAAATTCATATATGAGGTGCTACTTGAGGAATCGCTCGAGTAAAATTGGTATAACTTCTATATAAATCAACTCAACTTCAAATTGACCCATGCAAACCTCTTTTTGAGCATAGAAACCTCTAATATCAAGTCTATGAATTTGAGTCTTGATATTCTCCTTTCTTCAATCTCTTCTCCCCCTTTTTGAAAACTCCTTACTTTTCCTAATTAATATATTCAATCTCTTTCTTCTTCATCTTCTTCTTGATCATTGTCAATAGTCCAACTTAATAATTTCTTTATTTTTTTTACTTCTTTTCCTCATATTTGATAACTTTATTCTTCAATATCTTCTTATTCTTCCTCTTGACCATTCTTCATAATTCAACTTAATATCTTCTTTATTTGCTTGACTAATCTACAAGATATATTATATTAAATAATACAATAGTTAGTCAAAGTATAAGATAATACATTATCCAAACTTTTTACTGATAATATTTGGCATCTATATTTGATATCATCGAAACGAATCATATCTAACACTTATCCCCTTCTTCCCCCCCCCCCCCCCCTAGAAAGCCATAATCAAAAGGAAAATAATTATGTAAGAATGTTATATCATTTTGTTAGTTTTTTTTGGGGGGGGTCCATTTCTCTTGTATCATAACCCCACATAACCATTTCATCATTTACAAGAAAAATCTCATAGGTGTATGTGGGACCAAATTTATATATATTGAGGATTTAATGAAAGTATATCAAAGGTACCATGACAATCCGATCATGTTATATTTTTCCTATCATAAGTAATACAAAAGTATTCATTTCCCATTTTAATTTTTAAAATATAAAATAAGGTATCAGTATCATATTTCTTATTATTATTTTAATTCCTCGTTTCATTTATTTATTTTTCACTCCATCATACCAAAAATACCGTTCAAGTTGCATGTTTTAGTACCCCAAAAAAGTTGCATGTTTTCTTTTTTGTATTATTTTTTTCCAAATACTTATTTCATTAACAATTGTAATTTATTCATTTGTGGATCCAATACTTATCCCGGCCAACATTTACTATTTGTTTTAGGGTTATAACGGACCATCATTTATTTATTTTTTTCAATAAAAAAAATACTCCTTCTTATCCTTTTTATTATAACCAAAATTTTGAATCGCCTTAGTTCTTTTTATAAGAGACTGAAAAGAGTTGTCTACATTTAATGAGTTTTTTTTTTTTAAATTTTATCCTCTTTGATTATGTGTATTATATTAATTAAAAGGGTGGTGATACTTATAGTTACTTTATTTCTCTTTCATACTTGTCTCTATTAAATATGGGTACACTTAAAAAAATAAAGTTTATTTCAAACATACTTACTAATTTTAACTATTTTCTAAATCACGTAATTCAGTTATTAAACTCTTATAAATAAAACCATAGGAAGTAATTAACAAACCAACAATTGGAAATGGCAAAACAACGCGCATTCAAAGTTCTTAATTGAAAAGGGGTTAGTTCGTATAAAAACAAAAAAATTGGAAGGGGCTAGTCCTTGACAAAATGATGAACCAAGATTTAAATCTTCCTTAAGACAGGTGGCCACATTTAGTATCAGATAGTGTCAAGATTACCTCCAATAAGAAGATACATGTATTCAATAAAAATATTAGAATATTATTATAAAAATGACATTTGCTAGGAGAGGTGAGAGCCACTTGAGATTTGAAAAAGAAAACCCTTGTTGAAATAAATAAATAATAATAGATATTTTTCCTTATAAATAATCGAGTTTTTTTTTGGGGGCACAAGTCACGAACATATTATAATGAAGGGCATAAAGAGGAGAACATTGAGAATTGATTTGACAAAGGGAAAATAGTATAGGGTATAGTGCTCACCTCGTCATGTGGTCCTAACTTAAAGACCTTGTTTGGAGGTGAGCTATGATCCTAAATTTATTTTTTATATTTATCATTTTTCACATATATATTTTTTTTTTACCAAAAATAATATATTTTGTTATATATAACCAAATGTCAACATAGGTTTCCAAAATAAAAACAACACGCAAAGTCTAACCCTAAATATAACAAATACAAAGTTACAAAATAAAACAACACACCTAAAAGGCTTGAGCCCAAGCACATGTACAACAACCTTAACGCAAATAGTACCACATACAAACCCTGACCCTAAATTAAAGATAGACAACCACGTGTGCGGGCGGTCACCTAAAAGGTTAAGAAACAGCTACAACAATGTTTGAAATAATTTTTCCAATATATGATATAACGTTAGGAAAAAAGATAAATAAATACTATTTGAATTAGAAAAACCACAAAAAGTTTGTTAAAACTTAGAAATGACACAGAGATTACAAGGGAATAGTCTAAAATTTTGAAATGTTGTAATTTTACCAAAATGCCCTTAAGTTTTTTTTTTAAAGTTGAAAGAACCAACGCGGATGTCGAAGTTCTACTGACTGACCCCACCCTCTAATGATAACTTGAGTAATGAGATTAATTATTTAGGTATAAAAATTGACTACTTGAGCTCCCTAAGCCTTATTGGGCATCATTAACAAGTTAAATGAAGGCAATGACAACTTGAGTATAAAGATGACAACGTTTGCTTCCCAATTTACTAATAGTCATACTCAAGTTGTCATTGTTTTTATTGAACTTATCAATGACATTTGATTTAGAAAGCTCAAGTAGTCAATTATTATATCCAAACAGTTAATCTCATTACTCAAGTTATCACTAGAGCTCTGGCCACAAGTTTCGTTGACAATTTGAGTATAAGCAATTAACAACTTGGGTATAGAAATTGACAACTTGAGCTCCTCAAGTTGTCTATCTCCAAACTCACGTTGTTACTTGCTATACCCAAATTATCATCGCTTATACTCAATTTGTCATTGAGATTTTTTAAAAAGGAGCTCATTAGCCCTCTACGTCTTTTCTCCCCTCCCTTCTTCAACCCTCTTCTTCCTCCCCTCCATACCTAAGGATCTGGCTTTTGTACGATTCACTTAATGTCCGCTGCCCTCCGCTGCACTCGAAGACGACGTCGTTTTGTGTTTAATGTTAAATTTGTTTTTGCGTTTTGTGTTTATCTAACTAAATCAGAAATAACATTGGCACCAGCTTCCCTTTCCTCTTCCTCCAACTGTGCGGGAAAATCTGAGGAGGTGGGAAAACGTCCGTCTTCCATCTTTGCGCTAGCATCCCTCTTTGGACATCTATCTTTGAGACAAACAAACTGCATTCAGTGCATGGATTTTTTCTATACGGTCTCATACGCACTCTACCTTTCTTCATCTTCTCTGACCCTAGCTATCAGTTTTACTTTGATTTTCTCATTGTCTTCGACTCATCATAAGATGGTGGTAGAACTAAATTCCATCCAATAATCAAAAGCTGCTAATTGTCTGTCATCAATAATGCTTCGTGTCTCCATAATATAAGAATGTCATTAGTCTACTGCTTCTGACTTGTTTATATACCAGATTGAGTGTTTTTTTTAACCTCAAAACAAATCACTTCATTAATTTTAGTTTATCATGCAAATGCACAACTTTATCTCTAATTTATTATTTGTTGATGTTTTTGTTCCCGTTCATTAATTTATTCATATTAAATAAAGTAAAAATTAAAAAGTTAACAAAGTTTATGATTTGGTTTAGTTTGAATAAACTTGTTAAAAGTATATTATAAATAAATAACTGAATATTAGGTCAAATCAGCAAAATATTATAGTGGCGCCTTTGTATTTGCAAGAGAGAGAAGGGGATGGTTTAACGTTTGCTGATTCCAGGGGCCTTGAATGTTATTTTTATATTTTAGCACTTGATTTAGCCAAAAAGATAATATTGGTAAGCATTAAGAATAATGATAATGAAAGAAAACAATTTAGTCTCTTATATTAAAAAACGAAAATCTTTACATAGCATTGTCTCATCTTACAATAATAGACAAATTCAAGATTGTCAATATATATTCACTAACATTAACAAAGTTACATTGTGTTATAAATACAGATTCAATGATTGACTTTGATCCTATGAAGCCTTCATTCCACCTTATTTTGTCCAGCTTATGACTTCCTTTAGGCTGCTCTCTATTTTGGTCAAGCAGGCTCATTTTACACTTCCTTTGGTCTGCTCTCTATTTTGGTCAAACAGGCTCATTTTGCTCATGAAGTCTTCATTTTATTCTTCCAGCTCCTCATTTCTTCTCAATTGATCAATTGATGTTATGAAACAAAGTCAATAAACAGTCATTTGTTTGTATATGGATAGAAAAAGAAGGTCACAAAACAGTCCCAACACATTGACATCTTACTGGCAGAAGGAAATAGCTTGATGTAAAAAAAAATAAACCATTGTCATATTCCATCTGCATCATTCCATTTTATATAAATGAAAGAAGTTTTCCCAACCATATTATATGTAGAACATTCCAATTTATACAAGGGAAGCATAAAGTACCCAAACAAAATTCCATAGATGTGCTAGATGGGTATATAAAGACCATAGATGTGCTAGATGCTATATAAGGGAAGCATACAGTACCCAAACAAAATTCCTGATTACAAACAGTAAGCATCTTTAAATAGTAGATCCACTTTCTCACCAACTAACACTGCCCAGCTGAATTGAAGAACACACTTCTCAATATCATAAAATAATGTCTTACCTGATAGTTTAGAAACAGTAGGCATGATGTACAGAAAAAAAAACACCATAGCCAAAGTCAGCAATAGTATCATATAATAATGACCTTGTCAATATCACACTAGCTAGATGAAAGAACTAGATGAGAGTTAATTTTTTGGGAATAGAAATGCAAGTTCTGCAAGTCAAGAAATAGTTATGAAACAAAGTCAAGATATAATCATTTGTTTGTATATGGCTAGAAAAAGATGGTCACAAAATAGTTCTAACACATTGACATCTTACTGGCAGAAGGAAATAGCTTGATGTAAAAGAAAAAATCACTATCAAATTGCAAAACGATGATAACATGAACATTATTTAGATTCACAACTTGAGATTTTGAGATTACAAATTTTTAATCTGACCTCGGCAAGCATTTAATCAGCCTCGTCAAAGACAAGAATGTTTAATCTGGCTGCACTTAGTTTCTTATGTGTTATCCACTTCTTCATTGTTCTAGGGGTCCCAATTACTACTTGTGCCATAATTGGTGCCCGTTTTCCAATAGGAATAGAATCTCTGATGTATGCTTGTATGGCACTGAAATAATGCCAGTGTATTTCCCCATCTTCCGAAGAACTTTGGTATTCTGGCATTTGAAGCAAACACTCTTAAATAACATACCACATTTTCCATAATGAATGAAAAGCACGGAACTTACCTGAATAGCTAATTCCCTAGTTGGACAAATGCAAAGAGCTTGAGGAGCCTTCAGGTTGGGTGGCAGAAAATCTCGTGATTAATTTGGCCGGGGGCGTCATTTGTTTCTTTTGGAACTTCTTCCTCATCTTCATCGGCCCAACTTTTATGCTCAGCTGCCGATTTGCTCTGCGGAGGCGGAGTGGTGTTGGAAGAGTCACCAGATGCTAATTCCACCATAGTAAAGTGTGCAATATGCGAGAAGGGGCTGATCGTGGATTGATCGAGGATCAAATTTGCGTAGAGCCAGATCCGTTTGAACTCTGTTTCGCCGTGGTTTGTTTGAGGAAGAGGGAAGGGAAGCTCGAATGTTATTTCTAATTTAGTTAGATAAACACAAAACACAAAAGCAGATTTAGAATAAACACAAAACGACGTCGTTTTTGAGTGCAGCGGAGGGCAGAGGATGTTAAGTGCATAGGACGAAAGCCAGATCCCATACCTAAGTGCCAAAAATCAAACCCCAAAAAATCTCACCTCCCTTTTTCAACCTTCTTCACCTCCACACCTAAGAGCCAAGAATTATAGCTCATAAAATCCCACCTCCCTTCTTCAACCTCCTCCTCCTCCTCCATACCCAAGAGCCAAGAATCAGAGATAAAAACAAGAAAAAGATGCCAACTTGAAGATGTAGATCTTTTAGGTCTTAATGCTTTTCTTGTTCCTCTTCTTCTTCATGTCTCTAACAGCGGGCCCCACCCCCTTCAGGACCTTCTTTCAAGCCTTAGGCTTCTTCTCTGCTAGAGGAGCTTTCTTAGCCTTTAGGAGCATCTTTGGTTCAAAACCTAAGCCTTTGGAAATCCACGCCTTGACTCCCCTGTTGCCTCATCCTCCCCTAGATAACCATGGCCATTGACGAGGTAGTTAGGAAACACATAGTTGTTGACCATCATCTCTGTCCATGGCCAGCGACCAATACTAAAGCTGCTTCTGTTGAGAACTTCATCACCATGAGCAGAGAATCCAGTGGTGGTGGTGGTGGTGCGAAAGGAGTCCACATTTGGTGCTTTTCCTTATATAATTTTCCTTTCAAGCAAAAAATAAAAAAAAGTATTAATCTCTCATTGATTTTCAAAGAAAAGCATGGAATAAGCACATAAGAAAAAACACCAAATGTGGACTCGTGAGAAAGCAAAGGTGGAGGCGGTGGAGAGTGGGATACAGGAAGAAAGAGAAAGAGAGTAAGAGGAGGAAGAAGACAATTAAAGGGGAGAGAATTTAAGTATTTTCCCTCAATTTTTTTTCTTGAAATATTTTCCCTCAAACTTTGATATCTTAGATTCCTCTCAATCACTTCTGTATCCTTTCTATTTCCCATCAGCCTTATTAAGGTTTTGGAAATTCAGATAGTATTTAACTCTCTTTTTCCCTATAATTTTTTGGCATAACTCTTTTTCCCTATAATTTTTTGGAATAACTCTTTTTCATATATATTTCCATTACTCAGTCACCAATATAATTCCAAATAGTAACAGCTCCGCAAAAAGGAGCAACAAAACCATAAGAAAGATGTGAAAAAACAAGACCTATGAGACAAACAAGGAAACAACAACATCCTCAAACAAAAAACCAAGAAGAACGAAAATCATCCAATTTAAGCACTCCCATCCAAGCTAAAATCTCTCTCACGTTTCGCCCCTTGAACTAATGGAAGACAAACAAAGGCAATTTTATATACAATCTAATGTTATATAGGAGTATTTTAGGAAAATCATGCGACATATATTATAATTATTAAGTTTTTTTTAACTTTCTTAATTTTTTCAAATTAGATAAATAACTCTTATATTAAAAAAAAAATAGGACAATACAAGGAAAAGTTGAACCTAAGTCTGACTCAAAGGCACAAAACCATCAAATGGCGGGTTATTGGTGTATAAATTACTAAAATTAGGCAAGGAAATTCGCCCATCAACTACCCTTCAATGAATTCCAAAATATAACGTACGTCCGTTGAAGAACAGGACAGAGCAAACATGGTAAAAAAAATAGGGTAAAGTTACTTATGTTCCAATTAGGCGCTTTTGCCTTCTCCACAACTTGTGCCATTTATAATTTTAGTATTGTTATTGATAACTCATATATCTATATTGATAATTGTTACATAATTTTTTTAAAAAATATTTAATATGCCGTAGTTTATAATTTTAGTGCCTGTTTGGATAAAAGGAAAAAAAAAACTTTTGAGCTTGAAACAATGGTTTGATAAAAGAGTAACCTCTAACCAAACATTAAAAAAAAAAAGGGAGAAACACTTTTTTATTCCAAACTATGGTTTTAGGGCTTAAGACCATGGTTTTGGAAAAGTAAAACTTTTCCTCTCTTTTTTTCCTTTCCCATTTTCTCTTTCCCCTTTCTCTCTCCTTCCCCATTTTGGTAATGACCAATTTTAAGCCTTTTATATATTATACACCCAGTGACTCCACTGAACATAAACCCACAAAGCCATCACCAAATTGGGGGAGTTAATCCAGTCACATTTAAAAATGATTCAAGTCTCCACAATTTATTAATACATATATTTTTCGAGGTACTTTATCATTATGAATATTGACTAATGTTATAATTTTTAATTTTGTAGACAAAATTATTTAACTTTTATTATGAAATTTGATGTTAAATATCTTTGAAATGGAAATTTTATACTTTATATATAATTATTATATTATTGAATTTTTTTAGTAATTTGCACATAAAAAAATGATTCTTATAACAATTATCCAAACACTTTTATTTTTATCAAAATCAACTTTTTTCAAAAAACCTATTCTGTTTAGAATTTATTTTCTAAAATTACTTTTATCATTTTTCCTCAGGATCTATTTTTTAAAAGTTAATTCAAACATACTCAAAATATAACTATTAACAACTTTAATATTTATATCGACAACTTTTGCATAAAAAATTGAAAAAAAATTACAACACTGCTATCCGTCGTCGACGCCGAGGCTCTAGCAACGGGCAAGGGGTTATAGGGATTTCTTAAATAAAAAAATAAGGTCACTTATGTAATTTCACACATTTATCAATATTTCAAAATTCTAAATTGGTCAATTTGGAATTACTGAAATTCACCATCTTTATTTATCATTTATATATTTTGACAGTATTTTTCTATTATTTTTCCTGATAACATGGAAGGGAGAAAATGGGGTGTGGCGCCACTCTTATTATTTTCCCCAAATTTTATCTCCATTGCAGGAATTTGGGGCACCCTTGGAAATCCGACTGAGCAACCGGTAGCCCTCCCAGTACAAGAGTATAAAAGACGTCATAAGGAATTTGATGTGGAAAGAGTTAATTGTCGTTTTCAAAGTTTGAGTTTCCAAATTGTCATGATCAACTGATGTTGAGATTTAAGTATCACAGATTTTTATTAAAAAATTATGGCTTTAAGTGTTGTTGAAGAGAAATTTTTGTTTCATTTTATAATTTTTTTTACAAATTCAAAATAGTATTTATTAAATTATTTTATTATATCCTTACTTCCTTACTTATCGCAATAATTTTAATATATTTAGACATAATCAATTTTAATAATTTATTTTACATTATAAAAAAAATTCATTTTAATTTGACTTAAACCTTTAATTTGATGGCATTATTTTTTATTTGTATTTACTTTTCATGGTATTGATTGAGTAAATAGGTTAAGAATTAAAGAGGGTACTATTGACATTGTAAATACTTTGCATTTTCTTTCCTCAATCCAAGTACATATTTACATGAGTGATAATATTATCTCTCTATTTTTCTTTTACTCTACTTTCTTATTCTCTAATTTTATTTCCATCTAAATATATGTAGGGTTGGGAATAAGGACTAACTTTTAAGACAGTTTAACTATTGTAAAACTCTCAATTTATGAAGCCTAACTCTTTTAGAGCTGGGCATGTAAGCTTTAGGCTTGTTTGACTGAAAAAACAACACTACCTCTGTTCCTAATTAAATGATCATGTTTGTAGTACAATTTATACTATAAAAGTGGTCCTATAATTAGAATTGGAGGAAACATTTTTTTTCAATCTTTTTAAAGAAATAAAGTTGAAACAATAAATTCCTAATTTAAGACATTAAATATCATTAAAATTAAATATAAAAGAAGTAAAATATAAATAACAAAGTACTGTGGAGGGATATTTCAACATTTTGCACATACATGTTTACATTATCTCACATGAAAAATGTTACTGGTTGCCATATAATAGTAGACTTATATTTGCTTTTAGGAAAAAATAATTTTTATAGGTATTTACAGTTTTACACCTAAAAATTTATCTTAGGTGATGAATGAAGTGCCCACATAATAAATTGAGCAAAATTTAAATTTTGTTGTTAGAGGACTTGTATTTATACTACATACTCATTTAAGTTTTGCAAATTACAATACTTATTTTAATTTAAATAAAATTCACTTTAAAGTTTTACAATCTAGTTATTATTTTGATTTAAATTGAAATACATTTTTATTATAACTCATCAATTTCTAGTTAAAAGCATCATCTAATGTCTAAATTAGCCTACTTTTTTAAAATTTTAAATGAATAAATCATTGTGAAAGAAGATCATCAACGGATATTCCTCTTAAGAGTGAGCACGGGCTATTAGGTATATTATTTCATCTATAGTTGGGTTAGAGGTCTTCAGTCATGACTAGTTAGAGGTCTTTTTTCATGACTAGGTTAGCCAATCCCAAATATTTAAATTTTAATAAATTAGGAATATGATGAATGGGAAATGAACATGGAAAAGTAGTGCCCAAGTTTGGCGCTGCGCCGCTGCCTGCTTTGCCATTGATAAAACAAAAAAAAGGGTGAAATGAATTGCTCAGTATTTTGGCGCCAATGGCAAAATATGAGTGGGAAAAATGTGATTACCAAGTATACCCTTGGATACATCATATTAAATCATTTTAAAGAATCTGACCCTATTACAACTTCCATTGCCTCGGGGGAAGAGGTGGAGGGACCAAGAAGAAGAGATTATGCCACGTTTATCCCTCCCACAGTCCCACTTTATCTCTTTGGTTTCATATACATTACTATCATTTATCATAACTTTATTTTAACTAATTCCTACATGCCAATGGTTAAGTAATTAAATATATCTTAAATTAATAATTTTTTTTAGGTTTATCTTTATTAAATTTTCCCCATTTCTTTACATTCACAAATCATTCTCACATATCTACTTTCTTTATCTATTTGTACAAGAATTAATAAGGATGAAATTAGAAACCAGTTATTAATAACTCTAAGTGGCTATATTTTGGGGGGAAAATTATCTCTGAGTGGATTTATAACAAAGATAAGAAGCAAGCTGATAATGTGTATGGTTGAAGTCAGAAATATATTATATACAAACCACTTGTGGTTTATCTTCTGGTAAAATAGTTTCAATAGTCCTATGAGGATAATGTTGTATATATTGCCCAACTAAAAGAATGATATATCAAGGGCGATAGAATAAAACATATTTTATCAAAAATTTTCTTTAATTATGACCTTCAAAATGATGGTAAAATAGATATCTAGTAAATCTGTTTCAATGAAAATTTAGCAAATTTATTCATCAAATTACTTTCAAGTATAATCTTTAAAAAACTTGTCCATAACATTAGTTTTTGCAGATTTAAATATCTCAACTAATGTTGTCAAGAGGGGGAACAATAGACGTTGTATTCTTTTTCCCTAATCTAGATTTTGTTCCATTGGATTTTTCTAAAAAAGTTTTTAATGAGGAGCACTAACAATGTATTAATAAATGATGTAGTTTTTTCTTTGGCTAAATTTTTGTTCCACTAGATTTTTCTTAGTTAGATTTTTTAATGAGACACATTTATAATGAATATCAAAGGGGGAGTGCTATGAATATGTTAATTACATGGATGTCCATTGACTCTTAGCCTCTCGTATTTTAGTCAGCATTTATGAATAGTGGTTAGAAAACTAAAATTCTATTTAATGTACATTTATATGCATGAATGATATGAAGGGGCATCTAATGTATATTCATTTATATTAATTGTAGCATTCATTGTATCTTAATGGTGGCCCTTGGTGGTGACTTTTGGAGGCCTATAAATAAAGCATTGTATAAAACATTGTAATCATAAGAAATACAAGACATTGAATGAGAATTGCTCCCCCATTTTATCTTGAATTTTCTTTTCTCTTATTCTCATTCTCTTATTTCATATTTATGTTATTATCATAACATATATTAGTTTTTGTGGGAGTATTCCTATTAGTTTTATTTATATAAAAAAATTCGTATTCTTTTTGGTGGATACTAAGGGCTAAACCCCTTCTCAATTAAGCTTTTTACGTATATAAAAGTTGAGATTAACATAAAGTTAATCTAATAGTATAAGGGCCCATTAGATCTCTGAGTCTCAAGTTCAGATCCTAGAAGAATTAATCACTTGTATTAGAAGGGGGAGCCACACATTACCAACCAGATATCAGATAATAATATCCTCACACACACACACACACTTTAATCCTTAATCATTTATCTAAGTAAACTAGAGTTCCTTCCCCCCCTTTAAACGAGAGTTCCTTTTACTTAATTATTCTTGTACTCTATCAAACATGTAAAGATATTTAGGTAGAAAAATCTAAGGTGAAGGTTTCCATTAACTTGTATTTGTAATATATTGGTTAAAGTATACAATTGATTCTTTAACTTTACAACAAATTCCGTTTTGATCTTTTAAGACTTGAAAGTAAACTTTTAGTCATTTAATCTTAATGTCTTAATTTTATTAAACAAAAAATTTTGATTTATCAAATTTAAATGGTGATTCTAAAATTGAATACTACCAAAAAATGTTTAAATTTTGATTATTTAATATAAGATTTTTTATATTTAAAAATCTAACCATTTTTTATCAGTATTTAATTTCAGAATTACTATTTAAATTTATTGATTAAGTATTTTTCGTTAAGAGAAACTAAGAGCTTTAATATTAAAGTGCTAACAGTGCACTTTTTAAACTTAAAATGAATTAAACTAAAACTTCATATTGTTAATTCTCTATGGGTTTTGATGATAACAATCAATTGTAAAACCAAGATTAAAGTATTGTCTCAAGAAAGTAAAAAACTTGCTAGTTGAGGCAACAGTCGAGTATTAGTAGCAATACTCGAGTATTGGTCTTTCAAAGAAAAAGGTAAATGTTAGTAACTAAAGGCAATACCGCAGTATCTTAGTGGATACTCGAGTATTGGATCTTACAGAGAGCATCGCAAGTTTTCCATTAGAGCATACCCGAATATTGATCTGCATACTCGAGTATAGGCCAAAGAGACTCTTTAGTATTTTTCAAAAGAAATGAAATCTCCAGTTTGGAAAACTCTAGTTTCGAAAATTCAAGTTTTGGAATATGAAAAGTTCAGTTTTCAACTTGGCTCCAAAATTCAAATGTTTTCATTCTTAAATGAAAACTTGAGTATGACATTAACATACTCGAGTATTAGACTAAGCAAAGATGACTTGAACATTTGTTACACTAACAAACTTTAGTTTTGGAAACTCCAGTTTCACACTGGCTAATATTCTCTTTGAGTTTCAAAATGGAAACCCATACTTGAGTATGGTGTTGAATACTCAAGTATTGAGTCATACAAAGAGCAACTGTGGTTTCTAAAGATTTCAATACTTCGGTTTTTAATGAATACTCCAGTTTTGATGTTTTGGGCAAAATCTTATCAAGAGTCCAAAACTCGAAGTATTGATTGAATACTCGAGTATTGGGTTAAGTTAAACTAAGCTCCAAAACTCAAATCGCGAGTTTCGTCTTTAGAAGGAAAATACTCGAGTATAGCCGTAGAAACTCGAGTATGGTTTTAAGTGCATGGTGGCATACTCAAGTATTGATGCACAAACTCGAGTATGCATCGCAACAGTTGAAAATTTAAATTTACGAAATCTGCATAATGTTTGTTGATTGATCTAAATACTTTCTAATATCCACTATCAACTTCATTAGATATGTTTAATGTGTTTGTTGGTGGATTTCAGCTACTTTAGAGATGATTCAAGCAGATTTTAAGAGCCGACTTCACTAGAGCAAAAGCCATGTCAGAGTATTAAATACAAGGCTACCCAACTTCTCATAATCTGAACTACCAAGCTCTGCACAATGCATAAAGGATAAAGAGACAAACACCTACTCAAATCACTGACATTCCAACGGCTAGAAACATGAGGAAGTCAGCATTTATCCTTCCAACACAAAGAATGAACAAAGTGTAGAGAGAGAAGAGACCAAGGTGCTTCTAACAGTTAGAAAACTTCTCCAATGGTCATATGAATGCTTGCAACGGTTATTAAACATACTCTAAGTATAAATAGAGCAGCATTCAATTCTCTTCATCAACTATTGAGCTGAAAATTGAAAAAGCATTAAATTTGTTCATTTAATCTTGAGCTTTCTGTACAGAGTATCTGTTGATACTATTGAGCTTCAGTGTTTATCTTATCTGCTCTTTAAGAGAGTCTACTATTTGTATCTTCATTTATTGTAAGTAATCTCAAGTCTGGGGACTTGGAGATTTGGGGTCTTTGATTACCACTTGTAAGGGGGAGCAAGTTCTAGTGAGAGAATTGTTTTAGAGTTACAGAGTTGTAATCAAGAGACATAGTGAAATACTCAGGGTTTCTGAGGATTGGACGTAGGCCATCGAGTTGGGCTGAACCAGTGTAATCCTTTGTGTCCATATTCTCTTCCTTACACTCTATCTTGCTTTGTTTTATTACCTTAAAACAGAACCAGTCGAAAAATTTCAAAATCCCCAATTCACCCCCTCTTGGAGATTTAGTTTCGCTTTCATTTGGTATCAAAGCTAGTAAACGTTAACCATGATCGGGGGTTCTCACAGTGTGATCTGTGGCGAAGCATTGACTCTTACCCCGACATGGCCAGTGGATGGTGGTGATTGTTGCTGGTTGCATAGGTCGTGAGGCTGTGCGTAAAATTAGCTGCTGAGATACCATGAAATGTCACAGCGGTGGGTCCACTAAGGAATTTCATTTGGTATTAGAGCAAGGTCTTCTTAGAAGAGCTTAACATCTCGAGAAGGATCCTAATGGAAGGTATTCTACCTGATGGAGCTTCGATCAACAGGCCACCTAGTTTTAATGGAGAGCATTATTCCTTATGGAAGGCCAAATTTAAAGTGTTCATTATGGCTTCAGAATATGGACTATGGAGAGTATTTCAGAGAGGAAACTATGTTCCTGAAACTGTTTAAGATGGAGTTCGGATTCTAAAGTTAGAAGAGGAATATGATGATAATGATAAAAGGCTGGTGACTCTCAACAACAAGGCTATTCTAATGCTCCAAATTGCCTTAAGTCAGAGTGAATACTTTCGAGTAAGCACCCTGGGAACTGCAAAAGAAATGTGAGATGCTCTGGAAATAGCCCATGAAGGAACAACGGAATCAAGGAGAATAGAGTAAACACTCTTATGACTGAATATGATCTTCTCCGTATGAAGCCAGGAGAATCCTATTGGCAATTTCTATTTAAGATACACTCATCTGATTAATCAGCTTGCTGCCCTGGGAAAATCTATAGACAACCTGTTCAAGTCAGAAAAATCCTGAATATTCTCATTAAAGATTGGGAAGCAAAGGTAGTCTGCCATTGAAGAAGCACATGGTGAATCAATGGCATCTGTGGCAGCATTATATGGCAGTCTGTCAGAATATGAAGGCAAGATCAAGTTCAGAAAAGGGCTTGACGAAGTCAACAACAAGGGCAAGGGAGTTGCCTTAAAAGCAATCAAAGAAGCAAGAGAATCAGATGATGAGGATGAGGAAGACGAAGATGAAGAGATCGGTATGATGGTTCAAAGATTCAAGAAATTTTACAAGAGGGACCAAGGCTTCAAGAAAAATCACAAGGGTAGCTCAAGCTTCGATGTCAAGAAACCAATTATTTGCTACGAATGTAGAAGCCAGGCCATATCAGATCTGAATGCTCCCAGCTGAAGAACAAAGACAAAGAAAAGAAGAGATTTGGCAAATCCAAAAAGAAAGCATATGTCTCAACAATATGGGGAGATAGCTCATCAGATGAAGATAAAGCTGAAGAAGAAGAAAAAGCCAATATATGTCTAGTTGCTGAAGAAGAAGAGCAACATGACAAAGACAATGAGGTATATGATTCACAACCAACCTATGATGAATTACTTGGTGAATATAACCTCATTTAATCCGAATTTGAAAAATTGGCTGATACATATTTTGATTTGAAAAGAAAGAATGTAACTTTGGAAATTCAAGTCAAAAATCTTTCTACTCTTGAAAATCTAATTTGTGATGACTAAATTGATCTAGAGAAAAAGAATTCAAATCTCACGAAGGCACTTGAGAAATTCACTAGAGGTAGTGAAATGCTCAATGTCATTTTGAAACAGCAAAGGTTTATCAATGATCAATCTGGAATGCTATAAACTTGTTTTTGATAAAAGAAAAGGCAAAAAGAAGTTTGGAGAAAAGCTTTATATGAATTATTTTAGAAAAACTATACATTCTTCAAATCCTTTTACTCACTGCAATTACTGTAACCGAAAAGGTCATTCGACATCATCATGTTTTCATAGAAAGGAAAGGGAAAATAAACTTGTTGGAAACTATCAATGGGTGCCTAAGGGAACCTACAAGATTCTTAAGACACATACTAACCCAAAAGGACCCAAGAAAATATGGGTACCTAAGGCCTGAACTTTTGTGAATTGTATGTATGTCTAAGAGCATCAAAGTCTAACAAATAGTATATAGACAGTGAATGTTCTAGACACATGACTGGAGATCATTCCAAGTTTGCTTCTATCAAACCCAAGACTGGAGGCAAAGTTATTATCGGTGGAAACCAATCTGGAAAGATTGCTGGCATTGGAGAGATTAGAAACAGTGAAGGGCCAATGGTCAAGGATGTCTACCTAGTAAAAGGACTTTGTCATAATCTCCTCAATGTGAGCCAAAGCACCGATAAGGGTAACTTAGTCATCTTTAATTCTGAAGAATGTTTGATTGAAAAGCAGAATGATTTTCCCTTTGAAACTCTAAAATCAAAAGCTGTATTCAGAGCCTCTAGAGAAGGAAATTGTTATACTCTTAACCTCTCTAGCAACAGTTTTGTTTCTAAAAATTGTTTTGTGAGTAATTTGAATGAAAGTTGGCTATAGCATAAGCGATTAGCTCATGTTAATATGCATCAGCTTGACAAATTACAGAAAAAGGACTTAGTCATTAGTTTGCCAAAGATCAATTTTAAAAATGATGAGATTTGTGATGCTTGTCAAAAAGGCAAACAAACTAAGTCATCTTTCAAATCCAAAAATGAAATTTCAACTGAAAAACCTCTTCAACTACTTCATATGGATCTAGTTGGTCCAACTAGAGTAAAAAGCCTTGGAGGCAATCTCTATACTCTAGTTATAGTTGATGACTTTTCAAGATTTACATGGACTATATTTTTGGCTTCTAAAGATGAAACATTTGATCAATTTATTGTTTTTGCCAAGAAGGTCCAGAACGAGAAAGGTATCTTTATTGCAGGAATTCGAACTGATTATGGTGGATAATTCGACAATCATGCATTCGAAGAATTCTGTGATACCTTTGGGATAGACCATAACTTTTCATCTCCAAAGACCTCACAACAGAATGGTGTTGTGGAGAGGAAAAACCGTGTGCTCACAGAAATGACCAAAGCTATGCTGAATGAAAACAACACTTCACAAGTATTTTGGGTCGATGCAATGAGTATAGCCTGCTACATCTCAAACAGAGCCTATCTTTGGAAGAAGCTGAACAAGACTCCTTACGAGCTGTACAAAGGAAGGAAGCCAACATTGACTCATCTGCGCATTTTCGGCTGTAAGTGCTTATCCATAATAATGGTAAGGATAACTTGGGAAAATTTGATCCCAAGGCGGATGAAGGTATATTTTTAGGTTATTCTAATAGAAGTAAGGCTTATAGAGTATTTAATACTTGTACTCGCATTGTTGAATAATCAATGCATGTTGTATTTAGTGAAACCAATTCTAATAAGCCTTTGGATGATGAAGAAGAAAATGTTTTCAAAAATCAATTCTTTTCAAAAACCACCCTTGCTTCTGTAGAAAATTCTAAAGATATGTTTTGAAACTAATCCTCAGAATAATCCTGAGAGTTCTGATCCATCTCAACCCAGAGCCTATAGATTTATTAGAAATCATCCACTAGATCAAATAATAGGTGATGTTAACCAGGGTGTGAGAACTAGAAGCAGCACTTTAAACGAGGTAATGTTTTCTACATTTATTTCACATATTGAGCCCTCTAAAGTTGAAGAAGCCCTTTCAGACAATGATTGGGTGATAGCAATACAAAATGAGCTTCATCAATTTGAAAGAAATCAAGTTTGAGATTTGGTACCTAGGCCTAAAGACCATCCGGTCATTGGCACTAAATGGGTATTAAAAAACAAATGTGATGAAGCAGCAATCATTATCCGTAATAAGGCAAGATTGGTTGCAAAAGGCTATAGTCAAGAGGAAGGAAGTGATTATGAAGAAACTTATGCTCCTATAGACAGATTGGAAGTTATAAAAGTTCTTCTAGCCTTTGCATGTGTAAAAGGTTTTAAACTTTTTCAAATGGATATGAAAAGTGCTTTCTTAAATGGTTTTATTTAAGAGGAGGTGTATGTAGAACAACCTCCTGGTTTTGAAAGTGAGCATCATCCTGATCATGTGTATCAACTCAAGAAAGCTCTTTATGGACTTAAGCAATCTCCTAGAGCTTGGTATGAGCGATTAAGCAAATTCCTTCTTGATCAAGGATTTATTAGAGGCAAAGCTGATACAACACTCTTCATAAAGAATAATAAGCTAAATGAAATTTTAGTAGTACAAATTTATGTTGATGATATAATTTTTGGTGCTTCTAATAATGCTTTGTGTGAAGAAATTGCCAAGAAAATGCAAGGAGAATTTGAGATGTCCATGATGGGAAAACTCAACTACTTCCTTGGTCTGCAAATCAAACAGAGGAAAGATGGAATCTTCATTTCTCAGACCAAATACCTCAATGACCTGTTGAAGAAATTTGGGATGGATAATTGCAATGGTGCTGACACGCCTATGAGCTCCATTGCCTCTCTGGATGCTGATGAAAAGGGCAAGGATTCAATATCACAAGATATAGAGGAATGATAGGTTCATTACTCTATCTGATAGCCAGTCGTCCAGACATCCAGTTCAGTGTGGGAATGTGTGCAAGGTTTCAGTCTGCTCCCAAGGAATCACATGCTGAAAGTGTGAAGAGAATCTGCAGATACCTTGCTGACACAAAGACTCTTAGTTTATGGTTTCCTAAAGGCCAATCAGAACATTTGGTGGCATACTCAAATTCTGACCATACTGGATATAAAACAGATAGAAAGAGCACAAGTGGTCAATGTCAATTGTTTGGAGGTTCATTTGTGTCATGGTTTAACAAGAAACAAACGAGTGTTGCTGTCTCTTCAACCGAAGCTGAGTATGTAGCTGCCTCAAGTTGTTGTGCCCAAGTTTTCTGGCTCAAGCAACAATTGTCAGATTTGGGAGTACATTTGAAGGAGATCCCGATATTGTGTGACAACACCAGCACAATAAGCTAGACCAAGAATCCAGTGCAACACACTCGAACCAAGCATATTGATGTTCGACATCATTTCATAAGGGATCACATTCAGCAAAGAAATGTCAAGGTCATGTTCAACCTAACCCATCTTCAGTTGGTAGATATCTTCACAAAGCTATTAGCTAAGGAGCAATTCAATTTCATCTGTAGAGAATTGGGAATGGTAAATCCTAATGAGTTGTAAGTTTTAATTTACAAAAACCTTACATTCCAATGTTAGTTATGGTTTTGATGATTTATTGATTACTAACTTAAGCATCGGAGTTTGTAGATTAATCTTTTGCAGTATGCTCAAAAACTTGAGTTTTGTTGTCAAGAGAAGAATACTCGAGTATTGCAAGCAAAAATTGAGTTTTATCGGGGCCATCAAAGACTGAAGAATTTTGAAAAATTGAATACTCGAGTAATTAAGTGATATACTCGAGTATTCCAGTAGACAGAGAGCAATTCATTTTAACAAGGGGCGAATACTCGAGTTTGAGAATGAATACTCGAGTATTGGTCGTGGAAGTTCAAAGGTTCACGTTGCATCTTTGAAGTCTAAGTCAGTACCATTTTTTTTAAAAAAAAACAATACTCGAGTCTTGAATAGGAAATCGAGGTATTGGTCAAATCTATTTATATGAGTTTCTATTCAAGTTCTTCAAAACTTTCTCAAAGACTCAAGTTTTCCCTAACGGTTAACTCCTCTTCTGTCCTCTTCGTCCCAATCTTCTTTGCCTAAACCATAAATGGCCTCAAAATTCTCTTCACAAACCGTTCCTGACTCTGATTTCAGGCTTCGAGACTTCAAAATCCTGGTCCACTCTTCCTCCTTCTCCTCAACAATAACTGATTGGGGTTAAATTAATTCTTGTTCATAGACCTCGACGAGAAAAAGCAATGCTTAAGAGATTCAAAACTGGCATTAATCGTCACGTTCCTGGCATTCCCACTTCTTCACCATCCGTCAAAGCCAAAGGAATTTCTATCCAAGAACCTTTGTCTGAGGGCCGATCCAAAAGGAAACATGAGGCAGAAGCAATTAAAAGCAAAGGAAAAGAGAAGGTTGACAAAGACCCTGTGCAACCTAAGAAGAAAAAGTCTAAGAAGGCTGTTTCAGAAAACAAAGCCTCTGAGCAAACACAAGCTCCTTCGGAGACTGAGGAGAATCAATTTGTGGTCAATGCAATTAAAGAGATATATAATCATGATTATCCTCCTCAAGGTTTTGTTAATTCTACTACCTTAATTCCCACTGCCTTAACTAAGAAATTTAAAGATACCTTTCTGAAGAAGGAATTTTGCCCAGTGGTATCTATAGATTTGGCCAAACCAAAGGTTGAATGTCATATGGATTTATCACCTTGGCTGAGCAATTATTCCTCATTCGTTTCTATCTCTGCCTCATATACTCCTAACATTGTTAGAATCTTCTATTTTAACAAGTCTTATGATAATCTTTTGGATTTTAATGGAGAGTTAATTGAGGAAAGAATCTCCACGTCTGCCAAGGGAGTGAAGTTTACTCTTGCTTCCACTATTATTAATTCAATTCTCAAAATCGATAATCCCCCTACACCTTCCTCCACAAATTATAGAAATAGGCAAATATTTGAAATTCTTATGCCTAATGAACCTTTTCCAGAAGCAATGACACAATGCCTATCATTTACACCAAGTTCTATGCCTCCCATTCATAGGGCCTTGTGGTACATATACTCCCGAAACTTTGTTCAAAAAGGGGGAAGCTATACTCATTTCACTCAAAAGGATTATCCTCTTTTTGCTTCTTTTGTTAACAAAGTCCCTATCATTCTTGGCCATTGGATTTTCCAAGAGATTGTCAAATTCAAATACTCTTCTCTCCGAATTTCACATATACCATTTGCTCCACTCATTTCAGTCATCCTATTTTATCATAAGATATGGTATCGTGGTCCTCCTGATTCATTGAAAATCACTCATCCCTTTGGCAAATCACAAGTTCACTATATGAAGATTTCTTTTGGAGATGAAGAGTCATGTCACTCAGGAGCACATTCTCAATCTCGTGCTTCTTATGCCAGAACTTCACATGCTCAGGAAGCGCACTCCCTTCCTCAATCCACTGTGCCATCTAATCTTGAGTCAAGAATTAAATCTATTGTGGATACTATTATAGATGGATTAACTGCAAAAAAGGAAATCCAAGTAGAGAATATAGTGATTGAAATGAACAACTTCATCAATGGAGTGGTAAAAGGCCAGGATGATCTGAAGGCACAACTAAAAACGTGGCAAGAATGTGTAAACACTCAAGCAATGCAGCTCTCAAAGATTATGGTCTCTACTGGTGCTATCAATGAAAAATTAGACAAGGTTCTTTCTCATCAACAACTTGGACCCAATCACTCCAATCTTATTGGTGAACCTTCTTTTTCTTCACCATTTGCCTTCACCACTCCTCCAATCACAACCTCCTCTCCAGTTTCTCCTACCACAGAAAGACTCCCCACTACCTTTGCTACTCCGCCTACAGAAATGCTTCATCGCTCACCTCCTTCTACTCCTTTCATTCATCCTCTTCATGACTCTCTTATCTTAGCTCCACCCACTTTTGAAGATGACAAAGGAGGAGAAAAGCTAGCTAGCAAACCAAAACTTGATGAACTTGAAAAATGATATTTGTACTCTTTGATTAAGTTCTATTTCTTATTCTATCTCCTGACTAAGTTTTCTTGTCGTGCTTATTTCTTAGTTTATGTTTTTGGCAAGTATGAACTTCTGTAGTTTGAGCTGTACTGACTCTATCATATGAATAGATTGTTCAAATTATTAATTGTGTTAATTGTTTTTGCATTGAATTTATGCTTTGATTCTAATTGAAAAATATAATTACTAAAGCATGAATACTGGAGTATTAAAATTCTCAATGGTTTTGTCAACAATTTGTAAAAAAAAAACACTTATACAAAACCTTTGCACAAAACACTCTTCACAAAATCTAAAATTTTCAAAGTGTTTTTCAAAATTTGAAGAGATTCTGGTTTACAAGTGTTGTCATCATCAGAAAGGGGGAGAATGTTAGTTCTATATGGGTTTTGATTATAACAATCAATTGTAAAACCAAAATTGAAGTATTGTCTCAAGAAAGTAAAAAACTTGCTAGTTGAGGCAATAGTCGAGTATCAGTAACAATACTCGAGTATTGGTTTTTCAAAGAAAAGCTCAATGTTAATAACTAAAGGCAATACCACAGTATCCTAGAGGATACTCGAGTATTGGATTTTACAGAGAGCATCGCAAGTTTTCCATTAGAGCATACTCGAGTATTGATCTACATACTTAAGTATAGGCCAAAGAGACTCTTCAGTATTTTCCAAAAGAAATGAAAACTCCAGTTTCGAAAATTCAAGTTTTGGAATATGAAAAGTCCAGTTTTCAACTTGGCTCCAAAATTCAAATGTTTTCATTCTTAAATGAAAACTCGAGTATGACATTAACATACTCGAGTATTGGGCCCAGCAAAGATGACTTGAACATTTATTACACTTACAAACTTCAGTTTTGAGAACTCTAGTTTCGGAAACTCCAGTTTCACACTGGCTAATGTTCTCTCTGAGTTTCAAAATGGAAACCCATACTTGAGTATGGTGTTGAATACTCGAGTATTGAGTCATACAGAGAGCAACTGTGGTTTCTAAAGATTTCAATACTCCGATTTTTAATGAATACTCCAGTTTTGATGTTTTGGGCAAAATCTTATCAAGAGTCCAAAACTCGAGTATTGATTGAATACTCGAGTATTGGGTTAAGTTAAACTGAAGCTGCAAAGCTCAGATCGTGAGTTTCGTCTTTGGAAGGAAAATACTCAAGTATAGCCGTAAAAACTCGAGTATGGTTTTAAGTGCATGGTGACATACTAGAGTATTGATGCACAAACTCGAGTATGCATCGCAACAGTTGAAAATTTAAATTTACGAAATTTGCATAATGTTTGTTGATTGATCTAAATACTTTCTAATATCCACTATTGACAAGAGATGCCGACCTCTTACAAAATAACCAAGTTCAGTAAAAAGATTTGTAGTATTAGGAACCTAGATTGTTTCTCATGGAATTCGCAGTAGGTTTAATAGAAACAAGAAAATAGTAACAGAATGGGGGGAAGAGTTTTTTAATGCAATTAAGAATGAAAGCAAAATGAAACAGTTAGGAAGATGAGATTAATTAGACTAAAAACGACTAACCCAGAATTAGAATTCCAAAACCTTCATCAGACTAAAATAATACACCAAACTCGTGATTGATTCTGGATAAACCGAAATCTCTGCGTTTGTCCAGAAATTCCCTCCACTGAACGATTGTCCAGAATATGTTCAGAACAGTGGCGTGTCACCGAGCAATCGCCCAGTAATCATTTAAACCCAGTTCGAATTGTGTTCTTGGGATAAATCAATCTGGTTTTTTAATCAAAAACCTAATCCGAATTCAAAAATCGGATCCGATAAAAGAAGGCAGAAATGAGTTTAGATGTACTGGTTAAACGTGAGTCCTCTAGAATACGGAATCCTTAATCCATGGGTTAATCAGAGAGGCTTAGCCGAGCATGGCTGGGCAAAACAATGAAGAATAGATAAAGAACACAAAGAACATCTCAGAAATTTAATTAAAACATTTTTAATCTAATAACAATGTAAAACGTAATAATGTGTTATTTGCAGCCATCATCTAATTTTCCTTATACAGGAAGGATGAATCAAGATGACTGACAATTAGGAATCAATCCCCTAATCATAGGAAAACTCCAATCAATATGAAATCTATAATAAATTAGGAAACTTTTAATAATTGGTCCTTTTATTACAAAATTCATCTAAAATAGAAATCCAGCAAAATGAGTCTGTTTTTAGCTCCAATTTCATCCAACTTCTTGTCCAAATCAGCTTTCGAGGTCTTCATAACAATTGTAGCTCTCTGAATCATCTGAAAAACGAAAGAAGAATGAAGCTAATTCGATATCTAGATCAAAAGTTATGGCAAAAATGGTGAAGCATTGTAAATCTGGAATTTTATTACTAAAAACGAATTTAATGTAATTAAAAGCTTAATGCTCAATTCAGTAATAAAATCCATTATTTCTCAATTAAACATCCCTAAATTATTAACCAAGAGATAAAAATAAGTGGAATAATATTCAATTATCAACTATCAACTTCATTAGATATGTTTAATGTGTTTGTTAGTGGATTTCAGCTACTTTAAAGATGATTCAAGCAGATTTTAAGAGCTGACTTTACTAGAGCAAAAGTCATGTCAGAGTATTAAATGCAAGGCTACCCAACTTCTCATAATTTGAACTACCAAGCTCTGCACAATGCATAAAGGATAAAGAGACAAACACCTACTCAAATCACTGACATTCCAACGGCTAGAAACATGAGGAAGTCAGCATTTATCCTTCCAACACAAAGAATGAACAAAGTGTAGAGAGAGAAGAGACCAAGGTGCTTCTAACAGTTAAAAAACTTCTCCAACGGTCATATGAATGCTTGCAACGGTTATTAAACATACTCTAAGTATAAATAGAGCAGCATTCAATTCTCTTCATCAACTATTGAGCTGAAAATCGAAAAAGCATTAAATTTGTTCATTTAATCTTGAGCTTTCTGTACAGAGTATCTATTGATACTATTGAGCTTCAGTGTTTATCTTATTTGCTCTTTAAGAGAGTCTACTATTTGTATCTTCATTTATTGTAAGTAATCTCAAGTCTGGGGACTTGGAGATTTGGGGTCTTTGATTACAATTTGTAAGGGGGAGCAAGTTCTAGTGAGAGAATTGCTTTAGAGTTACAGAGGTGTAATCAAGAGACATAATGAAATACTCAAGGTTCCTAAGGATTGGACGTAGGCCATCAAGTTGGGCTGAACCAGTGTAATTCTTTGTGTCCATATTCTCTTCCTTACACTCTATCTTGCTCTGTTTTATTACCTTAAAACAGAACCAGTCAAAAAATTTCAAAATCCCCAATTCACCCCCCTCTTGGAGATTTTGCTCCGCTTTCAGATATAAACTTATAGAATCAATACCTAGTATATTTTATGTCAATTTACATATTAATTAACATTGATAGATTGATGTAAAAATTCATAATTAACAAGTATTTAATGATGCATGTATTTGATCCTAAGTCCAAGCCATATGACCACGGGCCCATATGTTGTATCTGAGCCTAATTTGAAGCCCATGAATGAAAGCTCCAACTTCGCAATATGAAGCCCATGAATAGAAAATTGAAGGGGGGGAAATTAGAGAGCAAAGAATTAAGGATACTACAATGAAAAGCTCTGAAAGGGGGGGGGGGTTTCATCCTATTCTTATCTCCAACGAAAAATAACATAAAATGTGGGCACTGGCATGATGATCCAACCAATTGACTTTAGAAAGCCTCATTTTTGTTATTTTCAGGGGTCACGTCCACAACATAACCTTATAATCCAATAGGGTTAATTTATAAATTTATTTTGGAAGTTTTTGCTAATGAACTATATTTCATGGGAAGTTTTTTCAAGGTCACTATCTTCCAAGAAGTTTAAAAATATAATTATGTTAATCTATACCATTAAAAAATTGATATTGACTATTAATTTTTTAACAGTAAAAGACAACATTACTTCATTTTAATACTTCTGAGGCAACATTGATTTTTAAAAAAATTATAGAGCAACATTGCACCTCATTTAAAACTTTTAAAATAAATTTGTACCTTAATCCCTAATCCCTAATGCAATATTCTACCACGATGATGAGGCTTAGTAGACTTTAATAAAACTTATTTTTCAGTATTCTATTTTTTCGAATGTAATGTTTATTAGAAGCTGACATCTTATTATTGTTTGAAACTTAAGCGTCTTATTTTTATTAAAACACACACACATATAAATCTATGTCATATGTATATTATCCTCTCCATTGTTTTATTATTCATTCCATTGTACCAAACATTGTAGTTGTATTCTTCACTTATTAGTATTACTTTCGGTTTTAAATATAAGACCTAGTTAACTTTTTTTAGAGAAGTCAATGAAGTTAAATAAGTTATTTAATCATATCATATGTTATGTAGGATTACATTATATATTAGTTTATAGCCAATCTAATTAGTTTTGAGGAAAAATCCTAGATGAATTA
Source organism: Acacia confusa (assembly GCA_037074495.1). Classification (NCBI taxonomy): domain Eukaryota; kingdom Viridiplantae; phylum Streptophyta; class Magnoliopsida; order Fabales; family Fabaceae; genus Acacia; species Acacia confusa. The sequence continues at coordinate 30,274,038 of CM073509.1, read as the reverse complement.
AGTGGGAGCCACAAACTACCAATCAGATCCTTACACACACATATTTTAATCCTTAATCATTTATCTAAGTAAACTAGAGTTCCTTTTCCGCCTTTAAACGAGAGTTCCTTTTACTTAATTATTTTTGTACTTTATCAAACATGTAAAGATATTTAGGTTGAAAAATCTTAGGTGAAGGTTTCCATTTACTTGTGTTTGTAATATATTGGTTAAAATATACAATTGATTCTTTCACTTTATAACAAATTCCAGTTTGATGTTTTAAGATTTAAAAATACACTTTCAGTCATTTAATCTTAACGTCTTAATTTTATTTAACAAAAAATTTTGATGTAGCAAATTTAAATGGTGATTCTACAATTGAATGCTACCAAAATATGTTTACATTTTGATTATTTAATATAATATTTTTTATATTTTAAAATTTAATCATTTTTTATTAGTATTTAATTGTAGAATTACCATTTAAATTTATTGATTAAGTATTTTTCGTTAAATGAAACTAAGAGCTTTAATATTAAAGTGCTAATAGTGCATTTTTTAAACTTAAAATGAATTAAACTGAAACTTGATATAAACTTATAGAATCAAACGTATATTTTAACCTACTAATATATTTTATGTCAATTTACATATTAATTAACATTGATGGATAGATATAAAAATTCACAATTTTTTTTTATATAAAAAATTTTTGGACGGGTTCAACATCAGTCCCCCATCAAAGCCAAGGCACAACCCCAAGCTTTTTGAATACTTAATGGGGAGTTACAAGATCTTAGTCTCAGCGATGTCAGCGAAAATTGAACACACATCTCTTTGGGACTTGAACAAATCTTTTGCCATCTATGTTAACTTCCTTCGGCATAAAAATTCATAATCAACAAGTATTTTTTTTTTTTTGATACAAACAATCAACAAGTATTTAATGATGCATGTATTTGATCCTAAGTCCAAGCCATATGACCACAGGCCCATATGTTGTATCTGGGCTTAATTTGAAGTCCATGAATGAAAGCTCCAACTTCGCAATATGAAGCCCATAGAAAATTGGAGGGGGGAAAAATAGAGAGCAAAGAGTTAAGAATACTACAAAGAAAAGCTCTGAAAAAAGGGTATTTTTTTTTCATCCTATTCTTTTCTCCAACGAAACAAAAGATAAAATATGAGCACTGGCATGATCCAACCAATTGACTTTAGAAAGCCTCATTTTTGTTATTTTCAAGAGCCACGCCCACAACATAACCTTATAATCCAATAGAGTTCATTTATAAATTTGTTTTGGAAGTTTTTACTAATAAGCTATATTTCATGGGAATTTTTTTCAGGGTCACTATCATCCAAGAAGTTTAAAAGCATAATAATGTTAGCCTATACCATTAAAAAATCGATGTTGATTATTATTTTTTTAACAGTAGAAAATAGCATTACTTCATTTTAATACTTTTGAGTCAATATTGATTTAAAAAAAAAAATTACAGAGCAACATTGCATCTCATTTAAAACTTTCAAAACAAATTTATACTTTAACCTCCAGTACAATATTCTAACGTGATGATGAGGCTTAGTAGACTTTAATAAAACTTATTTTTCAGTATTCTATTTTTTCGAATGTAATGTTTATTAGAAGCTGACAACTTATTATTGTTTGAAATTTAAACGACTTATTTTTATTAAAACACACACACCCACATATCTATTTCATATGTATATTTATTACCCTCTCCATTGTTTTATTATTCATTCCATGGTACCAAACATTTTGGAGTTGTATTCTTCACTTATTAGTATTACCTCCGGTTTTAAATTTAAGACTTAGTTTACTTTTTTTAGAGAAGTCAATGAAGTTAAATAAATTATTTAATCATATCATATGTTGTGTAAGATTATATTATATATTAGTTTATAGCCAATTTAATTAGTTTCCTTAAAAAAAGTCAATTGTGCCTATACTATACTTAGGACTGAAGGCAGTATTATTTTCTTTAAAAAAATTGTTGATATCATCGGTACATATTATAATATGTTACATCAGTGGATCTTAAGCTTAAATATTGTCGAGTACTCGACATTGAGTGTGCTGCAACTGTAGCAGCATAGTGTTTTTTATGATAAAGAATTTTAATATATGTATTATTCTGTTATAATAAAGATTTTGATTTGATTGGTGGAGTTCATTGTCATTTTTGCTGTTTGAGTTTCCAAATTGTCTTGATTAATTAACATTGAGATTTATTTGTCACAGATTTTCATGGAAAACAAAAATAGGGTCAAGGTGCAATAAGCAACCTAAAGTATTTTGGCATATACATGCAGCATCCTAAAATAATTTGTGGTACACCTAACACCCTTAAGTACTTTTTTAGGTGCGTACATCACTCTCAGTACTTGTTTGTGTGATTTTACATTTAACGATTTAGATAATTTAGAGTGTTGAATACACTTGAAAAATATTTCAGGATGTTGGATACACTAAAAAAATAGCTTATAGTACTTAACACATTTGAAAAAAAAATACTTCTGGGCATTAGATGCTCCACAAAATACTTTAAGGCATTTGATGCACTTGGAAAAGTATTCTAGGGTGTTGGATGTACCTTAACCCGAAAAAAGGGTAAATGACATTAAACTCGAAAATAATATCAGAAAAGTCATAAAACTTGACAATGATTGCTTTTTTACTTGTCATTGATAAACTACGTGACTTTAATAATATTATTTCCTTTAATTGGGACTTTAGTGTCATTTTTCTCAAAAAAAATATAGCTATAAGTTTTTCCTTAGTTTGATCAATGATATAATTCATTTAGAGGCTAAGAAGGCCAGGATTTATTGCCTCTTCTAATAAACATATTTATCTAGATTTAAATTTTTATTCTCCTTCGGTCATATAGAGGTAAAGTTGCTTATCACTTCAATCAATAATTTATCAGTATAAATGGCTTAAGTTTTCTTGAAGGGGAATTTTTTGTTTCATTTTATAATGTTTTAGAAATTTAAAACAGTATTTATTGACATGATTGATCAAATCCTAATTTATCACAATAATTTTAATTTATTCATACAAAATAAAGGACAATTTTAATAATTTTATGTTTTAAAATAAAACAGAAAAAATAATTTTATTTTAATTTGACTTTAAACACTGGTAAAAAGAAGAAGAAACACTTATTGGAGCCTAAGACGAAGGTATGTTCAAAATTTGCCTTTATGACTTAGGACTTTGAAATTTTATCCAACTGATGTGAACATGATGTTGTGATGTGATTTTGATGTTTTTAAGGGTTTCACTGAGTTTAAAACGAAATTTTGTATGAGAATGAGTTAAGGTTATGGTCTATGAACCCTAAAACCCTAAATCTTGAGAAAAGAAGCAGGTTACCATATTCTGGAAATTCTGGGCGGCGGTTCTTGAAAAATGATTTTAAAATAGTAAATGAAATCCGCTGGCTATGAAATTTCATATGCTTAAAGTAGATATCTGGGGATTCTTTTTGATTTATGCTTTTATGATTTTTCACTATGTCTACTATGAGAAATAAATTTTTGAAAATAGCCTAAATGACTGGAAGCTTTCTTTGACCAGCAAACAAAATTTTAGTACCACAATAAGATATGAAATTCTTTGGTCTCTGGAAGTATTTTTACCATAAACTAGACATAATAAGGGTTCCATGGCCGTTGGAATCGCATTAATCGAAGTTTTCTTGAATTAATTATGAATTTTAAAAGAAAGGCGAATCTCATGATTTTAAAAGAAAGTTTATGAAAGTGGTTTAAAAGAGATGTGGTTTATTTATTTAGGGGTTAACACATGACCAGAGAGACCTTACGAGCACTAGAAATTTTTACTGATTGTTGAACAACTGTTAGGTAAGTAACTATTTTACTCATATATCTTATGTTACTACGTGTCTTTGGGTCGCTACCAAGCTTGATATGCATTCAAGATAGTTGGGTTTGAGGCCCGGCTATTGTGTTGTTCCTAGAGCTGAGGATTTTCTGGGACTTGCCTTGTTAGGCGGCTCGATGGCTTTAAGATTCCGGGGCTGACCTTGTTAAGGCGGCTCAACGGCTATGTTGATTCTGAGGCTAGCCTTGTTAAGGTAGCTCAATGGCTTGATGTTATGTGTTACTGTGATTTTGAGTGCATATGTGGTATGTTATTGCCATGGTTGCTATGATTTTCTAATTATGGTTGCATTCATATACTGCATACATATAGTATTTGAGTTTAATAGTTACTCTGGGGTTCAATTTTGAACTCCAGGCCGTTCTATAGATACAGGTGATAGGCGATAACTATTCAGGCTTTTTGGGGAGGTAGGGGCATGAAGTGGATAATTGAAGAAATAGGGCATGCACTATTTCATTTGTATACTTTTGGGATGACTACATAAGCTTTATTTACTGTTCAATATTTAGATTTGGATGACTATACCCTAAATCATATGGGGATTGTTTACTTTTTGGTTAACGCGTTTTTACCAGTATAATGTATTTGTCCAAACCGATCACATGCTCTTCCGTGCACACTCTGATATACACTAAATAAAAATAATTAACAAAGGAAAAGTAATAAGAAAAAGGCTTATTCAAACACTCCCTATAGAGCTTTTTTTCTACTGATCCTTCTACTGGACTTTTTGCCTCTTAGTGCTCACCAAACGAGATGTCCAAATAGGCCCAATATCCCCTATCCTCTTCACGTTATCATTTTTTATTTTTCATTTTTGATGGAGCGAAAAATTAGGGCTTGATAGATTTTTGAATCTTTGAGGCTTTTAGTTTTACTATTGTGATATTTATACTACTAATGAGGTTATAATAAGAAGAGTTGGTTTGGATTTTTATTTCAGTGGTTGATTTGAGGAAATAGAGTTAAGGTTTATCGAGAAATTTGTGATTTATAATCTTGTGGCTCCTATATTCGAATTTCCTGATTTATTTTAGTTTATTAGAGTTTATATTGATAATTGAATATATTGATTTTGAGGTTTATGATGAAAATTAGTGAATAATGAAAATTTTATTTGAAACTTTAAGTATTGAAAATTAGGTGTATTTGAATAAATCAAGGAGCTTATGATAAATTAGTTATTCTAATGAGTGAGAAGGAATTAATGAAGAAAGAGACGTGATTATGATGATGATTTGATGAATTATTGAATTATAGATATTTTCCCCAAGGATTAAAGTGAGAAAATCTCGAAGATTTTAGGATGATTGGAGGTAAGTATTATTGTTCATAATTTAAATAAGTGATATAAAGTTATTGGATCATAGGAATGTGATTGTGATAGATGAATTGAGTAATAGAAATGAAATGAGAATTTTTGGAAGAATTAAAGTTTGTAGAGGAAATGAGTTTTAAATTTGAATTTCGTTATTATTGTTGTGTTGGTTAGCATTTCATTAATATATAGTTATATAGTTTTAAACTTGAATTTCGTTATTATTGTTGAGCTCAAATCCTTTCAAGTTTAAATTTTATGTCAAGAATGTAATAGCTGGATAACTATTATTTAGAATATTATGTCACAATAATGAAAATACCCATTTATGAAGATTTTGGTCTTAACATGTTATGTGATTAGTATATGTTCAAAGGAAAACATTAAGAAAATTAAAGGAAATTTAATATTGCAAATGTGAAAAATGTGTCTTAAGGCCATAGAACATCCTGAGAAGAATTAGGAAAAATTCTAAAAGGCATGGAATAATTATTAAAAACTTAGAAAGCATATTATCCTTAATTTAGACAATTTAATAAATTATTCCCTATGAAAATAAAAAGAAGGAAAATTAAAAAGTATTCTAAGACTTAAATTGACTCTATGATTTTGGATAAATTGCAGGGAGCTTGAATTATTAATGTCAATAAAATTGTTGTGAGAAAATGATTGGTTTTAATTAAGAAAATTATTAGAAAGTATTAAGGGATTAATTAAGTAATTTTTGGGAATTTTATAAGATTATAGAAATTTAGGAAACATGAAAAATAAAATAAATATAAATAATTATTATTAAGGGCCTAAATTTTTGGCCAAATTAAATAAATAATAAGGGTTAAGATGTAACCTTGAAAAACCAAGATCAAAGGCTTAGGATTTTTCAAGTAATTCTAGAAGCCTAAATCCATGTAATTGGCGAGCGACTGGCGTAGGATGGCAGAAAGAATTTTATGGCTTTAGTTTTATATGCCTAGTTAGGTGTTGCTTCCTTTTGGATAGTAGATGACTGTATAAGTATACTTACACTGTGGTTATGTAATATTAAGGTTCAGTTACTCGTTTTGCGAAATTGCTCTACTCTGATCAATGTTTTAGAAAAAAAAAAAATTCCGCTGTTTTTAAGGTGGGATGTTACAAAGAACTTGAAATAATCACTTCTCAATTTATCTTGTATGTTTGTTGAGATGATTATAAGTGTATGTTGATATTTTCAAAGGATATAAGCATATATTATACTCCCTCCGACCTTAATTATAGAACAAAGTTTGTAGTGTAAATTGTTCTTCAAACTTTGTCCTATAATTAGGATAAGAAGTAGCAGTATTTTACATATAAAAAATTTATATATAGGAAATGTATGTTTATAAGTAAACTTTTTAGCTAAATGGCTTAAATGGTTTATCTTAAGATTCTAATGTTGATGGTGCATAGCATTGAATGTTGAATACACTAGAATAAATTATTGATGTTGAAGTTTGCGATGTTGAGATGTTGAATCACGTATTGAAGTGTACAAGATTGTGGTGAGATGTGATTGTGGGAGGTTTGATTCTTTAAAATCATGTGGTGTAGCTGCTACTGTGAGCACAGTGGATGACTTTAACATTTTTAGAGCCCTTGGATCACCATTTCTTGGGCCATGTTAAAGGGTAAGCTCAAGGGACATGAGACCTTTTAGTATTTGAAGGAAAGAGAATGCCTGGCCTGATATGAGTTATGTAATATTTCATTGGGCTACACCTCATTTTTGGGGAGTTTGGTGCTGTCTCGTCATAGAGATGAATTTTGTTATATATTTTAGACTATATGTTTTGTCAGTGGTTATAAGGAGGTTACAAAGATGGTTGAAGGGGTTTTATTCTTGTTGAATTATTTCATGAACTATTATTGTTTTTGAAAATACTGCTTATGCTTTATATTTTATGAACGTATATTTTGTTTACTTAATTATCATATAATCATTTCCTGCATATTTGTTAAATTGGAATTGTAGTTATTAGGTCCTTGTGACTCACCCAATTGTTTTTAACACTTTTCAGGTAAGATTTATAATGTGATACGTTCAAGGAAGGCTATGGAGGTTTAGGTTTGCATTGCATTATTATAAACCCTCATCTTTTGATAAATATGTGTTGACTTTGTATATTGCCATCTAAAGTCTATTCATACTTTGATGAAATATGTGAAACAATTTTTATACTGTCATTGGCTTAGTTTTCTATACCCAAGTGGATTGCCCGTAGAGGTCTAAGGCTATGGGTTCAACTTTTGATTTTTATTGTGGATCCACTTTTGAGAAAATTATGGTTCTATGTGAAATAGAATTCTTCAAGAGTCTTTTGAAGTGTTACTGGGCTTCGAAAGTGCTAAAGGCCTATTATCATACTGTTGTTTGACATGTGAATGAATAAGATGTTTAATACTTTTTTTTTGGATAAGAATGTTTAATACTTTTTAACTGTGAGAAACTAACATCTTTCTTTTTATAAAAAAAAACATCTTTCTTTTTCTATTAGGGTATTGTTGTTGAAATGATGTCATATTCTTGATCAATCCTTTTCCGTCATGGTTATCTTACTTTGAACTTGGTTTAATTTTTATAACCATGGTAACCTTTTTTACTCAATTGGTGTAAATCTCTTGTACTATTGCAGACCTATATAATTGAATTTTTCACCATAGTAGTACTTCATGTTTTGATACGTTGTTTGAATGGTTAATTATGCGGTAATTAAGGAAAATGTTACATGAGGTTTAAATTTACACATTATTTTCTATTTAACTATGGCCATATATTAATGATGTGTTTTATCTTTTTCCATCACGGTTAATAATTTTACTTTGAAAATTTTCTGATTGGATTGATTCTTATTACCAAGGAAAGATATTTAAACAATATTTTTTTGAATATGTTTTAAAAACACTTCATTTCCAACTTCTTGTTTTAAAAATCAAAAAATGAAAACAGTTTTGGAAGTGATTTAAATGCAAATCCCTTTCTCAAACAATATTTTGTTTTGAAAAATTGAAAATAAATTTTAAAAATGGAAATCAAACAAGTCTGTTATTTTCATTTGAGGTTGATAAGAAAATTATTGCAGTAAAGGAGAGTAAATTTTCCTCCTTGGCTATTTTATAAATAAATTTTTCCCCACACTTATAAAAACGGTCTCATCTTGGACGACTCAAGGGTTTAGGAGGTTTTGGCACAATAAGTAGACTTTTTGTCTCCAACTATCTTTATAAGCTCATTTATGAAAAAGGGAGCCACCGGGAAAAAGAAAAAAAAAAAAAGGAGAAAAAACCCCTCTCAATTAAGCTTATTACATATATAAAAAGTTGAGAATTAAATCCTTAATCACTTATTTGAGGAACGAAAGTTGAGACTTACTTATTTTTGTATTTTTATCAAACATGTAAAGATATTTAGGTGAAAAAAATTCTGACGTGAAGGTTTCCATTTCCTTATATATGTAATGCTACTATATTATCTTTTAATTTACATGTTAATTAACATTAACGAATAGATATAAAAATTAACAATTAACATGTATTTAAGCTATGCATATATTTTGATGGACAAAAACGATGCATAATGCCTTATAGCCCATTTGGTTCAATTCCATACGAAACGATTACATGTAATTCTAATGACATATGATTGATTACAGTGTTTAGTTGTACCTATGCAATGTAAAAAGTATTACATTTTGTAATCTTCAATCCTTGATTGCATCATTTGATGTAATCAAGATTATAGTGTTAGGATTGACAAATATTGGATGCATGTATCTTGTAATCAAGTGAAAATGATATTATTGCCACTATAATTTTTTAAAATAACCAAAGTATTTACTTATAAACGTGGTTAAATCTTAAACAATTACCACCATTAAATATTAAAAAATAAATAATAATATATAAATTTAAAACATATTCCCCATTATTTTTTAAAAAAATTATATTCCACTAGTAAAAATATTAAAATGTCTCATTAAATAATATTCTTACCATTAAATATTAAAAAATTACCATAAACCTAATCTATACACTATATAGTATTTATACCATTAAATATTAAAAAATTACTATAAACTCAAGCGTACATTGCTTAAAAAGAATAAATTATCATAAACTCAATGTATACATTATAGGTTAATATGTAGATAAGGGTAAGTTTGTCTCTTGCTATATTATTCTCATCTAACCAAACGTTTTTATGTATATGTATCATCTTTCTTTAACAACGAATCAAGAAAATTCATATAATTATCATTATATTACATTATATTTCAATACATTACTTACGATTCTGTAAACCAAAAGGGTCATAAGTAATGGTCATGTCAAAAAATAAAAGACGATGCGCATATTTGAGCTCAATAACTTAGATTTGAGCCGAAGTTTAAGCCCATATGAACACGGACCTATATGTTTTATTAGAGCTGAAGTTGAAGCCCATGAATGAGAGCCCCAACTTAGCAATGTGTTATAGTCCATTAATGGGGAGATCCAGGTTTGGTGATTTCTTCACCATGGACTAGATTTGTCACCTTGACTGATGGTACCGACAAGCGCGATCAACAAATCAATAACATGATGTTGAAATGGAAAACACCTCCCCATGGTTGGCTAAAACTGAATGTGGATGGGGCAAGATCTTCTCACACCTCTAAAGCTAGATGTGGAGGTGTAATTCGGGACCATTTGGCTAATTGGGTAGTGGGATTCACCAGATCGATTGAGGATTGCCAGTCCAACTCAGTTGAAGAATGGGCAGTGGTTGAAGGGATGCAATTGGCTTGGGATTTGGGTTTTAAGAAAATTATCTTAAAATTTGATGCCGATAATGTTGTTAACTTGATTTTAGACCAGCCTTGTAATTCTTGTAGCAACCTAATCTTGAAAGCTAGAGAGCCAAGGGCTTTAAACTGGTAGGTGGACATGCGAGTCATTTCCAGGGAATTCAATAGTATAGCGAATGCTCTTGCTAAGAGAGGCATTTCCACTACTAGCATTCTTGATGAATGTCCTAGGTACTTGAGATCATGTAATGATCGCGGGCAGAAGTGGATCTTCATAGAGACAAGGGGGGCTGTGACCCCAAAAAAAAAATCTGTCTCAAATATTTACTATAAGTAGGATTATACACACACACACACACACACACACACACACACACACACACACATATATATATATATAAAGTCCAAAAATGTATATATTTGTCCCAAATATTTATATATTTGCCCCCCTCAAATAATTTTTTTTCTTAATTAGTTAATGAGTATACATTTGGCCCTCTCAAATATTTATCTCAAGATCCGCCATTGATTGCGAGGGTATGGGATTTAAACTCCCATGTTGTATAACCTATTTCTTTATAATGTAGGCTTCTAACCATCTTTTATAGTAAAAAAAAAAGTGAAAGTAAAATAAATTTAAAGTTAATGAAATTACGGAAAATCCATAACTATGGTTTTATTCAATTTGAATTTGGTACTCATGTATTTTCTTCTCCTTCTTAAATATTTTGACTTTACCCTGCTAACAAAATTAGCTTCTTTAGAGGGGTTAATATTAACAATACTAATAGAGTAAAATTAAGGGCATTAAAATAATCAAATTAAAGGATTTAATAAGTAAAACTATACACAGGTGGAAAATTAAAAATTCAAACAAACTACAGATACTTCAAGAATGGTTTTCCTAAAATTAATGAAGGGAATTAGTCATCAAATCTTTTTTTTTTAACTCACTTATAGTTTAGCTCCTCTACTATAATTCTAATTTAGTTCTTAAACTTTTGACTTATATATGACTCAGTTATTTATCTTTTCACTTTTAATATTATTATATTTTAGTTATGAGTCATTCATGTGACAAAAATTACTTCCAACTCAGATCCACCTGAATTTTTTTTATATAATTAAAACAAAAAAAGAAGCAAGGACTAGAAACTGGGATGATCGATGTTGGAGAGGAAAAATTATTAAAAAAGTTCCTTTTCCTCCCAACTTTAGCCTACATTAAAATTTAACATAAAATTAGTGGACCAAACATATATTTTAGGTTATATTTATATAGATACAGCGAACATCTTTGCTAGAAATATAGGGTAATTAGTTGAATAGTTGGATAAAGCCCTATTATATAAAGGATCTAGATGTTGTGTTTTAAGAATATGAGATGTGGAGTCTCATAAAAGAGGGAGTTAACTTGGTCTCTCTCTTTGAGGAAGTTAATTAATTTGGTTTTAATTATTTTTTGTCCATTTTTTTTAAGAAATATGATTAGTAAAATACAACAATTAAAGTTCTTATTTATCAAATAAATATTATCAACATTAATATCCAAACAACACAAATTATCCAACAAATGAACACATTCATCAGTTCGTAATCAAAGGCAAATTACTATCCACAGTCCACTACTGTCCACAAATAAAACACACAAAATATAAGAAGCATATTACTAACAATAGATAACTACACATCTTCTTTATCACTATCATTAATGTCAAAGATATTTGATTGTGCTTCACTAACCACAGTAGACTCTGTTTCATGAGTAAAAATATCATGTATTTGAAGCACTCAAGCCCAACTTCAACTTCAATTAAAAAAAAATTATGCAGGGCCTAATGGGTCGGCCCATAGCCCTCCACGATCGGTCCTCCAGGTCCTGAGGCCCTATAGGACTTATTTCATTTATCTCTTCAAATTTTTAGGCCTGGCCCTTGAAGGGTCAGGGCTTAAACGGGCTGGCCCGATGGGCTTAACCCGATTTCCCGGCTCTAGTTTAACTTATGGACTTGAGCTGAATAACATCTGCATTGTTATAAAACTGAAGGAATTCTAGAGAGAAGTCAGAGAGAATTCTAGAGAGATGAAATTGATTCTCATTCAAGTATATTCTGAATGTTTACACAAGACGTCTATTTATAGACCTTCAAGGGTTACTATGCAATAAACATCCACACAATAAATATATTCATAACACTCCCCCTTGGATGTTTATTGTGAATGTGCCTCATTAAAAACTTTAACTAGGAAAAACCCAGTGGGATAAAAACCTAGCCAAAGAAAAGAGTACATCATCCATTGATACACTGTCCAGTGCTACCTCATTAAAAACCTTTCCAGGAAAACCCAGTGGGACAAAACCTAGATAAGGGAAAAAGAGTCCAGCGTGTATCATCTCCTCCTCTTGATTCATCAGATTTGCTCCCCCTGATGATTACATTATCTTCAATGTCTTTCTGAGCATAACTTACTTATGTAATAATTATAAAAACGCCCAATCTGATTGTTTATCATGTACCTGCAAGAGCTAAGTCTTTCAAGTGAAATCATAATAGGATACCTTTGGATCTTTTCATAAACATATATGTGCATATAGAACTTGTAATTAATGTTCATTAAGATGCACACTTTAATTGCTTCTGGCAATATATAAGCTTATCATTATTCTCAAGAATTTGATGCTCCTAATATCTTGAGTCCTTCTGGGACATATGTGTTTCTGGCACTTTACGTCCTTCAAGGACATGTGCTTCTGGCACATACTAATATATTATGGCTCATAATTCTCATTATCATTTATTACAATATATGCTATCATATAAACATAAATCTCGTCAACGTTGACTTTATTTTTCAGTCCCATTGAATTTCATTTATAATTTATTGAGATCTCTATATTCACATATATCAGGTACTTGGGTCTCTTTTTAGACCATAAAACTCTTTTCTTGTAATATCTCTACTGGAGATAACAACTCTTCATGAGATTGCTCTTCTGGAGCTTTTCTTAATTATTCTCGACTTGATCATCTATATTCTTATAGCTCCTTTTCTCTTTTGAGAATTTTTTATCTTTAAAACTGATGGACCAGCAACGTTTCAGGCGTGCTTTATAACAATTCATATAGGAGTATTTGCAGTTGGGACATGTGACTTTGTCACTTTCTTTAGGTTAGTAAATACTTTTAGCATTCGATTAACTAAACTCTGCAAATGAATTATCTTTTAAACTTTTAGTGCACATTTCTTTATATGAGGATCAAAATGAGCCAATGATAATTCATTCCTGTTAATCTCTTTACCCAATCTGTTTATTTTTCTCCCCCTCATCTAATCATGCAGTGTATATCTATCTATGTGCATTGTAGTGGATTAATAATCATTGCACATTTAAAACATTTCAAGATGAAATTAATTTGGCTCCTGGCCGAAAGCTAATTTTACGGGGAGAATTTTTTTGGCTTATATAATTGCTGCAAATATATATAAACAATGTTCTTATAATCATTGATTTACTCATATATGATTTCTGGATCATTCAATCTGGAAATTGCGCGCATAATAAATTGCAAACTTCTGGTTGCAAACATCACTGCAAACTTTGCAGATTTATAATCTCATATATAAACTTTCAATTTGATATATTTCCAAAGATCCATTTCCAATAATATTTTCATAATCATTTTTATTTAAAGCTACATGACTCGAATGATCAAATGAGTCATGCCAACTTTCCATATGATTTATCATTAAATCTAACATCAATTTCGGGGGAATTAACAAACAAACATTTATAAAGAATTAACACACAAAAATTTAAAGAAAATTAATACACAAACACTCACACTTGATATATATCATTCTCCTCCTCAAGTGTGAGTCCGTAAAAATTAATTCATGAAACTTCCATACAATATTCCATATATGATATCTATTTCTACAGATATCATTAAAATTCTACAGATGCATTATCAATGCATTATTTTGTTACTTCTGGTAACAAAATTTTTCATTTTTCCAAAATTGACAATCAAATATATAAAATACAAAATCATCAAATGTATTATTGCATATTCATGAGCGCAAAACTGTGTAATCACAGATGCATCACTGTGGAATCAAAGGCGCAACAACTCAGATTGTCGTATGTATATAAAGTCAAAAAGACTCTAAACTCGTGCGTTATAGGGAGCAGATCTGCAGAGATTCAATAGTACTACATTCGTCTATAAATAGAAGAAAGCAAATGGATATGCCTCACAAACACTTAAGCATCTGATAACATCATATACACATATTTCTTTAAATTCTATAGTCATGACATGACCAAACAGTTTTATCCCAGTTTTTGAAACATCTGACACAACATTACTTGATACTTTGTTATATGATGATTAACCAAACATATCATTTACTTCTTTACTATCTCCTAATCCTTTTGAGATGTTTATTCCTCCTTTTGAGATGTTTATCCCTCCTTCTGCTTCATATGTTCCTACTTCTCCCCCAAGAACAAATGTTATTCCTCAATCTACAAGGATTGAAGGTACAACTGAAGTAGGTTCATCAAGTAGGCCTGTTAAAAGGTGTAGAACTGTGGCAGAACTAATGGAGTCTACCAATCCAGTTCAGCCAATAGTGACGGCAACCAATCAGCTAGCATTCACTAGCCAACAAACAACCACTAGCCTGCTAGCAACCATCAATCAACCAACAATAATCAGCCAGCCAACAATGATCAGCCAGCCAGCAATAACCATTGAACCAACAATAACCACCAGCCAGTTACAACCAGTCAGTTAGTGACTACTAGCCAGTTAGCAACTACTAGCTTATTGGAATGTAGTTGCTGTCATGTTTTACGGGAGATCATACATATCAACAGACTTCAGTATCATAGACTTGAATTTCACGGGAGGAGGATAGGTATGATTTCCTATGCTGTTTTATTTGAAAATGTACAGGATAAATCTTACAATACTAGCAGGCTTCCAATGTTGGATTTTACTAATAAAAATTTTGGAGAAATCAAACATTTTCTGACACAGTATTGTATAGATTTATAAGCATCAGGATATAACTTGATGCGTGATCCTGTATTAGCCTATTATGAGATCCTTTGTGTTGGTTCGGAATGAGCTAAAAACCCAAATGGACCCCGCGGAAGTTCATTTCAAACCAACATTGAAAATCTATTAGATAAAGGAAAACAACCCGCGGTTAATATTCCATATGATACTTCATTCCTTAAACAGGGTGAATTATATAGGTTAAGGGTGAATTATATAGGTTAACAATGGAGCAACGAGAAAGAATAAAGAGAACAACGCTCCATGATTTAAGAAATTATTTCCACTTAACCCTCGATGAAGCGAGTAAACAATTAAATATGAGTACTCACACCATCCAAAAGATTTATAAAAAAGGAGGGTTAACAGAGTGGCCATACAAAAAGCTTCAAAAACTTATGAGGCAGATCTCGATATTACGAAGAGTTTTGCCTCATCTTGATCCCAACTCAAGAAAAGAAAAAGAAGGTGATATTAAATATCTTCAAAATGAGATAATTGAGCTTTGTAATGAAGTTAAACCACTTGCTATTGATCTTTGTTGAAATAATATTGTCTTTTGTTTAATTATTTTGTTTATGAATACTCATCTCTTGTATTCAAAAAAATTGTTATAAATATAGAAAACTAATCATAATAGTAAAACAAACATATTTCCATAATAACAAATTTATTTATTACTTCATTCACTTCTGGGAATGAAGTTGGATAAAATTCATAATCCATAACTCAATGATCTATTTGATCATGACAATAAATTAATCCACAATATTTCTTGACTTTATCTCAATATTGCTACTGCAATAGCAAATTGGATATATTTATTTATAATAGCAATCATGATCATACAATCCCTTGTCTCATAATTTGAGGGAGTATTTAATGTCAAATATACAATTTTGAGGCCTTTATACAACTGATGACATACAAAATTATGGATCAAGCCTTATTTCATAATTTGTCAACTGGCTTCAGGCTAACTTGCCTCTTGGCTTCAATCTAATTTATCTCATGGTCTTAAGCCAATTTAAGCCTCCTCATAGTTTTAGGCCAATTTACACCTCATATTACCATGACATTTTGATCTCATGATACATTTGGCTTTTAACAATTTATCTTGATAAACATAATAAAATCTCCAATTAAATTAAAAATAAAAATTAAATCTATAGATTTAATCAGAGCGTACCTGAATTCGAGTGTCCTGCTTTGCTTTCTTTGGTTTGACAAATAGATTAAATAATAATAATGGCATAAAAAATATTTAACAACACAAAGCATATGTTTTTTTCTTTTTTTTTTTACTTTTCCTTTTTTTTTTTAGAGAAAAGCAAGACCGACATTTTGTTATTGGCTTATTGCAAAGACAATTTATAAATGAAAATAAGAGAGATAGATACACATGGGTTGAATTGAATAGGGGCTACGTTATAAGAATTGAATGGCGGAACCAGGATCAATAATTGGATAGTGTTGTTTTCCCACCTAATACCTAGTCTAAAAGAATGTATGCATTAAAGTAAAATAAATAAAATTAAAGTCTAGGGG
Source organism: Acacia confusa (assembly GCA_037074495.1). Classification (NCBI taxonomy): domain Eukaryota; kingdom Viridiplantae; phylum Streptophyta; class Magnoliopsida; order Fabales; family Fabaceae; genus Acacia; species Acacia confusa. Next base: position 30,257,382 of record CM073509.1, on the reverse strand, counting down.
GAATCAATCATACAAAAGTATGTTTTATAATAATTTAATAAAAGCACATAGATATTGCTTCACAGTACACATTTTAAAAACAAGAATGATATAACCCGTTAGGCCCCACCCCTTGATTCATCAATTAACATTACGATGGTTTATTCAGCATTTATTTTTTTAATATATAAAGGAGAAAGATTTATTATTTGACAACTTGTCTTTCTATCGTTCACGGGTGCATGGAAAAGAAACTAGTTGGAATCATCATACCTCAATAATTTATATCCTGTTGCGCATGTGAAGAAAAATCACCAAGTACCCTTTCTTGTTTATAAATAATTTATTTATATGCTGACGTCCCTTCTTGTGCGCGTTCTAGCTGGTCGAGATGGTTTAATATTTCCATAGCGTATTCCAATGCATTGAGCTGAGGAGGCACAGAGAAGCCATTAGAGTGAAGAAAACTCTGAAGCAAAGTAAGAGTTCCATGATGAACCACTGATCCTTTGGAGAGAAATAAGATTTTGTCAATAACAGATAGAATCTTGAAGCTGGTTGGTGAATAGATAGCACAATGGTTCGGTGACGTGAAACACAAATTGATTTTAGAATCTGCATAACATTAAAAACTATGATGTTGTCGAGGCTGGAGGTAGGCTCTTCGAGGAGCAACACGGCCGGGTCATGGAGGAGGCTGATGAGGCCGATGAAGACGCGTCTTCACTCGCCATCTGAAAAACCCATCGGCAAGCCTGGTGTGAGCTAAGTGAGTGAGGCCGAGCTCAGCGAGGAGGAAGGCGGTGTTGAAGGGCTTGTGGTAGTACAGTATTTGAAAAGATGTAAAAATGGTGGAATTTTGACGATGCTTTTGGCGTAGGAGATTGAAGAGGCTATTAATCTATAGCCTTTAGGTGTTGGCAGAAGAGGGTGCTGATCTGCCATGGAAGACGGAGGTGGTGATCGGAGGAAATTGAACTGAACTCATGACGGAGGCGAGCTTCAACACTGACAATAATAATATGCTATCTTGCTATGTTATAAAACTGAAGGAATTCTAGAGATAAGTCAAAGAGAATTCTAAAGAAATGAAATGGATTCTCATTCAAGTATATTCTGAATGTTTACACAAGACGTCTATTTATAGATCTTCAAGGGTTACTACACAATAAACATCCGTACAATAAATTTATTGATGACAAATTGAATAATGGTCACAGTACATTAATAATGGGCACTGAATATAATATAGGCCCTGTACATAACTAATATACTTAAAAGACTACCAAGATCAAGAAACTAGATAATCCTAAATATACGCTTTATCAAGATATGTATATAGTCTATGATGCTATCAAGATAAATGTTACTCCCTCCGGTCCTAATTATAAGACAATATTTAGAGATTAGTTTTGGTCTTAATTATAGGACAACTTTTTAGTTTTTACTAATTTCTTCTTAAAATACCCTTATTTTATTATCTCAAAGTGTATTTGATTTTTGGTAAGTATATATGTATATGGGTTGCAACACACACATGTGTATGTCTATAAACATATATATGTATGTATATATATGTGTGTGTGTCTATATATATGTGTTTGTGTTTGTGTGTGTGTGTGTGTACATATATATATATCTGTGTGTGTGTAGTTATATATGTCAGACTTCTTTGACACACACACATACACATATGTATGTATATGTGTGTGTAGTTATATATGTCAGACTTCTTTCACACACACACATATGTGTGTGTGTGTGTGAGTATGTATACATATGTATGTGTCTATATATATATGTGTTTGTATGTGTGTGTGTCTATATATATGTGTTTGTGTGTGTGTGTGTGTGTGTGTACATGTATATATGTATGTGTACATGTGTGTGTGTTGTCTATAAACATATATATGTACGTATATATATATGTGTGTGTCTATATATATGTGTTTGTGTACATATATATATGTGTGTGTGTGTGTGTGTGTCAATATATATATCTTTGTGTAGATACATGGTTGTGTGTGTGTATGCATGATAGATCTACATACACACACACATATATGTATATCTAGTAAGACCATTATTTTAATTAGAAAGCATGTGGAAAGGAAAATTGGTTGGAGAGATATGTGGTAGAATTGTTGATTAACTTTTACTTATGTCATTTTAAATGTATATAAGGACATTTTAGGAAAATGAGTAAAATTAACTAATTTAACCCTCTCCTTAATTTTTCCAAAATCGGTTAAATATGTCTTATAATTAGGACCAGAGGAAGTATCAATGATAATTTTTTCTTCCCCTAAAATTTAGAGGACATATTTCAGTGCAATGGAATCGCCAACGTATGTACGTACACACACAAAAATATACATACACGTACGTACTTGCGTACATTATTTATAATATTTCAAGAATTTTTCTTTCTTAACTAATTGCATACCTTTGCCCATTGGATCTGATGCCCAGATTTTGTTTCAAGATGTTGACAAGGGCTTCGAGAATAATGATCTTTTTGTTATGAATATACTTATTATGTGGATGTCTATTGACTCTTGGTCTCCAAATATTACAAGATGATATGGGACCCATGCATAGTAATTTACTATTTGCATAGTACCATGTGGGGCCTGCACAATATTAAACTCTCCCTTGCCTTACTCACTTCTCTCGCCAGACGCATGAAGGAATTTTATAATTAAGGGATAATTGCAACTAATGACCCGGAGTTAGAAATTACACTTAAAGACCCATTTTCCTTCTATAAATAGAGGTCTTCTGTAACTATTCAATAGTTAATAAAAATGAGGACTTCTCTCTACTTTCTCTCTCTAGTTTTTCTTCTCTTGCTATTATTTTTCATCAGTTTTATAACACGTTATCAGCACGAAGACTCTACCAAGGTAAGATTTTATCACCATCTTCTTTACTATATGTTTATTTTATCTATCTAGGATAATCTTAACCATAATATGGAATTAATGATATACTTTTTCCGATTATTTTAAATATCGGGTTCCATGGTTAAGATTTGAGATTATTTACTATTTTACTACGGTAAATAGTAATTTACTATTCACAGTAAATTTACCCTTTTTCCAGTAATTTTACATTTTATTCATTTGACTTCTACTTGGAAGTCTAGATTTAATCTTCCAGTAATTTTACCTTATTTACTATTTACAGTGAATAGTAATTTTTACTATTCACGGTAATTTTACATTTTGTTCATTTTACTTCTACATGGAAGGTTTTACCTCCTACATAGATATTTAGATTTGATATTCACTTTTTGCAGATATTGTCATTTTATTTTTACTGTTGCTAATATAACATTTACTTTTATTATTAACATTTAATGTTATGTTTTTATGGCCAAAAGCCATATAGTTATGTTTTCTTATTATGAAATTATATGACCAGAAGTCATATTACCTTTATGACCAGAAGTCATGTTGTTCTTATGGACAGAAACCATATAAATTTAATTTCTCATTATGAAATCTAAATGGCCTGAAGCCACGATGAGGCATAAATTAGCCTGAAATCATGAGAAGACATAAATTGGCCTGAAACCAAAAAGTGACATAATTGACTTGAAGTCAAGTGATAAATTAGCTTGAAGCTAAGAGACAAGTTGACCTAAAGCCAAGAGACAAATTATGAAACATGGTTTGATCCATAAGTTTTGTATGTCATAAGTTGTATAAAGGCCTCAAAATTGTAAATTTGGCATTAAATACCCCCTTGTTCATTAGAACAAATTAAAGGGATTGTATGACCACCAGAAGATGGTTGTTTTTCTGAAAAATTATTATAAAGTAGGATGTATTCAATTCGCTCCTGAAGTAGCAAGATTGTGAATTTTGAATTAATTTCTCACATCCATGTGGTCAAACAAAACAAAGTTTTTGTTGTCAGAATTATAAATCTCAAGGCTTGATTTTATTCTCAGTAGTGAATGAAATATTGAATGAATCAAATTGTTGATGTCAACAACGTTGGTATGATTATGGTTGTAATTGTGATGGTTCAAATTTCCACTTGAAGTGGAGAATAAATAATGATATGGACCACAAAAGGGTAAACAAGAGAGTGATATTGAATTAATTGAGGCCCTGAAGGCCTATGTATCAAATATTGAATGATACAAATAATTTTCAGTTATTGTCCTCAAGATAAATAACTGCAAAGAATTATGCCACCCAAGAGTAATAATTTTAAAGGCTAATAGTCTTGAAGACTAATTAGCATAGTATGCTCAACAAGAAGCCAATGTTGAGACTATAGTTGGTAGTATAAATTTGAGACTCCGGAAGAGCTATGAGAATATGAATTCGATTTAAGGCTCCAGAAGTTTTGTTATCTGAAGGAACAAAACTTATGCATTGATTATGCATTTTATTCTACCAAGTATAAGTACAAAATGAAACTTGTTGAGTTTTAAAGATATCTACAGAAATAGATATCAATATATGCTATTGTAAACCTGAAGTTTACAAATAATAATGCACGGGTTTATGCAAACTAGAAGTTTGCTAATATAAACCAAATGTTTGTCAATGTAAACTGGAAGTTTACTGCCAATGAGATGTTAAAGAGGCAATGAGATACAGAGAAATATATATGCCCAGAAGGTAATATATGTAAAGTATTTTTAATAGACTCACACTTGAGGGGGAGATTAGTTAGAAAGCAAGTGTGACAAGTGAGTTAGAATATAAGTGTGAGTTAATTTTTGAAAAGTTATATACTTCTCACACAAAGCCTAAAAGATCTCCCAAAATGGATGTCAGATTATGTTTGGTTGAGATATATGTTATAGTAAACCAGAAGTTTACTGATTCAAACATATTTATTGTTGGCATGACTTGTTTGATCATCCGAATCATATATATAATAAGTTTATGTATTGACACCCATTGAAGAACCAGAAGATTCTTCATGATATGTTGCTTGTTCTCAAATAGAAATGATTATGAAAATATCAATGGTCATGATTGGTAATGGATCTCTGGAAATATATCAAACAGATTTATATGGGCCCATTGAGATAACATGTCAACCTTACAACTGAAAGATGCATCTATTAAAAGGTTACATGTGAGATTATTAGCCTGCAATCTGATGTTTGCAGTGATGTTTGCAACCTGAAGTTTGCAACAATGTTTGAATATATTATGCTCGCAATTTCCAGATTGAATGATCTAGAAATTATGTATTAAAATATCCATAAATGGATAGATCAATGATTATGAGAACAAAATTTCTATGTTGGTATATTTGATTTTATTACAGCATTTATGCAAGCCAACAAAATTCTTCCAGTAAAATTGGCTTTTGGTCAGGAGCCGTATTAATTCCATCTTGAAATGTTTTGAATGTGCAATGATTATTAATCTACTACAATGCACACAGATGGATATATACTGCATGATTTGATGAGGGGGAGAAAAATAAGCAGATTGGGTAAAGAGATAAAGTGGAATGAATTATCATTGGCTCATTTTGATCCTTATATGAACTGGAAGTTCAAAAGATAATTCATTTGCTGAGTTTAGCTAATTGAATGCCAGAAGCATTTACTGACTTAAAGAAAGTGACAAAGTCACATGTCCCAATTGCTAATGCTCCTATTTGAATTGATGTCCTTAAAGGACAAATTATTATAAAGCACGCTTGAAGCGTTGCAGGTCCATCGGTTCTAAAGATAAAATCCTCGAAAAAGTAAAGGAGCTCAAAATATAGATGATCAAGTCGAGGATAATTAAGAAAAGCTCCAGAAGAGCCATCTCCTGAAGAAATGTTATCTTCATAAGAGATATCTCCAGAAGAGCATATTGTAGTCTCAGAAGAGACCCAGGTACTTGAAATATGTTATAATTATGAGATCTCAATAAATTATGAATAAAATCCGATGGGACCGAAATGAAGTCAATGTTGATAATATTTTTGTTTATAATATAGCATATGTTGTAATGAATGATAATGAGGAACATGAGCCAAAATCCATTAGTGAGTGCCAATAGTGAAAGGATTAGCCCCTATGGAAAGATGTCATTAATGCAAAATTATATATCACTGGCAAAACGAAAAGTATTTGGGCCTGTAGTCCATACACCTGAAAGTGTAAAGCTAGTTGGATACAAATGAGTCTTTGTACGAAAAGAAATGAAAGGGTGAAATTATAAGATATAATGCACATCTTGTAGCCCTAAGATTTATACATAGACCTGGTATTGATTTTGAAGAAATATATTCACTAGTAGTGGATATGACTACTTTTTGTGATTCGATTAGCTTAACAATAAATGAAGGGCTTTGATTTGCATCTAATTGATGTCATGACTGTCTATTTGTATGGCTCACTTGATAGTGAGATTTATATGTAAGTCCCCAAAGGACGTAAGTTGCCAGAAGCATATGTCCCCGAAGGACTGAATATGCCAGAAGCATATGTCCTGAAAGGATTGAAAATGCCAGAAACATAAGTCCCTGAAGGAATCAAGGTGCCAAAAGCATCTAATTCAAATTCTCAAGAACAATACTCGATCAAGTTAAATAAGTCCCTGCAGTATGGCTTGAAGCAATCAGGGCGCATGTGGTATAATTGTCTTAAAGAATATTTGTTAAAAGAAGGGTACAATAAATGACCCAATATGCCCATGCATTTTTATAAAAAGATTGAGAAATGAATTTGTTATAATTGCTGTTTATGTTGATTATATCAACATCATTAAAACTCTTGAAGAGTTTTCAAAAGGCAATCAGTTGTTTAAAGAAAGAATTTGAAATGAAATACTTGAGAAGAACAAAATTATGTCTTGAAATATAGACCAAGTACCTATAAAATAGAATATTTGTATATCAAGAAGTATATACAAAGAAGGTACTAAAGTGATTTTATATGGATAAGTTATCCATTATATATCTCAAGGCTTGAAAAGTCTTTGCAGGTGGATAATGATTAATTCCGACCTCATGTAAGAAGATAAAGAACTACTTGGTCCAGAAGTACCATGTTTTAGTGCCATTGAAGCACTAATGTGTCATGCTTACTAGCTAGATATAGTTCTTCATCAACATAAAGACATTAGAAGCAATCTTTGAGAAGCTTGTCCATGGTATTGGTCTTTGAAGACTCAAAGATCTCAACTGATATATCATGAGGGGGAGTAATACAGATATTGTCATCAGGGGGAGTCGATACACGTTGTACTCTTTTTCTCTTATCTAGGTTTTGTCCCACAGGGTTTTCCTAGAAAGGTTTTTAATGAGGCAGCACTCAACAGTGTATCAATGAATGATGTACTCTTTTCTTTGGCTAGGTTTTTATCCCACTGGGTTTTTTCTAGTTAAAGTTTTTAACGAGGCACATTCACAAATGGACATCCAAGGGGGAGTGTTATGAATATACTTATTATGTGGATGTTCATTGATTCCTGATTTCCAAATATTACAAGATGACATGTGACTCATGCATAGTAATTTATTATTTGCATAGTACCATGTGGGGCCCGCACAATATTAAACTCTCCCTTGCCTTCCTCACTTCTCTCGCCAGACGCATGAAGGAATTTTATAATTAAGGGATAATTACAACTAATGACCCAGAGTTAGAAATTACACTTAAAGACTCATTTTCCTTCTATAAATAGAGGTCTTCTGTAACTATTCAATAGTTAATAAAAATGAGAACTTCTCTCTACTTTCTCTCTCTAGTTTTTCTTCTCTTCTTGTTATTATTTTTCATCAGTTTTATAACACTTTTCTATTTAACAGCTCACTGATTTTAAAAACAGCTCAACTAGAAATGGGGTCCAATGGCTGGGAAATCATTACATGTCGTGTGGTGTTAAGTTCACCGGAGCAACCCTTGAAAATTTGGATAAGAGACTGCCTGTCACATCTAATCCTACTCATAACCGCATCAAGTGGGCCGATCTACTGGCCCAATTAGGATGTTTGAGCCTTAAATAATCCATAAACCTTGCCTTGTGGATTGAGATCAATAAATGACAAAATAACCAAAACGATATCTTATCTATGTTGCTCGTAAACTCTTCATTCCGATGTGAATGACTCTTTTCTCCTTTGAAAATGAGAAAATTTCATGTAGGCCCTAAGTAAAAAAAAAATACGACAAGATGATCTATTAAGATCTTAAAATTATGATGAAGTCCTTTGAGACTTTTTCTGTAATAATTTTTATAATATTCAATGGAGTATTTGTGTTTTTTCAAATTCAAAAAATATTATAAAATAATACCACGAGACTTCACCATAATTTTAAAATTCGAAGGGACATTTTGTTGTTTTCCCCCCGACTAAGGAAGAATTTTCCAAAAATATTCTCCTATGTTTAAGAAAAAGGAATATTCAATGGAGTATTTGTGTTTTTTCAAATTCAAAAAATATTATAAAATAATACCACGAGACTTCCCCATAATTTTAAAATTTGAAGGGACATTTTGTTGTTTTCCCCCGACTTAGGAAGAATTTTCCAAAAATATTCTCCTATGTTTAAGAAAAAGGAATATTCCCTCTCTCACGTGTTGCTACTATTCTCTGGTATTTCACTTTCCAAAGCAAACTTCTCCCCCATCCACGTGTTATTGCATTCCGGAGATCTTCAGCCACGTGTCAATCGCTCAGCATCCGTCACGACCCCACGGCACGTCCATCACCGGGGACCACACCAATCCCAGAAAATCCCCCCCACTGCCCTCACACATGGGTTGGCACCAGATTCTGGGCCTCGTTAGCTCCTATCCTCAAAGAAAATCACGATATGGGCCATCTTGCCACGTGGACCAATAAAAAATCAGTTTTAGATGGAGGATTTTACGCCACAAGTCTCACAAAGTCACAATCCATCCTCAGCCACAAGTCTCAGCCTTTTCTAAATTTTATTTTGCTTTACTTGTCTCCTGTCCTTCCTGCTTTACTCATTTCTAGTATTTCAAGCACCTTGCGGCCTATCTTTCTAAAGATTTTGCAAATCGCAAATTTCAAGCAAAAAATCGGAGCCGCCTCTGTTTCTTGCTTCTTCTTCTACCTGTTGTCACACCGAAAGCTACGAAATAAACATCGTTTTTGACCATCTTCTCCTTCTGATTAGATTTGCTTTCGTTAATTACAATCTGGAGCTTCTCTCTTTCTGCAATAGAGTCTGATTAAGGTTTGATCCTTTCATTCTTTCTCTTTCTTGATGTATGATTTTAACGTGTGAGAATGATTATCCGCAAATTCTTTACTCTTCAAGAAGCTGGGTTTTGCTATATGTTTCCGCTGGTTTTTTCTCTAATGTTCCGAGGTCTCCTGGTTTATTTATTTTATTTTTGAGTCTTAGTAGTGAATTTCTGGGCTGATATAAAGTGAGATGAACATGACTGAGCCTGATTTATGATATTTAACCCGAAAACTTGGGCTAACGAATTTGACTATGACAAGTTTGCTCAACGAAGTTTCTTGGTGGTTGTTCTTGGTTCTCTAACAAATCACGTCCAATGAAGTTTCTGCAAAACTAGTTATGTATGGAGTTTCTTTGTGCTTGTTCTTCTAGGATGATGGAGAGGGGTAAAGAGAAAGAAAGGTTCAACACCTGGCGTTGCAACTGTGCATGCTTTGATATATATGTCATAATGGAGTAGCAAGGGATTCTATAAAATTCTCTTAAGGCTAAATCAGATGGCTTCTATGTTATTGAGTCGACAAAATCTGCACGTTGTTTTGATCTTGGAGGTCGTTTTATATCCCAACTTATACTTGTCTTCATGTTTTTGTGCAGATTATATCCCATGGATTGGTACTGTGGGAGTGGAATCAATGATATGCTCGTTCCCACACACGAAGACGTATGGGATAGGCTTCCTTCACCAGATTCTTGGCGAAATTGGGGAATGAATGCACCTGAAGGTTTTAATTCACCTAAAAAGTTTTCAACCATGGATACAAGTTCAAGAGAGGTAGAGTTCAATTTCAGTGATGAAAGTTTCAATAATGAAATTGAGCTTGAATCTTCTCTTCTTGAAAAAGATCAGTCTAGCAGTTCAAGTGTATGTGGAGGATTGCCTGAGCAATCAATTCAACAGACAGCCCTTTCACGTGATCAGCTTCAAGACGTTTCAAGATTCGAACACGTGGATGACATTTTCTTGTACAACTATTACCTCTGGGATTAAGATACTTGGTTTATGCCTGTAGGATTATAATATAGCTTCTGAAATGCTTTAATTTGGCATAGTGTGCTCTGAATCGTAGGAAGTCCAGTGCAATTGAATTGCTCTGTGGTAATTTGGCATTACAAATTTCTTCATATTTATCTTTTGGAGCCAGTACTGACTAAGACAATCATACTTACAATTCTTAGAACTGTGTAAGCATGAGGGCTCCTACTTTCTTTAATAGATCTATCACAAAATGATCTTATTTTCATCTTGCATCACATACTTTTTCTGACAGAGCCATTCAATTTCCACTGGCTTGCCATAGTAATATCAATAATCTTGTTCAAGTGTCTCTCTTTTGACGCTACAACCTGAACTTGTTTTCACATTATTCAGGGATTCCATGCTTGAAGCTCTACCCAATGTTGAAAATCTAAAGACATCCTCCTTCCTCTCTTCTAATCTCCAATTCAGTAACGCACCTGGTGATCATTCTTTCTTAAGCACCATTTCAATGTACATATATTTGTAACAGTATTTGTGATATTGGATGACAAAACACCTCAACATACATGCTTTCTTTATATCAGGTGGATTGCCACAAGGAATTGAAGTTTCAAACCTTGTTCCATGCAACTCAACATATGACGATTACCAGGATGTAAAGGTGAGAATTGCTTTTTGTCCATTTGTTGATAGGTGTTTTGTGTATAACTTGACTACATTTATTCATTTATTTTTTGATGATGGCAGTGGTGTGTATATGTGGGTTCCATTTTTGCATATGTAAGCCATCGTAGTTGCCAAACTACCAAAGCATTTGTAGTTCAATCTGAAAACATAACTTATTCAATTGACCTGCACGATATTTGTGATGCATTATGTTGTTTGCAGGCCACCTACTGAAGGTTTTGTGCATTACTTAGATTATATTGTTCTGTGCGGTTACTTTTTGCTGTATTTTTTTTTTTTGAAACTACTTTACTTTATTATTTGGTGGTTACTTTATTAACTAGTATTCAGCTAGACCTGCATGCCTGAACTTCAAAGGTTAAAGTTTCTTCCTCTCAGATGTGTAATAGAGTATTCATAATTTGATGCTTGCAGCAACTGTGGTGTTTTTATCTTAGAATTTCTCTTTTGTTCAAAAACTCATTTCCATTGAACTTTGCGTATTTTCCTATTCAACTTTGTTATTTTTTCCGTGATGATGGGATGGGACAGGATGGTTCCCCTGTATTGGTATTTGTATTTCTTTATTTCTCTTTTGTTTAGAGTTCTGCATCTTTGACCGGATGTCAATATCTGCCATCTTTTTCAACTCTATTGTTCTTGTAATTGCCATAAAGCATGTGAGCAGATTGAGAAGCTAGTGAAATTCCTTAAATGTCTTGCTGATGTTATGTATTCCTATTTGAGTAAAAGGCTATCCTGAACCATTCACACCATATAGTGAAGCTACTAGTATTCCTATATTTAAATATTAGTTGGAGAAACTAAGTTAAATATGAACAGAATAGCCAAAACCTAAGTTGTAATCCTTAACATGGTATTTGAGCCTTTATTGGTATGGGTATATGACGGAGTCCAATCTGTCTAGCTCTCCATTCTTGTAATGAGAATTATGTTTTAGCGTAGAGGGTGCATTAGAGGTATGAATAAAACCAATAAGATGCCTTTATTTAATAAGTTGAAATATGAAATCTAATTGGAACTAGCTTCTATTCTAATTTAAATGTAATATGCACCATTTGGGTGGTCCTTTCAAAGTTCACAATGTAACATAGTCATTTAATTTCTCTTTAAGGTGCCACCAGTCAAAATCTTGGGCCCTTTTCAGCAGAGCAGTACAGATGAGGGTATAAATCAGCAGTCATTTGTTGAGGAATCTATATTACAGGATCTTGAGATGGCAATTTCACTGGTAAAGTTACTAAGAACTGAAATACATAACAACTGACTTATTTCATGAGTTATCTTTGTGAATTTATTTTCCGTTTGACATGACCAGTTCTCTGACAAGACCCGGATCTGCTTCCGTGATGCCCTATACCGACTTGCTAGAAACACACAACAACAGCATGTGGTGCAAGACCAGAATGTAGACCTTAGCACACAAAGAACAGCGCCACAGACCGATCACAGTGAGACAACAAGGTGCATTATTTGCATCTGGTGCATGGTTTCGTTTATGCCCTTTGAACTAACGCATGTTATTAATGAAACTGTAACATAAATCAATCATTTATGTTAATCACATCAACAAATGCTGTAGCCTTGTGTTATGTGGTAATGTGTTAGTTTGGAGTGGGTAAAGGCACTAACCAGTATAAATAAAAATATATGGTATGTATTAGTTATTGATAGAACACAATGGCGTTGTGTGAATTGGAACATATGGTTATGTATTAGTTTTTGATAGAGCACAATGGTGCTATTTGTTCCATGTAGCTGATCCCATCTAGTCGGATCAGGTATGTTGTTGTTGTATGGTTATATATTAGTACTCTTGCTAGCCTTACCATTCGTATCTTATTTGGTGCATGCTACAAGAATTTGATTGGTGAAAAGAAACTTACTTCATCTGGGCTCATGGAAGGCAGCATCAGTTCTCTATGTGGTTTAGCTTGAAACTGATAACTTTTTTTTTTCCTGCGTGAAAAACTGATAGTGGGGCATGTTATTGCATAGCATGATATCTGTTGAGTATATGACACGTATATATGAAATTTAAATTCCCACGAGAAATCACTTAAATAGAATTGTTAGATTGAATACTGGATAACAGTAAAGTCTTTATAGAAATACTGCCTTGCGCCTCTCTTTTCTATACCACAATCTTCAAATTCTTCTGATCAGAAAATTAACTTGCTGTATAGGTATGGGGCAGAGAGGGCAATGGAATCAGAGACCAACTCTATTGACAGAGCAATCGCAAATCTCATGTTCAACAAAAAGGATATCAATGTACAAGAGCTTCCTCTTACAACATCATCAGTACACTCCAAGCAAGAAACCAATGAAACCAAAGATCTACAAGGAAAACCCTCAAAAGCCCTGAATCAGGGACAAACCTTTCATCATAATCATCCTCATCCCTACCTGTTAAAAAGCAACGCTGCTGGGGTTCCAAGGTTTGATCAAAGCAACCTGCAAACAGCTGCAGATTCGCATGTTATGTACAAAGACCCTCCAAAGAAATCTTTCATGCTAGAGTTTGGTTAGGTAATGTGAGAGACTAGGTAGGGTTCCTGGTTGTGCCTAGACTTGTTATAAGTAGAATCAGTTTCATATTTGACCAAATTGCTCTTTCTGTAATCTGCATGAGTATACCATTTGAATCTGCATTATCTGTGATGGTGTTGAAAGTAGAAGATCTTTGCAGAATCGGTTACAAATAACCGAATTGTACTACGACTAGTTTTTCCCCTGCATCCTTCAGTGCTGCAAATGGTCGTTTCTCTCTGAAATGTTCTTCAGATCAATGCCTTTGAATTGGGGGGTTTTTTTTCCCTGTGGTTAGAGCAACAATGTAGCTTGAAGTGTTAGCCTTGGCATTTTTTTTTTTTATTATAATTATTTTGGTAGCCATGGCCTTTCTTTCTCTGGTTTTAGAGGAGTTGAAATCCTCCAAGTTCCTTGAGATATATTCTATTTCAATTTCAGAGAAAGGTGGGTTCCATGTTAATTATGCAGAGTTATTTCAGTAATATAAAGGACTTAATCTTGTTTAAAAAGGAGTAACTGAAAGGTTACACCAACAGTGGGGTTGAGTTAAACTTGACACTGCTTGAATAAAATGTATGCCGAAAGAAAGAAGTGACAACATATTGATACTCCCTCCATTCCTTCTTAATTGTTTGATTGGGTAAGTTCTTTCTTATAGAATACATTTTGACATGTCTAAATATTTAATACATTTTTACCCTTATTTAATCATGTTTTTTTTTTTCCATCTCTTTTTCTACTCTATCTTTTCCCCTATTCCTCTTTATAAATAAGGGTATTGGAATATGAATTGCATTTTTTTGTACATTTATATTGTTTTTAACCAATTTTAATTTACATTTTTTTTATCTTCGTAATTCGGTTAATTTAAGGAAAGGAGGGAGTATTGATTACTTAGATTGCGTAATACTCCATCTTATATAAAGTGTTTTTTTTTTTTTTTGACAACTTAAGGATGATAAATAAAATACTTAAGTATATGTTACGTATCATTAGATTATATATTAGTTTACAAGTCAAATAAATTAGATTGAACAAAAAAAATATAAATATTTTTAATATAATATAATTAGCTTCTTTAATCTCTCTTAAAAAAATAAACTAACTCTTATATCAAGGGTAAAGTAATAGTTATAGTAGTTATATGAATCTTTTCTATGAGGGATGACTATTCAATTATCACTAACAAATAATAAAATATAACTCTGGTATATATTTTCTTTTTATGAGATTTTGGATATCCATGAAGAGTTTTAGAATGTTATATATACTCTTAGCAATGGGCTAATATCATTGTTGTTTTTTATTGTTTGATTGAATTTTAATTTTAGTCTACATAATTTCAATTGGTTTGAATTGTTTTAAATAAGGACTTAGTTTAAATCTAACTACTAAAATAAAAAGTCATTAAAAATATAGAGATATGTTGTTAAACTCATATAAATATTTATGAAATTGTAAGAACTAAAACCAACTATTTAAAATCAAAGGACTAATGATAAAATTCAATCAAACTATAATCGTTACCATTTATATTCACCCCTAAGAAATGAGTGAGGAAACCAAAAAGCAGACTTTATCTTAAAAAGGGAAAAGAAGTTAATTTGAGTCAACATCAAAGATTTTTATTAGCTCAGAATTTCAGTACTATTTTCTCCTAACATTTTGGTTTCAGTTAATAATGTTAGAGCCGAGTAAGTTTGACAAACAATAAAATTATAATTTTAAAAATTATTTTTGATAAGTTGAGACAAAACTTTTTTTATATATTTACATCGTAAAAGTTATTTTCTAAAAACTAATCCTAACATGCACTAGTCAATATCACCAATAACATTCCATAGTTTGCCATTAATGTCCTATTTATTTTGAGGTATATATGGCAATCTAATTGTGAGAACTTCATGGAAATGTTTCTTTTGTTGTCTTTTACCATTATTGGTACAACAATTTTGAAAAAAAATTAGGAAAAAGGCCTAATTAATTTTTGGGTTTTAGTTTTTTCATGTTACATGAGAAAACTAAACTTTTTACACACACATGAAATGGTAGGATCCACATATACATATATGAATTAATATATGTATATGTGGGTCACACCATTTTATATATGTGTGACATGAGATAATTTTTTTCCTACAACATGAGAAACATTAATCCCTTAATTTTTTTAGGTAAAAATTCCCTATTAAAATTTTACTATCGAGAAGAACTTAAATTGAAGTACTAGTATACGTTACGTGTGTGCAAAATATGTAGAATGCTGATGCATTCTTATACAAAAATCTATCAAATCACTCTTCCTCATAAAATTTTTAACGGGAGACTTTTTTCTGTTTCCACTGGTTTTTCTTTGGTTTTATTTTATTTTATTTTTTGAAAAAACTGTTTTCTCTGCTCTGAAATTGATTTTGTCGAGAACTCAAAATTAATTGGAATAATTCAAGTTTTGTGCATACAGACTATTAGAATATATATGTATGCGTGTGTATATACATAACACCAACTTTATCATGACACGTGAATCATATTTGAAATATATAGAAAAACGATGACAATTTCATTTCAAAATCTTAACCTGCTAAACCATGAATATTTATTTCAGGTAAAAAGCCATAAATATATATACGGACAAAAGATAAATACTGTAATTATTTTCCTTTAGCAATAAATGATAGTAATTTCGTTCGGGTTATATTTTTCGCATCATCTATTTTTTCATTTTTTTTAAATTATGTCTATCTAATTAATTTAAAATATTACATCATCAAGTTATGTTCT
The DNA here is from genome assembly GCA_037074495.1 of Acacia confusa. Lineage (NCBI taxonomy): Eukaryota > Viridiplantae > Streptophyta > Magnoliopsida > Fabales > Fabaceae > Acacia > Acacia confusa. The sequence goes on along the minus strand of CM073509.1, from coordinate 30,241,222 downwards.
TTAATTTTTATTTTTATTTTTTCAATGAACAGTACATGAAATCATCGAAAAAACTGAGGGAAAATCCTCCTCAGGGCCTAATTAAGCAAAAAAAATTTCAAAAAAGGCCCTAACAACTTTCATTTGTCTAGGGTCTTTTCTAGTATTATTTCAAAAGCGTTAACAACAATATCGGTACCCTATTAACAACAAAATCAGTATCCGTTAACAACAATTCTATTAACAACAAAATCAGTATCCGTTAACAATAAAATCAGTACCCGTTAACAACTATGGTTTTCTGAAATAATTCCAGAAAAGGCTTTAGAGCCTTTTTTAACATATAAAAGTTGTTGGGACATTTTTTTTGAAATTTTTTTGCTTAATTGGGCGTTGGGGAGGATTTTCCCAAAAACTAATGATAAAAGGATTTCATTTCTTGCTTCATCAATATTTGATTGGGAAGGAGTAAATACAGAAAAAAGACCGAGAGATAAATAATCAAATTAATCTCAAAACACTAATGTAGATTTTTCGTTTTCGGCTGAACCTCACAGTAACCGGCCAGTTTATTCAAAGACTTGTAAGACGATCAAACCTCAGATACCGCCATTTCTGCACTGTGCTTAAGCTCTTTAACCCTCCCTCTTGTACACTTTCCTTCTTCTTCCACCATTAATCTTCATATAAGCTTCTCAATTTCAAGCCTATCAATCACAAAAGATGAACCCTTCTCCATCTTCTTCACCCTTAAAGCCACGCCGAGGTCCTCCGTCACCACAGTCGCATTCATCATCTGCTCGGCGTACAGCGGCCACACTATCATCGGAACCCCACCGGCAACGATCCCCTCCAACGTGGAGTTCCACCCACAGTGTGTCATGAATCCACCGATCGAACGGTGAGCTAGGATTTCTGCTTGTGAGGCCCACTTGGGGACCACAAGCCCCACCTTGTCCGTTCTACTAGTGAATCCCTCCGGCAAGAAATCGCCGCCGGAGTTCTCCACGTTGAAAAATGTGCCACTCGTTGCGTTTTTTCCTTCGCTGGACAAACCACCCAAACGAATCTCTGTTCGCTTAGTTCCAAACCCCATGCCACCTCCTCCATTTGCGCCGGCTACCAGGTCCCACCGCTCCCGAACTAGACATATAGTACCGACTCCGGAGGTTGCCGGTCAAGCCAATTCCAAAACCACATTGTTTCCCTTCCTTCTCGGTTTAATGGTTCTCACTATCGGTCCAACCGGATAAACCGTCCCCTGAATCATCCCTCTTAAGCCTTTCTCACTATCTCTTGAAGCTTTAAGCGTTATGGGTTCAAGATCTTCCCACTTATTCACCAGAATCCCATCTTATGATGCACCGATACCTACTACTTATACGACGTTTTTGAGACGTTGTCGAAACATGACATCGAAACGTGACTTAAAAAATACTAATATTTCAAGACGTTAGGAAAAGTCTTAGTATTAAATAATATTTTTAATATAAACAATGTATTTCACATTAACAAAATATAATAAAACAAAAATCATTAGCATAATCAAAGTGCATCTCCAATAATAACATTTACTAACTCTGACTCATCTAAAGCTCCAACATCATTAAATGTATCAACTACATCTCCACTAATGTCCAAATAATGACTTATGGTAAAGGGTTTGATAGTCAATAACTAAAAGTTGAGGGTGTTGTTTTGAAACTTCTAAAGATGGGGAGGTTGTCTATAACTAAATTAAAGTTGATGGGGTTGTGTGTGTTTTAGTCAAAATAAAATACCCATAAACATGGGCCAGCCATTCAATATTTATTTAAGTGGATAAAAATGCATTCAGATAATAAATGGAACGGGATCGAAGTCAAGGGGTGCCAACTATTTGCCTAGCATGTTGTTCAAAATTAGAGTGATTTTTAAATTTAAAAATAATTAATAGGGCGTTGCCTATCTCGAATAAATATAAGGGAAGCCATTTATTATTTTTCTATTTAGATGTTATACTATTTAAAAATTATGAATAATTTGATTTATGTGGTGGGTACAAAAGAAAACCTATTGAGAGCTCATGAAAATCTAGAGAAGCTTATTGGAGTTTGTCATTGTCCAGAGAAAGGGCTTGTCAGTTATCACAATCTCTATAGATTTAACTATTCGATTCGTTGTTTTGATGTCTCCCAACGTTTCAACCAAGTTCGCGAATCGGAAATGTTCTAATTCCAAAATTTAACGTTTCCGTGCTACATAGATCCCATCAGCACAGCTAATGTCAACCCCCATTAGTACAAATTGCGCATAAACCGGTTGTCCCCAGAGCAGTAACGGTTCAAGTGTGTCCTCAAATCGATCCTGTTTACAACTCGGAATTCGGAGGGGTTCACAGTGGTTTGGATGCCGATCTAGAGCTTCCTCATCAAGGACCAGAGTATACATAGTAACTGCAAGAAGCCACGCCGTAGAAGTGAAAAACACGAAGGTTAACATTCTGAGGTCACATGCTATGGCTAGAGCATTTTTATTGAACAAATCGAAAATGAGGGTGGTTGGCCGCCAGAGTTCCATTGAGAGGATCGTAGAACGAAGAAGCGACAACGACTTCTCTTCATTGCTAAACTGATGTGTGATCCCATTGGGGAGTCCGATCTAAGTTCTCGGAGATATTTACCGGAGGGAGGATAACAATGTTGATAAGGGAAGGTTGAAGGTTTGAAGTTTGGTGGTGTTATGGACTGACAAAATGAGCCTATAAGATAGGCCCAATGAGGAGGCATTTTGCCAGAATTCCCTTACACAAGTAGAAACACTTATCTCCACTAACCATGCCTATAGTCTCGGACAGTACAGGTAGTGGAGTAAGCATACCCAGGTAGTGGAGCAGACAATGTCAAGACGTGGAGGCGCACTATTTACATGCACTCCAGTAAGCTGAAACCCTAGGTAATCTCTATAAATAGGAGATTATCCATAAGGTATGGGGACTTCTTTCATCTATTATACATTCTTCCTCAGAGACTCTTTGGTATCTTCTCTATAGATATCAGGGGGTGTTCTCCACCTCCAGGACATTTAATCCCTTGAACTCCTTGGAGGTCTTATTGATCCGATATCAATCATCACCAATCCTGGTTAACTGGACACTCGTGTTCTTATTACTGAACAGGTGGATAATCTGTGAATGTGTGGTTGAGAAATCAGTGGAGACGACGAAATCGTGATATCAGAGAAATGGTGAGAGAGAATACGTTTGCTGAGTTCGATGATTGGAATGGAGTAGCCTATGTCGGGGCCACAAAGCAACGTGGCTAAAGAGTTGTTTGTGCCGGCGGTCTCCATGGCTATAGAGTTGAAGGAAGTGAGAAAGGTGGTTTTGTGTTTAGATGAAGATGGAGTGAGAATCTAGTTTCGGTGCCCATGAGAAGGATAGGCATCATTTGTCTAATTCATCTGGATGTCTAGATGAGATTTGAACGGTTGCGATTTAATTTTTTTTTAAATTTTAATAAAAAATCATTTTTTTTATAAAGTATTAGTTAAGAGATTATTTTTGTTTTAAATTTTCTACCTATTAAAATATTTTTTTGAAAAAAATAAAAATAAAAGAATCAAATCTGAACCGTCCAAATATCATTTGAAAGGTTCCAATGAGATAGGCAAATGGTGCCTACTAGACCCGACGAATGAGAGGATATGCGTTTCTTTTATTTTATTTTGGATTTTGATTTCACGTAATTTTCGGGAACTTTGTCTTTGTCCAATTTATTTATTTATTTTTTCTTTAATTATTTTCCCACTGCTTATTAGAAAGTCAGTGACATTTTGATCTTCCCAGCTAACATTGTTATTTTAAAATGGTAATAATTTTTTTCTTGACTGTTATCTCAATTAAGTTTGATTATTTGTTAATCAAATATATTTATTTGACAAGTTCATGTGTCATTCACTTTATTCTTTTAAAAGTTAGATTTAAAAATAAGTATTTTTTTTAAAATGCATCACATCTAAAGGACCAGAGACCATCAAAGAGGTGAAACCTCTCATGCAATGAAAAGAAAATAAAAAAGGTACTTGTCTATCTTGACATCGCAAGAATAAAGTGGCAAAGAGTTTTTGATGACTTTGTTCTCGCCAATCATCCTTAATATGTTATGCATCTCGTGATTGAATCTCTTTTTAGGAGTTAAAGTCTATTTTTGTTTTAGAAATTATTCAAAAATCTCAATTTTATTTCGGAAATTTCTTTTGGGGTAATGTCGTTTTAGAAGTGCTAAAATAGAGTAATATTTCCATAACCATTAGAAATGGTTAATTTTGATTGTTAAACCCCATGTTTGACCAATTTGTGCAATGTGGCTGCCACAATAGATCTTATCTCTCCACCTCATCATCACAACTTATCATCTTCTCTTTCTTGTCTGCCCCTCCTCCATTAACAAAAAGGTCCCTAGCTAGCTACAACACCAACTAGTAATATTCGAAAGGGAATGGCACACACCTCATGTGCCAAATGATGGTTGCATATTACGCTCTTAGACTCTATCTAAGATTTGATTATGGGAGCAGGACAGATTATTGCAAATGCTGTGACCCTCTGTGAAATGTTGTACAAATATAGCATTACACACAACTTTGCCTATAAATTTGTGAAGAACAAGCCACAAAAGATAGTAGTGACGTGCAAGGTTGATGGTTGTCCTTGGTACCTTGGTGCATATTCAGCTAGAGGTGAACATCAAGAGACCGAGTTTCTAATCATTAGGACATATAGAGGTGAACACATACACCATGCACAAAATAGCCTTATTGTATCTCATCCACCTAAGTGTACCTTGACATCATTGATTGTAATCGATAGTTTGAGATGTAATATTGAGAAGACAACCAATGAAATCCGAACTGACTTATATAGAGAGTATGGGGTCCGGCTGAACTATCGTTAAGCTAATAGGGTGAAAGAAAGAGCGGTGATGCAATTGCATGGATGGGTAGAAGACTCTTACCGGATTATTCCTTAGATGTGTCGCAGATTGGTAGAGAGTGATCCAGACACTGTCGCAAAATGGGAAGGGTCATCTGATAATAGATTCAAGCGGCTATTTATTGTATATGGTTGCTCAATTAAAGGTTTTGTACATGGTTGTCGGCCAATACTTTACATAGATGGATGCCATCTTTGTGGCCCTTATAAGGGAACATTATTGTTAGCTTGTGCGTATGATGCAGACAATGACATGTTTCCCTTAGCGTATGCCATTGTGAGTGGTGAGACATATGATGATTGGGCTTGGTTTCTAAATCAAGTAAAAGACATTACAAGACTACTGGTGATAACAATTGTTTCTGATCGGAATAATTCCACCATTGGTGCTGTAAACGATGTATTTGGCATTGAGCGACATGCATTTTGTTATAGGCATTTGAAGGAAAATTATAGTACGACGTTCCTTAAAATAAATAGAGGGGTCACACATACGTCTGGGAATTCTAAGGATACCACATTGCACCTCCTTGATGGAATTGCGTATGCAAGGCTGCATGAAGACTTCATTGTCGCAATGGGAAAATTACAAATGTTCAACCCACATTTGGCACAATGGCTTCAAACTCATGGGGACATTAATCAATGGGCTCTTAGCAAGTTTCCTTTCCAAAGGTGGGATAGCATAGCCACCAACATTGCCGAGTCTTTTAATGCATGAATGTTGAAAGAGAGAAGGCACACCGTGTCAGTTTTAATACATGAGCATAGAGAGAAGTTGGCTTCGAAGTTGCTAGCAAGCAAGATGGCTTTGGTGGATTGGAAAAATGGCGTTGGATTTAATGTTGAAAAAAAACTGATACAGCAAGTTGCCCTTGTTGAAAATATGCATGTTGCATATTACGGGACTACTAGTTTTCGGTTGAAACTAGATGCGGCGATGCCATAATTCATGTTAATGTAGATCTTGTTGAAAAAAAATGCTCGTGTTTGGCATGGCAAGTGAGTGGACTACCTTGTCCACATGCATGTGTAGCAATCAAGGTACTTAATGGTAATGTATACACATTTGTAGATGATTGCTTTAAAATTTCAGCACAAGAGAAAATTTATGCACAAGCATGAGGGAGTTGATGGTTTTGACAACCGGGTACCTGATCATATTCATTTTTACTGCTCCTACATACACAACCAACAAAGAGATATCTACTAGAACCAATTGTGGTTGTCATTCATATTAAAATGTCAAGTCAACTACATCAGCAAATTTACAAAACTAGCTCCTATCAATGAACTCAAGTGTTTTGTACAAGGTGTGTAATCTAATCTAACAAATAGCCAACAAAATTCAGAAATTCAAATACAAAATTAACCAAGTCAGCCTATGTCCATAAAACCAATTAAGATACACAAACTAGCGGCTCATCTTTCACACTTGAGAGTCCTGGATCATAGACAACACCTTCGCTTGCTGTGTGTTGGTTGGATGATTGACCAACCACCACAACATGCCAATCTTCAATTCTCGGATATCATTGGCTTCATATGAAGGCATTGTGTACCCATCCCCTTGCTCTGTGCCTTCCCATGATTGCAGTCAAGATAGGACATGAACACCGCATGAATCCCTGAAAACAAGAAATATACACATGTGTTAACAATGCGCATCATGTATCTTTAACATGATACTTACGAATTTTAAGCAACTTAATAGACACTTACACATCACTTTAGACATGGACTTTAGCCCATGTCACCCCCTTGGGAATTCTATACTCGTGTTCGAACAATTGTGGCTTGACCTTTTGAAGTATGTCCATGAAGCATTTTCGCTAATAGTAAAGTTCACACAATTAAATGTTAATTATGGTAACCATTATCTAACATAAACACACATTTAAATTCAGTTCAGATTACCACTTCAGTTGCTATCTTTTCCTTGGTATTAAAGGATCCTGGTTTGTTTGCCATCTTTTTTGACTTGGTTGCCACTATCTTTCCTTCTTTCAGTTCCCTCTGCATGCGTATATATGTGAGGGTTTCGACCAAAAAATCTAGAGGGTAAAATGTCATCATTGTTGTATCTATGACATAATAGAACTAGTGGTCCATCCAAAGCGATGGGCCAAATATGAAGCGACATTCCCTGATGTTATATCCTATACGCTCTGGCAAGATCTCAGCTGCATTGTCTTGCACTGACCATGTCTTTGGATTTTGAATGATCTTGTTCATGAAATGCGCACTAAATATATGGCGAGTGACAACCCCTCCGTCTTGCAGTTGATCGGCAACTAATGTCTTTGCAACTATAGTCATTACCTGAAATGCACAAATGGTCACGAATTATATAGCTTCCTTCCTTTAGTTAACATCTAATTACCTATTTGTTTTAAGCATACGTCGGATGCACATTGATTAAAGCCCTATGCATTTATTACATAAACAACTAAAAGTAATCAAAAATTGCAAGACTTATTATTTCCCTGTTTCACATAAAAATGTGGATATTGCGAGATTTATTACATTAATAGCAACTTATCCCACAAGAAATCAATATATATATATATATATATATATATATATATATATATATAATATGTATGTATGTATGTATGTATGTATATATGGATCAGTCATAGAGAAATAAACACTTCCGGTGTTTGCCATAAACATTTGGATATTGAAGGACTTGTTGATTTAGTATGTAAAAAATAAACATGGTCATTTTCATTTCATTTGCACATATTTGGGAGTGTTTCAGATAAATCCCCCACATAGGTCTAGAAAAATAGAAGTGCACAGGCCATACCGTATCCTTAATCCAGGCACATGGTTTCAGACAAGCCAGCTCTCTCCTTTTCAGGTAAAATCCGTTCATGTCAATAAAATCCCTAAATGCCAACAAATGACGTTGTTAATCATGGTATGCATTTTTTTCAAAATAATTGTAAATCCATGTGCACAATATTAGCTACACTTACTCGTTAAGATCCTCTATCATTGCTGCACTGGTACACAACTCATAGAGCTGGTCCTTCTCTTCATAGTGCCTCTTGCCCTTGGACTTTCGGTTAGGATCGATCCAAGGAGATTTTAACACACTGCTACGTGTTATCACCCTCTTGGATCTTCTTATTTGTACGTCACGAACGTCTCCCTCTTGTGCTTCAGGTTCAGCCACTTGTGATTCCACGAGATCAACTAAAATTGGTTCGATGTCAAGAGGTGCTTCAACAAATAGCACTATCGTGTTGGTGGTTGTCGTCGTCATCAATGAACTCAATATCTTCAGCCTTTGCATCATCAGCTTTCTCTTTGTCATCGTCTTTCTCAGACTCATCTTTCTCTTTCTCATCGTCTTGCTCAGACTCCCCGGAAGTCGAAGGATGGTTGTTGGGTGATTCATCGTCTGTCATAATCTTTGTCAGCTTCATGGAATCCTTGTTGTGGCCCTTCATTTTTATTGGTGTCCGATGTTAGTCTCTCTTGAAGGGCCAGCATCTCTTGCCGCAACATAGAGACAAGCCTAAAATAGGTCTAGCGAACTTCCTGGAAAGCGAAAAATGCATTGTTAAATGATCAATCACAACAACATCAGTAGTTCTCAAATAGCTTACATAATGTTAACATTTTGAAATTTAAAGGAGTAATTCAGTAATAAGAATTGTGTTGCATCATTTACATAACATGTGTGTACTTGTTAATTTCTTTAGTAATGGGTGGTAATTAATTTGAAGCAAGAAAGGTAATAGATGGTGCCAGATATATGTTTTTTTTTTGTTACTGAAAAATGAAGAAATGACTATAATTTCACAATAGACAAAACTGAAGAATTGGAAAAAAAACACAAGAGATCAACCATTGCCAACCTTAAACTAGCAACTAGCTAGTTGAATGAAATATAAATAGATAGTGAATAACTAGATAACTACCTAATTAGTCATCGTAAAAAAATTCACACATTACAAGTGTTTCAACCAATAAGAATTAGAAAAAAAATAAAAATATTGTAGAACAGAATAACAGTTCACTTTAGTATTATATCATCAAACACATCAACAAAAGCTATACTTACACAAATAACATTATGTTAACAATATGTAATTTTCATGAATAATTGTTGTCACACATTATCAGGTGAGTGAGCATCGTTTCAGGGTCAAACGCTGTTGATACAGTGACTGATGGCTGAGAATCAATGCCTGGTCGCTGAGAATGAGAGTCACCAACTAGCAGGCCTTTTTGGCTTCTTTTCTCGAGTAGCAGTCTGCTCTTAACCTTTTCATCCATCCAATAAGCCATGGTCGACCCATGTGTGGGGGCTATGCTGTCATCGAAAGGAAAATTTTCCAAACAAAACAGCTGAAAAAGAAAAAACCATTTGAAACCATTAATAACAACACCTAGCAATTGATGTATAATGTTTAAATACAAAGTTAGTTAGACACAACTTACCATGAGGAAGTATACACATCCTCTAACAATTTTGCTCTTTTTACCTTTGGACTTGTGGGAGTCTTTCTTGAACTTAGCGATCTCTTGGATGAGTTCATCAAGAATGAAGGAGGACCAATCAAAATGGCCAAGTGCATCCTTAGTGACCATCATCAGCTTCAACATACGGTTACTAACATAGATGAATGCACTTGGTGCCAAGAGGGTACCAAGGGAAAATAAACCAAAATGAAACTCAAAGTTATCATCTATGGGTCCTAACAACCAATCACCAACTGTTTTATAATACAATTTCTTATATACAGCCCTAAAGTCCACAAAAACAGGATTTTGGTCGCTAACTTTAACTTTGATGTCCTGCCCCCCCAAAGGTAGACCCATAAGTTGATTCACATATTCAGCCCCTAACGGTCGGGTCTCCCCTCTAATGCATACTTCCTTTGTTGGGGGGTCAAAACATATCATATACTGTGCACATAAGGACCGGTTTATCTTTCAACAACTTATTTCAACTAACCTATCAAACCCTATCATTTTAAGCCTTGCCATGGCATCGGGTTTGTCCTTTAACTGTTGGCATACTTCAATGAAACTGTTTGGTGCGCATCTTGTTAGGAATGACACATTGTATTTGTCCACTTTCGCTTTGGCCAGGCCTCTTAGTAGTTGGGCCCTCCTTTTGTATTTGGCCTTCTTAGTTGCACTCAACCCCTTCTATACTTCTCTCATTTCTGCACTTAAGTCTTCATAGGTTTTTTTTACCGCCTTGACCTTTCTTTCCCTCGCCCTTCATCTTTGGTTTTTTGTCGTAGCTCTTAAAGAACTCTTCAGTGAACAAGTTATACCCAGAGAACTTTGCTGCCCTCTTTGAAGTACTCATTCTTATCAGCACTGCAATGTGAAAACTATAATCAATGTTTCAGATAATGACCTTTTAAGTACTAAAGTAGGTTGTTTCTTCAACAAGTAATTCAGTTAAGTTTACAACTTGCAACCAAAACATTCAGCAATGTATTTAGCAGTCAACAAAACTAATGTTTCTCATGTTGAGGGAAATAGATAACATGCATTTAATTACAACAATGGGGCCAAGTTCAGTTGGTCAAGAGAAATAAGACTTATATTAACAATCAGTGTAACATCCCAATTTTCTGGGACTTGAATATTGTAATATTATGGAAATTTAAATTGTGAAATTTGGGCCAAAATGATTATGAGAATAATTATTAGGAATTAAAGCCTATATTTTTCCCTTAATTTATTTCGGGAAAAGAATAATTGAAAGTGATAATTGTGGCCTAGATATTATAATATCAATATTTTATGGCCTCAGAAATTAAGAGTTTAATTTCTGTGAAGATATTGCAATTAAATCTAATTGTAAATAAATTATTGTTTTAAAACAATAGATGGAACAAGGCATGGGCTTCATAATTATTGATCCATTTAACCTCAAAAGCCCAAAGCCTATATTATCCACAATGGATCAGCCCAACAAGTGATGATCGACAAAGAATAAAACAGATCCTATGTAAGCCCATATTTCTTTTGGCCCAGACGTATTACTAGTCCAGCAGGCCACAACAGATTACCTAATTGCCTAGTCTCCATTTCGGCCCAATACTGAAAGACGGAGAAATAGCTGACAGTAAGAGTATTACACACAAGCCCAACAATTTCAGCCACGTGAGAAACCAGAATTTTCAACAGCAAACCCATTGGCATTCCTCCAGCTCTCACGTGAACGGAAATCACGGGCCCATGATCATTATACCCATTACCCATTATATTCAATTGATGCAAACAGCCTCCCTCGTAGCCATCTGGGTCACTCTTCACTGATGCTCTTGGGTTGCGAATTTGAGACTGGTATTGTCGTACTCTCTTAATCTAATATGAATCCAGTCCATATATTATTCCTTTCGGCCCACATCAGAAGCATGCAGCATCAGTTGAAAACCGAAAGAAACAGAAGCCAGAGAAAGAGACGCCTAAGCATGATTAAGTGTCAGCTTGTGGTGGGTTTCAAGTGCCACCTTAATTGTCACCTAATTCCCCTTAACTCTTAACCTTGGAGTCTTATTTAACCCATTTCTTTCGGCATTCACCCAGAAAAGAAAACGCAAAGAGAAGAGAGTGAAGTGAGGGAGTCCGAGAGGCTGAGATCGAACAGAAACACAGAGAGTTTTGCTGCTCTTAGTTCTCTGTTTCCAGACTCAGAAACAGAGAGTGCGAACCGAGAAAGAGAGCGAGTAAGAGTAAGAGTGAGAGTGAGAAGAAGTTGGAGAAGTTCTGCCCTGTTCTTATCAACAAAACAGAGGGAGCTGAAACTCATCGTTACCTCTGCTCCTTTGTCGGAAAACAGAGGAACAGATCAATCATTTTCCTCCTCCTTCAACGTGATTCAGCAAGGGTGAGTCTCAAGTTTTCTTTCCTTTTAGTTTCACCAGTTTTCGATCAGGTGTAAGCCTTAGTAGGAAAAGCAAAGCTAACTGAAATAAAACTCACTGAAAAGCTGAAACCAAAACAAGAGGGGTGGGGGCTGTTCGACTGAATAAAGAAATAGGTATATTTATGAGTGCATGTCGAGTCTGTCATAATATAAAGGAGATGGTAGTGTTTCGCTGTCAAGATAAGGGAAAGACACTAAAAATATAACTGTGTGTGAGTTTTCTGCATGGAAAATATGTATATGTGGGTAAGCGTCTTGCTGTCACATGCTGAATAAAAGAGAGAAAGAAAATGAATGTTTTGCGGTCATATGCCGTGAACTTGCTGTCATATGCTGAAAGAGAAAGAAAACCGATGGACATAGGATAAGTGATATATAAATGTATATATATGCGTGAATGTGTTTGCTGTTTGTGCATGAGAAAAGGATATTAGAAATAATAAAAAAAAAAAAAAAACTGATGCATAAGAGTTTAAAAGATTCCCTAGGGTGTAGCTGAATGGAAAACCTTAATGTAACTAAGTTTAAGGCATGTTGTATGTATTGGAAATTTGCTGTAAGAACCATTTTGCTGCATAATGATATGAAACCGTGAAGGACCAAGGAAAAAGAAGAAAAACTCATGCAAGTATAACATATATATATGTGCAGTGTGTGTTCGTCTGTGCATGGATAAGTGAGCAAAGAAAAAAGGGAAATGCTAGATGTATATTTATATATATTGGTGCAAGTGTTTTCCTGGATAATCATATGCACATAAGACAAAAACAAGTCCAGTTGAGTTTGTATATTTGTGTGCATGTTTCCTGCAAGAGTAGATGTAAATATCATTTTGGGAATGCTGTAAGGGTCCGTATAAAATGGTTTGCTGTCAACAAAGAAATATCTTATTGATGTATATATAAATAGAGCACGTGGAACTTATCCTGGGAAACCAAAGATATAGATTTATATATATAGAGAGAGAGTTGCATTTGAAAAATAATGGAAGGATGTTGCTGATTAGAAAACCATGAGAATTATTAAATAAATAAATAAGGGAATAAATAAATCAGTGAAAGGTAATTAAAAAGAGTTTATATTAATTATAGAGAGATAATAATAATTGGTAAAATAATACTAATAATAGATAATGTTATTATTGGAAAGGGTGATAATAATAATGATAATAATAATAACAATAATAACAAATTTATTATTGTTAGGGAATTTTAAGGGATTAATTATTAATATTAATCATTTAAACTAATTTGCATAATTAGTTTAATTGCGATTCGAATAAGTGACTAACAGCGATGATAAACATTTTTAGGTAGACCTTAATATTCACCCGAGCCCAACAACTTCAGTACAGAAGAGAGGGATACACGGTTGAGGTAGGTAACTCTAATCTTGTAATCATGTATGTAAATGTTTATGTAATAATTAGCTGATCATGTATGCTGGTTGAATTACTTGTTTATGTTTTTCCTGGTCATGGATTTGAGGTTGCGGTCTCATGGGACTACATGTCCTAGACAAGGGCTGTGGTCCTTGGCCGTTAACTGCAGTTACGATTATATGTAATTTCTTCCATGCTTTAACATATGCTATTATGTCATCTTTGTTTTTATACATGAGTATAAAATTCACTGTTACCCTGGGGTCCATTCATTTGGACTCCAGACCCTTGAAAGATACATGTAGTTGGTTTGGGATCGAAGGGCAAGAAACAACTGTAAGGACTACAACAATTGGAACTTTCTGGAAAAAAATAGGAATAGTCCGATTGTATTTTAAGGTTTATCATTCGTCGAATTTGGATTATTGTATTAATATCCCACAACGGGATAAATATTGAATCGCGAAAAAATTATTCTATGTTTTTCAAACTAAGTTAATTTCAAAAACTTCGATTATGAAATCAAGTCGTCTAAATCACCTCGATCCCCGTACGTGTTAACTTTGATAAATAAAGGCCCCAAAGGCCAGGCGTTACAATCAGTCCTCTAAATTCAAATTGCAAGAATTCACACTTCAACAAAAGACCCAAGAATTCACATATGTTCTTGTTCTTGATATTGATTGCACTAGAGATGAGTATTTGGGAATACTACAGACATAAAGTGTTCTGTTTTGTGTGAGAGAAGTTGTTGCCAATAACCATCAAGAGAGTTTTGGCAACAACAAAAAACTACTGTCAAGAGTCAAGAGGAAACAACAAAATTCTATATTGTGGTAATGGAATAAAGACCGGTAAATCTTCTTCCCAATCAACAAAATCAGCTATATACAAAATCTGGGAGGATTTTAAGGAGAAAATGAGAAAAACGGTTTGAGAGTATCTGCTTCATTCTTGGGATAAAGTTAATGACTTCTGAACCTCTTTGGTTCCAATAAAAATGTTTGAAGGGACTCAAAAAAAGACACAAGGAAGTACTTGCATAAAACTACTTATTTACCTAAATGAAAAAAAGACACAATGCAATAAAAACTGTTCACAACCCTCACACTTTAGTCAAATCTCTAAATATGTTGTTTCAATTGCACAACCTTTCTGGGTCTGTACGTCACCATGAGAATTGAGAAATCATCACAAAACTTGGACTTGTAATAAAAAAAGAAACATTTTGAAATTAAGCTATAGAGGGAAGAACAACTAGTATCAGGAATAAAATAGAGGGCTGATGAAACAAAAGAAAATTATATGGAACAAGTATGGTTAATTCGTAGAAGGTTGTGTTTACTAGACTAAATATGAAGACCGGCCTCTACTTTGCCAAAATGTAAAAAAATAAGAGAATATGGAAAGAAATCCTTCTAGATGGTGCTTGGGGTATAGTCATATATTCCATCAGACGAAAACTATTTTACCTCTTGATTGCCTTATGCTCAGGCTTTCATCTAACTTTGGGAATAACCCAATTATCAACTTATGTCTGATAAACTTTGCTATTGATTGATGCATCAATGCATCTGGGATTTTAATCCCCTTTCTTTAGTATAGATTATTCAAATTATTTATTGATTATGACAGAAGACCAAAGAAAAAAACAGCAAAGAACAAGCTCAGTGAAATTCAGCCTCATCATTCTAAAGAAAATACATTCAATGAATTTGAGTTTTAAAACCAAACACTTCATAATGAAATTTTAACTCCAAGATGCATAATTTTATCTGACATAGAAAACTCAGATTCACTAAAAGTTTACACTTTGGATTAGCAACAAACATCTAATGCACTGGTAACAATAGAAATTAAATGGACTTGTGAATCTTTATCATATCTTCCACTGTCCAATACTTTCCATTACTCTCTATTTCAAAAGATGTAGTTAGAGTTAAACAGAATGAACTTGAAAGTTCCCTAAATATTTACATCCACAGTGGTTCTATGCTCTTTTGATATGCTTGGATAGAATGCTAGAATGAAAAGTTAAAATCAACTACAAATATATTCATTAATAATACATATTAATAATACATACAGTATACTAATTATAATCAAAATACAATCATAAATAAGTTAAAGCCATGATCAAGATCAACACCTTATAATAGCAAAATAGACTGAAGCAAAATCAAAAGCTTACATCAACTATAAAAATAAGTTGAAGCCCTAGGCAGAGCAAACGGTAGCTACATATTAAAAATTAGATAAAATTTCACCAGGAAAAATGAAGGCAAGAAAGTAACTTAAACTAATAATCCATCCTCTCATTGTAGCTTAAAGTAAAAATTACAAACTTTTACCAAGAAAAACGAAGGCAGTTACTGGGGGAGACAACCCCACACGACGGTGGTTACTTGCGAGAAAGGAAGGAAGAGAGAAGGCGAAGGTGAATCTACAATGTGAAGGCGAAGCTTGCGAGAAAGGAAGGAAGAGCAACGGTGGCGCAGTGATAGATTGAAGTTTTTGTCAAATGGAAGAAGAAAATGACGGAGGATGGAGGGATTGACTGATGCTCGAATTAGGGTGACTGGGGCTGTTCGTCGGAGGATGAGGAACAAGAAGGCAGACTTCTGGTAGGGTAGTGACGGGAGAGGCAGATCGAGAATGAATGGCGGAGGGCTTCATGCGAGCGACGATGAGAGCAGCAACAATGTTGTACAAACTGAAGGAGGTGGTAGTTCAGAGCAAAAACGAAGGTAGTGGGAGGTTTAGAGAAGAGAATGCTTCAGATTGTGGGAGAGTGTGTGCCTCGATGGTTTAAAAAGTTTGCTGTGTCAGAGTGGTTTTTAGGTAATTTGCTCTTGAAAGTTAATACCAGAAAAGGCCTTAGGGCTTTTTCTGGTATGAAAAAGTTGGTTGGGCCTTTTTTGCATTTATCTTTGTATATTGGGCCTCCAGGTGGATTTTCCCAAAATTCTATCTTCTCCTTCCCACTCCTCAAATCAAATACAATGTTAATGATCATGACATTTTTTTGAACTAAAAAAAAAATTGTGGCATCTGGCGCTTCTAGTGAAATACTTCATATATAGTTTTGCACCTTATCTCCTACATTATAAATTGCAATAGTGATTAGTGAGGACATTGGATGCTAGAAATTCTTCTCGAGTTGAAAGCCATCTGTTATGGGGCTCGATTTAACTACGATGAACTCATAAACTTACATAATAAAAAAGATATCGATCGCTAAAAATATCATAACAATTAAAACATTTATGCTCACAGAGCGACTAAGTGACTGGAGAGCGACTAAGCGATTGAGTGCTCCGCCACCTACTGTGACGGAGGAAATGAGCGTCCCCTCCGATCGCACCTTGTGAGGGGGGGGGGGAAGTGAGGATATGCTGGCTGATGATCGAGAGAATTCGAATCGAAGGAAGAGAAAAGTAACTGGTGCGGGTAACCAATTTTCGAGGAGCGAATTGAACAAACCTCGAGAGGAAATTTGGATGAAAGCGGAAGCAAAGGAGGATCCTCTTAAATCGTACAGAGAATCATTGCTGCAAAACGTGAATGCAAGGACCTGCTGGTGGGAATGGACGAAGAACGATGAAGATGATGATCTTGATGACTATGGATCAAGTACTGACTTCGCTAAAGTCTTAAATCCTGGAGACGGAATTAAAGTAGACTTCTCGAATCCTTTATGTCCTAAATTTGATTTTGATGAGAAAGAGAGAATGAGGTTGATGAAACTGTTTTGAAGAACATTGATTGTGAAAATATTGGGGAGACAGTTATCTTATGGTTTCATGGTGAAGAAATTGAGAACGCTATGGGAGAGGAAAGGAAGCATAGATGTGTTTGACTTGGAAAATGAATTTTATCTGGTGAGTTTCCAACAAAATGAGGATTACATGGAGGCATTAACAGGGGGACCATGGGTTATAGCAGATGCGTACTTGAACGTTGCGAGATGGAGGCCATATTTCAATCTAAAAATAGCAAAAATTGACTTGGTAGTGGCTTGGGTTAGATTCCCTGACCTTCCTGCTACATTGTTTGATAAGAAATTTCTGCTTAACCTAGGCAATTCCATAGGAAAAGCAATTCGTTTAGACATACATACTGCCCAAAGAGCTAGGGAAAATTTGCTCGAATGTGCATAGAGCTTGACCTCACAAAGCCATTGATTCCTGAGTTTATGGTTGAAGGAAAGACATTCAGTGTGGTTTACAAAAGCATGGGCACACTGTGTCAGAAGTGTGGATATGTTGGTCATAATAAGGAGGTATGCAGTATTGAAAAAGTAAAAACTAGGGAAGAAGAAATGGAGGTAGAAGCAGTGGAGGGCCAGTAAGTGGCAGAGGCAGAGAAGGTAGAAGAAGGTGACCGATGGAAGACAGTAACTAGATCTAGAAGACAAAGGAAGATCGCAAGCATGGTGGTAGGGCAGCAAGGGGGATCTAGATTTAATGTGTTAAATGAGGAGAATGAAAGGGGTAGTAGAGGAGTAGTTGTGGAAAGGGTGCCACTAAGAGAGATCAAGAGCAATAGAGAGGAGATAGCTCTAAAAGAAGGAACTTCTAGACAATATAGGAAAGCTAATATGGGCGGAAGCAAGGGAGGAATAAGCAGAGGAATGGAAGGAACATGATCACCAAAGTTTTCTATGTTGGAAAAAATTCATGACAGCAGAATTAATAAAGTGGAAAAAGGAAGAAACAACCAAAGCTTAGCAAAAAAAACCGAATGGATCAAGGAGCTTCATGGGAAATACCTCAACAAGAAACAATTATGAGAGAGTCCCAGAAAGCAGTTCGGATGCACTCAAGGAAAAGGATGTAAACATGAATGGTAAGGAAAATATCCACCCAGGAGAGTGTGACATAAGGAAGGGGATGCCTGGAGATAGAGATATTGGAGCCTTTCACCCTTATGAAGAGGAGGAGGATCCGATTGAAAGTATGGAGGGAAGTAGGGAACAGGAGTATCCTACCCCTGTTTTAGCCGAATAAGGTAAAAGCAGGCCTTGATTTGCTGCTTGCATATTTTTAACTTGTAATATGATGATGAATATCCTAATTTGGAATAGTAGAGGAGCAGCAAAAAAAGGTTTTGCTACTGTGTTAAAAGACTTGAAGTTCAGATAGAAACTAGACCTTGTAGTTTTTTTAGAACCATGTATTAGTGGATCCCAAGCTAAAAAAGTCATTAGGAGCTGGGGGTTTAGGTATTCAGATAGAATGGAGGCTGAATGATGCTCTGGAGGAATATGGCTAGTTTGGGATAGGGATGATTTGCTTGTGGATGTACTAGTTAAAGACAAGCAATTTATTCACTGCAAGTTATGTCTAGGGGGAGAAGCAATGTTATTTACTGGGGTGTATGCTAGCCCCAATGAGCAGGAAAGAAGCGAGTTATGGGAGAGTTTGCAAGAGATGCATGAAGGTATTGCTGTGGCTACTTGCTGGTGACTTTAATGAGATTAGATCACCTTTAGAGCAAAAAGGAGGCGGGAGAGTAAACAATACAAGATGCAGAAAATTCAATGAGTGTATCCAGACATGTGGACTCTTAGATGTCGAAACAAAGGGACCTTTCTTCACATGGAAGGGGCCGAAATGGGAGGGACTTGATAGTGTTTATAAGAGGCTCGATAGATGTTTGTGCAATACAAGATGGATTGAGAAATTTGAGAATGCTGAAGCCCAAGTTATTCTGCGAGTATGCTCGGATCACCATCCAATTTTGGTTAGTCTACTTGCTGAAACACAGAGGCAAAAGACAAGATACTTCAAGTTTGAGGCTATGTGGCAAATGCATGACCAATTTAAAGAAGTAATAAAAAATAGCTGGAGAGGTGGAGATGAATTACAAGAGAAGCTTCACACTTTACAGCAGGATTCAATGGCTTGGAATAGAGAGGTCTTTGGGCAAATCGAAGGCCGAAAAAGAAGACTCTTAAACAGATTAAATGGAATACAATGCTGTGCAGAGAGAAACAGCAACCCTTACTTGATCAAATTGGAAGCTGAGCTTGAGGAGGAACTGATGCAAACTCTAAGACAAGAAGAAGTGATGTGGTTCTAGAAATCAAGAGGCAGATGGCTAGAGGAGGGGGACTGAAACACAAGGTATTATCATGCAAAAACCATAATTAGAAGAAGAAGAAATAAGATCAGAATGCTAAAAAATAATCAAGGGTTCTGGACAGATGATGAGGAAGTTATTGTGAATCTGTTTCAGTCCTTTTATACTAAGTTGTTCCATGAAGATAATATACAAAGGGAGTGGATTTACATAGAGCAGACATGGGGTGAAGTGGATAATGGAAAGTTAAGAAGGATAGGAAGAGATATTCAAGATGAGGAGGTGAGAAAAGCATTCTTCCAAATGGGAGGATTCAAAGTGCCGGGAGGAGACGGTTTTCCTATTGTATTCTATCAGCAAAATTGGAATGTAGTTGGGTATGCAGTCAAAGAATTCATAAAGCAACTGTGGAGAAATCCAGGAAAAATAAGGGAGATCAATGAAACGTTGCTGGTGCTAATACCAAAAGTGGAGCAACCTGAAACGGTAAGCCAATTCAGGCCCATAGCTCTATGCAATGTAGTATATAAAGGTTTAGCAAAGTTAATAGTGAATAGGCTGAAGCCTTTTATGGATAAATTGGTGTCGCCATACCAGATGAGCTTTGTACTTAGAAGAAGCATCCACGATAATATAATTATTGCTAAAGAAGCTATTCATTCAATGAGCAAAATGCATGGTAAAAAAGGATACATGATTGTTAAGATAGATTTGGAGAAAGCCTATGATAGGATGTCTTGGAAGTTTATTGACAAAGTGCTGGAAGATGTTGGTTTGACTGATCAAGTAAGGGAAGCAATAATGAGATGTATAACTTCTCTTAATATGTCCTTATTATGGAATGGAAATAGGAAGGAGGGGTTTGAACCGACTAGGGGATTGAGACAAGGAGACCCTTTATCACCATACCTATTTGTCTTAGGAATGGAAAAATTGTCCCACTTGATTTCGGACTGTGTTAGTTCTAAAAGATGGAAACCAATGCGGTTTGGAAGAAATGAGATAGAAGTTTCGCATTTGCTCTTTGCAGACGATTTATTACTGATATGTGAAGCAGACATGGACAACATCAGTGCAGTTATGAAGGTTCTAGAAACATTTGGTGAAGCCTTGGGTCAAAAGGTTAATTCTCAAAAAACAAGCATTCTATTTTCACGCAATGTGAAGAGAGAATTGCAAAATGCCATCTGTCAGTTTTCTGGATTCAGGAGAATGGAGGAAATGGGGAGATATTTGGGTGCTTACATGCTGAATGGAAGAAGCAACAACAGAAAGTTCCAGCACCTTCTGGATAAAATGCAAGGAAAGCTTAACAATTGGAAAAAACAGACTTTGTCCATGGCAGGTAGGCTGACTCTGGTACAATCTGTTACAAACCAATTAGCTATCTATTATATGCAGCATACTAGAATTCCTGCAGGAGTGAGAAAGCAGATTGAGAAATTGTAGAGAGACTTTGTGTGGGGAAGTAATGAGGACTCAAGGATGATACATGCAGCTAGCTGGGAGAGGATTTGTATGGAAAAGAAGAATGGAGGGTTGGGAATGAGGAACTTAGAGCTAATGAATGATGCTTTGATAGGCAAAATTGTGTGGAACACGGTCTCAAAGCTGAAGAGTTTATGCTCTCAAATATTAGCTGGTAAATATGGAAGAAAGATGAACTTACAGAAGGAATGTAAAGTAACAAAGATGGACTCTGAAGTATGGAAATATATGGCCAAGATCTGGCCGGAAATCACCAGTAATATTCACTGGGAAATAGGCAATGGAGAAAAGGTAAACTTTTGGTATGATAGATGGATAGAAGGAGGCAAGAGATTATGTGACATGTGTGTGGGAATACTAACCGATGAAGAAGGAGAGCTAAAAGTGAATGAGTTAGTGAATTCTGATGGGAGATGGGGTATGGATAGGTTGGGAAGTCAGCTTAATGAGGAGGGCAGGAATTTATTGATGGCCATGTTATCACCTTCGAATCAGTATAGTAACGATGAGGTGAGGTGGGGGCCAGAATTAAAGAACAGCTATAGTGTTGCTGAAATGTATCATAGTTTGAAAAAAGAAGTTGACAGAGGTGAAAGAGAGTGGAGCATACTGTGGAAATGGAAAGGTCCTAAAAGAATACAAACCTTTCTATGGCTAGCTATGAATGATAGGTTATTAACTTGTGCTAGGAGAAGTCGAATTATGGGTGGAAGTGCTAGCTGTCACCGATGCCCAGAGATACAGGAAAGCTTATTGCATGCCTTGAGGGACTGTGATGTGGCTTGGGAATTATGGATGAAGTTATGGGATGGTAACCCAGCTCCAGAGTTTATGGCTAGGCAAGGGGTAGATTGGTTCGGTTGGAACTTGCAGCAGATGAAGAATGATTGGAGTTTAACATTTGGGGTCACTTGTTGGCTTCTATGGTCATGGAGGAATAAGGAATTATTTGAGGAAGGATATAGACTACCTGAAGCACGACATGAGGTGGTGGTATGGTATGTTAAAGAAATTAAAAGGGCAAGGAAGGAGTTCGGCAGAGTGCAGGTGAACAACAAAGTCACCAATGTTAAATGGAAAGTCCCCATGGAAGGATGGTGCAAGCTGAATATAGATGGAGCTTCAAAGGGAGGGAGTAAGCTGGCTGGATGTGGAGGTTTGATAAGAGGAAGTAAGGGAGAGTGGATGTGCGGGTTCATTAAGAAATTAGGCAGCTGCTCACCCCTGAAAGCTGAACTGTGGGCGGTGCTTGCTGGTTTGCAACTAGCATTGGAAAATAAGCTGGACCATATAATCATTGAAAGTGACTCCATCACTGTAGTGAATCTTCTAAAGGAGCTGCAGATGGAGGGTGAAGCTGACTCAAGTCTATTGTTAGAAATCAATGAAGCAATGATGAAATTTTCTTTTCTATAGATTAATCATGTATACAGAGAAGCTAACTCTTGCGCTGATAAACTTGCTAGCATAAGTATAGAACAGGAGGAATTGTATGTTAGTCTTAGGACTCCTCCTTTGTCTGTTATTTGTTTACTGAACAGAGATGTGATGGGTACTCCTTACCCAAGAGGTACTGCTGATTCATAAATAAGATAGGGCCAAGGGCCCCGTTTTCACCAAAAAAAAAAAAAAAAAAGATATCGATCGCTAAAAAGAAAAGAAATCAATACCTCAAAATGCCTAGTTGGTTCTACTATGCAAATAGATTAGTTTAACAACGGCGGAGGAAAAAATTTAGGCTACAAATTTGTCTGAATTTTTTTTTTTTACTTAAGAGAAATTTAATATTGTCCTGGAAGTATTAAAATAGAATAATATCATTTCTTACTGTTAATTGAATTAGTCAGTTTCTAGTAAAAATGGATACGGGTGGATAATCCAAGAAAAGAGGTTAAAAGTCAACACCAATTTTTAAATAATCATAGTTAATTTTTTAATAGGTGGGACAACATTGTTATATTTTAAAACTTTTAAGATAATATTAAATCTAAAAAATTTGTTGACTAATTTGCTTCTAAGCAAAAACTTTTTAAGAAAATTTGCACCTTTGACATTATTCGGTATTTATGATTCGGGTTTTGTACCTGGATAACATTCGTTTCCAATTTCTAGTATTACAAATCTCAAAAGTTAGAATTTATTTTACAAAAAGTTTATAGCTAAACTTTTCTGATTAATTTTAATTAGGATGTACGAGCAATTTATTTGTTTTCCTTGCAAGAAACTAATCTAGAAAGGTGTTGTGTACGCAAAACCAGAACAATCATGAAGGTACGTGAATCATAAATGAAGTCTGATACATGAAAGGAAATAGCAATGTGAACAGTAAAGGAGAATGGTAGTTGTAAAAGAAGGGAGGGTTAAAAGGAATCCACATTACATGCCCATCTCTTAAGTGTATGTTATGTGCCCACCCCTCTATTAGAGGAATGGATATATTTTTTTTTATTTTTTTTAAATTTTTTATATACTGTATTTATTTATATTTAAATTATATGCTGTTTTTAAAATTTTTTTTTCACCCAGTATCTCAAATTAATTAGTTTCCATGATATTTGTGTTACAGATAAATATTACTGAATGCATAACTAAAAACTAATTAATTTGAGATACTGGGTGGAAAAAAAAATCCAAAAAGTAACATATAATTTAAATATAAATAAATACAATATATAAAAAATTTAAAAAAAATAAAAAAAATATGCTCATCCCTCTAATAGAGGGATGGACACATAACATGCACATAAGAGATGTGCATGTAATGTGAACCTGGGTTAAAAGTGATGGTTTCTGATTCTGGAGGCTCTTCACAAGTCACAACCTACTTTTACAAGGCGTTGGAAATCTTCTCCTGTTTTCAGAGAGATCTTTTACTGATATGTCTCTTGCTGAACTAATGATTGAGATATGTCACTCAGATCTCCTATACAAATATGTCCCAAACACTGTTCCTTCTAGTGTCCAGCTATCAGCTGCATCTCAGCCTATTCCCTATATTGCAATGATGAATCCATATACGCTACATAATAATCGATTGCATAAAAAATAACAAAAAAAAAAAAAAAGAAATTGATAAAATTGTGTAAAAATCTCTTAGGTGCATGAACTACAAAAAAAAAACTTCACTTATTTATAATGGTTTTAACTTTTATATGTAATAATGCTAACGATTGGGTGAACCGTTGCAAAATCAGATGTTGCAAGTATTTTTATAGCGGTTTTAACTTCTATAAATAATAGTAGTAACAGTTGGGTAAACCGCTACAAAATTTGACATTACAAGCATTTTTGTAGTGGAATTGTTATTGTATTTGTAGTAGTTGGTGTTTCTTATTACAGTGTGTTTCTGTAGATTACACATTATAAGAGTATTTTGTAACGTTTAAGAAATTGCTACAAATGTTATTTCATTGTCAGAAATTATAAATTTATGAATTTTATTTGCATTGGTTGGTCAACAACTACAGATGTTGGTGCCAAAATTTTTTGTCAAAATTGGGTGTGGCGGGAGTTGAAAACTAAAATTTTGGCGCCAAAATTTGTAGTGTTTGACCAACCGCTACAAATTAAATTCAGAAATTTTTAAGCATGGCCTTAAAGAACACTGTCTTCATGCACGATTTGAATCAACTTTGTTGTTTGTAGGCATTGTTGCCGGTAGGATTTGCATGATACTGGGGAGGACTTGAAAGATCCATTGAGCTGCATGAAAATTTAGGAGATACCACCAACATTTATTCCTTCAAAACACGCTAACCCAACTAAATGTTGTAAGATCCCAAAATTTTATGAAGATGTTTGAAGTTTATAATAGAGAATTAATTAAAGAAAGTCTCTTGAAGTTAAAATTAATAAAGCGAAGGGGAAAAGTGCAACAACTTATTGAATTAAAACTGAATTATATACCTTAATTGAGTTAAATGGTTTGATGGATTATTTGAAGGATCAAACGGCATTTATTTTGAAATGAAACTTTTGCATTTTGAAAGTAGACATTTCATTTTTTTCTTGTAAAAGGACAATTAGTTTATATTAAGCAATATGAATTATATACCTTAATATGAACATAGTTTCTTACTTAATTTATATTAAGTAATATGAAAGTAGACATTTCAATTTTTTATCCCATTTTTTTAAAGAATTTAAAAAATAAAAATTAGGAAAAATAGTTTTTTTCCCCTAGTTCTAAAAGTATTAAACGAAAGAACAAATTTTTTTCTAAATAATAAACATATAATGATACTTAATTTTTATAAAAATATAATATTTATACAATCATTATAGTAAATTTTTATTTTAAAAATTATTCAAACGAAATTAATTATTATGTATTTTTAAAAAATTAAATTAACATTATTTTTTTATATTAAAAATTAACATTAATTTTTTTTTTTTTGATATAAATGAAAAGCTTGACGCCTACATTGCAGTAAGGAAATTACATAATAGGGAAATTAATTCCAAATATTCTTAGTTAACCCATGTCCTTAATAATATAGGACATTCATCTATAATAGCTGACTTAGAAATACCGAGTTTAGCTAAAGTATCAGCAACACAGTTAGCTTCCCTTGGAATATGCCTCAAGACTACCTGCCAATCCATATTTAACAACTCTCTGATTCTAATGACAATCAAACTCACATAAGTAATATTATCATCAGATACCAATTTTATAATTTCATCACAATCAGATTCACCAATAATCTTTCTTAGTCCCAAATCATACGCCAATCGAATCCCCTCCAAAAGAGCCCATTCCTCAATCACATTGGCCTGACAATTACCAATGGATTTTACAAATCCAGCAATCCATTTCCCGGAACTGTCTCTAACAGCCCCCCCCCCCCCCCCAACAACCTGCCTTCGCTGAAAAAATTTAACATTATTTTTTTTTTTTTTTTGATATTAGAAAGTTTTGGAAGAGTTCGACATCAGTCTTCTACCAAGATCAGGGCACGGCCCCGGGCTCTATGAGCACTTACTGGGGACTTACGAGATCACCTACCAAGGGAGTCCCAACGACGGCAGAGGGGATTAAACCCATGACCCAAGGGCCTAGTCCTGAATCTTTTACTATCTGTGTCAACTCTCATTGGCAAAATTAACATTATTTAAATGTGTGTGTGGATGCATGTAAGAAGAGCCTGGTCCCTTGGGTCTTCAAGCCCCGCAGCTCCGTAATTTGAGACTCATATCTATCACGTAAGCCACTTGGGCTTAAAATTTGTGGTTATAAAAAAAAAAAAAAAGCCCAAGTGAATGGCAGAGATTGTGAAAATGGTTGCTTTATAACAGAGGATATTATTATACACATATAATAAGCGGAGGAAAAAACTAATATATATATTTTTTTTCAAGGAAGCTAGAGGTTAATACAAGGAAGCTATATTTCTCAAGAAATGCATATTTAAAGTTACCAATTTGTATTCACTTGAGTATGGACCAATAACCTTAGGTAAAAAAGCATGAACCTATAATCTAATTTCCAAAAAAAGACAAAAGATTATCATATATTACAAGTAAAGAATAATAGAAATAAAAATTAATTTACATCATTTTTGTGATATCAAAATAAAATTAATCTATTCGATGAACTCTACTTGCCTTGGAATGATTCGTTAAAAATATATATAT
Source organism: Acacia confusa (assembly GCA_037074495.1). Taxonomy (NCBI): domain Eukaryota; kingdom Viridiplantae; phylum Streptophyta; class Magnoliopsida; order Fabales; family Fabaceae; genus Acacia; species Acacia confusa. The sequence continues at coordinate 30,214,771 of CM073509.1, read as the reverse complement.
ATATATAGTGAGATATATTGTTTTTTCTACCACTAATTACAAAATGTAAGTGTTAGAGAATAGAAAATAGGGAAAATTATAATAAAGGACCTAGCATAAGTAATATTTATTAAGAAGGACCATAAAAATGGTAATTATTTTGAAGGACAAAAAATTAAAAAATTAAATAGAAAAATTAAATTACTCTTGTGTTATCTTCAGATCCTCTTCTTCCTAGTCTTTGCCATTTTAACGGTAAGGTTTTTCTTGTGTGGGGTTTTGGATGATACAGAGCAACTCAAAGGGAATCAATTCTTAAAGTATTATCCAAGAGTGATCCAAACACTATTCAAATATTTCCTTTATGCACATAATGCACAATCAGACAAGCATATAATGCTTATTGCTTTGTTCATATCAAGCGGAAACAATAGATTGACCGTAGGATACAATAACAAACATAAAAATATGCCTATTGAAGATTAGAAAAGAAACAAAAAAATTAAGATCAACAAAAACAAGAATGTTATTGGGAAGAACTTTGAAAAGCGAAGAATTGTGAGTCATACACTTAGATGCAAGTTATCAACAAAAACGAAAATGTCAATGTATATTTCCTTACAAAAAGGGCCTTTCTTTGTGATATAATTTTACTGATTATTCTAGTGAAACCACTAGTTTGTTGAATGTGAAGTTGCCTTGTGTTACAAGAATGAGGTAATTTAAATTGGTATTTATGTTATTAATCATCAATCCCTCCAAATCCTTAGTTACAAGAAATCACTCTAGATTCGGTTAGAGATGAGATATGAAATTTGGCTAAAGACAATTTAGTCTTTCTATTTTAATATTTTAATTTCTGGTTCTTCAAAATAATTACTACTTTTATGTTCATTTTTAATCAATATTATTTATCCCAGTTCCTTCATTATAATTTTCCCCAGAAAATATTAAACTAATATAGCTCGGATTCATTGAATTGACTTCAGGTTAGGTAAGATGAGAGAGACACATCAAAACAAGTCAATTGGAGAAAGCCACTTTTGGTCCCCCCCCCCCCCCAAAAAAGGGAAAATGCATATGGAGGCCCAATTAACAAAGTTAATTTCAAATAAGGCCCTACAAACTTTCCCATACTAGAAAATGCCCTAGGGCCTTTTCTGGTATTAAGTTCCAAGAGAAATGACAAAAGAGCCCTTCACCTAATGCTGAAAAAGGAGGCAGGGAGAAAATATTTGGCCTGAAGCTTCCCTCTTTTCTTCCTTCGGCCAATCTCCCTTTCCTTGTTACCACCACCATCGACGTTGCCTTGTAGGCATGAGGGAGCAATTTTTTCATGTTTCCTCTTCCTTTGAGTCGCATTTGTGTGCGTGATTATGGCATGGGTTTTGACTGGTTTGATCTTTCTTCTTTATATTTTCTGCTAGATGCTGTGTGTGTGGGGCTGCGTTTTTCTTCCCCTATTTCGCTCCTATGTGTGATTCAGGAGCATCTTTTGTTTGCTTTTGATCCTCAGCTCAATTTATCTCTAAGAGATTTGCAAATCGCTTCTTCGAAAAAAACATCGCGATAAGAGTTTCAGCAGCCACAAAATCTCTGATGTAAGTAATTAATTAACCTCTTCTATTTCTGCATTTTGAGGCATTCTTCCCGCTGAACATTTGGGAAATGACATCTGAATCACCTACATTATTGTTGCTGCAAACCATCCTTAATTTAGGCATTTTCACATTTTTCCACGTTGCATTGTGTCTGATACGTGTTTGTATTAAGTCATAATGCAATATTTCAAATTGTATTATGTTTTGGCAAGTTGTGATTCAATACTGCTTATTCTGTTAAAATACTAAACATCGTTGTTTTCTCTGGAATTCGATAAATTATTATTACATAGTTAAGACTTAAAAAGAAGACAAATAAAATTATGTAGTCTTTGCATAACCTCCCTCTGATGTTGCTATGGAGCTACAATTGATTCCTGAAAATTTAATCTCAGGTTTCTCTTTGTGAACATGCCAACTTTGAGAATGTTGAGAGGATGGATATCTTATTCTTGTAACCTATGGTACGTGTGTCAATACATTTTGGTTCAGTTCTACCTTTTAATAAATCTTCAAATGGACCATTTTATATCTATGCTCCAAGTTGTTATAAACTTTCTCCATGTTGTTACGAATTCATAAAGGAAAATGATATAAACTACTAGTAGTTTGTTGTACTGCTTCAAATGACATGGAGCCAAATCAGATTGTCCCTCAAAATGGAAAATGGTTTTATATCTTATAATGAAGAGGTGATGCCTTGAGGAGGACCATTTAATAACCATCACTAGCACTTTGTGAAATCTGGGTGAAGTGAGGTATATAACACATGAAGTTCAAATTGCATGCTAATATTGTTTCTAAAGGATTTGGTATTTTAAAGTCTATCTGAATTTCAAATTGTTCAAGTATAAAGATGGTGCAGCTTATATAATATCTTAAGTGCTTTATTAATTCTCTAACACAGGACCTTTGCTTTTTGTTTAAGTTCCATTTTATTATGGCACAGTAAATTTCACCAACTTATGCTTGTTGCATGCCAAGTGTTTGATTGTGATCTCAAGGATCCTTTATTTTCTTCTTCAGGGTTTGTTGAAAGGAGTTAGTCATTCATTTACAAAGAACTTCCATTTTATTGATTCAGTGAAGGCTTATCTTTCATATGCATTATTGCAAGCTTCAGTTTCCCAATCCCCTGTCATATTTCAAGTTCTTTTCTTTTCATTCTTACTTTTCTTTTTGGAATCAGATTATCTTTCCTTACTTAAAGACTTTGTGAAAATTTTGGTGACTATGTTCTTTTTTGATAGTATGCCGCCAAAATATTCTTTTTAGTGCTACTACGATTCAGGGAGAGCCTCAAAGTATGCAGATCATTTTGGAGATGTTACTATGGCTTCTCACTACAAATACTATTAATTTTATGTCTTTTTTTTCAGGGTGAAATAGGCATATTCTTTCCCTTGATAGTTTTAAGACCACTTGATGGTTCAGAATTTCCTGTCAACCTAAAACTAAGTGTTCTTCCGTATAATGCTCTTCTTTGCCTACTAGAAAAGTGTCGTACATTATTATTTATTTTTTTTTATATTGGCATAAAATTTTCCCCCCTATTATTAATCAAATCAAGTGTAGCTCTACAGGTTCCACTGCATGATGGTCTGTATAGCATTTGGACTTTATATATGTTTATGAAATTTTTCTTCTAATATCATTCTCAACCTTTGTCTTGTTTTCTTGATTTTACTTCGTGTGCTTGTCCTCTATAGTTACCTCATTCAAATATTGGGTTCAACAACTCTCCTGACAAATTTACAAATATCTCAAATGCTTACATGCTTGTTTATATACATGAAAGTGACAAGGAAAAGATAATTTGTAATGCGGAAGAGGAGGACATTACTTAACACATTAGAGTAAGTTATTTGATATGCTAATCTTTGTTTTGGTTTGCTGCATTAGATAAGTATTAGTGATAAGAGCAAGATGATGGATACACAATGCCTTCCTACTCCATGAATGAACTCCGGGAACTAAAGATTGGCATGTTGTGGTGGTTGGTCAGTCATCGAAACAACACGCATCGGGACAAAGTGTTGTCGATGATCGAGGACTCCCAAAAGCGGAAGATGAGCTGTTAGGAAGCAATCTTTTTATGTACATAGGATGACTTGTTTTTACGTGTATATGAATTTGAGAGGTTGTTTGACAGATTTTATTTAGTCAATTGTATAGAACACTTGAGTTCATATTTAGGACAAAGTTTTGTAAATTTTGTTATGTATGTGACATGACATTTTAATATGAATGAGAACGATAATTATTTCACGTATCTCTTATCTTTGTTGGTTGTGTGTGTTGAAGCAGGAAAATTAAATATAATGGGAAAATCCACATGACATTTTAATATGAATGAGAACAATATTTTAATCTGATTGTGTTGTTAATAGGCGCTGATAGTGTTGTTAATGGGGGCTGATTGTGTTGTTAATTAGGCTGATAGTGTTGTTAGTGGGGCTAATCGTTTTGTTAAAGGGGGCTGATGGTGTTGCTAATGGGGTTGATGGTGTTATTAAAGGGGGCTGATGGTGTTGTTAAAGGGGGCTAGTAGCGTTGTTAAAGGGGGCTGGTGGTGTTGCTAATTTGACTGATGGTGTTGTTAAAGGGGGCTGATCATGTTGTTAAAGGGGGTTAATGGTGTTGCTAAAAGGGGTTGATGGTGTTGCTAAAAGGGGCTGATGGTATTGCTAAATGGGGTTGATGGTGTTGCTAAAAGGGGCTGATGGTGTTGCTAAGGGGGCTGATGGTGTTGCTAATATGGCTGATGGTGTTGCTAAAGGGGGCTCTAATGGTGTTGCTAAAGGGGGTTGATGGTCATACAGAAAGTTGGTACCCAGGGCGCCAACTTTACACTGTAATCAGCCCCATTTAGCAACATTATCAGTCCCCTTTAGCAACACCATCAGTCATATTAGCAACACCATCAGCCATATTAGCAACACCATCAACCCCCTTAGCAATACCATCAACCCCTTTTAGCAACACCATCAGCCCCTTTTAGCAATACCATCAGCCCCCTTTAACAACACGATCAGCCCCCTTTAACAACACCATCAGTCAAATTAGCAACACCATCAGCCCCCTTTAACAACATCATCAGTCAGATTAGCAACACCATAAGCCATATTAGCAACACCATCAACCTCTTTTAGCAACACCATCAGCCCCTTTTAGCAACACCATCAGTCTTCTTTAACAACACGATCAGCCCCCTTTAACAACATCATCAGTCAAATTAGCAACACCATCAGCCCCCTTTAACAACACCATCAGTCAGATTATCAACACCATTAGCCCCCTTTAACAACACCATCAGCCCCATTAGTAACACCATCAACCCCCTTTAACAACACCATCAGCCCCCTTAGCAACACCATCAGCCCCCTTTAACAACACCATCAGCCCCCTTTAACAACACCATCAGCCCGATTAGCAATACCATCAGCCTCATTTAGAACACCATCAGCCCACTTTAACAACACCATTAGCCCTCTTTAACAACACCTTCAGTCAGATTAGCAACACCATCAGTCTGATTAGCAACACCATCAGCACCATTAACAACACAATCAACCCCCCCATTAACATGATGGTGTTGCTAATGGGCCTGATGGTGTTGTGCTAATATGGTTGATGGTGTTGTTAAAAGGAGTTGATGGTTTTGACAACCGGGTACCTGATCAATAATAATTTTTACTACTCATACAAACACAACCAACAAAGAGAATATCTGTTGGAACCAATTGTGGTTGTCATTCATATTAAAATGTTAGGTCAAATACATCAGCAAATTTACAAAACTATCTCCTGTCAATGAACTCCAGTGTTTTGTACAAGTTGCTTTATTTAATCTAACAAACAACCAACAAAATTCAAAAATTCAGATACAAAATTGACCAAGTCAGCCTATATCCATAAAACCAAATAAGTTACACATAAACTAGTGGCTCATCTTCCGCACTTGAGGGTCCTGGATCAAAGACAACACCTTCACTCGCTGTGTGTTGTTTGGATGATTGACCAACCACCACAACATTCCAATCTTCAGGTCCCGGATATCATTGGCTTCAAGTGAAGGCATTGTGTACCCATCCTCTTGCTCTATGCCGTCCCATGATTGCAGCCAAGACAGGACATGAACACCACACGAGTCACTGAAAACAAGATATATACACATTTTACAATGCGCTTCATGTAACTTTATCAGGATACTTACGAATTTTAAACAACTTAATAGGCACTTACACATTGCTTTGGACATGGACTTTAGCCCATGTCACCCCTTTGGGAATTCTATCCTTATTTTCAAACAATTGTGGCTTGACCCTTCACAGTATGTCCATGAAGCACTTTCACTGACATTAAAGTTCACACTATTAGATGATGATTATGTTAACTATTTTCTAACATAAACACAATTGAATTATGTTTAGATTACCACTTGAGTAGCCATCTTTCCCTTGGCATCAACCCATATTTAGATGTCATGGCTAAAAGTGTAAAACTGAGTATATTGGTATTTGAAGCAAAATTTTGAAGGTCTCTTGGGCATCTTCATCCATACTTTTTAGTTAGCTTTAATGTTATGCATATGTTTTGTTCTCTTCCAAATTCATGAACGTGATTACCAGAAATAGATAAAGGGTACATTAAGTAGTGCTTGTTGATCATGAAACACATACACAGACACATACACCCAAGCTGTGGGAGAGAAAATGAAAAGCACAAAAAGAAAGTAGATTAAATACATTAAAACATAACTTTATATATTTGGTTGGTTAACTTGACATAGTTCAAAATCATCTTAATCTACGAATCATACAATTTAAAATAAAGCAGAATGAGTGTATTTTTCTTTTATGAGAAATAACAATAGAACATTCAAATTGGAAGTATTAGATTACTAAATACATTTAAAAGCCATTTTATCAGCTCATGATAAATGAAGGCCAAGCCAAATCAAATAGACTAGCTAATCATATAAAGCATGTAAGTTGGCTCAACATTGTAAGCAAGAAGGAACCTACCAATCACAGATGCATATGGAGCAACTTTTTCATGGAAAACAAAGTTGTAATGTTCTAGGTGTGAATAATAGTCAACCTGAAATTAACATATAAGGTTAATAATTGTTCCAAGTCTCGCCATTAGACTAATTGAAGACACCAATATTCTTGAATCAATCACAATATTAATCAACTCACTTTGTCAAATGCTTTTGTGGGGTCTTTGGGTTCAACCATGTCTTGGGTAGTCACAACACAACCATAAACTTGGAAAACTATTTTTGATGTATGTACTGATTGATCATTGCCCTGACTAAAAAAAATATTATAACTTTAAGATAAAGAGGAGCATTTAACACAAAAAAAATACATGTCATGAAATGGAAATCCAAATCAAAATGCAACCAAAAAATTATTTTGAGATTGAGAACAAGACATAAGGAACCTTAGAAACAACATAGTTATATAACATTTTCAACACAATATAACTTGATTACAATGTTGCATTAATATTTGAATTTTATTTTTATTTTTATATAAGTACCTTTCGTATAAGGTTTTAAATATTACTTCCATATGAATACTAAAGTGGCGCACTTGTAAAAAGGGTATTACTTTCTTTCTCCACATAAACTAGAGAAAACAAATAATTTACAGCTGTAAAATTAATCTACTGTTGATAGTTTACCATTTTATGAAGATTGTGAAGTCTAGATGGATCTACAAAGGTGTGAGGAAGTAGCTTAAGAATCTCTTGTGCTCCATTAGAAACTACAAAAAACAGAGGGCTCACAGTTCAGTTTAAATTAATATATTAATTTAATGACAAGAAGAAGACTGGGTCACTGCTGATAGATGAGTGATCAGAGAGATTGAATGTTATTCAAGCAGAATAAAAAATTAAAAAGTGAACAGAATGAGATATCAGAAATCTTAGTTCAAGGATGGAGTGACTTTTAAGTTCAGTTTGCATTATTTATCTTCAAAATGGAGAGGTTAGGTGCAAAGTGAAAACAAAATATCCTAGCAAAGCTACAAAGGTTGTCACCACACCGTTTCTTGAACCAGTAAATACAAAGGCCAATGGACAGATTCCCATTGGCATCCTAGTAGCAGCAATTGCTTCCCCTATAGAAATCACAGCAGCCTTTGCAGCTGCCAATGAAGGGTACATGTAAGATTGTCCCAGTGATAAGAAAGGTGTGGAATATCGGGACTTAAAAACCCTGGAATATTATGAACAGAGAAAAGAGTCAAGTTTAAATCATACAATTAATTCAATTTAAAAAAAAACAAAGGCTAAAGCTATAAAACAAAAGTCATGAAATTCTCATTAAAATATTTAACAGACAAGAAGGAGGAAAATTAGACAAGGACAAGCAAAAAAGATAGGCTGATTTGAACTCTGAAGATTCAAACACTCAAGAAAATTATAAACCCGTGCAACATACGAATCACAAAGATCAAGGAAGAACGTACACTGTCCCAACACACTAAGGAAGTCAATCTTTCTAAATCTACCAGCAAATTTACCAAATGCAATCAACCTTTTCCCTTCGTTCCCAACAATCAATTCATAGTCATATAATGATACCCTCTCAGTAAGGATCTACAATTGAAAACACACAAAAAGATTATAATCAGTCACAAGATCTCTATTAGAAATTTTAAGTCACAATCCGAAAATAAAGAACAAAAGATACCTTATCCAACATATGCATGATTTCTTTTTGAGCTTTATGAGTATGGGAGAAAAAGGCGTAAGCTCTATCGGGTAAGATAGACTCTAACTGCATGAAAACCATATGATAGTATCAAAATTTCAGCTCACAATGTTGCGTATCTGATCCAAAATACGAAAAGCACAGACAGCTAGAAAATTACGTGGGGAGGAACAGAAGTCAAGTAAATTAGGAAATTCACCTTTGGTTGCTTTATGCCCAAAACGAGACCACATTCCGACAAGTCTTCTGAAATTTCACAGCCAACATCCTCATACAATGCATCATGATAAATTCGCTTCGTGGATGGCTGCACAATGATTCGAAACACCTCTGTAGAATCTCTTTCACCGTGAGAGCGTGAGAGTGAGAGTGAGAGTGACTGAGATCTGCGGCGAGACGAGACGAGTGAGTGAGAGAGTGGAAGATGGTGAACCCAGAGACGCAAGAGTGAGAGCGCGAGAGTGAGAGTGAGAGTGATTGGGTGTTTCAGTTCTAATTTCACAGTGGAGGAGAGGGGTGTTTTTGTCATTTGCCTTGGAACTTAATACCAGAAAAGGCCCTCTGGTATGTGAAAGTTTGGAGGGCCTTTTCTAAAATTATCTTGGTAATTTGGGCCTCCAAGTCAATTTTCCCCAAAAAAAAAACATTTAAGGAATACATTAAATTTGATATGGACATTTTAAATTGATAGATTAACATTTTGTCCCTAACTTTACAACAATTTGTAAACTAGTTCCTAAAACTATTTTCCCGCTTCCAAAACAAAAGCCTTAAAATTGAAGAAAATAAATTAAGAATGTGATGGCTTTTCCAAATATGCCCCTATTTATGAAAGAGTATAGGGAAGAGAGAATGGATAAAAAAATATGAGAGAGAATGAGTAGAAAATATGAAAGAGAATAGGTGGTAAATAATTAAATGAAAGAAAATTAGCTGTGACTATGCGATAATTAGTGTAAAGAGATGTATTTAATAGGGATAAAAAAAACAAATTAAATTTTGAGACACAATAAAAAAATTATTTATATTAAGTACTAAGAGAGAAAGTTGCCTCATATTTATCCAATAAAACTTGCTCATAGCTTCTCAGCATTAGAGATGGGAAATCGGGTTGAGTCTGTCGGGCCGGTCCTTTTAGGTCTTGGCCCTTCAAGGGTCAGGCTTAAAAACTAGAGGAGTTAAATGAAATAAGCTTTGCAGGGCTAGCCATGTAGGGCCTCAGGCTTAAAAGGGCCAGCCCTGTAGGGCCTTGAGCCGGCTCTGTAAGCCCTTTTAATCAATGTCTTCATGATGCGAGAGAAGAAATTCATGATATTCTTATTCATGAAACAGAACCTACTGCTCAAATTGAAGTGCAAGTAAATGTCTTTGAAATTGATAATAGTAGTAAAGAAGATGACAATAATAGTCATCATACTAATGTTATTTAGTGGTATGCTTCTTATATTTTATGTAAGTTATTTATGAATAATAGTTTACTTTTGATTACGAATTAGTGAATGCAATTATTTGTTAGATGATTTATATTGTTTAGATATTAATATTGACAATATTTATTTGATAAATTAGAGCTTTAATTGTTATAATTTACTGATTATTTATTTGAAAAAAAAATAAAGGAAAAATAGTTAAAATTTCAAATAACTTTTGGGCACTGACCCTGATGTTCTCAGGCTAGACTTTGAAAAACAAATATTTTTCTTACTTCAAGCTCTATAGGGCCGGCCCTAGCCTTCAAAGGCCAGCTTTGTAGGGCCGGGTCGACCCTAATTCTCAACTCTATTTAACATAAACGTCTTAAAAAGAAGCAAATATAAAATCTAGTTGGTGCCCCTCCATACATGAGAAAAGAAGCAAACAAAAATCAAAGTCTGTTCAATGTTTAAATAATAAACAATGGGAATCCGTAAAGTAACATCAGAATCAAATAGTCAACTCTAAAGCACATATTTGTACCAAAATAAATTCTTAAGTACAGCCAGAATCCTTCAAAATCAGTAGTGACTACTAACTATATATCCGAACAAGAACAACAAGAAATAACTTTTTTCTGGTAAGTAAGAATAAAAATTATTTTATTTCTCTTAATTTTTCCTTAAAAAAATTCTGTATAGTAGTTTTCGAATAAAATTTAAAATTTAAATATCTGTTTTAATAATCATTAAAAATATATTTGAAATGATAAAGTAAAGGGTTGAAAAATAGTTCACTCTATTAACGTAATTGTCATCAATGATAACATGCCACGTCTCCTCTAATTTTGTAAAAAATAAAGAAAAATAATAAAAATAAAACAGAATAAAATGCTCTATATTTTTAAAGAACAAATTTTCTTTTTCTTTTTTCAGAATACATAATAAAAAAAGACAATACTTAGATGGGGTTCTTTAATTCATTATGTCAAATTCTCCGATCATATATACACATATGTCCTACTTTTTGAAATATTATTATATTATTTAACTATAAAATTCACATTTCAAAAATAGGACACATAACCATGAGTGATTATATTAGAGAATTTGTTAATAAGGAGCTTGACCCCAGTTTCGTTCTAATAAAAATATATCGTCAATTTTTCTCTCTCTGCGCCAACAACACCCCCCCCCCCAACCCAAAAAAAAAAAAAAAACACCGAAAACCATTCCTAACACAATGAAACTGACCCTTTTGTTTTTGTTTTTTAAAAGACAATCTGGTAATTAACAGTTTAAATTCAGGTTTTTTCCGTTTCCAGCTGTGTGGATTCAAATTTGACACACCAATCCCAAAAGTGATAAACCACACAAGTTCAGCCTTTTATTTACTTATTTTTAGCTAAACACTTCAACTTTTGAACTGAACTAAACTAATTAATCTGACGTGTATCAGACCTAAACTAAAACTAAAATCTTAACTAAAAGTCAGTACTATGAAATAAGAGGAAATATAAAAGAAATGGAAAAACACGGACATGTCTCAAACTTCAAACCTTTTTATATACATATGTATAACGAAACGTGCTTTCCACAACGTTATTTTCTTCGTATAAAGCCATTTCTAGCTTCCTTTCACCATTTGTAATTTCATTCATCTTCCTTAATTTCTAGATTCCTCACAGAATAATCTAATGGCACCACCATTGGTGGCGCGGCCAGAAGATTCTCCAGTCGATTCTAATTCCATCATCTCCTCCACCACGCCAGATAGAGATTCGATATCATTCCGGCCACCATCTATCTCCTTACAACCAGCAAAGATCAAACGACAGCAAACAAATTCCCACAAACTATTCCGAAAGTTCCGTTCAGTTTTCCGGTCGTTTCCGATCATCACGCCGTCGGCATGCAAGTTCCCAGTCTCGCTGACCGGAGGCCAGGGAACAGACAAGCACATTCACGGAGGGATCAGGATCACCGGAACCCTATTTGGTCACCGGAAAGCTAGGGTTAACCTTGCTTTCCAACAAAACCCTAAGTGCCTTCCGTTTTTTCTTCTGGAACTAGCCATTCCGACGGCAAAGCTGATTCAGGACATGGGAACGGGGCTTATGAGGATAGCCTTAGAGTGCGAGAAGAGCCCAAAAGAGAAGACGAAGATCATCGACGAGCCGATATGGACATTGTTCTGCAACGGCAAGAAAAGTGGTTATGGCGTGAAGAGAGAGCCCAGTGAAGATGACCTAAATGTGATGCAGTTGCTTCATGCTGTGTCCACCGGCGTCGGCGTGCTCCCAGCGGAGATGGCGGACCCACAAGACGGCGATCTCTCATACATGAGGGCGAATTTTGAGCGAGTCATAGGATCAAAGGACTCGGAGACTTATTATATGATGATGCCGGACGGGAACCATGGCCCTGAGCTCAGTGTCTTCTTTGTGAGGATATGATATTTGAAACCCATAAAATGGGAACTAAAATGTTGTTATATTAGAAAAATTAATTTAGATAATTCCAAATCATTAGTTAATTTAGATTTTAATACAATTGCTAGTTGTTGTTTTTTTTCCTGGTTCTTTTTTATATATGCAGAACATTCAACATCAAAGATTTTAAATATTTCTTGTTGGATGCGAGAAATTAAAGATGATAATATGAACTTGTCTGCAGGAATGAAATGGAATAGCATGGAATCAATCATAGATTTATAGGACCATTTCACTTGGTTAGTCATATTTCATTCGGTCCAATTTTTAATTCGTATTATTATTTAAATTTTTTCAGTTAAAGTATATAGACTGTTTTCATCTGTGCCATTCTTTATTTAAAACAAGAAATTCAAAATGTGAACCTTCTATTACCAAATCTGAATAATTTTGATTTGAAAATTAAATGATGTAAGGGCTCCCAAAATTAAAGGGATTCGAATAATGTATATCTGATAGTAGTAGTATTTTCTTGTCATATGTATTTCCTTTACTGTTCTCGTCTCGTATACCATACATGGAAACTTTTCATTGATATTTGGGAGCATTCATTTATTATCAACAATCAAATAATTATTGGGTAAATTATAATAAAGGACTTAAAAAAAATATTATTAAGAAAGATCATAAAAATAATAATTATTTTGAACAACCAGAAATTAAAATAGAAAGGCTAAATTACCTGAGATTTTTTACCTTCCCTCTAATTGAATTTGGAATGATTTTTTGTTTTCCTATATTCTCTTTAATTGAATCTGGAATGATTTTTTCTTACATAAGAATCTGGAGTGATTGATAAATAATTACAAGTAGATACCAATTCAAATAACATCATTCTTTTTCTATTGTATAAACAACAGAGAACACTTGAAAACCCTTCATGAGACCCTATGCTTCCTTGGCCTAATGATCAGCCGCTAAGTTAACGTCTCTACTGTACCAAACTTGCCTCCTATTTACAATCAATTAATGCCCAAATGCAAGAGACGCTGAAATAGTCTGTCATTTATTAGCTATCGTTTCACAGTGAACATGATATTACTATCATTAGCTCTATATGAAATACGATCAATTGAACAGTAACTTTGCTTGATCCCAGTTACGATAAATTTTTTGGCGAGTTACGTCATTTACAGGGCAATCAACCATCGTCCGTCGCCTCGGTATGTCCCATTATTTAATCACCGGCAAAGTTATACCTATGCTCAGCCACCATTAGTTGTAGTGGTAGTTTTACGGTTATAAGAGAGTTTGGAGACAGCAGTGACAATTTAATCTTTTTATTTTAATGTTCTAATTATTTTGTAAACTTTCCATATCCTAATCCAATTATAAATTTTATTTTTCCAAAATTGCATTTCTAGTCTTTTAATTAAGTTCATACATAAGGTTTTATTTTAATCTCTTTGTAAAGTATTTTTTACTTCTCTATTTTTTTTTTAAACTTCATACAGGAGGTTTTATTTTATTTAACGCATTTTTTGGATTCTATTACTAAGTATTCCAACAAACAACTACTTCAATTTTAGGGTTTGTGGCTGCTCCTCCTGGCACATATATCTCTTTTAAGACTTGAACTTGAGATCTAAGGGGATTTAGCAGTGCCTTAAACCGCTAGACGAATTTTGCATGGTATTTTTTTAAAAAATATCTGTAACAATTTTTTTTAAAAAAAATATTAGGGGTACTGCTATTGATTTTCACCATCTTTCTTTTTTTTTTTTTGAACTGAAGTTTCACTTGCTTTCATAAACAACACAAACAAATAACAATACAATAGACCATTCATAAAAGCATCGAAATTAACCTAGCCCAATAGGAGGAGAACAACAATACACACTCAAAACACAAAAATTAAGTGCCTTTTTTTCTTTTCCTAGTATTAGCTTTTTGTGAGTTACTTTTTTGAGATTAATTCTTCTCTTCTTGTTAGGGGTGGAAATAGGCCAGGGGCCTGTGGCCTGGTCTGTGAAAAGCCTTCTCAGGCTTGGCCTGTCAGGCTAAAAGGTCAGGCTAAAGCCTCTTATAAGGCCTGTTTTGCCTAACAGGCCATGCCCAGGCCTAATAAGAGGCCTTTTAGACCTGACAGGCCGACCTGTTAGCAGGGCAATAATGTAATTTTCTCCATCAATCATCCAATCAGAGTGTGACACCTGTACCTTGTACCTACTCCAAATTTTGAGAAAACCCTAAAATTATATCAAACTCCAAAATTCCCAAATTCCTGTCGTGCTCGCCGCCGCTCGCTCAGCTCAGCTAGTTCTTCAACACTCAGTCTCTCTGTCTTCTGGGATCACTGCTCGCTTAGTTCTAATGTGAGTGCTCAGTTTGCGCTCTCTTCTAATAACCAAACGCCTCCATTTGGTAATTCCTCCGGGAGATTGAAGCTCATATTTGCTGGAGCATTCACCGTCTGATAAATCTTCCTCGCCCTTAATTTCACCACCCTTTGTCCCGCCGAACCTCCTCCTTCCCTTCCATACTCACAGAACCTCCTCCTTCCTCGATAAGCTAAATTGAAGGACAAGGTTTGCCAGCCTGGAAAGAACATCTCCAGCCTCCAAGGTATGTTTTCAACTCCTTCTATCGATTTTTAAATTGTTTCTAATCTCTATTTATCAGTTTGAGCACTTATATGATCTGAGAACAATTCTCTTTATGGGTTTCTTGTCGATTAGTCTGGATTTTGCACTTATTTTGTATTCTGCACTTAGTCTGGATTCTGCACTTATTTTGTATTCTGCACTTAGTCTGGATTCTGCACTTATTTTGTATTATGAGAACATCTCCAGTCTTGTCGATTAGTCTGGATTCTGCACTTATTTTTTTTATTTTCTCTTGCTCTTTGGGTTTCTTTGTTCTATGTTCTTTAGTACTTCCATACTCTAAAAGTGAGTCCAGAGAGAAAGTAGAGACTTCAAATTTGAGAAATCGTACGTCTTTTGTTTGGTTTTTCTTGCACGATTTGGTTTTACTCGTTGCAGCTCTGAAAGAGATTTGATTTCCCCCTCTATACCATGTACTGCGAGCAATTTGCTGGGGTTTTCGATCTGGTGGTGGCCAATGTCTTGGATTGTCAACTGCTACTCTGTTGGGAACCGGGGGGGGGGGGGTGGGGAGTTTCTGGCACTTTAGTGTTCTAGTAGATACCAAGATTTCTTATGTTATTGGAAGGAAATACTTTGATCTTCTTGCCAATCACTCATGGGCTAGTTTTATTATGTCTTAATAAGGCCAAAGGTAGGTCATTAATCTCATGCTTCGTGTTGGATCTTGAACTCCATCCCACTGCCTTTCTTCGTGGCGAGCAATTATTCTTTGCCACAATAATGATGATGTGAGAAATGAGTGAACTCACATGACATTTCATAAATAATTGCTCCTACTTTAATCCACGGCTTTCTTTAAAAAGTAAGATTATACTCGACCACTATTTCAAATTAAATGTCAATTTTTGAATGCATGCAGGTAAGTAAATAACAACATAGGCAATAATTACACACAATGTAGAAAGTTGAGATTGTCATTTAGTTCTATATTTCCATGTGCATTGTAGAAATCTTATAAGAATTGTTATATTCTGAATAATATAGAAAATACGAAAATACTTTGATCTATATCCCAACCTTCATGATTGATTTTCTACAGTCACATTGTTATATTCTGAATATGGATAATTAATATTATGTTTTTTGTTGGTTGTGTTTCAATTTTAGTTGATGTCATCTCCATTCGAGAGTGGATCAATGTCATCTAATTCAATTCCTCTTAATGCTAATGCTATTGAGGTCTGTCAACAAGCACCAATTGATTCAAGTCAACAAATTAGTCAACAGACTAGTCAACAAGCACCAACAGATGAGATTCCTCTTAATGATAGTGATGATGATAACATCATTAAGAAGAAGAGGCGAAAAACTTCAACTATTTGGGAGGATTTTGATCAAATCGAATCTAACAGTGAGGTCAAAGCTAAATGCAAGTATTATAGAAGTTCATTTTCATACTCAGGGAAGGGAGCTAGCACTTCCCATCTATGGAGACATGTCAAATCTTGTGATTCAAGGAAGCTGCACATTGCTTCAAAAAACAAGCAACCCACCATTCTATTTCAACCTTCTACCACTAATCCATTTTTGGCATCGGGTGCTGGATATTCTAATAAGAAGATGACAGAAATAATTGCTACTGCAATCATGGTGCATGAGCATCTTTTTAGCATTGTTGAGGATGAAGTTTGGATGTGGGGTTTCCAATATGCTAATTCTAAATTTCAGAAATATTCTCGCAAGACAGCAATAAGTGATTGTTTGGCCATATATGAGGCAGAGAAGAAACAATTGAAGGCCTTATTATAAAAGGCGGGCAAGATTAGTTTGACCACTGATATGTGGAAATCAAGTCATCAGGTGTCTAAATACATGGTTATTACCGGGCATTTCATTGATGAGGGGTGGAACCTTCAAAAGAGGGTTTTGAGTTTTGTGAAAGTTCCTGCCCCTAGACGAGGAATTGATGTGGCTGATACTATTTTCAAGTGTTTGAAGGCTTGGGGAATTGAAAACAAAGTGTTTTCTGTGTCAGTGGAGAATGCTTCTTATAATGATTCTTGTTTGAGGGCTCTTAAGGACACTTTATCACTTAGTAGTTCTTTACCTTTGGGCGGTGACTTATTTCATGTTAGATGTTGTGCACATATATTAAACTTGTTGGTGCAAGATGGCCTTGGTAGAATTAAGGACATTATAAATAATGTCCGTGAGAGTGTGAAATACATCAACTACAATGATTCAAGGCTAAAAGCATTATGTGACATTGTTGAGCAGAAACGCTTGAAGGAAAGGAAGCTCATTCTTGATTGTCCAACAAGGTGGAATTCTACATATAAGATGTTATCTACTGTTATGAAGTTCAAGTCTGTTTTCCCCTATTATAAGGAAAGAGAACCACATTACAACTATGCACCATCATAAGAGGATTGGAAGAAGGTTGAAAAGATTTGCAAACTTCTAGAAGTGTTCAATGTAGCCACTCATATCATATCAGGCAATGAGTATCCTACTGCAAATTTGTACCTTGCTAAAGTTTGGAGAGTGAAACAAGGAATTGACAATGCCTTTGATGATGATGATTTCTTCATGGTGGAAATGACAATCTCAATGAAAGAGAAGTTTGACAAATATTGGGGAGAATGCAACATGGTAATGGCTCTTGCTTGTATTCTTGATCCTAGGAGCAAATTATATGTGATTAATTATTGCTTTCCTTTGATTTACAAGCCTGACTATGTTGCTTCTGAGAATATAGATAAAGTGGTGAAAGCTTTAAACTCAATATATAATGGCTACATTGTTGTGTATAAGGGAGAGACATGTAATGAAGATCATAATGTTGGCAACAACTCTTCTTCCAATGTACCTAATTCTTCTATAGTTACTGGATTTGATCAAATCATGAACATTGTTCGTGAAAAGCAAGCAATTTCCCCTATGAAATCAGAATTGGAAGCTTATCTTGAGGAGTCTGTTTTTATATCTGATGGCAATTCTAACTCCTTTACTGCTCTAGAATGGTGGAAAAAATAATAGTGTGAAGTATAAGATTTTATTTAAGATGGCTGTTGACATACTAGCTATTTCAATCTCAACTGTGGCATCAGAGTCCACATTTAGTGCTGGAGGTAGTTATTGATGAATATCGTTCTAGATTGAATGAACAATCAATTGAAACACTTATTTGTGGTGGGGATTGGCTTCGCAACAAGTATGGCTTAAAAAATAAACGAAAGGTATAAATTTTGCATTGTTAAAATAATATCATTTGTTGTACATATTACTTGTTCATTGTGTTATACTCTAATTCTATATATTTGATTAATTTTTTTCAAGGTCTTTGAAGCTGAAGAAGAAATTATATTGAAGATTTGATGTCAATGTCTAGTGGCTTAGAGAAGAATCTGTATGTTGGTAACTTGGTGGGATGTTGGATGTTTAATTTGTATGTTGATGTTGGATGTTGAATTTGTATGTTGGATGTTGTATTTTATTTTATTTTTTTATGCTGTTATAGAATCTGTTATGTTGTTGTAAATTTGTCCTGTTTAATCAATTAGGTCTGTTTTCGGCCTGTAAACAGGAGGCCTGTAAATGTATGAGGCCTGTTTTCGGCCTGTAAACGCAGTCAGCCTGTTTTTCTTGGAGCCTGTGGCCTGTTAGCTTAGGTACATGATTTTTGAAAATACAGGCCTCTTAACAGGCCATAGTCCAGGCTCAGGCCTGTAACAGGCTAGGCTTGGCCTAAAAATAAGCTTATTACAAACCATAGGCCAGGTTCAGGCCACTTCCCTACATAACAAGCCTAACTTGTTTCCACCCCTACTTCTTGTTGAGTAATAATTTTCCCCTCTTCAAAATTATGATCATGTCTTAGGTACAAAACATCTCCTTCATCCAAATTAAATTTAATGGTTTAGTGACTTTCCATTGAATGGATCATCCTCAACTCCATCCCCCATCTCCTCATCAATCACTTTATTTGTCAACAAAATAATATATCATCCATGTTTAGAAGAATCACGAACATAGAACACCTATTCAGCTTGAAAAGCCAAAATGAAAGGCTCTTCTTTACACACTTCCTTGTTCAAATTCAATTGTATCAACTCACTTGAAACCAAAAATGCGAACCTGAAAGCTAAGCTGATGTAATCCAACTCCCAAATGTGCTCAATTACCCTAAAGTATGACATATTTACATAGATATGATTTCTATCTTTGGAACTCAATACATGCATGGTGTTAGTTATAAGAGTTACACCACTATTTTGCATTTTGCTTCGATCACCTTGCTCTTTGTTGTAAAATTTGAACCCATTGTTGATGTAGCTTGCATAAAACATCACTTGATTGCTTGGCTTGCTAGAAACTAATTTAGGATATACTCTAAATTCGCAAAGGACGTGATTTTTAAGCCATGTTGTAATTTTTTTTGTTGTTGTGTTATTCAACATACCATCTTTCTCCTTTGTAGGGATCTTCCCTCTAAATTTGATGCATATGGTGGTGACGCATGAACTCGTCAACTTCCTTCTAGTTGTGTAGCATATATAGGTGTGTATGCTCCAACTGTTGGTCTAAGATGGTTACAACTTTCATGCCTATGATCCCTTCCCTATCAATCATTCTCCTCTTATGCTAAGACATGGTAAGCCTAATATTGCTTGCACGCTTTAAGTATGTGGCAGAAAATTAAGTAGCTTCTTCACAGATATATCGTTCGACAATGCAACCCTGTAGCTGACTTTGATTTTTCACAAACCCTTTCAATATCTTCATGAAACTTCAACAAGGTACATCCACCTTAAATAGGATAGGCCACAAAGTTCTGCCTCTCTAACCAAGTGAGTTGTTAGGTGGACTATGAGAGGGGAGCTTGGATTTTCAAGTAGTAGTTCTTCTATCCATAGTATCTATAACTTGTCTGTAGATTGGAGATTTATTCTTTCCAAAATAAGTCTGTGTATCAAGATATTTTCCAAAGCACTGAGAAAAGCCAATATTTATTTCATCTTTAAGATCATATGGAACATTATGAAAAAGGAAAAAAGTTTTAAGGGTCTCAGCCACTTCAGCATGCTGGATTTGCTACATTCAAAGAAGATGGCAGCATTATCATCATATAGCAAGTGAGTAGCAATAAAAACATCCTTATATGTTTTAATGGCATGAAAAGCACCCTGCGCGTCACAGTGAAGGATTAAATAGGAGAGAATGTTGAATGGTAATATGAAGAGGTGTGGTGAGAACATATCTCCCTGTTAAATACCATTAGAAAAATTGGTTGAGTGAGTCTGCCATTAAACAAAAAGTTATATTGGATAGTAGAGATATATTGCATAAGAAGATTGATCATCTGCGTGTTGAATTAAAATAGCTTCAAGAAAAGTCTAAAAATGTCTTTCATAAGCCTTTGAGATGTCCAATTTGAGTGTCGCAAGTTTCTTCCTTCCTTTTCTAGCATTGTGAATTTGATGAAAAAGGTCTACGGCTAGCAATATGTTGTCAAAGATTAATCTGCCCTTAAGAAATGCACTTTCAAAGGGAGAAATTAGCTTATAAAGTACAATTTTCAACCTACTACATATGACTTCAGAAAAAAAATATTTGTAGGAGATATTGCGTAGGCTAATAGGCCTAAGATCCTATAATGATTGAGGGTTAGTCCCTTTTGTAATCAGAGCAACGAAGATTTTGTTCAATAATTTAAGCAGGAAGCCAAACTACTAGAAAGATTTAACCAAATCAATGACATCATGCTCAACTGAAGACTAATTCTTTCAATAGAAGGAAGTATGAATTCCATCTGTCTCAGGAGAATTTTATTTTATTTTTTTTGTTTTGGTAAATCGAAGACAGTTCTTTTAATTTCCTCGTGTGTCAATTTTAGCATGAGAAAGTTTTCATCATGTTCTTTAATCTTAGGAACGAAAATTATATGTGATTCTTGTAATATAAGGTGACCATAGTGAGAAGGGGAAGCAGTGAAAATGAGACTAGGTCATATTAAAAAGCTTTGACTGATCATCTATCTAATCACTACTAGGGTGCTTAAAACATCTTGTGAAATAATGAAATCTCTTAAAATATGTTATAGTCTATGTGACATGCAAAATTACGGAAAAAACCTTAATTAATTAATTAATTACCAAAATGCCACTGAGGCAAAAGTATTGATCCATCTGCCCCTGCAATCGATTACATGCCTTATATAATCGATTACATGCCTTATGTAATCGATTACAGGGGGTCAGATCTCTTTTTTTTTTCATTTTTTTCACTATGTAATCGATTACATCACTATTTAGTAATTGATTACATAAAATTACATCGTGTAATCGATTATGATGAGTGACGTAATCGATTACATAAAATCAAAAGTCAAATGTGGCAGTTACCACACGATGTAATCGATTACGGCACATGATGTAATCGATTACATATCGTGGAATCAGTTTTTAAAAAGGCAAAACACCTCATTTCCCTTGTGATTTTCGACCACTCTCCTCCACCCTCCTCCATTGTGATTTTCGACCAAAAAGCTGCGGATTCAAGCCGTGGGTTGAGGAAAAATCAAAGATTTGCTCTCATTAGCTTTGATTTTGGTAGGTTTTCGGTACCCATTGCAAATTTGTCTCTATTTTCTCCGTTTTTCTGAAGATATGGTTCATGTAATCGATTAGGGTTTGTTTTCTTTGGGTATGTAGTGTTTTGATCATTGATTTAAATTGTTTGTTGTTGTTTTTGAACAAGTAATAGATTAAATTGATGTTTTTGTGCGTTTCAGAAACAATGTGTGTATGTTTGCAAGTGAAACTGATGTAAACAGTGGGATTGAAGCACAAATTACATGTTATTATGTGTATAGATGTTGAAGATTATTGATTACGTTTGGTTTGATTGTTGATTATGCATTTTTCTTTCAATTACATTGTCTCCATTGACCGATATAGATTATGCATTGTGATTATGCCATTAATTGTGTTTGTTTCATGTTTGTTGATGATTTATATTGTATCTTTGTAGGTATTTGTTGTCATCATGCCTCTACGTAGACGAGTTGACCCTCAGAGCGAGAGACGTTCAAAGGCACGGATGGAGAGTGATACCTCCGACTCTCAGGCACGGCCGGCAGATCTCCGGTATGGAGTTCTATTGGACAATAATGCAACATCCCACATAGCATTCGTCCAGCACTTTGCGGGAAGAATCATGATCAAGCCCAAGTCACTGGACATGGCTTTTTTTGTAGAGCAGGGATTTGATATAGTCCCACTGTTGGAGGCTTCGCATCTACGTGGCTTGGCGGAGTTCGTCAGTCCCTACTCAGAGGATATGGTTAGAGCCTTCTACCATAACCTCAGTTACATCAATGGAGTACTAAAGTCGCATGTCTGTGGCATTGACATGGTTATGACAGCTCCCATATGGGCCCACCTACTGGGATATGATTTTGATGGGGCGGACACCATTTTGTATGACGGGGATACCAATGTCAACCTGCCTGATTATGACCGAGCCGCTGCCGTCAACGACATCAGGAGGCCTTTGGGTTAGAGAGCCCATTTCACCGTGGGCCAGCTGACTATGGATGCACGGATCCTTTTCTACGTGTTGACCCATATTTTGTTCTCCTAGGCCTACAATCACTCCAGGGTGTTGGAGGTTGATATCCCGATCATGTGGGCCATCCTTCACGCCAGATCGGTGAACTGGAGACATTATGCTTGCTAGATGATGTCCAAGGTGAAGCAAAAGGAGAATGCCACCCTCCCATTTGCCTACCTAGTCCACCGTATATTGATCTACTTCCGTGTGCCGATGCAGATGTTTGAGATAGTGGACCAGACGCATTGGAACGCTGTATTCGGGAGGCGCCTACTGGACAGTGCAAAATCCTTTAGAATGCACAGGGTGTCTGGATATGCATTACCGCTGACGAGTACGATGCACCTCCTGTTGCCCCCGTGGTTCATCCTGAGGTCCCTATGCCGGACGATGACGATGACGATGATGAGGATGCGGACATGGTTGAGCCGGATGGTGGATTCTTGCTCTGTGACGTCATGATGCAAATGAGGAAGATGGAGCTCAGACATAAGAAGCGGTGGAAGAGCCACGTTGACAAAGAGAACGAGCGATGGCGGTGGATGCAGAGTCGGATGCACGGGCTGGAGGTCGAACTACGGCAGTTACAGGACGGATAGGACCAGGAGGCAACCGGAGAGGACGACCAGGTGCCTGATGTCTCCGAGGAGGAGGAGGATTCAGAGGAGGATGCTGATTAGATACCTATGTTTTTTTTTGTCAGACATGATGTTTGTATTTGGTTCTTGTAATTTTTTTTTTCACTTGGTGAATTTATACTAACTATGACATTTACTTTAGTTATAAATGTTTATGCTTTCAGTTCATATGATTTAAGGTGATGAATTTCGTAAATGATATGTCGTAGGTCCAAAAACGGATATAAGGACATTGATGGACTAGGCATATGGTAGACGGTTAATTGTTGGCAAAAAGACCTTCCCCAAGTCACATTTGTTTGTAAAAAGAAGTTGGAAATTAGTTTGGACATGCATCAACTCGAAATCTCTTATTCATTGTGCTTCTGTAGATAGTGTAATCGATTACACCATACTGGTGTAATCGATTACATCATGGTTTTTTTTTCAATTTTTACACTATGTAATCGATTACGTCACTCATCGTAATCGATTACACAGTGTAATTTTATGTAATCGATTACTAAACAGTGACGTAATCGATTACATAGTGAAAAAAAAAAAAGAGAGATCTGACCCCTGTAATCGATTACATAAGGCATATAATCAATTATAGGGAGCAGATGGGTTAATATCTTTGCCTCAGTGGCATTTTGATAATTAATTAATTAATTAAGATTTTCCCATACTTTTGCCCTATGTGACATGTTAATACAAAATTTTTTCAACACTAAACAAATTGGGAAAACTTTTCAACACTAATTATTTAATCACAAGAATTGTCCACAATTAAATTCAAAGACAGTTGACCTTTCACTGTAAGTACTTACAGAATGCTTGGATATCGTCTGTTTTTTGGTTTTTATTTAATTTTAAAACATGCCACTGAACAAAAAATATCCCCAAAAAAGTTAGGCGTTCGGGACTGAGCCACTTTTGTAGACACCCCCATTCCTTAATTCATTTGTTATTTCACCTAAAAACCGCGATCAGCTTTAAGTCACATACACATAACCTAACCCAAAAATGTCATGTTTACATAATTCAAAATTTGAAGTTACTAAAGCCAAAAGTTAGGGAGTGT
Source organism: Acacia confusa (assembly GCA_037074495.1). Lineage (NCBI taxonomy): Eukaryota > Viridiplantae > Streptophyta > Magnoliopsida > Fabales > Fabaceae > Acacia > Acacia confusa. Next base: position 30,190,693 of record CM073509.1, on the reverse strand, counting down.
GAATTGAACTAAAACAATTTAAACTGAGTTCAATTAATATTACTCCCTCGTATGCAATTCCAAAGGAGACACCTAAGTTAGGAACTGGATACTAGATGATAATATTGGAGGAAAGAAAAAAAGGTTAGGTTTTATAGCAAGGGCTGTAGTTTTTTTCCCCCCTTTTTAAAATGCTACTAGGGTTTAGAAGAACATGAGAGGTGTAATTCACACAGCCACAAATTTATGTTGATTAGTGTTTGATTCTTAAACTTTTCGTCTCAAAGGTAAAATATATCAAAACCAATTGAAATGTTTAAGCTCAGAATGGGCCACGATTTAAGTAACAAAGAAAGGTAAGACTCATTTGGAAAACCAGAAGCACATTACATTAAATATGTTCAACTTAGAAGACAATACAGAATCTAGAACCAAAATTTGCTCATCAAACAATCTGCTGTCACATTACTACAGGGAAAATTGAAACCTGGACAAACACGCTGGCCTCCCTCAGCACTTTAACATATCAAGGTGCAACCACTATCCGGCCAGTGACTTGGTCAAGATCTCTCCGACCACTAGGAGTAATTCTTCTGCCACTGTTACACAAGGATACTTTAGATCAACATAAAGTACTACTGCAAATCTTGAGGTCGAGCTCAAGATAGAAGAGTGCTGAAAATAGCCCAAAGAATAAGAAAATAAACAGTAAGTAGCTAGTGAAAGCTTTGGGGGCCGGGGGGCTCAACTCAGGCCTAAACTTGATAGGAATGACATCAAAGAATCTTAGAAATTGAAGTTCCTCTAATGGACCAAGGCTACCACTACTGCTTCCTGAAGTTATCCTGTGGTCTTCCGAAAGTTTCAAGGATGTCCTGGATTTGTAACTTCAGGAAGCCTCAACCTTGTGAAACAAGAGGGGTAACTTTGGAAGGCAACAATGATATCTATAGTCCTTAAGAGGAATTTTGTTCAAGTAAAGACCAGTATTGTATAGGTATATGTAAATAGTAATACAGTAATTTTTTTTAAAAAGCAAGCTACTAAATAAAATACAAGTAAAGAATATTTCAGTAGACAAACAATCTTTCAAACAACAAGGGTAATAACCTATAATCTATCATCAACCAAAGCATTGGCAATCAAATTTCCAAACATAACTTCAAAGCCAATGCAACTGCATCAAAAGTAGATCATAGTAATGGATGATAACAAAATCATGCATGAATCTAACTATACATGTGCTTGTGCTTTATTATAAGAATAAGACATGCAATTATTGTCAGTGCATGAAAATGTAAAGAAAAAGAGGAGAGGAGTTTAAATAACCTTTCAATGCATACTATTAATTCCCAAAGGACAAAGGTAAAAGAGTTCTTCCTTACCCATTGGGGTTGGCCTCGATAATGTTCATGTTCTGCAACTGATGAAGAATGTGACGAGCAATAGCACCACTGCTCTTACAAAAATGAGGAGGACGGCTACCATTCCTCTTGCTTCCACCATAGATCCTTTGGAAAGCACCAACACCAAGGCCCCCTCTCAAGTAGATTTTTCTGGCCATGGATGCTGCAATCAGCATTTAATTAAACACACAAAAAAATTGCAAATACAAAAACAAATAGAGAAAAACTTATTAAGAACAGATATCAGAATGTGCTTTGCACACTTTTAACAGTGTAAATGCTTAAAAAAAAAGAAAAGAAAGATATTTACTTAGTACTCACCAGCCCTAATATAGTACCAATCAGGATCATACGGGGCCAATTCTTTAAATCTTGCAGTCTTTACTATATCAATCCACTCAGGAGGCTCCATCTGTTGAGAATCAAGCCACAAAGAAAAAGAGACTCAACAAGGCAATCAAATTTGAACTCGGTGAACCAATAATAGAAACCAAAGAGAGAAACCAGCAAACATGAGAAACAACCCAAAAAGCGGTACAATAAATAACATGATCAAGCAAAACTAAATAGCTTGACCATACTTCACATTCATGCTCATATCTTATTTCCAGATATATCATATCTAGATCGCTATTAGCTGTGTCTCAAACATAAATTCAATTCATTACCTTCACACACTCAGACATACGGGAACACAACATAAATTGATATCACATCTTGTCCTCGTGGGCATCTTTACTCTAAAAAACGTCTAATATTGGCATTCATTGACCATTAAGCCAGTGTTTTATCCACTTAAAATGCATTCTAGAACAAGACGTTGTGCCTGAAGCTTGTAATTGATTAATAAAAACAGAGCAAGCACGTGCTAAGTTCGAAGCACAATGACTACAAATTAATTACAATTTCCAACATCTATGTATCTATACACTGTTACAAATTGAAGAAAATGAAGCATATTGAGGCAGCATTTAGTCAGTACAGCACGGCGTCAATAATAACAGTACGACATAGAAAAAAAAAAAAAATAGCCCAAAGAAAGCACGTAATTATGATAAAATTAGCAAGATCCCAAAAACACACTGGAACAACACTACATAAAACAAACGCAAGTATAAAACTAACACCAATGAGACACATTCCAATTAGCAAAGTGAAATTTTCCTCCTACAATACCACCCCTGCTTTCCCGAGAAACAAACAAAAATAAGTATGAAGCAAGCCGTAAATTTCCCTACCTTTCCCGATCTCTTCAGGTGAGCCGCGTAGGCCTTGACGAACTCGTGAGGCGAAGCATCCTTGACAGTCCTCGCAGTAGCCATGGCTGGAGCAGAGAGAACCGTGGAGAAGGACGCCAAGCTGAAGCGGAGAGGACCGAAATTGCTGGCGAACAAAATATTTATCCCTATTAGGGTTTCTCGCTCGAGAAATTACGCACCCTTCTACACGACATCGTTTTTGGTTCCTGAACTTCTGGGCCTCAAGCCCGACTTAATTTTCAGGAATGGTTTAACTTACAAGAGCACTTAACTGGGCTTAAATCTGTCTAAAGGCCTGTTTGGTTGGCAGGAAATTAAGGGGCTGTTTGATTTGAGGGAAGGGGATAGATTTTGCTCCCTTCTCTTTGTTTGGCAACATAAAAATTTAAGGAGGGGAGGGATATGTTGGGCTCAAATGGGTTAACAAGGGATAAAATATGTAAGTAGCTTGTGTTTGGGTTATAAGGATATGAAATGGATGTCTCAATCATATGCATGTACTCTCATGTGCAAATTAGCCTCAACTAAGAGTTAGGATAAGTTCTAGAGAGTTATAGAACTAGAGAGTGTGCACACAATATTTAATGAATTGAACTGGCTCAAATTATGCTTCAATGTGGGCTAATTCTTTTAACTTCACTTACAATTACTAAACCATATATATTACTACACTCAATACTGTCAGTTTCCCAAGTTCACATAATTTGTAGCTCTTGACATAACTCTATTGCAAACATTCCCTCAAACACTCACTTACTCATATGTCTATCCATACTAGAATTTTCAAAAGAATGCATCACAACTTTTCAATTGTTCAAGATTCCAAAATACCTTATGTAATATTTTACCCTTACCATAATCTTTATATATAAAAAAAATATATTAAGAGGCATCGTGCTGTATCATCATAACCATCTCGCTCTCTCGCCGAGAATCATTTGATCGTGATGGTTGTGGTGGTGGAGGCAACGGTAACAATGATGCGGTGGTGGAGATAACAGGTAGTGACAACGGCAAAGGATGGAGGAGGAGGAAGAAACAATGATGGTGGAGGAGGAGGAGATAGTGGCGACGGTGGCTGTAACGGTGGAGGAGTAGGTAGAGGTGGCGATGGTGGTGGAGGAGTAGGTAAATGTAGTGATGGTGATGGTGGAGGAGGATGAGGTAGAAGCGGCCAAAGCAGTAGAGTTGGCAGCGACAATGATGGAAATGGAGGAGGAGGAGGTAAAGGTGGCAATGGCGATTGTAGTGGACGAGGAGGTAGTGGTGGTAGTGGCAACGATGGAGGTGGCGGTGGTGGTAGTGACAATGGAGGAGGAAGCACTAGAGGTGGCGATTGCGGCGTGGTGTAGTAAGTAAAATGAGGCAAGTGAAACAAATACAAATGAAATTAAAGGATAAATTGAAATTTTTTAACTATGCAATGGGGTGGTAATGACTATTCAAGGGGGAAGGTATGAAAAAGAATCACCAATTCTTTGGTAATCATCATTACCATGGTAAACACAATTACCATGCTAAAGAGCAACCAAATACTCTTCTCTTGGCAAAACAATCATGATTACCATTACAAGCATGCAATGGGGTTAAATCAAATGGATTCTAAATTATAATCATAAAGGTTTTGTTAGAAAAAAAGATAATTTCAGGCTTTCAGCTTTTTAATAAACCATTCAAAAAGTTTATCACAATAAGCTTTTTCCATACATTCCGTAAGTGTTTAACCTAAATTCTCCCAACAACTCCGTCATCATGATCCTAACTACTTTATCATGTTTAGCCTTATTAAAATAAATTTTCTTAATGTTCAAACAAACTGGTCCTAATGCTTCTCACGTTAATTGGTTTTGGTCTAAAAGAATGTCTTCTCATTTGTTTCCCTTAAAATAAAATGATTTCAAATATCTTAATTTTAAAATTATTTATATGTCTGATCTATAGCATGTTTATTTGTATTTTATGGAGCTAAGGATTAACTATATAATAAGCAGTTTAATTCAATTGCGATGCAGCGAATTCCTCACTATTGATAAAACAGCGATCGAATTCCTCACTATTGATAAAAAAACAAAACCTTGGTTTGTAAAATAATTTTCATGGGCATAAAAATATAAAAAGTACCATCACCTTGATTTATTTTTATATTTCCTTAATCATTTCTCCCCCTTTCCTTATTATATTAATAATGAACTCCATTTCCTTCAGTTAAAAAGTTATTAACATGCAAAAGTTGTAACTAATTAAAGAAGAAAAGCACAAGCCGCACTGCAAGAAATGGGACAATACTTTTGTTTAGGATGTCTAAATATGAGTGGACTTCAGTTAATGTAAGAATTAAGTCTCATATAATTAAGATACTTTTGTTTGATACTAATATAAAATAAAGTCCAAGGACCTATAAATTTAAACATCAAGATTTTGAGCTAAGATGTGTTGTCTTCTCAACCTCACATTCTTCCAGCTTCGCTTCCCAATCCTGATGGACTTATATTTTGGATTAAGATGTGATGTGCTTCACTCTTTTCTTTTCTTTTTTGGTATAAACGGAGGTAGAGCCTTTATATTAAATATCAGAGGATGGGGAATAAATTGCCATATAGGCATGTAACACCAAAGTCTTTAAAAAAGAAGGACATGAATAAAAAAAGCAAGAATTAGATAATCCTTCCTTAGCAAGTCTGTCTGCCACTTAGTTCTGAGTTCTTGAAATGTGGTGCAGGTGCACTTCCCAGTGTAAAGACAATAAGTTCTTAATCTATCTGGAACACTATCAGGCTTTGTGTATTGACTTCAGTCATCTGTGTTAGAGAAGTAATCAGATCTTGTGAATCAGATTCGATCACAAGCTTCCTGAAAACCCTCCTCCTAGGAAGCAGTAGTCCTTTAAAAAAAAGCCCATTTCTCTGCTTCGAGGGGTTACATATTCCCAACTGATATGAAAATCCTGCAATCCGTATTCCACTTGAGTCCCTCAAGACTCCGCCACAGCCTGCACATCTCCCAGAGGATGTTACAACTCCATCAACATTCACTTATGATCCATTCAGAGGGGGAGTATTCCAGTTCTTGTTTTCCGCCACATCATTACTTTTATCCAACAAATGGTTGCTACTGTGCACAAAGAGAGGCCACAGATGTATGACAGCATCAGCTGGACAAATTGGTTTTTAGAACTCATGATCAAAAACCACTTTATTTCTCCAACTTTATAATTTCAAGACACCCACACCGAATATCAAATTGCTATTGTAATTAGAAAATCTTCCCAACTCCTTCCTGAGGTTAAAACAAATCCAGTCCTGCAAGGGAGTTGCAAAAAAAAAAAAAAGACTAGTAAGATACCTTGGGTGAATCAGCTCTTGCCACATACCCTTAGCGTAAGTGCAATATCGAAGGATGTGGATCACAGCCTCATTTTGTGAATTACAGGTGGCACATGAAGGTGAAGAGCTTGATCACTTACTACGCCAATCATTAGTAGGTAGTTTATTATGAAAGACAAGTCATATAAGTACTCTTATTCTTTCAATCCTGCCATCTCCATATGAGCTTAAAACTAGAGTGAATTAAGTTAGGTTTTGATTGTTCGATCATATGATATGTGGATTTGACCGTGAATAAACCATTAGACGAGGCAGCCCAAAGCAGCAAATCTTCTCCGTCCCAGATAAAGGAGGAGGAGAAGCTAATAATCTCCTAATCATATGATATGTGCTCCACTCTTTATTGCCCATTCCTTTCAATCATGTATGCACATGCGTGCAAGTGGACTCCCCCCCCAAACAAAAAAAATGTGGGTGTGGAATCAACTTTAGCCCAACTCACGGAGATGAACATGGCATAAAAGGCCAGGGCAGCGCAGAGACAGAAAATAAAAGCTATATATATATATAGAGGAAAAAACACTTCCCATTATAGGAGAAGTGTATTCTCATATCATACACACATGAAATGGTGGGACCCCCACACACACACATATGTGTGGGTGTGGGTCCCACCATTTCATGTATTTGTAGGAATCTTTTTCTTCTCATGCAACATAAGAAATTTAAACACCCCCCACACACACACATAATGACTAAGGTGTAAAAATATGGAACCAGTTATGGTGCTATTGCTTGTCTGATTTCAACCGTCCAGATCAGATTTGGACGGTTTAGATTTAATAATTTTTAAGAGATATTTTCTAAATGAAAAAAAGATTTTTTGAAAAAGTGTCAATTAAGAGATTATCTTTATTTTAGATCTTCTACTTAATAAAATATTTTTCTAAGAAAATAAAAAGTAAATAATATTAAATATGGATTGTCTAGATTTGATTTCGACGATCTAGATCAGACGAGCAGATGGTGCCTATTCAAACCAGTTCCTTAAAAATACACTTGGGATTTTTCTAAAAGTGTGCTCAATAGCAAATGTCTTTTGAGGGGGCAAAAATAACTATGAACTTTTAAAATTAGTGCAAAAATATACATTAACCATTAGCTAATTGTTTGTTTGAAATTTTTAAAGGTACAAAAATATATATGAGATTTTTCTATATACACCCAACACAAATGTTTTTTTGAGGGATAAAAGTAACTGTAAAGTTCTAAAATAGGTGCAAAAGTATAAATTGACCATTAGTTGATCGTTTGTTTAAATTTTTTCACTGAAAAATGGTAACATGGAGGATGTTTAGATGATTAATTAAGAAAAAGTTAAGGTGCAAAAATACACATGATCATTTTTCAAAAGTGCTCCTAATAACAAATGTTTTTTTGTGGGGGAAAAAATTATGACCTTTCAAAATAAGTATAAAAATACATATTGATCGCTAATTGACCGTTTGTTTAAAGTTTTTAAGGATTAACATGTAAAAATACACATAAAATATATATTTGCACCTAATGGTCAATATGTATTTTTACACTTTAACCTTTAAAAATTTAAACAAACGATGGACTAAAGGTCAATATGTATTTTGCACACTTTTAAGAAAATTTCATATATATTTTTATACATTAACCCTCTCTATATATATTTGCACGCATTTTACACGCACATGGCTCCTTTGTTTTAGAAAAAAAAGAAAAAGAAAAAGAAAAGGTAAGGATCCCCACTTCTGTTATCAGCGCACTCACCTAATCACCACCTCCACTCTCTTCAAATCCAGGAGATTCGTCTGTACCCTTATATATATATATAATATAAAAGGAGATTCTTATATCCCAATTACTCAGATATGCACTTAAATAAACAATAATGAGATAACAGGCATGTGCATGTAATTTATTTTGTACACCTTTATTTTTCTGTAAATATATGCAAATTTTTGTGTATCTAATATATACATACACACACAGTCGCGGATCTTGAGATAAAAATTTGGAGACTACATGTATACTCATTAACTAACTAAAAAAATAATATTTGGGGGCCAAATGTATTCTCATTAACTAATTAAAAAAATATATTTGGAGGACCAAATGTATAATAAAAGTATTTTAATAAGTCTAATATATAAGAAACTATACATTTTTACATTAATATTAAATTAAAAAAATTTCTAAACAATTTTTTTTTGGGGGGGGGGGTATTTGTGTGTGTGTATAATCATGTAGTATAAAACACACACACACTTATTTTTGTAAACACCCCTAGAAAAAGAAGGTCTGAATTTCCTAATTAGGACCAACCAGTTCTCTTCATTTCCAACTGGGTGCTGTCGCATCATTTCTAGCACCTTTTCCCCACTTCCACGTAGGTCACCTCGTCGTTTTGCAAGTGCATTATTTATCCGTTTTTCACATTCTAGTGTGATCAACGTCTTTTTAAAATGGTGGCTGTAATTATCAACAGCTAAGTGTCGCAATATTTGAGTTTTAAATTTTAATTATATTATATATTCATCCAAATTAAAAAAAAAAATCCAAATCCAAATAATGGCGGAAATATAATCATTGGCAAAGTGTGTTATAAATTAACAAATGCACCTTGTGAGTGAAATTATTCAAATGCCTATGATTACTTGTTATCTTTCTTCTGCTTACCAATGGCTGCATCTTCTACTCCTAGCTTCACAGAATCCCATTCAAATGTTGAGCTTGAAAATGAAGCTGAAGATGAAGAATATGAAAAACTTAGCCAAGAGTGTAAGGAGCTTCTTCTCTCTCTCCCCAGAGAGAAGGGTTGGGACTTCCCATACTTTTATCTCTACCAAGATATTTGGTATCCACCAGACCGAATCCAATCCATAATCTCTTTTCAAAAGCACTTCCAAGCAAAAGAAAGTGATATTATTATAGCTTCCCTACCAAAATCTGGCACTACTTGGTTAAAAGCCCTTACTTTTGCCATTGTGAATCGTAATCGTTTCTTTCCCTCACAACAAAACCATCCTTTGCTCACTTCCAATGCTCATGACCTTGTTCCTTTCTTTGAGTTCAATTACTATGGAAACAACCAAATTCCTAATCTCTCCAACATGCCTGAGCCAAGACTTTTTGGCACACATGTTCCATTTCATTCATTGCCAGATTCTATTATGAAGTGCAAATGCAAGATAATCTATATATGTCGTAACCCATTCGACCATTTCGTGTCGTTTTGGATTTTCATCAACAAGGTGATCCCGCCATCATTGCCCAAGTTATCCCGCGAAGAAGCATTTAAGAGGTACTCCAATGGAGTCAATGAGTTTGGTCCATTCTGGATTCATATGTTGGGTTATTGGAGGGAAAGCAAACTGATGCCAAACAAGGTTATGTTTCTAAAGTATGAAGATTTGAAGGGAGATGTTAATTTCTTGTTGAAAAGAGTAGCTGAGTTCTTGGGTGTTCCATTCAATTCAGAGGAAGAAAGTAATGGTGTTATTGAAAGCATAATTGAGTTGTGTAGCTTCGAGAAGATGAAAGAATTGGAAGCTAACAAGAACGGTAAGTTTGTTCAAAAGTATGAGAACAAGAACTTCTTCAGGAAAGGTGAAGTGGGAGATTGGGTGAATCATTTTAGCCCTTGGATGGAAGATAAATTGTCCAAAGTGATAGAAGATAAGTTGGGTGGGTCTGGTTTGTCCTTTTAATTACTCTATTCGACCAAGTAAGCAATAAATTTGCATGAAATGTGTGCCATAATTTCTCTCTAGCAGTGATGAGAACATGCAAGTATCAGGTCTAGAAAGAAGCGGATTGCTGTAATATATATTGTCTTTATATGAATTTATATCCATTGATTGCTTCAAATGCATGAATAATGTAAAGGACAGTAAAATTTCTTATTATATAATGGGTCATCAGAAAGGAAACTTAACGAATTACAATATATACTGGCCAGTACTTTGAGTTACTCATGTCACTAATGCTCTGTTTGAATTGAGATAAACGTTGGGAGGAATGAAAATGGGAGAGAAGATCGAGAGAAGAGAGACTTGGAGGGATAATATTGTTACCCCTCTCCTTTAAATGAATGAGAGAAAATACAAGTACTATAGATTCAGATTCAGGCATATATAACGCTTAATATATACCGGTTATATCAAATAAACGTTATGTATGTTGAGGCAGTGGTTGCACAAGGATATATAACATTTAAAAGTAATAATTCACTACAAAAAAAGTCACAATTTGTGATGGACAAAATCCATAACAAAATAGGGAAATTCCGTCGCAAAAACAGTTTGCGACATGATTTGGCCTGTTGCAAAACGAATTTTGCGACGGAAAATATATGTTCCATCGCATTGGAATTTTAAGACAGAAAATCAATTTCATCGAAAAATTCTAAATTTGAGACAGAAAAGCAATTCTGTCGTAAATTTCCAATTTTGCGACGGAATTGCATTTCCGTCATAAATTCCGATTTTGCAACGCAAATTGCATTTCCGTCTCAAAACTCCAAATTTGCTACAAAATTTATTTTTCGTTGCAAATTTCCAATTTTGCAGTGGAATTGCATTTCTGTTGCAAAACTCCAAATATGTGATGGAATTGATTTTCTGTCGCATATTTGAACTTTTACGATGGAATTTTTTTTCCGTCACAAAATTCAATACCAAATATATATATATATATATATATATATATATATATATATAATAACAAAATTGAAAGAAATATTATGAAATAAATAATATTGAATAATGAATTTTTAAAAAAGTGTATATGAAGAAATATATACAGTAACAATCCTAAAAAATTATACAAACAAAACAAAATATAAATAACAACGTCGCCAACAAAATGAACTAAACACAAAAATCATAACTAAGTTATACACCAAGTAGCTATAGAAAGAACAAATTACAGCTTTGCATTTTACAAAGTACGAAAAACGTGTTTGAGAATTAAATTAAAGAATAATGTCAATAACTGGAGGACCACTACACTCAATGCCCTTTATTTGAGAGTTCTCAGACATCTAAATTTCTTTCAACCATCCATACCCATCTTTTTCCTCTTCTCCAAATTCACGCTCTACAGTTGCAGCATTAACACCACCAATTAAACACAAATCAAAATTGAAGAATGTACAAGAATTTTTCAGTGCCTATCCATTTGGGTCGTTTGGATATAGGATCATAACTTAAAGACATTATGATAATATAGGATCATTTAGGTATAAGTGTATATTGTTTCAACAGCATTCTCAAACAATTCTCTTGATCTCTCCAATTTTGTTTTCCCATATCTTTTCACAAATTTCGAGAGATACGTGATCCATATATCTTTAACATATGGGTTCTTGAATATCTTCACACCTCTTTCATAAACCGTAAATGCATCTTCAAAGTGTGTGTGCCCCTGTCAAATTAAAGGAGATTTGTCAATCAACAAGAAAGCTCCACTTGGAGAACATACAACAAAACAAACCTCATCAACATTCATAGCAGGAGCTACACTTGGTCCTTTGAAATTGTAAACATCAAGCTCCATTTGAGGATCCGCATCTTCATGAACTGAATTAAAAATAGACATAAATCAGTATTATGTAATGTTTAATATAAAAGCAAAAATGTTCAGATCTGTTAATGAGGATGATATAAGTAATTAGCATACCATATACCATCCTTAAGCTTCCCCGGTCCTCTAATTACTAAATCAGTAGCACGATACTGATCACCAAAAGCATGCCTACCAATACATATGGGTTTTTTTTTTTCCAACCTGTAAACTGAAGAATAAGTTCAAAACAATGTGCTCATGGCAGTTCACCTTGATTCAGAATCAAGCTAAAGTTAAAACATTGCCTGGAAGATTCTGGGAATATTGCGGCATATTATGGGTTCCTAAAAATAGTACCTACGAAGAATGTTAAACAGTACCTACAAGTGAAATGAAAGCTTGTGAGGTGTATTTAACATTCAACAATTCAAGCTCAATTAACGCATGAAGCATGTATTAGTGACAATCTTGGTATGTATGATAGAATGGCTTTACTCAATGCACATAATGTAAAATGAGAGCTAGTTAGCAAGAATTAGTAAACATTTACACTCGTAAAGCTACCGCAAAAATCCAATATTTCATAGCATCCCCTCAACATATTTATTCTCAAGTTAAGTGTGCCTGATAGATGACTAATACAGTTGACAAAATAGCAAAGGTTCACATCCTTTTGAATCAACAAAATAAAGCCCACCAATATCATTAGCGTATATAATGTGCCCATCAAATAGTTATAAATGTCTATCACTACTAGAAAATCAATTTTTGCGGTGGAACTTTAATTTTCCGTTGCAAAACAAGCATTTTTCGTCGCAAATTTTTTTTTACAGTGGAAAAGTGTCTGTTGCAAAAAATGCCCTTGCAAATCAGCTCTGTGACAGAAAAAAGGAATTTTCCCTTGCAAAATTCAAAATTTGCGAGGGAACATTTGTCCCATGCAAATTCAAGGAATTTTATTTCCCTCGCAAATCCTGGAATTTATGAGGGAAAAACCTTCCCTCGCAAATTCCAAGAGTTTTCCAGGAAAACCCTTTTCCCTTGCAAATTTCAATTTCTTTAAAAAAAATAAATAAATGATCTAAAAAAATAAAATAAATTCATTAAAAAAATGAAAACTTAGAAAATAAAAAGACTTGTATATCATAAAAATAAATTGTAACAATCATAAGAGTTTACATAGCAAAAACAAAATAGTACAAATTATAATGTTGCGACCAAAATGAACTAAAAAAAACTCTAAATAGCAACAATTTGGTAATCGTCACCACCAGTATTGTCATCACTACAAGAGGTAGCCCCGTACCCTTGTCCTTCAATAGGGACTGGAGAAGTGCTTGCATCTCACTAATCATATCTCCTTGCTCTCTCATCTTTTGTTCTTGCTCCATCACCTTTTGTTCTAACACCTTTACCCTCTTATCTTTTGCAAAACCAACATTACAAAGTTAATTTATTTTTCGTACTTCATTTAAATGAACAAGGGAATAATGGTTTGCGATTGATAGCAAAAGTATTAAGTCTACTTGCATGACCACCTCTAACACTATTGGATGAGTGCTTCGAAGACGACTTTAGTTTGTTGGTAGAAGCACCCATCCTGAAGACTCTCCCCTTCTTGCCAAATCCTCCTACAATCTGAATGAAGAGACTCTCATTATCAGAATAAGAGGACGACAGGTTGCTCTGAATCTGCGAATCTGTGAGTCTCTCTTCCGCGTCAGCTGTTGATAGTTCTCCTATAAGGACAAACACACAACACAAATAAGGCATATAAAATGAAATAAATTTATTATTGTTTGAAGCAAATAATAAATCTAATTAATATCTCACCGGGAATTGTTGGGACTTGGCATTAATCTAGCGCTTGCCATGACCCTCAATCTCTTGAGAATAGGTCCACTCAAAGGTGGTCCAAGGAATCAATTCTGCAGGAACTTCCCCAAATGTTGCTTGCAAACACAAATGATAACCGTTCATTAATTATTTCAAAGTACAAAATATTGAAAGCTTAAATAGAAAATAACGTATACTTACAATTTTTCATCAATGCTCACAAAATGGAATGGAGACGCCAGCATATGACGGTTCATCCATTTGGGACCTATTTAATTTATTTCGTTCACTTTGCTTCAAAAATTTATCTTCGGTGGCCCATCTTTGAAATAACTGGTCTGCGACGTCAGGTTGAATCCAAGTTTTCTTTCCCTTTTCATGTCTCAAATTATGTAATTTATCTGACAACCACTTGCTTCCCTTGAAGTTATAAGCTTTCTTTAAATTTTTAAGATGATTAGACAACCAGCTAAACTTTCCCTAAAAATCAATAATAAACAATTAGTGTTCTAAAGTATAAAAGTAGTTAATCAGTTTGCATTTTGATGAGAATAAATCAATAACCATAAATCACATAACTTATCAAGAACTCACTGAACCAAGTGTCCTAATAATCTTGAGGAATCTTTGTGCAACTGGCCTAAGGGTGGTCGAAATTTTAGAATATTTGATCTGCCATGAAATTCGTCACTACTTATAAGGATCAAACCTGAAAACAAAGAAAATATTGCAAATATTAGCATACAAACTAAAGGTAAGAAATCATAACATTACATGACTTACTCGGTGCAGCCGATAGGATGGATCCACATCTTCCCTGTCGCAGGATCAATTGTTCCCTAAGCTGGGGCGTCAGAGGAACTAGCTTCCCTACCTGGCTCTGAGGTGATGCAGTGTATTGAAGGAATAAGTATATTGACAATGTAAGAACATAGATGTTTAAATAGAACAAAATATATGTAAATTAGTTAGAAATCATAAGCTCAACCTGTTGGATAAGTCGGAGTGAAAGACACACTTGTACCGCCTATAACAGAGTCGGTAGTAAGTGGTGAAGATGAAAAATAAAGTGGCGACAGCTCCAGGGAAGAGCCAAGCCCTCTGCCTATAGAGGGGGTAGATGATGTCGCCTTACCCCCTCTAATAGGATGGGCCCGGCTGCTACATCTACTATATCCACTACTTGAACGGCCTCCTGGATGCTCTATCTTTGAACACTTATAAACATTATGTCAACAAATATATATAAATATAAGAAATTTACTTAATACAATAATGACTAAGCAACGGAGTATCTAATATAACAGATCGTCATAAACAAAAAAAAAAACTAACTCAAATCAACCAGATGATTCCTGTTCTTCGATCTTTGCCTGCACACCTTCCTCTAGCGTCTCATAATCATCGTATTCAGATTCAGTAATAGAGTAAACCTCTTGTTCCTCATGGTCTGATTCCTCATTATCAATTTGGATAGGAATCAACTCTTAGTCTGCAACAGAATCAAGGAGATTGTAAGGTAGATCGTCCTCGACATTACTTACAGCAAGTACATGTTCCACATCAGCTTGGAAAGGTTCAGTCATATCGTCATTTGTTTCTGACTCTTTTGAATTAGGTATAATATTTCGTGCTTTGGTTTTGATAACTCCTATCCACCCTTGGCGGGATGTGGGGTATGATGTAAAATAAACTTGTTCCACTTGTTGAGCAAGAATGAATGGGTCACAATTAACTGTATATCTCTGTGATTAGTGGATCTCAACATTTCCATATTTGTCCACCTTTGTACCACGTGGAGTGTTATCAGACCACTCACATTTAAATAGAGCCACCGACTTGTCCCACTTGTAAGCTGAATTATGTCAATTACCTTGCCATAGTAGTCACATTCGACCCCATCAACTTGTCTACCTCGACAACATACACCATAATTGCAACTTTCCGTATTTCTGTTCGCATCAGCAGTTGCAAACCGATACCCATTGATTACATATTTTTTGATCTGGGTAATAGTTGTTGCAAACCCATAAGCTAAACTCCACACAACATTCTGGGGAGCTGAATTGTTTTGTGCAAAGTAGTCTCGTAACCAATTAGGAAATTTAGCCTTCATGAATTGATCGAGGTAAGAATCCGACATCAAAGGATTTGTTGAACAGACCCAACGAGAGAAATAACTATAAAAAAAAATTAAAAAAATTAATACTTTAATACTTACCGTAACAGTTACAAAAGAAGAAATCTTACTTTAAGTATAGGGTAGCCTCTTCACAATTGTTTATAATGTACCACTCCGCTACTTTCTTATCGCTTCCTTCCGGAGTTGACCTACAATCTTTTTGTATGACTCGACTAGGATAATTAAATATTGATATCTGACCACTCGATTCACCGCCATCATCGTTGCGAGGTGCCCTCTCCATCTTGATATAACTTTAGGAGGATAATAGTATGAGGCAAATTTAGTGGCCTCTTCGACTAGATACACTTTAGCAATAGATCCTTCAACGTATCTTGTATATTTGATCTTATATTTCAATGTATGTAAAAACTTACAATATAATAGACAATTAGAGGATATTTATAACCTATAGCACAGTGTGTTTCAATTAATCACAGGAAGAATAAATATATATGTTACTTTTCAAACGGATACATCCACCTATATTGTTGTGGACCTCCTACCCTTGCTTCATATGCCAAGTGAATGGGCAAATGTTCCATTGAGTCAAAGAAGCTAGGAGGAAACATCATCTCTAATTTGCATAGCATTTTTGGCACTCTCTCCTCTAATTGCCGTAACTTGTCAACATTAAGTTCAGAAGCACAAATTGTTGTAAAGAACAAGGAAAACTCTGTCAGAGTATATAATATATGCTTCGGTAGTGCCTTGAAGGCCCACGGTAATAATCTTTGAAAGAAAATGTGACAATCATGACTCTTCATCTTGCATAACTTCACCTCGTTCATGTTGACACATCTCGAGAAGTTTGATGCATAACCGTCCGGTAGTTTCACACCTTTAATCCATTGCAACAATTACAAATTCTGCTCTTTGTTCAAGGTGTATGACACTCTAGCTTATAGGTTTAGAAATCTAGCTCGTGGCATTCTCTACCAAATGCAAAGAAGGCCTTTTGCAAATTTGTTGTATGTCAAGTCTTGCATTGACTGTATCCTTCATCTTACGCTTGATGTCCATGACAGTGTATTAAATATTGCAAAACACATTCCTCTTAATATGCGTGACATCGAAGTTGTGTCTTAACAATTGATCTTTCCAATATGGTAGCTCCTAAAAGATGTTGTGTTTGTTCCAATGATGTTGAACTCCATATCCTTTAGGCTAACTGGAAGCAACTCCTTCTTCACCACTTTGAATGTGCTGCACCCTTTCCCATATTTCTTGGCCACTTAAATGACGAGGTTTATCTGATCGTTCAACCACATTCCAGCTGAAGTCTTGTTTGTTTCTCTTAAGTGAATGATTGAAGGGTAGGAATCACTGGTGCCTGTTAAACCAACATACCTTGTGACTATATGGTAAGCTAAAACCCACGTTTTGTTTGAGACATATCAGACATGCAAGCTTCCCCAACATTTGCCATCCACTCAACATCCCATATGCAGGAAAATCATTTATCGTCCACAATAAGGCATCCCACATGATGAAATTCTGACTTAATGATACATTGTACGTAAGAACCCTATCACTCCACAACATCTTCAACTTGTCTATTAAAGGCCTGAGGTACACATTTATTTTCTTTTTTCGGTTGGATGGCCCATGGATTTATGTGTTGAGGAACAAAAACTCTCTTCTCATACATATGGAAGGTAAGAGAATGTATGGAGTCACAATCACAGGCCAATAGGAATAAATCCTGCTCGTATGGTTGAAAGGAGCGAACCCATCTACACATAAACCAAGACAAACATTATGGGGATTAGCTGCAAATGAAGGATTTGTCTCGTCAAATTTCAGCCAAGCTTTAGCATCATATGGATGCGTCACAAATTTTTTATCCCTATGATGCTCCTGGTGCCATCTCATGTGAGCATTTGTTTGTTGTGGAAAATACAATCTCTGAAGTTTGGACACGAGGAGAAAGTATCACATCTTGCTTAATGCTTGAGAGGTTGTTTTCCCTGTATTCTAATTGTACCTATCATGTTCACAGAATTTACAAGTAGTCCTCTCAACATTATCTTTGTAATAGAGCATACAATCGTTCGGGCAGCAATGCATTTTTTCATATCTAAGCCCAAGCTCTTTCACCTTTTTCTTTGCTTGGTAAAAAACTTTCGGCAAATTATTGTCTTTAGGAGCAACCTTACTCATGATTTGCATCTTTTCATTGTAATTCTTCTCGCTCATATAGTGATCAGTCTTTAAGCTTAATGTTGCTAGAATAGTCAATAGTGATAAATATTCACTATTTTCAATGTGTTCGCAACCTTCTCATAAAGAACTTTGCGAATCTTGAAGCATTTATAGAATCTATCGGCCTCTAGATTAGGATCCTCTCCCATATATGATGATTGATTATGTGTTCCAGTTTCCTCTTCCATGTATGAAGGTTAGCATGAGTAACGGAATCAAAATATTGGTCGATCGATGGTCCTGCGGCATCCATAACAATTGTTTATATTGATTAAAGTTGTCTTGATGAGTATTGTCTCTATAATAACCACTTGGTGTTTGTTGGACTTCCCCATGAAATTCCCAACAGTCATAATTCGACATGAATCCTTTTCTACACAATGGATTTTGACAGTGCTCGCATCTTGAAATTGCAAACACCTACATTTCACACACAGACAACTGATCGAGGTAGTTGAATTAATTGTGTGCACCAAAGCAAATTGGATGAACTCTTCCAAATCATCTAAGAATACTTGAGTAAGTCATTTTTTCTGAGTTAGATGATTGTACATCCAACTCCTATCATAATCGCCTTCCATACTTCCCCAACCCAACCCTGCATGGAGACTTTTTGGAACATGATACAATAATACTGACTAATTAATTCAACTATTAACCTAAGTGGCAATAAAACTGGCCGCTTATACCAACTAATTGCCACTTAATCAAGAAAGTAGCAAACAAACACATGCAATGAACAAAGAACAGATCCCAGCAAGCAACTAGAGAATGAGGATAGTACACTAGAAGATGGGGACATGCATGTTGATAGGCCAAACAAAGAATGATAAAGTACATGTGAAAATATGGACATATAATAATTTTTTTTGGAAAGCCTATATACTATTATTTCATCACAATGGAAACAGACAATTATATCAAGGTTGTAATTTGTTACCTCAATTCCAACAACCAATTGGAGAAAAAAAAACAAGGATCGAATGCTGCAAAAGATTAATCAACACAAATCTTAACTAACTAGGTAGTAAGGGGGTACTAATATTTTCCAACTACTCTTTCAGTTTTCTACTGTCAAGTATCTTTTGATATATTTGTATTTCAGTGTTTGTCACTATAAACTCTTAGAGAGAGTTTAATTGTATTAAAATTATTTATTGTAAAGAATCTCAAGTCGTGGGACTTGGAGATTGGGAATATCATATTACAACTTGTAAGGAGGAGTGTATCCTAGTGAGAGGATAACTTTCGAGTACAGAGTGTGTAATTGGTATTGTGAGTTAGTAAAAAACCCAAAGAGTCTAGGGATTGGACGTAGGTTAAGGATTTGGATTGAATCAGTATAAATTCCTCTATGTCAAGCTTCTCTTAACTCTCATTTGTTTACCTCTATAAAACAGAGTAATTTGAAAAAGTTTTTAAAATCTCCAATTCACCACCTATTGGTGATTGGCTCAATTTACAACCATTATATATGTTAAATATAATGGTTCTTTCAAAACAACCAAGATATATTGATAGTAAGGCTAATAGATTTATTTAAGTAACTGTTATATATGTTAACATAAATGAAGGTTGTTAGGTAACAATTGTAATTTATCAAAGCTAAATAGTTTTTATAAAAATGGGGGGTTTCTTCTTTTTGATATCCCCCTTGCATATACATTTACACAATGAATCACAAGATATTTACATTCATTTATATGCAAAACAATACAACAAATCAGAATATATTTATAATCATTCTTGTATATATACAAAACCAAAACCTTAAAACATACAGATCATTGGTATCTAGAAATTTATAGTCATTCTTTATGTATTTACTCTCCCACTAATGTTACATAAATGCTACAACTCTTTTGTTGTTTCTTCCATTTGTGAGTTGCAAAACATCATTGAAGAAGCATTAAAATATTGTACGGAAAAAGAAATAATAAATGAAAGTTAGATATTGTAATATATAGTTGCCCGAATGTATAATTGAATGAATTGAGCATATAAAATACCTTATTTGTATCAATATTTTCAGGACCGGGCATGATTATGTCCTTCATGTATTGCATCATCCAGTACCCACAATCATTGCTCATGTTTGGTTGCTTTGGGTACTATAAAGAAATGAGAAGAAATATTTATCAATCAGTCATATATATAAACTATATGTGTGCTTCCATGTAATATTATAGTCATTAGTCTGAGAAAAAAAAAATATATTATAGTCATTAGTGAAACATATATACCTTTAAACGTAGCTATGGCAAGGCATATTTTGAAAGTGGAAGAAATCACCAAGAGGGGGGTGAATTGGGGATTTTAAAAATTCTTTTCAACTCTTAAAAATGAAGCTTAAAAAATGGATAATAAAAGAGTAGAAAAAGAAAAGCTTAGACACACAGAATTTATACTGGTTCGGTCTCAACCTTGACCTACGTCCAGTCCCCAGATACCTTCTGGGTGTTTTCACTAATTCAACAGATTTTCAATTACAACAATGAAGACCAGACACAATCCTAATCACCTAGGACTTGCTCCCCCTTACACTTTGTAATTAAACAACCCAACTCACAGGTTCCACAACCTTGAGTTCTCACAAACAAATGCTTTCAAAAATTTACAAACTCTCAAAAGAGTAGATAAGGATAAACACTAAAGAATAGGTTGAAACTAACAATACGGACTCAAATTTCAAAGTATAATTAAGATAGCTTCGTTGTGTGTATATTGCTTTGAGTTTTCACAGCCTCTTATAAACTGAATGGATAAGCTAGCTGTTGCAATTTTTTCTCTAATGTTCAGCTGCAATTTTGGAAAAATGGCAGTAGCATATTTTGCTCTGTTCTTTGAATTCTTAGCTAGAATCTTGCAATTTAGTTGTTGCAGAAGGTCTTCCATATTTTTAGTCATTCCTTTAACTCAATTTGACTGTTTGAGATGATTCTTATGAGTTACAACGGTCTGAGCTGAACATCTGGGATAAGGGAGAAGGATCAGCCCTGTTCTAGGTTCGTCATTTAATGCATTTATCCTGGATCTTGATCTCACCTTGATCTTGGCTAAACCTTATCTGAAAAACACTCAAAACTTCATCAAGGATATTAGAAACAATAATATCATATCATGAAATAATTTCAGGAAGACCCATTAAGATTTCGAATCAAAATCCCCGATGCAAACTCGAGTTTGTTCTTCCAGACTCGAGTTTGGGGTTCATCCAGAAAGCATGTCTGTTGATTAGTGGTCTAAACTTGCAGTCTGTAAAAGCTAACTCTAGTTTGGCTTTTATAGAGAGAACTATTGGGCTTTGGACTTGGCATGGAATTTTGGTCCTGCTCCTAGACTTGAGTCAATTAGTGACTGACTCGAGTTTGGGTCTATGTTTGAAGAACAACCCTAAGTTCGAGATTTTCCAGACTGGAGTTTAGGAGACAGACTGGAGTTTTGGAAAAATGGTAGAAATTTGAGTGTTTCTCTATTTGTCCTAAACTCGAGTTTGCAATGACAGACTCGAGTTTATGTTTGAGCTAAAACTATTCAAATCTTTCTGTTTGGTCTAGACTGGAGTTTGTAACTCTAGACTGGAGTTTATAACTTGGCCTGGAATTGGAGTGTCTTTCTGTTTGGTCTAGACTGGAGTTTAGGAATCCAGACTCGAGTTTGGTTTGCTTGGGATTCTGAGTGCTCTCTGTATCTTCCAGACTTCAGGTTTGGTTTTGCAAACTGGAGTTTGGCTTGTTGTAAAAATTTCTGGTTGCTTTCTGTAACTCCTCAGACTCGAGTTAGTCCAAGCATACTCGAGTTTGGCTTTCTTCGCAGAAGTAAACAGCTTTCTGTCAACCCTCAAACTCGAGTTTACATACCCAAACTTGAGTTTGCCTTTGACAGTGAGATTTTCATATTGCCAAAAACAAACTTCATATCAAGTTTACAATTGCTAGTTATCATCAAAACACATTGAGAACTAACATATTTGAATCAGATTGGTTGTTTTGGTGCATTCAAGAACTTTTTACTTGAGGTAATTGTACATTGTTATGAGAAAATACAATAAATTGATAACTTACTAGTTGACTATCTCTAGCATGTGTGGTCTCCTATCTCATATCCTACCTATAGAGTCACAGTACCAAATCCTTTTGCTCATTGGATTTACCACTATGAGCATTCAGTGGTTCCTAAGTGTAATAATAGATTACATTATTAGGATAATTACAAAATAAATAAAAAATAATTTAAGCAGAGTTAATGATCCCATCCTTGAATGTAAGGCAAAAGGAATTAAATGTCCCTTCCATTTGGCAACCTAGTAATGAATTCATTCCATATAAACCTTGTGTGATTTTGTTTGACATCTTCCTTCATGTCATCCATCACTCTAGTTATTGAAATTTTAAGGGCAGACGAACTTGATCCTGTCTTAAAGGACATGGGGGAGCATGTACATATGGTACAAGTGCCTGAAATGCCAAAACCAACATATCAAAATGTAGTCAATGTTCTAAGCAATCAATCATTTAATTATAATTGAAGAAATACCTCATAAAGAAGTTGACAGAGTTTATACTTGCCATCTTCTTTTTCAGGACCTTAGAAACAAGCTCTTGGCTTATGAAAACCTCTTGGTCTACTTCTCTCAAATTTAACCATTGGATATGAGTATGAAGTGAAGTGTTTATTAGAGACCTCCTCGAGGGACTTCTGGGAAAATTAGCCAATGAGCTTATTTTGTGAGAAAGACTTCTTCCCAGATTGATCATTGGTGGTGAGATGATTCCTCTTCTTGGATTAATAAGGGGCCTGGATTGAGTGTGGGGCTTTAATTGAATAGAGGGATTGGACTTGATGGGCAACTTCTCTTAATGGGTGGATTTCTTGGTCAGCTTGCATACTCTAAGTAGATAATGAGCCCATGTAATAAAGCTGCCCATAGCTCCTCCTATTGTATTTGTGTCTTTGGTTAGAATAGGGAGCAGATAGTTGGTGTTTATTTGTACCTTCACACAATCATGAGGGATAAGCTAGCAGTAAAACATATTATACTCCTAACAGTTTAACATGTGGCACATTACAACTATATGGTGTCTAGGGCTATTGACAAAACACTCAACATCCACCAAGCCCTCAAGCAGATTGAGGCTTAGAAATGTACCTCTAGTACTTGGATTGTCATTTCCCCTTTCTACTTTGTACAATGCTTCTTCATCATCTCTTGTGTAAGAAACATAATTTGTTTAGATTTGGCTTAGGTTCTCTATGGACTTATGTTCGCTACGGACTGCTGCATGAAACTGCGCCATTTTAGCGTAGTTTCATGTACATAGGTCCCTTTTCTTTTTTCCCTCCCTTAAAGAAAAAATTCCGGCACTGTTGGGTAGTAAAAATATAATTCAAGATACTGAATGGTACTGAAAAAATTCTTCATGATCTTGAAAAAATATTTGAGAGTACTGACTAGTACTAAAAGGATATTTCAGGATACTAAAAAAATAATTCATGATCTTGAAAAATTATTTTTGGATCTTGAAAAAATAATTCTGGTACTGACTGCTACTAAAAATATGCTTCAGGAATTTTTTTAATATACTGAAATTATTTTGTAAGATTATGAATTATTTTTCAATATCAGTTAGTATCATGAAATATCCTTTTAGTACCAGTCAATATCATGAAATATTTTTTCAAGATCCTAAAATAATTTTTCAAGATCATGAATTATTTTTTCAGTATAATGAAGTATCCTTTTAGTACTAGTCAGTACCCTCAAATATTTTTTTCAATACCTTGAAATATTTTTTTCACGATCCTAAAATAATTTTTCAAGATCAAGAAGAATTTTTTTAATACCATTTAATATCTTGAATTATCTTTTTACTACCTGGCAGTGCCTAATTTTTTTTTTTTTGGAAAAAAGAAAAAGAAAAGGGATCTAGGTGCATGAAACTGCACCAAAACAGTGCAGCGGACCAAAGCCAAATCCAATTTGTTTTTGCATTTCATCACATTGTTTTTGGAGCATTTCATGATTTTCATCCTTGTTATTTCTTAGTGGTTTCTTTGTGGTCAATCCAAATATGAAGATTGAGATCCTTAGGCCTCAATATCTTGTATTTGTGCAAGGTTAGGATTTTATTTGAGAAAAGTTTTGAAGTGATAAATGATAGCAATATTAACTGTCACACATACGGAAAATAAATAAGGGATAAAAGGATTTGATTTGTGCCCAAACATGCTGAAGATACACCTGCAGGAAGGAGCAAAAGAAAAGGAGTCCCAAGGTAGCTTTAATCATTGCATTTCATATATAATTTGAATTGGTTGCATGTTTATTTTTGCCATTATTGCTGCAGTTAGGTATGAGAACATGTATATTCCTTACTCTGCTATTGCCCATGGTCATGTGCGACAGCTAGTTTATAGTTATTCAGTTTTCAATTAATCAGTTACTTGTAATTTGTTTTCTATGGCTTGTCTTGCATACTCAATTACTTACCATGCGTTTATATATTGAAATATGATTGTTGCTGCTGAGATAGACTTCCCAATTTCAGCCCCTCTCTATGTATTCACCATAGGACCAAGTACATCTCATGGAAAGAAGATGGTGGATACTTGGATAAGGTGCACATGATGGAGCATTTTGTATACATACCCTGCACTTAGTTTAAGTTGATATTGTATGTCATTTTTGTTGTTTTCGGTTGTATATATATCTCCATAAGGAGAATAGTAGCCAAGACTCCGAATATGGAAGAGGCTATAGGTAGTTGCATATACAGCTGGAATATTTTTATGGCATCTGACATTATGTAGGGTAAATGATTAAGTTATTTCTTTATATTAGGTAGGTTACAATAGTACATATTCTAAGCTTTTAAACAAGTATTAATTTGTAATTTTTGGATGTGTAGATAAAAATATGAACTTTCTAAGTTGATCAAAATTCTGGATTTTTTTTGTCAAAATTCTTATGAACAGTATGAGTTTCAAGTAAATTTTGGACCCAATTGGACAATGTTGAGCCCGGGTCTTCATTTTATCATTAAAAGCATTGAAGGGCCTTAAGTTTGAGCTTTGAACCACTATTTCTAGAGTTATAATGAATTATTTATGCATTTCTAAAGTTATTAGAAAATCTCATTCCAACAATATAACAAATGTTAGAACTTGCAATGTTTGAGAAAAAGTTTTAAATTAGTTGGTGAATCCTGGGGTTTCTAAAAAAATATTAGTAGTTCATTCTGAACTAAATAATCCTAGAGTAAGGAATGACAGTTTTCCCTAAAGTATTTTGGCTAAAAAATCATCCTCTAGCTATTTCGCTTGAATTTCTCGGGAAAATAGGCCATAATTGTCACAAATTAGCCTGAATATCAGTTACATGTGCCATTTTTGGAGAAAACAAACCTCTTCATAATTTTCATATATTCCAAAAAGAAAAATGTCGTAATGTTTCCCCAATATTTTTAGGCAACTAAATAATAAATAATTTAAACAATTTTATCTCCTTTATCTCCTTACAATTTCACCCTAAAATATGTTTTTCGGCCAATAATTCATTGTTGAGCGAATTCAATTTTAAATAATTTTATAAGCTTCAAAATACTTTAAGCCTAAGAAATATCTCCCTTTTATTTACTAAACGCGTACTCATAAAAAGCTGGATGCTATACAAAAAAAATAAAAAGCTGGGATGCTATACAATTATATATATATATATATATATATATATATATATATATATATATATATATATATATATAGGTTTTTCGGTTTTAACCAAATCATTTTCTGATAAATGAACCAAACACTGAAAACCAAAAAATTTTAAAAATAAAAACCAAATCTTTGGCTGAAAACCTAATTAATTGAAGCGAAAAAACTAAATTTAGTTTGGTTTGGTTTGTTTTCGGCTCCTATAAATAATGGAATTGTATATGCAGACATGTGATGAGCTAAATTATAAGGCCTATACTTGTTTTCATAGTTAATTAACTATACCAGAGTTATTCTAATGGCTGAAATTACTACCGCATCAAATGTTGAGTTCATGAACGAGGCTTATTGTGAAGAATATGAAAAGCTTCCCCGAGAATGTCAGGAAATGCTTCTTTCTCTTCCCAAAAGGAAAGGATGGGGCTATCCATACATTTATCTTTACCAAGGGATTTGGTATACACCAACTAGAATCCAAGCCATTTGCTCTTTTCAAAAGCACTTCCAAGCAAAAGACAGTGATATCGTGATAGCCACCTTACCAAAATCTGGCACTACTTGGTTGAAAGCCCTTACTTTTGCCATTTTGAATCGCAAGCATGTCCCTCCTTCACAAAATAACCACCCTTTACTCTTTTCCAATGCACATGATCTTGTTCCTTTCTTTGAGTACAGCCATTATGCAAATAACCAGATTCCTGATCTCTCCAACATGCCTGAGCCAAGGCTTTTTAGCACTCATGTTCCATTTCATTCATTGCCTGATTCAATTACCAAATCCAAATGCAAGATCGTGTATATATGTCGTAGTCCATTTGACAATCTTGTGTCTTTTTGGTTTCATGTTAACAAACTCGTACCACCTTTATCCAAATTATCACTTGACGAAGCAATTGAGAGGTATTCCAACGGGATCAATGAGTTTGGCCCATTTTGGACACATATGTTGGGTTATTGGAGAGAAAGCAAAGAGACGCCAAACAAGATTTTGTTTATGAAGTATGAGGATTTGAAAGGAGATATGAAATTCTCCTTGAAAAGATTCGCTGAGTTCTTGGGCTGCCCGTTCAATTTAGAGGAGGAAAGCAATGGTGTTATTGAAGAAATAATTGAACTGTGTAGCTTTGAGAAGATGAAGGAACTGGAGGTGAATAAAACTGGAAAATTTGCGCAGAAGTATGAAAACAAGCACTTATTTAGGAAAGCTAAAGTAGGAGATTGGATTAATCATTTTCCCCCTGGAATGGAGGCGAAATTATCCAGAGTGATAGAAGAGAAGTTGGGTGGGTCTGGTCTATACTTTTAATTGCCCTCTTCAACGTAAGTGTAAACTATAAGTTATCAAGTTTCCACCTCCATAGATGGGTTTCGGCGTTAATAAATTATGTGGATGATGAAGGACTAAATTTAACATCCTTCATTAATTACCACCTTTACTATGCATTGGGAAGCGCTATGATTTAGGTGAATTATTATTTAAAGCCTACAAATTAAAATTTGCATCAGTCATTAAGTCCCTACTTATTTTTTGGCATTTCCAGTTTTGTGGTCTAACTATAAAAATTCTTAATTAAAAGATAGCAAAATCATATGAGGTTACTCTAACATTCTATCGAAACCTCTTGAAGTCTTTTACATGGTTAAAATTTCAATATTCTAGGCTGTTACAACCCAATTTCATACAATTTATCAATTTGTAAATAAAACATCCATCATTTCCTCACTTTTACTACGCAAATGCAAGTGCAATGGTTATCGCAAATCGATAATAAATAGAAACTTGCATCTTTATCGTTGGGTTACTATTCATGTCGTTTGTATAGATTGTTGGTCCAATATTAATAAAAATTCATACCTAATTCTAGAAATATCATGAGGGTGCTCTAAAATTATTTTGAATGCTCTTGAAGTTCTTTATATGATAAAAATATTGTTCTAACATGATATATATTGTCCCCGTCCATACCGTTTATTGAATTTTAATTCAATAAACATGCTGTGTTTGGATATACTCTGCACCTTTAATTCAAAACATCATAACTCATGGTTCAAACATCCAATATACCTTATTTAATACTTTTGGGAAAGCTCTATGCAGACACTTTACACACCCTGATTCTTATGTGCATTAAATTTCGTTTACTATACATTATTGAAAAAGTGACTATACCTTGATAGAACAAACTAGGAAGCCAAATATTACATGTTAAAATCTTAGTTTCAAGGCTAGTCTATGACTCCCAAATAGCCACTATACATCTTAACACATCAATTTCACATGCCAAGATCACATCACAAATTTACATAGCTCATGGAATCGTTTACACATTTCCAAACATCTAACGAAACGATAGTTTATTTCTCTTTCAACTTACCATTTCAGTTCTTTTTCTCTTTCATTTGGAAGCTTGTAACCTAGCATGGTTGGTTATTGGGGGTGAGATTCAAGAAATCCCGATAGCCAACATTCACCACTCAAACACACATGGCAAAGCTTGGCATCGATCATAACATGCTTGCAACTTGATAACTTCATGATATAATGACATGCTCTAAACTATCATACATTATTATTAAACACATAGCCCTATGACATGTTTCAAACATAATCACATATAAAAATGCATGATTCCAGATAATCACAAAAGCATAAAAACATGTTAATTCTTTCGAGCTATAACCAATATATAAGAGTAAGGTAAAGTTCACTACCTCTATGTTTTAACATCTCTTGTTTTCTTTGCTTTTCATACTTTGAGCTTCATTATCCAAGCCCGCCCCCGCCCCCCCTCCCCCGGATTCCACTTCCATAATGTCCAATAGCCCAAAATAAACATTACATATCAATAGCAAAGCTCATTAGGATAATTGGAATCACTAATTAATATAATTCAAGAATATTAATCTCCCTCGATTGACCTTTAAACTTAAATTTTGGAATATTAAATCCACTTGGATTTAATATAATTCAACATGTTATTCCCCCATAATTTTTTTATGTAGAGTATATTTGTCAGCTCAATTTGATCAAATTCAACTTTCTTCCTCTTTATTTAGCCAAAACTGTAACATAGGGGTTGCTTTCTACAAAAAATTTCCATTTTGGAGTCTAGTGCTTCCAAACTTGATTTCTCACTAGTAACCTACACAAACTTCCATTTTAAATACATTGGAGGCATCAAATAACTCAAATTCCAACTCTAAGTCTATGCCCCATTCAGATCATAATGCATGGTATGGAGAAAATATGATTTTCAACAATTTATTGCATTAACTACAACATTCCTACTTCTAATTATCCATTTAAGCTCGATTAACTCTCTAATATTACTTTATATAATTTCTTAAAATTTTCGAGCATATCCTCATAAACTCCTCACCTCCAAAAGTTACAAAAATCTAAGAACAAGGCCATTTGACAACAACATCATCATAATCATCATCAACTACAACGCCCTTAATTAAAATCAACACTTACCTTGGCTCCTAGTTTGATTATTTGAAACTCCACTTTTTGAAACCCTAATATCTCTTTCTCCTATTGCTAAAAATGAAATCAAGAGGGGCTTTAGGAACCATAGCTAATCTTAAGTAAGGAAATTAAAAGAGAGCAGATGATGATTTTGACACAAAATCTTATGTATTTTCCTTGATCTTCTTCCTCTTTTCCTATTCTCCTCTTTCTCCCTCACTCTCGGTTTCTTTTCTTTTTGTTGCTGTCTGGTCAAGCTTAATGAACCAAATGGGGAGTACTATGATATTTTGATGCCTTTATCTCCTAATCAACTAAATTTAAAAATTTGATAAGTCCATATTATTATTTAATGCTTGCACATAATCGAAAGTCTAAAATTTCATGTTGTTATTTTCTTTCATCTTGAGCACGCACGGCTCTTGGCCTCATAAGAAACCACATACTTTTCCTCGTATGAGCTAAATACTTTGCATGAGCTTAATTCTTCAATTTTAGTGAATTTAATCACTTACAATGTCTTTTTGGGGATTCTTTGATCATATCATTAATGTGATATCATCAAAATATTAATATTTATTTAGGAGTAATTCCCTAATTTTTCCAAGCTCAAATTTGGACCTTAACTATTTTTCTCATAATTTCCAAGAAATTGTCTTATTCTTGGATAAAATGCCCATAAAATATTATTTAAGGTGAGCTTTCAATTTCTAGTGCGTGAAACCATTTTTATAAGGTCAAATTAACTTTAAAATAAATTTCCCTTATTTTCCCCAATTATTTGAGGCTTCCTGGTATTTTCCATTATAAAATTTGTCTAACTATCCCTTAACTAACCACAAATATAATAATTCGTTAAAATTCATTTTTGAGGTAGCTTTCTCCTTTATATCTCAACTAGGCTTAAATTTAGTTTGCCGGAATTATTCTCTACTTTTCCATGTCTATGGGAATTTTTCCTGAAATTCTTGCCTTGATTTCCAAAATTACCCTTTCGCACATGTAATTCTCATAAATTATGCTTTTGCCCAAACCAGGTAGATATACCATGTTACCTTGGAAAGTCTACTAATTTTTTTGGCCTCTTACTAACCTTTAATTACTCATTTAATTCTTACTTGATAAGGCCGAATGTTACCTAGTCCCTGGAAATCATCTTATCTTTTGATACTATTGTCCAACTAGGCTTAGTAGCATGCTTATTTAATTTCATGCTAATTCTTAAAATTATAGGCTACAAATTTGAGATATTACATTTCTCACCCTCACAATAAATTTTTGTCCTTGAAATTTGAGGATCAGACATTTCTCCATTCCATTCTTAGTATTGGAAATTCCTTTGTTGAGAGGCTTACTAAGGGTAATATCTCTCCTTTTACCCACATGTTCTCTCTTTAAACTGGGCTGCTGCTTTTATGGCAAACCATAGCTTACTCTTCTGGAATTTGCACAACAATACCCTTGTTTTTTGGGGTACTTCCACTAGCTACTTCTTACATTTCTTTCTGTTTAGGCACGTTTACTCATTATTGTGCCCTAATTGTATGGTCGTTATCATGGTATTTTACTATATCAAGCTAGCTTACTTAAAATTTTCTGACTTTACCATGGCTTTCACATGAAATATTTGGCTTTCCAAAGTTCATTCGTACTTTTTATTTTCATATTTCTTCCTCACTTTGATCAGGTCTTTTCTGCATGCCTTGTCACTCTTTACTTTACCTTCTATTCAATGATGTGCGGGGCTATTTCAGTTTCCCTTACATTCTTATCTCATACTTAGCTTGCTGAATGTATTTCATTCAAGGCTTATAGCTCTAATAAGCTATTCTGCACACTCTTTGTTTCCTTTATTGACCAAATAGAATTGAACTCAACCTAATTAACATCTAGGCAATCTGAAGAATAGTCAAGGGTACTCTCTTTATATTAGTAGGAGGTTCTTGTATTTTAAACTCCTCCCTTGTCACTATCTTCCCAAAGAGCTACAGTATTTACATGGAACAAAAGTTTCCTTAGGATATTCTTCAAATTTTAAGACGCTTGTATTGATGAGGGGCTTGAAATTAGTAGGCCAAAAGTCTTATGATTGTCATGTCTTAATGCAATAGCTACTCCTAGTAGTAATTCGAGGCATTATCAAATATGATCTTCGACACATTTTAACTAGACTTTATTTCTTTTTCAATGCGGTTTGTAATAAAGTTTTTAAGATTGAAAAATTGAATAAATTGGAAAATGAAAGATATCTTATCTTGTGTCTGCTTGAGAAGCTTATTCTTCCTTTATTTTTTGACATCATGGTTTATTTAATTGTTCATTTAGTGAGGAAGATAAAGTCGTGTAACCCTATCTATTTATGATGGATGTACCTAATTGAAATATATATGAAATTCCTAAAAGGATATGTGTTTAGAAAGTATCAATTGTTTAGAAATATGTTTATGAAGAAGCCATAGAATTTTTTCAAAATTATTTGGCCAAAGTAAGATATATTGGGCTTCATAAACATATGCATGCTAAAGGGGGTAGACGAAGGGCTTTAGTAAAGAGTGGGGGTCCTTATGAATTGCTACAAGTCCACTTATACATCTTGAATAATGTTGATAGAGTTCAAGACAATATAGATACACACAAAGAAGCTATAAGGAAAGAAATTGGTTGAATAACTGAACAAAAGTTAATCGGGGAGCATAATAAAACTTGTGTAAACTAGTTCAAACTAAAGGTCGAGGGAGAAAAATGTATTTCTGACACAATAAAATAGTCAGGGCGTAGTCCTAAAGGTTGATGTCATAATTTGGAATTCGTATATGATCAATGGCTATACCTTTTACATGAAGTCCCTAGATGATAGAAGCACTATCTAGAACAATTGTGCTTTGTTAGAGGTTGAATCTTTGCACTTCTTAAGTTCAAAAAACAAGAAAAGCCTAAATTGGCAGTTATGCCTTATTATGGGGTTATTGAAGAAATTTGGGAACTAGACTGTTATAATTAAATTTCTTATTTTCAAATGCAAGTGGGTTAATGTCAATAATAGTGTTCAAATCAATCGGCTAGGATTTACTTACTTGATATCAATAGTAGCAGTTTTGGAAATGAACCTTTTATTATGGCAGACCAGGTGAAACAAGTGTTCTATATAACTGATCAGGAAAATAAAATGTGGTCTGTAGCTCTCAAAAGAAAAGGTTTATTTATATTAATGAGGAAATTCATTCAAATTATCGCCTTCCTAAGAGTACTCCTTTTTCAAGGGATCTCTTGGAAATGAACAAAGAAGATGAAATAGATAATGAACCCAACATAAGAAATGATCATCATGAAGGGATATGGGATGATATCCCTTTATAAAAGAGACAGTTCATCAGGTAATATTCATAAGCAGAATTCTTTGAAAACTTTACAGTTTTAACTATATTCCTTCCTATGTTCTTAAACAATGTCATTAACTGTGAAGCTTTGTTTTTCTTTTTATTTCTGTGGCAGGATCGGTAAGGGGTATGTTATATAAAAGAGGAATGTTGCGTTGTTGGATGAGAATCTAATGAAGACATGGTGAATTGGGCATGTATGTTAATTTAGATGCTATCTTTGTTACTCCTTGTATTTGTAAGTTGTAACTGATCTTATTGTTTTCATTTAGGTGCTTTATTGTCATAGTATATTCATTAAGAGGACATACTCATGGTGAATAATATTCGTATTCATTTTCAACAATTCAATTTGTAATTCACAATGGATTGTTCATAGCTTGTAACTTAAAGTATTGCCATTAGGTGCTGGTCTAGATTGGGTGGTGGATATTTATGATTAGTAAGAAATAGCTTAGTGAAAAAATATGAGAAAATTTAGACCGAACGTATTTCACACGAGGTCTAAAAAGTTCTAATTTTAAGACTGGATGTATAATGTTAAAGGTATAACATATCTGACTTTTAAGAGTGAATGTTTGACATAGTTGATCTATAAATTCATACATTCAAGACCGGTTAGGTGTATTAAATATCTGGTCTTAAAAGTTAAACTTATAAAACTAGCTTATTTATTAATCCGGTCTTAAAATTTGGACTTTTTAGATATACTATTTAATACATTCAATCTTAAAAGTCGGTCTTTTTAAACCAATGTATTTATTGATCCGGTCTTAAAACTAGGGTTTTAATACTTAACAAAAAAAATATATTAGATCTATATAGTAGGACTCTTAATATCTTATATTTTGCAAGTCCGGCATAAAAACAATTTTTAAGGACTAGTCTCACATTTGGTTTTAAAAGTGACATATTTTTAAGACCGCCTATATCGAGACCAGTCAATATAATGGTACAAACAAACATACAGCAATTAATACGCAATCACATGAAGGGAAAAGAATTTCTACCTCTTGCACTTTCTTCTGATTTACCTTATACTTTATTCTTTCCATGATCACTCCTTGGTAGGCTCGGCGAATATCAAATCCTATCATATGTATGTATACATATAAGGGTAAGTTAAGGCTGATTCCATTTATATGACTCGTAATCTAAATAAGTTCTCTTAAATTCCAAATTAACCAATTTCTACCCCTTTTTTATTCCAAACATCTCTAACTCTCCAAACCATTCAAATATTATTCTCATAGAATCATCACTATTATCATAGAAAATTCATTATTTCCAACTGTAAACAAAATCTACCCTAAATCTTTCAATGCAATTTGAAAAATCATAACTTAATCTTGAAAACTCTAAATGAAGTAATTCAAATATCTATTTAAAGCTATTTGAATCCTCTACAAGGAAAAAAGGGCTCAACATCAAATCATGGACTTAATTTCATATTTCCACCGTGAATGTATGCTGTTCATCAGTAGAACATGATTTTTTAAGTTTTCCTGCCCAAACTTTGAAAATTCATAGCTTACAATGCACTGAATCAATTAATGTTTTCTAAGACTTGTCTTAAAGCTTGATATGTGTACTATATTATCATCAACATTCATGATAAGAAGAGGTCATATGCCTTCTAAATCCATTCAAAGCCATAAATTTAGTAAAAACATATTCTTCTCCTTCATGCTTAAATAGGGCCGGCCAAACATGGGGTATACAAAATATTTGATGATCTTGACCATATTGCTACAATACACAACTACGGAGCCTTTAAGTATCTTATTTTTAAAATTTATCAACTTAGAACACCTACACTTCCTTTTGCTTTTTGAAACAGTTGCATTTTGTCCTTAAGCATCCAAAATTTAAATCCATCAAGCACTCATCCTCATATAAATAGCTAACACTTAAACCATTTAATTTCTTTAACATTTGAGCACTTAGACATTTTCTAATTTTTGGGAATATACCTACCCCAAACAACCCAAAATCCTTTTCTAAATATGTTGGGGGTACTTAGTTTTGACAAAATTCATCTATTTCCTGTAGAAACATAAGCTGGCCATAGCAGAGGAAGAGAGAACAAAATTCCGTTTACCACTTTATTTCATCCAATCATCACATTAAAGTGTCTAGGTGCCTAATAAATTTTATTTTTCACTTAAATAAAACCTTAGCAAATATTAAAACATCATTGATAAGGTTTTTTTTTTTTTTTTTTCCAGTTTCAGCCTTTAAAAATTTGAGGCTCATCGTTCAAACATTCTAGCCTTAAGCAATGACATAGAACATCAATATAAACTTTACACAATGTTTGGTTTGAGGTGAGAGGGTGGGAGGAGAAGATTAGAGAGAAATTTTGTCTCTCATCTTTATAAAATAGCCCATGTAAAATTTTTAATATTCTCAAAATATATTCTCAACAAAAAAAAAAAATTTCTTCTGATTAATAGCAATTTAGTTAATGTCTTTCCTAGAGGTTCCCCTCCCTCCCCTCCTCTCAAACTAGACACCCCCTAATCTACTCTTGTCATTTGTCTATGGTCATTTAACTTATTCCTTGATTTTCTCTCTCTACCATCACTTGCTGAATATCCATTAGATGTGAAAAAATGAAGATAGATTAGTGTTCTAAGTGCTTACCACCACCTAGATTGACACTTGCATGTAAGAATCCACCTCTCTTCTTCGTCTTCCCCCACTCTATCTTCTTCGTTCTAAGCTCTCTCTCCCCCTCTGGTTCTTTTGTTGGAGAACCGAATGAAAGATGGTTGAGCTTCTGGAGTACTTTAATGCTTGAGGAATATATTGTTTATTTTCTTTGGGTCCCACCATCAAATAAACTCTTTTCTAAAGCCTTTTTCTCAGTTTGATTCTCCTCCTTTTTTTTTTTTTTTGATATAAAAATTTTAGGAAAGGGGTTGGGTTCACTCACAATCCAAGGACATGATGAAATCTTCCTTCCTCCTAGGTGATACCAATATTGGGCAAAGCGAGCTATTTATTACCCTCAAGTATTTACCTAGGCACCCAAGAGCTAGGATGCCTCCCCCAACACCTTGACCAACTACCAGGGTCAAACCTTCTTCCTTTAGTGAGAGTGTCCAACTCCTTTGCCAGTTGAACCCAAAGACAAGGGGTGATTTTCCTCCAATCTGAGTCTAGTGGTACACATCCCTTTCTCCATAAATTGGGCTTAGTCTTAGCCCAGATTTATTTGTGGGCCTAATGCTATGAATTTACAATTTTACCCTTCTCTTTCGGTGCCAAAAATCCTGAATAAATTTTAATACTAATCCAGAAATTTTTTGAAGATTTTCTTCCTTACTTAGATTCTTTAGCCCATAAAATAATTTTCCTAAAATATTCCCCAAATAACTCTCTATAATTTTCCTTAATTGTCTGTGGCTTGTATATATTTTTAATGAAAATCCCACATTTTACTGTACTTTCCTTGAATTCTATCCTAAAATTACACTGTTAACCAAATAATTTTTTTTGACGCTTTGTCCTGTTTTTTTTTTTTTTTCAATTTATATAACATCCCTATGCCTCAAAAATGCCTTTATGAGTCTCTTTTCAAATGTTTGGGATATTACACCAATCAAATATCAGTTTTGCTCAGCATATTTATTTCATGACAACAAAATTAAGCATATTTATCAAAGAGTCGTATTTTTTAGCATCATTTCTTAAAAAGGGTAAAGGATAATATAGTGCAAAAATAATGGGTTCTTATTTTATTGAAGTTATAAAAAAGAAAAAGAAAAGCATGAGTAGCTTGCAGGTAGAATAATGAATATAATATACAAAAAAGGACTTGTATGTAATTATGTATTTGTCTGAATTTTTACTTTTTAACGGTTGTGATCTTTTAGGGAGAGAATACTAAATTTGAATGGAGTATGGATGTAACATCCCTAATTTTGAGGTTTGAAATTAGGAAAATTGAGTGGGAGTTTATTGTGAAATTTGGCCTAAAATAATTATGAAATTAATTATTGGAGATTAAGGCTTATTTCTTTTTCCTTATTTTTCTTGAAATTTTTGGAAAAATAATAAATTCAAGTAAAGAATAATTTTAGGCCTAAAAATTGTAGAATCGATATTTTATGACTTAGGAAAATTTACTTATAAGGAAAAATCCTTATATTAAATTAAGGATTTATTTATAACACTTATCTAATATTTGTAATTAAATGAATAAAAGACATAATTGCAAATAAAGTTTTATAGATGATCAAATGGGTTCCCCAAGTAAATACAATGTTGATTTCTAATTCTTGGGCCAACGTCTTAAGCCCACATCTCATTAGCCATGTGCAAGTCATGTGCTTATATATATTATATATGAAGAACCCAATCCTACACCTCACCTTTTCATGCAATATCAATTGATTTAAAACAGCCCATACTCTCTCTGCATTCACATACTCATTTCGGCCCATAAGCAATGAAACATGGTCTGATACTACCTCAAAGCCATTGTATTTTGGCCCAACACGGGATAGAAAGATATCACAACAAATATTCATTTTTTTTTTCGCCCAATCTCACCGAAACGCAACAGAGAAAATACATAGCGGCAAAAGAGAATGGACTTGTTTGGATTTCCTATTAACTCAACTTTTTCTATAAAATAAGCCGAAAACGCCAGTTGTCTTGGGAAAGAAAAACGCAGGCTGTTTAGTTGGAGCAATGCGTTAATTGGGCCGCAACCAAAAAAGCAACATAACATGGGCTTTTTTAAAAGCAACATAACCTGACTTTTTGCAGCGTTTTGGACCCTGCGTTTTGGGTTACCGTTGAGCCACCCTCCTTCTGTTGAAGTCTCGACAGCACTGAGCGAAAAAAAAAAAAAAAGTCTCGACAGCAAGCTCCTCACCCTCGTGCTCACTCGTAGAGATTCGAATCACCAGGATTCTTGGATTTTTGATGAATCTCGTGACTCGCCCAGCTAGATCTTCAGCTAAATCGTGATCTCGTGCTCAGCTTTGCAGTGATAAATGGGAAATTCATGGAAAGTTACAATCACCACTGCGTAATAGGGCACCTACACGTCTTCATCGACTTTGTTTTTTGACTGGAAGACCGAGACCTAATTATCTCCGTCTCAGCCATCCTCTCGTCCAGAAAAAGTTGAGAGATTCTGAATCTCGTCTCGTCAAACCACGGCTAGAGATTCGTCCTCGCCAGCCGTCTCATCCTCTGCTCTTCTCGGCTTCAAATAGCCGGTCTCGTGTGGCTTGTTTCACCATCTGCTCATCTTCTCAGTCGCCGCCTTCGTCCGTGAGTTTGTCAGCCTCGTCGTGCAGTCACTCGATTAGCCCAAGATCCTTCTTCAGGTTTGATTTCAAGTTGATTTTGAATTTGAGTTTGATTTCTGGAATCGTGATTTGAGTTTGAGTTTGAGTTTGATTTGAATTTGATTTTGAGTTTGAGTTTGAGTTTGATTTCTGGTTGCTCTGGGATCTTGCGATTCTGTCTATTGGTTGGGTGATGAAAACTTTTCAAACTTTCTTGGTATCTTGATCATTTTTATTCAAACTTTCTTGGTTTTTATCATATCGTGAGTTTCTGACATTGCGGATGGCAGTTGTGTAATTCTTCTCGTTTGAGTATTGAAACTAAAGGATAAAGCTTACTAGCTTGTTTCTGCCACATGGAAACTTATTGTAAGCCTTGTTATTTTGGTAATTGACTCTAGCATTACCTCCAACCGTGATTACATGCAAGGTATTAACTAACTGATAAAACATCAAAATTTTATCAGGAAGCCACATCAAAGTATATTGACATCTTCTTGATGGGAATGCTTAATTAGGGTCTTTATGCATACATGTTCAGAATATGCCCCGTACATGCTTAATTCAGAAGGAGCTAATGATCTTCTGCTCAAATCACCTGTTATAGTTTATGCCTTTCCTTTTCTGGTAAAGTAAAAATACTTTTGTATTAAAGCTTAGCCTTTATACAGGACAGTAGAGATTCTATTTCATGAAAGAGCTACTAGTTTGGTTGGCTTTTGTTTGCTCTCGGCTTAGGTAGCTGGTTGTAGTAAGCTATGAGTGTGGAAACTTCTATAAAGCTTAGCCTTTAAATGCATATCCAAACAGGCCCAGTATTAGGGTCGCTGCTTCCATATCCTCATATCTTGCTTCATCATTAAATCTGATTCCTAAATTCCATTTGCCTCCCTAGTTGTCTTGACCTGTAATTTATGTACTTCCTAGGCCCTTCATGCTTTGTTCTTCCTGTCAATTAGCTAGCTTCTAGATTACTAAAAGTAGTAGGATTATCAATCTTATTATCCTACTACTCATGTTTATAAGAGATAGTAAATGAAGAACCAATCATGTTTATAATAACACAATAAGTCAATTCTTGTAGTGTATGTCTAAATAATCCATGTAACAGAGCAAAACATCAATTTTCGTAACTAAAGCAAAAAAATTGATTAATTATTTGTTCCATGACAAGGATTGTTGAGAAGTTTAATGCTGATTTTAGCACCATATTCAACTCCGATACATTTATACTTTATTTTATACTTGATCAAGTAAAAAACATAACTTAGTTCTTAGCTTCTTTGTTACTAGCCATAATCATGCCACGTCTAAATTTCAAAGCCAAGTTGTGAAACTCACATCAAACAAGTTCTCTCCAAGCTTCAATTTAACTGCTCCACTCTTGTATACTAGCATTTTGCCCACATAGCCCCCCTGACAAATCTTCCAGATTGCTGCCCTTGACAGAAGCTTCTGAAGATGTACCTACTTTCTCCTTCCCTTTCACGCTAGCTGATTGCTTAACCAATGGCAGAGCAGGGAATTGAAACAAAAGCATCCTTTTTATGGATTATTTGTTGAATTCAATCTTACATAGTGTTCCGTTATAGAACAATAGAAGTCAGACTTGTCCCAGGATTGGATCCCAAGGCCTACGCACCCTAGAAAGGGATCAAAGTCCACGTAGTTTGATATACAACTGGGCGGTTAGCTAGAGGGGGTGGGGTGTGTGCTTTGTGTGTACCGAATGATAAGAGATTAAATTGCGGTATATGCATACCTGTGGGCGTACACCAGTATATATATAATGCACCTGGGGCCTTGATCCGTTGCTTAATCTGATTATGGCGTGCCTACGTGGTCCCACTCATAACTGCCCCACTATCTGCATGGTATATGGTGGTTAGCGAGATTATAGGAACAATATCTTATTAGATAATTTTGCATTCATCACTGGACTCTTTTAGCATTGGGCCTAATGTGGTGAAGCCCAATCTACTTGTCCGTAACCCATAGCTCAATAAATTCATAAAAAATGCCACTGAATATCAATAGTTCATCAGTCAAGGAAAAACTATAAAATGGTTTTTGCTGATATAATTATTTTATGTTCTCGGGAACTCATTAGCCAATCATGTGTTCCATCAAGTCTCATTCATGAAATCGAATTCTGTTGATGGATTATTTGTTGAATTTGATTAACGCTTACCTGTGTCCCCAGAATAAGGCTTCCTCAAAGGCAAAGTAGTAGGATAATAAGGCATCCTCTCAATTATCCCGCTTCATCATGAAATCTGATTCCTAAATTCCATTTGACTTTCCCTCTACTGCTCTTTTTCTTATCTGTTTTGGATATATTTTTCTTCTTTCTATTTTTGGCCTTAGCTACTAAAAGTTTAATGATGAGTATTTTCTAATTTGTTACAATGTATTTCAGCCTTGCCAAACTCATCAGGAAGCTCGCCAAACTCAACAGGTTCAGTGGACAAGGGCCTCAAAATTGCAATTCAAGCAAGTTAATATTTTCCTTTGATGTTGTGTGGTTTAGAATTGAATTTTGTTAGATAGTTTTAATTTAACAATCGGATACATCTCATACATTTTTGTTCGGTGGATTGACCCTTGTTCCATTTTTGGATATAATTGCATCTGAAAAACAATTTGAAATAATGTTATTAAAAAAAAAAACCTTGATTCTTTCCTGGTTAAATTTAAAATACTGTTATTAAAAAAATAATAATTCAAATAGATAAATTTCACAATTTAAAAAGTTGATTATTAATTTATTATTTTCCTATTTTTTTATTATAAAGTAAACATATGTTTTTGTTAATTACCGATTATTGACATAGCAATATCAGTATGGAGAAAAGTAGAACATGTTGGGACGAAAGAAGCACACGATATTTCCTCAAAGAATGTATTGAACAAATTTGCAAGAGATAACGACAAGGTGGATCATTCTCACCTGGATGGAAGAATATTATCATTGGATTTAATAAAAAAATCTACAAAATCATTGGACAAAAAACAACTGAAAAATAAATATGATAGCTTGAGGAGAGAATGGAAGGTATGGGAAAGGCTATTTTCGAAGGAGACGGGTATATCATATGACAATATAAACCATAGAATTCTTGCAGATGATGAGTGGTGGGATTGGAAAATTCAGGTATAAGATTGTTAAGTTTGAATAGATTTTCTTATTATTAATATTTTAGA
This sequence comes from Acacia confusa, assembly GCA_037074495.1. NCBI lineage: Eukaryota > Viridiplantae > Streptophyta > Magnoliopsida > Fabales > Fabaceae > Acacia > Acacia confusa. The sequence continues at coordinate 30,149,830 of CM073509.1, read as the reverse complement.
TTACACTTAGAGTTTTTTTTTTTTTTCACGCAGGAGAATGCCGAGTATGCAAAATATAGGTATAATGGCATACGGTTCGCTAGAGAATTAGAGTTAATATACAAAGATGGTGTGGCATTGGGTTCGACAGAATACTTACTAGCTACAAGACGGCACATGCCACCGGGTGATGACGAAGATGATATGTACTGACCCATCATGGACTTAGAAGAAGCCTCTGGTGATAGTGAGGAAGAGCTTTTAGGTGCAACTACTGGAGTTAGTGTGGATTTAGATGACTTAAATCTAACAACAAGCACACAACCTAGTGCACCTAGTAGATCAGGATTCGTTGGGAAGAGAAAGCGGGGTGAAGGGTCAAAGGCGGAAAAAAAGAAAAAAAATGTCTGCTTTGAAACAAATAGCAGATTCTCTTATTGTGATTGCTGCCACAACTAAGGATAGATCACAACAGCTTGAAAATCTCAACCAAGATGTTCCAATGCGTTACGTTGTAGCTGAGTTAAGCAAAATTCCAAAAATTGCAACTGACAAGTGAATTTCTCCGGTGATGTTATAACATGATGTTGCATGACAAATGTCGGGAGATATTTGTTGCACTACGAGACGACACAGATGAATTGGTTGACTGGTTGCGGTACCATGCATTCAATACCCCATCATGGCAAGAACCCCCGCCGAAATGAATAATCAGCTTGACACTTCCGGCGGCACCTTGATTTTTATTTTTTGTATTTTGTCTGACGCACCTATTATGTTTGATTTTTATTATTATTTTATGTGACGCTTCATATGTTTAGATGTTTGGCGCAACTATTATATGACCAATCTATTTATGTTTATCATTCAATTAAGTCTTCGCCTTGACACAGGTTTTATTTTCAATGGAAGGACGACATTTGTCTTGTGCCCAAAAAAAGGCTCTACAAGTTTCTCTTATGGAGGAAGAGAGAACAAATAATGTGCAAATCGTTGCCTTGGTGGCTCAACATATGACATCATATGTTTGCAAAGAGCCATGTAGAACTAGTAACCAAACAAGAGCAATGTGGGTGCAGGAGGTTTTGCAAGGCCATGACAGAGTATGTCATGAAAATTTCCGAGTTGAAAAACATGTCTTCTATCATTTTTTCTCTAAACTGGTAGACCATGGGTTACAACACATGAGGTACATAAGAGTAGAAGAAATGGTAGCAATGTTCTTATATACAGTTGGCCATGGTTTAGGAAATAGAATCATACAAGAGCGGTTTCAACATTCAGGAGAAACTGTCAGTAGGTTATTCCACATGGTTTTAAATGCATGTCTCAGTGATAATTGAATATTATTCCACTTTTTTTTATCTCTTGGTTAATAATTTAGGGATGTTTAATTGAGAAATAATGAGTTTTATTACTAAATTGGGCATTAAACTTTTAATTAGATTAAATTCGTTTTTGGTAATAAAATTCCAGATTTACAATGCTTCACCATTTTTGCCATAACTTTTGATCTAGATATTGGATTAGCCTCATTATTCTTTTGTTTCTCAGATGATTCAGAGAGCTACAATTGTTATGAAGACCTCGAAGTCTGATTTGGACAAGAAGATGGACGAAATTGGAGCTAAAGACAGACCCATTTTGCTGGATTTCTATTTTGGACGAATTTTGTAATAAAGGACCAATTATTAGAAGTTTCCTAATTGATTAGAGATTTCAGATTGATTAGAGTTTTCCTATGATTAGGGGATTGATTTCTAATTTTCAGTCATCTTGATTCATCCTTCTGTATAAGGAAAATTGTATGGTAGCTGAACACAACACATTATTACATTTTACATTATTATTGGATTAAAACCGTTTTAATTAAATTCTCTGAGATGTTCTTGGTGTTCTTCGTCTGTTCTTCATTGTTTTGCTCAGCCATGCTCGGCTAAGCCTCTTTGATTAACCCATGGATTAAGGATTCTGTATTCCAGAAGACTCACGCTTAACCGGTAACATCTAAACTCGTTTCTGCCTTCTTTTATCGGATCAGATTTCTGAATTCGGATTGGGTTTTTGATTAAAAACCCAGATTGATTTATCCCAAGGACACAATTCGAACTGGGTTTAAGTGATTACTGGGTAATTGCTCGGTGTCACGCCACTGTTTTGAATATATTCTGGACAATTGTTCAGTGGAGGGAATTTCTGGACAAACGTAGAGATTTCGGTTTGTTCAGAATCAATCACGAGTTTGGTGTATTATTTTAGTCAGATGAAGGTTTTCGAATTCCTAATTCTGGGTTAGTTGTTTTTAGTCTAATTAATCTCATTTTCCTTATCTATTTCATTCTGCTTTCCTTCTTAATTGCATAAAAAAACTCTTCACCCCATTTTGTTACTATTTTCCTGTTTCTATTGAACCTACTGCGAATTCCATGCGAAACGATCCAGGTTCCTTATACTGCAAATCTTTTTATTGAATTTGGTTATTTTGTAGGAGGTCGACATCTCTTGTCACTCTGCCTAGCAACTGAAAACATCAAACCGCTTGATCCTGAGTTTCCCAGTTGTCACCTACATATATCAAATGATCGCTGCTACTTCCCATATTTCAAGAATGCCATAGGATCGATTGACAGAGCCCACATCAGTTGTGTGGTGAGCGAAGCTGACCATGATAGATATGTCGGGAGAAAGGGATATCCTACATAGAATATTATGGCAGTATGTGATTGAGATATGTGCTTTACTTATGTGTTGGCAGGCTGGGAGGGTATGACACATGATGCACGTTTGTTCAACAGCGCGATCACTAAGCCATTTTTGAATTTTCCCCATCCACCTCAAGGTATATCTTCAACACCATTTCTGTAGTTACATTTTTTTCCATGTTTATTTCACTTTCCTATAATTTATAATTGTCACAAAATTTTCTCACTTATCAGGAAAATATTACTTGGTCGATGCTGGCTATCCAACACCAATTGGATATATTAGTTCGTATAGACGTGAACGTTATCACCTTCCACAATTCAGGCGACAATCGAGATTTCGAAATCCTAATGAGTGCTTCAATTATTATTATTCAAGTTTGAGGTGCGCTATAGAAAGGATGTTTGGAGTTTGGAAGAATAGTTTTAATATATTGTGAAATATGCCCTCTTATAGCTTTGAAACTCAAATCTACATAGTTTGTGCAACAATGGCTATACACAATCTCATCCAGAGATTTTCAAGTTCTGATGTGGAATTTCAATGAGCTGACTAAGGAGATTTGGGTGATGAAGATGAAGATGATGATGATCCACTTGATGAAGACGCCTCATCAAATATCAATATATTATCGGCACCACAAATGAATTATCTTCGTGATAGAATCAAAGAGAAACTTGTTAGGGATAGTAGAAGGCATAACAATAGGAGAAATTAATGTATTATTTTATAAACAATTTTATCCATTAAATATATTTAATTAAGGTTTTTATTGTTTATTTTTTATATAACATTTAATTTTTTTTTCAAATTAAAATTAAAATTTCCATTAATTCAATATATACAACTAATATGTATATGTAGTTTCAATATGATTCATATCTTTTTCAGTCATTTTCGATCTCAACTGACTTTTCAAATAATAATTTAAACACACCTCAGTTAGAAAAAAAGCTACTTCTGCAAAAAGCCAAAAGGGCAATCCAAACACACATAAGTTAACTTAATCTGACTTTTTTCCTAGCTGACTTTTATAAAAGTTATATAGCTTTTAAGCTACCGCTCCTACTGCCAACCCAAACAGGCCCAATAATAGCAAATCAGCCCACGCCATTAGAAAACAAGAGATCGCAACGTCATCTTTGAAAACACAAAGGCAGCGAGAAATCAGCATTGACGCCACAGTCTTTATGCATCTCAAACCTAGCGTCCTCCATACCTATGAGCTCAACGCCGTAACTCCTCAGTCTGCCTTCTTTTTGGACCAAACCCTTAGTGTATTATATATTCATTGCTCCTTGTTTCCTTCACTATCGCTGCCTTAGCAAAAAAAAGAAAAAAGAATAGAGTTGAGTTGAGACCGAGAGAGAAAGAGAAACGAGGAAGGAGAGGGAGAGAGTCAACCGTGATCATCTTCCTCTGCCAAAACACATCGAAAACAGGGGGTGTTGAGTTTTGGTGGAGATCACATCGTGCAAACAAGCAACTAGAGGTGAGTCTTCGGGTCTCTCTTCCTTCTGATTTCTGTCACTTTCCCAATGCAAACTTAGGAGTATCAAGCCGTTGGGAGCATAACTTAATTCCACATGAAGTCTCTGCTAAATGAAAACTAAAACAGAGTAGGTTTTGGCATCTGTGGTTGCGTCTTTGAGTAGGTGTTCACGGCACAAAATCATAATAGCAAATAGTGAAAGGCAAGAATATCATAGAGGGAGTGAATAGGTGATTCTAAGAATTCTTTTAAAAAACAAATTAAAGACAGTAAAACCAAAGACTGAGAGAAAGAATGAACACAAAGTGTTTATATTGGTTCGGTCTATTTCGTCGACCTATGTCCAGTCCCCAACCACTTGGGTATTTCACTATCACAAACACTTGTACAAAACTTACATGCTTTGTACTCGAGATGATCCTATCTCAAGGACTCACTCTCCCTTACAAGCTGTAATTGTACACCTGCTTTTGAGGTTCCAAAACCTCAAGATTTACAGATAAGATTGAATAGAAATAAACTCCTTACTGAGTAGATAAAATAATCACTGAAGAACACAAATGAATATCCGAAGATATTAAGCGTGTTAAATGAAACAACAAATTGCAATAAGTTCAAATTGAATGCACAACATTTCAGTAGCTGGCGAATTTAATGCTTCTGCTATTTATAGATCTTGTAGTAAATGACCGTTGTAGAAGCTTGTGAGTTGTTTGTTGTGACTCTTGAAAGTAGCCGTTAGATCAATGAAGCTTCGCTGGTTACATTTGTTGTAGATGCTTTTTTCTTCGCAAACATTCTTTATTTTATTTGATTTGTCCGTTGAGAGATAACATTTATTGCATAGCTAGAATAGCATAGAATGCTTAGAGTTTTGGTTACAGAGATTAGCACCAGTTCAGGTAACTACATTTAATGCTTCTTTGACACATGATTGCTGTTCAGAAATTTGTTATTAATCCATAATAAAATCATCTGAAACTCATTAGTAAACTTATTAAAAGCAATTAGCAATAGAAATGATTAATTATATATGGAAATGAATTCATACTTGATAATTTAAGATTTATGAGAACGATGATTTAAAAATAGAGATGATCATGCTCGAGCATGACTGTTTGTGTGCTCGAGCATTAGTTCAAAATATAGACTAAGATTGCCTTATGCTCGGGCACCACACTAAGCTTGCTCGAGCAAACTTTTGAAGAGCATTGGAAAAAAATACTATTGAGCACATTGTTGCTCGAGCATCAAGGTCCCTATGCTCGAGCAACATGTTGCTAGTGCTTAATCATGACACATAGGACATTCAACACCTCTGCTTGAGCATGAATTCTCATCTGCTCGGGCACAGGCACCTGACAGTTTTCCAATTCCCATTTTTACTTTGCTGCTCGAGCATGTTTCTTTTAATGCTCGAGCACGACATACTCAACCTTGCTCGAGCATGCTGAATCCCTACTCGAGCAAGGCATCATAGATACTCTTCATCACTTGATGCTCGAGCATACTAATCTCTTGCTTGAGCATGACTTCAATATCCTTTTCATTTGCCTCAATGATGCTCGAGCATGGCTCATCAGATTGCTCTCCTTTGCTTTGAACCAGATGATGCTTGGGCATATCAAATGCTGTGCTCGGGCAAACTTATGTTACTTAATTCAATAACTTTAGAATTTGTGATCATCAAAACATTGAGAGCTAACATTCTCCCTCTTTTTGACGACAACTTTAAATTATGATTTGAGATAATTTGGACACAAGTTATTGAATTGAGTAATACCTTGATTGAATTAAGTATGATTATAAAAATTAAATTCAAATTGACAAAAGTTATTGAATTGAGAAATACCTTGATTGGATTAAGCATGATTATAAAAAATTAAATTCAAATTGACACACAGACAAAACAGTAACATAGTCATAATCAAGGTGTGCAAATCCAAAATACATAAAGAGTCCATATTCAAAGCATATAACATAAACTGCTCATACAGCTACTCTCCCCCTTTGTCATCGACGAAAAGGGGAGCCTAGGTAGACTAAGTGGGAGAATTAGGAGAAAATGGGAATTTTGTTCGCTTGCCTTTGCCCGATGGTAGAGACCTAATTTGGAAGCGAGTCTTCGGCCTTGGAGATGCTTGAATAACCACACCCTTCTATGAAGGCTTGAGGTTCGACGGTTGCTTCATGCCTTTGGGTTTGCTGGGTTTTTCTGAAGCAGCAACCTTGGGTCGGTAATGACGAGATTTCTTTGCAGGAGGTTGATTAGATGGAGATTTATCACCAAAACCCGCCATTGATTAAAATAAATTTGAAGATCAGTGAGGGTTTTGGTAATAGGTAGATGGATGGAGAGAAAGAACTTGGAGGGAAAATGAATAAGAAAATGAAAAAGCGAATCGGTTAAATAAGCGTAAAAAACTTGAATAAATAGTTGTCATGGTCCACTTTATGTAACAATTTGCAAATGGTCATAACGGATGAGAGGATTTGACAGAGGAGAGGCGTAGGGTTTCAGACTGAGAGACGAAGGGTTATAGAAACATAACAGTCGAAATGAAATGAAACTCCTCATTTAAAGTCCTTAACGGACGATGTTGCTTGAGCACACTCATATCGTGCTCGAGCAGTGTTTATACTTGAGCAAACTCCATGTCATGCTCGAGCAAGGATGAACATAAGCGTTTGAGAAATAACTTAAATGATTTAAACTAACCTCCTATCAAGTATGTTCTGTGAATACTTGATTTTAAAGGACAAATTTACTTCTTGTAGCATTAGAATGTGTCTTTGGATCTCAAGGATTTATTGATTAGTCAAGCATGCTCGAGCAGTCAAATTTGATTGCTCGAGCAAGGATCCTCCATTTCCATCTTTCCTTGCACAACCCGTTGTTGCTCGAGCAGGCTTTAGGTTTGCTTGAGCGTCAACTTCTAGTGCTCTCTAAACAAGCTGCTGGTACTCGAGCATAAGGTAGGCGTGCTTGTGTAAGATTTTGAAGAGCATTGGAAAAATACTATTGAGCATGCTATTGCTCGAGCATCAAGGTCCCTATGCTCGAGCAACATGTTGCTAGTGCTTGAGTATACCTCTAGTCATGCTCGAGCATCAACGACACATGGGACGTTCAACACCTCTGCTCGAGCATGAATTCTCATCTACTCGAGCATAGGCACCTGAAAGTTGGCCAATTCTCATTTTTACTCTACTTCTCAAGCATGCTTCTTTCAATGCTCGAGCACGACATAAAAATTTTCTTTTTAAACGATCAACCTTGCTCAAGCATGCTGAATCCCTGCTCAAGCAAGCCATCACAGATACTCTTCATCACTTGATGCTCGAGCATACTAATCTCTTGCTCGAGTATGACTTCAATATCATTTTCATTTGCCTCGATGATGCTTGAGCATGTTAATCTTGCTTGAGCATGGCTAATCAGATTGCTCTCCTTTGCTTTGAACCTGGTGATGCTCGAGCATACAAATGTCGTGCTTGAACAAACTTATGTTACTTAATTCAATAACTTTAGAATTTGTGATCATCAAAACCTTGAGAGTCAACAAATAGGACACACACACACAACAAAAATACTTGGTAACATAGAGAATGGGAGGTTTAAATCGATGCATGCTATTCTGTAACTGTGTGTGTGTGTGTGTGTGTGTGTGTGTGTGTGTGTGTGTCACAATAAGTCATGTGATGAATCGAAATTGGTATGGGCTGTGTTTGAGTTTTTTGCATCAATGTTGCTATTCTCACACACACACACACACAAGGCGTGTGTTCGTGGGCTTTGTTGATTTTGTTTACACACACACATCCCCCTTTATTTTGTATATATAACATGGAACCCAAAAATTTAATGTGTGTGTGTGTGTGTTAACGTCACTGCCAGGTATATATGTATATATTAATGTTATAGAGAAAAAACACTGATGTCATACGTGTGTGTGTATATATCATACTTCAAAAACATAGTGTGGGTGTTTGTATAAATATATTGCTGCATATATGTATATATATCAATATATATCACAATAAGATAATATATGACAACAAGGCAAATATATATCACATATGTATGGATAATGACATGATTTATGCCATTATATGGATATGTATATATTTATGTTACTATTTTACACACACACACACACACACACACACACACACACATATAATTATCTTGAGTTAGCCATATGTGCACGCACGCGCGCGCACACACATGTATGTATGTATCACATTAAAGCATATTTATATTTTATATGTTGTTAGTACTTATTAAACTCAAATTGCTATTTATATATATTTGAATTTTATTTTATGTGGTGTTAACATTTGTTAGACTCCTAATTTAAGGTGTTGATATTGTGTTTAATATTGAAATAGACTCAGGGAGTTTAAACTAACTTATATTATAATAATAATAATAATAATAATAATAATATTATTATTATTATTATTATTAAAAAACGGAATAAATAGTGTTATTATTAGAAAATGAAATAAATACTAATTAGAAAGGGAAACTAATGATAACTACTAGAAAGGAAAATTAATAGTTACAATGGTCTTATTTTAGGACATTGAAGAAGTTTGAGTCTCTAACATCAGAGATTTTATTTACTCACAAAGTTGAGGTTGGTAACGTAATCTTATATTCCTTGTGTTTTTATATATGTCTGGTATGTTCAAGTATTTTGCATGCCTGAGTCTATGTGTTTTATTCAGCTAAGCGTGGATTATTGATTTATATAATAATGTTGCATGCTTATTTTCCTCGCGTTGAGGATTTGTGTCTGGGACACATAACACTTGTGTGTGCTTTCACTATTAACGATGTATGTGCCATGTAGTATTGTAGTCGGGTAACAGCGTATTTGCTAAATTCTTTATTTTATTATGTAATATGTGAATATTTTTCATGTATGATTTATACTTTGAATATGAAGGTTAACCGTTACCTTGAAATTCAATCGATCATTGAATCTTAGTTACAACTAAGGATTCAAGAAAATGTCCTGGATTGGAAGTAAGGTTGTGCAACAAGAGTAGTTGATGAAGACCCCGAAGGAGGGGATTTATTTGAAGATAAATTTATATTTCATATTTTGAGATTGTAAATACCAACTATTTGACTAAATTTAATTTGTGATAACTGTACAACCAACATTCTCCAAAGAGATCAACATCGAATATTCCTGAATTATAATTGGTATCACATGTATATTCCTTCGGGAATCTAAATTAACCAGCATATATCTGAGCATATATGTTATCAATTACTCATCATCCAAATGCTAATACATGCTCTCTGTTGAGACTTAGTTTGATATGTTAATGCCATCACTCTGATTAATACATGCGAATTGATTTAATAAGAGATATAGGAACATAATTAGACAAAATATTGAATTTAGGAAATAGGGACATTACATCTAATGCATATAGGGCATATAGGGCAGATGGTTCCTACCTCCATGTATGTAGGTGTATGTATATATCATTATGCACACAAAGACAAGATAGTTGGAGGAGGCATGATAACAACTAAATAAGTAATTTTAAAATATTATAACAAAAAAATTTAAGTTAGTTTCATTCTCCTGTACCTATAATAAACATTCAATAACAACTTTGCATAAACTTTCAAATCTCTTGTATTTGAAAAGAATATTGTGATGCCATAGACATCATACCAACTAGTTTTTAGAATTATATTCAAAGTATGAAGCAAACCCGAAGAAAATAGGAATTATATGTTATCAAGCATAGAAATAACAAGGTATATCACTACTAGAAAACAACAAATTTGAGGGGGAATAAATTCTGTCTCAAATTTATTCGCATTTGTGACGAATTAAAAATATCCGTCACAAATTACGAAATTTGTGGCGAAACTACATATTCCGCCGCAAATATTTTGATATTTCCGCCGCAAAAAAAGTCGGTGGTCGGTACCACTGACTCTTTACGGCGGCGACAGTGTGCCCGTCGCAAATCTGCGGCGAAAATATTATTTCGTCGCAATTTGATGCGGGACAGCAATTTCGCGCAAAGTGTCGGTGGAATTGCCCACCGACATAGGGTCCGCCGCAAATTTGCGGCGGATTGCGTTGTCCGCCGCAAATTTACGGCGGAAACGTAATTTCCGCCACAAATTTGCGGCGGACAAGGCTGTCCGCCGCAAATATTTGCCAATTTGCGGCGGACCACCTTGGTCCGCCACAAATTGTTTTAAAAGGCCCTTTTCCCCATCCATTTCATTCCCCCGGTTCATCTTCCTCCTTTCTTTCTTTCCATTCGTCTTCCTCCTTCCTTTCTTCCATTTTGTGCGTCGTTACTATTTAAGAGGGTGTAAAGAAGCATCGTTCTTGATTCTCGACATCAAGAAGAAGACTAGCCAACACCCAAAAGGACCAGGGAGGTAATTTTTCCTTTCTTTAACTATGAGATTCGCAATTATTTGAGTTTTGCCGTTCATGCTCCTTAGCTATTCGGTAATACTCCTATGCTTTTGGTGTTTTCAGTTAAAATCTTGGTTTTTTCGATTAAGAGCCTGCTGCCAGATCTTTGTTAATCCAATAACTAGGTTACTTTTCCTTTTAAAATTTTCATTTTCCATGGAACCTTTCTTATTGCATTATCAATCCATTATGTATTTAGGACATATCTTCATACGTTATTATGTTTCTTATTTTTTTTTTCTTCTTTGTATATTTAATTATCTGTTAAAATTAATTTTAAATCTTAAGATTAAAAAAATTAACATACTCACATATTAAGCCATAGTCTTATAGAAATTATATAGTTTTAAAGTCTTCAACTAAATTAAGCTATTCATGTTTGGAGAATATTTTGGGGTAGATGCTTTTTTGGGTTTGTTTATTATATACTTTTTTATATTTTTTTACATAACAATGGTTAAATTTCAAAATATTCATTTAAAAAATATATAGTTAATTTGTTTACATGGTAGGCTTGTGCAGATAAATCTAATTTAAGACCGGATAAAAAGATAATTTCAACATGAAATTGTTAATTGTAGATGTATCGTATTTATCAATTCAATTTGGTATATATGTTTTTAAGCAATAGATTACATTTGAATTTATTTTCAAGATAAGACTATTGGTGCCAAATTCATAAATTAACTTAAAGGAACATATCAAATCATTTTTATATCTTTTCTAAGTATAAGCTCAATTAAACTTATAAATTTACATTCAATTTATAATTTTATAAGTTTCTAACTTGTAAAATTGTATTGACTAATTCTTAAACTCATAATTGGTATATTCATATTTTAATTTTGTAATTTAGAAAACGTAAACTAAATATACACATGAATATTAGTATATTTAAGAATTACATTATAATAACATGTTGTGTATAATTGTTACAAGATTTATAATTTTAACAACAACAAAAAAATTTATTTAGTTTATATATATTTAGATGTCTTGTCTTTAATATACTAATGGAATAACTTAACTATTTAACTGTTAGATCTTAATTAATTTAAACATCAAATCATTAATAAGAGTAAACACATTATATTAGTCTTTGGGAATTTTGCAAGTATTATGTGTCAGATTATCAGCATTGTTTTAATATATAAAAAAAGTAAATCATTTAATTGATAAAAATTTATTGCTTATGATACCTATTACTTTATAATTATAGTAGAAATATTTGTAGATATAATGTGCAAGTTTGACACATTTAAGAGGAAAAAAATCGATTACGGAGAGAACTAAGAGTTAATTCTTAGATCTTGCAAGTCTTGAGTTATTAAATAATAATAGTAGTTTGATACAATTTATTGCTTATGTTACCTATCACTTTATAATTATAGTTATGTTTTTCATAATTCTTTGTTTGGCCCGTCAACTTGCATGTCCCCATCTTCTAGTGTACTATCCTTATTCTCTGGTTGCTTGCCGGTATCTATTCTTTGTTCACTGCATGTGTTTGTTTGTCGCTTTTTTTATTAAGTGGCAATTGGTTGGTATAAGCGGCTAGCTGTATTTGCCACTTAGGTTAGTTGAATTAGTTAGTATTATTGTATTATGTTCCAATAAGTGTCCGTGCAGGGTTGGGTTGGGGAACTATGGAAGGTGATCGTGACAGGAGTTGGATGTATAATCGTCTAACTCAGAAAAAACGACTTACTCGAGTATTCTTAGATGGTTTGGAAGAGTTTGTCCAATTTGCCTTGGCGCACACAACTAATTCGAGTGCCTCGATCAGTTGTCTATGTGCAAGATGCAGGTGTTTTGAATTTCATGACGCGGGAACGGTCAGGATCCATTTGTGTAGAAAAGGATTCATGACGAATTATGAATGTTGGGTGCATCACGGGGAAGTCTGACAGACTCCGAGTGGTTATTATGGAGAAAATACTCATCGAGCCAACCTTAATCAATTTCAATAGTTGGTCATGGATGCTGCGGGACCGTCGATCGGCCAACATTTTGATCTCGTGACTCATGCTGGACCTTCAGACATGGAAGAGGAGACCGGTACACATAATCAACCATCATACATGGGAGAGGAGCCTAATCCGGAGGCTGGTAGGTTCTATCAAATGCTTCAAGATGTGCAACATCCTTTATGGGAAGGTTGCGAACACATTGAAAATAGTGAATATTCATCGCTATCGGCTACCCTAGCAACATTAAGCTTGAAGACTGATCACCATATGAGCGAGAAGAATTACAATGAAATGATGCAGATCATGAGTAAGGTTGCTCCCAATGACAATAATTTGCCGAAATATTTTTACCAAGCAAAGAAAAAGGTGAAAGAGCTATGGCTTAGTTGTGAAAAAATCCATTGCTGCCCCAACGGATGTATGCTCTATTACAAGGATGATGCTGAGCGGACTACTTGTAAACTCTGTGAACATGATAGGTACAAGAAGATTAAAGGGAAAACAACCACTCAACCATTAAGCAAGATGTGGTACTTTCCCCTCGTGCCTAGACTTCAGAGATTGTATTCGTCACAACAAACAGCTGCTCACATGAGATGGCACCAGGAGCATCACAAGGATGAAAAATTTGTGACGCATCCATCTGATGCCGAAGCTTGACTGAAATTTGACGAGGCGAATCCATCATTTGCAGCTGATCCCCATAATGTTCGTCTTGGTTTATGTTCAGATGGGTTCGCTCCTTTCAACCAAACGGGCATGATTTATTCCAGCTGGCTAGTGATTGTGACTTTGTACAACCTCCCACCTTCCATGTGTATGAGAAGAGAGTTTTTGTTCCTCAACGCATTAATCCCTGGGCCATCCAACCCAAAAAAGAAAATAGATGTGTACCTCAAGCCTTTGATAGATGAGTTGAAGATGTTGTGGAGTGAGGGGGTTCTTACATATGATGTATCATTGAGTCAGAATTTCATCTTGCGGGCTGCCTTAATGTGGACAATAAATGATTTCCCTGCATCTGGGATGTTGAGTGGATGGCAAACGTCGGGGAAGCTTGCATGTCCGATATGTCTCGAATAGAACGTGGGGTTTAGCCTGCCTACAGTTGCAAGGTATCTTGGTTTGACAGGCACCGGCTATTCCTACCCCTCGATCATCCGTTTAGGAGAAACAAAAAAGACTTCAGCCAGAATGTGGTTGAACGATCACCTAAACCTTGTTGTTTAAGTGGGCAAGAAATATGAGAGAGGGTGTAACACATTCAAAGTGTTGAAGAGGGAGTTGCTTCCAGTGAGCCTGAGGGATATGGCGTTCAACATCATTGGAACAAACGCAGCATCTTTTGGGAGCTACCATATTGGAAAGATCAATTGTTAAGACACAACCTTGATGTCATGCATATTGAGAAGAATGTGTTTTGTAATATTCTGTACACTGTCATGGACACCAAGGGTAAGAAAAAGGATACAGTCAATGCAAAACTTGACATACAATAGATTTGCAAAAGACCTTCTTTGCATTTGATAGAGACTGCCACGGGCCGGATTTCCAAACCTAGGATGCCGTATACATTGAACAAAGAACAAAATTTCCAATTGTTGAAATGGGTTAATAGTGTGAAACTACCGGACGGTTATGCATCAAACTTCTCGAAATATGTGGACTTGAACGAGGCGAAGTTATTCGATATGAAGAGTCATGATTGTCATGTTTTCTTTTAGAGATTATTTCTGTGGGCCTTCAAGGCACTACCGAAGCATGTATTAGATACTCTGACAGAGTTTTCCTTCTTCTTTACAACAATTTGTGCTTCTGAACTTAATGTCGACAAGTTACGACAGTTGGAGGAGAGCGTGCCAAAAATGCTATGCAAGTTAGAGATGGTGTTTCCTCCTAGCTTCTTTGACTCAATAGAACATTTGCCCGTTCACCTGGCGTACGAAGCAAGGGTAGGAGGTTCGCAACAATATAGGTGGATGTATCCGTTTGAAAGGTAATATATATATTTTTTTGTTGTGATTAATTCAAACACACTGTGACATAGGTTATAAATACTCTCTAATTGTCTGTTGTAGGTTTTTACGCACACTGAAATATAAGATCAAAAATACAAGATACGTTGAAGGATCTATTGCTGAAGTGTATCTAGTCGAAGAGGCCACCAAATTTGCCTCATACTATTATCCCCCTGAAGTTATATCAAGATAGAGGGGGTACCTCGCAACGATGATGGCTGTGAAATGAGTGGTCAAATATCAATATTTAATTATCCTGGCTGGGTCATTCGAACAAATTGTAGGTCAACTCTAGAAGGAAGCGATAAGAAAGTAGTGGAGTGGTACATTCTAAACAACTGTGAAGAGGCCACCCCGTACTTAAAGTAAGATTTCATCTTTTCAGTAATTGCTACGGTAAGTATTAATGTATTAATTTCTTTCTTTTTGTTACAGATACTTCTCACAATGGGTCTGATCAACAAATCCTTTGATCTCGGATTCCGACCTCGATGAATTCATGAAGGATAAATTTCCTCATTGGTTACGAGACAACTTCGTGCAAAAAATATGGAGTTCAGCTTATGCGTCAGCTCCCCAGGATGTTGTATGGAGTTTAGCTTACGGGTCTGCAACAGTTGTTACTAGGATCAAAAAATATGTAATTAATGGGTATCGGTTTGTAACTATTAAAGTGAACGGAAATACGGAAACTTGCAATTACGGTGTATGTTGTCGAGGTGGCCAAGTTGACGGGGTCGAGTGTGACTACTATAGCAAGTTAATTGATATAATTCAGTTGGATTACAAGTGGGACAAGTCAGTGATTCTATTTAAATGTGAGTGGTTTGATAACAGTCCGCGTGGTAAAAAGGTGGACAAATATGGAAATGTTGAGATCGAGTAGTCACAGAGATATGCAGTTAGTTATGACCCATTCATTCTTGCTCAACAGGCAGCACAAGTTTATTTTACATATTACCCTACATCTCATCAAGAGTAGGTGGGAGTTATCAAAACCAAAGCACGAAATATTATACCTACTTCAAAAGAGTCAGAAACAGATGACGATATGACTGAACCGTTCCAAGCGGATGTGGAACATGTACTTGCCGTAAGTAATGTCGAGGACGATGTACCTTGCAATCTCTTTGATTCCACTGGAGACTTAGAGCTGATTCCTATCCAAATTGAGAATGAGGAATCGGACGATGAGGAACAAGCGGGTTACTCCACTACTGAATTTGAATTCAACGATTATGAGACGTCAGAGGAAGAACAGGAATCATCCGATTGATTTAAGTTAGTTGTTTTTGTTTATGACGATCTGTTATATTTGATACTCCGTTGTTTAGTCATTATTGTATTAAGTAAATTTCTTGTATTTATATATATTTTGACATCATGTTTATAAGTGTTCAGAGATGGAGCATCCAGGAGGCCGTTCAGGTAGTAGATATAGTAGAGGTAGTGGCTGGGCCCGTCCTATCAGAGGGGGTAGGCCGACATCATCTACCCCTTCTGTAGTCAGAGGGCTTAGCTCTTTCTCGGAGCTTCCGCCTCTTTATTTTTCATCTTCACCTCCTACTACTGACTCTGTTATGGGCGGTATAGGTGAGCCTTTCACTCATACATATCCACACCAGCAGGCAGAGCAGGTTCAGTTTATGATTTCTGACTGATTTACATATATTTTCTTAAACATCTATGTTCTAACATTTTGCAATATACTTCTTCCTTCAGTACACTGCATTGCCTCATAGCCAGGGTGGGGAAGCTAGTTCCTCCGACGACCCAGCCTGGGGATCCATTGATCCTGCGACAGGGAAGATGTGGATCTGTCCTATAGGGAGCACTGAGTAAGTCATGTAATGTTATGATTTTTTACCTTTAGTTTGTATGCTACTATTTGCAACATTCTCTTTGTTTTCAGGTTTCATCCTCATAAGCCGGTGGCGGATTTCATGGCCGAGCAAATATTTCGTAATTTTGATCAACCTTGGGCCACATGAGCATCGATTCCTTAGAGCCAACGAGATCTTCGGTTTAGTGAGTTGTTGGTAAGTTATGTGATTTATGGTTATTAATTTATTATTCTCATCAAAATACAAACTGATTAACTACTTGGATAATTTAGAGCACTAATTGTTTTAGTATGTTTTTCAAGGAAAGTTTAGCTGGTTGCCTGAGCATCTGAAAAATTTAAAGAAAGCTTATAACTTCAAGGGAAGCAAGTGGCTATCTGATAAATTATATAAATTGAGGCATGAAAAAGGAAAAAAAAACTTGGATTCAGCTTGAGGTTGCAGGCCAGTTATTTGAAAAATGGGCGATCGACGAAAGATTTTTGAAGCAAAGTGAACAAACTAAATTAAATAGGTCCCACATGGATGGACCGTCATATGCTGGCGGCTGCATTCCAGTTAGTGAGCATCGACGAAAGATTGTAAGCATACGCTATTTTATACTTCGGCTTTCAATATTTTGTACTTAATCAATGATTAATGAATGATTATCATTTGTGTTTGCAGGTAGTGTCTGGGGAAGTTCCTGCAGATTTGATTCCTTGGACCACCTTTGAGCGGACCCATACCCAGCCGGTTGAGGGTCAAGGCAAGCGTTGGATTAACGCCAAGTCCCAGCAATTCGCGGTGAGATATTAATTACATTTATTATTTGTTTCAAACAGTAACATCTTTCTTTCATTTTATATGCATTATTTGTGTTGTATGTTTGTGCTTGTAGGAGACATATCAGCAGCTGACGCAAGAGAGAGACTCACAGATTCAGAGCGACCCGTCGTCCTCTTATTCTGATAACGAGAGTATCTTCCTTCAGGCTGCAGGCAAAATGGACAAGAAGGGGAGAGTCTTCGGGATGGGTGCTTCTACCAGCCAATTGAAGTCGTCTTCAAGGCGCTCATCCAGCAATAGTAGAGGTAGTTCTGAAGGTAGACTTATACTTTTGCTATCAATCGCAAACCATTACTCCCTCATTCATTTAAATGAAGTAGTATAAATAAATTGACTTCATAATGTTGGTTTTGCAAAAAGTAATAGGGTAAAGGCGTTAGAACAGACGGTGAGGGAGCAAGGCCAGATGCTTAGTGAGATGCGAGCACTTCTCCAGTCCCTATTGAAGGACAAGGGTACGGGGCAGCCTCCTCGTGGTGACGACGATACTGGTGGTGTCAATGACTAGACTGCTGCTTTTTAGAGTTTTTTTTAAAATTTATTTTGGAACATTATATTTGTAATATTTTTTTTTGTAATCTAAACCCGTATGATTGTAATGAAAACTCATATGATTGTAAAATTTATTTTTATGATATACAATTTATTTTATTTTCTATTTTATTTATATTTTTTAATGAATTTTTGTTTATTTTTACGGATTTTTTTAAAATAATTTTTAATTTTGTGAGGGAAAATTTTTCCCTCGCAAAATCTGCCAATTTGCGAGGGAAAATAGTTTTCCCTCGCAAAATGCATCTTTTTGCGAGGGAAAAAGTTTCCCCCGCAAATGTCAATTTTGCGAGGGAAAACACATTTCCCTCGCAAATTGCGAGGAAAAAAATTCCCTCGCAAAATCAATTTTTGCTAGGGAAAATGTATATCCGCCGCAAATTGCAATAGAAAATAATTCCCTTGCAAAATTGACATTTGCGAGGGAAAATGTGTTTCCGCCGCAAAATTTAAATTTGTGAGGGAAACTTTTTCCCTCGCAAAAATTCGTATTTTGTGAGGGAAACATATTTTCCGTCGCAAAATTTGAGATTTTGCGGGGGAAAAATATTCCGCCGCAAAATTTGAATTTGAAGGAAAGTATATTTTTTCCGTTGCAAAAATTGTTTGCGATGACTTTTTTTGCGACGGACATTTTTCCGCTGCAAAATTATTTTGTGATGGAAAATGCCTATTTTGAGACGGAAAAATTCCGCCGCAAAAAATGGATTTTCTAGTAGTGTATATGTTATATATGTTTTGTAGAGAACACAAAATAGTAAATAAAAATTACTCTTTCTTACTTTCTACTCATTCTTCCTATATCTTCACATCTTTCACTTTATTTTAGGGTTAACTACCATTTTTGTCATGGAAGTTTACTCAGGGGAGCACTGGTCACCTAGAAGTTTTTAAGGTCTCATTTTTTCTTTAGAAGTTTATAAACGTAGCAATCTTGCTCATCAATTGATATTGACTGTTAAATTGTACGTTTCTATTTTTTGTAAGCTTCAAGGGGCAAAATCGCTCTTACAAAAAACTTATGGGGCAATCAAATTTGCCCCTAAAAAAAACTTCCCGGGCATATTTGCTCTGGTTTTAAACTTCCGGAGCAAAAATGGAAAAAAAAAAACCTTCTAAGTGACCAATGCTCCTTAGTGTAAACTTCTATGACAAAAATGATATTTAACCCTTTATTTTATAACACTTTATATTTTATTTCCTTTTCTTATTAATCCAATATTTAAAATTTGATATGTTACGACAATGCAACAATGAGAGATTGAGAGTGCACCGATTTGGTAACGATGAGCACAAATCTGGATGCGATGGGCATAGATCTGGATCCCACGGGGACAAATCTATATGTGACGTTGGAATGAGTTAGATGTTTTTTTTTTTTTTTGCTCAGAAAGTTAAATATTATTCCAAACAATAATTTTGTTTAATTTAATTATTTAAAGGATTCTTTATAGATATGATTTAAATATGTATATGCTTGTTAACTTTTTGTTCTGTCCTCGTGCATGTATCTGGACCATCATCAAAAAATTGAGAGGAATCTCCCCAAATCGCAAGAAATCTTCACAAACCATACGTCGAATCAAAAGTATTTTGTCTTTATTTCCAATTCCAGCCATAAGGACGATTTCTTTAATATTCCCCAAGTTTTCGCTTAGGTCACATCGATCCTCTTTTTGCTAAACAAACAGACAGATCCGTTGTCATTGCGATTGCTAATTTGTAACAATCGAATCTTATACATGCAAAATTATAAGGAAAAGAATACAAGAACTATTGAAACGGGTGACATAGAAATGGAACCACATTCACTGTCTATCTAAAGGCTAGGCACTGATAGCTCGTCCGATCTGGACCGTTCAGAGTGAATCTGGACGGTCCAGATTTCATTTTTTTTTTATTTTTTGAAAACATTATTTTAGTAAATAGAAACTTAAAATAAAGATAATCTCTAAAATAATATTTGTTTAAAAAAATGATTTTTTATTCAAAAATCTCTAATTTTAAAAAATAAAATCTGGACCGTTAAAATCTGATCTGGACTGTCTAGATCGGACGAGTTTGGATATCCACTAAAATGGGTTCCACATAGAAATGGCAAAGTGAATCACTAATTTATAGAGATTTATAATGAAATAAGTTACACACACAGTTAATATATATATAAGTTTGTCCTAACCTGCTTGGTTTAATCATTTGACTTTATAACTACTCCTATTGATATAAAAATTTTTAATCTATGCAATCTATATAGGACAATTTAAAAAAAAAATTATAAATTTAGAAGATAAAATGAATTAATATTTTATATTAGGATAAAAATAAAACAAACAAATATCTCAAACATTAGGATATGAGGGAATATATTTTAAGAATATTCTCTGAATATGTATTGGCTAGTCTTTCACAAGATGTATGTGGCCCTCACAAGACAATTTAAAAAAAATATAAATTTAGAAGATAAAATAAATTAATATTTTATATTAGGATAAAAATAAAACAAACAAATATCTCAAACATTAGGATATGAGGGAATATATTTTAAGAATATTCTCTGAATATGTATTGGCTAGTCTTTCACAAGATGTATGTGGCCCTCACAATTTTTCTAATACTACCCCGACATCCTATAAATAATGCAAAGTTAACTATCGCACTTCACCGGCAATGCAATGGCTGAAACTACTTCCACGTCATTCACAAAAAGTCATTCAAATGTTGAGCTTGAAGATGAGGGTTACGATGAAGAATATGAAATGCTTAGCCAAGAATGCAAAGAACTTCTTTCTCTTCCCAGAAACAAGGGTTGTGGCCATCGATACATCTATCGCTACCAGGACATTTGGTACATACCAACTCGAATTCAAAACATAGTCTCTTTCCAAAAGCACTTCCGAGCAAAAGACAGCGATATTATCATAGCTTCCTTGCCAAAATCTGGCACAACGTGGATGAAAGCCCTTACTTTTGCCATTTTGAATCGTAAGTGTTTTCCTCCTTCACAAAATAACCATCCCTTGCTCTCTTCAAATCCGCATGAGCTTGTTCCTATTTTTGAGTACAACCATTATGCGTATAACCAGATTCCTGATCTCTCCATATTGCCTGAACCAAGACTTTTTAGTACTCATGTTCCATTTCATTCTTTGCCTGATTCAATTACCAAATCCAAATGCAAGATCATCTATATATGTCGAAACCCATTCGACAATTTCATATCATTTTGGCTTTTTGCAAACAAACTCGTACCACCTTCTTTACCAAAATTATCATGCGAGGAAGCTTTTGAGAGGTATTCAAACGGGATCAATGAGTGTGGTCCATTTTGGATACATATGTTGGGTTATTGGAGAGCAAGCAAGGAGACACAAAACAAGATTTTGTTTTCAAGGTATGAGGATTTGAAAGGAGATACTAACTTCTACTTGAAAAAAGTGGCTGAGTTCATAGATTGCCCATTCAATTCTGAGGAGCAAAGCAATGGTGTTATTGAAAACATCATTGAGTTGTGCAGCTTTGAGAAGTTGACGGAATTGGAAGTGAACAAGACTGGAAAATTTATGCAGAAGTTTGAAAACAAGGATTTCTTTAGGAAAGGTGTTGTCGGTGATTGGGTTAATCATTTTTCGCCTTGGATGATAAAGAAGTTGTCCAAAGTGATGGAAGAGAAGTTTGGTGGTTCTGGGCTATCCTTTCAATATAACAAAACTTAAATGTTCCTTCTTTCGCTGTACTCGCCATGTACTCTTTGAACTTTATCATCTCCTTCATGGTCATTTTTTTTGCTCAAATCTCATTCACGCTTAAAATACTAGAAAAATATCTTAATGTTATTTATCATTTTTATGGCAGCTTCTAATCTAAAGGAACCTGTTATGTTGCCTAACAATAGGCATCATCAACCTATCTCATCTAAATTGTTTAGATGAGATACTGATTTGATATTTTTATTTTATTTTTCTTAAAAAATTATTTTAATGAATAGAAAATTTAAAATAAAAATAATCTCTTAATTAATTTTTTTCAAGAAAAAATTTCATTTAAAAAACATCAAATATAGACCATCAAGATCTCATCTCAACGATCCATATGAGATATGAGATAGGTTAATAGTGCCTATCCAAAACTGGTTCCGTGATTTGAGGGCTAACGCACTTGTGGCCAAGTATCTTGAGGAATATATGAGCGACATGTGATACGCTATATACAAGGCTTTGAGAGTGAAGCCATAGGAATAAAAGATATCGGAATCGCCATTTCTACGTTCCCACACTGGCACGGTACAACCCTTTTTTTTTTTAATTAAACAACTTTTCTTGATTCCAACACTAATTAAAGATTGTCTTTGTATTAGATATGACTGAAATATACTTATCTGACCAACTTCCTTATGTTATTCACGTTCACAGCTGAACTATCAGAGAATGCATCCGCACCTTTTCACATGCTCGATAGTCAGATCCTTCTTCTATAATGTGACAATGATTCTTAATTTCAAATAATGACAATAATCAGTGGGCAGTTCATACTAGCTAGTAGTTAATTACACAGCTACACCAATGGCTGAAACTATTTCCACTTCTTCTAGCACAAAGATTCTACCAAATGTCGAGTCTGAGAACGGAGAATGAAAGGATCTGTTCAAATCGCTTCGGAAAGAAAAGGGTTGGGCTTCCCCATACATTATCTCTATGATGAAATTCGGTATCCAGCAGTTCCAATCCATGGCCTACTCTCTTTTCAAAAGAACTTCCAAGCAAAAGACAACGATATTGTTATCGCCACCTTACCAGAACCTGGTACAACCTGGTTGAAAGCCCTTGTTTTTGCCATTGTGAATCGCAAGCATTTCCAATTCACATGAGCTTGTTCCTCTCTGTAACGATCTAACAAACGATCACCAGATATTATAACTAAGCGCAATAATATTGAACCATTTCTCATGAAAATCCAAAACTCAGATACATTCAGATGGTGCAATAAAAAACAAAGTTCCAATACAATAGAAATTATAAACATAGAGTAAGAGCAGTAGAAGAGAGGGGAGAAATCCAGTGATAGTATAAGTGCAGCTGGCCAGAGAGAAGAGAAACGCAAGAGGGGAAAAGAGACTTCACAAAATTCATTACCCGCCTCCTTCATCATAGCTTTTGTCTTCTGATACTCATGCCTTGACCTATCTTGACTTGGGCCTTCTTTTGAGCCATATTCCAGACCCAATCCTTTTGGACATGTTACACTCTCACGGAGTTAAATTACTGTACAAATAACCAAATTCCTGATTTATCCAACTTGCTAGAAGCAAGACTTTTTGATATATATATTCCATTTCATTCACTACCCAATTCAATGACGAAGTCCAAATGCAAGGTAATTTATTTATGTTGAAACCATTGGGATCTGTTTGTATCTTTTTGGATTATCATGAATAAAATCAATCTACCATCTTTACCTAAATTATCATGCGAGAAACATTTGAGAGACATTGCAGAGGAATTCATGAGGGTTGCCCATTTTGGCCGCATATTTTGGGTTATTGGAAAGAAAGTAAAAAGACACCATCCAAGGTTCTTTTTTTAAAGTACGAAGATTTGAAAGGAGATATCGAATACTACTTGAAAAGAATGGCTGAGTTCTTGGAATGCCCTTTCACTTCAGAGGAGGAAAGTAACGAAGTTATTGAAAACAAAATTGAGGTGTGTAGCTTTGAGAAGATAAAAGAATTAGAAGTAAACACGACTGGAAAATTCTTGCAGCATGAGAACAAGGATCTCTTAAGGAAGGGCGAAGTAGGAGATTGGGTTAATCACTTTTTACCTTGGATGGCGGAGAAACTGTCTAAAGTGATTGAAGAGAAGTTGGATGGGTCTGGTCTATCCTTTTAATTGCTCTGTTGATGGGATATAAGACTAATTAGATTTAGGATTTTTGTTTTTTAGAATGATCTCTTAGTTTTGAATTACGATTTGGTTTGAATGAATGCGACCTTTTATTAGATTGTTCCAGAATATTTTTATTTAAATCTTAATATTTATAGAATATATGCTTTTGATACTCTTATTTCCTAATATATGGGCTAAGGCCTTCCTCCTTATTAGACAAGCCTTTCACCGTGGGGTGAAGTAAATTGCGTGATATTTAAAACTTTAAACAAAGTAAATGAAAGAATAAGAGTTAGAACAATATCATCAATGAAGAATAAGAGATATGAATACAAGAGATTTATACTTGTTCTGTCTAACTGCTTAACCCGTGTTTAATCCATGAATACTGATAAGAAAGTGCTTTTTGTTATATTGAACTTAATCCATGTTTAAGCACAAAAACTTCTTCATAAAGATTATTATTAATGCATAAAATCAATTAGAAGCAAAAAGAACAAGCTTAAGAATGATTTGAATGGGTATAAAAAAATCATGACGGTGTTTTTGAGGCCTAGACACTATTGCTCGAGTGATATTATCTTTTGGGACTTTATCACTAAGAGGTCAATGGTTAGTGGTTTTCAAAAGATGTACACATTGTGCATCATTGTCAAGTGAGTGGCCAATGAAGGCCAAAAGGACTGTCACTTTAGTACTCTTCCTTGATTTTCTAAAGTTAGAGTGTATCACTATCCAATTATTTATTGGCATCACTGAGTGCACACTCAAGTGATAAGGACTTAGTGACAAAATGAACAATGCATCATTGCCAATTGTTGAGTGACTAGATAGTGATGAGCAAAAATAACTCCATCACTTGAATGCTTACTCGAGTGGTCCTTTAGAATTTTCAAAACCAATTCATCTCTATCTAGTATCTGCTCAATGATATACTATTCATCCTATCATTGTCCAGTGCCTTACTAGTGATCCCTGAAAAATGGGTTATCAGTCTAGTGCTCACTCAAGTGATACTCTTAAATAAGGGATCACATTGTCCAATGTTTGCTAAATGACGGAGTTTTCTTGAAACATCACTCAAGTGCCTACTCGAGTAATCTACTATATTTTCAAAAATATGTTCTATCATTGGTAGTTGGCTTCTAAGTGACAAAACTTGGTCACATTACTTGAGTAGTCACTCAAATGACTTGACAAAGCAAGTCTCTTCACATCACTTTAGTTACCCCACAAGTTTAATTAGCCTCAGAAATCATTATTAACCATGATCTAGGAACACCTTTTCTCCTAAAAAACAATACTCCTAAGATTTGTTATCATCAAAACATTAGATTCTAACACTCCTTTCAACATGCTCATTTGTACATTTTGATTATGACTTGAATAAGATTGATAATGGAGTATTCATTATCTTCCTTGAGATTCTTTATTCTCTCTCTCTCTCTCTCTCTCTCAAGATTAAGCCAAGTTCATTAAACATGGCACAATGCATGTCAAAGAGCCTTTAAGGTTAGGGAAGTTCCCTGTAGTGAAGGAGGTGCTTGTTGGGGCAATACATCAGAACAAACATTTCATTAAATTTTCTCGTTGTGGCAAAGGGTAGCGTTCACTACTATAAAGGCATGAAAATATAAATTCATTAATTTGTGTAGATAGATTTGAAAATTAGGTTAGAAATTGAGAGGATATGATTTGCTTTGCTAGGGCACGAATCCCATAGAGATTTTCTTGTGCTCTTGAAGATTTAGAGTTATAAATAAGTAGATATGCATTTTCATAGAAAATCCCTCTATCCCCTTTTTGGGTTCAATACAAGTTTATATTTTAACTTTGATAAGCTATCTAAGGATTTTGAAAGACTTTATTTGTTGTTATATTGCTGATTGAGCGTGGTTGAGTAACTCTAGGAACTCGTAGGGACTTAGAGTTGTCCTTATAGACATCATATCATTGAGGAAAATGATAGAAGCCATAACCAGATATTAGAAGGTGGTCATCTCAGCTAGGAAGAGCAATGAATGGTTAAGTATCAACAAGCAGCCCATTAGACCATTTAAGGAGTTCATTAAGCTATTAATGTTTAGAATCATTAAACCATGAGAGCCAATGGAGATTCCCAACTTCAATCCTTGTTCCAGTGTGAACTTCATAGGATTATTTGATACTTGGAACCAAATGAGCAACTAATGAGAATGCCTATGTTTGAAAATTTGCACATAAGTAAGATGAAGATAAATTTACCTTTGTTGGTACACAAAACTGTATGAGGAAGAGGTAGAGGATGAAAGCTGAGACTTCGAGGATAGATGAGGCACAATCTTCAGCTAGAGCTAGAACTCCTAGTCCCTTATCTTCAATCCATCTATCCAGAGACATCTGAGAGAGAAGCTTCAAAGATTTCACATAGAGATTTCCACCAAAAATGCTAGTTCATCACTTCTGTGATTCTTAAGATGAGGCAACTATGTGAGATGAACAACCAGAACTTCAAGGTTATATTTGAGTAGTAGGAGGTGCCAACTAGGACGATGAAATAATATGCTAGTATGATTAAGGGTTATGAGCATAGATTGAATTCATTCAAAGAACATATAGGTATTCTTGCTCCTGAGGTACCTACTGAGACTATGCCTTCAGAAACTCAACTTTATGATATTCCACCTTCTCATCTTATCTCTTCATACCCCTTAAATACCTTTAACCTTGCTCCTGAGACCACTATTCAGGGAAATATTCTTTAGATGATCCTACATCCTCTACTCAGTATGATGTTGATTTTGATCAAAATCCTCCACATCTACCTTTTAATCCCCTAAGTTTTGACTATATTCATTTAGTTGAGCCACCACTTGAGGATCTAGTACTTTAGTCTCTACCATACTCATGCTTTTGACCATAAGTCAAACCACTTTAGTGATACCTAGTAGATCACAAGAGTGAGATCCCTGAGCACACCTCTAAGCCTTCTACTAAGCACCCTACTAAGTGAGCCACATGTCACCCTAAGCTCCGGATTTCTCATAATTGTGTAGCGAAAGTGTGGTGACCACAACGTCATGGATCTAACACAACAAGAGAGGAAGCAAAATACTTTATGGATCATTTCATCATTTTTCCAAATCCCAATGAGCATTCTCTCTCTCTTTATATTTTAAGCATACTTTGCACATATTTGGCATCAATTAGCATTGATTATGAAAGTTTTTCTAGAAAACATTTGCAAATTATTTCCCAATTATTTTCATAAAAACCCTCTTTTATTTGCATCATATTAGAAGTGAAGGAAGATTCATTCCTTTTTATTATTTGAGAGAAAGACATTTCTTACTTGTTTTCATATTTGATTCTCTCGATCATTTCTAATTTATCACTCAAACATTTTGCTGATGTCAAATAGGGGACAAAAAGTAAGAAAAATATGTTGGCATCTTATCTGATTTGTTTTTATAATCATACATATTTACGTATAATTTGTTTTTCCAATCTTAAATATGTTGGCATCTAACTTGTTTTCATACTCATACATATTTGCATCTAATTTGTTTTCACAATTACATATATTTTTCATAAAGAATTTCTCATCATAAAAAAGGAGGAGAATGTTATATGTGTTTAGTTTTGATGATGTAAATTAAATATAGATGCCAAATATTAAGAGAAAAAAGTTTACATCATGTATTTACCTTGTACTTTGACTAACTACTATATTTAATTTGAAATATCTTATAGATTAGTCAAGCAAAGGAATAAGATATCAAGTTGGATTATGATGAATGATCAAGAAGAAGATTAAGAAGATATTGAAGAAAGAAGTAATCAAATGGAGGGAAATGAAATCAAGAAAAGAAAGAAATTATTGATAATAATCAGGAGGAGAAGGAAGAAGAAAGATTGAATTCATCATATTAGTCAAAGAAAAGAAAGAAACTATCTAATGAAGAAAGGATACCATGGAGAATGAAGAAAAAGAAGCATAGATTGAAGATATTACTAAAGAAAAGCATGGAGTTATCAAAAGGATTATGGAGAATAATTATGAAGAAAAAGATAAGAGAATGAAGAAAGAAGAACTTGCAAGAGATAATGATCACTCGAGCGACCACTTGAATGATGACTACTATGTTATTCTCTATTTTCATTTAGTATGATAAAGGCTCGGTATTTTAGACATTTCTCTCATACAACAACTTTGATTGAGATGAAACTTGATTCATATTAAAATATTGGTTAAAATTTAGGGTGTTGCCTGATATTCAAGCAACACGTTCATGAGGTTGAAAAACAAAAATTTTATTATTCATTGTGGAACTTGTAACTCCTTACTATCCTCATGAGCTAATTCTTGGATATTATTTACAATACTCATGAGAATCTATAACTCTTTACAGTACTTATAAGTTATAACTTTGTTAATCTTTATATCATCAATAAACTCATAACTCTTTATGGTGCTCATAAGTTATAACCCTGTAACTCTTTATGGTACTTATGAGAACTTGTAACTCTTTATAGTGCTCATGAGAACCTGTAACTAAATGATAAATAAATACTCATGAGTTATTTTTAGGATCTACTCGTTAAAACACGTGTAGGGTTTTAGAATTACCTTTGATCACTTGAAGATGTCAAAGCATATGATGTCCTTTAACGTTGATCCACACGATTTCCCCTTGATTGCAATGAGAACTCCTTCTCCATGAATCCTCCTTTTCTTTGAATGATTGCAAGGCAACAGGAAAGTGGAGGCTTCAAATATTTAGGTTTTCTTTTTTCAAGACGACGATGGTGTCTTGAGGTTATGTGAGGCGCAAAATGGAGGATGTGATGAACAAGATTGAGAACTTACTTTTCTTGAATTGGCACCTTTTTCCTTCTTGGAAAAACGTCCAAAATGGAACACAAAAATTTAGCCACTTAATTAGAGTTTAACCTAGCTAATTCTACAAGACAGACCTAATTCAAGCTTAAATTTGAAAAACCAAGATAATGGATCCTATCCATATCTTTAAATCTATCTTGAATTCAAGATAATGGATCATATCTATATCGTTATTAAATCTTTTATCAAATTTTTATTGGATCTTTATCCAATATTTATTGGTTATAGCTTCGGATAATTCAAAATTATCCTTTATCATATAATCTCTTGAATTTTAAAGTTGAATTTAAATTTCAAATATTCAAAATTCAAATTAGCTTAATACTCCATTAGGTCTTCTAACACATTTAGGCCTATTAATGGAGGGGAAAACATTTCCTCATGTTGTAGGAAAACCATTTTCTCATGTTACACACACATGAAATGGTGGAACCCACATATACATATATTAATTTATATATGTATATGTGGGTCCCACCATTTCATGTGTGTGTAGGAAACTTTTTTTTCTCATGTGACATGAGAAAACCAAAGCCGTTAATGGAGAAACTAATTTCTTACTAAAAACCAAATGTGGCACCATATATAATTGGGCTTGAAGTCCCACCTAAACTCAATTACACCTATAGTCTTGACAAAGCCCAATAACAATTATTTGCTCAAATGTTCTAAATAAAGCAATGAAGAACAACCGTAGTGTGTGACTCATTAGGCACAATTAGTCATGGACATAAATAACCTTAGACCAATTAAACTCTTTTAACATGCTCAATTTATCTAGTGACTACATAGGATACTAGTAAGGCTCTGTGGCCCCAAAACTAATCGAGTTGATCAAGTGATCTTCCTTTCTAATCAAGATACCGTGTTGGCATCATCCCTCATATCGTCATTCACATTTAGTCGAGTGTAAGAATAGAGTATCATCTTTCTTGGTTGACTAAATGTAGCTTTTTCAGGGAACTAGGAATTTTCTTCTACTGACTCTACGACGGATCATGACTATTCATTATCACTTACTATACACATATTCCCAAGTCGATAAAAGTCATCTAAGCCCTACCGGTCTTGAGAATGGCTAATCCTTTGTAGGGGATTGTGGTTTATTTTGGCATGTCCATCTATACTCATGTATTTGAGTTATACCCAAGAATACACCGTTCTCCCCATTTCTCAGGCAAATAGAGTTGTACAATTAAAGTATGACCCTACGACATAATGTTCAATGACATCCTCAAGTCCAGGACGATCTGTACTAACAAACGATGACAAACATTACCAATACAATGATACTATCTATAATGAATTCTTATGAAGTGTTTTGGCAGGCCAGTTCAGTGTGATATATTCTCTAACACAACCACCGACGACATCAGCTGATGCATTACCCTTTCATTCTAAGAAGTCCCAACCTTGTATCACCATAACAGACATGTAGTGCCCTTAAGTCCTCATGATAATGATCCCTATCATAGATCTTCGAGTGTACACTTGTTCTATTCTTAAGGCCTTTATCTTTAATCGCATAATAACCTAAAATATAGGTGAGACATAAATATGATAAAGAAAAAGTGTGCTCAAATATATAAATTATAAAATACTAAATAGTACAAGGAGTTTATCTAATGAAACAGATTGTCTCTCGAACACCTACATATTAACGATCTCCTACTTGGTTTAGACCTAATTAGATCAACGTGTCAAACCTAAAGACTCAAAATTACTATCATGTTTTCTTTGAGATAGACCCTTCGTCAGAGAATCAGCCAACTTATCATCGGTGAGAATAAAGTCAATCTTTATATCCAATCTTTCAACAATTTTTCGGATGAGGTGATACTTGTGGAGCATATGTTTGGACTTTTGATGAAACTTGGGTTCCTTGCTCTAGGCAATAGCTTTGATGTTGCTTCCTTAGCCACTTCTGAAGCTGCTATGTATTTAGCCTTGGTTGCAAAGTCTACTATAGTGTCTTGCTTGGAACTCTTCCAACAAATTGCTCCAACATTTAAGGTGTAAGCAAGGCCTAACTTGGATTTATAGTCATATTTGTCACTCTAGAAACTAGCATTAGGGAACCCTTTCACTTTCAACTCACTACCACCACCATAAACCAGAAATAGATCCTTAGTCCTTCTTAATTACTTTATGATTGTCTTTACGACTATATGTGACCCTGTCTAGGGTCATCTTGGTATCGATTCATAATGCTTAAAGCATAAGAGACATCTGGTATCTTACATAGCATATCATACATTATGGATCAAATTGCAGATACATAAGGAATCCTCTTCATGTGTTTCCTTTCGACTGGTGTCTTAGGACACATAGCCTTAAAAAGATGTATGCCATGACCAACGGGAAGAAAACCCCTATTTGACCCATCGATGCTAAACCTCTTTAGCATCTTATCTATGTACATGGATTGAGATAATCTCAACAACCTTTTGAATCTATCTCTATAGATCTTAATAGCAAGTACATAGGTTGTCTCTCTCATATCCTTGGTGAGGTTTTCTAACAACTAAATCTTTGTTTACTGTAGCATGGGAATTTCATTTCCAATGAGCCATATGTCAACATAAAGCACAAGGAAAATAATGGCACTCCCACTAATCTTCTTGTAAACACATGGTTAATCTTCATTCTTGATAAAAGGTGTTACCCTTAACAGCTTCATCAAAACGAAGATTTCATCTCCTAGAAGCTTGCATAAGCCCATATATTGATTTTTGAAGTTTGCATACCATGTGCTCTTGGCCTTAGGATTAAAAGCCTAAGTTGTGTCATATACACTTCCTCCTTCAGAGAACCATTCAAGAAGGCAATTTTGACATCCATCTACCAAACCTCATAATCATGATATGCGACAATAACAAACATGATCCTAATAGATTTGATTATGGCAATAAGTGAGAAGGTTTCCTCAAAGTCAATACCTTGCCTTCAAAGGTAACCCCTCACCACCAACCTAGCTTTATAGGTTTAGATGTTACCACCTCAATCCAATTAAAGCATCTTAATCATCTTTCCAAACTTCATTCCTAAACTTTATGTTTTCAAAGGCCAATTTGTGTCTCATTATATACCTATAACCGAATTTGAGCTTATTATCAATAAAGGTGATGAAATAGGAGTATCCTCAACTAGCTTGAATAGACATAGCCCCACAAACATTAGAATTAATGAGTTCCAACAACTCATTAGCTCTATGACTCACAAGCTTCTCAAGCTTGGTCTTCGCCATCTTACTAGCCAAACAAAATTCATAAGGCCCATAGAATTCGAACTCCATGGAATCTAGATAACTATCATGATAGAATCTGAAAAATCTTGTCTCATTAGTGCGTCTCAACCTACAATGCCAAGGATATGATCGATTATCTAACCTCGATTTCTTAACTTAAATGCTAAGAAGTTCACTGTGATATTCCAAATTTTGGGATTTGAAAATTGGAAATATTGTATGGGAATTTGTCATGAAAATTTGGCCTAAATAATTATAAAAGTAATAATTGGAATTTAAGGCCTATTTATCCTTAAATTTTTAGGAAAACAATAAATTGAAAGAAAAGTAGTAAAGGGGAAAGGAAGGAGACTAAGTGCAACTTAGTATTTTAGCATATGTCAAAGGTCAAAGTTCAATCAATAATTTCTTCTTGCATCCAATGTTGCCAAATGTCAATCCAGGGAAATGAGTTAACTTGGTAAAAGACACATGTGCAAGTGTAATTTAAGTCAAGAAGGATGAGTCATATGTTTCCCTCATAAGTTATAAATTTTGGCAAAGGCAAGGACTAAAGGAGGAAGTGTGAATACATGACTAATGAACAAAAAGGATTGGTCAAGAAGTGTCAAGCGAAAGCCTTCCAAACTCATGCTAACGGTACCTAAAGACTTGAGGATAAGCCTACATTAGACAGTTGACTAAGCCCAATTCAGGAAGTGTTACAAATATTATGAAAGGAATTTCCCTTGTTGCTGACAAATTAGAATTCTGGGGAGGCAGTTATCTTGTGACGTGCTTTTGAATGCGCAAATGATATCCAATGACTATGAAACATTGCAGAATCAAAGTAGATATGATAAGCTTTAATTTGATATGTCATACACATGAAGTTATGGATTTTTGAATTTAGGTCTTGAATTTGGAACTTTTTTAGACTAGTGAGTATTAAATGTTGATTTTGAAATTTTTGGGGTTTGATTGATGGTGGGAGGTATTTCCCCCCCTAAAAATAGACTTCTTAATGGTCACATAGCTTTTGGAATCATTGCAATTGAACATGTTTACATAGAGTTATGAATTTTCAAAGTTGGTTGAAAATTTTGCCAATTTTTGATAATGTGCGAAAATGAGAAAAAAAAATTATTGGTGGATATAAATGTAATTAAGAAAAGTCAAATTGTTAATTAACGCTCTCCATCCTCTCATTGCCACCACATGCTTCTCGGATAGCAATTTGGAGTTGCAAAATAGTCATATGGTCAACAAAGTAAAATTCAAAGCTTCACCTCACACAATTCATTTTGGTTGACAAGAAAGAGAAGGTGGAATTATTTTCAACACATGTTTTTTCACCAAAAAAAGGGAAGAGGAAGTCAATGGACTTGGCTTGAATTATAAGCCAAAAAAAATCATTCTTTTCTTTACTCCTCATTTCCTTGCAATTTTTAGCTAAAGCAAGAAGGGGCAGCCAAGAGGAGACCAATCAAAAAGAAGGGGAAGGAAAACCAAGAGGAAGAGTTGAGTTTGAGTCCCAAGTATAGTGGTGCACATGGCATTTCCAAGGCACATAGGTATGTGGTGCCAGATGGGGCCCATATACAAAGTCTAACCTGGTGTCATTTGGCAAGTCAAAGTCCCAAGTGAGCACCAATAAAGTAACTTTATTAAAGTAGTTTTAATAAATTAAGTATGATGACACAACTTTTGCGTTGGTGCAATAGAAATATGACGTGTATTCTCATTATGGCATACTTTTGAGTCGGTGCAGTAGAAACATGACATGTGTCCTTTATCATGATAAGGCATAAAGCTACCTTTATGTTGGCTCAGTGGGAAGCTAACATATGTCCTCCATCATGACAAGTAAAAAGCTACTTTTCTGTTAGTCAAATAGAAAGGTGACATGTGTCCCTTCATGATTACAAAGTATGGAAGCACTTTTGTATTGGCAGCACCAAAACACGCTATATGGTGTTTGAGATCGAGAATTTACTAGTTTCTGACTTGATCACAAACTTCATTTTTTCGAACACCGGACCAGTGAGTTAGGAGAGGTGCCACCTCAACCCTTTAGCCTACTTAAAAAAATGTCATCTCACCTCTCCCTTTGGCTTATTTGATAAGCTCTCTCTCTCTCTCACTAACTTATTAGTTAATGACACATGGCACGTCATGGATTGCTCAAGTATTATGATATTTCTTTATATCCCTCCCTTTGGCCATTTTGGTGAGAACAAGCAAAAGAGAGAGAAAGAAAGATGAAATATGGAGAGGGATGTGATAAATGAATATTTGATACATTTATTTGTATCTTTTGGGTAATAAATCTAGGATTATTTAGTACTAAATAATGACCTTTAATGCTTATTTGGGTTTTGGACTTTTAATGGGAGTTAATGTTAGTTTTCTATGGTTTTGATGATAACAATCAACTATGAAACCAAGGTGGAAGAATTGTCTCAAGAAAGAAAAAACTTGCTAAAAGAGGCAATACTTGAGTTTCATTAACAAAACTCGAGTATTGGAATTTCAAAGAAAAGCTCAATGCACATGACTAAGGGCAATACCACAGTATTCAGATGAATACTCGAGTATTGGAACTAACAGAGAGCATCACAAGTTTTTCATCAAGGAAAACTCGAGTATTGATATGCATACTCAAGTTTTGGTCCTATATAACTCTTCAACAATTTTTCAAAAGAAATAGAAACTTTAGTTTGGAAAACTCTAGTTTCGAAAACTAATGTTTGGAATTTGAAAAGACAGTTTTCTAACTTGGCTCCAAAATTCAAATATTTTCATTTTCAAATGAAAACTTGAGTATCACATTAGAATACTCAAGTATTGATCCAAGCAAAGATGTTTTAAAATTATTGTCATTTATAAACTCCAGTTTTGGAAACTATAATTTAGCATTTACTTAAATGATCTCAAAGTTTCAAAACTAAAGAGAAAACTCGAGTATGGAGATTGAAACTTGAGTATTGAGCCATATAGAGAGCTACGAAGGTTTCTAAGCCTTTAATACTCCAGTATAGGATGTAAACTCCTGTTTTGATGTTTTGGACAATTATCCATAAAGAGTTCAAAACTCGAGTATTGGTTGAATACTTGAGTATTGACTTAAGTTTATCAGGAACACCAAAGCTCAAATCGCGAGTCTCATCTCTAGAAGGAGAATACTCAAGTATAGACACAGATACTTAAGTATAGGCTTAAGTGCATAGTGACAATACTATTGTTACACAAACTCGAGTTTTGGTCGTGTCTTCTGATAATTCAAATTTGTGAAATCTGTGTAATGTTTTTGGAATGATCCAAATGATTTATATTCTTAATTATCATTATTACCAGATATGTTTAATGTGTTTGCTAGTGTATTTTAACCCAATTATAGATGATTCAAAGAGATTAAAGGTGCTGTTATTACATAAAGCAATGTCTTGTTAGAAGCATTAAATGCAAGGCCGCCTAACTAGCTATACTTTGATCTACCAAGGCTTACACGAAGCAAAAGGGTTAAAGAGCCATACACCTAACTTTGGACTAATAATCCCAACGGATACAAACGGCTAGAAGTCACCCTTTATCCAAAAGATCAAAGGTCAAGCTAGAGAGTAGAGAGAGAATAAACCAAAGGGCTTTCAGCTACTAACCATCTTCACCAACGGTCAATTGAATGCCTGCAACGGTCATTAACTACACTTTAAGTATAAATAGAGTAGCATTCAATTCTCTCATGAGAACAACTGAGCAGAAAATTGATTAAGTATTAATTTTGTTCATCTACTCTTAGAGTTTCCGTATAGAGTATCGGTTGATACTACTTGAGTTTTAGTGATTAACTTATCTGCTCTTTAAGAGAGTATTTCACTTGTATTATCATTTGATTGTAACAATCTCAAGTCGGGGGACTTGGAGATTTGGGGATCATTGATTACAACTTGTAAGGGGGAGCAAGTTCTAGAGAGAGAATTGCTTCAGAGTTACAGAGTGTATAATCAAGTGATTTAGTGGAAAGCTCAGGGTGCCTGAAAACTGGACGTAGGCCAAAGAGTTGGGCCGAACCAGTATAAACTGATTGTGCATTGCCATCTTACTCTGTTCACTGATTTCATCGGATCAATCACCACTAGAGCTAAACTTGCTAAAATTTTTCAGAATCCCCAATTCACCCCCTCTTGGTGATTTAGCTCATCTTTCAGTTAATCCATGTTAATAATAAAATTCCATATTTACATTGCTTCACTGTTTTAACCATAACTCTTGAACCAGACATTGGATTAGCCTCATTCTTGTCTCATATTTTAGATGATTCAGAGAGCTACAATTATTTTGAGGAATTGGAGGGATGATTAGGACAAGAAGATGGATGAAATTGGAGCTAAAGACAGATGCATATTTTTTAGATTTTTATTTTGCCTGAATTTTGTAATGAAAGACCAATTTTTAGAGGTTTCATATTTCGTAAAGATTTCCTATTATTAGGGGTTTCCTATTTTTAGTCATTTTTCCTGTATGAGGAAAAGAACATGGTGGCTACAAACATATTCTCAATTACGTTGTATGAGATTTTTTTTTTTGGATTAAATTAGAAGCTTATTATTTTCTCTGAATTTTTCATCATGTTTATGTTCTTCTTCATCTTTTCTTTTGCATTTTGCCTAGCCATGCTTGGCTAAGCTTATGTGGTTGACCCATGGATTAAGGATTCTGCGAATCTAGAGGACCCACACTACAATCGGTAACATAATTCGTTTCTATTTATTTTAATCAGATCCAATTATAATTGTGGATTGGGTATTAGATTTAATATCTAGAGTATATCCCAAGCACATAGGTTGGACTGGGTTCTAGAGAGCATTGTGCGACCGCACAGCGAGCTTGCCAAGAGTTTGATCAGATGCTAGGCGATCATCTAGTTGAGGGAGTTTCTGGACAAACGCGGAGATTTCAATTCGTCCAGAATCAATCACGAGTTCAATTTTTGTCCCATAAAGGTTATGGAATCCAAATTCTAAGTTAATTATTTTTAATCTGATTAATCTTGTTTTCTTGCATTTTGATTTAGTCTTTGCTTCATTTAAATTGCATTGAAAAAGTCCCCCATTCTAGTTACTGTGTTACTTGTTTTTCTATTTCTATTAAACCAACTGCAAATTCCACGGGAAATGATCAAGTTTCCTTATATAGCAAACTTTTTACTGAACTTGGTTATTTTGTAAGAGGTTGGCATCTCTTGTCAATATGGATAAAAGAGAAGAGCAAGAGGAAAGGGAAGGAGCCTGAGGTCAATTTCGCCTTCCATTCGGTGTTTCTAGCTCTTGAGGCCTTCTCTAACATCGTTCCTCTCGATGAAAGCAAAATTTCTATGATTTTGGAATCTTAATTTGAGATGGTTTTTATTATCTTCATGGGCGAGGTGTTGCTGAAATCAAGAACCAGTTATAAAATCAAGCAGAGATACTTATAAGCTTCAATTTTAACTGATTAGTTTGAGGTTTTTCTGAGTTTGGCAATGCCCTGTTTTGGTTGGCCTATGTGAGTTATATTTTTCTAGTTTTGAAGCTTCCAATGAGCTTATAATGAAATATTGTGTAAGATAAGGTTGGAGTATGATTTTGGAAGCATAATGATTAAATTGTAAAATCCCAAAGTTGTCCAGTTAAAATTCTGCCGAGACAGCCAGTTTGTGACTTTTCTTGGATAAGTAAATGATGTCTAATGGCTATGAAATTTTCTAGAATCAAAGTAGACATAGAGATATTTAATTTGATAGGTACATTGGCTTATTTCGGACTTGTGAACATAAAGTTAAGAATTTTTTAAAATGACCTATGATTCTGGAGTACCATTCAGAGAGTGGTAATGTGCTGTTTATTCTGGAATAATATGGATGTGGTTGACTATCCATGGTATTTTTTTTAAAAAAATATACTTATCAAGGGTTTCATATCCTTTGGAATCACCTTAATTAGGAACCTATAAAATTAGACATGAATTTTCAAAATTTGGTGAAAAATCTAGAATTTATGGGGAATGTCCAAAAATGATATAAATTATGGTCAATGTTATACCACCTATCATTTAAATGTTGTGATGAGTTTTACATGCAAGCTAAAACCTTCTTATCATGCTTAGGAATAAGTAATGAACATTGTCTGCCATTTTTGTAATTATAGGAATTTACAAGTGTTCAAGACCCGACAAAGAACCTGAACATTATTATGTTATTGAGCAAACATGTAGTAACTTTAATCTCGCATACTTTGTATATCTATATATGCTTGTATTTAACATTATTATGATCCGTGTTGTAAAACATGTGCATAGGTTGTAGAGCCTAGTGGACTATAGGTCCTTAGGTTTCTAAGCCTATTTTGCATTCAGTTGGTTTTGGGTTCGAGCCTATTTGTTTTCCCAGTGTTGAGGATACGAGACTTGTAGAGTCCTACATTCATAGTCTACTCTGCATGAGTATTATTCTGTTATATGTGGCTACACGTGTTGTATGCTGAATGATATATTGTTTGTTTTCATAATTATGGTTTGTCTATCATACGATGTATATGAGATTAACCTGTTACTTTGGGATTCAATTTGAATCCCAGACATGCCAATAAGTTCAGGAGAATAGGGCTCTTGGGGCTAGTTGGTGGATATGGAGGCATAGATGAAGGCACGTGGTTGAAGATTTTGAAGTAGTTAATTTATTGTGAATGGGTTCTAAAATTTAGTTTAGCTGGAGAATTTATTTGGTGATGAAATTTCATGTTAGATTACTATAAATATTAATGATCATTAGGGTAATTATTTTGATATATAAATATCCAAGATAGGTAATGTTATCAATGTTCTACGCTCAAATGATATTATACACTTTATTCCGATGTATGATGTGTGAGCTAGGGGGTTGTGATAGAAGGGAAGGAAAAGCCAAGGGAGGAGGTAAGGTTGCATGCTATGATTTCTATATGTTCTAGTTTTTATTTTTGTGTGAACCTTAAGCCTTAAAATCCCTCTTGCATGGTGGATTTCTTAAGGTGGCTGAAAACCCTAGGTGTTCAAGGAAGGAGGAAAAACAAGAAACATGTCAAGTAAGGTGTGTTTTTTATCTTCTTGAACTTGTTCTTATTGTTATTGGCCATGGAATCCATTTCCTCTTGATTTCTTGGAATTTTGGAAGTATGAATACATAATAAGAAGTGCTGACTACATGGTTAAAAATGAGTTAAAGCATGTCTATGGCCTAAATAATAAGTTAAAAGGTGGTTTAGGACTAATTCAAGATGTTTTGTGAAGTAAAACTTGAAAAACTCATTTTGTTTCCTTTATGTCTCATTTTATCTAATAACCACATAAAACACTGGCAATGTTTTACGACCCCAAAGCTAATTGAGTTGATAAAGTGATCTTCCTTTCTAATATGGATACCATGTTGGCATCATCCCTTATATCGTCATTCACATTTAGTCGAGTGCAAGAATAAAGTATCATCCCTCTTGGTTGACTAAATGTAGCTTTTTCAGGGAACTAGGAATTTTCTTCTATTGAATCTAAGACGGATCATGACTATTCATAATTGCTTACTATGCACATATTCCCAAGTCAATAGAAGTCATCCAAGCCCTACCTGTTTTGAGAACAACTAATCCCTTAAAGGGGATTGTGGGTTCTTTTGGCATGTCCATCTATACTCATGTATTTAAGTTATACCAAAGAGTATATTGTTCTCCCCATTTCTCAAGCAAATAGAGTTGTACAATTAAAGTATAACCCTATGACATAATGTTCGACAACATCCTCAAGTCTAAGACGATCCACACTAACATACGATGACAAACATTACAAATCCAATGATACTCTCTATAATGAATGCTTGTGGAGTCTTTTGGTGGGTCAGTTCAATGTCATATATTCTCCAGACAAGTAGATGACGTCGTACTAGTCTTATTGAGATCACTAATGCCCTTTTTTAGTGATTCAAGACTATGAACATGTTTAGGCAATAGACATGCAGTGCCCTTAAGTCCTCATAATCATGATCCCTATTAAAGATCCTCAAGTGTACATATGTTTTATTCCTAGGGCCTTTATCTTTAATTGCGTATTAACCTAAAATATAGGCGAGACATAAATATAATAAAGAAAAAGTATGCTCAAATATATAAATCATGAAATACTAAATAGTACAAGGTGTTCATATGATAAAATAGATTATCTCTAGGACACCTACATACTAAGATAAACTAGACTCCAAATTCAATATACAGACACAAAGATCAAGCTTAATGGGGTTTTGATGAAAACAATATCAATTTTGGAGTTGACACTGGAATTTCTCACATTATTCCATATCAGTTTTAGTAATTTGAACATATCTGGCAAACCACAACTCCAATTGAGATAAAATCTGTTGTATATGAAACTAGACTCGAAATAAGTTTCAAAGAAACCAAGATCAAGCTAAAAACAATTTATATGGAATATATATGAATTTTGGAATTGCACACTCGTATAAATGTGTTGCTCCAAACCAGCTACTTTGGATTTGATCGTAACTTTCATAATACTACAAATTTTGAGCTGATTATTCTTTCATTTGAACATAAATTTCAAGAGATTTATTAGAATAGCCATTTCCTATATTTAGATTTAAAATGGGTTTATCACGAGAAAAGGTCATGCCAATGATATGAAAGTGATAAGTCTTCATAATTTTAAGGGTTAAGGTACAAAAATGCACATCTTCATAATTTTAAGTGATAAGTATTTTTTTTAAGTGTAAACATGCACACGTGGTTACATGTTCGATGCAAAAATACCATTTGATCGTTGATTTTGATTTTGATTGTTAAGTTTGACCTTTTTTTTTTGTTGACTGAACAATGATTTAGCATTTCAAATGTGCAAAAATACACATGTGGTTTGGCAAAA
Organism: Acacia confusa; assembly: GCA_037074495.1. Taxonomy (NCBI): domain Eukaryota; kingdom Viridiplantae; phylum Streptophyta; class Magnoliopsida; order Fabales; family Fabaceae; genus Acacia; species Acacia confusa. Next base: position 30,109,044 of record CM073509.1, on the reverse strand, counting down.
AAAGAGCCCAACACCAAGTTCTTTTTTTTTTTTTAATTTAATGATTTTATTTCAATTAAATGAAAATTATTATTTCTTTAGGTATAAATCCTGGATCGCCAAATTTTTTATTTCCATAATTATTTTTAAAATCCTTATTAAAATTTTCTAATTAATAATTAATAAATGATTATTTATGAATTTGATATTGTAAATACTATATTTAATTAAAAATAATTTTAATTTTTTGATTTAACAAATTGACCTAGAAATTATTTAAATAATTTTTCAATCAAAACTAAACAATGTTATTTATTATTATTATTATTATTATTATTATTATTATTATTATTATTTTGCATTAAGATATATGCAATATAAACGTTTGCACATCTAAATGAATTATTTCTATTTATATAATGAATGAAAGTAAATCAAGGAATGTTATAGACTTATAGTTATAAAGTTGAATTTTTCAAAGTAAATGAATTATTTTTTTTTATAGAACAAATAAATTATTTATTTAGCTATTTATTTTTCAAAAAATTAAAATTATTCTTAAGTAAATATATTATTTATAATATCAAATTTCAAATGCATAAATACTCATTTATCAATTATTAATTAGAAAATTTAATAAGGATTTTTTTAAAAGGAAAATAAATCATGGAAATAAAATTTTTACCATTTTTACCCATTGAATAAATCTTTCTTCCCAAAATGATAAATGAAAAGAAAAAATTTGGCTTCTCAGGAATTATACCTAGAGAAATAATAATTTGGTGTTGGTTGCTTTTTTGGCCAAATCACGTGTTTTTTTGCACCTTTGAAATGTCACGTCATTGTCCAATCAGCAAAAAAAGTCAAACTTAATGGTCAAACAGTATTTTTGCACTTAATTTGTAACCATGTGTGCACTTTTGCACCTTAAACCCAATTTTAATCACCGTCTCAGATTTTATGATTTTCTTCCAAACTCTTATAAACCTTGATTATATCATTAATTCGTAATCATCTCTAATCAAGTTTATATGATCCAAAAGCAACTTTGTGTCAGAAAAGCTCCAAAGCTCCAATGGTTATATTTTGCAATTGGAAAAGAATGTGCTCAATGGTCAAATTCTCTTCATCAAGTATAAAAGGATAACTGTTCAAAATGAGCATGAGAGAGACAAAGTGCGTAGAAGATCAAAATGCAGGAACTTTGAATCCATCTCCATCTCATATACTTTGTTTCTTTATGCTCATGAAATCTACTTTAGAGAGAGAGAGAGAGAGAGAGAGAGAGTACTTATATTGTGCTTTAGTATTCATCTTAATTCACTTTTGAGAGTGAAGATCATTGTGATTCTTTATCATCGAGGTTGTATCTTTAGGGTGTGTAAGGGGGATTAACTTAGTGTGAGAATTGTAAAAGTTTTCACGTACATGTGCCCAACTAATAGGATTATAGAGGTTTCTCTTGTACCCGAATTAAACGACAGTGGATCAAAAAATCTTAGGTGGAGCCTAGGGACTAGACATAGGTCAATGTAGATTAGACTGAACCAAGATAAACTATAGTTTGCATCCTCTCTTCCATTTTCTCTTAAACTCTGGCATTATTAATTAACATATTTTAGTATGCACTTTTGGTTCGTTATTTTCATATTCCTTGTTTTCATTAAGATTCGAAAAGATTTTTAAATTTTTTATTTTACACTCATTCTATCTGGTCTTAGGTATCAGCCATCTTTAACAGTATAATAGTTACTTGTGGACAAAATAGGAGAAAGTGCATTTATTATTGACACAAACTCAACAGAGATCTTCCATTTAGGGATAATAACATTAAAAGAAACTTTTATATATAGGGAGGGAGGGAGTGTCAAATATTAACATAAGATATAAAATATCTCAACTCAAAAATATACCAAACGTAATAAGATATATTATCTTAACAATACACACACATATATGTTTATTTATTTATTTGGATAATCACGAATCCATCGCACTTGAGCATCATCTGCAAGTTGCAGTGGTCCCTAGTCATAATAATCAAAGTTATCGTCCCTTCGTGCCCCCACTAGCCATTATATACAATTTTCAATTATTTAGTGATCATCAACTTTTCTTAATTCCAACAACGGCACAGTACAATAATGACTATATTAAAGGATTATTTTGCTATAAGATATTATTGAAAAATATATACTTGTTTGTCATACTTCTTGTTCTTTTGTATATATTATATTTGTATTATATTTTAAATACTTTTATTTATGATATAATATTTTTTTATTCTCATCACTGTCATTAAAATTATTTTGAGTCCGCCTCTGCAAACTAGTAACCATTGTGCCACAAGGACATTGGCTACTTAAAGTTGTAAAGTGAAAATTCAAGGCAAGAGACAGCAATTAAAGCAAAATTTTACAAGGTAATTATAGGTCAGGACATGAGCATAGCCTTGGCTCATCGCAAACAAACAAGACCCTCATCTTTTGTTTATGTTGCTATTTTATAATAACATTATCTCCTTATAAGAATGCATGGGTTATGAGAGAAATCTTAAGTGGTAAAATCAGTAATTCTTTTTGGGATCGGAATCAGTAATATTGATCTCAAGAAAATACACACGTATTGCAAAGTCCAAAAATTAACGATATTTACCCCAGAACATGAAAATTAGAAAGTAGGGTGAAACAGAGCCCAAAAAAATATCATTTATAAAATTAAATTGCGGCAACGATTCTGGTATCAACAGGAAAACTGTATATAGTAATGCTCCAAAAATATACTGGGTATATGATAGAGTACCGAACGGATTAGCGTGAGATAATGAAAGTTGTGGAAAGTTGGAGATTTTAGGAATAAATTTATTTATAAAATCTTTAACTTTCCACAACTTCCATTGTCTCACGTTAATCCGTTCATGTTAATCCGATACTCTATCAATATAACATATAACAGAAGATTACCCATGCCTTTAATTAGCAAATAGTGAAAATTAGAAAGGTAAAAACTAAGATGGGAAAAAAAAATGTTTCACACAAGACCTAAGTTCAGTCTTCATATTCTATTTCTTCATCATAATCCTCATTGTTTCCTGCATATCTCCAACCATCTTTTAGACTGGACTTTTTAAATATCTGATCTTAAAAGTTAAAAGTAGACTTTTTAGACCAATTTTTTTAAACATCTGATCTTAAAAGTAAGACTTTTCTTATATTTACCAAACTGCCACTGAAAATACTTTTTGGACCGAACTTTTAAACTATTAGGTCTTAAAAATAAGACTTTTAAGATCTTATATTTTACAAGTTCAGTCTAAAAAGTTTTTTATATATTTATGGAATTGTCACCGATCATACTTTTAAGACCTAATCCTTTATAATTGGCCTACAAAGTTTTTTATATATTTATGAAACTGTCATCAGTCATACTTTTTAGACCTAATTCTTTATAATCCGGTTTAATAATTTTTTTATATTTACGAAACTGTCACCGGTCATATTTTTTAGACTAGTCTCAATACTCATGTCTAAACTACAAGGTCTTAAAGCCCTTTTTTTTTTTATATATATTAGTGTTTTTCAAAGCACCAGCATCTATAAAAGTTCCCCCACAACCTTCATAGCTACCGAGAAAAAGTACTTTAGTAGTTGGCTCAGGCACAGATGGTTCTTTGGATCCAGTTTCCCTGCCTTTCCAAAGGAAAGGCAGGAGGAGCTCGTCCGTACGCTGTCCAGATCTAGATTTGGGCCGCCGAGATCAATTTTTTATATATATATACATGAAAAAAAAATCATTTTTTAAGAAAATGTTAGTTCAAAGATCAACTTTATTTTAGGTTCCCTACCCATTCAATGTTTTTTTAAAAGAAAAAAATTGATCTCGATCATCCAGATCAAATCTGGACAACGGACGAGCTCCTCATACCTTTCCTTTCTAAAGGAAAGGCAAGGAAACCGGATCCATGGTTCTTTTACCTTGTCCTTCAAGGACTTTAAGGAATTCTCTAAAAAAGAGAGACTATCTCAGAACACTTTATGAAAGAACAATCACATGTGAGAAATTCATAAACATGAAATCCACGAATACATTGAGATTGTTTATATGCAAGACACGTTGAGACTTAATATATCAAATATTATATAACAAAATTCTTTGTCCATTTGAGCAAAATAGGACCAAGAGTAAGCTTGCAGGAGAGGATTCTCTCATTAGCCTCTTTCTCATAATCTCTCACAGGTTGATCTTGAGCGTTGATTTTATATAATCCTAGCCGTTTGTTTTATTTTCTTAAAATCCATTTCAACCCCCCTGATTTTTGACTCCTGCACTAGCCAGCTCGGACGTGATTCTGCACTATGTTCTCGTGGATATAGGTCAGCCCTGCTAGAACTTGACGCGCCACCACTGCGACATAGGATTCAGAGAAGTTGCCTTTGTTCTTCAGCAATGTGTCCAAATTTCTCACCGAGCACCGATCGTATTGGTGGCCAAATTACTGCAGGATGGAACACGTTCCTCCAGACGATGTTCGGCTTAGGCGCCGACATGGCGTCATCAAAGTTGTTGGCGTCGATGGCATTGACAATGACCTCTGGTACTTGCATCCTTCTCCTTCCTCTCAAAAAAATAGATCATATTTAATCGCAATGAATTTGAGTTTGATCCAACGATTTTGAGTTTGATCTAGTGGTTTTCGATGTGTGTCCTGTAAGATAAACTAGATGATCTAATCATGCTTAGTCACCGAATAAACAATTAGATCTTATGCGGAATAAAGAAATTAAAATGCTGAAATACCTCCCGCCATTGATTCAGAATGAAAGCAGAAGACCACAATCCTTCTAAGCCCTCACTCTCACTCTCTGTAGATGGTGTTTGAGTAATTCAGTCGTGTGAGCAGACTTAGGGGACCGTGTAAATTAATAGATAAAGAGCACGACCAATTCCCACGTTTTCCCATCAAAACGTGCGTAACGTTACGTGCCAAAATTCATGGGTGGTTATGGGCAGTTGAGAAAAATGTGCATCAGAACGTGGACCACTTATTAATTTTATAATTAATAAAACCCAATATTAATTCAAATTAATATAAAGTATATCAATTTAAATTAATGTACAGATAATAATTATAAAATTTCAACATTCTCCCACTTGGTCCACACAATCCACCACATACCATAAGGAAAAACAAAATGCATGGATCATAGCGATAAGTCCTCTTAAAGCGAGTAGTATCTTCCATGTATCACATTGCACCATGTCTCCCAAGCCCATATAACTTAATGAATAAACCCCATGTTTATTCTCGGTCCAAACTTAATGATGTTTCTCAAATAAAATAAACATATGAATATGCGCATAAAACTGAAATGAGAAAACACCCAAATAGGGTTTCATGAAACTACATCGTTCTTACAACGAAAATTAAAGAAAATCATTCTTATAATGAAAATCAAAGAACGGAACTAAGTCCCATTCTCTCTACATGATCCAGAAATTTCATTGGTGGCATGCCCTTAGTTAGAGGATCAGCAATCATCAATTCAGTGCTTATGTGTTCAATGACCACTGTTCCATTCTTAACACGTTCTCTTATGGCTAAGTACTTAATGTCGATATGCTTGCTTCGACTACCACTTTTGTTGTTCTTAGCCATAAAGACAGCAGCTGAATTGTCACAATAAACCTTCATTGGCCTAGGAATTGAATCCATGATCCTAAGCCCAGAGATGAAACCCTTCATCCATACACCATGTGAGGTAGCCTCAAAACAAGACACGAATTCAGCTTCCATCGTAGAAGTAGTAATCAAAGACTGCTTCTTACTGCTCCATGATACAGCTCCACCGGCTAGCATAAAAATGTATCCTGAAGTGGATTTCCTTAAGTCAATGCAGCCAGCATAGTCTGAATCGGAGTAGCCAGTCACTTCCAGATTGTCAGTCCGTTCGTACTTAAGCATGTAATCTTTTGTTCCTTGAAGGTATCTCAACACCTTCTTCACAGCTTTCCAGTGGTCTATACCTGGGTTACTCTGATATCTCCCTAATACTCCAACAGCAAATGCAATGTCAGGTCTAGTGCAGACCTGAGCATACATTAGACTTCCTACTGCTGAAGCATAAGGGATGTGTCTCATTCGTTCCCACTCAAAATCATTCTTTGGGCACTGGTCCAGATTGAACCTGTCGCCTTTCACAACGGGAGCTACACTTGGTGAACAATATCTCATCCGAAATCTTTCTAAGACTTTATTGATATAGGTCTCTTGAGACAAACCTAGTATAAAACGATGTCTGTTTCTATGTATCTTAATGCCAATGACATAAGATGCATTTCCCATATCCTTCATATCAAAGTTTTTAGAGAGAAATTGTTTCACCTCATACAGTAAGCCATTATCATTAGATGCAAGAAGAATATCATCCACATACAGAATAAGGAAACAAATCTTGCTCCCCCTGACCTTCTGGTATATACATTCATCCACAATATTCTCTACAAACCCAAATGAAGAGATGACATTATGAAATTTTAAATACCATTGGCGGGAAGCTTGTTTCAATCCATATATGGACTTTCTGAGCTTGCACACCAAATGCTCACCTTTACTAGAGGAAAACCCTTCTGGTTGTTTCATGTAAACCTCTTCCTCTAGTTCTCCATTGAGAAAGGCAGTTTTCACATCCATTTGTTGCAACTCTAAGTCAAAATGTGCAACTAAAGCTAGAATGATACGAAGGGAATCTTTCTTGGATACAGGAGAAAAGGTCTCCTTGTAGTCGATTCCTTCTCTTTGAGTGAACCCTTTAGCAACAAGTCTTGCCTTATGTCTGTCAACGTTGCCTAATGAGTCTCTCTTAGTTTTGTAGACCCATTTACATCCAATGGCCTTAGCACCATTAGGCAACTCAACAAGATCCCAGACTCTATTAGATGCCATAGAATTCATCTCATCCTTCATAGCTTCATGCCATGAACTTGATTCTCTACAGTTCATAGCTTGTGAAAACCTTTCAGGATCATTTTCAGCTCCTACATTATAGTCAGATTCTTGTAGATACACAATATATTCACTAGGTATCGCTGATCTTCTTGTTCTAGTAGATCTTCTTAATGCTATTTCATTGCCTTCTTGAGGAACTTGTTGTTCAACTGGTTGTTCAACAACCTCCAGTTGTTCCTCATCAACAGCTTGATCTACTGGATCAATATCAGCGGGTTGTGGATCTTGATTGACTGGTTGTACAACACTCGGTTGAGCCGAAGGAGCATTGTCAACAACCAATCTTAAACTCGCAGTGGAAGTGGAAGGTTGATTACCTAAATGATCATTTTCAGAAACAGGGTCTCTGAATTGATCACTCCCACCGATCAAGTCATACTCAAGGAACTTAGCATTCCTTGATTCCACAAACCTAGTGGTATGAGATGGACAGTAGAACCTATATCCCTTAGACCTTTCGGCATATCCAATGAAGTACCCACTAATGGTCCTTGGGTCCAGCTTCTTTTCTTGTGGATTGTAGATTCTAACTTCTGACGGGCATCCCCAAACACGTACATGTCGCAAACTCGGTTTCCAACCTTTAAATAACTCAAAAGGTGTCTTTGGGACAGCCTTAGTTGGAACCCGGTTTAATATGTACACAGCCGTCTTTAGTGCATCAATCCACAAGGATTTAGGAAGCTTAGAACTACTAAGCATACTTCTCACCATGTCCAATAATGTTCGGTTTCTTCTTTCTGCAACACCATTCTGGTCTGGAGAACCAGGCATGGTGTATTGGGCAACAATCCCATGTACTTGAAGAAACTTCGCAAATGGACCAGGTGCTTGTCCATCCTCAGTGTATCTACCATAATATTCTCCACCTCTATCTGATCTCACGATCTTAATTTGTTTACCACATTGTTTCTCTACCTCAGATTTAAATACCTTGAAGGCATCTAATGCTTCGTGCTTGTTATGAAGCATGTAGAGATACATGTATCGTGAGTAATCATCAATGAAAGAGATGAAGTATTTCTAACCATACGTATCCATTTCTGGACTACAAATGTCTATATGTATGATCTCTAATAGTTCTGTACTCCTCTTGGCACCTTTCTTGACTTGTTAGTCTGCTTTCCCTTTATGCAGTCTACACAAGTCTCAAAATCAGTAAAGTCTAGAGTACCAAGTACCCCTTCCTTTACCAATCTTTCAATTCTCTGAATGGAGATATGACATAGTCTCCGGTGCCACAACACAGAGGAATCATCACTAACAACACACCGTTTCGAACCAACAGTAACATGCAAGGCACTATCAGTAGTATCGTTTTGCAAATAAACAGGAAAAAGACCATTAGACATTGTACCATTTCCAATCAACTTTGATTTATAAAACAAATCCAACGACGTCTCATAAAACGTAAAGGAATAACCCAAAGGTACAAGTTTTGAAACTGAAATCAAGTTCCTAGAGAAATTTGGAACATAAAAAGTCCTTTCCAAATTTAAAACAAATCCACTACTTAAAACTAAACTGCAAGTTCCTACAGCCTCCACATGTGAACTCATCCTTGCTCCAGATGTATTGTTCACTTCCCAACAGCTTCCTTAGGTTTTGCATACCCTGCAAGGAGTTCGAAACATGGATTGTAGAACCAGAATCAATCCACCATATGCCATTACCATCATCGATCATATTTGTTTCATAACAAACAAGTGAGACTGACATACCTTTCTTCTCAAGCCATTGCTGGAATTTAGAGCAGTCCTTCTTCATGTGTCCCTTCTTTTTACAGAAGAAACACTTGGATTCCTTCTTGATTCCACCTTGGGGAGATGTCTTACTTTTCCCCTTCTTCTTGGCCTGAGTCTGACCCCTCCTCTCAGTTGTCATGAATGAACTCTCTCCCACTTCCATTTTCAACCTTGCCTCTTCCTGAACACACATGGTCAATAATTCATTGATCGACCATTTATCCTTATGTGTGTTGTAGGATATCTTAAAAGGTCCATATGGCTGTGGAAGAGTGTTCAGGATGTAGTGCATAAGGAAAGAGTCAGACATGTCAACCTCAAGCAGCTTTAGCTGAGCTGCAATGTCCCTCATCTGCATGATGTGCTCACGCACACCCTTTACAGTATTGAGTCTTAGGGATGAGAACTTCATAATTAGGGTGCTGGCTAGCGCCTTATCTGAAGTCTGAAATTGATCATCGATCGCTTTCAGAAGTGGCCTAATCTTGTCATGCTGTTCGACAGAACCACGAATACCAGCAGAGATTGATGTCTTTACGAACATAACTGAGAGACGATTAGATCGCTCCCACTTTTCATAAAGGTCAACCTCATCTGGAGTGCTAGTTTCCTTAATGGAAGGCGGTTCGTCTTTCCTTATAGCATAGTCAATATCCATCCACCCTAATTGGAGAAGAACTCTCTCTCTCCATACCTTATAGTTATCACCCCTAAGTTCAGGAACCTCACATTTCATATCAGAAAAATTTACAGGTTGTTTAACTGCATAACAATGAACATACATACTTAAGAATACTAAAATTTGAGACTAATAAATGTTATGTTTTACCAATGTAAATCACACAAAAAAATATGTAAATCTACTGACATACAACTTGCCTGTGGGCTAAAGTTCTAATTCAACAAGATTTACAACTCTATGATAAAACTATCAAATTATTTACCTATTCTTAATTCCTGTGGGCAAGTTAAGAATATAATTTGATATTTTATCCTAATTAGTCATATAGAACATACAATAAAAATTCCTGTGGGATAAGATTTATTATATTACATATGACTAATTACAACTAATGTTATTATATGATCTTGAAATTAAATATATGATTTTAATCAATTAAAGATGCTGTGGCTACTCTCTAACTAATTAAAAACATATAAATCACTCAACATTAACATTTAATATTGCAATAAAAAATAAGCAATATTAAAACAAAATCAAATATTCATCTATATTATTCAACTTAATATTGCATGTATTATGAAATAAAATTAACACATACAAATAATAATATGAATCCAAAATAAATTAAATTTCAGATTTAAATTTAAATCCGAAAAATGACACTCTATATATTAATAAAGAATCCACTTTGGCTACCCAAGTAACATCTCGGCCTGATGGCGTAAGTCCGCCCGCTTAAGGTTTTGCTCTCTCTGAAAGCACGGGTTCGAACCCCACAGATGCCATTTTTCTTTAAAATTTTGGGAATTAAGAAAAACTAATTTAAATAAAATAAATGTTCACTTATAACCACTCATGAGTGCGTGGCTCAGCTGGCAACGCGTTACCCATCAGGCGCCCACGCGCCCCTCGCGTCTCGAGTTCGAATCCCGCTGGCTTCCGTTTTTTGCGTTTTGCACTTAATTTTTTTTTTTTATGAAAAACGTCAACGGATTGGGCCTGGCCCAACCGTGAAGCCCAAACGAAGCTTTTCCCTTCTTCTTCACCCGTTTCATTAAACCCTACCCGACCTGCCTCTCCTGTTCAACCTGAAACTCAGCCGCGACCCGGTTCCAGCCTCGTCGTTGCCGCGACATTTTCAGGCGATACAGAGCTCGACGGACGGTGATTTCAGCGGTGAAAATCACAGAAAACATGATCCCAAACCATATAATCATGAAATCCAGAGAGTTCAAACCAAATCTCAATCCATCGATCATCAAAATTTTCAGGTTTCCGATGAATGACCGACGGTGATTTTCATGATTATAGCAAACGAAAAACCAGATTTAATATACCAATTGTATATATATCGAACCCAGATCTAGAACATTATAAGCCAAAAATTTCCAGATCCAGTTGAAATAAATCGCGAGACGGCAGTTTGAAAGTCAGAGAACGTTCAGCAAAAACGCAATATACAGGGATAATTTATCAACCGATTCAACAACCAATCGCAAAAACGAAACCCAGATCAAAACAATTAAAAGCTAAATCCAGATTTCTCAATGATCGGTGTTTAAGCACAAACTAATGAACCATAGATTCCAAAAGCATAAATGGAAACTACTCCTCATTGTAATTGCCGAACATGATTCAAAGGAAAACATAATGCGCAATTTAATATTAATTAAAGTAAATTGCAGGCAATAAGCAATTACTGAAACCATATATTCTTCTAAGAGAAAACTTGAATCAAGGCAGAGGCATATTAGACCCTCTGATACCAAATGTAAGATAAACTAGATGATCTAATCATGCTTAGTCACCGAATAAAAAATTAGATCTTATGCGGAATAAAGAAATTAAAATGCTGAAATACCTCCCGCCATTGATTCAGAATGAAAGCAGAAGACCACAATCCTTCTAAGCCCTCACTCTCACTCTCTGTAGATGGTGTTTGAGTAATTCAGTCGTGTGAGCAGACTTAGGGGACCGTGTAAATTAATAGATAAAGAGCACGACCAATTCCCACGTTTTCCCATCAAAACGTGCGTAACGTTACGTGCCAAAATTCATGGGTGGTTATGGGCAGTTGAGAAAAATGTGCATCAGAACGTGGACCACTTATTAATTTTATAATTAATAAAACCCAATATTAATTCAAATTAATATAAAGTATATCAATTTAAATTAATGTACAGATAATAATTATAAAATTTCAACATGTCCTGCAACGATTTTGAGTTTGATCCAATGATTTTGAGTTGAGGCCCCGTAACGATTGAGTTTGATCCAATGATTTTCGGTGCATGCCCTCTTTGGTTGCTTGCTGGTAAACTTCTATAAATTTAGGGAATAGGTTTAATTAGTTCATAGATGATACATGGTGGTGATTGGATCACGAATTTTCTTGTTGGTTTAAATGCAATACTCAATTTGCTACAATCTTCTACTTGTTAATGTTTCTCACTTTTACAGCTTTGTCGGCCATCATTACCAGTATGTAATTTTGTCACCAACTATGTAGTTTATGTACTTTACAAGGAGGCCAATATACTACTTGTGTATATTCTGAACGAGCATCATGTGTATATTATTCATGCAGTGATTTAATTGGTTCAACCAATTCTTGTTGGTGATGATACTTTTTGAAATGAATGAATGTAATTCTCCATGCGGCAAGGATATATCTTATAACTGTCACTATAGCCTCATTAGGGTTGTGTGGTGTATATTCTGGTTTAACTGGGATAGTTTATGGCAATTGTTGACTCAATTTACGGCCTCAAGAATGGGAGACGACACATTAATCTGCATGTGTTGTAAGATATGCATTTTCGTTCATTAAGAATCTCTATGGACTACGGCGCTGGTTCAGACTAAATGAAATTTTACCTCATGTGAAGTTTGTTTCAATATTTTACTGTTACTTCATGTTGCTATTTGGCATCCAGTTGATGAAGGATTATTACTTGTGATTGGAGAAGTGTTTTGAAATCTTCAAGTGCTTCAAAATTCTCTTAGTAAACTTATGGTTGTTTGTCATATTTGATTGTGTTCAATTTGAAGGTTGATATATTTTGTTTCAGTAGTTGTTCATATTATGGAAAGGAGTCAACCCAAAAAATGTTCTATAATTCATTACTAATTTGTGTGTCACTCTTTACATATTTTTTATCTTATTGTTTCATGCTTTTGTCATGGTTTTATTTGAACTTGATATGCATAGGAGATTTGTATATGATCTACGATGTTATTTGTTATTACTTTGACTAAAAGATTTGTTTGTTTATGTGCAGATAATGTATAAAAAAGGTTTGGAAATGCTGAAGATATTCAAACATCATAATTTGAAGACATCTTTGCTTGATGACTTTATGTATCATGAAAATCATTAGAGGATCATGCATGAAGAGAAAGCCAAATTACTTATGAGAAATTTTGAGAGTCCATTGTTCATACCAACATTAGAACCACCCCAGAAATTAAATTATGTTGGTAATCTAGCCCTAGGAAGATTGTTGGTAATCTTGATGTTACCAATTTACAATCTATGGATGATAAAATTTTTGAGTTTGATCATATAAATTGCAATACATTTTAGAGTTCAGCACCGTATTAAATAACTCTTAAAACTCATGTTTATGATATTTTGCTAATACTTTCCTTTTATTTTTCAATTCCTGGTTTTTGATTGTGACCTGTGTCTTTCAACTGCGAAGTTTAGTATGCATAATTTCTTCTTTCCGCATCTCTGCCATTGTTATTTATAGTTTTTAATCTTTCCTTATAGGGTATTAGTATTATAGTGAAAAGCAAGTTAATGTTAGTTTAGGGTCATAAAAAAGAGTTATGATGCAATATTTTTTATATAATAAAAAGTTTATTAGATAATGACAGTTGTATTTAGCATCATGATGTAATATATACATTGATTTGAGTAAAGTTGACATTCTCTCTTGTGCTTATTTCTATCTTTGTTTTTTGTACCTGACAACAAAATCTCTTCTTCCATTACTTCCAATGATGCCGTTGAATAATCTAAAGGAAAAGCCTATAAATTATCACAAAGAAAAAATATGAATATTATTAACATGAAAAGGTGTTATACAAAAGAAAATTTGTTCATACCTTACTAACAAAATAAGACATAGAAAACATATAATTTTTCTTTTTCTGGGGACGGGGGGTCTTACTATCAACATATTAGTAAATGACTGCCCTTGAGGTAATGCTTGCAATGTTGTAGGAGCAGAACATGAAATTGGAGCATCTGATTCCACACTTATTACCTTAGACTTGCTTATCTTTGCTAGACGCTCTTGCCATCCCTTAAACATTTTTTTCCTCTTAGTTCCATCTCTCTTTTTAATGCCTTTGGGTTGTTCATCTCTTTTTGGTCTCTTTGTTCCACCTTCTTCCTTTTTGTCATCATCTTTTGAATTTCTTAGTGATGATCAAAAGTCTCTCGCTTCTTTATGAAGTTGTCTTATAAAGTTGCGAATAAAGGCGGAAGTCTCTGGACAAACAAACATTTCAATTGCTAATGTTATCATCAATTGACATAATTGTCGGTATGTTTAAGTACTCTAAAGCTTAGGATCCACTTGTATTTCATTTTCTCTAATATCATGTATGACATCATTTCTAGCATTTTTAGTTCATCTTTTCAAAATATATTTTTCTGGTAGTTTCCTCATTTCATTCACCTCATATATTTTTAAAGCATGACAACATAATATCCCAATAGATTCAAACCATACAAAATCATCCTTCGGATCAAATGTCAGTGTCCACTTTTTGTCTTCATGGATCATAGTTCCAGTATAAGTGAACAATAGACCTTTCTCATCTCAAGAGGAAATACATGTGGCGAAAAAGAGATCCAATTGCTCTTGAAACAATTCTAACATTGAAGCTGTGTAAATCTCAGCAACTTGTTGTAGTATAGGTGAACTTTGGACTATCAATCGTGGTTTTTTCTCCCTTGCACCATACTCACATTTCATCTCATTATACCTTTTATCTGCAACAACCCGTTTAAGCCTTTTGAAGAATTCATCAATATAAATACTTGGATTTGTAATACTCTTAATATCTGCATTAACACTTTCACTTATTTGTGTGCTATGCAGACCAAGAGTAGTAGAATACTTCATATAACACCATGCCCATTTCTCTTTGATTTCATATATGGACTTCAATCATGAGTTGTCCTCCAAATTGAATGATGATATTAGAGACGCCCATGCTTCTTCAAATTGTGATTTGTCTTCAATAGCAAACATACACTTGTTGAAATCACGCAAAAAATATGAACCACCCTTCATCTTATTCCCTAGATGTTTTATTCCATTTTGCTCAATATGCCATGTGCATAATCCATGCTTCACTTCTGGCATAACCTCACACAATGCTCTTGCCATTGCTTGATCTTGATCAGCAAAAACTGTTGTAGGTCTTTTTTGCTTATTGGCTTTCAAAAAAGTTTCTAACAACCACTTGAATGATTATGTGGTTTCATCATATAACAAAGAAGCACCAAAAATTACAATTCCTTTATGATGATTGAGTCCTGAGAATGTGGCAAGAGGCCTATGATTACTGTTTGTGCAGTAAGTGGTGTCCAGTGAAATTACATCCCCAAAATAAGCATAATCTACAAGCATACGAGCATCAACCCAAAAAATATTTGTAATTTGATTTTCCATATCAAGTTGGTATGAATGATAAAATGAAGGGTTCTCAGTAATTTATTCTTCAACATAATTCAACAACCATCCAACTTCACCATTTTTCATGCTTCTTCATTTAGCTTTCAAATAATTTTTCATATCAACTTGGGTGAAGCCAAGATTAGCTTGTCCACCTGCTTGCTTACTCATAAGGTCAAAAGTCATCTTCTGTTTTAGTCCAGCATCCCTAGCCAAATCAATTTCAACTGCTTGTGCATCAAATATTTTCTGTTGAGACCTCATCATATGCACTGTTTCCTGAAGATGCAATGGGTGGTTATGCTTTTCTACAAAGTTGGTAATCTTGAATTTACCTTCCACTAAATTAACTGTCATTCCAGCTTTACATTCAGTCCTAGTCTCAGGATGATGGTTGGTAGCCTGTGTGTATCTTTTATCTGGTCTTCGTTTGCCCTCTTTTGAACACACATATCTATAGGAAATAATTGTCTCATTATCTTTCTTTACTCTTTGTCGCCCCATTTTTCCTTGCACTAAAACCTACTTTACTAGCATAATCATTCCAGAACCTCCATGCTTCCTCTATATCATCAAATTCTTTTCCCAATCTAGGAGTCAAATGAACTTCCATAGATTGAAACCTACAAAATAATCCTATGCAACACACAAAAAATAAAGTTATGTGAAAAATATGAATTAAGGAACTAAACTAAAAAAAAAAATCATCTAAACAAAAAATATATTTCTACATATATTGATACTTTTGTTTTTATACAACTCTATATATACTCATCATATTCCTAATTGTTTACTATCAAAATAGGGCTCATTTTATAGTAATACAAAAAGCTATGCCATATATTGACATATATGGGATATTGTGGTGGAAAGAATGGTGTGATAAAAACAATTTCACTCTCAAGGATGGAAGCCTAACAGTCAAATATTAAGTGACAAAGGATTACTCCAAAAATGCAAAAAGTGAAGATGGAATATCACCTAGAGGGGAGGTGAATAGGTGATTTAAAAATCTAACTGTTTAATCAAAATTTTTACAAATTAATGAACTAACTGAGCAAGAGGTTAAAGGAGAAGAAACACGAGAGAATTTATCCTGGTTCAGTCTATCTTGACCTACGTCCAGTCCCCAAGAACACCTTGGGATTTTTCACTAACTTCAGAATACAGTTACACAACTCGGAATGATCCCTCAGACTCACTCCCCCTTACTACTTGTAATTGTACACCCTTACTTAAGGTTCCACAACCTTAAGATTTTACAGACGAATGAAAATTGAATGTTTAAGTAACTCCTCATGAGTTGAATAATAAATGATCATTGAAGTACAAGTTGAGAGTAATGAAACTGATAAGATAATAACTCAGAGTAAATGCGCAGAGTTTCTGTTGGTGGCGATATTGAATGCTTGGGCTTTTATATCCTTCGCCATTAATGCCGTTGGGAGAAACTGGAAGGTGACCGTTGTCATTTGTTTAAATTTCCGTTAGGCTCAAGTTTCTCATCAATCAGAATGGACCGTTGAATCTTCAGCTTTTTACATTTAATGTATTGTGCCGTTGGTTGTACTTGAAAGCTGGAATAAGAATGTCTCGAAGAATGTCTTTGTTCTGCTGCAGCGTTAATTCCATATGTTGCTCTGTTTTTCTGCTCTTTCTGTTGTGCAATAAATGTGATGACGTGAGCATTTGCTTTATGTTGCTTTTCATTTATTGCTTCGTTTTGAATCCTGAAATCACTAGCAAACATGTTGAAAGTGTTTTATAAATGATTATTTATCAATCTGATAAGTATCAGCTTAAGTTCAAAACATTTGGAGAGTTCTAGAAATGATTCGCATTTTTTCCGTATAAGAACTCTAGTTCTTATCACAAGAACTCTAGTTCTGTGTAATGGCCCAGACCCAGTTTCAAAGGAACTCGAGTTCTTAAAGAAGAACTCTACTTTAGAACTCTAGTTCTATATGCAAGAACTCTAGTTCTTGTACTTTCCAAAAAGGTCCGAGCGTTTTTCCTTATGAAGGACTCTAGTTATTTCTCAAGAACTCTAGTTCTTGAATGAGAACTCTAGTTCTTGATAAAGAACTCTAGTTCTTTTGTTTGCAAAGGAACTTCGCTGTTTTACAAAATGAAGAACTCTAGTTCTTGTTCAAGAACTCTAGTCAAGAACTCTAGTTCTTATGTTCCTGAAGAATTCTGGACAGATCATAATTTTGCAAACTCAAGTTCTTATGCCAAGAACTCTAGTTCTTGAATGAAGAACTCTAGTTCTTGAATGAAGAACTCTAGTTTTAAATTCCCTTCTTTTGTTTGAAGAATTTCAGCGAGACATAATTTGTGAACTTGAGTCCTTATGCCAAGAACTAGAGTTCTTGAACGAAGAACTCTAGTTCTTGACCAAAAAACTCTAGTTCACCACTTAAGAACTCTAGTTCTCATGGCTTGAAAAATTTGTATGATACAAAGGCCGCGAACTCAAGTTCTCAACTGGCCTGGGTGAAAACTCTCTTATCAGAAGACGTGAACTCGAGTTCTACTTCCAAGAACTCGAGTTCTCAATTCAACAAATTGAGAACTTTCTTATCAGAGGCCGCGAACTCGAGTTCTACTTCCAAGAACTGGAGTTCTCAATTCGACAAATTGAGAACTTTCTTATCAGAGGCCGCGAACTCGAGTTCTACTCCCAAGAACTCGAGTTCTTACTGCTCAACTTCTCTAAACTCAAGTTTTAATCTCCGGAACTCTAGTTCTTGATAAAGCTAACAACTAACAAGTGTTTTTATCATCAAAACTTAAGTTGAGAACTAACAAAAAGTGCAATGTGGCAAGTTGTTGGCTAAGAAATGTCTAGTTGGAAAGTATTTTTATTAAAAAAGGAAAAACCATTATGACAAAGAAATTATTGTTTGTTATCTTCTTCTCCTCCGATGAGCACTCCCCTACCATCTGTCATTGTTGTTTTCTTCTCTAACAAAAAGCCCACTTCTTCAATCAATTAATGATTCATTATAGCATTATAGCAGAGAAAATAATAACTCCCCTTTATAATAGTAATATTAAACAATATGTTACAAAAGATTTAATTAAGGTTATATTTTGGCCAACAAAGATTTAGTTAGTTTATATAACACTAAACAAAATTACTTTCATTATGTAAGATATACTTGTGCCCAAGTTAAAAAATATGTGTATATACTCCAAGACTCGCTTAACTGGTGTGGTTTACTTGTTTAGATTGTCAAAATCTACATTATCCTTTTCTATGAGAAATAAACAAATCGCTTAATTGGTGGATTTGTCAGAAACTATTTTATTTTTTTGTTTAAAATTATACATAATCTGTTATATTAGTTTAATCAATCAATAAGAGAAGGCTTGATTATTCGACAACTAGGTTCATTTGACAAATGCCACTATAATATATAACTTCCCCTAGTATATATGATTCATTTTACAGCTAGGTTCGTTCAACAAAATGCCAATATAAATATATAACAGTTGCTTGTGGTTCCTGTAGCTCTTCTCAAATCTCAACTTTCTTCCCCATGATTTTACTTCTAGTTCCAACATTAGATATGAAATCATCCAAAAGATGTAATCTTTGTTAATTGAAAAAAAAAGTTATTTCAATCTTACCTTTGCTTACTCAGCTTTCCTGCCAAAGTGCAGAATCACGTCCAAGCTAGGCTAGTGTGGGAGTCAAAAATCAAGGGGGTTGAAATGGATTTTAAGAAAATAAAATGGACAGCCAGGATTATATAAAATCAACACTCAAGATTAGCCTATGAGAGATTATGAGAAAGAGGCTAATGAGAGAACCCTCTCCCTAAACTTGCTGTGTAGAACAAGTACAAACCTCTTACCCATCTAAAAAGCATGCACTTTCCACCAGTGGCCACATCATCCTGGAGAACCCTAGCAGGTAGGTACCTCAGTATTCGCACACTAGACAAACTAAAGGGGCAATAAGGAACTTAAGGCTATGTTTGGTTTAAGGGAAGGGTATGGGAGGGAGAGGGAGGGAAATTTTTTTTTGGAAGTACATTGACTAAATTGCCATTAATGAAAAGAATATTCTTTTTTGTTAAAAGTATATTTTAGAAATATTGAAAATTTGCTATGGGCAATTTTGTAAAGATGAGAGAAAAAATTTCTCTCTCAACTTTCCCTTCCACTCCCTCCCCCACACTCTTCCCTCAAACCAAACACAGTGTAAGGGAAATTAAGAACACTAAAGCACTATGACGACAAAGATAATGCAGCCAAACAGTACAAAAATCACAAGAGGAAAAAAAAAAATCAAGTCTCTGTTTTCCCCTCCAGTGCCTCCACTGGCATGCTTGTGAATGAAAACAAGGTCACTAAATAAGAAGTTGTAGAACAGTTTAAATTATCTTCGCAAAATTTTTTTGCTACCTGCAACCAGTTTTCCATGATACTGGTGTTCTAAATGTAGAACTAGAAACTAATTAATTTCAGAAATAAGCATATAATTTAAATCTAAATAAATAAAATATATTAAAAAAATGCTCATAGAGAGATGGACCTATAAGGGACACCTAAGGTTTGGGCACCTAATATGGACTCATAATGAACTGTGTGTGTGAGAGAAATTGTGAAACATTCTATTTAAAAACTTTATTAGTTAAAAGGATTTGAATTTTCTGTGTTGAAATCCTGCATTGTATTAATACATTTTGTGTATAAAACTTATCAAAATTTTCTACCCAATAAAAATTTTAAACATAACCTTTTTTACTGATTTCACACTTTTTATATCATTGGATAAAAGTAAATGTCAAATTGGGATAAACTTGTTGCTTTAGTTGTTTGATTGGTTTGAGCATTTTTTTTATGTAATTGATAACTCTTTTGCTTTATTTGATCATAATAAACCTATTTTTCATGGTTTTCGACCGTCTATGGATTTTGTACCTTGATGGGCTTTTTACATTATATTAACAATTTATATGTATTTTGTGTTATTTAATTTCCTCCTTATATTTATATAATTGTCTTCTTAGATATTGTTACAAGAGAATGAGAATTTGTTTCTGCTGCTAAACCTAATTTTGTTAGCATCAAATATATAACCAACAAATCCTTGCTAATAAAGTCCCTGTGAACTCTGCCAGGTTTAGATTTGATAACATTGAAATCAAAAAAGAAAATATAAAACACAATATTTCTCCACAATATGCACAAGTTTCTGTCATTTCCCATTAATTTAATTTGGTAGAAACATGGGGAAAAAGGCCACATATAAATATTACATACAAAAAAATGCAGAATAACTCTGCAAGAATTTATTTCCGTCGCCACGTGAGATGGAACAATAATAACAAGACGACTCTGTGAACTCATGCCACTTTTGCAGCTTTGCAATTTTTTTAAAAAATATTCTTATAAATTCATGACAATGCCCATAAAAAGTGAATATATAATACTTTCTCATTGGTGTAAGAATTAGTAGAATGTTTTGTTTTATTTTTAAATATAAAATCCCAATTTACTATATCTGTTTATTTTCTTATAAAAAAAAATCGTAGACTCTGTATAATATTTTTTTTTCCAACCATAGACCATATATAATGATGCACCTATTAACAGGCTAGCTTTTTTAGCCAAACAGTGTCCCAAAGCAAATGTTGGAAAAAATACTTCATGAAAAACCAAGACAATTTTTTTATAAATAAGTGGCTTAATTACTTTTTTTTTTAATATTTAAAATTAGCTGTTTAGCTTATACATATATGAAACAACGGTGAATTTGTATATTTTCCATCAATAATATTTTATCACCAGACATATTTATCTTAAATTATAAATAAATGTCATGATTTATGACAATGTGCGAGACACATCCAATATCTGATTCAATTAAAAGATGTGCAAATTGGGATTTTCTGGTGTTGTAAGAAGGCAACACATCTAAATTGTTTATTATTGCATTGATATGGATGAACTGGATTTTACTATAACTATCCTTAATTATAAGTTATTTTCGGAATTTTAATGTTTTCATTGATAAATTATTTTATAAAATCTATTAAGCAACTAATATGCTTTTTAACAATTCCTTTGCATAAAAATTTCATTAAGAAGTTAAGAAGGAGAAAGCGATAGAGAGATTGAGAAAGATTATTAAGAAGTTGCATTACGATGTGTTTGTGAAAATATGGAGTGATTCCATTTCCGACACAATCAATTAATTATAGATAATTTTTATATTTCAACTCCTATAGTTTTGATTGGAATGTGAGTGTCTTTAAATTGTGTTTCAGTGTAGCTCTGTCCATATAGTTCTAACTCAACTGTAGTTTATTCCTAAAATTTTCACTTAGTCGATCTTGTCAATGAATTTGGTCTTTGAACTTTAATTTACAGCAACTCAGTTTCTATAATTTTAAAATTTAGTCCATGAGTTTCATGAAACTTATTTTTTTAAAAAAAAAAAATGTAGGAACTAATATTTTGAATGATGGATAAACTACTGGGGTTGAGTTGTATTGAGGATTACAACTTAGTTAAAACTAGAAGCACGGACAAAAATTAAATTTTCCTCTAATTTATTACTTTTATATAACCTAGATGGTTAAAAATCAACCCAATACATTCGTACAAATTGTTTTTTTTAAAAAAAAAAAAACTAATCTTTTAGTCCCTATTCCCTATAGTTTAATTTAATTCCCACATTTTATCTTAGTTGTAAATCAATTCCCAGAGTTTTGATTTAATTATAACTTAATCCTTAAACTTTAATTCAGTGTAACTTAATCTCGATAGTTTTAACAATTTTATAATTAGCTTGAATTTTATTATGTGTGTGTGTGTGATTTTATTTTTTAAAATGTAGGGACTCTTGTTTGAGTTGGCGTTAGAAAAGCATGTTCATGTTAGTTAAGAGAAAACTCCTCTCATAAATTTACCTCGTATAACGTAAATCACATGAAAAAACAACTTCTACCACTAATTCAAACATGCACAAATGGTAAAAGATTCAAAATTTAAAAATTGAGTTACAACCGAATGAAAATCATAGGGGTTGAGTTACACTAAATAAAAATATAGGGATTGAGTTTGAATTCAATCAAAACTACAATGACTAAAAGATTAATATTTTATTTTTGGGGGTTAAGAACGTATAGCTATTTAAGGCATATAGGAATGCAAATAAATAGGGTAAAAAGAAGGGAAAATTCCATTTAAATACTGAATGAAATTCTAAAACCCCCAAATGTCTATCAAAATTTGTAAAGGATTTAAATGTGATAAGGATCAAATTGAGATTTTAAAATTTGATGAATTTATTCTTTTGCTCTTAGATTTTAAATAAATGACAAAAAAAAAAGAGAAAGAAAAATGACCCTCACTAGAGGACTACCGCGGTTGGCCGCCAGAGACCCAAATGGCCTACAACTGCCGGCAGCTAACGACGGGAGATTTAGCAAGGGGGTTCTTTTTTTTTTTTTTGTGGGGTTGAATCTTTTTTAAAAAGAAAAAAAGATTGAAAGAGGTATATGAGGGTGAAATTCAAACCCACCCCACTTTCATAGGGCCAATGGCCACTGGATCTCTTAGCTCCTTTGATATATTCATTAACAAATATATATATTCTTCTTAATATTTTTTTCCATCAAGAAAAACTCTCTTAAATCTCATCACAAGTGTTGTGAATACCATTGATGAACTAATTAAACTCTTTACTAAATTTATTATTCCCATGACAAATTTTGTTTAATATTGTGAATCTCATGTGTGTGTGTGTGTGTAAGCTTTTGTCCAATGAAATATAAACTGTGCCGTATGGTTCCTATTTTGTCCGTTATTCCCCTCCCCCTCTGCCCCTAAAGCCCCATCTTCTCCAAAATCGTCTCTTCTCCCAACTCATATAAATGCTCGTCTCTATCAAGCCTGGGGTTGTTCTTCCCCCAAAGAAAGAAAAGGACAAGGATTCATTGTTCGGTGAGTGGGATGGGTAGCACAAAGGATCCATGGATGCAAATCAACAGAGAACTAATCCCGATTTTATTTTGTAAATTTAGGAATTAGGTTTTATTTCAATCGTTTAATTCTGTCTGTGATTCTTTCTAGGAAGTTATCAATAAATATGAAATCAATGTGAATCTGCGATTGCTGTTCAATGTGAAGGTCATATTGATTTTTTTGTTTGCTCGATCGGGAATTGATTCATGTTGGATTTTGTTTTCAATTTATTTTACAATTTTTTTTTTTTGGTGTTTACAAGACCCCACACACACACACATAATGGGATTCACAAGACTGAATACAATCTGAGCACTTTGAACAAAATTTATAGTGGTAATAACAAAATTTATTAATGAGATTTACAAGACTTTTACAAGTTCATTCATAATGGTGAAAACATGTCAATTCACTTATATGTTTTCACCATCACGAATGAATATGTAAAACTCATTACTAAATTTGTAAATTTGATTAATGAACTTATTATTACTATTACAAATTTTGTTCGTAGTACTCAGATTTTGTTCAATCTTAGAAATCCTATTATATCTATGGGCTTATTATATATGTCATTGGATATAACCTTGTGTCCAATTTGCTATTATATTACGTCGTTCGGGTGGCTTCTGGTAAAAAATTAAAATAACTATGTCGTTCCCGTTCTCCCTTCTTTTTCCCTTCATTTGACAATCCCTTCTCACGCTCGCTCATCACTATATTGTCTCTTGAAAGTATTCTTCTTCTTAGCTCTGCATAAAATAGGTATGAAATTATCTTTTGTCTCTTTCTTGTTTGTTTTGTTTAACCTGAAGCCACCCCTTTTGTCTTTAAAAAAATGTTCGTTCTCGGAGGTGGGGAGTTACGAAAACCAAAAAGACCAAAAAGGGAGCATTATTGTGACTTTAACAATTGTGGAGGGAGCATTATTCCAACCTAATATATGGCAAAATGTTGCATATTTCTTGGAAATAGTAAAAATCAAATGCTTCCACAAAAAAAGGGAATTGCAGCTCCATGCCAATTCTCGAACAATCCATACACAATTGGTTTTGGAATCGTTGATATTTTTTGTCCCAAATCCACAATTTTCATAAGCTGTCTTGGCTCTCAATCTTAGCAGCGGTCATGTCTTTTCGTTATGCATTTATTGGTATTGGACTTTCTCTTACTACCACCATCCAAGGTTAATTTTCACACCTTTCTCATTCATTTTTTAGTTCTATATGAATTTGAATAATTTCATGGGCTATCACTGCATGTTTTTTTATATTAATTTTTAGTAAATTTATTCTTGGAAGATTGGAATAGATGAGAATTGAATTTCATATTCTGTTAGATTCATGTACCTTATGTAAGTTCATTCCTATCCTAACTCTTCCAGTTTTATTTGGGTGTCATGATCTAGATTTTATTAAGCTGATGTTTTACTTCTATTTTGTGTTGCAAGTGCATTTTCTTTAGAGGATGTATTCTCTTGGATCGTTTAACTTGTTGGGCCACATTGCACCAGCGCAGGCAACAAGTTTATTGCTAGTAGGTCCCTTTTTGGACTACTGGTTGACAAACAAACGAGTTGATGCCTACAGCTATAGTTGACCTCCATTGTAAGTATCTATTTCTATATGTTGCTTAATTGTGTTGAAAAAAGGTTGTGGAATCACGGGCTGTATTTCAAAAATTGCTTCATAAACAATGATCACTTGATCTTTCTCTTATAAACTGTCTTTTTTCCCCCCTTAATTTAAAGTAGAACAACATAGGAACCTGCAAATATGTTTTTATCTAGGTTTTCTTTCCTATTTATTGAGATTTGGATATCTTCATTAAATTTAATCATGCTTATTTTGGTTAATGATGTAAATATTGTACACACTAATGGTCAATTTTTCAACATCTTTGTAATGGATCACTCCCAAATAACAACTATTGAAGACATCGACATAAGTGGAAGTTTAGTATTTACTGATGACATTGTTGATTTGGAGAAAGATAATGATGAATTCGGAGAAGAGTATTAGTGTAAAATCATGGAAGATGAAGATGGTATTATGGTGAAGATAATGTACAAGAAATTCAGGAAGATGGTGATAGTGGATTGAGTGAGGCCCCTATTTTAGGGAGAGTGTTTTGGACAACAAATGAAGCTTATGGTTTCTATAATGATTATGCACAAGGTAATGGATTTGGAATATGTAAGCAATACACTAGCAGGAATAAGAGAACGCAACAAATATATAGGTGGAATTATGTGTGCTCAAATCAAGGTGTCAAGAAACAAAATGATAAAAGAGTTGGTGATCACAATGTTAAAAGGTGAAGGGATTCAAGGACAAATTGTTCAATGATGTTACAAGTAAAGTTAATAGATGGATTATGGATCATGGAGAAGTTTAATAATGCACATAATCATCCATGGATAATGACTACTTCAAAGATGAAGAAGTTTTCTACTTTTAGTAATTTACGACACTTAAATTTCACTAAATCACTTGTTACTAAGCTTTTTAAGGAGGCTTTAACATCATCAAAAATTCTAAGGTGGTGAATGCCATGAATAAAGAAGTCAATATTATTCTTGTTCAAGTTAGCACTATTCTATCAAGACAAGGAAAGAATAATGTAGGACGAGAATGTCAAGACATTATCAAACACTTTTAAAGGAAGTTTGCTCTTGATGGACCTTTTTATTTTGATATGCATATTGCAAAGATAATACACTAAGAAACGTTTTTTTGGGTGGATAGTAGGTCAAAATTTCAGGCAACTTGGGTGGGTCTGGTTTGTCCTTTTAATTCCCCTCTTCAACCATTTAAACTAGGGAGAATTACACTCAGGTGCCAAGGGCCATAAATAATTACCAAAAGGTCTCGTGCTAGAATTCCATTACAAAAAAATTCCTTGGGATTTTTTTGTAATTAAGTGAAAAATTCTCAATCAATATTTACAACTGAAAATTCTATATTAACAATAAAAGTTCTCAATTTGCATTTACAACTAGAAATGTTATATTGATAACTAAAAATGTATTTTGAGTTGTTAATATAGCATTTCCAGTTGTAAATGCGAATTGAGAATTTTTGTTGTTAATATAGCATTTTCAGTTGTAAATACGGATTCAATTAATTACAAAAAAGTCCCAAGCACTTTTTTAGGACTTTTTTGTAATTGAATTCTGGCACGGGACCTTTTGGTAATTATTTCTGGTCCTTGGGACTTGAGTGTAATTCTCCCTTTAAACTATGTAAGTGTATAATAATATCTTCTTTGCATAGAATATGCATCAAGTTTTTGTTAAATGTGAGATTGTGAGGTTAACCCATTGTGGAGGGGACAATAGGTGTGTAAATTATATCCAAAAAACGAAAAAGAAAAAGCTTTCTTCTTTTAACTACTTAATTAAGCTGTATTTTTTTTTTTTTTGGGATGATCATGTGTGTCATTATATATAGATTGAAGTTCACTAATTGATGGAAAAAATCAATTGAACTGCCATAACGTTCTAAATTTAAGTTATATAACTAGATTGTAGGTCTCATATATCCATAATGCATGGCGAAAGTTTGAATTTTACTTCTCTATTTATAACATATATGAATAGCACAACTGTCTATAAAGCTTATATTGTCCATGTAAACATATTATATTATAGAGACGGTCCTTATTTCACAAGAATTGCGAAATTAGTTACTTTATCATTAACTTATTAATAGTATTATTTTTTTTTAAAAAACACATATTATTATAATATATATTGACATAAGAATGAAAGATATAGCTACTACATGTAGCAAAATAATTTTGATGGAGCCCCATTTTGCAAAAAGGCACTCAGAACTGCTAATTGATGTTTGAGGTTCACATTAGACCAGAAACAGGAAAGAAACTTTTGACTCTAACCTTTGAGTGCCGAACCCATGGTACCATGGGTTAACTCTTTTTTTTTATTTCTCACTTATATGTATCCTCTTATTAAAAATAATCATATTCAAGACACGACGAGTACTAATAGTCGGCACACTTCCTAACTTGAGCTCATTCCTCTTTCAATGCAATGTGACATGCATTGCCTTGTCCTTCAGTTTATTACCCATATATTTTTTTTCAAAGCAAGAAGTGAAAAGAGTAAAGACACTAACGAGTATAATGAAAAGAACTAGTTCCTCACAATATGAAAACTAATGTTTGAATTCTCGTTGGGAGATGTGATCATATTTAGTGCTCGACAATACCTCAAACAAGATTGCCTCCAATAGGAAGACACGTGTTTAACAAAAATAAATAAATAAATACGGAAAAGAAAAAGAAAATATGCAGACACAGACAGAGATACACACATAGACATACATACATACGGAAGAGGATCCTCTTCTCATCTTTTTTCTCATTTTCCCTCATCAGCCCATTTAAACTATTGATTGAGAAGAGGGGAGAGATGATAAAATACTTTTTTAATTGATTGAATGGATATGATTTAGAGATTATAGGAGATAATGAGAAAATAATTATAAAAGAAACCCAACCCACATACATACATAGCAAAAACCAACAAATTCCTAACTTAAGCTCATTCCTCTTTCAATGCAAGCTGGAGTCCAGCTTCTCTTGAGCAGGAAGTTTGACCATACGAAATTGGTATTCTACATAAAATACTCCTCCAGTTTTATATATATAAATATAAAAAATCAGTCCACTTTCTACATAATATGAACTGTTGCGATGACTTGTCCTTCAGTTTATTCGCCAGTTCTTAATACTAGATAAATATAGTGGACTAAGTTTTTATATTTAGGAACATAAAACTGTAGCACCACCTTAAAAATTAACATATCTTTTGTAAATAATTAGTTTAATTAATTTTCTTAATTTCTATAAATTAATTATCTAACTTCCATATTTAAGATTGAAGAGTTATAATTTACTTTTACTATATATAATGCAAAGTACTATCATTCTCCACAAAATGCTTCAAATTTCATATGATTTTTTTAAATGTGAATTATTATTTGTACCTTAGATAAAAATTAATAATAGATAAATGTAGTTGTCGTTGCATAATGGCTACACTGATACGAGTATATATCTTGATTAGAAAGAAACAGATGGGGAATCCTTTATTAAATTTGCTGCCAGACAATCATAAATGAAGTGTAGGTTTCACATCAAAAACCAATAGCTTTGTAATTTAATGATATGATAGCTCTCCAGTGAGAGGGGAGGTTGCAGATTCGATTTGCCTATAACCTCAAGCTATTAGTGCCTATCCCTTGAATTAAAAGGAAAAAATGGTTCAACAATGAAAAACATCAAGCCAAAGCTAAACACGGATTTGAGACCAGAAATGAAAAAACTCATTAGAGATAATTGTTGGAAAGCATAATAACGCATAAAAGCACAAGGTGTTTCTAAACATTAGCAAGCTTTCTTCTAAATCTAGTCACACAATATGATCTGCATTCAGATAGTTATAACAACATTCATTACCCAAGCAACACCTTGAAAAGCTTTATCCTTGTTTGAGCATTTATAAACGCTACTTTCTTCTAAATCAAGTCATGCGGTGTTCATTACCCAAGCATCACGTTATGTGATGTCAAAATGACTCCTGCTATGAAAAGCGATTTTGGCTAAGTGGTTTGAGAAACTTTTGAGAAAATGAGCTTTTGGATCAAAGGTTAAGTTGAATTGAAGCAATTTTGTTTTCTGCTTTTCCTCATACTTAAATCTCATGAAATTTACCTTTTTAATATATCATCCAAATAAATTTATGCCAAATGGACTATTTTATAAAAGGCTGTCTAAGCATAAAGACTATACCAGTGAACTTTTACCTCAACTTCAGCTTACCAAAATCAAGTTAGGATAACAGTCACTTTTACCAATGTTAATCCAAATCTGCTCTAAATTGTTCAAACAGCAAGCCAAATGCTTCCAAATTTTCTTCACCAATCATGAATCATAGTAACAACCTGCTTATGATCCTACAGATTAGGAGTTAGAACTCAAAGCTGCCAAAAATCTAACTCATCGCTAAACCCAGGAACCTACCAGGTCGAGTTGTAAATGCAGTGGCTTGAATATCCATTTTCTCGTCTAGAGGACAACACATCCAGTATGCACAACATAGTTTCGAGAACTCCTTTATTCATTCCACAGTTAACTAATCTCCTACATCTCTTACAGTTTTGAGATGTCTTGAGTAGCTGACTCTATGCAATGACCTTATTATTTACATCCTAATCTCCTCAGTCCATATATAATGGCCACTCTTCCTGTATCGTATCAGCATCTTTTCAAGGATAATTGATACACTTATCACAAATCTGGAAGAAGAATGGAAGTTAATAACTAAGTTATCGACCAAGTTTAACACATCCACTAAGCTAGTACATTTGGCGCTTCTTTGGGGCTCTTAAACAGTAACATCTCCCTCTGCAATGATTCAATTTGAAGCAACTTCAAGCAAAGCGACTTATTAGGGTATAAATTTTCTGCCTTCATTCTTTCCCTAAGCCCATAAGCGGGGGTTTTGGCATTGATGTACGCTTGAGTCAGAATTTCAAAAGGCCTGAGACGGCCAGTGTAACCACTTTGCTTCATTCTAAAATGCCACTTCTCAGTATTGTGTATATCACCAAGCTTTGCATACTGTTCCATTACATATAAAAATGTGCTGAACATTGGTCTCACTCTCATCCACCCCCAAGTTTTATCTTCGACTATCTTACTTAAAATCGAATCTGCTTTCCTTATATCCCCATCTCCCACATAGAGCCTCACTAGTCCATCCCAAATCCGAGGGCCAACCCAGCCTTTAACATCCCCCATTCGATCTACAAACTTCTTCCCCTCAGATATCTTCTTGTTCTGAACATAAACATTTAAAAGATCAGCATAGATCTTGGATGGGAGTTTCTTCCACTTTTCCAGCATCACTTCAAAAACTGCTTCAGCCTCCTCAACTTTGCCCAACTTGCCCCAAGCTGCTATGGCAGCAAGGCACTCATTCATACTGGGGTATAATTTACAAGCAGTCCAAATTCTACTCACATCATCAGCCATTCCAAGAGAAGCATAGAGGGAAAGTAACGCACTCCTTCCACCAATAATGTTTTTAAGGTTTCCTCTTTCAATTTCATTCAAAATAACTAGAGCTTTATCTTTCAGCCCTTTAGATATAAAGTGATCAGCAACTATTGTCAGGACATGAATATCAAGTTGCAGACCTTGAGACCTCATACCCTCAATCAACTGCTCCATCCCCACTGTGTCCTTCAACTCACTCTTTAGAGCCACGAGGATCCTGTATGTAAGACGAGATGGCTTCAAATTTTCTTCCTCCATTATTGATAAGATATCAGCTATTTTACTTCTATCAAATCTTTTATACAGAATGATCATTTGATTGCAATCATATGTAGTGATTGGCAAAGCTAGCCTCCTCATTTTCAGAAAAACTCCCTCTGCTTTCTTTCTATTGACAACACGGACACAGTTAGCTAAAAGAGTTCTGTACAATAAAATACCTCCAAAAGTGTCTGGAACTTCATTCATGTACTTCTCAGCTGCATCAAGTCCTCGGACTTTGGCAATCAAATCAATACGAGAAGCATAATCATGTTCCTGAAGTTCAAAATGCTTCAAAGTGTCCAACAACTCTGAAAACTACAAAACAAGATAACACCAGAAGCGAGTCAAACCTTATGTTTTTTGGCAGCAGATAGTTGACAAAAGTAGGGTAAAAAATCTTGAAAGATGCACATAAATATCAATTACCAAGACCATGAACTACTGCAACCATTAGAGATTAGCATAGATCCTGTCACATTTGAAAAACAGCAAAGACCATTCTAGAATGAACCTAATCTGTTAAATCCCTAAGAAGTACAGAAATATCAATTAACAATACTCTGAACTGCGGCAAATAGAGACTAACAGACACTGTATCACATTTAAGAAACAGCAAAGACCACTCTTCATTTTGTGTCATCATCACTCAACCTACACACAATTTAATAAATGGATGAGAGCAAAATCATGTTGGAAAGTTTACTAAATGAGTGGTTCAAGTGAAGAAAGGCTACTAGAGTTATCGGTAAAAAGGAAATACCTAATAAGCTTAAAGGAAAGTTTTATCAGACTGCTACAAAACTAGCAATGTTGTAATACTGGATATTGGGCTCTAAAGGGACAACAAGGGCATAGAGTTGGGGCAGCAAAGATAAGGATGTTTAGATGTATCATATTAGAGGAAAGTAGTCGTGAGGCTTCTTGCAAAGAAAATGGTAGAAAATCATTTGGATTGGTTTGGACATGTACTAAGAAGGCCATTGGAGGAACCGAAGAGAAGGGTAGATAAGACAGTATGGAGTCCTCTAAAAAGATGCAAAGGAAGACCGAATAGAACATCCAATGAAGTCATTGAAAGGCAACGAAGTCATTGAAAGGGATCTTTTTGTTAACAACCTATTTAAATATTTGGTTGTCAATAGAATATAATGGCCTTGTGCGATCTAGGTAGCCAATCCCACCTAGTGCGATAAGGCTTGCTATTGTTGTTGTCAGGATGAGAGCAAAATCATACATCCTCATCATGCACTAGGCTCCACTGCATTGCAGTTGTAGATTTTATTTGCAACCCTCATTTCTTTGTTAGGCCCAAAAAAAAAAGGACATATTTGTGAGTGCAGTTCATGAAGGATAAAAAAACTACTTTAAATGTTTCTAAAAGAATTAAGATAAGAGAAATCAACAAAAGAAAACAAATTGCAAACCGAATGGATCAATTTTCATGAATATGCATGGAGTTGCCATCTACATTGTGCTGTCACATTATTTACAATTACAGCCTAAAAAAATTTCAACTTTAGCTAACTGTATATTTTCCATCAGATTCTTTTGGTGATTGACTGTTTGTGGTCTTAAGATGGATGATAATTCATGTATAGATGGCCTTTAACTTTGTGAATGTCCCTTAATTTAATTCCATTATTTTAAGTTTTGTTATTCTTTTAATTAGTTCGTTATTTAACTTGTCCAATAACTTTTAGATGACTAGGTTGCTGAGTTCTGACAAAATCTATACTAAATGATCCACTCAACTAGGCATAAGTAATCAGCTGAGTTTATTTACAACTACCTACTCATTTGCCTATTGATATAATCAAAACCTAGGCTAGATGCATTACCAATGTTAACTTTCTTCTTCTCAACTCTTACCACATCTTCTTCATTTTCTTAAACTGTCGATATTTAAATCCTCATTAGGCATATACAAAGATTATGTTCTTTTGCAATCTTATTGATTCTTTCAATAAATCTACCCTAGAAACCATCAAAGTTGATTACCTTCATTTGCAGGTGCTATTTTAGCCCACCAAAAAGTCAATTGTTGACCTCTTTATACCTCTCTTTTTAAAACCCAAAAAAAGAAAAAAAAAACAGAAAAGAAAATTTAGATAATAACTACTTTGAAATGATCTTCCTTATATATACAATGGAATATCTTCATCCCTAAACTTCCAACCTTTATTCAACCCAAAGGATTCCACTGCCCAGGAGCACTTCACTAGCATATGTATTACTAGCTATATAAAAAGGAAGTCAGTTATAATGATACAATGCAAAGGCAAAAGAATATTGCAATTACCAGGTAACAGACACTACTAAGAACTTAGATTATGTGCATGTTTGTTTTAGTTTTTTAGAAGTGCTTTCATAGTTTACAAGGTAAGTATGTGCGAGGAGTTTTGTCTCACGGAAAAGGGTTTCTGAAACTATGGTCCAAGGGTTTCCCAAATGAGCACTTAGCACTTCTCTTATATTCTTCTGTCCAAACATTACTATTTCTCAGGAGAGACTCAAAATTATTTATCAATCTAATTAGTAAAAGCTCAATGCCCAAAAACAAATATTTTGTCCTTTTCCTAACTTACATTGCAACAACTAAAATAAAACTATTTGCATGACATCCTGTGAAAGCATCCTATCATTAGAAAATGCAATATTGTACACTAGAACACTAGCAAAAGAAAATAAAAAGAAAAACTTTTCAATACTTGTTGCACCCTTCTTAGTAAAGAAAAATCTTAAAAAATAAAAGAAAAGTGTAAAATTGAGAAAGCATGCTGAACATCTAGGAGATATCGGATACCCGAGGACATGGCTGTCAAGGTCATTAGTTAGACCATCAAAACGCATAATCACACCTATCAAAACTGCCACAATTCTATGTAGGATTGAAGATGACCAGGATGGCAGTCAGCTCTTTAAGCCGAGAAGTTTGCATACACACATACATATGGTTTCTTACATCACTCAAAATGCTCCTTTCTGAAGGCTAAAATATAGAATGCATTCTATGATTTAATTTGCAGATTCCTTGCTTCTTCTTGTGTCTAGACTATTAATTCTCTTGAAATTGGCTGTATAGACTTGTTTGTTGTGTGTCCCTAAATTCAGATTACTGCTGTAAATTTCTATCTTGAGATTAGTGACGTTCATGACATGTGATCTGTTTAATACTTTTTTTATTTTGGAACAAAAAAGTTTAGGTGGGGGTAGACACCGGTACCCCAACAGGGTTAGGGCACACCTCCAAGGTCAAAAAGCGTTTACAGAGGTATTTACTGATTGCTCATCAATGAAGCCCTCACATCGACCCACGGGTATCGAACCTCCTCCCTTCTGGAGTGAAAGCCGACACCTTAGCCAATTGTGCCAGTTCTCATTGGCATGTTTAATACTTTAATGTAAGATATTGCCACTTTGGAAACTTATGGGTTCTTATTATGCATGTGATTTTGTAACTTGCAACTTATGACTTACTTTATTGAAATGTGATAAGGTTTTAATAGTTTATGCCTATCTAACAGTTCAACATGTAACTAATTGTCTGTTCATTGTCTTAAGCGGAAGGATATTAAGATCCTGGTTCCAATCTTGCAATTCAATATTTTTTCCCCCTTCAATTGATCCAATAAAGAATCTTAATACTTAATCTTGATAACCTAGTCAGCGGGAAATCAATAAAAGCTTCATGTTAATATAGAATAACTAGCTTCTCGCACATGCAGAATTCAGTCAAACAATTGCATTAAAAGACTATTTGAAAAATCATGCCTAAAAACTCAGTTTGAATAACAATGAGAAAAATTACTCAAGAACTTTACAGAAAATTTAATGACAGATAGAAGTTCTTGAAGAAATATTTAAAAATCACCTGCAATGCTCTTCCATACATTCGACGCTTCTGGAGACAAGATATGATCTTGCAAGCCTCTCCTTGGCTCAAATCTCCCCCATCTTTAAAAATGTTATCAAGAGTGCTGGAGATAAAGCGGGTTGGAATCTCCACCAAGGTTCTCAACAGTTCTAAAGAAGCTTTTTCCTTCAAAGGCTCCAGAGTGCTCAGATCTTCCTCAGAATCTGACAAAACCTCTTCCAGAAATCCAGGTTCCGAAGCCAATTCCACTGCTTCACCCTCCTCAAAGTCCTCATCAGGACCCTCATTCACATTAGCTGAAATAAGCTTTTCAAGTTCCACAGAAGTTCCTTTGGCACCATTTTCATAACAACTTTTTTCATTTGTCTGCGAGAAAAGCCTACAACCAACCAGAGAGTTACTTCTAAAAACAGGTAGAAAATGGTGAACTTCCTCCTTTGAAGAAAAACTTATTGATCTTAATTGCTCAGTACAGCTTCCTCCGGCCCTGTCTCCTCTGAAGTTACTTGAATCTCGTCTTATACTTAGTAGTCCATAAAACTTCAGACAACATTCTTGCTTTCTACGAATAAGAGAAAACATTTCAACCTTCCGTAACACAAAGCTGAATTTCCCAAACAAGTTTTAATTTTTGTCAACGAAATGTTAAGTACAATCCCATTTGTTCAGATGTTTTAACATACAAAGTGTAAAGGAATGGGAAAATTTTGAAGTATAAATAGAGATCGACAGGAATTAGACAACGACAGTTTTGATACTGGACGATAAGGGAAACGCAATGAAATGAAATTAGGTAATGCGAATAAAAGCATGAAACCATTTGTGAATAGAACAATGAGCAAAGATACGTACTTGAGAGGTCTGGCAGATAGGAGAGAGGACCACATGAAGATGGTGCGCTTGAAGCCTAATCACCTGCAGCACCCCTGTTCTCATTGTTCTGCTGCTGTCTGGTTCTCTCCCTACGGGTTCTTCTTCATTTTGCATATTAATTTAAAAACAATTTTTTAAAAAAACAAAAAAATCATTTTCAGCTTTTAAAGAAGGAAAAAGAAAATCATCTCATCAAAAAATGTGTGTGTAATTGATGATTTAATCATGGGTTAAAATGTAAAAATACACATGAGTTTTTTATCCATGAGCAAAAATATACATATGTTTTTTTTAGGAGTAAAAATACACATATAGTTACTATTTTGGTACAAAAGTCACATCCCACCGTTAAGTCACTATCCACCGTCGTTAAATTATTGTTTACCTCATCTCTTTCTTTCTCATCACGGTGAACAGTGACTTAATAGTGGGATGTGACTTTTACACAAAAATGGTAACCACATGTGTATTTTTGCTCCTCAAAAAAACAAATGTGTATTTTTGCTCCTAGGAAAAAAGCTCATGTGTATTTTTACACCTTAACCCTTTAATCATCCAATTTTTAACTTAGTTGTGAGTCGATCCATCAACTGTGACTCATTCGATTAGGTCCGTGAATTTTTCACTCACATGCAACCTAATAACCTAAACTTTAACTCATTTGCAACTTTTTAATTTTTATATTAGTATACTTGTCACCTTCTGATTCGTGCAGGGAAAAAAAGATCATTAACATTGTCATCAATGGCTTCTTCCCCAATTTGATTAAGGTGCCGTTGAGTATAGTTGTGGGGAAAAAGTGTCATTATAGTATAGTAGTTAAAATCTTGTTTTATCACTATAATTTTACATTTTTACAATTTTTTTTCATTAAAACAATTTTACTAATTTTCCAAACGCTTTTATGTTTTTACGATTTTGCTACGTTACGATTTTACATTTTACGATTTTTATTCATTTTTTGATTTTACGTAAAATCTCGATTTTAACTATCTTCATCGTCCCTGAACTTGAACAAGATCTTCGGCGATTCACCCCACTTCAAAGCATATTAGAACCCAAATCATTATGGTCGTCGTGCACATTCACTTGCTCCAAATGAAGCATACTAATATTTATGAAACACCTAGATTCATGAATTGACAAGCTTTTCCACCTCACAACTAGTGTTCACAATCTTAACATACGTATTATTGAAATCTTCAAATAGCATATTCTCATCAACCACGGATTTGTTTTTCTTTTTAATTGAATTGAAAATAGAATTTATTGTCTCAGATATGAGTAATAAATCAAAAGCTACTACCAAACCTAAAATCCTTCATCAAACGACTGCTCCCTTGTAACACCCCTACTGGCCTCGCCCTTTCAGGTGGCGGGTTAGAGGGATCCCTTTTATATTTATTATCTTTCCTTTATTTATTCCATATTAGCATATATCAGAGTGTACGCGGCAGAGCATTAATTCGGTTTGGACAAATACGACATACTAGTAAAAGTACGACCAAAAACAAAAAATAGTCCCCACAGGGTTAAGGGTACAATCATTCAAAAGTAAATACTGCAGAAAGTAAATAATACAATCATCCCTAAGGCTGTAAAGTACAAAATAATAGGGCATTCCCTATTTCTTCCGTATTGCATCCTGCCTTACCTTAAGTCTCCCAGTCTCCTCAGCTCGAGACACATGTACTCCTATTATGGTCTGGGATCTAGAGTTGAATCCTAGGGTAACTGTCAAACTCAAATACTATATAAATAAGCCTATAATTGGTACTTGTTGGTTCCCTCTCATTGGTCAATATTTTCCCAAGTCTTTGAGCATGTATTTGGGCCTTAATATGTGATTTATCCAGTTTTTTCCTTGCCCCAATTCAGTTGCACGTTTTTTTTTATATGACTTGATGAACAAGCTTAGTTGACCTTTTGGCCTTCCCTTATTAATGACACTTGATAAATCCTAATTTTCATATATTTTATCCCACCTTATTTCATTTATTTTGGGGATTATTTTAGGCTAATTTGGATATATTAGATAATATTTGGATTGTTAGCCTATTTTAGGAAATAATATAAATCTGAATTAATTATAAAATATTGAGTTTAAATTATTAATATTTTGATTTATGATTAAATAATATCTCTTGATATATGATATATTGTGATTTTATAAGATCCTATGGTGCAGAATTTTTCAAGATAGCTAAAAGAGAATCCAATGGTGAAAGTTTAGAGGGCTACTTGAATTTTATTGGACTGAAGTTGGTACCTAACAAGCTCTCTTCCCCTTCCCTTTTAAATTAACCTAGCAGCTACTAGGTTTTGGGAGTATCACGCCGCAAGAGCTGAAGAGCTGAAGACCCGCCACACGCCAAAAGATAAAGGATCATCACAAGACAGACGCTGAAGGCTACAAGCATAGCAAGTCGCAGGAGGGAATTATTCATTCATCCATTAATCCTTGCGAACCCCACCTCCAAATCTATTCTTCCATTCCATTCCTGCGTCTCAATTCCCAGCTGATCTCACGCACATTCCATCTCCAATTCCATTAATTGATCTAAACTCCAATTCACGTACAACCACGGGTCCACGCCATTGAACACCATTAACTCACAATTCTTTACATGGCAGCGGTGATGTGTTTAATTCTTAGAGGAGGAATGATTTTTATGGCAGCTTAAACTCTTTAGGAGGTAACTTGGAAAGAGCATGGAGGAGGCTAAAGCCTAGGGCTTACACATGAAGACCACAAGGGAGTGTTGTTCTTTTTATCTTTTTAATTCAAACTTGAGATTATTTAGTTTTAAGGGATTTTGAGTTGTATTAATTGAGAACAATCTAGTTTTATATTGTAAACTTATTTCCTTTGGATTAGACTGATAATTTGAAGTTTTGTGCTTATTGCTGGACTCTTGTTTGCAACCTTTGGATTGTCAATTAGATTAGTAATTGAGTTTTCGTTATTAATTTAATTGTTAATTTGGTTTATCATCTTAATTGTTTAATTGAGGTGATAAATTATCTGGTTGTTCAATTAGATAATTGTAGACAAGATTTCCAAGATTATTTTGTGTTTGATTTTTAACGGGTTTAATTAGCCACCGCTTATTCCATTATGAGTTTTCTAGTGAAATAGGTGTTATTGAGCTAGAGGGTTTCCCATGTTCAATTGGGTAATTAAATTCATTAATCTCCTTTTGGTCTAATTAATTGATTTAGGCTAAGAAAGTTAACTCCATGCAATTCCTGAGTTGTCCCCTTCATGATCATAATTGAACTAGATCTTTATTATTTTATTTGCTTTTAATCAATCTTTTTATTAGGATTTTAATTATTCTATTATAAGAAAAACCCACAAAAATTGCATTCAAATTCATATAGTTTAGTTTCATTCTCGTATAGGTTTTAGAGTCAATTGTGAAGATGGAATATCACCTAGAGGGGGGGTGAATAGGTGATTTAAAAATCTAACTGCTTAATCAAAATTTTGACAAATTAATGAACTAACTGAGCAAGAGTTTAAAGGAGAAGGCACATGAGAGAATTTATCATGGTTCGGTCTATCCTGACCTACGTCCAGTCCCCAAGAACACCTTGGGATTTTTCACTATCTTCAGAATACAATTACACAACTCGAAATGATCCCTCAGACTCACTCCCCCTTACTACTTGTAATTGTACACCCTTACTTAAGGTTCCACAATCTTAAGATTTTACAAACGAATGAAAATTGAATGTTTAAGTAACTCCTCACGAGTTGAACAATAAATGATCACTGAAGTACAAGTTGAGAGTAATGAAACTGATAAGATAATAACTCAGAGTAAATGCACAGAGTTTCGGTAGTTGGCGATATTGAATGCTTGGGCTTTTATATCCTTCGCCATTAATGTCGTTGGGAAAAACTGGAAGGTGACCGTTGTCACTTGTTTAAATTTCCGTTAGGCTCAAGTTTCTCGTTAATCAGAATGGACCGTTGAATCTTCAGCTTCTTACATTTAATGTATTGTGCCGTTGGTTGTACTTGAAAGCTGGAATAAGAATGTCTCGAAGAATGTCTTTGTTCTGCTGCAGCGTTAATTCCATATGTTGCTCTATTTTTCTACTCTGCAATAAATGTCTGACGCTGTGACGTGAGCATTCGCTCTATGTTGTTTTTCATTTATTACTTCGTTTTGAACCCTGAAATCACTAGCAAACAGGTTAAAGATGTTTTACAAATGATTATTTATCAATCTGGCAAGTATTTGCTTAAGTTCAAAACGTTTGGAGAGTTCCAGAAATGATTCGCGTTTTTTCCGTATAAGAACTCTAGTTCTGTATACTGGCCGAGACCAGGTTTCAAAGGAACTCGAGTCCTTGAAGATGAACTCTAGTTTAGAACTCTAGTTCTACATGCAAGAACTCTAGTTATTGTGCTTTCCAAAAAGGTCTGATTGTTTTTCCTCGTGAAGAACTCTAGTTCTTTATCAAGAACTCTAGTTCTTGATAAAGAACTCTAGTTCTTGTGTTTTCAAAGAAACTTCGCTGATTTATAAAATGAAGAACTCTAGTTCTTGTTCAAGAACTCTAGTCATAAACTCTAGTTCTTAAACGAAGAACTCTAGTTCTTGACCAAAGAACTCTAGTTCTCAAACAAGAACTCTAGTTCACCACTTAAGAACTCTAGTTCTCATGGTTTGAAAAATTTTGTATGATGCAAAGGCCGTGAACTCGAGTTCTACTCCCAAGAACTCAAGTTCTCAACTTGCTTGGGTGAGAACTCTCTTATCAGAAGACGTGAACTCGAGTTCTACTTCCAAGAACTTGAATTCTCAATTCGACAGATTGAGAACTTTCTTATCAGAGGCCGCGAACTCGAGTTCTATGACTAGGAACTCGAGTTCTTACTGCTCAACTTTTCTAAAACCTGAGTTTTAATGCCCAGAACTCTAGTTTTAAGAACCAGAACTCTAGTTCTTGTTAAACCAACAACTAACAAGTGTTTTTATCATCAAAACTTAAGTTGAGAACTAACAAATTGCATTAGTACATTTAGTTAAGTTTATTGCATATAGGTAGTAGTGTTTTACATCTTAGTTTAGGTCCATTTATATTTCACTACATCTTTATCACCTGAAAGTTAGTCCTAAAAGAAAACTCATAGCTTGCTTCTTGGGAGAATGACCTAGGTTGACCCTAAATTGCATAATTAATTAGGACCTAGTTTAATTGATCACTTTAACGACAAAAGTAGCTCGATCAATTTTGGCGCCGTTGCCGGGGAGCAACGGTTAGACTTTAGGTTTGAGTTTTCAGGTGACTTCGTAGGTAGTTGTTTATTGCATGACTCGATCTTCTTTTGAAAAATTGTTAGCCTTAGATCTTGAGATTGAGAGGACATTTCATCAACAAAGAAGAACTAGAGCTAGTACTCTTGTAGGCAGTTCCTTTGTTAATCCGATTTTTGAATCCTCTGATTCTACTGTCAATATAGACGGAAATAATGTTGTTGTTAATGCTAATGAGAATGCAAATGAAAATGCAAATGCTCATAATGTTGATCATGCTATGACCATTAAAGAATTGATTTCTCCTAATTTGCATTTTCAAAATTGGTGCATAAATTATCCTGATATTAATGTGAATTTTGAATTGAAACCTGGATTGATACACTTACTTCCAAAATTTAATGGCGTTTCAAGGGAGGAAGCATACAACCATTTGAAGATGTTTCACATGGTCTGCACTACTATGAAACCAGTTGATGTGACTGAAGATCAAATTAAGATGCATGCCTTCCCATTCTCTTTGGAAGGATCTGCTAAAAACTGGTTGCTTCGATTACCTCCTGGATTCATTACTTCATGGAATCAACTGAAGAAACTATTCTTAGAAAGGTATTTCCCAGCCTCTCGCACTTCATCTATCAGGAAAGACATAAGTGGATGTCGACAAATGGTTGGGGAATCCTTATATGAATATTTGGAGCGTTTTAAAACATTGTGTTCCAGCTGTCCTCATCATCAAATTCCGGACACATTATTGATCCAATACTTCCATGAAGGGCTCTTACTTCTAGAGAGAGATTTGTTAGTTTCAGCTGCTGGTGGTTCTCTTCTCCACCTTACTATTGAAGATGCTTGGGAATTGACTGAAAGGAAAGCTAAGAATAGCCAGCAATTTGGTTCTAGGCAACAAGTAAAAGTTAATGAGGTAGGATTGTTCTCTGAGTCTCGCCTGGAGAGAAAAATTGATAGGCTTGCATCTACTGTGGAAAAAATGGCTATGTCCCATATGCAAAATTCTTCTAATATGGTCAATCCTATAGGGCCATCTACTACTTTTACTTCACAGCCCAACTCTTATGCTCTGATAGGGCCACTATGTTCTATTTGCTCTCTAGCCACTCATGCTATTGACTCTTGCCCTTACCTAAATGATGGAGCTGAATCTTGCAATGCAATATATCCTTCTAAACCTATAACTCAAGGTGGCCAAAAATATGATCCTTACTCCAATACTTATAATCCTGGATGGCGTGACCATCCAAATCTTCGATATGGAAATGGCCAACCTCAACAAGCACAGTTTAATCAAAGTGGAAATTCTAGTAGCAAGATGTTTCAACAAGCTAGACAATCAATACTAATCCAAGATGAAGGTTCAAGATTAGAAAGCAAGATGGATGCTATGATGAAGATCCTAATACAACAACAACAGCAGCAACAACAACAACAACAAATTCAAACTCTTCAAACTCATATTGGTTAATTATCTAATATACAGAGTAATGAACAAAGTCAAGGTTCAGGAAGGCTTCCATCTCAAGTAGTGACCAATCCAAATGCTGGAACTCAGTAGAATCCTAATATAAGTAGAGTTAATGCTATATCTCTCCGACGTGGAAAGATAATCCCCTATACAGATCCTGTTACCATCAAAGATAAGGAAGTTGCTGATGACTCTCCTTCTACTTCCACATCACAGGATCAGTCTACCTTACCAGAAACACAAGTCGTGCCTACGGAAAAACAAGAAAAGGATGATAAAGTAAAGCAAGTGGTCAAACAGGCCTTCCCTTTTCCTACCGTGGTTGCTAAAGCTGAAAGGAGAAAGAAGGAAATTGAGGTGTCTAATGAAATCTATGATATATTCAAGAAGGTGGTGATCAATGTTCCATTAGTTGACTTAGTCACACAAGTACCTAAATATGCAAAATTCTTGAAGGAATTATGTACTGCAAAGAGAAAGTTTAAGCACGAAGGCAAGGTTGACTTAGGGGTAGTTGTCTCTTCTCTCTATCAAATGCCAATGCCAGTGAAGTGCAAGGATCCTGGTAGCTTTCTCATACCTTGCACTATTGGTGACATTGAATTCTCAGATGCCTTAGCAGATTTGGGAGCAGCTATCGATGTTATGCCAAAATCAGTCTTTGATCAACTCAACGGTGTAGAGCTTAAGCCCACAAATCTTGTTGCATCTCTTGCTGACAGACGCTGCACAGTCCCAGAAGGTGTTTTGGAGGACATCTTGGTTAAGGTAAAAGATTTCATATTCCCTGCAGACTTCTATGTTCTCGATATGGATGATGGTCGATTTAGACAAAAAGGACATTCATCTCTAATTTTAGGTAGGCCTTTCCTTAAAACTGCTAGAGCTATGATAGATGTCCATGCTAGTAGCCTTACTCTAGAATTTACTGGTGAAACTATTAGATTTAATGTACTTGAATCTATGAAACATCCCCCTGATAATTGTGCAAAAATAGATGTTAATGTTGTTGATGCTATTATGGATTATTCTATTGAAGATCTTGAAGAGAGCATGCTTAGTAGATCATGTGATATTGCTGGTTTAGATGATAGTATCTCTTGTTCATGTGCTAAAATCGGTAATTGTGATATATGTCCTGACCTTGATGTTGTTGATATTGATATTTTCACTGATGCAATTGAGATTCTGAGATGCTCTAAACATGATGCTTCTGTGCATATTTGTAGCATTGGTGATTCTTCTACTCTTACAGTTTCTATTGATGCTTCCCAAGGTGGGAAAGTTTGCTCTTCTGTCTGTGATTCTGCTATGCAGGTTTCTAGTTTGACAGATGCTGAATTGAAGCCACTCATACCTTCAATTGAACAAGCCCCATCCTTAGAGTTAAAGGCACTTCCTGAGTTATTGAAGTATGCCTATTTGGGGAAGGACGAGACATTCCCTGTGATTATAACTAGTGGCATAGCTGCTGATGAGGAGACCCGCCTCCTAGAAGTACTCAGGCGACAAATAAAAGCTATTGGGTGGACTCTTGCTGATATCCCTGGAATCAACCCAAATGTGTGCATGCATCGGATCCTACTAGAAGATGGTGCCAAATCTGTACGACAACCACAGAGACGACTCAATCCATTAATCCTTGATGTGGTAAAGAAAAAGGTTTCTAAACTTCTGTCTGCAGGTATAATCTACCTGATTTCTGACAGTCATTGGGTAAGTCCAGTTCAAGTAGTACCTAAGAAAACTAGTATTACTATTATTCGTAACGATGAAGGTGAGCTAGTTCTGACTACAATTCAAAATAGTTGGAGGGTATGTATTGATTATAGAAAATTGAACTCGGTAACTAGAAAGGATCACTACCCGCTCCCCTTCATAGATCAAATGTTAGAAAGACTAGCTAGTAAGTCACATTATTGCT
Organism: Acacia confusa; assembly: GCA_037074495.1. Lineage (NCBI taxonomy): Eukaryota > Viridiplantae > Streptophyta > Magnoliopsida > Fabales > Fabaceae > Acacia > Acacia confusa. The sequence continues at coordinate 30,065,170 of CM073509.1, read as the reverse complement.
TTTTGGATGGTTTTTCTGGATATTTCCAAATTTCTATTGCACCTGAGGACCAAGATAAGACCACATTCACATGTCTATTTGGAACCTTTGCATATAGACGCATGCCATTCGATTTATGTAATGCACCAGGCACTTTTCAACGTTGCATGGTTTCCATATTCTCTGATTTTCTTGAGCATTGCATGGAAGTTTTTATGGACGATTTTACTATTTATGGTGATTCTTTTGATGCATGCTTGGCTAGTTTAGACAAGGTTTGGAAAGATGCATTCAATATAATCTTGTGTTGAATTTTGAAAAATGTCATTTTATGGTTAAGAAATGAATTGTCTGGGCCATGTTGTTTCACATGATGGTATTGAGGTTGATAAAGCTAAGGTTGATATTATTTCCTCTCTTCCATATCCTTCATGTGTGAAAGATGTACGTTCTTTTCTTGGGCATGCTGGATTTTATAGAAGATTTATCCAAGATTTTAGTAAGACAACATTGACATTGTCTCGTTTATTGCAGAAAGATGTGGGTTTTGTTTTTGATGATGCTTGCAGTTATGCATGGGATGAATTAAAGAAGAAACTCACTACACCCCCCATCATTCAGCCACCTAATTGGAGCCTTCCTTTTGAGCTCCTGTGTGATGCTTCTGACTATGCATTAGGCGCTGTTCTTGCCCAACGAGTAGAGAAGAGACAGCATATCATAGCCTACACATCTAGAACTTTAGATGCTGCTTAGGCTAACTACACTACTACAGAGAAAGAGTTATTTGCAATCGTCTTTGGGCTAGAGAAATTTCGATCCTATATTCTCCATACAAAGGTGGTTGTCTTTACAGATCACTCAGCTATCAAGTACTTGTTTAAGAAACCAGACTCCAAACCCCGCCTCATTAGGTGGCTGCTTCAGATACAAGAGTTTGATGTGGAGATTCGTGACAAGAGTGGTGCAGAGAATATGGTAGCCAATCATTTGAGTAGGATTGAAACACCTGCGATAACATCTTCACCCTTAGATGACTTTCCTGATCAAAGGCTCTGTGAGGTTATTGTTTCTGTCCCTTGGTATGCTGACATTGCTAATTATTTAGTTGCATCTGTTTTGCCAAATGATATGAATAAACATCAATTGAATAAGTTTAAAAGAGATGCTAAATTCTACATCTGGGATAATCCTTACTTGTCACACATTTGTAGTGATCAAATCATTAGGCGATGCATTTCTGATGTTGAATTTGAGTCTGTCTTAAATTTTTGTCATACTCTTGCATATGGGGGACATTTTAGTGCCAAGTGTACTGCTAGGAAAGTTTTGGAAAGTGGATTGTTTTGGCCTAGTCTATTTTGTGATGCCCATGAATTTTGTAAGAAGTGTTCCAGGTGTCAATTTGTGGGTAATATTTCTAGGAAGCATGAGATGCCCCAACAACCCTTATTATTCTGTGAAGTATTTGATGTTTGGGGTATTGATTTCATGGGACCTTTTCCCACTTCATTTGGTTACCTATATATCTTGCTGGTTGTGAATTATGTGTCAAAGTGGGTTGAAGCAATCCCCACTCATACTAACGACTCTTCTATAGTGGTTTCCTTTGTTCAATCTCACATTCTTTGCAGGTTTGGCATTCCTAGAGCCATCATTAGCGATTAAGGAATACATTTTTACAATCGGAGTTTGCAGAGCCTGTTAAGTAAATATGGGGTGATGCATAAGGTGGCCACCCCATACCACCCTAAAACAAATGGTCAGGCAGAACTCTCCAATAGAGAAATCAAGCTCATTTTAAAGAAGACCTAACCAAAAGGATTGGAGCAAGAGGCTCGATGTTGCACTTTGGGCCTATCGCACAACATATAAAAGTCCAATTGGCATGTCTCTATACAGGATTGTCTATGGCAAAGCATGTCATTTGCCAGTAGAGGTGGAGCACAAGGCATACTGGGCAATTAAAAGGTGCAACCTCGATCTTACTAGTGCTGGTATTGAAAGGAAGTTGCAATTGCAAGAGCTTGAAGAGTTAAGAAGAGAAGCTTATGAGAATGCTAGAATTTATAAGGAAAGAACTAAAGCAATCCATGACAAACTCATTATGAAGAGAGAATTTCAAGTGGGCCAAAAAGTTCTACTATATGTTTCCCGATTGAAACTCATGCCTGGAAAGCTCCGCTCTAGATGGGAGGGACCTTTCATTGTCATTGATGTTTTCCCCTATGGAGCTGTGGAGATCAAAAGGGAACCAAATGGAAAATGTTTCACTGTCAATGGACACTACTTGAAGCCGTTCTTTGATGGATTCTCTACTCAGACAGTGGAAATTGCTACACTACGTGACACCACGTAGACCCCGGTTGTATTCCTTCCTTCACTCTTTTATTTTGCTTTGTCATATTACTCATTGTCATATTACTGAGTTGAGTAGTGCCACGTATTACTTGTCTTTGTGATATACTATGACTGTTTTGCATTGAGGACAATGCATTGTTTAAGTGTGGGGGAGGGATCAACTGTGTTGAATGTGAAAATTGCAAGTTTTAAGTAACTTTAGTATGATGCATTTTTTATTTGAAGAGTGATTGATCATGTTTTGATTTAGTGAACTAAGTGGCAATGAATTTGACTTTGGTGAATTTAGGCTAGTGATCATATACACCTAGTGAGATTTTGAGCCTAATACATTTTTTTATGTGTGTACCCTTATCTCTTTACTTGATCTAGAACTTGACTTGAATCTTATTTGAGCCCATATTTTATGCATGTGCATTTATAAAAATGATGAAGGCATTCATTTTCATTTTAGCCAGATAAGCCAAAAAGCCTACCCTTTTTGTACATATATCATTTGTTTAGCCCTTTGAGCCTATATTCCCTCTAATTTGTCTACACCCACAGTCATTAAAATTAAAAAAAAAAGTACAAAAAAAATCCACCCTTTTGAATGTCTTGAGAGTTGAAGAGAATTGCATTATATCTATTTTGGATGGAAGAACATGCATAAAAGTAGGAATTGGGTCATTGTGAAAAATGTGGTAGGTTATCTCTTCAAAAAAAACAAACAAACAAACAAACAAAAGAAAAATAGAAGAAAAGAAAAAAAAATAGAGATGAAAAAAGGAAGGTGAAAAAAAAAGAAAAAAAAAAGGAAAAGAAAGAAAGAAAGATGACTCAGTTCAAGTTTGGTTTGGTTTCTTGCATCCCATATTCTCTATTTCATTCTCTTCATCTTTTAAGATATTTAACTTTGTTTTTCCAAACACTTACCCTTTCTTTCTTAACATTAGCCCCATTACAACCTAATAAAAGTCCTTTGGATTTATGTAAGCACTTGCTTTATTAGTGGTGGAGAACTTAGATTCTTGTCAAGCCTATGGAAAGAGTACTAGGTAGGGATGGATTTGAGTGTAAACAAAAACCTATACACTTTTGAGAGTGAAGAGTGACATACACATTATCCTTGGTGAGGGATTTTTAGCTTAGGTTCCCCTTTGTCAAGTAAATTGCCATGATGTTTGTTTCCTTGAATTATGAGAAGATCACTTGGACAAGAGAGGTGTTGAAATGCTTTTGTTTACTTCTTGCTTGTAATTGGAACATTCATTTTTGAAGGTTTAGTTTATTTTAGTTTTTGATTTTGTTTTTATTTATCCTCCCTTGGTCTTGATTTGTTTTGCTCAGGAGTGCAAATGATAAGTGTGGGGGACTTGATAAATCCTAATTTTCATATATTTTATCCCACCTTATTTCATTTATTTTGGGGATTATTTTAGGCTAATTTGGATATATTAGATAATATTTGGATTGTTAGCCAATTTTAGGAAATAATATAAATCTGAATTAATTATAAGATATTGAGTTTAAATTATTAATATTCTGATTGATATCTTATGATTAAATAATATCTCTTGATATATGATATATTGTGATTTTATAAGATCCTATGGTGCAGAATTTTTCAAGATAGCTAAAAGAGAATCCAATGGTGAAAGTTTAGAGGGCTACTTGAATTTTATTGGACTGAAGTTGGTACCTAACAAGCTCTCTTCCCCTTCCCTTTTAAATTAACCTAGCAGCTGCTAGGTTTTGGGAGTATCATGCCGCAAGAGCTGAAGAGCTGAAGACCCGCCACACGCCGAAAGATAAAGGATCATCGCAAGACAGACGCTGAAGGCTACAAGCATAGCAAGTCGCAGGAGGGAATTATTCATTCATCCATTAATACTTGCGAACCCCACCTCCAAATCTATTCTTCCATTCCATTCCTGCGTCTCAATTCCCAGCTGATCTTACGCACATTCCATCTCCAATTCCATTAATTGATCTAAACTCCAATTCACATACAACCACGGGTCCACGCCATTGAACACCATTAACTCACAATTCTTTACATGGCAACGATGATGTGTTTAATTATTGGAGGAGGAATGATTTTTATGGCAGCTTAAACTCTTTAGGAGGCAACTTGGGAAGAGCATGGAGGAGGCTAAAGCCTAGGGCTTACACATGAAGACCACAAGGGAGTGTTGTTCTTTTTATCTTTTTAATTCAAACTTGAGATTATTTAGTTTTAAGGGATTTTGAGTTGTATTAATTGAGAACAATCTAGTTTTATATTGTAAACTTATTTCCTTTGGATTAGACTGATAATTTGAAGTTTTGTGCTTATTGCTGGACTCTTGTTTGCAACCTTTGGATTGTCAATTAGATTAGTAATTGAGTTTTCGTTATTAATTTAATTGTTAATTTGGTTTATCATCTTAATTGTTTAATTGAGGTGATAAATTATCTGGTTGTTCAATTAGATAATTGTAGACAAGATTTCCAAGATTATTTTGTGTTTGATTTTTAACGGGTTTAATTAGCCACCGCTTATTCCATTATGAGTTTTCTAGTGAAATAGGTGTTATTGAGCTAGAGGGTTTCCCATGTTCAATTGGGTAATTAAATTCATTAATCTCCTTTTGGTCTAATTAATTGATTTAGGCTAAGAAAGTTAACTCCATGCAATTCTGAGTTGTCCCCTTCATGATCATAATTGAACTAGATCTTTATTATTTTATTTGCTTTTAATCAATCTTTTTATTAGGATTTTAATTATTCTCTCATAAGAAAAACCCCCAAAAATTGCATTCAAATGCATATAGTTTAGTTTCATTCTCGTATAGGTTTTAGAGTCAATTGCATTAGTACATTTAGTTAAGTTAATTGCATATAGGTAGTAGTGTTTTACATCTTAGTTTAGGTCCATTTATATTTCACTGCATCTTTTATCACCTGAAAGTTAGTCCTAAAAGAAAACTCATAGCTTACTCCTTGGGAGAATGACCTAGGTTGACCCTAGACTGCATAATTAATTAGGACCTAGTTTAATTGATCACTTTAACGACAAAAGTAGTTCGATCAACACTCATTAATTACCATTGTACTACATGGTAAAAGTCAAGCATGCATCAATTATGTGCCAGGTGTCTGGTCTAGAACGCGTCGTGTGTCACTTTCTTATGGTGCCACATTTATGGTCAAGAAGGTGATCACATCAACTCTTTCTCCCTTCTTTCTCTTGCCTTGTTAGCCCTTTCATGTGCCACACATCCTACCTACCACCTGTCATTTATTCACCTCTCATTTTACTTCAAAAAAACGTAGGGAGCACTTATACATCCAGGAAATGTTATGTGCATATTTATTTTAGCACATTTTTGCTCTACTAATTGTCTCATACCTTAGGGCATAGCTAAATGACATTTTTACCAACAAATTAACACTGTATAGTGTTTTTATGCCCCTATGCACTGTCAGTTTTTATTTCCATGGTCCTTGACCTCTTGATCAAAATACTCATGCAAACAGTAGTGCAAAATGTCTTAGAATATGTCAAGAGGGTAGTTAAAAATCCCCTAAACCAAATGACCAAAGTGCCCTTGCAAAATATCCTCTTAACTTGGCTTATTTTGCAAGTTTTGTTGACTTTTCCCTCTCCTCCTTACTTTGCACAAATTTGAAGCTTATTTAAGAAGCTTTTTAGTCATCATTTCATATTAATTGCATGCATATGTGTCCCTTCTAGCAATTGACCAAAATGCCCTCAAAATATCTCCTTTTACATAGCTTCTTTCACAAGCTTTTTGACTTTTGCACTTGTAATTATGAAGGGACACGTGTCATGCTTTTACTGGTCCAACACAAAAGTAGCTTTTCCCTTTGCCATGATGACAAGGCACATGTCATGATTTTATTAAACCAACACAAAAGTATATCATCATTAGTCATCGTGACCTGACTTTATTAAAGTTACTTTATCGGTGTCTACTCTAGATGCTACTCGGGTTTTACTCGGGATTGGGACACAAAATGCCAAGCCCTGACAAACGATGCCACATACTAGTATTTTCTAAAAAACGCAGGGCATACTTGACTGCCCTGAAAATGTCGTATTCTTACTTATATTGGCATAATTTCACTCAACTAAGTGTCCTATACCTTAGGACATAGTTTAGTGGTATCTTTTCTGATCAAATTTATGTCGTATAGGTCTTTTGTGCCCCTTTTCCATTGGCACATTAATTCCACAACTTATACACACTAAGATTATTGACTCGTAAAGCCAAGTTACTTAGTCCCAGAGAGGCTTCCTAACCCTTGGCATTCTTGGGACTCTTCCCAAACTAGGCTTAGTTGTTCGCCTACTTTAGACTTATTCTCAATTCTTATGGTCTAGAATTCGGGGTATTACATCCCTGACTAAGAGGAGGTTATTGATTAAAGATAAAAAATTCCCTACTCCACTATGTGAAAAATAATTAGCATAACTATTGTCTTCCCTTATAAGGATGGCTAAATACAATGTGTCAATCTCTACAAATAAGTAACCGAGCTTCATCCACAATATCTTTAAAGGGGAGTCTGATGTCATACCCAAAAGTAATTAGATTCAAAGCTTCTCAACAATCCGAGAAAAGTTGTATTTTCTTGTATCCTAAGGCCTAGCATAAATTAAGCTTATGTGTTATACCTATCATTTTTGCAATCGTTAATGGCACAATGTGAGCTTGCTACTAAAACCACAAATCCTTCTATCTTGTTGATCTCTAATGACTTCGCCACATCCACTCTGTCCATCCCTTAGCACTGGTTTATCAACTTCAAGCCTCACAAACCCTTCACCAACCTCTTGTACCTGAATTATTCCAGACCTGTAGAATTTACTTTATCTGAGCAAATCTTGATCTAAACTAGCCCCAAAGAAGCTTCCATTAGCATTACATGGTTCATTCATTTTCTCCTTTCCAAATAGTTTATTACAACTTGTTACCATCCCAATAGGTGTAACTAAATAAGGTCGCCCATGGAATCTTCTTGGTGTGCGCCATCCCTACCTCATGTTGGAGGTTCCATTTGACCCACTCTGCTCTCGGTAGGGATGAGAAAGTATTCCATTTTGCTAGTGAGATGACTGATTACCAATGCTCCTTGCCATTGTGATAGTCTCATAGAAGGTTCATCAAGTGCTCATCACCTAAACACCGAAAGGGCACCAAACCGTCACACTGATTCTACTTCTCTGTATGAGTTGAGTCGTATGCGCTCTACCATGAGAGAAGAGCCAAATAAATGACTTGATCTTCTCTGTGATAGTCCATCTCTATATGAACTTCCAAATGTTGTTGGCACGATGGTGTGTATCTACAAGAAGAAAATGATATGCATTTTTCACAATAAAAATACCATCGCTTGATGGTTTCCAATAAAGTTTGTCCTCAAACTCCACTCTCCTCATAGGGTAGGTGTGCACAAATAATTCGGTCAATAATGTGTGAAGACAGCCAAAGAAGCATCTTGTCTCTATCCCATTCTCTAGCTTGGTTCACATACTCTGACACTTTTTCAGCTTCATTAGCTCTGCTTGTTACCTCTTTAACTAAGTCAATCAACGGAGCATTCATTTCAAACCAGTTTTCAAACCAAAACATTATGTCAATCCATTCCTAATCTTCCTCCCTATACCATCTCTAAAAGTAGACCATACCTTACAAATACCCATTCAAGTAAGTGAAGCACCTTGTTTCTTTGTCACTTCGGGGAGCTCTTGATCCCCATATCTTTACTTGTTGCAAAGAACTTTGACCTATAAGGCTTCCTTATTATTTGACATGTGACATCACAACTTCATGATGAAGGCTTCATTTTCCTTAGCTAGATTCTTAAGCCCCAGGCTACCATCCAACCTATTCTTTATAATCTGATCTCAATAAATTAAATGAAGTTTTCTTCCATTCTCTTCTTCACCCCATAAAAAACTTATGATCTTTTGTTCAAGATCTTTAAACAATTCTTTTGAAAGAAGAATTGTTTGTATTTAATATGAGGGAAGTGTAGACAACACTGATTTGATTAACATAGTGCGCCCAACTAGACTCAAATACTTCTTCTTCCATCCTACTAGTCAATTTTAGTTTTCACAAGAAAATGAGTAAAAACCCCCCAATTGATACCCAAAATACCAGAGCCCATTTTTTGCAAAACGTTGCAACTACAGCCTGACCGCCTCTTTATATGAAAGGAAGCACCACACTCTAGGCCTCTAATGACAACACAATATGGGAAATCAGATTTCACTAAAGACATTAAGGCCTTCCCAGCTCCCATTAGTGAAGCAATAGAATGGTACTTTACGCACTCATCAATCCAAGCATATTGTTGAAAGAAGTAACTGAACTAATGATCAGGTCTAAAATAAATTTCCCTTCTCTACCCTTGACCTTTAATCATTCTTTAGTAAGTTGAGAGTTTAGAAAGACTACAATAAATAAAGTATTTAGTTATCTAAATTTTGAAATAATTGCCTCTGCAGAAAAATTCATTGCTAAGAAATTATCAAAAAAATAAATGTCATAAAAGTGAAATAGATTAATGTTTCCCTCAAAGAATTATAATAAAAACATCTTCCCCTTCTCTAGTGATAACCCATCAAGCAACCTTCTTTTATCTCTAACTTCAACCGATCAAATGATAAGTTTACTCTTGACAAGAGATTGTCGACCCCTTGCAAAATAACTAAGTTTAGTAAAAAGATTTGCAGTATAAGGAACCTAGATCGTTTCCCATGGAATTGTAGTAGGTTTAATGATAACAGAAGTAAAACAGTAAATGATTGGGGGGAGTTTTTCAATTTGCAATAAAACGAAATTAAAACAGAAACAACAATGGAAAACGAGATTAACTAGACTAGAATGACTAACCTAGAACCAGGGATTCTAGAACCTTCATCAAACGAAATTAGAACACTGAACTCGTGATCGATTTCTGGACAAACCAAAATCTCTGCGTTTCCTATAATTTCCCTCAACTGAACAATCATCCAGAATGTTTTTGAAACAACGGCGTGACATCGAACAATCGCGCAGTAATCACTTGAACCCAGTTTGAAATGTGTCATTGGGATTAATCAATCTGAGTTTTTAATTAAAAACCCAATCAGAATCCAGAATCGAATCCGATAAAAGAAGATAGAAACGAGTTTAGATGTTATCGATTAAGCGCGAATCCTCTGGACTATAGAATCCCTAATCCATGGGTTAATCAGAGAGGTTTAGCCAAGCATAGATGAGTAAAACAGTGAAGAACACGAAGAACATAAAGAACAGATGAAGAACATTTTAGAGAATTTTAAAAATCTATGTTTGATCTTCAAAAGTCTTAAAAACGAAAATTCAAATATGTTTTTAGCCATCATCTGACTTAACCTAAAATAGCAAAACAAAATGGGGCTCCAAGTCATAAAATATTCAGCCTTAAAGAAATAACCTAAAATAACAAATGGGCCTTTACAAAATTCGAGCCCAAATAAAAATCCAGAAAAATGTCTCTGACTTCGGGTCCAAGTTTGACCATCCTCTTGATCGAATTTGCCTTCCGAATCTTATAACACTTGTAGCTCTTTGAATCGTCTGAAATATGAGACAAAAATGAGGCTAATCCGATGTTTGCTTCAAAAGTTATGGTTAAAACAATGAAACATTGTAAATCTGGAATTTTTATCATGAAAATGAATTAAATCCAAATAAAAGCCTAAAGTCCAAATAAGCATTAAATCCCATTATTTATTAGCTAACAATCCTAAATTTATTACCCAAAAGATATAAAATAAGTGTCTAAAATATTCAATTACCAACTCCAAATTTGTGAAAAACAATTATAACTACGCAAAACTACTTAATGAAGAACAATGTTTCTCAATGTACGTATAGAGGCTTAAAGGGATATTCACTTAGAAATACTATGTCAAGGAAAAATATGCCACCTTCCTAAGGTGTTCCTACACAGAAAAAAAAAAAAAAGAAAAGTTCATCAAGATCGGCTACTCATGGCAATGCAAGTTGTAGTTAACCTATGCTAACATATCATTACAAAGCTTCGAATTTAACCAAAAAGAATGCAGGCCTTAAGTACGTTGACGAATGATGGCATAAAGTGATATGAAAGTTTTACTGGATTTTTAGATTCAACATAAAGTGATTGACAATAAATACACTTACTTGACTTGGGCAAGGACTAGATTAACTAAGTTTCCCCTAACTACCCTAACTGTTATTTCATCATATTATTTACAATAGAAATATAAGTAACTCAAACATTTGTATACTATTAAGAAAAGATCTCACCTCAAGCCCTAGGTTAAGTAACATTAATGTTCAGAGATTTCAATAGATCTCAATTTTAATCATAAAGAAAAGTTGGTCATATCACCATACTTCTTGAAACCTAACCATATCTAATATCAACTAATACGTCTACTCCTCAACCTACACTACATTGAAAGAAATGCCATAAATAATCAGACAATTTGTAATTAGCATGAAAGTCTCAATTGGGAAATGAAATAATAAGATTTTAATAAGCATCCTAGTATTTTTAATGGTATGAAGAACCTTCTTCTTTCATGGGGAATGTGAAGGTATGCAGGAATGTAGGATGACATGGACACAAAATTTTGTTGAAATAAAATAAATATTAACTAAAGATTCAATCTTTATCATACCAAATAAGAATGGAAAATAATCCATAAGAGAGTAAAAAGTAATTCAATGAGAAATATTGAACAATCCAATGGAAGTACCTGTTGGAGCATCTGCATTTTCCCCTATTTTGTCTGCCATTTAACTTCGTTAAATAACCATTGTGGTCTTTGTTGGTTTTGAAGTTAATTCAAGCTTTAATCACCTGAAATTTACACACAAATGAGATTAATAACATTAAGAAATAGTGTAAGTGAATTCATTATGCAATTAGATGTTTATCAGAAGCATTAAAAATTATTAAGACGGAGATTAAGAAAATTTGTGAACAATATCACTTGAGTGCATGAAATGTAACTCGATTTAACTTCTGTTGTTTGAAAATGTTTCAATGTGACTCAAGTGACCTTATGGATCACTTTCACATGTTTGCAAGTGATATCAGATCACTCGAGTGATTCTCAAGATCAGATGAGTAATCTTTTGTTTAAGATTACATCACTATTGGTTCCTCTATGAGTGCCTCGCTGAAACTTTGTAGGTTTACACTATCACTTGAGTGATCTTGAGCATATCACTTGAGTGCTCAAAACTATCACTCGAGTAATCTACTCCAACTCTTCGATCACTTTCCAATTCACTCACAAAATCCAACGATTAAACCATCGCTCAAGTGATCTACTTCTAACTTTCAAAATTTGTACGAGTCACTCGCAAAGTCCTGCGAGTAATACAGATCACTCAAGTGGAAAAACCACCACTCAAGTGATCTACTTCCAACTCTCATAACCTTTGTGAGTCACTTGAAAAATCTTTGCTAAATTACTTGAGTGCTTACCCAATTACTCAAGTGATCTTCTACAACTTTCAAATCATAGATAGTTTGGCACAGAGGTGAACTTCTAGTAGGCATAACCTTTCGAATATAACTCCAAATTTGGTAAATGACCTATCTCTAGAACTATCTTGAAGTCTTCTTTCCAATGCAAAAACCATCAACTCTATATTCATTATATTCTAAAACTTTCAATCACATTTATAACAGCTGGTCTAAGGCCGCATCTTTATATGACTATGAACTTCCAAAGTTCATATCTCTTCCTATTGTTCTTTTTTTTTACCATGTCTTAAAATGATTCTTGAGTCTACTTTCATATTCAACAAGTTTCACTATAATTAGATGTGTATTTTGTGAGATACATCCGAATTGATGAACTTGTTTTGAAATGACGGAGACTTCCGAATCTCATATCTCTATCATCTAAACTTCTTTAAACTTGATCTTGGTGTTTTTATGTAGCATTTGGAGTTTAATTTTATATGAAACAAGTTTCACCTTAATCTGATTTATTGTTTGAGAGATATGACCAATTTATTAAACCTTGTCCATGCTGAACGAAAACAGAGCCCAACAAAGTATACCAAAATAATGTAATCACTCAAGTGGCTCATGTGTAACTCAAGTGAATAATGCATCACTCGTAGAGCAGCTTGAAAATCACTCAATTACTATAGCTTTACAATGATGTTATTGTAGCTCAAAAATCACTATTCATGATGAAGCTTGAAATAACTTATTTTAACTCTGAATTGAGTCATTCAAACTTTCATTTTATTATTGAAACTTCCAATATCAAATCTAAGAACTTGAATATGATATTCCCATTATATTTTGCAAGTTATTCGTTCTTTAATTTCTTCTCTTCTTCTTTTTGATTATTCTCCAAAAACTTTTGATAGCTTCTCGCTTTCTAGACTAATATTTTCAACCTCTTTCTTCTTCTTCCTCTTGATCAATCCAACTCAATAACTTCTTTATTAATATTCTTCTTGATCACTCTCCATAATTCAACTTGATATCTTCTAATTCTTGAATCTACATTAAACATATGAGTTAGTCTATGTAGGAGATAAATATACTTTGCAAGCTTTTTGTTCTTAATATTTGGAATCTATATTTGACATCATCAATACTAATCATATCTAACACAAAAGGATTGGTAGACTATCTTTAGGACTTGACTTGCACAAATGTGATAATTGTAATAGACTTGTTAATTTGGTAGATAAATGATATAATAAGAAATGTTCCCTGTGGTATCATAGGCTAAGCTATGCCCCTTTTCATGTTTTGAAGTACCTCACTGATGTATGAAAGGACTTAGGTTCAATGTATGATATGAATGAGAATAAATGTGAAATTTGCATTCAAGCAAGGCATACTAAATTTCCTTTTCCTTACAACTCTTCTGAAAGTACAACATTTTTTTAGTTATTACATATGGATGTGTGGGGTTCATATAGGACTCCCAAACACAAAGTTTATCGATTATTCTTAACTATTGTTGGTAACTACTATAGGAATACATGGATTTTCCTATCAACCCACAAGTTTGAAATTGTTAAATTCATCAAAATATTTGTTGCCAGTGTTGAAAAACAATTTTCTACTAAGACAAAAGCTATAAGGTTTGATAATGGAACTGAGCTTACTAATCAAGTTATGTAGGATTTGTTATATTATAAAGGCATTATTCACTAGAAAACTTGCCCAAAGACACTGCAACATAAGAGGGTGGTGGAAAGAAAGCATAGGCACCTCCTAGAGGTTGCTAGAAGTGCAATGTTCTCTTCTCACACTCCTATTAGGTTTTGGGGAGAGGTGGTGAGGGCTACTACTTATTTAATTAACCTCACTCCTTCCAAACTCTAGGTAATATTACACCATGAGTTATTGCATGATAAAGCTCCTAATTTGTCTCATTTAAAAGATTTGGGTGTTTATGTTTTGCTGAAAATTTAAATTTTGGTGATAAGTTTGCAAATAAGGTATCTACTTGCATTTTATTAGGGTATCCATCCATTCAAAAATGTTACATTTTATATAACATCAATACTAAATTGTTAATTATTAGTAAACATGTCACATTTATGGAAAACAGGTTTTCTTTCAAGGACAAAGAGATGGGAGTTTCAAATAAAAGCCATGAGCTACCCTTAGATCTATTCCAAATGATGTATGATTCCCACCCACGTCATTTGGGTAACCTTCAACGTAACTTGGTAGTTATAAATGATGGTGAGCAAGCTGAAAACATTTTAAGGAAAATTGAAAATATATTAAATGAGTAACCTTCACATGAGCAATCTCAATTGAGAATTGTTCATAAAAAGGTGCCCTCCTTTATATATTAAAGATTATCATTGTGATTATTTTTTTTCCTCAAATAATATAGAAGAGTATCAATCTAACTTAGTGAATGAAAATGCCATATTCAACATTGTTTGTGTTAATGATCTTTCTTCTCAGTACTAACATTTTATTGCCTCTATTGACAAGTGAAAGTGGAAGAAATCACCAAGAGGGAGGTGAATTGGGGATTTTAAGAAAAAAAACTTTTCAAAATCTTAAAACAAATAACAAGAGAGTAATGGAAGAAAAGCTTGACACAAAGAATTTATACTGGTTCGGTCACAACTTGACCTACGTCTAGTCCCCAGATACCTCCTGGGTATTTCTAATATCTTAGAAAGCTTTAATTACAACAATGTAAATCACATGCAATCCCAATCACCTAAGACTTACCCCCCCTTACACTTTGTAATTAAACTACCCCAACTCACAGGTTCCACAACCTTGAGTTTTCTCACAACAAATGATCAGAAATGATTTTCACAATCAAACTCTCCTAAAGAGTAGATAATCATAAACACTGCAGTTCAAAAAATATTTTGCATAAAACAGAGCTTAAAGATCAAAGAAGCAATTAGATGTAATTATGTTGTGTGTATTGGTCTTCGTCTTTGTGAGTATTTATAGATTAATCAGTGAGACTAGCCGTTGCGTTTTCTTCTCCAATCCTCAGCTGTAATTCTGAAAAATAGCCGTTGCATATTTTCAGCCATCTATTCAATTCTTGGCTGGAATCTTGGATATAGATGTTGCAGATGTTTTCCAGTACTCTTGCCTTTTCGTAATTCGTTTTAGACCGTTGGAGAGTGCTTAGATTGATCAATAACAGTCAGAGCTGAACAAATGGGATTAGGGAGAAGTTTCAGCCTGGTTTTTAGTCCTGCAATAAATGCTCTTATCCCAGAGTTGATTTGATGCTCAAAACGTGTTAAAGTAATCTGAAACTCATGAACAAACACATTAAACACATATATAATGATTCGTAATTCTATTTGAGTGTAAGACAATGCTTAAGATTGAATCTGAGAGGTGAAAAATGCATCATTTAAATAACAGGGATCTGTTAGGCTCGAGTTTAAGACTGCTATACTCGAGTCTGTTCATCAACACTCAAGCATAATCTGGGTAGGCTCGAGTCTGGAGCCATTCACAACGTACTGAAGCTTAAGTTCAAATGCACAGGCTTGAGTCTAAATACTTAGGCTCGAGTCTGCTCGGGCTCTGTCACTTGAATAGCTCTTTGCCTGACTTAGGCTCGAGTCTGTTTCACTAAATCATTGTGCAAATGCTTTTCAAACTGAAACATGCTCGAGTTAATGAATATATGCTTGAGCCTATGATTGTGAAAAACTTTGGTTGCTCTCTGGAAGGGACAGGCTCGAGTTAAAATTCTTAGGCTCGAGTCTGTTCTTAAGGAAAAAAACGTTTTGAAGAGCTTTCTGTAAGATTTAGGCTTGAGTCAAAAACATTTATGCTCGAGTTTAACAGCTTAAGAAATTTGACATGCTCTCTATAAGACTCAGGCTCAAGTTTAACATGATAGGCTCGAGTCTGTCTTAGTTATAAAATGTGACTTTTGTCTCTGTCACGAGCAGACTCGAGTTTATTATGTTAGGGTCAAGTTTGCTCAGGGTGAAAACAGCAAAAAGGCTCTCTATCACGCACAGGCTCGAGTCTATTATGTTAGGCTCGAGTCTGCTTGAGTCCAAAACGTTTATTTTCCTTTCTGTTGAGCACAAACTTGAGTCTATTACATCCAAACTCGAGTTTAACATGTATTATCATAATTAAATCAATTTTAAGGATCTCTAAACATGTTCAAAACTTAGCAACAAGTTTACAATGTCTTGTTATCATCAAAACACATAGAGAACTAACAACAAGTTCGTAAAACCATAGAGTTATATAGATGTAGCCAAGGACACTCAATAGGTCAAGGCTATAGAGAATGAAATAGAGGCCTTAAAAATGAGTAAGACTAGGAGAATAGTTTCCCTACCTAAGGGTAAAAGGCCTATAGGTTGTAAATGGGTATTTAAAGCAAAATATAAGGTTGATGGGACTTTGGATAAATTTAAAGCTCGATTGGTTGTTAAGTGATATAGTAAAAAAGAAGGGAAATATTTTCATGAAATATTTTCTCATGTTGTGAAAATAGTAACTATTCATATTATTCCTTCTCTTATTGCCATTCATAACTGGTCATTATGGCAAATGGATGTGGATAACAGTTTTTTGCAGGGAGACCTCTACGAGGAGGTATATATGACATTGCCACCAAGTTATCAATGAAAAGGGGAGCATAGTTAAGTGTGTGCAAGTTGAATAAGTCTTTTTATGGCCTCCAATAGGCCTTGAGCTAATGGAATGAGAAATTGACTCATTCCTTGATAACAGTTGGATTTTCCCAAAGTAAACACTATTATGCCTTATTTCAGAATAGAACATATTCTGATATTGTATTTATTTTAGCTTGTGTGATTGATTCATCGATAGTTGGAAACAATATTCATGTTATTGATAAAGTAAAAAGGAATTTGCATAATGAATTTAGAATTAAGGATCTAGGAATTTTAAAGTATTTTCTGGGTCTTGAAGTTTTAAGGTCTACTCAAGGCATATTTCTTAACTAAAGAAAATATGCAACTGAGCTAATTGATCACACATTAATTAATGATTCAAATACTTCTGACACTCCTTATGAGCAACATCTCAAGCTCACAGGAAAGGAGATAAAAGAAGATCAATTCAATGGAAAGAAGACTAAAGATGATCGCTTCCTCTGAGACCCAGGGCCTTATAGAAGGCTAATTGGTAAATTATTATATTTAACATTGACTAGACCTAATATTACTTTCAATATGCAGGTGCTAAGTTAATTTATGCAGTTTCCAAAGGATTCCCATATGGCTACAGCATTAAGGCTAGTTACATAATTAAAGAACTTTTCGAGACATAGCAATTTTCTATCGACATCAAGTTTCATGACCATGGAGTGCTATTGTGACTCAAATCGACTGCCCTAATGTAATACCCACCCTCGGGTGCCTAAATTTTTTACCTTAATCTTACGCAGTAGTGTGGCAAGAACCAGAAATAATAATTATACTGATACAGCGGAAATTAAATTTGATTACATAACAGGGGCAATCTCGAGCTTTATACCCCTTTCTAACACTTAATCATTCATCTACGACAGTGATAATTTAATACACTTTACATCATTGTCATCCATTGGTTCTTCTGCTGTCCTTCTGCTCGGTCGACTTCAAGCAATGCTCCCTCCTTGAATCTTGTGCAACACTCCTCTCATGTGCTCACCTGTCTATTGGTTAGTAAGGGAGGGTGAGATTCTAAGGAATCCTAGTAGTAGACAATACCAAATAATGCATGCAAGATAAATACTAATGTATGATATGCTTACCTTGCACAAGCTCATAACATAATGAAATTCTGCATGCTCAATGCTGTATGTATCATACTTATGGCCATAGCATATTCATAAACAGAGCTTCAATCATTCAAATATGTTAAACATAACAAGCAAGCATAGTAATCATACATATACACATAAGCAATAATATCAAATACATGCAAGTAAGGTAAGCCCATTTTGAGATACCGGCTTTTTGGTAAAGCTGGGAGATTCTTTGATTTGTTGGAAATCAAAAAAGCAAAACACAGTATCTCAGTCCTCAACGGAGGCCAAATATAAGGTCATAGGAATGGTTTTTTTTTAGTTGGTTTGATGAAAGAGTTGTATGCATATGATATTGAGCCAACACACATTTCTTGTGACAATAAGGCTATACAATTCATATCACAACAAACCTAGTTTTTCACGAGAACATAAACATATTAAGGTGGATTGTCACTTTGTGCGTGAGAAACTGTTAAAGAAATTTATTACTTTTGGATATTTGAGGCTTTAGCAATTAGCAAATATACTAACAAAAGGCCTTGGAGGTTCTCAGTATCAATACGTTTTGAGCAAGTTAGGAATGTGTGATTACACGGTTCCTAACTTGAGGGGAAGTGTTGTGATGAATTGTATTAGTTAGACACAAGCATTATTAAATTGTTTAGTCTTTGGTATTTTTAGGTCTCCATTATATTGGACCTATTTGACCTATTGTACAGTTAGTTTTTTTATCAATAATATTTCTATATTATTCAGTGGTATAGGCTCCTATGTTAACACTTGCTTTTCAAGTAGATTCGATGTATGTCACTATTACTACCCCCAAAAGAAGTTTATACACCTTAAGTCAATGAGGTTGCAAACATGAGAATGTAGCTGCTTATCATATTGATATCGAAGGCTAAAGTAGCTTTATCGAGAAATATAAAACAAGATGGAATGGATTCATTCAATCTTGGATTTGCTTTGAATGTAACTCTCTCCAGTCTCTCATTTAGGGGGGGGAACAGCCCCATAAATCTCATCTTGGACTACAATGCTTTAGGGCATTTTTACTGTGGATCAAGAATTGCTCCATATATTAGTAATCTAATTGAAAAACTGTAAGGGGTTTTTGCTTCAAGAAGAATTAAATATATCCCTCTAAACCTTGTGTCTTTACATCTATTGGTCCACAATGTCAATCCATCTGGCTATGTCATCAACCTTATGTTCTCATTCATCTTGGGAAATAAAGTCAAATGAGATCTTATTTTATTGGGCAAAAAATTCAAATGACTTTCACAACTATTTATTTAAAGGCAAGTTCCAATGAGTATTTTCTATTTCCCATGTGTTATTTTGGACATCCCATTTAAAACTAATGTGATGAAAAAAACGGATTGGATGATTTCTTCGGTCATAGAAGTCATTGCCATGTACTTGACTTATGGCATTTCTTATGTTTGGTTCAACATTTCTAACTCTAATTATACAGTAGAAAGGTCATCATCAGGTCACAGTTGAAAAACTCAATTTTATGAAAACAAACAAACATGTAAAATTCATTTTTGATATTTGAAATGTCAAAATCAAAAGTTATTTCAACTGAAATGCCATCTTCACAAGTGATTTCCTTCATTCAAGTAGGATGCACTATAAATAATTGGTCTATTTGTGTTAAAGTCATTACAAATTTTTGGGACATTCCACCTACCAAAATGCATCGTCAAATAATGTACAATGATGTGCTTGCTGATTCTAAGGTACTAAGTTCTTTTCGTCAATAAAATCTTTATTTAATGTACATCACGCTTCATATCATATTATTTAGTTGTTATTTCTTATGGTTTTTTCCCATGTAGGGTTATTTTGCATTGGCTGCAATGCGTCATCGGGACATGATACGTCGGCTTTGTGGTGTCATAGTTCCTTGTTTCTACTTTATTCTAAAGAGATTTTTAGTGGAACATGGTCCTAATATCATTAATCCTAATTTGAAGATAGATATGGAACCTTTTAGTCAAGTAGAGTTCATTACTGACATAATTAATACACCAACCACGATTTTTCATAAGCTACTTCCTTTGGTTGTGACAACAATATGTGAATCAACCTTTATAAGTAATATAGTTTTTGTTTTTTAGATTCCTTATTATTATACTATGTATCATAAATTTCATTTTTTTTCATTAGTCTTCTTTCTCATGCAGATGTAGTTGGACTTGTAACTTCAGTTTATGGCCACCCTAACATTATTGTTTGATGGAGAGTCAGTGTATTAGTGCAACTTTAAGATTATAGAGAGGTATGTGTTTGGGACTATCCTAAATATATGGTTATATGTTCATCCATTTTTTTGCTAATTAGTTTGTTATATTATGTTAGTGGGAATCCATTTCATTGATGTTTTAGAGGGACACTTGCATTTTAGGCACCAATAAGCTACTCGAGGGTCTTGGACAAGGATGACATTGTTGTGGCACTACTTTGGGTCAAGATGAAGAGAATGAGTGGTTTGTTAACATTTTGTTTTTCTTACCATTGTTTATTGAATATTTATATCTAAGATATTTTTATATATTTTGTCAATGGCGATATACTTTTTTCCAGCCATTGTGATTTATCTAAGGCTATCTTCAACTACAATCATCATGCAGTTGTTGATTTCCGGGTTAGACTTAACCTTATGTGTGCTGGAGAGCTTGGTGATGGCCCTGCTTCTCCGTCAACTAAGCATTAATAGTTCAAAATTTCAGTTTGCAGTAAGAAGGACAGTTTGTGATGTCTTCTTACCATTTTGGCTTCAATCTTCTAATGTTTTAATGACAATATGTAATCACCTACATAACAACTTTGTCATGTGTGTGAATATTAGGGGTGTTTGGCTGAGACACAAAGGCGGAAGCGTTCATCAATTGTGATTAATTCATTCTCTTTCACGCATAGACCTCTTTTATTCTCACGTTCAATTCACAGCCCACCTCAATTTCCATTAATTCATCTCTTTGCCTTGGATTCAATTCATGGACCGCACACACAACTTTTATCATCAACCCATAACCACACACCATCTCATCTATCAACTTGTTCTCATGGCCATGGGTTGCGTGATGCATTTTGAGGAGGGAAATTCCATGGAAGCTTAAGCCATTTGGGAGGCAACTTGGGAAGAGCATAGAGGAAGTTAAGACCTAGGACTTACACTTGAAGATCACAAAGGAGTGTTTTTCCTTTTATTGATTTAGTTCAATGTTAGTTCTCTATGGGTTTTGATGATAACAATCAATTATGAAACCAAGGTTGAAGAGTTGTCTCAAGAAAGAAAAACTTGCTAAAAGAGGCAATACTCGAGTTTCAGTGACAAAACTCGAGTATTGGACTTCAAAGAAAAGCTCAATGCACTTGACTAAGAACAATACCGCAGTACTCAAATGAATACTCGAGTATTGGAACCAACAGAGAGCATCGCAAGTTTTCCATCAAGGAAAACTTGAGTATTGATATGCATACTCGAGTTTCTGTCCTATATGATTCTTCAATAATTTTCAAAAGAGACAGAAACTTTGGTTTGGAAAACTACAGTTTTGAAAACTAAGGTTTGGAATTTGAAAAGGCAGTTTTCCAACTTGGCTCCAGATTTTCAAATATTTTATTCTCAAGAGAAAACTCGAGTATTACATTGGAATACTCAAGTATTGGGCCAAGCAAAGGTGTTCTTAAATTGAATCACTTATAAACCTTAGTATTGAAAACCTCAGTTTTGGAAACCATAGTTTAGCATGTACACAACTAATTTCAGAGTTTTAAAACTAAGGAGAAAACTCGAGTTTGAAGATTGAAACTTGAGTATTGAGCCGTATAGAGAGCTATCAAGGTTTCTAAGACTTCAATACTCTAGTATAGAAAGGAAACTCCAGTTTTGATGTTTTGGACAATTATTCATCAAGAGTCCAAAACTCGAGTATTGGTAGAATACTCGAGTATTGGCTTAAGTTCATCAGGAACACCAAAGCTAAAATCGTGAGTCTCATCTCTGGAAGGAGAATACTCGAGTACAGACTCAGAAACTCGAGTATAGGTTTAAGTGCATAGTGACAACCTCGAGTATTAGAGCACAAACTTGAGTATTGGTCACGTCTTTTAATAATTCAAATTTGTGAAATGATTTAAATGATTTATATTCTTAATTATCATCATTACCAGATATCTTTAATGTGTTTGCTAGTGTATTTCAGCCCAATTACAAATGATACAAGAAGATTAAAAGAGCTGTTAACACATAAAGCATAGTCTTGTCAGAAGCATTAAATGCAGACCACCAAACTTGCTGCAAACACAACTACCAAGCATTACACCATGGAAAAAGGATAAAGAGACTTTCATTTAATTAAGGACTGACAATCCTAACGGATATAAACGACTAGAAGTCACTCTCTATCCTACAACTCAAGAAACAAGCACAAGTGTAGAGAGAGAGAAAGGACCAAACTGCTTCCAATAGATAAGAAACTTCTCCAACGGTCAAATGAATGTCAACAACGGCTATTAATGTCTCTCTAAGTATAAATAGAGTTGCATTCAAGTCTCTACCAGAACATTGAGCTGAAAAATGAAAGAACATTAAATTTGTTCATTTATTAGTGTGCTACCTATACAGAGTGTCGGTTGACACTATTGAGCTTCAGTGATTAGCTTATCTGCTCTTCAAGAGAGTATTTTATTTGTATTATCATTGATTGTAAGTTATCTCAAGTTGGAGGACTTGGAGATTTGGGAAGTTATTGATTACAACTTGTAAGGGGGAGCAAGTTCTAGTGAGAGAATTGCTTCAAAGTTACAAAGTGTGTAATCAAGTGATTTAGTGAAAAGCTCAGGGTGCCTGAGGACTGGACGTAGGCCAAGGAGTTGGGCCGAACTAGTATAAACTGTTGTGCATCTCTATTTTTCCCTACTTACTCACTGATTTAATTCGATCAATCACCATAGGTGGTGTATTTGTGAAAATTTTTCAAAATCTCCAATTCACCCCCCTCTTGGTGATTTAGCTCCACTTTCATTCAAGACTTGGGATTATTTAGTTTTAGATAATTTTGAGTTGTTTTATTGAGAACAATCTAGTTTTATATTGTAAACATATTATTTAATTTGGATTAAATTGATAATTTGGATTTAAATTGTGCTCAAGATAATTATTGGGATTTTTGTTTGCAAACCATTTGATTGTCAATTATATTATTAATTGAGTTTTCATTATTAATATAATTGTCAATTTAGGTTTATCCTCTTGATTATTTAATTAAGTTGGTTAATTGTCTAGTGGTTTAATTAGGCAATTGTAAATAAGATTTCTAAATTATTTTGGGAATTAAAGGTGGTTGGTTTTTAATGAGTTTAACTAACTACCACTTATTTCATTATGAGTTTTCTAATGGAATATGTGTTATTGAGCTTGAGGGTTTCCCAAGTTTAAATTAAGTAATTGAATTCATTAATTTCAATCTCTCATTAACCTCCCTTTGGTCTAATTAATTAAATTGGGCTAAGAAAGTTAACTCCATGTGAATCCTAAGTTGTCCCCTTCATCATCATAACTAAACTCGATCTTTATTATTTTACTTGCTTTTGATCAATCTTTTTATTAGGATTTTAATTCTTCTCTCATAAGAAAAAACACCCCAAAAATTGCATTCAAATTCATATAGATTAGTCTCATTTTCATATAGGTTTTAGAGTCAATTGCATTAGTACATTTAGTTAGTTAGTTGCATATAAATAGATGTGCTTTGCATTCTAGTTTAGGTCCATTTACTTACCATTGCATCTTTTGTCACTTAAAAGTTAATCCTAAAAAAAAAAAACCCATAGCTTGCTCCTTGGGAGAATAACCTAGGTTGACCCTAAATTGCATAATTAATTAGGACCTAGTTTAACTGATTGCTTTAACGACAAAAGCAACTCATCAATTTTGGCGCTGTTACCAGGAAGCAATGGTTAGACTTTAGGTTTGACTTCTTGGTGATTTGCTAGGTGTAACATCCTTGATTTTAGGAACTTAGAAAGTTAGTTATAGATCAAGAGGTAAGAGAAAATAATAATAAAATAAAAATTATAAAAAATGATTAATTTATAATGGTCAAGAATATGGTTGAGAATAATAAGGAAAAGAAGATATGTAACGGGAAAATCTTGAAGAAAGAATCTGATCTTTATCTAAATAGAAGGGAATAAATAAGATAGAAAATAATTTTATATTATTATTCTTTTAAATAATAATATTTTAAAAAGAGAACTAACCCTAACCCTACTCCTATAAAATTCCCTTTGCTTTCCATACCTCTCATACTTTTCACGCCGTATCATAGTCTGCCTCAGACTCAGGTGATTCTTTTTCTCTTCCTCTCTTTGTTTTCTCTCATACGGTATTATCCTTCTTCCAATATTGTCAAACAATTTCACTGTTCACCCTGAAAGTGGAAGAAATCACCAAGAGGGGGGTGAATTGGGGATTTTAAAAATTCTTTTCAACTCTTAAAAATGAAGCTTAAGAAATGGATAATAAAAGAGTAGAAAAAGAAAAGCTTAGACACACAATATTTATACTGGTTCGGTCTCAACCCTGACCTACGTCCAGTCCCCAGATACCTTCTGGGTATTTCCACTAATTCAACAGATTTTCAATTACAACAATAAAGACCAGACACAATCCTAATCACCTAGGACTTGCTCCCCCTTACACTTTGTGATTGAACAACCCAACTCACAGGTTCCACAACCTTGAGTTCTCACAAACAAATGCTTTCAACAATTTACAAACTGTCAAAAGAGTAGATAAGGATAAACACTGAAGAACATGTTGAAAATAACAATACAGACTCAAATTTCAAAGTATAATCAAGATAGCTTCGTTGTGTGTGTTTTGCTTTGAGTTTTCATAGACTCTTATAGACTGAATGGATAAGCTAGCCGTTGCAATTCTTTCTCTAATGTTCAGCTGCAATTCTGGAAAAATGGCAGTAGCATATTTTGCTCTGTTCTTTGAATTCTTAGCTGGAATCTTGGAATTTAGTTGTTGCAGAACGTCTTCCAGATTTTTAGCCATTCCATGATCTTAATTCGACCGTTTGAAGTGATCTTAATGTGTTGCAACGGTCTGAACTGAACATCTGGGATAAGGGAGAAGAATCAGCCCTGTTCTTGGTTCTTCATCTAATGCACTTATTCTGGATCTTGATCTCACCTTGATCTTGGCTAAACCTTATCTGAAAAACACTCAAAACTTCATCAAGGACATTAGAAACAATAATATCATATCATGAAATAATTTCAGGAAGACCCATTAAGATTTCGCAGATCAACATCATTTGATTTTTCAAAATCCCCGATGCAAACTCGAGTTTGTTCTTCCAGACTCGAGTTTGGGGTTCATCCAGAAAGCATGTCCATTGATTAGAGGTCTAAACTTACAGTCTGTAAAAGCTAACTCGAGTTTGGCTTTTACAGAGAGAACTATCGGGCTTTGGACTTGGCATGGAATTTTGGTCCTGCTCCTAGACTCGAGTCAATTAGTGACTGACTCGAGTTTGGGTCTATGTTTGAAGAACAAGCCTAAGTTCGTGATTTTCCAGACTGGAGTTTTGGAAAGATAGTAGAAATTCGAGTGTTTCTCTATTTGTCCTAAACTCGAGTTTACAATTACAGACTCGAGTTTATGTTTGAGCTGAAAGTATTCAAATCTTTCTGTTTGGTCTAGACTGGAGTTTGTAACTCTAGACTGGAGTTTATAACTTGGCCTGGAACTCGAGTGTCTTTCTGTTTGGTCTAGACTGGAGTTTAGGAATCCAGACTCGAGTTTGGCTTGCTTGGAATTCTGAGTGCTCTCTGTATCTTCCAGACTTCAGGTTTGGTTTTGCAAACTGGAGTTTGGCTTGTTGTGAAAATTTCTGATTGCTTTCTGTAACTCTTCAGACTCGAGTTAGTCCAAGCAGACTCGAGTTTGGCTTTCTTCGTAGAAGTAAACAGCTTTCTGTCAACCCTCAAACTCGAGTTTACATACCCAAACTCAAGTTTGCCTTTGACAGTGAGATTTTCATATTGCCAAAAACAAACTCCATATCAAGTTTACAATTGCTAGTTATCATCAAAACACATTGAGAACTAACACACCCTCTCTTCGGAATGCGTGCAAGTATTAATTCATCTATTCATATATATGGCATATTGCTTTCCACGTCCAGCAACTGATCTTCGGTATGCGTATATGTGTGGATTGATTAATTCATCTATTATATATATAGTGTACTGAATTCACCACGTTTTCGTCATCTGTGTAGGGATAAATTCATAGGTTATGATTATTGTTATTTCATTCATTAGGGACTTTTTCCATTTTTCCATTCAACAATGATCCCACTTTTTCCTGTGCATTTGTCATTTTCATTCTTTTGTGTATGTGTGAGTATATTTTTGCACTAATAGCCAAACAAAAAAGAAAAGAAAAGAAAAGAAAAACCTATCCTCACCTTGATCCAAGTGGGAGAAATTTTTCCTGGACATTTCCTCTGTAATCTCATTCCTGTACATGGCGCAATTGCTTCATACATACATACATACATACATACATACATATATATATATATATATATATATATATATATATATATATAATAATTAATCTAGATCTGAAAGTAAATCGGTTGTAACTAATAAAAATGTATTTAGACTATATAAATTTTTAAATGGGTAGATTTATGTTTTAGAGTAGTATGAGAGAAATTTTAGCGTAGTTTGGAGAAATATATTAATAGGTGTTTATATATGTATTTTGTAGACTCTCATTAAGAGTTTTGGAGTAGCTTTTATGTGATTACTTGTCAGCTACGGAATAACTCTGAATATTCTCCCATATACTTGTGAATTGTATGTGATTGTGTGTAAATATTTTTATAAAATAAATGGATTGATATATATGTGTATGTGTATGTATCATAAATTATAATAATTGTATATATAAAATGACTAATTAAATAATTATTATTTTATTCTTCCTTCGCATGTATAATTATGATTATATTTTTCATAAGTGAGCATGATTTATTGTTATTGGACATATTTGGCATGGTGGCTATATTTGTATTGGGGTGGTGTAAGGAGGAAATTGTATGAGCTCTTATTATGTGGTGTGTCATCACTCGGTGCACAGTGGATGACACTTGTCAAAGCCCCTTCTTCCATGTCTTCCTTTGGCCGGGATTGCATTGGAGCTGTGGGACAGGTGACACCTCCTTAGTTGTGTGTTTTTAAGGAGGGGAGCTATAGTCCATATTTAAGCTCTATACTCTTGGCCAGGTATATCTTAGGTTTTGGTGAGCTTGAGACAATCCAGTCAAATGGATGGGTTTCTGTTGGACTATGTGTTAGCTTATGGCTCCAGTCAGCGGTATAAGGATGGACGGTGCTATAAGGGAGTTTGTATATTGCATATTGTATGATTGTATAGTTCACATAGACATAATGATAATTAATGATGTTTGCATTTATGGGATATACAAATATATATGTAGTCAGTTCCTGCTTTGTCATATATGATTTGCTTGTGTATGGTAGAAATTTTCAGTAGTTATTGAGATGTCAAATCTCACCCTATATTAACAAATTTTTCAGGTGATTGTTCTAGTAGGGAACAAGGGAAGACACCTATAGAGTGAGCCTCAAAGGATCGTTTGTGCTCCTAGAGCTTATGTTATGCTGGTTTTAATTGCCAAGAACTTAGGACCTTTGCATTTCATTTTATTTAATTAAAAATTTTATGATTTAATTTAATACTTGTGTGGGATTTTGTTGAACAAATTTTGGTATTTTTGTTTGTATGGATGTTGAGCAATCTTATTGGTAAAACTTTCATGTACTCTGATTAAGTATTTTGATGATAAATTTAAGGTGTTACACTAGGTAGTTGTTTACTGGATCCAATCCGCTCTTAAAAATTTAAACTTGATCCCTCCTATGATGGCTTGAAAATTGATGAGTTGCTTTTGTCATTAAAGTGATCAATTAAACTAGATCCTAATTAATTATGCAGTTTAGGGTCAACCTAGGTCATTCTCCCAAGGAGCAAGCTGTTGGTTTTCTTTAAGACTAACTTTCAGGTGATAAAAGATGTAATGGAATGTAAATTGACCTAAATTAGAATACAAAACACTACTACCTATATACAATTAACTAACTAAATGTACTAATGCAATTGATTCTAAAACCTATATGAAAATGAGACTAATATATATATGAATTTGAATGCAATTTTTGAGGGGTTTTTCTTATGAGAGAATAATTAAAATCCTAATAAAAAGATTGATTAAAAGCAAGTAAAATAATAAAGATCTAGTTCAGTTATGATAATGAAGGAGACAACTTAGGATTCACATGGAGTTAACTTTCTTAGCCTAAATTAATTGATTAGACCAAAGGGAAGTTAATGAGAGATTGAAATTAATGAGTTCAATTACCTAATTCAAACCTGGGAAACCCTCAAGCTCAATAATACATATTACACTAGAAAACTCATAATGAAATAAGTTATGGCTAGTTAAACTCATTAAAAACCAATAACATTTAATTTCCAAAATAATCTTAGAAATATTGTTTACAATTGCCTAATTAAACAACTAGACAATTAACCAACTTAATTAAATAATCAAGAGGATAAACCTAAATTGACAATTATATTAATAATGAAAACTCAATTAATAATATAATTGACAATCAAATGGTTTGTAAACAAAAATCCCAATAATTATCTTGAGCACAATTTAAATCCAAATTATCAATTCAATCCAAATTAAATAATATGTTTACAATCTAAAACTAGATTATTCTCAAGAAAACAACTTAAAATTATCTAAAACTAAATAATCTCAAGTCTTAAATTAAATCAATAAAAGGAAAGACACTCCCTTGATCTTCAAGCTCTAGGCTCTAGCTTCCTTCATACTCTTCCCAAGTTGCCTCCCAAAAGAATTTAAGCTTCCATGGGATTCTCCTCTAGTTTGAAACAGCAACTAACGCCCATGATCCAGTAGATGCAGAGGTAGTAATGTATGGATAATTTATAGAATTTAAATGATGAATTAATATATAATCCTTCAATCTCCCCCCTCTTGCGTCTTCGATCTGTCGTGGCATGCGTTGTGTCTCAATCCTTCGGCGTGCCTCTCAATTCTTGCGGGCCCCAGCGCTAACAAAGAGAGCATAAACCTCTTGTAGTGGCTAGCTAGGTTAATTAAAAGAGTGGAAGAGAAAATTTGAATACCAACTTGAGCCCATTAAAATTACGAAGCCCAATAAATTCCACCATTAGATCTCCTTTTAGCTTCTAAAATCAATTCTGCATCGTAGGATATTCTAACATGTTTTCCCTGTCCTACAAGAATTAAATAAACTCGTGATCTATCATATATTTAGAAATATTATTCAATCAAAAAATATTAATCAAAATATTAATAATTTAAACCTAATAATCTCATAATTAATTCTGATTTATATTATTTCCTGAAATTGGCTAACAATCCAAATATTGTTTAATAATTCCAAATTAGCTTAAAATAGTTCCCAAAATAAATGAATAAGGCGGGATAAAATATATGAAAATTAAGATTTATCAGTAAATAATATATATGAATGTTTCAAAGTTAATTTTTATTGTTAAATTTATTAAAATTCCTTTTTTTTTAATATTATCACATTCAATTAGAGTAGTCTTCCTATAAAAAAATTTAGGTTTGTTTATGACATTCAATTTACCGGTTATGTTGTTTTCTTTTCCTATTCATCGTTCAATTACGAACTTCAAGTTTATTTATAAATTGTTCATCTTCCATTACCGATTATTTGAAATCTATCTTTAATACACCAAACGTTCTTTGTGCAACTATTTATTGTAAACTGTAGTATATATCAATAAAATAATTACAAAAAAAAAAAAAAAAAACTCGCCTTCTGGACACAGATGCTTTTCCACCACTTGTCCAACCAATTAATGCATTTTTGCTAACCTTCAATATGGCTTAAGTACATATTAACTTCTTCTCTCCATGTGTAAATTCATCTGAAACTGAATTGTTACTAAAACAAATTCGTCTATGTCGATTAATATGGATACCAGCTGCATAGTTTAAGTCAAGGATTCATAGACTTGATCTTAAGGGTAAGAGTTTACCATATTATTCACATATATGTTGAATGTTGTTGCATCAGCCACCAGTGGCTATACTTGAACTTGAGTCTGTTGATCTTATGATTTCTTACAACATGGTGAGGGTTTCAACCATTTTAGTTGCCATATGTATTCATTTTCTAATAGGGCTATTTTGATGTTTTCATGGTTTAAACATTGTTCATCAGAAAGATACACGTATGATGGTGAGAACAATGCCTGTTAAGTTAATAGACATGCATTGATGGAAGTTAACTGGAGGTGGCTATTTTGAGATTTCAAAGTTTGCTGTGCAAGAGGATGGTGAAGGTATACATGAGCATCTTCATGTTGTTCTAACATAACATTCATAAGTTGTTGTAGTTTTGAACAATGAAATTCCAAAATGATGTTTTAACCTTAATATTGTGGACATCAGCAACTAACTGGTGGGGTGTACCATCATTTTTCATATCTTCACATATTGGCATGTCATATGGTATTACTTTAATATCTTTCACCACGTTTCAGATGTATGTGGCATTCTTCATTCGTTCTATCGGTCTTCCAATTACAAGTGTAGGGGGATTTATTCTATGACATTGATTTTGGAGTTGAAAGATAAACGGTATGCACTTTCATCATATTTAATATTCTTAGATCAAACTCTTTATCCTACATTTTCATATTTTTGTAACTGACTGAATATTTCAAGTACAGGTGTATTCTTAGATCAAACTTTATATTCTGCACGATGATGCTGTTGCAAGTACAAGTTCTGTTGGAAAAATTAACCAATGGTGTTATTCCCTTTGTTGTTGTGCAGTATGTGAAATTTAGTCGAAGTATTGAAAGAGGTTTCTTTGTTAATTTTTTTTAAAAAAAATTCATACATTTTCCAGTT
Source organism: Acacia confusa (assembly GCA_037074495.1). Lineage (NCBI taxonomy): Eukaryota > Viridiplantae > Streptophyta > Magnoliopsida > Fabales > Fabaceae > Acacia > Acacia confusa. The sequence goes on along the minus strand of CM073509.1, from coordinate 30,034,477 downwards.
ATAACATGCAATGCATTTATGGATTTGTTGTACTTTGCAAGTGTTGAGTTAGCCACCATTTTGGGTGAGACTCATGTTTATGTTGATCATGATTTTCTAGAGGTTTCTGAAGCGAAGCTTAAAGTCTTTAGGGATTGACATTTTTTTTGTTAAGATTTTTAATTATGTTTACATTACGCCAGTGTTTTTGGATTAATTGTTTAATGCACCATAGTTTAATTTAATATTAGTTGAACCGTTTAGTCTTCTCTTCTTTTGAGTGTATATTATTTTCAGCAAACTATCAATGAAAATATTTTTGGAACAATCAAAACATGTCAAGATTTATTGTATTTCAAATATTAAATGTTGAGCAGAATATTCTACATCAAACTACACAAATTAATACAAATTGTGAAGGATGAAAAGATTTTTAGAACAATCAAAACATGTCAGTTATTTATTGTATTTCACATATAACTTTTCGCAAGGATTTCTATTAATATTCGATTAGTGAAGGTTTTGACGTTATGATCTAATAATTCATGATAATTTTACGTTACTTACCTAATTAAATGATTTATCAATTTGACATTATGATTATGAATCCTGGGATTATGCTGCATAAATCCAGGAATTATCATGATTTATTGGGAGAAACAGACATCAAGTTGTGCTATTTTTATGGAAAAAAATAAAAATAATTAATAATGTTTTATCCACAGATTATGGATGCCATTATTTTATTTTATTAAAAATGAAGCTGCACAAAATGACTATATATGAAACAGCCGAAATGTTCAGAAGATCGCATCTCTCATTTTTTATTTACAACATCAATGTATAATTAGATTATTACACATGAGTTACTACATGGTGTATAACTTAAATAATCAATATCATTTATCTTCACAAAACGACATAATATAATAATTTCAAACAGTTTATCATGATTTCGTTATATTTTTTTCTTTGGTTTGAGTTAATGGTTACATCAATTATTTATTTTCATAAAACAAAAAACATCATCTTATACATGCAGAAGTCTACACGGTTGAGTTTCAAAAAAGAGGGTTATCACATGCACTTATTGTATTGTGGTTGTCTGAAGCAAATAAGATGCATACACCATATGATGTTGACAAGATAATATCTGCAAAGATCCAAATAAAGATATTGACCCAGAATTATATGAATTAGTTGGAAGTTACATGATATATTGTCTATGCGATAGATCGTCAAGAAGTGCACCTTGCATGAAAGATGGAAGATGTTCCAAGTTTTCCCCTAAAAGATATAATAAGCGTACAATGTTAGATGAAAATGGTTATCCAACATATCGTCATAAAAATGATGGTCCTACCATAACAAGGAAGGGTGTTGAGCTTGACAACAGATTTGTTGTCCCTTACAATAATAGGTTGTTGAAATTATTTTATGGTCATTTAAAATTTGAAAAGACAAATCAATCACGTACCAACAAGTACCTATTAAATACCTAAGTAAGGGTCATGATAGTGTTATTGCAGGCATATACAATACTAATGATGGTGCAAGATCACAACAAGGTTTCGATGAAATTTCTTATTGTCTTAATTATAGGTACATATCTTCACATGAGGCATTGTGGAGAATTTTCAGCTTCAATATTCAGCATAGACAACCACTTGTTGAGAGGTTAAGCTTCCATCTTCCTCATCATCAATCTGTTTATTACACTCAAAGGGACACAATGTCATCATTGGTTAACAATTTAAGGGTTAAAGAATCAATGTTTCTTGCTTGGATGGAAAAAAATAAAGATGACCCATTTGCAAGAACACTTTCTTACTCTTAGTTTCCCAACTACTTTGCTTTTGTCAGAGAAAAAAGGATATGGAAGATCCGAGAACATGGATTTTTAGTTGGAAGATTGGGTCATTGTACACCAGCTTAAGAAGAATTATACTACCTTCGTTCATTGTTGACAAAGGCTCACAGGCCAAAGTGTTATGCAAATATAATGACGATAAACAATGTAGTTTACTCAACATTCAGAGAAGCATGTTATGCACTTGGTTTATTAGATGATGATAATGAGTTCATAGATGCAATTAAAGAAACATCTTTGTGGGCATCTGGCAATTACCTTCATATATTTTTCACTAGCATGTTGTTGAGCCATAGCTTATTCCAGCTCCCTGTTGTTTGGGAACAAACAAAAGATATTATTTGTGAAGATTTATTGCATATTAGCCATGCTGACCAATGATTTTCAGGTACATAATTTATTCAACTACTTTCTTATTCCACTCATGTATTCAAATAACAAGTGACATAATTTGCTTGGTTAATTAAATTTCTTACATGTAAATATTTTTTAAGTCACTTATATTATGTTATGTTTTTTACATAGAATAGCATATTACAAATGCCTATAGGGAAGCTAATGGGCTATATCAAATAATTGAACAACTTTTGCTAAGGAATGGGAGAAGCTTGCACGATTATCCATCAATGCCTAGACTAGAGAAAGACAACATAATTGATACGTTGAGTCAGCTAATTTTGCAAGAGTTGAATTACAATAAAGAGAAGTGGAAGCAAGTATTTGATGATATAATAGGTGTAGTCTCTTCAAAATTACAGGGTTTCTTCTTTGTGCATGGTTTTGGCGGAACAGATAAAACATTCATATGGAATGCATTGACAGCTTTTGTAAAGGCAAATGGTGGAATCATCCTTAACATAGCATCCAATGGAATAGCAGCAACTCTACTACCATTAGGTAGAACTGCGCATTCAAGGTTTTGTATTCCTATTAATGTCAATGAAGATTCTATATGTTCAACTACTCATAATTCACCAACTGTAAACTTAATGAAATCTACTGATCTCATTATTTGGGATGAAGCACCAATGGTTAAGAGACATTGTATCGAGGATTTTGATCAAACGTTGAGGGATTTAATGAAGTGCAATTCCACATTTGGGTGGTAAATGTGTTGTCATAAGTGGTGATTTCAAGAAAATACTACCAATTATACCTAAAAGCATTCAGCGAGAAATCGTAGATGCAGCTATTAATGCTTCTCATCTTTAGAATGAATGTAGGTTACTTCACCTAACCAAGAATATGAGGCTACAATCTTCAAGCAATCTAGTTGAACAAGAGAAAATTAAAATATTTTCAAAATGGTTGCTACGAGTAGGAGGCATAGACATTAGACTACCACATGATGGTATTGCAGACATTATGATACTGTCAGAGTTGTTGCTACATGATGCTTGTAATCCAATTAGGTGCATCGTTGAATCTACCTACCCAAATTTAGTCGAACATATTGTGAACCAAGATTACTTAAATAATAGGACCATTCTAACTCCCATAACTAAAAATGTTGACACATTGAATGAATACATTTTTTCTTTGTTTCCCAATGATCTCTTGAAGTATTTTAGTTCTGACTCTAAAATCGTACAAATAAGGCAAACAGAAGTTAAGAGGATTTGTACAACACAGAATATCTAAATGCAATTAAATGCTCAAGGATACCTCATCATAAACTGGTCTTGAAAGTAGGTGTATGAGTGATGTTAATAAGGAATATTGATCAAGCAGCAAGGTTGTGCAATGATAGAAGGCTACAAGAAACAAAACTTGGCAAGAACGAGATTAGGGCAAAGGCATTGAATGGCATAAGTGTTGGGGAAGAGATTTTAATACACAGAATGGATATGAACCCATCTGAATCTAAAATGTCTTTCAATATGACGAAGCAATTTCCCATGATAATATCATTTGCAATGACAATAAACAAAAGCAAAGGTCAATTGATGTTCAATATAGGTGTTTACCTTCCCAGTCTAGTCTTTTCACATGGGCAATTATATGTTGCTCTATTTAGAGTGAAGACTTTCAATGAGTTGAGATTACTTATATTGGATGAATTGAATAAATCCAGTTGTACCACAACAAATGTTATTTGTAGAAAAGTTTTTCGAAATCTTCTTTGAAATGATATGATGTTGTTTGAATTGGTTTAATAAACACATAGTAGCATATGTTGGTCAATCTCACCGATCTACAATCAAAGCATATATTGGTCAATCTCATTGATCTACAATTAAATTTATTCGTGCAACCGCACAGGAACAAAGTCTTGTTTGCTACCTAAAAAGAGATATAGTGAACACGTGTCCAATGCGGTTCACACAGATATAAGTTTTTATCTAAAATGTTTTGATTTCACAAATGTTTGTGTGTGTTAATTTTCTTTATTCTAGAGTCTTTAATGTTCTGCAATCATCGTCACACATGATTCTGAGAACCTGATGTACTTACATTTAATCTTTTAATGGATTTTGATCTTTAAAAAAAATCGGGAAAACTGTACCAAGTTGTTTTTTGCTCATGTCATATTGATAGATGAAGATACTTTGAGATTCTATATGGTTTTAAAGACCAAGAATAGTGTCACCAAAAATAAAATATATATTGTACAATAATTAATAGGGAATATCATTTCTGTCTTTAAGGTAGAAAACTTTTTCTGCTTGAGTCAAAACAATGCCGTTTTGATTCTTTTTTAAATGAAGAGATAAAAGGAAAAGGAAAAAAAAAAAAACATCTCATCATCTCTTCATTTAAAAAAAAGAGACAAAACGACGTCATTTTGGATCAAGGCAGAAAACTTTTTCTGCCTTAAAGGCAGAAATGATATTCTCTAATTAACATGCATGAGATTATTAGTATGAATGATGGGATTATCCGTATAAAGAGCAATATAAATAGGATATTTAAATTATGGCATTGTACTACCTCTAATCCTTAGTATAAGAGCTAATTGGGGGTTAAATTTAATCACAAATATAAATATAAGAACTCAATTTACTTTGTCTCCTGAATTCATAATCTTTATCCAAAGGTATCTCATTTATTGCATACATTAAGGATTTCATAGAAAAATAATCATGATGAAAAATGATATTTTAAGAAAATCAACATGCATTTGTAACAAATCATTAACATAACTAATTTCTTTAATCTAAACAAATTAGTCAACTAACTTTTTTATTAAAGACTGAAAGTAGTATATAATACTATATCTGCATTAATTTATTGAAAAAAAAAACAACCATAGCTTTTAACTTTGAGTTGTTTTTCATAAATAAATCCACAAATATAGTGCATTCTTTAAAGGGATAAGTATCAATTTTGTTACGGAAGTTTTACTTATAAAGCACTGATCACTCAGAATTTTTTTTTTTTTTTTTCATTTTTGCCTTGAAGTGTGAAAAACGTACCATTTTTCCCTCCTATCACGGAAGTGCCACATTGACCGTTTAAATTAGACATAGTTGCCGATGAAACCCCATGCAAGCTTGGAGGTTGACACATAGCTTGTCCTTTCCCACAAACGAAAGCTAGACAAAGTCCAGAAAGGAGGAAAGAAATATGTGTTCATGTTCATCTAAGAAATTTTGGCTTTTTCCAGGACCAACTAGTAAAACCAAGCAGATCAGAGATGAAATCAAGAATGAAATTGTTGACCTCATGATGTGAATCGTCGCAGTCATCAGCGAGTACTAAAGAAACCAGAGCCGTTGATCTGGTCTTGGAGCAAGAGCCGGAGACGACAACACACAACTGTGGGCGTGGATGCTACCTAGCCCATCCATAGAAATATCAAGAACAAATGGTCGACATGGGTCACCACAGTCTCAACGGAGCTCGGCAGAGTGAGAAGCATAGGTTAGTATGTTGCTGCATAGCGTGTGTTCCAAATCAAGCGAAATGGTAAATATGATAAATCAAGCAAAACCGCTTTTTGTATATATAAAACAAAAAAAAGGAGGTTCTTTTCTTGATTTGTTCTACAGAAATTGAACTCCCCCACCAATTTGAATTCATAATTGGAAGTTGCTACGACCTAATAGTGGCTTAGGATAGAGGGCCAGAGCCGTCACCATCTCTCCCTCAACGCATTAACGGATCTCCTTTAGGTTATTCTTTCACTTTTCTATCATTTCGATTACGTCACGAAGCTCACTTTGAAATGCAACCGTAGATCTGTGAGCATGGGGGCCTTTGCCAAGAACTACAAGAGTTTGAAGAAGCTTTCCTATGGATCTTGCACTTTCAGATCCAAAGCTGAGTCAACTTTCCAATCTTGAGGTGGCCTTCCATGTGACATCATGTGTAATTTTAACAGTACACATGGCACTTTTGTGACAGTAGGGCATATTTGCTATGTTTTCTAGGCTTTTAGAATAAAAATTACACCAAAAAAACTTTTAGGTGACCAGTACTCCTTGCACATAACTTCTATGACAAAATTAATACTTATCCCTTCTTTAAAAGATGAATCAAGGAGGGGAAAATGACGATGTCAATAATCATTCATTTGGATGACAATGAAGAACAGGGGATACATAATAACAACCATGACCAAGTAAAGTAAAGTCACTAATCAAGAGTTTCCAAAAGAAGGGACGAGAGTACAAATTAATTATTCTTTGTCTACGAGGTGAAATGAGAAGACCGTTAATATACTCTCCAGATTCTCTAAACATTGAAACAAAAGCTTTACCATTATATCGTGAACAAAAGCTCTTTTGTACCTCTTATTTATCCTTTCATCAATACCAAAAAGAGAAAGCTTAGTACTAACATACTAATTTATGATGGATTGCCATTTATTCTTGAATGCAACCAGTTTAGGATGGACAATGTAGATGAGGCGATGATGTGATGGCGCTTGATGGGGGAGATGTGGAGATGTGGCAGAGAGGAGGCAATGACATTGCAGTGTTTAATATGGAATACGTGGTGGTTGATAGTGAGGTAGTGACATCTGGCTGGGACACCTGGTGATCGGTGATGAGGTGGCGGTCACAGGCGAGGTGATGTGGCGATTGGAGGAGGGACCAAGGGGCATTTTGCAATTATTTTAAAAAGTAAATTAGTGACAGATTAACGACACAAATTTCTCATCACTAAAGTTGGAACAGGCTATGCCCAAATTTATAATGGAATTTTATATTATAGGGACAAAAATATTCTATCAATAACTACCTAGAGAAAATCGTCAGCAATCCGATTCATTGGAAATAGATGCCAGTTAATTTTTTTTTTTTTTTTTCCTTTTGACAATGCCGAAATGGCCCTCTTAACATTATTTTATCTCTTCTACCCATTTCATAAGATTCACACTATTGACATAATTTAAAAGGGATTAAACCTCAACCACTTAACCCATCTACCATTGGTAAATGGTAAATCAATCATTTTTATCTCCTACTATATCTAAAGAGCACAAGAGGAGCATAATTTAAACTAGAATATCTATTTTTTCATAAAATGTCTCTAATAAAAAACATTGCGAAATGGAATGACAATATGCATTGAGAGTTGAGACTAATATACATGTCTATTTTTAATTTTTTATCAATTTTTCTTTTTAATTAAGAAGGCAAGCACTAAAAGCTTGAGATTACCAATAGGATCAAACCCATGAACTTTCCACTTAGAGGGGGGCTACAAGGCCTCTAACGAAAACGAATAATTATGGATGAGATGTTATATTAGAGAATTTAGGTAATAGACTCACCCACTATTTTCAGCACAAAAAGGCCCATCCAATATTAAGCCCAAAAGGCCCACCCGCTATATTAAGCCCAAAAAAAACCCACCCGCTAAAGGAATGTTTAAGGGAACATTTCACTTTGCTTCCCATTGTAGCTAAACAATTTTCAAAAGCCCCACATAACAATCTGAAATATCAATGCACGAGTGTGGGGGAAGCAAAATTAATTTGAGGAGTGAATGGATAAAAATAATCCTCCCAAAAGCCCCATTATAATGTAAAAGCACATTTTACTAGACAATGTATCTATTACAAGACAATCATGTATGTTTACAAGACAAGTGAGCTGATTTGCAAAACCAATAATTGAAATGACAATAACTTGTGATATTTACAAGACAAGTGCTCATTTATAAGATATTTGTACGTATTTACAAAACAAAACAAATAAGCTAATTGGCAAGACCAGTAATTAAAATGACAACAGCTTGTCCTATTTACAAGACAAGATGGCAATTACAAACACATGTGCCTACTTACAAGGCAATCATGCAGGTTTATAAGACAAAAAAGTTGATTTGCAATATCAATAATTGAAATAACAATAACGCTCATGATATTTACAAAAGGGATAAGAAATCATTCACAAGACAAGTGTAAACCTTTATAAAATGCATGTGAAAATTTACAAAAAAAACTAAGCTAATTTGCAAGACCAACAATCGAAATTCACACCTATTTTTGATGATATAGGGTAACTTAACATTGATCTCATGCTATGTTCATTTTAATTATTGGTTTTGTAAATCATCTTAAATTTTATCTTGTAAATATGCAAGATTGTCTTATACATAGGCATTGTAATACACGCTTTTTACAATGTAATGGACTTTTTGATAGGGCTACTTTTGTCCTTTCCCTTCAATTAATTTTACTTCCCCCTTAAGAATGCAGCTTTTGAAAATTTTGTAGCTACAGTGGAACTGACTGAAATTTTCCCAATGTCTAATGAATAGATGAGACCTGTCATCAACAATCCTTAGAACTAAAATTGCCCCAACTTCCTGATTTAGATGAGACTTTCCTCATCCCTCATCAATTTCTTTTTTCTTTTTGGATAATGAAGAGGATTTACAAAAGTTCACATAAGTCAACAGAAACTCAGTTAAATTTAGATATCCAAACAAAAGGAACAAAGGTGCATGGTTGTATCTTTAAAATTATAATTTCATACTGAAAAAGACTTAAATGTTGAGATATATACAACTTGGGATCTAGGGCTAATATTTTTTTCATTACGGTCTTTAAGATAAATTCAAAATTTAAAACCCTTACTCTGAACTTTCACTATAATTTGGGATAAAATGATTTTTCTTTCCTATATCTTCAATTTTGGATGGAGTATATACTGCGCTGAACTCCAGAATAGCTCATCATCATATGACTCACCAATGGAATCTCTCCTTTACGTTCATGACTCTCTCAGGTGCATAAAAATGTTGCAAAAGAGTAAATACTTTAAATCAAGAGGCCCAAAAATGTGAAGTTGCTAGACTCCCTTATGCCTCTGCCAGCCTCAAGCGGGGAACAATATTCATTGATTGAAGCTCCTGAAAGATTTGAGAGAGAGATAAGTGAACAAAAAATAATAAGATAATATTACCTCCACAACCTATTTATAAGTAACAAATTAATACCAAATATGCAGATGAGTTAAAAGAAACACGCCCAAAAGGTAATATCCACTACCAAATAACATGAAGTTCAGAAAATAATTATAGACATGCATTACCATAACCATTTTGCCTTTAGTATTTTGTACTTTTTATATATGTATTTTTGGCCCTCTGGGGGGCAGGGGACTAGAACTGAACTGAACTGAACTAATGATTGGTGTATTAAGAATTTGAGTAAACCTAGCAGAAGATTCAGAATATTTGACATTCTGGTGAGGAAGCATATAGCATACCTGGATCAAGAGCTTGCAAGCATATGGTAGTTTCATTGTAGATATATTATCTCCATTTTTACAAAATGAACAAATTCCAGTTTTCAGCTTATGGTGGTAATACCCTAACAAGCCACACTTTCTACAGACCTGTGTCAAAAGACATATATCATCAGATAAATTGCATATAAAGTACAAGCCTTTCAATCAATTTGAAGAGATTATAATAAACGGACAAGCATTTTTTTATTGAGATTTGAAACTCAATCAATACCAACGTAAACACAAAAAAACTGATGCCTTTAGACGGTGCAATGGATAAGAGTAATCTCACAAACTCAGATAATATAATCAGCCAAGGTTCTTGAAACAATAATTCAGGCCAATAGCTAAATTAGACTGAAACAGCACAAGACAACACAAGATAGGCTGCATTTGATATTTACGTTTTATCTTTTTCTCTGTGTATAATTCAAGCTTATCTATGGTACATAAATACACATATTAGGCTTATTAGCAGTGGAAGCACAAATCCCTAACGAAAAAATATTTTTGTAGAAATCACTATAACTAAAAAAACATCAGAGTGATTGGTTTGCAAGACAATAATACACCATGGGATTCAGTGTTTGCTATTAATGAAAGCAAAGCTGTAACTTCAGCAATGCACCATGTCAAAATGTATGTACACAATAACATAAACGTAGTACAGAAGTTCTTACCTGAACTTCAAAAGGATCACTAGATAACATAAGCCTCTCATAAATCAACATACTAGCACCATAAGCAATCAAACAATCACGTTCCATTTCTCCAACCCGCAGACCTGAAGGTGGATTAATTATAAGTAGAAAAGTCAGACTACCATATATTGAAACCTTTTCACACTATAGTATCTTCACTCTAGTCACAATGCACACGTTATATTCTGGATAAACTATGATTGCCAGATAGGATGATTCACATAGAAAGACATGGGGCAAGGCTTGGTTCAAATAGTCTAGGTCGGGGGAAGTCATGAGATATGAATAGGTTTGCTTTTTGCAAGTTTTAATTATTGCCAAAGACATAAAGAATAGAGGTTTTAGTATACACATAAATTAACCAAGATCAAAGATAGTTCAAGCGATATATACAATTAAACATCAATTTTCCGATAAGAGTAAAATTGTACAGCAAAGTAGCAGAAAATACGGAATTGATGCAGCAAAAATCAATTTTGAAGCTAAGGAACTCATCATGATGAAACTTTTATAATTTTCATCCATAAAGTTTGGAAGCTTCATTTTTCCTCTTAACCAACTAAATTTAAATAGGCTCAGAGGTCGCCCTTATGGTATCATGTATAGAATATTTAGAACCCTATTATTGTCTTTTTTTGAATACTCTGTCATGCAAAGCCACCATGACCTGACAAGCATGAACAGAAACAGGATTTAATTTATTTTAGGGAGAAGCAGATCTCCCAGTAATTTGGGGTTTTAATTTATTTTCTTTGGTCTAGAGATGTCATTTTATCTCACATTGGGATCAATATTCTAATTCATGTCTTGAATCAAGATTGCTTAGGCCGTAAGATCTGAATAAACATTTCTTCTTTTATTATTGAGTTTGAACAACATCATCAAGTGCTTATTGGTTATTCTCTTTCATTCTCCTTTCCTTATGAACTAACTAATTCTACAAAAAGGATAGAGTCAAAACCTCCATTCCTAGCCCTCCCTTCTGTAGGTTGTCTAGTCAGCATGGCACGTGGACCATTTCCTCGAGCATGCATCTTATCGAGCACCTGAACATCACCAGACTTTTCTTTTAAAATCCCAGCGAATTTATTCATATGAAATGTAACGAAAAGTGAAGTGATAAAAGGAAATATTAAATTGAAGATTATAATATTACATTATCAATTGAAAAGTAAAATAATTCATTGAGGAATACTTTTTCATTAGATAAATAGACTATCAGCAAAAGTCTATCAAGTTAATTCATATCAAATATAAAATCAACAGTACCTGTATAACAAAGTAAAATAGAAGCATTAATTTTGTCTTGAACATCTGAAAGGTCAGTAATATTTTATTGCTGTGTGAAAAATCTAGATATTAATGAGGATTCTTGTATTTATTACCGAGATAGTCAAAAATCCCGAGAATTATTTACTCTGATTGCACATATCTTTAGGGTTATTTTCTGGTTGTAAATCCCATATTTATATCTAGCATTTAGTAGGGAAACATGTATATATTTCTTGATGCCCTCTGAATAAAGTCATACAATTCGTCTACTGCCTCTGCGCTCACCAGGTCAAGAGAAAAAGTAATAATCTGTCTAGTAATTGAATTATTAGGTTGCTCTTTCCAAAACCAGCATGACAATAATTAACGAAGAATAGTTATATGAAACTATGAATAACTGTAAGAGATGCCAAGGATATTCGTCTGTCTTTTAAAATGTAAAGTGAACAAATATGATTTGGTCTAAAACAGGTGGACAGATATGATAGTTGATAAGGCAAGAGCAAGTGGGACAAAAAAAAAAAAACAATCCACCGTGCCAAAGCAAAGATTACTTTTAGCAAATAACCTTCCAAGCGACACAACTGGACTGTTGGGAGAGAAATGCCTCATCCACTCCCACAAGTCAGAATAAAGATTTTTGGATAATATTTTAGCGATATTTCAGATTATTCAACTTGATTATTATTTTATTATTAAGTTTGATTTTATTATTTAATATTTATTATATCTTAAGATTAGATATGGATATTATATATTAGGATATTATATCTCAATATTATATATCTTAGTTATTTTGATTTATTTTTTATTTGATTAGATTAAAATAGATCCTAGGTTCGCCTATATAAAGGCGTATTCTGTTTTATTCAAGAATTCATAATAATATTTCAGAAGTTCTTATTCCCTCTGCATAATCCTTCAAATTTCAAGAAAGATAAAATCAGAAATGCATCTATATAATCAAAAGCCTTGAAGGCAAAAGAGAAACGAACTTCTTATTATAGAATTTCACACCCACCATGTGTTTTAATTTCTGGTAGTAAATTGGCCCCATGAAAATATACGCTTGCAATGGGCAACCCGTAATACCTGAAGAGAACAAAGGTGAATCATGGACAATTAGCCAAAGGCAACTTAAATTGCCGGAATAAGGCTCCCAACTTTATGGATTCAGACAAATGATATTTTCATTTCAATACAGTTCAGAGAAGCCGAAAAGAATAGAGAAATAACAAATAACTTATTTTTTGCAATAAAGCGTTTCGATCTCTGTATATTATACATGGATTTTTTTTTTTTTTTCAAGAAACATCTAAAAAAACACCAAGAAAAAACCACAAAATAACAAATGCCAAGGCAAAAGCACTCTTAACTATATAAACATTGCACTTTAACCAAATAGTTCAAAGAACAGTCTAAGCAATTAGACCTTATCATATTCACGCTTTGACTTTTATCATACATTTATGAATCAAACCTGATATCAGCGTGTGAACTCTTGTATATCAGCAGTTTTATTAAGAAACGCCAAAAATACTGTCATAGATAACTTTATTGCAAAGATGATAACTGAGAGAAGCCAAAAGGAAAACCTGAATAAATGAAGTCTTTCCCACTGTAGTTAAAGCCATGCTTCACCAAAGTTTCACTGTCACAGAGTAGCGAACTTTGAGAATGAGGACAACACGAGAGAAGTATTTTGGGAGAACAATGTACTTGATGTGAACACTGAAATACAAATAGCTATATCTAAAACAAAGGGAAAAAGATAATAAAACCTACTAAAGCCCAATAAGTACTGTTGGAACCGTTAAAATATTTTAGAATATTAGGAAAGAATCCCTTGATTGTTGCCCCTTCATTATAGGATCCTGATTATAGCAGCTTTATTATCTTATTTCCTAGTCTTTACTGTAATCCCTAATTTCCCTCCTCTAAGTTCTCTTCCATAGCTTATATATTGTAACTCCTCTTCATCTAAATAATATATACAACCCAGAGACTGTTATGCCTCAGAACAAAATGGTGTTAGAGCAGCAGCCTTCTATTTGAAGGCAAAGCGGCATTATGTCCCCTTCCCTAGTCAGTGTCGAAGGTCACTGTGACCAAACTCACTATGTCAAAGGTCACCATCAAGCATCACCACCTTCCTTTCTTCGCCACTTTTGCTAGCGCCGTTCTTCATTTAGTTTGTCAGTGACCTTTTCCTAACTAGGAGCCAAGATCACAAAGAGAGAGCGAAACATTAGAGAAAGAGAGAGAGAGAGAAAGAGAGAGAACAGGGCAGAAACGACGACCTTCATTCTGACAGAGGAGGGCACGTGTCACCACACTGCCACCATAGAAGGAATCAGTGCATGCCAATCAGCAGATCCTGACGAAACGACAGCAACCTGACCAACGCTTGATGAGCACGTGCCACCATAGACCCAGCGTGTGACACTCAAGTGCCGCAGTAAACAATGACCTTCGACAACCTTTTCTGACCAGAACCATGGATCCTTCCGTTTTTCCTCCTCTACTCGTTTCAATTCCTCAAAATTTCAATACACCAAGAGTCTATTCCACGGCTCTTATGTTAGGTACAAACTCCCACATTCAACATTCCTCTTCCAGCACTGCACTACCTTCTAGGACTTCAGAGATGGCTTCAGAACTTACATCCTTTACAAAAACTCAAAGGATGATTATTAATCATAAACTTCATGGTTAGAACTACTTTCAATGGTCCCAAAATGTGCTGAGATATCTACGTGGCAAGCAAAAGGAGAAGTACATTAACGGTGAAGCTCCTCAAATAGCCGGTGATGATCCCAAGTTCAACACTTGGTTTGCTGAAAATAACCAAGTGATGAGTTGATTGTGTAACTCGATGACTTTGTATACCAATGAGGGCTATCAGCTTGCCCACACGGCAAAGAAATTTTGGAAACAATTAGGAGAACCTACCCTTCACTTGATAATATTCCAAATTACTCATTCAAGGGGAGTATCCTAACATTGAATGGCTAATTCTAGAATCATTTAACCCCAAGGGTTCCCCCCGATACATCACCACTACCATAGTAGTTAATCCCAGATAGCGGCGCTAGCGGCAAGCCCAAAAACGCTATAGCAGTATAGCGCATTGCGGGGTGACTGCTAAACTGAAGATACACATATAAATGCTAAAGAATAAAAATATACTCAAAATGCAAGACATATTCATCATTAAACAATAAATTATCCAAGTCTTTAAAAACCATAAATAAAACATTAACATATAAAAAGCATTCAACATTAAATTAGTCTTTAAAGGCCATAAATATAAGAAAAAATTCTCTTTAGTCTTCAATGAAAAGATCATCCAAGTCTTCTTCATTATTGTTGCTTTCACCACTACTAGACTTGTAGATCTCTTCCTCCTCATTGTCACTTTCTTCATCATTTGCCTCTTCCTCTTCATCTTCAAAGATACCCTTTTTCGTTATTGCTAGCTGAAGGCCTTGAAGGTTCAACATGTTTATTCTTTAATATGCTTTGCTGCCTAGTGTGTGTTCTAGGTTCACCAGCCCCAACTATATCAGCAACAGCTCCCCAAGTCAAAGTGGCATCCTCCAAAACTAACTCTTCTTCAGCAACTTCTTCATCTCCACCCATTTCCCCCACCAACCACACATTACTATCATCAATGTCATTTAGGAGAATGGGATCAATCACATCACAGCAATCAAAGCATTCCTTAAGAGCTTGGTTATACTTAACAAAAACCAAGTCTTGCAACTTTTGATGCTCAAGCTTGCTTCTCTTCTTAGAATGAATCTGTTGTATAATTTACAAAAAAAGAATGTTTGTTTCACAATCACTACTTGAAATTCTATAAAGTAGAATCGTTTAAAATTTAAATGAATACTCACATGCTCAAAAGTACTCCAATTACACTCGCATCCGGATGCACTGCAAGTTAAGTTTAACACTTTGATGGCAAGTTTTTGCAAACTTGGAGTAGATGCTCCATACATCCTCCACCACTCAGCTGTGATGAGTGAACAAATTAGCAATTTAGTTATAATGAGTAGATGCTCAAAAGTACTCCAATTACGCTCACATTCGGATGCATTGAAAGTTAAGCTTAACACTTTGATGGCAAGTTTTTGCAAACTTGGAGTAGATGCTCCATACATCCTCCACCACTCAGCTGTAATGAGTAAACAAATTAGCAATTTAGCAAAACCACTAGTTTGAATTATAATGTAATTAATTTTATCAAGAAATGCACTTTTACTTACCAAGAGCCACAATGGTCCTTTGTCTTATTGCTGGCCTTAAACCAAAGTTGCCTACAGCTCTTTTATAAAATGACAACTCATCTATAATCTTATCTACCTTTTCGTCAGTCAGTATTAACCTCTCAATGCATTTATAAAGTCCTGAAGTCACTTCCTCATCAAATTCAATTCTTGGATTGCTATAATAAAACTTTGGGTTTAGAAAATGAGTTGCTGCATGCAATGAATGATGAAGTTGGCACTCCCATCTTCTGTCAACAATTGCAAAAATCTCCTTATACTTGTTTTCATTTCCATTAAAGGATTTTTAAATAGCTTCCTTAGCCCTATCCATAGCTTCATATATGTAACCCATTACGCACTTTTTTTCATTATCAACAAGCCTAAGAACACTTACAAGAGGCCCCATAGCCTTAAGAGAATAAACAACACCATTCCAAAATGTAGGCATAAGTATCATGTTAGTTGCCCTTTTCCCGTTAGCATCTTTAGTAGCCTTAGACTTGGACCATTCATCTGAGGTGACCATCATTCTAAGGTTATATTTTAATTTGCGCAACCTTTGTAATGTAAGGAAGGTTGTAGCAAACCTTGCGACTCCATACCTAACCAATTCAGTCTTCTTTGCGTACTTCCTCATCGTGTTCAAGGCCAATGAGTGGTTATAAATAAAGTCTACTAGACAGATGCCTCTTTGTATTGTCGTTTTAACTTTAGGAAGCTTCCCAATGTCTTCTAACATCGAGTCCACGCAATGTGCAGTACATGGAGTTTAATAAAGGTTGGTTCTCTTGGCTTGTAATAATTTACCAGCTAAAACATAGTTGTTGTCATTGTCAGTTACCACTTGAACCACATTTCTTTCTCCAATCTCCTCCACAAAATCATCCAACAGCTAAAATACCTTCTCCCTAGTCTTCATATATGATGAAGCATCAACACTCCTCACAAACATAGTCCCAGATGGACAATTCACCATGAAATTGATCAAGGTCCTATTCTTCCTATCCGTCCATGCATCCGACATAATTGGACATTCAAAATCCACCCATTCTTTCTTGTGACTCTTCAACATTTTGTTTGTTCGCTCAATTTCCTTTTTTAAGGAATGGAACTCTCAATTCATGATAAGTCGGAGCCTTTAGATGTGGACCATAGTTTCCAACAGCTTCAAGCATCAACTTGAAGCTCTTGTACGAGCAACATTGAAAGCTATTCCATTCCTATAAAATAATTGAGCTATGTATTGACAAGTTCTATCCCTTGCTTCTTTATCACAGGCATCATTTATACTTGTTTGCTTCTTGTTCTTTCCCAATTTGATAGTTGCTTCAAGACTTTTAAAAAGAAGTAAATCCATAGGGCCTTTCACGCTTTTGGCTTTCTTGGTAGATAGATCACTTAATGTTGCTGGCCTTTTTCTAGTTCGTAAGCTATGAATACATCACTTAATGTTGCTAGCCTTTTTCCAATTCGTAAGCTATGAATTTCTTCAATCTCTTCTTCCTTATTATCATCTTGCAACTCACTATAAGTTTGAGCAACCTTCTTTTTCTCAACAGCTTGAGTAGATTTTTAACTTCAGCAAGGCATTTCGAACAAGCATTCACATCTCCTCTTATTCCCATTTGATGCCTTTTTAATCGAGTAATCCCACTCGTAGTCACTTTGCCACAGAAATCACATGTGACACTTTTCTTATTATTTATATCACTCAAGTTATTCCACTTCCATGCTATATCAATATTTTCACCCGTAGGTTTGACCATTGCACAAGAAGAGACTTTGGTTGAAGCCTGCAGCGCTGTAGTGGAAGTCAGTGGTACTGTAGCTGTAGTTTGATGTGACTAGGACGGCATCATTATTGTACAAGCTGAGTAGATATTTCAGAAATTATAATGCCACTCAGTTAGAAGTCATAAGCATTTGACAAAAAAAAAGGTCCGACAGATCGCTAGGCTTGATGAGTGCTTAAGATTCTTCTATAATTGCTTTAAATTTTGTTGAAGTGCGTCCAAATCCTCACCCATTCGTTTGAATGTATTGGGGTTCTATTTTATATTATATCAGTGGGATAGAGGAGAGCATTCAAGTGGTACTTTGAGTTCAGTACCACTACATCATGACTAATGCTTTTCTTTTACCCATGCAAGGTTTTGAAACAAAATTTTAAAAAAGCTTCTTAAATGACTGACGATGAAGAAAATATTATAAAAAAAATGGATGATTACAAAAAATATTTTTGAAAATATTACAAAAGTAAAAGGTCAGAAAAGAAATGTAAAGTCTGAAACCTACCTCAAAGCCAAAACCCCTCCAATCACGATCTATATTAGCTAGCGGCAAAGTTAAATATTTCAGAAATATAACACTGTTTCATCAAAAAACTTTTTTCTTTTGTTGACCAAATATCTTCAATGCTATATAGTAACATTTCAGAAATTATAACGATGTCTCGCCAAAAAATAAAAAGAAGCATTTGACCAAAGAAAAAGAAAAAGGGTCCAAAACAGATTGATTGTCTCGACAGTCGGCTCTCACCGAGAATTCGATCCGACTCGTGCCTTGCATCTTGCCCAAAACAGCAGAACTCAAATCGATAGCGTTGAAGATTTGCGTCTCGAGGCTCGACCTAAGCCTCTTGTGTCTTCGATCAAGGTTTAAAACCGTTTCCACATATATCGTATTGTATCTGATCTGCATCTGATCTATCGCATCTGATATATCTATCCTTTAACTCATTTAAAAATAAAAAAAAAAGAATCGCGCAATGCAGGCACAATTCCATGCGACAAGCCACGCTGCAACTAGCGCTAACTTCGTGATGCAAAAACGCACCGCAAAGGACCTACAGGAGCAGCAAGCCACTGTTCTACTCCACTACAATGCTATAGCGCCGCTATTGCGCACTATTAACTACTTTGACCACTACCACAGCCTAATTTTATAGCCACTCTTGACTCACCCCTTACCCAACTCAATCATGAATATGAACATATTTCACCTCAACCTAAAGCCAATGAACTAGAAACAAATGTTGATATCAATTCCAAGATGGATGTTGAACCACAAGAGGTAGAGTCTAGATAACAAGTTCACAATAAACCAAACACGAGCCAAACTATCTCTCCCATTCAAGGAAACAAGCATGACTACTATCCAAGATTACATTCCAAAGAATTGGATTGGCCTATTGCATTAAGAAAAGGGATAAGATCATGTACTCAACATCCAATTCAATGATTTGTCACCTATCTGCAAATACAAGGCGAAATTTTGCAAAAGGATACCCAGGCATATGGGTCGATTATCAATAGACATTTGCTCCAGTAGCCAACTTCAATATAATCCAAGTACTATTATCAATTACAACGAACTTGAATTGGTCATTACGCCAGTTGGAAGTGAAGAATGCATTTCTGAATGGAAGCTTGGAGGAAGAAGTATACATGGAGATTCCAAAATGAGTTTTAGCTTCTAACAACTGTGTGTAAACTCAGCAAGTTGTTGTAAGGACTTGAGCAATCTCCTAGGGCATGGTTTGGTAGATTCATCAAAGCAGTGAAAAGACTTGGATATGTTCAGGGACAAGCAGGTGACACGTTGTTCAACAAACGTATTAATGGCAAAGTCGCCATCATGATTATCTATGTTGATGACATAGTCATTACAGGAAACGATGAAGAATCCATTGCTCAACTAAAACAGGACTTGTCAACTGAATTCCAAGTGAAAGACTTTGAACAATGAGGTATTTCCTAGGCATGGAAGTGGCAAGAACCAAAAAGGGCATCAATGTATCTCAACAAAAGTAAATCCTAGACATGAGACAGGAATGTTGGGTGCCCAACTAGAGGGGACACCAATGGAAGAGGGATTCCACTAAGAGATCAACCGACAAGGTTTTCTAATTAACTCAGAAAGATACAGAAGACTTGTGGGAAAATTAATATACTTAACTCACACACATCCTGATATTAGCTATGCAATTGGAATAGTAAGTCAATTTATGCATCAGCCACAGGAGGAGCACATGGAGGCTGTATACAAAATTTTGAGCCATCTGAAGCTTAATCCTAGAAGAGGAATATTCTTTAAGAAATGTACTACCAGGATCATCGAAATCTACATTGATGCAAACCATGCAAGGCATAGAGGGACTAGGAGGTCAACCTCAGAGTACTTACATACGTATGGAGAAATATGGTTACAAGGAGAAGCAAGAAATAGACCATGGTGTCAAAAAGTAATGTTGAAGCAAAAATGACAGCTATTAAGAGCAAGTGAAGGAATCTAGGTTATCAGATTACTGAAGGAATTCGGAATTCAACACGAGGGACCAATGCAACTCTAGTGTGGCCACAGGGTTAGCATTGAAATGGTCAAGAACCCAGTATATCATGATAGGACAAAACATGTCAAGATAGACAGACACTTCATTAAAGAAAAGATTGAAGTAGACATTATTAATATGTCTCACGTAAGATATGTAGACCACATAGCATATATCATGACTAAACCACAAGACATAATGAAGTTTGAAGGATTTCAAAGCAAGCTGAGAATGATCAACATATACTCTCCAACTTAAGGGGGAGTGTTGGAAACGTTAGAATATTAGGAAACAAATTAGGCGATTAGGATACCTTGATTGTTGCTCCTTGATTATAGGATCCTGATTATAGCATCTTTATTATCTTATTTCCTAGTCTTTATTGTGATCCTTAATTTCCCTCCTCTAAGTTCTCTTCCTTAGCCTATATATGGTAACTCCTCTTTATATAAATAATATATACAACACAAGAGAGTGTTTATGCTCCTAAACAACAACTACTAATTAAGGCTCTACAATAATTAAGAATATTTACAATACAACAACAACAAAGCCTTATCCCACTAGGTGGGGTCGGCTACATGGATCAAACAATGTCATTGTGCTCTATCAAAAACCAGCTCTAAGAATATTAACACTAAATACAAGATATTTCATCAAAGAATACTAATACGGATAAATGATAAAAGGCTACACCATAGACAAGAAAGATACCTTATAGTTTCAACCTTGTCAGCATGGCCACTTCTTTCTCCGAAAGCACTTCCATAATGGAATCTGCCACATGAAACCCCTGCCTTTCCTCCAAGTAGTTCTATCATCTTTCCAACTGTCATACGACTGAAACCATAAAAAAGGTGGCATCAATAAAAAATTCACAACATAATAATAATATGGTTTTGATGCTAAAAATAAGAGATGGCTCAATGTTAAAACATTGCAACAAGAAAGAAAAATACCATAGGTCGACAACAAAAATTTTGCTAAACCAAAAGCAGCTAGAAACAAAATAAAAGGGAGCTATGGCACTAGCTTGTATGGTACAATCAATTCCCAACCTAAAACGCATTTTCATCACCCGCCCAATTCAAAACTAGTCTCAAGTATCATTGTTTTCCTTAGAGTCTGAAACCCCCACAAAGTACTAAATTCATGAATGTTTGACCAAACAGTCACACGGACTATGCTTATTTACACACACATCATATTTTGAAGATTGGTAGGATAAATATTGGCTAAAATGATTAAGCATTCTAAACTTAAGAGAATTCACGCAAATGCTGCATTTTTGCTTGTATTTACAATAAACCAAGATATTATTCGTAGAAAAATAAAATCCAATATAACATGTCACTCCAAAAAACAAAAAAAAAAAACCTACATAAAATGAATAACCACCCACAAATAGGCAAATAACTTCCCTTAAAAGATTTTAGTTGTTGGATCTGTTAGGAAATAATAGTGTATTAGGAAATAATCAATTAGTAATTAGTATCCCTAATAATCAAAGATTAGAAGAAATAAGGGATTATGGATTAATTATCATTAGGAGCCATTAATACTAAGACTCTCTCCTCTTGTATAAATACACATCACATATACGTGAATATTATAAAGAATTCAGATTATTCTTCTACATGGCTTCAAAGGAATGGGAATCTGATTCCTGAAAATTTTTTCTGTTTTTTTTTGTCTCTAGTCTTTTGGTTTCTGTTTGTCCAGCAAGTGAGCAAGAGAGGGAGAATTAGGGTTTTTCGTTCGTAGCCCTATTAAGCACCACACGCCGCCCCACCGTGATCAAGAGGCGCCGATCGACAAAACCCCACCAGCCACCAGCCCGTCACGCACTCGCCGGAGCTCCGCTGTTGAGGACACGAGCCAGTGCGTGAAGCTGTTTTCCGGCTAGTTGGCCGACGCCGTTTACTGTTCCGAGATCGTCTCATTGTCGTCGTCGTAACCCAGGTGGTTTCGTTCTCATATTTTGTGGTTTCTTCCTCTGGTCTATTCCACTTTGCTCGTTTGAAGTATTCTTTTGGACTTTGCAACGTTGGTTTGGCTCTTATTTCATGTTTGTACTATTTTGTTGGTCCTTGTGTGACCATTTGGTGCTGCTTTGATCATTTGGCCGTGTTTTGTACAGTGTAGTAGTTGGTGTGGCTGCTAGATTTTTGCTTCTTGTTGGTTATTTCGTCTCTGTTTGCCTCTAGTAGGTGGTTTGTTGGTTCATTTGTGTTTGTTTGCTCTCTAGAATATTTTTTTGTTTAGCTACCTATGGTTGATTCTAAACCCAGTGTCATGACTGAAATGGTTCCTGTTTCAAACAAAATTACTGAGCACAAGTTGAACTGGACAAATTATTCAGACTAGATCAAAACTATTCGCATGTACTTACTTAGTATTGAAAATGAGGGCCATTTAACTCAGGCTCCTCCTAAGGATGATTCAACCATGACATGGGCTTGAGCTTATGCCCGCTATTCTTGCAAATTCAAAATTCTATCGAGAGCGATATTCTTCCTTCGGTGAGTCATTGTAATACGTTTAAAGAACTTATTGACTATTTTGAGTTTTTGTATTCTGGGAAAGGTAACGTTATAGGAATTCATGAGGTTTGTAAGGGTTTCTATCAAGCTGAGCAACAGGGTGAAAAATTTCTTCATGGAATTTAAGACGTATGGGGAAATGAGGAGGCTAATGCCACCATCGAATGATCTTCAAACCCAAGTGGATAATATGGAACAGCAAGCGATTATGAGCTTTCTTACTACTCTCGACCCAACCTATGAGACTGTTCGATCTCAAATACTATCTAGCTCTGAGCTTCCTTCGCTTCAGGATGTGTACTCTCTTGTGTTGCGTGTAGATAGTTTGGCCCATCCACCTTCCAATCCTAATACTAGTGCTTTGGCTAGTCGGGGTCCGAATCCAAATCCGAATCAAACTCCTGTATCTGCTACTCCAAAGAATCCAAGTCTCCCCAGGCCCGTAGCAACCCTCCTAATTCTGGTGCTAGTGGGATTATCTGCTATTATTGTAATGAACCTGGTCACACCAAACACTACTGTCGTAAGCTGCAACAGAAGTAACAGCATAGTGGGTATGCTCATATGGCCCAATCCTCTGATGATGGTTCTCCTGCACCAACGGCACTTGTTACGAGTAACTCTAATTCATGTCTTGCTACTTCTTCCTCGAAGCGGATCATCGACTCTGGGGCTACTGATTATATTACAGGTAACCATCATTTGTTCTCTTCATATGCACCCTATGTCAACCCCTCTTCCATTACAATTGTTAATGGCTCTTATTCCCATGTTATTGGATCTGGTACTATTATGCCTACTCCATCTGTTTCCCTCTCATTTGTTCTTAATGTTCCTGACCTTGCTTTTAACCCTCTATCTCCTAGCAAACTTACTCGCCATTTAAATTGTTTCATCTCACTTTTTCCTGTTCATTGCTTGATTCAGGATCTTACGACGAAGTGGATTATTGGTAAGGGGTATGAATCTAGCGGCCATTACTTTCTTGATGATTAAGTGTCGCGTTTTGTTGTTTGTTCTGGTGGTTCCTCTCCTTTTGATGTTCATTGTCGATTGGGTCATGTGTCTGTCATCTTTAAAGAGGTTGTATCCTCAATTTCATCATGTGTCTTCTTTAAAGTGTGAGTCATGCCAGTTTTCAAAACATCATCATGTTCATTTGGCACCTCGTGTCAATAAACGGGCTGCGTCCCCTTTTGATTTAGTTCATTCAGATGTTTGTGGTCCGTGTCATGTTGAGTACACATCTAGCTTTCAGTACTTTGTTACCTTTGTTGATGACTTTTCTCAAACTACTTGGCTTTATGTAACGAAAAATCGTTCTGAGTTGTTTTCTCACTTTTTCCATTTTTGTGTTGAAATTAACACTCAGCTTGGTGTCCCTATGAAAATCTTGCGGAGTGATAATGCTAAAGAATATTATTCCGCTCAATTTCAAACCTATATGCTCCAGCATGGCATGATTCACCAATCCTCGTGCGCAAATACACCTGCTCAAAATGGTGTTGCCAAGCGTAAGAATCGGTACTTATTAGAAGTTGCCCGGGCTCAAATGTTTCACATGCAAGTTCCTAAACCTTTATGGGTTGATGCCATCTCTACTGCGTGCTTCCTTATCAATCGTATGCCCTCTCCTGTTCTCAGTGGAGACACTCCCTACACCACTTTGTTTCCCTCTAAACCCTTGTTTCCCATTGATCCAAAAATCTTTGGTTGTGTTTGTTTTGTTCACGATGTTCGTCCCACTGTTACAAAACTTGATCCCAAGTCTCTCAAATGTGTCTTCCTTGGGTATTCTAGGGTTCAGAAGGGATATCAATGTTATTCTCCTACTCTTCGTCATTATCTTGTGTCTACAGATGTCACTTTCCATGAGTCCACCTCATTTTTGCCTGTCTCCCCAGTTGAGTGTCCATCCCATGGTAATACCGACACTATTGATGATATCTTAGTTTACCAAGTTCAGTCACCACTAGTTCAAGCATCTGATCCGGTACATGTTAAGCCACCTATTCATCATGTTTATCAGAAACGCCCTTGGGTAAGTAATGGCATTGCTCAAGTTCGTGACCCACCAGTGCCCGCTTCAACGTCTGATCTAGAGTTGGTTCCTCTCGCTCCTGCCTCTGAATCAGCCATAGTGCCTACTTCCTTTTATGACTTGCCCATTGCTCTTCGCAAAGGTCAGCGTTCTTGTCCCTATCCTATTTCTTCATTTGTTTCCTATAACCACCTTTCCCCTCTATCATGTTCTTTCATAGCCTCCTTAGACTCTGTCCACATTCCTACTAATCTTCACCAAGCCTTGGCCCATCCTAGATGTGCTGCTATGAAAGAAGAAATGATGGCCCTTGATCAGGCAGGTACCTGGACTCTCGTTGATTTGCCTCTGGGCAAGAAGGCTATTGGATACAAGTGGGTGTTTACAGTTAAAACCAAAGCTTGGCACCTTGGAACATTTGAAAGCACGACTTGTTGCCAAGGGGTATGCTCAGACCTATGGCATTGATTATTCGGAAACTTTTTCTCCTGTGGCCAAACTGTCGTCTGTTTGTCTCTTCATCTCTATAGCAGCTACTTATGGTTAGGACCTTCATCAGTTGGATGTTAAAAATGCTTTCTTGAATGGTGATCTTCTAGAGGAAGTTTACATGGAGCAACCACCGGGTTTTGTTGCTCAGGGGGAGTGTGGGAAGGTATGTCGTCTTCGAAAATCACTATATGGTTTGAAGCAGAGTCCTCGTGCTTGGTTTGATAGATTTAGTGGGGTGGTTAAAAGGTTTGGTTTGAATTAGAGTAAGTGTGATCATTCAGTATTCTATCAGAGAACCGATGATGGCATGATTCTCCTAGTAGTATATGTTGATGACATTGTCATTACAAGGAGCAATACTTCAGGAATCTCATCACTCAAGACGTTTCTTAATTCTCAATTCCAAACAAAGAATTTGGGTCAATTGAAGTACTTCCTTGGAGTTGAAGTTATGCGAAGCAAGAAAGGGATTTACTTGACACAGAGGAAATATGTTCTCAATCTTCTAAAAGAAACTGGAAAACTTGGAGCAGCACCCAGTAGTTTTCCTACGATTCCTAATCCTTTCTTGGATATTGATGATAGCATACCATTCAATGAGTTACCGGAGGATGTGAAAAAAAAGGTTGACCCGGAGAAGATCAAACCATTTGCCTACCCTGAGAGATATCGTAGATTGATTGGGAAACTAAATTATCTCACGGTGACTCGACCCGATGTAACTTTTCCAGTTTGTGTTCTTAGTCAGTTCATGACAACACCAACCGTTGCTCAATGGGAAGCATTAGAGCATGTCTTACATTACTTGAAAGGCTTGCCAGGACGTGGCATACTCTATATGAATCACGGTCACACCAAGCTTGAATGTTTTTGTGATGCGGATCATGTGGGATCAAAGGTTACCAGGAGATCCACCACAGGAAACTGTGTTTGTGGGTGGAAATCTAGTATCATGGAGGAGTAAGAAGCAAGATGTGGTTTCTAAGTCGAGCGCAGAAGCTGAGTATAGAGTCATGTCCCAATCAATACAAGAAATTGTGTGGATTCATCAATTGATGGAGGAAGTTGGTCTCACTACATCTTAACCTGCAAAATTGTGGTGCGATAACAAAGCTACTTTGCACATAGCCTCCAATTCTGTATTCCATGAACGCACAAAGCACATTGAGATAGATTTCCATTTTGTGCGTGATAAAATCAAGGAGAACTTCATTTCTACAGAACATGTCAGGTCTAGCGACCAATTGGCTGATCTACTAACTAAAGCCTTAAATGGGACTCGCGTTGATTATCTTTGTAACAAGTTGGGCATGATTAATATCTATGCTCCAACTTGAGGGAGAGTGTTAGGAAATAATAGTGTATTAGGAAATAATCAATGAGTAATTAGTATCCCTAATAATCAGGATTAGAGGAAATCAAGGTTATGGATTAATTATCATTAAGAGCCATTAATACTAAGGCTCTCTCCTCTTGTATAAATATACATCACATGTACATGAATATTATAAGGAATTCAGATTATTCTTCTACAGGATCAATATTTTAAATCATATCCCATATTTGGGGCTGGAAATTGGGTTACAATCAAAACATGAGTCCTGAGCCCTTCAAAAGTAATGTGTCCTGAGGCTGTAAATGAACCAATTTGTTCATGAACTTCCAAGAATTTTTTTAAAAAAAAAAAAAAAAATTGTTCAGCTCAATTACCAAATAGATAAGCTTAAAACATTAAGCATGTTTAGTTAAAAAAACGTGTTAAAGAATTTGAGGCTCATATTATCATAAAACTAAATAGTTTGTAATTAAAGTATTTGGTCTTTGGAGAAAATAATATGAGTATCAAATATATAAGATTCTATTAAAGATTACAATGCCAAGCAATATATATTTTTCGTAGAATTTTCTTAGACACACATGCATGTTATAAATATTCATAAATTTAGTTTTTCAAATGAGCATCTATCTATTATATTTATACTGTGATCATGAACATTAAGACAGCTCAATTATTGAACAAGTCTGAAAAGAAAATTACTGTCTTTTAATTTAAACCTGGGCTGAAGCCTGAAATAAAGCTTACCTGCATTTCCACAAAATAATAATAATAACACCCTGATTACTTTCTAGCTCACAGGTCAATAACATCCTGATTCTATCAGGCCTATGTTCAAATGAAGGCCATTAGCTCACTATTCATTTTACTATCAATTTGTAACAATGTATACGTTAAGAGCCCATTTCAGTAATCAAGGGAATCATAGTATTATAGTTTGCTTCTAAAAGATTTAATTGTCCAAAGATAAACCTGGGCAAGGGAAAACTTTTTCCAGGATGTAAAAAGGACTGCCAGGAAAAACCAAATTTTATACAGCCATAGAGTAGCCTTCCAACTTGGTTGATAGACGAATAAATCTAAACTTTTCATGATGCCATTTTGATGCAAATACGATGGTGTTAAGAGAGCAAAAGCAGGACTTCACTAATGATCTCACTATAATGACATAGTCTAATATATCCAAATACAAAGAAATGCTAAAATAGGTTACCCCTTATTCTGAATTAAATATGTTACTTCCTTCAAAAATAAACAAACATGATACCCAAATAATCCATATTTATTAAAAGCCAAGACATATTCAACTACTACCCATTTCCGGCCAAACAAAAAACAAAAAAAAAAAAACATTACTCACATCAGATCTCCCTCATTTACAGCCACATGGCAAATACCTCGATGTGTCAAAAGAAATTGGAGTTTCACACATCTTCCCACATAACATATTGAAGAGTATGATTTATAGATGAATCATATTACCTAGGAAATCCATGAGGATTCATAATCAGATCAGGACAAATGCCACGCTCAGAAAATGGAAAATCTTCCTGCTGGACAATTGTTCCACAAACACCTTTCTGCCCATGTCTGCTGCTAAATTTGTCACCAAGCTAAAGCAACAAAAATGAGAAAGAAATCAATAAGAAAATTCAAAATAAGTAAAAGTCTCTGCAAAGAAACCTACAAGTATTTACCTCTGGCCTACGAGTATGACGAATCAAAAATTTGATACACATGTTGTTATTTTTATCAGAGCACAGAACCACTCTATCGACAACACAAGATTCTCCTTCAGGACCTTTGAATGTTTGTATACTAGACCGATATGCACTGGCAGTGAGAAAACAAACAAAAAATGGACATCACTTCATGCAACATGACTCTAATACCCAAAATTTTAACTCAGTTCAAAAACTAACCTATCAGGCAAATTTGCAGCCGATGCACCCCTTAGTGTCTTCGTATCAATAGGGGATTGTTTATTGATATATATATCATTTGGCCTTATAATTTCCCCGGGTGCAGCAAGCCCGTCATCATCAAGTATCTAGAGAGAATAGGAAAATATCCAACAGCGTAAGAAAATGTTTAAATCAACATAGATTCAAACTACAATACTATAAAAATGACAGTGTGGACACATCAATATCTATCTGATTATAAGCCACAGCAAATAAAGGAATAAAAGCCTCAGAAACTTGACTGAGTTTATGGGCGATAATATTTAGCTAGCAAATCAATTATAACAAAGCTTATGACTCGAAAAGCCTGATGGTGAGAACCACTTGCTGTATGTGAGAGATTTAGGCTGGCAGAGAACTAGCAAGGTGAAATTAGCCTCACAATATTTGCTTACATTCAGATAGAAGTTTAACTTAAATCACCTATTGAACAATCAAGAGACCCAAAAACTTATCTCTGCGCACTCATGGATGGGAAGGCATTGGAAAAGGTCAATTGTATTGCACTGTATAAAAATAAGTCACCCAAATGCAAATACAACAAAACAGAGCAACTGCATTCTTTAAAATAAATTGCCGCCTAGATCTGATTTCACTTTCAATCAGATAATTCTTGTAGATAACTGATAAGATCCTTCAGAATCATTAAGTTGCTTGATGGGGACCTCAAAGAGGAAATTTACATGGACATACCTCTGAGCTTGACGATTCAATATAACAATTTAGTGTACATATTACTAAAATCACAGCTAGGACTCAAGCGATCCATGAGAAAATGCTTTTGGAAGAATTATCAAGGCTATAAGCTTGGTTTTAAAAAAAAAAAAAACAAAAAAAGCTTTGCCTTACATTTTGACAAGCATACACATCCCTTTCCTCAAAATATCAGAAGGTAAGATCACTATTCTCGTTGTTTATATAAAGGACATTATTACATCTGGGAACAATGAAGTCACTCACCTCAAGAAAGTATTAGCTAAGGATTTTTTTTTGATAAAAACTTGAGAGCTTTAAAGTACATTACATGCATGGTAGCTCAATACAGAAAAAAGACATATAGATAGAAGAATAACTATGACTCCCTAAAATTTCATGTTAGAATTCCTCAGGATATTAGTTGTTCATACCAAAGTTATTCCAAGAATTGAATTTCATGTTTTCTCATCTAAGTGTACCTGACGAATACTAGGGACGCTACTAGAGATCATTAAGTTCTATTTTTATTAATTTTTTATTTTAGTTTGAATTTATTGAAAATAATTTCGCTCAAGGGACACTACAGTATATCTTCTAAGCTCTAGGGATACCATTGTCCATTCTTCTTAGCTCTAGGTCTAGCCCATCAACTTGTCAAGCATACATTTATCTGCCTTTTTCCTATGACCACTGTTTTTTGAACCTAGAAGTTGATCCTGCTTTGGATTATTGGAACTTCTGAATAAGCATTGACCCACTGGATTACCAAACTTTGGGCTATTCTGGACATAAGGAAACAAAATGTAAATTAACGGAGAAACTCTATGAATAAAAAGTTCATCTTTCAGGATCTTAAAACAGGTTTTATCCAAGAAATTTGGTAACCAAAACAATTCTTCAATCACAACAAATCATATATGAATAAATTATAGGAAATATAACCTATGTAAATTTCAAACAAATTAGTGCACGATAAAATCAATAGCAGGGTAATTGCTATTAAACCATGTTACCTGCATACGTCCCGCATTATCTGCAGTTCTGTCAGGCCTCAGTATCCGATCTTCTGTGTTATTCTCATACTTTTGCTTAATAGCAGTGTACCTATACATCAAGAAATACCATAGCTTAACCACCTTAGATAAATCATTAAAGAAATAAAGCAAAACACTGTCCAACAAGATGAAGTATAAAATCACCAAATTAAATTCTTTACTTTTTCATAACAATACAACGGCCAAAACCACGATCAAGGGAAGCCTTGTTCATGACAATTGCATCCTCTATGTCATAGCCACTATAGCTCATAACAGCCACTGTGGCATTCTGTCCGGCTCCAAGCTTATCATACCCAACCTGAAAGAATTAGGGATTAACCCCAACCCTATGTTCAAAGAACATAGAGGAAACAATATACCAACCAGTTCAATTGTCCTTGTGGTCAGCAAAGGCCTTTGAGGATAAACCAGTAGGTACAACAAGGTGTCCATCCGGCACAGCTGCAAGTGTAACATGATATTATGCAAAGAAAATTCAGTTTTTAGCATACATTGAGCATGTCAGTTATTAAAAAAATAATAGGCAAATGAAAGAAAAAGTAGGCTCTTGCATCCTTCATATTTTGATCCTTCTTAGCTTGCTGAAGGGATCTTTTCTCCTCCATTTTCTACTCTTCCAGTCCATTTATTTTTCAACCAAAAAATTCAAGCCCTCAACATATGGGTACGTAAATGTGACGAAAAATTGACAAGTACCATAAGTTTAATGGCAATAAAACTCATGATTTTTTGACAGGCCATATAACTAATGGAATATAAGAATTTAACATATTTTGAGCCAACCTAGAAAGAACAGGAAATAGCTACTGTTATATGTTATTTTCTTTGGGATGAAATTCAGCCGAGAAATTTTATCTCTCAGCTTGATGCTTTATTGATTAATTAGCCAGTACATATAGGTAAGAAAGCTAGGGTGAACTTCAGACAATATCTAATCTACATCAAAATTAAAAGGTATGATCAGGCTTCTAGCTAATCTGATATTATTTTCTTATATATAAATGAAAATAATAGCAAAAATAATGGACAACTAAATGACTGAATAATGAGTCTAAACCAAGATGAGCTTGGACCTTATCCTCATTCCCAACTTTCTTGTGAATCCTTCTCGCATTCATAATTGATAATGCTTTGGTCAACACATCTGCAACTTGCTCTGTAGATGCCTAAGGTCAATCTGCTTGTCTTCTATTTTTGCCCCTTCATGTTACCAAATTTCCCCATAAAAAGGAACGGTACCCAGTAGTAGATCTTTTGTCCACCACAGATCCTGCCCAATCAGCATTGGAATATACTTAAATTCCTCTTTGGTTTCCTTCTCCAAAGAATTATCCTTTTCCCAGTGTGCCCTTTAGATAACACAATCAACGATCCTGTTGGGATGGTTTGAGAATTTACTGAGGGCCCATTTGGTTCAACCCCATTACATGCCAGTAATGGTAACCTTTATCTCATTACCATAGAAGGCATGTTTGGTTGGACTTGATGGTAATAAAGATTGCACTAATGCACATGGCAATTTGCCCTAGTGGCAAAGTGATCCTCTCGTAGGCATAAGGCCAGATTAACCTCCTTTCTAGAGAGAGAGAGAGAGAGAGAGAGAGAGAGAGAGAGAGAGAGAGAGAGAGAGAGAGAGAGAGAGAGAGAGAGAGAGAGAGAGAGAGAGAGAGAGAGATTGATTACGCTGATATGAAAATTGCACATTTTTTGGTAATGTTTATTCCCGAGGGGGAGGGAGAGTGTTGGCGCAGCAACAAGGTTGCTGCTATATGACCTAAAGGTTATGGTTCAAATCCTAGAAATAACCTTCCCCAATTGTAGGGATAAGGTTGGATACATCTATCACTCCCCAAACCCCACCTAGTGGAAGCCTTATGCATTGGGCTGCCCTTTTATTCCCAAGGCGAGCATGTGAACATTCATTACAGGGGTGCAATCCTTCTTAAATTGTCTTTTTGCCCTTGAAGAAATACCCTCTCCCTCCGGATTTTATATTGTCCTCTCTCACCTCTCCCTCACTCTATCTCTTAAAAAAAGCGCTGTCATCTTTATACTTTCCGTCATCAACATCACCACCATTGGCATCGTCTTTGCTGACCAATGACCTCTTCGTCTTCTCCTCCATCAGAAGCCTCTAACACCCACCCCCCCCCCCCCCCAAAAAAAAAAAAAAACCTTCCATACCTCTAATCATCCATTTTCTCCCTTTGTTTCAATCTTTTTCCCTTTATCCTATTCTGTTGCAATTGTTGCTATGAATGTGTGAGTGTGTGTTGCATCAAAAACTCATTATGGCCAGCACTTTACAGCATATGCATTTTGCATGACTAGCTCTAAACATAGTATTTCTATATTTATAATCAAGTGATCTAGAGTGCAATCCTCTAAGCCTCCATTCCCATAACTGAATTTTCATCACAAAGAGGCAAAGAACAATGCCTTTCCAACTTACAGGTCAAGATCACTCACAGAAGGGGCAATGTTAGACATTCATTGTGAGGCGTATATCAAATAACAAATATTTTGATGTTCAATAATTCCAGCAACTCCAAAACAAGCTCCCCAAGACATTATTTAACCACAAATTTAGGCATATTTTTAACAAAGATAAACAAAACTGCCCATGAAAAAACTATCACTATTAGTATCCCATCACTGTCCTGAAAGTTTGATTACTTGAATCCATTATAAATGTGTTTTACTATTTATTTTATTTATTGAACCTATTGTCAAATTATTTAAATCCAAGTGACACTGCTGTACATTCTCCTTAGCTCTTGGGTTACATTGCAAATTCTCTCATGACATCAAATAAAAGTGCATATTCTCGGTTTCAGATCAGTCAGAATCATGAGGATTTCAAATCTTGATCCAAGTTGACATAGATCTGCATACTTGTAGAAACAAAAATATTTACTTGCATAAAAAACAAAGCCACAGAAAAGTTGTTAAATTATTTATTAAAAAAAAAAAAAAAGACTTCCAAATTTATACAGTTGTTGCACAAAAGCAAGAAAAACTATTTTTACCTGATTGTAAGCTATATTCCCCATAGCTTGTTTTCCCATTGCGCACTAAAGTGTCCAAAAAGAATAAATTCAGGATATAGGAGAACAGGCATATAATGAGTTTATTTAGAATAGAGAGAGGAAACAAGAACAAGGAAAGATAAGGAAACCTGATAAGTGTTTCGGGGTGACTGATTATGATGAGGATATGGAATCAGCCCGGCAATTACCCCTAAAATGGTGAAAGGCTCAATTTCAATATGTGTAGTTTCTGGTGTGGCATCCCCTTCATATAAAGCAATCTATGACACGGAAAGAAGAGTTCCTTCCATTAGTAACAAGATTTTTATGACCAAAAGAAACAAGTAGTCAGAGAAGAACAAACCAAAGCATTGTTTTCCTCATTAACATCAAGATACTCAGTCAAGCCGTCACGTAAAAAATCATCAAACGTGCGCACTCCATCCTGAAAAAGCATGAAATTTGAATTCATATGAGCACCTTTCTTTCTTCCCACAAAGGAAAAAAAAAACAAAAAAATGCTTCAAATAAACTCACCATTAACTCCTTCATATGATCCTCCTTGACTCTAGATATGCCTTTGTCAGCAATGACAAGTGGACGACAAACTCTACCGCCATCAGAAGCTAAGTAAACACACCGCTAAAAAGAAAAAGTACAATCATTACATTTTTTTCACTTATATCAACTAGTAAAGTACCTTTTATAAAACCACATGTCATTCAAGAAAAAATGGGAACTGGAAAACACTATATAAAGCAAGAGAGATGTGTAGGGTAATAACTAAGACATTAGAATCAGCAATAAGCTAAAATGGTTTTAAAACAGTGTCAACTGATGGAGATTATTTAGGCCCAAAAACATAACTACAAATATATGATTTGGCATATGTTTCATTTACTCTCCGGTTTGACTCTATATGTTGTGATCTGTCTTTAGATTGTTTTTAGTCATCGGGATTGAGCATGCCAGCCCATTGTGGTATTCCTTCCCTAAAAGTATTCAATTGTTTCATCAAATAACACATGAACTAAGGCCTGTTTATCCACATCAACATTAACGCTCAATTGAAAGGGAATATGGATGAATGGATTATATAGTGAAGCTAAAAATAATACTCACAATTTTGACTGGGGCTATCAAGGATAAGGAGCTTACTATTATTTGAAAGTCTTTGGAGTTTACAATTGTCTATGAGTCTTCTGATTGTCACTTGTTGGCAAATTTTAGGGCTATTGTTCTAAATATTTGCTCAATTTTATTTATTGCTCTGTTTAAGAAAGATTATATCAAGAATATCTCCTAGATTTTTCAATTATCATTCTTCCTTATCTTATCTTGTTTCCTTTTATGTTTTGATTTCCAATTTTGTCTTGTTTCCTTTTATGTTTTGATTTCTAATATTGTCTTGTTTCTTAGTTTGTTTGATTCCCCCCTATGGTTTGTGGGATTGAGCATCCACAATCTTGCAGCAGCCTTCCCTATGTATACTTTTTTGTATGATGAATGAAATATGGAACAAAATTTCCTGAAATCCAAGCTTATATCTTCAGGGGATAATAGAGTAGGTTCATAACAAATGAGAGACAGCAAGCAAAACAAACATGAGAAGCAAATTTAAAGTTTCGAAGTTTGATAGGATTCAAGATAATGAGGACAGCAAGATGATAGGATTCAAGATAAGCAAAGATAAATAAGAAAGTAAACTCTACTCAATGTGAAATCAGAATCTCACTTCACAAATTAATATAGACGAAGGAAAATCTTTAGTAGAAGATGAGTATGGATCTTAAACACGTAACAACTAATAAAAACCAAGGAGAATCTCATATTATATAAAAAATATTAATTTTCGATATGATTTCTACATGTTATAAGCCTCCATGTTTATAGATGGAAGAATAACTATGACTCCTTAAACTTTAGACCCACTAACATGACTGAGGAAATGGAAAATAACAAACCTGAACATGCTTAGTATTTATATTAAAATACTTGACTTAGTAAATAATCATACATGACTCCACTTGCTCCTAAACTTGTGATGAACTTAAACTAACTACCAAAATAATTATTAATAAAATAAAATCAATATGATTAAATTCCAAGTCAGCCTCCAATTTACTATACATGCGACTTCTTTAGGAATAGGTATTCTATCACACAAGGATATTACTACATCATTAATGATATAAGATCCTATAAAGACAGTAGAATCAGATACCAAAGTTTCACATTGGGTAGTGTAGGATGCTTTATGGGATATTTAAATGAGTAAACACTCTAACTTCATGAATCTCTGACCTACTGAGGTGCGCATAACATACACAGCAATAGTTTAAACCAAACAAGAATTTACAGACAAAATAAATGAACCAGGACACCATTAATGGCAGAAAGAGCAGAGAAAAAGCTTAAAAATTTACCTGCTTTTCATTGACAAAAATACTTACAAACTCGCCAATTTTTCCAGCCCTCCTCAACTTTCTCATTGACATAGCAAAACGCTTGAAAAGAGAGGATAAAACAATGATGATAACGATTATGTCAATAATAGCTTAATAGGAATACTAGCGCAAACACATGCCTTTTTCACAACATTCTAAAGAGAAAACATTCGCAGAAATTGAGATACCTGTGGCCTCCGATGCTTGCCAAGTATTAGCCCATTAAAAATAACAAGAAAAGAACTAGGAGTGTGAAGCTCTTCCCCAGAGAGCAGTTCCAAGTCTTCAACACCCAAAGAATAGCACTGCCACAGAAATAATTAAGAATCAGAATAACACCCAAATTAAGAAATAATGTATCAGGTGCTTATACTCTTGCATGCACGCCTAAGGATACACCTTCACATAGAAACAATAGAAACAAATTTCAAGCATCCGAACAAGTAGAAGGGCACACATGTTCCACACTCTAGATGAAACAATTACAAATATAAAAATGTATTTACAAAATGAAAATTATAAATTACAAAGATAAAAAATTCTTTACAACAATAATAAAAAGATAAGGACTTTTATCAGAAGAAACACACCAGAGAAATTAGGGGGCCCTCCTCTTCATCAGTAGTAACATGAGTCATCAAAGCTAGGTTTTTCACCAGTCCACAAGCCTCCCCTTCTGGAGTATCACAAGGACAAAGCATTCCCCACTGTAGTAAAAGGAACAGAACAAAAATGAGGTTTGAGACATAAACTAGAAAAGATTTAAGTGTCAGAAATTTGCCAATGGCATATAATACCCAAAAATATGTGGCTTACCTGGCTAGGCTGCAAAGCTCTAGGTCCACTTACTTTCCTGGATTTCTCGAACTGTGGAGAGATTCTTGTCACATGCCCCATGGTCCCTATAAAAGATAACCTAGCTAGCACCTATAAATAGAGGAAATTGATCAGAATGTGTTATTTCATTGATGGCCTGGAGCCAAGACATGATAAAGCAACCCTATCCCCAGCACTTAAGCTCTGAACAAAGACAAACCCCTTCAATGATTTTATTTCCAATAATATATATGAAGATGAAAAAAAATGAAAATTGTTAAGAAATTAATAAACCTGGGTCATCCCTTTTCTGTGCATCTTGAACCTTTTGATGTCAAAATTACCAGTGGAGAGTGTCCTCTCCAAACCAGTTGTGATAGAGTCTCTACAAATATACTATAACACACATATTAGTTGGGAAATGTAAGCAGAAATCTGGACAACAATGAGATCAAGGTGACCACAGTATAAAACAAGAAGTCCAATAAAAAATGATGCAGTAACAAAACTCTCATTTTGCCTAGTAGAAAAATAGTAAACAATTTCTAACGAACTTGAACTTTAAAAAAATTCCTAAAGAAGGATTTTAAGATTCCAAGAGTTGTAATATATATTACGTTATAAACTTTAATAGAAGTGACAAATGAATAACAATTGCTGTGGCATCTTTATTTCCAATTTATTCATCTAGTTTTGAATCTTTTCTTGAAAACATAATTTTTTTTAAATATTATTATATCATATATTTACAAGTAAACCAGTTTTGGAAATCCAAAGATGAACCCCTTGAGGAATGAATTCGATTAGCATTGCCTAGGTTCCAGCTTGCATTTGATGGCGCTCAATCATAGATTTTAAAGAGAGCTCACTTGAGAAAAATCGAAGCGGTTTGTTCTGTTATTCTTCTCCAAGAATTTATCAACGCACATCCTAGCTTCACTTATCATCGTCTTAAAGAGATCCTAAAAACAATAAAAGTATAACAGTTAAGGTAATGGAATCTGTGCAAAGTATTTGCAAACAAAGTGCATGAATAAAATGAGATGATACCTCAAAAAGAAGAGATACTAATTGGCCAGATAACTCCAGCCGCTTGTTCCCCACATAATCCTTTAAAATAAATTAAATGAAACAGTAAATAGATATAGCACATAGGCATTGCGTGGCCACAATTGTACGCACACCACAAAGCAAAAGTGGATATTAATTATATTCTTGGGATGCTCTTGAAACGACTAATAAATTGTGTAGTTCATGTGATGATTCAAGCTGAACGCATTAGTTTAAAAGAAAAGTGTGGTTGAGCTCGCTTCAGAATCCCTATGTCCATCCCTGATTTGTAGCAGCATCCTCATTTCTTTTTAAAAGGAAAAAAAATAGCCCTTGGGCACTTATTTCCCAATAATCTTGCTAGTTACTAAATTTCATAAGCTCAATGCTCAGATTAATAGATTCCAGAATATTTTCAAAATCATTTATCAATGACCACTTCAACTGCTTGTTGAATGCTAATAAATAAATTTATTATCATCTCCAATACATTATACACCCCTGACAGGAAAGTCCATTAGGCATTGTGGACAAGGTCCAACCCCCACAGACCTCGTAATATTCAAAGCCTCCTTGGCAAAAGCCATTGGGGCTTGAAAGATGGACACAAAACAGGTTGGCCATAAATAGTGTTAAATTAATTATGAAACATGGGAGTAGCAAGCATCAAACTCCTGACTAAGGGATCATAGAGGCTCATATACCATGCCTATGACCATTTCAACACAATACTAAGAAACTGAGTAAAGGCACATAAATAATTTTAATCATATCCCTTAAAAAAAGCCTGCCTTCGTCAATGAAGCACATTCATTCATGAAACACAAGTAACTAGGTTTTCATTACACTTATAACATGTAAAACAGAACATTTTCTTTATTGACTTTATACAGAGTCTCACATATTAATAAAGATATTACCTTGTCATCCATTGTATCCTTATTCAGAATTGCATCCATCATGCGTCTAATCATAACAGCAACATATATGCATTTTGGTCTAAAATTATTTTGATGCACCTAATAGGGAGGAAAATAGAAGCTGCCTGGATCAGTCTCAACAATAATCACAAAGTAAGAGAACCCTCAATTGACTGAAATCAACTTACCAGCACATTTGCAAGAAATACATCTCTCAGGACAGAGTATGCTCTGCTTTCCTATATGAAGGTTTAGAATTGAATTCACAAATAAAAAGTCAAATTTATTAAATAATATTTTCATTTGCATAAATAAATTAATTAAACAATTATATCTTCCTTTTATAAAAAAAACAAATCTTATCTTCTAACTTGTGTGAGAGAGAGATTCACTAACCCTTTCAGATGAATCGCTTGCAAACATGGACTTCTTGACCTGAACAAGAACATACAAACATAAGATTAATAAAAAAAACTAGTTAAAGATAATTTTATAAAAATAAAAACACTGAAAGAGTTAAACAGATAAAAATTGGCAACTTCATCTACGCTGGAATTTTAAGTAGACTACCTAACAAATGAGCACGACATTTTCTTGGTAATGTGAGCGGCAGTTCATTAAAAATATCAACAATGTCACCAAAAAAAAAATATATCAACGATAATATATGTAAGGAGGATTAGATATTCATGTATCTTCAATGGCATCTCTTTATCCCTTCATTTTTTATAAAACAAAATATGGTTGCGTTCAATGCTTTCCTAAGCTGCTCCACTCAAGGTTATTTTGGGCTGTCTTCAAAAAAAAAAAAAAAAAGACAGAAAAACAGAACATTGAGTTGACAAATTGAGCGACTCAAAGTTTTGTGGTCAAACTAAAATGTTACAAGCATGCAAATGAGGAGGCGCCAATAGACACTTGTCTCAATCAGGATCATCTTACACCAATGGATACAAAAATGACATCAATCAAACATTAAATAAAAAAATCGAAATATTATTTACTTTTCAAATATAGAGATTATCAACTACTTGATTACATAGTTACTGTTCTTTAGTACCTGTAAAATGCAAACTAAGATTTACAAGAGAATTATGTTGAATTCAACAGCTAAAACAATGATACTCACTTCTTATAATCAAATATTGAGTGCAGATGTATTTTATATTACATAAATGTCAATTGATCCTGAAGACAGCCCCGTGTAGTTTGATCCCTCATGTACACTTTCATTTGTCAACATAAAGTAAATACAATGGGATTTTTTTTTTTTGGGGGGGGGGGGGGGTGGTTTTTCTAAAGCATTTTTCCATCACTCTAACAATACGGTTAAAACATTTGCACTTCGTAAAGCTTCAAGTGATGGACCAAAATACCAAGATTGGTTTAATTGTTTTCACAAGGCTTAAGTTCTTTAGGTTAAAATAATGGGAAGATAACCTAGATTTAACAACATGATGATTTAAAATATACGGTCCACTTAGCCCCGGTGAGTTCCCCAGACTAAACTCACCTAAGCTTTATTAAACCCAGAAAAAATATACACGGCCAGCCTCAAGACATTTTATAATAAGAAAATTTTCACAATCACCAGACAAAAAGAATAAAAGATGACAAACCTTTGACTCAAGATACTCCAGTGCTTGCTCTTTAGTATATATGCCATTTTTTGCACATTCCTAACAACGGAGGAAAATATTCCGAAGCTCAATAATGGAACCAATAACAAAATAATATAATGGATATAAGCAAATGAAGACATAAGTAAACACAGATTTATAGATAAGTAAAGTAGTATGTAACACTTTTGAGTTTTCCCCCCTTCACTAAGGGCATAAGTATGCTTTTACTTACGTAACCATAATTTTGTATCATTACCTCAATAGATGGTAAAAGAAGTGAACTATAACGGGGATCTCTTCCAAGCATTTGTACAACCTCCTGATCACTCTCCATCCCCATAGCTTTCATTACAATCATAATAGGGACCTTCAAAATAATTATAAGAAACATGTTACCAGAGGCTACTTATAATATGATAAGGAGTAAAATTTAACAACATTAAGTAACATAGAATGAGAACCTTTTTAGGAAATTGATTCAGTTGCAACCAAATCTTCTCATTTTCCATCACAACTGTTGTTTTAGATTTTACTGCTTCCGTACTGCTTGTAACAGATGCAATAATGCTGAAAGCAAAAGGAGGAGTCAAATTACATGTGAAGACTACATATAATAAAGTAACCAATATTTATAAAATGTTATTAATCAATTAGTCACTCTACGAAGCAACCACAGCATAATTTCATTTAAAAACACACACACACTAAACACTATTGCTTCTAAGGTCCAAACTTGACTTTTCATCAGGGGCATTAGGATTCTCATAAAAAATTCGCTATATAAAAAATTTATCACAAAATGGAAAAATAAGATAAAAGAATGTGGGATATCATCTTGTTGAAATAATCAAATCAAAGTTAATGGATCATCCTTCAATAAGACTCTGAGAAACATGAAATAGTATCAATAACTTAATCTACGATATGGAATACGACATGGCACAAAATATAACTACCCCTTAAAAAGTATATTTCACCATAAACAGCTGAGGATTGTTAATTAAATTTTCAATACAGGCCCCAATTCAAAGAGGATCTAAGGCATAAAACTCAATAGTATTAAGTCAATTACTACCCAAAATAAGATACTACAGATATCATGCAACAATACTCAAATTACACAAGACTATGAGAGGAGGAAAAGGAAGAGAGAGATCAATCCAAATAAAAGATTTAGGCATGTCCATATGCATATATGATTATATGACAAGGTGAAGCTGATAGGATTGTTGAAGAAATTAGAGAATTCAAAGGGTTTAGAGACAGAAATTCAGAGGGAGTGAGAAGAGAAACAAGAGGGAGAGGAGAGAAACCCAGAATCACATCACTGTGTTCTTCCATTCATCTTTATTCATTCATCATAAAAGCATAGTATACATTGAAGAGTGATATGCCTTATATAGGCAACACCTCAAAGCTCATTAATCCAAAATGGTTACTAAACTAACTAACTAATATAACTAACCCCCTAACTAACTAATACAACTAACCCCCTAACTAATATATTTATTTATGGTTTACATATCAGAAGCATGGGGTATAATTACAATCTAAACATGCATGTATTATATACATGTATAATTATATGACAACGTGAAGCATAAGGAATAGATAAAATCCAAAAGAGCTGCTTACTTTCCCTTCTTGTCCGTATCAATAATTATTCTATTCTTTGAAAGTTGCTCTTGCATTAAAATCACCTGAAAAAGATTTAGAGCTTTGCAGGGAGGAAATTAACAAGAAAAAATAAAAGAAACATTGTTCTAAAGAGTTGAGCTCAGAGAAAAGAATAGAGAGAGAGAGAGAGAGAGAGAGAGAGAATATATGATTTAATCAAAACAAACTACCCCAACATGCGCTGCATGATTCACAATATTCAATTTTACATAACACGAGTATAGGAATGGAACACACCAACTTAAATGGTTTGTACAAGGGGAATAGGACATAAAATTGTCTATAATGAGAAAAGGGGGAAGTTTGTTACATTTTTATACAATAATGGAGGGGACCTTTTTAATATTTTTATCTACTGCCCCCATAATTATTGTAAATAAAATTATATGCATAATTACCACTCCCCACCAAGTGGGATAAGGCTTTATTGTTGTTGTTGTATGCATAATTACCACAGATCGCAGAAAGAACTCAGTATAGAAATGGCTGCACCAATTAAGACATAGTGTGATAGTATGGCTGCCCTCAAGATTGCAAATAACCCAGTCCAACATGATTGCACGGAACATATTGAAATTGAATGACATTTTATTAAGGAGAAAATTGAAGCTAAAGTGATAGACCTTTCCTACATCTCATCAAGAAAGCAAGTTGCAAATATGATGGCCAAACCTCTTGTCAAAACTAAGTTTGATGAGTTTATCAGCAAGCTAGGAATGATCAATATCCATTTGCCAGCTTGAGGAGGAGTGTTGGAAGTGGGCTTTTTCCTATTGTGTACATTTACTCTATAATCCTAGTTTTATCTGTTTAGCAGCTTGTCATATCTATCTTTCTAAGCATTAAATTCTGTATCATCTTTAAGGATCACAGAATAATATCTTTTAATTTATTTCGTCAATTATTGATGGAAGATTTTATTCAATTGAGTCTATAAGTATTGATCAGTTTCAGTGGAATAAGAATTAGAATGGCGTTGCAATTTCAGATTAAATCATGGGTAAGACCAGAAGTACTAAGGAGTCAGGACAGGTAGACAAAATCACCAATAGTCCACCTCCTTATCCGGAGTCTTTACTTATCTCCTATTTCCAAATCCATTCCAATGTGCCTTCCGATATCTACCTAATTCACCCAACCAACTTTTCTACACTCAAGGCCTGCCGCTTGAACAGCAAGCACAAATTGAGAAATACATAGCAGAAACCGAAAACAATATCGTTTTGTTGATTTTGGCATTTTAGTATGGAAAGATACCATGTTTAGGAACAGTGGGTGGGGAATACGTTAAAAGAAGGTAGAACTGGATTAGGTATCAACCCTGAGCAAGTAAAATATTGAATTCAAGATGATGCCTAGCAGTTTATTTATCTTGCTTATTCGGCAATCTACATTTTATTTCATTTACTTTCATCATTTCAAATTAATTCCGTAAATTACATTGTTTTAGAGTAAATGTCAACATCAACTTGACTTTAACAAATAAAAAGCTAAGCAAATTCTATGACACTAAGAAGCATTTGAGAAAGTCAGAATATCACCTTCTCTGTTCCTTTGATTACGAAATAGCCACCAGGATCAAGAGGGCACTCACCTATCCAATGGAAAATAGAAGTAAGGAATACATGAGAGGAAAAGGTAAAGGCACAGAACGCCCAAATTATATTCTCTACACGTACGAACCAAGTTTTGCTAGTTCAGCTTCATCTTTCCTATACAGGACACAGCAGCAACTCCGTAACATAATAGGCATCCTTCCAATAATAACATCATTCTGCAAGGAAAAAAAAATACATAATAATGACCGAAGCTATCTAGTTCAAGCCAAAGTCATTTATAAATAGTCTTTTTATACCTTCTCTACTGTATTTGGCTGACCAGGGCTTCCTTGACTATATTCAACATTGACCAATATTGGAGCCCAATATCTTGTGTCAGACAGTAAAAAATGAAGCATTATTTAGTTAGCATTTGACCCAAAGCATGAGTGTTCTTTTGTGTAGTTACAAAACATAAGTTCCAATTATCATTCGACACAAAATTATTTTATTGCTCCTTTCTTTTACTTGCAACATCGTGGAACTGAACAGAACACAATTAAAAGCAACCTTGCAAATAATTAAATTTCTATCTTAAGGATTGATTCAAAACATACGACGATGATGAAGTCTGTAAATAAAAAAATAATAATAATACTAATAAGTCTTACGTCTGGTCAGATAAGCGGCATGTCTGTGGCGTAATTTGCTCAGGACTACCATCTATGATAATTGAAGGCTCACCAATTCTGACATCCTTAAACCTACAAAAAAGTCCATTGCCCATCACTCATCAAGAAAGCAAAACGCCTACAGAAACTAAAGAACCAGCAATATGAATTGATTCATACAAGGTTCCTTTTTTATCACAACTAAGTTATTAAGAGAGTCTGTGGTGTCACCTATAAGCTGAAAATTTCTCCCCGTTTCTCAGGTGGCATTTAGAACTGTCATTCTTGATATTGAAAATCTCAAACTTAATGTATCCAAAGAACACTCACAAGTGGCAAAAGTAATGAGTAAACCAACATTTGTACCTTAAAAATATATTCGGGTGCTTTGACGCCACAATACGGTCATTTGCACGAACGATTTTCTTAATGCCGGTTTTCACAAAGTAGTTAAACGAATCCAAATGTTGCTTCACTAATCCTCTAACCTGCAAAATCCCCGTAAAATAACATCATGTAAGTGGTCGCAAATGGTGCACCAAGAATCAACATATAATGCATGTTACCTTCAGGAACTCAGGAAGAAGCTGAAATTTGTCAACAGCTGAT
Organism: Acacia confusa; assembly: GCA_037074495.1. Classification (NCBI taxonomy): domain Eukaryota; kingdom Viridiplantae; phylum Streptophyta; class Magnoliopsida; order Fabales; family Fabaceae; genus Acacia; species Acacia confusa. Next base: position 29,989,854 of record CM073509.1, on the reverse strand, counting down.
TTTACAGGAGCGGCCAAAAATTGCTTATCAATGCCAACACTGAACATTCGCATTGAAAACACACGAAAAATAAGAACTAACAGTGCACTAAGAGAGAAGAAATCTAGAAAAAGTAGAGACATAAAGAAGTAAGGATGTACGATTGATTCTCCATCGATCAGTCACAAGGTTGTTTGTTCTCTGCACTTGTGGAAAAAATTGTAGGAACGAAATCAGTTGCTGCTAGAGAATACGAATACCAGAAACCATTTAAAGAAGGTGATCGGCCAAAGGTTGATTAGTGAACCCTCGCTCGTGCTGCCGAGCCAAGCCTTCTAAATACGTCTTTTTGCTTGATTAATTGAGCGGCAGAGGTCCTTAAACCCTTCAAAAACCCCTTTTTTATATAATTAAATGATGGAATTAGTGACATTTTTTATTATATTCATAATTAAGGAAAAATTACATAAAAAATAGCAGAAACATCGGGGAGAAAGAAGGAACCAGAGGCTACTACCACACCGCAGGGGCGCCGTTCAGTTTCAGAAGACGAACCGTCACAGGGACGCTGAACGGACGGTGACGGAGACTAGAATCACTAGATATTGAAGAGGCAAGCAGACTAGCAGTGACGGAGTGAGAGAACGACGTACTGGGTGGGAACTGTGGAGATTGAAGGTTGAAGATGATAGTGTCACGGGTATGAACTTGGGGCGTAATACTGTGACTAGTGAAACCCAAGTTCAATGGCGGGAAGATGGAGCGTTTGAGGGAGAGGAAAGAGAGCGGTGTCGTCGTCTAATACAGAAGCTAAAAGGGTTCCGAAACCAAAACAACGCCTACCTAATAATTCTTACCAACCAATTAAATTAATAAGACCAATGAAATTAATAAAAGTCAATAAAATTGTCTTGATATTTAAATAATTTCTAATATTATCTTATAAAAAATTATAATATTATATTATTATTCTGCCCCTATTAATTATAAATATACATGAAAAAATAATTAATGTTTTTGAAAAACAAATGCCTTATAAAAAAAATTAAATACACTTATAAATTGGTGTTTTATAATAAAGAAAAGGAAGAACAAAATAATACTGGTCTATATATATATATATATATATAGAGAGAGAGAGAGAGAGTAGATGTGTGTGTAGGCTTGTTTGAGTTGGCGTTGATAAAATATATTTAATTAAGTTGAGATAAAACTTATTTCACAAATTTACTTCAATGGATCATATTTATTGCTTGTTTGGATCCTCTCTTTTTTAGCTTATCTTCTCCTTATAAACAGAAACTAGATCAAACAAGTGTTTACAAAAGCTCTTATCATAAAAACACTTTTTTTTACAATAAAGAAAAAAAAAATCAAAAGCCAAAAGCTGCTCTTTTTTTTTTAATCCTCATTATCACTTGTAACTTTCTCTCTGTAAATCCCACCCTTCCTCTTCTTTCTCTCCCTTTCTCTCTTTCATGAGAATTCAAAACCCTAACCTATGTCTCTGAAAAGCATTTTTTGTTCTCAGAAATTTTGTAGACCTTGGAGGAGGTTAGGGTCATTGAGGAAGATGAGCGGATGGGGCGGATTGGTGGTGATTCCAACAACAATGGTGACTCCATGGACTCTCCACCTTACGGCCATTCAAGGGCCCCTATAATGTATAATGCTGGAGCTTCTATAGGAGATCATTCGCTATGTTGAGGCCACCGAGGACCAATATAACTGCCAATATAAAAAAATTTATATAGCTTTTAGCTTTGTTTTAGAAGTTTTTTCTTTTAGTTTTAGCTTAAAAGTAGCTTTTAACTTAAGAGAGAGAGAATCCAAACAAGCTCTTAAAAACCAGCTTCTCAACCTAATCCAAACAAACATAATGCAAGGGATTAGCGATTACAAAGAGAGATATGATGGATGGGTGCTATGATTGCTTCCAACAACAAACAGAGTTCAACATCAACACCTTACTGTCACACCTCCCCCCATTCTCCGTCCTTTTAATCCTTCATTTTCTTTAATTATTCTCTCTTTTGAACTGCAGTTTCTCTTCCAAAGCTACAAATATCTCAAACACAACAACACACCAAAAGATCATAAACTTGAGTCGCCCCCACCATCAATCCACCTAAACCGTCAAAAGCTAGTAGGATGATTGTGGCATCAAAGCCACACACATGAAATTACTATATAACTAACGTGTTGTCATCTTCATCGACCGCACCGACTTTGTCTTCTCTAATCAATCCTTGTCCTATGGCAAATGCCACCACAACCCGAATGAGAAGGTATGTTAAGATGGACCGCACTACTCACTCCATTAAGTACAATGTCGTCTCCAATACTTTTCACCTGTTGTTCTCTAAACTGACATCTAGTGCTCCTCCGGTTATGTCATCCCCTCTATCGTTGATGATAATTTGTCCTTCGTCGGGCAAAATATAATTAGTGGCCTACCAACTTCTAAGCCATGAGTGAGCCATTTTATTCCTGCATGTCATAGGTGAGGCAAGGACCGAACACCCTCCTTGCCTTTCTGAACGAGAGGACCATTAGGGATGACAGAACCAAAAGAGCACTAGACATCATCTTGAACGAATAATGGGCAGAAAGTATTGGAGATGACATTGTAGTCGATGGAATGAGTAGTGCATTTCAGCTTAACAACCTTATCCTTTGGGTGGTGGCGGCATTTGCCATGGGACAAGGATTGATTAGAGAAGCCAAAGTTGGTGTGGACGAAGATGACAACACGTTAGTTGTATAGTAATTGCATGTGCATGGCTACAATGCCGACCAACGGCTTCTACTCTAAGAAGATGAAAGGGGCTAAAATGAACTAAACTCATGAGCCGAACCAAAAAGTGGTTTACAAGTATACAAAGCAAAGTATCTAAGATACATGAACACAATTTTCATGAGCTATATCTCTTTTCTTTTATGAAAAATACTCAAACAGATTTTTCCTTTATATCAAGTATATCGCCCGTGGTATGGGATATAATTTGCTAGTTGATGAATGAAAATTTACGGTTTTAGGTCATCTTCATTAATTAGTATATTGACATAGTAGCATTGACGAGCCTTATCTTCAGCAGGGAGGGCTACTCTCGTTTCATCAGTCACCTTGGCAATCCCAGGCTATGTTATGCAATATGGCCTGCTTCTGGCTAGCACTTGCAAGACCTTAGACCAATGTAATAGCCAGATACTGTGGGGTAACACGAAGAATCAGAAGAAAATCCCGTTGGTAGCATGGGACACTGTTTGCAAACCTAAAGGTAGCGGGGGCTTGGGACTCCGACACATGAGTTATGTTAATCAAGCCGTTTTGATGAAGGTGGGCTGGAATATGGCGGCTTGAAGAAATGACTTATGGGTTCAAGTTGTTAGAGATAAGTATAAATGTGGTTTGGATATTTTACCCCAGATTGACATGAAAAGGTCGGGTTCAAACTTGTGGAGAGGAATAAAGCATACATGGGCCAAGCTCCAGGAAGGAATAAAAGTCATAGCACAAGAGTCAGTCCGATGAAAGTAGAGTAAGAGCGGTATTTTTACTGTAAAATCTGCCTACGATGCTATCAACCAGGATGTGAGTTATCTGAGCCCTATATGGAGAAAGATTTGGAAACTGAAAATTCCAGAGCATTGTAAGATGTTCCTCTGGCTTTGTCTACACAAACGAGTCCTAACTAACGTGTCTAGTTGGAAACAAGGGCTAACCATGGATGCGTGTTGTAAGAGATGTGGCACGGAGATGGAGACAATACAGCACGTCTTAAGAGACTGCCCAGAGACCCGAGATTTGTGGCATCAGCTTGTCCCCCACAAACACTGGGGCAAATTCTGCTCTCTGTAGTTTGATCGTTGGCTGGCCTGGAATATTAACTCCAATGGTTTCCTCAACAAAAGGAGTAAATGGAGACAACGGTTTGCTATAACCTGCTGGTGGCTGTGGAGAAGACGTAATATCTTTGTTTTTTAAGGGAAAAGGATGTCAAACAACACTATCTCAGCAAGTGTTATTGCTATGATTGGATCCCTCAATGAAGCCCAACAGCGTCTTGGTAAAGGTAATGATAAGAATATGAGGTACAGTAAAGAAAAAGCGAAATGGAAACCACCCCCGCCTGGTTTTGTGAAGGTAAATATTGATGGGGCCTTTTCCTCAATAAACTTGGCGATGGCAAGTGGAGGAATTATACGAAATGAATCTGGTAACTTCCTAGCAGCTTTCTTGTTCAAAGGAACTGAGGGAGATAGTCTCACCGTAGAGCTATGGGTTTTCGGAACGTTATCTTAGAGATAGACTCATCTGATGCTGTGAAATTGATAACGAGCCAGCTCCAACTCTCACATGCTGATAGAGGGCTTATTGCAGAGATTAAACCATGGTGGATCGAAATTGGGATATTAAAATCCAGCATATAAGTCGTTGGGTAATTGGAGTAGCAAATAAACTTGCCAAGACGAGCCTGTCAGCTTTGCTTGGTTTTCATTTTGTCTCTCATGCAGATGAGGAGCTAGGAAAACTGCTCGAAATAGACAAAACTTAGGTTGATGTGTGGTCACCAAAGTGTATAAAAAAAACTGGTTTTGTTTGCTTGAAGCGTTCTCAAAGGGTGGTCTAGGATTTCCATAAAAATCAGATATTCATTACATAAATTTGCACAAACCACAACAACAACAACAACTTTATACCACTAAGCAAAGTCAGCTATATAGATTGCACGATGCCATGATACACCATCATAAACCAAATCTTCGGCCCACTCAAGCCTCATTGAGTATTCACTTGGGTCTCCCTCTGCCTTTTTTCAAAAGGCTATACTCCATCTTGTTTGATCGACCTCTTCACTGAGGCATCGAACGCCTTCTTTGAATATGTCCAAACCATTTCAAATGATTTTCTACCATTTTCTTCTCATTAGATGTCACTTCAACTCATTCTTATGTATGACTATTGTAACATCCTACATTCTAGAATTTGAAATTCGAAATGTTGTATGAGAATTAATTGTTAAAATTTTGCCAAAATATTTATAATATTAATTATTGGAATATAAGGCATATTTTCCAAGAATGTTTGGGAAATTAATAAATTCAAGGAAATATTTGCAAAAGATAATTCTTTGCTTAAAATTTTAGAAAAGGAGAATATGGATCAAAGAGGATCAAGTGGGATAATTTTTAAGTGGGTCCCATAACACAATACATACATTCTTCCATTATGTTACCTAGTACTCTTCATTCACTATATCATGTCACCTTACCATATGCAAAACACCAACTCCCTCTATATAAATCATTTCGAACACAAAAGTATGACAAAAGCATTTGAGCAACAAAGCCCAATATCTTAATATCTTCTCAAATAGCAAAGACGTAGCCCATACACGTAGCCCAAACTCTCTTAATCCAATTAATTTCCTTAGGCCATACTAGAAGAACCGAAGAACAGAAAGGAAGAGATCACAACCACACACACACTAGTTGGAAAACATGCAAGCACAGAGGAAGATCCTAACGGAAAAAAAACACTGAACATGAAAGGCAGAAGAGTATATGATGCGGCCATACCTTGCCATACTTCTCAAGTTGCACGCCATACTCACCATTCCTCATTATAATCCTTCAGCCTTCACATAAAAATCAGAGGCAGAAAGAAAAAAAAAAAAAGAGACACAAGTAGAGAGTTAGAGAGAGAGAACTAGAGAGGGAAGCATCATGAAGACAGAAACAATGTTGATCTTGCATGCAAGCCTGAGAAACCAGCCAAGGTGAGTCTCTGAACCTCTTCCCATCTAGCTATTGCACGCTAGCACGTTGGCTTCTAAGCTATAGAAGAGACCACGTAGCTACTGCAATTTAGCTCTCTTTTTCTTGGTCAAAGCAGAACAATCTTGCGTGCTTCTGTTTGATAGGTAAATGTTCGTGTTTTTCCATGAAATCTTTGTAGTAAATATTAGATATATTAAGCTTTAAAACAAGCTAAAGAACAGTCAAAATGGATGTGTATAATAAGAGTTATGGTTTTCCAAAGTTTGAAAGTGAAAACTGGAAAACGTCAATTTCGAAAATGAGCAGATCAATTTCGGGCTCAATCTTGAAATTTTGTTAGGAAATATTAGACATATTACGATTTAAAACGATCCAAAGAACAGCCAAAACATATGTGTATAATAGGAGTTATGAGTTTTCAAAGCTGACCCATTTGCACTAAATCACTTCTATTTTCATAAATGAGTGATCTTTTTCGTGGCTAAGTGTGGAATGGTAAACGTTTAAGTTTTTCCATGAAATTTTGTCAGGATATATACACATATTAATCTTTAAAACGAGAAAAAGAACAGCCAAAACAGACATTTATAATGGGAGTTATGATTTTTCAAAGTTGACTTATGTGCATTTGAACATTTCTGTTTCTAGAAATGACAGAACTTTTTTAGGGCTGATTTTGAAATGGTAAATTATTGATTTTTTTCCATGAAACTTGGCCAAAACATAGTGTACACACCAAGATTTAAAATGTGCTCAAGAACAGATGAAATGGACAGGTAGCTTAGGAGATATGATTTTTCAAAGTTGACCCATGTGTACTGGACAACTTCTATGTTCCAATTGTAATGATTATTTTCGTGTATCATTTTCTTCAGGTAAATGATGCCCATTTCTCATGAAATTTTCCATAATTAAAGTAGACACAATAAGTTTTAACTTGATGTGTTACCCACCTAAATTTTGATTTGTATTGAGAGAGTTATAAATTTTTGAAATTTACCCATGATTCTAGAACAAATTCTAGATAATTTATTATTATTGTTGATTCTGTACTTTTGCACATTGGAATAAATGTTAAGAGTATTTTTATATAAAAATAGACTCAACAATGATTACATAGGCTTTGGAAACACCCCATTTGGACATTTGTTCAATTAGGTATAATTTTTCAAACTTTCGTTAAAAAAGTTTGGAATGTCCAATGTCCAAATTTAAGTTGGACCTATTTTTTGAAGTTATGGGAATAATATAACCGCATATTAGAATGGTGATTATTTTTCATTAAAATAGACTTAAAGAGCTTCGAGTAGAGACTTGTGCTGGGATCCGTACACGTAGTGGAATTAAAAAACTTACGAATCCTATCAGAGGATCCATCAACGACATCAAGTTAGAAAAGGAATCATACCTATGCAAATTAATAAGCGTCTCCTTCAATTTAATTTCGTGGGCTACATACTCAATCAATAGGAGCAGACTCTGTGAATCTACTCCCTCTATTGGTATCCACACGAACGGCCTCCAACACCGACGGGAGCATACTAGCACCTTTAGTATTCTCGCATCTCTCTATTTTCTCTCCAGGGTTTCTTGTGGCTTTTCTAATATGTCTGACAAAAAGTCCCATAGGTTTTTTCAAAACTCGATAGACATATTATATTCAAAATTAATCCTTATTAATTTTGAAATTTGAATTTGAATTAAAATAATATATTAATTAAATCTATCTAATAGATCTAATTTAATCTATTTAATTAATCTGAATTAAAAGCCATATAATTCAATTTATCTCTATAAATTAAATCTAAGAAATGATATCTATTTATTTAATTAAATCAAAGATACTATATCTCAATTTAAATTTAAATCAGATATATGATATCTTTATTAGAAAATTAAATCTGAGATATAATATCTCTATTTATTTTAGATATTTAATTTATCAAATAAATTAAATAAAAAACAAATATGATATGATAATATTATAATCTCTATTAAATATTATTATTATATTATTTTCAAATTTAATATATATATATATATATATATATATATATATATATATATACAGTATTCATTAAATCTTAGATATATCTAAGATTCAATGAATCTGGACACTTTTGCTTGTATTGGGCTATTCTTGTGTGCGACCCTGCAAGCCCATATGAGATTGGCAGCGGGCCAATACTGTATCAGCCCACAAATCGCAAGCGGCCTTTAGCAAGACATTGCGACTATCCAATTCATATAGGGATCAATGATATTGTAGAACTTATCGTACAACCATGTCACGTCCCTTTTGTTACGAGATAATTTCGTCAAGTATGAGGCATGGATAATGTCAACTTCATGTTCTTGACCATTACTTTCTCGATTCTTAAGTAGTCTAATAATTGAAATGGAAACTCCTTTCCATCGTAGTATGACCATACATTTCTCAAACTCACTCATCGAGAGGCCCAATATTATCTCTCTGCAATTGTGAGGGACAAATTCCATCTTCACCATTCACATTCCTCTACATGAAAACCACTGATCCCGATTATAGCCTTTATCATCACCCGGTCAAAGCTGAATTTTGACTAGGTCAAAGATCAACGACTCATCATGTAGGAATCCATGATGATCTCAGGTCAAAAGGCGTTGTGACGCGGTTATACATGAGATAAGCTTATGACTAAATCCATGTAGCTTTCTTATAATGGATTGGTCCAGCACTTTGTACTCTTACAAGTGCCTATGACTTTGATTCGTATCTCCATACCTTATCAAAGTCACACTGGCCTTATTTCATCTTCGCTCCAGCGTAAATGACCGACCAAAGACATTTAGAATAATCTATAAGATACATCCAAGGATACAATTATCACTATAAACATGCAAATGAAATGATAATGAAATGGAGAATACTTTAAATAACATTAATGTTTAAAGTACAATGACTTGCTCCTAGGGCATAATTTCTAACAACTTGAACTACCTTAATTGGAGTTCTATGGAATTAATTATGATTTTTCAAAGATTGCATAATAAATTTGGCGAAATTGGGCCGAGGGATAAAAATAAAAATAAGGCCCAAAATAAATAATTTGGACTTCAATGATTTAAATAGACTCTTAGGAAGTTAATGTAGGCCCGATAGCTTTACCCTAAGCCTAATGCCATGATATTAGAGATTATGAAGAGTTTAAACAAATAATAGTAAATGTGTACTTATATGACCCAACCATTGCCTGAGACAATTAAACGGACTTGGAGCCAGTTGAAGATTTTGAAGCAGTCAAGTAACAACTCTAATCTCACATACTTTGTGTGGCTGTATATGTTTGTTTGAATCATATATATGAATTTCTGTTTCCACATAGGCCAGCACCACTCGTGGCTGGATTGAGCAGAAGGGCTGACCATAGAGTATCTTCCTAGTGGATAGAATTGGGGTAGGTCCTATTAGACAGAAGTCCTTAGGTGGCTAGCCAATTGCATTCAGACAACTTAAATGCTTTCGATCGAGAATGCTAGCAGTTCCAAATATGACTCTCGGTAGGTTATAGTTGATTGTTTTAGTTGGGTATCCGATGGGAGGACTCTCAGTACATGCCACATGGTATACCTTTTGGGATTCGTACACACTGCGAAAGGAAATTTATTTAATAAACCATGAATCCTTTAGGAGGATCTATCAACGGCGTTTAAATCAGATTAGTTAGAATCGTACCTTTTGTATGCGTGTGCGTCTTGTTCGATCAACAGGAGCTGACTGAGTGAATCCACTCCCTCTACAGGCATCCACACCGAATAGCACTCCAACACCGACGACAGCGTGCTAGCACCTTTAACGTCTTACGTCTCTTTTCTTTCTCTAAGGTTTATCTTTCACGGCTCATCCATCTTTTAATACAATATGAACATTATCTTATAGGGTTTCTAAAACCCCAAAGGGTCGTATTAAAATCTTCAAAATTAATCTTAATTAATTTTGAAATTTGAATTTGGATTAAAATAATATTTGAAAGCAGAGCTAAATCACCAAGATGGGTTGAATTTGGGGTTTTGAAAATTCTTTTTGAACACAGTTTATGACCGGGTTCAGCATTGATTTTTAAAAAAGGAAGTTTTGAAGTTTTTCCAGGAATCGATTGCCACATGGAGAAGTTTCTTGTCTGGCACCCCCCAGAATGAGATCCAGCCTTTTTTCTCCTAAGATTCACCGACAAGGCGAACTCTTTGAATAGAGAAGAAATAAAAGAAAACAATTGCAAAAGAAGGAAGATTTAAAAAGTTACAAAGCCATTTAAAAGTGATGATGAAGCTTCAGGAGTTGGGATGAATTTGGGTCGGGGCTAACTGAAGAAGGTTTAAAAGTTCTATTTGAAACTTGGTGAACGGGAAGCGTAGACCATGTCAGGTTACAATATCCCAATAGAAAAAGAAAAACGAGGGTTGATTCCCTTCTCGGATTGTGTAAATCGGTTCATCGGGACTGGGGGAAAATGCAGTGGCTCTAATCCCCAAGTGGGAGCTCGGCAATCTGCCTAATGGTAATAGTTGAAAACTTTGACAACACCCCAATAGCCAACTAATCATATTTATCGGCTAAATGCCGAGGAGGGCATGCTGAGCCTGACTCCCAAGAGCAAGACTCCTCAGCAGGACGCGTTGGAGATGACATACTACCTAAAAAAGAAATGAAAATAAATCAGACCAAAAATTCAAATACCTGAGGATGGAAAAATAGGATTGGAAGAGACAATGGCACGATCAGCGACTGGAATGCCTGGCGGCAAATTGTGCCGACATGACGACGCCACTTGATTAGCTTCCCACTCTCGACCCACCGACACGAGCGCGGAAATACACCATGAACATTCCTCACAGGGGCCAATGGGACAAGAAGATATACTTGAAGACTCAATACTAAGGGTTAAGGGGACTACTGACCAAGAAGAGTTCTTCCCCTCAAGACTCACAGAAACTAGATTCAAGGAGGTAACCCTAGTAATGGTTACCCCTTAATCACAGTCCACAAGCTCTACAGATTGAGCACATTTCCTAGAACTTTCACTAGACTGAGAAGGCTGACTTAACCTTTTGCTACCCCCGCCACTATACCCTCGGAGCACATTTTCAAGTTTTTGCTCCTTGGTTAAGGGCTTCCCAAAAAACCAATACGCCAACCTAGGGGGAATACGTTAAAGAAGTTCTTCCTCTTCTGGAGTAAAGTTACTAGGTTTAGGAGGCGAGGAAGAACTATCAAGATTCATTGAAACTAAGGCAAGAAGACTAGGGGCAAACTCAGTGAAAAACAGGAAATGAAACCCTAAAGTCCAAAGACAACAATCAAGTTAACCAAAACTCAAGAAGTTACAAAACACAGACGCAGAACACTGAGATGAAGACCCAAAACTTCCCAAACAACAAAAAACCCAAATGACTATGAACATACCCAGACAAGAATACTAGATGACGAAAATGACCAACATCAAAGAAAGTCAAGAAAGAACAGTGAAAAGTACATGTTTTCAGATAACTTAGAGGAAGAGGAAACACACAAGCCAAGAAGTCTGGGAAACTGAAGAACAGGATGAAGAGGGAAGATTTTCCTCTAAAGCAACACAAAAACAACAAACGTTCAAATGGATGAAAGGGGGGAAATAAACAACTATATATACTAAGAATTGAAAAGATGGTTGAGAAGTAAGGGAACTGAAACGACAAGGCCCAAAGGGCCTCAGTGAAATAACTGACATGGCAAAAAAAGAGTGCACATTAAATGCTCACATTTAATGCGCACGAATACCAATAAAGGTGGTACAAACTCTTCCACTACCATGGCGGTTAGAATACGCTAGCTGGCAGGGGGCAATGATGGTGTCCGCCCTCTCGGTATCATCAAAACACTAAATTGACACTCGGTTCAAACGCTTATACCAAAGAAAGTCTGACTAAGTTATGACCCTCATTGCCTAACAGAGAAATATAAGAAAGTCGATCCAAACTAAGTTGGAATTCGATGTTAGAATTACGGCCAACCTACCCATGAAGTTTTAAATTGGGGCAATGATGCTAAACCATGAGGACGCGGTTAAAACCCAAAAGAACTCGGCAATATCCGACATCGACATGCAAAACTACATGGTAATTTAAAACAACTATGGGCAGGATGCGGTTTGAGATCATGAATGCTCGAGATAAGACATCCCGGGCTAAGAAAATAATCCAAAGTTCGTAAAGGCGAATTCATCCCAACATATCAAAGACCTAAGCTGGGGGACAACTGTTATGGATTTGAAACATGGGCTCATTCTAAGAGCAGCCCAATAACCAACAGCCTATGACAAGGGCTTACGTGTAATCTTAATAGTCTCCCCAAATCAAGGAGATCTTAATTAATACTCTCTCTAGTCCTTATTATAAGGCACCAACTTCCAATATTTTTTAGTCCTTATTATAAGACACCAACTTACTTTAACTATCTCATTTATTACTTTTTTCCCATTATGCCCTCATTTTTAACTAACTCATTTAAAGTTACATCATTAAAGTAGGGGTGAAGTTGGAAACATTTATTAATTTTGGATCTAATTAATGAGTTAACTTTCATTCCTTGGTTTGTGAGAAAAAGTAGTTAGTGCCTTATAAAAAGGATCAGAGGGAGTATATCATTATCTTTATCAAGATCTTAGCTACCCTTAAATCAAGGGTCTTATCACTAAAGATATCTTATATCTTAAAGTGATAAGATAATAGAAAGCCCACCAAGCTAGGGCCCAGGTAAAACTTATAAATAGGGTTCAAACCCTAACAAGGTACTCACGCTCTGCACTCTATCTTTTATGATTCTGCGTACACAGAGTGCACACCCCTACTCCCCTCTAGCTATAAGCCTATTCTTTACAAGCGAACTATATGGACTTTGATCCCTCTCAACGGTACCTAGGCCCTGGGAGTTAATTCTAAGTCAAATCCAATCTCTATTGTTCTATAACAGAATAGTTCCAAATTTGAAATTCCAGGACAAGAGTTGTCCAGGATCATGAATCAATCCAGAGATGCTCATGGTGGTGAGCTATGGACAGTAAAAAAAACAAACAAAAAGTCTAACGAGAAAGAGTCATAATGAACAATGTAATGGTCCATTTTTATAGTTTCATGTATTTTCATTAGCTCTTATTATAAGACCTATTTATCAAATTTTATTAGATTAAGGAAGTTTAATAATTTACTCCATCCAATTATTAATATAAAACATATTTACTTAAGTTGATTAGAATTACGAAAGTTACTTAAGATAATTAATATAATATGCATTTTCTAAAATATTCTAATTACTTTCATAATTCTCTTATTCTTCTTCCTCTTTAATTATTGTTGAAGGAGCATCAAATAGAAATAAATTAGGAAAATATTGACAAATATAAAAAATATGTTTTATATTTAGGATGAAAATCAACTCCTTGAATATGTCTTATATTAAGGACGGGAGAGACTAGTTAATATGTCCAGCTCATGTGTTTCTGAAAGGACTCTATTCAGTAAGACCTATGCTAGGAGGTCTAGGAAGACAAATTGAGCACCAACAGAGGAGCAACATGCTTTTTAAGTTTACAGGGTTTGACTTTCCTTTTTTATGTTAGTATAGATATTAGCTGTCCTGTAGGGTGGCCTTTTAGGGTTCTGTGTAAGTTGTTATTTTGACTATATTTGCCATTAGCAAGTAGGAGGGAAGGTTAAAGAATATGTTGTGAGATGTTTAGGAGAAGAGGTTCTAGTCCTGTGTAAACCAGAGACCCATTATTGGCTGTGAGGAGCTCCGATGCTTCAAGTAGATTGATGTAACCTTGTGTTATATATATATATATATATATATATATATATATATATATATATATATATATATTATTTAGTAGTATTTCGGGTGTTCTTTTATTAGTCCCTAACAAATTGGTATCAGAGCAATGAAATCCTAGGGAAGAATGGAGCAGAAAGACTTGAGTGTGCTTAGTCTCAAAGAACTGAGGCAGATGTTGGAAGCAATTACATTTAACCAGAATGGAGATGGAGATTCTTTAAGGGACAAGGAAGGAGTAGAGGAGAAACTTGTTGAAGCAAGTGAGATATTAGATATAAAATTGGACAATGTTGATGTTGAAATAGGTGAGAAGGACGAGAAGAAGCCAAACGAACAAGAGACAAAGATAGCTGAAGACCTTGAGGCCAAACAACAATTAAAGTTACAACCTTTTCCAGCAAAAGAAAAGCTTGAAGAAGTCATTGGTGACAATAGAAGAGAAAAGATGAAAGCAGAAAGCTTTTCGGTCGGAGTAGTGGAGCCACATGTTTCCAGAAACTTCCCATATATAAATGTTGCGGCAAGAGAGTCTAATAAGGAGATGAAGAAAGGAAGGACTGTTGGGAGGGCACAAGCACAATGCTGGAGATATGATAAGCGGCTAAAAGACAGGTGGAAGGTTTCGTTCAATTTGTCAACTCCAATGACACTGCAACTACGAGACGTGGAAATACTGGTGTTGAATGTAGATGAAAGGAACCAAATTCTAGAGAAAGAAAAAGGCTTTAGGTTTATCAACACCCAATGCTCCACTATTGGGCTTAGGTTAATTTCTGCCCAACCCTATTACTCACAGATAAGGCACATGACGGAAATCAGCAAAGGAGCGCTACCCGCTATTGCGAATTCAAAAAACACAAACAGAACAGAGGCAAAGGCAGCGAAGAGGAACATATGGGTTTTGATCTTGCGTCTCATGCTAGGAAATTCAAAGAGACCTCCTTCTTTACTTGATGCCGACACTACCAAAAGAAAAGAAGAGGATTTCGGCCATGATGAGGCAGTTGGAGCAGCAAAAACGAAGAAAAATGGGACTGTTGTGGTATCGTTCCTGCTGGCATTAACATCTTCTCATCTATTAAACATCAATACAGCAAGAATAGGGACGTCTGCTCATTTAATTCCTGAATTTAAGTGCTTTGGTGTAATAGAAGCACTATTTTGGGACGAGTTGAGCAAGGAAAGAGTTTTTTCTTTCTTATCTGATGGTGTTGTAGCAAGAGATGGGGGTATAATTTTGCTCTTTGCCTCAATCGGGCGTCAAGCTCAACGATCTCTACATGTTCCATTTCTCGTTTCTCGAGTTTAGGTTTGTCTAGAGAAATTTTCTGGGTTGCTGAGGTTTTTAAAGAAACATACTGGAGAGACTATCAACATAAGCGAATTTCACTTGGAGCAATTGTTGCAGTAGCCAAACCAGGTATGTGTTTTCCTTTGACTGATGCGAAAATAGTAAAACAAAGGGAAATAGAGGATTTTGCTTACAATGGGTGGATGTTTGAGAAATATAATAGGTTTGCTTCATCCAAACACTTCAACACAATTAAGAGGTTCGAGGTGAATGCTTATCTCAATATAGCATCTATTAGTTTTGTTCTGGTTGAAGTAATCTTCTGGGTGGACAAGAAAAATGAGGTTGCCATTACCAAAGCCTGTGAAGACATTGATGTGTGGGTTAGTGCTGGAAGTGTTTTGGGGGCAACCAACAAAGAGCTAGAGGGCAAAATTAATAGAATTGGATCTGCTGAATCAAGCTTCACCGATATGGAAGATCAAGGTGTTGTTTTAAACTCTGCTGAGAAAATAAGAACAGCCTATAGTAAGAATAATAGGTGGCTTCTCCTTACATGCAGAAGAAGAAATTGATGCAACGAATCTAAATACAAGTATTCTGCCTTCTGGTTCATTTGTTGCTGAAGTACACTTCAAAGTTCAAATATGTGCTTTCTCAACTATAGAAGTTGAAGATATATACCCCGGGATTGCGGAAGAATGGCATGAATATGCAACCAGCTATATTGGCAGTTATTACTATATTTGGGGGGGGGGGAATTGAAACAGTAACTTTCTATCTGCACAAGCCTGATGAAGATTGTTGGAAGAGAGCTACACGAGCAACTCAAGGTTCAGCTACTGTTTTAGGGAGCCAAAACCAGCCTCCTCTGAAGAGGTTTCTGATTGAAAACTCTACCTCTCACCTTGAGGACAAGGTGAAGCTTTTAGGGGAAGGTAATGAAAGGACTCTATTCAGTATGACCTATGCTAGGAGGTCTAGGAAGACAAATTGAGCACCAACGGAGGAGCAACATGCTTTTTAAGTTTACAGGGTTTGACTTTCCTTTTTGATGTTAGTATAGATATTAGCTGTCCTGTAGGGTGGCCTTTTGGGGTTCTATGAAAGTTGTTATTTTGACTATATTTACCGTTGGCAAGTAGGAGGGAAGGTTAAGGAATATGTTGTGAGATGTTTAGGAGAAGAGGTTTTGGTTCTGTGTAAACCAGGGACCCATTCTTAGTTGTGAGGAGCTCCAATGCTTCAAGCAGATTGATGTAACCTTGTGATTCAGTCATATATATATATTATTCAGTAGTATTTCGGGTGTTCTTTTATTAATCCTTAACAATTTCTCAAAAGTTAGCTAAATAGTGGCCCCAAGTCATTTTAATTTATGGGAAAATAAATATCATTAAGATTTTTAGGATATTATTTTCTTAATAACTTAATGATATTTTCTCAATGTATCACTCACGCACTTTCGTCAGAAGCTTGACGCAATATATGCCTGTGAAGCAACCCGGAATAAAAAAAAAAAACATGACATTGACTTCAGACAAACAGCCATTTATTATGCAGAAGCCACCTGACATAAACAAAGTCATTGATTTTGGTTGATGAGCACAATTACATGATTTCCAGATATTCACATGGCTACTGCACAATTTTGAAGCCTAAACTTCTATCCATTAATAATCTTGTTTGCCATTTTTGTCCCCATGCTGGGTTGGGTAATCGACCACCAAGCCCCGAAGCAAAATATTATTTGATGGCCAAAATTTTAAAGATCACACTTGATCTTCTAATTTTAGTTTTATTCCATCAGAAAATAGAAATCTCAAATTAATTTTCCATCTACTCATTAATATAAGACATATTTACATAATTTAATTAGATTAAAAAAGTTAGGAAAGAGGATACTCTCAAAATCCTTTTTCTCATTTTCTTCTCAAAATCTCATCTCCACCTTAGATTAAAAAATGAATGGTTCAGATTTAATATTTTTTAAAACTATGATTATAGTGTTTTATAATTTAATTTTTTTGAATTTTGTTTATATTACAGTTATGAATTATGTGAATAAAATTTTAATAGTTTAAATTTATTTATTCATGTTTAAAATAACAGTTTTATAAAATATGAAATCTGAACCATCCATTTTTTAAATATGATGGTGGAGATGAGATTCTGAGAGGAAAATGAGATATAGGATTCTGAGAGAATCCAAACCCAAAAAGTTAGTCAAGTTAATTAATATGACATGTATTTTTTAAAACATCATAATCATTTATCTGGATTATATTATTGCCTCTCCTCCTTAGATTAGATTATTGTTTGGGGCATAAATAGAGATAAATTTGAAAAATATTAGCAAATATGAAATTTATATTTTATAGTTAGGACTGCAAGAAGAGGGATTCAGAAATAAAGCACAGAGAAGATGAAGAAATCTCAGAAGAGTTGGATCAGTTTTTGTTATTGATAGCACGAAGCTGTGAGGTATATATAAAGAGAGTACAGATGTCATGCGTGTGTGATGAGCTGTAGTTCATGTATACACATGTGTAGTTAGTTGTTGGACCTGTAACCAATTGCTAACAACTTGCTTCTTCTAACTTATCAGTGCAAGTGGACTGAACTGCTTCTGCGAGCTAAGCTAATAACAGTATAATAACATACTCTAGAATACTCTTCTTGGGCCAAAGATCTTACCATTTCTGAAGTAATTGGAGTTACATCTATTTTTCCATTTCAATTCAAGAGTTCTTATGTGTTTCCGCGTCCCTTCGAGACCCCGAAAAATGGACAAATTCCTTTTATTAAGAACACATACCCCCAAAATAATCAATCTTCTGTCCCCTCCCAAAAAAAAGGAATATGTTACAAATATTAAGCCCAATATATGCACGAATTATGCGCAGATATGCACAGATTATAAATAGTGGTGCCAATCCATTTTAATCCATCAATCTCTCTCTCTCTCTTTTTTTCGGAAATATAATTTGAAGAAGCACACTCCAGCATAAAAAATTTAGCAAATTCATTGCTTATTGAGATGAACTACTATTTATATACGCAACTTCTCTGTATTATTTTATTCAGTAACTTGAGGCCATCAAATACAGAGGCACATCAACAAATAGAAAGGTATTATAAAACTGAAGGAATTCTAGAGAGAAGTCAAAAGAAATTCTAGAGAGATGAAATGGATTCTTATTGAAGTCTAATAAATAGTTACAGGAGACCTCTATTTATAGAAGGATGCAAATAGTAGATTACTATGCGTATATACCATGTCATCCTGTATTTGGAGATTATGGGTCAATGGACATCCACATAATAAGAATATTCATAACACTCCCCCTTGGATGTCCATTTATGAATGTGCCTCGTTAAAAACTTTAACTAGGAAAAACCCAGTGGGATAAAAACCTAGCCAAAGGAAAGAGTACATCATCCATTAATACACTATCCAGTGCTGCCTCATTAAAAACCTTTCTAGGAAAAACCCAGTGGGATAAAACCCAGATAAGGGAAAAAGAGTACAGCGTGTATCGTCTCCCCCTCTTGATTACATCAGTGTTACTCCCCCTGATGACTGCATTGCTTCAATGTCTTTCTGAGCATATTATTCTTTCTGTCATCAAATATTCTGTTAGAAACGCCCAATTTGATTGTTCATTATATACCTGCAAGATCTAAATCTGTCAAGTAAAATCATAATAATCTTTTCATAAATATATATGTGCATATAGAAATTCAATAAATGTTTATTCAGATAATGATGCTATATGCACTATCATCTTGAGTCCTTTTGGGACATATGTGTTTCTGGCGCCTTATGTGCTTCTAGCACATACAAATATATTGTGGCTCATGATCCTCATTATCATTCATTGCAGCATATGCTATCATAGATATTATTAACGTCGACTTCATTTTCAGTCCCATCGGATTTCATTCATAATTTATTGAGATCTCATTATATTCACATATATTAGGTACCTAAGTCTCTCTTGGACCACAATACACTTTTCTTGTAATATCTCTTCTGGAGATAACATCTCATCAAAAGATAACTCTTCTGAAGCTTTACTTAATTATCCTCGACTTGATCATCTATATTTTATAGCTCCTTTTCTCTTTCGAGGATTTTTATCTTTATAACCGATGGACCAGCAACGCTTCAGGCGTACTTTATAACAATTCATATAGGAGCATTTGCAGTTGGGACATGTGACTTTGTCACTTTAGGTCAGTAAATGCGTTTAGCATTTGATTAGCTAAAATCTGCAAATGAATTATCTTTTAAACTTTTAGTGCACATTTCTTTGTATGAGGACCAATATGAGCCAATGATAATTCATTTCACTTTATCTTTACCCAATCTGCTTATTTTTCTCCCCCTCATCAAATCATCAATTTTCTTTGTATATCCATCTATGTGCATTGTAATAGATAAATAATCATTACACATTTAAAACATTTCAAGATGGAATTAATCTGGCTCCTGACCAAAAGCCAATTATACGGGGAGAATTCTGTTGGCTTATATAATTGCTGCAAATATACACAACATATAAATTTTGTTCTCATAATCATTGATCTATCCATTCATGGATACTTTAATACATTATTTCTGGATCATTCAATCTGGAAATTGCGCGCATAATATATTGCAAACTTCTGGTTGCAAACATCACTGCAAACTTTGCAAATTTATAATCTCATATGTAAACTTTCAATTTGATATATTTCCAGAGATCCATTTCCAATAATTAATTCTATCTGAGAACATGCAGCACATAATATATGACTCGGATGATCAAACAAGTCATGCCAACATTTCATATGATTTATCATCAAATCTAATATTCATTTTAGGGGAATCAACATAGAAACATTCACAAAGAATTATCACATAAATATTCACACTTGATATATATCATTATCATTCTCCCCCTCAAGTGTGAGACCTTAAAAATTAATTTATGGAATTTCCATACAATATTCCATGATAATAGCATATATGATATCTATTTCATTAAAATTCCACATATTTCTAAATGCATTATCAATGCATAATTTTGTTACTTCTGGTAACAAAATTTCCATTTTCCAGAATCAACAAACAAATATATATTAAATACAAAATCATCAGGTGTATCTTTGCAGATTCACGAGCGCAATACTGTGTAATCACAGGCACATCACTGTGGAATCACAGGCGCGACAACTCAGATTGTCGTATACATATAAAGTCAAAAAGATTCCAGGCTCGTGCTTTATAGGGAGCAAATCCGAGGCACATCACTGTGGAATCACAGGCGCGACAACTCAGATTGTCGTATACATATAAAGTCAAAAAGATTCCAGGCTCGTGCTTTATAGGGAGCAAATCTGTAGAGATTTAACAGGACTATGCAAATCTGCAGAGATTCAATAGGATTTAATTCAACTATAAATAGAGGAAGGCAAACGAACATGCCTCACAAACACTCAAGCATCTGATAATATCAACTACCAGATACTCACACATATTTCTCTAAATTCTATTGCCATGGCAGGACCAAGCAGTTTTATCCCAGTTTCTGATACATCCGAAACAGCATTACTTGATGCTTTGTTGTATGATGATCAGCATAACATGTCATTTACTTCTTTGTTATCTCCTAATCCCTTTGAAATGTTTATTCCTCCTTCTACTATTCCTCCATCTGCTTCAAATGTACCTACTTCTCCCCCTAGAACAAATGTTCTTCCTCAATCTACAAGGATTGAAGGTACAACTGAAGCAGGTTCATCAAGGAGGCCTGTTAAGAGGTGTAGAACTATGGCAGAACTAATGGAGTCTACCAATCCAGTTCAGCCAATAGTGTCGGCAGTTAATCAACCAGCATTCACTAGCCAGCAAACTATCATCAGTTTGCCAGCAACAACCAGCCCGACAACAACAATCAGCCAACCAACAACCACTAGCCAGCCAGCAACAATTAGCCAGCCAACAGCTACAAGCCAATTAGCAACTACTAGCTTATTGGAATGTAGTTGCTGTCATGTTTTACGGGAAATTATTCATACCAACGGACTTCAGTACCATAAACTTGAAGTTCACGGAAGAAGAACAGGTATGATTACCCATGCTGTTTTATTTGAAAAAGTACAGGATAAATCTTATAATACTGACAGGCTTCCAATGTTTGATTTCACAAAGAAAAATTTTGAAGAAATCAAACAATTTCTGACACAGTATTGTATAGATTTACAAGCATCAGGATATATCTTGATGCGTGATCCTGTATTAGCCTATCATGAGGTTCTCTGTGTTGGTTCAGAATGGGCTATAAATCCAAATGACCTCCATGGAAGTTCATTTCAAACCAATATTGAACACTCATTAGGCAAAGGAAAACAACCTGCAGTAAGTATACCCTATGATACTTCATCCCTTAACCAGGGTGAATTATATAGGTTATCTATGGAGCAAAGAGAAAGAATAAAGAAAACAACGCTCCATGATTTAAGAAATTATTTTCACTTAACCCTTGATGAAGCGAGTAAACAATTAAATATGTCTACTCACACCATACAAAAAATCTATCAAAAAGGAGGGTTAACTGAGTGGCCGCACAAGAAGCTCAAGAAACTTATGACGCAAATCTCGATATTACGAAGAGCTTTGCCTCATCTGGATCCCATCTCAAGAAAAGCAAAAGAAGAAGACATTAAATATCTTCAGAATGAGATGATTAAGGTTTGTAATGATGTTGAGCCACTCGCTATTAAACTTTGTTGAAATAATATTTCCTTTTGTTTAATTATTTTGTTTATGAATATTCCTCTCCCGTATTCACAAAAATTGTTATAATCATAGAAATCACAAAACAACCATAATAATATATTTGCTTCATTCACTTCTGGGAATGAAGTTGGATAAAAATTCATGATCCATAACTCACTTATTTGTTTGATCATGGCAAGAAATTAATCCATAATATTTCTTGACTTTACCACAATATTGCTACTACAATAGCAAATTAAATATATTTATTTATAATATCAATCATGATCATACAATCCCTTGTCTCATAATTTAAGGGAATATTTAATGCCAAATATATAATTTTGAGACCTTTATACAACTGATGGCATACAAAATTTATGGATCAAATATTGTTTCATAATTTGTCACTTGTTATCAGGCTAACTTGCCTCTTGGCTTCAGGCTATCTTGCCTCTGAAATTAAGGCTATCTTGCCTCTTGGTCTCAAGCCAATTTATGCCTAATCTCTCTATGGCATTTTGATCTCATAATATATATGGCCTTTTAACAGTTTATCTTCAGGATAAATAAAATATAAACATAATAAAATAAATAGATGGAACCCACTAATATGTATATATTAGTGTCGTTGCCATAAATAATAAAAGGGAAGGGGGATTTATATAAAGCAGTAAATAAATAAATAAAAATAAAATAAATGACTGGAAATAAACGTGCTAAATAAATAAAAAGAAGATGAAATAGGAATGGGAGTAAACTCACAGCGAGACCTATCTCATTCAAAGGTAAGAAAGAAGATGCATATGCAAATGTAAATATATAAAGCAATTAATAAATAAATAAAATAAAATAAATGACTGGAAATAAACATGCTAAATAAATAAAAAGAAGATGAGATAGGAATGGTAGTAAACTCACAGCGAGACCTATCTCATCCAAAGATAAGAAAGAGAATGCATATTCAAATGTAAATATATATATAATATATAGAAGGCAGTAAATAAAATTTAAATAAATGGAGTCCACTATATCAGTGTTACCACCATGAAAAATAAAGCAGTAAATAATAAAATAAATGGTGCCCACTATACTAGTGTTGCTACCATGAAAAAATAAATAAAGCAGTAAAGAATTAAAATAAAATAAATGGGGCCCACAAAGTGTCACCACCATAAAAGATAAATAAACGCTGAATAAAATAAATAAATTAAGCCCACTAATAGATATTAGTGTGCCTCCATGAAGAATAAATAAATGCATAATAAAATAAATAAATGGAGCTCACTATTAAAAAGTGTTGCCGCCATAAAAGATAAATAAAAGTTAGTGGCAATCAAATTAAATGTTAGTAATATAAAAGTAAATAAGTAAAAAAAAAAAATGTTAGTGGCATTAAAAATAAATGCACAAAAGTAAATGTTAGTAAAAATAATAAAATCTTAAATTAAATTAAAACAATTAAAAAGAAAAATTAAATCTAGACTTCTAATATGGAGTCAAATTAATAACAATAATAAAAAAAAATAAAGTTGAAAAATATACTTACCTTGGATTGGATTGTCAATAGCTTTACTTCTTGCTCTTTTTTTTTTTTTTTTTTTTTTTTTTTTGGACAAAACCGTGTTTTTTTTTTTAATAATTTAAATTGTCGGCAGATGCAGCCAACTAATATCACATGCATGCCATGGAATAATCATGAATGATATATATATATATATATATATATATATATATATATATATATATATATATATATTAAACAAAAAGACAAAAGTAGAGAAAAAGGAGTGAAGATTGATTAGTGATAAATCATTGTCGTGTGGTGTCTTGTGAACTTATTTTAAACAAAAAGACAAAAGTAGAGAAAAAGAAGTGAAAAGAAAAACTGATCGATTTTGGAATTAGAGAGGAAAAGGGCGTTTCTGGCAGAAGATGGAGAGCGAGGGAGCAAATAAGGTTGGGGTTCGAAGCTTCAGATGAAGCCGACGGTGAACAGACAAGCTACAGCTGCGGCAAACGGACCAAGGGGGGAGGGAAAATCTTGAAGGTTCTCTCTCTCACGAATGAAGTTTTGATCGAAAACAAAATAGATCAGAGTGCAAATCTGGTTACTTTGTGCATCAAGAAATGGAAAATAATCTGGATTTTGATCTCAGATCATGACACAAAACAAAAACTGCAAGTTGCAATTTCTTGGATTGAAAAATTGTTTGAGAGATGTGAAGGAAGTTGGCTATATGGTATGATGCATGGATTTGAGAAAAGAGGTTTATTGCTAGATCTGAGAAAACATAACCAGGCACATATTCATCATGCCTCTTCAGTTGATATGGGAGCTGTCTTCTTCAAAAAGATCGGCTCTTTTAGGAGTATGCGCAACAAGGGATCAGGGAAAAGAAAATGAGGCCGAGTTGACCTGGGAAGTGATTCAGGAATCGGCCGAATTTATGCAGAAGATAAGATTGAATCCTAGACTTAAAAGGGTTCATCCAGATAATCCTTCAATGAGTGTTGGATAGGAGAAAAAGTTGGAGGGCAGGGGAAAAAGAAGACTGCCTCATGATGACAGTGATCAATCCCGGAGAAGATGAGCCACAGTCGTGCTGATAACGTATTATAAAACTGAAGGAATTCTAGAGAGAAGTCAAAAGAAATTCTAGAGAGATGAAATGGATTCTTATTGAAGTCTAATAAATAGTTACAGGAGACCTCTATTTATAGAAGGATGCAAATAGTAGATTACTATGCGTATATACCATGTCATCCTGTATTTGGAGATTATGGGTCAATGGACATCCACATAATAAGAATATTCATAACAAAAGGCTAATAAAAGGAAGAACAAAGAAATATCAGAAAAAGGAAAAGAGCATAAAATCATCAGAGAAAAGGCCAAGCATAAAATCATTTTATGGGGAAATAAAGATACTTTGAAGAAGACTGAAGACCAAGAGGAAAATGAAAGACGAAAGAAGAAAACTGAAGACAACAAGGAGAATGACAGAAAATGAAGCGAACCAAGACACATGAAGAAAGAGAATGCTTGAATGGTGGAATGCTACACATTGGAAATGATATTTGAAATTTAAAATATAAAATCCAATCAAAGCCTTCGGGTCAAACAAAGATTTTTTTAGGCAACAACTTTTCAGCATGATCATTGGCATCCAAACAAATGCTTGATCAAAACAACAACTTACAGAATTATAAATGAAGAAAACATATACAGTTGACAAGAATTGATTAGTTTCCACATACCACTAGTCATATAGCTAATTGTAAAGTGTGTGTGCATATGACTCATGGTACACAAGATTATACTATTGATACAGAATAAACCCTACTAGTGTTTTTGGGGCCACAGATCTTCTATAAATGACTTCAGAGAAAGTTATGATACAATAAGAAGACAAGTGAACCCTATATTTCCTCTATCTCTCTCTCAAACTATCTTTTGAAGTAACTTCAAAAGATCTAAACCCGTGTTCTTACAGAAAAAGGGGTTGTATAATTTCCATTGCCTATGAGACAACATTCTCACTTGAGGTCTGAGCCTGAACTTGTGGAACTCCTGAGGGAGATCCTTCAGGCTGGGCAATTGATGGCAATTCTTCTGTACTTGGGCTTGCTGATGCTATTGCTTCTGTCTGGCTTGGGACTGAAGCCTGAACAAGCTCTGGTGGTTTGAACTTGCTGATATAATAACTGAGTGATGGTCCTGAGTATTCAACTGTCTGCACCTGAGCTGGTGAGGTTTTACCGACTTGTAGCACTATCGATGATGCTGAGGCAACAAAGATCAGAGCGAGGCCTGCAGCAATTGCTGCTGTGTTCTCAGATCCATCTGAGGAAGAACCAGCAGTTCCAGAACTTATAGCACTTTCTGCCACATAAACTGCTGGCTGGAAAGATCACAATGCATCAAATTAACATCAGACTCCCACAAAAATGTGATAAATTCTCAGGTACACATTAGGTTTCTCAAAGGTAGATTACAACATGATAGAGGCAAGTAAACAAATCGAATTAAAGGTGATTCCTACTCAAGTTATAGACATATCCGCAAAGCTTCTGCATAATCTGGAGTGACAAATAGAATTTCTTAATATATGCCAGGAAGCACCAAACACATTATTCCCAAATGATATTATTTTGTTGCATGATAGAAAAAGAAAAAAGAGAAGTAATGGTTTTTATCCAATGTCTAATACACTCTTGTTATTATTATACAATGCCTCTCTTTTGTCATTACATTATTTAAATATGGGTATGGAAGTCATTTTTCATCTATTCATTTCCACTCACTTCCTCATTCTATTTCCTTATATATCTGATAATTACGTGTATCAATTGGCTCAGAATATTGTTAAAAATTTCATGGACTGCAATTTATTTCTTGGAATAATTACTTCATGAAATTACTCCAAAATGTAAGAACCCATGGGCGGAGTTCACTAAGCAGGTACCCTATTTATCCAAGCGCTTGGAAACCTAGGATAACGAAAAACTTATCTCACCAAAGGGTTAAAAGGAATATATTGAAGAACAAAAATATAACATTAAATCTACAAACCCTTAACGAGTACACAAAACTCAAAATTACTAACCTCAACTGAATATATGTTTGTCTGTCCAGCAGTGTCCTTCTCAACATAACCTGTCCAGCCTCGCTTCTTAGGTGGAAATGTACCCACCACTTTGGTCTTATCCCCTGCTAACCACTCCACACTGATCTTCCCAACCTATAATCACCATTGACAGAAATGTTATCATCCTTTCCAACTTCACATTCTATGCATTCAGTTGTGTCAATCACATCCAGATTGTTAAAAATCATAAACGGAAAATAGCACAAGGACATGAAGTTTTCTGCTATCTTTTCTTTTTTTTAGCGAAAGCTTTCTGTTATCTTTCATTACAAGTTAATAGTCGTGACAGTGGAAAGACCAACAGGATTGGGATGTAGTTATACATAAAAGAAAGCAATAATTGGGAGCACATGGTGCAAGCTTAAAGGCTTCACTGACATTGATCAAGCATTAATTATGTGAAGGATGTGTCTAAGCCTGTCAACAATCAAAGAATTATCTATATCTAATTACTAAATCAATAAATAAATCTCAGAAACTTCAACAATGTCCCAATAACTAAGAATTAGAAAGCTCTCAGTCTCCTCCTTGAGAAACAATCCTCCACAAAACCCGAATATGCAGTATAAATCATAGAAAATCCATTAAAAAATATCACCTGCTTTGTTTATGTGAGTTTATGCACAAAAACTCAATTTACTTAGACTCTTCATGCTTTTGTAATTTCGACAGAAACGCAGTTTTGAGATACAGCCTCTAGATGCTTCCTATTGTTCATCATTATAATTAAACTATTTGCAGTACTTCTATTGGCCATGCCGGTTCACATCAATTATCAACTGTCTGCTTATTCTATAATAGCATATGAAAAGGAGCAAACATATTTGCATTGCTGCCAAGGGAAATAATAGTTGACGTTAAAAAAAGAAGTCAGTCTGCAATATGCATTACCTTATTAAAAGGAAATTAACCTTACAACAACGTGAAAAGAGCATGGCCAGCATAAATCAGAACACCATTTACATCGATGCTCCTTTTTATAATTTGACGTATCATGCCTGTCTTGAAAACCAATAATGACAACATTCACCCTCTTAAACTACTACACGACCCGGATAAAGAGTTCCAAACAAAATTAAAGTGTCACTAAGCAAAATCAAAGTTAATTGCAAAGCTTCCTCACGACTTAAATAGCATTTGAACCTTGATTGAATAAACAAAAACAAACATATCTAGCCTTGATAGTTCCTACAGGCATTTTCTTTGAATAAAAAACTACCGAGAAAAGCGGGTCCAAAAATAGGTTAAACAAATTTCAAAGCTTCATTAGACGTGAACATGCATTTTACCCATAATTAAATCAACGGATATATCCACCATAAAATTATCGAATACGACAATATGTAAATATGATAATGCTACAAGCGTTCTCTCTGGAGATAAATCCCAACAAGTATTGTATCTGGTACCAAATACTAGCCCAGAAAAAAGGTAACCAAGGTTAATTGCACTTCAAATTTACATCGCAGGTTTACAGGCATTTTTATTTTAGTTTATCATCAATTAATAAATCCAATGGTTGTGTTCTAACAAAATCCCCACGCTCATGAGAAAAAACAAAAACCAGAAAACCCCAAAAACTTAATAAAAGGGTAAGATCACCATTTCATTCATCTGAATAGGAACAAAATCAAAGAATAAAAGAAAATTTTGAACTCACTTCCTTTTCGGGGGCGCATTCTTCCTCATTGCAGTCATCATCCTCAGAGGAAGCTCTCACTGTGAACAATCCATTACTTCGCTTATTGGCTCTCTGATATTTCATGAAGATTCTGCGAGAAGAAAACGCGCAGCTGTTGGCAGCCAAGGTTGATTGTAATGCACAGGCCATTGCCGGAAATGAACGAGAAACGCCGATTTTACTTCGGAAGCTAATAAACGAAAATATATCACAAGAAATGCTGGAAACAATTGAAGTAGTTGTAGATTATTGTTTGAGTCTGGTTTGGTGAGAGAGTGAAGTGAGGTGGAGGAAGGAGAAGACAGAGGTTTGAGGATGGGTTTCTCGTGGTTTGTGGAGCTCGTAGGCATGTTTGGGTGGACTATATGTGGACACCTCGACAACTACCTCTAAAATATCTGCCAGGCTTACACGCACGCCCCCGAACTCATTTTTACACATTCTTTTGATCTTTCTCTTGTATTTTTATTCAAAGGCTCATAATTTTACTTATTTTAGATTCATGTGTATCTAATCTAATTAAATTAAGAAAATTAGTGCATTTGACATATTTTTTTCCAGAACATCTCAATCATAGTTTTTAATTCCCTAAATCTCTCTTTTATAGCCCGTTTGGCTTGATTCCATGGGAGATGATTGCATGGAATTATGATGCAATAGACCAATTACAATATTTGTTGGTATTATGTAATGTAAAAATGATTATATTTTGTAATTCTCATTACATCATTTGATTTAATTAGGATTATGCGATTAGGATTGATAAATGAAGATGTAGCCATGCACTGCATGTTAAATATTAAATAATTAAAAAAAATTAATTAACGACATAAAAAATATTCCCCATTAAAAAAATTCAAAAATTATATTCAACCATAAAAAAATATTAAAATATCCAATAATAATATTATCACCATTAAATATTAGAAAATTACCATGAGCCCCTAATAATATTTCCACCATTAAATATTAAAAACTTATTATGAACCCAAGCGTGCGCATTGCACAAATTGAAAGAAGAAATATTTTGAACCCAACATGGACAGTGTACATATATGTGTAGATGGGGTAATTTTGTCGTTTTCTATATTAATCCCATATATTCACATTTTTTATATAATACAACCAAATTATATATATGTGTGTGTGTGTATCATCTATCCTTAATAGCAGATCAAACAAATTCACGTAATCATGATTATATTATATTCCATTGCATCACCTTCGATTTCGATGAACCAAATGAGCATTTGATTATTATTGAGAGAGTATAAATATAAGTAAATTAAAAAAATATTGATAAATATGAGAAACAAATATTACATTTAGGATCAAGATCAACTTCATAATCAAATCCTACACTAAGAACCAAATAGAGTTTTTTTTTATCACGCCATTACCTATTATTAATGAGGGTCCTTTAGTTTTTTTTTTTTTATAATGAGTTTTTATTTATTAGATTCTTATGATTTAACTTATTTTTTATAAGTTCATACAGGTTTTTATTTTTGGAAAAAGATAGAAAAATAACTTTGAATTTATAAAATTTCAAATAAGACATTTTCTCAAAAAATGAGTTATGAATTACTTATCAAGTTTCGTTATTCCCTTATCAATTCTTGATAACAAATCTAATTTGAGATTTTGTAATTTCAAAGTTCTTTTTATGTCTTTTTTTTCCTTTTTTTTACTGTATATACTTACTAAAAATTAGGTAAATCTGTAATGATATGATAAAAAAATAAAAATAACTACAGGGCTGTACCAAAATAAAAAAAAAAAACACAATAGGGATGTGATAAAAAAGAAAAATATTACAGAATCTTATTAAAAGTAAGTTGAAACTAGAGGACATCAAAACGTGGCTGAATTGGTATGTGTTACTCTTCAGGATGGAGTGGAAGAAGGGGGGAGATTCTCGAATGAGGAAAAGGATCCAGTGGCTTTGAAAGAATTGAACAAGGAGCCATATGAGGTGAAAATCTCATAAAGACTTATAAATTAGCTATCACTTTGCACCTGTAGCAGAATTAGAGCCTGTTTGGGAGGATTACAAACTTAGGTTTTGGAAACAAAACCTAAGTTTTGTTCCAAGTCTGTCAAACAACTCTTTTTTTTTTTTTCTAGAAGCTATTATGCATCAAAACTCATATTTGTCATAAACTTACCACATACCCCTATTTTTTTAGAAGTTATTCTACATCACAACCTAAGTTCTGTGAAAAACTATTTTTTTCAGTTTTTTCTCTCTCATCTACCATCATCAGTATGTTTTCAGTACCAATCAGTATCCTTAAAATATTTTTTAGTACCTTTCAATACCCTAAATATTTTTTCAAGATCAATCATTACCTTGAAATATTTTTTCAAGATCAATCATTACCTTGAAATATTTTTTCAATATCATAAAATAAATTTTTCAACATCATGAAGTATTTTTTTAGCATCCTTAAATATCTTTTTAATACTCTTCAGTACCCTAAAATATTTTTTCAAGATCAGTCATTACACTTAAACATCTTTTTAATATCCTAAAATAAAGTTTTAAGATTATGAAGTATTTTTTTAAGTACAAGTCAATAACCTAAAATATTTCATGATCTTAAAAGTTTATGTTAGGATATTAAAAAGATGTTTCAGGGTAATAATTAATCTTGAAAAAATATTTTAGGGTACTGACGAGTACTAAAAAGATACTCAAATATACTAAAAAAGTACTTCCTAATCTTGAAACAAAATTTTAGGATATTGAAAAAATATTTTAGGGTAATGACTAATCATTTTTTTTAAAAAAAAAAGGATACTGAAAAGTACTAAAAAATATTAAGGATATTGACTGATACTGAAAAAATTTTGATGATGGTAGAGGAGAGAAAAAAATCTGAAAAAAAATAGTTTTTGACAAAACCTAGGTTTTAGGATCCAAAACCTAGGTTTTGATATAGAATAACTTCTGAAAAAAATATGAGTATTTGGTAAACTTATGACAAAACCTAGGTTTTGATGTAAAATAGCTTCTAAAAAAAATATGAGTGTTTAGCAAACTTTTGTCAAAACCTAGGTCTTGATGCATAATAGTTTCTAAATAATTTTGGGGTGTTTGGCAAATTTTTGTCAAAACCTAAGTTTTGAAGTTATCCAAACACTATTATTTTTTTTCAAAAGTGTAATACCCCAAATTATTATTATTGTTGTTAATAATAATAATAATATAATATCCCAGATAAAAATGATGATGATGATGATGATAAATAAAAATAAAAATAGTAATAATAACAATAATATAGTATTAGTTTAATTTTATTAGTTTAGATTAATTTGATTAGTCTAGTTAGTTTAGATATATTTGATTCTATTAAATTTATATTGATTGATTTAATAGAATTTAATAATATTGTTTTATGATTTTTTTTATATAAAACAAACAAATACTTATCTTTATCTACAATATAATTTTATCTTTAAAAAAAGAAAAAAAAAACTGTACTATTCATCAAAATAAAATTATTCAAATTTGTATCCTATATGATCGTAACCGCAAGAATATTTTATGAATATAAGAACATATATTATGTGTGATATATTTTTTTAAAAAAATAACTGTACTATTTATTGATATAAAAATATTTAAATTTGTATATATCTTGTATAATAATAACAAATATTTTTGTTCAACCAATATATTATATAACTATAAAAATATAATAGGCAGATTCATTCTATTTCGTGAAAAACCTTGGAATGTAATGAGTTTATCTATATATAAGACAAAATCTATAATTATTTATTAATTATTAATAGCTAAAGAGTCCAGAGCACAGCCCATAACTAAAACCCTAGAAGTCTAATTATAAGTTTAGGTCTAGCCGCTAATTTTAGTCATTGCTCATATTTCTCTTCTCCTACTCTGCGGCAAACGGCTCTTCTAGGAATTTAGCAAACACGGAAATCAGGTAATCCTAATCCCGAAGACAATAGGAATTAATAGATGGTAGCGTTAGAAAGCTTATTGGAATTAACTGATTGTAATCTAAACCCACATCTAAATATACATAATGAACAATCTCAAGGTTTGTCTTAGTCTTTTATTTTTGAGTTTTTGATTATGTTAATGTGAGCTTCCATTCTCGTCCTGCCTTCTGCGTCTCTTTTGTTATTTTGCTGCTAGCTAATAGCCAGACACACACACACACACACACTAGATCTTGTGCGCCTTCAGCCTGTGAGTTGCGGGGCCTTTATTATCATTATTGGGTCTGGTTATTTATATAACGATAATGAATTCAAAGTATATGAACGCACAAGAGAACAAACCCTGAATCAGTTCTCTTTCACCGTAAAAGTCAATATAGATACCATCTTTACTTCTCATGTCCTGATATAATATACTCCTAGCAATGATAAAATAATAACAAATGTTAGTTAGACTTCTTTTATTTTCCTAAGAGATCTTGCCAAGCAATTCGTAGCCTCTACGTGACTTGGAAGGGGTGGAATTAATGAATTGAAGGTGGGGCCCATAGTGGTAATTGGAATGGATAAAGAATTGATCAACCTGTACGTGGTCTCTGCGTCTCTTTCTTCTTTCTTGCGGCTTATATATATATATATATATATATATATATATATATATATATTTAAATGATACTACTGATAATTTTTTATAAACATCTTATAGGAACCTATAAGTATTTACTTTATAGTTCAAAAAAAAAGGATGATAGGTAGAAGTTGAGTTTAAATAATAGTCCTGAGAATTTTCCATGAACATCTTATAGGAATCCATGAGTATAGTCCCAAATTGGGAAATCTTATAATAAAATAGAGTCAACATTTTAATGATTATATTTGATAAAACACACGAGCTCTCATAAAGAGTTATAACTCTTGGGTTGGTGAAATTAAGATCAACCCTTTCTTGTAGGAGTTAGGGATTATTGTTATTATTATTATAAATATCTGATTACACAAAATAAAAATAATTTAGGAATTTTATAAGTCTAAATAATTTAAAATAAATTAACAGTGGGAGGATAGCTTTGGGACGATACCTCCTAAAGTGATAAACATGCACTTTTAAGGCTTTATGCCTTCCAAAAATTATTTGATGTGAACCGATATATCTGTTCTTCCCAAAGTGGTGCCTGACAGGATATCCGGGGCACTAGTAGCAACTTTGGGAAGAGGTGTGCATACTAGGAAGAAAATGATTTATGGCCAAATTTGATGAATTGTGACTGGCAGGTTTCCGGGTCACAAGATAGATTGGCAGGATATCCGGGTCTACCATGGTTCTCTTCCCGACTGGCAAGGTTTCCCGGGTCTAAATAGATTTAAAAAGATAATGATTAATTTGGTTGCAATCAGATTACATAAATTTTATAATTATTTTATTTTATGTTATATTACCTTTACCTAATTAGGATTACCAGTGTTTGCTGATGTTTGTATTCTTGGGCTGCGATGATCCCTCGGGGGAGCATAATTTCAGTGAAACAGGTGCCAAAGGTTGGGGCTAGCAGTGAGAAGTGAGGAAGGCGACCAATTTTATTATTCTATTTTATTTTATTATTTTATTTTGCTATTTTATTTTGATTTGAGAAAAACATTTCTACTTAAGTTTAGATTTATTTATCGTAATAAGCAGCCTTGCACTTGTTCCATACAAGTGCGGTGGTGACACTCCCCGAATTTGGCTATTTTGGATTTTTAGTTATTATTTATGAAAGCCATCAAAATTTTATGTTATTTTAACTCTAGAAATTCGGGGGTGTTACAAAAAACTATTTTCAAAAAATTATTTTTATCTCGTAAATCTCAAAAGCTATTCTCCAAAAACCATTTTTACCTTGTAAATTTCTAAAACTATTCTCCAAAAGCTATATTCAAACGGGGCCTTAGGGGGCTAGGGGTGGCCTCACCTTCCAAAATTATAGAAAAGAACCCAATTTTTTTTCCATGCAGCTACAACACTTAAGAGAGTTCTTCAAATCATAATCCAGCCACTGAAACTCCTACAGGCAATTTAACCTGCAACGTACTTGAACATATCTCTACAAACTCACTTGCTACTAGTCCTGAACCTCATATGACTAAAACAAAGACACAAAAACAAAAAGAACTTAGAACGGAGAGGAAGAAAATGAATGAGATTCCATTACTAATCCGAGGCAAAGTCATGAAACTTAACCTGAGATTTTCCCTGAGGATCTACAACAGCCTATTGCTTTAAGAAAAGGAAAAAGGAGATGCAGTTGACATCCTATTAAGAGGTATGTTTCCTATAAAAATTTATCACCTCATTTTAAAGCATTTGTAACTATAGTTGACAAGGAAGAAATTCCAAAGGCATTTTAAGAGGCTATGAATGATTAGAACTAAAAATTGGCTATTGATAATGAGTTGAAAGTGTTGGACAAGAAAAACCTAGAAAATCATTAAACTACCACACAAAAAACCTGTTGTATGAAGTAAGTGGGTTTTTACAAAGAAAAATAAACCAGATGGTAGTATTAACAAATATAAGGCACATATAGTTGCTCAAGGATTCATGCAAACCTATGGTATTATCAGGAAGCATTTGCTCATGTGGCTAAATTCAATGTTATAAATGTTTTACTCTCTCTTGTAGCTAATCTAGATTGGCAATTACATCAGCTAGATGTCAATAACACTTTCCTAAATGGTAAGTTGGAAGAGGAGGCATACATATAAGTGCCATTAGGATTGTGAAGTCCATAAAATTCCAGTAAGGTTTGTAAACTACTTAAGTCATTATATGGGTTGAAACAATTTCCAAATGCCTCTTTTAAGAGATTTACACATGTTGTGAAGAGTTTTAGGTATAAACAGTATCAAGCTTATCATACTTTGTATTTTAAAAAATATAATAATAAGATTACTATTGTTATTGTCTATGTGAATGACATAGTAGTAAAAAGGAATGATGTAGAAGAGATTGCAAAGCTAAAAAATAAGCTTGTAGCAGAATTTGAAATAAAAGGTCTTGGAAATCTAAGGTATTTTCTTGGGTTGGAAGTTCTAAGATCACCAATAGGCATTAGCGTATATTAGAAAAAGTATACTATGGAACTTTTGAAGGAAATCAGGATGCTCGGTGCAAGACCTGCGGAGACTCCAATGGAATCCAATTGTAATTAGGAGATTAAACCAAACAGCAAGTAAGTGA
Organism: Acacia confusa; assembly: GCA_037074495.1. Classification (NCBI taxonomy): domain Eukaryota; kingdom Viridiplantae; phylum Streptophyta; class Magnoliopsida; order Fabales; family Fabaceae; genus Acacia; species Acacia confusa. Next base: position 29,954,663 of record CM073509.1, on the reverse strand, counting down.
ACAAGGAGAGATATTAGTGATTGGTGGAAAAGTTGATCTATTTATCTCACACTAGACTAGATATAACCTATACAGTAAGGGTAGTGAGTCAATTTCGTAGCAATCTTTAGAAAGAACATATGGAAGTTGTAAATAGGATTCTTAGGTACCTGAAGAGTACACCTAGTAAGGGTCTTTTTCTTTTCAAAAGGTAGACACTTGAATGTAGAAATCTATACTAATAGAAATAAAAGAGTATCAGGGAACTAAAGAAGAAAATGGTGTAGAAGTCTATACTGATGCAGATTGGGATGAATCAATATATGATAGACACTATGCTACAGGATATTGCACATTTGTTTGGGGAAACCTAGTGACCTAGAGAAGCAAGAAACAACATGTAGTGTCAAGAAGCTCTCTATAATTAGAATATAGAGCATTGACGCTAGGAATATGTGAAGGAATATGGGGAGTGTGTGTTTTGAAAAAATTGATATTAAGACCAAGTACATAAGATGTGGTGTGAAAGCATGGAAACTCTCAAAATAACAAATAATCCAGTACAACCTTTTGCTATACATAATCTTCATGTTGCAACAATCTTTATCTAACTTGTTGGCCAAGCCCATTCCTCTAACTTATTCAGCAAGCTTTTTTTTCTCTAACTTGCTAAATCAGGACACATGACATGTTTTGGGGCTTGGGCCACATATGTGTGACACATGTGTTATGAATATTTATTTATTCCTTTCCCAACTCTCATTCTTTAATTTGGCTAGAATAGAGAAAAGAAAGAATGAGACCGAAATGGAGAGAGGGAGAGGTAGTGGAGGAAAGAGAAACACATCGCAACTGATTTCGCCTCCAATTTGACATTTCTAATTCCTGAAGCCTTATCTAACATTGTTCCTTTTAGTGAGAGCAACATTTCTATGGCTTCAAATTCTTGATCAAAGGTGTTTGATGTCATCTACAAGGTAGAGGTGTTGCCATAATCAAGAACCAACTATGAAATCAAGTAAAGGTACGTATATGTTTCGTATTGAACCAAATATCTTAGGTTTTTCTAAGTTATTCATATGCCTTGTTTTTTGGTCAACTACTATTTAAGTATGTATAAGTGTGATTTTGTTAGTTTTGATACTTCCAATGAGTTTAGAATGAAAGTTGTGTGGGATAAAGTTGAGAAATTGATCTTAAAAGCATCGGTAGAGAAATTGAATTTTGGCCCAAAAACTTTAAAGGGTTGGCTAGATTAGTTCTTGGGAGAAGGAATTTTATTTTGTTAAATTTGATGTTAGAAATGGATTTTACATACGAATTTGTGTGGGGACAGGTTAAGATCATGATTTTAGAAGGGTTGGGTTAAAAACCCAAAGATTAAGATAAAGAAGTAGTGTTACTAGATTTTGTTTTTCTGGAGGCATTCTATTTGTGTCGTGTTTTTGACTAACCAACTGTTATCTAATGGTCATAAAGCCAAATGGTCAATCAAAATATAAATCACATTTACAACCTGTTTTTTTCCCCCTACCGAGCTTTTTTAAAAGTTAAATAGCTTTAAAGCTACCGTTCCCATCACCAACCTATGTGTCATTTGGGTCAGTAGATTGTAAGATGTGAAAGTTTCATTGAAATTGGGATGAATTCCAGAACTATTTGGCTAATTGAGGATTTCTGGAATGTTGTAGCATAGTGAAAACTTTAGCACACATAAGTGGTGGGTGAGCTGAAGAGATTTGTTGTAGCATAGCTTTGTTGCAGCATTGCGATAAACAAACTAGGAACTAGTTCAAGAGTTGGAAGACCACTAAGTAGTAACTCTTCTCTAATATATTATTTATAACTTTATATAAATGTGTGAACCATGTTGTGATATTGCCTCGTTAGGGGCTGATACCACTCATGAGCTGATTTGGAAGAATCAGTTCAAGAGGTATATGATATATGAATTTATTTATGGAGGAACAATACTTTCCTCCACTTTTTATAATAAATTTGACAAATACATATTTCATATACCTCCCAAAAATATTGTTCCTCCATAAAAAAAATAAATTAGTCAAATTTTCAAAAATCTAAAGAAGGTTTAAAATCAAACTAATTAATCAAAGAAGAGAGGCTGAAAAGAAGGGAAATAAAAAATAATTGAAAAAAAACGTTTTTATTTTAAAAAATAAATCAATTTAATATTTTGAAAACATAAAGGAGCATTTGGAAATAACATTAATAAACAAGACAAAAGTAAACATGTATGTCAACATAAATTTATTATAAAAAGTGCAGGAAAGTGGAACATAAAAGTATGAATTAAAATATCCACACTTAAAAAACCATCACAATAACTATGCCTAAGAAATTATAAAGTTCTCAAATAAAACAAATACGAAATATATATTTAGAAGTAATTTCTATTTAGGAGTGAAAAAGCGATTTAGAATTGTGTCCCAATAAACTGGAATTAAAAAAAAAAGGAAAAGATATTTAAGTTTAAGAAGATAGCAAAGGTGAAAAAATGGTGCCACCTTGCTATTCACCTTCTCACACCTGATTGGTCAGTAGCATAGATCCCTTTCTAATCGTACTAGGTCTAGGATTGAAATTGTTAAGGAGTCCTCATGAGTATCACCTTGCGCATGTCTGGAACAATATTTGCAACGAACCTATCAAAAAATATGAATATGTGATATGCTAATTAACTCATGTCATTGATATAAAAGTCAATTAGCTTTTTTTTTTCAAGAAATTGAGGGAGTTGGATAAATTATTTTAAAGTATTTATATTTATCATATTTCTCTTTAAATTAATTTCTTTGACTTATAAACTAATATATAATATAATACTCCGTTTAGTCTTTAATATAAGATATATTTACTTAATTTAATTATATTAAAGAAATTAATTGAATTAGTTAATATGACATATATTTTCTAAAATACCATAATTACCTTCCTTAATCCCTTATTTTTCTTTCCTCCTCAATTATTATTTAAGGGCTACCAATTGGGAGTGCCTGTTTGGCTTGAGGAATTGAAGGTAATGTAATTGATTTAATGCAATATAATGAAATGATGATTAAATGAACTTATATGGTTCTTCATAAAGGAAAAATGATACATTTGCATGAAAAATGTTTGATTGTATAACATCAAACATGAGAATATATAAGAATAATATATTAAGAGACAAAATTACTGCTATATATACATTTTGTATAATGTTCATGTTGTATTCATGATAATTTTTTCAATTTGTTACATTGGCTTCATAATAATTTTTTATATATTTTATGGTGGAAGTATTATGCACGCTACAAGTTGGATTCATGGTAATTTTTTAATATTTAATGGTGGGAATATTTTTAATTATGAAATATAATTTTTTAATCTTTTTAGTGGGGGAATATTTTTAAAAGATTTTATATTATTAATTAATTTTTGAATATTTAATGGTGGTAATTATTTAATATTTAACATGGGAAGCCACTTTGGTCAAATTAAAAAATTATAATGCAATGGTGTTTTTTTTCTCTTGATTACATGATGTCTGTTTTCCTATTTATTAGTTCAAGCAATGTAATCCTAAGTAACCTAACTAAATAGTGTAATCGGTCTAGTTGCATTAAGACTACATATAATCCTCTCCTATAAAATCAAACCAAACGGGTTATAGGGGTAAACTAAAAAAAATGATAACTATAAAAATCATGTTTTATATTTAGGATCAAAATCAACTCTCCAAATATATCTATAAGGCTTGTTTCCTTTGACCACCGGGAATGGCCACTTCCCTCATTTTTTTTATATTAAAAACTTTTAAGAGAGGGTTGGGCTCACCCACAGGCTAATGACAGGGTTTTTAGAGCCCACTCCACAGGGATTTCAGGACTAAGAGTGCACATGCCTCCCATAGTGCCTTGACTAACTCCATGATTGACTCCCCTCCCTTTTGTTGAAAGTGTCCAACCCCTTCATTAGTTGAAATACTCCTCAACAAAGTAAACTGTAATGGGCTGAGTTTTGTTGTTAGATAAGGCCCAATATGAAACTAGTCTATTATGTTTATGTTGTATAAATATAGGTTGAGTGCCTCTATCAATATTTTTGAATTGAAACTTGTTCAATATGGAAAAAGACTAAATAAGCTTTTTAGTGGCATTTATCACAAAAAAATGTTTTCATATGAAATAGATATGATTTTTGAAATTTGCTTCAAAATTTGGTGAAAAAAGCAGTTGTCACATTCGCTCACTATCTCCATCATAACTTTAAAAATAAAAAAGTACTTCTTCCGACTTTTAATATAAGATATATTTTGAGAAATTGATCTTAAATATAATATATAGTTTCATAGTTGTTAATATTTTCTTAATTTATCTCTATTGATTCTCATTTAATAATAAGGGTTAAGGAGCAAAATGACCAACAAACTATTGGCCTAGGAACGTTCTGACCAATAAACTCTCTAGTGGACCAAAACAACCAACAAACTTTTAAAAATGTAAAATTTGCACAATGCCGTTACATTAAAGCTAACGTCCATTTTCTGCACTCTCGCAAAAATTACACAATAGGACCCAAATGTTTATGAAACTATATTTAAGCCCCAAAAAATTTCAAAATTTTTATTTTAGTCCCTCCACGTACTTTATATGGAGGGACTAAAGTAAAAATTACAAAAACAAATTGGGGCTCAAAGATAATTTTCTAAAATTTTGGGTTCTTTTCTGTAATTTTTGTAGGGCCATCCCTACCCCCAAAATTCGCTGCTGGTTACAGACCTTTTTTTTGGGCTTTAGCCTGGCCTGTGGCCTATTAAGGAGACCTGTAATTTTAAAAATTTTGTAAGCAGCCTAACAAACCACAGGCCTCACCTCAAAACAAGCTTACTTCAAACAGGGTGAAAACAGACCTACTTTAAACAGGCCGAAAACAGACATACATCTAACAGCCTATTTAAAATAGGTATGTTTTTGGCCTGTTTAAAGTAATTATATTTTCGCCTTGTCTGAAATAGGCTTGTTTTGAGGTGAGGCGTGTGGTTTGTTAGGCTGTTTACAAAATTTTTAAAATTACAGGACTCTTTAATAGGCCATAGGCCATGTCAGGCTTAGTTTAAAAAAAAATGTTCAAAAAAAGGCCTGCAACCAAGGGCGGATTTTGGGGGGTAGGGATGGCCCCGCAAAAATTATAGAAAAGAACCCAAAGTTTTAAAAAATTATCTTTCAGCCCCAAATTTTTTTTATAATTTTCAATTTAGTCCCTTCTTATAAAGGGTGGAGGGACTAAAATAAAAATTTTGAAATTTTTAGGGCTTAAATATTGTTTCATAAACAACTGGGTCATATTCTGTAATTTTTGCGACAGTGCAGAAAACGGACATTAGCTCTAATGTAACGACATTGTGCAAATTTTACATTTTTAAAAGTTTGTCGGTCATTTTGGTCCATTAGAGAGTTTATTGGTCAGGACGCTCCTATGACATTAGTTTATTGGTCATTTTGCTCCTTAACCATAATAATAATTAAATAAGAGAGGAAATGAAAAAATTAAAGAAGATGACTACGTGTTTTAGGAAATATATATCATATTAGCTAACTTAACTAACTTTTTTCAATATAATAAAATTAAGTAAAATGTTTTATATTAAGGGCTTAAAGGAAGTATTGTTTTAAATGGGTTTTGTCGCATTAGAAATTAGATTAAAAAAGTTTTCCAATGATAAGTGAATATCATGGGACAGGCTTCTATCCTTTTCCCAATTCATCCGCTACCCTCCACTGCTTCCCTCTCCCAATTAAAACCTACCATCTGTACTTTTAAAGAGAAGAGAAGCAAGCAAAAAATGGTTGAAAAAATATTTTAGAATTTTGAAAAAAATATTTTAGCTCCTATTTGGTACTGAAAAATACTGGATAATATTGAAATATTATTTTAAAATTGTGAAAAAAATATTTCACTGTACTGATTGGTACAGAAAATAATTTTTTAGTATTATCTAGTATTTTTTTAGTAGCAGTCAATGCCCTGAAATATTTTTTCAAAATCTTAAAATAATTTTTTAGTATTATTCAGTATTTTTTCAGTACCAGTCAGTATCCTGGAATATCCTTTTCAAAATTATAAAATAATTTTTCAGTATTATCCTATATTTTTTCAGTATTATCTAGTACCCTGAAATATTTTTTCAAGATTCTAAAATAATTTTTTAATATTACCCTTTATTTTTTAATACTAGCCAGTACCCAAAAACATGTTTTCACGATTCTAAAATAATATTTCAGTATTATCTAGTATTTTTTTAGTGCAGATAGGAGCTAAAATTTTTTTTAACCATTTTTTTTTTTGCTTCTCTCTTCTTTAAAAGTATAGGTGGAAGGCTTTAATTAGGGGAGGGAAGCAACGGAGGGTAGCGGATGAAATGGGAAAAGGATAGAAGCCTGTCCCAAATTGTAACACCCCGAATTTTTAGAATTAAAATAACATAAAATGTCGATAGTTTTCATAAATAATAATAAAATCCAAAATAAACCACTTCGGGAAGGTGTCACCGCCGCACTTGTATGGGACAAGTGCAAAGCTTCTTATTTTATGAAATAAATCTAAACTTAATCCGAATGTTCAAAAAAATAAAATAAATTAAATTAAATAACTAAAGTTTATTGTCTGTCATCCTCACTTCTCATTGCTAGCCCCAACCTTTGAAACCTGTTCACTGAAATTCTGCTCCCCCGAAGGATCATCGCAGCCCAAGAATACACACATCAGCAAACGCTGGTAATCCTAATTAAGAACAGATAATATAACATAAAATAAAATAATTAAGTAAATAAATAAATAATTTTAAAATAAATTGAAATAAAATAAAACAATTATAAAATTAAAATAAAATATTTACAAGATAAAATATCATATATTTGTATAATCATAAGGTGTCTGGCACAAATTTGTTAATCAAAGCAAATGTATATATATATCATCTGATATTTGCATCAAACTTTAATCATTATCATTTTAAATTTTGTTTAGACCCGGAAATCCTGCCAGTCTATTTAGTAGGAAGAGAACCATGGTAGACCCGGATATCCTGCCAGTCTACCCTGTAACCCGGAAACCTGTCAGTTACAAATCATCATCAAATTGGCCATAGATCATTTGCTTCCTAGTGTGCACACCTCTTCCCAAAGTTGCTACTAGTGCCCCGGATATCCTGCCAGTCTACCCTGTAACCCGGAAACCTGTCAGTCACAAATCATCATCAAATTGGCCATAGATCATTTGCTTCCTAGTGTGCACACCTCTTCCCAAAGTTGCTACTAGTGCCCCGTACATCCTGCCAGACACCATTTTGGAAAGAACGGATATATCGGTTCACATCAAGTAATATATCGGAGGCTTAAAGCCTAAGGTTGTGTTCATCACTTTAGGAGGTACCGTCCCAAAGCTATCATCCCACTTGTTAAATTATTTCAATTACACACAAAATGGATTTCTCAATTTTAGGAAACTAAACCGAATACATATACTGCTAATCAAAAAACCAAGGAAGAGGCATATAATATATAACCAAAATAAATAATAATTAAAATAAAATAAAATCAAAAATATATAAATTATATAATATAAATATAAATCAAAATTACGGATCTCTCATATATATATATATATATATATATATATAAAATTTAAAACAAGACATCCAGTCCAAGCAGTTACTCCTAGCTAGCAGAAAAAGGTGGCCGGAGAGAATATAAGATTGAGTTTGTTTTATGAAGGATCGAAGGTAGCATGTTTTATTAATATCATGAATAAATTCTTCATGTCAATCACCGTATATCGCAACCAATAATTAATACAGTAGACAAATCCATGAGAGGGGAAAGTTTGGCTTCAACTTTGATAATATATGAGGGAAATAATAAATTATCTCTCGATTTCAAACTTTTGATTAATTATCCCACAGATTTCCTTTTGACATTAGGTCATTATATGTGTGAGCCATCTTGGTGCATTCATATATATGTCAACAATTTTATTAATATTATTCCTACCAAAAAAAGAACCCAGCTGCCAGTCATTCTAATCCTAATAATCCATATATTCCAATATTTGAAAACTTAAAAAAATAATGATTGAACCTGCGAGTCTTTAGTAAATAAAAAAAGGAATGATAGTTAAAATAGTATAAACATATATGCACAAATTAAAAGAATAATAGTTAATTATATATTATATAGTATTAGGAAGAAGAGATTTCTCATATAACACAATTCAATCACAAAGAAAATCGAGATGTTCTATACATTATATAGTATTGGGAAGAAGAGATTTCTCATATAACACTTTTCAATCACAAAGGAAATCGAGATGTTCTAGGGATTATGATTACAATCAATTAATTCTAATCAACGTTCTAACGCTACTAATAATTAATTTTTATTGCTCAAGGGATTAGGATTACCTGGTCTCCGTGGTTGCTAAACTCTTAGAAGGGAAGCTCTGCCGCAAAGAATTTTTTTTCAAAGAGGGAGCTAATGAACGATGACTAAAGTTAGGCAGCTAAACCTAACTTATAATTAGGCTCTTAGGGTTTAGTTATGAGCTGGACTTTGTGGGTTGGGCCTTTTTGTTTTTGTTTTTGTTTTTTTTACTATTACTAATCTAATGAAGAAAAATAATAAGTCACTTATTAAATTCTAATTTAAATTTATTAATTTTTATTTATAAATTTATTTATAATTATTACTATATTATTACTATAATAAATCACGTGGGAACACTATATATAACAATCAGTGAATTATATAAAACCAACACCTAGGATTTTAAAGATATATATATAATAAATATTATACTCTTAATTATCGCTTTAATAGTAATTTAGATATAAAACTATGAAATAATTTTCAAATTTCAAAGGAATATAATTAATATCAAACAATTAATAATGACATTTATTTTCCTGCATTTTATCACCAAATGAAACAAGCTCTCTATACCGGATGATTTACGGTGGTAATACCATAATCTAGTGAAAACAATCTTTTTATTTTTCCATTTTTTTTCCAAAAAAGTTTTATAGTACATTCACACAAATATAAATTTAAAACCTTATGGTTAAATGATCAAAGTGCAACAACCTATTTAATTTTAATATTATTAATATTAATATTAATATTAATAATATTATTATTATTAACAATAATAATAATAATAATAATAATAATAATCTGGGGTATTACACAAATATCATTTGCACATTGGCTTTTGATGAATCAAATTCGACTGGCTTCAGACATAGAGTGCCACCAGTAACATCAAAGGAGCCACTTACTCTATATATTTGTTTTTATATTTATATTTACTTATTTAAATTATAATTTTTTCACTCAATTTATTTTTAATAATTTATTGTATGAATAATTGAATTTTTAAATATTTTGATTTTAAACTAGAATATGAATTTAATTGATAAATACTCATTACGGGCAACATGGTCATTTGCATATCCTTCGTCTGAATTTTACCACCATTTTAACCTACCAATACCAAATATAAATTTCCGATCAAACCATATTACAATCAAATTCTCTCACCCAACAGGTGCTCATAGCACGGACAAGGCTGGCAGACACAACAAATGTTGAAGGATAGAGCTTCTCTCTCTATATTATCTCTTTAAAGGTGATAAGTTTCAAAAGTAAAAGGGGAAAAACTATATATTTACTAAATACTTTGATTTAAAATTATCTGAATATATTAATTTTAATATACTTTTTTTAATTGGTATAAGGACAAGTATTTTGGTCATTTAGGTACATGCTCATTTTGTTTCTCCCTCTTTTTTTCTCTCATCCATCCAAATGAGAGAAGTGACAACAATTTATTTCTATTTTTCTCTTCTCTATTTCCATCTAAACATATTTAAAGATTTATGAAATGGTAAAAATTAATAATTAAATATAATACATATTAAGTATACGATATAAATTTTATGGGAGCAGATTATCTCGGAAGTATTTTCTCTCAGAATCTCTCATTAGCTAATCACAATCGTTGGATAATCTGCTCCTCCATCGGTTGTGATCAACTTATGAGAGATTTTGAAGAAAAATGCTTTCTGAGGTAATCTGCTACCAAATTTTATCTCGGCTTAAGTATATGTACCAACTTATTGAACACTGACTCTGACAGATACTATAAGAAATCTTTTGTCCATTAAAAAAAAAAAAAAAGATAGAGTTGGGAGAAAAAGTGATTTGGCGATTTGGCGCGAAGGTAACGACTGTGAAACGGCTGACCGGAGTGTGCTCCGCCACCCACTGTGACGGAGTAAATGAATGTCTCCTCTGATCGTTCATTGCGAGGGGGGAAAGTGAGGATATGTCAGTGGATGATAGTGAGGGATCATTAAGGAGAAAGAGGAAGGTTAATGGCGAGGGTGATCAATTTTCTGGAAGTTAATCAGTCAAAACGCAAGAGGAAAGCTGGATGAAATCTGATGGAAAGGAGTCGCTTCCAAAATCCTACAGAGAATCGTTGTTGCAAAATGTGGATCCGAAAGTTTGCTGGTAGGAATGGGCAAAAGATGATGAAGACGATGAGAAGGAAGAGTCCGATTCAGGTACATATTTCGCTAAAATTCTTAATCCTAGTGATGGTATACATATAGATCTGTCCAATCCCCTCTGTCCGATGTTTGACTTCGATGAAAAAGAGAAAGCTAGATTGATGAAACCTTTTCGCAAAACTCTGATTGTTAAACTGTTGGGGAGGCAACTGTCTTATGGATTTATGGTTAAGAAATTGAGATCACTGTGGGAGAAGAAGGGAAGAATTGATCTATTTGATTTGGAGAATGAGTTCTTCTTAGTGAATTTCTAGCATGCAGACGACTATATGGAGGCACTAATAGGGGGCCCGTGGGTGATTCTAACGCTTATTTGAATGTAGCGAGATGGAGCCTTAAGTTCAATCCAAAAAACGCTACTATTGATTCTGTAGTAGCATGAGTGAGAATCCCGGACTTGCTTGCTCCTCTATTTGACAAGAAATTTTGTTAAATTTGGGAAACTCTATTGGTGAAGCTATTCGATTGGACATACACACAGCACAGAGAGCTAGGGGTAAATTTGCAAGGATGTGCGTGGAGTTGGACTTAACTAAACCGTTGGTCCCAGAATTTAATGTGGAAGGGCAGATTCTGAGTGTTGAGTATGAGAGTCTGGGTTCACTTTGCCAAAATTGTGGAAGAGTGGGGCACAGAAAGGAGTTTTGCATGGGAGCTTAGGGGAAGATTGGGGATGAGGTGATGGAGGTGGAAATAAGGGAGGGCCAAGGAAAAGAGGAGGTTGAGAAGGGCGATGAAGGAGACCGCTGGAAGTTGGTGCAAAGAAATAGAAGAGCAAGAAGAGTAATTAGTGAGCAACCAGGGAAACAAAATGGGTCAAGATTTGTTGTGTTGAATGATGAATCAACCTTGGATAGTGGAAAGGAGACGACTGGGAAAGAGGTACAAGGGGAGATTAATAAGTTGAGTGGTGATGAAGGAAGGAAGGAGGGTCTATTGAGAATGCAGAGAAAGAATGAAAAACTTGGTGGTCAATATGCTGTGAATAAGGAAAGGGACCAGGGGGATATGGAAGGTCTTAGCAGAGAGGCGATGGTACAAACTAAAGGGGGCCATAAGGAAGAGAAGGCTTCTCAAAGCAACATATCAAGCAGAAATGTGGCGAGTTCTAATATTTTAAAGGAAAGTAATTCAGGGATCTGTGAGGGTGTTTAGGGGGTGGCCAGGGAGTTAAAACAAGGAAAGAGGGTCAACCATGCGCACAAGGAGAATTTGCACCTAGGTGAAAATAATATTTGGAATGGAGGGTTAATTGATATGGATATAGGGGATTTGATTGACGAGACTGAAAATGAGTTTCTTCTAGATAGGAAAGGAAGAGGTACAGGGGAGGAAACTTCCTTGGTTAATTTGTGTTGATTGGTGTTAGGTGAGTAAAACTGACCCTATTTGATAAGTAGTATAATGAAGTTATTAACTTGGAACAGTAGTGGGGTAGTTAAAAAAGGATTTGCAGCACTTTTGAAGGACATGAGAAGTAGGTACAGATTGGATTTGGTGGTCATATTAGAACCACGTATAAGCGGCATCCAGGAAAGGAAAGCAATAAGAAGCTGGGGGTTAAAAATTCGGTTATAGTAGATGCGGAGGGGTTCTTTGGTGGCATTTGGCTTGTATGGGACAGGGATGATCTGAAAGTAGAAGTGAGAAGGAAAGAAAAGCAATTTATTCATTGTAAATTACTTTTGGGAGAGGTCGAAATGCTGTTTACTGGGGTTTATGCAAGTCTAGATGAGAATTTGAGAAGTGAACTATGGGAGGCATTATTAGAAGTAGCAAACAACGTTAAGGAGCCTTGGTTACTTGCAGGTGACTTCAATGATATCAGAGGTCCTATGGAGCAACGAGGTGGTGGCTCAATAAATAATTCAAGATGTAGAAAGTTTAACGAATGGATCCAGATTTGTGGATTAAATGATGTTGAGACAAAAGGTCCTTTCCACACTTGGAGAGGCCCTAAATGGGAAGGATTGGAGAGTTTTTAAGAAGCTTGATAGATGTTTGTGTAATACAAGATGGCTGGAATGTTTTGTGAATGCTGAAGCAAGAGTCATTCCAATGGTGTGTTCGGATCATCATCCATTGTATATCAACATGGTAGCTGATAATCCAAAATATAGGAAAAGGAAATTCAAATATGAGGCAATGTGGCCGATGCATGGTCAATTTGAGGAAGTAATGTGGATGAGCTGGAGGGGGGAAGGGGATCTAAAAGGGAAACTCCTAACACTTCAAAGGGACTTAATGGTTTGGAATAAGGAGGTGTTTGGGCAAATTGAGGGAAGGAAGAGGAGAATTTTGAATAGATTAAATGGCATTCAATGCTGTTTAAATAGAAGCAGTAATCCTTACTTGTTGAGACTAAAGATGGAGCTAGAGGAGGAGTTAGTGCACACCTTGAGACAAGAGGAGGTGATGTGGTTCCAAAAATCGAGAGGAAAGTGGTTAGAAGAGGGTGATAGAAATACAAGGTATTATCATACGAAGACAATGATAAGAAGGAGGAGAAATAAAATAAAAATGTTGAAGAATGAGAATGGTGAGTGGCTGGAGGAGGAAGATGCTATAGTGGAAGTGTTTCAGGAATTTTACTGTAAGCTATTCTGTGAAGAAGTTGAACAGAGGGATTGGGTTGAAACTAATCAGAGATGGGGTGCAATTAATCAGGAAAAGTTGAGAAGGGTGGAAAAGGATCTGATGGATGATGAGATTAAGGAGGTTTTCTTCCAAATGGGCAGTTTTAAGGCTCCAGGTGAGGATGGATTCCCTGCTGCCTTTTACCAGCAGAATTGGAATGTGGTCGGTAGTGATGTGATAGAGTTCATAAAACAAATGTGGAGAAATCCAGGGAGGATTGGAGAGGTTAATGAGACGAATTTGGTATTAATTCCAAAGGTAGAGCATCTTGAATTGGTAAGTCAGTTCAGGCCTATTTCTTTATGTAATGTGGTGTATAAAGGACTAGCTAAGTTGTTAGCAAATAGGCTTAGGCCTTTCATGAATGACATGGTATCACCCTACCAATCAAGCTTTGTACTGAAGCGTAGTATTCATGATAATATTATCATAGCGAAAGAAGTAGGTGCACTCAATCAATAGATTAAGGGAAAAGAAAGGATTTATGATTGTGAAAATAGACTTGGAAAAAGCTTATGATAAAATGTCTTGGAATTTTATTGGGAAGGTGCTTGAAGAAATTGGGGTTCCTGAACATGTTAGGAAGGTGATTGGAGAATGTATAGCATCTGTAAAAATGTCATTGCTATGGAATGGAAGTAGGAGAGAGGGTTTTGCACCATCTAGGGGATTAAGATAAGGTGATCCTTTGTCACCTTATCTCTTCGTGTTAGGTATGGAAAAGCTTTCACATTTAATAACGGATTGTGTTAATGCAAAAGAGTGGAAACCTATGTGGTTGGGAAGGAAGGGTGCTGAAATCTCTCATCTCCTTTTTGCCGATGACTTATTGTTGGTATGTGAGGCGGATTTGAGTAGTATTAGCACGGTTTTGAGGGTGCTGGACATTTTTGGAAAGACATATGGTCAGAAAGTTAATCCACAAAAAACCAGCATATATTTCTCACAAAATGTAGAGAGAAGTGTGCAAAAGTCTATCTGTCATATGTCTGGTTTTAAGAGAATGGATGAGATTGGTAGATATTTGGGTGCATTCATGCTGAACGGGAGGAGTAGCAGAGGAAGTTTCAGGATTTGTTGAATAAAATTCAAGGTAAACTTAATAACTGGAAGAAACAAATGTTGTCACTTGCAGGGAGGATTACATTAGTTTAGTCTGTGACAAATCAGTTAGCGGTCTACTACATGCAACACTCAAGAATTCCATTAGGTGTTAAACATGAAATTGAGAAATTGCAGAAGAATTTCATATGGGGTAGTGATAATGATGTGAAGAAAATACATGCAGTAAGTTGGGAGAGGTTGTGTATGGCTAAGGAAAATGGAGGTATGGGGTTGAGAAGTATGGAGATTATGAATGAGGCACTACTAGGAAGAGTAGCATAGAATTTATTGTCCAAACCCAAAAACTTGTGCTCACGGGTACTGGAGGGGAAGTATGGGAAGCAAAGTGATTTGACTAAGGAGTGTAAAGTTGGGAAAGCTAACTCTGAAATATGGAAAAGTGTGCCTGCATTATGGCCTAATATGGTTGATAATATAACATGGGAAGTTGGAAATGGGGAGAAAGTTTGTTTCTGGAAGGATAGATGGATAGAAGGTGGCAAGAGGCTGAAGGATTTTTGTGTGGGGAGGATGTCAGAGGAGGAAGAAAGCATGAAGGTTCGGGAGTTGGTTAATGAGGATGGAAGTTGGGACATGGATAGGTTGGAGCATCAGCTTAGTGAGGAAGGCAAGAATATTTTGTTGGCAGTATGCTCTCCCTTGAGAATAAATGTTGAGGATGAGGTTAGGTGGGGAAAAAGACTTCAATGCAATTATGCAGTGGCTGAAATGTATCACTGTTTGAAGGCTGAACCTGAGCATGGAGAGAAGGAATGGAATGGTCTGTGGAGATGGAGAGGGCCTAGAAGAGTTCAGATATTTTTGTGGCAAGCCATGAATAATAGGCTGTTAACCAGTGAAAGGAAAATTCGATTGATGGGTGGGGGAGCTGATTGTTATAGGTATGCTAGAGTGATTGAAGATTTAATGCATGTTTTAAGGGAGTGTAATGTGGCCAGGGAACTTTAGAAGGATCTGTGGTATGGTGGACCGAAAAGAGAGTTTGATGAGAAGGAAGGACTTGACTGGTTTGGCTGGAATTTATGTAGATCGACTAATGATTGGAATTTAATTTTTGGTATTGCTTGCTGGTGTTTGTGGACCTGAAGGAATAAGGCAAGATTTGAGGAAGGATTTGAAATGCCTGTTGCCCGAAGTGAGATTGTCTAGAGGTATGTTCATGATATAAAGAAGGCTAGAGCTGATTTTCGTAAAGTCATGAATGTGAAACCTGAAGTGTCGCTGAGATGGAATCCTCCTATGGGGGGCTGGATGAAGCTGAATACGGATGGATTAGTGAAGGGGAAGCAGAAGCTGGCAGGATGTGGTGGACTATTGAGGGATAACAATGGAAATTGGCAGTGGGGTTTCTCAAGAAGGCTAGGGAGTTGTTCTGTGCTATCGGCTGAGTTATGGGTAGTGCTCATTGGACTGAAAATTGCCTTAAGTAAAAAACTGGATCACATAGTAGTGGAGAGTGACTCGGTTAAGGTGGTGCAGACACTTAAATCCTTGTTTGCTGGTGATGATGTTGATAGGAGGTTGTTGATAGAACTTCAAGAGGTTATGAAAGGTTTTTCTTATTTGTTGTTTAATCATTTGTATAGAGTAGCTAATAGTTGTGCAGATAGATTAGCTGGTATGAGTTTAGATCAAGAGGAGGTAATTGTCAATTATACTAGTCCTCCTTTGCTGGTTGTTAATCTGCTAAATAGAGATGTAATGCGTGATTCAAACCCTGGATAATATTGAGTGATTAATAAGATTGGGCTAGGTTCCCCCAATTTTATAAAAAAAATAAATAAATAAAACAAAGATTTTTTTATCCATTTTTAATAAATACACACACGTAGGCAATATATATATATATTAAACATCTCGTGGCGCCTTGTTATTTGATGAACTTCGCGGTACCTTCCTGGCTTCCTCCCAGTTCAAATTCTTGTCACGTCCGTTAGGCCACTTCCTCTTTCACCCTCTCTCTCCTTCACTCATGTATAACAGTCTGGCACCAACCAAAATGCACTTCACTGGAATAACAGATTCTTCGCTTTCCCTTACGCTCCCCTTCTCTCTCTTCCACCCACATTTGCTTGCAAATCTCGCGCCCCACCCCAGAAATTTATCCCCACCGCTATTTCTCAACCCCCCCCAACTCACTCTAAATCCTACCTCCCCTTTTCCCTCGCCCAAAGTGGCTAATTTCACAGCTACTTTCCGGCGGCGAGGTCTCCCGTATCTGATCGTCGTGCGTAGACCCGCCGCATCGTCGTCGTGATCTATCTCCGATTTCTTGCCTTGCGGTTCTTTTCAGGTTGGTGTTTATTCTTTCATTCTTGTGTTGCGAGAATTTCTTATGTTTCTGTGGATTTTCCGGCATCCGAAGGCTTGTTTGGTTCGGAAATAATATGTTGAGTTCTGGTAGGAAGATGAATTGGATGCATCGTGAGGTGGCACTGTTGTTATCTGCGTTCTTTTTGTTCTTGTCGTATCTTGATCAATGCTCATATGCGGACAATAACTTGTTTTGTAAACTTACCGCGTCCTTTGTTGGTTTTCAGGAATTTTGTTATCATCTCATTTTATTTTTAATTTGATTAAGAAGATAATTATACATAGAAAAAAGAAGTTGCGAATGATGATGACGATGAGGAATTCTCCTCTGTTACAACCACAAAATTTAAACATGAAAACAAAAAGAAAATAGAATAAGAAACTTAAACGTGCAGCGAATTTGTATAATACTTCTTCATATTAAGAAGAATGAAAGTCCAATAAAAAATTCCTGAAGTGAAGACTCTTGAAAAACTATAAACATTGTCGTAGCCCAGGATCCAATCATGTGATGCTGGATTATAAAGCAATATACCAGTTATGTTTTTATTGAGGAGCTTAATATAAAAAATATAAATTATATACGAGTTTTCTCAGGTGGAAAATAAAGTTGTGTGTGGTCAAAATAATCTTTAATATGTTAAGTTTTGCCGTCCAAATTAAATATTTGACTTCTGAAATAGTTTAAAAATTCCAAAGAGTGTTTTCAAGAAGGAAAATTTCTTATGTTAAAGAGAATATAATGATGAAAATAGGATTTACATGTATGTACAACTTAAATTATTCGGAGTCCAAACTGTCCTAGACTTGATTATGTCAAGGAGAGGCAGGAAAAAGTTTCAAGTTCATTGACACCTCTATAAGTTAGTAGGTCCATTACATAAAATGAAAATTGCAAAGATGCATGTTCCTCTTTTTGCCACCAGGATTTGAATTCGGTGCCCAAGTAGTTCAATGTCAAGCAATGAACCACAAAGGCACCAGTCAACTGGCAAGAATGCATTTGCCTTGCCCCTGAACAGAATAAAGTTTTGAACTAGGCTGATCTGCACATATGATATCTCCTGTCCACATATCCTCCTATAAGACCTGACATCACAACCATCACAATCTTTAGAGAGAAAAGGGAACTATATCCCTGAGAAATAAACTTCCAAGGAATAATGAATGAAGCATTAATCATAGGGCGGGATGCCTCTAATTTTGAGTCAGAACACCGTTTCTTCAAATTTCCTTCTGCCATAAGGAAGTTGATTATGGAGGAAAACACCATAACCATATGCATTTGAGAACAATTGTTTCAGACACCAAGTTGCCAGTGTCCCTCATTTGATTCCTTCCGAATTCTCCCACACCAGAACCAAGAAAAATCCCACATAGTATTGCTCAATTTTCCAGAAACTTCTACTGGAATTTGAATGAATGATAAGTAGTAAAGTCTTGAATGAGGGCATACAACCAGCCAAAAGAGGAAGGAATCGTTCCCAATTATCAGTGCTTAGGTAACTTAAGTGTCAGAGTATATCTAAAGGAGGCAACTCATGGGGTTTAACTCCAAAACAAACTCTTAAGTAAGACAGTACTGATTTGAGTTTGATTCAGCTGAAAAGCTGGATAATGTGTCATGAAGAAATTAATTTTCTTAAATCTTAATATCTTTGGCTTTTACAAACATGTGAAGCTAAAGGGAAATAATAGATGACAAACTCAGTTTCTTACCATTTTTATTGCTAACCAATGTCAAGATTTTCTGTTTTACATCTTCAAAGCTGATTATTAATTTTGCTGCTGCTTTTGAAAGAAATATCAAACAATTTCCTAACATGCTGACATCTCTCGCCCCCTCCCAGCCCCCTTTCACATCCTTCTTTTTCATGTATCCCATCCCTCAACTCTATGCATGTTTGTATGTCAGCATTTTTAAATTCAGTAACTACAAGTTAACTGCTTCTCCTTTGTTATTTCTTTTTCATCTTGGTCTTTTAATTTTTCCTGAGTGGGAGGATATTTAGAGGGACAATCATTGGGGTATGAGGGGGGTGACTGTTGCCCTGCTCCATAAGTTGGTAATTGGTACCTAGCATCTTTTAATGCAATTTTGATGAGTTGATGGATATTAGTAATATGACTAATATTAGTTTTTTGGGGTTTTTATCCATGCTTTTCCTGGTCTGTCAGTCCTGTGTAAAGGGAGCTTTATAGGTTCAGTAATTCCTTGCCTCCACTTGAAGTTGAGAAGTCTTGGTGATGGGGGCTACAGAAAGTCCTGTACATGGCAAAACAGATTATCTTCCAGGCGAAGCAAAGGATATTTTAAAATCGTTGGCCAGTGAATGGGATGATGTTCTCGATGCCAATCAATTGCAGGTGATACCTCTTAAAGGGGCCATGACAAATGAGGTATTCCAGATAAAATGGCCAACAAAGACGCACAAAGCCTCACGAAAAGTTCTAGTAAGAATTTATGGTGAGGGTGTGGACATTTTCTTTGACAGGAATGACGAGATCCAGACATTTGAATTTATTTCTAAGCATGGGCAGGGGCCTCATCTGCTAGGACGGTTTCCTAATGGTCGTGTTGAAGAGTTTATCTGTGCACGGGTAACATAGTTTGCTTTCATTAGTATCTTAATGCTGATACTGTTTATACTTTGACACTTAAGCAAACTGTTATTTGAGAGTTCATGAATGACAACTATAGAATGCAGCATAAAATTGGCATAATTAGTAAGAGGATCAGAGGCAGGTCTCCTGCATTATGAATCACATTTGAAGTTTAGGCTCTGCTTTTACCTGTCTAGCATTACCAGAATTTTGAACTTCTTATTCTCACGCCCATTCTCAAATGAGAATAATCTGTTTTACTCCTATGTGAATTCATCAGACATTATCAGCATCTGATCTGCATGATTCCAATATCTCTTCTCTTATGGCGGCCAAAATGAAGGAGTTCCATGATATTGACATGCCTGGTCCCAAAAATGTCTACCTCTGGGACAGGTTACGGTATGTGCTTTTGAACACCCATCTCAACTCCATGTCCAAAAAGTTAGAAAGAAAAATTCATTTTAAGAATTAGTTATATGTCTGTTTTAAAATAGGCTTATTCTGCTTCCATTTTTTGACTGCAGTTCTTAAACAAAATTATCTTAATTCTTCAGGAACTGGCTTGGTGAGGCCAAGCGTCTGTGCTGCCCTAAAGAGGTTGAAGCCTTTTATTTGGATACAATTGAAAAGGAAATCTCTATGTTGGAAAAGGAGCTTTCAAGTGCTCACCAACGGATAGGGTTTTGCCACAATGATTTACAATATGGTAACATAATGATTGATGAAGAGATCAATTCTTTGACCATAATTGTGAGTTTTTCCTTTTACTAATCAGTGAATTTACAGTCATTGTCACCAATGTTCAGAAATAAAATACTTTTAATTTTTCTTGCTGGACCTACTCTGAAGAAATAATCAGTTATACTTCTATCATAGGCATGTCAGGTAATATAATTTGGATCCTCTCCTTATCCCTTCCTCACCGTTGGATTGAAAAATGAACACTTGAGAGTCAATATTTTACAAAATAATTATTTTTTTGTATTTTAGGTAGTCTACAATTGTGAACTGTCCGAATCATATTTTAACAGTTTTTATTTTTTAGTTTTTATGTAATATTATAATATATAATATAATAGATCCGAATTGTTCAAGTTTTAATCCAAAACTAGGGATGGGACGAGGGGAAGAGAATGTGATAAAAGATGAGGAGAGGATCAAGATCCCAAGTAATATCTTCTAGAAAGAAGTATTGTTTCTTATATATAGACCCCGCCCCTCTTTACTTGTATTGCACTGATTTGTTTCTAATTAACTGAATTTGTTTTTGGAAGATACCCTCTTGCAAGACCAAGTAAAAAACCCAGAGCCAATCTTCCCTCAATAAAGTAGAAAATTGATAAAAGAAAGATGGAAAAGGCAAGAGAAAAAACCTAATTATTATCCTGGCACACCAGTATATTAGATGTGGAAGTAAGACTTTTGATTTATCTTAATTATAGCTTGACAAACTTTGAGGTTTCTTTTCTTGTTGAGATTATTCTAGGGTCCAATTCAAATTTTAAAAATAAAAGAAACCAAGGGGGAGAAGAATTTTTTTGATGGACGACTCTTGATATAATTTTGATATGAGAATGCGAATTGCAATTTATACATTGATTTAAGACTTGAAGTAAAATACAACCATTTTTGCCACATGTTATCACATGAATTTTTTTTATATATTTTTTTGTTTTTAATAATGTAGCAGAAAATATGATTTTTTTTTTTTTTTGGTCATATAAAGCTTTCATGGTCATCTGTGTGGTTCATTAATCTTTATTGAGTTTTTCATTTGCAAAATTTCTTGTTGTGAGAGATTGATAGGTTATAGAAGATTAGAAATAATTTATAATTCTAATGCCTGTCCTTTTGCAACAGGATTATGAATATTCAAGTTATAATCCTGTTGCTTATGACATAGCAAATCACTTCTGTGAGATGGCTGCTGACTACCATTCCGAAACACCTCATATTCTAGACTTCAGTAAATATCCTGGTATGTGTATTTTTTATTTTAATGTCAGATTGTACTTTTATGTCCTGCAAAAATTGACTTTTATCTGGCCATTTCTCAACAGAACTAGAAAAGCGGCAAAATTTTGTGTATGCATATTTGCGTTCTTCAGGTATTGAACTCTCACATTTCTTATGACTTTAAGGATTGTATTACATGTTTATTGCATTTTTGTTTCTTTACACAAAATGCTGATTAATGTTTGTATTTCGTCTTCTATATAAACACGTTTCACCTTAATTTCCCACAATCGTACTAAAATTATTGGACATCAATGTAGGTGAAGAACCTAGTGAAAGGGAAGTGGAGCATCTACTGCATGAAGTTGAGAAGTATACACTCCCAAGTCATCTCTTTTGGGGCATTTGGGGAATAATTTCGGTATATTCTCTTTCTCTCTACCATGAGTTGTTGTGACTATAACATAAATTTCTCACTTCTTTACAATGTATGTGGTGGCTTGAGTCCGTGGAGGATGAGAATAAGTTAGTCAGTAAATCTTGTCTATGTATTCACACCAATACATAGGGTTTTAAATTTTAATAGAGTTTTTACCAAAATTATAAATTCTACGTTTTAATTCATTTCACCAAACTATTATTCATCCATGTTTTTTTTCCTTTTCATCTAAATAAATATATGGCATTCTTTAATTTTCAGTACCTCAATTAAATCTTTTTTCATCCTTATCTTGGAATGTTATATGCATTCTACTCTTCTTCAACTTTACTCTGCGCCTTTGATCAGATTGTATACAGTACAGGATTTGTTACAGAAATTTGTTATATATTTATAGGAGATTTGAGCTCGGGAATGTATTCTCTGTGCTTTGTCCAGGGACATGTAAACAAAATCGACTTTGACTACAAGGAGTACGCAACTCAGAGGTTTCAGGAGTACTGGTCAAGGAAGCCTTTTGTTTTGGGCTCTGTTGGTCCCTCCCCAGAAAGCGTGATTGACGATACCAGTATGTAATTATATCTGAGTCTTTTGTTTTTGTGTTGCTGCATTGTGAATAGATGGTTACTTACAGAGAAAAGATAAAATTTTTGTGATGCTTATCCGCTGTGTTATATGCGCTCAAAATAGATGATAAATGAGGTTCCAGGTTCTAACATGATGTGATATCTCTAAAGTAATTTCACATGTACGTTTTCCTATTAGCATGTTTTTTTTTTGGATAGAACATAATGTTTGTTAATGTAAATAGGAGTTTTATTTTAGCATTAAACGCCATAACAAAGTAGCTGGCGACTCATTGTTAAGTTTGTCCTATGCCTTTCATCCCTTTGCGAGCTTTAGGGAAAGTTTTTCCTGTCTTGTTCAAAGACATGCTGCAATAGACTTGAATCTGTTAAACGAGATTACTGTGAGAGAGAGAGAGAGAGAGACTGTGAATGGCTACCACTTAGTGCTTAACGCCTGACTTATTCAAGGGAGCCAATTTATCTTGTACATAACCATTGCATTAGTGAAGTTTTTTCACTAATATATACTTGCAGGTCGTGTTTCACCAAATTATTGCTGTTTTTTTTTTTTTTTGATAAAATTATTGCAGTTAATAGTCAATAATCTTTGCTTGAATTCCTTTTTATTGTTGTTAATTTCCTGACTACTATTTTCAAAAATTAATATGGCATGCCGCCTTCATCTTTTTCCTATTATTTTTTCCCCCGCAAAAAATGTGTAGAAATTTATATGTTGACGCATGTAGTAAAAATATCATCTCAAATTCTCAACTTTTATCATCAAATGTACATACATACATACTTACACACACATCTATCTATATGTATATGTATATATGTGGGTGTGTCTGTCTGAGATTTCTTTTATGGAAGTAATAGATTATGTTCTGTTATTTACAAATAATTTGATAGTTTATATTTCTTCAGTGCTTGGGAGGAAAAAAAAAAAAAAGAAGAAGAAAAACACATTTCTTCATTGCTAACCAATTACATTCTTTTACTCCCTGCCCTCCTTACAAGGACATCTTAACAATTTATGTTAATTAAAAAGTTCAATTAAAATTAGATGACACTTTCAAATTCCTAAAATGATCTTGAAGAACTTCATTAAATAGAGAATAACAACTTAATTAATTAAGAGGTTTTTTTTAATTAGTTTAATAATATCAAAATAAATTGTATTTAAGGAAAGGGTTAATGTGCAAATTTACTCCAGAAGTTTTTATTGAGGAGCAATATTGCTCTGTAACGTAGCAATGTTGCTCTATAAAAAAATTGACATTGATTATCAATTTTTTAATAGTAAAACGTAACATTGTTACATTTTGAAGCTTTTAAGATGATATTGAATATGAAAAAAATTTTGAAACAATATTATTCCTTGATAAAAACTTTGGGGGCAAATTTGCATTTTAACCTTTAAGGAAACGTGTTTAGACAACAATTTGCATGGACCTTTATAACAAGGACCATGAAAAAGGATCTTGCATCAATGACTAAAAAAATTACTCTATTTTATTTTTAATGCAAGAGTTAGATAACAAATTTATAAATATTAAAAAAATAGTTGTTTGTAACATATTACAAAGTGCATGTTGATTTCTCTAACACTCCTTATTACATTTGCATTGTATTCACCCATTCATGAAACTCCCTTAAACAATAAGAAATAGTTTGAGAAAAAAATTATAAATTTAGACTTGAATCTTACATTGGACCAAATAAACCACTTAATTAGCTCTTCCATTTAGGATCAGAGGGAATATTTAAGATTTAAATTTGAGCATCATCAATCTATTGAAGAGTAGTTCCACCATCATGATGATGATTATTATTTTTTTTATAACAAACTTTATATTTATGCTATTTGTATGTGAGTGTCGCCATGTTGTGATGTTGTTAATGTTAGGGTTTTGGTTTACATTGTTGCAGTGGAGAAATTGATGACTAAAGAAAGTACAGCCAAGAGCCACCATCATGGACACAGACATCTCCACTCAAGAAGGCTGAGGAAGTTCCTGAATCTGGCAATGTTTAGGTCCAAACACAAGAACTAGCTCCAACACATAATAACACAGACATTTGTGGCATTTTTTTAAATAAGATTTCTGCCTCATTCATTATTTGTTTGATTTGTTTCCTTATAGCCAAGTGTGTATGATTGAACTGTCAAATAAGTGGTTTATAATCTCATTAATTATTATTTAATTGATTAATAGATAGAAATGTAAATCTAGAAAGATCAAAGTTGTTGTTGATTATGTTGCCAAATCATTAGTGCAAAATATTTTTCAAGAAAATATTAAAATTCACATTTTTTTTGTGAGTTCTAAATAATATGACTCATTTACCCATGGCTATGCGCACACAATAAAATTACAAAAATTTATAACATGGTATAAATTTGATCACTCAACTCGTTTCTTAGATTTCACAGGGAAGTCATTAGTCTGAAAAATTAAAGGGATAAATCTTTACACCAATCTTATAAAACCCCCGATATTTGTACCAAAAATAATAATTTTATAATAGAAACCAAGATACCAACAAAAAACCATGCTTGTGTAGAGCCGGGAAAACGGGTAAGGCTCATTGGGCTGGCTCGTTTAATTCCTGGCCTTTTAAAGGCCGGACTTGGAAAATGGACGGGTTATTTGAAATTAACCCTAGAGGCCCGGCCCTGACAGGCCTTGGGCTTAAACCGGCCGGCTCTGGAGGGCCTCGGGCCAGCCTTATAGGCCCTTTTCATTGTAGCTTTTTCTTTTTTTAATTTTTTAATTTATATATATATTTTTATTTGTTATAGAGTTATTTATTCATTTAATTACAAATACATAATAACTATACTCTAATTTTATGATTTGATTTATTATTTACTGCAAATAAAGATTATGGATGTGTTCATAATGCGGGAGAAGAATTTCATGATATTCTTACTTATGAGCTAGAGGCTACTACTCAAAGTGAAAAACAATCAAATGTCGTTAAAATCGATGATGAAGACGAAGATGACGACAATAATAGTTATCGTACTAATGTCACTTAGTGTATATTTTTTTATGTTTTATGTGAGTTATTTTTTAACATAGTTTGCTTTTGATTATGAATTAGTGACTGTGCTTATTTATTGAATGATTCGTATTGTAATTTACTAATTATAGTTTTTAAAAAAAAGTGGAGGAAAAATAGTTAAAATTTGGAATAGTAATTTCTGGGCTCTGCGGGCCGGCCTTGGCCCTAGTGCTCTTAGGCTGGGCTTTGAAAAACATGTTTTTCTTACTCCGAGCCTTGGAGGGCCGGCCCTGTTAGAGCCTTCACGGGTCGACCTTGGAGGGCAGAGTCGGCCCTGATTCCCAGCTCTATGCGTGTGTTAGCTCGGCCTTCCAAAATTAACAAAGAATGTTTAAATTATTGAAGAGGAATTTAGAAACTAATAATATGTGGAGCATGCATAGAGTGAAATAGGGGTGTTCATGGGCAGGGCAAGACCTTTACCCAATGCCCTACACGAAAAATCATTGGGCAGTAAAATGCAGCTCAATGCCTAGCCCTGCCTGATAGAAGCCCTAACATTTTTTAGCATGACAATAATGGACTGGGCAGAGCGGGCCTTCCCTGCCCAAGTGGTGATATCTTGTCACATTTTATGTGAAAAAAACAACTTCAATCATACCTAATAAACAATATTGCAAACTTCAAATAAAATTTATAATTATATATTTTGAAATATTCTAAATTAAGTCTACAACTTGAATCTTGAAATTAAAAAGGCAATCATATGTCTTAACAAATAGTCAAATACTCATAAGGAAAAATAAAAAATATTATATAATATTATATAAAAAATAAAAAAAATACTATATATATTACTGGGCAGGGCCAAATGGACAGGACGACATACCATGCCCGGTGCTCAGCCCTACCCGCAAAAATGCCCAGCCCAATTATGTCCAATGTCTCTTGGGCTGGGCGGGACAATTTTTCTATAGACTCGAACGGGCGGATAGGGCCATGGGCATTATGAACACGCTAGAGTGAAATATCTTGTAATTGTTTTTCACTTAAAACGTTCTAATTTAACCTTATTTAAAAAGATATTAGATAAAATGTTGACAAAAGACATAGGTCCCCGTTTTCCTTTCTGATCTTCTTGCTACATCTTTTCCTGCCCCTTTCAACCTCCCCTCTCTTTCCTCTATTTGCCTTTGGCTTCTTCTGTCACCGCCGCCTTCCAAGCAACAGATTCCATCGTCCACCGCCACATCCGATAATAAAACTTATCACAAGTTTGCTTTCTCTCACTCTTTCGGTGCCTACTACGCTCTTCGGTCATTCACTCCGTCAGTGTTTGTCTGCTTGTCTTCCTTCGCGCTTCAATCTTGAGTCTACCTCTGATTTCCCTCTCGCTCTGTCTCTCACTCTCAGTCCCGCTGTAAGCCTCAATTTCATTCTCTCCCTGAATTCCATAATCAAGTGATATTGAATTGGTCAATTTGGCTTTGAACTATGTTTGAGTTTTTTTTTTTTCTCGCATCATCTGTTCCCTGCGTGTTTGTCAACCTTGGTCGAACGTGTCGCACCGTTTCAATCTAGATATGTGTCTGGAAATTTAGAAGGTTGAGTTTAAGTCATTTCCTGCTACTCAACTGGTCTGTGAATTTATAAGCTAAAAGCAGAAATAATCAATTGGAATTTAAATTGCAAGAGTGTTATCATTCTCATTCTTCTGTGGCTTGGAGGAGTTGTCTGAATAATTTTCTTACTGAGGCATCTTCGTTGAAGTATCTTAAACAAAAATTAAAAGGGTATGATATCAATTATGCATACTGCGTTTAATGTGGGTCTGTCTGTGTGTAGATTTATTTTAGATGATCTGCTTCGTTTTTTCTCTTCATAAATTTTATCTCAGATTTGTGTATCATAGGGGAGCCCAAGTAGGTGTATGTCAACTGTAAGAGCTCCCTTCTTTGCACTGGCCATTAAAAATGAACAAATGTAATCTGCAAAATACTTGAAAATGAAAATAGTTTTACTATTAAATTATTTATTAAGGGAGTTGGACTGAACTTGCAATAACTTATAGATTGGGTTCACTAACCATGCATGTGATTCAATGCCATTCCTGTTTGGCATTAGTGATTTCATTGAAAATGGTATCTGTTAACAAATGACTGTGTTTGATCAAAAAAAAAAAAAAAAAAAAAACAAATGACTGTGGATTGAGAAGCAGAGGAAAAATTCACTGCTCTGTTAGAGTGAGTTTCGTAGTTGATAGGGGAGCTCATCCATGTATATACTATATAAACTATAGAGCACAGAACGTTATCATTCTAAGAATTGAGCTCTTGAGCTTTAAAAAGAGTAGTGTTAAAAGGCAAAATAAGTTCTTATAAAAGGAAAAACAAGTGCATTCTGATGGTTACCCCCAAAATGTAACAGTTTGTTTTTTATTGTATTTATATTATGGACAACTGCCACTATTCAATATGATAGTTCTGCCTTGTGGTAAAATGCATTAGCCTTGTTTTATAGTTGGTCTTGGTTGAAGGAGTGTAGATAATATGGGGATTTGGGAGCATATTGTTTTACTGTATTTGTGATGCTTAGATCTTTTATAATTTTGTGTAGGCAATGGAAATATGTTTTCTCCTTACTTACAGGGGGCCTTTTCTTTCCATGGTTGAAAGTTGAAACTGCACAGCTGAAATTGGTGTTTTACTTGGAAGGTGTTATTGAGTGTCTTTAGAGACATGTTCAGACAAGCTTTGGGCAAGGTTTGCAGCAAAAATATCTATTCTTATGAAGGGAATGGAGTCAGGCCTTGGATTTTTGTGCCCTTAGGTTATTTCCACAATGGAAAGGTAAATTCTCCAACTCTTGTTGAATTCTTTAATTGTTGTTATGGGTCTACTTCTTAGATTAAGCTTGGCTGTTTAACATTGCTCAGTGTCAGCCTTATATGTGAAACATTTTGTGGAATATGATTGGTTCAATCATACAAGTGTTGAAAGCAAATAATAATGAACACTTGGGTGATATTTGGGATTTGGTTGGGAAAATAGAAGGAAAGGAATCCATAGAAAAGGAATGGAAGAGGAACAAAGTGAGAAGATGGTTAAATCAAATTTAGGAGAAACTTAAAAATATGAAGAAGGGAGCCTTTGAAATATTTTGGCAGGTTAGTTGAAATTGAAATTCCTTTGTTATCTCCCCTCCTTTTTAATAACTCATAATCACGGGAAAGGTTTCCATGAAACTTTTTGATAGGAATAACTATCATAATGAAGAGGATAACTGCCCTCTGCCTCTGTTAGTTTATTCTAGGTGTAAGAAGTTAAAGAATTAGGATAAGACAGAATAATTGTCAGCAGTTAAGGGAAGTTACTGTAAGTTATGATGTAGGTGGTTATGTATTGTATAGGCAGTTAGAAGGACAACTCTTTTTATAGACATGTATTGTGTTTTATGAATGGAGGAATGAAGATATATTTCAGAAACTCATTGTGTTGGCTAGAGTTAGATTCTGATTCTAGATTGTCTCTTTTTTTTTTTTTTTCTTTTCTTATCCTAAAACTCTTCTAATCCTATCAATTGGTATCAGAGGAAAAGATCCTTGGACTGCTAGAACCATGGTCAATACTAGGCAGTCTACTTTCGAAAACACTACTTCATTACAATCAAATGCTAACCCGAAAATACAAATTAATCAACCCAATCCACAGAATGATCCAACGGTAATATTGGTGCGGCAACCTTCACAAACAGAAACAGAAACAAATCAGCAGTTGACAGCGATTCTTGCTCAGTTGAATTTCTTGAATTCTGAAATTCATAACTTAAAGAAGCAGAAAGGACCAGCGACATCAATGTCTCATGGGGAGACAAGCTATAACAATAGAGAAGCTTACATGGAACGGGAAGAAGCCGAATTGGAGAACCCATGGTGGAGCAAAAATGTTTCCAAACGACCCCACTCAAAGGTTGATTTTCCAAAGTATGAAGGAGGTGATCCGAGAGGGTGGGTATTGAAGGCTGAAAAATACTTCCGATATTACCAAACTCCGGAAGACCTGAAAGTGGATGTGGCAGCAATGAGTTTGGAAGGAGATGCCCTGGATACTTTTACTTGGGTCTCTTCAGGTAGAACCATAAGATATTGGGATGAGTTAGTTCAAATCTTTCAGGAACAATTCGGCCCCGCTGAATTTCAGAACCCTGATGTACATCTTTGTGGAATTAAGCAAATTGGTACGGTGGGGGAATATAAACAAGAGTTTGTGCGTAGACAAGCCTGGATTCAAGGATGGCCTGAACACTGCTTATTAGGAGTTTTTATTAATGGTTTAAAAGAGGAATTGCAAGCCGACGTCAAAATTCAAAAGCCCCGAACCGTGTATAAGGCAGTCAGCCTTGCGTTGGAATTCGAACAAAAAATACAATCCCAGATTTTAGAGCGCCCCAGTCAACGTTTCAGCAACCCACGTGACCCTGATTTTAATAACCAAGAATGCAAATACATGACTAACAACTCATTCGGTTATTATAATCCCACAAGTCTCGGAAATAACATAGCGGTGGATCAGTTCGGTGCAACAAATCAGGGGGCAACTTCAAATTCGAACTCAACAATCCCGTTCGGTGCGTCGGCTACGTCCTCCCATCATCATTCAAATTTCCAAAATTGGAACCCCCAGAAACAATTAGCCGCACCTTCCTCACCGAATCTGCCGACCAATTCATATCGACCCAGACTCTCAGAAGGTGAGAAACAGCACCGACGCGACAAGGGCTTGTGTTTCCGCTGTGGTGACAGATTTTCCCCTGGCCATCGTTGTTCATCTTCAACATTGAAAATAATGGAAGTCTCGGATCAGGGAGATGGTCTGATTGAAAGTACAGAAGATGAACACCTGGCAAATGCAAAATTGGCTGAAATTTCCCTCTACCCGCCTTGAGGACAAGGCTGTTTTCCTAGGGGAGGGTATTGATAGGAATAACTGTCATAATGAAGAGGATACCTGCCCTTTGCCTCTGTTAGTTTATTCTAGGTGTAAGAAGTTAAAGAATTAGGATAAGACATAATAATTGTCAGCAGTTAAGGGAAGTTACTGTAAGTTATTATGTAGGTGGTTATGTATTGTATAGGCAGTTAGAAGGACAACTCTTTTTATAGACATGTATTGTGTTTTGTGAATGGAGGAATGAAGATATATTTCAGAAACTCATTGTGTTGGCTAGAGTTAGATTCTGATTCTAGATTGTCTTTTTTTTTTTTTTTTTTTTCTTTTCTTTTCTTATCCTAAAACTCTTCTAATCCTATCACTTTTCCTTGTTGTTCCCCATTTAACCATACCCTTAGTTTTCATTTTGCTACAACCTATGCCTATGATTTCATTTTGATGGGAATAGACATTCGGTCCATGTTTAACCCATGGAACTAGATCCAAGCAATAAGTGGTGCATGGTATCATAAAGTTTGCAAGAAAAATGTTGGATAGATTTAGTTAGCACATAATGGATTCATATCGGATAATCATAATATTGTTCCCCATTTTTGTGTTTTGCTCTAGACATTATGAATATTAGTCATCGCACCTTTCAGCTTTTTCTTTATTTATATATTAAGTCCCTGGTTTTATGATTAAAAATAAGATGTTGAGGTTCATGGAGAAAAAGAAAGGAACAGGAGTTGTTTAGTAAGATCAAATTTTAATTCTCTGAACATATTATAGTGATATAGCTTAGTGGTTAGGAGTTCGGACAAAAGTGTCTTGTTATTTATTTCGTTGTGATCAATTCAAATAGCCATATATGGAGTTCCATGAATAAAACTCTATTGTGGCGAAAGGTCAAACGGATAATAATACTTGCACGTGCGCTCGCTGTGAATGTGTGTCTGTTTGCATGTATAATCCAGAACACAAGAAAATGGCTTCAATGCATCATAGGTTGGGTTTTCTTTGCCACTTCTTCAATCCTGTATTCATTCTCACACAGATTGATTTGGTAATGATATTCTATTTGGAAACCTTTGTTTTGCTACAATATTTGAGTTATCTTGTTTGTGAAGATTTTGCCCATTCTGAAAGGTGTTGCTAGGCAATTGGTATTACTTCTCCAACATGAATTTCATGCATTTTTATAACATTTCATAAAATTAATTTGTTGTATAGTCAATGCTGCTCAGATAACCAAAATGGTAACAATAAATGATTGTTATATTAGCATTAATCATCACCTATGGTTTTACACACGCACACATGTTTGTCATGTTTTATTTTACCTTTTTCTTTTTATTAACGATTAAAGATGTGCCATTGTTTACATGTCCATGCTTCAGAGTTGACCTTGTTGCTTATTTCATGCTTTTTGATCGCTCACATTCTTCCTTCTTGTGTTTCTACTGTACATCATGACACTTTGCTCATTTAAAGAGTACAGGTTGAAAGTAGTGGCTTGCAACTTATAAAGAAGCATTTTGCCATTCCCTGTCATCCTTTGGTCTCCTAAGGTTAAGTTGATTTGTGATTCATCATTCATCAGATCCAAAATTAGTAAATTACAAGTAAAATAGACACGTGAAATTAATAGCTCTCGTCTCGAGATATACACATAGGGCAAGAAAATATCACACCTGACTGTCTTGGCAACTGATTTTTCTTTTAGTTGGCTATTCTTAATAATTTTTGTTATTTCTCATTTAACACGATTGTAGAATCCAACAAGCCACTCTATAGTGTCCAGATTCCCTCTGTTTAAGAGGAGAAAATGATTCATTTTGTTAAGAGTAGAAAGTTTAGATTTAGGAAATTAATTAGTATTATTATGATTGATGTTTATTACTTAATATATTAGGATTTGATATGGATATTTTATTATTATGATTTGATTTGATTTGATTAGTTTCTTGGGTTAGGGTTAGTTTACTAGTTTGCCTAGATAAAGGCCTCTTTGTATTCCCTTTTATTCTTAAGAATCAATAATATTAATATTTTCCTAGTGCTTCAATGTGATTCTTCAATGTCAACATGGTATCAGAGCCTAAGTTCTTTCTCTTTTTTCGTGAAAGAGTGAGTGTAGGTTATTCCATAATCTGATTTTGGTGCATCGCTGAACATGACTTACTTCTGGTGGTTTCATTCTCATATCTCATAGTTTCAGATGTGGGTTTGAGTTTCATCTTCTTTTGGCTGCGTTCTTTTGATTTTGGTCCCTAGTGAGACCTGTGTTGTTCATCCTTGGTGAGAAGTTTGGAGTGTTGTTTGGTCCCTAATGAGACCGTTTGTTGCTGCTTTGATCTCTTATGAGATTGTTCGTTGTTGCTTTGATCCCTTGTGAGACCGTTGGTTGTTGTTTTGGTCCTTTGGTTGCCGTTTTGGTTCCCTGTTAAACCGTTGGTTGTTGCTTCTACTTTGTTTTTGTATTCTTTGTTGTTTAGCTCTTGGTGAAGCTTTGTTGTCTGTGCGGTGAAGCTTTGTTGCATGTGCTTGACCTTGTTGCTTGATTCTAGATTTATGATGAAGAGTACCATGAAGAAGATTATTGGTAGAAGCTATGGATATGAAGGTCATTATTTCTTTGGCGATCAATTTTTGCTCAAATTCAAGCTGCTTTCTTTTGGGGGGGGGGGGTTATTAAGAATATAAAGTTTAGAATTAGGAAATTAATTAGTATTATTATAATTGATATTTATTATTTAATGTTAGGATTTATATGAATATTTTATCATTATAATTTGATTAGATTAGATTAGATTAGTTTCTTGGGTTAGAGTTAGTCTATTAGTATAAAGGCCTCTTCGTATTCTCAATAAGGATCAATAATATTAGTATTTTCTTGGTGTTTTGATGTGATCCTTCAATCTCAACACATTTGAACAACGTTTTGTTATTTAGTCAAATTTGATTGTTTAGAGTCTTGTTTTCGTTGAAGTTAAAGAAATTATTATTAATAGATATTGATAACCTGGATAAACTAAGCAGTCAAAATTTGTTGAAAATAATTCTTATCATATACTCCCTCCAGTCCTAATTATAGGACAATATTTGAGAGTTGGCTTTGATCCTAATTATAGGACAAAATTCTAGTTTTTGTCAATTTCTTCCTAAAATACTCCTATTTTATTCTTTCAAGTGTGTTTAGTTTTTGGTAAGTATATATATGTGGGTGCAAAAACTCTTCCAATCAATAAAACTTTTAAATTATTAGATTTTAATTTACTGATTGATCAACTGATATTAATTTGCATATATATATATATATATTCTGTGTGTGTGTTTATGTGTTGGTGTCTGTACATGTGGTACACAGACAACATACATACATAACATATATGCGTGTGTGTATACTTATATAAATATGTGTGTGTCTATAAATATATATATATATATTCTTTGTGTGTGTTTATGTGTTGGTGACTATATATGTGTGTGTACACACACAACATATCTATGCGTGTGTGTATACTTATATAAATATGTGCGCGCGTGTGTCTATATATATATATATGCTGTGTGTGTTTATGTGTGTGTACACACACAACATACATATATATATCCATGCGTGTGTGTATACTTATATAAACATGTTTGTGCATGTGTCTATATATGCACACACACTTATACATACATACATACATAAATATATATACATATCTATTTATCTTTCTATCTATCTGTGTGTATTTATGTGTGTGTGTGTCTGTGGGGGTGTATGTGTGTAGATATATGTATATATAAATACATACATACATGTGTGTGTGTGTATACATATACACACAAATATATATATATATATAGCAAGACCATCATTTCAATTAGAAAGCATGGAATGGAAAATTTCAAGTGGGAGAGGCATGTCACAATTGCTGTTGATGTACTTTTATTGATGTCATTTAAAATTTATATAAGGGCATTTTAGCAAAATGAGTAAAATTAACTAATTTAACTTCTCTCCTTAATCTTTCCAAAATCAGTTAAATATGTTTTATAATTAGGACCAGAGGGAGTAATGTTTTTCTATCCAAAATTGAATGTATTCTTATATCTTCTTATTTGGAATGATATTGGCGATTGATTGTGCTTACTTCTTTAGCGTATGTTCCATACAGGTTCATATGGCACCACGAAGCTTTTTTGGCGTGGAGGATTTCCTCGACGATGACAACAGCCGGCCTTACACTTATCAGAAAGAGAAAAAATCAAAGAATCCAACTAAGCATATCTCATTCAAACAGAGAACAGTTGCCTATATGGAACCTTTCACACTTGATGTGTATATCTCAAAACGCTTTGTAACAGCTTCAATCACTCATAGGATGACAAGCAAACAAGTTGCAGTTGCTGGCACCAACTCTAAGGACATAAAAGCTGTCCTTCGGTCTCGTTCTGACATACCAGCATGCTTGGCGGTTGGCCAAATTTTGGCTGAAAGAGCAAGAGAAGCTGACGTTTACACTGCTTCTTATACTCCAAGAGATAGGGACAAGTTTGAAGGGAAAATTAGAGCTGTGGTTCAATCACTCATTGATAGTGGGATTGATATCAAAGTTTATCTTGATTGAGTTAGCTTATTAGATGAGCAACTATTATCAGTTAGGTTCTAGAAGTCGTTATTGCCAAGAAGCAAAAATAAGTTCTTGATATTTTGGTTTACAATGATCTAGCCCTCTTGTATGTTGACTCATTTCAATTTAGTCTTGAAGGTCAATGTCAACTATGATATTGTTAGGGGAAAATTTGACCTGCAAGTTCTTGTAGTTTCACCCAATTTTGAATCAGGTCCTTCAGCTTTTTTCCTTTTTATTCCATCCTTATTGTTTACTCATTGATTGGTGTAAGTCCTTTTGCTTGTTAAACTTACATCTGCCGTTAGTTTAAGTGACTGAAGGTAATGTGGAACTGAACAAGATCTTAGTAAGCAAGCATCTATATCCTCCCTCTGCTTCTGTCCCCCTCCTCCACCCAGTCTTCTCTCGTGAACACTGATCTCTCTCTGATAGTTCGTGTTCACTCTATAGAATCAGTATGGTCTGGTTGAAGTTCCATAGCTAGCGACCATTCTCGGGTGTAGATCATTCCTTGCAACAAAGAGCAATTGCAGAGAAGGAATCACACTTCAATATTTAAACTGGCGATATTTTCAAATTATGAAATTAATGTCTTCTTGTACTGTATTTTTTAAGGAAAAATCTCACTTACGTCCCAAGAATCAGAAAAAAAATGAAAGTCTTGGTGTAGATTCCTTTACAAAAAAAGTCCTTAGAGACTTCAGTAAGACAGATTTCATATGTGAATTTATTTTATTGGCAAGTATATGTGGCTATGTGAATAAGTCATAAAGTGACTATTGATAAACTCATATATATTAAACTAAAACAATTCTTGTGGACAACTGTATATGTTGATAAGTTTATCTACGATAACTAAATCAAATCCGTTGAAGTGTTTGTCACTATATTAAAAAGTCAAAGTGGTTATTCACAAGCCTATCTATGATAACTAAATCAACTTCTGTTAACAAGTGTTTGTCACTGTATTGACAAGCTATAGAGTGACTATTGACAAATCCATCTATATTAACTAAACAACTTCCGTTGACAAATGTATGTGAATATATTAACAAGTTATAGAGTGACTACTAATAAGCCTATATATGTCATTGAGGTCTCTAGAGACTTTATTGAGATTTTTTTGATAGAAAAATTTACATTGGGACTTTTTAAATATTTTTTCTTGTCCTTGGAACTTAAGTGAGATTTTCCCATTTTTTATCTCACCAAAACTAAGTGTTGTCAGGTATTTTTTACAAGACAAAAGAACTTTTTGCCAAAATATATGCCTAACCAAAAAAATAAAAATAAAATCAAACAAGCTCACTAATATTATTTCAAGAAAGAAAATATTGTATTAATTCATAATTTGCATTTGTTAGTTTTCAGATTGTAAGTTGTGATGATAACAAACACTTATAATGAGATGTATAGACTTGATAATTTAAGTCACTTGAGTTTATTTTTTTATTTTTTTTGCCCAAGCTTGAGTTTAAATTAAATAACACTTGAGTGTCCAATAATTATTGAAACTTAAACTTGAATAAGAAAGTTAGTTTCTAAAGTGTTTGATATAGACACTCAAGTGTTACTCTTCAACATTCGAGTGTTAACTTCCAAATCACAAGAAGAATGCATGATACTTGTTTTTGTCATGAAGAAATTGTTGAGCACTTGAGTGTTCAAGAGAAGCACTCAAGTGTTGCTTCATCATCAACAACACCAGTGCCTCACACTTGTGCTTATTCTTGAATTAACATGGCAAACACTCGAGTGTCAAGATATTGTCTAAAAATTAATGCATGATAGTCGATGATGAACAAAGGCTTGTGACACACACTTGAAGTGTCATTTGTGACATTCAAGTGTGATTTCTCAACACTTGAGTATTTGGTAGATATCAATACTTCTTCTCTTTAACTCTATCTTTTGATCAATACCTATCACACTCACAAGCACCAACACTTGAGTATGAATAAAAGATACTTGAGTGTCGGGAATAATATTTTCTTTTGAGCTTCATTTTCAAACAAGTTTTCTTCCAGTACAAGTTTATCAACACTCGAGTGATGAGGAACAACACTCAAGTGTAAATATTTGACACTCGAGTGTCACCTGTCTCTGAACTTAAACTTCATCTTCATAAATTCAAATTCATTGATTATTATCTTGTTACATCTTATTATTATTCATTATATAACTTTAAACATATTTTTTTAATGAGTTTCAGATGATTAAATGAATGGTTACATGAAAATCTTCAAAAATGAAGATTTGTATTAGAACATTAAATGTTGTCACAGGAACAAAGCACACACACGGAAACTCAGCTAGAGCAAGACAAATGATCATATTTTTAGAAGATCCATTTTGTTGAAAGCAAAAACAACTCAACCTTAATCAACTACAAACCAAACGAATGTTGTATGAAAGTTATTATTAGCGATACAAAAGTGACATATCGTAAAATCTTTCAACGTCTTCAAAAGTGTATCTAACGGAAAGCTTCCTCAGTCTAACAGATAATTTGAATACAATCAATGGAAAGCTTCCAATAGTCATTAATGGCAATCAACTATAAAAGCTCCAAGTACTCAATATGGAGCTGACAACCAATTATGAAAATATTCATTCCTCAGTTATTGCTTGTATTCTTTGATATATATTGTGATATTCATTAGTGATCATATATTTACTACGTGAGAGAGTTATTATCATTAATTGATTGTTGTAAAATTTCAAGGCCATGGTGTGTTTGCAAAAGTCTAGTTTATATTTTGGGCTCAAATACCCAGGCTAAGTTTGTATGTTTTGGGTATCCATGACTTTGTTTCCCCAACACTTGCATATTTTTATTAAGTTTTTATAAAGTGGATAAGGGTGTTACATCAAGTATAACTAGACTTTTGACAAGTACACTTTAGGCTATAAAGACTCACATTCCATAATTTGAACCTTAATGACAAGTGCACTTCAATAAAATCACAACCAAACTTCGTTTAAATGAAAACTTTTAACAAGTTTACTTTGAGTTATACAAGACACATTTTGCGCATTGAATCTTGTTGACAAATTTTTCTTGCTAAGTTGATAACTGGACTTTATTAAAAGAACAAGTTCACTTAACATTTTTAACGCGTACACTTTAGGTTGTAAAGACTTACCATCTACCTTTTGAATCTTTTTTACCAATCCATCTTACTGAATTGACTACTAAACCTTACCTAAAATGAATTTACCAAGTCAAATTGTGTTTAGTCAAGTCAAAATAACAATTAGTAAAGAGAGAATAAAATTGAAATAGGTTTAGTCATCTTAAAAATATTCAAAATTTATTCCAAGAAATAATCAAAAGAATATTTCTTGTATATTGTCCCACCCCCCGTGGGAAATACTACTTTAATCCTATAATTAAGGTACTATATATTAGGAAATAATTAGTCCTATAATTTTATTATCATTAAAACTACAAATCAAAGGACTCAGTGTGACACCCCAAAAATTAAGGAGTGACTAACATGAAATGTGAGAAAATTCACCTCCTATAAGCCTATTAAATACATACACTTCTTAATTATATTTACGCTAACAAAAATAATAAGCTTCATGTAGAAACTTTGATAATCTCCACTATAAATGAGATGCCCCCAAATTTCCACAATCACATTCAACAATGATTCAACAAAAGGAGCTATGCTCCATGCTAACATACATACAATATACAATGAAGGCTCTAACTATAGTTTTACATGGTGCTCCTAGAGCATGATTTACAAAATGTGACATATAAGTTTAAATGTTGCATTGAATAGAGGATTATTTTTGAACAAAAAAAGAAAAAGAAAAAAAGAAGAGGATTATTCAAAACTACGCTTGAACTCTGCTTCCGCACAAAAGCCCTTCAATAATAAGCATGGGTACAAGTTTAGCTACACTTTATGAGATCAAAATATTTTCTGAAGAATAAGGTCTCAATTTAAGGTTAAAGGAATAAAATGAGGGGAATAATAAAGAAATAGTAATAACTAAAACTTAACCCGTTATTTAAAAAATAAACACTAGCATACACCTTATAAATCAATTAATTCCATGCCAGTATTTGATTCAAACAATATATGTAGCAAGCTAAGAATAAATTCAATGTTAAATTACAACATTGTAAAATAACTAGGAGATTTATAAATTATTGAATAGATAAAATCAAATTCTTATTAAAATGCTCTGTTTGAAAGGATCAATTTGAAACAACAAATCTCGAAGCTTAAATTTTTTCATAGGACTTATTTATATATATATATAGGCACAATTTATTTGGGTAACTAACCAAGTATAACACGAAGTCATAAATACAAGTGTGGCAACAAAGTCCAAAAGGATAAGTAACTAAGTGCGCTAAGGGCTAACGGAATTGCCTTAGCAATGAATGTTTTGAGGAATTCAATCCTCTGGAAACATTTCAAAGATGCAAGTTGTTATGGACTGGCGAAATGAGCTTTATGTAGCAATGCCCAACAAATAGGCTTTATGACAGAATCCCTCTAATCAGGTAAAACACTAATCCCCTAATAATCATGCCCATAATCATGCATGGTACAGGTAGTGGAGCAGACATGATTTGAACGTGGAGGTGTACTATCAACAGACAGAGTAGTGGGCAGAAACCCTAGGTAATCCCTATAAATAGGAGATTGCCCACAAGGTACATAGTTTTGATTCGTCTATTCTACATTCTGTCTCACTGTACACACACCCCACTCCTTTGGCTATCGCCATTCTTGTGTAGCACAGTGATCTCAAGAAGCTCTATGATATCTCTTTCATATATAGATATCATTGAGCAATCTTCTTCTCCTTGGTGCTTAGTCCTTATAGACACCTTGGAGATTATATTTGATTCGATATAAACAATCACCAGTCATTTGATGCTGGACATCTGTGTTCTTATTACAGAACATTGGCGTCGATCGTGGGGAGAGATAAAATTTGATTCCCAAGAAAAACCACTGAAAAATGGCAAATACTAGAAGCCGTAGTCAGGTTTCCAAGAAGGACCCACTACTGGAACAACCACAGCAGATTCCTGAGCAACCTATTCAGCATGAAGATTTTGTGGCCCCTGATTATGATCGAGTTGAGGTTGAAATAGAGGATGAGATTGTAGACACCGGAACTTCTCCAATCCCTAGAAACCGAGTTATCCAGCAAATCCAGCTGCTGCTTCAACTACAAAATCCTCCACAGGAGTTTCAGATTGAAGACCTCGACATTCGCTGGATGCAAAACACTATGGCTGCACTATTTCGGCGAATGTAGGATATGGAAAACTGTAATTGAATTCAAAGAGAAGATGATGTCCAACATTTGATGGAGAATATAGACCGACATAATGCTGTTTAGAGGCAAGAAGAAGGACGACGACTACAGCAGATGCTCGACGAAAGCATGGGCTGAGAGGAACACCAAGGCCAAAGTGTAAGCCAAGGTAACACTAGGCATAACCAGGCTAATGCCCTTACTCAGCACGTGGATAGAGACGTAGCTGGCTTAAGTAGGACTAATGTTCAAAACTTGCACAAGTGAGTGCTGGGGTACCTCATCCGAATCACGGGAAGGAAAAGCAAGATGGGCAGGATCGAGGTCAAACTCGTAAAGAGGAAATCCAAAGAATGCTTTGGCTGGAAGAACACGTCAGGCAATTGGAAAGCCCGGCGCAAAACAATGGTTGAGATACTAGTGACCCTAATAGGGTTAGTATCACCACGGCTACACAACAAGTGAACGTCGGCATACCCCTGGATAATGCCAAGCAGACTAAGATAAATGCAACAGACAAGCAACTGATGGAGTACCGAGACACTGGTAGAGAGAGCATGACCCTGGTGTCGCCGACCAATCCTGGAACGTTTGCTAAAATATGTGGTGGAGGGATCTAAGGTCCGTTTTTAGACGAGATTAGAGCAGCTACATACTGATCGAACTATATTTTTATATGATATTTCATGATTAAATTGGGATTATTAATGCATTTTTTGCGACATTATTGCATCATTAAGCATTAATTTGAGTTAGAGACATTTGTCTTGAATTAAGTGAAATTAGGGATAAAATGGTCATAATTTGTTAATTTTCATGCAAATGATTTCTTGGACTTTTGATACTACCTTTTGTTTAATTTTGCATTGTAGGTGTTTTGGAAGAAAATTGAAGAATTTGGAAAATGTCATTTGGGTCAAAATTAATATTTTTGAAGACAGGAGAAAATTACAGAAATTATACCTAGAATTCCTAAAAATTACAAATCTATGAAGGAAAAGATCCAAAGAAAAATTATAGAAAGAGACCCAAAAGTTTTAGAAAATTCAATTATGCCCTAAACATATTTTGAAAGTTCTCACTTTAGTCCATGACCTGAACTTTTAAATCTTTTCATTTAAGTCCCTAGTCAAAACTTGCGTTTTGACCAGGAACTTTTAGGTTAGCTGGAGGCAGACATGAGCTGGGGGGGGCGAGAAATTGAATAAAAGAAAAAAGAAGAGAGATGCGAGACATCCAGAGAGGGTAGGCGGTGAACCAGATCTAGACCTTCATCCTCAACGTCCTCCACCTTCCATTTCTCCTTGGTCGCCATCGACCTTAGCTCCCTTCACCGTCGTCGGTGATATCCCCTTTCACCGTCATCCTCGCCTAAGCCTCCTTCCCTTCCATTGTCGCCCTCTCCTTCTCTTAGCGCACAATCTTCTCTCTCTCATTTCCACCACCACAACCATTCTCACCAACCACCGTCGTGAGTAGCTGATTGTGCGCTGCAAGTTGGTTTTGGTCACTTGAGATATGTTGGACACCAAGAAATTGTTGCATAAGAAAATATTAAGAATAGCTCAACACCTCTGTGTTCATTGTTTGGTTTTCCAGATTCTCTCCTTCCTTCATATTCTCTTTTTTTTTTTTTTTGGGTTGTGAAGCTAATGTGGATGCTTTGATGGATTTGTATTGCTAAACCTATTGCTTCTTGGAGATGGATTAGATTGCTCTAGTTTCAAAGCTTTAACAAAAGGGGAGTTTATTTTGTTCAGTCTATTTTCTCTATTTGTATTTGAATTTCCTAGTTCTAGGAACACTGGTTTGGTTTGTATTGTTGACACCAAGTTTACCCGTTTGGATAACTTTGTGGATTGAACTTATGTGATTGAATTGGATTTTTGTGGCTTGTTGGATTTTTATATATGTATTTTCCTTATTGATTCAATTTTATTATGCTTTCTACGTGTTATTGTTAGATAGTATAATTGAATGGATTAATTGAGTAGCGTCTTATCACATTCATATTAAGAGGAAG
The DNA here is from genome assembly GCA_037074495.1 of Acacia confusa. NCBI lineage: Eukaryota > Viridiplantae > Streptophyta > Magnoliopsida > Fabales > Fabaceae > Acacia > Acacia confusa. The sequence continues at coordinate 29,912,522 of CM073509.1, read as the reverse complement.
CAAGTTGCATTAGTCTAATCCTAATTGCACGCTAACTGTACTTCAATAGTGCTTTAAGAGGTGATTGCTAGCTACAGTAGTAGGATGAATCACTAATTAAGAACACTAGACTCGAGCGTTCGCTTAAGGTTTTTCATCAAGATTTAGCGAAAATTTACTCATATATCTAATTGAACCATGATAGCTATTACTCCATTTCCAAGAGCATCCATCATTCACATTTTCACTTCCATATCATTTCCATTCCATTTTATAAAAAAAATACCAAAAATAATAGTTTAGCATTTAATTAAATTGCATTCTTATTTTAGTTTATTAATTTGAAAATCCAAAACAAATTTACCCCTTGTTTTAATTGCATTTGCATGTCATTTAGATTACTTATGAATCAATAAAAGGCTTATCAAGAAGAGAGAACGATCCTAGGTTTGCCTATATGCAATCCTTGGTTATTTTGTTGATTGTGGACCCCAAGGCTAAAGACAAAAAGGCCCTCATCAAATGCCCAAGGGTTTTGACTCAAGAGATTTGTCGAAATATGATGGGACCCAAGACCCACAAGTTCACCTTAACAACTTTGGCTTGGAAATAATGGTGAAAGGATTTGAAGGTCCAATTGTACCTTGGCTCTTCGTAGGAACTTTACGAGGAGTTGTGCAGTTGTGGTTTCATTCGTTAGAGCAGAAGTCAATCTGCGATATGGATAGCTTTGGGCGGAAGTTTTTGTTGAACTTCCCAACTAGCAGAAAGCAGCCTAAGACTGAGTTTCAACTTGGTCAGGTGAAACAAGGGCCCAACGAGACCCTGCAACGGTATCTAGTTTGTTTCAAGGATGCTGCTCTACAAGTGCCAGGGTTGAAAGAAGACATACATATGCATTTGACAATAGTTGGCTAAGATGACGATTCCTGGTTAAAGAGATCATCCATAAAACAACATATGGGTTCCCTGGTTGAATTTCGAGATCGATCAAAACAACATCTGGAATTGGAACAAATGGAGATTGCTAGTCTGAGTAATAAAGGGCGAGCTAAAAGCCCCCTAAAGAGTAAGGAGAATCAAGGTGTACTTCGGCAAGATTTCTGTGGGTGTGTCCCGAATAGCGAACCCCGAGGAAGCAGAGCAGAAGGAAGATATGAGAGGTTTACACTCCTAAAATTATCTCGGGAGCAGATTTGGAAGGAATAAGAGCCTCGAAAAGAAGTGACATGATCAGAGGCTAAAAACTGGGGACGACGATGACGAGTTCCCTGAGGCCAAATATGAGTGCCATATAATTAGTGGAGGTTTTGGAGGTGGGGGTGATTCCCAAAGTCAAAGGCGGAAATATCTAAAGGAAGTACTGACAATCTAGGATCGCTTGAGTTTCAAGCAGGAATCTGACAAACTGGAACCCTTGGTGTTGAGTTTTACCAGAGCAGACCTGGAAGATGTGACTGTTGGCCACCATGATGGCCTGATCATAATGGGGACCATGGTTGATTGCCTAGTTCAGAAGATCATGGTGGATAATGGAAGCGTTGTGGACATTATTCTATGGGAGGCATTTAAACGGATGAGGTTGGACTCCACGGAGCTGAAACCATGCAAGATGACGCTGACAGGCTTTAATGGCCAAGACACTCGTCCAAAAGGTTACATCAATTTGAAGCTAACACTCGGAATGAGAGAGGCCTTTACGTCAGAAAGGGTCAAATTCGTGGTGTCCGATTTCTCGTCCCCTTACAACATTATCTTGGGGAGACCTACAATACACAACTGGGACATGTTAGTGTCCATGAAGCACTAGAAATTGAATATGGTTAGGAAGAAAAACAAAGCCGTCACTATCCGAGGCGACCAAAAGGAATCTTAGCAATGCTATTATGATTCGGTTAAAGGAAGCAAGGATGACCTGTCATCCTCTTGAGCTTCAAAGGAAGAAAATGAAAAACTTAAGGAGTCTGTCCATCTAGTGGAATTGGACATAAGGGAGGAAGACAAAATTCAAAGGGTGGAGCCTAATGGAGAGTTGGAAGACCTCGTTCTCGATGATAAGACGAAACATACCACTAAGGTCAGAAAAGCTTTGAACCCCGCAGTTCGATTGGAGCTGGAGGACTGCCTGAAGAGAAATTCAGACGTCTTTGCTTAGGGACCATCCGACATACTGGGGATAGACCCCAACTTCTATTATCATAGATTGGCTATTCATCCTGGGTCAGTGCCTGTTGCCTAGAAGAAAAGGAAACTCAGCCCAAATCAAGTAGTAGCCCTTGAAGAGCATGTAAAAGAGCTGTTAGAGGTCGGCTTCATCCGAGAGGTGCAATACACTACCTGACTGTCCAACGTCGTCTTGGTCAAAAAGCCTAATGGTAAATGGAGGGTCTATACAAATTATAAAGACCTAAACAAGGTATGTTCTAAAGAAGCCTTTCTTATGCCTAATATTGACCAATTGGTAAACCATTCTTTCGGATTTCGACTCTTGTCTTTCATGGATGCATATTCAGGTTACAACCAAATCGCCATGCACCTTGAGGACTAAGAGAGAATGGCGTTCATCAGACCAGCTGGGGAAAAATGTGGCAATGTATATAGATAACATGATTTTCAAGTCGGCTAATCCGATGAAGCATGTCTAAGATTTGCAGCAGATGTTTGACAAGCTGTGGGGCTCATCAGATTCGCCTCAACCTGGCTAAGTGTGCTTTGGGAGTTCCATCAGGCAAGTTCTTGGGTTTCTTGCTAACCCACCGCGGAATTGAAGTGAACCCCGACAAGTACCAAGTCATGTTGGATATGAGAGCTCCAAAGAGCAGGAAGGAAATGTAGCAGCTCATAGGAAGACCGGTTGCCTTAACTTGGTTTTTTACCAAAGTCGGCGGAGAATTCACTCCCCTTTTCCAAGTTACTAAAAAAGGGAGCCACGGAAGAATGGAGTGTAGAGTGTGAGGTAGTATTCACAAAAGTCAAGCAATGTTTAGCGACCCCACCAATATTGTGCCGACTAGATCCTATAGAAACTTTGATCTTGTATTTGGATGTTGGCAAAGAGGCGGTGAGTGCAGCCTTAGTATAAGAAACGAAGGAAGGACATACACTAGTGTACTTCGTAAGTCGGGCTCTACAAGGCTTAGAGCTAAGGTACCAAAAGCTGGAAAAGATGGATTTCACCTTACTAACCACGACACGATGACTGCGACCTTACTTCCACGGCCACCCTATAGTGTTCAGGACCAATCAGCCAATTCGACAGGTGCTGCATAAACCCGACTTAGCGGGAAGGATGATCAGTTGGGCGATTGAGTTATCCGAGTTGGACATAACCTATGAAGCTCAGCACGCAATCAAATCTCCAGCCTTGGATGACTTCATAGTGGAGCTCACTTTATCTGGTGAAGGGCACGTGCAAGAGAATCCCCAATAGAAGTTGTTTATTGACGGATCTTCGAATGCCAGGGGAAGTGGAGCCGATATTATCATAGAGAGTCTAAAAAGAGTTTCCATTGAACACTCATTGAGTCTCAGTTTAAAACCTTAAACAACCAGGTCGAGTATGAGGCCTTGATTGCCAGATTACTCCAAGCTAAGGAAAATGGAGCCAAGAGAGTGCACGTTTCCATAGACTCACAGTTGGTGGCATCCCAAATAGACGGGTAATACCAAGTGAAAGGGCCACTACTCATTAAGTACCTTGGAAAAGTCAAATGCATCATGGCGGATTTTGATGAGGTAGTAGTGAAGTACATTCTAAGAGGAGACAATGCTAGGGTCGATATCTTATCCATGTTGGCTAGCACCCAGAGTGTAGGAAATCATCGAATGGTGATCCAATAGAGTTTGCAAGAGTCGACTTGTGTGATGATGATCTCATGCTTGTGATTGGAGAAAACCAATTGCCGATTATATTGAAAGAGGCATCCTTCCGAATGACTCGTTTGAAGCAAAGAAGCTGGTAAGAGGTGCAACGTCGTATGCAATGGTAGGCAATCAATTATATCGAAAATGCCTTCATTCTCCAATTCAAAATGCCTCAACTCAGAAGAAGCCAAGTATGTGTTGGTCGAGATTCATGAGGGCATTAATGGTCAGCACATGGGGGCAAAGGCGTTAGCTCGGAAGGCGATAAGAGCCGACTATTTTTGGCCAACTATGGTAGCGGATTCAAAAGACCATGTTCGGAAGTGTGAAAGTTGTCAAATGCATGCCAAAATCATCCGGACCCTACTATCAGAACTGAAATCTATCTCGGCTCCCTGGCTATTTTACAAGTGGGGCATGGATATCTTAGGCCCATTCACGATGGCCCCAGGACAATTGCGTTGGCTTATAGTAGAGGTCGACTACTTTACAAAATGGATTGAAGCCGAACCACTGGCTACCATAACCTTGGCATGGGTGTAGAAGTTCCTTGCAAAGAGCATTATATCTCGCTTTGGGATCCCAGCCAAGATAGTCATGAATAATGGTACCCAGTTTATTGATAAGGGATTCCAAAAAATGATATCTGACTTTAAAGTCACCCAACACTTCGCTTCTGTCAAACATCCACAATCCAACGGCCAGGTAAAAACCGCAAATAAAGTCATTATTGACGAGTTTAAGAAGAGGATGGAAGAGGCTAAGTTTGACTGGGTGGAATGGCTGTGATATGGGGATATCGAACTAGCGTCCAAACAGCAAGTTGGGAAACCTCTTTAGGCTAACCTACGGATGTGAAGCAATGATCCCGGTGGAAATTGGAGAACCCTCAAAGAAGGAGAATTAAGGCTCTACATGAGGAGAATGACAATAATAAGCTATTGCCACCGAATTGGACCTGATTGATGAAGTGCGAATCACAAACCACTGCTGAGACATTGCCACCAAACAACTCATTGCAGCCAGATACAATAAAAAGGTGAAACCTCGATCGTTTGAGAACAACGACTTAGTGTTCGAAGAGGCCAGCTAGATATAATAAAAAGGTGAAAACTCAATCGTTTGTGAACAATGACTTCGTGTTGTGAAGAGGCGATATAGGCAATAAAAATGCCTATGAGGGGAAATTGGCTACAAACTAGGAAGGCCCTTACCGAGTTAAAGAAAAACTAGGTCAAGGAGCTTATGTGCTTTAGACTTTGGAAAAGAAGGCCACCAAGAGGATATGGAATGCGGGCAAACCAAAGGCTTACTATAGCTAAAGTCGAGGTCCTAAGGCGACATAGTCGTGAGTCTAATATAAAGCAACATAGTCGCGAGTCTATTTTGAGGTGACATAGTCGCGAGTCTATTTTGAGGTGACATAGTCGCAAGTCTATTGTGAGGCAACTTAGTTGCGAGCCTATGTAAAATCCCTTCAGGGATTAGTATGACAACAATGCCGCCAAGTCTATGTAAGTTCCTGTGGAACCAATTGTGATGGCTATGCCGCCAAGCCTATTTGAATGAATGAATATTGGGTCAAGGAACCCACTTTTAGAAATTATTTGCGACAATTTTCATCGCCAAGTCTATTTAAAATTCTTAACGTGAATTATCCGTGACGACAATTTTCGTAATTGGAATTATTTGCGACAGCAATGCCACCAAGCCTAGTTAACAAATGAATGGAGGTTTTTAAGACTAAGTTCAAAATTAACAGCCTTGTTAACGGCCCCTGAAGACGACATGTAATGATGTTATCCGAGTTAATAAAAAATAGTTACACCAACCCTAATCAAGTTGGTTTGCTTGAGATTTGGTTAAGAAAAAATGAACTTAAATGAGTAACAAATTTATTATTAGCTCAATGTACATTATTTTTATGCAAGGTAGCGTGAAGAATTAATTCAAGCATATGTCAATTCAACAGTGGCAGAACTAAGGAACAACTTAGGAAGCTCCCCGAGTAAATTATTTCACCATTTGTTACCAAGTTATCTGACAAGTTAAAGTTTACGCTACAAAAGTACTTGAAGGAAAAAAGGGGTAAAGGGGGAGGGGGTTTCATATTCTAGTGTTCAGGAAAGAGGAGGAGCTGCAGATGAAGGCTCGACCTGTTGATCACCCTCCAATGGGCCAATTGACTTGTCAACAGCAATCTCTTTGGCGGTAGAAGGGGTAGGGCGAGTGATCGAGCTACTTTTGTCGTTAAAGTGATCAATTAAACTAGGTCCTAATTAATTATGTAGTTTAGGGTCAACATAGGTCATTCTCCTAAGGAGCAAGCTGTAGGTTTTCTTTAGGACTAATTTTCGAGTGATAAAAAAATGCAGTGGAATGTAAATGGACCTAAACTAGAAAGCAAACACTACTACCTATATGCAACTAACTTAACTAAATGTACTAATGCAATTTACTCTAAATCCTATATGAAAATGAGATTAATCCATATGAGTTGAATGCAATTTTTGGGGGGGTTTTTCTTATGAGAAAAGAATTTAAATCCTAAGAAGAAGATTAATTAAAAGCAAATCAAATAACAAAGGTTTAATTCAGTTATGATGATGAAGGGAACAACTTAGGATTTGCATGGAGTTAACTCTCTTAGCCTAAATCAATTAATTAGACCCAAGGGAGGTTAATGAGAAATTGAAATTAATGGGTTCAATTACCTAATTTAAACTTGGGAAACCCTCAAGCTCAATAACGCATATTCTATTAAAAAACTCATAATGAAATAAGCGGTGGCTAGTTAAAGTCATTAAAAACTAATCACCTTTAATTCCAAAATACTTTAGAAATCTTGTTTACAATTATCCAATTGAACAACTAGATAATTTATCAGCTCAATTAAACAATTAAGATGATAAACCAAATTGACAATTAAATTAATAACGAAAACTCAATTAATAATTCAATTGACAATCCAAAGGTTGCAAACAAAAAAAAATCCAACAAATGTCTTAAGTACGGAAACTTCAAATTATCAATCCAATCCAAAAAAAATATGTTCACAATCTAAAACTAGATTGTTCTCAATTTACACAACTCGAAATCATTTAAAACTAAATTATCTCAAGTCTTGAATTAAATAGATAAAAAGAACAACACTCCCTTATAGTCTTCAAATGTAAGCCCTAGGCTTTAGCTTCCTCCATGCTCCTCCCAAGTTGCCTCCCAAATAGTTTAAGCTTCCATGATAGAATTTCCTACTCCAAATATCACGCAAACCATAGCCATTTGAATTGATGAATACTTGATTCAACAGATGCAAGGGTGAATAAGGTGGGTCTCGTATGAATTTGGAATGAAGGAAGTAATGGAATAAGGTGGATGTTGCGTGGGACCCGTAGGAAGATTTGGAATTGAAGAATAGGTGATGACGTGAAATCCGTGAGTGAGAATGGAATGAATGTATATTGATGAATAAGAGCCTCCAATTCCCAGCGTCTCCGCCTTCCGCTCAACGTCTCGTCTTCAGCGTTCTTCAATTCTCACGGCCTCTCAGTGTGTGGCGGTGTTGGCTCTCAAAGAGAGTATACCTCATGTTGGTGGTTGCTAGGTCAATTAAAAGGGAAGGAGATGAGAGCTTTTGGGTACCAACTTGAGCCCAATAGGATTTAAGGAGCCCAATACAATTCCACCGTAGGATTTCCTTTTAGCTTCCTGAAAAATTCTGCACTATAGGATATTCTAATATATTTTTTTATTGGCAGAAATATAATAAAATCATGATATCATATATTTAAAAATATTATTAAATCACAAGATAAGGATCAAAATATTAATTTAAGCCCAATAACCTCATGATTAATTCATATTTACATTATTTCCTAAAATAGGCTAAAAATCTAAATATTATTTAATAATTCCAAATTAGCCTAAAATAGTCCCTAAAATAAATGAATAAGGTGGGATAAAATATATGAAAATTGGGATTTATCAGCAAGCGATCGAGATAAAGTTCCCATCTGAGTCGATGCAGGCCTTGAAACTAGCGCCCTCCTCATTTAACTTCACAGTAGGGTTCAGATGGGCTACTTGCTCCAGGGCATTAGCGAAAGCTTACTCGACCCCATCCCTTAGGTCGGCTAACCTAACATTAGTAGTTTTCAGTTGCTCCTCAAGCTTTTTGTTAGCTATGGTTATCCAGGCCAAGATGTTGATATCTTGCTGATGCTTCGCTTGTGAATCAACAAGATCCAGCTTGGCAGCTTGGAGATTTTCATAAAGGATAACCGTATCCTTCTTGGCTTTCACTTTAGCCTAAAGGGCCTCTCAAGCTGCTTCAGTGGCCTTGTCCCTTGGCTCCTCCGCTTCTTCACCTTAACTTCGGCTTCTACGGTCGTAGACTCCAGCTTTGCAATAGCCTTGTCCCATTTATTTTTAAAATATGCCACAGCCTGAGGCATTCCCATTGACCTCATGGCATTGCGCTCTATTTCCACAAGAAGCTCGTCCTTTTCATCAATTACAGGTGCAAGATTAAAAAAGCCTTTATGAGGATGAAAGCTAGGCTGGCTAATGTTATCAACACCCTCGTTCCAGAAAAAGGATTGGGGTATGGTCGCAGAGGATGGCGGCGGGTTCCGTGTTGCCTGTGCAGAGGGGGTGGATGCAGATGGAATAGCGTCACGTTCCGAGGATGGAATTTCAGTGGAGGGGGTAGGGTTGCCCGTAGGAGGAGCCGAGGCCCCTTTGTCAGTCTTGGATCTTTTCTAGGGGGTAGTTGTTTACTTGTCCCGGAGGCAGGAGCAGCTCTCTTGTTCGTTTGGATAGGGTCTTGAGCAGCCTCTTCCCTTTCCACTTCGTTCATGTACCGGACCTCCTTCCTATCGTTGGTCTTGCAAGATAAGCCTAAACTATTAGTAAAACTGTCCAATAGAAAGTGGAAGCATAATACAAACATCTAATTGCAATAATAATTGTACTAGCTACGAATTTTTTTTCCTAGTCAAAGGTGCCTCAATATAGTTTGATGAATCTATGCATTCTATACTTTTCCTAAGGTCTTCTAGAAAGAATATGGCCTATTGTTCGTCAGGGGTAAGACTTTTTAAGGTTGGGTTGAAGGATTTGGGGCAAAGATCGTAGTGATCACTCGTCCAGTAAAGGGGGAATCTCTCCTCAATAATCCCAATGTCGGATTTTTCAAAAAACCAAGGTTGTTACCTGAGGATGGCCTCAACCTTGAAAAAGAAGGGTTTGAATGCCTTGATGGAATCAGTAAAAAGCTCAAGGAGTTTTCGGTTCTGGATACTATGGAGCAAGGTCCAAGTGAACTCCATGGGTTTCTCTTTAAAAGTGTATGACTCTAAAGGGGAAAAGAAATAAAAGAAAGGAGGCATGGTACACTCTATGCTTTGCTCCGTGCAAAGATTTTCAAAGGCTATGGTGTAAGCCCAGCCGTTGGGATGGAGTTGTGTGAGAGCTACGTGAAGATGGCTAAGGAGGCGCATTTGGAAATCAGAAAAAGGAATTTTTAACCCAAGCCGTGTTATTAAAGCTCGGTGGAGGAAGAAGAAGTGGGGGTCCGAGTTGAAAATGGAATATCACCTAGAGGGGGGGTGAATAGGTGATTTAAAAATTTATTCGCTTAATTACAACTTTCGCGAATTATAACTAAACAGCAGAGATTTGAGAGAGAAGGACACAAAGCAATTTATCCTGGTTCGGTCTAATCCTGACCTACATCCAGTCCTCAAGAACTCCTTGGGATTTCCACTGACTTTCCAGAGATTACAAATATAACTCAGGGATGATCCTCACACTCGCGGACTCACTCCCCCTTACTACTTGTAATCGTACACCCACAACTTAAGGTTCCACAACCTTAAGTCTTAAACAAAGAAAATGAAAGTGTTTACAACTCCTCAAGAGCTAGTAATTAATGATCACTGAAGTACAGAATATATCCGAAGATACTTGATAATGAATGAAACTGGTAAGAATAATAAATCAGAGTAAATGCGCAGAGTTTTGGTAGGTGGCGATATTGAATGCTTGGGCTTTTATATTCTTTGCCATTAATGCCATTGGGAGGAACTGGAAGGTGACCATTGTCACTTGTTTAAATTTCCGTTAGGCTCAAGTTCCTCGTTAACTAGAATGGACCGTTGAATCTTTAGCTTCTTTCATTAAATGTGTTGGGTTGTTGGTTGCAGCAGTAAGCTGGAATAAGAATGTCTTAAAGAATGTTTTTGTTCTGCTACAGTGTTAATTCTAAATGTTGCTTTGTTGTTTTTGCTCTGCAATAAATGCCTGTGACGTTGTGACATGAGCATTTGCTTTAGTCCACTTTTCAATCAATGCTTCATTTTGAACCTTGAAAACACTGGGAAACATGTTAAAATTTTTTTACAAATGATTATTAATCAATTTGGAAAGTATCAGTCTAAGTTCAAATCATTTGGAGAGTTCCAGGAAATGATTCGCGTTTTTTGCTTACAAGAACTCTAGTTCTATGTTTTGCTCGCAGACTGACTTTCAAAGGAACTTGAGTTCTTAAAGAAGAACTCTAGTCATGAACTCTAGTTCTTTACCAAGAACTCTAGTTCTTGTGCTTTCGAAAGATATCCAATTGTTTTTCATTGTGAAGAACTCTAGTTCTTCCTCAAGAACTCTAGTTCATGTTCTAGAACTCTAGTTCTAGAACTCTAGTTCTTGTGTTTTCGAAAGAGACTTGATCGTTTTTCAAAATGAAGAATTCTAGTTCTTTCTCAAGAACTCTAGTTCTTATGTTTCTTTTTCTGATTGAAGAGTTTGGGCGAGACAAGCTTTCACGAACTCGAGTTCTTATAGCAAGAACTCTAGTTCTTGAATGAAGAACTCTAGTTCTCAAAAAATTTCTTCAACACAGTGGCATGTTAAAGTGAAGAACTCGAGTTCTCAAACAAGAACTCTAGTTCACGACTTAAGAACTCTAGTTCTCATAGCCTTTGGGATTTTTGAAAAGTTTGTGTGATGCAAAGGCCGCGAACTCGAATTCTCAACTTGACTGGGTGAGAACTCTCTTATCAGAAGGCGCGAACTTAAGTTCTTCTCCTAAGAACTCGAGTTCTCAATTTGACAGATTGAGAACTCTCTTATAAGAAGGTGCGAACTCAAGTTCTATAACCAGGAACTCGAGTTTTTATTGTTCAACTTCTCTAAAAACTTGAGTTTTAAAGGCCAAAACTCAAGTTCTTGTTAAACCAACAATTAACAAGTGTTTTTATCATCAAAACTTAAATTGAGAACTAACACGAGTCCTTAGGTTGGTAGTAAGCAACGAACTTGTTGTCAAGGGGCAAGTGCATAGTATAACCCTCCCCATCTGATAGTGAAAGATCAACAAAGTCATCCGACATCATTGAGCTCCTAATACCCGTCACGGCACCGCTCACTATATACGACCCCAGACAATGGCCAACATAGCTAGACTCTGACTCTCCTATCATTGACTGGTTAGAAGGACGTGAAAAAGATGCCATCTATACCTATAATAAAGAACATGGCAAGAGTTAGAAAGAGTAGGCATACCTTGGGGCAAATTTAAAGACTTGAAGCCGTGGTAGTGGGATTGTCATGAATCGTGGGGTCAAGGCTATGTCGGTAGCTCTCTAAAGTCACATCAGCTTCCCTTTGGCAGCCGAGTTGAACTAGGGTTATGTACTTATAGCAACAATCGTTGCAAGGCGATTTGCGATGAGGTTGGGAGGAATAAGTGATGACTTTTGGAATAGGTTCTGGGTTTGTGGGTGGACGACGAGAAGGCCCAATTGGAGCACTCGCTTCAGTCATTGACAAGGCTGATGTCCATGTTGGGACATGCCCTCTACTCCCACTTCCCATGGACTTTTGAGCAAATTAGCCTTGATCGATTCCTCAGCATGAGGAACCGCCTAAAACCAAAAGGTTGTTTTATCTTGAACCCTCTTCATTGTCTCTATGTCTTCTATAGGAATGGGCCTACCGTACATATCTAGAGGAATGTCTGGATTTTAGTCCATTGAGCCTTAAATTTAAAAAGGGGAGTGAAGCGGGGGAGAATTTTCTACCCAAAAAAGCACGAACGCTAAACTGTCTATAATTACTACCCAACCAAAAGGACGGTTTATATGCGCTTTGGCAAATGGAATATAGAAAAAAATGGGAAAGAAAGCGCAAATGCGAAAAAAGAAAGAAATAGGAAAGAAAGGAGATTGTTACCTGGTTTTATAAAGGTTTTGGAGGAGAAGGATGGATGACAGGGAAGAACTTTGTGTGACTGAGTTTCTTGTTCTAAAGAAGATAAAGCTTTTGATTGTAAAGTCCTGAAGCAACGTGACATTTCAAAATATATAGTTTCTATGAATTCGAAAAGACGGCAAGAGCAGCGCCAACAGTCATGAATTTGAAGAGCAAAAAATGGTGACATCAGTAGTCATAAAGAATTAGGTGTAGCAAAACCCTAAAAAATGTAATGATGATTAACGCAAAGAGACATGAGCATTAAATGCACATGAAAACCAACGGCAGCTGGCATGGCCATTAAGGGAGAATGGCGGTTATATGCTACAATGCAGACAACTGTCATGATCAATGAAGGGTCGTGCTTGTTGGTATGCTGGTACGCTTCCATGGTACCCCGGATTGGGGGCAATACGTGGAAGGAAAGTATAGATTGGCAGGCCGATGTAGAACAAAGTCAAGTTTGTAGAAAAAAGAATAATAATCCTGGACACCATGAAAGTTGTGAGTGAAAAATAGCTTCGGCAGACATATCAGGGGCAAGCAAAAAACTAACTCGAATCCTAACCATCTCAAAGCAACTGAACAACAACAACTCGGATGAATAAAGTCCCAAGTAAAGAAGAAGTTAATCTCGGCATCTTAGAGGCCTGAAATACTAAGCTTGGGGGCAACTGTTATGGACTGACGAAATGGGCTTTATGAAGCAAGGCCCAACAAACAGGCTTTATGACAAAATCCTCCTAATCAGGTAAAACACTAATCTCCTTATAATCATGCCCGTAATCATGCATGGTACAGGTAGTAGAGCAGGCATGATTTGAATGTGGAGGCACACTACCAACAAATAGAGCAGTGGGCAAAAACCCTAGGTAATCCATATAAATAGGAGATTAACCATAAGGTATACTGTTTCGATTCATCTATTCTACATATGGTCTCACTGTGCACACACGCCCACTCCTTTGGCTATTACCATTCTTGTGTAGCACAGTGATCTCCAGAAGCTCTGTGATATCTTCTTCATAGATATCAATGAGTAATCTTTTTCTCCTTGGTGCTTAGTCCTTATAGACACCTTCGAGATTAAATTTGATCCGATATAAACAATAACCAGTCCTTTGAGGTTGGACATCTGTGTTCTTATTACAAAACACAAGTGATTAGTTTATCATAAGTAAATAGAGAAGTTCTTCTAAACTCGGAAAGAATAATTTATAACAAAAGATCCCAGTATAAAAAATTTTAAAGTAACATGTCAAAAGTTTTTACCTTCAAAATAAATCTTTTTCGCACTTTTATGCACGAACCACATTGACCATATTTCACTTAATCACAATTACTATAGTATCCCTAAATTTTTCTATCTTTGTTTTAAAACATATATTCAATCTCTTAGAATTTAATGTAGCTGTCACCACCATTGTAACGAGCTCACTTCGCTTGCCTTGACCTGTTGAGGCTTGCTGAGAAATTTCTCCTGTCATCAGTGAGAAGCTTTCGCAGATAGCGGACATCTCCGCAAGCTGTCAATAATTTTTGCATTGTTTCTTTGTGACTTCTTGGTCGCGTCCTGGCATGTCTTCTTTTGCTAACAGTGATTTATTAGTTTAAATTGATTCATTATTTTAATATTTTATACATTTATCAAAATTTGAGTTTTGACTTTTGATGGCCAAAGGTTATGATCTTTTACCAGGGATGGAACTTGTGAAAAATATTTGAGGGGTTAAAATGTAAACTCATGAACTAAGAAAATATTTTTTTTGGGGAGAGGTCAAATGTATACTCATGAACTAAAAAAATATTTGAGGGGCCACATGTATAAGATAAAATACCTTATACATTTATATTAAATTTTTATAAAATTTTTTGGATAAAATTTTTGAACAGCAAAAAATTTCGGGGCCCATTGTAACAAGGAAGCTCTGTCTCTGATCTTTATGCTTACATATACTATAATTTTAACAATAATCATGCAAAAATAATTTTTATATACTTATATGGCTATTACGATCAGAGTTTTTGTTTTTATAAAGCTATTATTTTAAAAACAATTTGATAGATTAATGTATATTTAAAATTCAATTTTTTTCATTGAAGAGATTATATTAAAAACTTGATGAGCGTTGCCCTCTTTTGAGAGTACTGTTGCAGAGTTATTATATTGTTGACAAGTTAAATTTTAAATAATAACTCTTCTAAAATTGGCTAACAAGAGTACACCGTTATTAGTTAAGGCGTTGATCTTTATTTCAAAAGGGAGGAAGTTTGATACCCGTTAGTCGATGTGAGGGCTTCGTTAGTGGTTATTCTGTAAGTACCTCTTTAATCGCTTTTTAAATTTGAAGACGTACCTTGACCTGGGTGTGTTATTGATATCCATTTTTCTTCTTTTTCCAATACTTATTAAGCTTAGATATGTGTGTGTGTGTTATAGCCTAGAAATATTACTTAAATTTAAAAAATAAAAAATATGTGACTAATTCGATTGATTTAACCGCCGGTTATAAGTTCTCACCCACGGAGGTCCATAATATCCATTATAGTATTTCTTGAGTACTGATTATTTCTCTCGCCAATTTTCTCGGCGATCAGATTGTTTTCCGATTCAATTGATGATGCAATCGGTATAATCCAGTTCGATTATCAAACGTTAATTAACAAACCCAGCAGTAAATACTTGTCATTAGAAGGGATGTCTCAAGTCCTACCAAACTAACCACTTCTATGGTTGAATCAAACATGAACAAAAGAAATGCCAGCTTTCAACTGACTTCAATAATAATAAGGACAATAATTGATTAAGGATTGACTATAGTAAAATATTAGTGAGGTCTCAGGAAAAAGAAAAATATCAAAAAAGTTTCAACTCCAAATCCCAAAGTCTCTAGGGATTTTTTTGACATTAATTATGAAATCCCTCTCACAAAAAAGTTCCGTAGTCAAAATGACTTTTTTTATTATAAAAAATTGTCCAAGTTTTTCATCCGGTCTGTAAAATCTTAGAAACTTGAAAAATTTTTGGCAACAGAAAAAGTTAATTTGACAACATAAAAAGTTATTTTGACAACGATATTTTTATAGGGAAATTTTAATAACATGAAAAGTTATTTTGACAACCAGAAAAACTATTTTGAGAATGAGACTTTTTTTATATTAGAATTCTGTAATTAATATAAAAAAAGTCCCTAGAGACTTTTTTAATAGGAAATTTGGAGTTGAGACTTTTTTAATATTTTTTCTCTTCCTTGAGACCTTAGTGGTATTTTCCCTTGACTATATTCAACAAGAAAATTATAACTTATTTTGGAGGGAAATTGCTTTTTTGACATTGTTTTTTTTTTTCAGGAAAAAACTTTTTCTTTCTTTCTTTCTTTTTTTTTTTTTGAAAAGTCTCACTCAAGTTTTAAAGATGGGAAAAATATAAAAAAAGTCTTTGTGTAAACTCTTTTATCGAAAAAGTTCTTAGGGATCTTATTGATATAGATGAACTTGTTAATAACCATTATATAACTTATCAATATAGTCACATACACTTGTCAAAGAAAGCTGTTTCAATTAACATAGATGAGTTTGTCAATGTCTAATTAAAATAGAGTGACACACTTGTCAACAGAGATGACTTAGTTAACATAGATGAATTTCTCAATAATCTTTATGACCTACTAAAGGTCTCTTTGGCATAGCTTCAGAAGTTAAAATAAGTCTAGTGGCAACCCATCAGATGTGAAAACATGCTTTTTGGATGTTTGGGAAAGCATCAATGTTTGACGGGTTTCAAGAGTTGAAGCTACTTGTAGGGTGAAGCATCTCCTTATAGCTTTTGATCACATCATATCAATATGCTTTATTTTTATACTTTTATTTCAGTCACTGATATTAGTTATAACTCCTGAAGTAATGCGCAATTCAATTGTGCACATACATTTTTTTGCCAACATAAAAAAAAATATAATTTAATTAAGAACCAGCATGCATGTGTAAATTTTAGTCAAGAATGGAATTTCATATTAGTATATTCCAAATGCAAATCACATAAAAAAAAAGGTCCTGAAGAAAAAAAGCTTATCAGGAGAAGTCTATTAAGAATGAAAGTCACTTCTACGACTGCTATCCTAAACGGCTCCTAATATAGTCACACACACTTATAGCTGCCCTAGTTAACACATATGAGCTTTTTAAAATGATTTATCAATAAGTCACATACATTCATGAAATAAGATAAATTCACATTTGAAATCTATATGACTAACAACTATTTTTTTTATAGATGAATCTATACTAGCTTTTTTTTTTTTTTAAAAAAAATATTTTTTCTCATCAGTTTCTTTTCGTTCCTTTTTTTTTTTTTTGTTTGTTTGAACCATTTTTCTTTTCGTTCCATTCTTCCACCATAAGAAAGGTGATAAGCGGTTAGGTTCGCGATGGAAGCGTTTGAGGCTCCCGTATCATGTAATATTTAAAGCAAAGGCCAAATAGTCGTCCATTAGGCTTCTGACTCACTCTCGCTTGGCGAAAGCCATTCAGACACTGGGAGTTTGCCCACCGTTTCGGTCGCTGGTTTTCTTACTCATCATGTTCCTCAGGTACTTCTTCCTCACTTGATTCCGATCACGACTTCATTGTGTGCGTCTGTCTGCTTGTCTAGGTATCGACGAGGATTTATGCCGTTCTGCCCGCTTAGGTTACTGCTTTGAGTGGCTTTTATTGAGTCTGTGATGGTAAAAATTGTTCAAACAGATTTCATCAGGGTTGTATTGTTTGTCATTTTGGATGGAATTCTGCTTTTCTTGCGAGATTATGCCCAAAGTTTGTGAATATGCCTTTCTCTCGAATTTCCATATTTCATCTGGGATATTGGATAAAAGCATCTGCTGTCACTCAAATATATTGTTTGTTTTTGGAGTTTTTATGATTAGGGATTTCTTTTTAGGCTTTATTTCCTATTTATAATTGATATGTAGGTTGTGTTTATACCTGTATCTTTTGTCTATCTTGATTTTACTCTTCTAAAAAGGATATTTTTATGCAAAGGCCTGTTATGTAACTTTGCCTCGCTAACTTTCTGGCGAGTGAATGTAGTTGAGTAAATGTAGGTCGCCTTTGTCTACCTAGCTTCTCACTGTCATCCCGGCTTCCATTTTGCTTTCAAAATATTTTAACAATGGTTTGGCTATTTTTATACTTATGTTGGGGAGTGGGGACTTTAGGTACTAGAAAGGTTTTGGCTTCATGCAAACCAGGAAAATAGGGGGAAATTAAGAGACTTTAGTGGGAATACTATATTTGTCTATTGAACCCAGATAATATCATACACAATCGTGGTTGACCCATGGAAGAATCATAATAATAGTTCATAATTCCGTAAGCTGATGGCAATGTCACTAAAAGTAAAACAAAGCAAAGTCGTAGATGGTAAAAATATGAACATATCATCTGTGCTCTTTCTAGTGGCATAGTTTTAAATGCTATTATCTCACTCAGTGAAAATGAAAGGTAAAGATTTGAGCAATTAGATGTTGAAACCTTATTTCAAGGTTTTTCTGACCATTCATTGTGTTATTTGGTTGTCCTAATTGGCAGTCTCTTGAATGAATTGCTAATCATGTGAAGGGATGGAGAGTGATCTTACAGCTTTTGGTGTTGATTATTTCTATCTTTAGCCAGAGAATGAGAAGTTATCATCAAGTCACATGTTATATGGATTGTAAATTGTAATGGACATGCTGGATGTGGGAGCAACATGAGGGTGAAAGAGGTCAAGAAGAATGTTAAGACTCGCTGTTTGATTAAATTATAAGCTTCAGGGTTTTGAGGACTTGCAATATATGAGATTCTTTGAGATATATTGATCACTTGATCCTATGCTAAAAATAGGTATAAAAATAGTTCTTGACATGTTGATAACATTCAAGGGGCTGTCTTTTCATCTTAGTTGTACTAGCCATATCTAATGCTGCATAAGCATCTGGTCGGCTTGTCTGTCCATGCATGCCTCTGTCCTTATTCTCATGAATATGACTGAAAGCATTAAGCAATGTGGCATGAATTTTTCTAACCTGAATTTTATTGATCACTAGTCTAGTGTTTGTTTTGCACCTCAAATGATTTAATCTTCAACTTTTGTTGGGCATCTTCATACTTGAAGGAATGATGAAAATTAAATATTCTTTTGTGTGAAATATAGGAGAATGATGTAGCATGGGTGCCGAGGATATTCTGCCAGTTTTCATTTGGATATTTGTAATCTCTATAATGATTTACTAAAGATTTTCATAACTATGATATGCTTATATCTGTGAAACCACTGTCAGATGTTCGCGAATTTTCAACAATGAAACTTAATGAGACTCCAACGCTCAAGATGGCAGTTTCCCTATTTACTTGATTTCTCTCAAGTTGTCATATGTATCTCTCCTGGCTCATTTTTTTTTTTTTTTGTAACCTATAGACAAGTGAGACAGATCCTAATTACTAGTAACTTGATAATAAGACGTGTACATCCCAATACATGAAACGAACACATTGTCATTTCTAATCTTCTTCTTCTTCTTGTTTTTTTTTTTTTTTTTAATTTCCCTTTTTTTTTGTGAGAAAACAAGAAATTGGGTGTGGCTTGAATGCACCATCCATTGAGTGAAACCATCTGTTTCTCTTTCAACATTCAAAACATACCTCCTATCCTAAAGATTTTTTCACTTAAATAAAGGGGTTTAGGTTTTCACCAGTACAAGGGGTTTAGGTCCTTTTCCATATTTATAGCCCTTTTGATTTTCACACATAGGCGCACGGATTCATTTATGAATGCCATTCTGCCCTGTTATTTAACTTTATGTTTCTATGGAAGTGGCTTCATTTTCTTGTTACTTCAATCTTCCCCTACATGTTCCCCCACCTCAAAAATAAATGACTGAATTGACTATGCTTCTTCTGGATGATGTACAATGTCAAAAAGATTTGACAAGTGCAAAAAAAAGCTTTGCTTCTTAAATGCTTGAACTAACTGTTTTCATTTGGCATCTTGTAAACTCAGGTATTTGTGTAATATGGAAAAATGTGTCAACGAAGCTGATAGCAAGAAGGATGTGGAGAATCTGATTGAAGGATCTAGTAAACCAGAGTCAAGTGGCAAAAATGCTCACCAGTCATTGAAGGCCAAATCAAAATTTGTTAAGAAATCTCAGCCTTGTAAGCTTAAAATAAAAAGGAATAAAGGTTTTAAGCAGATTCAGGGAAAACATCAACAGATAAAAAATAAAGCAAAAATGGGAGAGAGAGAGATTTCTGAGAATGGAAATGAGTACGGCAAGAAACAAACTTCAGAACAGAGTCAACAGAAGAGAACTATTGATGAGAAGCTTAAGGGGAAGAGCCAGCAGGTAGACAATAGCAATGAGGATGGTCAAAATAAGAGCACTCGTAATAAACCTTTTACCAAGCAGAGCCATCATACTCAAAATAGCGAGAAGACTGATGAGTCAAATAGAAGTGAAAAAGAACAGAAGGACAGAGGAAATCATGGAAAGTCAAACAAGGGTGTGAATCATAGAATGAACGAACATGAGAAAGGTGGCACAAAGAAGTTTTATTTGAACAAGGGAAAGAAAGACAAGCTTGGTGGCTTAATCTTCATGTGCAGCGCAAAAACAAAGCCAGACTGTTTCCATTACCAAGTTATGGGTGTTTCTAGTGGTAAAAAGGATGTTGTTTTAGGAGTCAAGCGTGGACTTAAGCTTTTTCTTTATGATTTTGATCTTAAGTTATTATATGGGATATACAAGGCTGCATCTTCTTGGGGCATGAAACTTGAACCCAAAGCATTCAATGGTTCCTTTCCTGCTCAGGTTTGTCTTTCCTTTACAGGTTTTTCCCCCCTTCTGCAAAGTTCTGTCCTCCACTTCTGCAATCTGATTTGATTTTGTCAAGATTCATGTGCTTATGGCTAGCTCTGAACTTGTAGGTGCGATTCAGCATTGAGAAGGATTGCTTTCCACTGCCTGAGAGTATTTTCAAAAAGGCCATCAAAGAAAATTATGATGAAAAGAACAAGTTCAAAACCGAACTTACTGTCAAGCAGGTGAGAATAAAATGTTTCCTCTGGTGGGGTGGCTGCTGTTTTGCTTGACTGTTTTTATCAATGATACTTTTAGCATTCCTTTTCAGGTTAGGAAGCTCACACAACTTTTCCGACCAGTTACAATTCATTCAACTTTGCTGCCTCCTCAGAACTCTCCAAAAGTAGTAAAGCAGGATAGGGAAGCTTCAAACGGTTTCAAGGGACAATGGTCCCATTTGCATAGAGAAAGATTTGACCAAGATCCTTATGTCAATAGCCGTGTGAAGAGTTATGATGTTCTGCCACATGAAAGAGAACAGCGTGATTTTTTTCTGACTGAAAAGGATTATCGAGGTTATGGTCTTCAAGGAGATAGGAGAAATCTGACTCCCCCTTCTCTTGTGAATCCCATACTGGAACCATACAAGAGAGATCATGGAAGGGGGCACCCTCATCAACTGGGCTCTATCTACAGGGTCAGGGAGGATGTCCCTTCACAATCACATGCCGAAAGATTTCATACTGATGCTCTATATTTAAATGAGAAGGAATATCAGGTTTATGGTCATGATGGAGATGACTACCGATACAGTTCATCAAGGGACCCATATTCTCAGCCTTCATATAGAGATGAATTCTCTTCAAGGTCTTTAGTTGGTGGAAGAACCTTGAGAGTGGCTGGTAACTTGCCGAGGAGAGAAACCTATCAAGATAGGCTATACTTAACATATGCCGCTGAAGCTTTGCCTGAGTATAGTCGGATACCGCATTATCACAGGGCCCAGACAGGATCCATGCCTGCACCAGTTTCTTCTCGTTATGCATTTGATGGGCCTTCGCTTTCATATCGTTAATTTAAACATGCATTTTGTCTTCCTGTTGTGTTCTTTTATATTGTTTTACTTGGTAATTAGTAGAACATCAAGGCAACAGGGCATGTCCATAGTACTTGCTAGGTACCTGAGAGTTGGAGATAACAAGTTGTGTCTGGAATGTGAAGCCGTAAACATTGCATGTGTGCCTCCCAGTTGCCATTGAAATCGACTACTTGTAGTGCAGGCGCTAGGCTAGCAAAATTTGAAGGCTATTTTGTCTATATATTTATTTTTGCCTTGCGGATTTAGTAGTTCAGATATGTGCTTTGGAGATTAACATCAACATTTTTTAATTACTTGAAACTAAACTAGATGGATTTAACAATGGGGAACAAATTTTTCAGTCTGGTTTAATATTAATGTCAAACTAGATAGGGTTTGGTGTATTTGCAAGAAGTCTAAGATGAGAGATACTATTCATAACTTGTTAACATTATGTTGTTATAAAGTTAATAATAATATATTACACCAAAAAAAAAAGAAGTTAATAATAATATTGTAAACAAAAAAAAAGTTAATAATGATATCATGCTGTGATGATCTCGGGAGGCATATTGCAATACTGATTTGTTAAGGACACTTCAAAGAACATTAATATATATATTT
The DNA here is from genome assembly GCA_037074495.1 of Acacia confusa. NCBI lineage: Eukaryota > Viridiplantae > Streptophyta > Magnoliopsida > Fabales > Fabaceae > Acacia > Acacia confusa. The sequence goes on along the minus strand of CM073509.1, from coordinate 29,890,886 downwards.
TGATAAAAACCCAAATATTTCAAATTTTATTTCATATTATATGATCTCATATGTATCTCAAAACTGCCAATTCATGCAGTCGTTTATTTTGAGCTAAGATTTAGCTTCATTTCTCTATTTTTTGTTTATTTTAGAAATAAAAATCTATGTTAAAAACTGCTAAAAAGACTTCATCAAGAAAGTTATGTGGGAAATGCACACGGGCATACTTAATTGTACAGGTTATATATTCAACATTTATATTAAAAATTTTGTTAACAAAAAACATTATTTTAAATTTGTTTGGTCCATGATCAACAACAACATAAATATTATCGCATTAGGTGAGTTCCACTACAAGGATCACATGATATTATATTGTGTTCTATTCACAACCAAATTTTTGGAGAGACTGTTAACATTTAAATTAAAAATTATTACCACACAAGTTTCTTGTCTTTTTCTTTTCAATTTGACTAGAAACTATGGAAATTGTTATATTCATATAGCTTCACTTGGTCGAAAAAAACTATTGATTTCCATAAGGTTTTTTGCTAAAAAGAATTTGATGCGTGTTTGATGCGAAAAGGTTTAATTACTTTATTTTTTTTTCCGACCAATATAATTTAATTGCAATTTTAATAGTTTGACTAAATTACAACTCATAATTTTATTTTCTGAAAGAAAAGATTGAACCTATTTATGAAACAAGTAAATCTTATAGATTCCTTCTGTTTCTTTCTTGACTTGATTGAGCACAATGGCTGCTAAAAGGAGTAATCCATAAGGAAAAAACAATACACAAAGTGCCAAAACCTCTTTTAAATAATTGAACCATCACAACCAAATAAAAAATTCCAGCCTCCCACAACAATGTGAAAGAAGTAACAAACAATACTCGTTTAGTACAGATCTCAAAGACAATCTCTCCAGAATTTTGTGTTATAATTTACAATTTTATTTATTTATTTTTTGGTGAAGTTAGAAGGTTGGTTACCAATTACATAATCATAATCAAGTACAACTATTAGGAACTTCCCCAACATTATAATCAATTTTCACGTGATGAGTTTCTTTAGCCAGTTGATCAACCTGTTGTGCGTTCATGGTCACTGTTCAATTTGATTAAATCAAGTTATTTCATTACCAACATTACACTGTAATTTACACACACACATGTATGCAGATACATCTGTGTGTCTATCTATATATATATATGTGTGTGTGTGTGTGTTGTTGGATATGATTAGTTTTAATGATGTTTCAGCAAAAAGTTTTACATAATCTATTCATCTCCTACATTGACTAACTACTTTGTTTAATATAGATTAGTCTAAAGTTGAATTATAGAAAATGATTTAGAAGAGGAAACATTGAAGAAGGTAGAACTTGCAGAAAATAATGAGTCCATGTTAATTAAATGAAGAAGAATGATCAATATGAGAGATGGAAGATGGAAGAACTTGATGAATGGAATGAGAATATCATTATACAAGTTCTAAGATTGATTCTAGAAGTATCTATGATCAAGTGGAATTTAAAATGACTCAATTCGGAGTTAAAATAAGCTACAATTGGATTCCTGAAGTCACTCTCAAGTACAACAATGTAATTCTCGAGTATGGTACTATTCATGTGAAAATTTCATTATTCTTGAGCCATTCTCGAGAATCATACAACAATTCTCAAGAATCATCATGTTTAGCTACTTTGCTCAACTTTGTTCACGTTTCACCTGTTCGACATTTAGTAAATCGATAATATCTCATAAACCAGATATCGGATTGAGGTAAAACCAATTTTGTTGGAAACTAGACTCCCAATTCTTGAGAATGCTTGAATGGTTATAATGCTTTTTTGCTTTTATAATTCTCGAGTATACACATGATGATTCTCGAGAATCATCGAGACATACACTCTGCAATGCAAATGTTTAGTAAATTCTCGAGTATGTATGTATAATTCACGAGAATATGTTTGTTGAATCTATATTACACTTTATGCATCATTAATTTCTTGAAACTGTATGGGTCATTATCTATTCTTATTTAATCATAGTTAAACTTGTTCATATTATATTTAATCATCTTTTTTAGTGGTTTGCAATTGATTAATCCTGTTTAATTCAAGATTGGCCGAAAAGCAATCCTATGCGTCAGTAGCATTAAATGCGTCTTAAAAACAGAGCAATGATCGAAACTAAAGTTCGTGGCAAGCGAAAGCATACTTATTTCAGCTATTATTCTGAGTCACGAAATTTAGAAGCTCCAACGGCTACTTCCCAAATACAACCAACTGTTATATTCTAAAGTGGAAGAACAGTTTAATGGTTGAATACTCACAATGGTCAAATGCTCGTAATGGTCAAAAGACGATTACCTATAAATTGCAAAGTCTTCAAATTAGATGAAGAGACGACGGACAACGACTGACGATTGATGAATGAAATGAAACGAGTTTACTACTTCTCCGTCGATATCTCAATACACGCTTAACTCATACACTCTCTGTTTCTCAATGTTTATATAGTCTACAGTAGAGAGTGAAATGATCGATTATGTACTTCAATGTTTATCTTATTCACTTCTGAGAGAGAGAAGATTCATTGTAATCATTATCTGTTTATCTGAGAGTTACTCAAGATTGAGTAATCTTGAGTGGGAAATAGATTGTAACCTTACGGTGTGTAAGGAGGAGAATCTCAGTGAGAGATTCGACTTCACAAGTGCCTGGGTGAACTTGTGGGATTGTAGAGCCTTTTCTCTTGTGCTCAGATTAAACAAGGAAATAGTGGATTGAAAATCTTAAGTGGAGCTTGAGGATTGGACGTAGGTTAAGGATTGAAGCGAACCAGGATAAATCATAGTTTGCATATTCTCTTCTCTAAACTCTTATATTTCTAGCATATATGTTTGAATGAATAACTATTGGTTTATAACTCATTATTGTCATAAGAATTGCTTTCTGTAAGTTGCGAAAAGATTTTCAAAGTTCTTAAGTTTTCATTAGACACCCAATTCACCCCCTTTTGGGTGACAACCAGGTCTTACATGTGCGCGCGCGCGCGCGCGTGTATTAGCTATCTCACTTAATCATATTCTAAAATTGTGGTGTACATTACGTTTCTTCTCAAAGAATCATTAAGTATTCTTTAATATCAATAACCGTGGGACTATGAAAGATATTAAATATAAGAAGATGAGATTTGAAAAAAAATTATTTAACAATACATTATGGTTCTTCATTAAGAACAAGCATTTTAACAATATATTATGGTTCTTTACTAAGAATCATTGAGTATTCTAAAATATAACCAAATTTGGGATTATGAAAGATATCAATTATAAGAAGGTGAGATTCTAAATAAATAAATAAATAATTTGACAATATGTTACGGTCCTTCACTAAAAACTGTTAAATATTCTCTAATAAAAAGGTTGGATTATGAAAAATATCAAATATATATAAGGAGATGAGATCCTGAATAAATTTTATTTAACGCAACTATTTAAACTCCTTCTCAAACATTTTTTTGAGCTTCCCTTGTGGGTCGCATACTCCTTTGTCCATAAGTTTTGTTTTGGTGTTGCAAGTCTTATCCTCCACCACTACCATAGGTCTTTACTCTGTAGCTCCTTCCTCTTGTAATTCTTCCTCGTGTAAGCTTTCATTTTCTTAAGTTAATGTTTTTAGTTTCATCTTATTTTTTATATAATGAGAGCTTGCTAGTTGATGCTCAAGGTCGCTAGCCAAGATTATGATATCTAATCTAATGATGGCCTTTGGTTTGAAGATTAAAAGAGAGAAGAAAGATGCAAGAGAAAGCAGAGAACATGGAAAAGAAAAAAAGATGAGGTAAAATGCTGAATTTCTTATTGTTGAACACATTACGTTCCTAAACTTTAGCAACCCAAAATAGGTTAAAATAATGTTTCTTGAATCATGTTATGAGATTCACTCAAATTTTCATATTTGCCAATTGATACATCATATTTTTGCTATATATTTCCACTATGAGATGAGTGTTTTGCATTTAACTTTCAAGCTTAAATGTGAAAGATGGAATATCACCTAAGAGGTGAAAGTAGAGCTAAATCACCAAGAAGGGGGGTAAATTGTGGATTTTAAAAATTTTTCGGCAAGTTCTGTTTTAAGACGATAAGACAGGGTAAAAACAAAGTTCAGGGAAGAGAGGAAGAACACAAATGTTTATACTGGTTTGGCCTAACTCTATGGCCTACATCTAGTCTTCAGGCACCCTGAGTATTTCACTATGTCACTTGATTACACCCTCTGTAACTTTGAAGCAATTCTCTCACTAGAACTTGCTCCCTCTTACAAGTTGTAATCAATGAACCCCAAATCTCCAAGTCCCCTGACTCGATATTGTTTACAATAAATGATATACAAATAGAAAACTCTCTTAAAGAGCAGATAATGATGAACATTGAAGCTCAATAGTATCAAAAGATACTCTATACAGAAAACTTTAAGAGTAAATGAACAAATTGAATGCTATTTTGTTTTTTGGCTTAATAGTTATTGAGGAGAATTGAATGCTGCTGTATTTATACTCAGAGAGTGTTTAATAGCCATTGCAAGCATCAATATGACCGTTGGTGAAGATGTCTATCAGTTGGAAGTACTTTGGTCTCTTCTCTCTCTACTCTTTTGTTCATTCTTTGTGTTATAGGATAAAAGTTGACCTCCTTAGGTTTCTATCCGTTGGAATGACAGTGTCTTAATTAGGTAAGGGTACCTTTATCCTTTTTGCATCGTGCAGAGCTTGGTATATCAAAATATAGCAAGTTAGGTAGCTTTTCATTTAATGCTCTGACATGTCCTTTGCTTTAGTTAAAACAACCCTTATAATATGCTTGAATCATCTTTAAATCAATTGAAATCCACTAGCAAACACATCAAACATATATAATGAAGTTGATTAATAATATTAGAAAGCATTCAGATCAATCAACAAGCTTTTCATAGATTTCACGAATTTGAATTATCAGCTACCGCGACGCATACTCGAGTTTGTGTATCAATACTCAAGTTTGTCACTATGCACTTAAGTCTATACTCGAGTTTCCTTCTTCCAGAGAGGCAAGTTGCAATTTGAACTTTGGAGCTTCAGTTTAGCTTAAGACCAATACTCGAGTTTTCAAACTAAACTCGAGTTTTTGACTCTTAATGAAAATCTGTCCAAAACATCAAAACTGGAGTTTTCATTTAAAACTGAGTATTGAAAAACATTGAAAATCATCTATGTTCTCTGTATGACTCAAAACTCGAGTTTCCAAACCCATACTCGAGTTTGCATTTTTAACTTGAAACTCAGAGAAAACATTAGCCAGTTCAAAAACTGGAGTTTTTCAAATTAGAGTTTATAAGTTCATTGAAAAGAATTGATCATCTGTGCTAGGCTCAAAACTCAAGTTTTCAGTGCCATACTCGAGTTTCCATTTGAAAAATGAAAACATTTGAACTTTGGAGCCAAGTGGGAAAACTGGAGTTTTTACATTCCAAAACTAGAGTTTTTAAAACTAGAGTTTTCATTTCTTTTGAAAGATACTGAAGAGTCTCTTTTGCCTAAACTCGAGTTTTGAAATCAATACTCGAGTTTGTCCTAATATAAAACTTGCAATACTCTCTATAAGGCCAGAACTCGAGTTTCTAAATGGAAACTGCGGTTTTGCCTTTGCCCATTCAAACTGAGCTTTTCTCTGTAAGGCCAAAACTCAAGTTTTGTTCTTGAAACTTGAGTTTTGCCTCAGACAACAAGTTTTCACTTTCTTGAGACAACTTCAATCTTGATTTTACAATTGTTTGTTATCATCAAAACCCATAGAGAACTAACAAAAGGGGGTAAATTGTATGATTTAAAATTGTCTTCTTAATCCTTTGGATTACACTGGTAAAATAGGGATAAATAGATAAGAGTAGAGAAAGAGTAGACACCAGAAATTTATATTCATTTGGTCCAAAATCTTGACCTACGTATAGTCCCCAGACTCTCTGGGATTTCATTATCTCAAGAACTGATTACACACATTGTAACTCTTAGAGTAATTCTCTTACTAGAACTTACTCCCCCTTACAAGTTGTAATTAATTAACCCCAATCTCAAAGGTTCCACAACCTTGAGATTAATACAAGAATGATAGGTTGAAAATTTCTCTAAAAAAGTAGATGAATAATCACTGAAGTGTATGTATATCTAAAGATATTACTCATAAGTTAGAAAGAGAAAATGCTAATTATCACAAATTGAATGCACAACGTTTCGGTAGTTGGAGAATTCAATGCTTTTGGATTTTATAGTTGTTGGCATTACTGACTGTTGAGAAGCATTGTGAATTATCCATTGTGACTGATGAAGATGACCATTGAGACTAATTATCCTTAACCGTTGCTCAGACGAATTCTTTCTTGAATCAACGCCATAATTCCATGTTGACATTCCTTGTTCCATTTGTCCTTTGAGACTAAGTATTGGAAGTGGAAAGGAAGTGATTGCAAGACTTTAAGATGCTCAGAGAGTTGGTTGTCTACTTTCGGGATTCATCTCTACTTTGCATTTAATGCTTCTGACACATAATTGCTTTATTGCAATTTGGTGTTAATCCATATCAAAATCAACTAAAACTCATTAACAAACTGATTAAACATAGTTATGAATAGTAATGAGTAAGAATATAAAACATTTTAAGTCATAATTAGTTATTTAGATATTACGGACATGGTATTTTTCATTTTCTAGAAACATGACTCGAGTCACGATGACTAGAGTCATCACAAGATGACTGGAGTCATCTAATTCACAAAACACTTGAATAGCTCTCTGTATCAATATGACTAGAGTAATCGTTAAATCACTGGAGTAATCTATTTTCATAATTCTTTTGAAAACGTCTTTGTAGAGAGATGACTGAAGTCATTTAAAAATGACTGAAGTCATCCATCATTTTTAAAATACTTGAGAATGTCTCTGTGTCAGCATGATTGGAGTCATTACTAACTAACTCGAGTCACTTATGAACTCAAAATTTTTGAGAGCATTTCTGAACCAAAAGACTGGAGTTACTTGTTGTTTATTCGAGTCATATCAGATTTTATGAAAAGTTGTCAAGTTCAAGAGAGAGAAAGACTTTTGGAATAGTAGATGACTAGAGTCTTTTATGACTGACTAGAATCACATTTGACCATTAGAAAGACTATGTTTGTAATTCATTTTGGTGATTAGAGTCATATTAATCTGTTTGGAGTCATTTAGCTTCAAAAATGTTTTGCAACAAAGAGCTATGACTGGAGTTATAATTGAATGATTGGAGTCACTCATCATTCATCTGTCTTAAATTAGAAGACAATTACTCGAGTTACATGAAGATGACTCAAGTCATATTGCATCAGAGAGAGAAGTTACTTAACAAGACATTTTTTAATACTGAAAGGGAAATATATTTAGTTCAATAATAATGTTTTTAATTTATAATTGTCAGTTATCATCAAAACATATAGAAAACTAACAAAATATATTTGATATGATAAAATATGATTGAATTCATGCATATGTGGAAGTAGGGATCAACTGAGCTAAGTTGTTGTATTTTAGAAGTTATCCCGCATATAGGGAAAAAAAGGACTAAAAATCAATGCATTACTAAAATGACATATAAATGTCGTTTCAATGCTACAACATAGTAAGTAAATGTTTATGAGTTAGCATCATGATGTTTTTACGATGTTACAACATCATAAAGATAGATATCCAAAACTTCATATTCTATTATGCCCTAATTTTCTCTTGAGAATGTGCAGAAAATAAGTATAGGAAATCGGGCTGAGCGTCTAGAAGGAAGTTGATTAGAGTGACACAGAAATTAGGATAGAGGGAAATAAGAAGGAAAATCTAACAAAATATCGCTAAATTAAAAAGAGAATCAATCAACTAACTTGAAAGTCGAGCCTAACAGGATCTGAAAGCCCTGCTTATTAGACGTACAATGCAAAGACCTTGGCCATAAAAGGAAAGGCGACTAGACCTAAAGGGAGAGTAGATAATCATATTGATAAAAGAGTATATTAGAAGAATGCTGAGAGCTCAAAAAAGGCCAATTGAGACACAAGTTAGGCTAAACTGAAGAAGACCTGGGGCATTGTGTGATAGACGTTCCTTGTGCCGTCAAACCCTTCAATGATCTTCCTTTGTTTTAGTTTCTTCTCCTCTGTTTTTATGGATTATATTTCGTTTGTTTCAATTGTGTTCCTTTCATTAGCTATGAACTAAATTTCTATTAGCTAAGTGAGCATGGAAAATTAGTTTGTAATTCAACACTAGATTGCAATTTGTTTAATTGTGTATGTTATGTAGTTCTTGTGCGTTAGGTGGCCACTAACAAGCAAGAATGGTGGCCTTAGTTTACTAAAAAAAAGCTAAGGTTAGACCTCTTTTAAGCAGTGTTTGCTAGTGAAGTTTGTGCATGACTCTATCTAAACTATAAACTACAAGAATAAGTTTATCTCACATAGCCATAACATCTAGGTTAAAATGATATTCTGAATTTGAAAATTTGCATAGGAATATGGGAGAAGAAGAGTAAGGAGTGTATTTATAAGATTGCGAAAGCTTCTATATAATTTCGTGGTAGGTTAACTGAATGACTTTGTTGTAGGCAGTTAGCATTGTGGAAGCTACTACCGCACATTGCTATAGCATTGTGTTAAAGCGACATGGGGTCGAAGTGCAAATTAAGAGGAAATATGAGCTTTGCCTATTTTAGAGTCTGATTTACCATATCTGCATTCACAATCACTTATTCTTATTTAGTTTGTTAGAATTAGTATACAAACCAACACTTATATTTTACCATCACACAATTTTTACTCATTAACTAACAACATAAATTGTTATTTCAGTTCGTGGGATGATACTCTACTTTCACTTTATTATTTGTTCGACTGGTTCACTTGCCACTAGAAGATTTTGACCAACACCAATTCTTATTATATTCTGATTTTGAAAGTTGTATCATGAGATTTGTTTAACATTTTATATTTGCTTATTTTTATTATATATATATATATTCTTATTCTTATATTTATATTATCCTTTTATAATTAAAGGATGTGTGGTGGGAAATCTTGAAGCGCATTGATACATGTTTAAAGGCATTGGACCATATTGTGTAATTTTTTATTAGTTGATTTTCTTTTAGAATTCAAAACATCATTAGATAATATTTTATTGTGAGAGTGTTGAAGTTATTAATTTATTTTAAATTTTATGATATTTCTATATAATGTATTGAATTTTGAATCCTAGAATTATAGTTTTTTTAATTTATTATTAAAGATTTGAACCATCGAAACCTAATACAAAGTTCCAACCTCCCACTACAATGTGAAAGCAGTAACAAACAAAACTCATTTAGTACAAATCTCAGACAATCTCATTGTAATAAAACTAAAAGAAATTTAGAATAACAAGAGAGAATCTCAATAAAAGAAGAAGGAAAAGAATTCACTTTTATTTCTCCGCATGTTTACAATGCATACAAGGCTCCTATTTATATATGTTAGACATGCTTAGTTTTGATGATGATAAATATACATGTCAATATCAAGAGCAACAATTTTGTATCATATACATTGATTAACTGCTATATTTAATGTAAATTAGCTCAAATATAATTGTGGAAAATGATCAAGAGAAGAGAAGAAAGAAAGAGTTTAATTGTGGAGAATAATCAAGAGAAGAGAAGAAATAAAGGAAAGATCTTAACAAAGATAATGAGAATATCAATATTCAAGATCTTAAATTGATACTAGAAGTGTTTACGATCAAATGGAAGTTGGAATGTCCTATATGATTCGGAGTTAAAATAAGCTTTACCATGAGCAAACTCAAGTTAGATAAGTCACAACTCGAGTTTACTTCTTTGTTGCAGTAATTTGGCCTTCTGATATGAGTTAACTCGAGTTACCATAACTCAAGTTGGATATGTGCATAACTCGAGTCAATTCATTTTGACTTGAGTTGGAATGAATTTAATTTTTAGCTCTTTGTTCACCTCTGTTTCACATTTCACCTTGGCGACATTTAGTAAATTGATGATATCTCCCAAACCAAAGATCTGATTGAGTTTTGAAACAAATTTTTTATGAAACTAGACTCTCAATGTGTCATTTTGACAAAGGTTCAAGCCCAAAGGAGTTCAGATGAGATAGCTATGAATTTATGAAGTTGGAACTGAAAATTCATGCCACACAGCAGACCCAGTTTCGGTATTTTGGGTGTATCTCACAAACTACACTTCTAATTGAGCTGAAATCAGTGGCATATGAAACTAGACACACAACTTTCCAAAAACATCAAGATCATGGAAAAAAAGATCAAATGAGAGATATATGATCTCTTGAAGTTGACAGTCAATTCAGGATGTTGCAAAAATGCTAGTCAAAGAACAACCTTCATTCATCGGATCATAACTGTCAAAACACAATGAGTTTGGAGTTGATTCTTTTTACATTGGAAAGAAGTCTTAAAGAGCTTTGTAGGGATATGATAATTGAATATTTTACACCTTTATTTTGTATCTTTTGGTAATAAATTTAGGATTGTTAGCTAATAAATAATGGGTTTTAATGATTATTTGGGCTTTGGGCTTTTATTTGGATTTAATTCATTTTCATGATAAAAATTCCAGATTTAATATGCTTCACTGTTTTAACCATAACTTTTTGAACCAAACATCGGATTTGCCTCATTTTTGTCTCATATTTCAGATGATTCAAAGGGCTACAAATGTTATGAAGACTCGGAAGGCAAATTCGGTCAAGAGGATGGTCAAACTTGGAGCCGAAGTCAGAGACATTTTTCTAGATTTTTATTTGGGCCCAAATTTTATAAAGGCCCATATGTTATTTTAGGCTATTTCTTTTGGGCTGGATATTTTATGACTTGGAGCCCCATTTCGTTTTGCCTTTTTAGGTTAAGTTAGATGGAGGCTACAAACAGTTTTGTAATTTCGTTTTTAGACTTTTGGGAGATCAAACATAGACTTTTAAAATTCTCTGAAATGTTCTTCATCTGTTCTTCGTGTTCTTTGCTGTTCTACCCAGTTATGCTTGGCTAAACGTCTCTGATTAACCCACGGATTAGGGATTCCACTATCTAGAGGACTCGTTCTTAATGGTAACAAATTCGTTTTTGTTCTGTAATTTCAGATTCGATTTACTTTCGGATTGGGTGTTAAATCTAACATCCAGATTGAGAAATCCCAAGGATTCAGTCCAAACTAAGTGATCGTACAGTGACACGATACTGTTTGGATAAATGCTAGACGATCATTTAGTTGAGGGGTTCTCTAGACAAACTAGGGATTCCAGTTTGTCTAAAATCAATCATAAGTCTGTTTAAAAATTTGTTTTCGTCCAAGGAAGGAAAGTAGTGGAATTCGAAATCCTGGGTTAATCTTCTGTTTATCTATTTAATCTTCGTTTTACTTGTTTGATCTTTACTTTATCTATTTCTGTTTAGTTCTATTTTGATATTCACTACATTGAAAAACTTCCCCCAAATTGTTACTGTTCTGTTTCATTACTGTTACTGATTTAAACCTACTGCGAATTCATTGGAAAAACAATCCAGGTTACACTATATTGCAAAACTTTTGTTAACTTGGTTATTTTGGGAGAGATCACGATAAATTTCTGTCAATGTGGTTTGCCAAATTTTAAGCTAAATCAAAGACATTAGCTCACTGGAATTTAGTCTTTGTTTTGTCAATGTTATTGCGTTTTGAAGTCATTGGATTCTAGAGTTTATAACTCGAGTTAATTAAATGGGTAACTTGAGTTAAGATCAAACAAAGAGCAAAACAAATTTTGAACGACTTGTTAACTCAAGTCATATCGGGGTCTTCCATTATGTTGCACAACAATTTATTTGTTTAACTCAAGTTTTTTAATGAATAACTGAAGTTGGTTGATTTCCTTTTACTAATATGTTTTTGTGAAAAGTGTGTTAATTCGAGTTTAGGTTAAGCTCACTTGAGTCAAAATCTCACAGAGAACAAATCAACCTATGAGATAAGAAGGCAACTTGAGTCATCGTGAGTTAACTTGGGTCACGAGAAGACAAAAAGCAATCAAGACCTTAAAGACTTATTCAACTCGAGTCATGCATGGATCAACTCGAGTCAGGCAAAGACAGAAAGCAATCAACACTTATTTAACTCGAGTCACGGAGAACTTAACTCGAGTAATGTGAAGACAAAGAGTAATCCAAGACTGAGATGAATTGTTAACTCAAGTCATCAATTATAAACTCGAGTTATTCCTTCTGAAATCGTCATTTTGTTAATGGGTTTCAGATGATTAAAAGAATGATTACTTGCAAATCCTTAAAATGTCAGATTTGTGTTAGAAGCTTCAATAGCTATTTCTAATGGTTGAATGCTTGCAATGGTCATAACACAATTGCCTATAAATAGCGAAGTCTTCAAACTAGAAGGGGTGGCGATTGATGAATGACTCGACAAAGCCAATGAAATGATTTTACTACTTCGTCAATGTGTCAATACACGCATAACTCATATACTCTCTATTTCTCAATGTTTATATGGTTTATACTAGAGAGTGAGATGATCGATTATGTACTTCAGTATTTATTCATTTACTTTTAAGAGAGAGAAAATTCATTGTAATCAACTTATTTGAGGGTTACTTAAGATTGGGTGATCTTAAGTGGGAAACCGATTATATCCTTACAGTATATAAGGGGGAGTATCTCAGTGAGAGATTTGGTTTTGCAATTGCCTAGGCGAACTTGTGGGATTGTAAAGGCTTTTCTTGTGCCTGGATTAAACAAGAAGATAGTGGATTGAAAATCTCAAGTGGAGCTTGAGGACTGGACGTAGGTAAAGGATTGGGCCGAACCAGGATAAATCTCAGTTTGCTTATTCTCTTCCCTAAACTCTTATATTCCCAACATATATGTTTGAATGACTGAAAATTGCTTTATAAATTATTATTATCACACAAACTTGTTGGACTTGGCTATCACCCAAGAGGGGGGGTGAATTGGGTGTTTGATAAGCTTTAGGAACTTTTAAAAAAAACTTTTCGCAATTTATAAATTGACAATTAGATATTCAAAGATGAGCATATACTGGAAATGTAAAAGATAAGGGAAGAGAGTATGCAAACTGTGATTTATCCTTGTTCGGTCCAATCTTTGACCTACGTCCAGTCCCCAAGCTTCACTTGAGATTTTCAATCCACTATTTGCTTTGAACTTGATTATACGTTCTGTACTTGAAGTAATCCTCTCACTAGGATTCACTCCCCCTTACAAACCGTAATCAATTCACTTGCTTGATTACACACTCTGTACTCGAAGTAATCCCACACTCGGATTCACTCCCCTTACAAGCTGTAATCACAACAAAGTGTTTCCCACTCAAGATCACCCAATCTTGAGTAACTCTCAGAATAATAGGATGTTTACAATGAATCTTCTCTCTCAGAAGTAAGTGAATAAACACTGAAGCACAATACATATAATCTTACTCTCTAAGCTAGATATATGATCATTGAGATATTCAGAGAGTAGATGAAGCAGACGTTAGAATATTGGCATTTTCACTGTGTAAGCTCATGTCACTGTTCTTGTTCTCCCTCTTGTATCTGTGTCACTTGTTCTTCATTTCTGGGCTTCTTATATAGATGAAGAAGAGGAACTAGCCGTTGCATTTTCTTCTCTTTGATTCTTCAAAGTTCAGCTGTAAATCTGGAATATGACAGTTGCATATTTTCCTCTATTTCTTCAATTCTTGGCTGGAATCTTGGATTTAGTTGTTGTAGATAGTCTTCTAGAATTCTTGTCATTCCATAAACTTAATTTGACCGTTTGAGATGATTCTTATGAGTTACAACGGTCTAAGCTGAACATCTAGGATAAGGGAGAAGGATTAGGCCTGTTCTAGGTTCGTCATTTAATGCATTTATCCTGGATCTTGATCTCACCTTGATCTTGGCTAAACCTTATCTGAAAAACACTTAAAACTTCATCAAGGACATTAGAAACAATAATATCATATGAGGAAATAATTTCAGGAAGACCCATTAATATTTCGCAGATCAACATCATTTGATTTTTCAAAATCCCCGATGCAAACTCGAGTTTGGGGTTCATCCAAAAAGCATGTATGTTGATTAGTGGTCTAAACTTGCAGCCTGTAAAAGCTAACTCGAGTTTGGCTTTTACAGAGAGAACTATCGGGCTCTGGACTTGGGATGGAATTTTGGTCCTGCTCCTAGACTCGAGTCAACTAGTGACTGACTCGAGTTTAGGGATAAGCAAAGAAGACTTAGCCTTATTCCCAGAGTCTTCAGACTGGAGTTTAGGGTCAGAGACTTGAGTTTGTAGTGTAGACAAAATGGATGATCTTTCTGTATGATCCAGACTTGAGTTTGGGAAGCAAACTCGAGTTTCAGTGACTACTGAAATATTTGAGGTTTATCTGGGTCAAGTGCAAACTGGAGTTTGGAAGGCCAGACTAGAGTTTGGGAGTCTATTGAGTTTTCTGGGTTCCTTTCTGTTTGGTCTAAACTCGAGTTAGGGAATCTAGACTCGAGTTTGGCTTGCTTGGGATTCTGAGTGCTCTCTGTATCTTCCAGACTTTAGGTTTGATTTGCAAACTGGAGTTTAGCTTAATGTGAAAATTTTGGATTCATTTATGTGTCTGTACAGACTCGAGTTTGTCTATGCAGACTCGAGTTTGACTTTTATGTAAAATTGGATATCTTTCTGTCAAGTCTCAAAACTGGAGTTTGCTAACACAAACTCGAGTTTTCTTCTCCATGGCTCATTCAAATATTCTTCTCACAAGTTCTTTACTTTCTGACCTGATAAAGATCAATCCCTGGAATCCAGTACCTATCTCCATAAAGCTCTTTAAGTCTTCTTTCCATTGCAAGAAGAATCAGCTCCAAACTCATTGTATTCTGATAGTTATGATATGATGAATGAAGGTTGTTCTTTGCCAGCGTTTTTGCAGCATCTTGAATTTATAGTCAACTTTCGAAGATCATATCTCACTCATTTGATCTTTGTTTTCCATGATCTTTATGTTTCTGGAAAGGTATGTGAGTCTACTTTCATATGCCACCGATTTCAACTCATTATGATGTGTAGATTGTGAGATACACTCAAATCATTAAAGATTGGTCTGTTGTGTGGCGTGAATTCCTATTCCAACTTCTGAAATTCATAGCTCTCTCATCCTAGCTTCTTTGGGCATGAAACTTTGTCAAGATGACGCATTGGATGTCTAGTTTCATAGAAAATTGATTTCACCTTAAACTGATCTCTGGTTTGGGAGATATCATCGAATTACCAAAGGTCACCAATTCTGATCGTGAAACAGAGTTGGACAGAGTTGCTGAAAGCTTGCTAAACTCGAGTCATTAAGTGACTAACTCGAGTTTTGAGTTCCAAACTCGAGTTTACATTGGCTAACTCGAGTTTTGATGATATAGAGACGCCAGAGTTGCTGAAGACTTTACAAACTCGAGTCATTAAGTGACTAACTCGAGTTTTGAGTTCCAAACTCGAGTTTTGTGTCCTAAACTCGAGTTTTCTCATAATCCAGAGGCAGATCACTTCCAGTAATGCAGTAAACTTGACTTTTAAGTATCTGGCTCGATTTTGCTCATCCAGAACCTGATATATGCTTGTTTTAACTCTGAATTGAGTTGTTCTAACTTTTATTTGATCATGGAGACTTCTAGAATCAAACTAAGAACTTGTATAATGATTTTCTTAATTTATTCAGCAAGTTCTTCTTTCTTTCTTCTCTCTTCTTGATTATTCTCCATGAATCAACTCTTTCTTTCTTCTCTTCTCTTCTCTTGTTCTTTCTCCACATGAACAAATCTACATTAAATGTAGCAATTAGTCAATGTATATGGTATAAACTTTATGATATAAACTTTTTGCTCTTGATAATGGCATCTATATAAGACATCATCAAAACTAATCATAACCAACAAAACTGCCTTCAGTAAGTTGTGAAAAGATTTTCAAAGTTATACAAAGTTTTATCATACACCTAATTCACGTCCCCTTTTGGGTGATAACCAGGTCTTACAATATATTGATGGAGAATGGGTCTTTTGGTGTAATTTTTCCACCTAGGTCATTAGATCTAATTTCCACTAGCTAATTTTTCAACACATCCTCTGAAACAAGTCAGTTGAAGTAGGGGAGAATTTATGTGCATGGGTCCTCCATCAAGATATTTTAATATATCATAACATAATATACATGTGATGTAATGTGAGAGTTTAAGAATCAATGGACATCCACATAATTAATATACTCATAGCACTCCCCTTGGATGTCCATTATGAATGTGCCTTATTAATAACCTTACTAGGAAAAACCTCGTGGGATAAAATCCTAGTAAAAGAAAAGAGTACATCATTCATTAATACACTTTCCAGTGCTGTCTTATAAAAACCCTTTTTAGGAAAACCCAGTGAGATAAAACATAGATAAGGGAAAAAGATTAACGTATATCAATTAAAACATGTGAACATTTAGTTGATGCATCAATTAAAACCATAAAGTACCTAAATGGTTCGTATGGTGGGTGTATTGGCCCACAAATATCTTCCTGTATCCATTTTGGAAATGTGAGAGACTCACTTTCTGCTTTGCTTAGTGAGAGCCGAATAATTAACTTTCCCTTGGAACATGCAACACATAAGAAATCACGAGATTGTGGTATTTGTTTACACTTCATGGTATGTCCACATGAATTCTTGATTATTTGTTGTATCATAGTTGATCCGAGATGGCCTAACCGATCATGCCGAACATTAAATATGTCTTTATCAGCACACGTCTAGTTTTCTGTAACATTTATTTCAATTGTACTAATATATGTATAGTACAAACTAGAAGATAACATTGGTAATTTTTCTAGAACATTTTTTTCACCAAATAACAATAATAATTTATAGATATTCTTTATTCTTCTCATTTATAGTCTCAATATGATACCCATTTCAGTGGATATCTTTAAAACTCAATAAATTTCTATGAGACTTAAAAGAATATAAAGCTAAGTTTTTATGGGAACAAGTAAGGAACATGATTTTGGAACCTAAAAAGCTAAGTTGCAAGAGTTTGGAAAATCTCCTAGTTTTGATAATTTCTATGCAGTTGTGGTTAGGGAATGAATTTAAAATAGTAAATTATGTTTAATGGCCTTGAACTTTTACAGGCTTAAAGTATACATCCTAAGCTTTAATTTTGTGTATAAATTGTAATTTTTTGAGATAGCTACTAAGAGATACACATTTTTGAAAACAACCTAGAAAATTGAACTTTGTCTCTAACCAAAGGGTGATATTTTAACACAATAAAATCATAATAATTTTTCTGGTCTTTGGAAATACTTTTAATCAAAAATAAACATGTTAAGGGTCAAAGGGCCACTAGAATCAAATTAATTGGAGTTTTCCAGAATTAGTTATGAATTTTTGAAGTTGGGTCATAATTTTTGGAATTTCTAGATTATGGTCGAATTTCATGTATTTAAAGAGGAGAGTTTGCATAAGTGTATGAAATGGATTGTACTTGCTTTATGTTAGGGCAGGTACATATTTGGTGTAGAATCAGACATTGGGAAATTTTATATTGACTGGTTAGTTGTCAAGTAATAATTGTTTACTTATATACTCTGTGTAGCTTTTGTATGTTTGTTGTGCCATGATTTTGGAACCAGGGCTTACTTCAGTAGGATGTCCGATGTTATATGTGTCTTTAGGGCCTAGTGGACTGTGTGTACTTGGGTAACTATTGAGCCAGTAATGTATTCAGTGTAGTTAGGGAATGATGTAATATCCTGAATTTCAGGTATAGAGACTTAAGAATAAGCCTAAAGTTGGTGGGTAACTAAGCCCAGTTCTGGAAGAGCCCCAAAAATTTCAAGAGATAAAATAGCCTTAGGGGATAAGTAATTTGGTCATATTGGTCAATGGTCATAGTATATATAGGCCATAGAAATTAAAGTACCAGTGCAGAAGGGCACGAAACACTTACATAGCGTTAATCGAGTGGAAAAATTGCCATTTAGCTATACCTTAAGGTATGGGACAATTATTTGAGTAAAGATGTGCTAAAATAAACGTGCACATGATATTTCTTGGCCTGATAGAGGTTTCTTGCGTTTTTGATGAAATAGGAAAGGAAAAGTCAGTTATTTGAGGACACATGTCACCACAGGGTTAAAAGAGGAAAAGTAGGTGTAAAATAGTCAAATCCTTACCCCTTGAGCATGCAATTTTGTCCACCTTAGGAGAGAGAAGGAAAATCAGATGATTTTATCTACGCTCAGACTCAAATATAAAGTATGGATCCTACAGGGTGTTAACTGGTAAAAAGGGGACCAATAAGGACCAATTAGGGGTTTTTCTTTGATTGAATGAGACAAATGTAGAGCCGTATAAGGGCCAAAATGGCGCCACATAGGTAGGCCTTATCAGGGAAAAAGATCTGAAAAATTAAAGAAAAGTGGAAAAGGGAGCGCCCTTTTAACCAGCGGTACATTACAAGGACTAGTGGATAAAAGGGTGAATCGAGTAATTAAAGGAAAAGCAAGGAGGACCAAATATGTGGGCATAAATGGTGCCACATATGCTTCTATCTAGGCCACATATACTCCCAAAAATATCTAAAGTTTACTTGGAGAAAAAGAAAAGAAAAATCAGTCTAAAAGTCAAAGTGTGGGTCTCACTTTCTGGATAAAAAGGGATAAATCAGATAAATTGGAAAAAATAAAATAAAAATCAAGGATCTGATTTGTGGGCCCAAGACGGCGCCACCTAACCGTAGGAACCATCTAGAGTGCTTAGGGAATAAGAAAAGAAATATAAAGAAGTTCCAGGCCAAAATTGGTAATTTACGTAAATCCCGAGCCAAAACAAGTAATTTTCCCCACTTGAGGAATAAAAATATGACTTGTGTGGAGGGGGATGCGCCACACAGAAGAATCTTAGCCAAATCTAAAATACTTGGAGGAAAAGACAAAAAAGTCAGATGAATTCCATTAATTAATGGACAAAGTTTTACTCTAGTTATTCCAGACTGATTATATACTTTTACTATTATTAAATTCACATGCTCTCTCTCTCCTAGAACAAGGGAGCATGAAATTTGCAGAAGAAAGAGAGAAGATCTCAGTAAGTTTCCATGGCCAAATTAACTCAAAGCTATAAGGATCATCGACCGAACTTCTGATTCAGGTAAACACCGAAAACCCGAATCGTGGAACTTGAACTTGTGATTTTCGTTCAAGTGGTTAGGGCATAGTGTTATAATCTGATTTTGGTGAATTGATAGTGTCAAAGTGTTCAAAACATTATTTTGTATGGGGTTAAGCTATGATTTAAGTTTCCGAACTCCAAATCGTCGAAAAACCTTAAGAACAAGCTTGCTGCCAAAATCTGAAATTCTGGGCAATGAGTCTTCAAAATCGTTTTGAAAATAGTAAACGAACTTGGATTAAGCTGAAATTTTACAGGCATAAATTACACTTCCTAAGGTTCACCATGATGTATAATTTTTTGTTATTTGGAATTTTCTACTAGGAAATAAAAATTGGTAAAGTTGGTTCAGAAGACAGCAGAATAAATCTGACCAGAGTGTAGAAATTGGGATACACGCCAAAGTATGTGTACTTTTGGCCTCTGAAATTATTTTTCTTGAAGAATAGACATAATAATGGTTCAGATGGCACTAGTTTCGTGTAAATATGAATTTTTTTGGAATTTATTAAAAATGTTTGAAGTTGGGATAGATTCATTGAATTCCTGGAAAAATCCGAAAAAGGCTCACTTGGTTAAGAGGAAAATGTAGGGGCATTTATGTAAATACTGAAATATGGTCTTTTGATGTCACCTAGGGCTAAGGCATACTTGGGAAAGTTATTGGGCACATTAAAATATTAAGGCAAAGCATACCCCACTAGGTAGTAACTGTTTACTCAAGTACTTTTATGTGTTTGATGTATGTTTGTTTTGCCATGTGTGTTTTTGTATGTGTTTAGCCAAATATGCATACATAACATGTTGGGGTTTCCCTAATTGTTGTGTTCCTAGCGCTGAGGATTTTCCGGGGCTTGCCATATGTGGCGGTTCGATCGTTGTGATTCCGATAATTTCAGGGCTGGTCTAGTTCAGGCAGTTCAACGGTGCGAGAATTGTGATTTCGATAATTCCAGGGCTGGCCTAGTACAGATAGCTCGACGGTGCGAGGATTGTGATTCTGGTAATTCTGGGGTTTTCTTTGGTAAGGCAGCTCGACGGTGCAAAGACAGATTGTTGTGTATGTTTCTGTTTGCATATATGGTGTATTTGGCATATTACATGTTATTTTATTTATGTCATGGTTGCATGCATACACTATACACATATAGTACATGAGTTTAATAGTTACTCTGTAGTTCATTGTTGAACTCTAGATAGATATGAAGATATAGGGGATCGTGCCTGAGCTGGAAGAACCTTTGGAGAGGTAAGGCATATCAGTGCTGATTCAAGAATGGGGAATGCCCTATTATATTTTATAGTTATTTTGAGGAGGACTGTATATCATTTTGGTATTTTATTTTGGATGACTGTACCCTTAACCCTATTAAGGACTTTTACTTACTACTTATTTACTTTTACTAGTACAATAGATTGTCCAAACTGGTTAAAATGCTCTGTTGCACACACTTTGATGTATGTTAAATGGACCTAATAACGAAGGAAAGGTAACCACTAAAATGAATCCCTCTAACCTACCACCCAAAAAGGCGAGGCTGGCAGGGGTGAAACAAATGAGGCCCAACTACAGTTATTGTTTTTCCCAATTGTGGAACTGGGGCTAATTGTGATAGGTTGTCCGACATTTATAAGGACTGGGTCCTTATGCAATAAACATATGCCTGTGTGGTATGCTTGTGATATGTTATTGCACGTGATGTTTACTGAATACATGTGGTATGTGCCATTGTTGATATGTTTTTCTTGATTATGGTTACATACATGCATTGCATACAAATGGTATATGAGTTTGACAGTTACTCTGGGATTCAATTTGGGTCTCAGATTATTCAAAAGATATAGGTTGTTCTAGCTGAGCTAATTAGGATTAAGATAAGGGCATGGAGTTGGAGGTTGAAAAAAATAGGGAATGCCCTATCATCAGTTGTATTTTACATTTGGTTGGATGATTGAATCTCATTATTTTCTATCAGTATTTATTTTGGATTACTGTATCCTAACCCTTTAGGGACTATATTTTTTTTACAGTTTATACTTTTATCAGTATTATATATTTGTCCAAACCGATCACATACTCTGTTGCCAATCGCTCTGATATAAGTTAACAAGTAACAACTAACTAAGGTAAGGTAAATAATAAGAGGTAATCCCTTTATTTGCCACCCGAGAGGGTGAGGTCGGTAGGGGTGTAACAGTAGTGGAAAAAAATCATAGCTTTGGCCTTATCTTGATGAGATGTATCATTCTCTGGTAATATAGCCGTTCCTAGGCTCTTAGCATCAAGATGGATTTCAGCATCTAAAATCCATGTTAGATTATTTTTCCCTACGATGTCAAAAGTAGTAAATTCAAGTTTGGTAAGGTTGGCCATGATTCAAACTAAAAATAATGATATTAATTAGAATTATGGTAAAACAAAAAATATTATCATGAATTAAAACATTATAATTCATTAATCATAAATATATACATAATATATAATATTATATATAACAATAATAAAAGCAAAATGGAAAATAAATTAAATTATGAATAAATAAACAATATGTTAACACACACATACATGTGTGTGTGTGTGTGTCTCTCTCTCTCTCTCTCTCGATATATATATATATATATATATATATATATATATATATATATATATATATATATATATATATAACTAAAAAAAGATAGGTATAAAACTGCTTGGATGAAGATGAAGGAGATTATTGTAATAGAATATCTTTGAATTTTGAAACATATTTGGACCTATTACAATCAGGAAGTTTATTGATGACATCAAGGAGCAGATCTTACTTGTTGGTGATGACATTTATGGCAGGAGAAGAATCACTAGATGTTGAAATGAATTCTAAATGTTAAAAATCTTGCATCAAAACATATTTTTGCACGTTGGCAAGCAATTTTAAGTGTTTTTATTTTTGATATTGAATTTATCAAAGGCGCTTCCAACTTCCTCCCAGATTTCCTTACTCGAGAGTTTTTACAAGGTAATTAGATCTCAATGTAAACTAACCAATAAACCTTTGCCTTTTCAGAAACTGTCCAGAAAAAAGACTCATAAGGATTTCCACCAATACTTTATTCAACAAAAATGAAGATCAAACCAGAGAGATACAACCTTCGAAAGTTGACTGATGATTTAGAACAATGTAAAAATGCAGGATAAAGAACTATCTTCATTTATTGGATCATAACAGATGAAATCCAACGATCTTTGAGCTAATCTTGTTGCATTGGAAAGAATACACAAAGAGCTATATGGGGATAATTGGTTTGCCAAAATTGAAGCTTTATCAAGTTAGGAAGCAACCAAAGTCAAGAATAACTTGAATACTCTAGTTTACAAGTGAATACCCAAGTATAGCTCAGACAGAAGGCAATGAATGTTAGATGATCTTCAATACTCTAGTATGTAAGTCAATACTCGAGTATTGGATAGACAGAGACGAATCTGAAGTTGCTCAACAGCCTCAATACCGCATTATTCAAGACAATACTGCAGTATTCTCCTTCAGATTAGAAAAATCACCGTTACGAAAATCCTGAATCTGATCTAGATTATCCAGATCCTTACCCAAATGATTTGTAATACCTCTTAACATCATTTATATCATTTATGGACATGTTTCATATGATCAATTGAAGGATTACATGAAGAACAATACATGCTGAACTGTTAAGGGAAAAATGAATCTAACGGCTATATTTCTCCAACAGCCACATCTCAAACGTCACTATTCACAATGGCTATATTCTCCAATGTTTAGAACATCTTCATCTATAAATAGAGCCAGATTCAAAATGCAAAAAGATGATGGAGTGAGCTCACACTGTTGTAATGCCAAAATTCTAAATCTCCTACTCTCTGTTTTTCAATGCTTTCTTAGTTTATCATATAGAGAGTGAAATCATTTGTAATGCGCTTCAGTGCTTATCATAATCACTTCTTTGAGAGAAGAATAATTGTAAATCACATTTTCCAGAGAGATACCTAAGGTTGTGTGATCTTGAGTGGGGAAGTTGATTGTATCCTTACGAGTTGTAAGGGAGAGTCTCTGTGAGAGATTGTAAAGGTTGCACAAGTACCTGGCCAAACTTGTGAGGGTGTAAAGGCTTCACTCTTGTGCCTCATTAAACAAGGAGATAATGGAAATTTCAAGTAGAGCTTGAGGACTGGACGTAGGTCAAAGATTGGACCGACAAGTATAAATCTGAGTTTGCAATTCTCTTCCAGCATATATGATTGAATGATTATTTATAACTTTATAACTCTTTACTATCATTCAAACTAATTTTACCAAATTGCAAAAAGATTTCCAAAGTTGCAAGTGTTTATCTTCACCCAATTCACCCCCTCTTGGGTTCAGCCAGTTCTAACAGTTACTTTACTTCCTATTGGAAATTTTGGTTTAAAATCTTTTTGGGGTTTTGAAGAAAAATTCCTTGAAGATTAGAAGATTAGAAGTACCTCATGTTGGAAATTTTGGCTTAAAGTCTTTCCGCATAGTTTGCTGGTAGAAGATTAGAAGTAACTCTCGCAAAGTCTGTTTGGGAAATATTAAAGAGTAATCAAGTATCTATTAAGTTACTCGAGAATGGTACTCAAGTAGACTAAGTTTCTACTTAAGTAATGATTCATCAACTCTTGCAATACTTCATCTTCTTTATCTTCACAAAATCAAATTAACTAGTTATCATTCCATAACTTTTGATTATTACTCATTATTATTCTCAATGCTTCTAAACATGTTTGTTAATGAGTTTCAAATAATTAGTTGAAGGATTATGTGAAAATCCTTAAAAATAAAATCACGTGTCAGAACATTAATTACAAGTGACGAAAATAGATGACATGAAAACATTTTTAAAGCAGGTGAAATGATCATCTTTTGAGACACCTATTTTGGTGAAAGTGAAAAGTGTTAGTTATAATTAGTTTTGATGATATCTTATATAGATGTCATTATCCAAAGCAAAAAGCTTGCACACGACATTTATCTTTTACTTTGATTAATTCTTATATATTAATATAGATATGAAGTATAAACAATGAAGAATGACCAAGAGAGGACATTGAAGAAAGGAGAATATCAATATGAAAGTCTCTATGATCAAAATAGAAGTTGGAATGACTCAATTCAGAGTTAAAATAAGCAAATTCAAGATTCCTGATGAATAAGAGTTGCTACATATCAATTGCTATAGTCCTGTGAATGAACAGCTGCTTCCTATGCATAAATTTCAATCATCCTCGAGAATGGTGTTGTAATTCTTGAGAATGGTCGGATTTAGCAACTCTCCTCAACTCTGTTCACATTTCACCTGGTCGACGTTCAGTAAATCGATGATATCTCATAAACCAGAGATCGGATTGAGGTGAAACCAATTTTTTTGGAAACTAGAAATCCAGTGCGTCATATTGACAAAATTTCAAGTCCAAAGAAGTTTAGATGAAAGACCTATGAATTTCACAAGTTGACACATCAATCCACGTCACATAGCAGACCAAGCTTTGGTGTTTTGAGTGTATCTCACAAACTACACATCGGAATAAGCTGAAATCAGTGGCATATGAAACAAGACTCACATACCTTTCCAAAAACATCATGGTCACAAAACAAAAAGATCAATTGAAGGAGATATGATGTTTTGAAGTTGATAGTCTTTTCATGATGTCGCAAAAAAACGCTGGTTAAGAACAACTTCCATTCATCTGATAATAACGGACGAAATACAACAAGTTTGGAGCAGATTCTTCTTGGATTGGAAAGAAGACTTGAAGAGATTTTTGACCATGGGTGGTTTGACAAATTTTCTCTCAACAGAAGCAATTCTCAAGTACTTGCATTTGATTCTCGAGAATTATTGAGATTGCTCAATTTTCAAATGTTCATCCTCAACAAAAGCAATTCTCAATTACTTGCATTTGATTCTCAAGCACTTCAAAAACAAGTTGGGCATTGTCAATATACATGCACTGACTTGAACCACCAGCACTACCATGACTACTAGTATGATGATCAAGATCATCTACCACCACCACTAGTATTATTAAAATTATTATCCACCACCACTACTATCATCATCATTATTATCATCATCTACTGTTAGTATCTTTAAGTAGTTAGGATTAGAATTTTAAATATAGATCACAATAGATTTAGGATATTTCCTTGTTAGAGATTTAATGTGATCTCTTCATCGGCATACATGCCTATATATTTATATATATTCTTCATTACTATTCAATATATGATATTTGAGAGTTTACATCATATTTATTAATGCCACACCTCTCATTGATGTTATTACTATAATCTTATCTAGTGTGCGTTTGGATTAGCTTATTTTAAATGATTTTGTGCTACATAAAATAAATACACGAGAAAAGTTTTATCTCAAAAAATACAAGTAATTTTTTAAGGTGTTCCCAAATACCTAATTTGATTAAGGGGTTTCCCAAAATCAGTGTGCATAGCCACTTTGCAATGAACAAGTGCCACTAGCTAGAGCTTAATGCCTTTACCCTAAAAAAAAAGTATTTAGTGTTGCTCATGAGAGTAAAGCTTATGTGCATTTTTACATCTTTATCCTTTTTTTAATGATAAGGGCAGCCACTAACTACCTAAAATTATAAGCAAGATCAAACTCATGATCTTTTAGGAAAGTTTTTATGCTGATTTTTTATACAACATTTTTTATGCTATAATGCTACAAGACGATTGGTTAGTATTTTTTTTTTTTTCACTCGAGTGTATTGAATTGACGTAATATAGACCCCTCTTCTCAATGGTAAATTATAGTAATATTTTTTGTTAGGTGGAGTTCGTCGCTGCTTATATCATCATTATTTAATAAATATTTCACTCTATGACCATTTTATTTGAGAATAATTTAATACAGAATATTCATAAAACATCTTTTGTTTTTCATTCATTATAATAGGGTTAAGGAATATATATGTTTTGGAAGTTTTTACTTAGAGGTAATGTTGCCATGAAAGTTTTTCTAGGTTTAATATTGTTCCGAATGTATTAAAATGGAGCAATGTTATCATTTACTGTTGAAAAATTAATGGTCAATATTAATTTTTTAAGGGTCAACGTTAGTTTTTAGTTGCATGGGGGCAAAGTTGCTACATTTTGAAATTTTCAGGTAATATTAAATCTAAAAAAACTTTCAAATAATATTACTTCTTAGTGAATACTTACAAGATAAATATACACCTTCAATGATGTTTATATCCAGCGAATCTTAACTACTCCCTCTTAGTCGGATTTGACTTTCTTCCTTCTCCCCTTATTCTCCTTCTCCATCCTTTCCCATTTTTTGCTGTTTGATCAAGATCCCAACAGTCCAGATTTAATATATTATAAATTATAATAATATTTTAATAATATGTTAAATTTGAACCGATGAGATCTTAATCTAATGGTGAAAAGAGGGGGGGAGAATGAGAGTAAGGAGAAAAGAAGAAAAGTCAAATCTTAGTTAGGATTGTCAAAATCAACTTCCTTGTTGGAATGAAGAAAGAATGGCACATCATTCAAAAAGAAAACAAAGGCAAATAGAAATAAAATTAAGAACACCATTCAATGAATGTAATTATTTTAACATAAAAACAAAAATTTTGACCTTTTCAAGTCCTTTCCATTCATGGACAAATTTAACGGTGTCCGCAATTTTGAGTGGGCCGATATTGAGACCTATCCATTTCTACAGTCAAGTCAACTCAATTCATATATGAATTCCACAAAAGATGTGTCATTTTTTCTTCATTCCAACAAGGAAGTTGACACACACACATTATCTTTCATATTTCGAATTATGATTCTCCACCTCATGGTGGATATGAAATCGTTGCGATATATATTATTCAAAGTAAAAAATAAAATAAAATCATATAATCCTTACACTATATGAGGAATGTTGAGGGCAATACACACACACACAATGGGTAATAAATTATCTTGGGATAAAATTGAATAAAATAGATTAACTAAGTGACTAAGGTAGATAAATTGTATGGACAAAGACACAAAAAGCCACTCCAACATGCAAATCACGATTCAGGATATCCTAAAATGGCGTAATTATTGTAGGGACTAATTTGAAATTTAATTATATAGCAAAATTACCTAAAGGCTGTTAATTTAACAAAGTAAAGTGACAACAAAAGTTTAAAAAAGTGAGGCTCCCTCCGATTCTAATTATACGATCCAATTACATTTTTTTAGAGAGATTAAAAAAATTAAATAAGTTAATTTAAAGCATTTATATTCATCGTATTTCTGCAAACTAATTTTCTTGACTTATAAACTGATATATAATCTAATGATACAAAATATATGAATGATTAAGTGGCTTAATTAACTTTTTTAATCTTTTAAAAAAATCAACTGAATCCTATATTTAAAATTAGAGGTTGTATAACTTATCAAATGATGATGGCGACAACAAATATAATGACAACAAATTTCAAAATTCATATTAATAACAAGAATAGTTCAACAAGTCATAATTTTAGCATATTACGAGTACAAAAAAGTATTGTAAGACCAGACAAAAAACGCCTTGTAAGACCAGATCTGTGATCCCAGGTTGTTTTAAAAGTCTGTAACTTTTAAGACCGGATGAATAACCGGTCTTAAAAATTTAGATCGAACTTTTGAAATATCTAGTCTTAAAAATGTTTTAAAATAATAATAAAAAAAAAAAGCAAATGAAACAACTGGTCCCAAATCACCAGATCTGACAACATTTTGAATGTCCCGTCATCAACGACAGAGAACCAAGAGAAAATAGGAAGCAACACCAACAAGAAAAACAAAAAAGAAGAGAAGTTTGGAAGCAACACCAACAAGAAAAACAAAAAAGATGAATACAAAGTCCAGAAATAAGAAAACATAACAAGAAATAGAAATCATTCACCGTGGAAATAGAATTTGAATCAATATAAAATCAAAGGTGAAATTGAAGTCTAGATCTACAAAAAAATCACAAGCTTAAAGCAACCAAATCTGAGCAGGATCCTCTTGTCGATGCTGGCAAAGCTTCAAGCAACCAAAATTGAAGTTTAGATCTGAGCAAGAGTGGTCAAGGTAAGAGCAAACAGACATAAGCAAGAAGAGATCTGGGTTTGATTTTAAGCCAGACTTGTGTGAAGGCGGCGTTGGAGGAGCCATAGATCAAAGAGGAAGGAGCCGTCGTCATCTAGAATCCTCGAAGTAGTACGCTTGTGCTATTGTTGAGGATTGGAGATGACGCCATCACAAAAACCTCGAAGCATCTCACTGCCAACGTTGCCATGGATTTGATTGTGTGGCTCTTAGAACGACTTATGAAGATTGCGAGTAGGTTAGAGGAAGAGGGTGCCATTCTTCCTGAGGTTGAATCTATAACTAAGTAAATATTATATCACCAAGAAGACAAGCACACTCATGGACTTAACGAGTTTAGCAAATTTAGGGTTTTTTTAAAAAAACTTTTAAGACCGACTGTTTGTAAGAACCGGTCTTAAAAGTATATTTATAAAACCGGATCCTTTATAATCCAGTCTTACAAGTGTTCTACATATTTACAAAATTGACATCGGTCATACTTTTAAGACTGGATATTTTATAATCCGGTCTTAAAAGTGTTCTATATATTTATAAAATTGCTACCCGTCATACTTTTAAGACCAGATCTTTTATAATCTGGTCTTAAAACTGTTCTATATTTTTGTTGGAAGTTCAAATTTAATTAGTTAGCATATACAATTATAATATGCAATTATCTTAATTACGTTGTTAGAGAGATTTTAGGAATTAAGTTAGCAGATTATGGTGTTTTGAATTTCGTAATTATATTCCTGATTGTAATCCCTAAATTATAGGAACTGCCTAGGTCAAAAGATTATTTACTTATTAGCATCTGTATATAATTCCAATTAAGCTAACGAATAAAGCATCACATTCTCGGACTCATCTCTGACTGCTGTCTTCTTAAAATATTTACGAAATTGCCACCAGTTATACTGTTAATACCGGATCTTTTATAAACTGTTCTTAAAAGTATTCTATATATTTACGAAATTGCCATTGGTCATACTTTTTGTAATATCCCAGATTTTTTTTTGGACCTTGAAGTTGACATTTTGATCTTGAAGTCGGATTTGTGGATATTAAAGTCGGTCGAATCATCATGGACGTTGGGTTTATTTATGGATCAAGTGCTCCAAGCCCAATTAGGTTAATCCAGCCCACTGTCAAATAATTCATTTTTTATTGAAAATGGAAGGCTAATCACGTAAGAGTTGACTAAAAATCCCACCCCCATACCGTGTCAATGCCCTTTCCTCCCTCTCTGAACATGCAAGAGCAGCAGTTGCACCTACTCTTGTTGTCCTTCCAGTCGAATAAGTGCTATATAAGATAGGTGTCTAGAAGTTCATTCGTTCTACTGAAAGCAAGAAGTTAAGTTTTAAGAGAGAAAGAAGGGGGAAAGCAAGGGAGTGTTCGTGGTGATTCAGCTTCGCATACTTCTTCTATGCATCAAAGGTTGAAGATTCAGGAGAACAATAACAGCAAAGGACTCATCGAACAAAAGGTAATTATTGATTCTCTCTTCTTTCCAGTCTTATCTATATTTGGAGAGAGAGCTTTAAGAAAGAGAACTGTAGAAGGAAAAGCCCAGAAAGTTTATGCTAGGAAGAACTCTAAGAACCAAAAGTTTAATGTCTCTTCTGTTTGCATAAATCGTAAATCTGGGGAGGGGTCTGGATAGAAGAAGAGATAGAAGTGTAATTTCGAGATGCATGATAAAGGGAAAGAAACTCATATAGTATAATTTCTAAGGCGTAGGAAACTAGGAGGAATGATTCCCAATACCATTGCCTTAACCTGGCCATGCCTTTTCTCTATAAACAATACACATACCATTGCACCACCCGAGCCTTATCTTGACAATCACTTCACATAAACTCAAACCCAACAACATATAGTTATGCCACAACAACCCACAACTACGAACTCGGCAACTGCCCAACAACGTACAACATACAACTACAACCCATAACACAACACATAACAAACTACAACATATAACTATACCTGGCAACACGCAACACAACTATGAACTCGGCAATTTCAACTCACAATACAACTATAACTCGACAACAACAACAATACACAACCTATGACCACAAACTTAGAAACTGCAACAAAAACCTTACCTTAGCACAATACAACCCGTCACCTTGATACACGCACTAGCACAACTCAGCATTCTTTGGGAATCTAGATAGAGAGAAGGGGAGGGGGAGGGGGAGGTATTAGGAGTGCTCAACGTCCCAAGTGACTAATGACGGTGATAACATTTATAGGTATTCCAAGATACCTCTGCTTAGGGGTGAGTAAGTGGCCTGCAACCCGCCCAACCACCCGCACCCCATAAAAATTTCCCTGATTTTAGCTCGCCCAAATTGGGCCTGTTATGGGTAAGGGCTACCCCGTACCCGTTTACATTATATGGGCGGGTCACGGGTTGAGGCACGAGTCACCCGTGCCTTCCCGCTACCCATTTATATTTATATATTATTTTTTTCCCCAGCATCACTCAGTAATCAGCCCTCACCTCAGCAGTCAGCCACTCTGAGTAGCCCACTCAGACCACACACACCCTTTTCCCCTCAACCCTCAGCTCAGTAGCTCACTGCTCGCCTCACCTGTACCTTGTCTGTCATCTCAGAAAAAAACAGAGAGCCACCTCAATCGCAAACGAGTCAAACACTGCCCATGACTTTCCTTGCCCTCACACACTCGCACAGAGGTTCCCTCCCCCTCATAATTAGTGAATATGCGGTTTTATTCATGTGCCTCTTTTTCCTCATAATTACCTGTGGTTGGCTCATTTTATTCTCGTATTCCTGTGATAGTTGCGTGGCTGATAGTAGAAATTGCAAAAAAAAAAACAAAATTTTTTTTTGATAATAAGAAGAGGCTAAATGCCAAAGTACATAAATAATTACACAAAGAGGGAATTGAATCCCAAAAAAAAAAAAACAAAACATGGCTGATAGTTAAAAACGCAAAAAAAAAAGGAAAATGCAACAAAAAACCTGTTAATGGGCCCAAAAAACTATTTATGGGCAAAAAATTTCTTTGGGCCCAACAAACATTTATTAAAAAAAATGGTCTTGATTCATAAACGGGTTCCCTGGACTCGTTTATGAATACCCGTTTAACCCGTACCCGTTTTTATACGGGTTAAACGAGTTTGAGGACGAGTACGGGGCTCCCTGTACCGGTGTAAAATAAACGGGCGGGTTGCGGGTTACACCCTGGGACAGCCCTGCCCACCCGTTGCTCACCCCTACCTCTGCTGATCCCAGCACTACTGAGAAGGACATAAGGACGCAAGACCGAGATGGGTAAATGTTATCTTATTAGCCTGTATGTTGTGTTTTGTATGATTAGCCATGCTTGCTTGATAAATGTACGTATGCATATCCTAGTTATAGATTGGGGTTGTGTGTCCTGTAGAGCCGTGTGTTCTACAAACAGGGCTGCGTGTCCTGCTGTAAATTTGGGGTTATGTGTCCCGTAGAGCTGCGTGTTCTACAAACAAGGCTGCGTGTCCTTAGCCGGTAGCTGCAATTACGGCAAGAATTCATGATTATTGCATCTTTATTTGTGCTTTCATGTGCTATGTGGTCATTAATGCTTCATACTTGCGTATAAGATTGACTTTTACCCCTGGAGTCCCTTCATTAGAACTCCAGATTCTATGAGAGAAACAGGCAATGGATCGGGATCACAAAGCAAGAAGCAGCTGTGGAGAGGAGTGGCCTTGCGTCTATTATTTTGAAGTCAGTCTATTGTATAACTTGGATTGTATTTTGTTTCTGTATCCCAGATTTATAGCGTTAGATGTCTGAACGAGACAGTTAATTGTAATAGAATATTTATTCCGAGTTGTATTAAATCAAGTAGTTTCCTTGAAAACTTATATTCCGCTTTAAGTCGTCCAAATCATTTCGATTCATGCGTAACACTATGGTGAATAAGAGGTCCTCGAGGTTGGACGTTACACTTTTAAGACCGGATCTTTTATAATCCGGTCTTAAAAGTGTTCTATATATTTATGAAAGTGTCACTGGTCATATTTTTAAGACCAGATCTTTTATAATTCGGTCCAAAAAGTTCTTTATATTTACGAAACTATCATCGTTCATACTTTTAAGACCTGATTCTCTATAATCTGGTCTAAATGAGGCGGTCTTAAAGCTCTTTTTTGCACTAGTGTATATATCACATAGTAATAATTAAGATAGTACTGATTTAAAGGGGAGCAATTAAGTAATTCCATACAAATACTTAATTCCGGAATAATCCATTCAATCTTTATAAAAATTAAGCCATCTTGAGTGACCATTTTAAGATTCTCATCTATATGTGATTTCTATGTCTTTCTTTATTCTCTCTCCACCTTTTATATGTGTGTGGGGGGCCAGAATGGTTGATAAAATATAGGGAAAATATCATTTAAATCCTAATGAAGAGAAAAAATATAAAAAGAACTCTCAACCCCAAATCCATTATCAAAAAAGTTCCAAAAAGTTTCTAAGGACTTTTTTTTATATTAATTACAGAATTTCAATATCAAAAAAGTCTCATTGTTAAAATATCTTTTCTTATTGTCAAAATGGCTTTTCTTATTGTTAAAATTTCTATATGAAAATATCATTGTTAAAATAGCTTTTTATTTTGTCAATTTTTTTTTTTGTTGTAAAAAATTTTTGAAGTTTTTCCTCTAGAATGTAGAATCTTAGAAATCATGAAAATTTTTTGGCAACAAGGAAAACTATTTTGATAACATGAAAAGCCATTTTGACAAGATGTTTTCATAGGGAAATTTTAACCAAAAAAAAAAAAACCATTTTGACAATAAGAAAAACCATTTTAACAAGGGAAATTTTTTGATATTGGAATTCCATAATTAATATCAAAAAAGTCCCTAGGGACTTTTTTGAGTGGGAATTTGGGATTAGGACTTTTTTGTTGTTTTTTCTTTTCCTTGGACTTGACTGATATTTTCCCTAAAATATATGTAGTAAATGTTAAATGATTCATATAATATTTTGTATTACAACATGATTTAAAATAGAATACTATGCTAGTAATAACTCACTCAAAGATAATGAGAAGGTAATGATCATTAATATATGACTGACGTCTTTTAATGAGAATGTAATCTATTACTAAATCTCCTCCTACATTGCAATTACTTGGAAGTTGGGGGTCAACTTTCTATGCACCTAACTCTAACTTTCCTCGCTTGTAAATTCCAATTATTTAAATATGCATTGATGTTATGTCATAATTTTCAAAGAAATGTTTGTTTTTTTCTTTATAAAAAAATGTAAGAATAGTTATGTATTAATTTTTCGCTTACACTTTCACTCTGACTATCTAATCATAGTTAGCTTAAAAAACACGTACAACATTTTTATATATCTATATATAGTATTCGATGTTAATTACTAATTTAAATTTATTACAAATAGCCGGTATATATCCTGATATAATTTTTTTTTTCATAAAATTAAAATAGACAATCTCGCTTAAGATTGTGCGTTTTTTCTTTTCCGACTAAGATTGCTTTCAAGAGTGTGTTAATTAAAAGTTGTCCAAGTACACAACGGTGGACTGGTACAAGAAATCATGCCAACAGAATTTTTTGTCATAAATACATCACAAAATATTTTTGTGACGGAATTTTTCCGTCACCAATGTCCTTCACTAAATTATGTCACAAAATAGTGTTACGGAATTAGTGATGAAGTGACAGAAATATTCCGTCCGTAATTACATCACAAAATATTTTGCGACAGAAATTAGTGACAGATTAGACATGGATGGAATTTAGTGACATAATTGTTGGTTAAATTTTAGGGTATTGCCTGACGTTCAAGCAATTACTCATAAAGTTGAATAACAAAAATACTGAAATTTTTTTATCACTCATGAGTTATAACCCGTAACATTTTACGGTACTCATAAAAACCCGTAACTCTTTAACGGTACTCATAGCTCTTTTACGGCGCTCATAAATTAAAACTCGTAACTCTTTACAGTACTCATGAAAACTCATAACTAAATGTTAAAGAATATTAGGATATGAAAAATTAGAAATCTATGTTAATCATTGTGGAACCGTAGCTCCTTACAGTCCTTATGAGCTATATAAAGGATGCGCTCATTAAAACAACTATTGGGTTTTAGAATTACCTTTTGATCACTTGAAGACTTCAAAGTATATGAGGTCCTCTAATGTTGATCCACACAGTTGTCACTTGATTGTAATGAGAACACTTTTTCCTTGACTCCTCCTTCTTCTTGAATGCTTGCTAGACAATTGCAAGGCGAGAGTTTCAATTCTTTGGATCTTCTTTTCTCAAGACAATGATGGTGTCTTGAGATTAGGTGATGAGGTTCAAGATTGAAAAATTGAAGATGACGCCTCTTTTCTTGAACAAGAATGCCCGGCCTTTTTCTTGAACAACCATGTGCGCATTTTTCATTCTTGAAAAACATCCAAAAATAGGCACTTAATTGAAAAATCAACCACCTAAATTAGGGTTTAAACCTAATTCTAATGCTTAAAAGAAAGGCCTAGTCCAACTAGAAAGGTCCAATCTCTTTACAATCTTTATTGGATCTTATCCAATCTTTATTAATCTTTACCCAACATTTATTAGACATATATCCAATATTTATTGAATCTTTATTAGATATCTTTCCAATATTTATTGAATCTTTATCTAATCTTTTATTAGAGCATGTTTGGATCCTCTTATTTTTAAGTTAAAAGTTACTTTTAAGCTAAATCTAAAAGAAGAGCTTTTTAAAAAAAGCTAAAAACCGTTTGATGATTATATAAATTTTTTTGTTTAAAAGTTACTTATAAACTAAAATTTAAAATAAGTTGTTTGATAAAATTTTTGTCATAAGCACTTTTTTTAATAAAAATTATCATAAAAGATATATTATAAAATAACCTCGAAACTATTAATATATTCACACAAAAAAAAAACAAAAAACAAACAAAATACTGTTAGAATAGATTTGTCAACCATAGAGAACAATCAAGAAATCATTAATAGTCTTACAAATTGTCAACCAATATTCCCCTTACATGAAATCACCTATTTCTATTTTCCATTAATGTTGATGATATTTGATTTCAAACTCTATTCATATAACCATTATCTTCTATTCTTCTATGACTATGGATACTCATTTCTTCATCAATGTTACATTATTCTTGACTCTCAGGAATATAATCAGGATTAAGATCACACTTGTCAAACTCTTCGTCATCAACACCACACTTTCTTATGTAGTTATGAAGGGCTATTGTTGCAATAATAATTTTCTCCTACTTGATTAATGAAAAAGGCTTCATATCACGTAAGATGTGCCACTTATTCTTCCAAACACCAGTCATTCTCTCAATGACATTTCTTAGTGAGGAATGTGCATGATTGAAAACTTCTTGTAATCCATGTGGTAGACTGCAACCTCTAAAATCAAGAATTTGATACCTCTCTCCTTTAAATGGTGCTAGATACCCTTTCATGTTAGGATATCCAGCATTTACTACATAATATTTCCCTAAAAAATTAAAAGATTTATTATTAGTTCATATAAAATTTCAATTAAATAAATATAAAACTGAAATAGTTTATATAAAAATAATAAGGAGAAGATAGAGCGAGTAGGCATCTAGAATTATGAGAGAAACAATAAAGCATTAGGTATCCAGAATTTGAAAAAGCAAGAACAGAAAAAGGGGTTTACATGCAGCACAAAACTTACTCAGCAAGGAGAGGAGTCGCAGCGTGGAGAGTAGAGACTATAGATAGAGCAAGTAAGAGAGGATTGAGATGATGTATGAAAGAATGAGATGCAAAGGAGTGGCAGAAGGCAAAAATCAACATAATTATGGCCAACATGCTAGAGCAAGCATTGGAGTATCGGATCCCTATAGTTCTAAGGAAATCGAGACAAGGAGCTTAAAGAGATAATATTGGTCTTTCTACTTCTCCTAGTGAACCTGTCATTCCACTAGTAACTCCTCCTAAAGCAGAGCAAGAAAGAGAAAATGATGAAGATCTCTTGGTTGCTCCTCCTATGTACAATGCCTCATAGCTTGGTGATTATACCAAGATCAAGACTCATTTTGTTGCTCAACCTTCATTACTGCTATATGGAGTTTCTACAACTTTCTTCCAGTATGATTTTATGCATGGAGAATAAGGGACTGATTCCTTTAATGTCTGTAATAGACCCTTCGAATTCCCTTTTGAATTGTTTTAGCACATATAATAGCTTAATTTCTTGCTCTTCCATGAGGTATGCAAAACAATTACTAGCAATGTTTTGGGTTCTCCCAGAAAAGCATACTTCAAGTGTTCTGGTAGAAGTTTGAGATCTATAACTGCTTGCTATTCAATGGAAGGTTTTGCTATCTGTTTTTGGTTCTTATCTAACTCCAATGATTCAAATGGAATCTTCTTTGTTTGATTCATATATCTATCTTCCACCGTGATCATGTCTTCTACATAATCTTACTAACCTTCATTTATGGCTAGAATCATATCAAAGGGATCTTAGCTATTAGTTTCCTGGAATGTTTCTTGTACCAAGTCCTAAATGGTATCAACAGCCAAACATTCTTCAACTTCAACAAGATATTACAGTGCCTTTAGGATTTTGAAAGTCACTTACACATCATTGACTCTCATGGTTAATTCACCCTTGTGGATATCAATGAGTGTTTTCCCCGTTGCTAAAAATCATCTTCCCATAATAGTAGGTACCTCTTGATTAGCTTTGAAGTCTGTCACAGTGAAATCAATGGGTTATATGAATTTAACTACTTTCACCAAAAAATGTCTTCAATTTTTCCTTCTAGATGAACAATAGATCTGTCAACAAGCTGCAATGTCATAGTGGTGGGTCTTGCTTATCCTACTACCAGTGGCTTGAGAACTAAAATAGGTATTAGTTTTATGCTAGCTCCCAAGTCGCACAATGCTTTTCCATAGTAGTTCCTTCCAATTGAACATGGAATATGAAAATTTATGGATCCTTTTAGCAGAATAGCACTACTTTCTTCAGTCAAGGCTACTATCTTAAACTTACCTAATCTTCTTTTCTCTAACAAAATGTCCTTCATGAACTTCACATAATTGGGCATTTGTTCTAAGGCTTCCACCAAAGGAATATTGATATGCACTTGCTTCAGAACATCTAAAAATTTCCTGAATTATTTCTCCTGATTTTGCTTTTGCAGTCTCCAAGGCAAAGATGGTGGTTGCCTCACAATTTTTGAAGTTTTCTATTTAGTTGACTTTTTTGTTATGGCATTACTACAGCATTAGGTGTCTGATTTGAACCCTAGACTTTGTTGTACAATGTTATGGCATTGTCATAGCATCAAAGGTTTTACTAGATTGTTGCAGTATTGGATTGGATTGTTGTATTGCCTGATCCTCTTTTATAGTTTCTAGTCCTTTCTTTCCTTAGATAGACATAGGTTCAACATCTTTAATTGGCCTTTTTACTGGCTTTTGTTGTTCAACAGACTCGCCACTTCTCAACTCTATAGCCTTGATATGCTCTTTGCCTTCTCCCTACAAACTTTAGAATCATTAGGTAGAGATCTCAATGGCTTGCTTTTCAGTGCAGTAGCAAGCTATCCAACTTGATTTTTGAGACTTATCTGGAACACCTACTGGCTCGGGATTATAGCATCATTTTGGCCATGTATTCTTTAGTAAGTCTTTAATAGATGTTTGAGGAGATGAAACCATACTTGGTTGCATTGCTTACTAATTGAATCTAGGAGGATATTAGGGTTTATTATGCTGTGAGGAAGCATGATATTGTTGTCCCTACGAGAAGTGATGATGTTGTCTCCATCTTGGATTATATGTATTCTAGTATGAGTTGTTGTTGCTAGTCTTGTTATAATTACCAACGTAATTTGTAGATTTTGGATTGGCTGAATAGTGGGCAAAAAGATGCTCCCCTCTACAGTATGTACAGGCTACTAATCCACCTCACAGAGGCTGTGACCTAGTAGCAAGATTCATAGATTTGATTATGCTTGTGAGTTAGCAGAATTGTGCAATTAGGGCTATCATGACATCTAGTTCATGTTCTCCAGCTACTTTCCTAGTTGATGACACCCTTTTAGTTGGCCACTAATAGTTGTTAATAGACATCCTTTCGAGAATTTCATAGCATCCATTACAAGATTTTCTCAGGAGGGCTCCATTAGATGAAGCCTCAACTATCTGCCTAATTTATGCATTCAAACCATTATAGAAAGTCTTTATTTGTATCCATGGTTGAATTCCATGTTGTGGAATCAATTTGAGACTTTCAAAAAATATCTTATACGCATAAACAATATTAAACGTTCCGTAGCAACGGTGCCAAAAACTTGTTGGTCAGATTTCCTTATGGCAAGTGAACCAGTCAAACAAGTAATAAAGTGATAAGTAGAGTATTGTCCTACAAAGATTATAATACTATCTTATGCAGCAAGAAAGTGAAAGAGAGTCATTGGATTGAAAGATATATGGATGAGGTTGAGTTATATGAAATACTAAAACTAAAATTAGAAAAGAAACAAGTCGAGACTAAGCACGTTTGAGAGAAATCAGGATAAGAATAAGCAAAGCTTAGATTTGCCCTTAATTTGTAAATCTTTACCTAGATCACTACTGTAATGTTATAGCAATGCAATAACAACTTTCACAATGCTATAACAATGCAACATCTAGGTTCTTCAGTTAACCCACATCTTCAGTGCATAGAAGTTTTCCAACAATTCTGTACTTTTATTCTTAACTATACTTTTCTCATATTCCCATGTAGATTTTCAAGTTTAGAATAACATGCAAAGGAAGGCATAATGTTGTGAGATAAACCCATTTCTATAGCTTATAATTTAGATATAATTATGCACTCACTCTACTATCACACAATATTTAATGGAGGTCTAACCTTAACTCCTTTCTAGTAAGTCAAGTTTACTACTCTTACTTGTTTGTGGCTATGTAATGCATAAGACCAACATTACATACACACATCAAATAAATTGAATTATATTAATTAAAACTTAGAAATCTGGTTCCAAGCTACAAATTAAAGATCCATCGTCACTTAGCCAAAAGAAAGTTAGTTCATAGATTGCAAATAGATTACAACAGAAACTGACCTAATGTAATCCATAAAATCACATGAAAATAAACTAAGAAGCAAAAGAGAAGATGTCGAAGGGATTCGACAATACAGAGCAGCATCTATAACGTAACATAGCATCGTCTTTTTCATCTCAACAACCCTCTGGATTAGTTGTTCTGCCTTTTGCATGCAGTCTTAGCTGTTGAATATTTTATTAGTCTGAGGTAAGGGGCACGAGAGATTTTGTTAGTGTGTTTCGCTCTAAATGTTTAGCACACCTTTCTAGGGTTGACTATCTTTACTTTTACGGTCTAGGATCCTTGTGTCGTATCTCCAATTTGTCCATTAGTGAGTTGGGCTTTCCTTTTCTATCAAGCCTAACAGGAAGATTCTGTTATGATTGATTCTGTTTTAAATCAACAAGATTTTGTATTGATATCCTTTCTAAATTTCTGTTGTCCTTGATTTCCTTCTTCCTCAAGCAATCGGCCTTCTTTCATCAGCCTATCTAAAATGATAGGTACAACGCATCTAGCTCAACTTCCTATAATTATCTTCTATATTTTGTTCAAGAAAAGATCAATGCATAATAGAAACATGCTACTATAAAATTACTCAATTACGATACGATGTTGTGGCATCAAGACAACATTGATCTTGCAATCATCAGAAATACATTACTCTCAAGTCCTTTCTATGCCTATATGTAGGATAACTTCTAAAATGCATTAGTTCAACTCTTCTAATCCTAATTTCCACATATTCATGAAATCTATTGCAACTAATCATATCAACACATTAAGCATATAAATTCCATTTAAATCAATCACAATACAATGGAAATATATAGCAAGAATAAGACTTATCACACCCTCTTGCAACCATACCAAGAAAGAGGAAAAGAACAGAGCCAGAGACCTCTCAATTGGATGATACTCAATCCTTTGCTTAGGGTGGTTTTACTACATGTACCTTTATTTATGGGTTTTACCATATAGACTTATCTAAAAGAGGTTCTTTGGTTTCATGTTAACCTTGCCAATACCAATGCTAAGTTCCTCATACACATTAATGTTAGGATGAGATATATATATGTGATATGGTTAATCAAAACTTCAAGATCATGATGGCTTAACAAGAGGTTGAGACACAGTTGATGCTTGAATTTGGAAATATCTTAAGAGCATTTATACAGAGATTGGATCAGTTGGTACTTGATCAAACTACTCCCTTAAAGCCACATCGTATATCCTTTGCTTCCTCTCAGACTATCCATGTTTCTTCTTCATATCTTGCTCATAAGACCACTTCTCAGGGTAATGTCTTAGTTATTATGTCTGATTCTGAGTCTTCAGCTCATGTAGATATCACTTTTGATGATACTCTCACACACCCTACCTCTAAGCCTATTACCACTGATCATATAGCTTATGGTACCCTTCCTCTTGATGACCTAGTCCTCCAACCTCGATCACCTTCTCATCTTCAAATGCTCATCAGTCTCACCAATCTGATGATTAAGATTCTCATGTTGATGCAGAGATTGATGGTATTAAGGCTTCTTAATGGCCCACAAAACTTACATAAATGCCTCTATATGTCACTGACCTAAATAATCCCATTGTAATTCCTCCTCCCTAGCCTTCACATCCACCTACCTTTGACTCTCTTACTTTTGCAAACATCAGTAGACACGACTGGTGATGCATCTACACCTATCAAGTAGTATCTCTTTAGATTGTAGTTCCTTATTCACCTTCCCCTTACTAAATTAGACTAACAACCTTCGAATTTTCCTCTTCAAACTCATCCCTCCTCTTCTACTTTAGTTGGACCTTCTTCTATTTTTGGTGATGCCAAAAAGGGGTAGAAGAATAAACCAACAATTAATGATAAGAATGAGGGCTTAGGTATTAGTTTATAGAGAAATGTTTGAAGATGATACTAATATATAGGACTTTATGATTATATATGTTTTGTTCCTATTTTGTGATATGTGCCATACTCTATGCTAATATTTCCATATGTATTTTACCTTGTTCTGTTGGACTTGAATGTGTTTATGTGATAAAATACTAATATATGCTTTTATTCTTTGACATTGTGTACTATCATTAATGAGGATAATTATTTAGATGAGTATCTATATCAATAAATCCTGATATTTTTTCAAAAGGATTTTAAAATTGAGTCAAGTTTTGTCATCATAAAAAAGAGAGAATGTTAAATTCAATGTTTTGATGATAACAAAACTTAATAAGAGTGTTTTGTTGGACATCGACTGGCTTACAAAATTATAAAATGGTTTTCAAACATGTAGTGGTAAGATCACTCGAGTGATAAGAAAAAGTATGAACCACTTGATTACTCAAGTGACCACTTGGGTAATGTGTTAAAACTCAATCACTTTTACCTTACTCATAGTGAATGAGCTAGTTGTGAAAATTTTTATTGATCAATTAAGTGAGCACTTGAGTGATGTGTTTTTGAAAAAAGCTTTTCGTTGCAATATCTACTATAAGTGATCTACTATTTATTCATAAGATCACTCAAGTGACCACTTGAGTGATACAACAATTTGTTATCACTTCCACTACACCATAGTGATTCTAATAATGATCTTATATTGGAAACATATTTTCAAACAAGACCACTCAAGTGACTATTCAAGTGATGTTTCTAAAATGTATGACATTTAGTTCACCAAAGTAAGTCCAACTGTGTTTAGAATTTTCTTAAACATTTTTAAAGTTGGTCACTTGAGTGACTACTCGAGTGATGTATCAAAATTCACATCAGTTTCTCTACACCCCAGTGATTTATCCAAGAATCAAATTTTTGAAAACTAATATTGGAATAGATCACTTGAGTGACCTTGGGAAATGTTTGTCACTTTTAAAGCACCACAATGAAATAGGAAGTAGTCAATATTTTGAAAACTGATTACAAAGAGATCATTCGAGTGAGCACTTGAGTGATCTAAAAGAAGTGCATCATTTTCGTTGAACTATAGTGAGTCTGATAGTGACTGCTTTCTTTTAAACTAAGATCAAGTATGATCACTCGAATAACCTTATATTTAATCATCACTTTTACATCACCATAGTGATCCAAGGAGGGATTAGTTATGTTTTTCAAATTGACTTTCTAGATAGAGTAAAGATCACTCAAGTGATATAGTCACTCAAATAGAAAATCATTTGAGAAATTTTGATATAAAGCATTATATCTCTCAATTGTATTCACGCTAGCTCTGTTTCTTTCATTTATTAGAATTAGTAGTTCCCATCATTCAATCACGTGATTTTTTATCACTTCCTTGCTGCATAAGTTAGTACTATAATCTCTATGGGGAAATACTCTATTCATCACTTTATTACTTGTTCGTTAGGTTCACTTGCCATAAGGCAATTTGACCAACACATATGCTAACAAGCTAAACAGGAAATTGAACCACATACCTCATCATAATGATGTTGAATTTGACATACAATCAGGCCCTTCATCTCCATCCTTCGAGGATGAGGATGAGGATAAGAAGGGCAGTGGTATTGATGACTAAACATAATCATTGTTTTAAAAATGAAGTTAAGA
Organism: Acacia confusa; assembly: GCA_037074495.1. Lineage (NCBI taxonomy): Eukaryota > Viridiplantae > Streptophyta > Magnoliopsida > Fabales > Fabaceae > Acacia > Acacia confusa. The sequence goes on along the minus strand of CM073509.1, from coordinate 29,847,720 downwards.
AATGATTAATAATTTACAGCTATTAATTATGAACCATAAATTATTCTTGCATGTTGTCCTCATCCCCCTCATCCTCTTCCCCTTCCTTATACTCATCATAATTGTCATTATCAGATGGGGAGATGAAGTTAACAAAAACAACAACTTAATCATTCATGATCATATGGTCCAAGTTTACCTACAAGAGTAAGGACGCATGTACCAGTGCTTGAAGGAATTTACCATTCTCATTCACTCTTTGAATGAGAAGGTGGACAACTTATTAGAGAAGGAAGAATTTGACCCTTGTCTCAGTGAATCCCATCATAAAAAGCCTTTATCTGACTTCTTAGCAATAGTCGTCCTAGTGAATACACTTAACCCTTGTCTCAATGATTCCTACATGACTTGTTTCCATTCATGAGCCATAGTTAGGTATAGTTATGATTTCCCTAATCTATTTTGCGGTATCCTTCATGCATTCACTTCTAACGGTTCCTCTCTTATTTCTTGCAGTGCTCAACCCGACCGATTGGGGTGCCTTTGTGAACTCATGGCGCGATAAAGCATTAAAGGTAACATTAAATTGCTTTTGTAAAGTTATGTTGTTTTTGGAAAACTAGTATTGCTCTGATGGAAGGTTCCTTAAATTACTTCTATGAAGTTAAGTTTTCTTGGAAACCCTAGTATTTCTTTGATTGAAGGTTCATTTCCTAATACAAGAAGTTGTTAATCCATTGCATTGATTCACGGTTCTTACTCCATTGATATTTTTCGAAGTGATTTCAAGAAATATGGATTCCTAAGAAAATATCTTTGCTTTTTTGGACGTATCCATATCCCCGTATGTTACTTCAAAAAGATTACTAGGGATATAATGAATAAACTAGTTCGGTTGTACCAAGTATGATAAAGTATTCAAGGTGACATTAAATTGCTTTTGTGAAATTACATTTTTTTTTTTGGAAAACCTATTATTGCTCTAACCAAAAGTTCCTCTCATATTACAAGAAGTTGTCAACCCATTGCTTTAACTAAAGGTTCTTACTCTATTGATTTTTTTTAAGTCATTTCTAGAGATATGGATCCCTAAGAAAATATATCTCCTTTTTTGGTAGTATCCATATCTTCAAAAGTTACTTCCAAAAGATCAATTGTGATGTGCTAAATAAACTAGTTTAGTTGTACCAAAAGTCTTACATGAACAAGCATATACATGCAATATTAGTGAAGTCACGACACGATAAAGTATTCAAGGCGATATATTAAATTACTTTTGTGAAGTTTTTTCTTTTTTTTGAAAAGCCCATTAATGCTTTGATATAAGGTTCCTCTCCTATTTTTGTATTGAGCATGTAGCACTATGTTAAAAGCTCTGGAATTGAACATTGTGATCAATCCTAGACTCTTCAATATGAGAGTTTTCAGAGCTACTTGGTCTTAACTCTATCTAATAGAGTAGTACTTCCCACATCAAGTAGCCATGCAATATGGGATGGATGAAGATTTTCTAGGCTTGATGGCTTGAATCAATCGGACTATTGACCTACATATCTCATAATGTAAGTGTTCATCACCTATACCTTGTATCTCATCAGCAATTAAGTCTGGAAAGCAATGACTGGGTGAAAGAAATATTAATATGCATATAGGAAAGGCCATTAGGTTTACTTGCTCAAGGGTTTGCATACCCTATGTGGCCTTTCCAATATGGATATTAAAACATTTTTTCCACATCCATTACTTTCCAAGTTAATTCTTGTTAGCACAATTATAAGTATAGAGTTACATTATCACTTATGTAGGTCAATAATTGCCATTGATTCTCCCCACAAAGCATGGAATGTCTACATCAATCCCATATTGCATAGAAACTCAATGTGGGAGGTACTGTTATATTATATACAGTCTAGTCCAACTAGCTTAGCAACTCTCACTTGAAGAGTCTCACAACCATATATCATGGTTATTATATAACAACGCTCAAATATTATAAAAATTCATGATTCTTATTTAGTAATCGTTATTTATGTACTAAATACTTAATGGTTGCCTATGTGAGACTAGTAGTTATTTCTCTTCAATGTCACAGTTCTTACATAAGAACTGTTATTTATGTTACTGAATAAATTATGGTTGCCATAATGAGATTATTATGTATCATATAAGCATTACCATAAATAATGATGATTGTTTATGTGTGCCTATTAATTATCATTACAACAATGCAGATATTATGGCCTCACCAAGCCTCAATGCAATCTTTGTAATAGGTTTAAAATAAATAATGTTTTAGAACTGTAATTTATTTGCGTGGAACATATATAGTGCCTATATGACAGCTTATAACCATGATGTATGATAGCCATCACATATGATGATTTATGTAATAGTGATAGTCTCAAAGGGAATATAGTGGACTCATTTAAAGTGGGATCTACATGCAAACCCTTCGCCATTTGTTTATCCCATTATTATTAAGAGAATCACTATAAGGTCTAAAAAAAATTGATTACTTGAAAGCTTGAGAACACCTGAGGAACATCTAATAACAAATTTCGGTGCACTATATGACTATATCATCGTAGTTTATGTTGTTCACTTGTGATTGGATTTTTTTTCCCTTCACTTTTGATGATTTTGCTCACTCCAAGATCTTGACCTTGAGGAAAAAAATGGTTAATGACTTTGTGTTGTTCATTTGAACACGCCTCTCCACCTCTTAGCTTATAGTGTTTCTGAACCTTGTTTCGATTACTTTTCGTTTTTGTATAAATATAGTTAATAGAAAGTTTTTCTTTTGCCGAAGGAAGTTGGCATAGATGGTAAGAGATTTGTTCAAGTCCCAAAAGGATGCATGTTTGATCCTCATTGTCGTCGTTGGGACTCCTTCGGTAGGCGATCTCGTAAGTCCCCATTAAGTGCTCAAAGAGTCCGGAGCCGTGTCTTGACCTTAGTGGGGGATTGATATCGAACTCCTTCAAAACTTTTCTTATTGTAACAAAAAGAAAAAGAAAAAGAAATTTTTTCCTTTTATAAGAAAAATAAAATCTTGACTGATATATATATATATATATATATATATATATATATATATATATATATATATGTATGCAGTCAATTGTTAGATTTTTTTTCTTTTCGATAGATATTACATCCTTTCTCTTACTTAATATTAATAAGGGTCAAATATCATTTTTACCATGGAAGTTTACCCTGAAAAGCACTGGTCACCCGAAAGTTTTTTTAGTCTCATTTTTGCCCTGGAGTTTAAAAACGAAGCAAATATGTTCTGGAAGTTTTTTTAGAAGCAATTTTGCCCCGAAAATTTTGTTTAGGAGCAATTTTGCCCCTGAGAATTTATAAAGAAGAGCAATAATTCAATGGTCAAGATTAGTGGATGGATAAGATTGCTACATTTTTAATCTTCAAGAGCAAAAATAAAACCAAAAAAACTTCCATGTGACCAATATTCCTCAGAGTAAATTTCCATGATAAAAATGGTATTTAACCCATATTAATAATAACACAATAATAATAACAGTATTTATAATTATATAGTTACCATTTCTGTTTTAAGTTATTTTAATTACTATATGTAGCACATGCCTCCAATCTTATAAAGTTACTTTTGTGTCCTTTCTACCGTGATAGCGATGTCTCTTATCCTAAGCATAATTCTCTCAGAAGTGAAAAAGCTATTCCAAATACACACATTTTCTTCTTATGATAAAACGATTACAAAAGTAAAAGTAAAGTGAAATAGAAAAGGCACATACAATTATTTTAAAGACTCGAATCTAAGACACACCAATATTATCACATAAAATTATTATTATTATCATAAAATTAACCCAAAAGTTGGGATGCCTGCTAGCTCCTCGCTTCCCTACCAGCTTCAGTGCTTATCAATGAACTCTTTCACCTTTGCAATGAGATCTCGGGTTTGTTGGCCCGTACTTGGATCCAAATCCACTGCAACTTTATTCAGGTAAAAGCTGTGGGTCATACCCGAACTCACAAATAGCTCCACTTCTTTGTTAGCCTTTTTCATCACCTCATAGTACTCCATCTCTGTGTCGATGATCAAGTCCATCTCCGCCACACACAGCAGAATTGGCGGCAGTTTGAGCCCCACCAATGGCGGCGCAGCCTCGCCCATCGGGCAGGTTATCGGGTGGTCCTTGTTGCTACCCACCGGCAACGCTAAGCTCAAGAACTTATCCAACATGTCCAGAGTTAAGAACGGTGTTTGAGGTTTCTCTAGCTCCGATTTTCTCCTCTCCGACCGGACAAAACCCGGGTGGATTGGTATCCCACCGGCCAATTTCACGGGGCTGAGCTCTAAATTTCCAGTTCTTGCAGCCACCTCGTGCACAACATTCCCGCCCGAGCTGTCTCCGATAAGGAAGACACGGTTGAAGTCGGCATGTTTAGAGAGCCATGGTTCGTCGGACTCACCTTTGGCCACGGATTGAAGCCATAGAAGTGACGATAACCCGTCATCCATGGCGGCAGGAAGACGGTGCTCTGGGGCTCGCCGGAGATAAGGGGAGACACATATGACTCGGGCCGATCGGGTGAACTCAGTGTACACATGGTAGTACATGAACCAGTCAGCCTCGCTTATGCAGAACCCACCACCATGGAAGTGGAGGAGCACCGGTAGTTTTCCAGTGTCGGCAGGAGCTGGCTCCGGAAGATAAAGCCGAATGTGGAGGCCGGACTTGTCATCAATGATGACGTCGCGAGTGGCGACTCCGTCAACGAATTGTTCATGAGCAGGAACTGGTTCTGCCAAAAACTTGAACTCTGGTGGACCGGTCCATATCCTGTCCACTGTACCGTCATCATAAAGTCTGAGCCAACCAGACACTTCATCTACGAGCTTCTTCTCCTGAACCATGATGACGACGACGACTTTACGTTATAGACTTACAGGAAAGAAAGTTATGAAATGTAAGGTTCAGTGTATCTTATTACAAACAAAGCAATAAGAGTTTGTCCTTTTTATATAGTTGAAGAACTTGGTGGCGTGTATGACTAAAAAAAAAAAAGAAGAAGAAGAAGAAGCTTCAAAGAAATTCATTGTAAAAGATGTGTGACGTGGATATGCAGATCTGTAAAATATTCCATATAGATTATATAAATTAGATAATAATAACTAATTGAACACTTTCCAGGAAACTATCAATTGGAAAAAAAAACAATACAAAGGGGGCTACAAAATAAAAATCTTAATTAAGGATTTATTTTTTTTATGAAAAATAAAAATGCAAATCATATAAATGACCAACTAAGATTAATATTAATTGAGTTGTTACGTTTTTTTTTTTTTTTCGTTAGATTGGTAAGAGAACAAATCACATGACGAACGACACAAAATTTTCTCAAAAAAAAAAAAATAATAATAAAAGGTGACATTGAGATGGCTGACTTGACATATTCATTAATTTTTTTCTTGTCAATGACATATACATTAATTTGAGTACTATGACTTGACGGGATATCAAATGATTATATTAAAATAAATAATAATGATCTTTCCGCCAAAATAATAATAAATGATCTTCCATTAACTTATTAAATATTAACAATTTATTTTACTTGAAAAATAATTAAAGATAATTTATAAAAGGACAATATTTAGGTCAATTTTTTTATATTTATTATATTAAGTTCTCCAAAGATACATGGTCATGCACCCAATTTTTTATTTTTATTTTTATTTTTTATGTACATTTATAGTTAAATGATGATATTTAAAAAATAAAGCACATGATTGTATGTGATTAGAGAATTTGACATAATAACTATAAAACCCTAATCTAAGTATTTTTCTTTATAAAATTTAAACCGGATGAATTTAAATTTGGAGAATTGGATGAGGAAGTGGCTCGAAAACTGGATTAGTGCCATAAAAGTCACATGTGTTAAATTATTCTTGTGGAAGTTGTGGCTGGTATTGTTTGTTTAAAGAGAAGATAAGTCAATTAAAATAAACACAAAAATTAAGTATAATGAAGAAGAATGTGAGGGGCAATCAAGCCAAGGCCAACTGAATTGTATTACTTTATTTTAAATTATTGTATATGATCAATTTTATTATTCATGAGATGCCTATTTCTTATTAAAAGAAATTAGGTGAACCCAATATTATAGCATAAATTTTGAAAATAATAAATCACATGTAAGTTTGTTAATCTTATGTTTACTTAATTTTAATTGGCATGTGTATGTGTATGTGTATGCATGGGTGTAAAATTAATTTGAAAGGTGGCTGAGAATTTTTTATTATAGGAGGGAAAGAAAATGATGGTAGGGGCGGCCGGCGAGTCAACCACTACAACAGAATTGGATTCACGTTAATTTATGAGGAGGCAAATGTGAAAAGAGGTATTCGGGGGAAGCAAAATCTGCAAGGAGACGAACCAGCGCCCTTAGGGTGTAGTGGTATGTCGGTGATCTTTTAAGTGCCACCATTAACCAGGAGTCGCGTGTTCGACCCCTGCCTGGGACCATTCGGTCCCCTTTAAAAAAAAACAAAAAATCTGCAAAGAAACAAACAAATTTTAATAGACTTTGGTCAGTTTAGTCCTGATTCGATTTCGTATTAATACAGAAAATATATTTTTAAAAAAGTTATCTCCAATTGAGACAAATAATATTTAAATGTGACCCAATCACATGAAAACAAATACAAATATTTGTAAATTTGAATGTCTATGATATTTTTTTATATATAAAATCTAGGTGAATTTAGTTTGGAAACTTTATAAGGCTGACCATATATAAAAGTAAAATGTCATATATAAAAAACATGTCGCATCCAGTTAAATTTAAGTTAAATAAGCCTTACTTTATTTATAAAAGATTAAGATTCATTTAAAGTATTTTTTTTTCTTTTTATATGTTCAGTATCCTAAGATAATTTATGGTACAATTTTATTCTTAAAATATTTTTTAGGAGAAGTTCACCGTTAAAATATTTTTTTCATGATCAATTCTAATTTACTGGACAAACCTAATTCAATATGTTAGATCAACCTTAACTCATATGTATTTGGCCTTTTTGCGTTAAAGAAGTTAGACTAGGCCAAAATCAAGTTTTAATCAGATAAGCATGGTTATGAAACTCGGACCAGACCGGCCGGTTTGGACCGGAAATCGGCGAACCGGCCATGGAACCGGTCCGGTCTACCATAGAAACCAGGGTTAGCCTCTTTTTTTTTTTCTTTTTCACATCAGGGAGCTCCAACATGGAAAGAAAAAGAGATGAACACAGAGAGAGATGGACAGAGCCGAAGGCCAAATCGGCATCCTTCAAGGTTCATAACGGCGAAAATCTGATATTTACTGGCAGCATGCCCTTATAGGCTTATTGACCTCTTCTTAATATTTTGATAAAAATTATTAACATATATCATAATATATGTATGAATATATAAACATGTTATATATATTGCTACATCTAGTCTACCACTGGCCATCTATTGTGTGAAGAATATTTAATACACCTTCCTGAAAATATTCCCTCTAAATCTGATATTTACTGGTCGGAAATTTTAGCTTTAATTCCTGTTTTTGCCTATGTTAATATTATTACTATTTCTTTTCCTTGTTTCATTAGACTTTATAATTCAAATATTAGTATGCTTACGGTTTGTAATATGTAAACTTAACCTCATATTTTAAAATCATTTTGTCTTGCATAAAAAACATGTTATATATAACATAAAATTTAATCAATTAATGTAAGGAAAAATCTTTAAAAAATACCTTCAAAATTTGAAAATCTCATACCATTAATTTCTTATTAAAATGAGTTGTAAATTGTTTATCGTAGTCAACACTGTTATTATCATAGGAAATAAAACTAATTTGAGATTTTGATATTTTAAACATATGTTTTTGGAATTTTCCAATGCAACATAAAATGAAGTTTTTCTTTATTTATTTCTATATATTATTCTTATATTTATATAAAGGGTAAATATTAGTATTATCTAAATAGTTTAATCAAATTTTAATTTTATTCTCTATAATTTCAAATCGTAGTGTTTTGTTCAAATAATAGTTTATTATATCCAAAGCATATATTAATAGAGACGTCAAAACGGGTCAGGCCCATCGGGCCAGCTCGTTTAAGCCCTGGCTCTGTAAGGGCCGAGCTTGAAAAATGGATGAAATATTTGAAATTAGCCCTGGAGGGCCGGCCCTGACGGGTTTCGAGCCAGCCCTGTAGGCCCTTTTCACTATAGCTTTTTCTGTTCTTCCTTTTTAAATTTATTAATTTATATATATTTTGTATTTGTTATAGAGTTATTTATCTATTTAACTACAAATACATAATAACTACAAATACTAATGTCACTTAGTGATATACTTTTTATGTTTTATGTACGTTATTTGTGAACATAGTTTGTTTTTGATTATGAATTAGTGATTGTGCTTATTTATTGAATAATTCATGTTGTAATTTACTAATTATTTTTTTAAAAAAAAAAGTGGAGGAAAAATAGTTAAAATTTGGAATAGTAATTTCCAGGCCCTGCGGGTCGGCTCTGGCCCTGGTGCTCTTCGGCTAGACTTTGAAAAACAGATATTTTTCTTATTCCGGATTCTGGAGGGCCGGCCCTGACCCTTCACGGGGCGGCCCTGAAGGGTCGGGTCAGCCCTGATTGACAGCTCTATATATTAATATAACATAGGGACTAAGACTAGGAAAAGGATTCAAAGAAGTGTCACTACTAGCCATTCTCTCCACTTCCTCATCATTTTGTTTCTCCACCATTGGATTGGTTTTTAATGATTGGGATTTTATACTACATTAAAAATATTAGTATGATATTAAATATTAAATGATAATAATATTTTTAAAAAATAAATCTCAACCCCTAAAAGACAATCTAATGGTGAAAAAATTAATTGGAGAGAATATAACATCCTTGTTTTTATTCCTGAAATTTAAATAAGTTTAAGAAGAAATTACCATATAATTAATTAGATAAAAGGAGTTTATTTAAAATATTATTTATAAGAATAAAGGAGGTTATAATAATAATAATAACAATAATAATAATGGAATTAGAAATAAAGAAAGAAAAAGATTATTTAATTAATGTGGTGGTGATGATGGTGGTGGTGATAATTAAATGGGGTGAAGTAAAAGTAATACCGGTCAAGAAAAGTAAAAGGAATTTTAAAAAATGATAACAACAGAATGGTTCAGAGGCTCGTCGAAGCATTGTTTCGTTTTGTTTAAAAAAGGTAAGGGTTAAGTAGCAAATCTGTCCTGAAAGTATATGACTGAGAGTAATGTCATTTTAAAAGTTTTTTTGGGCTCAATATTGCCCCGGAAGTTTAAAAACGTAACAATATTACATTTTTCCGTTAAAAAGTTAACGATCAATGCCAATTTTTTAACGGTCAACATTAGTTTTTTTAATGGAAAAGGGCAATATTACTACTTTTTTAAACTTCCGAGGCGAAATTGAGCCTGAAAAAACTTTCAGGGCAACATTGCTCCTCAATGTATACTTCCGGGACGGATTTGCTACTTAACCCAAAAAGTAATATAAAAAGGGAAAAACACTTCTCATGTTGTAGGAGAAATATTTTCTCATGTCACACATACATAAAATATTGAGACCCACATATATGTAATTAATTCATATATATCTATATATGGGTCCCACCATTTTATGTGTGTATAGGAATCTTCTTCTTCTCATCTTCTTCTCATGTAACAAGAGAAATTTAAACCCCAATATAAAATAGATTATGGGTATTAACTATGGATTTTAGTTTTTTCATGTTGCATGAGAAAATTAAACTTCCTACACATACATAAAATGGTGGGACTCACATATACATGTATGAATTAATATATGTATATATAGGTCCCTTCATTTCATATATGTGTAACATGAGATAATTTTTTTCTTATAAGATGAGAAACATTAATCCCATTAACTATATTAAGTTTATTTCCCCATCCCCTCAACATGTCATTTCCTTCGTGGTGAGGGTAGGTGAGAGTAGGTGAAGTACCCATACAAATACAAAAACTGGAACACTGATGTGGACCCCAATCTTATTACCCAGCAAATATACTATAAGACAGAAGGCGAGAGAAATGTTTAGAGAAAATGAATAGACAGATGTTTTATGTGTATTATATTATCCCAAGTAATCTTATGCACTCCCTTAAACATATGGTTGCTCATACCTCTTCCTTAATTGATATATCTTTTTTTTTTTTGTTAGAATATATATTCTATCGGCTTAATCATTCAAATTAGAATGATTGAACATCACAATTATCCATCCAAATTTTTCTATTATTTATACTTTGACTTCAATATTGGGTTTTTGCCTTAATCTATCAAGGGTAAGCTGGATATATTCCAACATAAATGACAAATTTCTCAAGCGGACTAGCCTTTTTGAGTTGTCTAATGCGATTTATTTTGTATTGCTTTTTCATCCTTTCGAAATAGGATCTTAATAAAATATTTTTAAAAATAATCGTTCAAATTTTTGTAAAGTGTTGCTCATGAGATTATTATATTCAGAAATAAAAGTACACAGAAACTTAGAACACCATTCACAGCTGAACAAACGCATGTCTCCATACATTTTCCTCTTAATTTATCTATAATAATTCTTTACCCAAAATGCCATAAAGCTTATTTTACAAACAAAAATTTAATATCACTTTTAAAACGCAGTCCGCGCTTTTAGACACAACACTACTACTAGACATGCTGCCACCACCGCTAACGATTGAGCACCACACATTAAAAGAAATTGTCATCAACAATAAAATTAAGAAATATTAAAAAATATGAAGGGTTAAAGTGCAAATTTATCAATAAACTATTGGCCAAGAAGCACCCGGCACAATAAACTCTCTAGTGGATCAAAAATACCAACTTTTAAAAACGTAAAATTTTCAAAATGCCGTTAAATAGGAGATAACGTCCGTTTTATGGGCTTGGGAAAAATTACAGAATAGTACCCAAATATTTATGAAACTATATTTAAGCCCCAAAAAATTAAATTTTTTTTTATTTTAGTCCTTTCACGTACTTTATGTGGAGGAATTAAAGTGAAAATTACAAAAAAAAATTTGGGGCTGAAAGATAATTTTTAAAAATTTTGGGTTCTTTTCTGTAATTTTTGTAGGGTCATCCTTACCCCCAAAATTCGCCCCTTTTTTTTTGTTTTAGTCTAGCCTGTGGCCTATTAAGGAGGCCTGTAATTTTAAAAATTTTGTAAGTAATTTAATAAACCACAGGTTTCACCTCAAAACAAGCTTACTTCAAACAGAGTGAAAACAGACCTACTTTAAATAAGCCGAAAACAGAACTACATCAACAACTTGTTTAAAATAGGTATGTTTTGTGCTTATTTAAAGTAATTAAGTTTTCGCCCTGTTTGAAGTGGGCTTGTTTTGAAGTGAGGCGTGTGGCTTATTAGGTTGTTTACAAAATTTTTAAAATTACAGGCCTCCTTAATAGGCCACAGGCTAAATCAGGCTAAGGTTAAAAAAAATCTTGTAACCAGGGATGAATTTTGGGGGTAGGGATGACCCCACAAAAATTACACAAAAGAACCCAAAGTTTCAAAAAATTATCTTTCAGCCCCAAATTTTTTTTTATAATTCTCACTTTAGTCCCTCCACATAAAGTACGTAGAGGGACTAAAATAAAAATATTTAAAAATTTTTGGGGCTTAAATATGTTTCATAAACATTTGGGTGCTATTCTGTAATTTTTCCCAAGCCCAGAAAACGGACGTTATCTCCCATTTAACGGCATTGTGAAAATTTTACGTTTTTAAAAGTTTGTTGGTAGTTTTAGTCCACTAGAGAGTTTATTGTGCTGGTGCTCCTAAACCAATAATTTATTGGTAAATTTACACCTTAACCAATGATCTTTGTATACAATATGCAATTAGCTGGTACAATTTATACGCTCGTGTATCACACGACTATCACACGCAACAACTAATAATATTTTTGCTCGTGTATCACACCCAACAAATAATAATCAGTGCAACACAAAAAATAAAAATTGCTTGACATTATTCATTTCCTATTTTATTTAGATGGCGTGTCCTTCTTTATCAAGTTCCTTAAATACTCTATTATAGAAGAATATAATGAGCATATGCTGCTGATTCAACTACCGGGAAAATTCACACCCAAACACTTTTCTAGCTTTATATCAATAAAATATATCACTAAGGTTAAGAAAACTTATTAATAAATAATACAACATATGTTAACATACTCTTTTTCCATCTTATTATAAGCCACTTTCAATATTTTTCACTGAAATTAATGAAAACCGTGAAATTCATTAGCTCTATCTAAAGTTTAAATATATATTTTTCATATAAACCCCCTTCTAAATAAATTATAAAAAGGCTAGAATGAGTATATATGGTAGATGTAACACCTACATAACCCCACACAATAGAAATCATACATCATAAATTATTTTGAACTATTTTACCGAAAATCAAGTTAATCAAATTGATATAATTGTATCATAAATTTGACTTACATTCTATTTTTACCCTAACAAATACTATCATAAAAAAAATTTGTATTGTACTTAAATGTGGCCTTAAAATATGAGTAATTGAAAAAATTTAATTGATACCACATCAAATGACTTAAAATAAAGACTAGTTATTTTTTCTAAAAGATATCTTTCTTTCTTTTTTTATAAAAGGACAAAACGATATTGAAAGAAATAACAATGTCTTCAAGTTACAAATAGATATAGAGAAGAAATTACTACCCGTGAAATTACAATAAAAAAGCTTAGAAATTCTCCTAATAGTAACATTCGAAAAAGCATAGAGTAGCACCAAGATTTCTTGCCAAGAGATAGCAAGTCCCAGGGAGGAATCTTTAGGAAGGTGTATGAAACATTTCACTACAAAAAAATTGGTTTTTTGCGAAAGAAAAATTTGGTTGAAAAATAGGTTTACGACGGAATTCGTCCGTCGTAAAATCCAAAAGGGTTTGCAACGGAAAAAAATCCGTCGCAATTGTGACGGAATTAAATTCCGTCACGGAATTAAATTCCGTCGCAAAGAATAAAAATTTTTCAAAATAATTAAAATTCCAAAAAATAATTTTAATTTAAAAAATAAATTTAAATTTAAATTTAAAAAATCGGAATATATATATATATATATATATATATATATATATATATATATTAAAAAAATATATAAAATTGCATAAAAAATATAAAAATCATTAAAAAAGTAAATAAATTTAAAGATAAATTTTGCATATGATAAAAATATAAAATAACAATCATATAGAATTTTTTATAATAAGAAAGTCAAAATATAAAAATCATTCAATGATCAGACAATTCTAAATGAGATAACAAAAAATTGATCATTTATAAATGAAGATAAAATCAAAAAATGCATTGATTTATGATATATTAAATTAGTTAACTAATTTTTTCTTGATATATACTAAAAATTAAATAATCGTTCCTTATAAAAAGCAACAGAGTGGTAGGCAGCAATTTTTTCATAAACCACTAAACCTATCCATGGTTTCGGGTATTTGGTATTGGTTATTAGTTGAATGTGTTTAATGTTATTAATGAGAAAGAGAGGGCTTTAAATTTTTCATCCACTTTTGTGACGTTAAGGCTCTTGAATAATGGGTGCAAAAGTTTAATGAAAAAAAAAACAACTACGGCTAATTAATTATTCGATCAACACACTTATCACTTACTCGAACCATCCAATACTAGCTAAGTTTATTAGGAAAAAAATTATTTGTCCATTCAATCAAGTCATTACTAAAATCGAAGTTTAAATCCAAATGCATAAATTTAACATGATGATTTGAAGTTAAAAAAAAGCATGCTACAACAATGATATAACTATAGGTGAAGAAAATAGAAGTGGAAAAATGAGGTACGGACTTACCTGAAGAAGAAAGAGTAAATAATCGAAGCAAGGGAGAGTCTTCTCTTCACTGGGTTCAATGAGCAACAACGGTGGGAGAGGATGGCAGTACGGTGCGCCTGGGAACTCAAGTCAAAGCTTGAACGGTGTGGGAGAGGAAGAATGGATGTGCGATAGAGAAAATCAAAAGGGAGGAGGGTTTTAAGAAGAGTTTGCGACGGAAAATAATTTCGTCGCAAAAAGGCGAAATTTTGCGACAGAATTTTTTTTCCGTCGCAAAAAGGCAAAATTTTGCGACAGAATTTATTTTCCGTCACAAAATTTTTTTTTATTATTATTTTTCTGACAAAATTTTGTGACGGAATTTTTTTTCCGTCGCAAAATTTTGCGACGGAAAATAAATTCCGTCACAAAATTTTTCAAATTTGTGACGGAAAAAAATTCCGTAGCAAAACCCTTGAGGGTTTGCGACGGAAAATAAATTCTTCCGTTGCAAAACCCCAAGGGTTTTGCGACGGAAAAAAATTCCGTCGCAAAACTCTTGAGGTTTTGCGATGGAAAATTTTTCCGTCACAAAACCTCAAGAGTTTTACGACGAATTTTTTTTGTTCATCTGACGGAATTTATTTTCCATCGCAAAAAGGCGAAATTTTGTAACGGAATTTATTTTCCGTCACAAATTTGAAAAGTTTTGCGATGGAATTTTTTTTCCATCTCAAAAATCTTTTTTTATTATTTTTCTGTCACAATTTTGCGACGGAATTTTTTTTCCGTCGCAAAATTTCGCCTTTTGCGACGGAATTCAGATTGAGTCGCAAAAAGTCTCAATTTTGCGATGGAATAAATTCCGTCACAAATTTTGTCGCATATTCACTATTTTTCTAGTAGTGTTTGTTGATGCAGTAGATGACCAGCTTGCAGTCTGATTGTTGCAACATAGAATTTTGAATCCAAAATAGAGCAGAATGAAGACACTTTGAATGGAAAGTAGTTCCTGGAATGGTCTAATTCTGCCATAGAAACTCCTTAATGGGAGAGCTATGAGGACAAATAATTCCATTACAATAATGCTTCCCAAGCTTTTTATACTTATGGAGTATAATGTCCCAGACATCAACATTTAGTAGTAGACAATGATATGCTGTACTCCTTGGAACGCTAGGCTGTACATGTGAAGTAAAAGTAGAGAAAGCCAGGTTGGTGAAATTGACTTCCTGTTGGATTTCCTTAATCACTGAAATTGGACTATCCATTTCTCCTTGATACAAAGCTAAACTTCACTTCCTCCAAATAAAATTCAAGAGGCAAATCACATTATTTACCAAATGAGAATGACCATCATTATCTAAGGATAAGAAAGTGTCTTGTAACCATCTCTTAAATTCAGAAAAAGAGAAATTGGGTAATATAATATCAAGGCATCCATACCACAAACTTTTGGTGAAGAATAGGAAATGAAAAAATGATCTAAGATATTCCTCAACATCACAACCAAATAAGCAAAGGGTATGCGAGGGAAGATGATGTCAATTTGAAATATCATTCAAGGGCACAATATAATGTAAAAACTTCTAGATTAAGAGAAATTGTTTGTATGGAAGATTTATCCTCCACAAGAACTTCCAAAATACATTGGTTAGCATATCAACTAGTGAATGAAATTGTTATAGTTTTCACATGTCCATATTAATTTATCAGGGGAATTTAGAGTAGAAACAAGAATGCCTATAATGGCATTAATAGTTGTTGGTGAGTAGAGTGTTTGAAGTAACTCGTGACTCCATGTAATGGAATTCCAAGAGTATGGGACATACATTAATAAATCGGGTTAAATATCATTTTTGCCATGGAAGTTTACCCTAAGGAGCATTGGTCACCTGGAAGTTTTTTTAGTCTCATTTTTTCCCGGAAGTTTAAAAACGGAGCAAATATACCCTGAAAGTTTTTTTTAAGAGCAAATTTTCCCCAGAAGTTTTTTAGGAGCAAATTTACTCCTAGAAGTTTACAAAAAAAAAAAACAACAATTCAACGGTTAAGATCAATTGATGAATAAGATTGCTACATTTTTAAACTTTCAGGTAAAAATGAGACAAAAAAAAATTATGGGTGATCAGTGCTTCTTAGGATAAACTTCCATAACAAAAGTGGTATTTAACCCATAAATCAGCTACATGTTGAATATTCAACAAGGCGGCATGATCCTACAGGCCACCAAAGGTGGTAATTGATGAGATCTAAAAAATATCTTATTATAAAGGCGGGTGGAAATATACTCTTACTGCTCTTTTTATTGAGTAGAGAGACAAAAATTATTTTAATCCCCTGGATAAACTACATCTTATACAATTTTTAATATGAATATATAATTAAGACATTCATTTATTATGATATATTCACTTTTTCTTTTTCATGGAGTATATCATATGCACTCTCCATCCCTATTTATAATGTCCTATTAGTTGAACTGTGTTATATAAAAATAATTACAATTAGTTAAAAGTAATAAATACATAGAAAATATATTTATTTTCAAAATAAGTTGTTATTTCTAAAAGTTAAAAATGCATTTAATGCTCAAACAAGGATATATAGAGAGTATTAAATAGGGGGTACAATTAAAAATGTATTCAATTCTAAAGTAGAGTTAATGAGGTTTAAAACTTTTCTTGATTGGTATGAATTATGCTAAAAATAAAAATTATCAATAAGGTTATAGGTGTATATATCAACACAGAAAACTTCCTCTTAAAACTTTTATGACGATGTGTAGGGGTGGAACTTGTTTTCTTGTTTATCCGTTGGAGAGCTTGATCTATCTAGGCTGTTAAAATGAGATCTGGAAGTTTCATATTTATTTTTTAAAAAAAAATATTAATTGAATGGGTAAATAATCTAAAATAAAAATAAAATTTTAACTAACAAAAGGACCAAGCTCTACTTGCTAAAGGACTAAAAGGACTATCTAGATCTTATTTGAACCGTCCATAAGGACTATGCTAATGAGGAGTGGAACGGTGCCCTGTAGGGGTGGGGTGGCGAGGAGCTAATTTTTTATTTCTTTTCTTGGAACGAGGGAAATGAGCTTGATGTGAATGGAAATTCAATGATTGAATGAGGTGGTTGTTGTCACCAACAAAAGGATTTGTCTCTGTGCGAAGACAAGAGCTCTGTGTTGAGGGGCAATGTTTTGGACTTATTTTCTTCACATGTCCATGTGGAAGATCAAAAGGTACAATTATTATTGTTACTAAAAAAAGGAATACTCAATCCTTTTTAATGTATCCTACTATCCTTTTAGAACGTAATTCGAAAAATAGTGTAAAATAATAAATATGTAAGAAATGAGGAGAAAATGGATGAAAGAGAATGTATAGAAAAACGATGAGGAGAGAAAATATAATTAAAAATAAAATTGGTAAAGACACATTTAAAGTTCAAACAACACTATAACAAAATCGTGCATATATGATGATTATTATTCATCGTACATGATAATTTTGAACCATCATATATGAAAGCACACTAAATAGGCTTGGCAAAGATAAATAAAGGTTCTAATCGTGATTTATTTGGTATATATTAAAATGGTTCTAATATAACACATGTTGTGTTGAAGCTCGGTGAGGACATGATATGTGTAAAATCAGCTCATGTTAAAAAAACCATTATATAATCAATAATACTAATATAATACATAACGGTTTCACTTAAACAACCGTTATTTATTTAATAATATACATAATGGTTTTTATGTAAGAACTGTAATTTTAATAATAACAAATAATAGGCTCACGTAAACAACTTTTATTTATTTAGTAACATAAATAATGGCTTGTAAGTAAAATCATGTACTTTTATAGTAATAATCGTGATGTATCAATATTTGACTTTTCAAGTGAGAGTTTATGAGTTAATTGGACTCGTCTATATATAATATAATAGTACCTCTTACAATGGTTGCCATGCAATTTAGGATGGATCAAGACATTCCAAGCTTTATTGAAAGAATCAATGGCAATTGTTGACCTAAATTTGTGATAGTGCAATTGTAGACCTATAATTTGTTTCTTCACATGAATTAAGCCTAAAAAACAAGGATATAATGAAAAAGAATGAACATCCCTACTAAAATGGTGCAAAGGGTGTGTGCTCACGATTATTATTTAACAACCGTTATTTATGTCAACTATATATAACAATTGTTAAAATAACCATTATATATGTTTCATAGATATAATGGATGTTAAAGCGGAACTATTATGTATGATGCAGACATTACCTATAATATGATAGGTGTTTACATTTGTTCGTTAATTATTATCATAGAAATTGGCATATCAAGGCCTCATAAAGCTTGAATATATAGCGAGTGTTATATTATAACTATTATAATAGGTCCGGAATAAATAACGATTTTGGACCCTAATGCATCTACGACCAGCTTTTATAGCACCTGCATATATGACAGTTAGGAACCGTTATATATGACAGATATATAATAAGCATTAATATCATGATTTTGGTAGTAGTGCCTCTTCAACTAAAAACCAACTCCTATTAGTCAAATCACACATATTTAAATTTAATTAAGGGTTAAAGTGTGTTTTATCCTGAGGAGCGTCTAATACCAAGTGTTTTTTTAGGTGCAAAAGTAACTACGTGGTTATAAATTAGGTGTAAAAATGTCATTTAACTATTAAGTTTGACTCTTTCTTATTGACTTGGACAATGACGTGGCTTTCAAAGGTGTAAAAATACGCATGTGGTTTGGCAAAAAGAGTGTCCAACATTATTCTTTTTTTTAATTTAATAATTTTATTTCAATTAAAGGAAAATTATTATTTCTTT
Source organism: Acacia confusa (assembly GCA_037074495.1). Classification (NCBI taxonomy): domain Eukaryota; kingdom Viridiplantae; phylum Streptophyta; class Magnoliopsida; order Fabales; family Fabaceae; genus Acacia; species Acacia confusa. The sequence continues at coordinate 29,828,937 of CM073509.1, read as the reverse complement.
AGGTATAATTAAAGGAAAATGCGCATGTGGTTTGATAAAAGGTGTAATAATTTTATTGTCATACTCAAGCACAGTACATTTGTAGTTCCTATTCACGCATAAATTCCACTCATGCTCGAGCACATAAATATCATACTTGAGCAACATCTTCTTTCAACACTCTGTTCACCTATGTTTCACGTTCAGCTTGGGCGAGGTCTGGTAATTTGATGATATCTCCCAAACCAGAGATCGAATTGAAATGAAACTAATTTTGTATGAAATTAGACTGCTAATGCGTCATCTTGACAACAATTCAAGTCCAAAGAAGATCAGATAAAAGAAATATGAATTTCTAAAGTTGACACAGAAATTAACGTCTCACAGCAGACTAAGCTTCGGTAATTTGGGTGTATCTCACAAACTACACATCGAAATGAGCTGAAATTGGTGGCATATTAAACTAGACTCACATACATTTTCAAAAACATCAAGATCACAGAAAAAAAAGATCAAATGAGAGAGATTATAGTTTGCATATTCTCTTCCTCAAACTCGTATATTCCTAGCATATATATTCGAATGACTGACAATTGCTTTATAGATCATTACCGTCATACGAACTGCCTTCAGTAAGTTGCAAAAAGATTTTTAAAGTTACCTAAAATTTTATCAGACATCCAATTCACCCCCTCTTGGGTGATAGTCAGGTTTAACAGAAAGCCATGTCATCATCTAGTCAGCAATCAAAGTCAAACTTAATAGTTAAACGATATTTTTGTACCTAATTTGTAACTACATAGGCACTGTTGTACTTCTAAAAAAAACTTGGTGTTGGACGCTCCTTAGAGTAAAACACATGTACATTTTTGCACCTTAACCCTTTAATTAACTTCTAACTCATATCATTAATATGAGACCTAGTTGACAGATTTAGGAATATTAAGAAAGTTAAATAAATTACTTAATTATAGCATATTTTATATGATTTTTTTGAAATAATTATGTGTATCATTAGATTGTATATCAGCTTATATGCTAGAAAATTATTTTGGAGAGAAATGATAAAAATAAATACTTTAAAATAATTTATTTAGCTTCATTAACCTAGATAAATTAATCAATTGGGTCATAATTGGAGGTAGTATATAACATAAATTTTATGTTTAGTTAATTGCCATAAGTGTGAGCGAGGAAAAAAATTAATTTGAAAGGCGGGAGCCATCCTCTACAAGTTAAACATAATGTTCTAGGTTTGAACTAAGTTGTGTGCATGGAAAAGGCATTGTTAGAAGAGGTGAAACCACTTTTGTAATCTCTACATCGGGAAGATTAGTCTTTAGATATCGGATGGGGGATACCTCCTAGATTCTACCAAGAAAAATTTATGTAAAGTAGTACATTTTTTGTTTTCAAACAGTTTTGTAAAGTAGTACTCAGTTTTGTTAAGTTGTAAATGGCGATGGTGCTCTCTCAAAAAGCTATCGCTCAAGTTCCTTTGTCTAGTGAGGAGGATGATCTCCTGAATTGCAGTTTGAAAAAAATTAAGAATGGAGGAAGCGATAGTTATAATGAAGAATGGCCTCAACTGGGGGTAAAGGAAGGACGCAATGGGAGTGTGGCTAATCCTTTGCTAAGAAGATGCAAGTTATCAACATAAATTGAATGAATGATGGAGGCTCATATGGTGAGATTGAGATGCTTAATGATACACTATTGAATGGGGCACATAATGATTCTGATAAAGATGATAGTGAAGCTCTATGTATAATCAAGGAGGACCTAAACCGTAACTTTCCAACTTTTTCTTTCTCTAGGAAAATGAAGAATATACTATACAAGGAATAGAATAAGGCGATCACAATGAAGCTACTAGGGAGGAATATAGGTTATAAAACGTTGTTATCAATTATTCAATCTCTCTGGGCTAAAAGAGGTGTCATAAGTTTGATTAATATTGGTAATGGCTTCTTTTTGGTCAATCTTTTGAATATGGAGGATTTCGTTAATGCCTTGACTTGAGGAACCTTGATGATCTTCGACCACTACTTAACGATTAGACCCTGGGAACCTCAGTTTTAGCCATGGAAGGCTTCTATAGACAAAGTAATGTTTTGGGTTAGGTTGCCAAATATTTTTCTGGAGTATTATGATAAGGAGGCATTAACATGGATTGGCATTAATAGGCATTAATAGGGAAGACTATTAAGATTGGCATTAATACCCCCAAACAACTTAAGTTCATAATGCAAGGATATGTGTTTTGGTGGGCTTAAGGGAATAGTTGATGTTCGGATTTTTGTTAGAAGGTAAGGACTATTACTTGGAGTATGAAAGTCTCCATTGGTTATGTAATCATTGTGGGATGTACAACCACAAATTGTATAACTACAAAATAGGGGATGGAGTAACCAAAACAAGGGATGGAATTGCGAAACAGGGGCACTAACGAAAGGAAATGTAAGTGAGGGGAGGAGTGACGAAATGGCTATAGACGATGTTCAAAGGATCGGCAATGAAACTAGGTCCAAGCAACTGGAATTGTAGATGGTAGTCCAAAAATCTCGACGGCAAATAAGAGGGGCTAAGGAGAGACAAAATGGTTTAATCTGGTAGCACGGCGTGGCTCAAGGTTTGGAGTGTTAGTAGAGGAGGTAGAAGATGACGTTGTAGACAAACTAGAGACTAGCTTACTAACTGTACAATTTGGTGAAAATAAAAAGAGGAAGCTATGATGTATGCACATTGAGCAGGGCACTAGGGAGAAAAGAGATAGAGCAAAAAAAAAAAAAAACAAGAAGAGCAAGTGTCTGAATATGGTTGGGGAAACCATGAGCAGTGAGCAAACTTATGGCCAATAGGAATTGAGGAAAGAGAAGTGTTCAAGGGAGATGATACAAAAGGAGGCGAAAGGCAACGTGGGTACGAGAATGTCGTATGTGAATTCGAAAGAGGAAGAAAATAAGATGGAGGATACGCTGGCGTTGATAAGCAATGAGGAGCGGGAAGTAAGCCTACAAAGATGAAGCAAGAAAATCATATTGTCTCCCTTAAAGATGAAGTGGGTTCCTACATTGATAAGGAAGAGAATTTAAGGGAGTTGGTAACCAAGTATTTGAAAGATCTATGTTATAATGATAGCACATATCGATGTTACTTGAAACTAAGGCAAATTTTCCATCTGTTGACATGTCTTATGCAAGGGAATAGTCAAGAGTCCCAGAGAATGATGAAATTAGAAATGCTATGTTCTCTATGGGAAGTTTTAAGGCATATGGAATTGATGGTTTCCCTGCCCTATTCTACAAAAACAATTGGAGTACGGTAGGCCCTTATCTATGTGTCTTTGTCAAAGAAGTCTTTCAAGGTTCGATTTCTATTGAGGATTCAAATAGAACTCTAATTTGTTTAATTCCTAAAAGGGAGAACCCGGAATTGGTAGCTCACTTTAAGCCAATGTCACTATGTTCTGTGCATTACAAGTGTGTGACTAAGTTAATTACGTAGCGGTTAAAAGGGGTGATGAACATCCTAATTTCTTCTTATCAAGTAAGTTTTATTAAAGGCAAAAATATTCAAGATAATATTGTAGTTGTCCAGGAACTACTGTATATTATGAGTAAGAATAAAAGCAAAAAGGGGCTTATGGCGATAAAGATTGATTTTGGAAAGGAGTTTGATAAGGTGCAATAGGAATTCCTAAAGCAGGTGCTCATTGAGGTAGGCTTGGAGACTAGATTTATAATTCTTATTATTACGTGTGTCTCATTGATGTCTTAATAGTATATTATAGAATGGATCCCAAGCTAAATTTTTCTTCTCTCGGAGGGGTTTTCGCCAAGGGGACAATCTCTCAATTGTTGTTGTTGTTGTTGTTTTTTTTTTTTTTTTTTTTTTGTATGGATAAACTCTTGCATGTGATATGTGATAATGTGGAAGATAGAAGTTGGAAACCTATTTTTACATCAAGGAATGGTTCGAAAGTTTCTCACTTGATGTTTGCTAATGACTTATTATTATTTGGAGTTGCCTCAGAAGAGAACACTAGATGCATGATGAGCTACTTGGATAGTTTTACTAAAGTATTAAGGGGAAGGGTTAATAGAGGAAATCATCCATCTTTTTTTTATCCTAGGGTCCTAGCACATAGATTTGATGTAGATGTAAGTTTCTTGCGAAATTCGCAAATATCTCAGATTTCCGCTTACTAGCAATATGAGGAGTAAGGAGGAGTAAGGAGACATTTAACTATGTTATTAAGAGGGTACATTCAAAACTAATGGCTTGGAAGGCCAAGTGCCTATCTACTGTGGGGTGAATCACATTAGCTAGATCTATATTGAGTTCCATTCTATTGTACCCAATGCAAGTTGCTAGACTATCGAGGGGTGTTTGTCAAGAAATAGAAAGACTACAGAGGAACTTTATTCATAATGAATCTCAAAATCATTTCCATCTGATTGGTTGGGATTACATCACACAACCAAAGGAGTATGGTGCACTTGGATTTAGGAGACTATCTTCGTTTAGCCGAGCTTGTGGAGCTAAAATAGCCTAGAATCTAATAGTAGGAGCCAAAGGTTTATGGGTTGATATTCTCCGAAGAGGTCTATGATGCGTGAAGAGGAATCACTGTTGAAATACAGACGAGGAGATTTAAATTTGTGGCATTTCATCACTTCCCAAAAAGATATTATCGATTTGGGAACTAAATGGCAACTTAAAAATGATTTGATGGTAAATTTCTTTGATGACCATTGGCTAATTGATGGGAAGAAAATCAAGGATTTATGTCGAAGGCAACTATCTATGAAGGAGTCTCATTCCTCTATTGCCAAGTGGGTCTCGGATGATACATGAGATTTTAATAGGCTGACGAATATTATACAACCAAAGGTGCGTCAGAGATTAATCTAAGCCTTACCTCCAAGAGCTGATCTGGGCATGACATTATGGTATGGGGTGCGACTAATGATGGTAATTTCTCAATGGAAAGTGTTTACTTTCTAATTGAAGAACACACCCACCCCCCCCCCCCCCCCAAAAAAAAAATAAAATAAATTATTTAAGAACTAGTCCGTATAAGATTATTTGGAGTTGGAAAGGCGCATAACGTACTAGAGTCTTCATGTGGATGGTAGTGCTAAACAAGCTACCAACTAATGTCTGGAGGAGTACTTGGTCTTTAGCCTTTGTTGTGTGTGATTTCTGTAACGCAGACTTGGAAGATTTTTTGCTTATCCTGTAAGACTTCCCTATGGAAAAAAAATGTGGCTGGAACTTGGTGCTAATAGTTATGTCTCTCAGTTTTTCGCACCAGGTCTTAGAGACTAGATGGGTATGAATCTAAAAGGGAAACTTGGTCAAGTTGTGGGCTATTATTGGCCTCTTATTGTTTGTGTAGCCATATGGAAACTACAGGGGTGATGGAATTTATTTGTTTTTTATTCTAAATTTGTGAAACCCATGAGTCCTGAAAAAATCATTTTGCGAGTCTAGAGAAAATAACTGTTTCAGGATTTAGTTCTGAACAACCCAAGAAGTTTGCAAGTGCCAATTGAAATTCGATCTTGGCAATCCCCTTATGATGGTTGGATTAAATTAAATGTTGATGGGGTGATTGTTTTAAACACATCCAGAGCTGGTTGTGGAGTTGTGTTGAGAGATAACAAAGGAGTGTGGATTGTGGGCTTTACAAAGATGATTGGAATCTGGAATGCCAGGTCAGTTGAGGAATAGACAGTGTTCGAGGGTCTAACTCTAGCCTGGGATATGGGTTTCAAGAAGATTGTTCTTGAGTCTGATACATATGAGCTTGTTAAGAGATTATCCGATGATAACTCCCATAACGGTAATCTGTTAGTAAGATAGATTAAGGCTTTGACGATCTCTAGGGATTGACAGGTGACCATTTGTCATATTCCGTGACAGTTTGATGGAGTCACTGATGAGCTTGCGAAATTGGGCTTGTCTAAGTTTAGTATTCTGAGTGATTGCCATTGTATTTGATAGCTTGAGTTGACCAAAAGTATTTGAGAATGATTCCCCTTATTAGTTAATTTCCTCTCTGATGTACTATGGCTTCTAGCCATCTTTTATATATATTTGAAAAAAAAAGGTAGTACTTCAGTTTTAATATCGAATTAACATTTTGTTTAAGATGTCCCGTTAAATGTTAGGGGAAACTTTAAATGAATAAAATCAATATTTGATGCATTATTTAAATTAATTTTTTTATTCTTAAAAAATTAGTTCAAAGAATCCTATATTTATGATAGGACGAAATACTGCTGATGAGAAAATGCAAGGCAAATGTACGGAAGGTTAATACATGTGGACATAAGGCAATTTCTTTTCCATCCTTATTATTTATTTATTTATTTTACAATTTCTTATCCAAAAAGCTATGAAAAAGGTAATATCACTCTTAACAAGCAAGCCACACTTTTTGATGCATCATGCCATCCATGTCATTCTTCTTCCCATTGAGCATCAGCACTTCATGAGAGATTCTAACGTCAGAATAAGCTCACCTTGCTAATTTGGGAATCACTTGCAAACACAACGCCAGCTAGGAATTAAGAAATTTAAATAAATTGTTTAATTGTAATATATATTATATTATTTTTTTTAAAAAAATACTGATGTGTACTATTAAAGGCAAATTAGTTATTGAAAAAAAAAAGATGGATAGAGATATTTTAAATATAACTTATTTAACTTCATTAATCTTTTTAACTTAGTCAGCTGGAATTTATATTAAGAATCATAATATCATTATACTTCTCTACTTCTTAATATAGGATCTAATTGAGAAGTTGATTTTTATCTAAAATATAAGACTTACCTCTTATATTTATCATGTTTTCAAAGTTATTATTAGGGAAAATTATAATAAATGACCTAGGATAAACAATATTTCTTAAGAAGGACCAAAAATTAAAATATTTAAATAAAAAAAGTAGTAAATTGTCCTTGTGTTATTTCCATATATTTCTTATTCTCTCTCCTTATAATAATAATTAATTTTGATTGATATGCAATTAGATTGTGTTGTATAATGAAGACATCCGGTCCATGACCTCGTGAAGCAAAGCTAAAGTTTTCAAATAAAGTGCTTCTATTTCTGGAAAATTTTTCCTTCTTGCAGCATCTCCAAATTCCATGACCTCTTTGAATTCACGTCTTCTTTCCCGTAGACTCCAAACGTTGTTCGTCTCTTGCCAACTAAGAGTATTGGCATACGGTATTTAAAAGACAAAACCCAAGACTCAATCTTAACTAGACCACTGGGTCATCGAGCCCAAGCTAAGTCGACTCACACTAAAGAACACAATATTAACTAAACCACTTGGTCACCGAGCCCAAGCTGAGTCGACTCACACTAAACAACACAATCTTAACTAGACCACTGGGTCACCAAGCTCAAGCTGAGTCAACTCACACTAAAGAACATAATCTTAACTAGACCACTGGGTCATTGAGCCTAAACTGAGTCGACTCACACTAAAGAACACAAGATAAAATCAAACCTAGCAGATTCTTCAGCACCTAATTGTCTCATACACACTGAAAACAATGAAAAATCAACCCACTATCCCAATTATTCCAAAATAAATCAGACATGAACCTTGACCCGAACACATGAATCGCATAGGCTAAGCGTAGAGAATTACAACATAGTGATAAAGAAGAGAAGTCATGGCAGTGAACATTAGCATCTTCCTTGAAAAAGGAACAATAGGATCGAGTCTGATATAAATTAAAAACTTCCAATAAAATAGATGAAAATCAATAAGGTAGGTTTGTTATCAAAAGAAGATGTAAAAAGCATAGTGAGATCTGTTTGGTATGAGGAGAGAGAATACAAGAGAATATGGAAATAACACAAGGACAATTTAGTTTTTCTATTTCAATATTTTAATTTTTTCTCCTTCAAAATAATTACTATTTTTATGGTCATCTTAATAAATATTATTTATCATAGGTCCTTTATTAAAATTTCCCCTTATTATTATTAATAATTCCCAACAATCTCAACAAGTAGTGGCCTATTCCTTTGCAATAAAGGTATGTTAAGAAAAAAAATTCATATTTATTATATTTAACATATAATAAATATGAGAATATTATTTCAGCCTTTAAGACAGAAAAAGTTTTCTGCCCTAAATCAAAACTACGCCGTTTTTGCTTTTTTTTTCTTTGCTCTTTTTTTGTTTTTGTTTTTTTTCCCCCTCTCCCTTCTTTTCCTTTCATCTCTTCATCTCTTCATTTAAAAAAGAGTCAAAACGACATAGTTTTGGCTTAAGACATAAATGATATTTCCAATAAATAATAAGATGGGAGTATTATTTTTAACCTAATTGAATAATAATTCTTAAATTAAGGAACATGGGAGTATTATTTTATATTTGACATATAATAAGATGAAATTAAGAAAAAAATATAAAAAAAGATTAAGGAACATCGGAGTATTATTTTATATTTGATATGTGGCATATGACTCGACAAACACGTGTAACGTGTTATAGTATTATTGTCGCCACCTTAGATACTCATCATCCCTTCGGTTTCATGGCACTGGACCTTCTATTGCTTCTAAATGTTATTAAATTCAAACTAACCATTGAATTGGTGACGATAGTGGGTCAGATTGGCTTCCAACCTAAGTTAATGCAGGGCTGGATTGGTGAGGAAATAAAGATTTCAAAATTATCGATATAAAATATTAAATAAAATTTTAAAAACTGAATTAAATTATTTTTAAAATTAAAAATAGTGAACCAACCGATTAGTTAGCCAGTTTGCTGGTTTTCGGCTCAAACCGATTGATCTGGTCAAGTTTTAACAGCTATTCTTAACAGCCCCTCAATGCCATTTAAACAAATTTCTTGAATAATACACAACTTTGAGTAACATTCATTAATGATTTATTTAGGGTTAAGGTGCAAATTGATCAATAAAGTGTTATGTCAGAAGCACCCAATACAAAAAAGTTTTAAGTGGGTTATAACTACGAAAAAACAATTAAAAAGTGCAAAATATATATATCAAAATGTTGTTAGAGCTAAAGTAATGTCCATTACTTTTCAGGTACATATTGATCAACAAAGTGTTACGCTAAGAGCACCTAGCACAAATAAATTTTGAAGGGACCAAAAGTACCAATCAATAATTAAAAATGAGTAACTAGCACAATTAACAATTAAAAATAGGTAACTAGCACAATGATATTAAAATCAAGCTAACAACTATTTGGGGTGAATTGAACATTGTATAGTTGACTGGTGAGAGAGTTAATATGACATAAATCTAGTTCTTTGTATAGACTTATTCCTTAGCCTTAGATCTTTGACTTTGACATGTGACTAAAGAACCTTTGTCTCTTTTGGGTTGGGTTTCTCTCCCTATCATTTTCTCATTATCCTTCATAATTTCTAAATCACATCCATCCAATCAATATAATACTACTTTTATTTTTCTCTCACCTTCTCAATCAAAGGCCCAGATTTGGCCAATGAGAAAAAAGGAGAAGGGAGATTAGGAGAAGATCTCCTTCCGTCTCTTCTTCATCCTCTTCTCCTTCTAGATCCAGCAAGGGAGAAAGGACCTGAGGGTGCTCCAAGTGGGTCGAAAGCGAACCTGATGTCCTTGTATGGTCAATATCTACCAATACTGGCTTATTCCTTATTCTTCATAGCCTTTCATCGGTGAATTTCAAGCAGATGTAGTTTTCTTCTTTGGTTTTCTATTGGCCCATGTTGTGCCTTTCTCTAATTTGTTTGTGTTGAAAATTTAGCCACCAAACTCCAATGAAAATCAGCCTAATACCAAACGGCCGTTAACTTGATTTTAGCATCATTGTGCTAGTTACCTATTTTTAATTGTTAAATGGTCGTTACTTTAGTTCTATCAGCATTGTGATGTTTTACATTTTTTAATTATTTTTTGGTAGTTTTGGTCTACTTTAAATTTTTTTGTGCTTCGTGATTCTGGCATAACACTTTCTTGACCAATATGCATTTTAACCCATTTATTTATTATAATCTTTAATGTCCAAATCATACATTGTGGTGGGTTCTACTCTCTAATTTATTTATTATCTTTTCAGTTATTCAATCTTATTATCTTACTCTGAAAATCATTTGTATGAACTTTGCGGAAGCAACCAGTAGAAGAGAAGTAGGAGGAGGAATGGTCAAAAGACAACATAAATATGTTTCTGAAGTGTCGTGGTGGTGACTGTTGGTGACATAGCAGTGATCGGTGCTAGTAATATAGTGTAGATAGTGGACAAGTGGCAACTAAAAAAATAAGAAAAGAAAACACCTAAAAACTATTTTGGTTTTTAAGTTTTTAAAAACAATTTTCTGTTTTTTTTATAAAAAAATAACTCATTGAAAAATGTTTTCCAAACAAGTTTTATATTTTTTTTTGGTTTTCAAAGAGAAAAAAAAAATGTTTAAAAAACAGGCCCAGAGTGACGGAACTTCTTCATACGTTTAATGTTTTTTAACCTACAAGTCTTTTTTATTTTATTTTTGTTTATGGAACTTTAACATTATATAAACATTAGTAGAATTATTAATATTACAGAACCTTACTGATGACGGAAATCTAAATGAAAACACCTGGATATCAAATATAAGCACCGTACAATTATTATGTGGATTGAGATCTTCCGAGATGGGGTTGGAATAACTCTGGCATTTAGTTCCTATTTGGGTAGTGGCGAATGAGCACGAGACAAGTTTCTATTTTGCTATCTCTAATTGAAAAATATAATTTCATTTGCCAAAATAGAAACTCTGGCATTTTGTTTTGCCAAAAGATAGCCATACAGCCTAAATTTTTTGACAAAAACTTTTCCATCAGAAACCATGGTTTGGGAGTTGAATCATGGTTTATGAGAAGCCAATTTTTTAATAGCTTTTCGGAAGTTATCTCCAAAATCTATTTTCTGAAATTATATTTTTCAATTTTTCTTCAAAAGTTGTCATTCAAAAGTTAATCTAAACAAAGGGCCTGTTTGGAGGGAGCTTTTAATACCTTAAAGCTAGAAAAAAAGCTTCAGTAGAAAAAAAAAAAAGGCCTTAATTAGAGGGTTTAGGTTGAGCTTTAAGTTCACTAGATTTTTTTTCCCCCTTAAAAAAAAGCTCATAAAAACTAATTAAGAAAACAGTTCTATGAGGTAGCTTTTTTTCAAAAAGCTTTCAGCTTTTTGACATGAGCCCCGCCACTTCTACCACCATCAATCATTATACAAATTATATTTACAACATGATTTTCTTTTTCCTATCAAGCTTCTAAAAGAGTCAGATAGGAAATAAGTTACCGCTCCTATCACTAACCAAAATAGCCCAAAACTCTTACATTATTGCTATCTACTATCTATTTGATTTAGCTTTTTATTAAAAGTACTTTTACGAGGTCTGAATAAGTATATAAGAGGAGTTTTATTATAACTTAAGGAGAAATACTTAAAAAAGCATTTTTATACTCTTCCCAGATGAGCAAATGAGCACGAGACAAGTTTCTATGTTGCTATCTCTAATATGGTTGGTTCTTTGGAAGCAGAAACTACGATCGAGAGATAAAAAGGCACCATTTGGTCGGGAGGGGAAAATCTTGAACACCCTATAAAATATGACGGAATATTGGAAAGGCATGTGAACCATTGGTTGCAGACATATAAATACGATCCCCCTACGAACTCCCATACGCAGAGAAAGGACTTTCCCATAATTTTCGAACACAACCACCTCCTCATTGAATATAAATTGACCCTCAAATTAAACTTCAAGTAAAACACCAACATGGATCAAGATTTTCTACTGGTATTACTCTATTAATGATAATCAAATTGGTTATTCCATTCAAACATAATGATCTTAAATGGATAACGAACAGATATAGGAGGGGCAAGGGACTCTCAAAGAATTGAAGAAGGAAGAGAATCCTAACAGAGACCATACACAACAAATTTCATAGTACTCCACATTCAAATAATCATCTAGCTAGCCCAAGAGTCCCATTCTCATTGCCCAAATCTTTCTTAATGCTAAGCCCATTCATGACATTACCCTCCCTTCAAAATTGACCTTTGTTCTCAAGGTCAGAAATTGGTTGGCTATAGGACTATTGTGACCTAATCTTCGAATCAAAGAGTCCAGAGACATCCATTTCTTTTAAATGTTGGGATGTTGAAGACATTTATCACTAGTAGTAGATCTTCATTATGGTAAGGAATGCCATTTTGCATAATCAATCCCTTGCAGAAAATTAAAGAATACTTTCACCAATATGATTAGCATTGTAAAAAATTTGTATAAAACACAACATAGACTAATTGGAAGAAAATCATCCATACCACAACTCCAATAAGCAATGCCCAAGACCATAGTGAAGATGGAATATCACCTAAAGGGGGGGTGAATAGGTGATTTAAAAATTTATTCACTTAATTACGATTTTCGCGAATTATAACTAAACAGCAAAGATGTAAGGAAAAAGGACACGAAACAATTTATCCTGGTTCGGTCTAATCCTGACCTACATCCAGTCCCCAAGAACTCCTTGGGATTTCCACTAACTTTCCAGAGATTACAAATACAACTTAGGGATGATCCTCACACTCACGGACTCACTCCCCCTTATTACTTGTAATCGTACACCCACAACTTAAGGTTCCACAACCTTAAGTCTTAAATAAAGATAATGAAAGTGTTTACAACTCCTCAAGAGCGAGTAATTAATTATCACTGAAGTACAGAATATATCCGAAGATATTTTAAAATGAATGAAACTAACAAGAGTAATAAATCATAGTAAATGCGCAGAGTTTCGGTATATGGCGATATTGAATGCTTGGGCTTTTATATCATTCGCCATTAATGCCGTTGGGAGGAATTGGAAGGTGACCATTGTCACTTGTTTAAATTTCCGTTAGGCTCAAGTTCCTCGTTAACCAGAATGGACTGTTGAATATTCATTAAATATGATGGCCGTTGGTTGTACTTGAAAGCTAGAATAAGAATGTCTCGAAGAATGTCTTTGTTCTGCTGCAGCGTTAATTCCAAATGTTGCTCTGTTTTTCTGCTATGCAATATATGCTTGTGACGCTGTGACGTGAGCATTCGCTTTAATCCACTTTTCAATCAATGCTTCATTTTGAACCCTGAAATCACTGGGAAACATGTTAAAATTTTTTACAAATGATTATTAATCAATCTGAAAAGTATCAGCTTAAGTTCAAATCATTTGGAGAGTTCCAGGAAATGATTCGCGGTTTTTGCTTACAAGAACTCTAGTTCTTATGGTAAGAACTCTAGTTCTATGTTCTGCTCGCAGACTGACTTTCAAAGGAACTTGAGTTAATAAAGAAGAACTCTAGTCATGAACTCTAGTTCTTTACCAAAAACTCTAGTTCTTGTGCTTTCGAAAGAGATCCAATTGTTTTTCATTGTGAAGAACTCTAGTTCTTTCTTAAGAACTCTAGTTCTTGTTCTAAAACTCTAGTTCTTGTGTTTTCAAAAGAGACTTTGGTTGTTTTTCAAAATGAAGAACTCTAGTTCTTTCTCAAGAACTCTAGTTCTTGATTAAAAACTCTAGTTCTTATGTTTTTTTTTTTGATTGAAGAGTTTGGGTGAGACAGGCTTTCACAAACTCTAGTTCTTGTAGCAAGAACTCTAGTTCTTGAATGAAGAACTCTAGTTCTTGACCAAAGAACTCTAGTTCTCAAAAATTTCTTCGACACGCTGGCATGTTAAAGTGAAGAACTCTAGTTCATCACTTAAGAACTCTAGTTCTCATAGCTTTTGGATTTTCGAAGAGATTGTGCGATGCAAAGGCCGCGAACTCGAGTTCTACTCGCAAGAACTCGAGTTCTCAACTTGACTGAGTGAGAACTCTCTTATCAGAAGGCGCGAACTCGAGTTCTATGACCAAGAACTCGAGTTCTTAATGTTAAACTTTTCTAAAACTTGAGTTTTAACGCCTAGAACTCTAGTTTTAAGAACCAGATCGAACTCTAGTTCTCGTTAAATCAACAACTGACAAGTGTTTTTATCATCAAAACTTAAGTTTAGAATTAACACATAGAAGTCACACACTAACTTCGTAATGTTCTCCCCTATGTCCTTCCAAAAGGACTATTAAAATATGACATTAAAACCATCTGGCCTCGGTGAACTATCAGCCTTCATTTGTTTAATAGCAAATTCTAACTCAGCCATACACAAAGGCTTCATCAATTGTCTTATGATCTTTTGTAAGTCGAGGGATATCCAGTTTTGCAATTAGTGAAGGCGTTGTACAAAAGAATATTCATAATGTGATGAATTGATTTGGTTAAAATGTTATGTTGCAAGCTGAAAAAGTTTGTTAATATCCCTCACCCAAACATGTCCCTTCCTAGCTAAGCTATGAAGGTAAGCTACAAGTTGAAAAGTACTGTATGATTTTTCTATTCAGTTGATGCTGATAACATACAGATCTACACTCTTTTGGACAATGCCTTACCCACTACAATTTTCCATCTCTCCAAGGTTTCACTCATATCCAACAAAGAATCCCCGACTAATATAGAGTTGGCTTAGCGATGTAAAGCCTCACTAGATCTTTTTGAGTTTTGGGTTTGAGTCTAAACATGGACATTTATATTAAGAGGGACAACTATGAACCCCGAACTGAATACAGGATGATAATATAAAAAAAAAAAAAGATCTTCACTTAATGGCCCAACCTCCTCAATAGTCCCCCCCCACTTTTTTTTTTTTGGATTATTAGATTTTATATAAAATGAGAGATATTTTAATATTTTATAGATTAAAAATGTGAAGTCTAATTTTTTTGTTTAAAAAATTCAAAATTGGATATTTTAAGAGTATTTTTCTTTGAAAAATAATAAAAAAAATTCAGAAATGCACCAAGAAATCCTAAATCCCCTTCCAAGCCTTCTCAATATGAGTCCACATTATGTGCCCATCCCTTAGGTGTCCATTATGTGCCAATCCTTCTATTAGAGGGAATGAACATATTTTTTTAATTTTTTTATATATTGTATTTATTTATATTTAAATTATATGCAACTTTCAGAAATGTTTTTTTGCATCTATTATCTCAAATTAATTAGTTTCCAATCTTACATTCAGTAATATTTATCTGTAACGCTAGTATCATGGAAACTAATTAATTTAAAATACTTGGTGTAAAAAAATTTCAGAAAAAAACATATAATTTAAATATAAATAAGTACAATATATATAAAAAATTTTAAAAAATATGCTCATTTCTCTGATAGAGGGATGGGTACCTAAGGAATAAGCATATAATGTGAACTCAATGTGTGTGTGTGTGTGTGTGTGTGTGTGTGTGTGTGTGTGTGTGTGTGTGTGTGTGTGTGTGTGTGTGTGTGTGTGTGTGTGTGTGTGTGTTTCCAAAAAGAAGAATGATCTATGAATAAACCCCAAGTTCTCTCCATTCGTGGGAGTCTAAAGTTCTCTATGAGAGTGGTAGTTGGCAACAATGGACCTGCTTTGTGTTAGTTCTCTATGGATTTTGATGATAATGAACAATTGTAAAATCAAGATTGAAGTTTTGTCGCAAGAAAGTAAAACTTGTTGTCTAGGCAAACTCGAGTTTTGATCCTGAAACTCGAGTTTCAGGATCAAAACTCGAGTTTTAGCCTTACAGAGAAAAGCTCAAATTGAATGGACAAAGGCAAAACTGCAGTTTCGATTTGGAAACTCAAGTTTTGGCCTTACAGAGGGCATTGCAAGTTTTCCATCAGGACAAACTCGAGTATTAGTTTGAAAACTCGAGTTTAGGCCAAAGAGACTCTTCAATATCTTTCAAAGGAAATAGGAAACTCCAGTTTCCAAAGTTTCTAAGTTGTTCTAAGCCTCGGGAAAACTCAAGTTTCAGTCTGGAAACTCGAGTTTTGGAAATCAAAATGTTTTCATGTTTTAAAACATCTGAAAACTTTAGTTTTGGAATGAAAACTCTAGTTCCCGCACTTGGCTTCAAAATTCAAATGTTTTCATATTTCAAATGGAAATTCGAGTATAGCATTGAAAACTCGAGTTTTGAACCAAGCATAAATGAACAATATTTTAATGCATTTATAAACTCCGGTTTGGAAAACTCCAATTTTGCAAACTCTAGTTTTGAAATGACTGAAGTTCTCTCTGAGTTTCAAGTTAAAAAATGGAAACTCGAGTTTTGATCATACAAAGAGCATCAATAGTTTTCACTAATTTGAATACTCTAGTTTTAAATGAAAACTCAAGTTTTGATGTTTTGGACATATATTCATTAAGAGTCCAAAACTCGAGTTTCGCTTAAAAACTCGAGTATTGGTCCCAAGCTAAATTGAAGCTTCAAAGCTCAAATCGCGACTTTCCTCTCTCCAAGGAGGAAACTCGAGTATCGAGTTAGAGACTCGATTTTAGACTTAAGTGTATGTGACAAACTCGAGTATTGATGCACAAACTCGAGTTTGTGTCGCGGTAGTTGAAATTTCAAATTTGCCAAATCTATAAAAACTATCTTGTTTGATCTTAATGCTTCCTAACATTATTTATCAACTTCATGAGATATGTTTAACATGTTTGCTAGTGGATTTCAGCTATTTTAGAAACGTTTTAAGAGAATTATAAGAGCTGTTTCAACTTAAGCAGACATGTCAGAGAATTAAATGCAATGCCACCTAACCTGTCATATTTTGATTTACCAAGTTCTGCACAAAACAAAAAGGATCAAGGGGCCTTACCTAATCAAGACATTGACATTCCAACAAATAGAAATATAAGGAAGTCAACTTTTATCCTACAACACAAAGAATGAACAAAAGAGTAGAAAGAGAAGAGACCAAAGTGCCTCCAACTGATGGACAACTTCACCAACGGTCATATTGAAGCCTGCAACGGTTATTAATCACACTTTAAGTATAAATAGAGCATCATTCAATTCTTCTCAACAACTATTGAGCTAGAAAACGAAAAAGCATTAAATTTGTTCATCTATTCTTAAGTTTTTCTGTACAAAGTATCTTTAGATACTATTGAGCTTCAGTGTTCATTCTTATCTGCTCTTTGAGAGAGTTTATTGTTTGTACATCATTTATTGTAATTAATCTTAAGTCAGGAGACTTGGAGATTGGGGTTCATTGATTACAACTTGTAAGGGGGAGCAAGTTCTAGTAAGAGAATTGCACTTGAGTTACAGAAGGTATAATCAAGTGATATAGTGAAATACTCAGGTTGTCTGAAGATTGGATGTAGGTCATAGAGTTGGACCAAACCAGTATAAACCTTTGTGTTACCACTTTTTTTCCTTACACTCTGTTTTACACTGTTTCATTGTCTCTAAAACAGAACCTTCGAAAAGATTTTTAAAATCCCCAATTCACCCCTCTTGGTGATTTAGCTCCACTTTCACTTTGATACAATGGGGTCATGGAACAACCCCCCAAAAAAAAAAATTGTTGAGACATTTTTTTAAAAATTGTTTTTAATATAATGTAAAATCATTTACGTTATTATATTAGAATTGTTAAAATAATTTTATTATATATTTGAGGCAAAAGTACGGAAAAAACCTTAATTAATTAATTAATTACCAAAATGTCACTGAGGCAAAAGTATTAACTCATCTGCCCCCTGTAATCGATTACATGCCTCATGTAATCGATTACATGAGGTTATTACATGAGGCATGTAATCGATTACAGGGTCAGATCTCTTTTCTTTCATCTTTTACACTATGTAATCGATTACGTGTTCAGTAATCGATTACGTGAAATTTGCACTGTGTAATCGGTTACACCAGGAGGCAGCCGGAGAGGAGGACCAGGTGTCTGATGTCTCATGTAATCAATTAAGAGGGGCAGATGGGTTAATACTTTTGCCTTAGTGGCATTTTGATAATTAATTAATTAATTAAGGTTTTTTCCGTACTTTTGCCATATATTTGACCTCCCTTTTTTTTAAAAAAAAAAAATTAGTTAATGTCTATACATTTTGGCCACTCAAACGTTTATCTAAAGTTCTGTAGTTGGGTAGCTGGAGTTTTGGCGGGAAAGGTGGTTTGTGGAGCTCAACAGTGACCAGAGACGACTAATCGGTGGCCGGAAAATTGATCGGAAGTGAAAATGGTGTCAATTAGTGGAGGTGTAGATGAGAACACGATGTTGAGGAGGCGGAAAATGTGCTGATCGGGAAAATTTTGGCCGTGAAGGAGGTTAGCAGATCTACTCTCAAAACAGTGATACGGAAAGCATGGAATTTTCAGGAAGGAGTGGAGGTGACTGGAGTTGCGAAGAATGCTTTTCTGTTCAAATTTTCTGTTGAAGAAGAATATAATCGGATCTTACTTGGTCATCCATGGTCTGTCAACGGCCAGATGCTGAATCTGCTTGAGCGACGTAGATTCATGAGATCGGAGGACTTCGACTTTGGTAAGTTTCCGATCTGGATTCAATTACATGGTATGCCTCTTGAAGCTGTGAATGTAACAAATAAGGTTCGGATTTGTAATCGAATCAGAGAGGTTGTTATGGCTGACGATCCGATCTACAACAAGTGACTGCTGAGAAGCTTTCTGCATGTTTGTGTAGTATTGATCTTAGGAAGCCTTTAGTAGAAGGTTATTGGATTAATGAGAAGACTTGGCTTTCGGTTAGATATGAAAAGTTACAAGACTTTTGCTTTCGGTGTGGCTATATTGGTTACATTTTTCATAATTGTGACCGATCGAGGCTTATGTCTGTGGCGGATCCTGAGAAACCGAGATATGGAGCTTGGTCTACTACTCCTCAAGTGTGAACTTGGGAGGAGGCTTTGTGGATGGTCTGAGAAGACTGGCCAAAGGTGAATATTAAATGGAGGAAGCAGAAAGAGGACAATAAAGTGATGTTGAATGTCCAAAATAATAAAATTGAAGATGTGTTTGCCATTAGTCTAGATGGTGGAATGGGAATGAAGGGGAACATGTCTGATCAGAAAGGCAAGACTGTGGAGAAGAAAAAGGAAGTCAGATGGAGGGATTCTCGCTTACAGACCAAAGTAATGGAAAAGAATACACGCAATATTGATCAATCCAAGGCCAACTTTGCTGAGGCTGTTTCGAGTGGCTATAAAGATGGTAAATGAATACCTGTTGAGCCTGATTTGAACATAGGCTAGTTCATAATGATAATTATGAATACAGGGTGGAGGAACCTTCGGATGAGGAAGACGGAATGAAAGCTCTGGTGGTTTGTGTGAGGAAGGGAATATATAAAGGGACTGAAGAATTTGAGAAACTGAAATTAAAAAGAAGACTAGAAGAAGATGTAGATTGTGTAGATCACAAGAGAAGAAAAGTGGTGGATGAAGTTGAGCAGAAGAAAAATTCTGTCTCTTCCTTTGCTAAGAATTTAGGAAAACAGGCATAAAAAGGCGGCAAGCTCTAAGGAGGATAATGTAGAAGCTACTGAAGGAAGTGGTGTTGTGAGGGGAATGGTAATAGAAGAGGCAGAGGGATTGTGAAGGCTGAAGGCATGGATGGATGGTCTCAAACAGCCCCCATGGAATCATTAAGCTATAATCATGAAACTGTTAAGGTTTGGGGCTTGACTTGACAGTTAAAAACTTGAAGGAATGTAATAGGAATTTAAAGCCTCTATTATTTTCTTAATGGAAACCAGAATGTATAGTATGAGATTAAGAAGGATAAAAAATGCATGTGATATGGGTAAGGAACTATATGTAGATCCGAGGGGAAGATCAGTTGGGTTGGCATTGTGCTGGAGTGATGGGATAGAAGTAGAGGTTTTGGATCAATCTAAAAACCTCATTCATGTGAAGTTGCAATAAACTGCAATGAATGTTCCATAGTTTATTATAATTGTTTATGGTGCTCCCAAACAAAGTGATAGGGAGATGGTTTGGAGAAGGTTTAGATCTCTTGGCTAGAGGAATCTTAGGTTCTCGGTTGTGTGTAGGTGACTTCAATGAGTTAGGGTCATAGTTTGAAAAAGAGGGAGGAAGACCAGTCTTTGTGAGAAGGACGCTCAATTTCCAGGTGTTGCTAATGTCAAGAAAAGGATTATTGTTAGAGTTCAAGATGCCAATGTCAAGAAAAGGATTGATAAGGGTTTTGGTAATGTATCCTTTCAAGAAGTTTTTAGTAAAGCTTAGGTGTTTCATAATGAGCCTATTGGATCTGACCATCATTTGATTATAACTAATTGTTGCTATCAAGAAGGGATGGTTCCAAGGATGTTCAAATTTAATGCTTCTTGGATTACAAATATGAATAGTTAAACTGTTGAGGATGGATGAAGGAGTGATGGAAGGGTGATGATGAACAAGGTGGATGAGTTTGTTAAAAGAATAAATAGTTGTAAGAAAAAATTAATTGATTGGAGTAAGAATGCATTGCCAAACAATAAGAGGTTGATTGAGGAGTTGTGAAGGAAGTTGGATAGCTGCTTTGAAGGAACATAGACAGAACATAAAGCTCAAGAAGTTGCAGAAATTCTAAAGATGATAGAGGAAGCCTTGGATCGTGAGGAG
Source organism: Acacia confusa (assembly GCA_037074495.1). NCBI lineage: Eukaryota > Viridiplantae > Streptophyta > Magnoliopsida > Fabales > Fabaceae > Acacia > Acacia confusa. Next base: position 29,808,400 of record CM073509.1, on the reverse strand, counting down.
GTGTTTTGGTGTCAAAAGTCTAGTCTGAATTGGATTAAATATGGTGATAGAAACACCAGGTTTTTCCATAACACCGATACAAAGAAAAGCAAGGAATAAAGTGCAGAGATTAAAAGATGGAAATAGAACTTGGGTGGAAGAATACAGCGGTATTAAGGCAATGTTTGGGAAATACTATAATGAATTGTTTTCCTTCAAGATGCTTGAAGATATGGAGGAAGTGCTTGGTTATGTACAGAAGTTGGTCACAAATGAGGATAATGAATTGCTGATTAAACTAGTCTCATAATTCGAAATTGAAGAAGCTGTCTTCAATTTGGGGTCTACTAAAGCCCTAGGAGCTGATGGTCTTACAACTTTGTTTTACCAGGCAGCATGGAAAGAAGTGGAGCAGGAAGTTTATGAAATGGTAAGAGACTTTTGTAATGGTAGTTCTGATTTGCGAAAGTTAAGCCTAACTCAGATGGCTTTAGTGCCAAAAATGGATAAGCCAGACTCAATTAGTCAATTTAGACCTATAGGCCTATGCAATGTATCTTCATTGCAAAAATTATGACAACAAGAATGAGAGGCTTAAAGAGTAAGTACATCTCACAGCAATAGAGGGCATTTATGGCTGGAAGGATAATATAGGATAATGTCATCATCGCTCATGAGGCATTCTAGTATTTGAAAAGAAGGAGAGAAGGCTCTAGATGTAATATGGCAATTAAAAATTGACTTGAGCAAGGCATATGACTGAGTTGACTGGTCTTTTTTAATGGAAGTAATGTTGAAAAAGGGTTTTTGCAGCAAATGGTTGAGATAGATCATGGAGTGTGTAACTTCTGTGGAGTTTGGATTGCTTGTATCAGGAAAAAAGGAGGCAAGAATCACTCCTATAAGGGGAACAAGGTAGGGTGATCCACTCTCCCTATCTCTTTCTTATTGTAGCTGATGTTCTATCTATAATGGTGCAACATCATGTAAGCAATGGGGATTTAATAGGTATGAGGCTATCCAGAGGTGGACTTATGCTCTCTCATTGGTTTTTTTGCTTATGATGCATTGTTTTTTATGAGGGCATAGAAGGAAAAAGGCATGGTGCTTAAGGTGATTCTGAATTTATATAGTGCGGCTTCTTGATAGGAAATAAACTTTGACAAATCTTGTATCTTCTTTTCTGCTAATGCTTTTTTTTTCCCCCTATACAATCTGCTAATGCTTTTGCAGAACTAAAGAATGAGGTTGAGGTATTAGGTGTGAAATCGACCAATAAACCCAGAAAATATTTAGGTCTGCCTCTTTTGTAAGGAACATCTAAAATTTCTGCTTTGGCTTTTGTTAAAGACAAAGATTAGTAAGAAGTTGTAGGGATGGAAACAAAATTTGTTGACATTTGCTAGGAGAGAAGTGTTGATTAAAGCATTGGCAAATTTGATCCCAATCTATCCAATGTCTAATTTTTTGTTCCCTGCAAAGTGTAATAAAAGAGATTGAGAGTTTGATCTCTGATTTCTAGTAGGGACAGAAGGAGCAGGAAGGAAGGAGGATTTATTTGAGGAAAGGAAGTGTAATGTCTAAGGCCAAGAAGATTGGTGGGATGGGATTTAGAAGCTTTCAGACTTTCAATAGGGCTTTATTTATTAGCCAAGACTGCTTGGAGGATCCTGCAGCATCCTAATGAACTATCGTGTAGGATTGTCAGGGTATCTATTTTTCAAAAACTAGCTTTATGGAGGCTGAGAGGGGAGGGGAGGCTTCTTGGCGCTAGACTAGTATCATTGAAGGAAGGGATTTATTGAAGAAGGAATTGTTTTGGAAGTTAGAAGTGGCAATGACATGCGACCATGGAATGATAGGTAGATCCGAGGCTTGCCAAATAAGAAGCTGAGCTATGTCCCAGTAAGTAAACAAGAGAAGAGTATGAAAGTTAATATGTTGATTAAAGAAGGAAGATGGGATCTGAGTATCATATTAGACAAATTAACAGCTGTTGAGAAAGAGGCAGTTGAGCATATTGAAATTCCTCACAGGATAAGCAAAGATGAGGCTACGAGGTTAACTTGCAGAGATGAGAAGTATAGTGTGAAGTCAGGTTATCATGTTGCTAAAGAAGAAGAGGAATTATTTAGGATAATAGTTGTTAAATCTGTTGATAAGGTTGAATGGCAGAGTGTTGTGGCTGTATATGAAATTCTTCTATTGATTGAGGATAGGCCAAATGTGAGTTTTTCCTTGGTTGTTCCCCAAGGGAACAGTGTTGCAGATTTTTTGGCAGCTGTTGGAAGAAGGAAGGTGGAGCCCTATCGGTGGCTGGAGACATCACCAATTCTCTTGGATGAGATTCTTAGGGCTGATTCAATCAAAGGAGGGAAGGAGGAATTGGCTGGTCATAGGGAAGCATCAAAGCGTAGGGGTGTTGGCTGGTATAGTCGTTCAAGTCTAAGTTGTAGTAGCTTGCCTTTTTTTTCTTCTTTTGTTTGTTTGTGTTTATTTTCATAGTATTGGATTGTATAGGGTGTTATTTTTCTTTTTTGATGAATTAGTGCGATTAATACTTTTTTGAATATTAATAAAATTGACTTTAAAAAGTATCTATATTATTATCTTTGAATATGAATATCAAACATTAGTAACTTATCTAGAGCTAGTAAAGGTCTTACCACCCAAGCATAAGACACAATCCTTTTAACAAAGCCTTATAATGACCTAGCTAATCAACCACTTTGTTTACTTCCTGAGGAATCCATTAATTAGAATGATTCCTGATAACATCGCATCTCCACTTAGGAGGGATGATGTTTTCATTAAGACATTTAATTGGTATAATAAATTCTTTTGAACAAAAAGAAACTTGTATAATAAATTTTAACATCATATTAATGTATACCTTCTCTTATTATCCTTATTGTATATATGGCACATGTACGTGAAAAATAAAATTTAATTGAATTTGGTATGTAGAGTGTTTTGATCTATTTATTGAATGGGTCCATTTCATGTCCCATACCGGAGCTCATTCATGGATTTGTTTAATGATTAACAAGCATTCAAACATCCTCTCAAAGATTCCAAGCAAATCCATTCCAGATTCTCTACAAGAATCCTTTTCAATTTATTTTCATTTCTATTTCTCGCAGTTTCTCTCTCTCTTTTTTTTTCAGCACTTGCATCGAAAAATAATTGTGATAAAATGACCTCGAGACTCACCAATTGATCGAGAAGTTAGATTTGATTCGTGCACAGATCGAGGATTAACTTCTCAAACATTTGGTGCTAGATTAGACTAAGTTTTACCTAAATAGGTTTAGGTTTACAATATAGATTTAAAGTTTGAACGTGGGTTTGAGCATCTAAAGTTTGTTTAAAAATCTACTTAAAATGTATTCTCTCTGATCCTTATTATAAGGCACCAACTACTATTTCTCACAAATCAAAGAATGTAAGTTAACTCATTAATTAGATCCAAAATTAATAAATATTTCTAACTTTACCCCTATTTTAATGATGTAGATTTAAATGTGCTAGTTAAAAATGAGGACATAATGGGAAAATAGTAATAAATGAGTTAGTTAAAGTAATTGATGCCTTATAATAAGAACAAAAAAATGTTGGTAGTTGGTGCCTTATAATAAGGATTAGAGGGAGTACTTAAATAGCTTTTAAAGTTTATGCATCCAAATTCATATATAATAGTACTTCACATTTATTTAGTGTCTTACATTATGCCTTAAAAGCTTAACATCAATTTTTGTCATAATGTAAGGGTTTAGTAAGGAAAAGAAAAGGATGCGTAGTGACAATCTTTGTCCGAACAAGTAGAAACAAGAAACACTAATCATCAGTTGATTAATGAGATATATTTTTTCAAATTGTTCAAGCATAAAAAGCTACATGTAATACTAGATTTTACCATATAAATTGAGGCCAACTCCTCCTACTAAGATTATAATATTTCATTCGATACTAAAATAAACTCATAGCAATCATTATGTTTTAGTGGACGAGCCAAATTAGGAGAGAGGGAGTGAGTTAGTGTTTTCATCTCCATCAATTGAAGTGAAGAGAGGTAGAGGTGAATGATTGTTGTAAAAACCAAATGTTGATATGATGTGAAACTTAGGATTAATGTGAAGGTAAAAAAGACCTACGATTAAAGTTAAGTTGGTAAATTTATAAATAATTTATTAAATTATGAGATGATATTATCATACATATATAATAGTATAAATTAATAAAATTTAAATAACTCACATCTATATGTTTGGAGGTTATGCCTTATAAAAATAATGAGATGATATTATCATACATATATAATAGTATAAATTAATAAAATTTAAATAACTCACATCTATATGTTTGGAGGTTATGCCTTATAAAAATAAGTACTGTGATGTTCATCTAAATAGGCCTATTAATAAGCCTGAATCCAAATATGAGTTTAACATATGTACTTAATAGGCTAGGTTAGGATTTATGTAAGATAGCCTATAGGAACATTTTAAGGATTTTTCCACTTCACAAGGGAAGTTTACTCCCCCCCCCCCCCCCCCCCAAACATCAGTAATGTTTTAGTAATTTAATTTGGTTTATTTAAAAAAAATAGACAAAAGAGACCATACTTAAGCAGCAATTAAAGCATAATATAATAGGATCCAAAGAATAGGTTAACAGGAATTAAAAGGATAAAAGGATGACTTGTAAGAGAGACAAACTAATGTGGATTTCGTTTGGTAAGTTAGTGATATCAGGGGTTATCAATCAGAAAGGGCTTTTTCATGCAGCTTAAATATTTTTCTAGCTAATAGGGTAGTAAATTTCCTTTTTGTCTTTTTAGGCCACGTAAAAAATTATTTCAACCCAAGCCATCTTTTTGTGTTTATTCAAAGCCCAATATCAATTTGATTATTGCATAATCCGTAGTATGGTGCCAAATGTCCTTGAAACCTACCAAAATAATAATCCTCAGTCTATTTTTTTTTTTTTAATGGAAATAATCCTCCATGTCTTAAATGTATGGGATAGTTATAGTTTATTTTAGTATTAAATATAATATCTCAATTTTATTTGTTTATCAAATTTATAATTATATTTTCCTAAATTACCCCTATTGATTGCCTATATTAAGAAAGTTTCCATTAGAAGTAATTTCAATGCAAATGATTGAAAAAAATACTTTAGATAAACCAGCACACATTTGTTTTTTGTAAAATAACTAACTTTGCTCGTATTGTTAATATTATAAATCAATTATTTAGTTCTTACATTCAAGATAATAAGTTAGGGTTGGTTTGGGCCTATTAACTATAGGCTTTACTTTTATTAAAAAAAAAATAAGGAGAAAGTTGAATTAGGCAAACCATTCATAGAAGGTGACCTCTAATTCTCTTTCTTATTGCTTTATGTATGTATAATGTAAATCCTTCTATTTAGTAGTAATAATATCGTTGATTTATACTCGGCCAAAAAAATGTTGTTGATTTATTAGAAAAAAGAAATCCCGATTTATTTCATATAAATGCTATCTCTATCTAAATATTTAAACAAATTTTTTATTTGATCAAGAGTTTTCCCTTTGAGGCTTAAAGTGTAAAAGATTTTTATATTTCCCAATAAATACACTTCTTGGGGATTCAAACTTCATTTCTCCATTGAGTGAGGCCGCCTACCATCTTGACTAGCAACTTGTTTGGTTATTTAAACAATTTATATTTGAACAACTATGTGAAAATTACATGTCAAATTTAATCATAATGAATTGAAAAGAAACTTAATCACAAATTTATATAGTGTAATGAAATTAAATAGCATATATTTAATTTTTGGTCATGGACTGTTTTTTTAGGCACATATATTTTATCAAAGACAATCTTGTTTGAAGCAATATCACTCTGCAATTGCCTATGCTAAAGAGAATTGGGCTCAAAGCCATCACTCCTTCTTTTGCTATGGGATTATCTTTAGTTCTTCCTGCCTATAAGGCCGAATATGAATACTATTTTGCACTAATAGTATTTTTATAAAGGGAAAATAGCATTGTGGTCCCAAGGAACAGAAAAAATAACAAAAAAGTCCTAATCCAAAATCACATATTAGAAAAGTCCCAAACAAGTCCTTGGGACTTTTTTGTTAATAATTCAAATTACCAAATTACTTTTTTGCCCATACTGAACAAAAAAGGAAAGAACGAAGCAATAGAATGGCATGCTTCTATTTTCATTCGTCATAAAGAAAAAATGAAGATACCACAGTAAGCACGGTGGTCGAGGGAATCTCCGACGTTGAAGTTGAAGGTAAGTAAGTGACATTTTCATGTGCTAAACAAAGCTGAGATTTTGAAGCTATCATTGTTCATCTACTCTACGATGGTTCAGTATTTTCTTCGTGTATGTTGGTTGTACTCAAAGAGTGAAGGGTTGGTGCAAGGTTGAAGCTTGGGGTCGTGAGTGGACTATATGCTGGTAACTAGGTAAGTAATGCTAAGATATTGGTAAAGATATGATCTTGATCATTGAAGTTGGGGTGTCGTCGTTATTCGGTTGGGTTGATAACATTGTGCTCTGTTTTGTGGGAAGGTAACTGGGGGATTGCTATGTTTTTATTGATAATGGTTGAGGTGATGATGGTTTATTTTGTTAAAAATTCTAATATGAGATAAAAAAAACTTGTTCTTAATTGATGCAGTTGTTGTTGTTGTTAATATGACTTTTTCAGTTGTTAATACAATCCTGTTGTTGTAGATTATCTTGAAATATAGCAGGTACTTCGGTGAAAAATCTATTCAATTTATTTCATGTAGGGGGAAGTTTTTAAATGATGGGGAAGATAAAAGTGAATATGTTGGAGGTATAGTAAGAACAAAATTCATAAAGGAAGGCACAACTTATAACGAGTTGCGGAGAATGATATAATCTCTAATTGGAAACGAAAGTAATGACATTTGTGTGAAATTCAAAGTTAGCTTTGATACATCTACATTTGTGGATCTTCTAGATAATGAATGGGTGGATTATTTAGTAAGGTTCAATGAAGAATATGGTCATGTGTACATTGAAGACAAAGGGAATAACGACAATATACAATCACAAATGAATGTTGAATGGAACATGAAGAAGAAGTGTAAGTTTAGTTGGCATGACAAAGCAAATTTGTTGTTGTATAAGTGTTGAATGAGGGCTCATACATTGTCATTAATAATAATGTAACTTGTCGTCTATTGTAGGGATGGGCAATTATTTGGATTTGCAAGCGGATTGTCTATGTCTCCCCCTACTTTGTTAAGTGAAAGTCAAGAGTTGCCATCTTTGACATGTTGTACTAAAATTGTGCCAGCGCGACGACTGAAAATGAATCATATGAAATGGAAAGATTTGATTATTGGAGAAGGACATATTTTTCCCAATGCTTCAACCCTTCGTCAAATGTTATACAAATGTAGTGTTGCACACAACTTTTCATACCATTTTGTGAAGAAAAATAAACAAAAGGTAATTGTAAAGTGCAAGGTTGATGGTTGTCGTTGGTACATGGGTGCATATTCCTCGGGAGAACATCAAGATACAGAGTTTCTAACAATCATAACATACTGAAGTGCACACATCCACCAAGTGTAGGACACCCTAATTGTTTCACATCCACCTCGATCCACCTTGACATCTTCAATTGTAATGGATGATTTAAGGGGGAATATCTACAAGACTGTCAATGAAAATTGGTCAGACTTGTATAGAGAATATGGGGTCCGGGTGAACTATATTCTATCATATAGGGCGAAACAAAGAGCATTGAGGGAAATACACGACCGAGTAGAAGAGTCTTATAGGTAAATTCCTTATATATGTGAAACACTTATCGAAAGTGATATTAACATTGTTGCAAAATGGAAAGTCTCATCTGACAATATATTTGAGAGGCTATTTATTGTTTATGGTTGCTACATTAAATGCTTTATAGATGGTTGTTGACCCGTACTTTATATAGATGGATGTCATCTTAGTGGCCCTTACTATGGAACAAAGTTATCAACTTGTGCATATAATGCAAACAATGAAATGTTTCCCTTTGTATATGCCATTGTTAGCAGTGACACACAATGGGCTTGGTTTCTATGGACTGTGAGAGAAATAGTAGGATCAATGCAGATAACATTTATGTCATATCGAAATAATGCCATTATTGGTGCGGTAAAAGACATATTTGGCAGCAACAGACATGTTTTTTGCTACCGGCATTTGAAGGAAAGTTATAGTGTAGAGTTCCTAAAAATCAGTAGAGGGGTAAGACGAACATCGAGGAATAGCAAGGAGATTGCACTTAAGTTCCTTGATGCAATTGCCTATGCAAGGCTCGATGAGGACTTCACTAATGCAATGGGAAGATTAATAATATTCAATACACAATTGGCTCAATGGATGGAGACCAATGGGGATGTAGACCGATAGGCTCTTAGCAAGTTTCCTTTCAAGAGGCAGGATAACATAACTGAAAAGATTCACAATTTGGGGCACAATTACCGATAATAATAGAAAACACAGCCCACGAATCATACAACACTGATTCCACAACACATGGTTTAAGTTTAATAGCAGATAAATAGTCATAGCATTACAAAAATATGAGTACCCTAAGATGGCAATATAGGAATCCGTACATCACAATACCAAAAGAGGCTTACAAAGTTTCTCAACTTTTATGCCTTTGGTTGCTTCCCTTGGTCTCTAGTAAGATTAGAGGTTTCGCCTGAAAAATATTGATAATGACGGGGGGAGACATAAAGTCCCAGTAACAAAAATTAATTTATCAAATATGCAAGAAAGGATGGCAAATCAGATAGGCAGATTTAAAAACATAAGTATAACACTAACAATAATTCAATGAAACATGATAATTAACAATAACTAAAAACATTCCCCGCTCATTCATCCTGTTCCTCCTTATATCTTTTGGACGTGGTACAGTCTATTAGTGGTAGTATATATAGCCAATGTTATCTAGTCACTTCAAGAATACTGTCCCCTCCTATGCTACTACTGATATACCATAACAAGGAGGTGTCCGCCCAAAACACTGTACTCAAATTTTCGGGTCAGGAATGAGAGAGCCAATGGGCACAACTTCACCCTAAATCTCTTCCACACAGACTAACATACCCAATAATAGATAAACAATATATTCGTATAATTTTCCAAGATCATCATACAATATATTATTCCATTTACAACATCTTATAACAAACATCATAACTATCACAGAAATCACCACTGCTTTACTGAAACAATTTCATGTATAGATATAAGTATAATTTTTCAAAACACATACCAGGAGTACAGATAATAGTAAGGTTTAGAAAGCATCTTACAGTCCAAAACCAACATATAAAATAAATTAACCATGGTTAATTCAACTCCAAGCTCAATCTTGAGAAGTAAAACACGAACGATCACCAATCATAAGAAAATTCTACATCATCACAATAGTAATTTAATATAACTTATATTATAAACATTCTAATAATAATATATTATCCTAAAAACTAATAATAATATTTCAGTTCTTCAAACTTGAAAACTAAATTGATTAAAATTTGTTATCAATCATTCTATACATATATACAGTCATCTATTTTCAAAAATGAAAACTTCTCTAAAATTGTAACCTCAAAATTTTTACCTATCAATATAATATTACCTTCATTGGAAAGAGAAAAATACATAGAATAATTTTCATGAAGGAATTATATTGAAAAGAAATTAATTTAACTACCTAAATGATCTTATAAAATAAATAACATACCTCAAAAACCCAAATAGCTCTCCTTCTCTTCTCTTCTCTCCTCTCCTTCTCACTTCGGCTTCTCCCTCAATTTTTCTTCTTAATCCACGCCTCCCCACCTGCCATATATAAAAATATAGGTGAGAGGGGTGTAATTATTACACACCCCTCATTTTCAAAGGCGGTGAGATTTCTCCCTCTCTTTTTTGTTTTGTTTTTTGTTTTGTTTCCTTTCTTCTTTGGTACGCATCCTCCTTCTTTTCCTTTTTTTCCCTCCTTCTCCTTCTTCCGCACGCCTTAGCATTCTCCTTTTTTTTAATGGAAGAAATTACCACAAAAGGCCCAACTTTTATTTTTATTTAATTACTTTTACTTTTTTTTCACAATTACAATAATCAAATATAATTATTTCATAATTACAATTAAATCTTAATAATAAAATTTAGGATGTTACAATAACCACTAATCTTGCTAAGTCCTTCAATGCATGAATGTTGAAAGAGAGGAAGCACATAGTCACTGTTTTAATATAAGAGCATAGAGAGAAATTAGTACGAAAATTTGTTGCAAGCAAGATGGGTTTGTTGAATTGGAAAAATGGTGTTAGACCCAATATTTTAAAAAAAATTGTTGCATCAAGTTTAGTTTGCAAAAAATATGCTTGCGCAATATTATGGAGACTATAAGTTTTCTATACAAACTACATTTGGTGATGGTGTAATTTATGTTAATGTAGATCTTCGTACAAAATGCACGTGTTTAGCATAGGAAATGAGTGGTTTGCCTTGTGCACAGGCATGTGCAGCCATAAAGCAATTTAATGGTGATATTTACACATTTGTTGATGATTGCTTTAAAGTTTCTGCCTAAGAGAAAATATATGCCAATTGCATAAACCCAGTTGCAACACATGATTGTCCACGTGCTGATACTCCGACAGTGATACATATGCTAACACAGACATTCTTGGACCCTCCCATTACTACAAGGCCACCAGGAAGGCCAAAAAGAAAATGAATGGAATTTCAATTTAAAAACAAGAAGGTTTATCATTGTGGGAGATGACATGAGGTTGGACACATGATGAAGTCATGCAAAAATTCAAATCCTAGTTGAAACAAGATGTACATGCCTTTGCAAGTTAATTTTTATGTCATTGTGTCTATGTACACATAGTATTAGTCACTTCTTATAACACCTCTTTGTATTTTGATGGGTGGACAAGTTGTTGTAATTATAGCATACACATGGACATGAAACTATATGTAAAGCCCTACCTTTAGGGCATTTTATTTAATAGAGTTATAGCGCACAGGCATCAAAATGATTTGGACGACTTAAATTGCGGAATAAAACTTTCGCAAATAACTTAGTTTGAAAACACGAGGATAATTTCTTTTGAGTGTGGTATCTATCCCGTAAGGGAATTTAATACAATATTCCAAAATGATAAACAAGTTAATATAGTCTAACTAAAATACGCTATCATAAAAGTCCCTTCTCCTTATAGCTGAAACTTGCCTCTTGATCCCGATCCACTACCTGTCTCTTTCATACGATTTGGAGTTCAAATAAATGAACCCTAGGGTAACAGTTAATCTTATATGCAGGCATGAAACATTAATGACCACATAGAACATGCTAAGCATAGATTAATTAGCAATAAAATAAGTCGCACCGTAACCACAGTTAACGGCCAAGGACCGCAGCCCTTCAGGACACACAGCCCTGTTTGTAGAACACACAGCTCTACGAGACACGCATCCCCAATCCATAGCTAGGATACATACATGCAATTTTCTAGTAAAGCTAATGATACATGAATACAACCATACAAGCTAATGAGATTACAGTTATCCACCTCAAGTTTGAATCCTTAATCTTGTCCGAAGGTATCGGGATCAACAGAGGTGTTACGGAATTCCTATAAATGTTTATAATTATCATCAGCCATTTGTTGTATCGCAAGGTATATAGCTACACGACTTACTAATAATACTCCTTTCATCAGCTCGGTTATCCCTACTTAAAGGCGTTTATCGAATCCTTATAGGGTGCCGAGTTAGAGATATGTTTTATGGGCTAAGAAGGTGCCGAAATCATGCTAAAGTATATGTGTGTTGAGGTGCTGGGTTGTGGTTGATGGGATAGAGTTTATCCGGGATCTGTGATAGAGTTGTGTGTTGTCCAGGATCCGGGATAGGGTTGTGTATTGTTGTTGATGTGTTGATTTGTGGTTACTGAGATAGAGTTTATTCGGGATCCAGGATGGAGTTGTGTGTTGTCCGGAATTCGGGATGGAGTTGTGTGTTGTGGTTGATGTATTGAGTTGTGGTTGATAGGATAGAGTTTGTCTGGGATTCGGGATAGGGTTGTGTGTTGTCCGGGATCCGGGATGGGGTTGTGTGTTGTCGTTGATGTGTTTAGTTGTGGTTGCTGAGATAGAGTTTGTCCGGGATCCAGGATGGAGTTGTCTCAAGATCCTCCAACGACCCGAGACTCCTCCGTCTGAATAGAACGCATTTTCTTGGTCTGAATATGAAGTAAACCAATGAGTTGTCTCAAGATCCTCCAACGAGCTTCAGGAGTAGTCCTGTGAGGGGTTATCTTGTATCTAACCATTGTCTTGGTTTAGGGGAGTTAGGGCAGAGATCAGTTTGCAGAGGCGAGCAAAGAGATATGAAATAGGAATGTGAGAATATATGGGATTCAATTGGCAAAATATAATTAGTAATTATATATAAGACCTAATATTTGTATACGTCCGGTCCTAAAGACCTATTACTAATTTTTAATTTGAACCAATCAGAATTTAAGTTGAAATTTGTAATATCTTTAAGATCTTTCTTCACAAATGGCCGGTCTCAAAAGTAATTTCAAGACCGTCCTTTTTATATAATCGGTCCTAAAAATATTTTTAAAAATTAATTTTTACTAATTTTTTTCTTATTCTATCGGGTCTCCAATGTTTTCAAATTATAAATATTGGTAATATAAATATTTTTTTACCATTATATTTATAAGAACGGTTATCTTACAATATGCGGTCTTAAAAGTGTCGTCCATACGAATTCCCATATTGGGAGTTGCATCCTAAAATTTAATGCTTCAGTCAGATGAATCTTTTCGTATCCTAGAGTTGTGTACGTGTGTACATATAAGACCGGTTCTCTTAGAATATGCGGTATTAAAAGTGCCTTCGTTCCAAATTCCAAGAGGTGCAGTCACATCCTTACACTCTATAATGATGATTCATAGTCTCTTCGGCTTTCGAGGACAATCCAACGAAGGTACTCGATCTATTTAAGCCCCTCGTTACTTTAATTTTTTCACATTATTCTACAACCTCCAACTCCTATAATGGCTACCCCACCACCACCGGGTCCTCATTTTCCTCCTCCTCCTCTCTAACCTGTGAGACCTCCTCCTCTGTTGCCGAATCCAACTGTAAAGTAGATGGTGGAGCATCTACTGGCCCAAGTCGATAACATTGACCGACAACTGGGCAACCTCTGTGGCCTCCTTCGTACCATCAACAACAAGATCAACATGGTCCTCGATGCAAACGATGTCGAGCCCCCTACTTCTGAAGCAGACACTACATCCTCCTCCTCCTCCAGCAACAAAATGGAGGATTAATTAGATTTTTTTTATTGTCTTTGTTTTTTTAATGAATGTAATGGCTGCTACCCTTACAGGGCAACATAAAATTAAATATATATAATGGCGGCCCCATCCACCATTTTTGTTTAGTCTTCCTCTCTATTTGTTTTTGGACAAGCCTGCTTGGATTACTTGATGATTGCGTTTGAGAAGTTACACAAATGACTTTGAAATTAACATCATATAGTTATAATAACAACATTAATTTGTTAAAAATAATAATAACAACATTAATTAAGAACATACAAAACAAGCAAATTAAATTCCTCTTGAGTCATCACTAATTGACTTTAAAATTAACCACGATATATTTGCTTAATTGATTTGATTTGAACATAATTTTAGTTCTGTATAAAAGGAATGGAATTAATTAATTAAAAAAAGACCTTTAGGACTGTAGGAATATAAACAGCCTGTCCTAAAGGTCTCCGCAATAATTTTTAGTGATGGACATTGATTAAATACATGGTCCTAATAAAAGTCTCCAATATTTTAAAAAATTATACAAGGACTTTTAAGACCAAACATTTATTAAATAATAGCTCCTAAAAGTTTCGCATATTTTTAAAATTAAAAACGTATTTCTAAAAAGACCTTCAGGACCGAACTGTTATGAAATAGACGGTCCTAAAAGTCTCCAATATTTTAAACTAGGACTTGTGGATTTTAGTCTTCTATTTTTGGTCGCATGAGGCAACTTGTGAAAAACTTCACAAATGCTTGTTATACAGCATTTGAGAAGGCCAATTTCCTTCAATTTTTTCCATTTCACATAGATATGTGGGTCCCATCATTTCTTGGGTATCAGAGAATGACGTTTAGGACCAGACTTTTATTAACTAGTCGCTCCTAAAAGTCTCGCATATTTTTAAAATTAAAAACGTATTTTCAAAAGACCTTTAGGACTGAAATGTTATGAAATATACGGTCCTAAAAGTCTCCAATATTTTAAGAAATTATACGAGGACTTTTAGGATTAGACATTTATTAAATAATCGCTCCTAAAAGTCTCACATATTTTTAAAATTAAAAACATATTTCTAAAAAGACCTTCATGATCGAACTGTTATGAAATAGACAGTCCTAAAAGTCTCCAATATTTTAAAAAATTATACGAGGACTTTTAGGACCGGACATTTATTAAATAGTCACTCCTAAAAGTCTCACATATTTTAAAATTAAAAAACGTATTTTTAAAAAGACTTTCAGGACCAAACTGTTATGAAATAGACAGTCCTAAAGTTCTCACTGGACATTTTGAACTTTATAATAAGCTCATTTACAGCATCATGTCCTAAAGGTTTAAGAACTAATTCTATGCAATACATTCAACAACAAAAAATAGAAAGCATCAATATAATATGTTGGAAATTTCCTAAAAAAATTTATTATTTATTGTTCATTAAACTGTACAATTGTTCATTATTATTTACAGAATATGTAATAGATCTACATACATCACATATTTACAAATTAATCCTGGGGGGCATTTGTGATTTCCTGACTGAGATATTCACAAATGACTTGGCATATGTGCTCAATATCACCATCAAGAAAGGGGTCAGTGCAATTAAACATCTGTAACATCAAAGACATAAATATATATTAAACCTTAATTCCTTGCATCAAAGGGGTCAACACGCCAATCGTATTTCAAATACATTTACCTGTTTAGTGATAGACAGAATTCTTCGCGTGATAATATCATACAAGAGCGCATATAATTTGTTACACAATGACCAAGTTCACAAGGCAGTGTCCATGCGTACTAACCGTTGGCTTGATCCATACAGGATCTCTGACCTGATGCCCAGCCTTTCATATTCCAACATGGCCTTATTATCGAAATCAAAAATTTCATTTATCATCAATAATGGTAACTGAAAATTCACAGAAGAGATTTCAGACAAAAATCAGAGACAAAATGACATGCGCTTACTTATCAACAATCTGCTTTAATGTAGGCACTGGTTCGCGGTGAAGGGAGCATAAAAAGACCACCTTATTTTCCTCCGTATTTAGGAGGACCAACTGCCAATGGTTATCTTAGTTGAATGGTGCAAGGTACCACCTTCTCATATGCGAAGACAACCTCCTAGATAGGTATATTGTTCTTTCCTTTACGATTACCGCATTGAAGTAGTCTGGGCACAAGATGTTAGTTCTCAATTTAAGTTTTGATGATAACTAAACACTTGTTAATTGCTGGTTTAACGAGAACTAGAGTTCTGGTTTTAAAACTCAAGTTTTGGAAAAGTTTCACAGATGAGTTCTCATTTAGACAAACTGAGAACTCGAGTTCTTGGACATAGAACTCGAGTTCACGTCTTTTGACAAATCAGTTCTCAATCAGTCAAATTGAGAACTCAAGTTCTTGGTCATAGAACTCGAGTTCGTGTCTTCTACTTTTCACAAATCTTCGAAAATCAAAAAGGTTTTTGAGAACTAGAGTTCATTAGTTGAAGAACTAGAGTTCAGAACTAGAGTTCTGTCTGTAAAACTCGAGTTCTTCACTATCGCTCGTTAGAAGTTTTATAAGAACTAGAGTTATTGGAACAGAACTAGAGTTCTTCACCTTGACAAATAACTGTGTTTCATTCAAGATAAAAGAACTAGAGTTCTTGGAAAAGAACTAGAATTCTTCACTTTGGAAAACAACTGGGTCTCATTCAAAATGTAAAGAACTAGGGTTCTTGGTAAAGAACTATAGTTCATGACTAGAGTTCTTCATTGAAAACTCAAGTTCTTTAAGAACTCAGCTTGTGCGCAAAACATAGAACTAGAGTTCATTCTAAAGAACTCGAGTTCTTGACTTTCAGAACCGATTCCCGATGAAAAGAAAACAAAGGAACTCTAGTTCCTGAAACAGAATTCTAGTTGGAAACTTGAGTTCTTGTTTAAGAACTAGAGTTCTTATGAGCAAAAATCGTGTTTCGCTGTCTGCAAATTTCCAAATGATCTGATTCTTGAGCATTACTTTCTAGAACATTTAGGAATCATTTAGAAGATGTTTTTAACCCATTTGCTAAGTGTTTTTCAGGATTAAAATGATTGTTTAGCAAAAAGCATATTAAAGCAAATGCTCACGTCACAAGCATTTATTGTGTAGCAGCAGAAACAGAGCAACATTCAGAATTAACGCTGTAGCAGAACAAAAACATTCTTCAAGGCATACTTATTCCAGCTTTCAAGTACAACTAACGGGCCACCACATTTAATGAAAATGGCAGATTCATTTAATGATGATTCAACGGTTGATTTTGGTTAACCCTCTTGAGCCTAACAGAAATTTAAACAAGTGTCAACGGTCATCTTCCAGTTCCTCCCAACGGAATTAATGGCGAAGGATATAAAAGCCCAAGCATTCAATATCGCCAACCACTGGAAACTCTACGCATTTAACTCTGATTAACTACTCTTATCAGTTTCATTCATTATCAAATATATTCAGATATTTCTGTACTTCAGTGCTCATTAATTACTAGCTCATAAGGAGCTGTAACCATTTTCATTATTCTTGAAACTTAAGGTTGTGGAACCTTAAGTTGTGGGTATACGATTACAAGTAGTAAGGGGGAGTGAGTTCGTTAGTGTGAGGATCATCCCTAAGTTATATTTGTAATCTTTGAAGAGTTGTGAAAATCCAAAGGAGTTCTTGGGGACTGGATGTAGGTCAGGAATAGACCGAACTAGGATAAATTGCTTCGTGTCTATTTTCCTTTAAATTTCTGTTGTTTAGTCATAATTCACGAAAATCCTGATTAAGCGAATAAATTTTTAAATCACCTATTCACCCCCCCTCTAGGTGATATTCCATCTTCACAAGAATCCAAAATCATGTTCTCTGCCCTGTACTCCCATTTCACGATGCAGCAACCTATAATAATGACATGCATTAGTGAATTAGTTAGTATATATGTATGTGTGTCTAAACACCCCTCTTAAAATTATATACGTACTCGTAGAAGAAGATGCTACTTACTTTATCAATAACAACACAATTGCATTAGTTATCTTCTTTTTAGGAAAGAGTAGAGAGATTAAATCTTCTTGGTCAACGAAGACCGGTAGCTTCTCTTTTAGGCCAACTTCAGCATTTACAGGCCACAATCTGACTCCAAAAGTTTGATTGACTACCATAAGTCCAATTTCATCCTTGGCAGTCAACTTAGGAGCGAGCAAAATATCACGCGAGGCTGCAGCTTCATCAGCAAGGGCTGGGGCTTGAGGAGGAGTACAAACACGTACAAGCTTACTGGCCATGAGATGAAAGCTCCCAAGCAATCACTCACAAGTTTCATTTGATCGGTTTGAAGAGGGATAGGTGCATCAGCGATGATCACCTCATCAACTAACATCCTGACTTCAACATCAGCCATTTGTCAGTGGTATACAGTTGATCCCAAGTTGTAGACATTCCCTCTTGCAACCAATCATCTACCAGGATCCTCTACATAGAGCTCATAAGGTTCCGCTAACTGTCCAACAATGCAGCTCCCTTTAGTGCTATTCTGGACAGGTGTAGGTGAGTGTGGAAGGGAACACTACTCTCTCCATGAGAGCTGACAATCATCATCATCTCCTCCTTCATCTTTGTTAGCTCGTCTTGAAACGTTGCACTTAATAAAGCTTCTCACTCAGCTGCTTTCTTCTCTGCTCTGGCCTCTGCTTCTTCAGTTGCTTTGGCCAGCGTACATTCCATCTCCTCTTGGGTAACCATTGCTTGTTTTTGGCGTTTGGATTTACCAAAGTATTGCTTCAGTCCTACCCGTCATTCAATTTCCATTACATGCTCGCGTGATCCAGCTTTCCAATCGCAACGGTAAGAATATCTTTCCTCCCGTTCGACACAAATGATCCCTCTTATTCTTACATTTTAAGTTCTTCCTGTAAGATACAGATAATTAGAGCATAATTAGTAATGAAACATGTTTAGTAACTAAAAATTAAAAAATAACGATACTTACAATTCTGTCAGTAACTACACGAGTTTGTTCACTAGAGTATGCCTCGCCTTTCTTTTGTGAATATAGAGCCATAACTCCTCACGGCGTATTGGAGATGGCGGCCGCGGATTAATAATCTCAGAAGGATTGGCTTGAGCTTCATCTTCCAATCTCTTTCGCTTGGCGGCTATCAACTCTTTTTCAGTTTTTTCATATCCGCCGCAAGAAGCCGTATATGGGCAATCATTCTTTCTCCTAATCTCTTGTGCTTGTTGCTTTCTTCTCTGTGAATCAGAATCAAAGACAACTATTAATTATTAATTCCAGACCTAATACTAGTCAAATTCACTTCATCAAGTTTCAAGACTTTATTAAGGAAGATGTAGAATTGTATAATAAATAGGGAGAAACAGAGGAAAGGGAGTTGCAGAACTGCTGCCAACTTAGTCAATTCATTCATTCATCATAACTGGTTCCAACTCAGTCAAGTTTCAATAACAGCTTGCACATATACCATTACACAGTTAATATACTAACTAACTAACAACAATGTCTACGTGACCTACTATAACATAATACCTTCCTAAGCAAGCAACCTGACTAACGGCCTCATAAATGAACAAAATAACATTCACATATCTGCATAGGTTAATAAGTGTACATGAAGGGACAAAAAAATTAAATATAAACTCACCAAAGCTTCTTTAGTAGTCCGCATCTGAACAAATTGTTGCCATGTTGCTTCATCAAGAAAGGCATACTTGGCACAAGGATTAGGGCGAGGCTCACCAACCGAAACCTCGGCAAAAATATAGTTGTTTTCCAACTGAGTCTTAAACTTCCTCCAGCGATCAGCACAATACGACAATGTCTTGACTTTCAACTTCTCATCGTCAGGAACATTGTACGTAAGCCGGATAGAGGCCCAGATAAGATCCTTCACCTTCTCTTTGTCGACATTTTTCCACTCGTCGACCAAAATGCTTGGCTTGCTGCGTGCTTATAAGTCGACATAACTATTATATATGCTTTTATTAGGGCCGCAGGGAACCCAATTTTCATCAAACTGTATATCGAGCCTTTCATTGGCACTCCGCGCTAGGGCAAACTCTTTCAATCGGGTGGGGCCTCTTCTACCACGACGGCTTGCAGGGCGGTTACGAGGAGGCTCACTCTGAGAAGGAGATGGTTCGTTCTGACTAACACTAGTCACATCATCAACTGGCATTTCACGAACAGGACTA
This sequence comes from Acacia confusa, assembly GCA_037074495.1. Classification (NCBI taxonomy): domain Eukaryota; kingdom Viridiplantae; phylum Streptophyta; class Magnoliopsida; order Fabales; family Fabaceae; genus Acacia; species Acacia confusa. The sequence continues at coordinate 29,788,794 of CM073509.1, read as the reverse complement.
CACTCGTTTCCTCCGTTCATTTTCGAAACAAGAAAAGAGGTTGAGAGAGGTGGTGCAAGAAAGGAATGCCAAAGCAAATGAGAGAGTAACAGAGGATGGTGGTGGTTTGCTAGGAAAAGGTGTTTGAGTGTTTCGCAACAAGAACAGGGGTTTTAGTGTTCAAACAGAAAGATGTAAGACACAAGTTAAGGTTTCACGCGAGAAATATGGTGGGCAGTTTTAAGACCGGAGAAACACAAAACGACGATCTTAAAGGTTAACATTTCAGAACGTCCTTTTATTACGTCTTGTCTTAAAAGTAATAAACTATTAGTTTAAATTTTTTTCATTATTTAGTACCAAGTAGAAGTCACGTCTGCTCTTAAAAATATTAACTTTAAGAACATCATTTAATATGTCCGGTCTTAAAAGTTTTTTACCATTTTATATATATTTCCTTATTATTTTGCACCGCAAAAAAATATAAGTCTGGCTGTACGGGATTTCTCAATAATTTCATATTATTTACAATTATTTTTAATGAATGTCTTAAGAGCGGTTATTTATATATGTCCGGTCTTAAAAGTTTTATACAATTATTTTTAAAAATTTTCATGTTATTTTTAACCGCATAAAATATAAGTCGGGATGTCCGTGATTTCTCTTTAAAGTAATTCATATTTCATTTTTAAAAAAAATAAATGTTTTAAGAGCGGTTGGTTTTTCCAGCGGTCTGAATAATATATTTAAGACCTATCGAAAAAGATACGGTCCAAGATGTTCTTTGATATTTACAAAATTGCCACTGGTCATATCTGTAAGACCAGAGATTTATTCATCCGCTCTCACTAAGGCGGTCTTAAAAATTGATGCAGTGGAATTTCTTTATATTTATAAAATTGCCACCGGTCATTTCTTTAAGAGTGGGGCGTCAATACGCCGCTCTAAATGAGGCGGTCTTAAAACACTTTTTTTGCACTAGTGAATGTACTAGCTTAACTAACTGATATGAATAGAATGTCTTAATTCCCATCTGTCTTAATTGCGATTGCATTTAATACTTCATTATGAATGTTTGATGCACTTTAATTGAAAATGACTCAATCTTAAACTTCCAATGTATTTCAAACATTTCAAATCTTACTCTGACAAAATTTCTGTGCAAAACGTTTACAAATCTCAAAATTTTCAAACTCTTGTTAAATTTTGGTTTACAAGTGTTGTCATCATCAAAAAGGGGGGGAGAATGTTAGTTCTCTATGGGTTTTGATGATAACAAACAATTGTAAAACTCTAATTGAAGTTTGTCTTAAGTAAGTGAAAACTTACTGTCAAAGGCAAACTCGAGTTTTGGAAACAAAACTTGAGTTTTGACTTGGCAGAGAATGGCTCAGTTTTAATGATCAAAGGCAAAACTACAGTTTCCATGTGGAAACTCGAGTTTTGATCATACAGAAAGACATCAAGTTTCTGACTAAAGAAAACTCCAGTTTTAAAGGCAAACTCCAGTTTCCAGCTTTTCAAAGTTTTTCCAAGTTTTGGGAAAACTCGAGTTTTAGTTTGGAAACTCAAGTTTTGACTTGACAGATAGTTTTCATGCTTTAACATCCTAAAACTTAAGTTTTGAATAAAAAACTCAAGTTTCTCTTTTGGCTCCAATTTTCAAAATCTAATAATCTCGGTACAAAGTCTTTATGGCCTCTAGGTAATGTTGGTATCAAGTTAAGTTGGTGTTTCTCTTATTGACAACATACTGATATATGCTCTTAATAGCCTCCTACAGCTCTTGATGTGGCACTAGGTATACCTTACTAACACTGTCCTGGCCTCATATATAGAAGTAGATGCTAAAGCTATTGGTACCAAGGTTTGATCATTATCCCCAACTAACGAGGCCTCTAATTTTGTTCATGGTCCAAATACTAGTTTAGTAGTATTACTCTCTTTCTAGCTATATATATCATCCTAGGACACCTCTATGGTTGTATCAGTTCCAACTTTAAGCTCATTATTAAAGTAAAGGATAAGTTCCTTTAACACCTTTGTCGACTTCTCGTTTATAGGGAACTCCTAACCCCAGTAGGTTCTTATTTTTCAGACACCTCCGAACCAAAACCAGAGGAACAACCTCGAGGTTGAGCACCTTACCTCGAGGTTAAGACAAAACCTCGAGGTCACAGGATAACCTCGAGGTTACAAGATTTCGTCCATCTACATAATATCTTCTTGAAACCTCGAGGCTCAACTATTAACCTCGAGGTTGGTATAAAACTCGAGGTTAGGAATTTACCTCGAGGTTTACTCCATGTTCCTTCCTATCCGAGATTCCTAATTGAATACACATAACTGCGAGGTAGGAAAAGGAACCTCGAGTGAAATGTCCTACCTTATATTTAATAAATCAACCATATTTTAGATATATAATTAAATTAACAAACCGCAATATTATAATAAATATCCCACAAGGTATCAAAACATGCATAATATGTCCTAATGTGGCATTATACAGTCATCCAACAAAACTAAAATAGATAGAAACACTACTTTTAGCAGAGTAGTTTAAGCTTCAGCTGCCTTCCCTGAAGGATCTGGATTTAAGCTCTCACCTGAAAAATGTGGTAACCATCAATCCAACTTATTAAGAATACTAATATGTGCTAGTGAGGTGCCAAGTGGAACAATTTTGTAAATAAAATATTAACAATGCTTTTTTTTTCTTGCAATATTCATATCATACCATAAATGAAATATCATAAAATAACTATTTCAATTCCTCATCAATAAAATTCCCAAAATACCACCCTTCACGTCAGCCGAACCGCCTTATTTCTTCCGACTAGACCCAAGGGCTAAGTTACATCCATGTTACTGGTTACTCCAAAAGCTCACTGGTCATGTGATGAGGACCGGCCAAAATCCTCAAAGCATACAACCCAAACCATGGGTCTTTTCCCCTCATTGAACTGGTGGGGTGTCGTAAGCCCTCTTGAACTGGTGGGCAAGTCCCTCATTGAACTGGGGGGACAATAGAAAGCCAACCATTATGCCCCAATGGAGGCCTCACTGTTAGTTCTCAACCAAGTTTTGATGATAACTAAACACTTGTAAATATGTAGTTAAATAAGAACTTAATTTTAACCCTAAAACTCCAGTTTTCATCACAGCAAAATGAAGAACTCGAGTTCATGGGTGAAGAACTCGAGTTCATGGGCCAAGAACTCTAGTTCATGGTTTAAGAACTCGAGTTCGCGAACTTGGTCTGTGGAAAATGCTCTAAGACTCAAAGAACTCGAGTTCATTAGTAGCAAACTTGAGTTCATGAACTCGAGTTCACGATTAAGAACTCGAGTTCTCTATGTTGCAAACTGGGACAAGACTAAGAACTCGAGTTCTTAGAATAGAACTCGAGTTCATGAACTTGAGTTCCTGTCTCAGAACTCAAGTTCTTTTGAGAAATGAAATTGAAGGAAAAATGAAGAACTCGAGTTCGTTGTGATCAACTCGAGTTCTCAACTTGCATATCAGAGGGGTATGGAGAAAAGTCAAAAGAACTCGAGTTCTTGATAAGAACTCAAGTTCTAGAACTCGAGTTCCACTTTGACAACTCGAGTTCTTGGCGCTGTCTGTGATTTCTGATTCTGCGAAAGAGCTAATCTTTGGTTGATAACTTCCCGAATCACTTAATATAATAAATGAAATGTTTTTTATCACGTTTGCTAGTAGTTTCAGGGATTACAACGGGTTATTATTCAAAATCAACATAAAGCTGATGCTCACGTCACAGCATTTAATGCTGAAGCAGGAAACAGAGCAGCAAATAGAATGAGGCCCAGAGCAGCAGGAAGAAACATTCTTCCAAGGATTACTTAATCAAGACATTCTTCTGCAAAGGCACTCTCAACGATCAACACATTTAATAAAAGAACGGATTTCATTTAATGAGGCCTCAACGGTGAACAAGGAACAGAGCGAGCTGTGTCTAACGGGAAAATAAATAAGTCACAACGGTAACTCTCAAGTTCCTTCCAACGGCATTAATGGCGAAAGAGTATAAATGCCGAAGCATTCATTTCAGCCAACTACCAAAAAAATAACCAAAGAAAAAAAAAACTCTGCGCATTTACTCTGAGTTATTATCTTATCAGTTTCATTACTCTCAACTCTCGTACTTCAGTGATCATTTATTATTCAACTCGTGAGGAGTTACTTAAACTTTAAATTTTTCATTCGTTTGTAAAATCTTAAGGTTGTGGAACCTTAAGTAAGGGTGTACAATTACAAGTAGTAAGGGGGAGTGAGTTTGAGGGATCATTCCGAGTTGTGTAATTGTATTCTGAAGATAGTGAAAAATCCCAAGGTGTTCTTGGGGACTGGACGTAGGTCAGGATAGACCGAACCAGGATAACTTCTCTCGTGTTCCTTCTCCTTTAAACCCTTGCTCAGTTAGTTTATTAATTTGCGAAAAATCTTGATTAAGCAGTTAAATTTTTTAAATCACCTATTCACCCCCCTCTAAGTGAAATTCCATCTTCACTCACCACGTGGTGGATTAACCTAATCTTCATTACTTCCCAATTCTTCCCATTCCATAAATATCATGATAAATAAATACACAAAACTTAACTCATAAAATTCCACAAGACAATTTTATTTAAAACAATCATAATCAGTTTAACAAATACTCAATAGCAACATAGTAATAATCATAACAAGTAGAAAGTGGTTACTTGTCACCAGAGCTAATTAATTTACACGACTCCTAATTTAAGAGCTCAACATACGCCAAAAATTAATCTATCATAATCAATTTTCATATCCGTTAATAACTACTTCATACTCTACATATTTAAAATATATGAATTTAATAATAAAATTGAAATACTCTACGTGTGCAAATTTCTAAAACATTAGAGAGACATTGCAACTATAAATTTTCCTTTCTAATATTTATCAATCACTCTCATTAATTAATAACTCCCTTTTCTAATAATAACACTATTGATTCACTTTCTTTCTTAATATCAATAACTATATAGTTATTATTATTTTACTACTATTATTATTCTAGATCTAATTTAACTCTATAATTAAATTAATAAATTTTATCATTTAACAATTTAACTATAACTCATGAATATTTATGATAATAAAATCTTGGTTTTCAGCAACATATGATATATAACACAGCATAGAAATACATGTCTTGTAGGAAAAATAAGTATACATATTCATATACTCAATGGCAACAAAACGCAACATGGTTATAATTTACATATTCATGGAAGACATCAGGACAAAATGCATGCTTTCATTTAATATATATATATATATATATATATATATATATATATATATATATATATATTGAATGAAAACATGACAACAAAACCAAGGATAGTGACAACAAGAGTTTTATTAGACCCACAAGCAATATATATATATATATATATATATATATATATATATATATATATATATATATATGTTAAGTCCCCTGTAAGCATGCGTTCATCATTTTGTGTTTATTCCCATGTTGTTATATTATTACTCACAATAATAATATATCTTCAATATGTACTTTATTGTTGCTGATATAAATTCAGTCAACAACTATACAATATATATATATATATAGCAAACACCCAGGTCAGCTAAAACGCAACAGGGCAGCACATATATATATTTTCTTCCTTCATACGGATATTCAACACACACACACACACACATATAAATAGGTATAGATAAATAATCATGGCTTTCTCCTCCTGTAGCTAATTCTTCCTCTATATATATGATGGTATTACTTTCTCTTGATTCATAATGGCTTCCTATATATAAATATATTCACATGCTGAAGATAATCAGATACGCAGGACAGCAGGCTTGATTTAACTCTTAAGCTTAATATCCAACGGAAAAAGTTAATGAAAAACTGAAGGAGAAAGGAATTCGAGGGCAAGTCCCTTATATACTCATGGCATGCTTTCATTATCATCTTATATTTAACTTAAACCACTTCCTACCACGTACGGCACCAATGCCCAGCAAGCCACAAATATATATATATATATATATATATATATATATATATATAACTACATGCATACAGCCGAGAACCTGAGAAAGTGATGACAGCAAAACGAGTTGGAGACGATAGCAATAAAAACAGATGCATAAGAAACAGAAACTTCAAAACACGACAGCTCCCAGCTCGCATGCATACTTCTTTCTTCTCATTCTCAGTATACACTCACACACCATAACATACATGCAGCCACAAAAGATGGGAGACAATGACAGCAAAAGAAACAAATATCCATGACAGCAAGAAAATAGAAGGAACCGATGACAGTTATAGGGAAACAGGAAAAAAAAAAAAAAAAAAGAAACCGAACAGAAACATCATTTACACACATACCAGCGTTTTTCCTTCTTCTTTCTGTGTTTATATTTTCTTCCTCACACAAACACGTGAAACACTCACGGTAAAAGAGAGACAGAAACGTAAGGCTTAATATGAAAAGAACTTAATGACAGCAAGCTCACAAAAATGGTCGTACAGTCCCTGTTTTTCATTCACGTTTCAATTTGATGGTTGTAACGTTTACTTTGGTTCTAAAAGCTTCACACTTGGCGGAAAGATGATGGAAGACTCAAAGTAAAGAAAATCCATTGCTTACCTTCAGTTTCCACGGCAACCGATGATTTATGGCTGCTCTCTTCCTTCCCTTATTCCTGACGGTGTAAAACAGGGCCACTGGTTTCGGTTTTGCTCTCTCTCTCTCTCTCGCAGTGTTCTCTTTATCAGTCGCGTTTTTAGAATGAGAAATGAGGAAGGAATATTTGAAGCCGAAAGCAAACGAATGGAAAAGAAAAAGTGGAGACCAAGGAGCATGGTTATTTATGACAACTGGAAAAATAAAAAACAGTCCGAGCAAAGCAGAACCTGTGAATACTGGACGTTAGGCTCGAGGAAGAGTGGGGGTATGGCTTCTAGATATTGCGTTGCTAGTGCGCCGACAGAGGAGTATGGGAGAATCTATTTTGCTGCAAATGTTCACGTGTTGGTTGCTGGAAGTATAGAGACATCTTTGCTGATATACTGTTTCTGTTCAGGCCGAAAGGAATGATACAACAAGTATGGGTTCATTTGGCTGGAGAAGTCTTTGATTTGGGTTGTTTTTACTGTGCAGGCCGAAGCAGTGAATCAAAAAGAGTGAATATGAATGGGCTGCATGAGTGTGATATTTTGGATTTGTTTAGATACTTATATGGTTACATTTTTGCCATTAAATCGAGCCCAAAGTGGTTAAATAAATAAATTAGCCTAAATCTCTAAATAATTTATTTTAAAGTGGTTAAGACCAATTTTCCATAATTAACCCCATATTATAATTTAGTTCTCTATATAATACATATAATATCTCAAATAATCTCTTTTGGCCATAAAATATTTTCTCGAGAGTATTTGGACCAAAAATTTATTTCCTAACTAATTATCCTTAATTTTAGGGAAAATGTGCCTTTTAATTCCAAATCTAAATTTTAAAATTCCTTAAGACCAAATTTTCCTTACTTAATACTTAATTCCCAAAAATCTAAAAATTTAGGATGTTACATCGAGGTTTAGTAAAAACTCAAGGTGACATATAAAACTCAAGGTTTCATTCTTTTGTCACTGAGATATCTTCATATATATAACCTCGAGGCTGGTATTTGAAACTCGAGGTTGGTAAGAAACTTGAGGTTGAATAGGAAACTTGAGGTTGACCGTGTTTGAAATGATATATGTTTATACGTAGCTTCTACAATTGTTTCTGTATCTAACTCTTGAGATTCTGATTTCTTTTTCTTGCTGATATTAGGCTGCTTATCACTAATCCTATTTCAAAGTTTGTTTTATGGAGAGTTCAGGAATTCCTTCTGTTCTGATAATAAAAAAACATGATGTCATCAACATTAAATGTATCAGATGAAAAGCAAATACAGAGTGACAACATTCTTTCTGAACTCTAAGGGTCAAAATGTTAAGCAGAGACATTCTCTCCAGGAATAAGAATGTTGGTCAAGCTATTCAAACTGCTAGTAGTAAGTGCCAACGGTCATTTAGCTGCCAGGATTACACAAGCTCAAGACAACGGCTAGTTTTTACAACGGTGATAATTGACAACTATAAATTGAAGAAGCATTCAATTGAGCTACCTACCGAAACTCTGCGCATTTACTCTAAGTTATTATACTTATCAGTTTCATTCCTTCCAATATCTTCGGACCTGTACTTCAGTGTTCATTTATTATCTACTCGTGAGGAGTTTGTTACAACACTTATTTCATTCAGTTGTAAAATCTTAAGGTTGTGGAACCTTAAGTGTGGGTGTACAATTACAAGTAGTAAGGGGGAGTGAGTCCAAGAGAGTATGGATCATTTCAAAGTTGTACTTGTAATTCTTGAAGAGATAATGGAAATCCCAAGGAGTTCTTGGGGACTGGATGTAGGTCAAGATTAGACCGAACAAGTATAAATTGCTTCGTGTCCATTTTTCCTTTGAATTCTCAAATAGTGCTTAGTCTTAATTTGTGAAAAATTTATTAAGCAATATTTTTAAATCACTTATTCACCCCCCATCTAGGTGATATTCCATCTTCAACTATCTGGTTGCTTTACGATCTTTAATTAGTTCTAACTACTTTTTAATTGCCCAAGGCAACGTAGGATCCTATAGTATTCAATTGCAGACAATGGATTGCTTCTTATTCAAAGACATTAGAGTTGATCATACACTATACTCAACATAAAGTTAAGTGGTCTATATTAATGTGCAAGTGCCCACATTGACCTTTAAAGACCAAATTATTAATTGTAGGCCTTAACTTCCTATTTTTGTCTCTTGGCCTAGTTCTGCTAGATTTTGTATAAAACTTTTGAAAACTCATATCTAATTGTATAAATGTCCAAATAGGATCGTTCCAGAGCCTATATAATCATTGTTGAGTCTAGTTTCAAAGAAAAATATTACCAAATATCATAAACATGCACACAAATCCAAAATTAAGAATAATCATACTTTGCCCAAAATTATACTCCAGAATCATAAGCCATTTTCAAAAATTTATAACTCCATGTATATAGATACAATTTATGTATATGACCTATCCAATTAAAGCTCACTATGTTTAATTTATTTTTGGAAACTTTCTCAGCATTTGGACACCATTTACTTAGACCAAAACATGCCACAAGCTCACTGCCTCATAAGAAAACATCACTTGGCAGATTTAGGGTTTTGTACAATCTTAATTCCAATGCCTCTAAATTCACATCATAACCTTTACCCCACATAATTTTCGATTTTAAACCCATTGAAACCATCAAAATGAGCAAAATCACACTCCTTATAGTTCCCCTATTCTAGCCGAAATATAGCAAGGGATGACAACAATTTTGATTTCCAACTTACACATCATAATTTGATCTCTAATCACTTCTAGCTTTTGTTTAAACCCTTAATCATATTTTAACCATTTATAGGAAATTGGGAAGCACCTCCCATTAATCGCAAAAAGACAAGGAAAACCCACCAAAATCCAATAAGAAGTTCAAGAATACAACAATCAAGACTAGAAATCCACTCACCTTAACTTGTCTTGTGATTCTTGAAACTTGTCTACTTCCTTGGCTCTCCCAAATTTTGGCCTCCTTCTTAAAACACAATAAGAAGATAGCTTTTAAGATCAAGAAGGGTTGAAAGAGGAAGCTTAGAAGCGATAGAGGAGATTGCATAAGAACTAACCTATTGATCTTGATCTTTCTTCCACCTTCTTCTTGAAATTTTTGGTTGGCTTCTTTGGGTTCTTGGTGGATGTTGGCCAACTTTTGGAAGAGAAAAGAAGAGTCTTTGAATGGCTAATTAAAGGTCCAACTTGGTTGGAAGAGGAGGGAAATAATTGGCCTTTGACTAGGTACCTATTTATACCAATGCCCTCTTGTTAAAGTCCAACTATATGGTTAGGCTTTTAGGCTTTTTCCGTTTTTTTCCCTTCCTTTTTGGTGCTTGGGCCGAAACTCATGGCCCATTTTGGAGGTTCAATGAACTCCTACTTTGTCCAATTTCTACATATCCATATAACATTTAATTTTACCAACATCTAGCTTATTATAACATGTGGCACATAATCAAGCAGAAAGGATATATTTAATTATTCTTTGACCTTTGGATTGATCATAATTAAAAATCATGACCTTATGGGAAAATTTTATGACCTCATGGTTATTGAAAAATTCTCATTTTATCCTTACATTTATTTACCCTTGCTTTGGCCGAAATTAATAGCCTTGGATATTATTTGGATATAAATTTCTTATGTCTCATTCTTAAATCAACATATATCTCAAAATTTAATACTTATGAAAATTGAATACTTAGCAACTATTCACTATCTCATTCCATTGGATACACATTTTGTACAAAAAGGTTTGGTAAAGTAAAATCAAGATATTACACCATGTACGCGATAGTGGTCCTCAAGTTAATCCTCAAAAGCTATCCATTACCCTTTTTTCATTCTTGAGCGGTTTATACAACTCCGGATAATCTCTAAATTCATCGCATTTGGATATGGAGTGGATCTTGGGGACGTCAGTTGTTATTAAGATCAAACTCTTTGAAATTTATCTGCTAAGCTTCCCTATCACCTTCCTTATTCTTAAGGATATGTACTTAGTAAAGTCACTATTATGGTTGGACAAGGACATACGACCCACCTAAATTATCTTGCTTAAGTTTAGTAAAAATAACAATGTATTGAAATTTTGGAGTTTCCTTGAAAGGGGAAAAAAGACAGTTTAAGACACAAGGAAAAGTGTTCCTAGCATCTCAGATATATTAGCCTAAAAGACAAAAGTCTCATCTCAATTCAAGGAGGAAAGGGCTATACATGGTTTTCCCCCAAAAATCCCCAAACCTTAGCCTAGATCGAAGAATCCCAAGAATTCTAAAGAAGGAAGAAAGATTTGGGTTAGGAATACTCAATAGATGGTTAGAAATCCTTAGGAGGCTCTCTAGAGTCCGAGAGAGAAAGCCCTAGTAGACCTTCTCCTCTCAAAACTTTGAGACTGATGAATGAAGGTTGCATCATGCCTAAGTCCTTAAAAGAACATAAGTCCTCTATTTGGTAATAGACACCTTAGACCTAATAGGTTTAAGTGAGCAACAATTAGGCTAAATCTGTTGGAAATTATGCCTTAGGGGCTAAACATTAAATAACTTCCATATTTTATTTATGAAGATAAATCAATGATTTGATTTATAAAGATAAATCAAATTAGTTGGCTTTTAAATTCGCATCAAATAAATGGATTTGATTGAATCAATTAGACAGATTTAATTTCCAATTCAATTTCAAAATTAATAAGATTGATTTTGAATATTTATTGTGGCCCATTAGGGTTATAAATACCCTTAGGTTGTAAGTAATTTCATTACAAACGCAAGAGAATTGTAGAGCCACAAAAAGAACCCTAGAAGAGAGACGTGAGCAAAAGCTTGAGGTGCTAGCACGTTGCCGTTTGTGTTGGAGTGCTGTTCGGTGTGGATACCGGTAGAGGGAGTGGATTCGTAAAGTCGGCTCCTAGAGATTGATCGACCAAGAAGGTGTTAGCCCACGAGTTTGTAAAGCACGCACACAAGTTTGCATATATACGGTTTCTAATTACTAACCCGATTTAAACACTGTTGATAGATCCTCTTCTTGGGATTTGTAATTTATTGGATAAATTTCAGTCCGCTGCGTGTACGAATCCCAACAAAATCTATCCAAAACTGTAGGTCCTCAATTGGGCCCACTTTTAAGATTGTTTTGAGCCTTTTTGGCATTCTTATTTGCCTCTATTTACTCTTTGTATGGTCCTCCATCATCAACTTAAACACATTCTTCCATATAGATCACACATTTCTAAAGACTATTTTACCCTTCTCTAAAGTCTCCAGAATCTAGGATATTATAATTATTATAGGAATTATGTAATAAACAAATTAAGTATAAAATCCATTGTAATGAAAGCAAGGTTTTTTACTTACTCATGAATATTAGTTTGTTTGGCACTCATATAGTGTTTGTACTATCTTTGCGTATCTTGTGTTCATTTCTATTGTAGGTTAAACCAGAACAAGAAATTCACATAGTAAGGTGGTTTTTATTAGAGTCGGGGAATCGGGCTATGCTCATCAGCTCGACCCTTTTAGGCCCTGGCCCTTCAAGGGCCAGGCTTAAAAATTAGAGAAGCTAAATAAAATAAGCCATGCAGGGCTGGCCCTGTAGGGCCTCGGGCTTGTGATAACTTTCCATATTTTATATATTTAAAGTACATTTTGAAGATATTTGGAGAGTTATCTAAACAATTTTGAGAGATTTCTATGAGATTATATTATTATAAGATCAAATCAAAGTGGTACATTATTTGTAGGATTTCAATCTAAAATAAAAGTTTGAGTTTAGAAAATAAATAATAGTAATTAGAATTTTTAGAAAAGAAAAAAAACTATTTAGTTTTATTATTATTATTATTATTATTATTTAATGTCATTTGTTCTTGACTTCACCAGGATTGTTACGGGCTGTTTTGGTTTGAATTGGACATTGATTGAATTGAAGCAAATGCACTTTGGATTTAATGAAGCTGGCCCACGTTAAAAATTGATGAATGAATGACTTAAAAGCAACAAGAGGAAGAGACGCACAGGGACAATAGCTATTGGAGTTTGGATTGAATTAAACATGGGGCCCACCATTGCATTTAATGAATAAATAGAATGAAGACAAAACAAAAAAAGAAAAAAAGGAAAGAAGAAAAGAGGCATTCAACGGATCGGACACTATTGAATACTTTGGATTTGGACTTTGGATTGAAATAGACACGTGGGCCCAGCAAGGGAATTGATTGTTCAAAAACTTGATAGGCACATGAGTACTTAATATCCAAACTTTGGTTAAGCATTAATTTTACACTTTTATTTAAGTTGAGCAACTCAAATTGCATTTAATTAAAAGAAAAGAAATTAAAGTAAAAGGTTAAGGTGCAAATTGACTAACAAACTATTAGGCCAAGAGCACTCAGCACAAAAAACAATTGGAAGCACCATAATTACCAACAAACAATTTAAAAATGTCAATTACCACAATTCCGTTACACCTAAACTAACGGCGTTGGGAAGCAAGGTGTAGTATACACATGTCAGTGGGAAAAAAAGGAAAGAGAAGCATCACCAGTGACTCCTTCGCCTCTCTCCTTCCTCGCCTCTCTCCTTACTCGCCAACGACTCCTTACCTTCATCACCACCGGTGAGATTCTCTCATCACCACACTATCACCACCTCTATTCCTTCACCTTCTCAGCGTTGCCAGAGAGATCCACTGTGACTGAAAACCTCTATGCCCTCAAGATCGACCCTTACGAAAACTGCTTGAAGACAACGACGCCACCAAAGAATTGCAAGAAGTAGCGGCTTTACTATTACTGGATCCCATCTACCCAACCAAACAAACAATGCCACCGTGAAGCCTCAAAAAGAAATCCTCAAGCTTAGACTCAAAAACATCTCAACCCAGAAATCAATACGCGTCCTTTTCAAGATCTCAAATATTCCAGATCTATACAAATGGAAAATTAAAGGCCAAAAACCATTGGGTCTTGCGGTGTTGGAAGAATTAACGAAGCTAGTGGTGGAGAGAGCGATCATTTGTCGGCGTGGTTGATGGAGAAGTCGCCGGAACTGTGATTTTCCATAGTGAGTGCCAAGATTACAAGTTCTAGTTCGAACCTTTGAGAATGTTTCAAATTCCATTCAACATCACCTTTCTAGTTTCATCATATGTGAAAGTTGATTCTTTTGTTTATCCCGAATATATCATCTGAAAGCTGAAGTTGGAATTTGTGTGTTTTGCTTTTGGTGTTTGAAATTTTTGTCTTTCCTGTTTATGACTTTGTCATCGGCGTGTTCTTATTTTGTGTTTGCATCCCTTTCATGTTTTTTTTCCTGGAAATGGATATACCCATATGACACTATATTAATTGGGTTAAACAAGAATCTGCAAATTTGGGTTGATTATTTGTTTTTGGAGTGGCTGGGTTCTCTTCAATCCTCTCACCAGACGCGTATTGCTCATCTTCAATTGACATCCAACGCCATTAGTTTAGGTGTAACGGAATTGTGGTAATTGACATTTTTTAATTGTTTGTTGGTAATTATGGTGCTTCCAATTGTTTTTTGTGCTAGGTGCTCCTGGCCTAATAGTTTGTTGGCCAATTTGCACCTTAACTCTAAAATAAACTAATTGCCACAAATATCAAATGAGCAACTCAGAGTCATTAATCCCTTATTAACTTCATAAACCTTGATTCACTAATTTAATTACCCTTAATATCAATTTTGTTAATCTCGAGTATAAATAGCTATAAGTGCCTATCGGTCCACTTACAACCCTTTCTCTTAAATATAAATTATTATGTCTAACAAATTTACTTAAGAGGCAATTTAATTTGGATACACTCTTCAACAATTATATGAGGCTATTAGGTGTATGTCTATCCTAATTGTAAATTAAATCGTAATTTAATCACATATTGCTTAATCTAAGAGCTTAATTAAAATTCCCTTCGTCAAGGTAAATTCTAATTCTCAAATTTATATTTAATGATGACCAGTCATCAAATAGATAAAAAATAAACAAGATTAAGCAACCAAAATTAATACTAATTATAACTAAACAATGAAAACAAAGCTTAATCCATTAATAAGTTTAAGTTCATAACTCATCTAGGTATCTAGGTTGCACAATAAACTAGCTACAGAGGACTTTTATAAACATCACAGCAACAGTAAAATCAGAGTTCAGATTCAGCACAGAAATTCCAGATTCAAATTCAAGATTCATAAAGAAAATCAAAGAAAAAGGAAATAAAACAGAGCAGTATTGAAATATGATCTCTCCCACTGTGCGTTCGGCCACTGTAGCCGTCGCCCCTGCTCTCTGAGCGTTCTCCGTCCTTTGAATTTTCTGTTCTGCGTGTTCTCAACTTTTGTTCTCGGCCTCTGCTCTCTGATTGATTCCTTTCCGCGCGTCTGCCTCCCTCTTCCGTTTATTTTCTCTTTTCATTCATTTAGGTCTTCTCATTCTCTCCAATCCGTGGGCCCATTCACTTTGCCATTCAAAAGCCCAATTCATTTAACTCAAATAATCTCTTTCATTCATCAATTGATGCGTGGGCCCACCTCTGCTTCTTTTCTTCATCCATTCGGGCTTCCAACTGTAGCTTTTGGGTCTCATTTAATTGGTGACCCAATTCCATTGCAATTTCCGAATTCCAACGTGCTCCCTGGTCCAATTTCATTCATTCTCATTATATAATAATAATACATAAAAATAAATCTTTGTTTCTTCTTTTTCTTTTTTTTTAAACTTCTAATTACTATTATTTATTTCCTAAACTCAAAAACATTTATTTTAAATTAAAACTCCACAAATGATGTACCACTTTGATTTGATCTTATAATAGCATATTTTCGTTGAAAATCTCCCAAAAATTATTTAGATAACTCTCTAAATATCTTCAAAATGTACTTTAAATATATAAAATATGGAGAATTATCAGCTTAAAAGGGCTAGCCTTGTAGGACATCGAGCCAATCCTGAAGACCCTTTTAATGGATGTGTTCATGATGTAAAAGAAGAAATTCATGATATTTTTACTCATAAAAAAGAGCCTACTACTAAAACTGAAGCATAATTAAATGTCTTTGAAATTGATGATAGTGTCGAAGAAGATGACAATGATAGTCATCGTACTAATGTTACTTAGTGATATGCTTCTTATATTTTATGTGAGTTATTTATGCACAATAGTTTACTTTTGATTATAAATTAACGAATATAATTATTTGTTAGATGATTCATATTGTTTGGATGTTAAAATTAATAAAATTTATTTGATAAATTAGAACTTTAATTGTTGTAATTTACTAATCATTTCTTTGGAAAAAAAATTAAAGAAAAAAAATTAAAATTTGAAATAATAACTTTTGGTCCCTTTAGGGTTGGCTCTAGCCCCGGTGCTCTCGAGACGGGCTTGGAAAAACAGATGTTTTTCTTACTCCAAGTTCTGTAAGGCCGGCCCTATTAGGCCCTAGCCCTTCAAGGGACAACCTTGTAGGGCTAGACGGCCCTGATTCCGAACTCTAAGTTCTATCATAAGATAATCATAATTAAGAAGGTTACTTAACAAAAATCAACTCAATTATTGTAAGAAAATAATTTAGTTAATTTTCTTAATCTATTAAATATTTTAATAGCTCTTATATTAAGGATTGAAGATGGTAGATTTTTTATCAGCAATCAATCAGCAGCAGCAACAGCATGACCAAATAATTATCCGGTATTAATATTTATTTATTATGTCATCACTATCATACTACACAACAAAACCATATCGCTAGAATCGCGATATAGCCGATCAAGTGTGAAACACTTAGTCCCAATTGTACACAAATTGCAGTTACAACTTGAAGAGATTAAGTGAAAGCAAATACGTTGATATCAACTTGAAAAGATGAACATTTAGTCGCAGCACATCGTGCATGTTTTCTAGAAAAGTTACTAATTTAATATCACGCGTGCACTTGATTCACTTTCTCTTCTTTAAGAGAATCACAGCCTCACGGACTCTTTTACCAATGCTAAAAAAATTCAAAATCTATTGCTTTAGAGAATATGATAAAGTAAATTATGACTAATCTTTTAAAGAAATTATAATATATATTTCAGACAAATATTGGTTAAGGTGTAACAGCAGCAAATTAAACATGAAACATTTAATTTCAACAGTTCATGTTTTATATATACATTTTCATTCTTTTTATTTTTTTTTGGGTTAATTTTTTAAAAGTGTGTGTGTGTGTGTTTACTTTAAGTCTTATTTTTAAAATATTTTTTTTTAATTTTTAATATATTTATATATTAAATATAAACTATCTCGTTGGTAAAAAAAAATAACTTTCTAATTAAATTAATTTTAAATTCTCAAAACATACGCCTTTTTTTTTTTTGGTAATCATACTTTTGTATTGTTCATGGCTTCGAAGAGAACTTGGTTCTCGTTCTTCAGATGAATTTTGAAAATGAGTTTTACATCAATTTTTTTCCCCTTTGGTATTATTATTCTTGCCGTTGCCGAGTGAAGAATATACCACTGTTTTGACAGATGAGAAGGAGCAACAGTGATTTCTACCTTTTTGAGAATGAGATGATGAGAAATGAATCATAAGGGATGATGAATAGATGCCCATTTAGTTTGGTGCAGGCTCCACTTTCACTTTTAATTTAAATGTAAAATAATTTTATAATTTCATTTTACGAATATAACAAACGTGCATCTGGGCTTGATTGCGGCTTTGTTCTAATAGGGAACCTATCCCACACGTCATAATAAACCTGTAAAGTTGTGAATCCCATAACATCAATTTTTATAAGGAGACAAGTCATCAATCACTTTCTTCTCCTTTTATATATAGTCTTTTATCTCTCTAGATCAAATTAATTATACCTTTTCTTAATAAAAAATGTTATAACTGAAAAGATTAAAGCCTAATGAACAAATAATTAATATAATTTTAATTAACAATTACCTAATTAAAAATTGAATTAAGCTCACAATAAGGTTTTCTTGTCCTGAGATGGGGGTGCTTTTTGTGGTTGTGCAACTACGTCTACCTATTTGAAGAGCAGGAATATCATCTAGAGGGGGGAAGGCGATTTTAAAATTCTTTTCGAAAATAACTTAAGAACAATAAAACAAAGACTGAAAAAGGAAGATGAACATAGAGAGTTTATACTGGTTCGGTCTAACTCTTCGACTTATGTCCAGTCCCCAATCACTTTGGGTATTTCATCACTATCTCAAACTCTTATATAATTTATACTCTCTGTACTCGAGATGATCTTATCACAAAAACTTACTTTTACAAGCTGTAATTGTATACTCACTCTTAAGGTCCTACAACCTTAAGATTTTACAGATAAATCGAATAAAGTTTAACTCCTCATTGAGTAAATAAGATAATCACTGAAGTACAAATTATATCCAAAGATATTGAATGAAGGTAATGAAACAATTGATTACAATAATACAGAAATGAATGCGCAGAGTTTCGATGGTTGGCAAAATTGAATGAGCGAGCTTTTATACTGTTCTTCCATTAATGCCGTTGAGAGACATTGAATATAGCCATTGAGTCTCTTCGTATTTTTGTTAAGCACATATGTTTTCCATTGCATACAATCGTTGGTTGCTTCATTAAATGTTTTCGTCGTCAAAGTATTTGGAGCAAATATTGACTCTAAATAATAGTCGGAATAAGTGCGCCTTAAAGGAATGTTTTCGTCTGCTCAGAATGTTTGTTTCGTTTGTAACTGTCTTCATTAAATGCATTTGACGCAATAAATGGCCATTTCTGTTAATCTTAATTTAAACAAGGTTAGGCATATGTAAATTACTTAAAAGGATTATTAGTTATAACAATAATAATTTTGAGAGTGATTAAAAATAAATATAAGTTGACCCAAAAATATTTAATCAAAAATCAAAGAGGCCAAACCAGCGTTCTGATTTGCTCCAAGCATTACTCAAGTAACAACAATAGTTTACTCAAGTAACGTCATGAGTCCATAGGCATTTCCAATCCTGGTTGACATTACTTGCTCAAGCTTAGATCATTACTAGATTAAACTTGGAAAGTAATAACCCTGGAAAGATATTACTCAAGTAGAAATATATGTTACTTGAGTAATGATCATCAAAGCTAACGCAAGAATGG
The DNA here is from genome assembly GCA_037074495.1 of Acacia confusa. NCBI lineage: Eukaryota > Viridiplantae > Streptophyta > Magnoliopsida > Fabales > Fabaceae > Acacia > Acacia confusa. The sequence continues at coordinate 29,769,949 of CM073509.1, read as the reverse complement.
ATACTGGAACAAGATTACTTGAGTAGTATATTTGTTACTCGAGTAATCTCTAAATATTACTTGAGTAACAAATCTATTACTCAGGTATTGTTGAGTAGTCATTTGAAGAAGTGGCATTTGGGACAAAAGGTTACTTGAGTAACAAATTTTATTGCTTGAGTAATATATAAATATTACTTGAGTAATATTTTGTCATTTGAGTAAGCTCGTGTATGTTAAAATTATTTTAGTCCAGTCACGACATTATTTGAGTAATTAATTTTACTTACTTGAGTAAAATGAACCATATCTCTTGAATTTGCTTGGACCACTACATTACTCGAGTAACTCCAAAAGATTACTCAAGTAATATATCTTAATTAGCAAAATGAAGTTTTGCTTTCCAGGAGTATTTAAAACGATTTCTTGAAGGATTACTCGAGTAACAGGATCCCTTACTCGAGTAATTAGATTTTTCACAAACACATTTTCTATTTTATAAAGTTTTAATTCATTAAGTCTTGTTATTATCAAAACTCTAAGGACCAATACTATTAATAAAATATATAAATAAATATCCAAAACAATATTTTTATACACTATAACAAAATAATATCATGCACTATAATAAAATTACGATGATGATGATGATGAATGAGAAAATTAAGTCTCATATATGTTTTTGTTTTATCCAATCATCTCTATCTTATTAGAATGATTCGAACACAATAACACTTGTTAAGTTGAAATGACCCATAGCCGATTGGTTGTGTACTCTCAAATTTCAATGAATAGTGTAAATTATGTTATGGAAAAGGGAGTAATTACAGTTTTTTAAATATGTTTGTTTGAAGGCAAGAAAAAAAATATGTTTATTTGCTTTAATTTCTTCAAGGTAGCAACACAGAATTTCGTTCCACATGAACGTTTTCAAATTTTACGCCAGTTTTATTTTGTTTCGGGTCCACTGCATGAAACTTTCCTAAACTTAATTAAAACTACTTATAAATAATCTTCTAACCCTTTAAAACTTAATAATAAACCCCTGATCTTTTAAGTAGCATCCATGCTAATAACCCCACATATACCATCAATTTTATAACCCCTTAAACTTTGTTTTTTATGATTATAACCCTTCAAAATTTGTGTAACACCCCACATTCTGTGCTTGAAAATGTGTCAGTTGACACTTAGTTTTAGGAAAATCAACAGAGTTTGAGGTGCTACAGCTTAGAGTAACGTGGAAACGGATAGCGTGTGCTGATATTCGGACAATGAGTATCTGATATAAAATGCCCAGACATATGCTGATACCCCGACATAAGCTGGTATATTAAAAATTTCTCGAAGGAAGATTTATGTGATACAATATACAGAGTTTTGTATAATTACAATTCTTACATGTAACTATACAATATTCAACCAAGCCGTAGCTAGACTTGGGCAATGAACCTAACTCAATCTATCATGGGAGTCTCACCGAGTTCACGGCGACTTATTGACCGACCCACATAGACTAGCCATGCCCTCGACACCAAACCGTTTGAGATAACCTTGTTAAATCATGTCAGAATGAATACTTTGAGGACGCTCTTCCGGTATTGGCTTTAACCGAGGTCTCTTCCCAGCTCCATCCACTAGTGCCTTCTCGTGGCTCCATCTACCGGTACCTTTTCTATCTCGGTTTCTTTCCTGAACTATTCATTAAAACTGAGGTCCAATGCCCATTGGACCTCAGGTAACGGTTAACCTTATGCTCAAGTATAACAGTATGCATGATAGATATTCATTTACATTTCAGCATATAACTATGCATAGCACACATCACATGTATCAGTTCATATCTCAACAATACCTCTACATAGCACACAGCCCATGTCAGGTTCACATAGTTTGCACATAAACCAGTGCGTGTCCTCAGCACTAATCGACGAAATTTCGCTAGAATTTCGTTACTTTGACTCTAATCTTCCAAAATTTTGACATATCTCTTTCTCTAATATATTTTTGAAATAAATATCATATTTATCCCTAAAATAGGATATCTAAACTAACTTGGAAGATTAAAGATTAATCTAGCATTTCTATTATAACTACCGAAAGAAACACTAGAACTTAAGACTAGGGACCGAAGAACTTACCCAGAACTTCGCTATAATTTTTCCTCGGGCTCCTCCTTCTCTTTTCCTTCTCTCTATTTTCGAAATCACTCTTGTGATTTGGTGTGGGAATTTTAAATGGTGGAATGTTCTATTTATAGAGAAAGGCTATGGCATTTTAGTAGTTCCTTTGAACTTTCTCTGCTTAGATTTTGACTGTTGGATCTAGGATATTTTGAAAGATTCAATCCTGGCCTTACACCTAGACAAAATGCCCTTTAAGTCAAAAATATGATGTCATTCTCAAGTCATCATTCTTGCTTTTTGGTCTTGTACCGATAAAGTTCCTTGTTTAGTGTCCTAATCGCGTAATCTTGGGAAATTTCAAAATTCCGAGAGCATAGCTCCGAAGATCTCTTCTTCCTCTTTCCAGATACTTGGGTTAACTAATTTTTTGATCTCATTTAGGACATTCCGTTGCCTGCTGAACATTTCCGGACAAACGCCGTCAGATGCAGAAATGACTTCTAGTAACACCAACTTCTGGATAAAAATTCACTTTTCTATAATATGTCCTAGTCTTAGAAACTTAGTTCATGGTTATTGAGTTATGATTCAATTTCCATTGGTTCTCATTTATATTATCTGTCCCTTTTTCTAAAAATATCTTTTCATCTTATCTCATGATTATTCCGCCGGTTACAAAAATAACTTCTGAGATGGCCCACCACGGAATAAAAATATACTTGTTCATAATAAGTTCTTATGTTAGATACTTAGTTCACATATTTTGAGATAGGATTTATTTTCTATCAGTTCTCTTTTATCCTATCAACTCCTCTACAAAATATCTTGTTTATATTATTATATTATCACAAAATATCATGATATTATTTGAAAAATCCTTAACCCCTTTTACACCTAAATTTCGGTTCCCCCCCCCCCCTTTTTGACTTTGTCAACCTTGTTTTTAATTAATCTAATTATGCTTAAATTCTTCTAATTAAGCAATTATCTTTTTGCTTAATCCTTTTCTGGTTAATTAAGCCTTAGGGATTTTATGTAATCCTCCTTATATACTTCTTTAATTATGCCAAATTACTTAGCAATATTCTTTATGCTAAACTTGATTCCTTATTGGTCATTAATCTACATTTAGGGGTTTTAAATAATCAACTTTGGATATCTCCTTTATCTATGTCTAAACAATTAGCCATTAATTATTTAATTAATCACTTACCAATTGTTGACAATTTTCTTAATTGAGATTAATTATTATCTCATAACTATTTTACTGACATTGATAATTTATGCATCATGCAAAATATTAAAATTCATGGGGCAATTTATGTTCCCCAAAATGATATTTAATTTTGCCTCATTATTTCCCAAGGAAAATAATCTCATAAATTACCTAAATTAGAGACAACATATTTTCAAATTCTTAATAAATATTTAGTTGTCTCTTAGGATTTATTATAATATTCTTAGGGAATTTTATAACCCACAAATTCACTTAGGGATTTTTAGCTCTTTATTCCTCCTAATTTCATGAGAAATTACCTTAGGAAATAAGGTAATTATTACATTAGTTTTGAGCCATAAATTCACCTATTTCCAATAGGTATTATTTGTCAATATAATATTCTAGATAAATAATTATCCGGGTATTACAATTTGAGTTATATGTAGATAAACCCCTTAAACTATAACTATCTACAGATAAATAATAAACAAAACTTATACTCCTCTGGTCCTTATTGTAGGAACTAATTGGGATTAGGGAAAATCAGGAAAATACAAACAAAATTGGGAAAGACAAAATGGTGCTGCCAATTTATAAAACCCTAAGTCAGAATTGAAGGAGGAATCTGATATTTAAGTTTGTGATCAAAAAACCAAATTGCACCAAGTTAAGTAGCAGGTAAAAAAACAAAAGAAGGCGTAAGAGTGGGAGGAATGAAAGGGAAGGTGGCGCAAAAAGTGAGGAGACAGAAGCAAGGAAATGTGACAAGAAAGTAGAGCTGAGCAACAGGCAAGCAATTTTTCTGCATCAATCATCTTTGTGTTGTGATTCTTCAATCTAGATCGTGGAATATTGGTTTTGTAATATCTTGATTTTGCTTTATCAAAACTCCTTGTACAAAAATGTGTATCCAATGGAATGAGATATGTTTGATTTTTCTCGAATATTAAATTTTGAGATATATGTTAATTTAAGAATGAGACACAAGGAATTTATATCCAAATATTTTTTAAGACTATTAATTTTTTGGCCAAAGTAAGGTAAAATAAATGTAAGGGCAAAACGAGAATTATTGAATATCCATGAGATATAAATTATCAAATGGTTAACACATGAGATCATCAAAACTACTAATTGAGCCATGAATTTCAACCAACAATGGAAAAGAAGGAGGCTATATAGATTTTATTTATGATCAAGCCCAAGATCAAAGAATAAATAAATATCTCCTTTTTTGCTTAGTTATGTGTCACATGTCATAATAAGCTAGTATGTTGGTAAAATTAAATATTATATGGACATGTGGAAATTGGACAAAAGAAGAGCTCATTGAACCTTCAAAATAGGCCATGAATTTTGGCCCAAGCACCAAAAAGAAAGGAAGAGGAAAAAGCACAAAAGTCTAACCATAAAGTTGGACTTTAACAAGATGGCATGGGAGTAAATAAGTAACTAGTTGGAGGCCAATTATTCCCCTTCTTTCAGCCGAATTGGGCCCTTAATTAATCATTAAAACACTCTTCTTTCCCTCTCTCAAGTCAGACATTCACATAAATTAAAGAAGGGCCAAGATAATTGACCAAAAATTTCAAGGGAAAGGAGAAGGAAGAAAGATCAAGATCAAGAGGTAAGTTGCTTTTCAACAATCACATGTATATGGTAATATGTGCAGTGATGCCGAGACCCCACTATACCCTGTGTGTAAGAAATACCAACTGTTGAACGCCGTATTGAAATTGGTCAGCTTGAAGGCACGTCATGGGTGGAGCGATAAGAGTTTTTCTGAAATGCTTGAGGCTTTTAAGGACATACTTCCGGATAATAATGTTCTGCCTCACCGATACTATGATGCTAAGAAAATTCTTTGTCCACTCGGGATGGAGTACAAAAAGATCTACGCAATGCCCTTCTGATTGCGTGTTGTATAGGAATGAGTTTGAAGATAAGCAAAAATGTCTGGTATGTGAAACCCCAAGGTACAAGTCAAATAAGGGGCCTGCAAAAGTGTTATGATATCTTCCAATCATACCAAGGTTCAAGCGCTTGTTCACTAATGAAAATGATGCAAAAAATTGGAGGTGGCTTGCAGATGAGAGGATTTTTGATGGAAAGATTCAACATCCTGCCGATTCATCTTAATGGAGGAAAATCGATCAATTATTTCCGACCTTCGGCCAAGAACCTAGGAACCTTAGGGTTGCCCTTAGCACGGATGGCATGAATCCATATGGAAGCCTTAGCAGCATACATAGTTCCTGGCTTGTGCTCCTGATTATTTACAACTTATCTCCTATGTTATGCATGAAACGAAAGTACATCATGTTGTCCATGTTGATTTCGGGACCAAAACAACCCGAAAACGACATTAATGTTTACCTTTAGCCCTTGATCGAAGACTTGAAGGAGTTATGGGAAAAAGGTGTCGATGTTTTTGACTCTTTCAAGAAGGAAGTCTTCAAAATGAGAGCCATGATATTTTGTACCATAAACGACTTCCAAGCATATGGGAACTTGTCAGGGTATAGTATAAAAGGCCATAAGGCATGTCCGATTTGTGAAGAAGGGCACATGCTACCATCAACTTCAACATGGAAGAAAGACGGTTTATCTTGGACATAGAAGATTTCTTAGACGGGGCCACCCATATTGTCGATTGAAGAAAGCCTTTCTTGGTGGCCAAGAGCATGAAGATGCTCCTGTGGCATTGACTGGGGAGCAAGTGTATGCAAAGGTGAAAAATATAAGTGTCGTCTTCGGTAAGACTGCAAATGGTAGAAAGGAAACAAATATATGGAAAAAAAAGATTGGTATTCTTCGATATTCCATATTGGCGCAACCTTGATGTGAGACACTGTATTGATATCATGCATGTGGAGAAGAACATATGTGATAGTATTGTTGGCACGCTTCTCAACATACAAGATAGCATAAAGGATGGTGTGAAGGCAAGATTGGATTTGCAAGAAATGGGAATACGGGAAGACTTACATCCAAGGTCATACGGTAACAGAACTTATTGTCCCCTGGCTTCTCATACTTTGTCTAAGGATGAGAAACGTAGTTTCTGTGAGTGTTTGCATGGCACAAAAGTTCCATCAGGGTATTCTTCAAAATTTAAGAGGCTTGTATCGATGAAGGACTTGAAATTGGTAGGCCAAAAGTTTCATGATTGTCATGTCTTAATGCAACAACTACTCCCGGTAGCTATTCGAGGCATAGCCGAGTATGATCTTCGACACATTTTGACTAGGCTTTGTTTGTTCTTCAATGCTGTTTACAGTAAAGTATTCGAGGTTGAACAATTGCATGAATTGGAGAATGAAGGATATCTTATCTTGTGCCACCTTGAGAGGCTTTTTGTTCCTTCATTTTTTGACATCATGGTTCATCTAATTGTTCATCTAGTGAGGGAGATCAAGTTGTCTAGCCCTGTCCATTTACGGTAGATGTACCTAATTGAAAGATCTATGAAATTCCTAAAGGGGTACGTGAAGAACGCATACCAGCCAGAAGCATCAATTGTTCAGAAGTATGTATCTGAAGAGGCCATGGAATTTTGTCAAGATTATTTGGCCAAAGTAAGATATATCGGGCTTCCAAAACATCAGCATGTTGAAGGGGGTAGACGGGGGGCCTCAGTAAATAGAGTGGATCCTGATGAATTGTCACAAGTCCACTTATACATCCTAAATAATGTTGATGAAGTTCAGGCCAGCATAGCTGCCCATAAAGAAGCTGTGAGGAAAGAAAATCCTCGAATGACTGAACAAAGGTTGATTAGGGAGCATAACAGAACATTTGTGGACTGGTTCAAACAAAAGGTCAAGGGAGAGGAATCTGTGTCTAAGATAATCAAATGGTTAGCACGTGGTCTTGAGGTTGATGTCATAAGTTGGAATTCATATGTGATCAACGGGTACACATTTTACACGAAGTCACTAGATGAGAGGAGCACCGTCCAGAACAGTGGTGTAATGTTAAAGGCTGAATCCATGCACTTCTCAAGTTCAAAAGACAAGCGGCCTAAATTGGCAGTCATGCCATATTATAGGGTTATTGAAGAGATTTTGGAGGTGGACTACGTCTTCATTAGATTTCTCATTTTCAAATGCAAGTGGGTTAATGTCAACAGTGGTGTTCAGATCGACCGGCTCGGATTTACGTTAGTCGATCTCAATAGTACAAGTTTTGGAGATGGACCTTTTATTATGGCAGACTAGGCGAAACAAGTTTTTTATATTACCGATCAAGCAAATAAAATGTGGTCTGTAGCTCTCCAAGGTAAAAGGGTCATCGATATTGATGAGGAAAGTCATGCAAATTATGGTCTTCCTGACAGTACTCCTTTTTCAAGGGGTCTACCGGACATAAACGAAGAAGATGAAGCGGATAATGAACTCGGCATAAGAAATGATCATTAAGAAGGGATATTGGAGGATATCCCTTTATAAATTTTAAGGTAAATTTAAGGTTTTAACTGTGTTATATTCCTTCTATGTTTTTAACTGATGTCACTACTCTATGAAGTTTGTTCTTGTTTTATGTTTGTTGTGGCAGCTGGATCCGCTCCAATGCTCTTAGCCGAGGGAAGCTATAAAGCTACAGAATCAATATCTTGAAAATTTGCAACTCAAATATCAATGTTAAGGTAAATTTTCTCTAATATGTAACAACCAGCTTAATCAGTAAAAGATTTTATTATCTCTGGATTTTTAATATCTAAGTGTTTATTATTGTTTCTGCTCAGTCACACAGAGAAGAGATCATACTAGAACTCCACAAAACTTATCAGGATCCTGTTAAGAGAGTTGTACATGGTGGAATGATCAAGGAGTTGTTGGGTGAGAATCGGATGAAGGCATGGTGAAAACTGGGCATGTATGTTGATTTAGGTGTACGTGGTATAACTTATTGCAATAGCTTAATGTATTTGTATTTGTAACTCATGGTCAATAATATTTGTATTCTAGCTACGATCTTGTAGATTAAAGTGTAGCCTTTTCTGTGCTGGATTGGCTTGTATGGATTTGTGTATAGATCATTCAATTTATCCACAATTATATTGTTCATAGCTTTTAGCTTAAAGTAAACCGTTTTATGTGCTGGATTGGCTAGTATGAATTTGTGTATATAGATGATCAGTAAGAACAAAACAGGGAAAAAAATGCAGGAAACTTTAGACCGATAAAACAAAAACGCCGGTCTTAAAAGTTCAACTTTTAAGACCGGATGTACTCGAATTTACTTAAATGCACGGTCTTAAAGGTCAGGCGACATATTTGATATGCGGTACTAAAAGTTGGTTTTACAAGACCGTTGGTTTTAATATGCCCGGTCTTAAAAGTTAATCTTTAAGATCGGACTTATTAATCAACCAGTCTTGAACGTGAGTCTTTTAAGATTGCAGATAATTATTTTTGTCCGGTCTTAAAAATTAGAACATTTAAGAGCGGTTTAATTTTTGTCCGGTCTTAAAAATTGAGTTTTAGAACCGACAAAAAAAATATTTCGGTTGAATTTAGTATCACTTTTAAGACCTGGTGTTTTTAAATGTCCGGTCTTAAAATAGTTTATTTAAGACCGGTTGAAGTCCGCTCTTAAAGATATACTTTTAATACCGGCTGGAACAAGACCGGCCGCGAGTCCGGTCTACGGATGCCTCTTTTGTTCGGTCTTAAAAGCTTTTTTTGCACCCGTGAGTAAAATATGTAGGTGGTGGTATTTTTGTAATTATTTGAAGAAAATTTGACCTATTAGGCGTCTTTTTAATTTTTAGGATGTAGAAAGTGTACTTAAGGCGTCCTAAGTAACTTTTAGGATGCCAAAAGTTGTAGAATCTGGTAGTATGGGAAGCAAATGAATTGTTTGGAGCCAAAAAGGTAGTGATTTTGGCATCCTAAATTTCACTTCATATGCCAAAGGTAGTGCTTTTGGTATCCTAAATTTCACTTCAAATGCCAAAAGTAGTGCTTTTCGCGTCCTAAATATTTTTTAGGATGCCAAAACTAGTATTTTTGGCGTCCTATATTTATTTTGGAGCCAAAGTCACAATACCGTACTTTTTGGTTTGTTAAAAAGTCAGAGACCTCGATTTCATCTTTCTCATTTCCGACTTTTGATTTAATCTTTCTCATCTCATCATCTCTCATTTATGCCTTCGATCTCATTCCCATTTGTTGGCGTCTCTCATCTTCTTCATATGGGGCCTCCAATGTGCTCCTCCACTCCCATCTCCCATGGTGTCCTCTACTCCTTCGCTAGCATCTCTCAACTTTTTCACACACCTAGCAATAACGTAGGCATGGTTGGCAACAGAGTTCGAACACCTGGCCTAGCTTTGCTTCGCCTTGGTTTGCCTGACCCAACTACTCCATTCGGTGAAACCCCTTCTTCAAATCTAAAAACAAATAAGCTCTCTTTGGCACCATCTTCACTTTGATGATGGTTTCAAAGTCTCATATCTCCAATCTCCCTCACTTACGACGATAGACAAAATATGTTCAGTAGACTGCCAGGTTCATGCGTTCAATCCGACGGTCTCATATCTCTAATTTTTGGTTTTGATTTTTGGCCTGTGATTTTTGCTATAAGTGTTTGTAGTCCTATAATTTAAATTTAAACATATACACTAAGAAATCAAAGAGTTTCTTCTCCTTCGATTTTCTAAGGCAATAAAAGAGGAAAAATATGTAGCTCGTTGTGCGATACTGCTTGTTCGATACTATCACTTGAAATCCTCTTCATCTATATTGTTTGATTTTCTTGAGTTTCTCTTTGTGATATGTGTATATTCAGATTGATTATCTAGGATTTCATTTGATTTTTCCAATTTGATTTTTATGCTAATTATTGGATTTGAGTTCTGGATTTGTATTTGGTATATGAAGGTGTGCTAAAAATGAAGGCGTGGTTACTAGTTAGATGTAATACCCTAAAAATCCTACTTATGATAAGTATCATAATTTAGTAGAATATACCTATTGAAAATAGGTGAATATAAGGTCTCAAACAAACACCTTGTATTGAATTTATCTTATTATTAGGACAATTTCTCCTAAGAATAAATAATGTGCGAAAAGGTCCCTAAAACATTAGATAATTTGCAAATAGGTCCCTGAAATATTTATGGGTTATAAAATACCCTGAGAAAATTGTGATAAAATCCTTAGAGACAATTAAATATTTATTAAAAATTAGAAAGTATGTTGTCTCTAATTTACATAATTTATGGGATTATTTTCCTTGGAAAATAATGAGGCAAAATTAAATATCATTTTGGGGAACATAAGTTGTCCCATGATTTTTAATATTATGCATGGTGCATAAATTACCAATGTCAGTAAAATAGTTGTGAGATAATAATTATTACTAATTAAGAAAATTGTCAAAATTAGTAAGTGATTAATAAGATAATTAATGGCTAATTGTTTAGACATAAATAAAGAGAGAAAGGGTGGAGATATTTGTGAGTTGTGAGTATGTGTGTGTCTAAGTGTTGTGCATGTGTGTGTGTGTGTAGTAAAAAAAAAGTCAAGAGGTGTGAAAGGGGTTAGGGGTTTTTCAAATAATATCATAATATTTTGTGATAAAATAATAATATAAATAAGATATTTTGTAAAGGAGTTGATAGGATAAATGAGAACCGATAGAAAATAAATTCTATCTCAAAATTTGTGAACTAAGTATCTAACATAAGGACTTATTATGAACAAGTATATTTTTGTCCCGTAGTGGGCTATCTCAGAAGTTATTTCCGTAGTTGGCGCAATAATCATGGGATAAGATGAAAAGATATTTTTAGAAAAAGGGACAGATAGTGTAAATGAGAACCAATGGAAATTAAATCCTAACTTAAAATCCTTGAACTAAGTAGTAAACATCTGGACATATTATGAATCAGTGAATTTTTTTCCAAAAGTTGGTGTTGCCAGAAGTCATTTTCGTATCTGACTGCGTTTGTTCGAAAATGATCGGTGGGCAATGGAATGTCCTGAATGGGATCAAAAATTTAGTTAAACCAAGTATCTTGAATGAGGAAGAAGAGATCTTCGGGGCTTGTTCTCAGAATTTTGAAATTCCCCAAGAATACGTGATTAGGACACCGAACAGGAAGCTTTAAAGGTACAAGACCAAAAGGCAAAGAATGATGTCATAAGGATGACATCATCTTGGAGAGGTGTATGGCCTAGATCTTGCCACTTCAAAGAAGTGCGATCTAACGGTCAGAAACTGATCAGACAAAGTTCAAAGGAATTACCGAAATGCCATCGTCTTTTTCTATAAATAGCCTTAGCCTTCTTCATAATTTTTCACACCAAATCCTATCAAGGAATTTGAAATCTTAGAGCAGGAGAAGAAGGAGGAGCCCGGGGGAAATTTGTAGCGAAGTTCTGGGTAAGTTCTTCGGATCTAGTCTTTAGTTCGGTAGTTCTTAAAGTTTTAGGGTAGATGTTGTTTTGATCTTTAATCTTCCAGTATGTTTTAGATATCATGTTTTAGGATATATATGATATTTATTTTGGAAAATATGTCGAAGTAAGAGATATGTTGAAATTCTGGAAGATTAGAGTCAAAGTAACGAAGTTCTGGCGAAATTTCGCCGATTAGAGAGGTCAAGGGTAAAATGGTCATTTATGACTAAAATGACTGTAAACACTTGTTGGTCAGTTGGGTAGGTCCCAAAAGAAGATTTCATCGATTTTGGTCAACCCATGGAAAACCCAGAATAATAAGTAGGAAAAACATACAGTTATATAGCCGATACAACTCGTACAACTTGATCTTTAGACGTTGAGCCAAGGGACCACAAAGTTGTTGTCGAGAGTGGAACGCGAAGCAGCGACGAAGCAACACACAAACACTGGAGACAGAACCAGAGTAATCACTTTTGGCTAGATGATAGAAGTTCATATAGGGAAATTTAATTTTTCCACGCGAGTGGCGCGAGAGAGACATTTATTATTTGGGATATTATTAAGACCGGTCAATAAAAATGAATACGGTCCTAAAGATATATTTAAATTATATTGAACTTTTTAAGACCGAAGTTTTATAAAATTGTGGTCCTAAAAATAATTTCATTTAAATTTATATTTAAAATTTTAAGACCGGAGGTTTATAATACTTCGGTCTTAAAATTCATTTAATTTTGGACCGCATGATTTATAAAACCGCGGTCTTAAAAGTCAAATACTTTTTAATATTAAAAAGAAAAATTGCTGCAACAATTGAATGAAAATAAAGAACACTAGAGAATGGAGAATAAAATATAATCTTCGTTCTTATTAATTTTTGCATCACTATGACAACATGCAAGTACAAAAGGAAATAAGAACAACAAACTGAAAATTAAGAAAAAAAAAAGATTATAATGCGACTAAAAATCCTAGTCCTTGGTATCATCTAATGTCTTGGAGATGGAGGCTTCAGCGGCAGCAATTTCGCACCAGATATCAGCACATTCCTGTAATATGCGCCTCAGTCTCGCATCATAATCATCAGCCAAGGGAGCGTTGGGACCAGGAGGTTGGGGAGGGGGAGCGGGAACCTCTTCGTGGTCTGAAGGCTAGAGGGGGCCGTCAACCTCTTCATCATCCGAAATAACAATGGGTCCAACGACTCGTGACTCCTCTGTCGGAATGGAACGATGCACTGGAAGAGAACCCATGAGAGATCTAGCGTGGGCACAAGCTTCAGGAGTACTCCTGCGAGGGGTTGTCTGCTTGTATCTAACCATTGTTTGAGCAGTTGGGGAATGATGGGCAGAGAGCTACGTAGTGTGGAGTTACGAGGTAATGAGGACTTAAGTTAAGAAGGATAGAGAGGAAGCGTGTGGAGGACAATAAAGGCAGGACTTAAGTTACGAGGTAATGGTCATAAAAGTCTATTATTTATTTATTTCATTAAAATACCTTTTAAGACCGATCATTTATCTTATAATCAGTCCCAAAAGTCTATTGATATTTTTCCATTCAACTAACTTTAAGACAGATCATTTATATTATAACCGGTCCTAAAAGTCTATTAATTTTTTTTTAAAAAAATAAATTTAAGAACGAATCTCTTACAATATGCGATATTAAAAGTTGTGAGAGACGTACACCAGAGACACTCTGTTCAAATGAATGATTCAGAGTCTCTTCAGCTTCCAGATAAACTTCCCAACTAGGCGTCTCCTCTTATTCTGATGAACTATGCGTCTCCTCGGTAACGGTTCCCGCGTTTCATATTCTTCAGGATGGCTTCTCTATTTAAAACCGTTGTTACTTTACGTTCTTCACATTCTTCTCAATCACTTCTACAACCTCCATAATGGCTGCTCCACCACCACCAGGAATTCATAACAATGGTCCTCCCGCTTCACCACCACCACCGCCTAACAAACCTCCTCCACCCCAACAGCCACCTCCGTACCCTCCTCCGCTGCCTCCAAACCCCTCCTCCCGACAGATGATGCAGCACCTCCTGGCCCGCGTTGCTCATATAAACCGACGCATGGGCAAAATGTTTAAAGTCTACCACGCCGTCAACAACAAGCTGAACATGTTACTCGACGCCAATGACGTCGAGTACAATCTCTCCGACGACGATGTCTCCGACCTCTCCTCCAATCCCTCCCTCCCCTTCGACAACGACGGGGGGGATTAAATATTTTTATGTTTTTTTTGTTGTACTCATCCTGCCCCACAGCGGGCAGGAAAAAAATGATAAATAATTTTTTTTCCATTTCGATTGTCTGAGTATAGTATAGTTTCATTGTCTCGATTTTGTTTCAGACAAAAAAGGTAACAAACAAAACCACCATAACTGAAAAGTGATTAAAGATAAAAGTTTATAGAATACAGTTAACAACATACAAAATGTACAAAATGAAAAGAAAGACAACTTTTACCTTTCAAAAATAAAAGCAAACACAGTTGTTTCAGACAAAAAGGAAACAAACAAAACCATAACTGAAATGTGATTAAGGATAAAAGTTCACAAAATACAGTTAACAACATACAAAACAAAGTGAAAAAGAGACAACTTTTACCTTTTAAGAATAAAAACAAACATAGTGACAAATCTTCTCAAGCCTGGACCACCGTCGCCGTCAGTTTTACCAAACCCAGAGCTGAAAATTTCCATTATCTTACTTCTTTTCCGACAATGCTCTTCAGCTTCTGGAGAGGTAAAATTGACAATGACGAGGGTCCTGAGCTTGAGCTGAACGCCAGAAACTCGAAGTGTTCTTGAACCCTAACAATTTATCTTAAAAATTGAGTCATCATTAATATTTATAGGAAGATTATTAAGACCGGATATTTAACAAATAGACAGTCCTAAATATCTGGACATATTTAATTTAGAATTATTGAAGAATTTTAGGACCGAACGTTATAAACATGTGCGGTCTTAATAACAAAGACCTTTAGGAGTGTCTTTTTAATAAATATGCGATCTTAAAAGTTACTTTTAAGACCGGATATTTATCAAACATACGGTCCAAAATTCAATGCATATTTTTTTAAAAAAACAAAGACCTTTAGGACCATCTATTTAATAAATATGAGTTCCTAAAAGTGTCATCACCTTTTTAAGACCTTTAAGACCGGATATTTATTAAACATACAGTCTTAAAATCAAGGATTAATTTTGTTTAAAAAAGCAAAGACCTTTAGGAACGCCTGTTTAATAAATATGCAGTCATAAAAGTCGCGAATACTTTTCAGAATCTCTTACTGCTAGTTACAACTCTCCAAAACTCAAAAGTCAAGCAATATCCACCACCCAATATACGTTCAGAAAACCAAAATTACACAGGCTAAGAAAATTGTTCAGAAGAATAAAAAATTTATTATATAAAGTATGCTCCAAATTGTAAAATTGTTCATTTACAGAATGAATTTACAAATTAATTAATGTAGTACTGTAATTACAATTGTTGCTCTACAAGCATATATTTACAAATGAATTATTACTGTGATGATTGTTGTATTTACTCTATGATGTCAATTGCATGTTGACAAAACACTCTCTGTATGTGTTCCACCTCATCAGGAAAAAAGGAAGTCTCAGAGGCAAATCTCTGTATAACATCAAAGAAAGAAATTGAATTAATTGGCGTGCATATTTCATATGTAACATTAATTAAGACAGAAACTGAATTCAGTCATAATATGTAACATCAAATACATTTACCTTTGAAGTGAGTTTATTATCTGGTTGGGTGATAATATCATACATGTGTTTCATTATGTACAGGCCACATAAGTTGGATCCAATTAGTTGCCGATGGGTCTGAAAAGAACAAGAAATATATATAAGATCGAGCATATATATATAGCTTACTGACCAACTTCACAAGGCAGTATGCCAGTGTCCAAATATGTACTAACCTTTAGTGTGAGCCATCTAGGATCTTTGAGATTACTCCCTCGCTTTTTTTTGACCTGGTTTAGGAAGGTCTTCATGGCACTATCATCAAAATCACAAATTTATCAATAATGTTCGCTGAAAATTCATATCAGAGATTTCTTACAAGAGAATCAAAATGACATGCTTACCTGTTGATGATCTGCTTCAACAGAACCCCTGGTTGGCCATGAGTGGAACATAAGAATAACACCGTATTCGAGTCCATGATCAAGACGAGCAACTGCCAGTGGGTGCTGAAAATTCACAGCAGTAAAGTACTCAGTGATATATTATGCAAAATTGATTGAATTGCAACAAGAGATCGATTGTGATATGTACCTATGGTAATATGGAAATAAGTACACCTTCCTTCTCACTTCACATAGCCTATTTGATATGTACTCCTGTCTTTGTTCCACGGTGGCTTCGCTTGCATATACTGAGCACAAGAATCTGAAATCATTGATTCTGCCCTGTTGCTCCAAATCTTGATGCATGAACCTACAATAAAGACATCGATCATGGAATTATTATACACGTTCCTAAACCCTAAAAGGTGCATTTAAATTATGTACTCATAAAATAAGATACTTACCTATACCACATTTGAATACTGCTGATCTAATCTCCTGTCTAGGAAGCAGCAGGGACCTCATATCAATGGTGTCAAAGAAAACCGGTTGAGGTTCACGAGGAACCTTTATCACTTCCTGTATATCCCACGCTTGACATGCAAATTCTCCTTTTGATAGCATTTGGGATATTTTATCCATGGCCCCCAACTCAGGAGTAGGGGATGCAGCTTAGGAGGGGTTGCAACTTTATTAGGAGGGGATGGAGATGGAGGAGGGGATGCAACTTTATCATGAGGGGATGGAGATTGAGGAGGGGACTGAACTTGAGGAGGGGATGCGACTTTATTATGAGGGGATGGAGATTGAGGAGGGGATGAAGCATCAGGAGGAGTATAGACATCTACAAGCTTCACCAGCCAAGAGATGAAGGTTCCTTTGACATCACTCATACGCTTCAGCTGATCGGTTGGGAGAGGGAGAGGTGCATCATTGATCACCTCTTCAACTGACACTCTGACTTTACCATCAGCCATTTGTTTGTGGTGTACAGTTGATCCCAAGTTGTGGACAGTCCCTTTAGCAACTAATTCTCTAGTTGGTTCTGCCACGTACAGGTCACAATGTTGCTCTGACTGTCCAACAATGCAGCTCCCTCTGGTGTTGTGCTGCACAGGTGCAAG
Source organism: Acacia confusa (assembly GCA_037074495.1). Classification (NCBI taxonomy): domain Eukaryota; kingdom Viridiplantae; phylum Streptophyta; class Magnoliopsida; order Fabales; family Fabaceae; genus Acacia; species Acacia confusa. The sequence goes on along the minus strand of CM073509.1, from coordinate 29,752,974 downwards.
TATATGTGTGAGGGGAACATTGGTCTCTGGCCGAGAGCTAATAAGCCTCTTCATCTCCATCATTTCCTCCTTCATTAGCCTCATCTGGGCATCAAACATCTCTTTCAGTGCACGTTCTTTGGCTGCTGCCTCCTCATTTAATTGTCTAACCGTTTGGTCCATCTCCTCCCAGGTAACCATACTTTGCCTAAGTCGTTTGGTTTTACCAAAGTATTCTTTTATGCATACCCGTCCTCCAATCCCCCTTACCCTCCCCGGGTGATCCGATTTTCCGATCGCAACGGTCAGAACATCATTCCTCCTGCCCGACACAAAAGATCCCTCTGCTTCTTTCTTTTTTAAATCTTCCTGTAAGATACAGATAACGAGAAGCTTAGTAATGAAACATGTTTAGTAACTAAAAAATAACAATAAACGATACTTACAATTCTCTCAACAACTAGACGAGTTTGTTCACTCATGTAGGCGCCTTTTTTTAGTCGCCGAATATACAACCACAAATCCTTGCGATGTATCGGGGATGCTTGCTGATCAACTACAGCAGAAGGATTGGATTCAGCTTCTTCTTCCAATCTTTTCTGCTTGGCCTCTATCATTTCTTCTTCAGTCTTTGCATATCCCTCGCGAGAAGCCCTATGCGGTCAATCATTCCTTCTCCCTATCTCCTGTGCTTGTGCCCTTCTTCTCTGTGAATTAGAATTGACAACAACTATTAATTATGAATTCAAGCCATCTCACTAAAAGAAATTATAGAACATCTGCTTCATATGAACCTCAAACACTAATCAAATTCACTTCATCAAGTTTCAACGTTTAATTTAAGGAAGATGTAGAATTGTATAGAACTAAGATACTAAGTTACTAATAGCAATGTCTAACCACTACCTACTATAACAGAACTAGCTAAGTATATAATAACGGTTAACATATAAGACATGCATACTCACACATTAAACCATCATACTCAAAATCACTTCTGACTTACTTGAATATATACTTCTACTCGCACATTAAACCATCTAACTAACAGGATTAGATCAACACAATAACATTCACATATCCGCACAGGTTAATAAGCAAACAGAAAGGGCAAACAAAACTAAATATGAACTCACCAAAGCATCAGAAGTGGACCGAAGCTGAACAAATTGATCCCAAATTTGTTGATCAATGAATGTGTACTTGTCCCAAGGATTATGATCAGGTCGAACCTCGGCAAAAATATACTTGTTGGCGAGAAAGGTCTTAAATTTCCTCCACCTATCGGCACAAATAAGACAAGGTCTTGGCTTTCAACTTGTCAGAGTCAGGGACAGTGTATGAAAGCCGAATAGTGTCCCAGATAGGATCCTTCACTGTACGTTTGTCAACATTTTTCCACTCATCTATCAAAATGCTGACCTTGTTGTGTGCCATATAGCCAACATAACTATTATATTCGTGTTTATTCGGACTGACAGGTTGCAACCTCTCATTAAATTAAATCTCGATCCTTGACCCAGCGTTCCGTTTTACGGACACAATGCTCATTCGTGTGTCACTTCTACCACGACGTGCAGGGCGGTCACGAGGCTCATTTTGAGAAGAAGAGGGTTGGTTCTCGCTCACACCGGTAACATCAGTAACTGGCATTGACTGAATAGGGTGAGAATGGTTTTTCAGAGCAGTTGGTTATTTTAAGCGGCCTGAATATTATATTTAAGAATTTATACGTTAGAAGAAGTTCTTTATATTTACAAAATTGTCACCGGTCATATCTTTAAGACTGGTACCTAGAAACTCTGCTGTAAATTAGACGGTCTTAAAAATATGTATCCTTTATGTCCATGCTTATCAATCCCAACCTTTATGTATTTGTCTGTTTTTAAACACAATGTTCATTCTAAGCATCCCTTTGTTGATAGAGATTCCTAATCCCACCGCACTATAGATACATTGAACAGTACTCAAAATCCTCATCGATAAACATGTTATGAATATTGAGGCGCATAATATTTATTCCCATTTAAAATTAAATAGATGCGGTTTATATATTTATATATAGTAGAGTAATGAAAAAGAATTGTTCTAAAGAGTTAACAGTAACTTCAGGTCTAAAAAGAGCTAACAGTAACATGAACAACTTTAATCAGTAAAAAAATGGGAAAAAAAAGTATTACAGATTTTATATTGTGTGTGTAGATTTTGAAAACCACAATATTTAATTTTTTTTCCTATAGTAAATGAACTTATCTAAATTTCATCTCAAAGTTTAAAGACAAAAATGAGAGAAGATTTCAGAATTAAGAAATAGATATATAGCACATGTTCTTCCATATGTTGCATATGAATTCAAATGGAAAAGAGAAGAGAGAATTATTGTGCTATGACAGGTAAGCACAACATATAATAACAAAAAAAATCCCATAACAAGTAAGCAGCATGTAATAACAAGTTTTTTTTCGAAAATGACAATAAGTTATATGGTTCTCACTCACTTGTTGGAGGATTTTTTTTTAGTCAATAAATACCTCATTTAGCGTTGCATGCTACAAAAAGTAATGAGTGGAATATAATATAACTCTTATATACTCCTTATATAAAAAGATAATTAAATAATGATGAGTAAATAATATAATCATATATAAGGATCATACAAGAAAAACATCAGTCCAACTTTTTGTTTATAAGAAACAGTGTTTACAAGAATGGTTTAATCTTTCTACCAGAGAGAAACATTTTTTTTGTCGCACTTATATGAGTGGGGCATATTATTAAAAGAAGAGAGAAAAAGAATAAATGGACCCCATTCACTTAGCAGAAAAAATGTTTCATTAAACCCTTAAAAGACAGATAGACGTATATACACGGCTTATATTAGGCATGTAGCCATATTGATATAAAGATGATGACGTAGATAAATTATGGTTCTGAGGTTTGGTATATAAATAGCGAGTGCCTTCCAAAGTTTTTGTTAACACACTACCTTCTTTAAGTGTGTTCTTCCTTTAATACTTTCGCCTGCTCTATCTCTCTCTCTCTCTCTCTCTCTCTCTCTCTCTCTGTGAATCGATTCTGCAATTTCTGCTCCAAAAGAAATGGCTATTGAGACTAAGTTTGTAGGGTGTTGCGGAAGGTTCCTTGAGAACTCAAAACACTACATTGCCATGATTGCATTGCAATTTGGATTTGCAGGCATGAATATTATCACTAAGGTTTCACTCAACAAAGGCATGAGCCACTATGTCCTCGTGGTTTACCGGCATGCCTTTGCAACTGCTTCTATCGCTCCGTTCGCTTTCGTCCTCGAAAGGTTTGAATACCATAAAATTTCCGTACAAAACATAGGACCCATACGAATAATTTTGAGTAAATTTTCCTTGTTCGGTTATTCATACTTGTATTTGTGGTTTAATAATGTTGCAGAAAAGGTCAACCAAAGATAACATTCAAAATATTCATGCAAATTTTCATCCTTGCTCTTCTTGGGTTCGTTCTTTTTTTTTTTAATTTCCCTTTCAGATGTTATAATAAGGAAGCTTTAATTAACATTTTTGCTCATTTACATTAATTACATTATATATTTTGTTCTGATTCAACAGACCTGTGATTGATCAAAATTTCTACTACGCTGGGCTGAAATTCACATCCCCAACCTTCTCTTGTGCATTGAGCAACATACTTCCAGCCATGACTTTTGTGATGGCAGTTTTATGCCGGTAACTAAATTAACCATACCCGCCATTAGCTGGGGTTTGGGGCCTCTAATTATGTGCTTTTCTCTACTGCTCTTTATAAATTAACCATACCTACTCTCAACTTCTCAAATATTTTTTTCCTTTTTTTCTTTTGAACACTGTATTTTATATAAATGTGTAAAATTTTAATATTTGACAAGTATGAAATGATGCAGCTTTGAGTATTTTATGATTTTCAAGGGGAAAAAAGAATAAATCAAAACGATACTATTTTTAAATAATAAATAATAAATAAAACTGCACCATTTCATAACATATAAAAGATATCAAAATGTCACCCATGATCTCTTGATCAAAAGAAAGGAAAAGGAAAAAAAAAAAAAGCATTTGGGGGGTATTATAGAAAGTCATTAAAAGAAACCAAATTAAGTAGAGGTCTCAAAGGCTGATTTACAATTCCCCTCTTAAAAACCATAAAAAAGATATTTGATTCCGACATTAAATATAGTGGTGAGACCCGCCTGAAAAGTGGGACTCGCCACCTTCTCTTTCTCTCTTTTGTACCACCACTGTTCACGTAATTTTTGTTTTTTTTAATAAACTAATTACTTTTTAGTTGGAAATATATAAATAGGATGGAGAAGATCAACATGAAGAAGGTGAGGTGTCAAGCAAAGGTGGTGGGAACAATAGTCACAGTGGCTGGGGCCATTTTAATGACATTATACAAAGGCCCTATTGTGGAAATGGTGTGGACCAAACATGCCTACTACTCTCATGCCACAACCAATAACCAAACTGCACAACACACTTCAACTTCCTCTTCCTCCTCAGACAAAAAATGGTTCATTGGCTCCATTTTCCTTATCATTGCAAGCTTTGCCTGGGCTTCCCTTTTTGTTTTACAAGTAAGACATCATTAAACCTCGCACTCAATTTTTGCTACTTGGTAGCTAGTTATTTCTCATATGTGTACTATATATATCATACCTCTTTTTTTTTTTTTTAATGAAATTAGTCATTTGTAACATACATATGTGTTGGTTTTCCTAATTTATCCTTTTTAATTATTGTTCTAATCAATGAAAATTCCCTTTGTTATATGTAATTACTAGGGATATAATTTGAGGAAAATTTATAATTTGGGAGGCAACATAGATTGAGGTCTTACTTGTAGGACTAAAAAACCCCCTAATATATCACATACATTATATTAATAATTTTTACTATTTTAATTATGACTTTAATTTAATTTTCTTTTTTTGGAATATAATTTAATGAATGAAGTATTGATTGGACAGGCAAAAGCATTGGAGACATACAAGAGTCACCAGCTGAGTCTGACATCACTAGTGTGCTTCGTAGGAACCCTTCAGGCAATTGTTGTTACTTTTGTAATGGAACACAATCTTTCTGTGTGGAAGATTGGCTTTGACATGAACTTGCTTGCTGCTGCCTATGCTGTAATATATTGAGCTACTCCTTAATTTAATTTCTTCTGCTTTTCTAAATAATAAATTAATTAAATGTTCCACAATAGAAAATATATATTTTTACATATATTATTTCTTAGTTAAAATAAATAATTAACACTATTAATATTGATAAATTAATGTCTTAGGGGATTGTGACGTCAAGCTTAACATACTATGTACAAGGACTGGTGATAAAGAAGAAAGGTCCTGTCTTTGCCACTGCCTTTAGCCCTTTGATGATGATTATTGTGGCCATCATGGGCTCCTTCATCCTTGCTGAAAAAATTTATCTCGGAGGGTAACTCTCTCTCTCTCTCTGTGCGTGTTCTAGGTTATGCTGAAATTATACGTTCGTTAATTTTCTTTCCTAAAGTTACTCAAATTTTATCCAAAAAAAAAAAAAAAATCAGAATCCTTTTTTGAGTTTTCAAAAACTACACAGATATCCCTTCAATTTATCATTTAGTATGGCTATCTATGACCAACGCTTGTTGGTTAAATATTCATTTTCCCTTGTCAACAGAAGTTTGTTAATACTTTTTTTAATGGACAATTTGTGAATACTTTCAGAGAAAAATAAAAAATAAATAGAAGTTTGTGTAATTTCATTTGAACTCTGCGGAATTTTATTCGATTTACATCTTATTTTCAAGAGAGTTTTATATAAATAATTTTGACAATAAGGGGAATGATATCATGATAATTTCTTGTTTTCCTAAATTTTGTTTAGACCTATTATTAATGAAGATTAATTCACTTTGAGTGGGTGCAGTGTGATTGGGAGCATCTTAATAGTTATTGGATTGTACTCTGTCTTATGGGGAAAGCATAAAGAAAGAGTGGAAAGCAAAGTGGCTGAAGCAGAAGATATAGTCTTTCCAATGAAGGCCTCTCAAGTTGATGCAAATATCAACAATATTAATAATAACAATAATTATGCATCTGATGGCAAACAATTAATTAATAATAGTGAAGCAAAATCAGAGAAAGCAGAAGAATCCTTCAACAACAATAATTCAGTTCTCATTAGCATGCCTCACAGTACCAACCAAGAGCCAAAAGCTTAATTAATTAATTAATTAAGCCACTTGGAATAATATCAACAGTTTTTTTTTTTTTTTGGTTGTAGGGTTTTTATTTGATCTTTTTCATGATAGAAGGGACTCTTGTTTGTTATGTATTATCTATATATGTAGCTTCATAATTTTGAAACAGACTTTCAACTGATTGTATCTTCAGTTCATAAAAGCAGAAACATGTTTCTAGCTCCGCTTCTTTTTCTTTTTCTTTTTATTATCTTGTCCATCGTTTAAATTTTATTCTGATTAATTAGTAATTGTCTTTTAGTTTCTATATTTTGCTTGTAGAAGAATATGCATATATAGCTGACATCTGATTCAGACTCCACTGCGGCTGATAGTGATTTGGAGTTTTATCAAACATACAAACACTAACACGCACACTGCATACATATAAGAATCAGTAAAATTAAATGAAATGAATGTTTCTTACTTTTCATTAAATTTTAAAAACGTCTCATTAGTTTTGTAAATTGATTAAGGATAAAATTTAGGTAATTTTCCTATATTGTTTGCAACCAATTCTCCTATAATTTTTATTATTAGTATTAGTTTAATAGCGATAACTCTCCATATTTTATATATTTAAGGTACATTTTGGAGATCTTTGGAGAGTTATTTAAACAATTTTAAGAGATTTTTAAGAGATTATATGATTTTAAGAGAAATCAAGTTGACATATCATTTGTGAGTTTTCAATTTAAAATAAATGTTTTTAAGTTTAGAAAATAAATAATAGTATTGAAAAGTTTTCTAAAAAAAATGGAAAAGAAGAAATAAATATTTATTTTTATTTATTATTATTATTAATAGTACTATTATTATTATATAATTAGAATGAATGACATTTGACCAGGGGAGCACGTCATATTGGGCTTTGGGCTATAATGAAGTGAATGAAATTGGATCAGGGTAGTATGATGGATCAATGAATGGATGAAGACCTCAAGCTAAATGCAAAGAAAAAGGAGGCTGGATGAATTAAATGGATCAGGAGGGAGCATTATTTCGGATGGGCTGAAGGCAAATGGAAAATGGGCCCCACGGATTACATGAATTGGGCTGAATGAAATCAATGGAAGAAAATCAAATTGAGACCTAAAAAAAGTTACGTGAGGGTGAGGAGTGTCGAACCCTCCAAAACTTTTTTATACTAAAAAAAAAGCTACGTGAGGGAAAGGGAAAGAATTGCCACTTGGATGAAGATTGAAGACACACCGTTTTGGGCTTTGGGCAAATGAATGGATAGTCCCGGCCCACGAATGAATCAATTCATTCAATTAATGAATGATGAAACCCAAAAGGCTGGACGCAGAAAAGAGGAGCAACGAATAAAAGGAGACGCAGCAGAAGAGTCTGGAGGTCGGGAATTAATTCGGAGACGCAGAGAAGCATAACGGAAAACACGGAGGAAAGGCAGAGCACAAGACACACGACATTTAAGCTTTGTTTGGGAGTTCCATTTTGGAGGGGAAGAAAAGAAAAGAAAGGGTTTTTGTAGTTCCTTCCCTTATTTAGGAGTTTTAAAAATAAGAGGGGAGGGAATCAAGGATTTTTACAAATCCTCCAAAACTCTTCTTCTTCACAAAAATGAAGTTCCCCCAATATGGGGATTTTAAGAGTGAACATGGATTAATTATTTTTTTACCCTCGTTCAAATAAAGCACTCTCGTTATTTCTGATTTCTTTTCTATTCTTGGAATGCACACGAAAAATATTTTTTAGAGAGAAAATACTTTTTTAGGAGAAAATATTTTCTAGAGAGAGAAAATATTTTCTAGAGAGAGAAAATACTTTTTAGAGAGAGAAAATGCGTTTTAGATGGGAACATATTTTTAGAGAGAGAAAATATTTTTTTAGAGGGGAAAATATTGTTTAGAGAGAGAAAATATTTTCTAGAAAGAAAAATGCTTTTTAGAGAGAGGAAATGCTTTTTTTATGGGAACAAATTTTTAGAGAGAGAAAATGCTTTTTAGAAAGAGAGAGAGAAAGAACTTTTTTAGGAGAAAATATTTCTAGAGAGAGAAAACGCTTTTTAGAGAGAGAACATGCTTTTATATATGGGAACATATTTTCTGAGAGAGAAAATACTTTTTTAAGAGAAAATATTTTCTAGAGAGAGAAAATACTTTTTAGAGAGAGCAAATTCTTTTTTGATGGGAACAAATTTTTAGAGAGAGAAAATACTTTTTAGGAGAAAATATTTTCTAGAGAGAGAAAATGCTTTTTAGATGGGAACATATTTTTAGAGAGAAAAATGCTTTTTTAGATAGGAACATATTTTTAGAGAGAGAAAATGCTTTTTAGAGAGAGTTAATATTTTTTAGAGGGTAAAATACTTTTTAGAGAGAGAACATGCTTTTATATATGGGAAAACATTTGTAGAGAGAGAAAATACTTTTTAGAGAGAGAAAATACTTTTATAGGAGAAAATGTTTTTGGAGAGAGAAAATACTTTTGTAGGGGAAAGTAGTTTTAGAGAGAGAAAATACTTTTGTAGTGGAAAATATTTTTAGAGAGAGAAAATACTTTTGTAGGGAAAATATTTTTAGAGAGAGAGAAAATACTTTCTTATGGGAAAATATTTTTAGAGAGAGAAAATAATTTTTTAATATAAAAATTACATAAATAACTTTTTTTAGAAAATTTAAATTTAAATTTATTTGTAAAGTATAACAATTATATTAATTTTTAAATAAAAAGATAAAATAGTAAAAATAACTCATTAATCCTCCATCTTCCTCCCTTACTATTTTTTTAACTCCCAAACAAGAGGAGGAAATATCTTCCATTTCCCTTCCTTCTCCTCCCCTCCAAACTCTCTATATCTCTTTCCTTTCATTCTCCTTCAAACTCCCAAACAAAGCCTTAAAGAAAAGAAGTAGAGGGAGTTGCTCTGTTTTCATTCCTTTTCTCTTTGATTTCCATTATTGTTTTGTCTCTGATTTTATTGTTGCTGTTGTTCTGAATTTCATTTCTTTTACGGAGTTTATTTTATGCATGTAGTTTGTTTTGCAACCTAGAGTAGCCATGAACTTATTAATGGATTAGACTTTGTTTTCATGGCTTAGTTATAATTAATATTAATTTTGGTTACTTAATCTTATTTAGTTTTATCTATTTAGTGATTGACCATCATTGAATATGATTTTGAGCATTAGGATTTACCTTGACGAATGAGATTTTAATTAGGCTCTAAGATTAAGTAATATGGGATTAGATTGTGATTTAATTTGCGATTAGGATAGACATATACCTAATAGCCCCATATAATTGTTGAAGAGTGTATCCGAGTTTTGTTGCCTCTTGAGTAATTTTGTTAGACATAACAATTTATACTTAAGAGAGGGTTGTAAGTGGACCGATAGACACTTATAGCTATTTATACTCAAGATTAACAAAATTGATATTAAGTCTAATTAAATCAGTGAAATAAAGATTTATGAAGTTAATAAGCGATTAGAGACTCTGGGTTGCTCATTTGATTATTGTGGTAGTTTGCTTGTTTTAATTTTAGTTTTGATTTCTTTTCATTTAATTAAATTCATTTTGGTTTGCTTAACTTAAATAAAAGTGTAAAATCAATATTTAACCGAAGTTATGGTATAAAGTCCTCATGGGAACGATACTTTACTCACTCTTTATTATTTGATACGGCCCGTATACTTGCGGAGTTACAGGCTTTAAAGTTTTGCCCTATCAAATAGAATTTTGAAATTTAATCTATATGAATTTTAATGAAAAAATCTATGTGCTAAAATTTGATTGGAGAATTGGATCGGATATAATGGATTTAAAGTAACTCAACCCAAGTCGTTTCCATTAATTAATTAGATAATTTTTTCTTTTTAGAAATATCTATAATAATTTATTTTTTGGGAAAATTAGTACTTATTTTTCATATATTTAAACCTACTGCTAGATAATATGTAAAAAAAATAAAAGGCTGAAGTATATTTTTATCCTTAAGGTTACATTTTAGTCATTTAATTTTGAAAAGTTTGTTTTTAGTTTTTTTAAGTTAACACCGTTAATTTTTTTTAAAAAATGATGAGTTATCAAATTTAAAATGCCGAAATGTCCAAAATTAATTCATTAATATAATTACTTTTGTATTTTAGTTTTCAAATCAATCTTCTAAAAAGACATGTCATCATTTTAAATTTACTAAATCATTATTTTAAATTTGTTGACTCGGCATTTTTCATTGGTGTAGTCAATGGTGTTAACTTAAAGATGACTAAAAACACACTTTTTAAAGGGAAATGATTAAAATGAAACTTTGCATGAATTTAAAAGATCAAAAACATACTTTAGCCAAAGTAAAAGGAAAGTGATGATGGACTTTTGCATCAAAAGTCATTAGTAGTGAGAATTTCTTTGCAATTTGAATGAAGAAATAAGTATTCTTTAATAAAAACAAAGAAAAATAAGATAAAACGAATATGAAGTTAAAAATAAATTAACTTTATAGTAAGGTCAAAATTATGCGAAGTTACGGAGGTTAAAAATATATTAGTAAATAAACATGTATGTCAAGAAAGGATAATTTATTTCTTTAAGAATATGCATAAAACATAAAATTATCAGCCTATTAATTATGAAGAACCAAAATAAAATTAGGGAGAGTTCATGTTGAGCCATACACATAGAGATACATAAACACATATACTACATATAAAGCAAGTACATCTTATGCTAAATTACATACAAATTTCTAGAATTTAGAACCATGTACAAATAACCTTTAAAATATAATTATATAATAAACCTCCTAAAGTATTAAAGTCTAGGTCGGTAACCCCAAACTTACAATGTTATACATCCTTAAACTTTATTTTGTATGCATGTAACCCCATTCAAACTTTGAGTTATATGCAAATAAGCCCCTAAAATTTTAAGTCATTTTCAAATAAATAATGGAAAAACATTAGACCTAATAGTATGAGAATTATCTGAATAAATTTAAAATTTTAAGGAGAGATTTATCTTGAATTTTCGTATGTCAGCACTACTACCAAAAAAAGCACTTTTAGATCGGCTCATTTAGACCGAAGTATTAAGGCTCTAGTATAAAAAGTTTAACCAACAACAGTTTCATAAATATCAAGAACTTTTTGGATCGGATCCTTTAATTATAGGTTTAAAATATATTATTTAGACTAGTTTCCTAAACCGTCGGTCTAACACGTTAAACAAAAATTTAAAATCTCAATTACTTTTTAGAGAAAACTTATACGACCAGACTTTAATAGTATCAAGTCAAAAATATAAGAAAAAAATGAAAATAAAAATTTTATTACTTTTGAGACCATATTTTAATATGTAACAATCTAAATGTGTAACTTGTGAGACCGGGTTTTAAGAAAACTGGTCTAAAACATTTTTAAAAAAAATTTAAATCTCAATTACTTTTTAGAGTAAACTTTTAAGACTGTACATAAATACTAGTCAGTCTAAAAGATAAGAAAACAAATTAAATACTTTTAAGGTCCAAAAGATGAGGAAATTCATTCAAATTATGATCGTCTTACGAGTATTCATTCTTTTTCAAGGGGTATCCTGAAAATGAACGAAAAAAATAAAGCGGATAATGAACCCGGCATAAGATATTATCATTATGAAAGGATAAGGGAGGATATCTCTTTATAAAAGAGACATTCATCAATTAATATATTCATATGCAAAACTGTTTGAATACTTTAAGGTTTTAACTATATATTCTTCCTTGGTTTTTAAACAATGTCATTGATTGTGCATCTTTTGTTTTCATTTCTATTTTTGTGGCAGGATCCTCGAGAGATACAAAAGGGTGATGAAAAAAGAAGAATGTTGTTGGGTGGGAATCTGATTAAGACATGGTGAATTGGGCATGTATGTTCATTTAATTTAGATGTTGTCTTTGTAACTCATATTGTATTGTAACTCTTGTCTTTCTATATTCATTTAGGTGATGTCTTAGTATATTCATGAAGAGGACATAACTCATGGTGAATAATATTTGTATTTATTTCCAATAATTCAATTTGTGATTCATAATGAATTGTTCAACTTGTAGCTTAAAGTACTGTTTTTTAGGTATTTGATTAGTTGGTGGATGGGTAGGAGGAACAAATAGATCAGAGGAAAAAAAAACGAGAAATTTAGACTGGATGATAAAAATAACTAGTCTGAAAAAAATGTGGTCCTGACTTTTAAGACCGGATGTATTACACAGAAGGTCTAAAAAGTCCGACTATAAGACCAAATGTATCACAAGCTGGACTTAATAGTCCTGACTTTTAAGACTGGATCTATTACATAGCCGGTCTAAAACTTTAGTCCTTTAAGACTGGTTGTGTGTAGTAAAATATCTGGTTTTAAAATTTAGACATTTCAGACTGGAATTTTTATACATTCGATCTTAAAAGTCAATCTTTTTAGACATAACATAAATGATGTCGGGTCTATGTAGTACGACTCTCAAAACTATATATTTTAAAAGTCCAATTTAAAAAAACTGTTTAAAACCGGGTGCGTCTCCAGTTTTAAAAGTAATAGACCTTTTAGACTGTATATATCAAGACCAGCCCTAGGTCCAGTTTTACAAGGCATTTTTCATCCGGTCTAAAAGGCTTTTTTTGTACTAGTAGTAGGAGCTTGCTTATATATGGCACAAAATTAAGGGCTTTTTTTTATATCATTTAGCCAACATGATACTATAGATCGTAATAATATAATATTGAATCATTTGAGGGAATTTGCTTTGTCCACCGGTTGAAGAGCATGCATGTGATGCTTCACAGTTATAACTGAATATTCCATCAATCTCAACCTGTTTCTTTCGATACTTCCATTACATTCTTCATTATTGGAATAGTGTGATGGTGCTTCTATTATCAATTACACATTATTCCCATTGATTTTGCTTCTTCTTTACGCACACACTCGCACATATCGAAACATAAATTTTCAGAAACTACATATTTTGCATAAACATAAATAAATTTAAGGGTAATTAGGGGGGAAAATGTCTCATTTCAATCCATATGATCTAGTACTCTTGAAATCATTTGAAATAATGCTACTTTCAAGAGATCCTTTCCAGGGGGAAAAACAAAGAGAGAGAGAAAAAATGTTGCAATCTAGTTGAATAGTAACGACTAAGTGTATAAGTGCTTAATTAGCTAACTAAGATTAGTCTATTTATTTGGATGGTAACAATTTGGCTCAGACCCTACAAGATTATGGGTTTAAATTAAATCCACTTTCTATGTAAGAGCAATTTATAAATACTTTTCTAAGTGTTATTTGAGTCCTTAAGCATGTCTTAACCCTAATAAGACCTTAAACCCAAACTCAACACCTAAACTTTGCATTAGGAAGAGCATAGTGGATATTAAATCTTCCTAATGAAAATGGATTGTATGGAGTCAATAAAAGTAGAAATAAAATGAGTAATAAAATAATAAACGGAAACATAAAAATTTAATAACATGGAAACATCTTCCCCTTAATGTGAGTGAGAACAAACGACCACCAAAAGATTCCACTATTTTCAAGAAGAATACAATGTTTAATGTTTTAATATAAAGCTCAATTATAGGATGACAATAGATTCACTTCATCCACAAAAATCAACAAAGGATTAAATTAATAAAATAGAAGAGAAAATAGAGCAACAAAATACAAATCTCTTGGGTAAAGATACAATCTGCATGTGCCATAAATTACCAAACGCAAAAGCTGCAGTCACAGAACGTATACTAATGTTCATGCAAAAACTGGAGAAGGTAGGATGCTCCAATCAAGGATCCCACCATTTAGATTTTAGACATATATCTCTCAAACACTTCACCAAATTTCAAGGCAATTGAACCATGGTTAACTTAATCAAAGTTGCTTAGAAAACTCTAGGGAAAATAAAAGACTCCAATGGATGATTTGGCCATCCAGAATGAAGTTTCATATGTCTAGAAACTCCATGAAAAAAATCAAATCAATCCAACAATCAGTCGCCTTCTGATAGTCACCTTGATAAAAAATACTCAGGTTGAAAATTGCAAGAAAAGTTCTCTCTCATAAAGAGCTATCAAGAAACTTCATTTTCCCTTCACACACTAAATATAGCAGCCACCATAACCTTTATTAGGGTTCTCTATTTATTTCTTTTCTTTTTCTTTTTCTTTTTCTTTTTCTCTTTTAATAAAATAGGAAACACACAAAATAGGAAATAAATAAAACTGAACAATTAGAACTTAGGCTTCACATTGGAGTGATATCCTATAGCTCAACAAAACTCCCCTTCATGACTATGTGGAGAGGTTTCACCGTTCCAACTATCAATATGCAAGTTTCAAGTGTCCTCCTCAATAAAGGTTTTGCCAACATATCAGCACCGTTATTATCTGTATGAACTTTCTCAAGATACAATTGCTTAGCTTCCTTATAACACTTTGATTCCCTTGTATAAAAAATTAAGACATAATCATGTACTGAGTATCTAGAAGAAGGTTGACGAGTTCTAGTACTCCTTCTTAACGTGTCCTCAGGAATCTCTATTTGAGCATTCTCAAGTTCCACTCTCATTTCAAGAATAGGAACATCAACATCAAATTCTCCTTGTTGATTGTTTTAGGTACGATGGGAACTGTATCAAATCCATCTGCACACAATTGTTATGGGGTGATAATTTCTCTTCATCATCAAGGTCTTTCATAAATCGATCCTCCTAAAGACAACATCACTACTTCTAACAATTTTTTTACTAGCACGATTGTACAGCCTGTAACCAAACTCATTTAGACCATAACTAAGGAAGATACAATTTCTAGTCTTCATATCAACTTTACTCTTCAATCTTTAGGAACATGAACAAAATATTTACAACCAAACACACGCAAGTGATTTTAAGAAACATTCTTACCATACCAAATTTTATCTTGCACCTCAAACTTTAAAGTAACACATGACGAGAGAGAGAGAGAGAGAGAGATTAACAATATGAGCTCAAATCTTTAGCACAAAAAGATTTTGGCAATGCAGCATGAGAAAACATACATCTTACTCTTTCAACAAGTGTTCTACATCCTCTCAGCCAAACCATTCAACTGTGTTGTTTTTTAGAGTCTCTTTTGACGTATAATTCCTTGCTCTCTACAATAAGCATCAAATAGAACTAGGTATTCGCTACCATTGTCAGTTTGTATATACTTCAATTTCTTTCTACTTTCTCTCTCAATTGAGGCTTAAAATTGCTTGAAAATGTGTTACATTTGATCTTTTGATCTCAAAGTATAAACCCATACCTTTTTGAAATGATCATCAATAAAATTCACACAATAATAAGCACCTTTGTAAGATATAGTATTCATAGGACCACAAATATTAGAGTGTACTAAATGTAATACTTTTAGATTTTTTTTTCTTTTTTTTTGTGTGTGTATTTTAAAAGACACTCTTTTCTGCTTCCCTACTAAACAATAATCACACTTATTTCAATTTACATCTTTTAAGCCAAACAAAAAATTCCTTTTAGCTAATGTTGTAACTCTTTTCTCACTTATTTGACATAATAGCTTATGCTAAAGCTTAGCTTTATTATCTAATTCAATTGAATTAACAATTACTCTAATAGATCATAGCTTGAGTAAGATATAAAGTGGAATACTTGTTACCTTTAGCCTTGACCATTGAACCTTTAGAGAGCTTATAGTTATCACCTGAGAAAAGGCTTTCAAAATTATCATCACAAACCTTACCAACAGAAAGAATGTTGAGCTGAATACCTGGGACATGATTAAGAATTAATTTGGATCCATTTGAAGTCTCCAAATTGAATTCTTCAATACCAACGCATGTAGTCCTACCTCCACCAACTATTTTGACATCATCAAAGTCACCTAGTGAACAAGTAGAGAAAGCATCTCTTCTAGATGTAACATGAACTGAAGCACCACTATCGACCAACCAAGTAATTACATCCTGAGCAAGATTTGCTGATAAATTTTCTGAACTAAGAGAGAATTACATTTGTCCTTTCTTCATCGGTACTTGGATATGTTTTATTCTTCTTTTTGTTATGCTGCTTATTCTCTTCATTCAACTTATAACAAAATCGATTGATGTGCCCTTTCTTTCCACACTGATAACCCTTAAGATTCTTATAATTTTTCTTTGACTTGTTCCTTCTTTTTTCTCTATGTTTGGCGCCTCAACTATTACTTCTCCCCCTATTTTCAGTAAATAGAGCCTCTGAATGTGAAGAAGCGCCCTATGATTTTCTTCTCATCTTTTCATTTAAGACATCACTCTTAACAATATCCATAGAGATAATTCTATTAATTGCATCATTAGTTAGAGACATTCTGAAAGTCTCACAAGAATTAGGTAAAGTGCCAAGGAAACATAAACCTTTGTCTTCTTCATCAAAGTTATTTCCCATAGAAAACAGTTCTTTTTTTTTTTTTTTGCTCGAACATAGAAAATTCATAGGGGATTTCTTGAAAGGAGTTTAAGTGGTATGTTATTGAATCACCATCCTTATATCTTAAGGACATCACCGGCTTGATTATCAATAATTTATTATTTCCCATTTGCATGGCATATAATTATTCTAACTTATTCCAAAGCGCTTGAGTATGTGTCTCCCCTCTAAAGTGATTCAATACATTATCATCTATCCATTGTCTAATATAGCCACAAACTTGTTGGAGTAACAAAGCCTATGGTTCATCAGATTTATTCTCAAGATTTTCTATTGCAAAGACAGGCAAATAATAATCCTTCACATAAATCAAGTCTTCCATCTTACTCGTCCAAATAGCATAACTAGCTCCATTTAAATTAACCATTCTACTTCTGTTGACCTCCATTTAACCTGGCTTGATACCACTTGTTAGGAAGAGCGCATAGGATATTAAATCTTTCTAATGAAAACAAATCATATAGAGTCAATAAAAGTATAAAATAAAATGAGTAATGAAATAATAAATGGAGACACAAGAATTTAACAAGAAAAAAATATCCCCCTTAATGTGAGTGAGAGCAAACAACCATGGCCCAAAACAAAAACAAAAAATCAGTATCTTTAAAAGGGATACAATGTTCAATGCTCTAATACAAAGTTTAACTATTGAATGACAACAAATTCACCTCATCCACAAAAATCACCAAAGGATTAAATTAGTAAAATAGAAGATCAAAGAGAGAAACAAAATAAATATCTCTTAGGTGAAGATACAATCTGCGTGTGCCAAAAATCACTAAACGCAAAAGCTGCAATCGCATAACATATACCAACATTCACACAAAAACTAGAGAAGGTAAGAAGCTCCAATCAATTATCCCACCCTTCATATTCAAGACCTATATGTCTCAAACACCTCCACCAAATTTCAAGGCACTTAAACTAGAAATCACTGTCGAATCATTAACTTAATCAAAGTTACTCTAAAAAACTCTATAGCAAATGTGAATGAACGTTCATGAAATTCTAGGGAAAATAGAATACTCCAATGGATGACCTGGCCATCCAAAATTAAGTTTTGTATGTCTTAACCTGCATAAAACAATTCAGGTCAATCTGACAAGAAATTGCCTTTCAATCATCACCTAGATCAAAAGTGCCCTGATTGAAAATTGCAACAACTACCAAAAAATTAAAAAAACTCTCTTCCAAAGAGCTATCAAGAAACTTTCATTTCCCCTCACAAACAAAATATGGTAGGCAACCGCCATAATCCTTGTTAAGGTTCTTTATTTATTTATTTCCTTTTCTTTTTCCTTTTCTTTTTTTCTCTCTTTTCATAAAATACGAAATACACAAAAAGGGAAATAAATAGAACTAAACAATTAGAAATTGGACTCCATATAGAAGTGATATTCTATGGCCTAAAAACTTTGTTCTAAAAAATACAAGTTAAGGGGAAATGTTTCCCCAAAAGTTGTCATAGAGGAGTAATTTTGCACCTAAAGTTTTTCGAGGCAATTTAACTTCGGAAGTGTAAAAAATTGAGTAATTTTGCCTTGGCTTTATCCTAGTTAATTTTGACTATTAATATACTAATTATGATGAGTTGGCAGTCCACATGTCAATCACATCATTTTTGTTAAGCACAAAATTGTCTCGAAAGTTTTAAATCTAACTCTTAAAAAATGAAGTCGAAGATACATGGACTTCTTAGGAAAATTTGCACCATAACAAAAATGTTGTGGATGATATGCGGACTATCAGTTTAGTATATTTGGTCAAGTAACAGTCAAAATTACCTAGGATAATGACTAGGGCATAATTGTTCCCTTTTTTACACTTACAGAGCAAAATTACTTCTCAGTGACAACTTTTGAAGCTGAATTATCCTTAACCCAAAACAATACTTAATTGTGAATCAAACCTACAACAATCCTTCAAATTTAGCTTTTTGATCATTAGAACATACCCCTAACGCGTCAACGGCACTTTACTGTTTTGGGGCCTACTTTCGTTCTCGTTTATGTCACAGAAAATAAATAAATTTACTACACACACATATATGTATATATAAAGTTGATTAAACTAAAAGGGAAGTATCAGGAAATGAATTTTGTAGTGGAACTTTTTTATTCTGCTCTTTAGCTTCAATATATGTTGGAAGGAATCAATATCGAAGCTCCAAATTTTCCAAAACTTAGGTTCAAATTCTTCAGAACTCATCTCAACAAAATTGGGAATGGGAGCAAATATTTTTTTAATTTTCCCAACAAATGATAGAATCATAAGAGAATGTGTGCGCGCGTGTAGTGATTACAAAAGTAATCGGCTTAATGACTAAATGGCATTAATTCTTTATTCAATGGAAATACATGTTTTGGATCATCCAATTCAATCACTTTTGCCGAGCAAGAAATTTCAAAAATACTTTTCATCCAGAGACGCAAACTTCTTGATTTTGTTTAATTAATTTGTTGTGTCTTATGGCAAGTAAAGGGAATATTATAAAAACTAAACGAGACCTCAGATATATATGGTTTCAAATGAAGTAGGGTGAAGTGTATAGGCACACAATTGTCACATCCCTCTAAAAATACATCACACATCAGAGTGTTATAGTGTAGCACAGAGGCAAAATGGTTCAGGTGTAGTATACTAATAATATATTACAAATCTTGATTACAAATTCTAAACATAATTACACAAATTTGCTACAAATATCCCTCAACCAATCTGGAACCAGTCCGGCGCCTCCATTTGCTGACATCCACCTCCTTGTCCTGGGAGCCTCATTTGAAACACTATAGAATTCACAAATAGTAACAAGGGCTGGAATCCTGAAGGATCTCATTGTGACAATTAATCTTATGTACAATGTATAAACAATATATGATAGCCAACCACAATCATGAAAATAACAATACAGTATTCAACATATAACACGTGCAGTCACATAATGCAACACAGCTTCACAAATAATGTTGACTGCAAAACATAGGACCCTACAAGTCCTAAATCCACAATTGGGAAAAACTGTTGGATATAATTAAGTTTTGATAATGTCTTATATATTTGCCATTAGTAAGAGCAAAAAGATTGAGTAATATGTTTATCTTCTTCATTGATTAATTCTTAAATTTTAATGTAGAATCAAAGATGTAAAGTTCATTCATGAAGAATGATCAAAAAGAATAATCGGCAAAGAAGGAAAAGAAGAAGATCAAGGAGGACGAGGATGTAGATGAGGATAACGAAAAGGAAGAAAAGAAAAAGAAGAAGAGGAGAGATTCTATTGAATGGAACATTCTCATTCAAGATCAGTTCAAATATATTTGTGCAGAATGTTCAAGAGAATTGAAAAAAAGAAAGAAATAATTGAATTATGGATAATGTTCAAGAGAAGAGAAGAAAGAAGGTAGACGCTACAAAGAATGATGAGCCCATGATAAATGATAAAGAATGATAAAGATAGGATATGGAAGATGGAAGAAATTGATGAAAGGAATGAGAATATCCTTGTTCAAAATCAGAATTCTCATGAGGAGGAGAAAGAAAGAATAGAGTTCTGGAGAATGACTGGGTGAAGAGAAGGAAGAAAGAGAAGATTTTGACAAATAAAATAAGAAAATCAATATTCAAGGTTTTAGATTGATATTATAAGTCTTCACAATCAAATGGATGTTGGAGAGAGTCAATTCAGAACTAAAGACAACAAAAATCAGGTTCTGGAAGAGAAAACTCGAGTTTTTAGGTCAAAACTCAAGTATATAAGCTTACTACAGAAATATGCTTCTGGATGAGAAAACTCGAGTTTCCAAGTCAAAATTTGAGTTTGGAAGGCAATACTCGAGTATGGAACTTAAATACTCGAGTATTGGGTGTTTTTAGCTTCTCTGGCGCATCTGGACCCGACAATACTCGAGTATCCAATACTTACAACAACTTTATTCATCTTTGTTTCAAGTTCAGCTTTGGGCGAGGTCTGGTAATTCGATGATATCTCCTAAACCAGACATCGGATTGAGGTGAAACAAATTTGTAAGGAACTAGACATCCAATGCGTCATCTTGACAAAATTTCATGCTCAAAGAAGATCATATGAGAGTTTTGAATTTTTAAAGTTGGATCAAATATTCACACCACACATTAGACGAAGCTTCAATGTTTTGAGCGTAACTCACAGTCTACAAATTAAAATAAGCTGAAATCGGTAGCATATGAAAGAAGACTCATAAGGCTTTCCATCAAGACTTGATTCAACAAAAATGAAGATCAGACCATAAAGATATGGTCTTTGAAAGTTGATTGACTGATCAAGACGTTGCAAAAACGCTGGTAAAGAACAAATCTTCATTCATTAGATCATAATGGACAAATCACAATGAGTATTGAGCTGATTCTTGTTGCATTAGAAAGAAGACACAAAAAACTATATGGGGATAATTGGATTGTCAAATATGAAGCTATATCAAGTTAGAAAGCAACTAAGGGCCATAACAACTTGAATACTCGAGTATAGCTCAGACAGAGTGCAATGAACATTACAGGATCTTCAATACTCGAGTATGTAAGTCAATACTCGAGTATCGGACAGATAGAGACGAATCTGAAGTTGATCGCAGTATGCAAGACAATACTGCAGTATTCACCTTCAATTCAGAAAAATGACCGTTGCGAAAATCTTGAATCTGATCTAGATCATCTAGATCCTTACCCAAATGATTTGTAATACTTCTTAACATCATTTATATCATTTGTGTACATGTTTCATATGATCAAAGGGGATCAAACTGAAGATCAAGATTAAAGAAGTTGCTGATGTCACAGATGAGTCAAAAAGCAGATATGAACTAACGGCTAGTTTCCAACAGCCTATTCTCAAATGGTTCTATTTACAACGACTATATTCTCCAACGTTAAGATCATCCTTATCTATAAATGAAGCCACATTCAAAAGGCAAGATGATGATGGAAAAAGCTTGCACTATCAAAATGCCAAAATCCTGAACCTCCTTCACTCTGTTTTTCGAGTCTCACTTTATTTATCACATAGAGAGTGAAATAACTTGTAATGCACTTCAATGATCATCTATTCACTTCTTAGAGAGAAGATACACTCTAAAGCATTCTATTTTTCTGAGAGATACTCAAGGTTGGGTGACTTTGAGTGGGAAATTGAATATATCCCTTGGGTTGTAAAGGAGGGTCTCTATGAGAGATTGTGAAGGCTGCACAAGTGTCTGGCTAAACTTGTGAGGTTGTAAAGGCTTTACTCTTGTGCCTGGTTAAACAAGGAGTAGTGGAAATGTCAAGTGGAGCTTGAGGACTGGATGTAGGTCAAGGATTGAACCGAACCAGTATAAATCTGAGTTTGCAATTCTCTTCCTTATTCTCTTTTATTTCCAGCACATGTGTTTGAATGATTATCTATAACTTTACAACTCTTTACTATCATTCAAACTGATTTTACTGAATTGCGAAAAGATTTTCAAAGGTTGCAAGTTTTTATCTTCACCCAATTCACCCCCTCTTGGGTTTAGCCGGGACTTTCATTTGGTATTAGAGCTAGGCTCTTGTTTAAAGGACTTAATCACTCAAGAGTTATCAATGGCTGATTTTGGGTGTAGCTTGTTTTCAGAAGGTTTTGATTATACTGTTTCACCATTTTTGAAAGATATTGATTTTTGGGTTTGGAAAATTAGAATGACTTCATTTATAAAATCATTTGATTTTGATATGTGAAAAGTTTTTACAAATGATTTTGATTTCAAACCAAGAAAGGATTGGACAGAAAGAGAAAAGAAAATGTTTTCACTGAACATTAGAGCTATGAAAATTTTATACGGTGCTTTAACTGAAGATGATTTTGAGAAAATCAAGTTTTGCTCTAATGCTAAAGAAATCTGGGATACTCTTGATTTTATATATGCTTCTAACAATTGTGTTGAAGTTAATAGTTCATCAGAAATTATATGCATATCTTCGAATGATGAACAACTAGAGATTGAAGAAGGAGAAATCATTGAATACCTTCACAATCCAGTCAACACAAAACAAAAGGAAGACAATTCCCAGGATGAGCTCATGGACGACTGTGATCAATCATCAGCTAGAGCTCAAAATGCACATATGGTAAAAAGCTCCAATTCTTCTTGTGTAGTTGAGAAAGATGATTTTGAAAGTTTGCATAAAATTGTTTTCAACCTATTACTAATTCTATTTTGAAAAGTAAACATATTTTCGAAAAGAATGTTGGAAAGTCATATAGGAAGAAAGAATTTACAAATTTGAACTATTTGATATTGCAACCTATTAACCAGCACAATATTTGCAAAACCGTTCACAATAGGCATCATTCTATTATTTGCAATTATTGTGAAAAGTCTGGACATATTTCTCACACATGCTATATTAGGAGAAATTCTAATGTGAGAAGTAAATGTGTTTGGGTTCCTAAAGGACAATCAAGGTCTAATACTAACAGTCAAGGACCCAAGTATAAGTGGGTACCAAAATGTCCATCTAGTGTCTTGTGTGTGTAGATTGATTCCAAGAGCAATGGACATAAGGGTACTGAGAAGACGAAGAAGAATCTAAGAGTTTCTCATGTGCTTAAAAGAAGATTCACATCAAATAGGAGAACTCTCGAAGCACCCATTGCTAGAACTACAAGGCTTAACCATCAAAGGAAGCAATGGATACAAGCAAGAAGAGTATCATCTACCTCAAGAATGAATTACCATAGAGTTCCATTCCAATATCTTGAGGAGAACAAGAAAAGGAGATTCTCTCAAGTATCAAATAGAAGACTCTTGGAGTTTATTTCTTTTGAGAGAACTTTGCCGATAACTACCAGAAAATGTATGATGAATCAGTGGGTAAAGCAAAGTCAATTCTCCTAGCGCCTAAGGTAAAGGTATACAACAGTAAAACCTCCTACACACTTATCTGTAATATTTATTGAGGTTTTATATTTTGGATACTTTAAGAATGAGCATTGCACATTATTTTTTAATTGGATTCTTACATCCTGATATATTTTCTTTAAGAGATTGCAATGTTCAATAGATTTAACTCTTTATGCATACATAATGATTGGAAAAGAAAGCATTTCTTTTATGCATAAAGTTGTGTTTAATTCACTATGCTCAGTTGTTCCGAATTAATTATATTCATAAGAGCAGGTGAATTTTGATTCCTATAAGCTAACGATGATTGGATCCAAGTAAGTTTAGATACCAAGAAAGAAAAAGCTTTATATGGTTTTTGTAGGATCAAGAAAGCTTCTCAAGAATGCAACATAGAGAAATGATCCAAGTCTTGAGAAAGCTAAACACACTATGCTTGATGTTGATGGTGAATGTCGAAAAAGGGGTTATCTACAACAATCCATCTCAACTAAGCAAGCTTCTATGAGGAAAAGAGGAATTACGGTGGTATCTAATTCTTACCTCATCTATGATCATATTAAATTCATTATTGATTTGACTTTGGCTGAATTAAAATGTTTTTGACACTTATTCAATATCAATAAGGAATTTTATTATCAAAGCAAAACTCTAGTTTTGTTTGGAAAACTCCAGTTTTAACTTTGGCATAGATCTCTCAAAGTTTTCTTGTTGTGCTTAATTCTCAATTTATGTTATTAGCAAGTGTGCATTCTCTAGCTATACCGGCTTTATTATATGAATGGAATGCTCAAATCATTAACTATGTTGGTTGTTTTTGCATTGAATTTATGCTTTGCATTAAATTGAAAAATATTTTTTTTTGAAACTCCAGGTTTGGAAACTCCAATTTCACAATAACACAGATCTCTCTCTAAGTTTCAAATTTTAAAATGGAAACTCGAATATGGTGCTGAATACTCGAGTATCGAGTCATATAGAGAGGAACTAAGTTTTTTTAAGGGTTCAATACTCCGGTATTACATGAATACTCCGGTTTTGATGTTTTGGACACATTTTCATTAAGGGTCCAAAACTCGAGTATTAACTAAATACTCGAGTATTGGCTTAAGTAAGTCTGAAGGTCCAAAGCTCAAATCACGACTTTCCTCTCTGGAAGGAGGATACTCGAGTACAGACATAAAAACTTGAGTATGGATTTAAGTGCATAGTGATATACTCGAGTATTGATGCACAAACTCAAGTATGGGTCGCGTCTACTATTTTTTAAATGTACAAAATCTTCATTTTTGATCTATATACTCCATATCATCAATCACTGATATTCTTAACTATGTTTTATCAATTTATTAATAAGTTTTTGATGATGAAACAAGTGAATTTGTGCATAACTTTTTGAGTTTATATTTTTTTTAAAATGCATAAATCTAAGATTTGTTTGGATTTCAACTCACTTTGTTTTGTGAAGATACATACAAATGTTTTGAAAACATATCCATACTTTAATTGCATTCAAATGATGTTTCAAAATTGGAAGTTAATATTGTGTACTGAATGTTGGATATGCTTCAAATTTGTTCAGTTGAGTCCTTATCTTTCACATATTGATCTTTGGAATTCAATGTGATGCTTGAACTCCTCATTCTTAATTCTCTAGCTAGTTTTACCTCAAGTCTAACAAGTTGAACATCTATGAGTTTCAAATCTATAAAAGAACTCAATTTGTGAGTGTTATGCCTACTGCATAAATTCTTATTGGCTAAGTTATTTCGAGTTTTATGAATGATCATTGATGCAGTCTTAATGCATTAACTATTAATGGAATAACTTACTAGGATAATATTCTGGAACTCTAAGGCATCTGGACTAATGAGTATATGTTCTTCATTATCTATGAACCCTAGTTGTCATTTTGTTACTCAAATTCATCAAATTTTTCTTCATCCATTTCTGAGTAACTATGTTCAAATTCTCGCCTTGAATATTAATACATGTCAAGATTCAATTCTAAGAGGAAATATTATTTGTTGGCAATAACAAAGTCATTGTGTCTATACATTTCAATTCTACTTGGCCTTATTGGCTAATTTATTTACCTTATGACTTTTGCTTTTGGGAAAACTCTTCAATATGTCATTTAAAACCTAAAGCATTCTAATATATTCTTTAATATGATGACTTCCACCATGTTTAGATTGAGCATTGATCTTAAGCATGTTTCAAAATAAACCTTTCATACATTAAAATTTCAATTTCATAATACATTATCAATGTTTGAAAGAAAGTTTGAGATTTGAAACTATTTTCATGTTTCATTATTATTCTTGGAAAATCTATCTTATTCATGAACTATGAGTTGATAATTACTTACCTTTGTGGATAAAATTTTCTATACTCAAACTTACATGTACTTTATCAATGACATCTTTTCTCCATAAAGTGTGTTTACAAACTGTCATTGAAAAATAACATTCTTGGTATCATTTAGTTGTTACCCTATTTGATTCATTGGCTTGAACTCATTTGATTGGGTAAAACTATGTTTCGATCTTTGATTGTTATGCTCTTTGCTTCAATATTATATGGTTAAATCACATATAAGAGTATAAGAGTTTTTATGTCTAACCCTATGTGGACTCAACAATCATTGAGTGCCAAAGAACATACACTTTTGTAGGAATAGACCAAAAAGTTCTGTTGTCAAATACAAAGGACATGGGCAGACCTTAGTGGCAGTTGCAATATTTGCAAATTTTGTACCCACAACACAAACAACAAGGAAACTTAAGTGAAAAATGAAGAACTCAAGTTTGGAGCTCGAGTTTGTTTAGAGAAACTTGAGTTTGTGATAGTTCTCAAGAATATTCAAGTGTTCTCAAAACACACTTGAAATGAGGTTATTATATATTTGAAAAACTCAATTTTTATGGTAACAACTCAAGTTGGTAACGTGACTTATTAATAAAAACTTGAGTTTTGCTTGCTGCTATGTATCAGTTTAGTCTTTTTCTTGCTCTTGCTAATCTCTTCAGGCTTACTTGATTTTATTCATTCACATTTTACAGTATAGCTTGAGCAAGCTTATTTCTAAAACAATCCTTATGCTTTAAACATATTTTTTTCCTCCCCTTATAAAAAGCATAAGTGATTTCTCTATACCAATGATGTGCACTTGAAAGGTCTTAATTCTAAGATATAATGGAATGCCACAACAGAGGTTCTGCTACGGAATTTCATTTGGTACCATTAACATTTGGTGTCACATTATTATTTGTTATCATTAAAGAGAGTTTCACATTTTTTTTAACCATGCATTCATTAAGGGGGAGCTTCACATTCACATGTGTTTGATATCTTAAAAGCTCATTTCATTTATTTGAAGAAAACTCTTTTAAGCACACTCATCTGCATTCACTATGTTTTATTAGTTTTGATGATGAGTTAACATCATATTTTCCTTTCATTATCTTAGTTTGAAAATATCCTATAGAAATGAATATTTGTTTTATCTGCAATAACAAGTTATGATATCATTTGCATTCAATTTTTGATATTTGGTTGCACTAACAAAGTTCTTTTGCAAAGAAAGCTTTCAACTTGTAGCAGGAGATTTTGATATTCCTTAATGCACTACAAGGAGAAAAACTATCAAATTGAGGAATAATGCCTTCACGTTCCATCATTGAAGTTAAAATATGCTCTATAGAAGAGTTATATGAAGAGAAGGAAAATGATTTAAGTTGTTAACATCACATCACAGATCTCCCACAACAAGAAAGCAAGCAAAAGTACTTCATCGATCATTCATCAATTTGCAAAGCCAACATGAGCATTTCTAAACTCTACCTTTTTATATTCAGTGAACTTTTTGCCCATGTTTGGTATCTCTATGCTTTCATTGTGAAAAATCTGTACATGTTTTGTTCTCATAAGGGGGAGAGAAAATACTTTCACATTAGGGAGAGAAAATCGTTTTCTTAATTCATTCTAATCATTTTAATTGTGAAAGATTTCTTGAAAATTTCTCCAAATTCTCTCAAATTTGTCTCCATAAAAACATTTCAAATTGCATCATATTCAGAATAAAAGCTCTTTCAGATAATCAGTTTCTTGACTCATTTCTGATTTCATATTTGTCTCTCCAAGTATTTCTCTACTTCAACTTTTTGCTAATGACAAATAAGGGGGAGAGAATGACAAGAAAAATATGTTGGCCCTAATATGTTTTCATAATCATACATATTTTTCTTAAAGTATTTGTCAACATCAAAAAGGGGGAGAATGTTGGATATAATTAAGTTTTGATAATGTCTTATATATATGCCGTTAGTAAGAGTAAAAATATTGAGTAATATGTTTATCTTCTTCATTGATTAACTCTTAAATTTTAATGTAGAATCAAAGATGTAAAGTTCATTCATGAAGAATGATAAAAAAAGAATAATCGGCAAAGAAGGAAAAGAAGAAGATCGAGGAGGACGAGATTTTATTGAATGGAACATTCTCATTCAAGATCAGTTCAAATATATTTATGAAGAATGTCCAAGAGAATTGAAAGAAAGAAAGAAAGAATTGAATTATGGATAATGTTCAAGAGAAGAGAAGAAAGAAGGTAGAAGTTACAAAGAATGATGAGCCCATGATAAACGATAAAGAATGATCAAGATAGGAAATGGAGGATGGAAGAAATTGATGAAAGGAATGAGAATATCCTTGTTCAAAATCAGAATGCTCATGAGGAGAAGAAAGAAAGAATAGAGTTGTGGAGAATGACTAAGTGAAGAGAAGGAAGAAAGAGAAGATTTTGACAAATAAAATAAGAAAATCAATATTCAAGGTCTTAGATTGATATTATAAGTCTTCACAATCAAATGGATGTTAGGGAGGGTCAATTCAGAACTTAAGACAACAAAAATCAGGTTCTGGAAGAGAAAACTTGAGTTTCTAGGTCAAAACTCGAGTATACAAGCTTACTGTAGAAATTTGCTTATGGATGAGAAAACTAGAGTTTGGGAAACTCAAGTTGCCAAGTCAAAATTTGAGTTTGGAAGTCAATACTTGAGTATGGAACTTAAATACTCGAGTATTGGGTGTTTTCAGCTTCTCTGGTGCGTCTGGACTCGACAATACTCAAGTATCCAACACAATACTCAAGTATCCAGTACTTACAGCAACTCTGTTCACTTCTGTTTCACTTTCAGCTTTGGGAGAGGTTTGGTAATTCGATGATATCTCCTAAACCAGACATCGGATTGAGGTGAAACCAAATTTGTAAGAAACTAGACATTCAATACGTCATCTTGACAAAGTTTCATGCTCAAAGAAGATCAGATGAGACACTTTGAATTTCTAAAGTTGGATCAAAGATTCATGCCACATATCAGATCAAGCTTCAATGTTTTGAGTGTAACTCACAATCTACAAATCAGAATGAGCTGAAATCAGTGGAATATGAAAGAAGACTCATAAAGATTTCTATCAAGACTTGATTCAACAAAATATGAAGTTTAGAACATAAAGATACAGTCTTTGAAAGTTGACTGACTGATCAAGACGTTGCAAAAACGTTGGTAAAGAACAAATCTTCATTCATCATATCATAATGGACAAATCATAATGATTTTTGAGCTGATTCTTGTTGCATTGGAAAGAAGATACAAAGAGATATATGGGGATAATTGGTTTGCAAAATATGATGCTATATTAAGTCTGAAAGCAACTAAGGGCCATAACAACTTGAATACTCGAATATACAAGTAATACTCGAATATAGCTCAGACAGAGAGCAATGAACGTTAGAGGATCTTCAATACTTGAGTATGTAAGTCAATACTCGAGTATCAGACAGATAGAGACGAATCTGAAGTTTCCCGACAGCCTCAATACCGCAATATGCAAGACAATACTGCAGTATTCACCTTCAGTTCAGAAAAATGACCGTTGCGAAAATTTTGAATTTGATCTAGATCATCCAGATCCTTACCCAAATGATTTGTAATACTTCTTAACATCATTTATATCATTTTTGTACATGTTTCAGATGATCAAAGGGCATCAAACTGAAGATCAAGATTAAAGAAGTTGTTGATGTCACAGATGAGTCAAAAAGCAGATATGAACTAACGGCTAGTTTCCAACAGCCTCTTCTCAAATGGTTCTATTTACAACGGCTATATTCTCCAACGTTAAGATCATCCTTATCTATAAATGAAGCCACATTCAAAATGCAAGATGATGATGGAAAAAGCTTGCACTATCAAAATGCCAAAATCCTGAACCTCCTTCACTCTGTTTTTCGAGTCTCACTTTATTTATCACATAGAGAGTGAAATGACTTGTAATGCACTTCAATGATCATCTATTCACTTCTTAGAGAGGAGATACACTGTAAAGCATTCTATTTTTCTGAGAGATACTCAAGGTTGGGTGACCTTGAGTGGGTTGAATGTATCCCTTGGGTTGTAAGGGAGAGTCTATGTGAGAGATTGTGAAGGTTGCACAAGTGCCTGGCTAAACTTGTGAGGTTGTAAAGGCTTTACTCTTGTGCCTGGTTAAACAAGGAGATAGTGGAAATGTCAAGTGGAGCTTGAGGACTGGACATAGGTCAAGGATTGGACCGAACCGGTATAAATCTGAGTTTGCAATTCTCTTCCTTATTCTCTTTTATTTCCAGCACATATGTTTGAATGATTATCTATAACTTTACAACTCTTTACTATCATTCAAACTGATTTTACTGAATTGTGAAAAGATTTTCAAAGGTTGCAAGTTTTTATCTTCACCCAATTCACCCCCCTCTTAGGTTCAGCCGGGACTTTCAAAAACAACAATAACTAGGTTTCAACCCCAAAACACAACTGAATGCAACAAATGTGTTTCCTAGAAACAAATCTCAACCATAGTACAAACAAGCAAACACAAATATATAAAGTATGTGACTACTTATCAACTTTTGATTTAGCTCCTGTCTCTTTAGTAGCTCTAGCAAGTAATAATTCCTATAATTTTATACTTATAAACTATGTTCGTTACTTATGCAAATTGTCCATAATTCAAATAATACTAGAATTAATTATCATTCTAGGCCCAACTTATGGCTAAAAGTCCTTTATTAATTGCAAGGACACAACTTACTTAGCCTTGACTTTTATAGCTTCCATTTTCAGAGCTTTTCTTAAAATTGTCCATAATTTTCAACAACTTTTAAAATTCATAACTAATTGTATAAATATCTAATTAAGGTGATTCTAATGGCTATGTGATCATTGACATTTCTATATCAAAGGAAAAATATCACCAGTGGTCAAAAAAATTCATACCTTTGCTAGAATAATTAAATGTCGCCATTGTCCATATTTGAGTTCCATAATCATAGGTCAATCTTGTCAAATTCATATCTCCTTGCAAAAACTTCAAAAATTACAAATGACATATCAGATTAAATCACTATGTGTCTTCTTTAAATATGGATAGTTTCGTAGCTATTAGACATCATTTACTTATTCAAAAACTTTCCACAAGTTCGTTGTCATGCAAGAACCACCAAAGTAGTTTTAAAGTTGTTGGCCAACTTTATGATTTTATGTTTCAAATGACTTCCTATCTCATTATTTAGCCCTTTAACATTTAAACCCTTTTTAGACATTAGGGTAGAACCTCTCCTTAGGGTTTGAGGGTTCCAAATCACCAGAGTACAACGAGAAATTACCAATAACAAACTCAAAAACACCTTCTTACCTTAACTTTGGCTTGTGTTCTTAGAGCTTTCTCTTTCTCCTTGTCTCTTCAATATTTTGGCCTCCTCTAGAAAAACACAATACACAAATTATTTATTAGAGCTATGTACAAGGGATGGAAAGAAAAGTTGCAAGATGCTCCAAACAACTCACCTTGATCCTTGGCTTTTTTCTTCCATTTCCTTTCTCCAAGTTTTCAACTAGCTAACTTTATTTTAGTGTCTTCTTGAGTTGACCAACTTTAGCATGCAAAACGAGGGTTTGAATGACTTATAAATTAATTAGAAACTAAGTCTTGGACCCACCAAAATGTTAGCCAACTCATGTTCCCTCCTTCTCTCTCTCTCTCTCTCTCTCTCTCTTTTAAAAAAGTTTCCATATGCCTAATTAGCTCATGTCTCATGCTATCCTTTTGTCTTCATCCTTGGCTGAAAAGTGTGTGCATGTTGGCCTATAAAATGGTCTTCAATATGAAACAAAATCATTAAATTAATTCTCTCTGCTTGCCTCTTTTTGTGGCCGAAATATAGCAAGGAAATTAGAGATATTTATGCTTGATTTTTCTTGACCAAACCTCTTGTCCATTTGTCAAATGTTCATACTTCCTCCCCTTGTCCCTTAGTTGGTAGAATGTATGAACATAATGGAGCATATGTGTCCTCACAATTGGAGCATGTGTCCTCTTTTAAATCTTTCATTTTCATGCTTATGTATCCTCTAATTTCCAACTTACTTCCCTAACAAGACAAATGGCAAGAAAATTTTAATTATATTGACTTCTCATTTTGTACCATATGCTTAATTGTCAAACTTCATTAATTCCCTTCTCCTCTTCCCTTGGTTGAACACATCACCCATTTTAAGGCTCATTATTTGCTTACAAGACTTGTCCTATCCCTTACCTTACACTTGGCATAATTCATGATCATAATTATTTGATATTCTCCTTCCTTCTCCAAGTGAGCCGAAAATCACATGTGTGTACGGATTCTTAAATTGTCTTCAACTTATACTAAAGTCTCATGCTTCCTTGATACACACTTGGCAAAAGTCTCTGGCTTCTAGGAATTACTTAGAGACTACTTCATTGACTTATATCATATGTTCATTTAATCATTCAATATTCCTTCCTTCTCATCTTGCCACTAGCCACTTGATTGGGGAATCTCAATGATTAATTGTTGACAATTTGATTCCTCCTTCTCTTCCTTGTTACTTGGCCGAAAATAGCCATAATAATTTGGCTTCCATATTGCACTTTATTGGTCAATGGTTAATGTCTAAATAATAGCCAAGTATTACCTATTTTAACTAAGTCTCCATAATACAAAAGATCTTTCATTTGTTTTCTCTTCTTTGGCCAAAAATTACAAAGTGTTGGGGAGAATTGCACTTAACTCATATTAACCCCTTTTCCTTATCTTTTGTCTTGTTTTCACACTTGTTTTCACCTTCTTGTTGGACGAAATAAGGTACAAAATTGGAGCTTCATAAAGACTCTTTTTATGTGTCAAAATGAATTATCTTTATTATCTCTTGACATATACTCATTGTTCACATTTCTTGAACTAGGCTTAATCATCTACCTAATACAGGCTTACCATTGAATATCTAGACCCAAAATTCTGGATATTACAGAAATTATCAAGTACGCTTGTTATGTGAATCACAACATCAGTAAAGATTGTAACATCTTGAATTATTGGCCTAGCAACTAGAGAATAAGCCTAAATTTGGTGGACAACCAAGCCTAGTTCGAGAAAAATTCTAAGAATGTCGAGAAATAGAAAGTCTTTTGGGACTATGATGTACGACTATACTAGGCAGAAGATTTAGCATGCGTAGGTTGTATGATTAAATTATCGATGCAAAGTACACATGACACCTATACGATGTTATTGGGTTGGTAAAAGATGCCACACAACTATGTCTTGAGGTATAGGACAATTAGTTAAACAAAAATGTTCGGTATAGGTGTAGACATTGCATTTCCAAGGCATATTAGTGTACCCTATGTTTTGGGAGAAGACATCAGTATATGGTGTCATTTGGCAGGTCTTGATATATGTGCCATAATCCTAAGTAAAACCCAAGTAGAATCCCATATAAACACCGATAAAGTAGCTTTATTAAAGTAAGTCATGATGATTAATGATGGCATAACTTTTACATTGGCGCAATGAGAACATGACATGTGTCATCTCATTATGACATACTTTTATGTTGGTCCAGTAGAAACATGACATGTGTCCTTCATCATGAGAAGTAAAAACGTCCATCATGAGAAGTAAAAAACTAC
Organism: Acacia confusa; assembly: GCA_037074495.1. Lineage (NCBI taxonomy): Eukaryota > Viridiplantae > Streptophyta > Magnoliopsida > Fabales > Fabaceae > Acacia > Acacia confusa. The sequence continues at coordinate 29,719,350 of CM073509.1, read as the reverse complement.
TTTTATTGGTCAAATAGAAATTTGACATATGTCCCTTCATAATTACAGAGTATGGAAGCACTTCTTTTGTTTCAATGAGATCATGACACATGTTCTTATCATGATAAAGTATAAAGCTACTTTTGTGTTGGTCTAGTGGAAAGTGGACAAGTGGTGTGTTTTGGACCACACCTATGTTCTATATATATCTCTTTCCTCTCATTTGTCTTTAGGCCATTCTTCGGTCGAAACATGGAAGAGAGAGAGAGAGAGAGAGAGAGAGAGAGAGAAGAGGAAGAAGGAGCAAGAGGAAAGAGAAAGAGTCTATGGTTTATTTTGCCTCCGATTTGGTAGAGGTTCTGTTAGAGTAGAGAACCGACTATAGAAAATAGAGGATTCAATACTTGCTTGGAGTAGTAAAAGGACTGAGAGCTAATTTGAGAATTGGTAAAGTATACAGGTAGTAATTTTATTCTCATATACTTAATATGTCTGTGCATGCATATTTAATAATGATTGTGGATCCGTTTCTGGAACACGTGTGTATTGCATTCAGTTATTGTTTTCCTAGTACTGTGGATTTGGAATTTGATGTGTGCTCTGCATCATCATTGTGTGCATATATGACTGCTTGTTTCAGGTTTGGCTGTGTACTATTTCTCAGCCAACCCTATGTGCATTATTTGGTTGCTTGTGATATAAATGCTTGTTTGATTATTATTCCTTATTATGGTTTATTATCATACACTATACATATTTGGAATATGAGATTAATCTATTACTCTAGGATCCTTCGATATTCCAGTTCCTGTTGCCACATGTGAATTGTACAGCATATTAGACAAGCCTCTCAAGACAAAGCAACGGATGTCAGCAAATCGAGGTGCTAGACTAGTTCGAGATTGTTCGAGGGATATTTGAAGAAAAATTTATATAATTATGTTTAGAATTTATAACCAAAATTTGTAATATATTATTAGTATAATATGCCTAAAACATTTTACCTATTGCGCTGCACTATAATCCTCTGATGTATGATGTATTATTGGAAGGGTGTGACAAAAGTATTTACCATTTTAGTGATGTCATTTACAACTCCTTTGAACAAGTTTTAGATTTGGGGATATTCAAGTAAATGAGTGAGAGTGTAGGAAAATTGTAATATTGTCCTTATTTACTGTACAATAAATAGTTTTTGTGATAACTCAGGAAAATAATAAATAAATAATTATAATAAGCTAATTAATATTTTGATTATACAACGTAGTTTAATAATAAAGAAAAGCTTGTAGATTGGTGACATTCATTTTGTTTTATCGTTATGAAAATACCAAATACCCTCCTCTAAAAGAATATAAGCATCAAATTTTTTTTCCATCTCTTATTTTTCCCTTCCCATCGTTAGATATAGAAAAAAGGGTTAAAGTACAAAAATCCACATGTGCTTTACTCCTAGGAGCGCCTAGCACCAAGTGTTTTTTTAGATGTAAAAGTACACACGTGGTTACAAATTAGGTGCAAAAATACCCATTAACCATTAAGTTTGACTTTTTTTTACTTTCAAATGTGCAAAAATACATGTGTTTTCTTAAACGGAGCACCTAACACCAAGTGTTTTTTTATTTAATAATTTTATTTCATTTAAAGGAAAATTATTATTTTTTCTAGGTATAATTCTTGAGAGACCAAATTTTTTATTTCCATAATTTATTTTATTTTTTTAAATCCTTATTGGTGCAAACATTTATACTGCATAACTAGAAAATGAAATAAAAATTAAATAATATCGATTGAAAAATTATTAAAATAATTTTTGGTTCAATTTGTTAGATATAAAAATTAAAATTTTTTAAATTAAATATATTATTTATAATATCAAACTCATCTATTAATTATTAATTAGAAAATTGAATAAGGATTTTAAAAAAGAAAATAAATTATGGAAATAAAAAATTTGGCCTCCCAGAAATTACACCTGGAGAAATAATAATTTTTCTTTAATTGAAATAAAATTATTAAATTAAAAAAAACACTTGATGTTGAATGCTCTTTTTGTCAAACTACATGTGTATTTTTGCACTTTTGACAGTAAAAAAAGTCAAACTTAACGATCAAAGTCAAACTTAACAACAATGAGTATTTTTCACCTAATTTGTAACCATGTGTGCGCTTTTGCACATAAAAAAAACACTTGATGCTAGGAGCTCCTCAAGATAAAACATACATATATTTTTGCACCTTAACTCTAGAAAAAAAAAAAGAAAGTGAGAAAATTTTCCAGAGGCTTCTTTGGCATGTTAGATCTTCTTCCCCTCTCTCTGTTGTTGAATATAATTAGTTTTGATGATGTCTTATATATATGCCATTAGTAAAAGCAAAAAGTTTGTATACTATATTTATCCCCTCCATTGATTAATTCTTGAATTGAATGTAGAATCAAAGGTGTAAAGTTCATTCATGAAGAATGATAAAAAAGAAGAATCGGCAAAGAAGAAAAAGAAGAAGATCAAGCAGGTCAAGGATGTAGATGAGGATAAGAAAAAGGAAGAGGAGAAATTGAAGAAGAAAGAATTTATTGAATGGAACATCTTCAATCAATATTTGTTAGTTCTCAATGTGTTTTGATGATAACTAGCAATTGTAAACTTGATATGAAGTTTGTTTTTGGCAAAATGAAAATCTCACTGTCAAAGGCAAATTCGAGTTTAGGTATATAAACATGAGTTTGAGATTTGACAGAAAGGTATTTAATTTTACATAAAAGCCAAACTCGAGTCTACATAGACAAACTCGAGTCTGTACAGACACAGAAATGAATCCAAAATTTTCACATTAAGCTAAACTCCAGTTTGCAAATCAAACCTGAAGTCTGGAAGATACAGAGAGCACTCAGAATCCCAAGCAAGCCAAACTCGAGTCTAGATTCCCTAACTCGAGTTTAGACCAAACAGAAAGGAACCCAGAAAACTCAATAGACTCCCAAACTCTAGTCTGGCCTTCCAAACTCCAGTTTGCACTTGACCCAAATAAACCTCCAATATTTCAGTAGTCACTGAAACTTGAGTTTGCTTCCCAAACTCGAGTCTGGATCATACAGAAAGATCATCCATTTTGGCTACACTACAAACTCCAGTCTATGACCCTAAACTCCAGTCTAGAAAATCACGAACTTAGGCTTGTTCTTCAAACATGGACCCAAACTCGAGTTGGTCACTAATTGACTCGAGTTTAGCTTTCGGACCAAAATTCCATCCCAAGTCCAGAGCCCGATAGTTCTCTCTGTAAAAGCCAAACTCGACTTAGCTTTTACAGACTGCAAGTTTAGACCACTAATCAACAGACATGCTTTTTGGATGAACCCCAAACTCGAGTCTGGAAGAACAAACTCGAGTTTGTATCAGAGATTTTGAAAAATCAAATGATGTTGATCTGTGAAATCTTAATGGGTCTTCCTGAAATTATTTCCTCATATGATATTATTGTTTCTAATGTCCTTGATGAAGTTTTGAGTATTTTTCAGATAAGGTTTAGCCAAGATCAAAGTGAGATCAAGATCCAAGATAAATGCATTAAATGACGACCCTAGAACAGGGCTGATCCTTCTCCCTTATCCCAGATGTTCAGCTCAGACCGTTGTAACTCATAAGAATCATCTCAAACGGTCAAATTGAGTTAAAGGAATGACTAAAAATCTGGAAGACCTTCTGCAACAACTAAATTCCAAGATTCCAGCTAAGAATTCAAGAACAGAGCAAAATATGCTACTGCCAGTTTTCCAGAATTGCAACTGAACATTAGAGAAAGAATTGCAACGGCTAGCTCATCCATTCAGTCTATAAAAGGCTGTGAAAACTCAAAGCAAAATACACACAACGAAGCTATCTTGATTATACTTTAAAATTTGAGTCTGTATTGTTATTTTCAATCTGTTCTTCAGTGTTTATCCTTATCCACTCTTTTGAGAGTTTGTAAATTTTTGAAAGCATTTGTTTGTGAGAACTCAAGGTTGTCGAACCTGTGAGTCGGGTTGTTCAATTACAAAGTGTAAGGGGGAACAAGTCCTAGGTGATTAAGATTGTGTCTGGTCTACATTGTTGTAAATCTGTTGAACTAGTGGAAACACCCAGAAGATATCTGGGGACTGGACGTAGGTCAAGGTTAAGACCGAACCAGTATAAATTCCGTGTATCAAGCTTTTCTTCTCTTACCTTCTTAACATTTACTTTCAAAAGGCTTTGAAAAAGAATTCTAAAGTTTTTTTTAAAATCCCCAATTCACCCCCCTCTTGGTGATTTCTTCCATTTTCAATATTAGTTCAAATATATTTGTGAAGAATGTTCAAAAGAATTGAAAGAAAAGAAAAAGGTGAATAAGAAGGTGATAAAAGATTTCAGAAAGAAGAAATTGAAGAAAATGATAAATTCAAGAAGAAGAATAAATATTGAAGAACGTAGAAGGTGTGGAGAATGATGAGCTAAAGTTGAATGATGAAGAATAATCAAGAAAAAGAAGAGAGGTTGAAGAAAGAAGAACTTGTTGAATGGAATATGATTACTCAAGTTCTTAGTTGATAGATTTTGGGGATAATCAAGAAGAAAATGAAGAAGAGGAAATATTGTTCAAGATGGAATATGGAGAAAGGAAGAATTTGCTGAAGATATCATTATTCAAGCTCTAAGATTGATCCTGTAAGTCCCTATGATCAAACGGAAGTTGGAGTGAGTCAATTCAGAGTTAAAGACAACAAAAATCAGGTTCTAGAAGAGAAAACTTGAGTATCCAGGTCAAAACTCGAATAAACAAGCTTACTGTAGTAATTTGCTTTTGGATGAGAGAACTGGAGTTTGGCAAACTCAAGTTTGGGAGTCAAAACTCGAGTTTCCAAGTCAAAACTCGAGTATAGAACTTAATGACTCGAGTATTGGGTGTTTTCAGCTTCTCTAGCGCCTCTGGACCGAACAATACTTGAGTTTGCAACTTAATACTTGAGTATCCAGCTCTATCAGCAACTCTGTTCACCTCTGTTTCACGTTCAGCTTTGGGCGAGGTCTGGTAATTCGATGATATCTCCTAAATCAGACATCGGATTGAGGTGAAATCAAATTTTTATAAAACTAGACATAAAATGCGTCATCTTGACAGAGTTTCATGCTCAAAGAGGATCATATGAGAGATCTATGAATTTCGAAAGTTGGATCAAATATTCACGCCACACATCAGACTAAGCTTCAATGTTTTGAGTTTAACTCACAATCTACAAATCGGAATAAGTTGAAATCGGTGGCATATGAAAGAAGACACATAAGTATTTCCATCAATACTTGATTCAACTAAAATGAATATCAGACCAGAGAGATATGGTCTTAGAAATTTAACTGATGATTCAGAACGTTGCAAAAACGCTGGTTTAGAACAACTCTCTTTCATCGTATCATAACGGACAAAATCCAACGAGTTTGGATCTGATTCTTGTTGCATTGGAAAGAAGACTCAAAGAGATATATAGGGATAATTGGTTTGCCAAATATGAAGCTATATGAAGTCAGAAAGCAACCAAGGGCCATAACAACTTGAATACTTGAGTATACAAGTGAATACTCGAGTATAACTCAGATAGAGAGCAATGAACGTTAGAGGATCTTCAATACCTGAGTATGTAAGTCAATACTTGAGTTTCGGACAGACAGAGACGAATCTGAATTAGCTCGACAGCCTCAATACAACAGTATGCAAGAGAATACTGCAGTATTCACCTTCAGTTCAGAAAAATGACCGTTGCGAAAATCTTGAATCTGATCTAGATCATTTAGATCCTTACCCAAATGATTTGTAATACTTCTTAACATCATTTATATCATTTATGGACATATTTCAGATGATCAAACGAAGGATTACATTAAGATCAATATGCTGAGTTGTCAAGTCCAAAAAGCTTCCAACAGCTAGTTTTTCCAACTGCTGCATTCTCAACGTCTCTATTCATAATGGCTATATTCTCCAACATTTAGATCATCTTCATCTATAAATAAAACCTCATTCAAAAGCACAAAAATGTAAGGGAATAGATTATGCTGTCATAATGCTGAAATTCTAAAGCTTCTTTTCACTCTGTTTTTCATGCTTTCTTGGTTTATCATTTAGTGAGTGAAATCATATGTAATGCACTTCAGTGATCATCTATTCACTTCTTTGAGAGAAGATACATTGTAAAACATTCTATTTTCTGAGAGATACTCAAGGTTGGGTTACCTTGAGTAGGAAATTGAATGTATCCCTTGGGTTGTAAGGGAGAGTCTCCGTGAGAGATTGTAAAGGCTGAGGATGGAAGAAATCACCAAAAGGGGGGTGAATTGGGGATTTTAAAATTATCTTTTCAAAGATATCTAAGTTTTCAAAAACTTGAAATAAAAAGAGAGAGGGAAGAAAAGCTGGACACAAAGGATTTATACTGGTTCGGTCTCAACTTTGACCTACATCGAGTCCCCAGATATCTTCTGGGTATTTATAATATCTCAGTGAGCTTTAATTACAACAATGTAAATCACATGCAATCCTAATTACCTAGGACTTACTCCCCCTTACACTTTGTAATTAAACTACCCAACTCACAGGTTCCACAACCTTGAGTTCTTACACAACAAGTAATCAGAAATGATTTTTGAAATCAAACTCTCTTGAAGAGCAAATAATCATAAACACTGAAGTTAAAAAATATTTAGCATAAACATAGCTTAAAGATCAAAGAAGCAATCAGATGTAATTCTGTTGTGTGTCTTGCTCTTCGTCTTCATGGATATTTATAGGTTAACTGGTGACATTAGCCATTGCATTTTCTTCTCTAACGTTCAGCTGTAAATTTGGAAAATAGTTGTTGCATATTTTTCGTCATTCCTTCAATTCTTGGCTGGAATCTTGGATATAGTCGTTGCAGATGTTCTTCCAGTATTCTCATCATTCCATAATCCGTTTTTGACCATTGAAGAGTGATTTGGTTGATCCATAACGGTCTGTGCTGAACCATTGGGATAGAGGAGAAGTTTCAACCTAGTTTTTGGTCCTGCATTAAATGTTTTTAACCCAGATCAGATCTAAGGCTCAAAACGTGTTAATGTGATCTGTAATTCATGAACAAACTTATCAAACATATATATGATGATTCGTAATCTTTTATAAGTGTAAACCACATCATAAGAGTGAATCAGACATATCAAGAACGTGAAACGTAAAACAGAGATCTTGTTAGGCTCGAGTTAATCTTCAGCAGGCTCGTGTTTGTTCACGTGCACTCAAGCATAGATTAAACAGGCTTGAGTTTGTCCTTTGGAATTTGGTGTTTATCGTGATGAGTGTTTCAAAGTATTTTGGAACATTGCACAGGCTTGAGTCTATTAGTGACAGGCTCGAGTCTAGAGCTGTTTGTAATGAGAAGAAGTTTAAGTACAAAGACATAGGCTTGAGTCAGGAAAATTAGGCTCGAGTCTGATCAGGCCATGAAACTTTGATAGCTCTCTGTCTGAGCCAAACTCGAGTCTGTAAGTGTTAGGCTCGAGTTTGCTTCACCATACGCTTTTGAGACTTCTTTCAATCTGAAATGGGCTTGAGTTAATGACGTTATGCTTGAGCCTATTTTTGAGTAAATATTTGATTGCTCTCTGGAAGGGTCAGGCTCGAGTCTACTCACATGAAATTCTATTTGAGGAACTCTTTGTAAGACTTAGGCTTGAGTTAAAAAATATATGCTCAAGTGAAAATGCGACATGCTCTCTATAAGCCACAAGCTCGAGTTTATTTAGATAGGCTCGAGTCTAACTGAGAGCCAATAACTCAATTTGCTTTCTGTAAGACGCAGGCTCGAGTTTGCCTTAGTTATAAAACATGACCTTTGCTCTCTGTCACGAGCAGGCTCGAGCCTATGAAGTTAGGCTCGAGTTTACCTAAGTTCAAAACACTTATTTTTACTTTCTGTTAAAAAGACTTTTAGTTTACAATGGTCTGTTATCATCAAAACACATAGAGAACTAACAAAGGCTGCACAAGTGCCTGGGTAAACTTGTGAGGTTATAAAGGCTTGTCTCTTGTGCCTGGTTAAACAAGGAGATAGTGGAAATCTCAAGTGGAGCTTGAGGACTGGACGTAGGTCATGGATTGGACCGAACTAGTATAAATCTGAGTTTGAATTCTCTTCCTTAATCTCCTTTACTTCTAGCATATATGTTTGAATGATTGTTTATAGCTTTATAACTCCTTATTATCATTCAAACTGATTTTATCAAATTGCGAAAAGATTTTAAAAGGGAGCAATTTTTTATCTTCACCCAATTCACCCCCCTCTTGGGTTCAACCGAGTCTTTGATCCGCAATGGTCGCTAATAGTAGGTGGGTGCAGAGATCACTGATTCCTGCTTATTCATTAAGCGTGTCCAATGGCTTGAGGGAGGATTGAATTTTGTTTCTCATTTTTTTTTCTTGGAGGAACTATGTGTGGCTACTTGGGAATGTCGAAAAAAAAAATTCCTTGTTGCCGTGTGCAAGGAGAATTGAAGCTATCCCTACTTCCTCTGTTGTCCGAGTATGTGAGTTTTGTATGGGCGGATTAAATTTAGTTATTCCCTTCTGTTCCAACAGTTGTACGTGAAAGTAAGAGGAAGTTTGGGATTCAAAGGGAGTGATATTAAAGATAAGGTGCTCATCTTAGGTAATTTTGTTGTTGTTGTTCAATTGTTGTAATAGGACAAAGATGAATCAGAGTTTTGTGTAAGATGAGTCTAAGTTTTGTGTTCTGTTGCTTGAATTGATTCTTGGTAAAGAATGGTATTTGGGAAGAATGGAACTTTTATTCATTAATGTTAAGAAAATTGTTGGGCAAAGGAGTTGAAGATTACAAAGCTTGATAAACTTGTTGAATGGTAATGCACCCAAGGTGTTTGTGAAAATGTGTAGGAGAAGAATTTGATTGGAATAAGATAATTAAGTATTCTGTATGTATTAAGGACTAAACTTTAAGGTCCCATTTGGTATAGGGAATTGACGAGAGTTCCTGGGAACATAACAGTATTCCCACGCAAGAACCATGTTTGGTGCGCAAGCTTCCCGTCAACCTCACTTCCCACCTGGCGTGATCTTCCCTTAAACGTGGGAAAGTGAAATCCCTCCAAAAGTGGCGGGATCTCAACATCTTCCTAGGAGAGATATTTCATAGGACAAAAAAGCCCCTTAAGTCCCATATGAAAGTAACGATGTTGTCGTGGTGGTATAGAGGAAGACGAAGGAAGACGCAAGTGGTGTTAAAGTCGTCGACCCTCTTCTTTCTCTTTTCCTCGTTCAATTTCTGTCCTAAGGTCTGGAGAGGTCGATGGTGATGGTGGTATGATGCAAGAGGGTGCTGACGATGGTGGATGAAGGAGAGGTCTCCGGCGATGGTGGATGAAGGACAATGATGGTAGATGAAGGAGAGAGCGCCGAGTGAAGGTCGCAGTATTTGAGAAGGCCAAATTGCATTATTGTAATTGTTTTCACCCATTATGCCTGCATTCAAGCTTTCCTCGATGAGATCTTGATCCCCTATTCAATTCACTCAAAACAGAGTTAAATAGAGGATCTATTCATAAGTGCAGAGTGCAGGTCATTTCTCACTCCAGTAAAGGTGATTTCTAAAGGACATTACACGGGGAGTGTTTTATCTAAGTGTCAAGTTTTAAAAAATTGTGGGTGTCGGTTAATCAGTTATACTAGCTATATTGCATCAACCCAAACTATCAATTATGAACTGTCAATTATTGTTGGGCTTACACCATATAATATAAACTTCAACTCTTTATTTTCCCCTTTACATTCGTGTATTCTTGTTTGTAGAATATAAACTTCAAATCTTTATATATAACATGAAAACCACATTTTTCATCCTATCATATACCACAAGTTCACACAGTTGAAGTATACAAGTAATGCTAGGCTCGAGTTTACATCAGTTCAGATGATGAGACTTCCTCTCAGGCAAACGTGAGCTCTAGTTTAACATAATAGGCTTGAGTTTCACTAAGTTCAATGGTTGTTAACGTTCGAACGTGATGAGTACGTTTGAACGAAGGCACTTTGTTGCATGTTACGTTTGAATGTAAATATTTCATTCGAACCAAGTAAGCGAAGGTCGAACATTGACAACAACAACTATTATTTGTATGTGGATTTTATGCACCATTTATGGGGTGCATTATGGTACTTGTATCCAAGTTTTCCTTCATTCTTATGTAGCATTTGAGAAGGCCAAATTGCATTATTGTTATTGCTTTAACCATGTAGTTTGCTAGCTTTACTTGTATCCAAGTTTTCCTTCATTTTATGCACCATTTGCTAGCTTTGCTTTAACCAAATTGCATTATTATTATTGCTTTAACTACAATATACATATCAATACAATACAGTCGAGAATTCTTTGAGAATTCTCGAGAATTCAATAGAGAATGCTCGAGAATTCTCTATTGAATTCTCGAGAATTCATTAGAGAATTCAAAGAATTCTCAAGAATTCTCATTGAATTCTTAAGATTTCAGGGAGAATTCACAAAAATTCTCATTGAATTCTCAAGAATTCAATAGAGAATGCTCGATTCTCGAGAATTTATTAGAGAATTCAAAGAATTCTCAAGAATTCTCATTGAATTCTTAAGATTTCAAGGAGAATTCACAATAATTCTCATTAAATTCTCGAGAATTCAATGAGAATTCTTGAGAATTTTTTGGTCTGATTTTTTTTAAAAAAATAAATTGCATCGCATACAACACTCAAAGCTGACAATGGTGGCGACGTCTAAGACGGCAGGTGCAGTGCCGACGGTGGCAAGAGTGGCGTCCAAGGTAGGGGAGTGGTGGCGACGCAGTGGGTCATGACGCTGAACAAGATGCACAGGGTGAATTTGTTTTTTTTTTAATTTAGGGGTATTTTTGGTATTTCACCTCATATTCCCACTTAACTAACACCCAATTCTTCATATCAAACCATTCATTTTCCCTCAACAACTTAAGTTACCTTCCTATATCTACCAAATAACTCAACTTTTTAATTTCCTTCACAATATTCCCTTCCATTCCTTTCCCTCCTTTAAATTCCTTTCCCTCTTTAAATCTTCCTCATACCAAACAGGCCCTAAGAGTAAGGCTATTCAACGGCTGTTAAATTTAAAATGTTATGGCTATTGTTTGAATATGTGTGTGTGTAGATGAGGCGGGGGTTAATTTTGAGCTAATAGATGGATTCTTAAAACATGTATTAAAAATCAACAAGAAGACTGATATTTTCTTTTCGGCTTCTTTGGAATTTTGTTGAGAATGTAGGTTAATGTTTATGCTATTAATTAAATTCAAGGTTATATCTCATGAAAGAGATTGAAATGAAGATTATTTTATAATTAAATGGAAGACTATAGTCTTCATAAAAGCTTTTTCTGTAGATATGACTTTATTTCTTTATATGCTTGATGGATGTGTGTCGAAGTATATTTCGAACAGTGATGGTAGCAAATGAGTGGACTAAACTCGTTACCTTATTCTTTTTCTTTTATTTATTTTTGTTATTATATGTTGGATTTCCTTTATAAAAATTGAATTGAGGTTGAATTGGTTGTATTTGGTGTTATATATAAAAGTGAAAAAGGTTAAAATATAAGGTTCTTTCCAATTAAATTTTAGAGATTATATATTTTAGTTGTGTTCATTAGGTTGTGTGGACTGCTGTTAATCCAAAGAGGTTGAGAAGGCTTAAATATTAAGGGTGATAGTAATGTGATTGTTGGTGTTTAGGAATAAAAGAGTAAGAATTGTTATAAAATCTTAGGAATAGAGTAAGTTATACATGTTTGGGAACATAGCAAGTAACTGAATAGTGTCTCATTATAATTTTTATAAATTATATTTTTACTAGTTATCATACTTTTATGTTAGCGGCCATATTTATAAATATGATTTTGTGAAGGAAAGTTTATCATATTTGTTTCATTTTCTTATTGATATTACATGAATAAAGATTGATGATGTTATTCATTCTTATTTATTTTTCTCCAATTGCTTCATCATAAATGGTAAGGAAACTTTTAAGATATCTTTTATAAACTTTCATATTAAAATGATCCTGCATTTTAGAATATTCATATGCCAAAATCTATTATTTCAAAAAGACTTTGTTGGCATACTGAATATGAAGGAAAGCTTGAGATATTATTATTGAAACTTTATGATAGGGTATTCTATTATGAAGTATTTGATATGAGTTAACGCTTATCTCGACACAAGGAAACTTTCATTGCTTTTGATAAATTGACCACAAGCATGCTTTAAAACATTTTTTAGAGGAATGAACACATAACGATGGTTACTAACAATGGTACTGTTAGTCCTTGGTACATCATGGTTAACCTTGACCTCGCTTGATATTCGTGGGATCCATTCTCACACTTATTATTCGTGAGTCTTGTACCTGTGCTTGTTTTGTAGCCTCATGTTGCGCTTATTTTATGGCTTTGAGCCGAGCTTGGTTACTTAACCTCGTGGATTGTGTGTCCATGCTTGTTTTCGTGACCTCTACATTGTACTTGGTTATTTACCCTCATGGATTGTGTGTCCATACTTGTTATTCCATTCTATTGAGGTCTTACGGAAAGATGAGGTATGAGAATTATGGTTTAAATTGATTATGTTAAATCAAAGTTTTTACTACGCACTTGGATTTATTTGATTAATGATATTTTATATAGTTTCACTTATGTTTATGATTGTTTACTATAGAAATCAAAGTTGATTGCCATATGGTTATCATTCATAGTTAAAACTATTTAAATTTTTTTCATTAGTGTTTTATTAAATTTCATAAATAGCCTTAAATAGCATTGCACACCTTGCACCTTCAATTGAACAATGAAGACTGTCATTGTTGACCAAGTTTCTAGATATATTTTGGAATAACTGCATGCTAGTGGATGTAAAGATAAGTTTTCATTTATATATTATCATTTGTAGCTTAGATGCTAAACGTAGTTAATAAGTAGGATCTCTGTCTTTCTTTGTAAATTGGAATATATGTATAAGCTATAGTGGAGCATAGCTCTGAGTGTTATGATGAGTATTATTTAATGTCCATATATAATTTTAAGGATTAAGGAATGTGAGTTCACTTATATTCCATGCTAGTCAACCCTTAGTTTTTAGGGCGTGACCATTTTAAAGCATTTGATTTAAGAATTTAAGTGTAATTAGGGGCGAGCATTCAGTTTTTTCAGTTCGATTATGTTCATTAGCCGAAAAAAATTGAAAAATTGAATTATATTAATTGAAGAGACCTAACCAAAATAAAACAACAAACCTAAATATTTCAGTTCAGTGTTCAATTATAATTGAATTTTTAGGCTATGCATGACAATAAAAAATAATATGAAAAAGTGAAGTGATGGACAATAATTCGAACAGACTAAAATGCATTTAGGTAAAACTAAATTAAAACAACAACAATCTTTTAAGGGAATCAAATCTATCAAACTAATATAATCCAAGAAATAAAAGGGAAATCGTAGTAATTAAAATATCCAAATTAAATCCACAATCCAAGAAAATCATAGGATCAAACCCATAATTTGATGGGCAAAAAGGAAATCATGGTGATAAAAATATCTAAATCAAATCAACAATCCAAAAAAAATCATAGGATCAAATCCATAATTTATGGGGAAAATGTATAAGAGAAGGATTAAGGAGAGACGGAGTGAAGGGAAAAAGAAGTAAAGGTGAAGGCCACTACTCTTTTTTCTCTATCCCCTTGCCTCCCATTGGATGAAAAAACTTGCTAGATCTTCAACAAGTTCAACATTACCGGCGACAATAAGATCCCCAATTCTGAGCTGATGAAGATGTTGGTCAAATTTGACTCAAGAAATTGAACAGACTCAAGTGAGTTAAGGATAGACAAAAAAGATGCTAGAGATTGGTATACTGGTTTGATTTTCTTGAGGGGGTGAAGATCGAGGATAAAGAGTAGAGGTCATGATGGGGAGGAGATCCTCTAATCATCCATTTTCTCATGAGCCCATCTAAGTCCTTGATTAAGAAGAAGAGAAAAAATCTAAAGAGTATAACTTGATGATATGGCCTTTCAGATTGATTGGATGGACGTAATTTAAAGATTATGAGAGATGATGAAAAAATGAATGATGAAAGAACCTTGACCATCATGTCATGTCGAGAGAGATGGTAAGCGGATCTATTTTGTTATAGAACAAGATATTGGACTTGACTTGGGATTAAATCCCAGGGGCCTACGTACCGTTGTGAAGGATCAAAGTCCACATAGTTCGCTTGTACACAATAGGCTTATAGCTAGAAGGGAGTGGGGGGTGTGCTTTGTGTGAACTGAATCATAAAAGTTAGTCAGAGTGTGTGTACCTTATTAGGGTTTGTACCCTATTTATAAGCTTACCTCGACCCTATATTCATGGGCTGACGTTATCTTATTATTAAAAGATATAAGATATCTTTTGATGATAGGATCCTTGTTTTATGAACATTTTATAATCTTGATAAAGATATTGATAGATCAATTCTAATCTTCTTGATTTAGATAGATTATTTAGGATTGCCTTGATTGAGGAAGGCTGTTAAGTTTGTAAACTGGCCCTTGTCTTAGGCCATTGGATGTTGAGCTGAGCCCATATTTTACATCTGTAACAGTTGCCCCCCAGCCCGGTAGCTCAGGCTTCTAATTTGCCGGGATGAATTTATGTGAGTTCAGAGTTGCTTTGCCAGTTCGGGATGTTTTATCTCGGGAATTCTTGATTTGGGCCACATCCTACCCATGTCTATTTTAAACTTTCTCCTAGTTTTGTTGATGTTGGATATTTCCGAGTTTGATTGCCCTATTTGTTTAGATGTGTACCTGGGTTCTTGCAAATTGGGACCGTTTGCCCCCATTTAAAACTTCATGGGTAGGTCAGGCCTGATTTTGTCGGTAAAGTCAGACTTGTTTTTGATCAATTTGCTTATCTTTGTTAAGGAATAAGGATAATCTCTAAGTCGGATCTTCTTTGGCGTACGTGCTTGATTCGAATGTCGATTTGATGTTCTGATAGTTTCGAGAAACTAAACATCATGCTTGTCATCTGCTAGCTGGCGCTTATAAGCCGGCGTGGTAGTGGAAACGTCTGCTCCACTATCATCGGTATTTATGCGCATTAAATGCTGGTCTTTAATTTGTACGCCCTTTCCCGCCACGTCAGCAATCTCATTGAGGCCCTTTAGGCCTTTGCCGTTTCGGTTTCTTTGTTTTTCAACCGTCTTCTCTCATCCTTGCATATATAGCCATCATCTTCTCTCCTTTCACACTTTTGAACGTTCAGTACTTTCTTGTTGCTTGAGAGAGAATTTTGCCATATCCCAATTCTTGTATCTTCTAGTGTTCTGGCTCGCACATTTCCTCTTCCCCTTCATTATTTAAGACCAGGTATTTATCTGCGTTCGTTTTCTTGGTTTTCTTTGGTTCTTGTCTGTTACTTAATGCTCCTATCTAGATATGTTGGTAATCTTTTGGGTTTTCTGAAGAATCTTGAGTGTTCATTGCACTCTTCCATTTTTGCTTTGTTAATTCTTGAGTTTTGGTTCATTTAATTTCCATTTCTGGACTCTCGGGTTTGGTTTCTTGTTTTTTATTGAGTCTTGCCCTGTTCTTCTTAACGTAAATGAATTTTGATAGCTCTTCTTCATCTCCTAAACCCAGTAACCTTACCCCAGAAAAGGAAGAGCTTCTCAAGCGTATTCCTCCGAGGTCGGCTTGGTGGCTGTTTGGAAAGCCGCTAACCGAGGAGCAAAAATTAGAAAGTGTGTTCCAAGGTTATGATGGTGTGGGTAGGAGAAAGTCAGGTCGGCCTATTCAATTTAGGGGTAGCTATAGAGGTCGGTCTCAGTCCGTAGAGCCTGTAGGTCAGAGTCGGGGAGAAATTTTTGCTAGGGCTACTTCCTTAGAGCCGACTTCCATCAGTCTCAGGGAAGAGATCTTTTCGGTCTATGGCCCCCTTACTCTCATCGGTTAAGTCTCCTACTATTTCTTCTCATCCCCTTGGTCTTTGTGAGGAGTGCTCTTGGCGCGTCTCCAAGTTCATGATGGTGGGTCGGCCATGGGAAGCTGATCAAGTAGCTTCATCATGTCGGCACACTTCATTGCGAGCTATCCTGGTCTTCAGTAGCAGCGTTACTTCTTCTCGTCCTGATTTAGCAGTTTCAGGTACTTTGAATTCTTCTTCTAATTTATTTTTGTTGCTTTTTTAGGTAGTATGTCGTCCCCAACACGTCTTGCTGAGGAATTGGGTTCCGTAGAGTCAGGTTCAGCATGTCATCCTTTGCACTTAATTGAGAAATATGACTAGGTGGTCATCGAGGTGCTGTCAAAGTTATCTTCGATTACAGCTAACCAGATAACCGAGCTCCCCTTAGGGGACTGGAACCGATTTGCACAACCCAGAAAGGGAACAAACGTTCATTTTTCTTTTTCTATCGGGACTTTGTAACACGCCTTGGTTTACGTTTTCTATTTACCAAGTTCCGGATAGAACTTTTAAATGTTCTTCATCTTGCCCGGACCCAAATTCATCCTAACTCTTTGGGCTTCATCGTCTCTTTTGAGTGAATTTGTAGGTTTTTAAGTGGAGAGCCTTCTGTAAAGGTTTTCTTTTACTTTTTTACTATTCAACAGGTTCGCCAACCCGGTAAGCGTTCAGAGAAAAAGGGCTGGATTTCTTTTCAAGGGGTGCCGGATAAAAAGCTTCTTCACGTGGCCACTGACTCTAGGAAAAATTTCAAAACGTCTTTCTTTAAGGTTACTACTAAACCCGGTCATAAACCATGGTTCTTGAAGGATGTAGATTTTAAGTCGATAGAACTAGTATTTCCCCTATACTAGTCTAAGGCTCATTATGAGCAGGATCCAAAGAGCTTTCAGCCTGAAGATGATGACTTAGAGGCGGCCGAGGTCGGCATTATTATAGCCTTAGTTGACCATGTAAAGGTCAAGGGTGTCGTTGACGCTCGGGTTTTAATCAAACAATCGGTGGAAGAGTTATTTCCCTTGAGTAGGGCTTTGTTTCTCTTACTTTAAATTTCTTGTTGATATTTATATTCAATTGCTGATGTCTTGGTTTCTGATCTGTTTGCAGAAGCTCAGATGGGTAAGAAGGTGAGGTACCGAGCATTGCTTCAGGCCAAGAAGAAGGGAGAGTCTTCATCCCGGGCACAAGCCGTGGTGGCTGAGAAAAGAGCTGCTTTACCTCCCCTCCGAAGGCTTAATTCCTCAGAAAAGGATCGAAACCACGACGGGCTCTTCAGCCACAGTTACTGAAAGCATCCCAGCCCCTTCTACTGAGGTTGTGGAACCTATTGAAGCTTCTTCCCTACTGCCTTCACCACCTCGTACTCGGCATCACTATCATGCGCGGGGGGAGGTATAGACTAACAGTATGTCGAAAGTGCTGGCTCATAGCCTCCGTCCAATTATTATAAAGCAACCGAGCTCTCAGATGATGAAAAGCAGGAGTTGGTGAGCATGCGACGTTGTCTTACAGAAGCGGCCGGCCTTATCGATTGCTACGCGGATGTCAAGTACAAGTACAAATACATGCGGGCTTTTGTCGAGCTCCGATTGGCCCAAGTTGAAAGAGACGCCGCGATAGCTCATAGGGAGAAGGCTGAAGAGGTCCAGCTGAAGACTGTGGAGGACTTATCCAGAGCCACAATTGATAGGGATTCTGCCCAAGCTGAGCTTGTTAAGACACAGGTGGAGTTAGCTAAGTCTCAGGATAGGGAGGCTACTCTAAGCCGTTCCCTGGGCAATCTCCAACTCCAGTATGGGGATGTTGTAAAGGAGTTAATGGCTGCTAAGTCCGAGCTTACAGCCGCCGCCGCTGCTAATGCTTAATTAGAGGAGATGGTTTTGGAGACGGCAGTCGATGCTTTTAAGGATGCCCTGGAACAAGTTTAGTTGCTGAATTTGGATAAAGATTTGTCCCTAGACCAAGTGGATTATAGAGCCAACATTATGGATGGGCAATTTATCTCTGCGCCTTTGTCTCCATTTGAAGAGTTGACAGGTCAGATGGACGGGGGCCGAAATCAAAATGTTGAAGAAAAAGAGGCCCCGACAACTAAGGTACCAGAGTCTTCAAACCATCCCGAGACCCAGCCCTGAGCCGGTCTGCCGAGAAGCTCATTTTTGTTTGTCCTTTTCTGTACTTAGGTGATTTTTAGTTTTTGCATTTACAAGTGTATTTTGGGTATAATCATGTTTTTGTAATGACCTGTAATATGGCATCTTGCCAAATTCTCTGTACGAACAATTTAAGTTTCGTTACCACTGGGTTTATTTTCTTTTATCTCGCCTTTGCCGAACTCATTTAAATGCGTTTGTCCATGAATAAAAGCAACCATAGTTCAATAATTAAATCCGGTATTTGTTCAATGACTTGGCCAAAGTCAAGATATATTGCACAAAATATGCTAGATATTCCACCGATATTAATAATTAGGCATGTTTATTAATAATCGGGCATTTTTAATAAACAGATGACTTAAAAACAATCATCCTAATATTTTGAATTATAACTCAAGGTAAGAATCTGAGGTGATAGCTAATCGTCACATGTTCGGGATGTATTTGTTAAAATAAGAACCTAAACATTTTGACCTGATCAGGATCAGCATGACAATGACAGATCACCCCAAAATGTCATTTTGATGCATCGTAACGTTTACAAGACTTGTTCACAAATCTTGTAAGAGCCTAGTTCGCATCACCCTGGCTTGTTAGGCTTATCAGTTTGCCTATTCTTTATAGGCAAGTTTTTGTATTGCACTTTGTAAACAATTGTAAGTTGGCCCATGAAATGAACCACTTTCTTTATTGATTGAAAAGTTGCGATTACAAAGGAAATTTAAACAATAAAAAATGGAAAATAATGAATTAACAAAATAATCCTAGGTACGAAACGTGACTTTCAACTGATGTTTGTTTTTGTTGTAGCCAAGTTCCATATGAAACTCGGCATTCAACTATAGTACGTTCTCAGTTAATCCGCGTTCCACATACGCTTTATTGCTTTGTTGTCTAGAGTCTTGAGAACATAGGCTCCTTAGGCTATTTTGTTTAGAATCTGATAGGGTCCTTCCCAGTTTGCTGTGAGCTTTCCATCCCGGGCATTCTTATTTCCGATATCCGCTCTACGAAGTACCAGATCGCCCTTGCTAAATGCTCGAGGTTTGACTTTATGATTGTATTTGGTTGCAATGAGTTGTTTAGTGGCCAGATCTTGGCAATGTGCCTTGATTCGGACTTCATCGATGAGCTCCAACTCTACAGCTAGTTGTTCGATGTTACTCGATTCGCCTTCCTGTAAGATTTTGGCTTTTCTCCACGATGTTTGCCCAATTTCAACCGGGACCATGGCCTCGCACCCATAAGTTAGCCTAAAGGGCGTTTCTTGAGTTGATGTTTAAGTACTAGTGCGGTATCCTCATAATATGAGATACAATTGTTCAACCTAGTTATTCTCTGCGTCAGTCATTCGTTTTTCCAGCTTGTCCACAATGTTCTTGTTTGCCGCCTCAGCTTATCCATTTGACTGAGGATGTTTTATTGAGGCGAAATGATGTTTGATCTTGAATTTGGACATTAACCTTTAGAAACCCTTGTCAATGAACTGAGTTCCATTGTCAGTTATTACTTCAGGTGGAATGCCAAATCTTGAAATGATGCTTCGCTCAAAAAATTTGTGTATACGTGCCGTTAAGATGATTGCGAGTGGTTCGGTTTGAATGGTCCTAAGAGGTTCATGCCCCACTTATAGAACGGCCATGGGGTCGTGATGGATTTTAATTCAGTCATGTTAGTTCTCTATGTGTTTTGATGATAACAAAACATTGTAAACTTGTTGCTAAGGTTTAAACATGTTTAAAGATTGTTAAAATTGATTTAAATCTTACAATATAAGTTAAACTCGAGTTTGGATATGTTAGACTCAAGTTTGCAGTTAAAAGAAATAATAATAAATGTTTTGAACTTGAGCAGACTCGAGCCTAACCTGAAAGACTCGAGCCTGCGCGTGACAGAGAACATATTTCAAGCTTTTCATCTTGGGCAAACTCGAGCCTAACATAATAGACTCGAGCCTGCTCGTGACAGATACAGAATTCATCTTTTATAACTAAGGTAGACTCGAGCCTATCATGTTAAACTCGAGCCTATACCTTACAGAGAGCATGTCGCATTTCTTATACTTTTAGACTCGAGCATAACTGTTTTAACTCAAGCCTATCTCTTGCAGAAAGCTCTTCAAATCATTTTTCTTAAGAACAGACTCGAGCCTAAGATCTTAAACTTGAGCCTGTCCTTTCCAGAGAGCAAACAAAGTTTTTCACAAACCTAGGCTCAAGCATAGATCCATTAACTCGAGCAAGTTTCAGGTTGAAAAGCATTTGCAAAACGTTCTTCACAAACAGACTCAAGCCTGTCACTAATAGACTCGAGCCTGGTTTAGGCAGAGACCTATTCAAGTAACAGAGCCCGAGCAGACTCGAGCCTAAGTCTTTAGACTCGAGCCTATGTCTTTGTGAACAGCTCTAAACGCGAGACTACCACTAATAAACTCGAGCCTACGAAGATTATGCTTGAGTGTTGATGAACAGACTCGAGCCTATGAGTCATAAACTCGAGCCTAACATATCTCTCTTTTTAAACGTCGCGCTTTTCACTTCTCAGATTCAATCTTAAGCATTGTTTAATACTTAAATAGAATTGCGAATCATTATATATGTTTAATAAGTTTGTTCATGAGTTTCAGATTACTTTAACACGTTTTGAGCTTCAAATCAAATCTGGGATAAGAGCATTTATTGCAGGACTAAAAACCAGGCTGAAACTTCTCCCTTATCCCAATGGTTCATCTCTGACCGTAATGGATCAATCCAAGCACTCTCCAACGGTCTAAAATGAATTATGAAATGGCAAGATTACTGGAAAAACATCTGCAACATCTATATCCAAGATTCCAACCAAGAATTGAAGAAATGGCTAAAAATGTGCAACGGCTATTTTTTCCAGAATTGCCGCTGAGGATTAGAGAAGAAAATGCAATGGCTAGTTTCTCTGATTAATCTATAAATACTCACGAAGATGAAGAGCAAGAAACACAACAGAATTACATCTAATTGCTTCTTTGATCTTTGAGCTCTGTTTTATACAAAATATTTTTGAACTTCAGTGTTTATGATTATCTACTCTTTAAGAGAGTCTGATTGTGAAAATCATTTCTGATTACTTGTTGTGCAAAAACTCAAGGTTGTGGAACCTATGAGTTGGGTAGTTTAATTACAAAGTGTAAGGGGGAGCAAGTCCTAGGTGATTGGGATTGCATGTGATTTACATTGTTGTAATTAAAGCTCACTAAGATATTAGAAATACCCAGAAGATATCTGGGGACTGGATGTAGGTTAAGTTGTGACCGAACCAGTATAAATTCTTTGTGTCAAGCTTTTCTTCCCTTACTCTCTTGTTATTTATTTTTCAAAGGTTTTGAAAAGTTTTTTTTAATCCCCAATTCACCCCCCTCTTGGTGATTTCTTCCATCTTCAGGACGATGGTGGCCAAATTATCTGGGCATGCTTTTGGCAACTCTCGTATCTCCTTACATGTTCAATGGAGTCGGCTTCCATAGTTAGCCAGTAGAATCCAGCTCGGAGAGCTTTCCTGGCTAGAGCCTTAGCTCTCATATACTACCCACTTATTCCTTCGTGTATCTCGGATAGCATATATTCAGCTTCTTCCTGGTTTAAACATTTCAACATTGGAGAATGGAGGCCTTTTCGATATAGCTGATCTTCAACCACCGTGTACATCACTGTTGTTTTTATTAGTTGCTTTGCCTCTGGTCCTTTATTTGGGATGATTCCCTTTTCCAGGTAATCCAGGATAGGCATGCGCCAGTCTTCAACAGCCGCAATGAACATGACACACGTAGGCTCAGCTATGGTTTACTGAATTATAGTTCGATGGTTTCCCAAACTTTGAGTACTGGCTAATTTGGACAAAATATCTGCCCTCGTATTTTTGCCTCTCGGGATATGAGTGACTGTGACTTCATCGAACTTGGTCATGGCTTCCTTTACTTTGCTTAGATATTTCATTAGTAGAGGGCCTTTGGCGGTATAGGACCCATTGATTTGTGTTGTGGCTAGTTGGGAGTCGGTCAATAAATGGATCTTTTTAGCTCTGTTGTCTTTTGCTTGGGACATCTTGGCCAGAATAGCTTCATATTCAGCCTGGTTATTGGAGGTTTTGAAATGCAACTGTAAAGAATGTTTGATGGAAACTCCTTCCGAGCTTTCAATTATAACCCCTGCCCCGCTTCCTTTGGCGTTTAAGGATCCATCAATGAACACCTTCCAAACTCCTTGATCGGTTATTTTTGCTGGTATTTCCGGAGTAAATTCCATGATGAAGTCGACTAAAGCCTAGGACTTTATGGCATGTCGGGCTTCATAAATGATGTCAAATGTAATACTCCGAATTTTGGGTCTAAAGGCTTGAGAATTAGTCTATTTTTGGGACACTACTAGGCCCTATTTATAAAGTGTTCAAAGTCTTGAGCCTATTATGAGGAAGAGGTTAAGATAATTAGCAGGATTATTTTAAACTTGGGGGGAAAGATTATGAAATATTAAAAAGGGGAGTAAGAACAAATAGACGTGTTGCGTATATGTGTTGTATATGTGTGTAAATTGTTTAAGTGTGTGATGTGAAGGAGAAAGGGAGAAGAAACGAAAAGATAATATATATGATATGTGTGTGTGTGTGTGTACATGTGGTTTATATTAATACGTGTTGGTGTGTGCTTGTGCAACGTGTATGTGTTATTTATATATGATTAGGTGTTTGTTTATAATAAAATGTGATATGTGTGAAGTGTGCATTGTGTTTTGCCAAAACATGTAGAGTTTTGTTCTTTCTTTCTCCATTAGACATGTGTGCATATACTCTTAGTATATATCATCTACTCTCTTCACCTTGAGCCAATCCGAACATATACTTACCAATTCCTTATTTTGTTATCTCGGCAAACACACACAATTACCAAATGACATCATGTTTCTTTTTTAATTACACATACACACAATCAAGGATACTTGGCCATTTTTCTTTTTCCTTCACGACATATATACACCTCTTCACACCTCTTAATTCCCTCATATTCATTTTGGTCAGCTTCTTCATTTGCCAATTTAACATTTCAACCTTCATTCATTCGTTCATACATGGGAGAGCGTTTAAGAGAATAATATAATGTGAAAGTGTGAGATGAAAGGCAAAAATGAGAAAGAGAAGGAAGGAAGGCCGAAGAAGAGAGGTATAGGGAAAAATATGATCAAGGTAGTAACGCTTCTCTCACATACTATGTGTACCTCTATATGCTTGTATTTACCATTGTATGTATATATATGAAATGCATGAATGCTGAATGTGTTGTATGAATTGTGTGTATAAGTAATGATTGTACTTGCATGTATTGTGTATACATTGTATGTGAGTGATTATTAACGTTACTACTGGGATTCATTTGAATCCCAAGAATATTTTTGAATAGCTTTATTTTGCAGTTAGGGTAAGAAGCCCGAGAGCTAAGAAGGAAGAGTTGGAGGTATAGACCAAGAAGGGAAATATTTTACCTTTCAGATTTATTTTATTGAAGATTAAGTTATTTGTATGGGAATAGTAGCTTCAGTAACAATTCTTTATTTGAAAATACACTTACGTGTACGAATTTAGGTATAAAGATGGTGTATTTTAGGAGGGTGTTTCATCGAACTCTGATAGTTCTATAGCCCAGCTGATCATTCGTCCTGCCAAATTTGGCTTGTATAGAACTTGGCGTATTGGTTGACTGGTTCGAACGATTATTCGGTATCCTCAGAAATACAGGCGAAGTCTCTTAGCCATGGTGAGCAGTGCGAAAACCATTTTCTCGAGCTTCTGGTATCTCAATTCAAAATTATGCAAAGCTCAGCTTAAAAAGTAAACTGGCTTTTGTTCGGCTGTTTCTTCTTACTAACGCAACACTTAATGCCTCCTCACCAACAGACAGATACAGAAGTAGATCCTCCCCGGGTTCTGGCTTTGATAAGACCGGGGGTGTCGACAAGCACTTCTTTATTTTGTTAAACGCGACTTCACATTCCGTGTTCCACTTGTCGTGTGCTTCTTTTTTCAATAACCTAAAGAGAGGAAGAGCATTCTCAGCCGACTTTGGCAGGAATCTTGTTAATGCCGCAAGTCTTCTTGTTAACTGTTGTACTTCCTTCTTGTTTTGTGGTGCTGCCATGTTGAGGACAGTTTGGCATTTCTCCGGGTTTGCTTCAATTCCTCTATTTGTCAGAAGAAATCCTAGGAATTTCCCTATTGGTACCCCAAATGCACATTTGGCCGGGTTTAACCGGATACGGTGGGCTCGGAGCTTGCCAAATGTTTGCTAAAGATCCCGGACATGGTCCGCACAGTTAGTTGATTTAAGAATCATGTTGTCGATGTAAACTTCTACATTTTTGTCGAGCTGAGTCTCAAATACTCGATTTATCATCCTTTGATAAGTGGCCCCGGCATTCTTTAACCCGAAGGGCATGACGTTGTAGCAGTAATTAGCTTTATATGTGATGAATGCTATTTTCTCTTGGTTGTCGGGATGCATGGCAATTTGGTTGTAACCAGAGTAAGCATCCATGAAGGAGAGCAGCCAGAATCTGGAGGAGTTGTCCACCAACTGATCTATGTTTGGCATAAGGTAGGCATCCTTTGGACAGGGTTTGTTGAGGTCAGTATAATCTATGCATACTCTCCATTTGTCGTTGGGTTATTTAACCATGACAACATTAGATAACCATATGGTGTATTGAATCTCTATGATGAATCCCGCGTCTAGCAATTCCTTCACATGTTCGGCCAAAGCTGCTTGTTTGTCAGGGGCGGTCTTTCTTTTCTTTTGTGCCACTAATGGGATCTTAGGGTTTATTATCAACTTATGACAACAGAAGTCGAGATCTATTCCTGGTATCTCGGATGGTTTCCAGGCAAAGATATCTTTATTTTTGAATAGCAGATCTTCTAACTCGGCCCGTTCCTCTTCTGTGAGTGTCTTACCGATCTTTGTTATTTGTCTAAGTTTGTTTCCTAAGACAGCGTCAGTGAGTTAATCGTCAGGCTCTATTTTCATAAGCTTGGCCTCTCCTCGTACATCCAGTTCCACCACATTGACCGACCTCATAATGGGCCATATTAAGTCTTTGCTTAAATCTTACGTTGGTCTTTGTTGGGAGGAAGATGATCCCGAGTCGTTATTTTTTATGGTGGAGAAATAGCATTGTCGAGATTCTTTTTGATCGCCTTTGATAGTGACGACTTCATTTTTATTGCTTACCATCTTCAATTTCTGGTGTTTAGTTGAGATTATAATATCCCAATTATGAATAGTTGGCCTGCCCAAAATGATATTGTAGGATGAAGGGAAATTGGCTACAATGAATTTGACTTGTCCTGTTTTGAAGGCCTCTTTAGATCCCAGCATCATTTTTAGCTCAATATACCCTTTGTGGTATGTGTCTTCTCCATTGAACCCTATAAAGGTTGTTTTGCAAGGCTTCAGATTCTCTGGATCAAGGTTCATTCGCTTGAACACATCCTATAGGATGATGTCAACCGCACTGCCAGGATCCATAAAAATCTTCTTCACTCGGCATTTTCCTAAGAGCCCGGTTATTACCAAACAATCTTGATGTCCCGGGATGACGTCCCTCAAGTCTTCCTGAGTAAAGAATAATTTAGGAGGTTCTGTTTTCAAAGGTATTTCTTTCGTTGGCTAATTGTGTCGCCTCCTTCGCCACAACCTCCACTTATTACGTTACAATCAAACTCGGCTTCTAGGAACTCGTCATCATCCTCATTCTTGCCTCGTCCGTCATCTTGGTTTTTTCTTTGTGAGGCTAGGCTCTTTCTTCGGTTTGTCTGCTTGTGCGTATTACTCCTTTGCCCTTGGGTCTTGATGACATACTGCTGTAATTTCCCATCTCGGATAAATTTCTCTACAGCATCTCTGAGATCCCAACACTCTTCAGTAGTGTGTTCGGGCCCATCATGAAATTCACAAAACCGAGATCAATCTAAATTGCCTCTGTTATATAATGGGCGTGGTTGTTCTACTTTTTTCCATCTCGGTTAGTGCTACCTCCAAATCTGAGCACGCGAGACGTTCAGCGAGGTATATTTGTCATACTTCCCTTCATATCTCCCTCCTCGAACTTTTTGATCTGAGTTCTTTAGTCGGTCCTTTGCCGCCTGATCCCTTCCTTTTGATGGCGGGCTTCTCTGCTTCTCCTTTCCTGGTGTGTTAGCTATCTACATCTACTCGATGTTTAAATATTTCTTAGCCTGTCGATTGAATTCTTCTAGTGTTTTAATTTCAGCAGCATAAATCGACCTTCCCATCCTCGATTCGCCATCTAGGCCCGAAATGAGCAAGTGTACATAGACACTCTCTATCAACCCTTGAATTTGCAAAGCGGCCGCTTTAAAACGATCCAGGTATTTTTTGAGAGATTCGCCGGATTGCTGCTTGATTCTTCCCGGCGTATATAAAGATTTGGGTTGCTTTTTGCTTGTTGCAAAATTCAACAAGAATTTATCACTCAGATCGTCGAAATTGGAGATAGACTTGGGAGGTAAGGTTCGGAACCAAATTTGTCCAGCTCCTCGTAATATGGAGGTAAACAACCAGGATATGATTGGTTCCTTAAATCCTTGAACAAGCATTTCAGTGTCGAAGGTATTGAGATGCGTCTGGGGATCCTGATTACCGTCATATTTGGGCAAGTCGGACATGTTGAACATTTTCGGATATTCCGCTTCCATAATCTTATTGGAGAATGGGCTGCTATTCTTTCCACCTTCTCCATACCACATTCTGTGCTTCTCGGATGAATTTTGACTGGGTTGCTACTCATTCGTTGCTTGACTACTTCGTTGTGGCGTTCGATTGCCGTTATTCTGAACTCAATCTTGATGGTTACTTTGGTCAGAATTCAATGCTTCATCACTTTGTCGGGGTCCCTCAGTTCAGGGAGGGTCAACAAAATATTGATTATCATAAGCCAATTCGTTGCTTGACTACTTCGTTGTGGCGTTCGATTTCCGTTATTCTGAACTCAATCTTGATGGTTACATCCAGTTCCGTTACTTCGGCGTTCCCCGTGAGGCGGGGTTTGTGATTCTTTCATGAACTACTCCATCTTGGCCACTTGATCAAACTTTTGATTCTAGAGATAACTGCACTTTTCCATCATCTCAATTCGTCTTAGTAGAGAATCCACTAAGTTACGCAATATGCGTATTTCCGGGTTGTTGACCTGGAATTGTTGTGATGAATTGGCTTGATCTGCATGTTGCAGTGCTAAATTCGTGGGGTCAACCTCCGGGTTGGGGATCTCTTTGTTCTGAGTTTCATCATTTAATGCAGCATCATCATCCTGGTTAACTTCTACTTATGGTGTTAGTCATCGTTGGTCATGGGGATTGAACTTTATAGTTCTCATGGTCGGCGCCAATGTTCTGTTGTAGAACAAGATATTGGACTTAACCTGGGATTAAATCCCAGGAGCCTATGTACCGTTGTAATGGATCAAAGTCTACGTAGTTCGCTTGTACACAATAGGCTTATAGCCAGAGGGGAGTGGGGGTGTGTGCTCTGTGTGAACTGAATCATAAAAGCTAGAGTCAGAGCATGTGTACCTTATTAGGGTTTGTACCCTATTTATAGGTTTACCTAGGCCCTAAATTCATGAGTTAGCATTATCTTATTATTAAAAGATATAAGATATCTTTTGATGATAGGATCCTTGATTTGTGAACATTTTATGATCTTGATAAAGATATTGATAGATCAGTTCTAATCTTCCTATATTAATTAGGATTTCCTTGATTTAGTGAGGCTGTTAAGATTGTAAATGGGCCCTTGTCTTGGGCCATTGGATGTTGGGCTGAGCCCATATTTTACATTCGTAACAGGATCAAATAATGGCGATTGAGAGTTCTTTTTTTTCCGAGCAAAAAGAGAGAGAGAGAGAGAGAGAGAGAGTTCATGTTTTAGAGTTAGCCATTAAGGATGTGGCAATAACTTGGACTTGGGCTGCTGGACATTATTTGTTTGAAAAATAATTATTGTTGGACTTAGGCTACTGGAAATGTAGATAAAACATACACAACCCATATGTTACACATGCCATTTCGATTATTCAGTTATAACTAAAAAAATTTATAATCACTAAACTGAAGATCGAACATGAGAATATCATAAAAACCCAATAAATAATTGAAACCCAAATACAAATGTTTGTCATAGCAAAAGGAATTCAATCAACATGCTCAAACAATAACTATGATAGAAAAAGATCAATCTAATAAGGAAAAGCATACTTTAGTTATAAAAGGTTTCACTAATCACTTTAGAAAATTCAACCATAGAAGAAAAGAGTAAAACCAATCAAAATAAAAGTCTAACATGGTTATTAGGACTTATCCCTAATAGTAAAACAATTATAAAACCCTACCATAGTAGAAAAGACTCAACCATAAAAAGTTAACCACATGATTAACGTAATATAATTCTAGTACTTCATATTGGGATCCCAAAGGCATAATTGACATAATTCATAAATGGATTAGAGCATTTGAAACCCTCAATATAATCCTTACAACCCATTATAACAATAACATAACTTAATCCAAATATTTCAATTTATTTCATTCAATAATACATTTGGGCTCAACTTATGACAAAATAACAACCATAATACAAACAATATATCAAAAAGGGCTTCTCCCTTCAGCACAAGTCCAAATATGTAGCAGAATATTCAAAATATGTAAAGTATACTAAAAGAGCCCTAAACTTTGCAATATACATCAATTAAACATGTAAAACAAAAGGAGGTCATACACTATATAAAGGAATTTTCAATCCTCTAACGACTTTCTCTAGGAACTAATAGATGAACCCTTGAATGAAAAATAATAACAAACCATTGGATGAGTCATATGAATCTAATAACCACAAGTTTCCATTTTAGCATATATGCAGTGAGTGATTATAAGATATAGTTAAGTGGGTTAACATCAATTCATATAACATAAAGTATAAACAGTGTTCCATAGACAAAATAGTTGTTTAAAGAATAATTAAGCATGCATATAACTCCATCAACCATCCTTATAATCCTCCTTGCACTCTTGAGCAAGACCAATTCAAAGCACAATAAAAACAGAGATGAACAAGTATGGTCAAACTTCAAGAATCACATTTGTTAAACAATGATGTATCCACTTATCTCGAGTCCATAAGTATGCCATATGCTAAAAGAACTAACAAATGATACAAGGCTTAACCAAAATGAAGTTAATTTGGAAACCTAATAAGGATGAGTGTTTATTCTCAACTTTCATCTAAGGTATTATCACTCACATCCACTTGGCCACACTCTACCATAGGGTTGTAATGTTTTTAAATTCTCCACTATTTGTAACAAATAGCAAAGTATATCCAAGGGACTTTATAGGCTTGTCATATTGGGGGTGGTGGAATGAGTAAAATGATATGATAGAGGGAGATGTGTATGAGTTAAATGATAATGAATGAATGAAAGAAAAGACCAGGTGCATGCATAAAGAAATATTACGAAACACATTGGTATAGTTGAAACTTTATTACAACACAATGACATTCAAACATACCCTCTCATTCTTCTCCTTCCTCTTCCTCTTTTCTCTCTACATTTTCTTTTCTTTCTTCAGTCTTTTCTAACACTTTTTCTATTTCCTTTTTTTCATTCTTGGTTTTTTTTTCAATATTTTCTTCTTTCTCTCTCTCTCTCTCTCTTTTAATATTTTCCCTATTGTCTCCTTTTCTTACTTTCATGTTTTTTTCCTTTTTTTTACTTCTATTCATTTTTTTCATTTATATCTTAAATCACACTTTTAGTAAGGTTCAACAAAGCTAATGACCTCTCCTGCCATGAAAATATGGTTTTATGCTCAAAGATACCATGATACCTTTTCCTATGATAGTATGCAATGTACAAGGTCCTCTCAAGAATCAAATGGAGGTACATAAATGAAAAACAATACTAGGGTCAAAAGGTTTAACAATGGATATCATGATCAACATTGGCTATTTGGTTAGCTAGCTATTGGATATGAATGCTAATGTCATCTCTAGTTATTAACAACAACAAAAACCGTGATAAATGTAAAGAATATAAATAGTAGTTCTTTTAGGCGAACTGTGATGTAAAGTCTTGGCCAAAATAACCCCAAACATCTTACCATTCATCTTCTATTTAAACATCTTAAACAAAATACACTTGACACTAAATTTGTTCGAACAAAATCCACCAACATATTAACCCTATGCTCCTATTGTCTTTTCAAACCGTTGGGAGTTATTTTCAGTTGAATCCTAACATAAAAAGCCTGCATTCAACTTCTTAGTGATAGATGCCCTAATGAATTCACTTGATCCTTGTCTCAATGACTATCACACTAGTTATTTTTGTTCATGAACCCTAGAAAATTAAGCTGCCTTTGTGAAGTCATGTTGTGATAAAACATCCAAGGTGACATTAAATTTCTTATGTAAAGATTGCTCTTATTGAAGGTTCCTTAAATTGCTTTTGTAAAGTTATGGATTTTTGGAAATCCTATATTACTTTGATCAAATGTTCCTTTCGTGTTACAAAAAGTTGTCAATCAATTGCTTTGACTTTTGGTTCATACTCTCTTGATCTTTTTCAAAGTGATTTTCTGGAGATATGGATCTCTAAGTAAAAACCTTTTCTTTATTGGAAGTATCCATATCTCTGGAAGCCACTTTGAAAAGATTAAAAGGTATGTGATGAATAAACTAGTGTAGTTGTATCAAGACACCATAAAGCATTTAAAGTAACATTAAATTGCTTTTATGAAGTTGTGTTTAACTGGAAACCATAATATTTCTCTAAGCAAATGCCCCTTTTCTGTGACAATAAATTCTCAACCTATTGCTTTGATTCATGTTTCCTATTATGTTGATCTTTTTTGAATCATATCTGAGATATGGATTCCTAAGCAAATGTCTCCTTTCATGGAAGTATCCATATCTATGGAAGTGACTTCAAAAAGATTAATAGGGATGTGAATAATAAACTAGTTTAGTTGTACTAAGACATGATAAAACATTTAATGTGACATTAAATTACTTTTGTGATTTTTTTTGGTTTTGGAAAACCCATTATTGCTTTGATCGAAGGTTAATCTCCTATTTTGTATTGAACATGTGGCACCAAGTTAGGAGCTCTAAAATTTGACATTGCGATTAGTCTTAACTCTTCAATGTGAGATTTTCTAAGCTACTAGGTCTTGACTCAATCTAATATAGTAGTATTCACCATATCAATTAGCCGTGTAACATGGGATGGATCAAAATTTTCTAAACTTTTTGACTCGAATCAATCACACTATTTTCCTATATAGCTTAAATGTAAGTGTTCATCACCTAGACCTTATGTCTCATCAGCAATTAAGCTAGGAAATCAACAGGTTGATGAATAAAAAAACACAAATATCATCCATATATAGAAAAAAACATGAATATCATCAATAAGTAAGACATATATTCATAGGGTTTTCTCCAATCCATTGCTTTCTAGGGTTAATTCCTATGAAGGGATACAATTTATAGGTAAATAGTTACATTATTACTGCCATTGATTCTTCCCAAAAAATGTGGAATGTCTTGATCTATATTGCACACAAACTTAATGTAGGAGGTATTGTTTTTATTATATACAGTCTAGTCCAACTGGTTTAGAAAGTCTCACTTGCAAAGCCTCACAACCATACATCATAATTATTATATAAAAATCGTCATGTATTATGAATGTTCATTATTCTTAATTAGGAACTACATTATCTTTGTACTAAATACATAACAGATATCTATATAAAACCGTTACTTAGTGTTATTAAAAGTGATTATCCTTATAAAAGAATCATTATTTATGTTACTAAATAAATTTTGGTTGTCAAAATGAGACCATTATGTATCATGTTAGCATTATCATATATTAAGTCAATTTTTTTACTTGTGTCTATCAATTATTATCATAACAATGCACATATCATGGAATCACCAAGCCTCAACACATAATGGGTGCTATCTTATAACCTTTATAATAGGTCAATAATAAATAACAGTTAAGAACTGTAGTTTGTCTGAGTGAAGCAAATATAGCGCCCATATATATGGTGGTTTGGAAACGTGAAATATGGCACTTAATAATCATAATGTATCACAATTTTTGTCGTAGTGATAA
Organism: Acacia confusa; assembly: GCA_037074495.1. Taxonomy (NCBI): domain Eukaryota; kingdom Viridiplantae; phylum Streptophyta; class Magnoliopsida; order Fabales; family Fabaceae; genus Acacia; species Acacia confusa. The sequence continues at coordinate 29,686,912 of CM073509.1, read as the reverse complement.
CAAATCAACTATGGGCCTTTATTCCATGTGTATTATATATACTAATTACCCCTAATAGTTTGTGGTCTTATTTTCGATGTCACCCAAATTTTAATCACATGCAAGTGTGTTTAATATACACAATGGGGATCTATGATCAAAAGGTGCTCAATAGGTGTATAATTGAGAATCCTTATTAGAGTCGAGAAATTATGCCAATCTTATCTAGCCGACTTGTAAGGCTAGCATTACAAAGCTGAGGGTGAGCCCATTTGGTCCTTTAATTTTTTCTCTCTCATTAACTTGACCAAGATCGAGAGTATTGAGGGAGAAGTAACACTAAAAATTCAATCATCATTTTCCTCCATTATAATTTACAAATTTATATGTATTTTATATTTGTTATAGAGTTATTTATCCATTTAAGTACAAATACATAATAACTATACTCTGATTTTATGATTTGATTTATTATTTGTTGTAGATAAAGATTATAAATGTATTCATGATGTAGGAGAATCAATTCTTGATATTTTTACCCATTAAGTAGAGCCTACTACTCAAAGTGAAGACAATCAAATGTTTTTGAAATTGATGATATTGGCAAAGAAGATAACAATGATAGTTATCGTACTCATATTGCTTAATGGTAAACTTCCTATGTTTTAAATTGTGGGCAATAGTGTTGGACCTGGTCGTCATCCAAGAGGGGGGTGAATTGGGTGTCCGATAAAACTTTTGGAAACTTAGAAAATCTTTCCGCAACTTACTATAGGAGGTTTGAATGACAATAATAATTTATAAACCAATAGACATTCATTCAAAACATATATGCTGAAATGCAAGAGTTTAGGGAAGAGAATATGCAAATAGAGATTTACACTGGTTCAGCTCAATCCTTGACCTACATCTTATCCCCAAGTTACACTTGAGATTTCCACCATCTCCTTGTTTAACCAGGCACAAGAGAAAAGCCTTTACAAACTCACAAGTTTACTCGGGCACTTGTGTAGCCTTTACAATCTCCATTGTAAGGATACAATTACACACTCTGGTACTCAGGATGATCCTTTCACATCTAGGATTCACTTCCTCTTACAAGTTGTAATAATACACCCACTCTTAAAGGTTCCATAACTTGGAGATTTGATCACTAAACAGATAATGAAATAAGTGTTTGGACTCTCTCATAGAGTATATGAATAATAATCACTGAAGTACATAATTGGTCTCACTCTCTACTGTAAACTATATAGACATTGAGAAACAGAGTGTATGAGTTATTGACGGTGAAGTAGTAAAATCATTTCGTTGGCTTCGTCGATTCTTTCATCAATCATCATCACTTCTTTCGGTTTTAAGACTTCTTCATTTATAGGCAATGAAGATCAATTTGTCTGTTGAGTAATTCTTCCCGATGGAAGATGACCATTGTGATTCGCTCAAAGTTACCATTGTGAGCTTTGACGTAATCATTCACCTTTTGATAATCTGATGTTAATCTAGCTGAAACTCATTAACAAGCTCATCAAACAAGTTAGGAATGATAATAAGAAATGATATAAGCCAAATAAATCATATTTAAAGTCTGTCATGGTTAAAATAAAGATTTTTCAGAACTGATACATTTTGGCTTGAGTCAATCTTTTATGTTTGAAACACATTTGCCTCGAGTCAAGACATCCTAGCTCGAGTTTAGGTACAAACTCGAGTCACCTTTTGTACGTTTGAGTCACAATATGCCATTTCAAAAGTAACGGTCAAAATCCATCAATATTTCCTGACTCGAATTTTGGGTGAAACTCAAGTCACACTTGCCTGACTCGAATCAAAATAGATCATTTGTTAATTTTCTCAAGCGCCTAAACTCGAGTCTCATTTTTTGGCTCGAGTTTAGGCTTGAACTCGAGTTATAATCCTTTGACTCGAGTCAATTTGACAGGAAGCTTAACACTTAAGATTTTCACTTTGTTGGCTAAGTTACAGTAACCATAACATCTTCATTCGTTAAGCATCTTGGCAAATGACATATATCCCTAAAATAATATTTAATTATTCTTTCTAATGCAAGAAAAATCATCTCCAAACTCATTGTATGTTGAGAGCTATGATCAAATTAGTAAAAGTTGTTCTTGAACCAATGTTTTTGCACCATCCTTAACAGATTCTCAACTTCCAAAACTCATATCTCTCTCATTTGATCTTTTTTCAGTGATCTTGATGTTTTTGGAAAGGTATATGAGTATAGTTTCATATGCCACCTATTTTAGCTCATTCCGATCTGTGGTTTGTGAGATATCCTTAGATTATCGAACCTTGGTCTGTTGTATGACGATAACAGATGGAACAACTTCAGAAATTCATAGCTCTCTCATCTAATCTTCTTTGGACTTGAATTTTTATCAACATGACACATTATATGTCTAGTTTCATTCAAAATTAGTTTCACCTCAATCTCATCTTTGCTTTAGGAAATATCATTCATTTACCAGACCTCGCCCGAACTGAACGTGAAAAAGAGTATATCAGAGTTGCTGGAAGCACATCTGACTCGAGTCAACTGAATCTTGAAAGTGGAGTTAAATCACCAAGAGGGGGGTGAATTGGTGATTTTTGAAATTTTTTCGTTGGTTCTGTTTTATGGTGACAATGTAGAACAAACAGAATGTAGGGAAGAGGAGATGAACATAAAGGATTATATTGGTTCAGCCCAACTCTTTGGCCTATGTTCAGTCCTCAGGCACCTTGAGTATTTTACTATGTCTATTGATTACACACTCTTTAACTTTGAAGCAATTCTCTCACTAGAACTTGCTCCCCCTTACAAGTTGTAATCAAAGACTCCCAAATCTCCAAGTCCCCCGACTTGAGATTCTTTACAATAAATGAATACAAGTAATAAACTCTCTTAAAAAAGCAGATAAGATAAACACTGAAGCTCAAATAGTATCAATCGATACTCTGTACAGAAAGTGTTAGTTCTCTATGGGTTTTGATGATAACAATCAATTGTTGAACCAAGGTTGAAGAATTGTCTCAAGAAAGCAAAAACTTGCTAAAGGAGGCAATACTCGAGTTTTAGTAGCAAAACTACAGTATTGGAGTTTCAAAGAAAAGCTCAATGTAAATGACTAAGGGCAATACCGCGGTATTCAAATGAATACTCGAGTATTGAGCCTTACAGAGAGCATTGCAAGTTTTTCATCAAGGAAAACTCGAGTATCAATATGCAAACTCGAGTTTAGGCCTATGTGACTCTTCAACAATTTTAACAGAAATAGAAACTCCAGTTTGAAAAACTCCAGTTTTGGAAACTCAGGTTCGGAATTCAAAAAGACAGTTTTCCAACTTGGCTCTAGAATTCAAATGTTTTCATTTTCAAATGAAAACTCAAGTATCACATTAGGATACTCGAGTATTGGGTCAAGCAAAATTGTTTTAAAAATTTTGTCACTTATAAACTCTGGTTTGAAAAACTCCAGTTTTGGAAACTCCAGTTTAGCACTTTGTAAAATGATCTCTGAGTTTCAAAACTAAAGGGAATACTCGAGTATAGAGATTGAAACTTGAGTATTGATTCATACTAAGAGCTACCGAGGTCTCTAAGCTTCCAATACTCCGGTATAGTATGAATACTCTGGTTTTAATGTTTTGGAAAATTATTCATCAGGAGTCCAAAACTCGAGTATTGGTTGAAAACTCGAGTATTGGCTTAAGTTCATCTGGAGCTCCAAAGCTCAAATCGCAAATCTCGTCTCTGGAAGGAGATTACTTGAGTATAGACATAGATACTCGAGTATAGGCTTAAGTGCATAGTGACAAACTCGAGTATTGTTGCACAAACTTGAGTATTGGTCGCGCCTTCTGATAATTCAAATTTGTGAAATCTGTGTAATGTTTATGGAATCATCCAAATGATTAATATTATTAATTATCATCATTACCAGATATGTTTAATGTGTTTGCTAGTGTATTTCAGCCAGTTTACAAATGATTCAAGGAGATTAAAAGAGTTGTTACAACACAAAGCAAAGTTTTTGTCAGAAGCATTAAATGCAAGGCTACCTAACTTACTTTACTTTGATCTATCAAGGTTTACATGAAGCAAAAAGTGAAAGTGGAAGAAATCACCAAGAAGGGGGTGAATTGGGGATTTTAAAATTTCTTTTCAACTCTTTTAAAAATAAAGCTTAAGAAATGAATAATGAAAGAGTAGAGAAAGAAAAACTCAGACACACAGGATTTATACTGGTTCGGTCTTAACCTTGACCTACGTCCAGTCCCCAGATACCTTCTGGGTGTTTCCACAAGTTCAACAGGTTTTTAACTACAACAATAAAGACAAGACACAATCCTAATCACCTAGGACTTGCTCCCTCTTACACCTTGTAATTAAACAACCCAACTCACAAGTTCCACAACCATGAGTTTACAAAACCAAATACTTTAAAAGAATTTCAATCTCTTAAAAGAGTGAATATTGATAATCACTGAAGAACAGATAAAAGAATCACAATACAGACTCAAAAATGCAAATGTGTTTAAGTGTAGCTTCGTTGTGTGTCTTGCTCTGAGTCTTCATAGCCTTTTATAGCCTAACTAGATGAAATAGCCGTTGCAATATCTTCTCCAATGTTCAGTTGCAGATATGGAAAATGACAGTTGCAAATTTTGATCTGTTCTTTCAATTCTTTGCTGAAATCCTGGAATATGTTGTTGTAGAACATCTTCCAGATTCTTTGTCATTCCACAATCTTAATTCGACCGTTTGAGGTGATCTTAATGTGTTCCAATGGTCTGAACTAAACATCTAGGATAAGGGAGAAGAATCAGCCCTGTTCTTGGTTCTTCATTAAATGCACTTATTCTGGATCTTTGATTCTCTCTGATCTTGTGATAAACCTGTCTGAAACTTATCAAAAACTTGATCAATAACGTTAGGAATAATAATGCAACAAGATATGATAATTTCAGATTAACCCATAATGATTTCGCAGGTTGATTTGATCTAGTTTTCAAAAGTTACCGAAGCAAACTCGAGTTTGGTGTTCTAGACTCAGGTTTGAGGTTCATCCAGAGAGCAAGATATGTTTGAAAGTTTCCTAAACTCGAGTTGACAAGTAACTGACTCGATTTTGGTTCTTACATAGAGGAAAGTCGTGAGTTGGTCTTGAATGAGATTTTGAACACTTGGCTAAACTCGAGTCATTTAGTGACTGACTCGAGTTTGAAGCTTTTATGAAAAAACTTAAGTTTAAGTTCACAGCTTCAAAACTGGAGTTTGGAAATGCAAACTGGAGTTTAGAAATCATGTAATAGTTTGAGTATTTTCAAATAGTCCTAAACTCAAGTCTCTAGAAATCTGACTCGAGTTTCAGTGTATATTGAAACTTTGAAAAACTTTTCATTTAAGTACAAACTGGAGTCACTGAAATTTAAACTGGAGTTTAGAAAACAAGTATCAACTCGAGTATCTCTGTATATGCCAAACTCGAGTCTACATAATCCAGACTCGTGTTTCCAGTGAAAACTGAAAACATGAAGGCTATTGCAATTTGCAAACTGGAGTTTGTAAAACTGAAACTGGAGTTTGGAAAACTTGATAAAACGTTGAAGCTTCTATTTGATCTCAAACTCGAGTTTCCAAATCATAGACTCGAGTTTACAAGTCTTTAAACTTTTAGCACATAAACTTTCTTGTAAACTGGAGTTTCTTAGAATCAAAGGTAGAGTTTGGAAACAAGTTGAAATTCGAGTGTCACTGCCTTTGATCTAGACTCGAGTTTACAATTCTTGTAAACTTTGATAGCTCTCTGTAACTCTCCAAACTCGAGTTTTCCTATACAAACTGGAGTTTGGCCAACATTGTATCTGTCTGTCAAGTCTAAACTCGAGTTTAGCAACCCAAACTCGAGTTTGCCTTAAACAGAAAGTTTTACAACTTTCCAAAGACAAACTTCAAATTGAGTTTACAATTGTCGGTTATCATCAAAACACACAAAGAACTAACAAAAAGGATAAAGAGTCATTCACCTAATTCAAGACTAACACTCCCAACGGATATAAACGACTAGAAACCACTCTCTATCCAAAAAGATCAAAGAGCAAGCTATAAAGTAGAGAGAGAAGAGACCAAAGTGCTTCTAGCTTATAAACATCTTCACCAACGGTCAAATGAATGTCTGCAACGGTCATTAATTATACTCTAAGTATAAATAGAGCAGCATTCAATTCTCTCAACAACAATTCATCTACTCTTAGAGTTTTCTGTACAGAGTATCAGTTGATACTATTTGAGCTTCAGTGATTATCTTATCTACTCCTTAAGACAGTATTTCATTTGTATCTTCATTTATTGTAAGTTATCTCAAGTCAGGGGACTTGGAGATTTGGGGATCATTGATTACAACTTGTAAGGGGGAGCAAGTTCTAGAGAGAGAATTGCTTCAGAGTTACAGAGTGTGTAATCAAGTGACTTAGTGGAAAACTCAGGGTGTTTGAGGAATGGACGTAGGCCAAGGAGTTGGGCCGAACCAGTATAAACTTTCTTGCATCGCTATTCTTCCCTACTCACTAATTTTATCTGATCAATCACCATTAGAGAATAACTTGCGAAAATTTTTTGAGAATCCCCAATTCACCCCCTCTTGGTGATTCAGCTCCTCTTACAGAAAGCACAGGTATAAATGAACAAATTTAATGCTCTTTCAATTTACAGCTCAATGGTTGTTGAAGAGAATTGAATGCTGCTCTATTTATACTCAGAGTATATTTAAAGACCGTTGTAGGCATTCATATGACCGTTGGAGAAGATTTCTGTCTGTTACAAGCATCTTGGTTTCTTCTCTCTCTTCATTTTGTTCATTCTTTGTGTTAGAAGGGTAAGTGCTGAGTCCCTTAAGTTTATAGCCATTGGAGTGTCAGGATTTTAAGTAGGTGAATGTGTCTTTATCCTTTTTCCATCATACAGAGCTTATTAGACGAAAATATAGCAGGTTAAGTGGCTCCTCATTTAATGCTCTGATAGTTATTGTGCTTTAGTGAAGTCAGCACTGAAAATCTGCTTAATCCATCTGTAAAGTGGCTGAAATACACTAGCAAACACATTAAACATATATGGTAATGTTGATGGTTAATATTGAAAAGCATTTAGATCAAATAACAAACATTACACAGATTTCGTAAATTCAAATTTTCAATTGTCATGGCCCATACTCGAGTTTGTGTATCAATACTCGAGTATGTCACTATGCACTTAAGGCCATACTTGAGTATTCAAACCAATACTCAAGTATACTCCTTCCAGAAATGAAACTCACGGTCTATGCTTTTGAGCTTCAATTGAACTTAAGCCAATACTCGAGTATTCAACCAATACTCGAGTTTTGGACTCTTGATAGAATTTTGCCCAAAACATCAAAACCGGAGTATCCATGTAGTACCGCAGTATTGAAAGCTCAAAAACTTCAGTTGCTCTCTGTATGAACCGATACTCGAGTATTCAACACCATACTCGAGTATGGGTTTCTGTTTTGAAACTCAGAGAGAACATTAGCCAGTATGAAACTGGAGTTTCCAAAATTGGAGTTTCCTAAACTGAAGTTTGTATGTGTAATAAATGTTTAAATCATTTTGTTTGGCCTAATACTCGAGTATGTAAATGTCATACTCGAGTTTTCATTTAAAAATGAAAACATTTGAATTTGGAGCCAAGTTGAAAACTGGACTTTTCATATTCTAAAACTTGAGTTTTCGAAACTGGAGTTTTATAAACTGAAGTTTGCATTTCTTTTGTAAAAACACTGAAGAGTCTTTTAGCCCTATAATCGAGTATGCATACCAATACTCATGCATGCTCTGATGGAAAACTTGTGATGTTCTCTGTAAGGTCCAATACTCGAGTATCCACTAGGATACTGCAGTATTGCCTTTAGACATTTGCATTGAGCTTTTCTTTGAAATCCCAATACTCGAGTATTGCTACTGATACTCGAGTATGTTAGTTCTCTATGTGTTTTGATGATAACTGACAATTGTACACTCAACATGAAGTTTGTCTTTGGTAAGTTGTAAAACTTACTGTCAAAGGCAAACTCGAGTTTTGGTAGCAAAACTCGAGTTTGAACTAGACAGAGAGTAGCTCAGATTTTACAAAGGAAGCCAAACTCTAGTTTGCTCAGGCAAACTCGAGTTTGCAACATACAGAGAGCACTCAAAGTTTTCACAACAAGACAAACTCGAGTTTCAATCTTAAAAATCGAGTTTAGATTAAACAGAAAGAATTCAGAAACTTCATGTTTTCTAAACTCCAGTCTTAATTGTGTAAACTCTAGTTTTCATTTGACAAAATATTTCAAAGTTTCAGTTTTCACTGAAACTCGAGTTTATGTACTGCAAACTCGAGTTTTGTGACATACAGAGAGCACCGCAATATGTCTAATTTGAAAACTCCTGTTTATGTTTCTTAAACTCCAATCTTTGAGGTTTTTTACTTAACTCTTTCTTCTTGTCAAAACCCAAAACTCGAGTTAGTCATTAAATGACTTGAGTTTGGCCATATGTCCAGAATCTCATTTAAAGACCAGAACTCGACTCTCTTCTTTGTAAGGACTAAAACTCGAGTCAGTCACTTATAAACTCGAGTTTAGACTTTTGTTCAACATACAGTTCAAAGCTCATGTCGCGACCCTGCTCTCTGGATAAACCAGAAAATCGAGTCTTGAGGGATAAACTCGAGTTTGTATCGATGATTTTGAAAAACCAGATTGTATCAATCTGGGAAATCTTTATGGGTTAATCCGAGAAATGTCATATCATGTATTAGTATTATTTCTAACATCATTGATGAAGTTTTGAGTAAGCTTCAGATAAGTTCAGCAAAGATCAAGATGAAATCAGATCTGGATCAAGTGCAATAAATGAAGAACCAAGAATAGGGCTGATCTTTCTCCTCTATCCCAATGGTTCAGCATAGACCGTTATGGATCAATTAAATCACTCTCCAACGATCAAATAAGGGTTATGGAATGACAGAATATCTGGAAAACCATCTACGCCAACAAATTCCAGGATTCCAGCAGAGAATTGAAAGAACGGAGGAAAATATGCAACTGTCATTTTCCAGATTTGTAGCTGAACGTTAGAGAAGAAAATGCAACGACTAGTTCCTCTAGTTAGCCTATAAATACCTATGAAGAATCAGAGCAAAGGAAACACACAACTGAATTACAACTGATTACATTCTTGATTTTTAGCTGTGTTATGCAAAATACTTTTTGAACTTAAGTATTTATACTTATTTGCTCTTCAAGAGAGTGTAATTTCGAAAATCATTTGATTACTGCATTTGTAGGAACTCAAGGTTGTGGAACCTGTGAGTTGGGTTGTTTTATTACAAAGTGTAAGGGGGAGCGAGTCCTAATTGATTAGGATTGCATGTGTTTTACATTGTTGTAATTAAAAGCCCATTGAGATACTAGAAATACCCAGAAGATATCTAGGGACTTGATGTAGGTCAAGGTTAAGACCGAACCAGTATAAATCCTTTGTGTCCAGCTTTTCTTCTCTTGCTTTTTGTTCTCTATTTTCTCAAGTTTTGAAATCATCTTTGAAAAGAATTTTTTTAAAAATCCCCAATTCACCCCCCCTTTTGGTGATTTCTTCCATTTTCAATGTATTGTCTCAAACAGCAAGTTTTTACATTTTTGAGACAGCTCTTCAAACTTGGTTTCACAATTGATTGTTATCATCAAAACTTATAGAGAACTAACAAATCTAACTTAAGCCAAATGACTCTTACTCGAGTCAATTCATCCTAAATCACAATTTTGCTTATTTTAACTCTGATTTGATCGTGAAGACTTCTAGAATCAATTTGTGGGCTTGTATAATAACAAATCAATCTCTTGATGATTCTCCATAATTTAACTCTTTCTTTCTTCTCTTCTCTTGTTCTTCATCATTTGACTCCACATCTTCTTTGATTCCATTTCTTACTTTAATTCAATACTTCTTTATTTTATCTTCTTCTTGATCATTCTTCATAAATGAATTTCACATTTTGAATCTACATTAAATTTAGGAATTAGTCAATGGAGGAGATAAATATAACATGTAAATTTTTTGCTCTAATGGCATCTGTATAAGACATCACTAAAATTAATCATATCTAACAAATAGTTTATTTTTGACTATGAATTAGTGATATTTTTTGCATGATGTGTGTTGCTTGGATATCAATGTTGACAATATTTATTTGATAAATTAGAACTTTAATTGTTATAATTTACTAATTATATTTCTTTAAAAAATGAAGGAAAAATAGTTAAAATTTGAAATGATAACTTCTAGCCCGGTAGGGCCAACCTTGGACTAGTGTTCTTGGGTCGGGCTTTGAAAAAAAAAAGATATTTTTCTTACCCCTGAGCTTAAAAGGACTGGCCTTTTTAGACCTTAACCTTGATTCCTAACTCTAATATTGATATTGAAGTCTTCATAATGAGCTTGGTAAGTCAGCCAATAGGCTATACGTTAGCTTCTCTGAAGTGACTGTCCAAATATCCCACAATTAGAGGCTTGGTTTTCTTATTCTGAAAACAATTTGCTTTTAGATTAAAACCTATGCAGTAATTTATTTTTAATTACGTGTTTTGAAAAAATTAGTAACCTATTTTAACAATTAAAACCCAAAATAGTTTTTAGATGATTTTTTGTTTTTTTAATTTTTTGCTTCAGATAATGCAAAACTCTTTCCTTCTCATACGGTGGCTTAAGGTGACTACCTGACATTGACACCATGTCATTGTTGGCAATGGTTGATGAGCACTGCTACATCCTTGTTGACATCGACTAACTCAATGCCAATACCACTAATAGCTAAGGCTCCTAAAACACTTACTAACCCAAAAGGACCCAAAAGAATATGGGTACCTAAGGCTTAATCTCACAAAATTGAAGGTATGTCTAAGAGCACAAAATCCAGTAGATGGTGTGTTGACAGTGGATGCTCAAGACACATGACAGGAGATCAATCCAAATTCTCAACAATAAAACACAAGGATGGTGACAAGGTTACATTCAGTGGAAATCAATCCGGAAGAATAGCTGGTATTGGTGAAATTGGTAACAATGATAGACCAAAAATAAAAGATGTCTACATTGTGGAAGGGCTATGCCATAATCTCCTCAGTATAAGCCAAAGTGCAGATAAAGGTAATCTAGTTATCTTTAACTCAGAAGAATGCTTGATTGTTAACAAGGATGATCTCCCCTTAGACAGTATTAAATTAAAAGCCTTGTTTAGAGCTCTAAGGGAAGGTAAATGTTACACTCTCAACCTCTCTAATGATTTATCCTCTTAAAATTGTTTCATTAGTAATATAGATGAAAGTTGGTTGTGGCACAAACGTTTAGCTCATGTCAACATGTTTCAACTTGATAAGCTAATGAAACAAGATCTGGTTATTAGATTGCCAAAACTAGATTTCAAAAAGGATATGATTTGTGATGCTTGTCAAAAGGGAAAACAAACTAAATCATCTTTTAAATCAAAAACTGAGATCTCAACCAATAGACCACTTCAATTACTGCATATGGATTTAATTGGTCTAGCTAGAGTGAAAAGCTTTGGTGGAAATTTGTACACTCTGGTGAAAGTTGATGATTTCTCAAGATATTCATGGACTTTATTCTTGTCTGCTAAAAATGAAGCATTTGATCAATTTACTGATTTTGCCAAGAAGTTCCAAAACGAGAAGAGTTTATCTATTGCAGGAATCCGAATTGATCATGGAGGAGAATTTGAAAATCACTTCTTCAAGAAGTTTTGTGATGAGATGGGGGTAAACCACAATTTCTCTACTCCAAGAACTCCCCAACAAAATGGAGTAGTAGAAAGAAAGAACAGAGTCCTCATAGAAATGGCAAGAGCAATGCTAAATGAAAATCAGACCTCCCAAGTGTTTTGGCAGATGCAATGTACACAGCTTGCTACATCTCTAACCGAGCATATATCAAGAAGAAGCTGAACAAAACTCCATTTGAGCTTTACAAAGGAAGAAAGCCCAACTTAGCTCATTTACACATCTTCGAGTGTAAGTGCTTTATTCACAAGAATGGTAAGCTAAACTTAGGTAAGTTTGACTCTAAAGTTGATGAAGGTATATTCCTTGGCTATTCATCTAGAAGTAAAGCATATAGAGTATATAATCATTCTACTCGAACTATAGAAGAATCAATTCATGTTGTTTTCTATGAAACCAACCCTAACAAATCCATGGTTGATGATGATGATGAAGTTCATGATCAATCTTCTTCAAAAACTTCTTCTATTTTGATAAATTCTGAAAATAACTCGCAAAGAGAACCAGAAGCTGAAATTGAACATAGTTGTGAAAACTCTGGTCAAACTCAACCTAGAGCTTGGAAATACAGTAGGAGTCATCCACTAGACCAAGTTATAGGTGATGCAAATCAAGGAGTTAAAACCATACAAAGTATTTTGAATGAAGTCACTTTCTCAGCTTTTATTTCAGAAATAAAACCCTCTAAGATTGAAGAAGCCCTTTCAGACAATGATTGGGTGATAGCAATGCAATAGGAATTGCATCAATTTGAAAGAAATCAAGTTTGGGACTTGGTGCCCAGGCCCAAAGATCATCCAGTCATTGGCACTAAATGGGTATTCAAGAACAAAGGTGGTGAATCTGCAATCATTGTCCATAATAAGGAAAGATTGGTTGCAAAAGGATATAATCAAGAAGAAGGAATTGATTATGAAGAAACTTATGCTCTAGTGGCAAGATTGGAAGCAATAAGAGTACTTCTAGCCTTTGCTTACATTAAAGGTTTCAAACTCTATCAAATGGATGTGAAATCAGCTTTTCTAAATGGTTTTATTCAGGAAGAAGTTTATGTAGAACAACCTCCTGGTTTTAAGGATGAATTTCATCTAGATCATGTTTTCAAACTGAAAAAGGCTTTATATGGCTTAAAACAAGCTCCTAGAGCTTGGTATGAAAGACTAAGTAAATTTCTTATAGATCATGGTTTTGTAAGAGGAAGAGCAGATACCACACTTTTTATTAAAGCTTAATGAAATCTTACTTGTGCAAATCTATGTAGATGATATAATTTTTGGCGCTACTAATGATGCTTTGTGCAAGGAATTTTCTGACACTATGCAGGGTGAATTTGAAATGTCAATGATGAGGGAACTCAATTATTTTCTTGGTCTACAAATCAAGCAACACAAAAATGGAATATTTATTTCTCAAACTAAGTATCTAAGAGACTTGCTCAAGTATGGTCTTTAAGATTGCAATGGAGCAGACACACCAATGAGTTCAACTGCTGCTTTAGATGCTGACGAGAATGGAAAAGATTTTAACATCACAAGATATAGAGGAATGATTGGATCACTACTCTACTTAACAGCTAGCAGGCCTGACATTCAATTCAGTGTAGGCATGTGTGCTCGATTCCAATCAGCTCCAAAAGAATCTCATGCTGAGTATGTGAAAAGGATTTTCATATATCTGCGTGACACAAAAGAATTGGGATTGTGGTTTCCCAAAGGTCAACCTGAACATTTGATGGCATATACAGACTTAGATCATGCTGGATATAAGACAGATAGAAAGAGCACAAGTGGCCAATGTCAATTTCTTGGTGGCTCACTTGTCTCTTGGTTCAGCAAGAAACAAACTACTGTCTCAGTATCATCAACTGAAGCTGAATACATTGCTGCTTCAAGTTGTTGTTCTCAAGTATCATGGTTAATACAACAACTTCAGGATCTAGGTATGCATTTCAAAGAGATCCAAATTATGTGTGATAACACGAGTACAATAAGCTTGGCTAAGAATCATGTCCATCATACAAGGACCAAGCACATTGATGTTAGACATCACTTCATAAGAGACCATGTTCAGAGAAAGGATGTCAAAATGATTTTCATATCCTCTCATCAACAACTAGAAGATATCTTTACCAAGCTATTAGCAAAAGAACAATTTATTTACATAAGAAGAGAATTGGGAATGGTAAATCCCAATGAGTTGTAAGTAGCTCCTTCACTCAATGTTAGTTCGTGTTTTGATGATTATGTTAATACTAATTTAAGCATCGGAGTGCCTAGTTGTGTTTTTACAGGACACTGGTTTACTGATGTTTGCTGTCAATATGAAGCAAACTCAAGTTTTAGGGACTAAACTTGAGTTTATCGGGGACAGATAACAACTGAGTTACTGAACCAGCCAAAACTCGAGTCATTAAGTAAGTGACTCGAGTCTACACCAGACAGAGAGCAACCTGAAGTTTTTGAAGAGATTCAAAACTCGAGTCTGTCAGGGATTCAAGGATTCACACATACATCCTTGAAGTCGAGGTAAGTGTACACTCATGCAAACTTGAGTCAGCTAGTGCAAACTCGAGTTTGTCAAACCCTATATATACTCGATGGCTGTGACTATTCATTAACTACACTCAAAACTCAAGTTTAGCCCTAAGTCTCTCTCTTGCCTCCCTCTGCTTCATCCTCAATCTAGCATTCTCAACCCCAAAATGGCCTCCAATCAACCTTCTAGAACTTTTCAAGATGATGAAACATCAAAATCTCCTACTCCCTCTCCTCTACACCGACAACCAAGAGTGAAAACCATCCCTGTCCATAGACCAAGGAGGCAAAAGATGATTCCTAGAAAATTTGCTTTAAGGATTGATAAGCAAATTCCAGGCGTTCCTCATACCTCTCCCAAGCCCAAAGGAGTCACAATTCAATAACCTTCATTTGACTGGAATCTTGGAATCTTGGAATATGTTGATGCAGATGGTCTTCCAGGTATTCAGTCATTCCATAACCTTCATTTGACTGCTGCACCATTGGGATAGAGGAGAAGGATCAGCCCTGTTCTTAGTTCTTCATTTAATGCACTTATTCCAGATCTGATTCCATCTTGATCTTAGCTGAACTTATCTAAAAATTACTCAAAACTTCATCAAAGACATTAGAAGCAATAGTATCATATGATAAAACGTTTTCAGATTGACCCATAAAGATTTCGCAGATCAACATCATTTGGTTCTTCAAAATCATCGATGCAAACTCGAGTTAGTAATCCTAGACTCGAGTTTGGGGTTCAACCAGAGAGCATGAATGTTGATCAACGGCCTAAACTGGAGTTTATAAATATCAGACTCGAGTTTGGTTCTTACAGAGAAGACTGTCGGGCTCTGGTCTTGGAATGGAACTTTGGACATGTAGCTAAACTCGAGTCAATTAATGACTAACTCGAGTTTGGGGCTATGTCAAGAGGATAAGCCTAAGTTCAAGAACTTCCAGACTAGAGTTTAGAAGTGCAAACTGGTGTTTCCAAAACAAACATATTGGTGGTCTTTCTGTATGACTCAGACTCGAGTTTACAAGAGCAAACTCGAGTTTCAGCAAGAACTGAAACTTTGAAGTTTTTCTTGGTCAAGTGTAAACTAGAATTTGGAAACAAAGACTGGAGTTTGCAAGACTTGTGAAAATACTGAAGTTTCTGAATTCTTTCTGTTTAGTCTAAACTCGAGTTTCATGGTCTAGACTCAAGTTTGTATTGTTCAAAATTCTGAGTGCTCTCTGTATCTCCCAGACTTCAAGTTTGTTTTCGCAAACTAGAGTTTGGCTTGTTGTGAAAAACTTTGATTGCTTTCTGTGACTTCGCAAACTCGAGTTTGACTAAGCAAATTGGAGTTTGACTTTCTTGCAGAATTGAGCAACTCTCTGTCAAGTCTCAAACTCGAGTTTACATACCTAAACTCGAGTTTGTCTTTGACAGTAAGTTTTTCAACTTACCAAAGACAAGCTTCATATCAAGTTTACAATTGTCAGTTATCATCAAAACACATAGAGAACTAACATTCTCCCCCTTTTTGATGATGACAACACTTGTAAACTTAAAATTTCAAAATTTTGATTTGCAGAACAAGATATTAGAAATACACAATCACAGAAGCAGCAAAGATCAAAATAAGTCCAACATATATAACATTTGTCATTTAATTTAGCAACAATACACACAAATGTTTACACAAAAGCAAGTTCACAAAGCAACAATTAGCAACAACTCAAAAACAAAACTCAAGAACTCAAGACTCAAGACTGGTATGTGCTTTTCTCTCCCCCTTTGTCTTCATCAATAAGAAGTGTGGGGTCAACTAGAGGGGTAGAAGGATGAGAAGTCTGAGTAGTGTCTGGATCAGCTGAGGTAAATGCAGAAGCGTGAAGGTTGAAATGTTTCAGAAGGTGGTCAAGTTGGGCTTTCATTGCATCTTGTGTGTCAATTAAAGCTTGATTTGTCTTGGTGAGTTCAGACATTCCCAATCTCAGTTTCCACCTTTGCAGCAAAAGAATCCAGTGCAGCATCAACAATCTCTTTGACCTTTGCAGTAAAGTCTAAAGGGATGGAAGGCTGAGGAGGTGGAGGGGTTGATTGGGCTTCATGAGCTCGAGAGTAGGAGACTCTTGTTCTGGAGGGTACTCTTGACTGACCAGACTCTTCAGCATCAAAACTGATTTTCATAAGGTAGAGTTGAGGCTTCCCAAATACTGGAGGTCATACAACAGTGTCTATGGCCCCAACATGCCAGATCTTGAAATGGAATAGGATACAGATATAAGAGAAGGGAATGGAATGTGAGATGTTATCCTGGATCCAAATCTGAATCGAACCATCTCTTCAAACACCTACTGTCCTACATTGATTGGCATCTTATCCACTACAGCAGCAAAGGGTGCATAGTCTCGCTTGGTGAAATGGGTGAAATTGCCACCTTTCTTGAACCAGGTTTCTGGGGTAGATGTACCATAAAGCGCGGAATGTGGGAGACATTGAAGCTGGTTTGAAGTTCAGAGATAGCAGTTGGTCTTTAGTAATAGGCTCATTGGGTCTCAAAATTTCAAGACACTGCCTATTGGAATATTTTATGGAATGGTAAGGAGGAGGATTGTCAATGTCTAGGATTTTGTTCAGGATGGCAGCAGATAGGGTGAATGTCACTCCCCTAACAGTAGTAGTGATGCTTTCTTTGTCCAGATTTTAGTCATTATCCTCTATAATACCCCATTGCATATTGAAGTAGAAAAGTCTTATAATATTGGGGGTGTAATGGGCAGAGATGGATAGAAGAGATTTGAATTGACTCAACCAAGGAGAAAGGTCAAGGTTACATTCCCGTTTCAGGGTATCTAGATTTACTGACACTACTGGACAGAAGGGCTTTTTTGCCAAATTCTTTTTTGAATTTGGTGGCTTGTTGGTTGGACAGGGTTGTGTTTTCAGTGAAGAAGCTAGATGGGGGTGAAGAGTGATTGTAAATTTCAGAGATGGCTTTTGTTACCGATTGTGTCTCGGGAGATTGATCAATTTGCTCAGTTGAGGTTGGAATTGCAGAAGGTTGAGCCTTGGAAGAAGCTTGGCTCGTTCTCTTTCTCTTAGACCCTTTTGAAGGTTCATCAGCCTTCTCCTTCCCTTTACCAGAAACTGTGTCTGGTTTCTTCCTTGTTTACTCCTCAGAAGGCTCTCGGATTGAAATTCCCTTCAGTCTAGGAGAAGTGTGAGGAATGCCTGGGATTTGTTTGTCAATCCCTGAAGCAAATTTCTTGGGAATCAGCTTTTCTCTTCTTGGTTTGTGGGTAGGGATGGATTTGATCCTAGGTTTTCGTTGAAGAGGAGAAGGTGAGGGTGATTTCGAAGCTTCATCATCTTGGGAAGGTCTGGAGGGTTGATTGGAGTCCATTGTAGGTTGAGAGGGAGAGAATTTGATGGTGAGGCAGAGAGAGAGAGAGAGTAGAGAAAACTCTAGGGTAAACTTGAGTTTCGAGGGTGGAGAATGAACAGTCACAGCAATCACATGTATATAGGGTTTCGACAGACTCGAGTTTACACTAACTGACTCGAGTTTGGATGAGTTAATACTTACCTGGACTTCAAGGATGTATCTGTGAATCCTTGAATCCCCGACAAACTCGAGTTTGTATATGCTGACTCGAGTTTGGAGTCTCTTCAGATTTTCAGGCTTCTCTCTGTGTGATGCATACTCGAGTCACTCACTTAATGACTCGAGTTTGGAGGCTTTTCAAAGACTTTAGGATTTCTTTTGTCTGATGCAGACACGAGTCAGTCACTTAATGACTCGAGTTTGACCTGATTCCAGAAACTCAGTTGTTCTCTTCATAAACTCGAGTCTACCTCCTGGCACACTTTAATATGCATCCTGCAAAAACACATCTAAGCACTCTGATGCTTAAGTTAGTAACTAATAATTATCAAAACACAAATTTACTAACATTGGGGTAGAGAAGGCTTACAGTTCATTGGGATTTACCATTCCTAATTCTCTTCTTATGAAGGTAAATTGTTCTTTTGCAAGGGGTTTAGTGAAGATGTCAACAAGTTGTTGATGAGTTAGGATAAACATGAATTTGACATCTTTCTTTTGAACATGATCTCGAATGAAATGGTGTCTAACATCAATATGCTTTGTTCTGGTATGATAGACAAGATTTTTGGCTAAGCTGATGGTGCTGGTGTTGTCACAAAGGATGGGAATTTCCTTCAGGTGAGTTCCAAGATCTTGGATCTGTTGTTTGAGCCACAGGACTTGAGAGCAACAACTTGAGGCAGCAACATACTCAACTTCAGTTGAGGATACAGCTACTGTGTTCTGCTTTTTCCTAAACCATGAGACAAGTGAGTTTCTAAAGAATTCACATTGTCCACTTATGCTTTTAATATTAGTCTTATATCCAGTATGATCTGAGTCAGAGTAAGCTACTAAGTGTGCAGGTTGACCTTTGGGAAACCACAAGCCCAATTCTTTTGTATCACGCAAGTATCTAAAGATTCTTTTTACGTGTTCAGCATGAGATTCCTTAGGAGCATATTGAAATCGAGCACACATCCCTACACTAAATTGTATGTCTAGTCTGCTTACTGTCAAGTAGAGTAATGATTCAATCATGCCTCTATACCTTGTGATATTGAAGTCTTTACCCTTCTCATCGGCATCTAGGGCAGCAGTTGAGCTCATTGGTGTGTTTGCCCCATTACAATCTTGAAGACCATATTTCTTGAGCAAGTCTCTTAGATACTTGGTCTAAGAGATAAATATCCCATTTTTGCGTTGCTTGATTTGTAGTCCAAGAAAATAATTGAGTTCTCCCATCATTGACATTTCAAATTCACCCTGCATAGTCTCAGAAAATTCCTTGCACAAAGCATCATTAGTAGCACCAAAAATTATATCATCCACATAGATTTGCACAAGTAAGATTTCATTGAGTTTGTTGTTTTTAATGAACAGAGTGGTATCTGCTTTACCTCTTATAAATCCATAGTCTAGAAGAAACTTACTTAGTCTTTCATACCAAGCTCTAGGAGCTTGTTTTAAACCATACAATGCTTTCTTTAATCTGAAAACGTGATATGGATGAAATTCATCCTCAAAGCCTAGGGGTTGTTCTATGTAATACCCGGATAACTATTATCTGGAGTATTATGTCATAGTAATAAGAATGTCCGTTTATGATTATGGTCTCAAAATATTGTATAATTAGTCTATTTTCAAAGGAAAATACTAAGGAAAATTAGAGGAAATCTATTGTCAAAAATGTGAAGAATGCATTTTTAAGGCCATAAAACATCCTAAGGAAAATTATGAAAATTCTAGAAGGCATGGAATAATTATTAAAAATTTAGAAAGCATATTATCCTTAATTTAGACAATTTAATAAATTATTTCCTATGAAAATAAAAAGAAGGAAAATTAAAAAGTATTCTAAGACTAAGATTGACTCTATGATTTTTGATAATTTACATGGAGCTTGAATTATTAATGTCAATAAGATTGTTGTGAGAAAATGATTAGTTTTAATTAAGAAAATTATTAGAAATTATTAAGGGATTAATTAAGTGATTTTCAGAAATTTTATAAGATTAGAGAAATTTAGGAAATATGAAAAATAAAATAAATATAAATAATTATTGTTAAGGGCCGAAATTTTTGGCCCAATTAAATAATTAATAAGGGTTAAGAAGTAATCTTAGAAAGTAAGGATCAATGGCTTAGGATTTTTCAAGAAATTATAGAAGCCTAAATCCATGTAATTACTTATGGACCAATAGGAAAATTTTGGGAAAAATAAATACAAGATAAATAGGATATTATGGTAAATGGAAAAATAAATAAATATATATATGTGTATGTGTGTGAGCTGGCCGAAAATTTTAGGGGGAGGGATAAGGATGATTTGGATATTTGCATATAATAATAATATAAGTTAAGGCATGTGATAATTAAGTAATATTATAATAGTAAAAAGTTAACAGGATAAATGACCACGGATAGAAATAAAATCCTACCTAGAAAACCGTGAACTAGGTTACTAGGGTCAGAGTATATTATGAACAAGTGAATTTTTATCTCGAAGTAGGCTGTCTCCAAAGTCATTTCTGTAACCAACGGAGTGTTTTGGAGATCAAGCTAAGAAGATACTTTGCAGAATTAGAACAGATAATAGAAATGAGAACCGATAGAAAATAATTCATAAGCTAGAATCCAGGGATAAGTTGGGAAAAACCAGAGTATATTATTGATCAGTGAATTTTTATCCCGAAGTTGGCGCCGGCCAACGTTATTTCTATACCCGATAGCGATTACCGAGGATTTTCGGCAGGTAACAGAATGTCCTTAATGAGAGTATAAGGATAGGAAAATCCAGTATTCTTGAAGAGGAAGAAAAGATCTTCAGAGTGTTGTTCCCGGAATTTTAAGATTTTACAAAATTTCACGATCAGAACACCGAACCAGGAATTTCATCTGATAAAGCAAGATGACACAAGCACGATGAGGTCATCAATTTTGTCTTCTTATGCGGGGGGGAAGGTCGGCCAAGATGTGTATGGCCAAGATCAAGCCACTTCAAAAAAATGTGATCCAACGGTCAGAGTTTAACCAGACAAAGTTCACCGAAATTACGGAAATGCCATTCGGGTTTTCTATAAATAGCCCTTCATTTCTCTTCATTCTTCACCAATTCACACACACTCCTAGAGATAAGTTAGAGAGAGAAGCTCTAGTGGAGGAGTAAGAAGTTCATAGCAAAGCTTTGGGTAAGTTCTTCAGTCCTTAATCTTTAGTTTAAGAAGTTCTTTCGGTAGTTATATAGAATTACTAGAGTAGTCTTTAATTTTTCAAGTTAACTTAGATATCATGTTTTAGGAATAAATATGATATTATCTTAGGAATATGTTAGAGGAAAGGTTATAGCAAAATTTTGAGAGGTTAAAGTCAAAATAGCAAAGCTCTGGCAAAATTCCACCAAGTAATCAAATTAGGGGCAAAATGGTAATTTGTACCTAAAATGCCTGTTATGATCTTAAATATTCATATCAGTGATATTATCCTTATAGGATATCCGAAATCACGAACCGCTGTTTCCGCTGTCGTACCGCCGTCATACCGCTGTCAAACGTACTATAAGTAAGCGAAAGTGCCATATATCATCAACAGAGGTACGGACACATATTGTAACCTTAACACTTATGCTGCTTATATACGTATATGTGATAGACATGTTTATATACTGAGGCTCTGTTTAGGGTTGTCAGTTATACATACAGCTTTATACGGGTTATAGTCTTGATAACGCCGTTGGGTTTTCCTAGCGCTGAGGACACGATGGGCCGTCGTGGCACTGGTTATGTGCAGACATGTTGTGTAACTTTACATATTGCTTTGTGCTTATGTTCTGTCGATGTTGTAATCATGCATCTGCTGTGTGCTTATGTAGTGATTTACTGCTGTTATGAGCTTGTGAATAATTGTTGTCCATATATTGTTTATTTGAGCATAAGGTTAACCGTTGCCTGAGATCCAAATGGTAATTGGATCTCAGTTGTAGCTTCAGGTTCGGGCGAACCAAGGGGTTGAAGATAGGGGCGAGCGACTGGCGTAGGACGGCAGAAGGAATTTTATGGCTTTAGTTTTATATGCCCAGTTAGGTGCTGCTTCCTTTTGGATAGTAGATGACTGTATAAGTACATTTACACTGTGGTTATATGGTTATGTAATATTAAGGTTTAGTTACTCGTTTTGCGAAATTGCTCTACTTTGATCAACGTTTTAGGAAAAAAAAATTTCCGTTGTTTTTAAGGTGGGATGTTACATTCTACATAAACTTCTTCCTGAATAAAACCATTTAGAAAAGCTAATTTCACATCCATTTGGTAGAGTTTGAAACCTTTAATGCAAGCGAAGGCTAGAAGAACTCTTATTGCTTCCAATCTTGCTACTGGAGCATAAGTTTCTTTATAGTCAATTCTTTCTTCTTGATTATATCCTTTAGCTACCAATCTTACCTTGTTGCAGACAATAATTGCAGATTCATAACGTTTATTCTTGAATACCCATTTGGTGCCAATGACTGGATGGTCTTTAGGCCTGGGTACCAAATCCCAAACTTGATTTCTTTCAAATTGGTGTAATTCCTCTTGCATTGCTATCACCCAATCATTGTCTGAAAGGGCTTCTTTAATCTTAGAGGGTCTATTTCTGAAATGAATGCTGAAAAGGTGACTTCATTAAAAATACTTTGTCTGGTTCTAACTCCTGTATTCGCATCACCAATAACTTGGTCCAGTGGATGACTCCTACTGTATTTCTAAGCTCTAGGTTGAGTTTAACCAAGGTTTTCACAATCATGTTCAGTTTCAGCTTCTGTTTCTCATTGCAAATCATTTTCATAAATTTGTCAAAACAGAGGAGGTTTTTGAAGAAGATTGATTCTGAACTTCATCATCATCATCAACCATGGATTTGTTGGAGTTAATTTTCGCAGAAAACAACATGAATTGATTCTTCTGTAGTTCTAGTAGAAAGATTGTATATTCTATATGCCTTACTCCTAGAAGAATAGCCAAGAAATGTACCTTCATCAACTTTAGAATCAAATTTGCCTAAGTTTTCCTTACCATTCTTGTGAATGAAGCACTTACACCCGAAAATATGTAGATGGGATATGTTGGGCTTTCTTCCTTTGTAAAGCTCATATGGGGTTTTGTTTAGCTTCTTCCTAAGATATGCTCAATTGGAGATGTAGCAAGCCGTGTTCATTGCATCTGCCCAAAACATTTGGGAGGTCTGATTTTCATTTAACATTGTTCTTGCCATTTCTGTGAGAACCCTATTCTTTCTTTCTACTACTCCATTTTGTTGAGGTGTTCTAAGAGCAGAGAAGTTGTGATCTACTCCCATCTCATCACAGAATTTCTCAAAGTAATGGTTTTCAAATTCTCCTCCATGATCGGTTCTAATTCCTGCAATGGGTAAACCTTTCTCGTTTTGGACCTTATTGGCAAAAACAGCAAATTGATCAAATGCTTCATTTTTAGCAGATAAAAATAGAGTCCATGTATATCTTGAAAAATCATCAACTATGACTAGAGTGTATAAGTTTCCACCAAAGCTTTTAACTCTAGCTGGACCAACTAAGTCCATATGCAGTAATTGAAGTGGTCTATTGGATGAGATCTCAGTTTTTTATTTAAATGATGATTTAGTTTGTTTTCCTTTTTGGCAAGCATCACAAATCATATCCTTTTTGAAATCTAATTGAGGCAATCCAATAACCAAATCCTTTTTCAGTAATTTATCAAGTTGAAACATATTGACATGAGCTAATCGTTTGTGTCACAACCAACTTTCATCTAAATTACCAATAAAGCAACTTTCAAGGGATAAATCATTTGAGAGGTTAAGAGTATTACAGTTACCTTCTCTTGGAGCCCTGAATAAGGCTTTTGGTTAGACATTGTCTAAGGAGAGATCATCCTTGTTAACAATCAAGCATTCTTCTAAGGTGAAGATAACTAGGTTACCTTTATCCGCACTTTGGCTTACACTAAGGAGATTATGGCATAGGCCTTCCACAAGGTAGATATCTTTTATTTTTGGTCCATCATTGTTGCCAACTTCACCAATACCAGCTATCCTTCCGGATTGATTTTTGCCAAATGTAACCTTGCCACCTTCCTTGTGTGTGGTTGTTGTAAACTTGGATTGATCTCCCGTCATGTGCCTAGAGCATCCACTGTCAATGTACCATTTACTGGATTTTGATGCTCTTAGACATACCTGCAAATTTGTGAAATTAAGTTTAAGGTACCCATTTCATCTTGAGTCCTTTTGGGTTAGTACGTGTCTTGGGGGCCTCATAAGATCCCATAGGCACCCATTGATAGTTTCCTATAGGTTTGCTTTTCCTTTCTTTTCTATAAAAGCAGGAAGGAGTGTCTCTTTCTATTACAGTAACTACAGTGGGCAAAAGGATTAGAGGAGTGAACCGATTTGTGAAAATAGCTCAACTAGTTCTTTTCTCCATTTCTCTTTCTACCTTTCCTTTTATCGAGATCGGGCCTATAGCCAATTCTAGACTTATCATTTGTAACTTTTTGCTGTTTTAAAATGATGTTAAGCGTTTCACTCCCTTAGGTGAATTTTTCAAGGGTTTTTGAAAGATGATCATTTTTCTTTTGTAAATTGCAGTAGTTTTCACAAGTCTTTTCGAAAGTGAGGGAGAGAGTGTTTTGTTCTTCCAAAACTTTTATTCTTCTTTTTGAAATCAGAAGTTCTTTCGCAATCTTCCTAAATTTTGAATGAAGATTATTATATTCAAAGAGCAATTCATCAAAGGTAGGTTCAAATCACTTACCTCTTCATTATTAGATTCCTCTTGAGCGACCAAGCAAAGATTTGCAGTTTGCTCTTCATCTTCTTCTTCTTCATCAGATGAACTATCTCCCCAGATGGCAGAAACATAGCCCTTTTTCTTGAATGAGCTGAATTTTGTCTTTTCCTTTTCTTTGTTTTTCAACTGAGGACATTCAGACTTAATGTGACCCGGCTTGTCACACTCATAGCATATGATAGGCTTCTTTGTTTCTTTGTTGTTGTTGTTCTTGTAGGACTTTCGGAAGGCTTGATCTTTTTTATAGTATTTTTTGAATCTTCGGACCATCATTCCAATTTCTTCTTCATCTATCTCATCATCATCAGAATTTCTATCTTCCTTGACAGTTTTGAGAGCGATTCCCTTCTGTTTGCCTTCCAGTTTGTCGAGTCCTTTTCGGAATTTGATTTTGCCTTCGTATTCTGACAAGCTTTCGAAGAGAGCAGCTACAGATTGCATGGATTCTCCTCTTGCTTCTTCAATGGCTGCCACTTTAGCTTCCCAATCTTTGGTTAGTATATTCAAGATTTTCCTTACCTGAGTTCTTTGATCGTATACCTTTCCCAAGGCTGATAGCTGATTGATCAAGTGAGTGAACCGGAGCTGGAATTCTATAATTGACTTGCCAGACTTCATGCGTAATAGGTCATACTTAGTAGTGAGTGTGTTGATCACGTTCTCCTTGATCCATGAGGTTCCTTCGTAGGTGACTTCTAATGCATCCCATATTTCTTTGGCACTAGGCAAGTTGCAAATGTGAAAGTACTCCTTTTGGCTCAATGCACTTTGCAACATTAGGATGGCTTTGATGTTAAGAACAATTTTCTTTTGATCATTTTCATCAAACTGAGCTCTCGTTTTTGGCACAAAGTTCTCACCAACTTTCTTTTTAGGAACATAGTTCCCTTCCTCAATTACTTCCCATAGACCATACTCACTAGCCATCACAAATACTTTGAATTTGGATTTCCAAAATGAGTAGTGTTCACCATTGAAATCTGGTGGTCTGTTTATTGAGGCACCATCTGGCAGAATTCCTTCCATTGGATCTTTTTGTCTAGGATGTTAATCCTTTGAGTAGACAACCTATGCTATGATACCAAATGAAAATGGAAGAAATCACCAAGAGGGGGGTGAATTGGGGATTTCAAAAATTCTTTTGAACTCTTTTTCAAAAAAAAAACTTGAAAGGTAAATAACGAGAGAGTAAGGGAAGAAAAGCTGGACACACATAATTTATACTGGTTCGGTCTTAACCTTGACCTACGTCCAGTCCCCAGATATCTTCTGGGATTTCCACTTGTTCAACAAGCTTTAACTACAACAATGTAAACTACAAGCAATCCTATTCACCTAGGAGTTGCTCCCCCTTACACTTTGTAATTAAGCTACCTCACTCACAGGTTTCCACAACCTTGAGTTTTCACCAACAACTTTTGATTTCAAAGAATCATGACTCTCAAAAGACTAGATAATGATAAACACTAAAGATCAATTTAAAATCACAATACAGACTCAAATTGCAAAATATAATAAAAGTAGCTTAATTGTGTGTGTCTTGCTCTGAGTCTTCATAGCCTTTTATAGGCCAACTAGATGAACTAGCCGTTGCATTTTCTTCTCTAACGTTCAGCTGCAAATCTGGAAAATGACAGTTGCATATTTTGCTCTATTCTTTCAATTCTCAGCTGGAATCTTGGAATATGTTGATGCAAATGGTCTTCCAGGTATTCAGTCATTCCATAACCTTCATTTGACCGTTGGAGAGTGATTTAATTGATTCATAACAGTCTGTGCTAGACCATTGGGATAGAGGAGAAGGATCAGCCCTGTTCTTGGTTCTTCATTTAATGCACTTATTTCAAATCTAATTCCATCTTGATCTTAGCTGAACTTATCTAAAAATTACTCAAAACTTCATTAAAGACATTGAAAGCAATAGTATTATATGATAAAACGTTTTCAGATTGACCCATAAAGATTTCGCAGATCAACATCATTTGGTTTTTCAAAATCACCCATGCAAACTCGAGTTAGTAATCCTAGACTCGAGTTTGGGGTTCAACCAGAGAGCATGAATGTTGATCATTTGGTTTTTCAAAATCACCCATGCAAACTCGAGTTAGTAATCCTAGACTCGAGTTTGGGGTTCAACCAGAGAGCATGAATGTTGATCAACGACCTAAACTGGAGTTTATAAATATCAGACTCAAGTTTGGTTCTTACAGAGAAGACTGTCGGGCTCTGGTCTTGGAATGGAACTTTGGACATGTAGCTAAACTCGAGTCAATTAATAACTAACTCGAGTTTGGGGCTATGTCAAGAGGATAAGCCTAAGTTCAAGAACTTCCAGACTAGAGTTTAGAAGCGCAAACTGGAGTTTCCAAAAGAAACATATTAGTGGTCTTTCTGTATGACTCAAACTCGAGTTTACAAGAGCAAACTCGAGTTTCAGCAAGGACTGAAACTTTGAAGTTTTTCTTGGTCAAGTGTAAACTAGAATTTGGAAACAAAGACTGGAGTTTGCAAGACTTGTGAAAATACTGAAGTTTCTGAATTCTTTCTGTTTAGTCTAAACTCGAGTTTCATGGTCTAGACTCAAGTTTGTATTGTTCAAAATTCTGAGCACTCTCTGTATCTCCCAGACTTCAAGTTTGTTTTCGCAAACTAGAGTTTGGCTTGTTGTGAAAAACTTTGATTGCTTTCTGTAACTTCGCAAACTCGAGTTTGACTAAGCAAACTGGAGTTTGGCTTTCTTGCAGAATTGAACAGCTCTCTGTCAAGTCTCAAACTCGAGTTTACATACCTAAACTCGAGTTTGTCTTTGATAGTAAGTTTTTCAACTTACCAAAGACAAGCTTCATACCAAGTTTACAATTGTCAGTTATCATCAAAACACATAGAGAACTAACACTTGGCTTACCTAGTTCAAAACTCTTCTCTCAATTTCTACTCATTATACTCCAAATATTGTGAGACTTTTCTACTTTAATATGCATTGGGCTACTTTAGAGGATGACGATCAAAGTCTGGATAAAGAGAGAGTCACTACTACTGTCAGCGGAGTAAAGATTCAGCTATCTGCTAAAATCCTAAATTCAATTTTGAAAATTGATAATCCTCCTCCTCCTCATTCAATAGATTATTCCAATAGACAGTGTTTCGAAATTCTAAAACCAAATGAACCTGTCACTGAGGATCAATTGGTCTCTCTTCATTTTACTCCCGCCTCTATGTCTCCTATCTATCGTACCCTGTGGTACATATACTCTAAGAACCTAATTCAAAAGGGTGGAAACTTCACTCACTTCACCCAGAGAGACTATGCACCCTTCACTGCTATTGTAGACAAAATGCCCATCAATGTGGGACAATGGGTGTTCAAAGAAATGGTCAGATTCATATTTGGATCCAGAAAAACCTCCCATGTACCTTTTCCATCTTTAGTCTCTATGATCAAAATCTAGCATGTTGGTGCTGTTGATACCATTCAGAGACCTCTAGAGTTTGGGAAACAACAGTTGCATCTTATGAAGATCAACTTTAATGGTGAGGAACCTGGACAGTCAAGGGCACCTTCAAAGACAAGAGCCTCTTATCCTCGAGCTCATGAAGCTCAATCAGCTTCTCCATCTCCTTAGCCTTCTATCCCTGCTGATCTCACTGCCAAGATCTAGGAAATTGTCGATGCTGCAATAACCAGACTGGCCACAAACATTAAGTCTGAGGTAGCCAAGCTAGTAGCTGAGTTGACCAAAACAAACCAAGCTTTGACAGAAACACAAGATGCAATGAAGGCCCAACTAGACCAGATTCTAAAACATTTCAACATCTCAGCTTCTGCATCTACCTCTGCTGCCCCAAACACTACTGCTCCCTCTCAGACCACTCTTCCTTCTACTCCTCCAGTTGACCCTACTAGAACAGCTCCACCCTATTTTGCTGATGACAAAGGGGGAGAGAACAGCTAAGAGCAGTCTTTAGATGTCTTGAGTTGTTTGAGTCTGTAATTCTGCATTTAGTTGTCTTGATTCTGTAATGACTAATGGTTTATATGGTTTATATGATAAGTTCATATTGGTTCATGTTGCCTCTGCCTTCTTAATCTCTGATATCTTGTTATGCATAAGCACTTTTTGCAAAATACATTTCAAATGATAAAATCAATCAAAATCTTTTAAGTTTCAGTTTACAAGTGTTGTCATCATCAAAAAGGGGGAGAATGTTAGTTCTCTATGTGTTTTGATGATAACTGACAATTGTAAACTCAACATAAAGTTTGTCTTTGGTAAGTTGTAAAACTTACTGTCAAAGGCAAACTCGAGTTTTGGTAGCAAAACTCGAGTTTGAACTAGACAGAGAGTAGCTCAGATTTTACAAAGGAAGCCAAACTCGAGTTTGCGAGATATAAAGAGCACTCAAAGTTTCCACAACAAGACAAACTTGAATTTCGGTCTTAAAACTCGAGTTTAGATTAAATAGAAAGAATTCAGAAACTTCATGTTTTCTAAACTCCAGTCTTAATTGTGTAAACTCTAGTTTTCATTTGACAAAATATTTCAAAGTTTCGGTTTTCACTGAAACTCGAGTTTATGTACTGCAAACTCAAGTTTTGTGACATACAGAGAGCACCGCAATATGTCTGATTTGAAAACTCCAGTTTATGTTTCTTAAACTTCAGTCTTGAGGTTTTTGACTTAACTCTATCTTCTTGTCAAAACCCCAAAACTCGAGTTAGTCATTAAATGACTCAAGTTTGGCCATATGTCCAGAATCTCATTCAAAGACCATAACTCGACTCTCTTCTCTATAAGGACTGAAACTCGAGTCAGACACTTATAAACTCGAGTTTAGACTTTTGTTCAACATACAGTTCAAAGCTCATGTCGCAACCCTGCTCTCTAGATAAACCAGAAACTCGAGTCTTGAGGGATAAACTAGAGTTTGTATCGGTGATTTTGAAACACCAAATTGTATCAATCTGCGAAATCTTCATGGATTCATCTAGATTAATCTTTATGCAACTGTCATTTTTCATATTTGCAGCTGAACGTTAGAGAAGAAAATGCAACGGCTAGTTCCTCTAGTTAGCCTATAAATACCTATGAAGAATCAGAGCAAAGGACACACACAACTGAATTACAACTGATTACATTCTTGATTTTTAGCTGTGTTATGCAAAATACTTTTTGAACTTAAGTGTTTATACTTATTTGCTCTTCAAGAGAGTGTAATTTCGAAAATCATTTGATTACTGCATTTGTAGGAACTCAAGGTTGTGGAACCTGTGAGTTGGGTTGTTTTATTACAAAGTGTAAGGGGGAGCGAGTCCTAGTTGATTAGGATTGCGTGTGTTTTACATTGTTGTAATTGAAAGCCCATTGAGATACTAGAAATACCCAGAAGATATCTGGGGACTGGATGTAGGTCAAGGTTAAGACCGAACCAGTATAAATCCTTTGTGTCCAACTTTTCTTCCCTTGCTTTTTGTTCTCTGTTTCCTCAAGTTTTGAAATCATCTTTGAAAAGAATTTTTTTTTTGAAATCCCCAATTCACCACCTCTTGGTGATTTCTTCCCTTTTCAGAGTATTGTCTCAAACAACAAGTTTGTACATTTTTGAGACAGCTCTTCAAACTTGGTTTCACAATTGATTGTTATCATCAAAACCCATAGAGAACTAACAAATCTAACTCGAGTTTTAGCCCTAACTCGAGCCAAATGACTCTGACTCGAGTCAATTCATCCTAAAACACGAGTTTGCTTATTTTAACTCCAATTTGAGTTATTCCAACTTCTATTTGATCGTGGAGACTTCTAGAATCAATCTATGGGCTTGTATAATGACTTTCTCATCCCATTCAACAATTTTTTTTCGTTCTTCTCTTCTCTTGATGATTCTCCATAATTTAATTCTTTTTTTCTTCTCTTTTCTTGTTCTTCATCATTTGACTCCACATCTTCTTTGATTCCATTTCTTTCTTTAATTCAATACTTCTTTATTTTATCTTCTTCTTGATCATTCTTCATAGATGAATTTCACATTTTGAATCTACATTAAATTTAGGAATTAGTCAATGTGGGAGATAAATATAACATGTAAACTTTTTGCTCTAATAGCATCTATATAAGACATCACCAAAATTAATCATATCTAACAAATAGTTTATTTTTGACTATGAATTAGTGATATTTTTTGCATGATGTATGTTGCTTGGATATTAATGTTGACAATATTTATGAGCACCACTACATCCTTGCTAACATCGACTAACTCAATGCCAATACCACTAACAGCTAATGGCCAATGTAATATCATTGCCACCACATCATCCTCGATGATTGAGGCGCCCGGACTTTGGGGCCTTTGTTTCATCGGAGTTAGTGCGGAATACAAGAATCGAGGTGATTTGGACAACTTGATTTTGTAAATCGAAGTTTTTGAAATTACAATAGTATGAAAATACAGACTAGTTTTTCGCGATTCGATATTTATCCCATTGAGGGATATTAATACATTAATCTAAAACCAGGCGGATGATAAACGTTAATTACAAACTAATTATTTCTATTTGTCCAAGGCGTTCCATCTGCTGTAACCCTTACAGCTGCTCTTTGCCTTCTGATCCCGAACCAGTACCTGTATCTTTCACGGGAGCTGGAGTCCAAGTGAATGGACCCCAGGGTAACAATTAATCTCATGCACATGTATGAAAATAGGAATGACATAATAGCACATGTTTAAAGCATGGAAGAAATTACTCATAACCATAACCGCAATTAACGGCCAAGAACCGCAGCTCTTGTCTAGGACTGCAGCCCCATGAGACCTCAGCCTCAATATCCATAGCCAATCAGGAAAATATAAATAGGTAATTCAACCAGCATACATTATCAGCTAATAAATGCATAACATTAACATATATGGTTATAAGATTAAAGTTACCAACCTCAACCTTGTATCCTTGACACTTCACTTTGTTGGG
Organism: Acacia confusa; assembly: GCA_037074495.1. Classification (NCBI taxonomy): domain Eukaryota; kingdom Viridiplantae; phylum Streptophyta; class Magnoliopsida; order Fabales; family Fabaceae; genus Acacia; species Acacia confusa. The sequence goes on along the minus strand of CM073509.1, from coordinate 29,655,179 downwards.
ATCAGAACAATATCAAGGTCTGCCTAAAAATAATGTTTATCATCGCCATCAGTCTCTTATTTGAATCGCGAATAAACTAATTATGTAAATTAGTTTAAAGGGTTATTAATCCCTTAATTTTCCTCTAACAATAATAATTTATTATTATTGCCATTATCATTATTATTATTATTAATCCTAATAATAATAATAATAATAATTTATTTACTATTTACTATTTACTATTATTATTGTTGTTGTTATTATTTCAAATAATAATAATAATTTCCCCATCTATTATTGTCATTTTCACTCCTTCCCAATAATAATATCAATTCCCTCCAATTATTCTTAATTCTCTATAAACAGTAGTAACTCTTATTAATTGCCTAATAATTCATTTACTTTTTATTAATTAATAATAATCATCAATTATTATTAATTAATAAGTCTTACATATTTCCTTTTTAACTCTTTATTTATTCTGATATTACTACTTATTACTAGCACATAGTACAATTTATACCTTGGTGCATCATATAAAATTGTAGAAATTAAAGCCTTGTGTTGAATAAACAGAAACACCATGAAAAGTAAGCTTTATAAATAACAAATTTGAACTTAATAAATAATGACTCCTTAATCCATTTAATAAATACTACCACATATAAAATATGCTTTGGTGATACATTTTCATACCCACATACAGTAAAATAGTTACAAAAATAGCAACAGATGCAATGCTTGCATTTATGTAATATAGTAATATATCACAAATGCTTTTCCATACATTATTTCCAATATCACTTTCTTCTTTTACAACCAGTATGTTATATGTATATGAGTATGTATTAGTTATTCCTTACTTTTCACTGGGCAGCAACATCACGACACAAATATACATGTTCAGCACCATTCATTGTTTTGTTTTGTCTTCCTTTCTTTTATATGCATGCTATGTGTATATATATAAGATAAAAAAAAAATGTCTTTTCCCTGGACAATCCACGGTTCCTATATATCATTTTGCAGAAGACAACTCTTTCCCTTTTTCACCCAGTAAACACGCGCACACTATAAATACTAAACACACATAAATACTAAAACATGTACACAAGACAGATATGCATGCATATATGCTATAACAGTTTCTTTCTTCTTTCTTTTAAATTTTCGGTTTCTGACAGCAAAACTACACTGTTTTGATGACAGCCCCATATACCTATGTTTCAATGTTCATATCAGAAAAATCCCCACGTTCATGCAGGTATGTTATTCTACCCGACAGTAAACAGATGGCAACTAGATGACTTACCCTTACCGATAAAAACACACGCAGATACATATATATACTCATCACACATGCATGCTTACAGGTTTAATCTCTTTCTTATCTGAGACTCACCCATCACACATATCTGTATATCCAACCCATGAGTTTTCAGCTTTTCGTTTTGAGTGTCTTCATTATGGTTTCTTTTTGGTTCTAATCTATTCTAGAACATAACTGAGAGTGAAAGCAACAGAAAGAATGATGTTCACCTTCGGTTTCCAAGCTTGAAAGTGGGAGATACCTTGCTGATAAGCTCCTCTGTTTTCCAAAGTCAAAACAGAGATAAAATGAGCTTCAGCTTCTCCTTCACTCAGACTCTCGGTTTCTCTCTTTCAGTTTTCACGCTTCCCTTCTGTTTGCTGGCCGAAGCGAATGAGAATGGGAAAATGAAGGAACGGACTGAAGGAATGAAGAAGAAAACTCTCACTCTCTCAGCTTCCTCTCAACTCGTCTCTGTGTTTTCTGTTTCCAGGTTTCACATTCTGATTTCAAGTTCTCTGGCCGAATGAGAATGAATCAGAAATGAAGAAGTTAATGGCGCATTAAGAGAATAGCGGAGTATGGCGTTAACCTTCTGCATTCCCGAAAAGATAATGGAGCATGGGTATAACGGAAACCATTCGAAATGCATGAAACCAACTCGCTGTCATTCTTTCTCTGCACCCAGGTGTCTGGCCGAGAGATTATTAGAGTGTTTGCGCTGGGAGGAAGGAGTTCGTATGGCCTGAATTGTTTCTGCATATGCCGAGCCTCTGTTTCTTCGGTTATGGGCTGAAGTCATTGGGCCAAGATGAGTTTGTTTGCTGAAGGAAGATATGCTTGCTGCTGGTCCAGTTTTGGCGAAGAAATGAGAAACAATATCCAACTGATTAATTGATCTCTGCTTATGCGTTTTTTTTTCTTAAGTGGGTCAAGACCATTTGTTTGCTGGATTGGATTACTATGAGTCCATATACTTCTTTGCTCTTCTTCTCCTCACGGGTTGGGTCAAGAAGAAAGCTGATGGCCCATGATTCTTTTGTTCATTTGCAATTAGATTGCAATTATTGAATAACTTCATAATTAAAATCCTGAATTAATTTAGGGATTTTTCTTTCCCCAAATTATTTTTCCTAGGCCATAAAATATTTATTCCGTAATATTTAGGCCTAAAACTTATCACTTACAATTCCTTGAATTTATTCTTTTCCCAAAATAAATTAAGGGAAAATAGGCTTTAATTTCCAATAATTATTCTCATAATTATTTTGGCCCAAATTTCATAATTCAATTTTATATAATTTTCCAATATTCTAATCCCAGAAATTTGGGATGTTACAATGATGACTGTTGACAATTTTATAAAATTGTTTTGAGAAAAAATTGTAAAAACAATATATATATATATATATATATATATATATATATATATATATATATATATATATATATATATATATTGTATGATTTAGTGATCTATTTAACATCCTTAATCTCTTCGAAAAAGTCAGTCAGGTCTTATAATAAGGATCAATGGAGTAATTTTTAACCCAACCAATTTGTGTGAGAACCACTTGGTGTAAATTTCCTTGATTTGAAGAGGAAGTTCTTAGTTTATCTTGTAGATTGAGCAATCATTTAAAAGGGTTAAGTAGCAAATTTACCCCGGAAGTATACACCTAGGAGTACTGTTGCCTAGAAGTTTTTTTGGGCTTAGTGATGCCCCAGAAGTCTAAAAGCGTAGCAATGTTACCCCTTAGTTAATAGCCCTAGCGGTCAAACGTTAGTTGACCCCATTACGCTGATGTAAATTGTCTACGTGACATTAGAGTTAGGAATCAGGGCCAGCCCTTGAAGGACCTGAGCCTAACAAGGCTGACCCTACAGGGCCCGAGATAAGAAAAACATATGTTTTTCAAAGCCTAGCCTGAGAGCACAAGGGTTAGGGCTAACCCTACAGGGCCCAAAGTTACTATTCCAAATTTTAACTATTTTTCCTCTACTTTTTTCAAAGAAATATAATTAGTAAATTACAACAATTAAAGTTCTAATTTATCAAATAAATATTGTCAAAATTAATATCCAAACAACACGAATCACCCAACAAATAAATAGATTCACTAATTCGTAATCAAAAGCAAACTATTGTCTGCAAATAACTCACATTAAACATAAGAAGTATACCACTAAGCAATATTAGTGTGATGACTATAATTGTCATCTTCTTCGCCACTACCATCAATTTCAAATACATTTGATTATGTTTCATTTTGAGTAGGAGGCTCTGCTTCATAAGTAAGAATATCATGAATTTCTTCCCCCACATCAGGAACATATCTATAATCTTTATATGCAATAAATAATAAATCAAATCACAAAATCAGAGTAAAGTTATTATGTATTTATATTTAAATAGATAAATAACTCTATAACAAATACAAAATGTATATAAATTAATAAATTACCTTCATAAGTGAATCCATACATCCAATTGTGAGTATAACTCTCAAGTTTAGGTAGCCTAGGTAATTTAACAAAAATTACAAGGGCCTAATGAGTTGACCCATTTAAGTGCGAAGGGGCCGACCCTTTGAAGCCCAGGCCCCTATAAACCTTGTATGGCCAATTTCATTTAACTCCTCTAATTTTTAAACCCGACCCGTGAAGGGTCAAAGCTTAAACGGGTTGGCCCAACATGTTTGACCCAATTTCTCAGCTCTACGTGGCATCTTCCTCATTTTTTTTCTAAAATATGATTTACATGTCATCCTACTCCTTCTTCCCTATTGCCTATGGTTGCTTCCACCTACCACCACCATCACCTATGGAAAATGCCTATCGGTGACGACAACAAGTCAACTTACTCCTTCCCTATCACCTATGGAAAACACATCGCATCCAAACTTCCCTAGTTGTCAGAATCCACATGAAATTTGTTGTCAGTTGCAAATAACAAAGCCTTTTGTTAATGACCTCTTTGCTTAACCTCTTGTTGTACCTGGGTATTGTAAGAGGAGCTGAATCACCAAGAGGGGGGGTGAATTGGGGATTCTGAAAATTTTCGCGATTTTGCCTCTTATGGTGATTGACCGAATGAAATCAGTGAGCAGGGAAGAATAGCAATGCACAACAGTTTATACTGGTTCGGCCCAACTCCTTGGCCTACGTCCAGTCCTCAGGCGCCCTGAGCTTTTCACTAAATCACTTGATTACACACTCTATAACTCTGAAGCAATTCTCTCTCTAGAACTTGCTCCCCCTTACAAGTTGTAATCAATGACTTCTCAAATCTCCAAGTCCCCTGACTTGAGATAACTCACAATCAATCAAATACAATTGATAAAACTCTCTTACAGAGTAGATAGATGATCACTGAAGCTCTATAGTGTCAACCGACACTCTGTACAAGAAAGCACAACAACAAATGAACAATGTTAATACAATTTTGTTTTTCAGCTCTATGTTCTGGTAGAGACTTGAATGCAACTCTATTTATACTTAGAGAGACATTAATAGTCGTTGTTTGCATTCATTTGACCGTTGGAGAAGTTTCCTTTCAATTGGAAGTAGTTTGGTCCTTTCCCTCTCTACACTTGTGCTTGCCTCTTGATTTTTAGGATAAAGAGTGTCTTCTAGTCATTTATATCCATTGGAATTGTCAGTCCTTGATTAAATGAAGGTCTCTTTATCCTTTTTCCACCGTATAATGTTTGGTAGGTGAGATTACAGCAAGTTTGGTGGTGTGCATTTAATGCTTCTGACAAGACATTGCTTTGTGTAATAGCAGCACCTTTAATCTCTTTGAATCAACTGTAATTAGGTTGAAATACACTAGCAAACACATTAAACATATCTGATAATGATGATAATTAAGAATATACATCATTCAGATCATTCCATAAACATTACACAGATTTCACAAATTTGAATTATCAGAAGGCGCGACTAATACTCGAGTTTGTGCACCAATACTCGAGTTTGTCACTATGCACTTAAGCCTATACTCGAGTTTCTGAGCTTATACTCGAGTATTCTCCTTCCAGAGATGGGACTCGCGATTTGAGCTTTGGTGTTCCTGATGAACTAAAGCCAATACTCGAGTTTTGGACTCTTGATGAATAATTGTCCAAAACGTCAAAACCGGAGTTTCCATCTTATAAGCCTTCAATACTCGAGTATTGAAGGCTTATAAACTTTGATAGCTCTCTGTGTGGCTCAAAACTCGAGTTTCAGTTTCCATACTCAAGTTTCCTCTTTAGTTTTGTAACTCTGAAAATATTTGAGTAAATGATAAACTGTGGTTTCAAAAACTATGGTTCTCAATACTGAGGTTTATAATTTATTCAATTTTAAGAACCTCTTTGCTTGGCCTAATACTTGAGTATTCCAGTGATACTCGAGTTTTCATTTTAAAAAAATATTTGAATTCTGAAGCCAAGTTGGAAAACTATCTTTTCAAATTCCAAATCGTAGTTCTCGAAACTGTGGTTTTCCAAACTGAGGTTTTCTATTTCCAATTAAAATTGTTTGAAGAGCCTCATAGGCCTAAACTCGAGTATTCACATCAATACTCGAGTTTTCCTTGATGGAAAACTTGCGATGCTCTCTGTAACTCCCAATACTCGAGTATTCATTTGAATACTGCTGTATTGACCTAAGATGAGTGCATTGAGCTTTTCTTTGAAGCTTCAATACTCGAGTTTTGTTACTAATACTCGAGTATCGCCTCAATCTGCAAGTTTTCAACTTCTTGAGACAACTTTCATTCTTGATTTCACAATTGATTGTTTCCATCAAAACTTATAGAGAACTAACATGTATTAGTTTACTACTTTACCCATCTTTATTTCCTTGCCACAACTTGAAAGTTGAATGATTTGTAAAAGATGGCATAAGGTGTACAACCTTTTTTTTTTTACATTCAGAATGCCATAATGAGATAACATCAAAAGCAAAGCAGCATTGCACATAAATGGGGCCATAAAAATTAGGACTTCATACAGAGCAAGAAATGAAATGATTATTCAAAATTAAGAGTCTTTCTGACTGGATTTTCTTTTTCAATCCTCTTACCTATGTCAAATACTACCATATAAATTTTAAGTTTTTGATAATTATTTACGGCAAAAGCTGCTCATTAAACGATTTTCACTAAATGTCATTATCAAACAACAAATGAGTAACTTCAAAGAGGATTAATTAAAATTAAATCTTAAAAGCACATAAGGCATACTAGATGCATAATATGAATAAAGTATGGACGCTCAATAAGCTAAGGTCTACCAGCTTCAAGTCCTTTTCAACTTTTGTTGCTATATCACAGGATTGGCAAGGTCTGCCATTAAGCATGCCAATACTTCGTACAATCAAGTGTTTTTTTTAATCAATACCTTTTTTTTCACCTAATATTCATTTTCTTCATGAAATAAGTCTAAGTGATTGTATCTAAAAGTTGATCAGGATTGGGTTTGGTTTTACAGTTTAAAGAACATTTGCAAAGTATTTAAAAATTACTCATCAAGATTTGTACATAAGGAAAAAGTCTCTCATTATAGTAGGATTCAAATTCAAGGTTTTGTGGCATTTCAAGTAATTTACCAAATAAATCACCTCATAAGTCATTTTAAATGCAACAGCCCGCTGTATTATTCTGGACTAAGTTTTGGAACCAAAAGACCAACACAAATATGTTAGTTCTCTATGAGTTTTAATGATGACTGACAATTGTAAACACACAGTGAAGCTTGTTTTTGGTAAGTTGAAAAACTTACTGTCAAAGACAAACTCGAGTTTTGGAACTGAAACTTGAGTTTGGACTTGACAGCTGAAAGTCGAGTTTGTCTTTGACAGAGTAGCTCAGTTTTATGAACTTAAAAGCAAACTGCAGTTTTTATTTACAAACTGCAGTTTATACTAATCAGAGAGCTCTCAAAGTTTTTCTACATTAAGACAAACTCGAGTTTGTATAAGTAAACTCGAGTTTGTGGAAGATAGAAACATTTCAAGAATTTGAAGTTATGCAAAATATAGTTTGATATTCGTAAACCTTGGTTTTTCACCCAATGGCTATAAAAAAATTTCTATGATTTAAAAAAACTTGAGTTTAAGTTTACAAATTCAAGTTTAAATCAAACTAAGAGTCTTCAAAGATTTCATGTTCAACACAAACTATGGCTTACATCTGTAAAATTTAGTTTGTCATTTACAAGAGTTATCAATGTTTTCTATAAACTTAGAAAACTCGAGTTTAATAAAGTAAACTCAAGTTTGTATCAAGCAGAGAGATTTCAAAGTTCTTCGCTTACAAAAGAAACTCAAGTTAAGTTTTGGAAACTTGAGTTTATGTCAAACATAGAGCTATGCTCTATTTCTTGAACTTGAAAACTCCAGTTAAGCCTTGGAAACTCTAGTTTTGAGCTTTGCAGATTTAAACTTGATTTCTCATCTAAAGTGAGAAACTCAAGTTAGTCACTAAATGACTCGAGTTTGCTCATATGCTCAAAATGAATTTCAAACTTCAAATCGCAATGGTCATTCCTAGAATGAACCAAACTCGAGTGTGATACTTAATGACTTGAGTTTTGCACTGTTTCAAAATATGTTTCACAAAAATTTGAAATACAGTAGTATGAACAAAACTCCAGTTTGTTTATATAAACTCAAGTTTGCATCGAATAGTTTGAAACTATGATTTCTGAAATTTGCGATTTGATCCTACTTGAAACTATATACTTGATGATTTCACTTTACATTATTCCCTATTATACTTGATCGTTTGCTCATGGGTTTCATATGGATTTAGCAAGGATCCAAGTGAAATCAAATCTGGGTTAGATGCAATTAATGAAGAACTAAGAACAAGCCTAAATTTTCTCCTCTATCCTAATGGTTCAGTTCAAATTGTTACAGATTGTTCAGATCACTCTCCAACAGTCAGATAAAGTTTATGGAATGGCAAGAATACTGGAAGACCATCTACAACAACTAAATCCAGGATTCCAGCTAAAAATTGAAGAAACAGAGAAATATATGCAACTGTCATATTCTAGATATCAAGCTAAGCATTGAATATTCAAAAGGAAGAAAATGCAATGGCTAGTTTCCTTGGTTGATTACAAATACCCATAAGACTCGAAGAAAATGTTAGTTTTCTATGGGTTTTGATGATAATAATCAATTGTGAAACCAATGATGAAGAATTGTCTCAAGAAAACAAAAACTTGTTGAAAGAGGCAATACTTGAGTTTTTGTAGGAAAACTCGAGTATTGGAATTTTAAAGAAGAGCTCAGTGCACTTGACTAAGGACAATACCGCAGTATTCAAATGAATACTCGAGTATTGGAGCTTACAGAGAGCGTCGCAAGTTTTCCATAAAGGAAAACTCGAGTATTGGTATGTATACTCGAGTTTGAGCCTATATGACTCTTCAAACATTTTTAACTGAAATGGAAAATCTCGGTTTGGAAAACTACAGTTTCGAAAACTAAGGTTTGAAATTTGAAAAGACAGTTTTCCAACTTGGCTCCAGAATTCAAATATTTTCTTTTTCAAATGAAAACTCGAGCATCACATTGGAATACTCAAGTATTGAGCCAAGCAAAGATGTTTTAAAAGTATTAACACTTATAAACTTCAGTTTTAAAAACTCCAGTTTAGCACTTTCTAAAATAAATCTCTGAGTTCCAAAGCAAAGGAGAAAACTCGAGTATGGAAATTGAAACTCGAGTATTGAGCCATACAGAGAGCTATCAAGGTTTCTAAGCCTTCAATACTCCGGTATAGAATGAAAACTCCGGTTTTGATGTTTTGGACAATTATCCATCAAGAGTCCAAAACTCAAGTATTAGCTTAAGTCCATCGGGAACACCAAAGCTTAAATCGCGAGTCTCGTCTCTGGAAGGAGAATACTCGAGTATAGACACAGATACTCGAGTATAGGCTTAAGTGCATAGTGACAAACTCGAGTATTGGTGCACAAACTCGAGTATTGGTGCACAAACTCGAGTATTGGTCGTGCCTTCTGACAATTCAAATTTGTGAAATCTGTGTAATGTTTATGGAATGATCCAAATGATTTATATTATTAATTATCATCATTACCAGATATGTTTAATGTGTTTGCTATTGTATTTCAGCTAAATTACAGATGATTCAAGGAGATTAAAGGAGCTATTATTACACAAAGCAAAGTCTTGTCAAAAGCATTAAATGCATGGCCACCTAACCAGCTATACTTTGATCTACCAAGGCTTACACGAAGCAAAAGGGTTAAAGAGCCATACACCTAATTAAGGACTAATAATCCCAACGGATACAAATGGCTAGAAGTCACCCTCTATCCAAAAAATCAAAGAAAAAGCTATAGAGTAGAGAGAGAAGAGACCAAAGTGCTTCCAGTTGATAACCATCTTCACCAATGGTCAAATGGATGCCTGCAACGGTCATTAATTACACTCTAAGTATAAATAGAGTTGCATTCAATTCTCTCATCAGAACAACTGAGCAGAAAATTGATTAAGCATTAATTTTGTTCAACTACTCTTAGAGTTTCTGTACAGAGTATTGATTGATACTACTTGAGCTTCAGTGATTAGCTTATATGCTCTTTAAGAGAGTATTTTATTTGTATTATCATTTGATTGTAACAATCTCAAGTCGGGGACTTGGAGATTTGGGAATCATTGATTACAACTTGTAAGGGGGAGCAAGTTCTAGAGAGAGAATTGCTTCAGAGTTACAAAGTGTGTAATCAAGTGATTTAGTGGAAAACTCAGGGTGCCTGAGGACTGGACGTAGGCCAAAGAGTTGGGCCGAACCAGTATAAACTGATTGTGTATTGCTATCCTTCTCTGGTAATTGATTTCTCTGATCGATCACCACAAGAGCTAAACTTGCGAAAATTTTTCAGAATCCCCAATTCACCCCCCCTCTTGGTGATTCAGCTCCTCTTTCAGAAAACACAACAATAACACACAACTACAACAAATTACATTTTTGTTTAATTCTTTGTTGAGCATAATATTATTTTGAACTTTAGTGTTTATCCATATATGCTCTTTAATAGAGTTTGTTTTTTAAAACCATTCAATTACTCGTTTGAGAGAACTCAAGGTTGTGGAACTGTGAGTTAGGTTATTTAATTACAAAGTGTAAGGGGAAACAAATTCTAGGTGATTAGGATTGCTTGAGAGTTACATTGTTGTAATTAAAGGCTATTGAGATATTTGAAAATCTCAGAAGGTATCTTGGGGATTGGACGTAGTTCAAGGTTAGGACTGAACCAATATAAATCGTATTATGTCAAGTTTTTCTTCCTTTGCTCTGTTATACTCTGCTTTTAGTTTAAAACTTAGGAGTTTTCGAAAAGAATTTTTTTTAAATCCCCAATTCACCCCCTATTGGTGATTTCTTCCATTTACAAAATAAATCAGATTCTATCGAATAGAAAACATAATCAACCATGAAATTACTATAACTAGAAAAATGAGCACAAATCCTAAATTCCAAAATCAAAGAAATGAACTTCTTACCTAGAAGAATATCTAAACTATTGGTCTTTTCTTAGCCAAACATCCACGCCAATGAAAGCGCCATTACACAAATGAGAACAACAAAAGGTGATTCCAATTTCCTCACGCCATAGTTCTCAGGAAAAAGAAAGATAAAGCTACAAGACCCAATCAATATACACTTTAAAATACCCATTTTGTTCCTTGTCTATAATTTCTTCTATGAAACTAATAACATTAATCTACCTCAAACTCTTCCCTCTGGAGCTTATGCTGAGATTTTCTTTTTATACCAAGAAAGGTAATTTATAAAATCTTCCCTTTAGAGCTTACGCAAAGCTCAACTAAGTGCCTTTCGTGGCAACACTGAGCCAAGCAGAAAAAAGCTAAATGAGAAGCCCCATAGCCATCGCCCACATGAAGAGACATAGAAGTGAGTAGCCAGAAATAGCACTAGCCTGAAGATCACCCTCCGAATTTCTAGGATCTAGAAACACGATGCTCATAAGAAAGCCAGGGCCAGTGAAGATATAGAGAGGGAAGAGAAGTGACATAGTATTCACGCCAGCAAAAGGCTTATGTGAGAGAAGAGTATGAGTTTAGCAGGTGATGGAGTTCGCAGTGTTCCTGGTTTTCGTTTTCAATTTGAGATAGGTGATGGACCGCTTTAGACGCATCATACTCGAGTGTGATATGGTCACACTCAAGTTTACACTCAAGTGTGACCTTGTCATACTTATGTGTGATACATGATGGATGTCTTTGGAATGTGAGTAAAGGACGAGGACGTGTAAGAAGGACATCAAGTGTGATACCTTCACACTGATGGACAACACGCTACCTATGATAAAGGAAATCACACTTGAGTGAGATACCGTCACACTCAAGTAACTTGATTAGTGCTAGGCCATATCACAAAACATGACACTAAAGTATGATAACTTAACACTCAAATAGACATAGCATGACAACGTTTCAAGCATTTTTGTGTGAGATTTCCACTGGCACTCGAGTATGCATGTTTCCACTCAAGTAAAAGTAGCCTCTGTTTACCTCTGTTTCAAGTTGATTGAATAGGGGATGAAGGGAACAAAAAATTGTGTACATAACTTTAACAACTTAAAATTTAAAACGGTTAATTCTTTACCTGCAATTTTTGTTTTCTGTTTTGAATCTTTTGGAGATTTGCAACATAAATGAAAAGAGACAATTTTTTACTAAATGATATAGTCGATGATGGTTGATTTTCTACCTCCTAGGCCATCATCATCGTTTCCAATCTCGTGCTTATGGGTGTCATCATCGTCGACTTTGGATCTGATTTTGTTGTGGTTGTCGATGGGTGGGAAGGTGGTGGTGGGTTGGAACAACCATAGGTGATGGAAAAGAAGAAGTAGGCTGACTTGTAAATCAAATTTTAGAAGGAAAAAAAGTGAGGAAGATGCCACGTAGACAATTCACATTAGCGTAATGGGGTCAACTAACGTTTGACTGTTAGGGTTGTTAACTGAAGGGCAACATTGCTACGCTTTTAGACTTCTAGTACGACATTGAGTTCAAAAAAACTTTCAGGGCAACATTATTCCTGGGCATATACTTCTGGGTTGAATTTGCTACTTAATCCCATTTAAAATACTTTGTGTGCTAGTAAAGATGTGAGTTGATCTTAGTTTTGAATATAAGACTAATTTTCTATATTTATTAATTTTTCCTAAATTATTCCTATTGATACCCTATCAACAATAATCAAGTTAGAGGAGGAGGGAGTTAAGGAATATGATCAGGATATTTAAAAAATAATGTAAAATTTACTAACTTCTTTAATCTAATCAGATTTGTTAAATAGATCTTATAATAAGGATTATATAAGTAAAATTCAGTTAAAAGAATACACAAACCATAAGGCCCCTTTAATGATAAATTCTAACTGTCTATTTGGTTTGCCCTAGGGGATAGAAGGGGAGGGAATAGAAGGAAATCTTAGAGGGTTAGCTTGTTTGGTTTGGTTGGAAGGGAGAGGATGTGTGGGGTTTTTAAAGATCTCTTGTTTAGTTTAATAGGGGAGGAGAGTTCTACATCATATGTTCATTTGATTTATAATGGATTAAAACAATTTCAAATACATACTAGTTTTTTTACCAGACACAGTATCCTATTAGATGCAGTCATGTTCTAGGTCAGGCGTTATATGTGGGCGTCTATCCCAGTGGAATCAAAATGAACTAATATGATTGTTAAAATGGTAAAAAAAATACATCAAATGAAAAAAAAAAACTTTGTTAGCTTAAAAGGATCAACTCTTTACCTTATAAGACCGGCCCTTGACATGATTAGACTTAAAAACCCACTTACTTAAAAAAATCCAATTTTTTGGCTTAGCTTCAGCTTGACTTGTTTTCCTAATTCTTTAGAAACCTCACTATTCACATAGCATTGAGGTTTTTTTTTTTTTGAAAAAATGAGATCTCAATTAAAGAAAATAATTTCAGAAAATTCATATAGCGTATTAATAACAAATGAAATGAAAGAGTACCATTGATTGATAGGTGGAAGTTTTGAGACTTTTGCAATATTATTATTTTTTAATTAGGAATTAATGTCATTTTCCCTATTTTTTTAATAATTTTCTTTATAAAAATTCCTTACTGCCCTTGTATGCCCTTCCCTTTTCTCACTCCTCGCCCTCCCCAACGAAGCACTTCTCCTCAAATCTCCATAGACTCAATTCCCGGATGATTTTCGCCACTTGCAGGACTCTGATTCCGGCAATAATTTCCATACCAAGCAAGCTGAGCCAAATGGCGAGGTTGAGCGTCGTGCTTCGGCATCCAAGGATAGAGATTTAAGGCTATTTGAGGGAGAAGATCAGATAGGTGCTGTTTCTCTCTCTCTTCCATTGCAAGTTGTTTTCTGATTACAGGGTTGGTATATTTTGAAATTGCTGTTGTTTCTTTCTTGCTCTCTTGGTGATATGCTGTTGTTTCTTTCTTGCTCTCTTGGTGATATTCTGTTGTTTCTTTCCCATTGTGATATTTTGATTATTGCAAGTTAATTAACCATGAGAAGGTTTTGCAATTCGGATTGTTTAAATTTTCCATCTGGATGCCTAATCAGATACACCTTATCTACCTGTCTGCCATCTCATCAATGCCTAAACGGATTTTTTTTTTTTTTTTTTTAACACCGTTAACATTTCTGTCGGAAGAAATTTTATTGGTATGCTTCATTCTTCAATTCCTGATGCTGCTGGACTCCGCCTCGAAAAGTTAACATACCAGTTCGCTCTTCTTGAGCTAACACATCTTTTCTATCCGGGCCATCCCTCGATTGCTCCAATCATCACCCAGACTAGTAAACGTTCTTTTTATTCTTCAATGGATTTCTTGGTTATGGTATTTTTGTAGCAGAAAGTTGATTTTGTGAATACCTTTATAGAAGTGTAGGAAAGGTCATCAAATGGCGGGAATAGCTATACTTTTAGATCTATGGCGAAAAAACCAAAACTTTAATCCTGGCTTGTATTCGGCCCGGACTTATCAATCTGGTCAGTTCTTCTCTGCCTCTGCCGCCGCCACAGCCGCCTCCATCGCCGCGGGAAGCTCTTTTGCCTCACGGCCTTTGTTTGGGTATGTTTTCTCTTCAATTCTCGTAGCCAGATGTACATAGTTGACTTATACCTATGGCGTTTTAAAATTTTTTGAAACATGTGATGGTATTATAGGAATTTCAATTCAATAATTATGATTAATGTATGCTCTTGTGGGAACTAAATATACTTCTTTGCTTTTTTGGCAATGGAATTAAACCATGTACGACTTGATCGTTTTGGAGATTTCCTAGAGCAGAAGATCTTAGCTATCAAAAACTTGCATTATGTGAAGTCATTTGTCTCATTTTCTCTTTATTGTAAGATACTGCACATTATTGTTTAATTCTTGCTCCAGTAGTACAACTACCCATTTGCTTTTGCGTTGGTCATGATATGGACTATCCGCGGGGAAAAAAAAAAAGCAAAATAAGAAGACGTTGTTTTAAATGTAAATGTACGCCCAGTGTTTTTTTTAGATGGATTTACTACCTATTTTGAGTGAGTTATTGATTTATTTTGTGATCTTTTGAGGAAATTAGCTAGGAAAATATAATGATGATCTGTGATGTTTGCCTTTGTGTCATCTTTTTGATTGGAGTGCACCGAAAGAATCCCTTTAAAGCCAATTTTAGACTTGATTTACATCTGAAAATAATATTATTGCTACGGTTTTCAATTATTGTTCTCTTCCTTTATGCTTCTTGTTGGACTTTCTTTCATGGTTGTTCAATGGGATCAAATGGATTTCTGGAAGTGATGATTTGTGTGGCTTATTTTCCTTTCATAAATTCTTCCCTTGTTTAGTCTGCAAACCTTGTCAATTTTTCCTATCAATTGAGATGCCTAGAAAAGTTAGTTAACCAGATTAGGGGCTTAAAGATTTGAGTTGTGGGTGTGGGTGCAGATGGAATAGAAACCAAGCAAGCTCCAGCCTACATCGGATAATGCAAGACTAAGCTAATAATTGGGTTGGGATTGGGTTCTGTGAAGGCTCAATCATCTTATTTGAAAAGCAAAAATATTATGATTTATATGACAATTTAATATTTTTTCAGAGAGAATCAAATTTTAGAGGGATTAATATGAATGAGACAGTTTTAGGGATTCATTTTACAATTTTTATGCAGATAAAAAGGGACCTAGCCGGCCTGGGATACAGTATTTGCAATCTTGACTTTCTAAACTAAGTTAAAACTTGCTCATGCTCAAGGATGGGTTGTAACTTATCTTTGCACACTCCTTACTTTCAGTGTCTTTGTTTACCCTGAGTTTTCCCCCCTAATTTTTTAGTAATGGTTTGAGGAGTTTTGTTAGGGTTTATTCTTGTGAGGATTACTGCAATTGGAATATGAATATATCTTATTAATTTGATGATCTGTAAGTTAGACTTGTATATCTACCTCATCCACAAAATCTTTGTAGTTCCTCAAATTGAAAAAGAATCAAGGGAGAAATTTGTTGACATTTTTCCTTTCATTTTTACTCAATTATTTTTTTCCTTTATATGTTGTATACTTTGGAGTTCACATTGACATCAAGCAGCCTTGCAATTTTGATTTCAGGTCACAAGTGGCCTATTCTGATGCTAGTGCAGCATTGCCCGGAGATTACATTTCTAATATACAAAGTGCATCTGAAAAACAATTTAACCATAATTCTCTGCAATATAGTACAAAACAATATGATGTCAAACTTAAACCTCTGTTCTCTGCTTTTGAGTTGAGGACATTTGCATTGACATCCTTAAGGTCATTCTTGATGTATTATTTGCCACTTTTGAAGCCCCACGTTAACATGGAAGATGACGACGACTTTCTAGACGACAATCAAGAAGAAAATCATGTTGATCCCTTCAAAAAGTCTGTGATTCAAATTATACGTGAGGTAAGTTTTCTTTATCTTTCCTAGTTTCGGTTTATGAATCATAATGTGCTGCAAATTTGACTTTTATGTTAAATTCTCTTCAATGAATTATTGTTTATTTTTAGTATCAATGAGTAAATAGAATGGTGGAAATTTGTTACAATTAGTTCATTGGACGGTTGAAGCAAGCTTTCGATCAAAGAATTCATGACTATATTTCATTTATTTATATATAACCTACCATTCCGGTCCTATTTACAAGTCCCTTTTGACCAAAAAATTGGTCCCATTTATAAGCCCTCTCTTAAGTAATAAATAAGATTGTGACAATTTTGCCTATATTAATTGTATCAATGAAAATAGAAAATAGAAAGAGAAGAAAGAATTGAAAGATACCTATTCATATTCATAAATTAGGGCAAATTTGAAAATTTACCCCATAATCATTGAGCTAACCACCTATCCTTGTTATGTGTGATTTAGTTAAAAGGGATTTATAAATAGAACCAGAGTGGTATATAGTATATGTTGTTCTCTAAGTTAATGCTTAAACTACTTGCATTGCCTCTTTTCCATTGTTCTAAAAGGGAGATCAATGGTAATTGGATTAAGATTTTAACACGTTTAGCTTTTCAATGTTGCTTTAAGTGCCGCATTTCATGAAAAAGGTTCCTGTATATTGTGTGTACCATTTCTTACATCAGAATACTTTCTCCCAGAATAACCTAAATTAATTTCTTTTAACAGGTGACGCAATTTTGTGTTTTTAATTGCTTATAAGCATATGTATTCATTTGTACACATGTGCGCGCTTGAGTGTTATTAATTTAGGGTTTTGTAATGACCCATTTGGTTCTTCCACATCATTTGTTGCATCCAATATCTCATGTTCTGCATCATTTGTTGATCATCAATTTGATGCTATGGAACCTTGTGTTTTTGTGAATGCAAATTCTAAATTAACAAAGTTTTATTCTGTAAATTATATAATATTTCCTATGGCTCATTATTCTGCATTTTCCATTTTGTTTTCCTCATGTTCATCCAATATTTAAAACTGCTGATCAGAAACCCTTTTTGGATCCCATTGCAGTCCACTGTTGTGACCACCAGACGGATTTTAGAAAGAATTGCTGTTCATTATGTTTCACAAAGAATGGCATGGAAAATTCTTAAAGGTAACTGTTATTAAAAAAAAAAGCATGGTTTTAGTTATGAGATGCCATACGGTAGACATAAAGCAATTTCCATACTAAAGGTAATCAAAAGTTTATCAGCGAGGGAGATAATTATTTAATATGTTATCCTTTTTGCTAGGTCATATTTATAAAGCTTAGGCACACCTGTTTTAAGTCACGTCAGGTCCTTGACATCAATTCTGCAATGAGCCAATAACACACTATTTACATGTTACATGTGTCCAAGAATATCGTGTCTTATTTGAGTGCAAACATACCCTGTATCTTCCCCCACCCCTGAAACGGGGATTTTTTTTTTTTTTTTGGTGGGGGAGGGGGGATGAAACTAGAAACCAATCTTGATGGCATCATTAAAAAATAAATAAATGAATTCCTTGCTTGTCACATGAATCATTCCATTAATAATATTTGATGGTGCCACTTGCTTTTTCATCTGGGATTATATATTTATATCATTAATTGAAAGTTTAGGATATTAAAATTCAAATATTGTGCAGGTGACAGGATTTGTTTTGTGTTTGTGTGTGTGTGTGTGTGTGTCATGTCTTGAGCGGTTGTGCCTGAGTCAGTGTATATGCTTGACACAAACTACTAAGCAGCTGCCTTTTCTGTTTTGAGCAGATATTCCTCAATCAGCTGCTCGCAAGGCTGGAAGGCAAATGCCTACTTTGGTTTACATATATTGCGTGAGCAGAACAACTTTTAGAGGTCAACAATTCTTGAACTGTTGCTTTCTTATGGTATTTGCTTGACCATTAGATTTTAACTATCTTGACTTGTTTGCAGGGCACATGCTAGGAGTTGCAGCATCATGGATCGTTCAAGTAGGGATTGATTTGTACCGATTCTTTACTTCTGGATTCAAAACTTCGGAGGAGGAGGATGATGAGAAGCAAGTTGGTATTCTTGCACAGAGGGTGTCTGTGGCTACTGTTAGGTGTATTTCCTCTCTAATTTTTACCTCCATTGGGGCGGGAATTGGTGCTTCCCTTATCCGTCCTTCACTTGGCCAATGGATCGGTAAGATCATGATCTTTAAAGGAATAGATTACTGAAATACTACAAAATCATGAGTACATTTACTCTTACTCTGCCGTGATACACAACTAACACATCATTGCACATGCCCAAAATTTACTTCCTGGCTGTGGCAGTGCGCACAACTTGGACATAACTAGCGCAAAATGGGAAAATGACAGTAAAGAAAGAAAGAAAAGAAATATAGAATGATAGACTTGAGACTCATCTTTTGTTGAGTTGATTTTCTTGGAAAATAATAGGGGAAGGTACTCCTTCCAGTTCTAAATATAAAACTGAGTTAACTTTTTTAAAGATATTAAATAAGTTAATAAAATTACTTTAAAATATTTATATTTATCATTTTTTATCTAAATTATATTGCATAACATATAAACTGATGTATAATTTAAGGATATACAACATATAATATAATTAAGTAATTTATTTTGTTTCTTTAATTTTTCCCAAAAAAGTTCATTATGTCTTATATTTAGGACCAGATGAAGTACCTAACAAACTCCTTAACATACACGATAATGTCTTGCGTGAACACCAAGAGTTCTGAATATAAAAATTACTAAAATACTACAAAGCATGCACTTATTCTGACTCTGCCATGATACACTGCTGTCATGTGTACAATGCACATACCTGAAATCTTTCTTTGGGCATTGACACTTTGGACATGGCTTTGACATAAAAAGGGCGGCCAAGTGCCCAAAGTTTGGTCTAGGAGGGATAAATGGCTTAGGGATATAAAAACAAAGAAAATGGCAGGAAAAACTAGAAACCAAACTTTTTATTTAGTAGTTTTGTGTTTTGTTTATTTGGGAAAATAATACTTACAAGGTACACAACCTACTAGATGATATCTCTTGCCTAATGTACCTACAAGAATTACTGTAATTCTGTGATAAAGCCATGGCGAGATCTCACCGTCTTTCTTTCCACTTCCAAATTCATATTCTTCAGGGTGCGCTGCTGGTGATTTGGCTGGTCCTGTTATTGTAGCAGTCGTTGCCAACAAAGTTTTCCATGTGACCTTTTAGTGCTGGTTAGCTATCATGAGCTCAATTCTTTCCCTATTTCGGATGAAACTTGTTAGATGTACATTTTTCTGATTAAAAACCCTCTAGACGGAGTTTGTCTTGCTTGCCTTGATGTAGCAAAAGGGACTTGTTGCATACTAAAAGAAATGCTATTTCATAGGACATCTTTATTTTTGAATGGATATGCATCATCTTCCAGTCAAATTAGTTAGTATTTCAATGCATTTTGTGCAGTTACTTAATTTCTTCTTGTCTTTTCTCATCTGAACCGTGAAAAAAAAAGGTGCATGTATGCACACATTAATGTGAGAGAGGATCAATGGTGTTTTGTTAATAATGGACTGGAAATTTCGATTCAAATATCACCGGATTTGGGAGAGTTTTTAAATATCGTTTAAGAATATTTTTCCAATGATATGATGTAATAATTTTTACTATTATTTTAAATTTGTTGTTTACTTTAAACAAGTTATGTTGCATGCTGGTCCATATAATCAATGGCTTAAATGAGCTAGATTTATCTAATCTCTCTAAGGTGGTTTCTAAGTTTTTTGTGTAACTTATTGAATTAGTGGGATTAAACTGGTTAATCCATTGTACTTAGTTTACTTTTAGAAATCTAACTTTCATTATGTAGTGAATAGAGTTTCACTTTGACCCTTTTTTTCCCTCTCCTTTCTGTATCTTTTTTTTTTTTTTTTAGTTTTCCATTTAGTTTGTCATCTCACTTTATCATTTTATAATGGTGTGAAATTTTTCCCTTATTAATTTCTCTCCATTGCTTCTCTATTGCCGCCTAGGTCTCTTTCATAATCTAATGTGAAATGTGAAACTGTTTTGAGACTTGTACGAATGCTTTATGTTTTTGTACTGTGGTGGAGTGATTTTTTTTTTTTGGGAAAATGTATGTCAGGGCCCAAGGTAGCAAAATAATTTTAAAAAAGGCTCAATAAACATTCACATGCCAAAAAAGACCCTAAGGCCTTTTCTGATATTATTTCAAAAAGCATTAGCAATTATATCAGTAGCGGTTAACAACTATATCAGTCCGTGTTAACAACTAAATCAGCCTAATTAACAACTACATATTAACAACTATATTAGTAGCCATTAACAATTACATCAGTAGCAATTAACAACTATATCCATACACTTTTTTCTGAAATAATGCCAGAAAAGGCCTTCTGACATGTGAATGTTTATTGAGCCTTTTTTGAAATTATTTTGCTACCTTGGGCCCTGACATATATTTTCCCTTTTTTTTTATAAGCTTCCTTTTTTTTTTTTTTTTAAGCTCTCTGGTGGAGTGATGATGGAGGGCGTTTGAGGCCATAAGTTATAAACCATGACTTCTAACTGTGGACCCACTTTTGTGAATTTTTGAGGATTTATGGATTTATCTGGAAATAAGAGTATCAATCTGGAAAGGTAGCAATTGTTTTGAATGAGATTATGTGTGTGGAAAATTATTTTAGGGCGGCCTAACGGATGTATATTTGTGTTGGGCTTTAAAAACCTAAGGCCCAATTATCATATTTTTGCCTGATATGTGAATGGTCCAGCAGGGGTTTAATTCTTTGTAACCATGATAAACTGGCATCTTTCTTTTACTATCATGGTTAGCATTATTGGAACGAGTTGTTTTCTATTACAATAAGTTTTGTGAAATTCTAAATTCAATAATTTTCTGGCATAATTATTTTTGTTTTGAACTAGGTTTAATTATTCCGATCATGGCAAACCTTATTCAATTGATTTCATTTTTGTCTCCCTTTGTAGATTGTATTTTGAGTGGTGAAATCCTTCTACTATGGTCGTTCTTTTAAAACATGAATTTTGTTGAGTTGCTTTCGGGTGAGTGACTATTTTTCTGTACTAACATATTTCATGTAATAAAATTAATTACTTAATTGTGTGTGTGTGTTTTATATATAATCTAAAATATATATAAAGTTAGGCAAGCCAGATTTTAAGTAAATGAGCATCACATTTCCCGTGCGTGGAGCGGGGAGTTTAAACTTTAGGCATTGGCTTCGTTAAAGCTTCAAACAAGAAATGGTAGCTTAAACTTTAACTTCAATTTGATTCCAAAAAACACACAAATGATCATTAGTGCTTCCCATTTGATATATGAATTTTATTTTAATATATCCATTATTTATTAATATTTTAACATTTATCCTGAGATGCTTTTTTTTTTTTTTTAATTTGATCAAGAATTAAAAGATTTTTTTACTCTTCCAACATATGCACTTCCTAAATTTGAACTTGTGTTTTCATCTTTAAAGAGTGGGGCTGCCTACTACTTCAAACAACATTTTGTTAGTACCCCATTATATAGTTATTTTTATAATCAACTAATAGTACTTAATGTAATTTGTATAATTAATATCCCATTCATATTTTGTTTAAAATTATTTTTTATTTTTTAATTTATGTTGGGGACTATAATTCCAAAAAATATTATGACTGATTACACGCATTAGAAAATAAAGGGTTGATGGGGTAGGAGCACTTGGACCAAGAACACCAGAGGATTGATGTTGGAGAATCTTATTCACCTTTTCAGTGAGAAGATATATCATAGTATAAAGGGTTCCAAGGCTTGCTACATGATCTTCTATATATCTCCAATATTGTCAACCTTCTCTTTCAGCTCTTCTTATGCATCTACCAAGTCATGGTTGCCCTTGGTCGCTTTAGCAACCAATCTTCCCACTTCATTCTCAATCCTATTAGTTAAGTCAGAAATTGCCTTTTCCACAATTGACTTGATCAAAGCTTGAAGATCAGAAGAAGAAGTAGGCTGGGGTGATCTAGGTGGAGGTGGAGTAGATTGAGCTTCATTTTCTCTTGACCTAGTAGGAGCCCTTGACTGGCCAGAACCTTCCTCAAAATTTATCTTCTTTAGATTGAGTTGAGGTTTGCCAAATAGTGGAGGTTTCACTGCTTTCTTGTTTGCAGCTAGAAACCAAATCTTCTCTTGGGATAGAATAAGAGAGACAAGATTTGGGAAGGGAATGGTGGATCAAGGTTTAGACGCAAATCTAACCTTAAGCATTTCCTGAATGATCCAATATCTTATGTTGTGAGGGACATGGTCAATAATGGAAGTAAAGATGGAATAATCCCTCTTTGCAAAATGTGTGATTTTTTTCCCTTTTTGTATAAGATTTCTAGTATAAATGTACCAAATAGCTAGAGGCTCATTAGGTCTCAAGATTTGAAAATTTTCCATGTTATCATATTTCACAATAACAAGAACAGGATTCAAAATTCTAAGTAAAGAATTTATATACTTAGCAGTTAAAATAATCTTTTGTCCTCTCACATGAGTGACAAATTTCTCCTCTATCAGATTACCCTCTTCATCCAAATGATTGGCTAAGGTCATACTGAAGTACAAAGTTTTAACTACACCAAGACTAAAGGGAGTGCAAATTGAAAGTAGATTTTCAAATTGCTTTAAGCTAAGGAGAAAGATCAAGATTACAATCTTCCTTGAGCTTAGCAAGATCCATATAAACAGTAGGCAAAAATTTCTATGGGCATAGTGTTCCCTATTCTGTTTAGCTTCAAAATTTTCAAAAAGGATAGGATTGCAGCAAATATCTTGAGGTGGTCTAGAATGAGAAGCAGAGGCTAAAGGATCAAAGGGTTCTAAGAATACCTTGAAGCTAGATTTGTCCATAGGATGGGAAGCAGTAGAGTCCTTTAGAACACCCTTGAAGTTTGAAGAAGGGACGGCTTTCTTCCTCTTCTTCTTAGGAATTTCAACAGCAGGTTCCTTATCCTTGCATTTAGCCGCCTCAAGATCAATCGACTTTCTCTTTGGAGCCTTGGATGGTTCTTAAATAACCAGCTTCTTTGGTTTTGCTAGAGGAGAAGGCTCATCAGCGACCTTAGGCCTATAGCGCTTTGGTGTTTGCTTCTCTCTTGGTCTTTTCATATGAGGAGGAGATGGAGATCGAGTACCCTCATAGTTGAAATCTAAGTTTTTGGCTTTGGAGGATCGTTTGGGAGCCATTGTTATAGAGGAGCCTCGAGTCAAGGTCAAGAGAGGACGATGAGTTTCAGAGGATTTGAAGGTTCAGACTCGAGGGAAAAGTAAAGTGAAGAGTAACGATTGAGCTTCAGCTTATATAGAAAGGCTTAACTCGAGTGTCCAACTTAGTGACTCGAGTTACTTGCTCGAGTCACTAACCTGACTTTAAGTATGCATTTGAAAACACTTGAAAAATTTTGTTGACTTGAGTATACCACTTAGTGACTCCAATTTGGAAGTAACTTTGCTCTAGGTTGCTCTCTATCTTGCCTTGACTCAAGTATGCTATCACTTGACTCGAGATTAATTTTAGTCATAAAAACTTGGTTCCTCTATGTCTGAGCTTCACTCGAGTGTACTATGCATTGACTTAGGTTAAATTCTCTCATAAACATAAGTTGCTCTCGGACTTGAGTTTGTTATCACAAAACTCGAGTTTGCATCAGTTGACAACAACTTTAAGCAACTTTTCTCAAATCCAACTGCTTCACCCATGTACTCATCCTTTTCGGAAAAAAAATATTAGCATAATTCTTTAATTAGCACTACCAAATCCAAACTAATTTTGACTAATATGATTCCATCCATTTAAAGGAATAACATCACAAATCATTTGTCAATGGTTCTCATCACATTTGAAAACCACATTAGGTTACCGCTTTTCCGGAGTTGCATACATCATTGTCTAGATGATCACTTCAATCCATAAAGCATACCTTTGCAAAAATGTATAAAGTTACCACTATGGAAACCTCAAATACCACTTTTAGTGAAATCTCAGTCATTTTATATAGATTTATGCATCCAGATCACCACTCAAATTGTAGGTTTTACATCTACTTGATGTAAATTTAAATCCAAATAGTCAACTATTGCTAGATCAAGTCCAATTTAAATGCATAACAAGTGAGAAGAATACCTTCCTATTATGCATGCCCCTTTGCAATCACATTAGTCTTATGCATGCCAATTGATCCACCTACTCTTCTTTTACACTTGAGAACTTACTAGTTCCCACTATCCTTTGATATGGTGGTAGATAAACTATTTCTCAAACTTGATTCAATCTCAAAGAATCTGATTTCTTACCCCATTTCTTTCTTCCACTCTTTCTTGACATCACCTCTTGTACAACACATGACTCATCATCCTCTTTTGGACTAACCAAGAACATTTTTCCTAGTTACTCCTTTTCACTGGAGCTTATTGTGTTTCTTCTTTATTCTATTTAGGTCTCTTTATTGACTATTTTAAACTCCCCCTCATAAATATTATTGAGGATCATTGGGTAATTCTGTATTTTCATATTCTTGTGTCTCATAAAGAGATATAATGCAATTAGTTTCACCTTGTTTGGAAAACTAATTTAATAACAAATGTAGTACTTTCTAATTCATTTTCAGTCAAATTCTATCTTTTTTCAACTCATGAAAACGTAACCCTAATGAGCTCCCACTTATGGGCACTATGGCAATTCGCAACTGACCCTTATAGTCCATGAAAAAACTCAAATTTAATTTTAACTTAGTCCATCATTCATAGGGTTTGGAGGTATGACCACTTTAGAGGGCACATGGTTAAATTCAAGTCTCTATATACTTGATGAAACCAAGGATATGTGCTAATCCACCAAAGGTTGACATGATAATACTCTCCCACTCACATTTGGTGGGTTAGCCTGAACATTATTTATTTAACCATGTCTAATAACGCTTTATTATGCTTCTCAACAACTCATTTTGGTGGTGTATTTTCTGGGATAGTTAGCTATCTAATTATCCTTTTATTTTCATATAACTCATTGAAACTGGTCAGATCTACTCATGACCTCGATCAATTTGAAAGACTTTCAAAATTCCTATCAAATTGATTCTTAAACTTTATTCACGTATCGTCTAAAGCACTTAAGCTTTAAACTTATGAGAATTCTAGTAATATATCCATAATCTTGAGAAATCATCAACAAAGGTAATAATATATCAGGTTATGTGTCTTACCCTCACACTTATAGGACCACATGCAACATAATAGAATAATTACAATGTATACTTAGTCCTAGTTCTTTTACCAAGAAGCTTTCTCTATAGTATTTCTAAAATTAATTTAGATATATTTGGTTTGCAAGACATATAGTCAAGTCAATACTTAGATCAAGGCAATCAAGCACAGAGAATTAACAAAGGAAATTTATTAAAATAAAGATTGAATCACAACCATACAATTGTATACGGCAATTCATACTAAGGCATTTCCCTTTTCAAGCCAAATAGGTCTCATGATATCTTCTATGTTAAGCTACCATCTCAACTTTATCATTGTTATGACTCTTGGTCAATGACTTGTCAACTACTTCTTTTTAATGAAACCTTTCAAAAACAAATATATTTGTTAGTTCCAATGTTTCTCCAAAGAAGGGGGTGAATTGGGTGATATTAAAAATTTAAAATGAAAATGATTAACAGTTACATCAAAAGATAAGATAAGAGAAATATCACCGAAGTATACACAGGGATTTATACTAGTTTGGCCTTAATTTCTTGACATACGTCCAGTCCTCAGAGCGTCTATGAGATTTTCACTATTCTTCCAAGATTACACGGGTTAACGTTCTTAGTACCTTAGTACAAAAAATGATCCTCAACAAGACTCACTCCCCTTTACACATTGTAATTATATAAACACACTTAAGGTCCCACTACCTTGAGATTTTATAGAATTAAAAATTATTGTTAAAGACTCTCTCACAGAGTAAATATATGATTACTAATGAATAAAGTAAATATCAGAAGATATTACAGAGAATGAACTGAGCAATAAATGAATAAGAAGATTGTTGTTACCTTAGTTAGTTGCTCTGTATTGAATGTTTGGCTATTTATAACCAATTGCCATTAATGACCGTTGTGAGCATTAAAATTGTCTATTAAAGACATATTAGAGTCGTTGAAGGATTTAAATGTTTGGTTGCTTTCGTCTTCACTTCAATAAATGCTTCAAATGAAATCCCTTTGGCCTGCTCTGTTTTCTAGCTCACATTTAATGCTCTAATAGAGAAACTTTCTAAGCATTAAGAAGATGATTAAGTAATAATCAAGTTTAAGCAGAGGTTGATCGTTAAATTTAAAATTATCAAGACGTTGCTTTTCAAAATATGATGAACTTGCACTCAAGTGTGATTCAGTATCACTCAAGTGCTTACTGATCACTCAAGTTCTTTGCAATCCAACTTGAATACCTGATAAACTTTGAGTTCTGGATGTGAAGTGTTGAAAGATTGTGTCACTTGAGTGCTTAAAACTTAACTCGAGTGATTGTTATTTGTTTGAAAATAGTTTCAATACTATCAGCAACTCGAGTGCACAATTGATTGCAAGTGACCTTGGATCATTCGAGTGATCTCCATATGAGAAACACTACAATCTTGGTCTATCAAAGAGTGACTCGCTAAAACCTCCTGAATTGGTCACCATCACTCAAGTAGCAACTTACTCATTTAAATGAGAATGTTTATAACTTGCAGAAACATCGAGAGCAACTTTCATAATTACTATGAGTGATCACTAGCACTCAAGTAATCTTCCATAACTTCCAAGGATATTGTGAGTGACTTGTTGAATTCCTCAAAGTGAAGGAATATCACTCGAGTGCTAACTGGATTTGGCTTTCTTCCTATACCCATTCCCATCATTTTCCCTCCATTTCCCTTTTCCACCATTAGATTAAGATCTCAACGGTCTAGATTTATCATCTTTTTTTACCATCTTTTTCCTTCCTTTTCCCTTATAATACTATTTTTATCATAGGATAAATCTAGACCGTTGAGATCTTAATCTAACAATGGAAAAGGGAAAAGGATAGGAATGGGTATAGGAGGAAAGCCAAGTTTGTGCTAACTTATCCAATTGAGTAATCTTGCATCACTTCTTAATATTTTAGTGAGTGACTTGCAAAATCACTGGAAGTTAGGATCATTGCTCAAGTGCATTACCTTTCACTCAAGTCAATATCTCATATCACTTGAAGTGAGTAATCTCGTTGATTCAAGTTTTAATTTAAATACAGTTCTATCACTTGAGTGTGTCTAGAAAATCATTTAAGTAACTTGAATCGTCAAGTCTTCATTGTATTATAAGATTTGTTATTATCAAAACATAATCCAAGAACTAACAATATTAATTATCCCATTAGGTGAAAGTGGAGCAAATCACCAAGAAGGGGTGAATTGGGGATTTTAAAATTCGTTTGAAATTTCTCTGTTTTTGAACATTAAAAACAAGGGTACACAGAGTATAGGGAAGAAGAGCAAGACACAAGGAATTTATACTGGTTCAGTCCAACCTTTTGACCTACGTCCAGTCCCCAGACTCTCTGGGATTTTCACTATCTCCATTGATTACATATTCTGTAACTCAAGAGTAATTCTCTCACTAGAACTTACTCTCCTTTACAAGTTGCAATCAATATTCCAATCTTCAAGTCCCCTGACTTTAGATACTTTACAATAAATGATTTACAATCAATAAACTCTCACGAAGAGTGGATAGATAAACACTGAAGTACAATGTATCAACAGATACTTTTCAAGTAAAAACTGAAGGAGTAGTTAGTAAACTTGAACGCAGTTTGTTTATCAGTTTCTTAGTTGTTGAGAAACTTGAATACAACTCTATTTATATCAAGAGAGCATCAAGTGACCGTTGTAATCTTTAATATAACAGTTGCAGGTATTAACGAAGGATTAGCACTAGCTTTGGTCTTCTTCTCTCTCTACTCTTCAGTTAATCCAGGTGCACAGAGATTTATGATTGGCTTTCCTTGAGATTAATCCGTTGGAATGGCATAAGCTAGTTAAGGAAAGGAGCCATTAATCCTTTTGCATCGTGCAAAGAATGATTGTCTAGAAGATTGCAAGTCATATGTACTTTGCCATAAATGTTCCGACATACTTTTTGTTTTTGACTAAGACTTCATTTTAATACTCTTTAAACCATCTGAAACTCACTAAAAAACTGGTTAAACTTAGCTAGGAATAGTAATGAGTGATGATAAGAAGTATATAGATCAAATACAAAGATTTCACAGATTTGCGTAATTTAAATTTTGAACTCTGTGATAAAAACTCGAGTTAGTTCATCTAGACTGGAGTTTGTAGTGTACTTCTAAAAACCTAAACTCGAGTTTTATAAATCTCACTCGAGTTTTCTTCAAACAGAGAAGAATGTCACGATTTAATCTTTGAGACATGTTTTGAGCAAGACCTAAACTCGAGTTATTAAGTGACTAACTCGAGTTTTGGACATTTATAGTGAAAAACATATCCAAAAGCTTAAAACTAGAGTTTTCACTTCAAACTGAAGTTTTCAATTAGTTTAAATAGTGTGAAGCTCTCTGTATGACATAAACTCGAGTTTGCAAAGCCTAACTTGAGTTCCCACAAAAATTTAGGAAGAATTGGAAAACTCTCTATATGGATCAAACTGGAGTTTGCAATAGAAACTGGACTTTTCAAAACTTTAGAAATATTGAATTATTCTCTATGAGTCCTAAACTCGAGTTTCCTCATAAGAGAATACTTTGTTAAATACTTTGACAAATGCAAACTGGAGTTTACAAAAACATGACTCAAGTTTTGTCAAGTTTAGGATAACAGCTTTCTATATGCTGTAAACTCGAGTTTATAAAACACAAACTCAAGTTTCCAACAAGGCTTGGAAAACTTAGATTTCTTTTGATTTGTCAAACTGGAGTTTATTAAACTAAACTTTGGTTTGCTTTGCCTTGAAAAACTTAGGAGCTCTCTGTATGATCTAAACTGGAGTTGCCAAAACTAAACTCAAGTTTGTCTAAGTTTACAAAAACTTGAGTTGCTCTTTGTCAAGTCCAAACTTGAGTTTTCCAACCAAAACTCGAGTTTGTCTTTAACAGTAAGCTTTCCAACTTTGCAAAGACAAACTTGAACTTGAGTTTATAATGGCCAGTTATCATCCAAACACATAGAGAACTAACATTCTCTCCCTTTTTGATGATGACAACACTTGTAAAACATAATTTCCAAGAGTTTGACAGATTGGACGTTTTGAACTGGTTTTGCAGAGAACTAGTTTAAAAGTGCTCAAAGAATTACTGAAGTTTTAGATCAAGTAATCGCGCTAACTTGTATTAAATTACATGGGTGATAGTTAGTCAATTGCACAAAGCTAGTTAATTGCATTTTAACATATATTAGATAAAATATGGCAGAAGCAAATGAGGCAATTGATAACTAAGAAATTTGATTCATATCAATAATAAGATAGTACATCTAAAATTTCAAGCTATAGTTGAAATTGCCAAAACAGAAGTACATAATTGTAATTGCAACTAATATTAACTAAACATTAAAAGAAAAATTAAACACATGCTCTACAAAGACTCTTCAGGCTCTATTTCTCTGGTTTCTGTGGATTCTCTCCCCCTTTGTCATCAACAAAAGAGGATGGAGCTGAGATAGGGTTTGGTGAGAGGGGATTAATTAAAGGAGTAGGAGGTAAAGAGTCAAGATGAAGGGCCATGAGGAGTTTGGCTGGGGCTAGGTGGTGAGAGGAGTTGTAAAATCTTGTCCATCTTGGCATCTTGCTGTTTCAGGTGATTTTTCAAGGAATTTTGCTCTTCCAGCATGTCATTTTGGCTTTTCGGATGTCCAGCAACCAGATGTCCAACTTCTGATTCAATTTTCTGAGTCAGCTCAGAAATTGCCTTTTCTACAATCTGATAGATCTTGGTATCCAAATCTGCAGGCATAGAGGAAGTAAGAGGGAGAACATGCTGAGCTTCTTCATCTTGAGCCTCAGATGTCCTGGGTTGGGCAATTTCTTCTTCAAGAGATATCTTCATGAAATTCAATTGTTACTTCCTAAAGCTGAGGGGCCACTTGAGGTTGTCAGAGGTGCCAATGTGCCAAATTTTATGATAGAACAAAATAACTGACAACAGGGAAGCAAAAGGAATATAGGACACCGTTCTAGAAGAGAATTGAAACTTGGTTATTTCTTGAAACAACGAATGCCCAAGATTGAGAGCTACTTTGTTTATGAAAGCTGTAAAGAGAGGATAATCTTTTTGAGCAAAGTGAGTATTGTTACCTCCTTTCTGTAGTAAATTTCTGGAGTATATATACTATATAGCTCTATAAAGGGGAGGCATTGCAATAGGAGGAAAGATAGTTTGGCCAATTGATCCTCAGGGATAGGCTCATTGGGCCTCAGAATTTCAAAAATCTGTTTGTTACTGTAGTTGACAGTAGGATCAGGAGGAGGATTTTCAATTTTCATTGTAGAATTGAGAGTGGAAGCAAAGATTGAGATTTTGATATTTCTAACAGGTAGAAAATCTTTCTTCCACAATTTTTCTTTTAGAGTCTTTTAGGTAATCCCAAAACATGTTAAAATAGAACATCTTAATAATGTTGGGAGTAAATGGAGCAAAAATGGAAAAGAGAGACATATATGGACTCAACCAAGGAGAGAGGTCCATATTGTACTCATCCTTGATTTTATTCAAGTCGATGGACACTAAGGAGCAAAAATCTTTCTTAAGGAAAGTTTCGTGAAATTTTAAGGCAGTGTCATTTGAAATGACAGGATTATGAGTTACAAAGCCTTCAGGGGCTTCAGAATGTTTGTAAATTTCTATAATGGCATTGGGTACCTTGGAAGTTGAGGCCTTATTAGGCTGGGAAGCAGATGACTGAGTTTTCTCTGACCTTTTTTGTTTCTTCACCACTTCTGAAGATGAGGTTTCCTTTTCAGTAGGTTCTTTTCCTTTCTCCTTAGCAGCTTCAAGGTCAACTTCCTGGCGTTTAGGAGCTGCAGAAGGATCTTGAATAGAGATTCCCGTTGGATGGGAAGCAACATTACTTCTTGTAGCCCTCCTCTTAAGGCAATAGTGAAACCTTTTAGGAAAGGATTTCATACGCACAGAGCGCTGAGGTGGAGGAGAAGCTTCAGAAGATTCAGAAGATATGGTAGTGTACACAGGTTCTTTAGCTGATCTTTTTGGAGCCATTCTTTTGGTTGAAAGGATTAGAAGATTGAAAATGACTAGAGGAGAAGAGAGAGTGCAGAGGAAAAATTAAGGCAAACTAGAGTTTGAGCGAGGGTTTGCAAAACGACAAACATCTATATATAAATAGGACGCGACAAACTCGAGTTACTATTAATTAACTCGAGTTTGCATAAATGCAAACTTACCCGGACGTCAAGGATGTATGTGTGAATCCTTGAGCCTCCTCGACAAAACTCGAGTTAATACTTACTAACTCGAGTTTTGGTTTGCTCCAAAACATAAGTTGCTCTCTATCTGATGGAAACTCGAGGCATTCACTTAATGACTCGAGTCTTGGCTTTCTTCAAAGTGTTAGATTGCTCCATGTCCCCAATACAACTTGAGTTTGGTAACACACTCGAGTTTTCATTTTTAGACAGCAAACTTTACCAATTTAAACATCCTGTATAAACCACAATTAAACACTTCGATGCTAAAATTAGTAATTGACAAACAACAAAACCATAACTAACATTGAGTGAGAAATGCTTACAGCTCATTAGGATTTACCATTCCCAATTCTCTTCTTATAAAGTTGAATTTCTCTTTAGCCAATAGTTTGGTGAAGATATCAGCGAGTTGAAGATGAGTTGAGATAAACATGACTTTGACATCCTTCTTTTGAACATGATCCCTTATGAAGTGATGTCTCACATCAATGTGCTTGGTCCGAGTATGTTGAATGGATTTTTCGCCAAACTTATTGTGTTGGTATTATCACAAAGAATTTCTTTGAGATGTAGTCCCATATGCAAAAGTTGTTGCTTGAGCCATAGGACTTGGGCACAGCAACTTGATTCAGTAATATACTCAGCTTTAGTCGATGACACAGACACCATTATTTGTTTCTTACTAAACCAGGAGACAAGTGAACCACCAAGAAATTGACATTGGCCACTTGTGCTCTTTCTATCTGTTTTATATCCAGCATGATCTGAATTTGAATAAGCCACAAGTGTTCAACTTGACCTTTGGGAAACCACAGACCAAGGGACTTTATGTTAGCAAGGTATCTGAAGATTCTCTTCACATTTTCAGCATGAGACTCCTTGTGAGTGGATTGAAACTTTGCACACATCCCAACACTGAATTGGATGTCAGGGCGGCTTTCAATGAGATATAGCAATGATCCGATCATTCCTCTATATCTTGTGATGTTAAAATCCTTGCCATTTTCATCAACATTCAATGAAGCGGTTGAGCTCATTGGAGTGTCAGCTCCATTGCACTGGTCCATCCCAAACTTCTTTAGCAGATCATTGAGATACTTGGTCTGAGATATGAAAATTCCATTCTTCTTTTGCTTGATTTGCAGACCAAAGAAGTAATTGAGTTCTCCCATCATGGACATTTCAAACTCTCCCTGCATTTTCTTAGCAAAATCTTCTCACAAAGCATCATTAATAGCACCAAATATAATGTCATCTACATATATTTGCACTATTAACATTTCACTAAGCTTATTACTCTTTATGAAAAGAGTTGTATCTGCTTTTCCTCTAATAAATCCTTGATCAAGAAGAAATTTGCTTAATCGTTCATACCAAGCTCTAGGACCTTGCTTAAGACCATAAAGGGCTTTCTTGAGGCGATAAATATGTTCTGGATGAAGATCATCTTGAAAACCAGGAGGTTGTTCAACATAAACCTCTTCTTGAATAAAACCATTCAAAAAGGCACTTTTTACATCCATTTGATAGAGCTTGAATCCTTTGATACAAGCAAAGGCTAGAAGAACTCTTATGGCTTCCAATATTGTCACTGGAGCATAAGTTTTTTCATAATCAATTCATTCTTCTTGATTATAGCCTTTAG
The DNA here is from genome assembly GCA_037074495.1 of Acacia confusa. Classification (NCBI taxonomy): domain Eukaryota; kingdom Viridiplantae; phylum Streptophyta; class Magnoliopsida; order Fabales; family Fabaceae; genus Acacia; species Acacia confusa. The sequence continues at coordinate 29,621,716 of CM073509.1, read as the reverse complement.
CAACCAATCTTGCCTTGTTACGGACAATGATTGCTAACTTATCTCGTTTGTTCTTGAATACCCATTTAGTGCCAATGACCGGATGGTCTTTAGGCCTAGGTACCAAATCCTAAACTTATTTCTATCAAATTGATGTAACTCCTCTTGCATTGATCTCACCCAATCATTGTCTAGAAGGGCTTCATCAATCTTAGAGGGTTCAATCTCTAATATAGAGGTAGAAAAAGTGACTTCATTCAAAGTACTATTTATAGTCCTTACACCTTGATTTACATCACCTATTACTTGGTCTAAAGGATGATTCCTTATGAACTTCTAAGAGAGATTGATCATAATTTTCGCAGTTATTTTGAGAATCATCTTCAAAAACATTTTTAGGATTTTAAATAGAGGCAGGAGTAGTTTTCGAAAAGAATTGATTTTTGAAAACACTTTCCTCATCATCATCCAAGGATTTATCAGGTTTGGATTCACAGAATATAACATGCATCGACTCTTCAACAATACAAGTACGAGTATTAAAGACTCTATAAGCTTTGCTTCTATTAGAATAGCCCAGAAATATACCTTTATCCGCCTTGGGATCAAACTTACCCAAGTTATCCTTACTATTGTTGTGGATGAAACATTTGCAGCCAAACAAGTGCAAATGTGCCAGATTGGGCTTTCTACCTTTGTATAGTTCATATAGGGTTGTATTCAGCTTTTTCCAGAGGTATGCCCGATTTGAGATATAGCAAGCTATACTCATTGCATTAGCCCAAATACTTGTGAAGTATTATGCTCATTCAGCATTGCTCTTGTCATCTCAGTAAGGACTTGATTCTTTCTTTCCACAACTCCATTTTGTTGAGGAGTCCTTGGAGCTGAGAAGTTGTGATCAATTCCCATGTTGTCACAAAACTTACCAAAGGCATGATTCTTGAATTCTCCACCATGACCAGTTCTAATTCCTGCAATTGGCATGCATTTCTCATTTTAGACCTTCTTGGTAAAAACAACAAACTGATCAAATGTTTCATCTTTAAATGATAAAAATATAGTCCAAGCAAGTCTAGAGAAATCATCAACTATGACTAAAGTATAAAGATTACCATCGAGACTTTTTACTCTAGTTGCTCCAACTAGATCCATATGAAGTAGTTGGAGAGGTCTATTAGTTGAAATTTCACTTTTAGATTTGAAAGATGATTTAGTTTGTTTTCCTTTTTGAAAAGCATCACAAATCATGTCATTTTTAAAACAAAGTTTAGGTACACCAATTACCAAATCCTTTTGCAAGTAATCTGTCAAGTTGGATCATATTGACATGAGCTAATCGCTTGTGCTATAACCAGCTTTCATCCAAATTACTTACAAAACATTTTTCAGAAACAAAACCATCCCTAGAAAGATTAAGTGTATAACAGTTGCATTCTCTAGGGCTTTGAATAAAGCTTTTGATTTTATATTTTCTAAAGGGAGAATATCCTTACTCACAATCAAGCACTCCTTAGAATCAAAGACAACTAAGTTACCTTTATCAGTACTTTGACTTACACTGAAAAGATTGTGACAAAGTCCCTTCATTAGGTAGACGTCTTTGATTTGTGGTCCCTCATTGTTTCCAATTTCACTAATACCAACAATCTTTCCAGATTGATTTCCACCAAAAGTCACCATCTTTAGGCTTGATTGTGGCAAATTTTGATTTGTCTCCCATCATATGTCTAGAGCATTCATTATCAATACACCACTTGTTGTATTTTGATGCTCTTAGACAAACCTTCAAGACAGAAAAAAAAATCAAGTTTTAGGTACTCATATTTTCTTGGGTCCTTTTGGGTTAGCATGTGTTTTAGGAATCTTGTAAGATCCCTTTGGCACCCATTGATAATTTCCTGCAGGTTTACTCTTTCTTTCCTTTTTATGAAAACAGGAAGAAGTAGTATGACTTTTCCTATTGCAATAATTACAATGAGCAAAAGAATTTGAAGAATGAATAGATTTTCTAAAATAGTTCATGTAAGATTTTTCTCCAAATTTCTTTTTACCTTTCTTTTTATCAAAATCAATTTTGTAGCCAATACCAGATCTATCATTTATAAACCTTTGATGTTTCAAGATGACATTGAGCATTTCACTACCTCTAGTTAATTTCCCAAGTGCCTTTGCGAGATGTGAATTCTTTTCCTTTAAATCAATGCAATCTTCACAATTATTATTTTAAGAAGAGAGATTTTTATCTTGCATTTCAAGAGTTACATTCTTCTTTTTCAAAGATATATATTTTTTAACAAATAATTCATCAGAAGATGGTTTCAAATCATATACCTCATCATTTTTGTCATGTTGATCTTCTTCTTCAGCAACCAAACAGATATTTGCTTTTTCCTCCTCATCAGCTTCATCTTCATCAGATGAGCTATCTCCCCATATAGTTGAGACATAGGCTTTCTTCTTTTATTTATTGAACTTCTTCTTTTCTTTATTCTTGTTCTTCAGCTGGGGTATTCTAACTTGATGTGGCCAGGTTTTTCATACTCGTAGCAGATAATTGGCTTCTTTGCCTCAAAGTTGGAGCTACCCTTGTGAATCTTTTTGTACCCTTGGTCCTTCTTGTAAAATTTCTTGAATCTCCAGACCATCATGCCTAGCTCTTCATCTTCCTCTTCCTCTTCATCATAATCTAATTCTTTAGCTTCTTTGACAGCTTTGAGAGCCAGCCCTTTACTCTTGCTATTTATCTCATCAAGTCCTTTTCTGAATTTGATCTTTCTTTCATATTAAGACAAGCTTCCAAAGAGAGCTGCCACATATGCCATTGACTCTCCACGAGCTTCTTCAATAGTAGTGACTTTGGCTTCCCATTCCTTGCTGAGAACGTTCAAGATTTTTTTGACTTGAACTGGTTGATCATATATTTTTTCCAAAGCAGCAAGTTGGTTGATCATATGAATGAATCTAAGCTGGAACTCACCAATAGATTCTCTAGACTTCACATGAAGAATATCTTATTCTGTCATGAGAGTATTTGTTGGATATAATTAGTTTTGATGATGACCTATACATATGCCATTGTTCAAAGCAAAAAGATTGAGTAGTATGTTTATCTTCTTCATTGATTAATTCTTGAATTTTCATGTAGAATCAATGATGTGAAGTTTACTCATAAAGTATGATCAAGAAGAAGATGATCAAGAAGTATTGAATGATGAAAAGAAGAAGATCAAGGTTGGAGAGGATGTAGATGAGAATAAGGAAAAAGAAGAGGAGAAGAAATTCAAGAGGTTGTTGAATAGAATGGGAATATATTTATTCAAGATCAGCCTAAATATGAATGTGAAGAATATTCAAGTAGAGAGAAGGAAGAAAGAGAAGATCTTGAGGAAAGGAATGAGAAAAGTCAATATTCAAGGTCTTAGATTGATTCTATAAGCCTTCACAATCATTTGGATGTTGGATGGGGCAATTCAGAGCTAAAGATAGTGAAAATCGGGTTCTAGAAGTCAATACTCGAGTTTCCAGGTCAAAACTCGAGTATACAAGCTTACTGGAAAAATTGGCTTCTGGATGAGAAAACTATGGTTTTGAAAACTAGAGTTCTGGAAACCACGGTTTGGGCGTCAAAGAGTCAAAACTTGAATATTGGGGTCAATACTCGAGTATGGAACTTACATACCGCAGTATTGGGAGTTTTTAGCTTCTCTCGCGCATCTGGACCTGACAAAACTCGAGTTTCCTCCTCAATACTCGAGTTTCCAACACTTACAGCAACTCTGTTCACCTCTATTTCGAGATCAGACTGGGCGAGCTATGGTAATTCGATGATATCTCCTAAACCAGAGATCGGAATGAGGTGAAATTAAATTTGGTTGAAACTAGACATCTAATGCGTCATCTTGACAAAGTTTCAAGTCCAAAGAAGATCAGATCAAAGAGTTTTGAATTTCTAAAGTTGGATCAAATATTCACACCACACTTTAGACCAAGCTTCAATGTTTTGAGTATAACTCTCAATCTGTAAATCGAAATGAGCTGAAATCGGTGGCATTGGAAAGAAGACCCATAAGGCTTTGCATCAAGATTTGATTCAACAAAAATGAAGATCAGACCAGAGAGATATGTTCTTCAAAAGTTGACTGAAGATTCAAAACGTTGCAAAAACGCTGGTTTAAGAACATCTCTCAATCATCGGATCATAACGGAAGAATTCCAACAAATTAAGATCTGATTCTTGTTGCTGTGGAAAGAGGACACAAAGAGCTTCATGGGGATAATTGGTTTGCTGAATATGAAGCTATATCAAGTGAGAAAGCAATCAAAGTCCAGAACAACTCGAAAACTTGAGTTTATAAGTGAAAACTTGAGTATAGCTCAGACAGAGAGCTATGAACGTAAGAGGATCCTCAATACTCGAGTATGGGAAGCAAAACTTGAGTATAGGACATACAGAGACAAATCTGAAGTAGCTCGATAAGCTCAAAACTGCAATATTCAAGCCAAAACTCGAGTTTATAGCGAAGCATCATAAAAATCAAAATGACGAAAATCCTGAATCTGATCCAGATCAACCAGAAGTTTACCCAAATGATTCATAACATTTATTATCATCATTTACATCATTTGTGGACACATTTCAGATGATCAAACAAAGGATTTTATGAAGATCAATATATGCTAAGCTGTCAAGTTGAAAAAGCAGAAAATAACGGCTAGTTTTCCATCTGTTGAACTCTCAATGGATCTATTTACAACGGCTCTATTCTTCAATGTCCAAAATACCTTCATCTATAAATAGAACCAGATTCAAAACGCAAGAAGGTGGAGGAGTGAGCTTGCACTGTCATAATGTCAAAATGTTGAATCTCCTACTCTCTGTTTTTCAATGTTTTCTGAGTTTACCATTTAGAGAGTGAAATGTATTCCTATGTGCTTTAGTGATTATTTATCCACTTCTTAGAGAGAAGTTTTATTGTAAATCACTTTATTTGAGAGTTACTCAAGATTGGGTAATCTTGAGTGGGTGTTGATTGTAACCTTACAGGTTGTAAGGGGAGAGTCTCTGTGAGAGAGATTGTGAAGGTTGCACAAGTACCTAGATAAACTTGTGGGTGTAAAGACTTGTCTCTTGTGCTTGGTTAAACAAGGAGAATAGTGAAAAGCTCAGGGTGCCTGAGGACTGGATGTAGGTCACGGTTGGACCGAACCAGTATAAATCACTATTTGCAATTCTCTTCCCTGGCCTCTTTATTTCCAATATACTTGTTTGAATGATTGTTTATCAATTTATTACTCTTTATTATCATTCAAACTGAATTTACTGAATTGTGAAAAGGTTTTCAAAGGATACAAAGTTTTTTTATCTTCACCCAATTCACCCCCCTCTTGGGTTCAGCCGGTCCTAACAGTATTGACTCTATTCTCCTTGATTCCAGTGGTTCCTTTATGTGCAATCTCAAGAGCATCCTACATTTCCTTGGCAGATGCTAATGTGCAGACACGAAAGTAGTCCTGTTGACTTATAGCACTTTGCAGCATGAGAATGGCTTTGCTATTGAGAGTGACTAACTTCTTGTCATCCTTATCATATACCATCCATAGTGATCCTTCTCGGGTTGTTAAGCTCTTTTGAGAAGACCTTGCTCCAATACTAAATGAAAGTGGAGTAAATCACCAAAAGGGGGTGAATTGGGGATTTTAAAATTGTTTTGAAATTGCTCCATTTTTTAACATTAAAAACAAGGGTACGCAGAGTATAAGGAATAAGAGAAGACACAAGGAATTTATACTGGTTTGTTCTAACCTTTTGACCTACGTCCAGTCCCTAGACTCTCTGGGATTTTCTTTATCTTAATTGATTACACACTCTGTAACTCAAAAGTAATTCTCTCAGTAGTACTTACTCCCTCCTACAAGTTGCAATCAATATCCCAATCTCCAAGTCCCCTGACTTTAGATACTTTACAATCAATAAACTCTTACTAAGAGTGGATAGATAAACACTGAAGTACAATATATCAACAGATACTTTTCAAGTAAAAACTGAAGGAGTAGCTGGTAAACTTGAATGTAGTTGTTTCTTAGTTTCTTAGTTGTTGAGAAGACTTAAATGCAGCTCTATTTATATCAAGAGAACATCAAGTGACCGTTGTAATCTTTAATATAACCATTTTAGGTATTAAGGAATGATTAGCACAAGCTTTGGTCTTCTTCTCTCTCTACTCTACAGTTAATCCAGGTGTACAGAGATTTATGGTTGACTTTCCTTGAGACTAATCCGTTAGAATGGCAAAAGCTAGTTAAGGAAAGGAGCCATTAATCCTTTTACATCGTGTAGAGAATGATTGTCTAGAAGATTGCAAGTTATCTGTACTTTGCCATAAATGTTCTGACATGCTTTTTGCTTTTGATTGAAACTTCATTTCAATACTCTTTAAACCATCTTAAACTCACTAATAAACTGATTAAACATAGCTAGAAATAGTAATGAGTGATGATAAGAAGTATATAAATCAAATGCAAAGATTTCACAAGTTCACATAATTTATGGGATAGAAACTCGAGTTAGTTCATCTAGACTTGAGTTTGTAGTTTACTTCTGAAAACCTAAACTCGAGTTTTATAAATCTGACTTGACTTTTCTTCAAACAGAGAAGAATGTCATGATTTGATCTTTGAGACATGTTTTGAGCAAGACCTAAACTCGACTCATTTAGTGATTAACTCGAGTTTTGGACATTTATAATGAAAAACATATTTTAAGTCCAAAAGCTTAAAACTCCAGTTTTCACTTCAAACTGAAGTTTTCAATTAGTTTAAATAAGGTGAAGCTCTCTGTATGACATAAACTCAAGTTTGCAAAGCCTAACTCGAGTTCCCACAAAAATTTAGGAAGAATTGGAAAACACTCTATATGGATCAAACTGGAGTTTGCAATAGAAAATAGACTTCTCAAAACTTTAGAAATATTGAATTGTTCTCTATGAGTCCTAAACTCGAGTTAGTAAAAACTAAACTCGAGTTTTCTCATAGAAAACTTTGTTAAATACTTTGACAAATGCAAACTGGAGTTTACAAAAACATGACTCAAGTTTTCTCAAGCTTAGGATAACATAGTTTTCTATATGTTGTAAACTCGAGTTTATAAAACACAAACTCAAGTTTCCAACAAGGCTTGGAAAACTTAGATTTTTTTTGATTTGTCAAACTCGAGTTTATTAAACTGAACTCTAGTTTTCTTTGCCTTGAAAAACTTAGGAGCTCTTTGTATGATCTAAGCTCGAGCTGCCAAAACTAAACTCGAGTTTGTCTAAGTCTACAAAAACTTGAGTTGCTCTTTGTCAAGTCCAAACTCGAGTTTTCCAACCAAAACTCGAGTTTGTCTTTGACAGTAAGTTTTCCAACTTTACAAAGACAAACTTCAACTTGAGTTTACAATTGTCAATTATCATCAAAACACATAGAGAACTAACATTAGGTTTATCAATTTTGGTTCTTGGTAGTCATTATTGACTTAGCCACTCAAATCATCCCTCACATAGGGTTATTCATAATTTATTTAATTCAAGAACTTATCAATAATATAGCACATTCAAGTATACAATGTCATGTATTTATATATCATATGTAAATAATGATGTTCATCACAAGAAGTGAACCGACAATAAATAAATAATTTTGAGTTAAACTTTAAATGTAGGAAATTAGATGTTTTGGAATAAATTGAGGAGGTTTTGATTAGTTGATAACTCTAAGGGGTGAGAAAGAATTAATGGGAGAAAGAAAATGGAGTGTGATAATAATTTGATAAATAATTGATTTATCAACATTTTTATTCCTAAGGATTATAGTGAACAAAATTTTTGGGGTTTTTATGATGATTGGATATAATTAATATCGTCAATAATTTTAATGAGTGGAATTGAGTTATTGGATGATAAAAATATGATTGAAATAGAGAAATTGTGTTATGGTAGTAAATTGAGAATTTTGGGACTTTATATTAAAGTGAACAATTTGGATTTATATGAAGATTTAAATTAGATGTTTGATTTTTTGAGTTAGGCTTTGGGTTTATATTGATAATGTAATGATTGAAAATGAGGATTGATAATTGGGTTATGTTAATTGATTTTTCTCAAATGAGTATTTTGAGGTTGGAACCCTAAGTTATAAATTGGAATAAATGAAACCCAATGGTTGGGCTCTTGAGAGATAGAGATTTTAAGCCTCTAAATTGTTGTTATAACCACTAAATTAGTTTGTAAACTAATATAGTGGTGATGATTAATTATTGTAGATTATTTGTGGCTTTTTGAACGAGCTCTTGAATTAGAAGTATTGTGGTATTACTCTACTTTGGATAGAGCAACCACTTTTCAATTGTCATAGATGATAATGTCTTGCTTTTAAGAGATTTTGATATAATGAGATAATGAAATGAGATATGGACTTTCTATTGATATGGTGTGAACAAGCGCACACACACACATATAGATACATATATATGTATATATGTATGTACACACACACACACATATTCTTCACTTGAGAAAATTATCTTATGATACTTGTGAATTTGAAATGAAATTTATAAGTATTGAAAAAGGAGGCCTTACCTTGATTATTGTTTTTGTAAGAGTATGACAGTGAGTAATCATGAGATATTCATATTGCATTAATTGTTGTTGTGATATTGATTGATAAAGAGTAGTTAGAGAAAGATAATATCACGTGATAAGACCTCTCATTGATGCGCTAGTTATTCCTCCCTATTGAGATATGCCTTTGTGCTCACTTGATTCTGTCTCATTGCTTAGTTGAGCTTACACATGATTTTCTTCAAAGGTGTTCATTTTTATGGGCCTTGTTCAGCAACTCGTGAGTAAGGGATGTAAGGCTTTAGAGAAGTGTGAGTATATGATAAATAAGTTGTGTTTGTTCTCAGTCAATGAGACCAAAGATGATATAAGTACAATGATTCTCAAGTATTCTCTGGACTGATTAATGGTGATTTGATGATGTTACACCTCTACCGCCTCGCCCTTTCAGGTGGCGGGTTAGAAGGATTCCTTTTATTGGCTACCTTTCCATTGTTATTTGTTCCCTTTTAACTTATATCAGAGTGCACACAATAGAGCATATTACCAGTTTAGACTACCTACTATACTGGTAAAAGTGCAATAATAAAAAAGGAAAGAGTCTCCGAAGGGTTAAGGGTACATTCATCCATAGAAAATACCATAAATAAATATATAGTCATCCCAAAATAAATATAAAGTATAATAAGGCATTCCCTATTCTTCAATCAACACTTATGTGCCCTACCTCTCCAAAAAGGTCTTTCCTGCTCAAGTGCGCCCTACCTCTCCAACAAGGTCTTTCCTGCTCAAGCACGATCTCTTGTATCTATAGATCTCTATCTAGAGTTCAAGAATGAACCTCATAGTAACTGTCAAACTCATGTACTATATGTGTGTAGTGTATACATGCAAACATATCATAAAAAATTCACAATCATCAAGCTAACATACCATATATGCATTCAGAAACAAACACAATAACCAATCACCTCGAACCGTCAAGCTGCCTTACCAAGGCAAGCACTGGATTTACCAGACTCATGACCTATTGAGCTGTCAGAATCAGGCCAACCCCATACCTAACAACCCGTTAAGCCGCCAATTAAGGCCAGCCTCATATTAATCCTTAGCGCTAGGAACACATTAGCCAGGGACTTGAACCCTGACTTGCTCTGTATGCATATTTGGCAAAAACAAACATGGCAAACAAATATACAATAAACACATATTAAGTACTTAAGTAAATAGTTACTACTGAAGGATGTGTATGTGTACTGACTTAGAGTTTTATCACGCCTGATAGCCTTTGCAAATATGCCTTAACACTATACAACATTAAAATACCTCATTTTTAGTATTTCCAAAAATACCCTTCCATTTTTCGAGAAATCTAAGCCCTAGCTAAAAATCTAGAAATTCCAGTGACTCTGGCCCAACTTCAAACATTTTTAATAAGTTCCACAAAAATCCAATGGACACAAAATTGGTGGCATCAGAACCCTTAGGATGTCTAGTATACAGTTAAAATACTTTCAAAGTCTAAAAAGGGTTCATAATTTGTCGTGTAAACCAAACCTTACCCACTAGTTAGAAAAATACTGTAGCTTCCAGAACACTTTTTCAAAACTTAATTTCTCCCAGATGAATAATAAAAAAGGTGTCATATTTTATATCAAAATGAAGTTCAGGAAGTCTACTTTATTTCTTTAAAATTTCAGAGTAAATGGACTTCATTTACTATTTTAAACACACGAATGAAGTTTCGCTGCCCAGAAAACCCTGAAGCTGGCAGCAAGCTCGTTTCTTAAGTTTTCAGTGTTTTTGAGTTCATAGGCCTTAACTCTGACCTAACCCCATGAAAAATCATGTTTTAAATCCATTGGAATCCTTAAAAACACCAAAATCAAACCACAACTCCATGCCTTAGTCAGGTGGACGAAAATCCTAGCTTTAAACTTCAAAGGTTTAGGTTTTCGATGTTTATCTGAAATTGGAGCTTTGATCAGTGATCTGGCTTCTTCTCTAAGTGTTGGAACCTTGCTGGACCTTCTCTTTTCTTTGTTAGTTTTGCCCCTTTCAGCCAAAAGAATGAGAGTTTGTGCCTTTATAAAAAAGCCAAAATGATCAGGGTTTACTGACTTATTTCCCAAGCAATTCCAAAGTGTTCCAAAACCTGATCATGTGGCGCATCCCTGGCCAAAAGAGTCATATTTTTACTTTTTAAAATGTGCAATTTATATCTTTTTACCCCAAACACCCTTTTGTCCAGTGGTTAAAAACACGCACCTTCGTTATTAGCTTATTTTCCCTTTTCTTTCTTTTTAAGATAATTCAAGATATTTTTAGGGGGTAGGTGGCGCATAATGGGCCCCATAAAATCTATTCCATTTTCTTTTTATTCAATTACTCAATTATCCAGTTCACCTTTTTATCCACTAGTCCTTGTAGTACACCGCTAGTTAAAAGGGTGCTCCCTTTTCCACTTTTCTTCAAATTTTCAAATAGTTTCCCCTGATTAGGCCTACATTTGTGGCGCTAGTTTGGACCCTCACATGGTCCCACATTTGTTCCATTTAATCCAAAAAGAAGCCCTTAATTGGTCCTTATCGGTCTCCTTTTTACTGATTAACCTCCTTTAAGGTTTGTACTTTGTGTTTGGGCTTGAGTATAGATACAATCATCTTATTTTCTCACTCTCCTCTCATGTGGACGAAATTGCATCTTTAAAGGGTAAGGAATTGACTTTTCTACCCTTACTTTTTCCTCTTTTAACCCTATGGTGACACGTGCCCTATGTAATGATTACACTGACTTTTCCTTTTCAGCATGTGATTCTTGTATGGACTTTTCCTCTTCCCTGACCATATGTGGCGCATACATAAAGTGCAAGGGTAGGAATTTGTACTCTGCCAATATTCCCTGTCCCCACTTTATTGTAGTGGCTTATTCTACACCAATGTTTAACCTTGGGTCTGGTTCTTTTCCTAAATAAAGGCACAATAATTACCTCCTTTTTCCTTGGTCATATTAGGCGACATTTTGAGCCTTTTTAAGATTTAATATTATGTCCCCCAAATGATTGATAGGCCCCTTTTTAATAATTATTATTATTATAAAATATTACAGAAAATATTTATCAAACTGAAATCAACACTTCTCATTAATTCATCAGTACATACAAGTACCTCATTTACAAAAGTAGGGGTGTTATAGATGAAATCTTCCAAATAACCTTTTTTTGAATTTTATTTTTGTCAAAATGATTAGTTAAATGGTTTCTCTATTGTTTCCCCTCTTGCAATTGACCCTCACGCTTTGTGAATCTTTGTTTTCTTCATGTTATTTAGAATTTATGGGTTTGCACGTCAAGAACATGAAAGATACCTAGGAAGAAGGAAACGACATAGGGATACTTACCCTTCTTAATTATTTAGATCTCTATAGTTGTAAGCTTAAAAGCAAACCCCCTAAGCAACAAAGCAAACATTTCTATTTTTTTCCTACAAATAAATAGTATTTCATGCAATCATCCTTACAGTATTTTATGCTTGATTTTATCATTGGTTTAATGCAAAATAACAAAAGCAAATGTTTGTAATTAATTAATATTACATGTGAAATGAGGTGTAAAATTGATGTGAATTTAGTGTTATGAAAACATCACAATCAAAAATTAGGATGATGTAATATCCTAAATTTTCTTTGACAAATACTTTGTATGATGTATGTGCATTTGGTGAAATGAAATGGTGGAACTTTGGCAAAAGTTCAGTTTTACTCTAAATACCTGATTATGCTAAAATTGAAAATTTTTGAGACATATGTTGGCACCAATGGGACATATGGAATTATCACTTCTTTAGCCCATTTTAGTGCATATAATTCAATCAAAAAGGAATGAGAAAAAGTTGCATGAGTTTTATTATAAATCATGAGAAAAAAATAATAATAATAAGGGGATAATTTTGGCCTAGAAATCTTAGAGACAATATTGTATGATTTAGAGTAGCTAATTGGAGAAGAGAAATTTCTATATGGAATCAAGGATTAATTCTCAACACTTATAACTAAATAAGTAAAGAATTAAGAATTAAGTAAAGAATTAATTCTTAACACTTATAAGAATTAAGAATTTCAATATTTGCAACTAAATAAGTAAAGAACTGAGTTGTAAATAAAAGTCTTGTAGGTGATTAAACAAGATCATATTGGGTTGAACTTCCACAACAACCCACTTCACCAATTTATTAAATTAGGCAAGACATAAATATGTTTCACATGTGTTGCACACCTACCGGCCTCACCCTTTCGGGTGGTGGGCAGTGTAATCCTTTACTTATATTCAATTCTAACTCATTTTCCTCAGGTAATTTACATCACATATCAAAGTATAAGCAGCAGAGCATGCACTGGTTTGGACACTAATATATTGATAAAAAATATAGAAGGGTAAACATTTCCCCAAAGGGATCAAAATATACAGTCATCCAGTTAATAGTGCCTAATAGGCCAAAATAAAATACCACAGTCATCCAGTAATCAAAATAAGTATAAAAAAAAAATATCATCTACATCCATCCTCTCACTGGTCCTGCTCCAGGGCCTTACCTCTATCACCCTGCTCTACTCTAGACAAACTGCCAAAGGACTTAAAGGAGGCTGGGATTCATAAGGGAATCCTAGAGTAACCGTTAATCTCATATAAAATGTATAACTATGCATATAAGTAAAACCAAGGATAAACATACAAACTACATAGCATTCAGTATCATGCACACAGCCAAATCCGGAACTAGCAGTCCTAATAGCACATAGCACAGACTGCAGTGGTCCTAATAGCACACAGCACAGACCACCGGGCACGGCACATAGCAAGGCCCTTATCGCATATAGCATGTTCTGATTCCAGAGTACTCAAAAATAAATGATAACCAAATGCATGCAATATACATGGTAAAACATACATACACAAGTCACACAAAATATATGAGGATTAAGGTTACTACCTGACAGTCAACCACGAATATAAATGAATTTCTCCAATGCATAATATCATAATAGCCCTAAAATAGCAAAATACAAATGTAATTAATTCCTCCGCAGCAAATATTTCCTTTTGGTAAATTAAAATAAGCTCAATCCACGTGTCCATATTACTAAATTCCTTTTCTTGTCAAGGAATTTAATATCAGCTTATATTCCTTCTGTTTCCATCAATTTTAAAGTTTTTCCATCAAACAATGACCGATCTTCAAAAATTCACAATTAAATCTAGGAACCTTCTTTTGAGTTGATTCCAAATCATAAATGACCCTTATTATGTCTATTTTCGACCAAAAATACTATCTTGGGCCAGCCTTAAACAAAAATCAGTTTATAGCTTGAAATACCTCTGCTATCCGAAATTAAGCCCAAAATCAGAGGGTCATTTTCAAAAATTAATTTCTCTTAGCACACAATTTAGAAAAATGCGTGTTACCTATCAAATTAAAGCTTATGATGTAGACTTTAATCCTGTAAAATTTCATGGTAATCCAACATTATTCACTAACCAAAAAATGTGCCACAAGTTCGCTGCCTGCTCAGGGTTTTCAGAGCAGATTTTAGGATTTCGGCATAATTTAATCCCGGAGCTTCTATAATTTTTACCAAACCTCTACCCTATACACAATGTTTCGTTTTGAACACAATGGAACCATTAAAATGACAAAGTTCCCACTCCTTGACCATGCCCTGTTCAGACCAAAATTACATTTAATTATAACAATTTGTCAATTCACAATTTATCCACCAAATTAGGTTCTTATACTCTCAAATCATCATATAATCATATATTCATGAATAAATTACCATAAGCCTCCAAAATACCTAATTGGCTGAAAATAAAATATTCCATAACATTCGCAAAATTCAACCAAACTTCAAATCAATCGGTTCAAATCGAAGCTTATGCTTACCTTATCACGATTTTACAATCGGTTCGAAATTCCAGCAGTAGCTCGGCTAGCCCAATGACTTGAAACTCCTCCTATGAGAAAATCGAAACTGTAGAATTGAATCTCTCGAAGAGTAGAACAAGATTGATGAAGGGAGTTTTTGAATTGGAGGTGGTTTGGTAGGAGATTTTGCTTGAAGTTTGTTTCTCTCTCCTCCTTCATTTTTCACGCCATTTTTGCATTTTGTAAGCTTTTTCTCTTTCTCCAGCTCATTCTAGCCGAAAATACAATGGAAGATGAGATCAATTAATCAATATTGAGCTGGTCAAAGTCGGTGGAATATTAGGAGGAATTAAAGACATTAGCTTTTCAATTTATTTACCATTATGCCATCAATTCCATTTCTCATGATTTGTTTGACCGAAATGCATTGTCCAGCTAAAAATAATTAGATGAAATGATCTCATTTACATGATCATTCGAAGTCAAAGTCGGTGAAGAAAAAGGGAAATTATATCACTTCATTTTTCACAATTTTACCATCTTGTCATTGTGAGCTAATTCCAATATGATCTTATTTAATCATCTACAAGACTTTTATTTACAACTTGGTCTCCACTCATTTAGTTGCAAATATTGAATAAGCATTAGGAACTAATCCTTAATTTCTTTTGTCTCATTTATGCCAACGTATGGCTCAAAATTTTAGGTTTCGGCAAAACTAGGTAAAATTAATCTTTTGTCAAAATTTCACTATTTCTTTTCTCTAATTGCAAATACATCATACATGGAATTTGTTACTGCAAATTTAGGATATTACAACATACATCATGGATAGCACGCCACATCAGCCCTTGTTCCATGAAAATTTCAGTCAACCAAAACAATTAATTAAACCTCGTTGGCAAGATGGTAATAAAAAGGAAGAATGATGTCTTATGGTTCCTTCTATGCCTCCACCGACTTTAAACTCTTAACACTCATTAATTCTATTCTCAAGCGATGCACTTTTGGCAAAGATGCATTAGAGCATTGAAATAGAGAAGAGTGAAGGTGTATGGGATGGAAGAGGAAAGAGGAAGCTAGCGTAGGCAAAATCACCTACCAAACCACTTCCAATCCAAAACTTCTCTTCATAAACATTGTTCTACACCTCAAGAGGTTCAATTCTATGGTTTCAGTTTTCTCATAGGAGGAGTTTCAAGTCATCGAGTTCTTCGAGTTGTCGAAATTCTAAACCAACTGCAGAATCTTGATACAATAAGCGTAAGCTTCAGTTTGAAATGATTGATTTGAGGTTTGGATGAGTGTTTGAATGCTTTGTAAAACTCTATCTTTTTTGCCAGCTAGGGTTTTTGGAGTCTTATTATGATTTATTTACAAATATGTGATTATAGGATGATTTGAGAACATATAAACCTAGATTGGTGGATAAATTGTGAATTGGTGAATTGTTATGATTGAGCCTTAATTTTGGTCTAACCAGGACATGTTTAAGGAGTGGGATTTTGTCCATTTTTATGGTTCAATGTGTTTAAAAAGAAAAACTATGTAGGGTAGAAGTTAGATAGTGATTTTGGAAGCTTCGAGATTGAAATGTGTTGAAACTCAAAAAACCGCCTTAAAAGTTTCTGTGTGGGTAGTGAGTTTGCAACATATTTTGCAGCAGTTAATGATGTTCAATTGCAATGAAATTTTGTAGGATTGAATTAAACATAATGAGCTTTAATTTTATAAGTCATTTGTAGAATTTGGATTTGTGTATAATAAGATATGAATTTTTGAAAATGACCTATGATTTTAGAAGGAAAACTGACAACAGCCACTGTTTGATTGATTCTAGATTGGTTTGCGTGTAACTTGTAACACCTCTGATTATATATCCATTATGGAGTCCAATTATGATCCTATATCTCTTGTTAGACTAATTGGTGAGTAATTACCAAAGTGAAAGCATTGACAGAACAAAGTAAGTCTGTAATAGAGAGCATTCATTAGTATTTGAACGATGAGTAACTGAAAACATATGCTAGTTAATTTAAATTCCTTGAGCAATATATGTGTGATACCAATTATAATTTGAGAATATTCAATGTCAATCCCTTTGGAAAATGTTGGTTGTATAGTTATCTCAAATTAAAGTCAGTCAATTAGTTAGTATTTACAATCCCAAAATACCGGATACAAAATTTCTTCCAATAAATCCCCTCCTTTGGGGCCTCCATCAGCTTCTCCAGTTGCACAACCTTACTTCCCCATCCAAAACATTTTCCTAAATCTTTAGGTTAATCTCACATTCAAAGTGCAAATCCTACATGACAAATATTTCATATATTGCAAAATAAAAGAAAGCATTCAGCAAACACACTGTAACCAAACTACATAGCATATAGCTCATGTATCGTTACTGGTGTAAGCACACACAAGTAGTACGTGTCCCAGTCACAAATCCTCAATGCAAGGAAAACAAGCATGTAGCATTATCATTTACAACAATAATCCACAGCTAGCTAAATAAAATGCATAAACTCGGGCATACAAACCTGGCCAAGAATCCACAAAAACATGAACATACAAGGCATATATAAAAACACAAGGAATCAAAGATTAAATTACTAACCCTAACTTCGTGTAATTAGAACTAATTCCAAGTGCTTAAGAAACTTGGTCTTCCATTAATGTTCTAAAGTAAGACCATTATAAATATTAATTTCCTATTTATTTTGTAAGGTATTATATTAAATATCATTCTCTAAATATTAAAAAGGGTTTTTCTTGTCCTTTAAGTCCCTATTTAATTCATATAGGATAAGTCTTACATTTTTGACTTTATTGTACTTGATTTTTGGACTATTCACATTTCTGTCTAGAAATGTGTAGCAACTTTGAAAAATCATAATTAAATGCCCGAAAATCCAATTTTTGTGCTAAAAAAATCTACATGACCCTTGACATGTCTATTTTTAAGAAACAATATCTCCAAAAGTCTAGAAAATCTGAATCATTCCTAGATTTATTGGTTTTCATCATTGTTCAGATCATGCTTCCAAAAACATGAATCAGTTTGAAAAATCCATAAATTTTTGTATAAAACTCCAAAAATTTTGTGTGATATGTCAAAAGAAATATATTTATGTCCTCTTTATATCTGAAAATTTTTAGAATTTTTAAACTCTATTTGATCAGTCAAAATTCAGACACAACCACCACTATCCGGATTGAACTTATAAAAACATGACTCAATTTCAAAAATCTCTAACTTTTCATATAGAGCTCTAAAAATTACAAATTATATATCAAAAGAAAGCTTTATATGTATAATTTATTTTAAGAAAATTTAATGATTTTTGGACATTATTTGATTAGTTAAAAATCATGAACATCATCTACCTTTAGAAAATCCAGGATTGGTAGATTTTTGCAACTCTTACAATTTTGATATTTTGATTCCAAAAATTATTTTTCCACCATGTTTCCACTCCATTTTCTTTTTAACCAAATTAGTGACTTCAAAATCATGAAAATCATTTTGATCCACCATTTTCTTTCTTAGGCCAAAATATAGCTTTAAAACCAAGAAAACCGATTTTTCATAGATCATGATATTTTGCTTAGTTTAGTCTTAGATCTTGGATTTTTGGTCTTTGATCATGTTAGATCTTATTTTAGGCAGCATGACCCTTTAGGGTTCCATGCCTCTATGTCCTAAGAACAACGTGAATAAACCATTTTTACCGAAGAAAACTAAGATCAAGCCCTTTTTACAACAAACCACAAGAAATACACAAGATCAGTTAGGATCATTACCAACTAGCCTTGATCTTAGTGGTTTGTGGCAACTCTTCTTCCTTGGTCTTATTCAAAGTTTCGATCTTCTCAACACCAAAACACCAAATATGAGTATTTTACTAAAGTCAGAGATTTATGGAAGATTATGAGAAGATGAACTTATCAAAGCACAAGAACACTTACCTTTGTTCTTGAAGCTCTTCCTTCTCTTTTCCCTCTCTCTTCTCTCTAAGTCAAGAAGTATTTGATCTCCAAATGATAAATGAGAAGGAGTGTTGGGAGTTTAAGACTTGATGAGCCAATCACTAAGTGTGTCCTTCTTTCCAAAAGGACTCACCAACTCTCTCTGCTTGATTTTTGATTCAAACATGTGCTAAATGTGTCTAGGCTTCATCTTTTCCTCTCTCCCGCCCCTCTTGGGCAAAAATGTGCTTTGCGTGGGCAAGAATTTATTGTCAATTTGATGACACAAACACATTATTATGTGCCCCTATTCTTGAGGATTCTCCTTGTGCCAAATGACATCATTAGATTGCTTTGATTCATCTTGATCATCTTATCTCCTAGCTTGACATATAGCACTTGGACTTGTTGACTTTTATTTCAATGTGTGATACATATTCAAGTCTTCATTTTTCCTCCCCTACTATTTGTTGACCGAAATATATGGCCTTCTCAAGGGGTCCTATTGACTTTTTAATGTGTCACAATTTGTGTGAAAATGTCACATTCCCTTGGTCTTTATACAATAATTTATCTAAGTGTTTTCATTCTCTTTTCTTGTCTCTCTTGGAATTAAAATAGCTATTATTTTATGTGACTTTTATGTCACATTTTATAGCCACTAAATGTGATTGCAAATTTAACCATTTGTTAATTAATTCCAAAGTGAAATTTGAATAGAAATATAATCAATAAATTATAATTCTTTAAGACACATATTCACTTTTTGTATTTTGCCAAGTATTTACCGAAATATAAGGTTTTTTTGTAACACCAAAATTAGGGATGTTACATGACTGGCTGCTGAAACCATTTTTTTCCATAAAACTAGACTTAATAATGAGTTCATAGGCTTTGAAATCACCTCATTTGGATACTTGTACTAGGAGATATAATTTTTCAGAGTTATGGTACAAATTCTAGAAAATGTGGTCAAATGTGCGAAAATGATAAAAGCAATGGCACATGTTGATTATTTTTGTTTCCAAGTATTAAATGGATTTTAGACATATACCTTAAGTCTTGTAGTTTCATGTTTAGATATGTTGTACTAGATGACATTTGAAAAGTCAAGAGCTGGGGTAAGTATTGACCATTATCCATAATGTATTCTTACAGGGAATCGTAATGGCTTGGAACAAGTAGAGTTCTTGAAACCGACTCAGATAATGTAATCAGGTAGTAACTCTAATCTCATATACTTTTTATGGCTGTGTATATATGTTTGAATCATATATGTGAATCTCGACTCTCAGTGGTTCCCATTCGATTATTTCAAGTGGGTGTCCTGATGTGAGAACTCTGACAAACAAGAGGACTCTCAGTACATGCCAATTGGTTATACCTAGTGCTATGGTTAGGTGATATGTATATGCAAGTTTAGCTATATATGATCTGCATTATATGTTCTGGATGCTTTATGATGTGTGGAATGTTTATTTTTTTTTAACTTTCATATATTATTTATATTCTGTCTATGAGATCAACGATTATTCTGAGATTCAACTATTTCCAATGGCTTAGGATTTGGACATGGTCATAGTAGCAGACAAAATTCCAAAGGGAAGGCAGCAAGCATAGATTATTGATGGCTACTGTTTGGACATTAGATAGAGTCGTAGAATCTTAGTTTTACTTAGTTTTATTTTGGTAATATAATATTTTAACACTGGTGTAATGGATCACTGTGTTGAGAACTTTGTAATTTGTACCTGTTCATAACCAAGCATGATTCCAATTATCAATATAGCATACCTTTGTTGCTCACTATATATCGTTGTATTATTTTGATAAATGTCATAATTACAAGGGGTATGACAAATGGCATATATAGGAATCTGGTAACAAAAAAGTGAAACAAAAGGCTACAAGAACAAGCAATTTGTTTTCAACATGGTGATATTGAAAGAAAACAAAGGCAAGATTTTTACTGAGTATTTGTTTTGTCGTGACTAAGGATGGTTCAAATTTTAGGGAGCTCCATTCTGCTCTTACAATCTATTTCATAATTGAGAAGCGAAGGTGATAAGACCTTGAAAACCAAACTTTATGTTTTAGTTCTATCCATATTTCTTGTTTGAATGATCGCATTCACCCACAAAAGAAGGAAGGAAACAGGTTCTTTTCTTACCATATTATATGTTACTCGATGGACAATGAAGGGTTTTTCTTTTGGAGTCAAAGTACACTGAAAATAGTTAATAGTAGATTTCAAATTAGATTAAGTTTATTTGATGTTCAATCTTCACATGGAATAAATTTGACAATGTAAATGATAATTTATCTGTTCCTCCTTAACATCTTCTAAAAGAAAGTGGAACAATTAGTACTAGCAAATTAGAAGGAAAAACCACGTCATTGATTTCTTTACTTTCTAATTATCCGATAACTACATAATTTTTTGTGGTTATTTCTACTGAGCTTGAGGATATGTATGCATGCAGTAAATTTAGACATATTCACAGCTTGAAAAATATTTATTTTACTAAGGAAATGGCTTAATCATAGTGTGATCAATAATTTTATTTTATTAACTTATCATGGAACCTTCCTTAGGTGCCCTTTTATCTTACTGAATTCACTGAAAAAATAGCACGGGATGATATGATTCAGATTCTTGTGGCTTCCCAGGCCAAAATAAAGATTAGCACTCACCTATCAGTGGGACAAAATAAGTATATGACATATTAGGATGATTTGGATTATTATTATTATTGGATATGTTCTGATATGCACATTTTAATTGTTGTCATTCAATCAAAAGTAATTCAAAAGGGCCTTTTGTAGGCATTTATCTCATTTTGTGAGGCAATAGAGCTTGTACCTGAAGAAGACTTAGAACCTTATATTCAAGGGGCGCCAAAACCTGGTGCAGATGAGAGGGCTAGAAAGGTTCCATTTATTTCCTTTTTTTTATTTTTAAAACATTTCTTTATAAATTTTAGATATTGCAAGTTTGCATCTAAACCTTCTCTATCTTGTAAATGGAAATAGGACCGCCAAATTTTTAATAAAGTGATTTGTGCTATGTATTGGAGAATACAATTGATTGTCAGTAATTTTGGGTTCTATTCTGTAGATTGCTCGATTTAAACGTCAGAGAGCTGCAAAGTCTAAGTTGGTGGAGATAAAGGAGCGAAAGGAGTGACGTGGACGTTTTACAAAAGCAGCTGCATTTGAGGCACGAGAGGAAGAAGTACTGGATGATGATGGAGAAGAGGAAAGAGAGGTTGGCGTCTTGATCCTTTACCCGCTATCTGGCAATACTGCTATTCTTTTGTTACTTACTCTTTCTCTAATTTGTTAGTTCATAGTATATGGTTGGATCCCACCAATTGGTTGGTGCTCTATGAAACAAATCTTCTTCAAGAAATGGCCAATAGATTATTTTGAAATAGTAATATTTGGTAACATTTTGAATAATGTTTACTTTCAGTATTTGTAAAGCCTAACTTTTGGATCCTTCTTTTCTAGGTTTTATAATTTGTTAAACAACAACCATATAACATGTCTCTGAGGGGTTTTTTTTTTTTATTTATTTATTTTTATTTTCTTGCCTTAGTATCTTTCCTTTTGTCAATCTGAGAGGAATAAGAAAGACCTAATTCGCAAGAATAAAACAAGGTTGAAATGTTTTTTGGATCAAGTTTTTTGAGCAAGATCTTATTGTCTACATGGAATTTTTTAATGTTGAAATTTTGTATATTGTGTTGGAAGGTGGGAAAGGTCTCCAAAGCTACTCTCTGGGTATCGGAAAGTGTTCTGCATATTATTATAGCTAACTCATAGCAGATAGACTAGAAAATGGCACTGAGACTATAGACTGACTAAAAACTAGTAAACCACTTACTTGTCTTGTTTTTTTACAAAGGACTTCTGAAATCTAATGCTTCAAAAGTGGGGGAATTAGTCTGGAATTTATTCTCATGCAATGTTGACTTCTTCAGACTTTATTTCCTTTAAAGCACATGAGAAAATGGCTCCATTTGGGCTTCTTGCTGCGAATGGGTTGGGACTCTAAATAGGTTGAAAGCTCTTTTTAAAGTTTATACCCATGATTACTTGAAGCCTATTGGCTGGTGAACAAATATTGGCTGTCAGTTGGTCAGGTTCAGCCTCGTTGCTATGTATATAACAGCTGCTCATTGTACCTTCAACTTTGTTTTCTGCAGGCTTGGCTTAAAACCATATCTTTGGCAATCTGTAAGGTTGGATATATAGTTATGCTACAGTTTCCCTTATGGAATATATGCAGTGTGCTCATGTTTTTCATGCCATGTTCAGGCATTAGGTTTGATGGAAATGTTGAAGAAAGAAGAAGAGATGTTTTCTGCTATAAACGAGAGACAATCTGAGGTGGTACAATTCTTGGTGCATGCTATTTCTAAATTATATATAGATTCCCTGTATTCATGTTTGATAATGTATACAGTATACATCATGAAAGCTTTGTTAGGATGCCTTAAAGAATGCCTTTTGGATTAAAAATTTTTGTTTGAAAGTAGTAGAAAAGAACACTCAATTAAAACTCCTATGACAATAGCATATATAGAAGTTATGAAGTAGGTTCACGTACTGATTATGTAACTTTTTTTCTTCCTTTTGATGCAACAATGCACGGAATCTGCTCTAACTTTAAGTATACATGCTTAAATAAATGGATATGTTTATTTTCAGAGGGGAACAGACTATGCAGATGTTTTGCTGACTCCAAGAGATCTTGATTGTATCTTTTGATTTTTACGTGGTTTAGGACGGGGATAAGAAATTCTCTCAAGACATACTTGATGAACATGCCAAAAAGCTTAAGCTTGGCAACGTGATTCTGCAACTCGTTCAAAGTGAGCTAAACCGGCAATGTCAATCACTTGTGCCACTTTTGCTCAAGATGTTTTAGAAGGAAGAGCAAATGTTTCCCAGGAACATTATCACAAACACCAACCGCTAATATTTGGACTTGCCAACCTTGTGAACGGGAGCCTTACAAGTGAAAGGAAAAGAATGGCAGCTAAGGTTTTCCAGCCAAGTTATAGGCTTAGATTTATAGTCTTTTAGATAGATTAAATGTGTATCTTGGTGCTTAAAAAAGCTTAGGAATAAAGATATTAAAGAATTTTTAAAACACATAATGCTTTTAAAAAAATGAGTTGTTTTTTATGGAGGGAGAATTATTAGCCCTATTTTTTACATATGGTTGAATATCCTGTCAGGACATACGAGAGAAACGGGTCGAATAATCATGAGAGCCTTGCAGAAAATTTTCATAAAACATCGTTATTTTAGAGTAAGTATGGGTCTTCATGTCTTCCTGGATGCTCTCAGCTCTTTTTTTGAGATGCTAAGTTGAATATTTAGTAGAAGGATGCCAGCCATGAGCATTGAGGAAGCTGGGCTTAGAGAAATGGAGATGATGAATAAATGGCAAGAGAGAAATGCCAGACTCATGGAAAAAGCCAATTCATCTAGGCATAATGATAGGAAGTCAAGGCTAGGAGAAGAACATGAAGATGAAGATGATGATAATCCTCGAGGTGCTGGCATAGAATCTTAACACGTGGTTAAGGAGGTTGTATGATAAATTTGATTGTATTGAAACCAGATTTTGTAGTTTGGCTGATCAGATGCTTAGTAAGTTAAAGATATTTATTTGAATACATGCATACTCATATTCTTCACAACGCAAAGGTCTCCATCGTGTTTTCTATCCTTCCTTGTGATTTTTTGTGCAAGTAACTTGGTTTGGATTTAGTTGTCATGACTCTGCTTTTCAACAACTGTCATTCACAAGAGGTGACAATCCATACAAAGCTTCGAGGACTAGTTTTCTATCATGAATGTACTACATAGATAATGATGCATAAAATTCACATATCTTCTTTAACACCGAATGTTTCCCCATAAGGGACAAGAGTAGCTGCGAGATGTTTAATCAAACGGAGAGAGTTCATTTTCATTCCATCCAATGTTTAGCTACTCTAGTCCCTTATGGGGGCTATAATCTATCTGTATGATCATGGAGAAAACAGAGCACTAATTTGGAATGATCCAATAGTTTGTTCTGATTTGAGAAATATGGAATGTTGTTTGCAGGGTGGACAGAGAAAAGGACGTTCTTTTTAACCCCAAACATTCAGCGTGGCAGCGTCTCCAAAAAGTGTTGCGTCTAGAAAAACAGCGTCTCTTATATTTCTCTTTACTCATTTTGGTATTTGAGTGTGGAAGAAAGCTTCTAAAAGGTACGATCAAGCCAGCTCGAGTTGCTAGTTCCCCCTCTTCAGTTGAGGGTCAATTACCTATTCCTTTTTATTCTAACAGGTAAGTATGCTTATTCCTCTGCATATAACAATGATGTGAAATAATTCTTTTCTGTATCTAAAGTTTCTTGTAATTACAGGTAATTGATCAAACATTTGTCATCCCCAATAACGACATCACAGGTGTAACCAGCAAAAATAAGGCTCATGGATGAAGGGGGAAACACAAGGTTTTCTCAAGTTTCAGTGGCTAAGCTTGGATGGAATCCTTGATTTGAGTCTTGGGCATGAAACTAACATATTCTTTCATTTGCTTCAAGGTGAATTCCTTAGGCTTTGTAAGTAGATGATGAAGCAAAGAAAAGCTAGATGACATACGTTATCTTTGTACAGTACTTGAATATATATA
Organism: Acacia confusa; assembly: GCA_037074495.1. Taxonomy (NCBI): domain Eukaryota; kingdom Viridiplantae; phylum Streptophyta; class Magnoliopsida; order Fabales; family Fabaceae; genus Acacia; species Acacia confusa. The sequence continues at coordinate 29,596,542 of CM073509.1, read as the reverse complement.
TTTGTATACCACAAAAGTACAAAACATATCGCAGGGCCAAGAAACACTATATACTACTATATTTCATGTTATGATCCCACGATTTATGACTTGAAAACAGAGAGAAAATAGAAGTTCAGACTTATGATGGCAGAATGAGAATCCCAAGCTTAAAAACGTTGCAAATATGAATAATCTTCATGGATATGATTTTATGGTGGAAATTCCCTGTTTAGAAACTTTATTGGCAAGAAGAATCAGATATGTTTTTATGTGTGTAAAGTACTGGTATTACAAGGACTTCCTACACAAAAAATATCAGTACTCGAATTCAAATTCAGCTCCTTTTGATTAGTAAAGTTTTCAAACAAGAACTTTTCATTGATTTTTTTTTTTTCTTTTATGGTATCTATCCTTGGAGCTTAGGAAGAAAAAAGATACTCATATGGTCTTTAATGTAAAACTCAATTAACTAATTTGATCTGATTAAGAAAGTCAATTTAGTTAGCTAAAATGAAGTTGACTAAAGCGACACGATTGAAATTGTGGCCATCTTCAATAGAAAAACCCTTCTCGAGGGCTTAGGCCTTAGCCGTTTCAAAATTTCACTGGGTTAGTTTTCTGCGAAGTTATGGCGGACGTACCAAATGCTCAATCCCAGTAGGAATTTAGCAGATGACTCCCTCCCTCCCTCTCTCCGTGCTACGTTTTCTGACCGAGAAATTGTTGGTCTAGCTTTGTTTTTGAAGTCAACAACACCTAACCTTCTTCATCCACCTCCGCCTCCTGCCCAAGGGGTGATCAAAGATACAAAACATATCTACCCTACAATGAGCAAACTTTGCTAGCTCTGTTTTTAATATGATGTCTGTGACTTTGTGTTCAAATTTAATGCTTGAATTTGGTCTTTATGGGTCATGATTGTGAAGCTATATTGGTTGAGGTAATGAATTATGTTGGCTTATGTTTATTTTCTTATCATATTACCAAGTCAATACCTTATTTCAGTTGTGACGTAATTCTTGCATGCACGATTAAAAGGGAAAAAAATCATACCATTGGTATTTTAAGATGTTGGAAGTATATTGCATAGCTTATTCTCGGATTGTTGTAACTCATTTATTTGACAATACCACATGACCGAAGTTTTCAACCTTTGTTTCTTTCTTATGATTTTGATCTCTCTTTGATGTTTAGTTCGAAGTGCTTTGCCTTTCAAAGCAAAGAAAAATGTACTCATTGATGCAATTCTAGTCATAGAGCTGTTCGATGCCGTCTATCGTCAGTTGGCTTCTTGGGTGATGAACATCGTTATTTACATCCGTTATTGCAAATATCTAAACATGTCACTTATGTGCTTTGGTTTGGCCTATGTGCTTAAATTGGTGCTAATTGTAACACCCCACTGTTCTGTACTCAGAACAGAGTGATATATTCACCTATTATGTAATCTGATGTATTAATTAATAAAAGTTTAAACCATAATTAATAAAAGTTTAAACCACTAGGCCAGGTTTGATCCTGAAAATGAAAGCACTTCTTATAAAGAGATCAAAATAATTTTAATTTTTGAATGGGCTATTCTGATACAAATAAACACGTTTGAAAAACCCTTTTTATCAGTGGTTCAAACTTAACATTAACAATGCATCATACCTGAAATATTGTTAAGTTTTATCAGAGTATACTTTTTTTAAATTTCTCTAATTAACCTAGTGCTCAGAGGAAAGGTTTGGATTGAATGGGCTGGGAAAACGTGGGCTTTCAAAAACATATGGCCCATAGTGTTTGATTTAAGGATGTTACACTAACAAGTCTGTATTTTAATAGAAAAGTTATATTCTTACTCAATATTTAACATGCCACTTATATACTGTTATAACTACTATCTACAGTGACCTTGAAGTGGATTTTGGTCTAAAGAGAAAGTTTCCATAGTAAATGCCACCTCAGCTGTTGATAAGGAGGTGACTATTCGTAGATATGAACTTTCTGCTGCTTTCTTGATAGCATTTAGTTTTCCAACTAGAATTTGATTCAGTTTCATGTCTTTTGTAGTTGCAATTAGACTAAGGGAAAAGAATGATAAATATGGGAGACATAATGTATTGAGATCTTATATTTGGAACCAAATTCAACCCCTCAACTATATCTTATATTAGGGTCCTAAGATAGAGAGTATTTAAGTGGATGCCTGAGATGCTATTAAATGAAATTTGTATTGATGTTGTAAAGCAAGTTCAACTTTTGATCACTATAAAGTTATCTTTCAAGTGTTTTGGTTAACTTTTATTACATATTTCTCACACCTCAAATTTGTCTATTTCAGGCGCTTTGAGGCAACAGAAGCCAGATTTCTTCGGGCATCATTTAGTGCTTTTATCGGTGTGCTTACCTTAGCCACAAAAAGAATTGAAGAGTTTGGTCAAGGAATGGAGTTGTGATATGTACTTAACACTTACTAGGCTCTTCTGATGTGTTGTAATATTGTAATTCAAACTGTTGCATATCTGTCTTCTGTTAAGATTTTCTTATAGTTCATCTGTACTTTTTATTTCTATTGTTATATTGGATTTTTTTTTTTTTTTTTGAGATTAGCAACCAATGGCACTGATAGGATTCTAGGTATTGTTACTGGTTAATCCTGTTTTGTAATTTTATTTGTACTTTTCTTCTTTTTTTGAACTGCATAACTCTTGGGTAAAAAAGAAATAAGAATGAAAGAGTCTCCAAAAATTTGAGTGTGCAACTCTCTTATGTAATAAATGAATTTTGCATAAGAATATTGCTTATAGAAAACAAATGCCTAAGTGAATAGAAATAAATTTCATATTCATACATGAAAAAAAATAAATGTTTATTAAAAAAATACAAAAAAATATAATAAAAAATCCACAATTATACAACTGAAACTAATTACTCTCTAATTGATGATACCAACCAAACCAAAAGTGAGAGAATCCAAATTTACTATTTGTGATAATTTAATCCGTTGTAACACAGATGGTATTACATTGAAACGCCACACAAAATGATTCTGGGAATCTCATTAGATCATGAAAAATTCCTCTCATAGCTAACATTTAAAACAAAAGGAAACCGATACCAAAAGAAAATTATGGTATCAATATTCATTTGAAGGACACGAGAAACAATCAACCCAAAAAGTGTTTTTAGAAAATGGAAAGCAAAACTCAGTTGCTTCTATCCTTATGTTTTTCCGTGTCTCCAGATTTCAACTAGCTCCAAGCCAAATCAATATTCGTCCAAGTAAGTGACATGTATAAATAATGCGTGTGTAATTCTTTTAGTTTAAGGGGCAATTTTTTCCCAAGAGTTGTCATGAGGAGCAATTTTGTCCTGAAATTTCTTCGGGAGGCAATTTTGCCTTGGAAGTGTCAAAAAGGGGAGTAACTTCGCCTAACCATTATCCCGGTTAATTTTGACCGTTGGTTTACAAAATATGTTGAGCTAGTAGTTTACATGTCATCCCGTCATTTTTTTCAAAATGCAAATTTACTAAAAGTTGTAAATCTAACTTTAAAAAAGTGAAATAGATAACATATGGACTTTTCAGAAAATTTTGCACATTAACAAAAATGGCATTAATGACATGTGAACTGCCAATTTAGCATATTTGGTCAACTAACTGTCAAAATTATCTAAAATAATGGCTAAGACAAAATTGTTCCCCTTTTTTATATTTCCAAAGCAAAATTGCCTCTCATGACAACTTCCAAAGTAAAATTACCTCAAAACCCTTTACTTTTCCCTAAAAATCTGATTTAATCTCTTAACTTTGTATAAGGTTTCAGTTTGGGTGGAAGCTTAAAATGCGAGTTTGAATAATCACAGAATGAGTCAGCTATGCATGAAGACAAGTAGCACTAACTTGCGGTTCTCTTGATTTCCAAGATGCTACTATATATAAAGTAGAGCTAGAAATTAGAGTCAGCCCTTGAAGGGTCAAGCCTAAAAGAGTCGGCCCTTTTAGACCCAATGTAAGAAAAACATATGATTTTCAAAGTCTGTTCAAAGAGCATGCAAGTCAAGGAAGGCCCTATAGGGCCAGGAGTTATTTTTCTAACTTTTAAATATTTATCTTGCTTTTTTTCAAAGAAAATATAATTAGTAAATTATAACAATTAAACTTCTAATTTATCAAATAAATGTTATCAATATTAAGATCTAAACAACACGCATCATGCAACAAACAAACACAGTCATAAAAGTGTTAGAATTAACCAGTATTCGACTAAAATTTGGACTACCAAATTGCATCGAGTTAAACTTACATAATTAAATTATAATTAAGTTAAAAATATAAAGACTAAATTATCAGTTAAAAAAAATAATAAAGCAAAGTCTATTATCATCAATCAAGCTAAGCATTAACTCTGTGATTGATGTCTATCATACATGAACTCATTAAATTGGTAAGAAGGTAATAGTAGTAGGAGTAGTAGTAATCATCTTCTAAAAGGCTGATTTATTTTATTACTTTTTTATAAGTAACAATATTCATTAAAGAAATAAAATGATAGTACATCATAAATTTGTAATCGTAAAACTGCATAATTATACAGAGTTAATAACATTTGTTTTATTACTTGCAATACAATAAAACTTATAGGCTGCATAATTGTTATTGATTATAAGATAAAAAGATGGGAAGGGAGAATGAAAGATTGCTTTTAACAACTGGGAAATTTAAAACGATGGTAAGGAAGAACGAGAGGTTGTTTTTGACATCTAGGTAAGTTAAAAAAAAAAAGAATAATAATAATAGGCCGTCACTTGGCCATGTAGAACTAGCACTTTTAAACCTTCTCCATACAGAATTAACCCTTTTAAGCCTTATTTCATTTGGAGACTCTATTTTATAAATCTAGCCAAGGCCAGGACTTAAATAAGTCGACACGATTTCCCAGCTCTAGACATCCACTACTTCACTCTTACTCTGGCCTCTCGCCTTCTCTCTAATATAATGTAGAGCTCTTTTAGAAGTAGTACTTCACATTCTCCTCTTTCACCTTTGCAAGTCGTCTTCTAATCATTTTGAATATTAGAAGTTGTTGGGCCTACGATGTGCGTGGTTGACGCTGGCAAGGACTCATGGTTAAAACTTCTTGTTTCTAAATAATGGTTCTGGAGATGCGTCTTATTACCATGTTCTGTTATCTTTGTTTTTCTTTCGATTTTGATGTTTCTAAAAAGGAAACTAGGTAAAGGAAGCTAAATTTCTTCTTCTTCTCTATTATCCCGTCCATGACGGGTCACATTTTTTCCGGTTCATGGTGTACCTAGGCTATACCTAGTGTCTGGTCGGTCGGTTTCCTTTTTGAACCATCTGGTCGAGTCTGATTTTTTATACATGTAAATTCAATTTTTGTTTTCATTAGTGATGAATTCATAACGAACTAAAGTAGCCTTTTCAGCAATTAAAATTTTATTTAACAAAAAAAAAAAAAAATCACCTCTAAACAAACTGCATTGAAAATAAAACTTGACTTTCCCCCCTTATTTGCTATCCCTTAAAAGTAAGAAAAAAAATTAGAAAAAGTTATGCCGTTTTTTTTTTTTTGGCCCAAACTAGTCAATTTTATTAATATCAAAAAACAAGTTACAAACACTAATAGTCAAAGCCAAATAAAACCACTCAGAAAATACCTACCATTACAAACTAACTCACATTAATACCAACAAAAAAGAAACCTATAACAATTCAAACAGGAGCTATATTAATACCTAGTGCAGAATATTGTTGTAATATCTACTAACCAATATCTATCAGCTATGAAATCAGTAAAACAATCAGACAGCTATGGAATATGTAAATCTATCAGCTATATCATATTTCTAACTAAACTATCAGCCAATGCCTTCCCTGTCATATCCAATAGGACCATCAGGCGTGATATCTTCAGGATTCATCAAGTCATGGAGTAAAACTTTGCTTAAGAAAGATGGAGCACTACTCAACCATTCAGGCTGGATCATCTTTCTTGCTGCAATTGCTGCTAAACCATCAGCAGCTTTATGGCCTTGCCTAGAGACAAGGGAGAGCGACACACCTTCCATGGACTCAATCATCCCCAAGATTTCCACCATTATGTCCCAGCTCCTCCAGTCACAACCAATCAATGATCTATTTACCACCATTTTGTACAAAGCTTCGCAATCAGTCTCAAGGATCACCACAGACTCATGAAATTTGCTGCAATTTAGTAATGCCTCTTTAAAAGCTAAGCATTCAGACATAAAACCAGACCAAGCTACCACCGATCTCCCCAAGCCACCAACAAAATCACCTCTCTCATTTCTACAGACCACCCCAATTCCTGCCTCTTCTATTGCCTCTTTGAAGGAGCCATCGGTATTGAATTTAATGACACTATCAGGAGGTCTCACCCAGCGATAGCTTTTCTCTGGACTCTTCACAAAAAATTTTCTATTCGCATCATTCCCTTTTGCTTTTGATTTCCAGAATTCCTCTACCTGGATATTTACTAACCTGACCACTTTATTGGCGTCCAGCTCCTCCTCTCTAAACACCCAATTACATCTCTTTTTCCAGATCCTCCAACACATTGTGGCGAATACAGATTTACCATAATCATCCAACTGTGTTTTCCCCTCCAGCAGATCATGTAGACATACCTCACATCTTTTCACACTCCACTTACTAAATTCAAGCCCCAAAGGGCAACCAAACCAGCAGGGTTTTGTCCAGGGATAGAGAAATAGAAGGTGTTCTATAGTTTCTCTTTCAGATTGACAAACAGGGCACAGGGGACTTTTAGAGCATTTCCTTTTAAACAAGGCATCTTGGGTTGCAAGAGCACCTACTCCTATTCTCCATAAAAGTGCTGAATTTTCAGGGGAACCACAACTTTCCAAATATTCTTCCACAAGTCTTTAGGAATAGTAAAGGACGTACCTGGATCTTTAATTTTCTTACCATCCACATGTCTTCTTGCCACCATCTAGCCTGATTTCATGGTGTATCCTTCATCTTTGTTTGCCATCCGGATCAGTCGATCAGTCCCTGCAATGGGAAAATAGAAGTCTTCAGAATTTTGTCTTTGGCCTCTGTACTAATTCTTGTATTCAGCGAGTTAAGATTCCAGACACCATTTCAAATGAGGTCAGCCACCCTATCATCGTTATTTGCATCGGATTCACCCTCATCTTGCAATCTGAACCCCTTCAGCCCTTGCACCCATAGATCCTTCCAAATAAAAATTGATCTTCCATCACCTACCCTTCCAGCACAATTCTTCTAACAACAGATTTCTTCCCTCCATTAAGCTATACCATCCCCATGATGCGTGTCTGCCCTTTCTTGCTCTTAGAAAATGTTCATTGGGAAAATAGATCCCTTTGAGGATTTTACACCATGGGTCATTTGGTTGCTGTAACATTCTCCATGCAGTTTTGGCAAGTAAAGCTTTATTAAAATAGAGGAGATCTCTAAATCTCATTCCCCCTTCATTCTTTCTCATAGTCAAATGTTTCCAGCTACGCCAATGAATAGTACCATTGTCAATTTTTTGGCCTCACCAGAAGTGAGAGACCAATCTGTCAATCTCTTCGCAAGTTTTCTTTGGAAAAAGAAAACATGTCATTGGATAGGTAGGTATGGAATTGGCCATTGCCTTGATAAATGTCTCCCTTCCAACAAAAGTAAGCAATTTTTGTTTCCAACCTTGGAGTTTAAACCCTATCTTATCTCTCACCGAGGCCAAGGCACCTGATTTTGATCGACCCCATAAGGTTGGAAGGCCAAGATATTTCCCAGGTTGATCCGTGTATGGCACCCCTAGACATTCAGCAATTCTTTTTTTGACTCTTAATGGTGTATTCGAGGAGAAAAAAAGGCTTGATTTTTCCAAATTGATCAATTGTCCTAAGGCTTTGCAATAAACATCCAGGACCATGCGTAAAACTTTGCAATTCAATTCATCTACTCTTAAGAAAAGTAGTGCATTATCAGTGAACAAACAGTAGGATAATACCGGTGCTTTCCTGGCTAGTTTTATTCCTTTTAGATCAGCCCTGTCAATATGGAACTGTAGCATCAGGGATAATACTTCAGACATGATGATGAATAGGTAGGGTGATAGGGGGTCATGTTGCCTCACTCCCCTTTCTGGACTGAAAGTATTCACATGGTGTCCATCCACTTTTAGATGAAAAGCTACAAAGGTAATACATTCCATGGTCCAGCTAACCCACCTTTTGTTAGTTTCATATGGGTTTTGATGATAACTGACAATTGTAAACTTAGTATGAAATTTGACTTTGGTAAAGTTGTAAAACTCACTGGCAAAGACAAACTCGAGTTTAGCTATGAAAACTCGAGTTTGAGACTTGACAGAAAGTTGCTCATTTTTGCCAAGTAAGCCAAACTCCAGTTTGCTTAGGCAAACTTGAGTTTGTGGAGACACAGAGAGCAATCAAAGTTTTCCACAACAATCTAAACTCCAGTTTGCTCTGACAAACTTGAAGTCTGGGAGATACAGAGAGCACTCAAAATTTTGAGCAAGACAAACTCGAGTCTAGACCCTAAAACTCGAGTTTAGACTAAACAGAAAGAATTTGGAAACTTCAGTATTTTCATAAGTTTTGCAAACTCCAGCCTTTATTTCCAAACTCCAATTTACACTTGACCAAGAAGAATTTCAAAGTTTCAGTTCTTGCTGAAACTCGAGTTTACATCTGTAAACTCAAGTCTAAGTCATACAGAAAGACCACCAATATGTTTGTTCTTGGAAACTCCATTTTGTGCTTCTAAACTCCAGTCTGGAAGTTCTTGAACTTAGGCTTATCCTCTTGACATAGCCCCAAACTTGAGTTAGTCATTAATTGACTCGAGTTTAGCTACATGTCCAAAGTTTTATTCCAAGACCAGAGCCCGACAGTCTTCTCTGTAAGAACCAAACTCGAGTCTGATATTTATAAACTCCAGTTTATGCCGTTGCTCAACATTCATGCTTTCTGGATGAACCCCAAACTCGAGTCTAGGACTACAAACTCGAGTTTGCATCGGTGATTTTGAAAAACCAGATGGTGTTGATATGGGAAATCTTTATCGGTTCATCTGAAAATGTTTTATCATGTGATTCTATTGTTTCTAACATCTTTGTTGAAGTTTTGAGTAATTTTCAGATAAGTTCAGCTAAGATCAAGATGGAATCAGATCTGGAATAAGTGCATTAAATAAAGAACCAAGAACAAGGCTGATCCTTCTCCTCTATCCCAATGGTTCAACACAAACTGTTATGGATCAATTAAATCACTCTCCAACGGTCAAATGAAGGTTATGGAACGACTAAATACCTGTAAGACTATCTGTATCAGCATATTCCAAGATTCCAGCTGAGAATTGAAAGAACAGAAGAAAATATGCAACTGTCATTTTCCAGATTTGCAGCTGAATGTTGGAGAAGAAATTGCAACAGCTAGTTCCTCTAGTTAGCCTATAAAAGGCTATGAAGACTTAGAGCAAGACACATACAATGAAGCTACATTTGATTATATTTGTTATTTGAGTTTGTATTGTGATTTTGATTTGATCTTCAATGTTTATCATTATTTACTCTTTTGAGAGTCTTGATTCTTTGAAATCAATAGTTGTTGGTGTAAACTCAAGGTTGTGGAAACCTGCGAGTTGGGTAGCTTAATTACAAAGTGTAAGGGGGAGCAAGTCCTAGGTGAATAAGATTGCTTGTAGTTTACATTGTTGTAGTTAAAGCTTGTTGAACTAGTGAAAATACTCAGAAGATATCTGGGGACTGAAAGTAGGTCAAGGTTAAGACTGAACCAGTATAAATTTTGTGTGTCCAGCTTTTCTTCCCTTACTCTCTCGTTATTTACTTTTCAAGTTTTGAAAAAAAAAAAAAAGAGTTCAAAAGAATTTTTTGAAATCCTCAATTCACCCCCCTCTTGGTGATTTCTTCCATTTTCATTTGGTATCAGAGCATAGGTTGCCTACTCAAAGGACTAACATCCTAGACAAAAAGATCCAATGGAAGGAATTCTACCAGATGGTGCCTTAATAAACAGACCACCAGGTTTCAATGGTGAACACTACTCATTCTGGAAATCCAAATTCAAAGTATTTGTGATGGCTAGTGAGTATGGTCTGTGGGAAGTAATTGAGGAAGGGAACTATGTACCCATAAAGAAAGTTGGTGAGAACTTTGTGCCAAAAACAAGAGCTGAGTTTGATGAAAATGATCAAAAGAAAATTGTTCTTAACAGTAAAGCCATCCTAATGCTGCAAAGTGCTTTAAGCCAAGAGTACTTTCACATTTGCAACTTGCCTAGTGCCAAAGAGATGTGGGATGCATTAGAAGTCGCCTACGAAGGAACCTCATGGATCAAGGAGAACAGAATCAACACACTTACTACTGAGTATGATTTATTACGCATGAAGTCTGGAGAGTCAATTATAGAATTCCAGCTCCGGTTCACTCACTTGATCAATCAGCTGCCAGCCTTGGGAAAGGTATACGATCAAAGAACTCAGGTAAGGAAAATTTTGAATATACTAACCAAAGATTGGGAAGCTAAAGTGATAGCCATTGAGGAAGTAAGAGGAGAATCTATGCAATCCGTAGCTGCTCTCTTTGGAAGCTTGTCAGAATACGAAGGCAAAATCAAGTTCAGAAAAGGACTTAACGAATTGGAGGGCAAACAGAAGGGAATTGCTCTCAAAATTGTCAAGGAAGATAGAAATTCCGATAATGATGAGATAGATGAAAAAGAAATTGGAATGATGGTCTGAAGATTCAAAAAATTCTACAAAAAGGATCAAGCCTTTCGAAATTCCTACAAGAACAGTAACAACAAAGAAGCAAAGAAGCCTATCATATGCTTTGAGTGTGACAAGCCAAGACACATTAAGTCTGAATGTCCTCAGCTGAAAAACAAGGAAAAAGAAAAGACAAAATTCAGCACATTCAAGAAAAAGGCCTATGTTTCTGCCATCTGGGGAGATAGTTCATCTGATGAAGAAGAAGAAGATGAAGAGCAAACCGCAAATCTTTGCATGGTCACTCAAGAGGAATCTAATAATGAAGAGGTAAGTGATTCTGAACCAACCTTTGATGAATTGCTCTCTGAGTATAATAATCTCCATTCAGAATTTAGGAAGATTGCGAAAGAACTTTTGATTTCAAAAAGAAAAATAAAAGTTTTAGAAGAACAAAACACTTCCTCTCCCATTTTCGAAAAGACTTGTGAAAACTGCAGCAATTTGCAAAAGAAAAATGATCACCTCTCAAAAACTCTTGAAAAGTTCACCCAAGGGAGTGAAATCCTTAACATCATTTTAAAACAGCAAAAGTTTACAAATGATAAGTCTGGCATTGGCTATAAGCCTGACCTTGATAAAAGGAAAGGCATAAAGAGAAATGGAGAAAAGAACTACTTGAGCTATTTTCAGAAATCAGTTCACTCCTCTAATCCTTTTGCCCACTGTAGTTACTGTAATAGAAAGGGGCATTCTACTTCATCTTGCTTCCATAGAAAAGAAAGGAAAAGCAAACCTATAGGAAACTATCAATGGGTGCCTAAGGGATCTTATGAGGCCCCCAAGACACGTACTAACCCAAAAGGACCCAAAATGAAATGGGTACCTAAAGCTTAATTCCATAAATTTGCAGGTATGTCTAAGAGCATCAAAATCCAGTAAATGGTACATTGACAGTGGATACTCTAGACACATGACGGGGGATCAATCCAAGTTCACAACAATCACATACAAGGAAGGTGGCAAGGTTACATTTGGCGGAAATCAATCCGAAAGGATAGCTGGTATAGGTGAAATTGGCAACAATGATGGATCAAAAATAAAAGACAGAGTACCTTGTGGAAGGCCTATGCCATAATCTCCTTAGTGTAAGCCAAAGTGCGGATAAATGTAACCTAGTTATCTTCACCTTAGAAGAATGCTTGATTGTTAACAAGGATGATCTCTCCTTAGACAATGTCAAACCAAAAGCCTTATTCAGGGCTCCAAGAGAAGGTCCAAAACGAGAAAGGTTTACCCATTGCAGGAATTATAACTGATCATGGAGGAGAATTTGAAAACCATTACTTTGACAAAATTCTGTGATGAGATGGGAGTAGATCACAACTTCTCTGCTCATAGAACACCTCAACAAAATGGAGTAGTAGAAAGAAAGAACAGGGTTCTCACATAAATGGCAAGAACAATGTTAAATGAAAATCAGACCTCCCAAGTGTTTTGGGTAGATACAATGAACACAGCCTGCTACATTTCCAATCGAGCATATCTCAGGAAGAAGCTAAACAAAACCCCATATGAGCTTTACAAAGGAAGAAAGCCCAACATAGCACATCTACATATTTTCGGATGTAAGTGCTTTATTCACAAGAATGGTAAGGAAAAATTAGGCAAATTTGATTCTAAAGTTGATGAAGGTACATTTCTTGGCTATTCTTCTAGGAGTAAGGCATATAGAATATATAATCTCTCTACTAGAACTATAGAAGAATCAATTCATGTTGTTTTCTGCGAAATTAACTCTAACAAATCCATGGTTGATGATGATGATGAAGTTCGGAATCAATCTTCTTCAAAAACTTCCTCTGTTTTGACAAATTCTGAAAATAATTTGCAAAGAGAACTAGAAGCTGAAACTGAACATGATTGTGAAAACCCTAGTCAAACTCAACATAGAGCTTGGAAATACAGTAGGAGTCATCTACTAGACCAAGTTATAGGTGATGCAAATCAAGGAGTTACAACTAGACAAAGTATTTTGAATGAAGTCACCTTTTCAGCGTTCATTTCAGAAATAGAACCCTCTAAGATTGAAGAAGCTTTTTCAGACAATGATTGGGTGATAGTAATGAAAGAGGAATTACATCAATTTGAAAGAAATCAAGTTTGGGACTTGGTACCCAGGCCCAAAGACCATCCAGTCATTGGCACCAAATGGGTATTCAAGAACAAACGTGATGAGTCTGCAATCATTGTCCGTAACAAGGCAAGATTGGTAGCAAAAGGATATAATCAAGAAGAAGGAATTGACTATGAAGAAACTTATGCTCCAGTAGCAAGATTGGAAGCAATAAGAGTTCTTCTAGCCTTTGCTTGCATTAAAGGTTTCAAACTCTACCAAATGGATGTGAAATCAGCATTTCTAAATGGTTTTATTCATGAAGAGGTTTATGTAGAACAACCCCCAGGCTTTGAGGATGAATTTCATCCAGAGCACGTTTTTAGATTAAAGAAAGCATTGTATGGTTTAAAACAAGCTCCTAGAGCTTGGTATGAAAGACTAAGTAAGTTTCTTCTAGATCATGGATTTGTAAGAGGTAAAGCAGATACAACACTGTTCATTAAAAGTAAAAAACTCAATGAAATCTTACTTGTGCAAATCTATTTGGATGATAAAATTTTCGGTGCTACTAATGATGCTTTGTGCAAGGAATTTTCTGAGACTATGCAGGGTGAATTTGAAATGTCAATGATGGGAGAACTCAATTATTTTCTTGGACTACAAATCAAGCAACGCAAAAATGGGATATTTATCTCTTAGACCAAGTATCTAAGAGACTTACTCAAGAAATATGGTCTTCAAGATTGTAATGGGGCAGACACACCAATGAGCTCAACTGCTGCCCTAGATGCCGATGAGAAGGGTAAAGACTTTAATATCACAAGGTATAGAGGCATGATTGGATCATTACTCTACTTGACAACAAGCAGACCAGATATACAATTCAGTGTGGGGATGTGTGCTCGATTTCAATCCGCGCCTAAGGAATCTCATGCTGAACACGTAAAAAGAATCTTTAGATACTTGCGTGATACAGAAGAGTTGGGCCTGTGGTTTCCCAAAGGTCAACCTGCATACTTAGTAGCCTACTCTGACTTAGACCATGCTGGATACAAGACTGATCGTAAAAGCACAAGTGGACAATGTGAATTCTTTGGAAACTCACTTGTCTCATGGTTTAGCAAAAAGCAGAACACAGTAGTTGTATCCTCAACTAAAGCTGAGTATGTTGCTGCCTCAAGTTGTTGCTCACAAGTCCTGTGGCTCAAGCAACAGATCCAAGAACTTGGAACTCACTTGAAGGAAATGCCCATCCTTTGTGATAACACCAGTACTATCAGCTTAGCCAAAAATCCTGTCATCATACCAGAACAAAGCATATTGATGTTAGACACCATTTCATTCGAGATCATGTTCAAAAGAAAGATGTCAAAGTCATGTTTATCCCAACTCATCAACAACTTGTTGACATCTTCACTAAACCCCTTGCGAAAGAACAATTTACCTTTATAAGAAGAAAATTGAGAATGGTAAATCCCAATGAGTTGTAAGCTCTCTCTATCCCAATGTTAGTAAATTAGTGTTTTGATAAGTAATTGTTACTAACTTAAGCATCGGAGTGCTTAGATGTGTTTTTGCAGGATGCATAATAAAGTTTTCCAGGAGGCAAACTCGATTTTCAGATTTTAAACTCGAGTTTATCGGGGATAGAGAACAACTAAGTTTCTGGAATCAGGCCAAACTCGAGTCATTAAGTGACTGACTCGAGTCTGCATCAAACAAAAGAAATCCTGAAGTCCTTGGAGAGCTTCCAAACTCGAGTCATTAAGTGATTTGCACCATACAGAGAGAAGCCTGAAATTCTGAAGAGACTCCAAACTCAAGTCAGTATGTACAAACTCGAGTTTATCAGGAACTCAAGGATTCACACCTACATCCTTGAAGTCTAAGTAAGTATACATTCATGCAAACTTGAGTCAGTTAGTGTAAACTCGAGTCTGTCGAAACCCTATATATATGTTATTGCTGTGACTGTTCATTCTCAACCTTCAAAACTCAAGTTTGCCCTAGAGTTTTCTCTGCACTCTCTTTACCTCATCCTCAAATTCGCTCCCTCTCAATCTACAATGGCCTCCAATCAACCCTCCAGATCTTCCCAAGGCGATGAAGCTTTGAAATCACCCTCACCTTCCCCGGTTCAACGACAACAAAGGGTCAAAACGATCCCTGCTCACAGACCCATGAGAAGCAAGCTGATACCCAAAAAGTTTGCTTCTGGAATTGACAAGCAAATCCCAGGCATACCTCACACTTCCCCCAGACCAAAGGGAGTGTCAATCCAAGAGCCCACTGAGGAACAAATGCGAAAGAAACCAGACCCTGTTTCTGGTAAAGGGAAGGAAAAGCTTGTTGTACCTCCCAAAGTCTCCAAGAGAAAGAGAGCTGAGCAAAGCCAAGGATCCTCCAAAGCTCATTCATCTGCCATTCCATCCTCTGATCATCATGAGTCTCCACAATCGATAACAAAAGCAATTTCTAAAATTTACAATCATTCCTCACCCCCATCTGGCTTCTTCACTGAGAACACAATCCTGTCCAACCAACAAGCTACCAAATTCAAAGAAGAATTTCGCAAAAAACCCTTCTGCCTAGTAGTATCAGTGAATCTAGATTCCCTTAAACAGGAATGTAATCTTAATCTTTCTCTTTGGTTGAACCAATTCAAGACTCTCATATCCATTTCGGCCCACTATACCCCCAACATTGTAAGACTCTTCTACTTCAACATGCAATGGGCTACTACAGAGGAAGATGACCAAATTCTAGATAAGGAGAAGGTCACTACTACTGTTAGGGGAGAGAAGATTACCCTTTCTGCTACAATTCTGAATAAAATCTTGGACCTCAACAATCCTCCTCCTCACCATTCCATAGAGTATTCCAATAGGCAGTGTCTTGAAATTCTGAGACCCAATGAGCCTATTACTGAAGACCAATTGCTGTCTCTAAACTTCACCCCAGCTTCTAATTCTCCCACATTCCGTGCATTATGGTACATCTACTCTAGGAACCTAGTTCAGAAAGGTGGCAATTTCACCCACTTCACCAAGAGAGATTATGCCCCCTTCGCTGTTGTTATGGACAAGATGCCAATAAATGTGGGCTAATGGGTTTCTTGAGGAGATGGTCAGATTCAGATTTGGATCTAGGGTAACATCACATATTCCATTCCCTTCCCTCATATCTGTTATCCTATTTCATTTCAAGATCTGGCATGTTGGGGCCATAGACACTATTGTACAACCTCTAGCATTTTGGAAGCCTCAACTCCACCTTATGAAAATCAGTTTTGATGCTGAAGAGTCTGGTCAGTCAAGAGTACCCTCCAGAACAAAAGCCTCCTATTCATGAGCTCACGAAGCCCAATCAGCTCCTCCACCTCCTCAGCCTTCTATCCCTGTTGATCTCACTGCCAAGATCTAGGAAATAGTTAATGCTGCCATTACCAACTTAGCTACTAGCATCAAAAATGAGGTTGCTAAGATAGTGGCCGAGCTCATCAAGACCAATACAGCATTGACTGAAGCCCAAGATGCCCTGAAGGTGCAATTAGACCACATTATGACACATTTCCGCATATCTGGGTTTGCATCTTCATCTACTTTTGGCACTACATCTGCTCCAGCCTCTACATCTGCTCCACTCACTACCACCACTACTCTAGTCACCACTACCACTCAGACCACTCTTCCTTCAACTCCTCCAGTTGACCCTACACCCTCTTTTGCTAATGACAAAGGGGGAGAGCAAGAAACTTGAGGAACAAACTTGAGTCTTGAATTTATGGTTTATTGCTTTGCCATGAGTCTGTAATTACTGTCTTATTTTGAATTTGTCTTAAGATTGTACTTACTGTCCAAGAAATGCACTCTCGTTTATTGATCTATATGATAAGTTCTCTTTGGTGCATCTTGCTTCTGCTTGCTTAACACTCTGATATCTCATTATGCACTTCATAAGCACATTTTGGCAAAATACATTTCAAAATGATAAACTCAATCAAATTCTTTGAAGTTCAAGTTTACAAGTGTTGTCATCATCAAAAAGGGGGAGAATGTTAGTTCCATATGTGTTTTGATGATAACTGACAATTGTAAACTTAGCATAAAGTTTGACTTAAGTAAAGTTGTAAACCTCACTGGCAAAGACAAACTCAAGTTTAGGTATGAAAACTCGAGTTTGACACTTGAAAGAAAGTTGCTCATTTTTGCAAAGTAAGCCAAACTCCAGTTTGCTTAGGCAAACTTGAGTTTGCGAAGACACAGAGAGCAATCAAAGTTTTTCACAACAAGCTAAACTCCAGTTTGCTCTGACAAACTTGAAGTCTGGGAGATACAGAGAGCACTCAGAATTTTGAGCAAGACAAACTCGAGTTTAGACTAAACAGAAAGAATTTGGAAACTTCAGTATTTTCATAAGTCTTGCAAACTCTAGCCTTTGTTTCCAAACTCCAGTTTACACCTGACCAAGAAGAATTTCAAAGTTTCAGTTCTTACTGAAACTCGAGTTTACATCTGTAAACTCGAGTCTGAGTCATACAGAAAGACCACCAATATGTTTGTTCTTGGAAACTCCAGTTTGTGCTTCTAAACTCCAGTCTGGAAGTTCTTGAACTTAGGCTTATCCTCTTGATATAGCCCCAAACTCGAGTTAGTCATTAATTGACTCGAGTTTAGCTACATGTCCAAAGTTCCATTCCAAGACCAGAGCTCGACAGTCTTCTCTGTAAGAACCAAACTCAAGTCTGATATTTATAAACTCCAGTATAAATTCTGTGTGTCCAGCTTTTCTTCCCTTACTCTCTCGTTATTTACTTTTCAAGTTTTGAAAAAAAAAGTTCAAAAGAATTTTTTGAAATCCCCAATTCACCCCCTCTTGGAGATTTCTTCCATTTTCACCTTTGACAAAAACCCATTTTTAACATCACTGTAGCAAGAAAACTCCATTCCACTCTATCATATGCCTTGTTCATATCAATCTTCAAAGCAAACTCCCATTTCTTACCTTTCTTCTTGTGTTTCAGGTAATGAAAGGCTTCATGGGCTACGATTATGTTGTCTTGAATCATACAGCCAGCTATGAAAGCTCTTTGGTTAGGGGAGATAATTTTGTTCATCTACAACCTCATTCTATTGGTCATGATCTTGGTGATGATCTTGTATGAAACATTACAGAGTCCAATGGGCCGAAAGTGTTGTACTCCTTCAGGTTTATCTACTTTCGGTAATAAGACAATATTGGTGTCATTAAGCCCTTCTAGTCCAGCTTTACCCCCAAAAGAATCACTCACCATGCCATAGGCCTCCTTGCTTACTACTTGCCAAGAAGATTGATAAAATAGGGCTGAGTATCCATCTGAACCAGGTGCTTTAGTAGCCCCAATTTGAAAAACTGCTGCCTCAATCTCTAGATTTGTCACTGGTAGGGTTAGTCCAATATTGTCCTCAACAGAAACTACCTCTTTAACATAATCCAAAGCCTGATTCAGAAGATTAGGGCCATCTGAACTGAAAAGCTGTTTATAATAGTCGCTGAAAACTTCATGAATTTCCTTCCTATCTTTCAACCAGACCTTGTTTGAATTTTTCAGTTTCAGAATTTTATTTCGTTGCCTCCGCTAAATGACACTTCTGTGGAAAAACTTGGTGTTTCTATCACCACAACTCAACCAAGAAATTCGGGAGCGCTGCCACCAATACCTTTCCTCCTTATCCCAAGCTTCCTCCATTTGTTGCACTAAGAGTTCAGCTTCTAGTAATTTTTTAGCATTAAGAGGACCCTCATAGCATATTCTTAGTTTTAAACGTAGCTGATCAATGATATTTCTGGAGTTAGGGAATTCTCTACAGCTCCATTCAAAAAGTCTTTTCCAAGACGCATTCAGATCCAACACCCTATTATCAGCCACCCCTTCTATTTCATTCCATCCCTTCTCAACAACTTGGTTGAAGTCCTCATGTTGGATCCAATTGGCTTCAAATTTAAATGCCTTAGGTGCTTTGTCATCAAAAAAGCAGCAATCCACCACTAGAGCATGGTGATCAGACCCCTTCAGTTCCACATGTAACACAATGGCATGGTCAAAATCATCACGGAACTCCACGTTTCTCAGAGCACGATCAGCCTTTCTCGAACAATGGCCCCACTCCTATTATTGCACCACGTAAACTTGGATCCTTTGAAGTCAAGATCCATTAGTCCACAATCTGTCAGTAAGCTCTCGAAATTAATGATTTTTCGTAATGACCTTGGGTTTCCCCCTTCTTTTTCATTTTGGGACAGCAGATCGTTGAAGTCACTAACTGCCAACCAAGACCTATCCACGTTTGATGCCAGACCTCTCATAATATCCCAAACAGTCCTTCTTTCTCTTTCCTTCGGTGGCCCATAAACAAATGAAATATATTTTGGTAAACCAGGATTATTGGATTCAATGACTATATGAATGATATTCCTTGATTTGTAGAGTACTGTCAAGGAAATATAATCATACCACCAGATAGCTAGGCCTCCAAACAGCCCCCTTGGCTCCACGTATAATTCTCTATCAAAACCACATTTCACTCGAACTCGCTTACTTTTTTCCATGTTTGCTTTTGTTTCCATTAGGAAGATTAGTGAGGGTTGATACTTCTTTACCATGTCCCTCAAATTCTTCACTGTCAAGGCTCTTCCTAGGCCTTGACAGTTCCATGATATAATCTTCATGGTCCCTTGGTGGCTGATGTAGGCCAGCCACCTTCGCCTTTAGCAACATTTTTCTTTTTCCTTCCTCTTTTTGCTTTGAAGACAAAAGTTGTCTCCCCTGGACTGTTTGGCGTCTAATCCTCCATTATTTCATCCAAATCTGGTTCCTCCTCTAAAATGTTCTCCTTTCTATCATGCAACTTCCTCCTCATAATTCTACTTGCTCTTGCCTTGCCTCTTTTTAGGTTATCAGCATAAATGGAGATTGCTGATAGAGGTAGGTCCTTCTGTAGCATGCCTACTCTTCGCTTCTTAACCTCCTCATGTGCCAGCTCTTCCTCTGCATTCCTTTTTAGACCAAGGTCATCCAACACATTTATGACCTCATTCAGAATTTTACCATTAAAAGGAATAATGGCTAATGAATTTTCTTCTTGTGCTATCATGGAAAGCTCAAATTTATCAAACAAGTCTTTTAGTACTGGTCCTGGTGAAGAAGTAGAACCACTATCACTTCCTTTTACTAATTTCCCCATAGCTGTTTGTAAGCCATCGGTATGTCCTTCAATCCAACGGCAGCTGCCTTTGCCATATTTCCATCACTACTTCCACTAAACCTTTCCTTTGGGCCATTTTTTTCTTTAGTGACAACATTCATATTTGAGCTTTCACCATCTTTCCAATTAATTGATTCCCGCTCCTGATCTCCTCTGCTTGGTTTAAGTAGCCTAATGTAAAGATATCCTCCTCTTCCATTTTTGACTCCCTATTCGTTTTTTTATTATCTGCCTTATTCCTTCTATAAATGTTTTCTTCCTGTTTCTTCTTAACGTAGCTAGCTTCCTCCCAATCATCACGAATCACAACAGTTACTTCCTCCCAACTACGGCACACAGTTGTGGATAGCCAGGGACCAAATCTCGGCTCCTTATCATTAACCACAAACATCAACCGCTTAGATCTGTAATTGCGATTATCATGTTCGATCTTACCACAATGATAGCAGAAGTTTGGGAGTTTTTCATATCAGATCGATATCCAGGTTTTACTACCATCGGGCTTAGGCATCTAGAAACCATAAGATAAAGGTTTACGTAAATCAATCACCACTCTAGATCGTAGGATACTTCGTAAATACCTGCCATTGTATTGTGGATTCTCGGCCATCACAACTTCTCCAAGATATCCTCCGATCGTAATTGCATTCTCCAGACATAGCGCTTCTATTGGCACGTTGTGTATCTGAATCTAGACAGGACATCTGCTGAATTCGAAATCCTCACACGATTTGTAGTTCGAGCGCTCCATCAGATTCAGTAAACAACCGTTGATTGACCATGGCCGACCTCAAGTATCCTATACTCTTCCTCCTTCTCGAATTTAAACATAAAGGCATTTCCATTGATTGCAATCACCTTGAAACCTGTTTGCAGATTCCACACCTTTTGTAAAATTGACTCCATCGCAGTACGTGAATAGGTCTTGTTTGAAAGGATTTTGCCAATGAGAATCTTCTCTACGCCTGGATCCTTCCAAACTAGTTGAGCTGATATGTGTGTTTCCTCCATGAAAAAGAGGTAATTCTAGCACAGTAGAGAATAGCTCCAATCAACCACGCTAACACGAAAGGGAACACCTAAAGCTCACCGCCGAGCCACCTGACTCTACCGTAGTCACCACCGTACACCAAATCCACCCTACTCTCACGCCTGGCAGAGAGATCTAAGCTCCCACACGAGTGCGCGGGGAGAACTTGACTCTAAAAAAAACCAAAAATAACAAACAACATATCCCAAGGGCACCATTGCTATGCTTCTGCGTACACAAATTTCAATATTGCTTTTTATATATAACAACTTTTCAAGTTATTCTCAGCAATAAATTTCTTTATCGAGGGATCACCCCCCTCCAAAAAAAAATATTATTATTATCTGAGTTTAGTTTATGCTGTAATTATGGCGCAAAAAAGTGATAAAAGTAATAAAAAAATAAAGTTAATACTAAATAATAAAAATTTTAGTTTACTTCTAATCAAGAATTCTTAACACACACACACACATTTTTCTTTTCTTTTAATAAATACACTCCACTTTTTTCTTTCTTTTTTATTACACTTGAAGAGTCTGAAGCCTTAAACCTTTGACCTTTATCCAACCTTTCATTATGATTTGATTGTGGCATTTAGCTTTCTGTTAAACATGATAATTTAACAAAATATGCATAAATTTTTATGTGTATTTTATTTCCAGGTCAAAAATAAAATTTAAAAATTATTCAAATATAATTTCATCAAAGTTCTACATAAAATTTTTTTAATCCTTTTCACCCAAAAAATTTATGTTCTTTTTTAGGAAAAAAAATTTAGGGAAAATTGCAACCCAATCCTAATTAACACGCTTAATGACAACCTAGTCTTTTAAAATCATCAAATTGCAGCAAAGTCCCAAAGGACCTAGGTACTATTAATTTCAAACATGAAAGTACAATTTTGCCCCTTTGTTAGTAATGACAAGTTTAGAACAACCAATGACAAATTTGGAACATCTAATGATTGTTAATTTTATGCTACATTTATGATTTATGTTGTTGTTTCATTGAGTGTGGGAGAATATGAATTTCTGCTACAAAGATTGTGATTTGTTTTTGTGTGCTTAGATGTGGATAAACGAAAAGGATGAAACTTTCTTTGTTTATAACCCCTATTATGTGATTTCAAAATGTGTCATCCATACAGTATTCTAAAATTGTTTATGTTGCTCATGTAGCTATTAATAAGAACTTTGTTTTGAAGGGTGACAAAAAAGACGCCAGATGTGTCTAGAAAGCATATATTACGTTAGGGGGACAATTTTTAAATGGAGGAGAATATGATTTTTAATATGTAGAGGTAGCATTAGAACACAAGCTATAAACAAAGGCACTACGGATGAGAAGTTGTGAACAACTATAGTATCAATTGTTAAAAAATAAAGTAGTAGAATTTTCATGAAATTCATGCCGACCTTTGATGCAACAACTTGTGGACCTTGTAGATGATGAAGGAGTAGAACATTTTATTAAATTCAATGGAGAAAAGAAAATAGTCATGTGTATGTAGGAGAGAATGCAGATGACAATACACAAGAACAAAGGATAATGTAAGAGAGGTACAACATGTGTAAATTGTATTTGCTTTTTGACCTAATATATTTTGTAGTCATTTGTTGTTGTGTAAGTTTTCATTGGATGCTCTAAACTTGTCAGTGGTTGCTCTAAACTTGTCATTACTAACAAATGGGGAAAATTCTATTTTCATGTTTGGAACAATAGCGCCCAGGTCTCTTGAAACTTCATTGCAATTTGATGCTTTCTAAGGACCTAGTTGCCATTAAGTCTGTTAAATGGGACATGGTTGCAATTTTTCCAAAAATTTATTTACACTTTTATTTAAAAGAACCTTCAAGTTCCAATTTTGTTATAATTCAAAATAATTGATTAAGTTGGTATAAATTCAATGTTTTTTCTTGAAATTATCTTAGCGTTTACTATTTTGAATTTCTAGTGCTGCTATGCTATTTGCCAATTTATATTCATAAGTAATATAGCTTACTATTTAAATTTGAAACTTCAACTAGTAAAAAGTATTATTATCATCCTTATCATTACATTTATTATTGGGAATATTGCACTGAGGTCCCAAGCTAGAGGATATACAACTCGAAGGTCCTTTGAAATCTCAAATTTGTAGTAATATCCCATGAGACTTTTGGGTAATAAATTCAAAAGGCAAAAAGACCCTAATACCCTTAATGAATTAGAGAAAGAGATGGACAAATTGAAAATCCTCAATTCTTCTTCCTCTCTCCCAAATAGCCCCCAACTTTGTCAACTTATATTGCCTTGATAGCCCCCAAATTTGTTAAACAGGAAGTTTATATCATTGTTATGGATTAAAGTGGCCATCGTCTAAGTAAGGAAGATCTAGAAAACAAACACGACCTCCCCTCCCACTTTCAACATCATATGATTTGTTCTCTAGGCCTATTTCCCCATATTCCCTACCTTGCTTTTTTCTTCTCCTTATTGCTCTTCTTGCTCACGATTCTCTACCTCATTTACTAATCTAACTACTAATAGCACTAGCAAGAACAAACACTCACAGAGAGCTTATGGATGGAGTAGATGCACACAGAGTAGGAGGAACCAGATTAAAAAAAGACGCAGCCTCCTTTCCCACCATCACTATTCAACCTCATTATCTTGCAGCCATGATACAAACATTGCTTCATGACTCTTGTTTGGGTAGGACTTTAGAGTTTGTGCTCTTTTTTTTGGTTGATTATCCTATTTTTCTACATCATAAGTAGGAAAGAATCAACATGGGGTGAAATTTTTATGTTTACAACACCTAATGTGCGAAGAAAAAAATGTGTTATTAATAGGTGCAGCGATAGTTTTTTATAGGTAATGAACTTGTTAATGAAAACTATAAGTCATTTGTCATTTTAATCATTTTAGTTGTGGTTTCATTGTGTTTGGGTAAGGTTTCAAATGTTTTCTATGTTTTTGGATATATTGTTCTCTGTTTATGTAGTAAAAGTGGGAATGAAACATAGAGTGAAAGTTTTGTAGTTAAAATTGCTGGTATACAAAGTTATAATGTGTTGTTAACAAGAGTAGTGATAATTGTTAATATAGGTGGTGAACTTGTTCATGACAACTATATATTGTAAAAGTTGACAGTGGTGATGGCTAGTGCATTTGGGAAGAATATATTGTGCTCCCTTCATATAAGAGATGATTTGTGATTAATGGAGCAGGTGATAAAACATATGTTGAGGGCATGTGAGAACAAAAACCATTAAGAAAGGCACAAATTACAATGAGGTTGGCCACACTACCAAGACTTAGAAGAATCCTAATCCAAGCTTATCAATGATGGTGTCTTATGTTATTTGTTTTGGAAAATGCATCTCTCTCTCTCTCTTTCTATCCCCCCTCTCTCTTAAATGTCATTAGACACGTTTAAAGGTAGGGGAAATTGGAGAGAGATGTAGTCCATATGAGTTTTTGGATGGGCAATGAATATGGAGATACTACCTTGTAGATGCATTTGAAAATATAAATAAAACTTGGATATAATATGATATTTATATGAAAATTTGTATCATGATGTAAATGACTAAATGCAATTGTCAATGGATGAATGCAAACTTGTTAATGTAGGCCCATGAACTTGTCAATAGATGTTCATGGACTTGTCAATGCAATCCCTTACACTTGTTAATTTAGCTGCATGATGTGGCCAAAGCGCAATTACTTTGATAATCAAAAATTGTTATTAAAATTTCATACTCCCTCCAGTCCTTTGTATAAGAATTATTTTAGAAGTTGATATTGGTCCTAAATATAAAACATATTTTTCATATTTCTCAATCTTTTCTTAATTTGTCCCTATTGATGCTTCCTCAATAGTAATCAAGAAGGAGAGCGAATTAAGGAAGATAACTAGAGTGCTTTAGAAAATATATGTTACGTTATTATTACTAACTTAACCAACTTCCTTAATTTAATAAAATTAGGTAAATATATCTTATATTAAGGACTAAAAGGAGTATTATGTTAGTTCTCTATGTGTTTTGATGATAACAAACCACTATAAAACTAAAAGTCTTTTAACAGAAAGTAAAAATAAACATTTTGTGTTTAGGCAAACTCGAGCCTAACTTTATAGACTCGAGTCTGCTCGTGACAGAGAGCAAAGTTCATGTTTTATAACCAAGGCAAACTCAAGCCTGTCATATAAACTCAAGCCTAAGTCTTACAGAGAGCAAATTAACTTATTGACTCTCAGTTAGACTCGAGCCTACCTAAATTAACTCAAGCCTAAGCCTTACAGAAAGTTCCTCAAACAGAATTTCATGAGAACAGACTCGAGCCTATGAGATTAAGCTTGAGCCTAACCCTTCTAGAGAGCCACCGAAAGTTCACTCTAAAATAGGCTCAAGCATAATGTTTCTAACTCAAGCCTGTTTCAAAATACAAGGAAGTCTCAAAAACGGATAAGTGAGACAAACTCGAGCCTAACACTTACAGACTCGAGTTTGGAACAGACGGAGAGCAATCAAAGCTTATGGCCCGAATAGACTCAAGCCTAAGGATTTTCACTCAAGCCTATGTCTTTATGTCTTAACTTGTTCTCACTACGAACAGCTCTAGACTCGAGCCTATCTGTAACAAACTCGAGCCTGTGGAGGATTCCAAAATGGCTTCAAGCACTCATCACGATAAATACTAGAACATAAAGGGAAAACTCAAGCACACTTATGCTTGAGTTCACATGAACAAACTCGAGCCTACTGATATTAAACTCGAGCCTAACGCGAGCTCTGTTTCAGTTTCTGCGTGTTTGATATTTCTAATTCACTCTCATGAAGCATTCCTCTGTTATATATGTTTGCGAATCATTATATATATGTTTAATAAGTTTTTTCATGAGTTTCAGATTACTTTAACACGTTTCAAGCCTCAAATCAAATCTGGGATAAAAGCATTTATTGCAGGACCAAAAACCAGGCTGAAACTTCTCCCTTATCCCAATGGTTCAACTCAGACCGTTATAAATCAACCTAAGCACTCTCCAACAGTCTAAAATGAATTATGAAATGGCAAGAATACTAGAAAAACATCTGCAACATCTATATCCAAGATTCCAGCTAAGAATTGAAGAAATGACTAAAAATGTGCAACAACTATTTTTCCAGAATTGCAGCTGAGCATTAGAAAAGAAAAAGCAACGACTAGTTTCACTGGTTAATCTATAAATACCCATGAAGACAAAGAGCTAGATACACAACTGAATTACATCTAATTGGTTCTTTGATCTTTGAGCTCTGTTCTATACAATATATTTTTGAACTTCAGTGTTTATGATTATCTGCTCTTTAAGAGAGTCTGATTTCAAAAATCATTTCTGAGTATTTGTTGTGTGAAAACTCAAGGTTGTGGAACCTGTGAATTGGGTAGTTTAATTACAAAGTGTAAGGGGAGCAAGTCCTAGGTGATTGGGATTGCATGTGATTTACATTGTTGTAGTTAAAGCTCACTAAGATATTAGAAATACCCAGAAGATATCTAGGGTATTTCTAACCAGTATAAATTCTTTGTATCAAGCTTTTCTTCCCTTACTCTCTTGTTGTTTATTTTTCAAGGTTTTGAAAAGAGTTTTTAAAAGAAAATTTTGTTTTTAAAATCCCCAATTGACCCCCCCTCTTGGTGATTTCTTCCATCTTCATATTAATTATGTGGACATATTATTTTGACAAACCAAAGAGTTGTCATCATCAACTCCCTGGATTCTCAATCCAAGCATATAAACTGACATAGACGGCCATGGACTTGTTAATATTTCTTCATGTATGTTTACATAATTTGTGTTAGAACCAACTGACGTCCAAGAGGGGGTGAAATGAGTGTAAAAGAAAAATCTAAGAACTTCGAAAATCTTTTTGCACCTTCGTGAAACAACAAGTATGAAGATAATGAACTATAAATCTACAATTGATTATTCAAATCAAATATGATGGAACTATAAGAGATAAGGGAAAATGATATGCAAACTATGATTTATATTGGTTTAATCCAATCCTTGATAACCTACGTCCAATCTACAAGCTCCACTTGATATTTTCTATCCAATATCTTTTTATTTATTCCTGGCACAAGAGAAGCCATAACAATCTCACAAGTTTAGGCGAGTGCTTGTGAAGCCTTTTAAAATTCATAGACTCTTAGTCTATTCAACATCAACTCCCTCATCCCAAAGCAAGAATTCCCCCTTACACACCATAAGCATCAACCTCTCTTGATGATAAATGATTACAATGATCTTCTCTCTCATAAGTGAATTAAGATGAACACTGATGTACAATACAAATAATCTCTCTCTAAAGTAAATGATATTGAATCTAGAAAATAGAAAGTTGATGTATTCATGATTTTGGCATTTT
Organism: Acacia confusa; assembly: GCA_037074495.1. NCBI lineage: Eukaryota > Viridiplantae > Streptophyta > Magnoliopsida > Fabales > Fabaceae > Acacia > Acacia confusa. The sequence goes on along the minus strand of CM073509.1, from coordinate 29,569,010 downwards.
GGTGTAGTTGCACACTTTCATAGACTTTGAATGCTCTTTTATTTATGGTTGATGTAACTTGATGACCATTGAGCATGCTTCTTCTCATTGAAAATGACCGTTGGAAGTTCTGAAAAGATTTGCTTTTTGGCCTTTGAAGCTTGATTCAAGTCTAATCACCTATAATCTTCATATAAACTTGACAAGGAATGATATAATCAAAATTTATAAGTTTGGAAGAAAATCGTAAAATTCAAAATAGTGATTAAAAATTGAGCCGAACATTACTATGAAGGATTACCATGGTGATGTGGTAGTGATGGGAACACATCACTCAAGAGTCACTCGAGTGATCTTTTAGAAATATTACACATCACTTGAGTGGTCACTGTGGTGATCTTAGTATCGGGATTCGTACACGTAGCAGAATTAAATCTATCCAATAAATTACGAATCCTAAGAAGAGGATCCATCAACAACATTTAAATCGGGTTAGTAATTAGGAATCGTACCTATGTGAACTCGTGTGAGTACTTTGAAAACTCGTGGGTTAACACCTTCTTTGGTCAATCAATCTCTAGGAGCCGACTCTACGAATCCACTCCCTCTACCGGTATCCACACCGAACAACACTCCAACACAAACGGCAGCGTGTTAGCGCCTTCAAGCTTTTTTCTCACGTCTCTCTTCTAGGGTTCTTTTTGTGGTTCTACAATTCTCTTGTGTGTGTAATCAAATTACTTACAACCTAAAGGTATTTATAACTCTAATGGGTCGCATTAAATATTCAAAATCAATCTTATTAATTTTGAAATTGAATTGGAAATTAAATCTGTCTAATTGATTCAATCCAATCAATTTATTTAATGCAAATTAGAAGCCAGCTGATTTGATTTATCTTCATATATCAAATCTGAGATATGATATCTATTAAATCATTGATTTATCTTCATAAATCAAATTAGGAAGTTATTTAATGATTAGCCCCTAGGGCATAATTTCCAACAAACTCCCACTTGCACTAGGTGCAATCATTAGATTATATCCTCCCTAGATAAAACGTTGTATTCATTGAATTTTAGGCATATTGTAGATTCAATGAATATGGACATTATAGCTCGTGTTAGACTATTATTGTGTGTGACCCTGTAGGCTCACATGAGATTGGCAATGGGCCAATACTGTACTAGCCCACAAGTTGCAAGCGTCCTCTAGCAAGACATTGCGACTACCCAATTTACATGAGGATCGATTATTCGATACAACCTATCATACAACCATGCCACGTCCCTTTTGTCACGCGATAATCTTGTCAAGGATGAAGCATGGATAGTGTCATCCTCCTGTTCTTGACCATTACTTTCTTGATTCTTAAGTAGTCTAATAATTGAAATAGAAACTCTTTTCCATCACAGTATGGCCATACATTTCTTAGACTCACTCATTGAGGGGCCTAGTATTATCTCTCTACAAATGTGAGGGACAAATTCCATCTTGATCACTCACATCACATTACTCTACATGAAAACCATCGATCCCGATCCAAGCCTTTATCATCACCCGGTCAAAGGTGACTTTTGACTAGGTCAAAAATCAGTGACTCATCATGTAGGAATTCATGATGATCTCAGGTCATAGGGCGTTGTGACACGGTTATACATGAGATAAGCTTATTACAAGTGCCCATGACTTTGATTCGTATCTCTATACCTTATCGAAGTCATACTGGTCTTATTTCGTCTTTGCTCCCGCATAGATGACTGACCAAGGACATTTAGGACAATCTTTAAGATACATCCAAAGATATAGTTATCAATATAAACATGCAAATGAAATGATAACTAAAAGAGAATACTTTAAATAACAATAATGTTTAAAGTACAATGATTAGCCTTTCCAACAAAATCCCACTTGCACTAGGTGCAATCATTGATTACTCTAATTCCCATTATCCTAACATGACACTCAAGTTTTGCTTGTGCAAGCAGCTTAGTAAGAGGATCAGCAACATTTTCTTCTCCTAGTACTTTACATATCTTTATGTCACCTCTATCATTGATTTCTCTGATAAGATGAAAGCGCCTGAGTATATGCTTGGTCCTTTGATGTGACCTAGGCTCCTTGGCCTATGCAATAGCCCCGCTGTTGTCACAGAATAGGTCTATTGGATGTGAGATGGTGGGAACCACCCCTAGTTCAGTAACGAACTTTCTGATCCAAACGACTTCCTTAGCTGCATCCGATACTGCTATATACTCAGCTTCTGTTGCAAAATCAACTATAATGCTCTGCTTTGAGCTCTTCCAGCTTATCGTACCACCACTTAACAGGAATACATATCCTGACCACAATCATAGATCATCTTGGTCAGTTTGGAAACTCGCCTCTGTGTAACCAGTCACACAGAACTCATCCTCCAAGCCACCATATTCCAAGAATAAGTCTTTAGTCCTTCTTAAGTACTTCAGGATATTCTTGACAGCAGTCCAGTGACCCTCATCGGGATTTTGTTGATATCTGCTGGTCATACTTAAGGCAAATGAGACATCCGGTCGAGTACATAACATGGTATACATGATAGATCCAATGGTGGAGACATATGAAATCTTACTCATGCGGTCTCTTTGATCTTGTGTACTAGGACACAAATCCTTGCTGAGATGGATGCCATGAGACATGAGCATGTAACCCCTTTTAGAATCCTGCATACTGAATCTATGAAGTATCTTGTCTATGTATGTGCTCTGACTTAGGCCTATCAGCCTCTTGGATCTATCTCTATAGATCCTGATCCCAAGGATGTAACTGGCTTCACCTAAATCTTTCATTGAGAAAGACTTTCCTAACCAAGACTTGACACTTTGCAAGGTAGGGATGTCATTCCCAATGAGTAGGATGTCATCAACATAAAGCACCAGAAATACAACTGTGTTCCCACTAACCTTCTTATAAACACAAGGTTCATCAATGTTTTGAATGAATCCAAACTCTTTGACTACTTCATCAAACGATGATTCCAGCTTCAAGATGCTTGCTTCAATGCATAAATGGATCTTTGAAGCTTACAAACTTTACTAGATTCTTCTAGACGCACAAAGCCTTCAGGTTGTGTCATGTACACATCCTCAAGTAGCTTTCCATTAAGGAAGGCTGTTTTGACGTCCATCTGTCATATTTCATAGTCATAATATGCTGCTATGGAAAGAAGGATTCTTATTGATTTGACCATTGCAACTTGGGAAAAAGTTTCATCATAGTCCACACCATGAGTTTGAGTGAATCATTTTGCAACCAGTCATGCCTTGAAGACACTTAATTTGCCATCCATGTCAATTTTCTCCTTAAAAACCCATTTACACCCAATGGTTTTTACACCTTCAGGTAGATCGAATAAGGTCCATACCTTATTGTTGTTAGTTCTCTATGTGTTTTGATGATAACAAAACATTGTAAACTTGTTGCTAAGGTTTAAACATGTTTAAAGATTGTTAAAATTGATTTAAATCTTACAATATAAGTTAAACTCGAGTTTAGATATGTTAGACTCAAGTTTGCAGCTAAAAGAAATAATAATAAACGTTTTGAGCTTGAGCAGACTCGAGCCTAACCTGAAAGACTTGAGCCTGCGCGTGACAGAGAACATATTTCAAGTTTTTCATCTTGGGCAAACTCGAGCCTAACATAATAGACTCGAGCCTGTTCGTGACAGAGACAGAATTCATCTTTTATAACCAAGCTAGACTCGAGCCTATCATGTTAAACTCGAGCCTATACCTTACAGAGAACATGTCACATTTCTTATACTTTTAGACTCGAGCATAACTGTCTTAACTCAAGCCTATCTCTTACGGAAAGCTCTTCAAATCATTTTTCTTGAGAACAGACTCGAGCCTAAGATCTTAAACTCGAGCCTGTCCCTTCTAGAGAGCAAACAAAGTCTTTCACAAACTTAGGCTCAAGCATAGACCCATTGACTCGAGCATGCTTCAGGTTGAAAAGCATTTGCACAACGTTTTGATGAAACAGACTCGAGCCTGTCACTACTAGACTCGAGCCTGGATCAGGCAAAGAGCTATCCAAGTGACAGAGCCCGAGAAGACTTGAGCTTAGATTTTTAGACTCGAGCCTGTATGTTTGTACTTAAGCTTCAGCACGTTGTAAACAGTTCGTGACTCGAGCCTACCAAGATTATGCTTGAGTGTTAATGAACAGACTTGAGCCTATGAGTCATAAACTCGAGCCTAACAGATCTCTGTTTTTAAACGTTGCGTTTTTTACTTCTCAGATTCAATCTTAAGCATTGTTATACACTTAATTAGAATTACGAATCATTATATATTTGTTTGATAAGTTTGTTCATGAGTTTCAGATTATTTTAACACGTTTTGAGCCTCAAATCAAATCTGGGATAAGAACATTTATTGCAGGACTAAAAACCAGGCTGAGACTTATCCCTTATCCTTATGGTTCAGCTCTGATCGTTATGGATCAATCTAAGCACTCTCCAACAGTCTAAAACGAATTATGAAATGGCAAGATTACTAGAAAAACATCTGCAACGTCTATATCCAAAATTCTAGCCAAGAATTGAAGAAATGGCTAAAAATGTTCAACGACTATTTTTCCAGAATTGCAGCTGAGGGTTAGAGAAGAATATGCAATAGCTAGTTTCTCTGATTAATCTATAAATACTCACGAAGACAAAGAGCAAGAAACACAACAGAATTACATCTAATTGCTTCTTTGATCTTTGAGCTCTGTTTTATGCAAAATATTTTTGAACTTCAGTGTTTATGATTATCTGCTCTTTAAGAGAGTCTGATTGTGAAAATCATTTCTAATTATTTGTTGTGAGAAAACTCAAGGTTGTGGAACCTATGAGTTGGGTAGTTTAATTGCAAAGTGTAAGGGGGAGCAAGTCCTAGGTGATTGGGATTGCATGTGATTTACATTGTTATAATTAAAGCTCACTAAGATATTAGAAATACCCAGAAGATATCTGGGGACTGGACGTAGGTCAAGTTGTGACCGAACCAGTATTTCTTTGTGTCAAGTTTTTCTTTCCTTACTCTCTTGTTGTTTGTTTTTAAAAGGTTTTGAAAATTTTTTTTTTAAATCCTCAATTCACCCCCTCTTGGTGATTTCTTCCATCTTCAATTGTCGTACATGGATTGCATTTCAGAATTCATGGCATCTAGCCATCTTTCGGAGTTTGGTCCCATTATGGCTCCACGATAGGTAGTTGGCTCATTCTGCTCAATGAGCAAGATATCACGACTTTCAGTAGTTAGAAGTACATGTCTTTGAGGCTTTTGTCGTGTCCTATCGGACCTTCGTGGGCCTTGTGTTACTAGAGCAGGCTCATCAACTTGTTGTGAGTCTTCTCCATTTTCCATTTCTGGTTCTATATTGTTTTGTGTCTCTCGAACTTCTTCAAGGTTCACCTTACTCCCACTGGTTCTTTTAGAGATAAACTCTTTCTCCAAAAAGACATCATTCTGGATAACAAACACTTTGTGATCGATAGGATTGTAGACATAGTATTCTTTAGTTTCCTTAGGATACCCCACAAAAAGGCATTTTGAAGATCTAGATGATAATTTATCAAAGGCTTGTTGTTTAACATAAACCTCACATCCCCAAATTTTAAGAAAAGACAAACCGAGTTTCTTCTCAGTCCATATCTCATATAATGTCTTTTCAACTGCCTTTGATGGAACACGATTTAGTATGAATGCAGTTGTTTCTAGAGCATAGCCTCAAAAGGACGACGAAAGATATGTTTGACTCATCATAGATCGAACCATATCTAATAGAGTTCGATTCCTCCGCTTTGAAACACCATTCCATTGTGGCGTTCCTAGAGGAGTTAGTTATAAGATGATCTCGCAACTCCTAAGATGGTCAATAAACTCTTGGCTTAAATATTCACCACCCCGATCAGATCGAAGTGCTTTAATTGTTTTGCCAAGTTGGTTTTGCACTTCATTTTGGAATATTTTGAACATTTCAAAAGATTCATTCTTATGTTTCATTAGATAGATATACACATACCTACTAAAATCATCTATGAATGTAATGAAGTACATATAACCTCCTCTGGCAGATATATTCATTGATCCACACACATCAGTATGTATAAGGCCCAATAAATCAGTGGCCCTCTTACTATGCCCAGTAAAAGGTGCCTTTGTCATCTTTCCCAATAAACAAGACTCACATGTATCAAATGATTCAAAATCAAATGAGTTAAGAAATCCATCTTGATAGAGTTTTGAAATGCGTTTCTCATCTATATGGCCTAGACGACAATGTCATAGGTAGGTCGGATTCAAATCATTTGACTTGATCCTTTTGGTAGACACGTTATAGATATGTCCATTATTAGGATGTTCTAAATTTAGTAAATAATGACCAAAATGTAAATCACCATCAGCATAAAAATGTTATTATGATAATTAGAACATTTTTCATTCCTAGTAATGGAAGTAAAACCTTCCTTATCCAAATAAGAAAGAGAAACAATGTTGTTACTCAAAGCAGGAATATAAAAGCAATTGTTCAAAATTAACAAAAGCCCACTGGGCAGAACTAATTCATAAGTGCCTACGGCTAAAGCAGCAACTCTTGCTCGGTTTCCAACTCGTAGATCCACTTCGCCCTTCTTCAATTTTCTACTTTCATTGAGACCTTGCACATTTGTGCAAATGTGAGAACCACATGCAGTATCTAATACCCATGTAGAGGAAGTAGAAAAATAAATATCTATAACATAAATACTTGAAGAGATAGCCCCGCCATCCTTCTTGTTCTTTTTCAGATCTTCAAGGTAGAGTTTGCAGTTCCTCTTCCAATGACCAGATTCATTGCAGAAGAAGCAAACCCTATCCTTCAAAGGCTTTGCCTTCTTGCAGGCTTAGTTTCGGGCCTGTTTGACTCTTTAGTCTTATCAATTGAGTCATTACCCTTTCCTTTGCCCTTGCCTTTCCTTTTTATACCCTTTCTTTCATGCTTGAGAACAATTCTCAAGTTTCTAAACCAGTCAAGAAAGTTGGTCCCATTTAGTTTGTCCTTCTCAAGGATTGATCGCAGTGATAATGTAACGATATTACTAGTCGACATGATAAAAATATGCAAAGTTAATTAATAATCTCCCATTGAATTAACAACCCTCACTGAATTAACAACCATAATATTTGATATAATATATATAAAATAAGATTTTACATATATTATATATATAAAGTTTTAATATATAATATAAAATTTTCATTTAAATTATATATATTGTTAATCACATTAACAATAAAATATATATCTCATATATAATCACTTTAAGAACATAAACTCAATTTAAACGCACAATTGATCTAGTTCTGATGCTACTGTTGGGATTCGTACACGCAGCGGAATTAAATCTATCCAATAAATTACGAATCCTAAAAAGAGGATCTATCAACAACGTTTAAATCGAGTTAGTAATTAGGAATTGTACCTATGCGAACTCGTATGCGTGCTTTGCAAACTCGTGGGCTAACACCTTCTTTGGTCAATCAATCAATCTCTAAGAGCCGCTTCTACGAATCCACTCCCTCTACCGATATCCACATCGAACAGCACTCCAACACGAACGGCAGCGTGCTAGCGCCTTCAAGCTTTTGTCTCACGTCTCTCTCTAGGGTTCTTTTTGTGGCTCTACAATTCTCTTGTGTGTGTAATCGAATTACTTACAACCTAAAGGTATTTATAACCCTAATGGGCCTCATTAAATATTCAAAATCAATCTTATTAATTTTGAAATTGAATTAGAAATTAAATTTATCTAATTGATTTAATCCAATCAATTTATTTAATGCAAATTAGAAACCAGCTGATTTGATTTATCTTGAGATATGGTATCTATTAAATCATTGATTTATCTTCATAAATCAAATTAGAAAGTTATTTAATGATTAGCCCCTGGGGCATAATTGCCAACACTTAGGTATTACTTTCACATCACAGGAGTGATCTTTGCTAGTGATAAACTCATTTTGAATCCAAATCTTCCAAATAGCCTATCATGAGAAAGCTCTTTAAGTCTACATTCTAATGCAAAAAGAGTCAACTCAAAATTCATTATGTTCTGAAAGCTATAATCAAATTCATACCAAATGGTATGGAGCAGTGTCTTCATATAATTGTGCACTTTTTAAATTCATATCTCTTCCAGATGACCTTTTTTTAGCAATATATTATGTTGTTGAAACGCCTCTTGAATCTAATTTTATATATAAGTTTCAATCTAAAACTCATTCTCTTCTTCAAGTTATGATATAGAAGTTTACCTTTGGATAAGGTAGAGAAATGGCACTTAGCTGTCAAGAATATTACTCTTATATATTACCTCAAAATATATGCAAAAATAAAAATATTGGTCACTTCTCTACCTTATCCAAGATATCCTTCCTGCTTAGAGCTTCCTCTTTCGCTTTTCTAATTTGATCATCCATGCTCTGAAGCAAGTCAGAAAGACTAATACTACCTGCAAAGGTATAAATTGAAAACAAATGATCTATTACAAAAATTACACAAGTTTGCTGGCAAACCAAGAAATTATAGACTAAATACAAGTGCTTAAGATGAAGATAAGAACTAAGTAAATGGCCGTAAAAAATTTGAATAAAATTTGAGGAAGAAAAATAATAACTTAGGCTTTACTGAGAGCAAGAAATATTGGTCAAGAACCAGATTTTATGAGGCGAGTCAGAATTTGTTTAGATTTATCATTATCCGCATCCACGTGAACTCTTCTATAAATGTCTTCTAACTCATTCTGCCTCTTAAACACCAAATCCTTTAGCTTAGTTCCTTTCCTAAAATATATATTACCTCTAAAAATATATGCAAAAATAAGAATAAACATTAAATAATAATTATGAATATTATTTGTAAGATCCCTTTCCCGACTCCCAATCAAAGGGGCCTTGGTTCTATACCTAAGGAGTAACCATTCTAAAATAGAATGGTAAACAAGGTAGAATGGCTTGAAAACTTTAGCGTGGTTGGGTTAACTACTAGACAATAAAGGCTGCAAAGCAAAGCATATTGAACAAGATACTTGAGGAAATAAAATTAAGAACAAAGTGCCGGGAAATCTCCATCCCTTTTGTTTTTTGAGAAACTGACTGAATTGACAAACACCATACTATAATCAACCACCAATAATGTCATTCTTCATTATTCAGAAAGATTTGCGTGATCTTATATGTAGATTAGACTAATCATTTCAACAATCCGTGTCCTCCTCACCTATAGAAGACAGAGAAGTTTCAGACAAAAGACTAGAGCCTATAGAATGGGACCATTTAAAAAAAAAAAAAAAAAGATGACTGATTTACATAATATTCTGCCAGAGAAAAGCCTTAATTGTTCCCAGAACTAGAATCATCTTTCTGAAGAGCAACATAGTTCACTGGTGCCACTTTATTGACCCTGCCACTTTCTCTACGTTCTTTGGCGCTCAAGGATCCATAACGGCTTGAAGGAGCAAGGATTCGACGCCCAATGGGCGTCCCAGTTATGTTGTTATTTGTAGTCTGACCAAAAGGTTTCTTTGTTGTAGACTTCGAACCATTCAGGAAATTCACACAAAGTTGGTCAAAAACAGCAAGTTAAATACTAAGGCTTGAAACATAAAAATGCCGAAGTTATCACAAGTAGCAACTATTGTAGCCAACTTTCCAGCAGAAAAAGGAGCGTAGATTTTTTGAAACTTGCAGCACACCCAAAGAAAAATTAGATCAACATTTTAGAAAATTTATGTTGATTAATCTTTCAAACAATGTTATATTACTGAGTTAATCTGATTCACTTTGATGCATTTCTTGTATTAACCCCTTAAACAGACACGGAAGGAGCTATTGTTGATTTTTTTGTGTACTACAGAGTGAATTTCAACATTAATGATTTAAGAATAGTGTGAGTTGTTATTAATTATGTATTTTATTTTCACAAAAAAAAAATTATGTATTTTATATCGATTAATTCTGTGACAACTACCATGGAAGATAAGGTGTATCTCTTATCTGCATATAATGATTGTAGAATGCAATCATCAGTGGCTCTAAATAATGTTGTTGTCCAATTAGTAACAACATAGTACCTCCAGGCCTATAATTTGTTTCTCACGAATAGGGGCAAAGGTGATATATACCAACACAGCTTGTAGTATGAGGAAAATTCAAATATATTTTGCGCCCTACAAAATATGGACTAAATTCTTATTTTCTGAATGATATAGACTAAAATTGAAAAAAAAAAAAATATTCAAGGAAAACAATTATGACAGCATGCAATACCCGAGATTTGCGCTTCTCTTCTTCTCTCCGCTGTCTGTGCAAATTAAAGTCATTCAAGCTTTGTAGCAACGGAACCTGAAAAAGAAATGAATTTTGAAAAACTAAATAATCTCTCCCTTTCAAAACAGGAAAAGTCGGCTCATTACCTTGTCATATAAGAAAGGTATTCCTTTTTCTGTCTTCCAGGCCTTTACTTTTGCAGTCAAATTCTCGACTATTGCTGGTCAAAAAAAGGTATCAGGACAAATAATGTTAAACCAACGAAACAGATAGGTATTACAACTTCCAACGTTCTGAAACTCGGATCGGTCACTATAGATAGGTATTACAACTTCCAACGTTCTGAAACTCGGATCGGTCATTGAAGAGGTGGGAGAAGTACTGGGTTAAAGGTTAGTGGGTCAGACCGGTATTAATTAAAATATAATTTAATTAAAATAGATAAAAATATTTATATTTAATAATAAAAATATTTTGATTATATGTAATTAATATTAATATTTTTTAAAAAAAGAGATCCTTGAAGATCTCCCCTATTGAACACGCAATACAGCCTATGCCCTACGATATGTCAGAATAATATAATGACCATATGGGAATGTGCGCAAAAACAGTAAATAATATAGTTTGCAAAATAATAAAGTTTCTTTCCTTCAACTATGTCTGTGGCGGTAAATATTTCACTCTCTCAGTCTCTCTCTCTTCTAGTTCATTCTTCGTATTCTCTCCTCCAATCCTTCCTCATGTCGTAAACAATGGATTCTTGAAACCTCCATCGTCCCTCATCCCTCCTTCAGGTGATCTCCGTTTTCCGTCTTTTGACTAAAGTAGCTCCAACAGTCCGACCTTCGACCTTCGACAAACCCACATCGCGATTTCCGTCTTCCGTCTTTCGACCAAAGAAGCTTCAACCTTCGATGAACCCAGATTGCGAACTCCGCCAGCCATCATCGACACTCTGCCCTTCTTCTCGTTCTCTTTCTCGTTCAGTTAATTTTTTTTCCTTCAAGAAACCAATTTTTTACTCTGACTCGATCAACTCGACCGGTTCAGGCCGAGTTGACTGAGTTAACTTCGAGTCCACTTGGGACTCCGGTTTACTACTAACTCGGACCAGTTTTTCGTCCAATTCGGCGGTTTTCGGTCCTAACCGGCCGGTCTGGTTTTCAAAACCTTGACAACTTCTACCGGAAAAAAATAGATATTACAAGTTATTAGGTGGAGCTACTTTGTATAACGTATGCGTTTCGGATGCATAATTTCATTCATGTGTCCTCTTTCAATGCAATCGCATGCTGGAATTTTTTAAAAAAAAAAAAGGTGAATGCATGCTTGTACTTAAAACCAAATAATGTGAAACAAGATTCAATTAGCCAATTCTGCTCGGTCAGCAGGGTGCAGATTGCAGAAAAGTTAGATTTGAGTAAGGGTTTAAAGTTTCTGATTTTGCCAAGAGAACATTTTTTTATACCACACCAAATAAAATAAAAGTGAGTAGGTCCCATTTGTAAAGAGAAGAGAGAGAAAATATTAGTAGGACTCACTCACTTTTATATGAATGTAGCAGAAAAAATATTTCTGTGGCAAAAGTAAAAATATTAAACCCATTATCAGGGCTTCTGTCACAAGTCATGTTGCATCATATGTTTATATCATCAAGAGGAGAGATCTACGGCCAAGTCAAAAATCTAAGAATATTGCACGTTGCAAGGCTTTTTTCTCAAAGTGCCCTTTTTTAAGAAACTATTTACTAAAATGGCCCTATTTTCAAACTATCTCATTATGCCCCTCTCTGGAAACATATTCTCTGTCTACCCTCATTTAGTCGACTAAATAAGGGCCTTAATCGACTAAATGAGTGTTTAATTTTTTTTTTGAAAACTATCGACATTTAGTCGACTAAATCCCAGAATTTAGTCGACTAAATGTCGGCAGTTCAAATTTTTTTTCAATGAGCCCGACATTTAGTCGACTAAATGTCGACTAAACAATCTGTTTATCCTATTTATGGACGCGCATTCGTGATTCTCTCAGAGAAGGAAAAAATTCTCCACGTATTTCATCTTGTAGGCGAGACGCAAACATATGGTTTCTATACTTTGTTTTCCTCTGTCCACGTAATCTCCAAGGAAGAGGTAATTTGATTGCGGCGGAAAACCACGATCTGGATATTGCTCTGTTTTCCCCCTTTTGAATGAGATTTTCTGGAATTTGGTTAATTTGAGGGAAAATAAAAGAAGTACCACAAACATTGATGGGAGCTTCCAACTCAAGAAGGTTAGGTTGGCTGAGGAAGATTTCTTTAGCAGTGATACAAAGGTTACGAATTTCTGATTCAATTAATTGAACCCTCTTGCCTCTGTTTTTCCCTGCTTCCAAAAGCCTCTGTATCAACCCATCGAATCCTTCCATCACCTTTTTGAGATTATCAAGCCAAGAAAATATTATCGTATTATTGTTGTTGTTACTATTGTCTTTGTTGTAATCTGTGTTGTATGTTGAAATGTATTCTGTGATGGTAGTTAGACAAATGCAGAAAACAATTGAAGAACAAGATTACAAAATGAGCAAGGAAGAAGAAAAGAGGTTGGTTTGACATTTAGTCGACTAAATCCTGGATTTAGTCGACTAAATGTCGACGGTTTTCAAAAAAAAAAATTAAACCCCCATTTAGTCGACTAAGGCTTTTATTTAGTCGACTAAATGGGGGTAGACAGGGAATTTGTTTTCAAGGAGAGCATAATGGGAAATAATTTGAAAGTGGGGGCATTTTGATAAATAGTTTTCTAAAAAATGGCACTTTGGAAAAAAACCCAGGTTGCAGCCCACAATTTTCAGCCTAGATTCAGTAGAATAGCAGGCACCGAGTAGAAATAATATCTTAAGAGCTGTTGGATTCACATTTGTTAGTTAATCAAATCCAGAACCCTATATCGAACCTACCAGTTATAAAATTAGAATAAGTTCATGAAATGATGGGGAAAAAACTAAATCATCTAATTTTAACATATTAGCACCCAAATCTTAGCCAATAATCATGTCCTTCTCACTGACATACTGGTTTTTCCGTCAAAATGAAACTGGCTTCCAGCATACCATCTTAGACAATTCACTGGTCAGATGTGGTATCAGTGACTTCATTTCAGAAGCAAGACAAAGGCTAAATACATCACATGGAAACAATTCTGAATGGCTTACAATAGCACAAATTTCTTCACTTCTTCAGTGGGTCTTCTATCTACTACCTCTATTCGTTCTGTGTTCTGATTTAGGTACCACTAACACCATTGCTGGTTTCTATGGCTTTCATTCACTTTCTAGATTTAAATTTCAAGCATAATTGGTTGCTAGTTTATATGGCTTCCTTATTAGCATGAGTGTAGCCTCATCAATCTTAAAAATCATGAACTGAAAAACTGAATACGAAATCTTACATGGTATTTTGCTTACTAGAATCCGAGCTTTTTCTGCACGTTTCAAATTTTTGTGTGCTCCTCTTACTGCACTATATCGATTTTCATCCTGATAAGAGAGTCAACAAGGTAAATGATGCTTATAAAGACAATATTTCTTGTCGGCTTCCAAAAAATGGATCCACAAAAATACCACAACTAATGTGTATTTGATCATGTTTACTGATCAATGTAATCTTACACAATGACAGTCACTTGAGATAAATTCAAGTTATAAACCTGAATTGGCAAAACTCTTCCAGAGCTTCACATGTTTACATGGTCATCTTGTTCAAGACATGCAAATGATCCCCCAAGTCAAAACATACAACAAATGTTAAACCTTATCATGTACAATCCAAATTTTCTAGCGAACCTTGAGCACCTCTTGCATGCTATGTTTATACAAGATAATAAATGGCTAATCATCAGTCAAATTCTGACAGATCAAAATCTAGGCATTCCCTAAATTAGAGCTCCTATAGGATGTTTACAGCCATGTATGCTGGTGTGTGTGTGTGAAAATCCAATCATCTGTCAAACTAAATAAACATAAATGAGGCTGCGACAAGTATGCTTTTTACTCCCTTTTAGCAAATGGCAAAAAAGGTTACTCTAACAAGTCCCCATATGTGTTGAAAAGTAGTGTGTTGTGTGTAACAAGTAGCTGAAAATCCAATCGTCTACCAATCTAAAACCACCATAAATGAAGATGTCATGATTATGCTTTTTCCACGTGAATGGAAAAATGGCTTACTATAATAAGTCCCCGCATATGATAAAAAAAATATTGAATCACTCTATCTTAGGTGGTTGGCCAGGCCGGCATTTGGGTAAAGTTCCTAGGCTTGAGTACATTCCTAATGAATGAACTTGAGCAGTCCCCCCCCCCCCCCCCCAAAAAAAAAAAAAAGAAAAAAAAAGACAATAAAAGAGAAACTTGTGCCAAAGGCATGTAAATAAATCCAAATTAAAATAGTCTTGCATGACAAATTAATATTATTCTTAGTCATAAAATATTAAAAAAAAAAAAATCAACTGCTTTATTTTGGCTTTCTTTTAAGATAGCATTTAAAAAAAAAAAAAAAAAAAACATGAAATGATAATTACCCTTTCATATTCGTCCAGCCAATTTTCCTCCGCGACAGCTAAGTGCCACTTCTCTACCTTATCCAAGATATCCTTCCTGCTTAGAGCTTCCTCTTTCGCTTTTCTGATTTGATCATCCATGCTCTGAAGCAAGTCAGAAAGACTGATACTACCTGCAAAGGTATAAATTGAAAACAAATGGTCTATTACAAAAATTACACAAGTTTGCAGGAAAACCAAGAAATTATAGACTAAACACAAGTGCTTAAGATGCAGATATGAACTAGTCAAAAATTTGCAGAAAAATAATAACTTAGGCTATATTGAGAGAGAAAGAAATATTGGTCAAGAACCAGATTCTATGAGCCCGATCAAAATCTGTTTAGCTTTATCACTATCCACGTCCATGTGAACTCCTCTGTAAATGTCTTCTAGCTCATTCTGCCTCTTAAACACCAAATCCTTTAGCTTAGTTCCTTTCAGAATTTTCAAGCGCTCAACCTCAAGCTCAGCCTAAAAGGTATTAAAAAAAATCAAAAGTAGAAAATTAAATATCATGCCAAGGGTTTCTTACCAAGTGAACAATTACAAGAAAAGCTCATGACAGAGAATTTCACCTGCTCAATGACACCCGCAGAAAGGCACCCTTGTTTTGACACTTCATCAACTGACAAAGGAATTAAGCTAGTAACATCACTAAAGTCCCTCTGCTCATCACTTGGTATTTCCATGAGATCCCATAGCTCTATTAAGGACCTAGCAAGCTCTTGGAGCTACGCCAAACCAATATTGCATTAATGAACCTTTTCAAAATATAGTACAGCATTTTAAAATTCGGGCACAATTGATAATTCAATAAACAAAATCCGTTAAAACCTAGTTTGTATCTTTATGACTAAACCTAATTACATACCAGATTTGACATAAACACAAGGAGGCCTGGGTTGGCCCACTCCCCCCTTTTATATTAGTTATTTTATCATAGAAAACTTTCTCCTTGGGTAGCTTTTCCTTTTGGCTCCAAAAAAAAAGTTTGCAGAACAACATTTAATATGGCCAAACATGATTTAGATATGTGTTATCCACTATCACGTTACCAATCACATTCATCAATGAATGCTACAACACCTTCTAGTTATATTATTCAAGGACATATCATTTTGACAAAAGACCATAATACTTACCCCCAATCTAAGATGTAATCAACCAATATTTGATTTTCCTACTTCAATTATGTGACAAACGTTTTCCTACTTCAATTATGTGACAAACGAAAAAACTTTGTTTTGCACAAGGTTTTCACATCACCTTCTCATCAAAGTTAAGCTTTTGATCATGTTCTTGCCATACTTCCGATCCCATCTACAGATGATAGGAACATTGCTTATTTTAATTATAATCATGGACACTAGCACATTACGACGATATGTGAAATTGTTAAATTCTAATTATTCTTTCTTTTCTAATCGAAAATAAATTAGTTCTTAAGGGGTATGGACACTACTGTACATCCTCCTAAGTGAGTTGACTCTAGGGATAATATTGTAGGTTCTTAGCGTAAGGCCTATAGATAGAGGCACCCCACCTATTGTAAAGATATGAAATATTCATTCAAAAGTTCAATGCATGCTTCTCTGCATTTTCTCTGATCATTACCCCCGCAACTTTACTAACATTTCATATAAAAGAACTTATTGTGGTATTTGACTCAAGGGGATACACAAAAAGACTAGGCAGAGTTGTTGAATGCTCAGCTTACCTTTGCCTTCACCTATGTTATATAGTTATGGATTATGGATTTGTTTTCATATTTCCTCCTCAGTTGCATTTTTTCCTCTCTTAATAAAGTTCTTTCATCTAAATATGAACAAATGACGAGAATGTTGAAATTTTAGGAAGCAGTGGACAAAGTATTAAAGGTAAAACTCCAAAGCAAAATAATTCATTGCAAGACAAGTGGACGATCAAGGTACTTATCTCCTTTAGAAATCAAAACTACATATGGATACCATTTCTTGAAGTAATATATTGTTGACTACCAAAAGATATACTCCCTCCGGTTCCAAATGTAAGAGTTAAATAACTAAGTTATGGAAATTAGCTAAGTTAATTCTTTGTAAAGAAAGTGTGATAGTGTCCCTAAAATACCTCCATCAACCACTGTCCACTAGTATTGGAACCCATTAATGGAAACCCTTTTTGATACGTTCAATTAAGGGGGAAAGTTTGGGGAAATTTAAGGATTTAAAAGGAAAAATTGATAAGATCTAACATTTAGAACCAAAGCAAACCTCTCAACTAGCTTCTATATTTAGCATTGAAGGGATAATAACTATTGCTAAGGTAGGAGTACATATGGTATGCACAGACACATGTATTTATCACCACTGTTTCATCAAGATCCTACTTACTCACCTTTTGCAGCTTTTGTCTCTTTTTCTTCTTTAATGAATGAATAACCTCAGTTAATCTGGCAAGTGTGTCATTGCTGATGCTTTTTAGTGTACCCTCTGATGAGTCACCCAGGCTAGGATTTATTACATTCAATGTCTTCAAAAAATCCATTGACATTACTACTGAAAGCTCGTGAATAGTACTGACATGGCTATTCACCTTCTGAAGGCGCAAGATCTGCATGTAGATATAAAGGAAGTAATACTAAGAAAATATAGTTACAGAAGTACAAATAGTTTATCTATAATGCATGTGGTAGACCTTTTCATTCTGAAGTTCTTGAAGATGAGACTTAAGTTGCTCCAACTTCTTCAATGTCAAATTATTAACTTCCTGTTCTTTGCCCTCCTCGGATGGTCGGCACCCAGCTATTTCAGCACTAATCTGAGAAATCTGGAACAGTATCTTTGAAAATTCTTTGATTCGTTGCTCCTTCCTTGACCTCAACTCCTCTAAGACAGGCCTAACCAAAGCTA
This sequence comes from Acacia confusa, assembly GCA_037074495.1. NCBI lineage: Eukaryota > Viridiplantae > Streptophyta > Magnoliopsida > Fabales > Fabaceae > Acacia > Acacia confusa. Next base: position 29,551,220 of record CM073509.1, on the reverse strand, counting down.
TTTGCTCCTTAAGAGTACCCTTTCCCTTTAAATAAAGAATTGAATTAGTTGAAGAGAAAGCTCGGTAATATGATTAGCATAATGCTAATTATGCAGAGTAATACATATGAGATAATCATACAGGAGATAGTTGCAACTGCCAACTATAAACAAAAACAGTTGATAAAGAAGGGAAAAAATAGTGGAATTCTTGTAATAAGAACTTATGGAAACTATAGAAAATAATACAAGCAAGAAAACAGAATGCTTTCCCAAAATATTGTTATAGAATTGTTAAGCAAGTCAGCAACATGTATGCCACCGGAAAATACCCTATTAACATTGCTAACAGTCCTCTTTAACAATTTATTTTGCAAATTATGGTACAAGAACAAAGCAAAATAACAACAAACCCGTGAAAATGAGGCACATTCCCCAAGGCTAGATTGAATGTTAATGATTTCAGCTTCTGCATCACTTAATGACTGATACAGATGAGCCTTGTAGTTTCTTGTTTCTTCAACCTTTCGACGATAGATATCAAGGCAATCTTGCTCAAGTTGAAGAAGCATCTTGTCTCTATCACTATCACTTTCGCCAATTTCATTCCATATAATCTAGAAAAAAAAAACAGTGGATCATAACTCCGTACTTGGGTATCTCACATATAACAACGAAGAGCAAAAACCAATTCACCGCACGTAAAATCAAACTCAAAATCACAAAGACACGAAAGGCAACCACGTCAATAAATCCTTGAAAAATTGAGAAACTGCATCAATTCTACCATCATTAACAAACAGCTTATTTACGAAAATATTAATTCAACAAAAGCCACAAAAACTCGAACTCCATAAGATCACCGAGAAATAAGGAAATTCTCATAAGAGTAATGTGGATAAGCCCTTCTAGTTAAACGGGAAAAAAAATAGAGAGAGAGAGAGAGAGAGAGAGAGCAAAATTCATTTCATTTCACACTTTCGTCGTTTCTTTCAATTTAGTTACCACCAACATCTGGCAACTGCGTAACTTCATGAATGCACTAAACTACTCATCATTTTAACAAAGCAAAAGAAAAGAACCTGCAAATGGTTAAGTAGAGAAGCGCATGTTGTGCGAGAGGGCGAAATTGGAGGAGCAGGGTCTGCCATTCTCGGAACAAACAAACGCAGAGCAGATAGAAATCCAAGCTCGGAAGACGAAAGGGACGGATAGAAACCCTAGAAAATAGAGAAATCAAATCAGAATCGGCGAGCGTTACAATAATGAATGAGCGTTTGTTTTGTAATGATTTCCTTTTTCGTTTCCGAATTCATAATTGCTGGCCATTTGCTGCTTCTGGATAGAAGAATCGCGGAATCACTTTTGAAATGAGACCACCGACCTCTGTTTTTGGGTTTTGGCGCCAAAATTTAGTTCTCTTTTTTCTTTTTTTTTTTCCTCAGGGTTTGTTTTCAAATTTCAAGGGTCACTTTGACTAAAATAAACCTTCAAGTGTCAATTTTGGAGTTGTCTTTCGTCCCATACATATAAGGTCCGTTTTGTTTGAGGGGATCAGAAGGGTGGGGAGTAGGATAAAGGGATTTTGGCCTCCTCTTTTTGTTGGGTTAATCATGTTATTTAGGAGGGGAGGGGAAATTTTTTTAAATTTTCCCTTTTTTCCCTCAAAAGCCTCACCTTCCAAATCGGACGGATTTAGAGGGATTATAAAATTTGGTGTGATAGTAGACGAAGATACCTTGTTCTTTTCCTATTATTCCAAAAATACCTATGTCCTCTCTTAACTAAATGCAACGCCTAGAACCCTATTCAAATGATCAAGGTTGGTGATACGAGAGCAATCCGTAGCAATCACTCCTTCACTACCATTTCCATGAGCTTCATCCGGTAAAGTGTGAGATTTGCAGGATTTTAACTTCCGAGATTTCCAGTGTCTTCGATATTTTGTGCAATTTGAGATATCTTGAAGAGAATGGAACAGGCAAACTATGGATAATCCTCAATTTTGTTCTGTTACATGGGCGAATGATATATAATTGGAATTTGTTTGGGCGCAACTGGGATAAGGACAAAGGTGTGTACAATTTTTATAAAGGGGGTGTAGAATTTATCTAAGATTCAGTGGTATCTCCTTTATGAAAGAATCGGTGGTATCTCCTTTATGAAAGAATGGGTGATATTTCCCTTACCTTGATATTTGTGAATAGCTTTTCTATTTGAGAAGTCTATGCTATTTCGAGTATCACATGCTCTTCTTATACATGTGGCTTGCAATTGGTATTACAGGGAAGCAGTCAATGATTATAAATCTGTGTTTATTTGTCCTTTTTTTGTTGGTTTTGGGCAATTTTTATAATTATTTTTTTTCCCGTCTTCCTTTACGGATGATTTTGGCTTTAGTTATGGTCAATAGCAAATGAAAAGTTCCCCCCTAGCTAATTTAATCGCAGCAATTTTGATAGATATTTGAATGAATTGTAAAATTATATTATTGCAACTAGCTTCAAAAAAGCCATGTACAGATTTAACACATGGGCAATTCTACAAGCAATTATGTAGCTTCTTGAGCATCTACGAGCAATTTTTTTGATTATTCTTTTGATCTTCCCTCTCCTCTGCTCTTCTAAATCAAATAACGTAACATTTAAATCCCTCTTATAATATAATGGTAAAATTGTCCATGTGAAAATAATTTTCCTCCCCTCCTATCCTAAACCAAACTAGATAACATTAAAATCTCTTCCCTCCTCTTCCTTCTGATGAATCCAAACAAGGTAATATTAAAATCCATTTGATTCCCTCCTTTCCCATCCCCTCCATTAAAATCCCTCCTATCCCCTTCCTTCCATTGAACCAAACAGACCCATAATGTCCGCTGCAATCAGAACGATGTCGTTTTGTGTGAGGAAAAATCTGAACCGTTGGTTTATTATAAGCATGGACGGTGATGAGGAGGGACTAGTTGCCAGTCGCATCCCTTTCTTCTTCCTCTAGCTGCGCGGGGACAATTTGACGAGGTACGAATTCGTCTTCTGTCTTCCATCTTCGCACCAGTCGTCCGTCTTCCTTCTTCATGCCAGTCTGATTCCTTTCTTCTTCATCCAGCTGTGCAAGAAAATTTGAGGAGGTGGGAAAACGTCTGCCTTCCATGTTCGCGCCAGTCCACATGCCTTTCTTGTTCCTCCAGCTACGGTGGAATATCATATTGTGATGATCATGGAGTTAATGTGGCATCCTTAGATCATACCCATCAAGGTGCATTGTTGAGCAATGTTTCCTGTTATTTTTCTCCAGCTTCTTCATTTCGTGCCACTGTAGCCTCCATCACTGTTAGCATTTCTCTGTTTCTATTCCTATGTTTCCACTAAAGCAGAGAATGTATTGAATATTAGACCACTAAAGCAGTCCACTGTTTTTTTTTTTTGGATCCACTAAAGCAGAGAATCAATTGAAAAGCTGCGCAAGAAATGCTTCAAGCTAACGAATTAGTTGATAGAAGCTCTCCCTAAATATTAAACCCACTTTTAGGTAGTTTTACACTGATTTTGTTGAAAATAGATGTTGATCAAGTAGTAAATATTCTGCCCAAGTTGAGTTCTTTCGTTGCTTTATTCCTAAATGGAAAAAATAAATATTCTATATATCCAAGAAATAAATATTGTGCCCAAGAATATTCTGCCCAAGTAAATATTCTGCGTCATTGCTGTATTGGGGATCTATATATCCAATGTTCATTGTGAAATAAAACATGGTCATGTACAGGTTAATTCAATGTTCACTGCCATGAAAAAGAATAGGAAACAAAACCAAGAACAAAGTCCCTATTTTGACATAAAATGCAAGGAGTAAAAATGTGTGTAAAATACTATTACCAAACACATGGTGAAATAATCTTTTCGTTCTCATGTGATAGAAAATCATTATTTAGCAGCACAAACAATTGTTGTTCAATATTTAGATAGATTTTACAAGTAAAGCTATAACTGAATAATTAAGAAGCAGATAAATATATGCAGCCAAACTCAAATATAAGCTTTGATAAAAAAAAAAAAAAAACTCATATATAAGCCAAGCCCAACCAGAACCAAATTGTTTTCTTGCAGCTTTCTTAAATTGATCAGCAAAATTTTGGAATGAACCAAAATCTCTGTCAATCATATGGCAAACATAGTTTAGATAACCATGAAGCTTAAAAATATGATAGAACAACATTGAAGTTCACTAAAGAGCTAAAATGACCTCAGCAAACATTTGATCAGCCTCATCAAAGACAAGAATGTTTAATTTGACTGCACTTAGTTTCTTATGTGTTATCCACTTCTTCATTGTTCCAGGGGTCCCAATTACTACTTGTGCCATAATTGGTGCCCGTTTTCCAATAGGAATAGAATCTCTTATGTATGCTGGTACGGCACTGAAATAATGCCAGTGTATTTCCCCATCTTCCGAAGAACTTCGATATTCTGGCATTTGAAGCAAACACTCTTAAATAACATACCACATTTTCCATAATGAATGAAAAGCAGGGAACTTACCTGAATAGCTAATTCCCTAGTTTGACAAATGCAAAGAGCTTGAGGAGCCTTCAGGTTGGGTGGCAAAAAATCTCGTGATTAGTTTAGCCAAAGGCGTCATTTGTTTCTTTTGGAACTTCTTCCTCATCTTCATCAGCCTAACTTTTATGCTTGATAGCTGCTGGTTTGCTCTCCGGTGGCGGAGTGGTGTTGGAAGAGTCACCAAATGCTGATTCCACCATAGCAAAGTGTGCAATATGCGAGAAGGGGCTGATCGTGGATCGATCGAGGATAGAATTTGCGCGGAGCCAGATTTGTTTGAGCTCTGTTTCACCATGGTTCATTTGAGGAAGAGGAAAGGGAAGCTCGAATGTTATATCTGATTTCCTTAGATAAACACAAAACACAAAAGCAGAGATTTAGTATTAAACACAAAACGACGTCGTTTCCCATTGCAGCGGAGGGCAGCAAACGCTAAGTGCATAGGACAGAAGCCATATCCGTCAATTTTGTTATGGAAAAGCTCTCATCTATGCAATATTTTTTTATATTTATATAGTAATAATACAGAAGAATTGCAATGAGGTCTCAAATTAGATAATATACAACTCGAAAGTCCTTTGAAATCTCAAATTTATTGTAATGTCTTGTGGGACTTTTGGGAAATAAATTCAAAGTGTGAAAAGACTAAATACCCTTAGTGAATTAGAGAATAAGGTGGACAAATTGAAAATCCACAATTCTTCTTCCTCTCCCTCGATAGCCCCAAACTTCATCAACTCATCTCACCCTGATAGCCCCCAAATTTGTCAACCCAAGAAGCTCATCATCGCTGTCGATTAAAGTGGTCAACGTCTGAGTAGTGAAGATTAAGAAAGCATATGCAGAACTTCCATCCCACTATCAATGTCGTATGATTTCTTCTCTCAGCCTTTTTTTTCTAGATTCCCTACCTTGCCTTTTTTTCCCCTCTTATTGCTCACAATTCTCTGCCTCATTTACTACTCTAACCAACAAGAGTACCAAAAGGAGGAAACACTCACAAAGAGCTTTTGGGTGGAGTGGTGTTGGGATTTGTACACGCAATAGAATTAAAAACTTACAAATCCCATCGGAGGATCCATTAATGGCGTTTAAATCAAGTTAGAAAAAGAACGTGAATTAATGAGTGTCTCTTTCAATTTGATCTCATGGGCTACATACTCAATCAACAGGAGCCAACTCTGCAAATTCACTCTCTACCGGTATCTACATGAACGACCTCCAACATTGACGGCGGCATGCTAACGCCTTCAATATTCTCGCGTCTCACTATTTTCTCTTTAGGGTTTCTCACGGCTTTTCTAATACATCTAACAAAAAGTCTCGTTGATTTTTCAAAACCCGATAGGCATATTATATTCAAAATTAATCCTTATCAATTTTGAAATTTGAATTTGGATTAAAATAATATATTAATCAAATCTATCTAATATATTTATTTAATTTGAATTAAAAGCCCTCTGATTCAATTTTTATCTCTACAAATTAAATCTGAGAAATGATATCTATCTATTTAATTAAATCTGAGATAATATATCTCAATTTAAATTAGGGATAGGATATTCTTACTACCATTTTTTGTTACTACCAATGTTACCACCACTTTTTCACCATTAGATCAGAATCTCAATAGGAGAAAGAAATGATAAAGATACATAAGATTCTGATATAACGGTGGAAAAGTGGTGGTAACATTGGTAGTAAGAGAAAATGGTAATAAGAATATACTATCCCTTTAAATTAAATCATATATATGGTATCTTTATTTGAAAATTAAATCTGAGATACAATATCTCTATTTGTTTTAGATATCTAATTTATCAAATAAATTAAATACAAAACAAATATTATATAATATTATTATAATCTCTATTAAATAATATTATCATATTATTTTTGAATTTAATATATATATATATATATATATATGTGTGTGTGTGTGTGTGTGTGTGTGTGTATGTGTATATATATATATGTATATATATATCCTAGATTAAATACAACATTCGTTAAATCTTGGATATATCTAAGATTCAATGAATTTGGACACTCTTGCTCGTGTTGAGCTATTCTTATGTGCGACCTGTAACATCCCAAATTTTTGGATTTTGGGGAATTAAGTATTAAGTAGGGAAAATTTGGTCTTAATGAATTTTAAAATTTAGATTTGGAATTAAAAGGCACATTTTTCCTAAAATTAAGGATAATTAGTTAGGAAATAAATTTTTGGTCCAAATACTCCGGAGAAAATATTTTATGGCCAAAAGAGATTATTTGAGATATTATATGTATTATATAGAGAACTAAATTATAATATGGGGTTAATTATGGAAAATTGGTCTTAACCACTTTAAAATAAATTATTTAGAGATTTAGGCTAATTTATTTATTTAACCACTTTGGGCTCGATTTAATGGCAAAAATGTAACCATATAAGTATCTAAACAAATCCAAAATATCACACTCATGCAGCCCATTCATATTCACTCTTTTTGATTCACTGCTTTGGCCTGCACAGTAAAAAAAACAACCCAAATCAAAGACTTCTCCAGCCAAATGAAGGGAAATTCGCACATATAAACCATTTTTTTTTTATCAAAATAGACCAGTGGGAAAAAAAATTTCAGATCTAACCTAGTTGGTGGCGCCACGTCAGCGGGCGCCACATGTGGCGCCACGTCAGCGGGCGCCACATGTGGCGCCACTGTGAAGGTGGCGCTGCCACGTAGGTGGCGTCCAAGGTGGCAGCGCCACCTATTTATAAAAAAAAAAAAATTTCAAAGCTGCCGAAAGGCAGCAAAGAGCTGCCTTGTGGCAGCTTTTCTGACAGGGGGCGTTAGCCCCCTGTCAGATTTTTTTTAATTTTTTTAAATTATTATTTTTAAATATATAATATATAATATATATTATAAATAATATAATAATTATTTATTAATATTTATTATTAATAATTATCATATTAATAATTATATACTAATATATATTATATAATTATTAATAATATAATAATTATATGTTAATATATATTAATAATAATTATCATATTAATAATAATTATATTATTAATAGGGTTTATCGTTAAATTAATAATTATATATTTTGAAAAATATTATTTTAGTTAATTAGTAATTCTTAATAAATTAATTATAATTATTTTATTTATTACAAAAAATATTATTAATAAATTATCAATCCTAGAATTATGATAGCAGTTTATATTCTGATGTTTTTGTTCACTAAAAAGTTATTCTACGATCTAGATTGATTTTATTTTATTAGTTCCGATTTTTTTTTGGCCCAAATTTTATTAGTTTAGATTGATTTGATTTGATTAGTTTAGATTGATTTAATTTTCTTAGTTTAGTATTAGTTTTATTTTATTAGTTTAAATTGATTTTATTAGTCTAGTTTTTAGTTTAGGTTGATTTGATTTTATTCGTTTAGGTCGATTTAATTTTATTAGTTCCGATTTTTTTGTTCATTGGGAAGTTATTCTGCGACTTTTTCGATTTACTCGGAGGTGGAGGGAAGAATTTGTTTTCAAATTATTTTGTAATATTTTTTAATGATAAATTATTAATAATTATTAGTCGCAGAATAACTTGAAAAAGATTACAAAATAATTTGAAAACAAATTCTTCCCTCCACCTCAGAGTAAATCGAAAAAGTCACAGAATAACTTCCCAATGAACAAAAAAATCGGAACTAATAAAATCAAATCAACCTAAACGAATAAAATTAAATCAACCTAAACTAAAAACTAGACTAATAAAATCAATTTAAACTAATAAAATAAAACTAATACTAAACTAAGAAAATTAAATCAATCTAAAATAATCAAATCAAATCAATCTAAACTAATAAAATTTGGGCCAAGAAAAAAATCGGAACTAATAAAATAAAATCAATCTAGATCGTAGAATAACTTTTTAGTGAACAAAAACATCATAATATAAACTGCTATCACAATTCTAGGATTGATAATTTATTAATAATATTTTTTGTAATAAATAAAATAATCATACTTAATTTATTAAGAATTACTAATTAACTAAAATAATATTTTTCAAAATATATAATTATTAATTTAACGATAAACCTATTAATAATATAATAATTATTAATATGATAATTATTAATAATAAATATTAATAAATAATTATTATATTATTAATAATATATATTAATTATTAATATATCATTATTATATTATTTATAATATATATTATATATTATATATTTAAAAATAATAATTTAAAAAATTAAAAAAAAATATGACAGGGGGCGTAAAGCTGCCGAGGCAGCTCTTTGCTGCCTTGCGGCAGCTTTGAATTTTTTTTTTTTAAATAGGTGGCGCTGCCACCTTGGGCGCCACCTAGGTGGCATCCCACGTGGCAACGCCACCTTCACAGTGGCGCCACGCCACGCCACGTGTGGCGCCTGCTAAAGTGGCTCCACCAACTAATTTAGATCTGAAATTTTTTTTCCCATTGGCCTATTTTGAATAAAAAAAAAAATTTTGGTTTATACGTGCGCATTTCCCGCCAAATGAACCCATACTTGTTGTATCATTCCTTTCGGCCTGAACAGAAACAGTATCTCAGCAAAGATGTCTCTATACTTCCAGCAACCAACACGTGAACATTTGCAGCAAAATAGATTCTTCCATACTCCTCTGTCGGCGCACTAGCAACGCAATATCTAGAAGCCATACCCCCACTCTTCCTCGAGCCTAACGTCCAGTATTCACAGCTTCTGCTTTGCTCGGACTGTTTTTTTTTTTTCCAGTTGTCATAAATAACCATGCTCCTTGGTCTCCACTTTTTCTTTTCCATTCGTTTGCTTTCGGCTTCAAATATTCCTTCCTCATTTCTCATTCTAAAAACGCGACTGATAAAGAGAACACTGCAAGAGAGAGAGAGAGAGAGAGAGCAAAACCGAAACCAGTGGCCCTGTTTTACACCGTCAGGAATAAGGGAAGGAAGAGAGCAGCCATAAATCATCGGTTGCCGTGGAAACTGAAGGTAAGCAATGGATTTTCTTTACTTTGAGTCTTCCATCATCTTTCCGCCAAGTGTGAAGCTTTTAGAACCAAAGTAAACGTTACAACCATCAAATTGAAACGTGAATGAAAAACAGGGACTGTACGACCATTTTTGTGAGCTTGCTGTCATTAAGTTCTTTTCATATTAAGCCTTACGTTTCTGTCTCTCTTTTACCGTGAGTGTTTCACGTGTTTGTGTGAGGAAGAAAATATAAACACAGAAAGAAGAAGGAAAAACGCTGGTATGTGTGTAAATGATGTTTCTGTTCGGTTTCTTTTTTTTTTTCTGTTTCCCTATAACTGTCATTGGTTCCTTCTATTTTCTTGCTGTCATGGATATTTGTTTCTTTTGCTGTCATCGTCTCCCATCTTTTGTGGCTGCATGTATGTTATGGTGTGTGAGTGTATACTGAGAATGAGAAGAAAGAAGTATGCATGCGAGCTGGGAGCTGTCGTGTTTCGAAGTTTCTGTTTCTTATGCATCTGTTTTTATTGCTATCGTCTCCAACTCGTTTTGCTGTCATCATTTTCTCAGGTTCTCGGCTGTATGCATGTAGTTATATATATATATATATATATATATATATATATATATATATATATATATATATTTGTGGCTTGCTGGGCATTGGTGCCGTACGTGGTAGGAAGTGGTTTAAGTTAAATATAAGATGATAATGAAAGCATGCGATGAGTATATAAGGGACTTGCCCTCGAATTCCTTTCTCCTTCAGTTTTTCATTAACTTTTTCCGTTGGATATTAAGCTTAAGAGTTAAATCAAGCCTGCTGTCCTGCGTATCTGATTATCTTCAGCATGTGAATATATTTATATATAGGAAGCCATTATGAATCAAGAGAAAGTAATACCATCATATATATAGAGGAAGAATTAGCTACAGGAGGAGAAAGCCATGATTATTTATCTATACCTATTTATATGTGTGTGTGTGTGTGTTGAATATCCGTATGAAGGAAGAAAATATATATATGTGCTGCCCTGTTGCGTTTTAGCTGACCTGGGTGTTTGCTATATATATATATATATATATTGTATAGTTGTTGACTGAATTTATATCAGCAACAATAAAGTACATATTGAAGATATATTATTATTGTGAGTAATAATATAACAACATGGGAATAAACACAAAATGATGAACGCATGCTTACAGGGGACTTAACACACACACACACACACACACACACACACACACACACATATATATATTTTGCTTGTGGATCTAATAAAACTCTTGTTGTCACTATCCTTGGTTTTGTTGTCATGTTTTCATTCAATAAATATATATAAATATATTAAATGAAAGCATGCATTTTGTCCTGATGTCTTCCATGAATATGTAAATTATAACCATGTTGCGTTTTGTTGCCATTGAGTATATGAATATGTATACTTATTTTTCCTACAAGACATGTATTTCTATGCTGTGTTATATATCATATGTTGCTGAAAACCAAGATTTTATTATCATAAATATTCATGAGTTATAGTTAAATTGTTAAATGATAACATTTATTAATTTAATTATAGAGTTAAATTAGATCTAGAATAATAATAGTAGTAAAACAATAATAACTATATAGTTATTGATATTAAGAAAGAAAGTCAATCAATAGTGTTATTATTAGAAAAGCGTCTTATTAATTAATAAGAGCGATTGATAAATATTAGAAAGGAAAATTTATAGTTGCAATGTCTCCCTAATGTTTTAGAAATTTGCACACGTAGAGTATTTCAATTTTATTATTAAATTCATATATTTTAAATATGTAGAGTATGAAGAAGTTATTAACGGATATTAAAATTGATTATGATAGATTAATTTTTGGCGTATGTTGAGCTCTCAAATTAGGAGTCATGTAAATTAATTAGCTTTGGTGACAGGTAACCACTTTCTACTTGTTATAATTATTACTATGTTGCTATTGAGTATTTGTTAAACTGATTATGATTGTTTTAAACAAAATTGCCTTGTGGAGTTTTATGAGTTAAGTTTTGTGCATTTATTTATCATGATATTTATGGAATGGGAAGAATTGGGAAGTAATGAAGATTAGGTTAATCCACCACGTGGTGAGACCTCCATTGGTGCATAATGGTTGGCTTTCAATTGTCTTACCAGTTCAATGAGGGACTTGCCCACCAGTTCAAGAGGGCTTACGACACCCCACCAGTTCAATGAGGGGAAAAGACCCATGGTCTGGGCTGTGTGCTCTGAGGATTTTGGCCGGTCCTCATCACATGACCAGTGAGCTTTTAGAGTAACCAGTAATATGGATGTAACTTAGCCCATGGGTCTAGTCGGAGTGAAATAAGGCGGTTCGGCTAGCGTGAAGGGAGGTATTTTGGGAATTGTATTAATGAGAAATGTAAAATAGTTATGAAATGTATTGTTAATTTGTTTATAAATTATTCCACTTGGCACCTCACTAGCACGTATTAATATCTGTAATAAGTTGGATTGATGGTTACCACATTTTTCAGATGAGAGCTTAAATCCAAGTCCTTCAGGGAAAACAGCTGAAGCTTAAACTACTCTGCTAAAAGTAGTGTTTCTATCTATTTTAGTTTTTGTTAGATGACTGTATAATGCCACATTAGGACATATTATGCATGTCTTGATATCCTGTGGGATGTTAATTTTAATATTGTGGTTTATTAAATTAATTATCTTTCTAAAATATGGTTGATTTATTAAATATAAGGGAGGATGTTTCACGACCCTATAGGCCCACTTGAGATTAGCAACGGGCAAATAATGTACCAGTCCATAAGTCACAAGCGGCCTCTAGTAAGACATTGCAACTACCTAATTCATATGGAGATCGATGATATGATACAAACTTATCGTACAACTATGTCACATCCCTTTTGTCACGCGATAATTTGGTCAAGTATGAGGCATTGATAATGTCAACTTCCTGTTCTTAACCATTACTTTCTCGATTCTTGAATAGTCTAATAATTGAAATAGAAACTCCTTTCCATCGTAGTCTCGAGGAGCCCAGTATTATCTCTCTACAAATGTGAGAGACAAATTCCATCTTGACCATTCACATTCCTCTGCATGAAAACCACTGATCTCTATCATAGCCTTTATCATCACCCAGTCAAAGGTGAATTTTGACTAAGTCAAAGATCAGCGACTCATCATGTAGGAATCCATGATGATCTCAGGTTAAAGGGCGTTGTGACACAGTTATACATAAGATAAGCTTATGACTAAATCCATGCAGCTTTCTTAAAGTAGGTTGGTCTAGTACCTTGTACTTTTACAAGTGCCTATGACTTTGATTCGTATCTCCACACCTTATTAAAGTCATACTGATCTTATTTCATCTTCGCTCTCGCGTAGATGACCGACTAGGAACATTTAGGATTATCTATAAGATACATCCAAGGATACAATTATCACTATAAACTTGCAAATGAAATGATAGCAAAATGGAGAATACTTAAAATGACGTTCATGTTCAAAGTACAATGACTTGCCCCTAGGGCATAATTTTCAACAAGTAGATGCACACAGAGTATGAGAAAACCAACTGAAGCGAAGACACGGCCTCCCTCCCACCGTTAACATTTGACCTCATTGTCCTATAGCCATGGTACAATAATGGCTTTATAACTCCTATTTAGGTAGGATTTTTTTAATTCATGCTCTCTTTTTCAATTGAGTGTGCTTTGTTTCTACATCATAAATGGGAAATAATCAACATGGGTGAAAGTTTTGTAGTTACATCTAGTGTGAGAAGAAAAAATGTGTTGTTAATAGGTGCAACGATAGTTGTTAATATAGGTGATAAACTTGTTAATGACAACTGCAAGTCATATGTCATTTTAATAATTTTAGCTGTGGTTTCATTGTGTTTGGGTAGGGTTTCAAATGTTTTTCTATGTATTTGGATATATTATTCTCTTTTTACGTAGTAAAAGTGGGAATGAATGAACATAGGGTGAAAGTTTTGTGGTTGGAATTACTGATGTACAAAGTTAGAATATGTTGTTAATAGGGGCGGTGATGATAGTTGTTAATGTAGGTGGTAAACTTGTTAATGACAAATATATATTATGCAGGTTAACAATGGACATAGCTAGTACATCTAAGAAGAATCTACTATTTTCCTCAACATAAGGGGAGAATTTGTAATTAGTGGAGCATTTGATATAACATATGATGGGGGTAAAGGTGACATATGGCCATAACTCATAAAAGGGGACGATTTATAATTAGTGGAGCACATGGTATAGCATATGCTAGGGGCATGGTGACATTTGGCCATAGCACATTGTCTTCTTATTTTCATGTACAATAATGTTATCTTTGTATATTTAATTGGTTCACTAGGTTTGTTTTTGTTTGTAATTTTCTTATCAAATTCTCTCTAACCATGAATTATTTCTCTTTCTATCATGGTTATAGATTTAGAGTGGAACTGAGTAAGGTGATAACGATCAGTGAGGCCTATGTAACCAAGCGCTCGAAGATGGACCAATGGGTACTCTACCTAGGTACATGATAAATAAAAGTGATGTATGATCATGTTGCATGTTTAGTGAGCATGCATAGGAAAGGAATAGACTGAGAAGTCTAGAATGATTCCTCAGAATTATACATTCAAATTTTGAGGATGAAATTTATTGAATGGGGAGAAAAATATAACATCTTGAATTTTGGGTCTTGAGATTTGAAAATAAGTCTAAATTAGCAAATGGCTAAACCCCAGTCGAGAAGAGTCTCAAGAATGAGGAGAGGTAGAAAACCTCCCGGGGACTAAGTAATTCGGCCATACTGGTCAGTGGACCTAGTATGTATAGGCTATGGAATTAAAGTGCCAGTGTAGAAAGGCATAGAACACTTTTACAGTGTTAATCGGTTGGTAAAGATGCCACCCAACTACATTATGAGGTATAGGACAATTAGTTGAGTGAAAATATACTGGTATAAGTGAATATACAACATTTTTCAGGGAATATGGGTGTGCCATGCATTTTGAAAAAACACCAATATCTGGTGTCGTTTGGCAGGTCTCGATATATGTGTTGCAATCCGAATTAAAACCTAAGCAAAAATTCTAGGTACACCCTGATAAAGTAAGCCATGCAACAGTGTTAAGTGTTAAAAGAGGACACTTGTCTTGCCAAAGAAGCAAGATGCTTGGATGAGTGACACTTAAGCCAATGCATGTTAGCCAAGTGTCCACCTCCACACAAAGACACCTCATGGCTTCCCTCATTCACAAAATGTCACGTGTCCCCTCCTCCCTCCTTATCACACCACTTGTCCTCCATGCAAGACACACACTCCCTCTTAAATCGTGCCCTACACACACACACAAAGTCCCTCCTCATCTTGCCTGTTTGACAAGTGTACACACTCCCACCTTGATACCCCACCCTACACATCCTCTAAATGTGACACTTGTCATGCTATAAATGCATGAAGCATGCACGAAAGACACATACACACACACACATGCCACATGTCCTCTCATACATGTTGGCACTTGTCACACACACACACACACACCCCTTACCAACACAAATCATATACTCCCTCTTTCAAACACAATCAAACTCCCCTCCCCTCCCCTCTAAGCTCATGGCTCCCTCTCCCCTAAACACCAACCAAACTCTTCGCCTCCATTTCCCCAAAACCATATATACATACACCTCCTCCGTATCACCACCTTCAAACTCTCTCAATCCTTCAACCATTTCCTTCCTTCTCGGCCAACACTTTCCTTCCCTCATGTATAATTTTGTTTGAGCATGATAAAGCAAGAAAAGGAACAAAAACTTAGCGAAAGGAGAAAGAAGAAGAAGGAACTTGAAGAACTAAGGTAAGTTCTTAAGCTATAGTTATGATTTCTTCTAGATCTTTCTTCTTATTACTCTCTAATCCCTTGAAACACCTTTGCATGGTGTTGTTTGAGGACTGGCTGAAACATTTGGGGAGCTAGAGAGAAAGATAAAACCTCTAAGAACACAAGCCAGAGTCAAGGTAAGAAGATGTTCTTAAGCTTGTTGTTGGGTTGTGGTAATTTCTCCTTGTTTTCTTGTGATTTGGAAACCTCAAACTCTAAGGGGAGGTTCTCCCTAAATGTCTAAAAAGGGTTTAAAACGTGTTCGTGGGCCAAATAGTGAGTTAGAAGGTGATTTGGAACATAAAATGATAGAGTTGGTCAAAAACTCTAAAAACTGTCAGTTTAAGATTTTGAGTGGTAGCGAACTTATGGATGGTTTTTCACTAAGTAAATGAGATTCAAAACCTATGAAAATTTCTATATTTGTAGTAGATACAAAGAGCTTTATTTTGATAGGTGGTTTGTAATTCTTGGAGCTTGGTACAAAGAGTAATGAATTTTACAAATTGACCTAAGTGTCTGAGAGAACAATCTGGACAATAAAGAGATTTAATAATTCTGGGAATGCTATACACCTTTTTTATTGATGGTGATAATTTTCCTAAAAAATAGACATGTTAAGGGTCACATGGCTTTTGGAACCACCCCAATTGGATCTGTTTACCATTAATTTTGAATTTCCAAACTTGTGGTTAAATTATGGGAAAAATTGTAAAGTCTGAAAATAAGGAAATTAAGGGGTAAAAGTTGTAAGGTTAAGACAACTTTGTTTGGCATTCATTTTCCTTGGTTCTAAAGAGATGGTTATGTCCTTGGGGCCATAAGGAGAAGGAAGGAACTTCAAGCAACTTCAATAGTTGGTGAAAGAGGAAACTGATCAAGGACATTATTCCTTAAGGTAGTGGACTTACTCTATTTGCATGTATTTGATATAGTTGTTTACGTGTATATGTATAATTGCTATGCTTGCTTAGTATGTTTAACATACTTAAATGATTGAAGCTCTATTTTTTGATTATGCTATGGCAATGAGTATGATGCATAAAGTATTGAACATGCAGTAATGTCATTATGTTCACATGAGCTTGTGCAAGATAAATATATCATACAGTAGTATTTATTTTGCATGCATTGTTTGGTATTGTTTGCTACTAAGATTCCTCTGAATCTCATCCTCCACTACCAACCAATAGATAGGTGAGCACTAGGAGAAGTGATGCACAAGACTTAATAAAGAAGTGTTGCTTGAAGACAAACCAATGGAAGAATACCGGAAAACATAAGATTGATAGTGTAATAATTTGTACTATCTGTAATCCTGAGAACACCTATGTTATGCAATCAAATTTAATTTTGTATCAGTAGGTAAATGCTATTTCTGTTAGTACTCTGATAACCCATTTGCGTTGTGCGTTATTACTTTGATAATTACTGAGACATTAGAGGGGTGTCATAGGGGCAAAATTGTACTTTCACGTTTGAAATTAATAGCACCTATGTCCCTTGGAACTTTATTGCAATTTGATGATTTTGAGGGACTTGGTTGTCATTAATGTGTTAATTAGGACCTGGTTGCAATTTTCCCTAAATTTCTTACCCAAAAAAGAACATAAATTTGTGGTGGAAAAGGATTACAAAATTTTTATGTAGAATTTTGATGAAATTATATTTAAATAATTTCTTAATTTTATTTTTGATATGGAAATAAAATAGACATAAAATTTATATATATTTGGTTAAATTATCATGTTCAACAGAAAGCTAAATGCCACAATCAAATCATAATGTAAGGTTGGATATGAGTAAAGGTCAAAGGTTTAAGACTTCAAACTCTTCAAGTGTAAAAAGAAGAAGAAGAAGAAGAAGAAGAAGAAAGTGGGGGTATCTTTATTAAAATAAAAGAAAAATGTATGCATGTTAAGAATTCTTTATTATAAGTAAAATAAAATTTTTATTATTTAGTATTAAATTTATTTAATTATATTACTTTTATCACCATTTTTACGCCATGATTATAACATAAAAAAACTTAGATGATAATAATAATTTTTTTTGGGAGGGACCCTTAGTAAAAAAATTTATTGTTGAGGATAACTTGAAAATTTGTTATATATAAAAAGCAATATTGAAATTTGTGTGCGCATTTGAAAAAAAAACGAAATTTGTGTGCATAGAAACATGGCAACAATGCCTTAGCTTTAGAGTCGGGAAATCGGGCCGAACCCATCGAGCCGACCCTTAAAATTAAAGGAACAAAATGAAATAAGCCTTGTAGGGCCTCGGGCTTAAAAGTGTCAGCCCTGCAAGCTCTTTTAATGGATCTGTTCATAATGCGGGAGAAGAAATTCATGATATTCTTACTTATGAAGTAGAGCCTACTACCCCTTGTCCTTGGGCTCAACTGGCAAAGGGGTTGGACACTCTCACCAAAGGGAGAGAGTTCGATCCTGGAGTTGGTCAATGTGTTGGGGGAGGCATCCTAGCTCCTGGGTGCCTAGGTAAACGCCTGAAGGTAATAGACGGCTCGCCCTACCCAACATTAGTATCACCTAAGAGGAAGGGAGATTTCACCCTGCTTTTGGATTGTGGGTGAACCCAACCCCTTTCCTAAAATTTTCCTATAAAAAAAAAGTAGAGCCTACTACTCAAAGTGAATCACAATCAAATGTCTTTGAAATTGATGATAATGACGAAGCGGATGACAATGATAGTCATAGTACTAATGTTGCTTAGTGGTATGCTTATGATGTTTTATGTGAGTTATTTATAGACAATAGTTTGCTTTTGATTACAAATTAGTAAATGTATTTATTTGTTGAATGATTCGCGTTGTTTGGATATTAATGTTGACATCATTTATTTGATAAATTAGAACTTTAATTATTGTAATTTACTAATTATATCTCTTTGAAAAAAAAGGGAGAGGAAAAATAGTAAAAATTTAGAATAGTAACTTTCGGGCCCTGTAGAGCCCACCTTGGCCCTGGTGCTTTCGGGTTGAGCTTTAAAAAAAGATGTTTTTCTTATCTCGGGCCTTTTTAGACCCTGACCCTTTAAGGGCCAGTCCTGTAGGGTCGGGCCGGGCCAGCCCTGATTCCTAGCTCCACTTGGCTTATTAGTCTTTCTATAGTGTTCAAAATTAAATTTTCAACGTTTCTACTAGCGGAAGTTGGCTCAAGTGGCTTGACTTGGGTCGCTTAAGCAAGGGTCTCGAGTTTGAGTCCTTGTGGATGTAGAAAACTTCCCTGGGAGAGATTCCTGCATATGCGCCCAACAAAACCTCGATCCGGATTAGTCAGGGCCAAACCAGATCTGGTGAATCGGGTGTAATAGCAAAAAAAAAAAAAAAATTCAACGTTTCAACGGCAGAACTTTTCCTAATTTTTTTCTTACTTTTATGGTGAAACATGCTACCTTATACTTAATAAATTAACCATATTTTAGATAGATAATTATATTAATAACCCGCAATATTAAAATAAATTTCCCACAGGGTATCAAAACATGCATAATATGTCCTAATGTGGCATTATACAGTCATCCGACAAAACTAGAATAGATAGATATACTACTTTTAGCAGAGTAGTTTAAGCTTCAGCTGCCTTCCCTGAAGAACCTGGATTTAAGCTCTCACCTGAAAAATGTGGTAACCATCAATCCAACTTATTACAGATATTAATACGTGCTAGTGAGGTGCCAAATGGAACAATTTATAAACAAATTAACAATACATTTCATAACTATTTTAAATTTCTCGTTAATACAATTCCCAAAATACATCCCTTCACGCCAGCCGAACTGCCTTGTTTCCTCCGACTAGACCCATGGGCTAAGTTACATCCATGTTACTGGTTACTCCAAAAGCTCACTGGTCGTGTGGTGAGAACCAGCCAAAATCCTCAGAGCACACGGCCCAGACCATGGGTCTTTTCCCCTCATTGAACTGGTGGGGTGTCGTAATGCCCTCTTGAACTGGTGGGCAAGTCCCTCATTGAACTGGTGGGACAATTGAAAGCCAACCATTATATACCAATGGAGGCCTCACCACGTGATGAAATGACTACTCCGTATTTTCCCAATTGAACCCCTTTCATATCATTCAAATAAATAACTCAATAGTAATATTTCCAAAAGTTTCACATTATAACAAAAAAAAAATGTAAATTAAATAATTCTCACAACAAATCATATTAACTAAATTTCCAAATTCTTATACATAATTAAATATATGCATGAATATTTTATAATTCAAAACATAAGATTCCACAAGGAAATTTCTATTAAAATATTAGTAATGATTTCACAAAACACTCACAAACAACATATCAATATCATAATAGGTGGAAAGTGGTTACCTGTCTCCAAAGCTAACTAATTTACGCGACTCTTAATTTGAGAGCTCAACATACTCTATAGTTCAATCTATCAAATCAATTTAATTTCTGTTAATAACTCTTCAAAAACTCTACATATTAAGTTATATAAGTTTTGATAATAAATTTGGAATGCTTGAAGTTTATTCCTTTCATCCGTTAACCTTAACAACCCTTAAAATTCAGCAACTTCAAGTATTTATAATTAATTGCACAAAAATTATTTCAATGTGCCGTCAACTCTCATATGTTCATAGACAAACCCCCTTTCATATAAAAATATTTCCAAAGATTATAACTTTCCAAATAACTCCCAGATTTTTCGTTTTCCTTGATTTCCTTGTTAAGCTTCCAGAATTCATAGGTTATCTTTAAAAACTCATATCTGGAGTTATAAGTGTCGATTTTGGGTGGTCCAAAAACCTATGAACTCCTTATCAAGTGTAGTTTCTAGGAAAATTGGTTTCAGCATTTTATACCATGCCTATAATTCCCAAATTTCGAAAATGTCCAGGCTGTTCAGTGAGCTTTTCCAAAACGTATGGTCACTTTCTTCAATTTATTTCTCTCTGACCAGAGCTTAGAAAAATACAAAATACCGACCATTTTAAAGCTATAGATGTTCTCTAACTCCTGGAATATTTCCATAATTTTATCTTATTCATATCATTCCCAGATTTTAAAACTATGATCATTGCCCAGAAAACGTTACCGAATTGTTCTAGGATTTTGACCCCTCTTCCAAAAATCATAACTTGAGTTATAGACCTCCGTTTGAGGTGAACCAAAGCTCATTTTAAAGATTAGGATGAGTACTATGTGTCCATAAAATTTTAGGTTCAAAGAAGATCGTTTACTATATTCTTGACTCATTTAAAAATCGTTACACAGATGGAACTTCATTATTGCTACAGTAACACGTGTAGGGTACTGTTCATCCACGAATTTACTGTAGCTACGTTGAAAACTCTGTTTTGGACCAGAAAAATAGGGGGGAGGGGGGGGGGGACATGCAGAAGGTTCAACGTTTTCGGTTTTAGCAAATGGTAGCAACTTATCATTCAAGTCTAGCTTTTAGCAAGTTTTAAAGTTTAAGTAGCGGTGTTTAGAAGCAGGTACTTGCGTTGGAAAATTAATGGGAATTAGAGGTAAAAGAGGTTCATAATGTAGGAATCTCATCAGAAAACACGGAAGCGTATTTAACTGATTTGATGTAGGAGAATAAAAACCTTCATCGTTTTGATTACCTGGAAAGATGAAACTAGTCTGAAAGCCTCTGCACGAACAGTCCTCGTCCGCTCTATGACCGATCTTCCAGACTATTTCTCGAGTAGGATGGGGTGGGTGTGTGGGCAACCGTTCAGATGATGAACGTCTGCCTCTTAGGTCTATTTCTGATGAGCTATCTCTTCTAAGGCACAGCAGGAGTAAGTTAGAATATATAGAGTTAAGTACAAGACTTAAATTAACCTAACCTTAAGCCTCATGGGCTTTGGTCTCACTAAAGCCCAATAGGGCTTAAGTGACTAAGAGCATATATCCAACAATCTCCCACTTGCTCTTTTAAGATACAAACTTGAGTTCGTAAACCCAAGATCATGTAGCCTATGAGCCATCATCATCTGATCATATACCTCATCCTTTGTATTGAGCTAGCCTGGGAATCTATCATTTGTCATTCATCAAGGCTCATGATAATCTACAAAAGATTATCTAGTTCGGTGCTACTCCACTAAAAGCCCGAACGTGATCTCTAAGAATAATGACACTTATAACATGAATATGCATTACTCCTTTATAGAATGTCTATAATTTGATTGACTAGTTTTATGTAACTCAATGAATTATTTATTCCCTTGACTATTATAGTTTCTCTAATGGATTACATGCACTGGCCAGTGTCTTCAATATCCAAGTACCGAAACATATTAAGGGGACATTTCCTATAAATTCCATGTTGTTTATCTCATAAACACCGATAACCAAATAGTCTTAATCCCAAAATACCAAGTTATTGGCCGTCATACAGATCAAACCTCACTTGTTGGTAAATCAAAGAATGAAAACTATTCGACTACCTATTTAAAATAAACTCAGGATTAAGAGTAACTACATGACTATAGTTATCTGGAGATTTGATTCCTTATGACAAAAAGAACAACCTTAATCAAATCTCTCCTTGATCTATTCAATGTAAGCATTAACTCACACCAATATTTTATAATGATTCGGACAAAACCATTTCATAAAATATTGCAGCCTAAACAAAGTGTCCAACTTAATTTAATAGCTGTGAACTTATTCATCAATTGTGAGAACCTATGACCATGTCCTCTATGAACGTATCCATATGATCATATACTCCACAATTGATCCGGACCTTAGTGTTTGTAAATAGTGTGCAATATAAATGATAAAACACCTCATTTATTAATATTCAGAAAAATTGCAATGTCATAATGTCTTGCTGAAAAGAAACACAAAATAACAAAGTGAAATAACAACTTCCTAAAGCTATAGCAAATCTGGAATCCTCCTAAGACCCATAAATGTAACATGCCTCTCGAACACACGTTCTGGCAAACTCTTAGTAAAAGGGTCAGCAAGGTTCTCGTTTGATGCTATCTTTGCTACCACAGTATCTCCTCTTTTAACTATATCTCGGATCAAGTAGTACTTCCTCTCTATGTGTTTTTGTCTCTTATGACACCTTGGTTCCTTGAACTGTGCTACTGCCCCACTGTTGTCACAGTAAAGTGTGATAGGACAGTCAACACCTGGTATCACCTGAAGGTCCGTTAGGAACTTCTTTAACCATGCAGCTTCCTTTGCAGTCTCAGAAGCAGCTACATATTTAGCCTCTGTGGCAGAGTCAGCCACACATGATTGTTTTACACTTCTCCAACAAATGGCACCGCCATTAAGGGTATACACATATCCCGAGGTGGATTTTCTTGAGTCAATATCTCCTTGGAAATCTGAGTTCGTATAACCAATAGTTTCAAGACTCCCACTAGAATAGACCAACATATAATCTATTGTTCTCCGTAGATACTTGAGTATATGTTTAACTGCTACCCAGTGTTGCTCTCCAAGATCAGATTGGTACCAGCTCACTACTCCCACTGCATAGCAGATGTCTGGTCTGGTACATAGCATAGTATACATGAGACTACCTACTGCTGAAGCATAAGGTACCCTACTCATGCATTCTCTCTGCTCAGGAGTTTTAGGAGATTGCTTCTTAGAGAGATGAATCCCATGCCTGAAGGGTATAATTCCCCTCTTGGAATTCTCCATGCTAAACCTGGCAAGTATTTTGTCAATGTATTTAGCCTGGGATAATGCCAAAACCCTATTCTTCCGGTCTCGTAAGAGTTTAATACCAAGAACATAATTGGCTTCCCTCAGGTCCTTCATATCAAAATATTTGCTCAACCAAGTTTTTATGCCTAACAATACCTCTGTATCATTTCTGATAAGGAGTATATCATCTACATAAAGTACCAGAAAAGATACCGCATTACCTTAGATCCTTTTATACATACACGGCTCATCAGGACTTTTCTCAAAACCATAAGACTGAATGGCTTGATCAAATCTGATGTTCCATGATCTAGATGCTTGCTTAAGTCCATAAATGGACCTTTGCAACTTGCATACCATTTTTTCTTGCCCTTTGGCTATAAACCCTTTTGGTTGCTGCATATAGATTTCCTCTTCTAAATTTTCATTTAGAAAAGCAGTTTTGACATCCATTTGCCAAATCTCATAATCAAGATTTGCTGCAACAGCTAAGAGAATCCGGATGGACTTGAGCATGGCAACTGGCGAAAAGGTTTCTTCATAATTTACACCTTCCCTTTGGGAATATCCTCTCGCCACCAATCTAGCTTTGAAGGTTTCAACCTTCCCATCCGATCCTCTCTTTCTCTTGTAAATCCACTTACATCCAATGGGTCTTACCCCTTCAGGTGCATCTACAAGAGACCAAACTGAGTTGGAATACATATAATCCATTTCACGATTCATAGCCTTAAGCCATTCCTAAGCATCAACATCTCCTAGTGCTTCGTCATCACTTATGGGATCATCATCTTCATCAAAGATGACATCCTGATTTGACTCACCCAACAAGAGATCTTGCAGGTGTATGAATCACTCTCCCACTATGACTTTATTGCACTTGATGTTGTGCATCTACAGGGGGGTCCATATTTTGTGGGTTAACAATTTCTGGATGAGGACTCTCATTAAGTGGATTAACCAATTCATGATTTTGTTCTTCCATAAGTTCATCATCATGCTGAACATCATCATTATGCTGAACTTCATTATCATGTTGAACTTCTAGTTTTGTATGTGATTCCTGTGTATGTTTATCAGGTATATTTTCCCCTCTTTGAACAACCACAGGAATAAAAGCTGGAACCACCTGAGGTTGCGGTAAAACTTGATCTGAGACTAACTCATCAAGAATAACCTTACTCCTTGGCTTATAATTTACCATATAGTCCTCCTCTAAGAAAGTCGCGTGAGTGCTTACTATGACCTTTTTTTTCTTTTGAACTATAAAACAACCAACCTCTGGTTCCTTTAGGATAGCCTATAAACATGCATACTTCAGTACGCGAGTCCATTTTATCTGGTTTCTGTTGTAAGACATGTGCCAGAGCACCCCAAATCCGAATATGATTCATGGAGGGCTTACACCCTTTCCACAATTCTATTGGTGTCTTTAAAACCGATTTGGACGGTGCTAAGTTCAATAGATACATAGCAGTTTCTAAGACATATCCCCAGAACAAATCAAAAAGAGATGAATAACTGAGCATAGATCTTGGCATTTCTAAAAGGGTTCTATTCCTCCTTTCAGCAACTCCATTCTGTTGTGGTGTCCCTGGAGAAGATAATTGTGAAACTATCCCCTCTGTAGTCAGGTAAGACCTGAACTCTCCAGATAGGTATTCACCCCCTCGATCAGATCGAAGAGTCTTAATTTGAACACCAAGATGCTTTTCTGCCTCAGCCTTGAACTCTTGGAATTTTCCAAAAGCTTCATACTTGTGACGCATCAAGTACACATGTCCAAATCTAGAGTAATCATCAGTAAATGTGATGAAATACTGATACCCGCCTCTGGCTTGGACATTTATTGGTCCACATACATCAATATGTACCAATTCCAGCTGAAGTGTGACACGTTTTCCTTTGGCCTTGAAGGATCTCTTGGTCATTTTGCCCTCTAAATAAGATTCACACACTGGTATTAGTTCAAAGTCCAGGGATTTTAAAATCCCACTTTTGACCAAATCTTGTACCCTGTTAGAGTTAATATGACCCAATCTCAAATGCCAAAGATATGTTTCATTTAAAACTTTTTTTTCTTTGATGAATTAATATGCTCAACATCTTTTAATTCAACATAATTAACTTCATAGGGAATAGGACTAAGGAAATAAAGACCATTAAACTTTATACCAGAACAAATAAAAGAAGATAAACTTCTTATAGAAACTGAGGAATTAAACTGAACTGTCAAACCATGTTTATCCAAACAACTAACAGAAATTAAATTCCTCTGAAATTCTGGAATAAATAAACAGTCTTCTAAAACCAAAGTTCTACAATTATCAAAAGATAAAACAACTTGTCCCACTGCTTGTGCAGACACAAGCTCCCCATTTCCAAGCCTCAAATCTTTTTGTCCTTCACTTACAGGCAAGCTATGTTTGAACCACTGTAAAGAGTAACAAACATGGTTAGTGGCTCCTGAATCAACGATCTATTTATCATCATGATTCTCCACTAAACAAGCCTCAATCACAAGTAAATTACCCATACCTGGTTGTTTCATACGTGGGCAATCTTTCTTCCAATGACCCTTTTGTCCGTACTTGAAGCACTTGCCTTTTGGCTGCTTCATTGCAACTATTTTGGCAACTGGAGTACCTGATTTCTTCTTTTTCTTGTTCTTGTTCTTTCCTTTGGGTTTCTCCTTAGGTTTTACAGAACCCTCACCAACAAAAAGTGCACTTCCTTGCTTGACTAGAGATTGTTCAGCACTCTTAAGCTCGTGCATCAGTTGAGTGAGATCAAGATTCATCTTATTCATATTATAATTCATCTTGAATTGATTGAAGTATTCAGGCAGTGATTGTAAGAGAAGGTCAACTTTCACTTCTTGTTCAAACTTGATACCATGGTCATCAGCCTTCTTGAAGTTTGCTATCATTGTCAGACAATGATCCCGCACACTTCCTCCAGACATCACTGTCTTGGTGACTGCATTCAGCGCATTTTGCCTTGCAGAGCTGCTAGGCGTAGCAAACATGCCATCAAGAGTTTGGAGCATTGTTGCTCCACTCTCAATCATGCTCACTTGCTCCTGAAGGTGACTAGCGAGACTGGCCAAAATATAGCAGCGAACCGCCACATTCGCCTTCTCCCATTTTTCCTTCTCTTGCTGAAATTGAGTCTGAATTGCTTCAGACGCATCTGCAGCAGGCTGCACTGGCTTTGGAGTAGTTAGAACAAAGTTGAGCTTTTCATATTGAAAAACAATATCCAAATTAGTTTTCCATTGTTTGTAGTTTGTACCATCCATAGGTTTTTGACTCAAAATAGTAGCTAAAGGATTGAATGAAGACATTTTTCTGAAAAATAAAGAAAAACACACTAATTACAAACTATAATTAACAATAAACAGATAAGGCTAGTAGATTCTAATAACCACTATTTGTTTATTGTTTAACAATCCATTAGTTATCTTTACAAGACTTACGATGGGTAAGACACTTGTAAAAACCAATATTGTTAATTTGGGCTTTCAGTTCCATTGTCAGAGCCTCGATAGGAGGGTTAATAATTTTATCAAAGTTGAGTGTATTTAACCATTGTTTATTTTCAAAGTTATTTTTACTGTCTAAGTATTGCCGACGATGGGCCATGCAAAACTTTACTAAAATTTTGAAAATATTAGGGTTTAATCTAGCAAAATCCGATTATCCTTATCCTATGGGGCTTCAGCGATAACCATTTCACTAATAAACCCACAATTGGAGCCCGTAGGTTTTAAAATTAAATGATTAATTTAAAACCTTCACCCATTCAATATTTTAAATTTAGAATTTTCAATTTCCAAGAATTTGTTCAATTTAGAGAAATCAGTAGGTATCTAAAATTTAGTCATGATTGGCAGAATTTGCTTCAAATGACCATTTTAAATAACCCACAAATTACTCAAAATTACAATTCTCTTAGGAAATTTCCTAGATTATTTATCTAGATTTTAATTCCACAATTAATTAATCCAATTATTATTCTAGATTTTAATTTAAAATCATAATAATTGATAATTAATTTAATGGTAATCTAGATTTCAATTCCATAATTAATTAATCCAATTATTATTCTAGATTTTAATATAAAAAAAATCATAATAATTGATAATTAATTAGTGAAAAGCCTAAATAATCACACATAATAACTATCATACTAGTCGATTCAAGACATATAGCTACTATGCAATTATGGCATGTGACTATGCAACAATATGGCATCTTCCTATTCTATATGACATGTTATTTCTAATCATGTTAATCGCACATATAATTCATACTATTTAATAAAAGCATTAAATAAATAATTAAACAAATAACTCTAATCCATGGCTTTCCTATAAAAATTAAAAGATTAAATTTACAACTTTGGAATTTCTCTTTTGTCCAGTCCATGGTATTTGTCTAAGCCCCTTTAGGGTATCTATTGGCCTAAAAGCCCAAAAACCCAATCCTTGGCTAAAAACCCTAGGACACAAAAGAGGAACCCTAGCCTCCACTTCTGCCACGTCATCCACCGAAGTCAGATTAGCACAAAACTCCAAGGGAAGAACCGCTATGGGGAGACGAGTACAGAGCCGTCGAAATCACCGCAAAAGGAGGTTCCACGTGCCCTCACGCGCCGGTTCTTTGCCGGAGCGTGAAGTCCACGCGCAGTCTTTGTTGAGGCGCGTGGCGGCGCATGGATGAGCTTCTGGGGTCGGAGTTTTTATATTTTCGCTCGTCTTTCCGTTCTCTTTCCAACGATATATGGTGTGTCCAATTCCGAGGTCCAGAGGTCTATGAAAAGTAGCCTGGAAGCGTTGAAAGCTCATCTTCTTGCAATTTCTTGATTTACAGCTTTTCACAAATTCAAAAATTTACATGGAAATTCTGAAAATAAAGTAAAAACAGCAAGGAGGAAACCTAATTATATGGGATTAGCCTCCTTATTACAGATCAAGAAATACAGGGAAAATCTAACCATGGATTAAAGCCATTAAAAATAAAAATAATATTAAAAAAAATTATAAACGGATAATTATCATGAATTAAATAACAAATATAGAAACAGATGCCATATTTTCAAAATATAATTTTTTTTGAAACGAATCACATGAAATATGAAATAATATCAAAACTGGGTTCTTTTCCTCATCATCCTAGCTCTGATGCCAATTGTAGGAATCTCATCAGAAAACACGGAAGCGTATTTAACTGATTTGATGTAGGAGAATAAGAACCTTCATCGTTTTGATTACTTGGAAAGATGAAACCAGTCTGAAAGCCTCTGCACGAACAGTCCTCGTCTGCTCTATGACCGATCTTCCAGACTATTTCTCGAGTAGGATGGGGTGGGTGTGTGGGCAACCGTTCAGATGATGAACATCTGCCTCTTAAGTCTATTTCTGATGAGCTATCCCTTCTAAGGCACAACAGGAGTAAGTTAGAATATATAGAGTTAAGTACAAGACTTAACCTAACCCTAAGCCTCATGGGCTTTGGTCTCACTAAAGCCCAATAGGGTTTAAGTGACTAAGAGCATATATCCAACAACTTACTTCCAGGATCAACTGAACTATGAGAGTGATTGCTGGTTTGTTCCCTCTGTTCTCCAACGGCAAGCACAGGGAAAAATGAATTCAGTTGCCACCTCTTTTCCTTCTCGTCTCTTTCTCTCTTCCGGTCTCTCTCTTTTCTGTTTCGCATTCTGGCTGAATGAGAACTGAATATTTAGGGAGTACGTATTGTATATGCTACTGGAGACGTGAGAGAGATAATGAGACGCGGGTGTTTGCTATCTTTGTTCGTTGAAAGTGAGACATGCACATGGTGGAAGTAAGGAAAAATGAATCTGCCGAATGCATAGGACAGGAGTGTCGACTTTCATATGGTGCCGAGACAAGGAGAAACGAATGGGAGAAGCTAATAATTCCAAGAGAAGTAGTGGAGCATCAGCTGTCATGCCTACCATTGTGCTTTCAGTTGGGGACGAAAGGAACAGCAAACAATAGCTATATGCGTTGGATGTATTTTTGGTGAAGCTGGAAGTATGGTCTTGCATAAAAGATGAGGTGTCTGCATGATGAAGCACATGGAAAATGTCATAATGTTCTCCGTTTTTCCTGCTTGGCCGAAAGTGAGGTATATGTGTTGTAAGATAATGAATTATATGTATGCATGTGAGGCTGTTTGCTGTTGGTGGAGAAAATGAATGAATAAATGAGTTGCCACGCGGGGCCCAGGAGTAGCATTTTGGCATAGACATATTTTGTTTGCTTGCTAATCATCACGTCTTGGTTGAAGGAAGCAATAATGGGCAAGTGTTTATGGGCTTCGTGCTATTTGTTCATGGGTGTTACTCTTAGCTTATGGTCCTTGGAGTTTATGTAAATATAGGAGTATTTATCCCAATGAATATTGGACATTGAATAATTATTAGGAATTAATACCTAATCCCTCACAAAGGATTTATTTTAAAATTTATCTCTGGTAATTTATTTTTCCATGATTTTATTTCCAAATATTACATGGAAAATAATAAATTCCTAATTTTTTTTTCCTCAAATAAATTTAAGGAATAATACACCTTACTCTCAAATTAATTTAATAATAGGCCTTGCTCTCAAATTAATTTAAAATAATTATTTTAGGCCAAGACTCACTATTTAATTTCTCCTGAAATATTCCAGGTTACAAATCCTAAAATTTGGGATGTTACATATGGGATAACAAATAAAGGGGGAAGTCAAGTTTTATTTTCAATGCTGTTGTTTAGAGGTGATTTGTTTTTGTTTTTGTTAAATAAATTTTTCCTATCAGAAAAGGTTTATTTAGTTTGAGCTGTTATGAATTCATCACCAACAAAAACAAAAATTGAATTTACATGTATCAAAAATCAGATCAGACGAGGCGGTTTAGGTGGGAAACTAACCAACCGAACACTAGGCTGGCCTCGTTCACACCATGAGCTAGAAAAAAATTGTGACTCGTCATGAACTAGATAAAGCTGGTTTGAACTGGGGTATAGTCTGGTAACCCCACGAGTCAAACAGTCATAGCAGGTTGAGAAGAAGACAGTCATGTCAAATAGAAAACTCAATGAAGAAGAAATCTAGCTTCCTTTACTTAGTTTCCTTTTTAGATACATCAAAATCCCCCGGGGGGGGGGGGGGGGGGACAGATATAACCGAACATAGTAACAAGAAGTATCTCCAAAACCATTATTTGGAAACAAGTTTTGACCATGAGTCCCTGACAGATTCAACCATGCACATCGTAGGCCCAACAACTTCTAATCTTCAAACTGAGAAGACGACTAGCGAAGGTGAAAGAGGAGAATGTGAAGTACTACTTCTGAAAGAGCTTTGCATTATATTAGAGAGAAGGAGAGATGTAAGAGTAAAATTGAAGTCTTGGGTGTGCCATTCTTGAGAAAGAAAAGTGAAAAGGGGGAGTGATGTGAAGGGAAGAAATTTGAAACCGCATGGGAATTGGAAGCGGCTTCAGTCCACTTCTTGCTCCTGTCCATTGTAGTCCACTTCCCCAAATTGTGTCATTTTTTGCACAAACAGTGCAGCTGATCCCCCCCCTAAAAAAAGAAGTTTCAAGATAGTGGAGCGTACTGAAAGATACTGAACGGAACGGTACTGATGAAAAAATACTTCAAGATCTTGAAAAATATAATTCAAGATATTGCTTTGGTACTAAAAATTATTTTAAGGTATTGACAGATACTAAAAAGATATTTCAGAATACTGACAGATACCGAAAAATACTTCACGATTGTATGAATTAATCTGTTAGTACTTTGAAATTTTTTTTAAATATCTTAATATAATTTTTCAAGGTCATGAAATATTTTTTCAGTACCAGTATCATAAAATATATTTTTTGTAGCATTCAGTACCGTGAATTATTTTTTTAAGATCCTGATGTATTTTTTTTTTCAATACCCTCCACTACCTTGAAACTTCTTTTTGTTTTTTTTTTAAAAAAGGCGATCAACTGTGCTGTTTGCGTAAAAAATGACGCAGTTTAGGGAAGTGGACGGGAGCAGGAAGTGGACTGAATCCGCTTCCATGTGAATTGAATGCACATACCAATTTATTATATTAGGGCCAGTTTGGTATAAGAAAGATTTGAGAAAGGAAAAGAATTTAGAGGAAAGAAAAAAAGGGAAAGGAAGATTTTGAATGATAAAGGAATGAGCTCTTTGGTGGGGAGAAAATAAATGAGTGACAGTTATTAAAGAATAAAGAAATACTTATTTTACTTTCAAAAGTGATAAATTCAAAATTAAACGGAAAAATGTATTTTTTTCAATAAATTGAAGATGAATACCTCGGCTTTGAAGGAGTAGTAGATTGATTCCAACTATTAAAAATATTAAAAAAATAATAATAATATATTGTTAAACATTAAAAAATTTAAATTTAAATAAATAAATATAAATATTCAAAATAGATATAAAAAGCATAGTAGATTTAGATATTTGATATATCACCCATAGTCATGGGAGAACGGATGATCACGAGCTAGAAATATTATGAATACATATTTATTTAAATTGTTTTAGATATTTTATATTTTATTTAAATCATTAAAGCTCAAATTTTGTGAGCTTTGCTTACTAATTTGATCCCAAGTTTAAAATTATAGATTTTTTTAATGGGTCTTATTTCATTAAAAACTTGATTTGAAGAGCTTTATCACAATAGGTTATTTACTAAATTTGAATTTAAATTAACAAATTCATATTTAAATTTTAATATAATAAGGAAAAAACAAAAAAAAAATAAATTCAAATTTGATATGAATTTACTTAGGGAAAATCTTAAATAAAGACGGTTGAATTACATAAATTCTAATTTAGGTTATTAAACTTAACAAATTATTAATTAGGTTATATGACTCAATTAGAAATTTAGAATTTGGGCCAACTTAATTAAAGACAGAATAATATTATTTACGCCTTACATAAGAACCCTAACAGCACAAAATTCATTGGGGGCTCAACACTATCAGAAAATCAAAATCAGTAAAGAAGGTTATGGTTAGTTGGTTCTAATGTTAAATCTCTATTCCTTAATCTCTTATAGTTAATCAACGATTTCTTATCGAAGGCTATTAGCCAATTCATCACAGTCAAAATGGTTAACGATTATATGTTAGGTCCTTGTAGAATTGTGATTGGTTTTGAGCGTCCAGTCTTGTGATTGAAAGTAACACCTCTGTTCTGTGAGGTTTGAGACCTAGGCCCTCTTTTGCTTTTCCTAATTTGGGGTTGCTTTTGTTGTAACTCTCTCAATTCTCCTTGCGTGTTAGCATCACCACTGCCAGCAAAGGATAGATTTAGCCATTGATTACTTCTCAAACATGATAATCCCAATTGGAAATCATAGTCTCTGTGTCCCTTGTCCTCACTATTATTCATCGGGAAAATTGGCTTTGTTGTGATTTCCGGTGTTGTTCATGCTTCACAGGGCAAGAGAGAGAGAGAGAGAGAGAGAGAGTCCCTTGTCCTCACTATTATTCATCGGGAAAATTGGCTTTGTTGTGATTTCCGATGTTGTTCATGCTTCACGGGGGGAGAGAGAGAGAGAGAGAGAGAGAGAGAGAGAATGGTAACGATTGTGATATGCATCAAATTTCTTGTTTTTCTTTCCTCTTTTTTTTAGACTATGGGAAGGGGTATTTTTAGAAAATAACTAACATTTAAATATTCTAAATAGGGTCATTGATTCAATTATTTAAGATTTATTAAATTTACTAACCTTATATAGAATTTTTTTATTTCAACCGTCTTTATATGATATTTTCCCATTTACTTATATCATATTCGAATTTATGGGTCAAATTCAAATTAAATAATGAAGCATTTATTTTGCAAAAACAAAAATTCCCCTGTTTTTAGCGGTAAAAGGGGAAATGGGAGATCGCTTTTGTTACCCTCCATGATTTTCGTCGTCCATAGAAACAACGACGAGCCTCTTCTAGATATCAATAAAGATGAAAATGAATAATGCACTGTGCTTCCCTTTTCTCAAACACTAAGCAGCTCACTAAAGAACAAGAAGGAATAAGGAAACTTGACGCTAGTTTAGTGAAGCAGAAATCAATTGTGGGGTGGTTGCCTTTTCTCTTATACCCACCGACTAGTGGTTACTCCAACCAGTCATGTTCTTTAGATTCCTCCTCTCTCTATTCTCTTTGGTGATGAAATCCACTGGAGAAGAAAACAACTTTCTTTGGTTCAACTCTGATCATCTCCTCCAATTTCTCATGCTCGAATGCTGATGATGAAAAACTATGATATTTGGCAACATACAAATGAGAAGGGGTATATCTGTCCAAATCACTAAAAAATAAATGTTTTTCTTAACTCAGCCTTTTTAGGGCTACGACGGCATTGATTCTCAACCCTACATTTACTACTTTTAGTTACCAGTTTAATTGTTTTCAAGAAGTTTTAGAATCTCTTTCTCAATTATATTGAGGAAATACCTTGGTACTTGGGTTGATCCAGGCCGTAGCAAAGCTATCATCTACAATCAGATGATTCAATCGGTTGAAATCAGAATAACAGCTGGGAAAGCCAAACTTCTTTCACACGCAGCAAGATTATGTTTAGTCTAATCTTTCACATTCATATTTTTTCATGCTTAAATCTGCCAAATTCCATTCGTGATATGATTGATGGAAAATGCACAGATTTCTTAGGGCTTCTTTGATGATAAGAAAAAGATTCATCTCCTTAATAAGAATATGCTATTTTAGCCAATTGAACTTCAAAGGTAGTTAACCAGACTCGATATTCTTGCAAAATAGGTTTGGAGAATTCTTGCAAAATAAGAATATGCTATTTTAGCCAATTGAACTTCAAAGGTAGTTAACCAGACTCGATATTCTTGCAAAATAGGTTTGGAGAATTCTATCTTCCTCAAAACCTTCTCTTCCGACTTCTGCCCCGATGAAGATCAAATATTTTGACCTCTCTGACCTTAGCAATTGTCAAAATCCCATATAATGCATGTTGGATTGGAAAATGTATAGTAGATAAGGCTGATATAATCATAAAAAATCTGGACTGGAGAATAGGCAACGAAAATTCAATTTCTTTAAGTCACCACCTTTGGCGGCCAATGCAACTAGATCAGAGTCAGTTAATCTCTCCTAGCTTTGTTTCTGATCTTATACTTCATTCTTCTTTCAATTGGAAACCAGCTAAATGGAACATTCCACTGATTCAAAGACTTTATCCAGAAGATACAAGAAGGAAAATTATCAGCATCGCCCTTTCTTTTTTCAATCCTCAAGACTCTTTGATTTGGAATGGCAATTTTTCAGGAGCTTGTTTAGTCAAAGATGGGTTTCAACAATGTCTCGGGGAATTCCATCCAAGTTTTGGACCTTATGACCTATTCTGGAAATTCCTATGGTCCATTTCTCTTCTAAAGAAATATCTTCTTCTCATATGGAAGCTTCTCAACAAAGCACTTCCCTCTGCCCTTTCGGATGTGATACGCAGGAATCATTGGAACACATTTTCATTTATTGTCCTTTCTCTAAGGCAATCTGGTTTGGAAGCCTATCTATCAGATTTGATCATTTAAATTTTTCTGATTTTATAGTTTGGCTAAAACAAACTGTTTTAAAATTGGAGGAATCAAATGAATCAGATCTGCTGAAAGGAATTATTGTCTTAATAAATTTCATTTGGATTCAAAGAAATTGTTTGATTCGCAAAGGAAATTTCAAATCTCCTGAGTTGCTGATGCAAGATATAAAATGCCATCTCTATTTCTCAAATATGACATTGGGTAGCAATGCAACCCTCTTAAATGATGGGTTAATGTGCAAATTAGCCAACGAACTATTACCCGAGAAACATCTGGCACAAAAAAGTATTGAGGGTACCTTAATTACCAATGAACAATTAAAAAGTGAAAAAAAAAAAATACAATAGTGTTAAACTACCCCGTCACTGTCTTAGTGTCTCCCTCTCATTTTTGTCTTCCATTGACTGTCATAGTGTCAGCGACATCGGGGTCTCCAAAGCTTCCATTGTGTAATGCCCCTATTTTCTAAGTTTATTATGAAGTTCAATTATGGCCCTAGGACTCTTATTAAACTAATTCGTATATATTTATCAGAGTGAAGGCGTTAACAGATCAGAGTAAGTCACAACAGAAGAGCATGCTTAATGTTTGGACGAATGAGTGATTGATTGCATATCCCAGACATATGCTGGTCAATTAAAATTCTCGAACGAATGTAAGCGTGATACAAATAAATTCATTGTGTTGTTCTCAGTTGACGCATTAAGTTACAGTTATCCGAATGTTCAAAAGTTATACTTAATACTATCCCAAAATACAACTTCTTCCGATTCTTTACGCGTGTTGCTTACCCCTTTCTCCTGCTCCCGATCCTCCTAATCCTGAAGCTAGGGTAAATTCTGAGATTCAATGCCCATTGAATCTCATGTAACAGTTAACCTTATGCTCAGGTATAAACAGTATATGTATGACAGGTATTCATTACATTTCAGCATATAACCATACATAGCACACATCACATGTAATAGTTCATATCTCAACAATACATAGCACACAATAAGGTCCACATTGTTTGCACATAACCAGTGCCACGCCCCCGACGTGTCTTTAGCGCTAAGAAAACATCCATACGGCATTACCAAGAGGAAAACATCCATATGGCATTACCAAGACTGTAACCTGTTTCAAGGCTGAATGTATTCAAGCTTGAAGGATGGAATTATCTTGCAATTTTCTCCTTTGTTTTCCGTCACCAAAACAGACATAATAAGCTTCGGTATGCACTCTTACTCTCTCCTTCACTCTCGGTCTCTCCCTCTCTTCAAACTCTCGGCCTTACTCTCTTCTTTTCCGCGTTCTCTTTTTTTCTGAATGCTGAATGAAGAGAGGGGAGGTGAAATGGAGGAACCATTTAAATAAAGCTCCGAAGTCCAGACAAGGCATAATAGTCCAGAAGCATGACCAACGGTCCATCCATGAGGAGCTCGAGAAGCATGGCCGCCTCTGATCCTTCTGACTTTCTTATCTAATACGTGATCTGTCTTTCCCTTAGAAAACGTTGGACCTGATTTAGTTGGCATGATTTGCTTCTTGTTTTCGGTTTTGACGAGCTGACTAGTTAAATGGATATTGAATAATGTATGAATTGTGTTTTGGATATATGGGCTATATATAATGCTACATGTTGGGTCAAGGTTGGGTAAATGGGTTGGTGTTGATTGCTTATGGGCCATGGAAAACAATAGGCTTTGTTTGCTGTTTCCTGCGTTTAGGTGAGAAAATTTGGCAACTTCCTCTTCCATAATTTTTAGGCCTAATTATTCCTTATTTTAATTATTCTTTTTCCCCAAAATAAATTATGGAAAAAGAGGCTAATTCTAAAATAATTATTCTCATATATAATTAAAGTCAAATTAGGAAAAATTTAATTTCCCATTTAATATTACAAATTTCTAAGTCCCAATTTTAGGATGTTACACATTGTTGCTGGGTGTTCTATTCACATTCTTGAACTCATCAAGGTCTGTATGTAGCTTCATGACGAGAATCACATAATAGAAATTTTTAAGAATCCCCAATTCACCCCCTCTTGGTGATTCAGCTCCACTTTCAACTAAAACTAATTGAGATATCGTATCTTAGATTTGATTTATGAAGATAAATCAATGATTTAATTAAATAGAAATATATCATATCTCAAATTTAATTTATTAAAGATAAATTAAATGTGTAGACTTTTAATTTGGATTAAATAAATGAAACGTCCGTCTAAAATCACCTTTTTATTACTACGTAATTGAGTACAAAGAAGCTTCCTGCAGAAAATTCTTACGACTGGAGTTGCTATTTACCTATAAGGTAATTTTACACTTTAATAAAATAAAACTATATGGTAAAAACTACTCTCTTCCTGATCTCTACCTCCAGCTCTTCCTTCTTAATTTTTGAGCTTCATACTGTCACTGCAAAATAAAACTTATCAACAATACTCTGGGATTCGAATGAATCTCAGTAGTAACGTTAGCAATCACTCACATACAATGTATATTCAATACATGCAAGTATAATCATCACTTATACATACCAATCACACAACACATTCAGCATTCATGCATTTATATAAATACATACAATGATAAATACAGGCATATAAAGATATACATAATATGTGAGAGAAGGGTTACCACCTTGATCTCTTCTTCTTTTTGCACCCACGAAACAACATACATACTTACACTTTAATTGAGTAAACTCCTAGAACTCTCGGCTTACAAGTATCCATATATACTATTCTCCTCATTGTACACGGTTTCTTGGTCATTTCCCACTCACGGATGTTTACTCTTCTTTTTTGGCCGATTTGATGAAACAAATGGAGTTATATATAAGATTTAAGTAGACATACGTGGCTAAGTTTGAACAAAATGGTGGACACATGGATAGTTAGGTGTCATGACGTTAAATGGCAATTAAAAGCATCACCAATTGGATTCAATAAACACACGTATACACATGTCACCTTCCCACCCAAACACCTAATTATATACTTAGGCAACACGGAAAGGATTGATTAAATGGGAGTAGCATGAATTAGTTTGGTGATTGTGTGTGTAGGTGTCTTCACGGCAAGGAGAGGAGAAGAAAAGACAACACGTGGCTAACAATTTGAAATGAAAGTGAATGAAGATTAGATAGGTGTTGGCCGAAATGGATTATGAAGTGTCATGCCATTAAAGAGGTTAATATGCAAGATGGCATTAAATGGCAAAAGGAGTATTACGGGGAGTATCTTGAAATCAACATTGAAGGGAAATTCAACACGTTCATACACATATATACATACACGTTGCAAACACCCATTGTATATTCTAATTAATAACTCATCATTTCATGGAGCATTATCACGGCATCACAAGAAAAATGAAACACTTAAAACAATCACACGTTACACTTTCTACAAACACATATAATAAATTATAAATTCCCTCCTCCACTAATAATTCTGCTAATTATCTCAAACCCTTCCTCATAATAAGTTCAAGGCTTTGAACTCTTCATAAATAGGGCCTAGTAGTCTCTCAACAATAGGCTAATTCTCAAGCCTTTAGACCCAAAATTCGGGGTGTTACAATAAATAGATTAGATTAGATCTGTTGAACATATTTAATTAACGCTATTTAAATCTAAAATTCGAATTCAAGATTAATTGAGATTAATCTTGAATATTTTAATACGGCCCAATTATGGTTTTAGAAGCTCCATAAGAAATATTGATATAGTCGTATTAAAATAAGAGAACAGCCGCAAAAGGAAAATCCTAGAGAAAAGATGTAAGACGTAAAGTAAGAAGGCGCTAGCACGCTACCGTCGGCGTTGGAGGCCATTCGGTGTGGATACCGGTAGATGGAGCGGATTTGTAGAGTCGGCTCTTGTTGATCAAGTAGGTAGCCCATGAGATCAAATCCAATAGACACACACGAGCATTCGAAAGGTAAAGTTTCTAACAATTAACCTGATCTAAACGCCATTGATAGATCCTTCAAAGGGATTCATAAACTTTTTAAATCCGCCATGTGTACGGATCCCAATAGTTTTGGATCAATAATTGGAAGGCACCATGATCATCCACAAACTACATGAATTGTTGTTGTTGTTATTATGATTATTATTATTACTACTATGCATAGAATTATTATGATTAATATGCATGATAATAGTAAATGTGACCACCACATGAGTAGCATGCATAATAAATTACAGGCCGTTTAAGAATTAAACTATGTAATAGTTGTTTTATATATATGTCTAATTATACATACAAGATAAAATGAATTCTAACTTAGAAATTGACTAAATGCTAGTTAATTTATTAAGTTAGTAATTTAGGATGGGACCAAAAAGAACCGGATGGGACTGAAAAGAATCATCACAAAAATTATCTAGCACGTTGGTTTCCCTCCTATCATCAGTGGTGCTGAAGAATCCTATGACATGGTAGCTCTCTCTAGCTTAGCTAAGACCTATTTATTTTAAAGTGTATGATGGTGCCATTCAAAGTGTATGACACTTAAGATTATGGCTTGTGCTAGACTAGATGTATATTCTGTAGGCTTTGCCAAGTCTATATATTTAGGACAAAAATGCTAGGTTGTTACATAGTGATGTTGTAAGACCTGGTTGTTACCCAAGAGGGGAGTAAATTGGGTGTCTGATAAAACTTTGGATAACTTTGAAAATCTTTTCACAACTTATTGAAAGCAGTTTGTATGACAATGATGATTTATAAAGAGATAGTCATTCAAACATATATGCTGGGAATATAAGAGTTTAGGGAAGAAAATATGCAAACTATGATTTATATTAGTTCGGCTCAATCCTTGACCTACGTCCAGTCCCCAAGCTCTACTTGAGATTTTCAATCCACTATCCTCTTATTTAATTCATGTACAAGGGAAGCATTTACAATCCCACAAGTTTACTCAGACACTTGTAAAGCCAAATCTCTCATTGAGATACTCCCCTTTACACACTGTAAGGACACAATCAGTTTCCCACTCAAAATCACCCAATCTTGAATAACTCTCAGATAAAATGATTTAACAATCAATCTTTTCTTTCAGAAGTGAATAAGATAAACACTGAAGTACATTACAGATAATCTCACTTGTAAGGTAAATTATATGATTATTGAGATAATCAAAGAGTAAGTGATATAGACATCAGAGTATTGACATTTTGACGATGAAGTTGTAATTTCATGTCTCTGCGTCTATTTTGAATACTTCACCTCTTACAGTTGATGAAGAACATTCAATTGTTGAGCAATTCTTCCCACTGAGAATATGAATGTTAGATGTCCGTTGGAAGTAGTCGTTGGAATATAGCCGTTAGACTTTTCGTTACTCACAACGTGCTTTTTGGTTAATCTGTATTTAATCATTCATCTAATCATCTGAAACTCATTAACAAACTGATTAAACATAGTTAGAAATAATAATGAGTGATGATATGAAGTAAACAGATTATACTTGAAGATTTCGCAATTATGGACACGGAGATTTTCAAAAACAGAGAAAGAATAACTCAAGTTATAGTCTGATTTGACTAGCGTTTTTGCAACATCCTGAATTGACTGTCAACTTCAAGAGATCATATCTCTCTCATTTGATATTTTTTTCCATGATCTTGATATTTTTGGAAATGTATGTGAGTCTAGTTTCATATGCCACCAATTTCAGCGTAATTGAATGTGTAGTTTGTGAGCAAAACACCGAAGCTGGGTCTGCTGTTTGTTGTTGATTGATGTTCCAACTTCTAAAATTCATATCTCTCTCATCTGAACTTCTTTGGCTTGAAAATTTGTCCAAATGACGCATTGAGAGTCTAGTTTCTTACAAAATTCGTTTCACCTTAATCAGATCTCTGGTTTGGGAGATATCATTGATTTACTGAACGTCACCTAGGTGAAACACGAAACAAAGGTGAATAGAGTGCTGGAAACTCAATCTGACTTGAGTCATTAAGTATTGACTCGAGTCATGCACATATCTAACTCGAGTTATGAAGTAGTAACTCGAGTCAACTCATACCAGAAGACTAAATTACTGCGGGAAAGAGGTAAACTCGAGTTGTGACTTATCTAACTCGAGTTTGCTCATGGTAAAGTTTATTTTAACTCCGAATTGAGTCATTCCAACTTCCATTTGATTGTAAACACTTCTAGTATCAATCTAAGATCTTGAATATTGATTTTCTCATTCTGTTTGCCAAGATCTTCCCTTTCTTTCTTCTCTTCTCTTGATTATTTTCCACAATTTAGCTCTCTCGTTCTTCTCTTTTCTTGATCATTCTCCACAAAGTATATTTGAACTCATCTACATTAAATATAGCAATTAGTCACTGTATATGATACAAACTTTTTGCTCTTGATATTGATATATATATTTATCATCATCAAAACTAAACATATCTAACAGATGTGACATTAAGTGACAAGGTGTTGTCAACCTAATGATCTAAGAGAAGACATAGAGATGTTGTTGGTCAAATCAACCCATTGGATAAGTTAATTTTCCAGACTCAGCCGGAAACAAATGATTCCAGTCATTCTCTTAGCCCACTACGGATATCCTTATGAAGGATAACCCTAAAATCATTATTTGAAGGTTATTGATGCTAGAGAAAATAGTGGGAGGGTCACATACGTTTTTCAAAAGTCTTTGTATATGGTTAATGAAATACTTATAAGCCCTATTTTGTTTTTATTTCAGCATTTAAGTCATGAGAAAATAGTTTTACGCTAAATAGTCCTATATAAGTCCTATTTACGCTCTATATCCTAGATGCTAACAAACTAACTAGTCTTAACTTAAAGGACTTGTATCAAAATGTAAAAATAGTTTTATACTCTAAGAAAATAGCATATGTTTTAGATTCTCTAGTTCCGGTTGCCCCTACTGAAGGGCAAGATGGGTTTGATTAGTTTGACTTGGAAGCCCATAACAACACCTAGCAGACAATGAGCAAGCAGTCTGCATACTTGTGTCTACGTCTATGGAACTCCAACGTCAGCATGAGCATATGGATGCTCCCTCCACTATCTTGCATCTGCAAGAGCTTTATGACAAGTAAGGAAGGGTGAGCGCTTCGAGACCTCCAAGGAGTTCTTTGGCTGTAAGATGGCTGAGAGCATATCAGTTGGACTGCACGTCCTCAAGATGATTGGGCTGATAGAGAAGCTTGCTTCTTGGAGATTTA
Organism: Acacia confusa; assembly: GCA_037074495.1. Classification (NCBI taxonomy): domain Eukaryota; kingdom Viridiplantae; phylum Streptophyta; class Magnoliopsida; order Fabales; family Fabaceae; genus Acacia; species Acacia confusa. The sequence continues at coordinate 29,509,242 of CM073509.1, read as the reverse complement.
TCATGGACTATAAGATAAGTATTGACTTGGTCATAAAGTCCTTGCCACAATCATATAATAAGGTAGAATCAACACTCCTTGAGTTGTTGAGTTTACTGACCACTACAGAGGGTGCTATTAAGAAAAACATAACCCAAGCTCTTCTGATTGGTAGGTCTTCCAAAGCTAAGGGTAAGGGCAAGTCTGTGGCGACAAACAAATTCAAGCCCAAAGCTAACCCAAAGAAGAAGAAGAGCAAGGGCAAGGAGAAATCTAAAAACACTGTTGTATGCTTCCATTGTCAAAAGGACGGATATTGGAAGAGGAAATGCCCATTATACCTTACGAGCCTCAAGGGAAAAAAGCATGGTGATACTTCTACCTCTGTTATGTTCACTATAGAAGTTAATATTTCAAATGTTGATTTAGTTTCATGGGTATTGGATACCGGTTGTGGTTCTCACATTTGTAATTTGTTGCAAGTACTACGGAATCCTAGGAAGCTAAAGAGAAATGAGGTGATTCTCCACGAAGGGAATGAAGTAAGAGTTGCTACATTAGTTATAGGGGATATGGATCTCAAGTTGCCTACGAGCTTTTCTTTATGTTTGAAAAATTGTCCTTATGTTCTTTCTATTTTCCAAAACATTATTTCCATTTCCCATTTAGAGCAATATGATTTTAATTTTATAATAAAAAATGCAAGTTTTCTATCATCATGAATGATATTTTTTATGCTTGCGCATCTCAAAAAAATGGATTATATGTTTTAGATTAAGAATTTAATAGTAAACTTCTTCGCATCCAAGTTAAGAAACCAAGATATTTTATAATAAAAAATGCAAGTTTTCTATCATCATGAATGATATTTTTTTATGCTTGCACATCTCAAAAAAATGGATTATATGTTTTATATTAAGAATTTAATAGTAAACTTCTTCGCATCCAAGTTAAGAAACCAAGATATTTTATAATAAAAAATGCAAGTTTTCTATCATCATGAATGATATTTTTTTATGCTTGCACATCTCAAAAAAATGGATTATATGTTTTATATTAAGAATTTAATAGTAAACTTCTTCGCATCCAAGTTAAGAAACCAAGATATTTTATAATAAAAAATGCAAGTTTTCTATCATCATGAATGATATTTTTTTATGCTTGCACATCTCAAAAAAATGGATTATATGTTTTATATTAAGAATTTAATAGTAAACTTCTTCGCATCCAAGTTAAGAAACCAAGATTAGGCAATCAATGTTTATAGCTTTTTTAAAGGTTTCTTGCCTTTCTCTGTTGCTATCTTTTTTGGCTTCTTTTTTAAATTTCTGGTGATTTTTAAAGGACCTCCTTGAAGAGGCATCGCCTAACCTGGGGCCTGTACTGGCTAAAACCCAAGATAGGCATGTAAGAAATGGAACATCAAACAAGGGAGTATATACATTAAGTGGTAAGGGAAGCAAGCCATGTTGAAGAGATTTAAAGTCAGATAAATGAAAAATGCCTATATTCATCATTACAAGTTACGTTATGAAAGTTAGTTTCCAATGCTTTCTGTCCAGAGTGAAGAGAACTCTTACTTCATTTTAAAAGGATCCTTGTTTGATATTCCTCACAGAATTGCCTTGAATATCACTAACATCAGCCAATGCCTTTCTCGCTTTCATATTTGCTACAAAAAAACAATAAATGAAAGCGATAAAAGCATTTATTAACATGGTTTTGCTAGATTTATTCACAATTTTTGTCTAGTTAAGGTGTGCCAAAACTGCTGTATATGCCGCCGCTTTTATTTATACTCGGAAAGCCACCCTTCAGCTTTAAAAGTATAAAATATTATAACCATGATATGGTCATGAAACAACAACCAACATCAAACTCAAAGATATTTGCTGATTAGTTACCAAAGTTATAGAGCATTCAAAAAATTCTATGAGGCATATTACCTTGAATTACTAGTAGTATTCAAGACAAACCCTTTGTTAGCTACCAAAGCACTCCTTCTATACAAGTCATGGAGAGAAGCCAGACAATAAAAAAACCAAGTTATATCAGATATATTTCCTTTAAATTACTGCATAACTTTATACTCCCTCTGGTCCTTATTATAAGGCACCAACTTACTTTAACTAACTCATTTGTTACTTTTTTTTCCATTATGTCCTCATTTTTAACTAACTCGTTTAAGGTTACATCATTAAAGTAGGGGTGAAGTTGGAAATATTTATTAATTTTGGACCTAATTAATGAATTAACTTCTATTCCTTGGTTTGTGAGAAATAGTAGTTGGCGCCTTATAATAAGGATTAGAGGGAGTATCATTATTTAACAATTAGAGGAAGTAAGGAACAAAAAAAATCAACAAATGACAACGTCTACGATTATTTTGAAAAACAAATATTCACTCCTTCGTGGATGTATTGAGATCCTAATGACAATGTTGTGTCATGACACCAGTCTTATTCCTAAGGGAGAATAAGGAGGAAGGGGACACCAACAAAGTTATTGGGACCTGGATCTATCCTATCTGAACACTGGGGTTTAACCCAGAGAGCCTGATAACCTGAAAATTATCATACTGAAACTTTGCTAGTAGTGAGGATCTTTAAATGAGGACATAATCCAGTGGATAGTCCGAGTCTTTTGAGGCTCATCTCATGCTCATACTCAAGGACACTTTAGGACTCAGGCCTCATCCAAAGATATACAAGACTGGCACATTCAGTATGCTAATTTTCAGTACTCTCTCATACTAGTTGTGATCTTGATTCTATTCTGATGTACAGGTTCCTCATGAAGAGGCAAGTGCAGAGCATACTTAGAATCTAAGAAGCAGATAATACTAACATATTAGGAACTTCAGCTTTCAGAAGCAAGAAGGAGAACTTAGAAGAAAGCCATATAAGAACACACTGGTTTATTGATAATTTCTCGATGATCACAACTGAAAGAGAACTTTGCTTATATAAAGGAGCAGAGATACAAACAAACAAAACCCCTAGTAGTAGAGGGGCAGACACACTTACAAAAGGAGTGACAGAGAATTAAAGATACAGACAACAATACAGACAATAATAAAGTAACAGTACAACCTTTAATAAAAATAGAAACACGTTGCACACACATAAAACACGTGGAGTAATAGCTAAAAGACGAGCTGTCGACACTGATCACGGAGACCATTTGAAGATAGGTTCGTGACTGGGAGAGAGGTTATTGTAATCACTGTCACTGTCATAGAGCTGCAGGTAGCTGAGTGGATTAACGTCATGATATGGATTTGGGCCAGGTACATCATCTGGGCTTGGAATTTGGGCTTCTGGCTGAGTACATGTGATGGATATTGGGTCGAGCCTGGAGGCAACAAAGACAATTGTGTAAATGGATCTCCAACATCATCTTCATACGGATCTTGAGAATCTTGAAGAATGTTGCCTTGTGTATCAGTGAAAAGTTGAGCCGCTTCTGGAGATGTGGTATGATGGCTGGATACATACTGAGATGGTCGAGGGTACAATTCATCATTGTTAGTTCTCTATGTGTTTTGATGATAACTGACAATTGTAAACTAAATTTGAAGTTTGTCTTTGGTAAGTTGTAAAACTTACTGTTCAAGGCAAAGAGTCTAGGTAACGAAACTCGAGTTTGGACTTGACAGATAGAAGCTCAGTTTTTACAAAGCTGGCCAAACTCCAGTTTGTGTAAGACAAACTTGAGTTTGCATTACACAGAGAGCAATCAAAATTCTTAAGAACTATAAACTTGAGTCTATGTTTTGGAAACTTGAGTTTAGGATCAAACAGAAGCTTCAATGCTTTATCAAGATTTCAAAACTCTAGTTTCATATCCACAAACTCTAGTTTACCAAATACAAAAGTCTTCAAGTTTAAAGTTTTCAACTGAAACTCGAGTCTGGACGTAGAAGACTCGAGTCTGGGTTATAACAGAGACACTCGAGCTCTTGTTTATTTTGTAAACTCCAGTTTTGATTTCAAAGACTCTAGTTTAAGATTAACAGGATGTTTTCAAAGTTTCAGCTACCACTGAAACTCGAGTCTGGATTCTGGAGACTCGAGTTTAGGACAAACTGAAAATACTCGAGTTATTACATGATTTCTAAACTCCAGTTTTGAAAATGAAAACTCCAGTTTGAGCCTTCAAAGATGTTTCAAATGTTTCAGTTCACACTGAAACTCGAGTCAAGATTTTGGTGACTCGAGTTTAGCTCAAACAGAAAACACTCGAGTAAATGACTGGTTTGAAAACTCCAGTTTGAAAAATGGAAACTCCAGTTTACACATAAAAAGATTTTTCAAAGGTTTCAGTTTTCACTGAAACTCGAGTTTTGAATATCAAAACTCGAGTCTGGATCATACAGAGAGCTATGTAATATTTCAGGTCTTGTAAACTCCAGTCTGCATTTCTAAACTCCAGTTTTGAAGCTGTGAACTTAAACTTAAGTTTTTCATAAAAGCTTCAAACTCGAGTTCTCATTCAAGACCAACTTGCGACTTTCCTCTCTGTAAGAACCAAACCCGAGTCAGTTACTTGTCAACTCAAGTTTAGGAAACTTTCAAACATACCTTGCTCTCTGGATGAACCTCAAACTCGAGTCTAGAACACCAAACTCGAGTTTGCAACGGTAACTTTTGAAAACCAGATCAAATCAATCTGCAAAATCATTATGGGTTAATATGAAATTATCACATCTTGTTGCATTATTATTCCTAACATTATTGATCAAGTTTTTGATAAGTTTCAGATAGGTTTATCACAAGATCAGAGAGAATCAAAGATCCAGAATAAGTGCATTTAATGAAGAACCAAGAACAGGGTTGATTCTTCTCCCTTATCCCAGATGTTTAGTTCAGACCGTTGGAACACATTAAGATCACCTCAAACGGTCAAATTAAGATAATGGAATGACAAAGAATCTGGAAGACGTTCTGCAACAACATATTCCAGGATTTAAGCAAAGAATTGAAAGAACAGAGCAAAATTTGCAACTGTCATTTTCCAGATTTGCAACTGAACGTTAGCGAAGATATTGCAACGGCTCGCTCATCTAGTTAGGCTATAAAAGGCTATGAAGACTCAGAGCAAGATACACAATGAAGCTACACTTGAACACATTTGCTTTTTTGAGTCTGTATTGTGATTCTTTTATCTGTTCTTCAGTGATTATCAATATTCACTCTTTTGAGAGATTGAGATTCTTTTAAAGTATTTGGTTGTGTAAACTCAAGGTTGTGGAACCTGTGAGTTGGGTTGTTTAAATTACAAGGTGTAAGGGGGAGCAAGTCCTAGGTGATTAGGATTGTGTCTTGTCTTCATTGCTGTAGTTAAAAACCTGTTGAACTAGTGAAAACACCCAGAAGGTATCTGGGGACTGGACGTAGGTCAAGGTTAAGACCGAACCAGTATAAATCCTGTGTGTCTGAGCTTTTCGTTCTCTACTCTTTCGTTATTCATTTCTTAAGCTTTATTTTTTTAAGAGTTGAAAAGAATTTTTAAAATCCCTAATTCACCCCCTTCTTGGTGATTTCTTCCTCTTTCAATCATAGCCATAAGCTTGTTCTTCTTTGGGAATTGGACCAAGGATGCTGCATTCTTTGAGGATCTGCTTGTTATAATCAGCAAGGATGAGTCCAATTTCTTTGAAGTGTGAAGGGTCTGGTTTGACCCAGTCAAGTAGTTGAGACCATGGGTGGACACTAGTTTCCAAATTTACACCGTCTGGCAGCTGAGAGTGATATTTCCTGCGAAGAAAAAACAAACACGAAAATCTTTTTTGTTTTCTTTTTTCAACAAACCAAAGTTTATTATTATCTATGATATTGTATAGGGAACCTCTCCAGATGGGTAGAGGAGCAAAGAGAGTGAGGAGTTTTACAAGGGAAGAGTCCTCATTGTGACTGTCATAGATATAATGGTAGATAGGAAGTGGTGCAAGAGCAACAGCACTAGTATGGAGTATAGTCAATGACCATACATACCAGAGGAGTTCATCAGGTATATGACCTTGAATGAACGAGATAGTAGATATGGACAAATGCTGAGCCTTTGGAACAAGATTAGTTTTAGTGAACAAAAGATGGAGCCAGGAGTAAAGATACTCATTGGCATAGTTTTGGAAATTAGTAAATGAGCGGATTGATATATCAGGAGGAAGAGTAGATGCTTTAATGATGTAGGTCATGGTGGAGAGTAGATGACTCTCTGAGATAGTGAAGATGTAGAGTGGTTTAGAAGATAAAATCTGAGGATGTGGAGAGGACGTTTTTTGTGGCCTTGAAAGAAAGTCTGCAAGGATGTTCTGTGGACCTTTCAAATGTTTCACTGAGAATTTATAGCGAGAAAACCAATCTTTCCATCGGAGTAACTGGTCATCTGGCAGTAGCTTCTTCTTTTGATCGATCATCTTTGGAAAAGACGTATTGTCCATTTCCACAATAAAGTGGTAGGGGCTTAAATGAAAACTGAATTTTTCAATGCCCCTTTTGACAGCAAGGCTTTCTTTATAGGTAGCATGATAATGCTTTTCTGACTCTTTGAACTGTCCACTGGCATGAGCACAATAATGTCTAACCCCATTAACTTCTTTAAGAAGTATAGCTCCCCAAAAATCATCACTAGCATCGGTTTGCAAAATCATTTGTCCTCAATCAGGGATTTTGAGTGGCAGAGGATTTTGGGCAATTCTTTTTAGGTTAGCTACAGCTTCTGTCTGTACTGAGGACCATTGTGGTGGATTCTTTCTTAGCATTTTGGACAGGTGGCTTGTATGATGGGACAAATGAGGGATAAAGTCTCTGAGAAAATTAACAATTCCAAGGAACTGTTGAAGTTGTTTTCGAGAAAGATTATCATCAGGAAATTTCAATAATTCCTGGGCAATATGAGGTCCTGGACTGTATTTTCCATCCTTAAAATGCATTCCAAGAAAATCTACTTCTGTAATTCCAATGTCACTTTTCTTGGAGGAAAGCATGATGCCATGTTGAGCTACGATCTGATAGAATTGGGCTAGTAGAGACTGATGTTCTGCCTCAGATGCTAAAAATAGGAGAATGTCATCAATGTAGATGAGGGCATTGCTGATGATAGGCTCAAATATTTTGATCATGGCCTTTTGAAATAGTGAAGGTGCCACCTTAAGGCCAAAGGGCATCACAGTCCATTGGTATTGGGCATCTGGTATACAGAAGGCCGTTTTGGGCCTATCTTGTGGGTGGATTCCAAGTTGCCAAAAACCAGCTTTAAGGTCAAACTTAGAAAATACATGAGCCGATCCTTTAAGTTGAGCAGATAAGGCCGTGGGCTTTGGTAAAGGAAACTTATCATCTTGAAGGAAATGATTTAAAGGCTTATAATCAATAACAAGCCTCTTTTTTCCTTTTTTGATCTTAGATCTTTTTTCAACATAAAATGCTTGACAAGCCCATTCAGATTTTGTTGGTTCAATAAGGCCTTGTTTGAGAAGTGCAACACATTCTTCTCTTGCTAGTTTCAAGTCATCTGGATTCATTCCTGGATGTGAGGCCTTAGTTGGGTTTATATCTTCATTCCTTTTGAAAGGGAGACTGATGAAGAATTCCTTATTTTCCATAAAGGAGAAGGATGAGGGAATTGATCATGACTGTCAACACAATATTGTGATAATTGGTTTCTGATGGTCGAGTACTGTGATGGAGCATTCTGTAACTCATAGAGAGAATGAATATTTGTCCATGGAGCAAAATGAGATTTCCATTTGGTTCCACTTGGAAGTATGTGAAGATTCTTGGTATGATAAAAAGCATCAAAACCAAGAAGATTATCTTTTCATGGAAGATTACTTCCTAGCACCTTGATTTTTAAGGTACATCTTGGGAAGAACTTAATACCAATCTTTCTTCTGGAAATTAGGTCAATCTTGAAGATTTTTGAATCAGCAGTAAAGAAGTACTGGTTGTAAGGAACCCATTCTTCTTCAGGAAGGATGTGTGGCTTCATCATTGTATGTGATGATCCTGTATCAAGAAAGGCTATAGCAGTAATGGGTTTGGAGTATTTTTCTGGGAGAACTTGAACCTGAATATTTGGCAATGGAGGCAATGAAGTTTTGCCTTTTATTCCATCATGGTTAAAACTTTGAGCTCTAAGACATCCAACTGTAGGCATAGTCAAAGGTGAAACTTGTTGGACAAGATTAATAATTACAGGAGAAAAATAATCCTCTTCTGATTCATTAGATTCAGAATAAGATGAATCATCTGACTCATAATAGAAAGGAACTACATATTGAGTTTCTTCATCTTGACTTTCTTGTTCTTCAAGATAATCTTCAATGTTAGCTTTATTATCTGAGATCATCAAGATCTTGTGAAGATTTTGAAGCATCTTCATATCTCTCTTAGTCTTGTTAGGACAATTCTTTGCAAAATGTTCTTTTTTCTTGCAGATAAAGCACCTAGATCTAGATCCTTTTGAAAAAGGCTTTCTAGATTTGAAAAATCTAGACATCTTTCTGGGCCTTGTGTTCTTTGATCGCCTTGAATGTTTCTGGAAAGGTTGAGAATAATGGCGATAATGAGACTTCTTTTTGGGTGGACAAGTGCAATCCTTGTGATCTTTGCATTTGATCTTCAGGTAAGGTCTTTTGCAAGCAGGCTTGAATTTGGAGATACCCTTTTGGATATCCTTGAAGAATTTGTGTTGTTCACAAAGTTTGTCCAATGCAGCAAGAGCAAGCTGGTAGATTTCACCAATTGAAATAGAAGAGATATCTCTTTGGAGGGCAATAATGTTTCTTTGTAATTCAGACTGAAGTTCGTCTGGGAGAGAGGCAATAAATGTGTGCCAAAGATTAACATCATTACCACCATTCAACATATGGTATTCTTCTATCATTCTTTGGAAATGAGTCTGAAGATCTTTACGTTTCAATGAACAACACTTCATTTCAAAGAATTCTTGTTTTTCTCTCTTCTAGATGATATTGAAATCACCAATGAATTCTTTATGGATAACACCAAGAAGAGTAGCAGCATCAGCACTTGAACTGCTTGAAGTTTTTCATATGGAGAGAGATTTTGATACCATTCTCTAAGAGTACCAGTGAATCTAGAGACAAATTCTTGTAATGCCTGTCTAATAGGAATTCGCTGAGCAGTGATCTGCAAATCAACCCAGGCACTGAATTCTTGAAGACAAGATCTCCATTTGTCATAGGGAATATCATCAAATGTAAACCATGGACCACTGGTAGGCTTATAATTTTGATCCTATGCAGGAGGAGGATCTGTTTCTACATTTTCATCAGGATGTTCAACATGAGATTCATCCATATGTTCTTCATCTGGTCGAACCATAGCTATTCTAGAAATATCAGCAAGTTCATCATCAGAATCTGTTTTAGAAAAATCTTGAGAAAATTTATCTAGCTGTGATTCATCTGAACTAGACGAGCCTTGAAGAGGGTAAAAAGGATTGGAACTTTGGAGAATTCCCATTGTGGAGGTATGAGATGGGGAAATAGTTGTACTAGTTTGTGAAGAAGAGACTGTGGATGTAATGGTAGAGTATGATGGAGGATTTGTAGTTTGAGAAAGGATAACAATTTGTTTTCGTCTTTCTGAGAATGAGGGTACTTGGGTAGTGGTTGTTGAGGATGGTTCATTGATGTGAATACCTTTTGTACCTGATGAGGTTACTGGATCATATATGGAATATGGTGGAGTAAAATAGGGAGGTCTTGGTCTAGGTCTGTGTTGGATGGGTTGTGGGTTTGGCTGTGGTAACTTTAGTGGTGACAACTGAGTAAACAATGGATAATTAAATTTAAATTGTTTACTGTAATCTGCTGCTTCTGGGTAGGCTGTAGGAGAAGGAGGGAACAAGGGAAGAGGTATTGTGGAGAATGACGGGTAAGGCTCATATATGGTCTGAGATTTTTTTTGGCCATATCTCTTTCAATTCTCTTAAGATCTTGCTGAATAGCTTGAAGTTTTGTCTCCTTCTGTTTAAACTGAGATCCCATGTATCCTCTTTTGATAAAGGATTTAAGTTCTGCATCCAACTTGAGGGCCTATTGTTTCTGATAAAGATACAAATTTTTTACTTCTTCAGATAATTGGTCCATCTGATAAGCCAATCCTTCTGTCTTTGTACCCAAAGAGTCAAGCTTGGAATCAATCCTTTGTAATACTAAATTCTAAACAATAGCATTATCAGTTTGCCAATTCAATACTTCTTCAGCAGGAGAGGATTCAATATTTCCTTGGGGATCCACTATATTTGGAACAATATAAGGTCTAGAGGTCACCCTAGAACTTTCATTGCGTTTTCTCTTAAGAGGAGGAAAATCTTGCTCATAAGGATTGAGCATGGCAATGCAAGGAATAGTCTGAGTAACAGGTGAAGATTGAACAAATGGTTCTGGGGGAGAATTACTCGGAAGAGCATTAGGGAAATATTTCTGGACAAGATTATGATGGCCTGTCTCTATCATCAACTCAACTAGAGACATATCTTTAGATGACCTTTTTGGTGGAGGAGGCGGCTGCCATCGTCGTGTAGAGCACCGAGTAGACACAGGCTGTGAAGATCCATAATCATCATCGTCATCAAATCTTCTGGATCTATGAGATCTGCAAGGAGATCCTTTATGGTGCCTGTTCTTTTGTGCTTGCTTGAGTGCATATTTACAAGGATAAAGTCCTTGTTCATCATCTGAATCTTCCCACCATTTTAGAGTATCACACTCACAGTTTGGGTCACACATGCCTGAGCCTGGAACATCCCATATAAAATGACCATTTCTGTGAGACGACGTAACATGGCTTAGTGTTTTGGTCAACCCAAGCAATTGGAGGGTCTTTCCGAGAGGGTGTATAAGTAGGCTTGAGTGTCAAAATGCTTCCAGAGGGACAAGAGGTACTAGGTTTGGAAAAAATTGTTTTGGTAACTCCATCTCCAAGAGACTGGACTATTGGAGGAGTTGTCGTATGAACATCTGCCAGTGTACTATGAAAAAGTCTCTCATAGTTACTGATCCATTCCATGGGCATAATCTGAGAAAGCTCCTCTTTTGGAATCTGTCAAAGAATCTAAATGATAGAGGTGTCATCTGCTCTGTTTGAGATGGCTACAAGTGCATCACTTGTCGAATTTGGAAGATGAAGATCAAGAGCATGATTCTGAAGACGGAAAATGATCTGGTGATGGAGAGCGGCCATGATGGCCTGAGAGTCTTGTTCAGCACCAGTAACCTGAATCTGAACTTTCCATTTTCGAGAAAGAGTTGGATCAAAGAGACTGACATTATAATCTGGCTGGATGGTCAGAATAACACTGCCATTGCTAAGTGTGGTAGGGAGAGCACCAACAAGAGAATCAGAGTAACTCTTATAGGTGGAATCTAAAAGAGCCACTTTAGCAGTAACAGGTAATCCTTTTCTGCCATGGAGAGTGAGAATTCAACAAACTGCACCAAGGTGAAGATGAGTTTATCCTTGGGATTTCCAGAGATCAATGAGATCTGGAGAGATCTCTATGGTAGAAAACTGTTCTGTGGGAGAAGCAGGAAGAGTACATTGTTCTAATCTGGTAGATTGAACAACTTCTTTAGCATGATGTCTTCTGGTTTTGATCAGCGTTCTGATAGAACTAGTGAAAGAGTTAGATCTGTGGTACACACTGTATGGACTGAGAAGAGGGAGGCTGGTATCACCGATTGGAGAATCAGGGTGATGAGTAACCTCAATAAGATTTGCTATTTTGTTTGCAAGGGTCCTTCGCATTAAAGGAGAAAGTGTTATGGGAATAAAAGGAGAAATTAGAGAATTTGAGGGATTGGAGGTCGAAGATCTGGGTTCACTGGTTTCACTCATATTGAGAAATATGCTTCTTACTCACATCAGTTCATAATATATTAGTCTTATCTGCAAATTTCATTTGGCTCTGATACCAAGTCTGAGGGTGGATGTATCGAGATCTTAATGACAGTGTTGTGTCATGACACCAGTCTTATTCCTAAAGGAGAATAAGGAGGAAGGGGACACCAACAAAGTCATTGGGACCTGGATCTATCCTATTTGAACATTGAGTAGCAATTTCAGATTTTGACATAAAAAAATATAGCATACCTTGCATGCGCACTGGCTTGGCTTTTGTTGCGGCTTTTTTTTTTTGGTTAATGTACCAAAATTAATACCCTCTCATTTGCGAATTCACATTTGGTGCTTTTCTTTTACATGCTTGTCCTCCCTAATTAGAAGGATGAGACAATTTTTTTAATTTATTTTTTTTATATATTTTATTTATGTAGATTAAATTATATGATGCATCCTGAAAATTTTTTTGCACCCAGTATCTTAAATTAATTAATTTTCATAATATTGGTGTTTCATGAAAATATTTCTGAATGCAGTGCTGAAAATTAATTAATTTGAGATATTGGGTGCAAAAAATATTTCAGGATACATCATATAATTTAATCTACATAAATAAAACATATAAAAAAAAATAAAAAAATTGTCTCATCCCTCTAATTAGAGGGACAAGCATATAAGAGAAAAGCACCAAATGTGAACCCCTTGAGCTTTGAGTCACCCATTTTGAGATGCTCGATAGAACCTTAAAATTGCCACCACACACTATTTGATCACCAAAAAGTTAAAAAAAGAAGCCAAATAAGAAAAAAAAAAACCAATCTTGCAATATTGCAAACTCATAAAAAAGCAAGAAACCTTTAAAAAATATATAAACATTAACAGATAAATTAGCCACTTTAGATTTTCCCTATAGCTTAGAAAATCACACAAGAAATTTGAAAAGGAAAAAGATACCATAATCGAGAAACAAAGCAAAGGACGGCAAATACTAGAAGCTGCGAAGATTGAAGAATGTGTGTTCGAATGGAGCCTACGAAGATCTGGAAGGATATTCAAGGTGGAGGACGGAGAACGGTAGTGACAGACTTTGGAGATTGGCCTCGACAAACTTATGGATTGATGACGACGAAATCAGGAGATCGACACCGTCATTGGTGCTCACCGCTCACAGCTCACAGCAGCCTCTCAAAGGGCAAAAGAGTCCGATCACCAGTTCCATAGGAAGTGGAAGTTAGATTCGTTATCCTCGCAATCATCGTTGTTGTACCTCGCCTCCACCGTCGCCGTTAAAAAGGGAGATAGAGGCTGTCAAGTCAGAGGTTGAAAATAAAGGAAAGAAGCAAGAACGTGAAGCACAATGGTCAATAAATTTCACTTCTATGGAAGTGGAACCAGTTCCTTAGGGTAGGGATGTAAAAAGGTCAGGGGCCTGTGGCCTAGCCTGTTAAAAGCCTGGTCAGGTCTGGCCTATTAGGCTAAAAGGCCAGGCCAAGGCCTCTTATGAGGCCTGTTTTCCCTTAACAGGCCAGGCCCAGGCCTGATAAGAGGCCTTTTAGGCTTGTCAGGCCGGCCTGTTTATATTATTAATATTAATTTATGTAATTTTGGCCTGTTTTTAGCCTGTTTAAAGTAGGCCTGTTTTCGGCCTGTGGCCTGTTATTTATATTATTAGTATTAATTTATGTAATTTTGGCCTGTTGTTAGCCTGTTTAAAGTAGGCCTATTTTTGGCCTGTGGCCTGTTAGCTTAATTAAATAAAAAAAAATTAATTTTTTTTTTTTTTTTTTAAAAAAAAAACACAGGCCTTAACAGGCCACAGGCCAGGCCAGGCCTATATACAGGCCAGGCCCAGGCCGAAAAGTAGGCCTGTAACAGGCCACAGGCCAAGCTCAGGCCAGTATGTTACAGAACAGGCCTGGCCTGTTAAGGGCAAGACCTGGCCTGTTTACACCCCTACTTGGGGGTGCTGAGCTGATGAATGTCGTTTCCATCATTTTTTATAGGAGTCACTCTTTTTTTTTTTTGGTCAAAAGGTGTCACTCTTTTAGAGAAATACTCCCTCGGGTCCTAATTATAAGACATAATTAATTTTTTTGGAGAGATTAAGGAAGTTAATTAAATTACTTTAGAATATTTTTATTTTTTTCTTTAAACTAATAAGTTTGACTAACAAAATAATATATAATCTAATAATACATAATATATGAAATGATTAAGTAACTTATTTAACTTCTTTAATCTATTCAATCATGCCAAATACACAAATATTAGATTTCACTTCCACTTTCACTTTTCACGATAGGAGGAGACATGGGGTTAGGGTGGGCCCCACCCCTTTAAAATTTTTTTTTTAAAAAAATATAAAACCCCTACCCTGTCTTATCAAGCAGTATAGTCCTAGAGTTCTAAGAAATGTCACATGTTTTCTAACCTACAATTCTGAGGTGATTGACAAAAAAACCCTTAAATCACTCTCCCTCCCTCTCGCGTCTGTCTCCGTCTCAACAATGTCTCTCATCTCGTCTTTTAAAGGCATGGGCAAGGTGTAACTGTTGACCCTCTGAAGCTAATAGTATCGCCATCGCCGGTTCGCCTGTGGCAATCTCCGTAAAGAAAGGTATCAAACATTTTAGTGAGTAGATTTTTTCCGTGCGTGATTCCCTTGAAAGTGGAACTATCATTTGTTCCCTTTGATTTGCCATCCTCCGTGCGTGTATGCCTTTGATTCAAAGGTCGTCGATGTCACTCTAGTCTTACTGTTGTCGAGGAGGAAGAGGTAATATGGGCAATTTTTTCCTTTACAAATCTTATCGTCTTTGCATTTACCATGGCTCCCTTTCTTTCTTCCATTACTTAATGATGGAGTGCTGTGAACACCTTTCCTACTTATACCTCAACAAGTCCTGAGATGTTTCTACCCTCCATTTTTATTCAAACATCATGAATTTGAGAGCTACTTCTATGGTTAATTATTCAAAGGGATTCTTTCTACTGAAATTTTTTTGTAAAACATTAGGGTTACTATACGAGGCTTGACCGCTTGATTGATTGGGCTTGGCGCTGATTTTGATTCAATTGTGGTAGGTCTTGCGCCTGAATATGTTTTAGGCTTCTTTCTAATACATGAAACTCGTTTGGCACAACAAAATTCTGCCTCTCCTATTATTTCTGATATTTCAAAAAATTTCACTGCTCAACAACTGTTCTCTACCAATTTTTGGCCTCCTTTGTGTTACAATTGAAAATCGAAAATACGTACAAAGCAAATATTAATTTCGATACATTATCTGCGTGCGTGATTTTTTTTTCTAGTATTAGTACTTGTAATGTTGACTATTTACTTTCCAATTCGTTCGTAATGATGCAAAGGTATACTATTTACAATCCCTTAAATGTATTTTAGATGTTTATCTTATATATTTGCTGGTCCATTTCTATAAAAGGTATTGAAAGTACTGATTTGAATAGACTGGTCCTGTTGGATCAGTTGAATGAGAATGCTTATTTGAAATTGGGGCTCTTAATAGATAGTTACTTTCTAATTTGTACAATCCTCTTAGCTTTTGAGAGTTTTAGTATTTGTTCTATTCACTCCTAGCTATAGTGTGTCTCTATCTCTTCACTGAATACTGGGTCAACTTGGCTGTTTGATTGCTTCTCTTTGTAATTCAAAAAACATGTTAAATTTATGTCTCATGATTGAATTGATTTTGTTGATTGCATGCATTATATGTGTAGATATGTTTCATGCAAGGACCTTTTCATTTTATTGATTAACTGCCCTAAACATTGGTTTGACATGTTATGCACTCAAACAAAAAAAAAGTTTCCATTTAGTTCTGAATTTTGGAGCTCCTTATTTTGATAATGGAGTTTTCTGAAGATTCTCATATAGTATATGGGGATAAAATGTGAATTTCTCTATTATGTCATTTTCTTGAGCATATATAGATGGTTTGAAGGTCCCTGCTTGTTGCTTTCTTATAAAGGAAAAGGTATATTTGGAAAGTAAGATTTACTTCAAGGGGTAGGCTAGGACTACTAAACAATATCAAACATTACGACTAAGAAAGAAGGCTACAGTGGATGGAACACAATTTGCTGGAGAATCTAGTTGTTAATGATGTTTATGGGAATCTGGATCAAATTCTTGTATGAGTTAATCATATAGCGGATTACATGACTCTTATTCTTGAGTGTTATTGAAATGCATATATAATCATATATGAGTTTATCATATTGCTAAAATCAGCTAACTGGTTATGTGCCATTTAGAGGCTTCTAAAGTTGTATTCAAAGACTAGTTTATTCCTCATCTGTCTTTTTGTTTTGTATATTTGGAAGTCAAAGCTTGTTATCTTCCCATGTATGCAAAGACTAGTGTTGGTGTCATGCTCAAGATTTTTTACACTTCTAAAGTTGGATTCAAAAACTAGTTTATAATTGAATTTTGAAGTATAATGCATACTGTTTGATTGCATATTGAATTTTATGTTTAGTTGCATATGTAACATGTTTGGACGTTTTAAATCAACGTTTGTCTCTTCAAACACATGTAGGCTATGGATATGAGTGGGGTGTTATTCACGTTAGCTGGTGCAACATTGGTTCAGGTGTTTGTCTTTGTTATTTGATTTACTTCGTATTTTTTTATTGTGTCATAATCTTTAAAATGTTTTATGGCAACAAACTTTCTCTTTTTACACCAGTTGTTTCTTTCCTCAAATATTGTGCTTTACAGGGTAAAAGAAACTTTTATGATGATAGGTGTATGGCTTTGTTTAACATTTTTTCACATTATTAAGTGAGTTGGACTTACTAGAGTTAAAATGAAATCAATGCCGAAGAGTGATCTCTGCCCAATTTTAGTGTCATTTGTTAATACCTAGGTAGTAAAATGGTACTGTAGGTATTGTTGGGACTTCCTTTCCTAGTTACATATCTAGTCGCATATATATCAAGAGCCTTCAATCTTGGCTGTGTCCTCATCCATTTCTAGTACTTGTTTTTGGAGTTTGTGTTATGATATATATGTTGGAAATTATGCCCTAAGGGCTAATCATTATATAACTAAAACTAATTGAGATATTGTATCTTTGATTTGATATATGAAGATAAATCAATCATTTAATTAAATAGAGATATTGCATATCGGATTTAATTTTTGAATTAAATATATCATATATCTGATTTAATTTAAATTGGGATGTAGTATCTTAGTTTTAAGTAAATAGATATATATATCTTTTCTCAGATTTAATTTATAGAGATAAATTAAATAAGAAGACTTTTAATTCTGATTAAATAAATAGATTAAATAAGATCTATTAGATATATTTAATTGATATATTTTTTAAATCCATATTCAAAATTAATGAGGATTAATTTTGAATATAATACGTCTATCGGGTTTAGAAAAACATACAGGACTTTTGTCAAGAGTATGTGAAAGCCGCGAGAAACCTTAGAGAAAAAAAAAAGAGACGCGAGAATACTGAAGCCGCTAGCACGCGGCTGTCTGTGTTCGAGGTTATTCGTGTGGATATTGGTAGAGGAAGGCGATTCAAGAGTCAATTTCTGCTGATCGATCGAAAAAGGTAGCCCACCAGTTCAAATAGAACGAGACGCACACCATCTCGGTATAGGTATGATTCAGATTCTTTGAACCTTGATTTAAATGCGACTGATTGATCCTCTTCGGGATTCGTAAAAAATTGTAATTCCGTTGTGTGTACGGATCCCAATGTGGCATTAGATCCAAGTCAATCGAGCGTTTAAATTGGGTTTTCTATATGCGTGTATATGTGATATATGTGTTTAAACTGAATCCTATAAGCTTTAAAACATAAACTCGCGTTAGGGTTCTACGAATTGCTAATCGGATCTCGTGGCCGTTTTCATTTAATTCTGAGATCGATTATTCTAAAAACGGAGACGACGCTCTAAATCGTTCAGATCGGACGTTCTAGAGTTCTGACGATCACGTACAGATCCGTGACGTTCATGCGTTCAAATCGCATGTTGAGGTCATGACTTTCTAAATTGATCAGATAAAAAATGACGGTCACACTGTGGTCAAACGACGATCATGCTCGAAGGTCGGTCATGCTTGGATGTCGGACACACTCGATGATGATCAGACGTTGAAGATGCTCAGATGACGACACCACGTTCATTCGCGCGTCGTCATGCGTCGGTCTTATGGATCATCGTATGTGACGTCCGAGCATGACCGACTAGCCGGCTAGTGCCACCACCGTGACTAGCTATTTGTAGCGTGATTTAATCATAACTTTTTTATCTTCATATTATATGAATTAATATTTGTTGTGATTTAACCTTCAAATGTTGTTTAGGTATGGTGAACAACATGGCTTTAGAATTTACAAGAGGTTGTATTTTTTTTAAATATGGTCTGCGAGCCATGCCTTTCTCTAAATATTCTTGATGTACGTTCTCTTCTCATCTCACTCTCCTCGTATGTTGAAACGAGGTTTCTTCTATGCATTTCTCTTTTATTATTTAGAGAAGTTCCTTTATTGGCTTGAGAGGATTTTAGGTTAGATGAGTCATATTGTGTCACGAGTTTTAGTTATGTTTTGATTTGATCACTGCATGATTAATTTAAATATTATATGAGATACAATAATGATTGCATTTGTATAAGTAGAATTAATAGGATTAATTAGATCATATCAAATAATACCCTCTAAATAAAATCTTAAGTTACAATGCCATCAATTAATGAATACTTGTCAAAATCTAGATCACCTATATTTGTATGTTCCACCAAAGTGGATGCATCTGAGTTATCTTGGTGAGGCAAGTGTGAGTAATGGTAAGATTCAACATTCATTATTGTCTTGACTTAATTGGGATTATCAAAACGGTTTCGAATCTCAAGGCATTAGATGGGATTAAACATGTCGGTCATATGATGATCGAATCCCATAAAGATCTAATAGTTACATGTAATGTAATTGAAAAAGGGTTTGCCTACCTAAATAACTTGATTTTAAGCGTCCTGCCAAAGTGGACTTAAATTTAAGCCAAATATGGATCTTAGCCCACTAATTATAATGAGAGCTGTTAATTCAGTGAGAGATTATTAATTAACTTTACATATCTTTTATTTGTAGAATCATGTCGAATAGTAACACCGCAACACTATCATTGCGATCAGTCCTTGAAAAAGACAAACTTAATAGGACAAACATCCTGGACTGGTTCAAGAACTTGAGAATTGTTGTCAAGCAGGAAAGAAAGGCTTATGTCCTCGATCAACCCATTTCTGAAGAGCCTGCAGCCAATGTTCCAAGAGCTCAAAAAGATGCTTACACGAAGCATCAAAATGGCTCTGTGGTTGTAGGATGTTTGATGCTTGCCACTATAGTTCCAAAACTCCAAAAAGATCTAGAACATATGGAAGCTCTTGAGATGATTGTACATCTCAAGGAAATGTTTCAGCAATAGGCAAGGCAATAGAGATATGAGACCACTAAGGCCTTACATTCCTACAAGATGGCTGAAGGTGCATCAGTTAGCCCTCATTTTTGAAGATGAAAGACTACATTGATCACCTTGAAAGACTACATTGACTACATTTTTGATCTTGAACTCACTCCCAGAAAGTTATGACCAGTTTGTCATGAACTACAACATGAACAACATGGAGAAATCCATTTCTGAACTGCATGGGATGCTCAAAATAGCCGAGCAAAGCATTAAGAAGAAGCCGAGCTCTGTTTTGATCGTTTATAAGGGAAAGGGTATGAAAAAGAAAAGCAAGGGCAAACGAAAGGGTAAAGGCTCAACTGGTAAGACCAATGAGTCAAACATGCCTGAATCTAAGCCTACAACCAAGAAGGCAAAGACTTCGAAGGATGGGTCTACTTCTTCTGAATGAACTTGGTCATTGGAAGAGGAACTGCAAACTCTACCTTGAAGATCTGAAAAAGAACAAGGATAACGGGGCTCTCGCTTTAGGTATCTATGTCATAGATATTCACTTTTCCACAACCTCTACATGGGTATTAGATACTGCATGTGGATCTCACATTTGTACAAATGTGCAGGGTCTTAAGGACAGTAGAAAATTGAAGAAGGGCGAAGTTAACCTACGAGTTGGAAATAAAGCAAGAGTTGTTGTTTTAGCCGTAGGCACTTATGAATTTGTTTTTCCTAGTGGGCTTTTGTTTATTTTAAACAATTGTTTTTATGTTCCTGCTTTGAGTAGTAACATTATTTCGCTTTCTTATTTGGATAAGGAAGGTTATACTTCAATTACTAGGAACCGTAAATGTTCAATTTATCATAATGATGTTTATTATGCTCATGGTAATTTGCATGCTGGTCATTATGTGCTTAATTTAGAACATCCTAATAATGGACGAATCTATGACATAACTACTAAAAGGTTCAAGTCAAAATGCTTTGAATCTGACGTACTTATGGCATTGTCGTCCAGGCCATATACATGAGAAACACATTTCGAAACTCCATCAAGATGAATTTCTTAATTCAGTTGATTTTGAATGATTTGATACATGTGAGACTTGTTTATTGGGAAAGATGACAAATGCACCTTTTAGTGGGCATAGTAAGAGAGCCACCGATTTATTAGACCTCATACATACTAATGTGTGTGGGCCAATGAATACATCTCCCAGAGGAGGTAATTTGTTCTTCATTACATTCATAGACGATTTTAGTAGATATGAGTATATCTATTAATGAAACATAAGTCTGAATTTTTTGAAATGTTCAAAATATTACAAAATGAAGTGCAAAATCAACTTGGCAAAGCAATTAAAACACTTTGATCTGATCGGGGTGGAGAATATTTGAGCCAAGAGTTCATTGACCATATTAGGAGTTGTGAGATCATCTCACAGCTTACTCCTCCAGAAACACCTCAATGGAATGGTGTTTCTGAACGGAGGAATCGAACTATATTAGATATAATTCGATTTATGATGAGTCAAACAGATCTTTCATCGTCCTTTTGGGGCTATGCGCTAGAAACAACTGCGTTCACACTAAATCAAGTTCCATCAAAGGCAGTTGAAAAGACACCATATGAGATATGGACAGGGAAGAAAACCAGTTTTCATTTCTTAAGATTTGGGGATGTGAGGTTTATATTAATCAACAAGCCTCTGATAAATTATCATCCAGATCCTCAAAATGCCTTTTTGTGGGGTATCCTAAGGAAACTAATGAAAGCGGAGCTAAATCACCAAGAGGGGGGTGAATTAGGGATTTTGAAATTTTTCGGCAAGTTCTATTTTAAGACGTTAAGACAGGGTAAAACAGAGTGCAAGGAAGGAGAGAAAGACAAAAAGGTTTATACTAATTCGGCCCAACTCTATGGCCTACGTCTAGTCCTCAGGCACCCTGAGTATTTCAATATGTCACTTGATTACACCCTCTATAACTTTGAAGCAATCTCTTACTAGAACTTGCTCCCCCTTACAAGTTGTAATCAATGAACCTTAAATCCCCAAGTCCCCCGACTTGAGATTGTTTACAATCAATGAAGTAAAAACAATAAATTCTCTTAAAGAGCAGATAATGATGAACACTGAAGCTCAATAGTATCAAAAGATACTTTGTACAGAAAACTTTAAGAGTAAATGAACAAATTGAATGCTATTTCGTTTTCTGGCTTAATAGTTGTTGAGAAGAATTGAATGTTGCTCTATTTATACTTAGAGTGTGATTAATAACCGTTGTAAAAATCAATATGACCATTGGAGAAGTTTTCCATATGTTAGAAGCACTTTGGTCTCTTCTCTCTCTACTCTTTAGCTTATTCTTTGTGTTGTGGGATAAAAGTTCACTTCCTTAGGTTTCTATCTGTTGGAATGACAGTGTCTTGATTAGGTAAGGGTCCCTTTATCCTTTTTACATCGTGCAGAGCTTGGTAGATAAAAATATAGCAGGTTAGGTGGCCTTGCATTTAATGCTTTGATGTCTTTTTGCTTTAGCTCAAACAACCCTTATAATCTGCTTGTATCATCTTTAAAACAGCTGAAATCCACTAACAAACACGTCAAACATATCTAATGAAGTTGATTAATAATATTAAAAAGCATTCAAATCAATCAACAAACTTTACACAGATTTCGCAAATTTGAATTAACGCAAACTCGAGTTTATGCACCAATACTCGAGTTTGTCACTATGCACTTAAGTCTATACTCGAGTTTCTATATCGATACTCGAGTTTACTCCTAGAGAGGAAAGTCGCGATTTGAGCTTTGGAGCTTCAGTTTAACTTGGACCAATACTCGAGTTTATAATCTAAAGTCGAGTTTTAGACTCTTAATGAAAATGTGTCCAAAACATCAAAATTGGAGTTTTCATTTAAAACCAGAGTATTGAATACATTAGAAATCATCGATGCTTTATGTATGACTCGAAACTCGAGTTTTCAAACCCATACTTGAGTTTGCATTTTTAACTTGAAACTCAGAGAGAACATTAGCCAGTTCAAAACTGGAGTTTTCGAAACTGGAGTTTTCCAAATCGAAGTTTATAAGTTCATTGAAATATTTGGTTATTTGTGCTTGGTTCGAAACTCGAATTTTCAATGTCATACTCGAGTTTCCATTTAGAAAAATGAAAACATTTGAATTTTGGAGTCAAGTAAGAAAACTGGTGTTTTTACATTTCAAAACTAGAGTTTTCATTTCTTTTGAAAGATACTGAAAAGTCTCTTTAGCCTAAACTCGAGTTTTGAAACCAATACTTGAGTTTGTCCTGATGTAAAACTTGCAATGCTCTTTATAAGGTCAAAACTCAAGTCTCGAAATGGAAACTGTAGTTTTGCCTTTGACGATTCAAACTGAGCTTTTCTCTGTAAGGCCAAAACTCGAGTTTTGATCCTGAAACTCGAATTTTGCCTCAAATAGCAAGTTTTTACTTTCTTGAGACAAAACTTCATTCTTAATTTTATAATTGTTTGTTATCATCAAAACCCATAGAGAACTAACAACTAAGGGATACTATGTCTATAATCCCATGGATCACAAAGTGTTTGTTATCCGCAATGGTATCTTTTTGGAAAAAGAATTTATCTCTAAAAGAATTAGTAGGAGTAAGGTGAATTTCGAAGAAGTTCAAGAGCCGCAAGACAACGTAGAACCACATATGGAAAATGGAGAAGAATCACAACAAGTTGTTGAGTCTGTTCAAGTAACACAAGGCCCATGAAGGTCTGATAGATCATGGCTACAGCCTCAGAGATATGGATTTCTGATTACTGGAAGTCATGATGTTTTGCTCATTAAGCATAATGAACCAACTACCCATCGACAGGCCGTGGTGGGACCTAACTCCGAAAGATGGCTTAATGCTATAAAGTCTGAAATGCAATCCATGTATGACAATAAGGTATGGACCTTAGTTGATCCACCTGAAGGTTTAAAAACCATTGGGTGCAGGTGGGTTTTTAAAGAGAAAACTGACATGGATGGCAAAGTAAATGTCTTCAAGGCATGGCTAGTTGCAAAAGGATTCACTCAAACTCATGATGTGGACTGTGATAAAACCTTTTCCCCGGTTGCAAAGGCCAAACCGAATATGGTTGTTCTGACTATGATGCAAGAAATTTGCGGTGGCATGCTGATGAGAGGATTTCTGATGGAAAGCTTCGACATCCGGCCGATTCTTCTCAATGGAAGAAAATTGATCAATTATTTATGACCTTCAGGGAAGAACCTAGGAACCTTAGGCTTGCCCTTAGCATGGATGGCATGAATCCCTATGGAAGCCTTAGCAGCATACATAGTTCATGGCCCGTACTTCTGATTATCTACAACTTATTTCCTATGTTATGCATGAAAGGAAAGTACATCATGTTGTCTATGTTGATTTTGGAACCAAAACAACCCGGAAACGACATTGATGTTTACCTTCAGCCCTTAATCGAAGACTTGAAGGAGTTGTGGGAAGAAGGTGTCGATGTTTTTGACTCTTTCAAGAAGGAGGTCTTTAAAATGAGAGCCATGATATTTTGTACTATAAATGACTTCCCAGCGTATGGGAACTTATCAGGGTATAGTATAAAAAGCCATAAAGCATGTCCGGTTTGTGAAGAAGGCACATGCTACCATCAACTTCAACATGGAAGAAAGACGGTTTATCTTGGACATAGAAGATTTCGTAGACGGGGCCACTCATATCGTCGATTAAAGAAAGCCTTTTTTGGTGGCCAAGAGTATGAAGATGCTCTGGTGGCATTGACTGGGGAGCAAGTGTATGAAAAGATGAAAAATGTTAGTGTCATCTTCGGTAAGACTGCAAAGGGTAAAAAAGAAACAAATATATGGAAAAAGATATCGGTATTCTTCGATCTTCCATATTGGTCCAACCTTGATGTGAGACACTGTATTGAGAAAAACGTATGTGATAGCATTGTTGGCATGCTTCTCAACATACAAGGTAGTTCCAAGGATGGTGTGAAGGCAAGATTGAATTTGTAGGCAATGGGGATACGGGAAGACTTACATCCAAGGCCATATGGTAAGAGAACTTATTGTCCTCCGGCTTCTCATACTTTATATAAGGATGAGAAAAGAAGTTTTTGTGAGTGTTTACATGACACAAAAGTTCCCTCGGGGTATTCTTCAAATCTTAAGAGGCTTGTATCGATGAAGGACTTGAAATTAGTAGGCCAGAAGTCTCATGATTGTCATGTATTAATGCAACAGTTGCTTCCAGTAGCTATTCGAGGCATTGCCGAGTATGATCTTGACACATTTTGACAAGGCTTTGTTTCTTCTTCAATGCCGTTTGTAGTAAAGTTTTCGAGATTGAACAATTGGATGAATTGGAAAATGAAGGATATCTAATATTGTGCCAGCTTGAGAAACTTTTTGTTCTTGCATTTTTTTACATCATGATTCATCTAATTGTTCATCTAGTGAGGGAGATAAAGTTGTGCAGCCCTGTCCATTTACCGTGGATGTACCCAAATGAAAGATCTATGAAATTCCTAAAAGAGTGCGTGAAGAACGCATACCGGCCAAAAGCATCAATTGTTCAGAAGTATGTATCTGAAGAGGCCATGGAATTTTGTCAAAATTATTTGGCCAAAGTAAGACATATCGGGCTTTCAAAACGTCAGCGTGCTGAAGGGGGTAGACGAGGGGCCTCAGTAAAGGGTGTGGATCTTGATGAATTGTCACAAGTCCACTTATACATCTTGAATAATGTTGATGAAGTTCAGGCCAGCATTGCTGCACATAAAGAAGCTGTGAGGAAAGAAAATCCCCGAATGACTCAACAAAGGTTGATTAGGGAGCATAACAGAACATTTGCAAACTGGTTCAAACAAAAGATCGAGGGAGAGGAATCTGTTTCTGAGATAATCAAATGGTTAGCACGTGGTCCTGAGGTTAATGTCATAAGTTGGAATTCGTATGTGATCAACGGTTACACATTTTACACGAAGTCCTTAGATAATAGGAGCACCGTCCAGAACAGTGGTGTAATGTTAGAGGCTGAATCCATGCACTTCTCCAGTTCGAAAGACAAGCGGCCTAAATTGGCAGTCATGCCATATTATGGGGTTATTGAAGAGATTTGGGAGGTGGACTATGTCTTCATTAGATTTCCAATTTTCAAATGCAAGTGGGTTAATGTCAATAATGGTGTTCAGATCGATCATCTAGGATTTACATTAGTCGATCTCAATAGTACAAGTTTTGGAGATAAACCTTTTATTATGGCAGACCAGGTGAAACAAGTTTTTTATATCACCGATGAAGAAAATAAAATGTGGTCTGTAGCTCTCCAAGGAAAAAGGGTCATTGATATTGATGAGGAAAATGATGCAAATTATGGTCTTCCTGAGAGTACTCCTTTTTCAAGGGGTCTACCGGACATCAACGAAGAAGATGAAGCGGATAATGAACCCAGTATAAGAAATGATCATCAAGAAGGGATATAAGAGGATATCCCTTTATAAAATAGTCATCAATTCATAAGGCACGTAATATTCATCTGCCCAATTCTTTGAAAACTTTAAGGTTTTAATTTACGTTTTTAACTATATTCAATTCCTTCTTAATTATGTTCTTAAACAATGTCACTAACTGTCTTTTGTTCTTGTTTTTATTTTTCCTGCAGGATACGATCGAAATTGGTATTTATATGTTCATTTAGGTGCTGTGCACTGTTATTTGTAACTCATTGTATGTATTTGTCTTGTTGTATTAATTACATTCATTTATTATTAAGTTTGTACTGTAATAGCTAGTAACAAGCTGATTCATTACGATGCCGGGTGAATAATATTTGTATCCATTCCCAATTCAATTATAGCTTGTAGCTTAGAGTACTGTGTTTTTAGATTTTGGATTGTGTGGCCAATTTGATTTGAATAGGGGAAATTTCGACTTTTAAGAGTGGTTTATTCAAGGTCCGGTCTTAAAAGTCAGACTTTTAAGAGCGGAGGCTATTCCTTACGGTCTTAAAACTACTAATAACGGTCTTAAAGACTAACATTTAAGATTGGTGTATTTGATGTCCGGTCTTAAAAGTGAGACTTTTTAGAGCGGACGCTATTCTATATGGTCTTAAAAGCTCTAATACATATAAAAAAGACAAACCTTTAAAACCGCACTTATTAATTTAGTCCGGTATGAAAAGTAATATTTTTAAAACCGGTTATATGTTAAAGTAAGGTCTTATTTTCTTTATTTTTTAGACCGGTGAATATGTTTGTCCGGTCTTAAAAGTTACATATTTATAAGACCTAATGACATTTGGTCTAGTTTTGAAAGTGGTGTTTTTTTAAGACCAGGCCTTTTATTGTCCAGTCTAATAAATTCTGGTTTTAAGACCGAACTATATACATGTAAGGTTTATAAAGTGCGATTTTTAAGACCTATTGTTACTGAAGTTTGGTCTTGAAATAAATATTTAAGACCGGTTTAAGTCTGGTCTTAAAGGTTACATACTTTTAAGACCGCCTGGAACGAGACCGGTCGCTGCTTCGGTCTGACAGGGCCTATTTCGTCCAGTCTTAAAATACTTTTTTGTACCCGTGCCAAGAGAAGACAATGTTGTTGATCCTCTTACTAAGCCGCTTGTACAAGCAAAAACATGAGCGTCATGTTAGGATAATGGGAAATAGAGTAATTAATGATTGCACCTAGTGCAAGTGAAAGTGATTGTACTTTAGACGTTTATGTTATTTAAAGTATTATCTTGTAGTTGTCATTTTATTTGAATGTTTATATTGATAATTGTATCCCTGGATATATCTTATAGATTATCCTAAATGTCCCTGGTCGGTCATCTACATGGGAGCAAAGATGAGATAAGACCACTATGACTTTGATGATGTATGGAGATACAAATCAAAGTCATGGGCACTTATAAAAGTACAAGGTGCTGGACCGACCCACTATGAGAAAGCTGCATGGATTTAGTCATAAGCTTATCTCAAGTATAACTGCGTCACAATGCCCTATGACCTGAGATCATCATGGATTCCTACATGATGAGTCACTGATCTTTGACCTAATCAAAAGTCACCTTTGACCGAGTGATGATAAAGGCTTGGATTGAGATCAATGGTTTTCATGCAAAGGAATGTCAGTGGTCAAGATGGAATTTGTCCTTCGCATTTGTGAGAGATAATACTGGGCCCCTCGATGAGTGAGTTGTTGGATATAATTAGTTTTGACGATGTCTCATATTTATGCCATTAATAAGAGCAAAAAGATTGAGTAATATGCTTATCTTCTTCATTGATGAATTCTTTCCATTTAATGTAGAATCAATAATGCGAAGGTCATCTATTAAGAATGATCAAGAAGAAGAACAAGGAAGACAAAGATATAGATGAGGATGAGGAAAAGGAAGAGAAGAAAAAGAAGAAGAGGAGAAATTGAAGAAGAAAGAATTTATTGATTGGAGTCTATCTATGAAGAATATTCTATGGAAGAAGAAAGGAATTATGGAGAATGATCAAAAGATGGGAAAACAAAGAAAACAAACATGAGATTCTGGAAGAGGTTCAGTATAGGCTTGGCTATCTGAATATTGAAGAATGTAGAAGGCATAAAGAATGATGAGCTAAAGTTGAATGATGAATGACCAAGTGAAGTGATTGAAGAAAAGGAAGATCTTGTAAAAAAGAATGAGAAAAATCAATCTACAAGG
Source organism: Acacia confusa (assembly GCA_037074495.1). Taxonomy (NCBI): domain Eukaryota; kingdom Viridiplantae; phylum Streptophyta; class Magnoliopsida; order Fabales; family Fabaceae; genus Acacia; species Acacia confusa. Next base: position 29,481,208 of record CM073509.1, on the reverse strand, counting down.
TGTTAAATTGATATTACAAGTCTTCATAATCAAATAAATGTTGGAGAGGGTCAATTCAGAGTTGAAAATAACAAAAATCAGGTTCTGGAAGTGAATAGTCGAGTTTCCAAGTCAAAACTCGAGTATACAAGCTTATTGGAAAAATTGGCTTCTGGATGAGAAAACTGTGGTTTGGAAAATTGAGGTTTGGGAAACCACGGTTTGGGAGTCAACTCAAGTTTCCAAGTCAAAATTTGGGCTATGGAGGTCAATACTCGAGTATGGGAATCAATACTCGAGTATGGAATTTAAATATTCGAATATCGGATGTTTTCAGCTTCTTTCGCACATCTAGACCCGACAAAATTCGAGTTTCCTCCTAAAAACTCGAGTATCAGCACTTAACAGCAACTCTGTTCATCCCTGTTTCACGCTCAGCTTTGGGCGAGGTCTGGTAATTCAATGATATCTCCTGAACCAGACATCGGATTGAGGTGAAATCAAATTTGGCTGAAACTAGACAACCAATGCGTAATCTTGTAAAAGTTTCAAGCCCAAAGAAGATTAGATGAGAGAGCTTTGAATTTCTAAAGTTGAATCAAATGTTAACGTCACACTTCAGAGCGAGCTTCAGAGTTTTGACAATAACTCATAATCTACAAATCGAAATGAGCTGAAATTGATGGCGTTGGAAAGAAGACTCATAAGGCTTTCCATCAAGACTTGATTCAACAAAAATGAAGATCAGACCAAAGAGAAACAGTCTTCGAAAGTTGACTAATGTTTCAAGATGATGGAAAAACACTGGTTTAGAACAACTCTCCTTCATCAGATTATAATGAACAGATCATATCGAGTTTGGATCTGATTCTTGTTGCATTGGGTAGAGGACATAGAGAGCTATATGAGGATAAGTGATTTGCTAATTTAGAAGTTATATCAAGTCAAAAAGCGACCAAGGGTCAAAACAAGTCGAAAACTCGAGTTTATAAGTGAAAACTCGAGTATAGCTTAGATAGAGAGCAATGAACATTAGTGAATCCTCAATACTCAAGTATGGGAAGCAAAACTCGAGTATGGGAAGCAAAACTCGAGTTTAGGTCAGACGAAGATGAATCTGAAGTTATGAAACAGGCTCAATACCACAGTATTCAAGTCAATACTCAAGTTTACACCGTCACTTTATAAAATTCAAGATTTGAAAATCATGATTTTGATCAAGAACAACCAGATGTTTACTCAAATGATCTATAACACTTATTATCATCATTTAAATCATTTGTGGAGATGTTTCATAGGATCAAATGAAGGATTTCATGGAGATCAAGTTGCTGAGCTGTCAGAGTCCAAAAAGCTGAAAATAACAGTTCGTTTCCAACTGCCACATCCTCAAACGGTTCTGATTACAATGGCTCTATTCTCCAACGGTTAGAAGACCTCCATCTATAAATAAAGTTGGATTCAAAACACAGAAAGATGAGGGAGTGAACTTGCACTGTCATAATGCCAATTTCCTGAACCTCCAACACTCTCTGTTTTTCCGATGCTTACTGAGATTATTATATTGAGAGTGAAATGATATATATTGCACTTCAGTGATTATTCATCCACTTCTTAGTGAGAATTTTTACTGTAAATCAATCTCTATTTGAGAGTCACTCAAGGTTGGGTGACCTTGAGTTGGGAATTTGATTGTAACGTTCCGGGTAGTAAGGGGGAGTCTTTAAGGGAGATTGTGAAGGCTGCACAAGTATCTGGATAAACTTGTGGGTGTAAAGGCTTGTCTCTTATGCCTGGTTAAACAAAGAGAATAATGAAAAGCTCAGTGTGCTTGAGGACTGGATGTAGGTCACGGTTGGACCGAACCAGTATAAATCTTTGTTTGCAATTCTCTTCCTTGAACTCTTTATTTCCAGCATACATGTTTGAATGATTGTTTGTTGTTTTATAACCCTTTAATATCATTCAAACTGATTTCTATGAATTGCGAAAAGAATTTTAAAGATTGCAAGATTTTTATCTTCACCCAATTCAACCCCCCTCTTGGGTTCAGCCAGGCCTTACATGTGTTGAGAAACTTATGGCCATACTACGGTGGAAAGGAGTTTCCATTTCAATTATTAGATTACTCAAGAATCGAGAAAGTAATGGTTAAGAAAAGGAAGTTGACATTCTCCATGCCTTATCCTTGACTAAATTATCCGTGACAAAAAGGACGTGACATGGTTGTACGATAGGTTGTATCGTGTCATCGATCCCCATATGAATTGGGTAGTCGTAATGTCTTGCTAGAGGCTGCTTGTGACTTGTAAGTTGGTACAGTATTGGCCCGCTGCCAATCTCATGTAGGCCTGCAGGGTCGCACACAAGAATAGCCCAACACGAGCAATAGTGTTCAGATTCATTGAATCTTAGATATGTCTAAGAATTAATGAATACAATGTTTTACCTAGGGCGGATACATATATAATGATTGGACCTAATGCAAATGGGAGTCTGTTGGAAATTATGGCCTAGAGGCTAACATTATATAACTAAAACTAATTGAGATATTGTATCTCATATTTGATTTATGAAGATAAATCAATCATTTAATTAAATAGAGATATTATATCTCAGATTTAATTTTTGAATTAAATATATCATATATCTGATTTAATTTAAATTGGGATATAGTATCTCAGTTTTAATTATATATATATATATATATATATATATATATATATATGTATGTATGTATGTATGTATGTATGTATGTATGTATATTCAAATTTAATTTATAGAGATAAATTAAATTAGAAGGTTTTTAATTTTGATTAAATAAAGGGTTAAGGTGCATTTTGGCCAACAAAGTATTACGCTAGGAGTGTCTAGCACAAAAAAGTATTGAGGATGCCAAAACTACCAATGAACAATTGAAAATGTGCAAAATTACCAATGAACAATTTAAAACTTCAGCGAATATACCAAAACAGAGATTGCGTTATTTTCACTAGAATTAGTTTCTTCATTGGTATTTTTGCACATTTTCAATTGTTCATTGATAGTTTTGGTACCCTCAATACTTTTTTATGCTAGACACTCCTAGCATAATACTTTGTTGGCCAAAATGCTCCTTAACCCTTAAATAAATATATTAGATTAGATCTATTAGATAGATTTAATTGATATATTTTTTTAATCTAGAATCAAAATTTGAATTTCAAAATTAATGAGGATTAATTTTGAATATAATACACCTATCGGGTTTAAAAAAACCTACGGGGCTTTTGTCAAGTGTATGTGAAAGCCGTGAGAAACCCTAGAGAAAAAAGAGAGACACGAGAATACTGAAGGCACTATCACGCGGTTGTCCATGTTCGAGGTTATTCGTGTGGATACCGGTAGAGGAAGGTGATTCGAAGAGTTGACTTTTTCTGATCGAAGATGGTAGCCCACCAGTTCAAATAGAATGAGACGCACGCCAGCTCGACATAGGTATGATCCGGATTCTTTAAACCTTGATTTAAACGTGGTTGAGCGATCCTCTTCAAGATTCATGAAAAATTGTAATTCTGTTGCATGTATGGATCCTAACAATATACTTGTTATTTGTGAACCTTGCTAACAAATTTAACCTTAAGAAGGCTATTTGACTCAATTGTCCATTGATTGTTTATGAGTGGAAGAGGGGAATCAACTTGATTCGTATTTTCATTTTATTCAGAGATTGTTAGCAAGCTTTTGGCACAATGGAATATATTTTCACAAACATATATAGACTTTTGTTGAAACAATACATTAGCAAATAGGCTAAGAAGTTTGGTGTCTTTTAAAATTTTACTTAGTTGCAGCTTACATTCTTCTTGGTTGTACTTTTAGTTTAAGTTGATTATTGTTGATATTTTTCTATTCAAATCCTAAAGGAGATATTGGTTTTTTAATCATGTTGATGCCTATTCTTAGCTTCAAATGAAAGGAAGTTATTTTCATGAGTCAATCCTCTGACGTGACCCAAAGTTCTTGATGCTACATGTTGGTTTTGTCTTGATAAATATGCAATGTAAGTGGCCTTAGACTATGCCTTTGGTGTTGATGGAACTTCCCTTGGTCCTGTGCTTTGTTTCAAATTTGGTGTCCCTTACACTCTATGGGTTATGATATTATCTACATTATGGCAGATTCTGAATTGAGTTAAGAATTCCTGTTCAATATAAAATGAAAAAAAGATACCAAATATATATATATATATATATATATATATATATATATATATATATATATATTTTAGTTGCCAACATTTTGGCTAGATATTAACTTTAACTTTAAGGTTATAACTAATTGCTTATACTCAATTTTATAATGACTTATTATAGATTGCTTAGAATTTGAAGTTGTGACTTCTTGGGATTAGGATCAGTAGTATTTGTATTTGTGGGGTGTTCTCTTTATAGTTATGATCAAGGGTAATTTTTATTGAACTTCATTTAAAATTGTTGTAGATACATGAGCAAGAAGGGTAACGCTGTAACATAAGAAGAAGCAACAAAAATGAAATCTTCACCAAGGGACCCAAGGTTCTTCGAATACAACTTATTCACTGAAGAATTTTTCAAGCAACACGAGGAAAGGTAGATGGAGAAGCAAAAACAAAAGGGGAATGGGAAGAAACTGTGCATTTGTATTTATGACAAATTTGTATTCATGAAAATGACCTTCAACATTTATTCTTCTGTAAATTGTCTAATAATGACTTGACAATTTTGAATCAATGACAAGAGCAAATTTTTTCCTTCTTTTATGATCTTTATTAATGGAATGAGAACAAAAATTGTTTCCTGTATTTATGGTCTTTAACAACATCAGTGCGTGTTAACAACTACATTAGTAGGTGTTAACAACTATATCATCCCCCTTTAACAGCAATATCAGCTCCCTTTAACAAATATATTAGCCTGCATTAACAACAATATCAACCCCATTAACAACTATATCAGCCACCATTAACAACAATATCAACCCCATTAATAACTATATTAGCCACCATTAACAACAATATCAATACCCATTAACAGCTGAAAACAGGGATATCACCTGGAGGGGGTGAATACGTGATTTAAAAAAAAATCTTTTTCAAAATAAATTGACGAACAAATAATGAGCAAGAAGAAGAATAGACATAGGAGAGTTTATACTGGTTCGGTCTTAACTCATCGACCTACGTCCAGTCCCTAAATACTTGGGTGTTTTCTTTGTCACAACAACTATTACAAACTAACATGCTCATACTCACAGGATGTTATCCGCTCTAGGATCACACTCCCCCTTACAAGCTGTAGTTGTACAACCCTTCTTGAGATTCCACAATCCCAAGATTCACACAAAGATTATTTAAATAGTAAAACTCCTTACTGAGTGGATAAAATGGACACTGAAGAACAGAGTATTTAAGATCAATAAGTTTGATCGAAAATATGAATAGCAATAAATTCTCAATAAATGTTCAGCGATTCGGTAGTTCGTGAATTTAATTCCTCTACTATTTATAGTTGATGAAATTAAATGACCGTTGATGAATCTCGAGCGTCGTTCGTCATTTCATAAAAAAAAATAGCCGTTAGTTTGATGACGTCTGAATATCCATTCATATTTGCTGATGCTTTGTTTGTCTCAAACATTCCTCACTCTATTCGATTTGTCCGTTGAGAGATAACATTTAATTTGTTGTCGAATGAAGAGAATGCCCAGTATGTTGGAGAGAGAAATTTTCACTATATTAGTGATAACATTTAATGTGTCTGACATCCCATTGCTTTTTCAGAGATTTGCTATTAATCCATGTTTCAAATATCTGAAACCCATCAGAGAAGCTCATTGATCATGGTTAGCAAAAATAGCTCATAAACAAATATATATTATCACTTGTATGTTTTTAGACATTTAGGATTTTAGAATAAATACAATAGTTTCGGAAAGAAAAACAGAGTTGCTCTTGCTCGAGCATGACCAATTATATGCTCGGGCACATATTCATCTTTTGCTCGAGCATAAGAGAAGTCTTGCTCGAGCATGCTTCTGAAGCTCTAATGTGCGTTGCTGCTCGAGCATAATCTCTTCATGCTCGAGCAGTCCTTTTATACCTGCTTGAGCAGCCCTTTTAGTGTTGCTCGAGCACGGGTGAAATAAAGATTACCTTCGCTGATGCTCGAGCAAGCATTATCCTATTCGAGCATGCATTACTTTGTTGTTCGAGCATACTCCAGGTGCTGCTCAAGCATCAATGATGCTCAGTGATATAATGTTGTTGCTCGAGCAGTACTTGATCCTGCTCAAGCAACAAGGCATTTATGCTTGAGCATGCCTTGTTTACTGCTCAGGCATCAGTGTGGTAACTTTCTTCATTTTAAATTATTTTAAATGCTTGATTAATTAAATAACTTGGTAAATTGTGATCATCAAAATATTATAGTCAGCATTCTCCCCCTTTTTGATGATGACAATTTTGAAAGTTATTTAATTATTGGAGATAAAAAAAAATGCATACATTGTCATTTCATTGATAAGACAGATAACATGAATCCTAGATATAGTTCATACATAATCAAAGCATAACATCATTCTAAATATAATCAGATCATAAACTAACACAATCAAAGCATATAGTAACAATTGAAGACTACTACTCTCCCCCTTTGTCATCAGCGAAAAGGGGAGCATCGGCATGAGGAGAAGCAGGAGGAGATGGAAGTTTGGCAGTGAGAGGATCAACGGGGTCTATGATAGGAGAGGATGTGGTGATAGGAGATGGAAGAGGAGAAGAAGGATGAGTGGAGACGGGAGGAATGGAAGAGGATGGACCAAGAGCAGCAGGTGTAGAGCCACGAATCCCAAACTCGTGTAAGGTTTTGTCAACATCATGGACATGACTCTTAAGATTCTTAATTTTCGTCTCAATGGCATCCTGTCGTTTGAAACACGTCTAAAAATTTTATGTAACGGTCTTAGACAGTTGAGCAAGTTCATCTCTAGTGAGCTCGATGATCTTGGAAAGAAGGGCAGTCATTATATTAGCGTTGGTGACGACTGGTTCTATGGCCTTTGTAACAATATTTTCCATGATATGTTGAAAGGGGGAATGAACAAAGGAAGGAGCAGAGGCAGACGCAGTACCAACCTAGGATGAGTGATCCTTATCCGGTGCTTGTGATCTAGAATGTTTAGCATATTTGATCTTAGCTTTTCCCTTTTTCTTGGAGGAGGCTTCAGTGAAGGAAATCCGCAGACGAATGAGATGTTCTTGACCAAAGCGAGGAGGATACTGTGCTGTGCCATCTGAGAGGTACCAGATACTATTGACTTCCAAAATTCGAGAAATTAGAGAAGGATAAGGAATAGTAGCCCGAAGTTTTACAGGTGCCTCATAAATGAAAGAGACAATTTCTTCCATAATCCATAGACCAAGATTTTGGGGTTCTTAGTTAACAAGAGATGCAAAACGCTCATAGTCTCTCTGCACAAAGTGGGTGAAACTTTTCCCTTTCTGAACGAGACTTCGGCTATAAACATACCAGAGCACCTTAAATTCGTCTTTCATCATGGAGGGAGTAAAGTTCATCCGAATTCCATCATAAGGAATATCAGGAAGTAAAATCCGATGGCAATCAAAGTCTGGCATTGGAGGAGGATCTTCAGGAGCTTCAGTAATCCCCAGAAGAATGTTAATTTCATGGGCCGTGAGTCTGATTTCTTGTCCTCGGATTGAAGTGATCAAAACATCAGGGTCATCTTGATGAATTTTATGTTGTAAACGCATGTTATGATAAAACACCCGAATAACTTCAGGGGAATATGGCATACCGATACCGAGAAGAGGCATAAACTGAAGGAGCCACTCAGACAGATTAAAGTTGCACTCGTTCTTGAAATGTTCCAAATCCACGTACACAATTGGACAGAATGGCCTTTGCCTGAAATAGTGATCATACACTCGGTAATCATCAACAGATATATCATGTGTATTCATGCTAGGTGAAGGTTCAGGAAGCTCACCGTCGACTGGTTTGTTTGATGGCCCATTTTGTTGTTTGCTTCCAGAGGCCGGAGGAACTGACGCCTTTGTTTGCTTGCTTCTAGAGGCTTGAGCATGAGACACTGAGACTTGTGGATTTTGACTCTGAGGGACTTGAGAAGCATAGAAGCGATCAGCTGCCGCCTTAGAACGAAGTTTGTCTATGGTGTTTTCGGAGTCATCAGAGTCCGATAAGGATGGAGATGGAGATTTCATTCGCTTCCCTTTGCCCGAAGGAAGAAACCTAGTCTGAAAATGAGTCTTCGGCCGTGGAGAATCTTGGATAACTACACCCTTCTGGACTGGTTGTGGTGCCGATGGAGGCTTCTTAGCCTTGGATTTGGGTGGTTTTTCAAAAACCACTTTGAGTCGGTACCGACGTGGCTTTTTCGATGGAGGTTGAGTAGGTTTCTTTCCGGAACCCGCCATGGGTTGAAGAAGAATAATTTAGAAGATGAATGAATGGAGAAGGAAAACAAAATTTAGAAGAAATGAGTTTTGGATGGGTTTAGAGCTTGAAGAAATGAATCAGATTAAGGACGGAAAGAAAGGAATGAAGCTGAAGAAGGATAGAACTTGAAAAGCATAGGGGATGGGAATATATAGACTAAGATTAGAAATGAGGAGTTGTAACAGTTGGTGGAGGATTTTGAAAGCAGTCAGAACGATTAGAAAAATTTGTCAGAGAAGTTCAAATGAAAAGACGTAACCGCATAGTAGCAATGGTCGGAGGAGGAGTAGCGTAACTACGATGCTGTTCGAGCATGAATTAGTGTGCTCGAGCAGAGTTCAATAGCGTGCTCGAGCAGGTCATTAGAGTGCTCGAGCAGAAAAGGAGATTCCTGAACAGCCCGATGATGCTCGAGCACAGGTTGGTTTATGCCCGAGCAAAGTTGCTATAGGTTGAGGGACAATGTGAAATCCCGATGATGCTCGAGCAACGTTATCATGCTCGAGCAAGTGCTCAATGATGCTCGAACAAAGTCCACGTTTTGCTCGGGCAAACCTCACTCTGTTTATCTCTGTATTTTCCTATTTGAACAGAGTCTTGCAAAATAAAATCTTAAATACTTCGATGCTTAAGTTAATAATCATGTTGTATAAAGAAACTGGTATAAAATGAAAGGTCATACTCACAACTCATTTGGGTTTACCATTCCCAATTCTCTTCTAATGAATGTGAACTGTTCTTTAGCCAACGGTTTTGTAAATATGTCAGCGAGTCGCATATAGGTAGGGATGAACATAACCTTCACATGTTTCCTTTGTACATGATCTCTGATAAAGTGATGCCTTACATCAATATGTTTAGTCCTCGTATGTTGCACCGGATTCTTTGCCAAACTTATTGTGCTTGTGTTGTCACAGAGAATAGGAACTTCTTTCAAATGGACTCCTAAATCCGAAAGTTGTTGTTTGAGCCATAGAACCTGTGCACAACAGCTTGAGGCAGCAACATACTTGGCTTCTGTAGATGAAATAGAAACGATGGTTTGCTTTTTACTGAACCAAGAGACAAGTGATCCTCCCAAAAATTAGCATTGACCACTGGTACTTTTTCTATCCATCTTATAACCTGCATGATCCAAATCAGAGTATGCTACTAGGAATTCTGGTTGACCCTTTGGGAACTAGAGTTCAAGTTCTTTGGTATCTACCAGATAGCAAAAAATTCTTTTCACATGCTCAGCGTGTGATTCTTTTGGAGCAGCCTGGAATCGTGCACACATCCCTATACTAAACTGAATATCAGGTCTACTTGCGGTTAAATACAGTAAGGATCCAATCATCCCTCTGTATTTGCTTATATTGAAATTCTTTCCTTTCTCATCAGCATCCAAGGAAGTTGTTGAGCTCATTGGTGTGTTTGCCCCATTACAATTTTCAAGACCAAATTTCTTGAGTAGATCACGGAGGTACTTTGTTTGTGAAATGAAGATACCATTTTTCCATTGTTTGATTTGTAGACCGAGAAAGTAGTTTGGTTCTCCCATCATTGACATCTCAAATTCGCCCTTTATTTTCTTTGAGAATTCTTGACATAGAGATTTGTTAGAAGCACCAAATATTATGTCATCTACATAAATTTGTACAATTAAAGTTTCATTGAGTTTTTTGGTTTTCACAGACAATGTTGTGTCGGCTTTTCCTCTAATGAAACCTGGATCTAACAGAAATTTGCTTAACCGTTCATACCAAGCTCTAGGAGCTTGCTTTAGACCATATAGAGCCTTTTTGAGACGATATACATGATCTGGATGTTCATCATTTTCAAAACCTGGAGGTTGTTCTACGTAAACCTCTTCTTGAATAAATCCATTTAGAAAAGCACTCTTGACATCCATTTGATATAATTCGAATCCCCTGATACACACAAAGGCTAAGAGCACTCATATAGCTTCCAATCTAGCCACTGGAGCATATGTTTCCTCATAATCTATCCCTTGTTCTTGATTATAGCCTTTGGCTACCAGTCTAGCCTTGTTTCTAACTATGATGGTGAATTCATCTGTTTGTTCTTGAATACCCATTTGGTTCCAATGACTAGATGGTCAGTGGGTCTGGGTACCAAGTCCCAAACTTGATTTCTTTGAAATTGATGTAATTCCTCTTGCATTGCCAAAACCCAATCATTGTCTGATAGGGCTTCTTCAATTTTGGAGGGTTCAATTTTAGAAATAAATGCAGAAAAAGTGACTTAATTTAAAATACTTCTTCTGGTTCTTACTCTCTCATCCACGTCTCCTATCACTTGATCCAAAGGATGACTCCTACTGTATCTCAAAGCACGTGGTTGAGATTGAGTGGAGTTTTCGTAATCATGTTCAAAAACATTTTCTAACTCAATTTGGGATTTTTCAGCCATAGATCCTTTTTGAAAAGGTTGATTTTGAATAGTCAAATCATCGTCATCAATTGATTTTTCCGGAACCAACTCACAAAACACAACATGTATAGATTCTTTCACAATTCGAGTACGATTGTTAAAGACTCTATATGCTTTACTTCTATTTGAGTATCCTATAAATATACCTTCATCAGATTTTGGATCAAATTTTCCCAAATTATCCTTTCCATTGTTATGAATGAAGCACTTACATCCAAATATGTGCAGGTGAGCCAGATTTGGTTTTCTCCCTTTGTAGAGCTCATACAAAGTCTTATTAAGTTTCTTCCAAAGATACGCTCTATTAGATACATAGCATGCTGTGCTCATTGCGTCAGCCCAGAAAATTTGAGACGTTTTGTTTTCATTTAGCATTGCTCGAGCCATCTCGGTTAAGACTCGATTCTTCCTTTCAACTACACCATTTTGTTGTGGAATTCTTGGTGCTGAGAAATTGTGGTCAATTCCATGAGTATCACAGAATTCTCCAAATGCTTGATTTTCAAATTCTCCTCCATGGTCAGTGCGAATACCTGAAATGCAATTTCCTTACTTGTTTTGCACCTTCTTGGCAAACACAACAAATAGATCAAATGTTTCATGCTTAGATGATAGAAAGATTGTCCAAGAAAATCTAGAAAAATCATCCACAATTACTAGAGTATATAAGTTTCCACCGAGGCTCTTAACTCTAGCTGGACCGAGGCTTTTAGTCTCTTTGCATCTTTGGCATGATTCACAAATCATGTCATTTTTAAAACGTAATTTAGGTAAACCAAGCACTAAGTCTTTTTGAATCAACTTGTCCAGTTGGTACATGTTTACATGCGCTAGACGTTTGTGCCATAACCAACTCTCATCCAAGTTGCTAACAAAACACTTATCAGAATTTAACTTAAGGAGATTCAGTGAGTAGTAGTTACCTTTTCTAGGTGCTTTAAACAGGGTCTTAAGTTTACCTTTGTCTATGTGAAGGTCATCCTTATTCACAATCAAGCACTCCTCGGAATAAAAAATTACCCAATTGTTCTTGTCTGCACTCTGGCTTACGCTTAGAAGATTATGGCAAAGCCCTTCAACATAGTAGACGTCTTTGATTAGAGGTCCCCCTTTTTCACCAATTTCACCTATACCAGCAATATTTCTGGTTTGATTTCCCCCAAAAGTCACTTTGCCTCCATCTTTAGCTTTCATTTCCAAGAACTTGGATTGATCTCCTGTCATGTATTTGGAGCATCCGCTGTCTATATACCACTTATCAAGTTTTGATGCTTTCAGAAATACCTGCAAATCAAAGAGGGTTAAGCTTTAGGTACCCATCTTATCTTGGGTCCTTTGGGGTTAGTTTGGACCTTGGGAACATAGGTTCCTTTTGGTATCCATTGATAATTACCAACAGGTTTATCCCTTCTTTCCTTTCTGTGGAAACAAGATGTTATGTTGTGGCCTTTTCTATTACAATAATTACAGTGAGCAAATGGATTTGAGCTGTGAACAGATTTTTGAAAATAATTCAAATAAGATTTTTCACAGCTTTTCTTTTTGCCCTTCTTCCTATCAAAAAGAGGATTGTATCCTATGCCTGAGCGATCATTTGTAAATCTTTGAGCACTCAATAACATTTAGCATCTCACTTCCTTGAGTAAATTTTTCAAGAGTTTTTGTGAGATATAGATTTCTTTTCTCCAAATCAACACAATCTTCGCAAATAATATTTTCATTCGTAAGGTTTTTAACTTGCATTTCAAGAGTTATGTTCTTTCTTTTTAAATTCAAATATATATCAGCAAATTTCTCAAACTCAGACTGAACCACATTATATTCATCAAATAATTCATCATATGTAGGTAGAGACTCCTTTACCTCGTCATTTTCTGATTGTAGTTCAACAACCAAGCAAATATTTGTTGTCTTTTCTTCATCACTTCCTTCCTCTGATGAGCTGTCACCCAGATGCTCGACACATAAGCTCTCTTTTTAAACTGATTGAACTTCTTTTTCTTCTCCTTATCTTTGTCCTTCAATTGTGGACATTCGGGTTTTTCACATTCATAACAGATTATTTGATCTCTATCTTTGAAGTCTCGTTTGTTGTTGCTCGAGCTTCCTTTCTGAAATCAATTTCTAAATCCTTGGTTTCTGTCATAGAATCTCTTAAATCTTCGAACGAACCTGCCCATTTCTTCATCTTCATCATTATCAGCATTGTCTTCTTCTATGTATTTCTTCTCTTTCACTGAAGTAAGTGCTACTCCTTTGTTTTTGCTCTCATTAATCTCATCTAGACCCTTTTTGAATTCAGCTTACTTTCATATTCTGATAAGCTACCAAACAGAGCAGCTACTGATTGCATGGATTCCCCGCGAGCTTCTTTGATTGTTGTGACCTTGCCTTCCCAGTCTTTGGTCAATATATTTAGAATTTTTTTGACTTGGGAATTTTGATCATAAACCTTTCCCAAGGCAGCCAATTGATTGATCAAGTGGGTGAAGTGAAGCTGGAATTCTCCAATAGACTCTCCAGTTTTCATTTGAAGCAGATCATACTCGGTAGTCAGGACATTGATGTGGTTTTCCTTGATGTCGAATGTTCCTTCGTAGGCTATTTCAAGAGCCTTCCACATTTCTTTGGCGTTTGTCAGATTGCATATCCTGAAATATTCTTGCTGACTGAGAGTACTCTGTAACATGAGGATGGCTTTGCTGTTGAGGGTGACCAATCTTCTATCATTTTCATCATAATCTTCCTCTTGTTTTTTGACTGGAACACCATCTTTAACTGTCATAGGTCGATAATCTCCTTCTTCAAAAACATTCCAGAGGCCAAGCTCAGTCGCCATAACAAACACTCTGAATTTAGCTTTCCAGAAGGGGTAATGTTCTCTGGCAAAACCAGGAGGACGATTGATGGATGCTCCATCTAGCAATATTCCTTCCATGATCAAATACTCTGGTTGTTAAGCCTAATTGAGTATCCTACCTCTGATACCAAATGAAAACAGGGATATCACCTAGAGGGGGTGAATAGGTGATTTTTTTAAAAAAAATCTTTTTCAAAATAAATTGACAGACAGATAATAAGCAAGAAGAAGAATAGACACAGGAGAGTTTATACTGATTCGGTCTTAACTCATCGACCTACGTCCAATTCCCAAATACTTGGGTGTTTTCTTTGTCACAACAACTATTACAAACTAACACACTCGTACTCATAGGATGTTATTCGCTCCAGGATCACACTCCCCCTTACAAGCTGTAGTTGTACAACCCTTTTTGAGATTCCACAATCCCAAGATTCACACAAAGATTATTTAAATAGTAAAACTCCTTACTGAGTGGATAAAATGGACACTGAAGAATAGAGTATTTAAGATCAATAAGTTTGATCGAAAATATGAATAGCAATAAATTCTCAATAAATGTTCGACGATTCGGTAGTTCGTGGATTTAATTCCTCTGCTATTTATAGTTGATGAAATTAAATGACCGTTGATGAATCTCGAGCGTCGTTCGTCATTTCATAAAAAAAAAATAGCCGTTAGTTTGATGACGTCTGAATATCCGTTCATATCTGCTGATGCTTTGTTTGTCTCAAACATTCCTCACTCTATTCGATTTGTCCGTTGAGAGATAGCATTTAATTTGCTGTCGAATGAAGAGAATGCCCAGTATGTTGGATAGATAAATTTTCACTATATTAGTGATAACATTTAATGCGTCTGACATCCCATTGCTTTTTTAGAGATTTGCTATTAATCCATGTTTCAAATATCTGAAACTCATCAGAGAAGCTCATTGATCATGGTTAGCAAAAATAGCTCATAAACAAATATATATTATCACTTGTATGTTTTTAGACATTTAGGATTTTAGAATAAATACAATAGTTTCAGAAAGAAAAACAGAGTTGCTCTTGCTCGAGCATGACCAATTATATGCTCGGGCACATATTCATCTTCTACTCGAGCATAAGAGAAGTCTTGCTCGAGCATGCTTCTGAAGCTCTAATGTGCGCTGCTGCTCGAGCATAATCTCTTCATGCTCGAGCAGCCCTTTTAGTGTTTCTCGAGCACGGGTGAAACAAAGATTACCTTCGTTGATGCTTGAGCAAGCATTGTCCTATTCAAGCATGCATTACTTTGTTGTTCGAGCATACTCTAGGTGCTGCTCAAGCATCAACGATGCTCAGTGATATGATGTTGTTGCTCGAGCAGTACTTGATCCTACTCGAGCAACAAGGCATTTATGCTTGAGCATGCCTTGTTCACTGCTCGGGCATCAGTGTGGTAACTTTCTTCATTTTAAATTATTTTAAATGCTTGATTAATTAAATAACTTGGTAAATTGTGATCATCAAAATATTATAGTCAACAACAGCTATATCATCCCCCTTTAAAAACTATATCAGCCCCCATTAATGGTGCCTGATATAGTTGTTAATGCGGCCTGATATAGTTGTTAAAGGGAGCTGATATTGTTGTTGACACCCACTAATGTAGTTGTTAACACCCACTAATGTAGTTGTTAACATCCATTGATGTAATTGTTAATGTTATACTGCTGGACTTGTTAATGTTATACTGATGGACTTGTTAATGTTGTACTGATGGATTTGTTAATGTTATCCTAATGAACTTATTAATATTATCCTAATGGACTTGTTAATGTTATATTGAAATGCCAAATAAATGTGGTTATATGATGGCAAGAAGTTCACATCTCTATCTAAATATTTAACAAACAAATTATTTTCCATTTCCCAGCTTCTTCACATACCAGCAACAAAGAACATAGATGCAAGAAAAAATTATTATTCTCATTCATATTTAAATGTCAAGTAACCATCATCAGGACATTTACACAATACAAAGTTGTGAAGGTAATTTTCATTGATATAAATGAAGCTTCCCACATAAACAATTAGCGTTAATAAAATTAATATTGTTGGTAGACACGGGGTTCTATTGAATAAG
This sequence comes from Acacia confusa, assembly GCA_037074495.1. Lineage (NCBI taxonomy): Eukaryota > Viridiplantae > Streptophyta > Magnoliopsida > Fabales > Fabaceae > Acacia > Acacia confusa. The sequence continues at coordinate 29,465,323 of CM073509.1, read as the reverse complement.
GCCATGCAAGACCAATGGGTTGTAACCATATATATTTAAACAAAAAGGAGATTCTACCCAAAACATCCAACTTCCATGCTTTCCAACTTTTAGGTTGTCTTGATGCTCCTCTTGAAAGTTGCTTAAGGAAAAAAAGCTTTAAAATGTTAAAACATGCTTCATATGTAAATAAGCAAAAATAACTTAAACATAAAATTCAATCTGCAATAGTACGCATCAAAAAAAGAATATGCACAATTTTATCATAATCTTATATCAAACTAGTGTAAAATAAAGTTAGAGCAAAAGGAATAAGCACTACCTATACCTCCAAGCCAATTCACAAACAAGATGCAACTATTTTTACAATCACATTTCAGAATATACACCCTGACTACATCCTGACCTCAATAAACGAATTAATTGCAGTTACAACGTACACATAAGACCAACAATAGACAAGGAAATACACATAAAAAAAACTTGAGTATGTCAAAGTACCCCTTCACACAGCATATGGAAAGGATCATATTACCATTTTTGCTTAAAACTTTAGTATGTCAAAGTACCCCTCTCTATACAAAGCAAACTGCACAAGTTATAATTTCAAATTTCAACAACAAATAAATAGATGTTTACAAACAATGCAAAGATGTATTTCTTTTGCTTTGCAATTTAAGTATAGACTAGTCTAGAAACCATGCCAAATTCTGATGTATTAGTTGAAGAAAAGACAGGTTGAAAACCAGTAGGCATTTACAACCTATGGTCCTAACTAGCACTACAAGCAATTTTTCCATCCGGTCTGATTAAGGTGCCTGATATTCCTGGTCGCTCCAAGTTGATTTCTCTCTTCACCACACACTGCCCTTAAGACAACATATTACATAAAAAGAAAACATGTTTCATAAGTTATGGACTGCAAACTGAAAAACCATCACATAATACAATCAAGCAATCTGTAATTCTTTGTTAACATGCCCAACTTCATAGAAACACACTATACCCACTTATTTCATGATGTTTGATTAGTAGTTTACATGATATATCTTGAATCCCTGTTAATCTCAGTTTTTAACATGAACTTGGAAAATAACCAGCTAAAAATTTCAATTAATTGACATTCAAGTTGAGGCTGGATTAAAGTTTGATATCTCGTTTTTGTGCCCCTGGTGCTTACTAGAATAATATTTGGGCATTGCCTTCCAATAGTGAGCATCACCAATATGATCTCAATCTAAGCAGTCTATTGCACTCTTAACATGACTTTGCTAACATCAAGCCTTATCAAAATACAAAACAAATGATTTTATAACAATAAATTTTAACATTTTTTGATGCCATAACATTTTGGAAATTCTATTAACAATAAACTACTAGCAACTAATTGAATGGTAGATATAAAAGAGTGAAATACAGTTATTTTGGTATCATTAAACCATGCTCATTGATATTGAATATTTTACATACTTATTTGTATCTTTTAGGTAATAAATTTAAGATTGTTAGCTAATAAATAATGGGCTTTGGGTTTTTATTTGGATTTAATTCATTTTCATGATAAAATTCTAGATTTACAATGCTTTATTGTTTAAACTATAACTTTTGAATCAGACATCGAATTTACCTCATTCTTGTCTCATATTTCAGATGATTCAAAGAGCTACAAATGTTATGAAGACTCAGAAGGAAAATTCAGAAAAGAGGATGGTCAAACTTGGAGCTGAAGTCAGAGACGTTTTTCTAGATTTTTATTTGGGGCCGAATTTTGTATTTAAAAACCCATTTTGTCATTTATTTTGTTTTGGGCCATTGTGCAGCCCTAGCCCATTTCCATTTTAGGTTAAGTTTAAGTTAGGCAGTAGCCACAAACATCTATTATCCTTACGTTTTTGGATTATTTCGAATCAAACACAAAAGTTTCATTTTCTCTGCAATGTTCTTCACGTTCTTCATCTGTTCTTCGTTTTTTCTAGTCATGTTCGGCTAAATTTCTCCGATTAACCCAACGTTGAAGATTTCATGATTTGCCCAGAGAACTTGTGCTTAATCAGTAACTTTACTCGTTTTTGTTTTCATCTTCTCAGATTCGATTTCTGGAAATAGTTCGAATGTTAGATTTAATATTCGGTTTGGTTCATCCCAAGGACTGAGTTCGAACTAGGTTTAAGTGTTGCTATGTGATCACACATCGAGACGCCACTGTTCGGACAGATGCTAGGCGATCATCTAATTGAGGGATTTTCTAGACGGATGTAGAGATTTCAGTTCGTCCAGAACCAATCGCGAGTTCGTTCATATTTTGTTCAATGTTGAAGTTTCTTGAATCTGAAATGTTGGGTTGATCGATTTTAATCTATTTCTATCTATTTTTGTTTTGTTTCTGCTATTTTCGTTTTAATATGTATGAACAAACCCCCCCCCCATTTTTATTGTTCCATTGTTTTACTGTTACGAATTAAACCTACTATGAATTCATTGGAAAACGATCCAGGTTACACTATACTACAAATCTTTTGTTAACTTGATTATTTTGGGAGATTACAACAAATCTCTGTCACATAATAGCTAGGACTAAAATAAATGTGCATTATGGTACCCTCTTTATGAAGTTTGGTGATATTTCTGTTAATTTCAATATTTTTGATGCCATGAAACATCCTAGGGAGGAGTACTCTATTTTCTGCATTGATGTGATTGATGATGCTGTGGAGGATGTTGTTACTGATTGGTATGCTGATTTTCCAGATATTGCATCTATGAGTGATTATGTTATTTATGATTGCTCTGATGATACATGGTGTCCTATATGCACTGAGATTGATGTTGCATTGTGTGCTGATATTGATTATGAGTGTGTCTCTTTGCATTCTGATATTGAGTGTGATGCTCCTCATGCTGTTGATTGTGAGAGTTCTTCTTTGCATGATGTGATGAATTCTGATTCTAACAATAAGTTGCCTAAACATAGTTCTGCTTCTTTATGTACGGTTTCCAACATTTTAGGTTTGCACACTACAAAACTTATGGAATAACCACCCAAGCTTCCCCCTATATTTAGCAACCACCCAAGTTGGAGTTGAAATATCTTCCAGATCATTTAAAGTATGCCTACCTGGAGGTGGGTGAACAATTTCTAGTCATTGTGACAAACAACCTTTTGCCGAATCAAGAAGAGAAGCTGTTAAGCTTGTTGAGGGAAAACAAGAAGGCCATTGGGTGGACATTAGCTGATATAGTTGGTATTAGCCCCTCCATGTTGAAAGTGGAGCTAAATCACCAAAAGGGGGCTGAATTGGAGATTTTCGAAATTCTTTCGCTGGTTCTGTTTTATGGTGAAAATGCCGAACAAACCAGAGAGTAGGGAAGAGAAAATGACACAAAAGATTATACTGGTTTGGCCCAACTCTTTGGCCTACGTCCAGTCCTCAGGCACCCTAAGTATTTCACTATGTCTATTGATTACACACTTTGTAACTCTGAAGCAATTCTCTCACTAGAACTTGCTCCCCCTTACAAGTTGTAATCAAAGACTCCCAAATCTCCAAGTCCCCCGACTTGACATTCTTTACAATAAATGAATACAAATAATAAACTCTCTTAAAAGAAAAGATATGATGAACACTGAAGCTTGGATAGTATCAATCGATACTCTATACAGAAAGCACAAGAATAAATGAACAAATTTAATGCTCTTTCGATTTACAGCTCAATAGTTGTTGAAGAGAATTGAATATTGCTCTATTTATACTTAGAGTATGTTTAAAGACCGTTGTAGGCATTCATATCACCGTTGGATAAGATTTCTGTTTGTTGCAAGCATCTTGGTCTCTTCTTTCTCATCATTTTGTTCATTCTTTGTGTTGGAAGGATAAGTGTTGTGTCCCTTGAGTTTATAGCCGTTGGAATGTCAGGGATTTAAGTAGGTGAATGTCTCTTTATCTTTTCTCCATCGTGCAGAGCTTATTAGACGAAAATATAGTAGGTTAGGTGGTTCCATATTTAATGCTCTGATAGTTCTTGTGCTTTAGTGAAGTCAGCACTGAAAATCTGCTTAATCCATCTGTAAAGTGGCTGAAAGACACTAGCAAACACATTAAACATATCTGGTAATGTTGATGGTTAATATTGGAAAGCATTTAGATCAAATAACAAACATTACACAGATTTCGTAAATTCAAATTTTCAACTGTCACGGTCCATACTCGAGTTTGTACATCAATACTCGAGTATGTCACTATGCACTTAAGGCCATACTTGAGTATCCAAACCAATACTCGAGTATAGTCCTTTCATAAACGAAACTCACGATCTGTGCTTTGGAGCTTCAGTTGAACTTAAGCTAATATTTGAGTATTCAACCAATACTCGAGTTTTGGACTCTTAATAAAATTTTGCCCAAAACATCAAAACTGGAGTATCTATGTAATACCACAGTATTGAAAGCTCAAAAACTTCAGTTGCTCTCTGTATGACTCGATACTCGAGTATGGGTTTTTGTTTTGAAACTCAGAGAGAACATTAGCCAGTATGAAACTGGAGTTTCCAAAACTAGAGTTTTCCAAACTGAAGTTTGTATATGTAATAAATGTTTAAATCATTTTATTTGGCCAAATACTCGAGTATGCGAATGACATACTTGAGTTTTCATTTAAAAATGAAAACATTTGAATTTTAGAGCCAAGTTGATAACTGGACTTTTCATATTCCAAAACTTGAGTTTTCAAATATGCATACTCGAGTATGCTCTGATGGAAAACTTGTGTTGCTCTTTGTAAGGTCCAATACTCGAGTACTGGGATACTACGGTATTGCCCTTATTCATTCGCATTGAGCTTTTCTTTGAAATCCCAATACTCAAGTATTGCTACTGATACTTGAGTATTGTCTCATTCAACAAGTTTTTTACTTTCTTACGACAACTCTTCAATCTTGGTTTAAGAATTGATTGTTATCATCAAAACCCATATAGAACTAACATTCTCCCCCTTTTTTGATGATGACAACACTTATAAACCAGAAATTCTCCAGATTTTGAAAAACACTTTGAAAAATTTTAAGCTTGAAAAAGTTTGCTATGCAAAGGTTTTGTAAATTATTCTTAGCATGTTTTTCTGACAAAAACCTTTAAAACTCTTAATACTCCAATACTGATATTCAGTGATCATGTTTTTCATTTAGATGCAAAGCATAAATTCAATACAGTTATATCCAATTTAGTTATGCAAAGCATAAATTCAATATAATAACATTCAGCATAGTTAATAAAATAAGCATTCCATTCATGTGATAAGGTCAATACAACACTGACTACAAAAGTTCATACTTGCTAAAAACATAAACTAAGGAAGAAAAATAGCAAAAAAACTTAGCCAGGAGAATAAAACTTAATCTTCAAAATACTAGTCAAGAGAATAAAACTTAATCTTCAAAATACAAATGTCATTTTTCAAGCTCATCAAGTTCTGGTTTGTCAGCTAGTTTTTCTCCCCCTTTGTCATCTTCAAAAGTGGGTGGAGCTGAAATAGGAGAGTCAAAGATATGAGAAATAATAGGTGTAGAAGGAGGCGAGTGGCGAGTGACTTCAGTAGGTGGAGTAGCAAAGGTAGTAGGAAGTCTTTCTGTGGTAGGAGACACAGGAGAAGAGATAGTGATTGGAGGGGTGGTGAAGGTAAATGGTGAGGAGAAAGATAGGTCACCAGTAGGGCTACATCGACTAGGTCCAGGTTGAGAAGTGGAGATAAACTTGTCTAATTTCTCAGTAAGCACCAGTAGAGACCATGATAATTCAAAGCTGCATAGCTTGATTGTTCACACTCCCTTGCAAAGTTTTTAGTTGAGCCTTCAGATTATCTTGGTCTTTTACTACTCCATTGATGAAGGTGTTCATTTCTGTCACTATTTTGTTTATTTGGTCCTCTATTTTGGCAGTCAATCCAGCGTTAGCAGTATCCACAATAGATTGAATTCTTCACTCAAGATGGGATGGCCTAGTGGATAGAGGAAGGGATTGTGCTTCTTGAGCATGAAAAGATCTGGCATGAGATGCTCGAGATTGAGAAGGAGCTTTGATTGGCTAGATCCTTCATCTTCAAAGAGGAGCTTCATGTAGTATAGCTGAGATTGACCAAATGCATGAGTGATCTGCAGAGGATCAGGTGACCCAAGGTACCAGATTTTGTGGTAGAATAGGATGACTGAAATAAGTGGAGAAAATGGAATGTATGAAAATCGGAGAGAGGAGAATTTGAATTTTACGATCTCTTGAAAAATCCAGTGGCCAAGGTTAATAGGGACTTTGTTAATAAAAGCAGAAAAAAGCGGATAATCCTTTTGAGTAAAGTGAGTATAACTTCCCCTTTTTGAACGAAATTTCGAGAGTATATGTACCACAAGGCCCTATGAATGGGTAGCATAAAGCTTGGTGTAAATGACAGACGATGTGACATTGCTTCTGGAAAGGGTTCATTAGGCATAAGAATCTCAAAGATTTCCCTATTCATATAATTTGTGGTGGAAGGCGGAGGAGGATTATTAATTTTGAGAATTGAATTGATAATTGATGCAAAGATTGAAAATTTTACTCCCTTAATGTTGGTGGAAACTTTTTCTTCAACCAATTGTCCATCTGAATCAGGAGTATTGTCATAAGACATATTGAAGTAAAAGATTCAGACAATGTTGGGATTGTATGAAGCAGAGATAGAAATGAATGAAGAGTATTGGCTAAGCCAGGGTGACAAGTCCATATGACATTCGTCCTTTATTTTGGCTAAATCCATAGATACTACTGGACAGAAATCTTTCTTCATGAAAGTTTCTTTAAATTTCTCAGTTAAGGAAGTGGGAATTACAGTAGTAGAATTGACAAAACCTTGAGGAGGAGAGTCAGGATTATATATTTCTTCAATTGCGTTGACTACAAATTGAGTCTCCTTTGACTGTGAAGGAACTTGCTCTTGCTCAGAAGCTTTGTTTTCTGAAGCAGCCTTCTTGGACTTCTTTTTCTTTAGACATTGGGGAATTTCATCTACCTTTTCCTTTCCTTTGCCTTTAATAGCTTCTGCCTCGTGCTTTCTTTTAGATCGACCCTCAGGCAAAGGTTCTTGAATAGTGATTCCTCTGGCTTTTACAGATGGTGAAGAAGCAGGAATGCCAGGAATACGATGATCGATCCCCATTGCAAATCTCTTAGGCATTGCTTTTTCTCGGCGAGGTCTATGAATAGGCATGAATTTAGTCCCAATCGGTTGTTGATGAGGTGAAGAAGGAAGAGGACACCAGGAACCAGAAGTTTCAGAGTCTGAATTAGGGTTGGGAGCGGCTTGAGAAGAGGATTTTGAGGCCATTTAGGGTTTAGGTAGAGAAGATGAGACAGAGGAGGATTTAACTGTTAGGGTAAACTTGAGTCTTTGAGAAGGTTTTGAAGAACTCATATAAGTAGATCTGACAAATACCACAGTTTCTTATTCAAGACTCAAGTATTATTAAAAATAAAACTAACCTGGACTTCAAAGGTGTGCCGTGAACCTTTGAACTTCCACGATCAATACTCGAGTATTCATCTACATACTTGAGTATTTGCCCCTTGTCGAAATGAATTACTCTCCATCTACCGGAATACTCGAGTATGTCACTTATGTACTCAAGTATTCAATTCTTCCAAATTCTTCAGTCTTTGATGACCTCGATAATACTCGAGTTTTGCTTACTATACTTGAGTATACTACTCTTGACAGCAAAACTCAAGTTTTCTGAGCATCCTGCAAAAATCAAACTACAAACTCCGATGCTCAAGTTAGTGATCAGAAAATCATCAAAACCAAAACTAACATTGAAATATAAGATTTATGTAAACTAAAAAACTTACAACTCATTGGGATTTACCATTCCCAATTCTCTTCGAATAAAATTAAATTGCTCCTTAGCTAATGGCTTTGTGAAAATGTTAGCCAGCTGAAGATGAGTGGGGATGAACATGACCTTGACATTCCTTTGCTAAACATGATCCCTATGAAACGATGCCGAACATCAATATGCTTGGTTCGAGTGTGTTACACTAGATTCTTGGTCAAGCTTATTGTGCTGGTGTTGTCACATAATATTGGGATCTCCTTCAAATGTACTCCCAAATTTGATAGCTACTGCTTGAGCCACAAAACTTGTGCACAACAGCTTGAGGCAGCCACATACTCAGCTTCAGTTGAGAAGACAACAACACTTGTTTGCTTTTTGCTGAACCAGGACACAAGTGAACCTCCAAAGAACTGACATTGCCCACTTGTGCTCTTTCTATCTGTCTTATATCCAGCATAGTCAGAATCTGAGTATGTCACCAAATGTTCTAATTGTCCTTTGGGAAACCATAAGCCTAGAGTCTTTGTATCAGCAAAATATATGAATATCCTTTTTACACTTTCAGCATGAGACTCTTTTGGAGCAGATTGGAATCTCGCACACATTCCTACGCTGAACTGGATGTCTGGGCGGCTAGCAGTCAAATAGAGCAATGATCCTATCATTCCTCCATACCTTATGATATTGAAATCCTTGCCCTTTTCATCAGCATCCAGAGAAGTAGTAGAACTCATAGGCGTGTCAGCACCATTGCAATTAACCATCCCAAACTTCTTCAGCAGATCATTGAGATACTTGGTCTGAGAGATGAAGATTCTATCTTTCTTCTGTTTAATTTGCACACCAAGGAAATAATTGAGTTCTCCCATCATGGACATCTCAAATTCTCCCTACATTTTCTTGGTAAACTCATTATTATGGATGAAGCACTTACAGCCGAAGATACGAAGATGAGTCAGTGTTGGCTTCCTTCCTTTATACAACGCATATAGGGTCTTGTTCAGCCTCTTTCGAAGATAGGCTCTGTTTGAGATGTAGCAAGCCGTACTCATTACATCTGCCCAAAATACTTGTGAAGTATTATTCTCATTCAGCATTGCTCTGGCCATCTCAGTGAGCACTCGATTTTTACTCTCCACAACACCATTTTGTTGTGGGGTCCTTAGAGCTGAAAAGTTATGATCGATTCCAAAGGTGTCACAGAATTCTTTGAAAGCATAATTGTCAAATTCTCCACCATGATCAATTATAATTCCTACAATAGAAATACCTTTCTCGTTCTGGACCTTCTTGGCAAAAACAACAAACTGATCAAATGTTTCATCTTTAGAAGCCAAAAATATAGTCCATGTAAATCTTGAAAAATCATCAACTATAACTAGAGTATAGAGATTGTCACCAAGGTTTTTTACTCTAGCTGGACCAACTAGATCCATATGAAGTAGTTGTAGAGGTTTTTTGTTGAAATTTCATTTTTGGACTGAAAGGATGACTTAGTTTGTTTGCCTTTTTGACAAGCATCACAAATCTCATCATTTTTAAAATTGATTTTTGGAAAACCGATGACTAAGTTCTTTTTCTGTAATTTGTTGAGCTGATGAATATTAACATGAGCTAAACGCTTATACCATAGCCAGCTTTCATTCAAATTACTTACAAAACAACTTTCAGAGACAGAGTCGTTACTAGAGAGGTTTAAAGTATAACAATTCCCTTCTTTAGGAGCTCTAAACAAAGCTTTTGATTTTAATTTTTCAAGAGGAAAATCATGTTTGTTTACAATCAAACATTCTTCAAAGTTAAAGATAACTAAGTTACCCTTATCGGTGCTTTAACTTACGTTGAGGAGATTATGGCAAAGTCCTTCTACTAGATAGACATCTTTGATCAACTGTCCTTTATCATTGCCAATTTCTCCAATGCCAGCGACCTTTCCAGATTGATTTCCACCGAATATGACTCGACCAAGCCACTAGCAAAGATCATTATCTTTTACCATTCATTGACTAGATGCTTGAGCAGTTGGCTGGTAAGTCTTACTATTGCTTTCTCGATGGCTCCGGCTACTTCCAGATCCATATTGCTCCTGAGGACAAGGAGAAGACGATCTTCACATGCCCCTTTGGAACCTATGCCTACCGAAGGATGCCCTTTGGCCTTTGCAATGCACCAGGCACCCTCCAGCATTGTATGGTAAGTATTTTCTCTGAGTTTCTAGAGGATTGCATAGAGGTGTTCATGGATGATTTCACTGTATATGGGTCTGGTTTTGATACATGCTTAGCTAACTTGTCTAGAGTTTTGCATAGGTGCATAGAGTCCAATCTTGTGCTGAATTTTGAGAAATGTCACTTCATGGTTGAGTTAGGGATAGTTTTGGGGCATATAGTGTCTAGTAAGGGTATTGAGGTAGATCCTGCTAAGATTGATGTTATTAGTGCTTTGCCTTACCCTACATTTATGCAGGAAGTTCGTTCTTTTTTTGGCCATGTAGGTTTCTACCAGAGATTTATCCAGGAGTAAGATTGCCTGACCTTTGTCCAACCTTTTACACAAGGGCATCAGCTTTGTATTTGATGATGAGTGCAAGTTGGCCTTCGATCATTTGAAGCGGTGCTTGACTACAACCCCTGTGATCCAATCACTGGATTGGCTTCTTCCATTCGAGCTTATGTGTGATGCCTCCAACTATGTTGTTGGTACTATCTTGGCTCAGTGGGTTGACAAAGCATCTCCTGTCATTGCTTATACATCCAAGACCTTGGATTCTACCCAGTCTAACTACACCACCACTAAGAAGGAGTTTCTAGCTATAGTGTTTGCCTTTGATAAGCTTAAATCATATCTGTTAGCTAGTAGAGTTATTGTTTTCTCTGACCATGCTGCATTGAAGTTTCCTTTGAAAAAGGAAGATGCTAAGCCCCGACTCATTCGGTGGATGTTATTGCTCCAAGAGTTTGATGTTGAGATTATAGATAGAAGTGGAGCACAAAACTGGGTAGCTGATCACTTGAGTCGCATTTCTCATCCTCCCTCTCACCCCTCTCCTATTCAGGATGATTTTCCTAATGAGCAGCTTCTTCAGCTGCAAGGTAAAATTCCATGATATGCTGATCTGGTTAATTATTTGGTTGCTAGAGTTTTACCTGTTGATTCCACTAGTGCCTAGACTCTGAAATTGCAAAGTGATTCTAAATATTATGTTTGGGATGACCCTTATTTGTGGAGTTTCTGTAGTGACTAAGTAATTAAGAGGTGTGTGCCTGATCATGAGTTTGATTCTATCTTGCACTTTTGTCATGCTTCTGCATGTGGTGGTCACTTTGGACCACAAAGAACTGTTAGGAAAGTGTTAGACTGTGATTTATTATGGCCTACTCTATTTCATGATTCCTATGTGTTTTGTGAGTCTTGTGATAACTGTTAGAGGGCAGGGAGTATTTCCCGTAGGTATGATATGCCCCAGAACCCTATATTGTTTTGTGAAGTTTTTGATGTCTGGGATATTGATTTCATGGGTCCATTTCCTATTTCTTATGGTCATACTTACATACTGTTGGTTGTTGATTATGTTTCGAAATGGGTCAAGGCGAAAGCCACCCAGACTAATGATTCTTTTATGGTGGTGGATTTGGTTAGGCCTAACCTTTTCTGCAGGTTTGGTATTCCTAGAGCCATTATTAGTGACCAGGGTTCTCATTTTTGCAATCGAAGCATGGGTGCCTTGTTACGCAAGTATAGAGTGCTTCACAAGAGACCAATGTCAAGCTAAAGCTTCAAATAAAGAGATTAAGCAAATCCTTCATAAGACTGTTAACTCTACCTAGAAAGATTGGAGTAAGCGATTGGATGATGCTTTGTGGGCATATCGCACCGCCTATAAGACACCGATTTGGATGTCCCTTATCGGCTTGTCTTTGGTAAGGCATGTCATCTTTCGGTTGAGTTGGAGCATCAAGCCTATTGGGCCATTAAGCAGTGTAATATGGACTTGGCTAAGTCTGGGATGGAACGGAAGTTGCAACTGCAAGAGTTGGATGAGCTTAGATTGGATTCCTATGAGAGTTCATGGTTGTACAAGGAGAAGATAAAGGCATTCCATGATAAGCACATCTTGAGGAAAGAATTTTATGTGGGCCAGAAAGTTCTTCTATTCAATTCCTACATGAAGTTTATGCCATGTAAGCTTTATTCTAGATGGGATGGCCCTTTTGTGGTTACTAATGTTTTCCCTTTTGGTGCTGTTGAGTTGTGCGATCCACCCACAGGACGGACCTTCAAAGTCAATGGACACCGCCTCAAGTAATTTCATGAGGGAGACATGAAGCAACCTGAGGAAGAAGAGATCCTCCTCATTGATTCCACTTATCCTCCATAAACCCCATGGGGAGTATTCTTCTTTCTTTTTATACCTCTCTTTTCTTTTATTTCTTCCATGTTCACACTTTGCTTTTTCCAAATAAAATTAGTTTGTGAACAATACAGTTTCTCTTCCTATGATTGCCACATATTACAAACTTGGACATTTAGGTTTTGATAGATTATTTTGTTGGACTGCAATTCTGAAGTCTTGGATTATATGTTTTAGTAGTTGATTTTGTGGTGCTGAGTGTATGATTCGATATTTCCCTATTGAAATTTTAGGCCTGCTTGAATGGAACTCATCTTTTACCATTCTTTCTTTTATATGTGCATCTACTTGTGATTCATGTTTTCTAGAACTTGATCCCTTTCTTTTTGAAACTGCATTTTTACTTACATGTATAAATATGATGGAGTCTTGTTTTCTTTCTTTCATTTCCCTTCTTTGGCCAAATAGCTTTCCCTTGCATCATATTTCCTTTTCTAGCCCCTTTGTGCCTTTGTGACTCATTCTTTTACAAACCACATTACTAGCCTAAGTGTAAAACCAATTTTTATTGCATATTGAAATTATATTGATCATTGGTTTCACTTTTGTTTTGTATTTAAGTGTAGGGATTACTCAGGAGTGCAACAGTTTAAGTGTGGGCGAGAGGTATTTGATTAGAGATATTTGATTTGGTCATAAAAAAACAAAGAAAAAGAAAAGAGCAAGAAAAAGGGAAAGAGCAAAAGAAAGAGCAAAAGAAAAGCAAAAACAAAGAAAAAAAAAAGATTTGGTCATTTTCTTTAACTAGTGCACTTTTAGATTTCCTTAGTGTTTAGCCTTCCTTTTCCATACTTATACATACCTTCACACTAACCCCATTACAACCATAAATAATAAGCTCTCTTGACTTATGCATGTATGTGTTATGAGTAGTGGAGAAGTAGAAATTGAGCAAGCCTATGGTAAAACAATTTTTTTGAGTAGAATTTGAGTGATACACTTATCTCCTTATACACTTGAGAGATTGATTGAGGGCATCCCTTGAGAGATCACATTGTGTGATTAACATCATTGATTGAGATTACCATGATTTGTAATTTGAGATGAAAGGATTTCAGTCTTGATTGCTTGGTCTTTTGAAACCTTGTGTTCCATGTTCAAATTTTTACATTGTTGACAATTACCAGAAATGAGAATTTCCTTTCTTCCAATTTTATTTTCTTTTTGGTTTTGCTCAAGAGTACAAAAGGATAAGTGTGGGGGAATTTGATAATTGAATATTTTACATACTTATTTTTATCTTTTGGGTAATAAATTTAAGATTGTTAGCTAATAAATATTGAGCTTTAATGCTTATTTGGGCTTTGGGCTTTTATTTGGATTTAATTCATTTTCATGATAAAATTCTAGATTTACAATGTTTCATTGTTTAAACCATAACTTTTGAATCAGACATCAAATTTGCCTCATTCTTATCTCATATTTCAGATGATTCAAAGAGCTACAAATGTTATGAAGACTCGGAAGGAAAATTCGGACAAGAGGATGGTCAAACTTGGAGCTGAAGTCAAAGACGTTTTTATGGATTTTTATTTGGGCCCGAATTTTGTATTTAAAAACCCATTTTGTCATTTATTTTGTTTTGGGCCATTGTACAACCCTAGCCCATTTCCATTTTAGGTTAAGTTTAAGTTAGGCAGTAGCCACAAACATCTATTATTATCCTTACATTTTTGGATTATTTCGAATCAAACACAAAAGTTTCATTTTCTCTGCAATGTTCTTCACGTTCTTCATCTGTTCTTCGTTTTTTCTAGTCATGTTCGGCTAAATTTCTCCGATTAACCCAACGTTGAAGATTTCATGATTTGCCCAGAGAACTTGTGCTTAATCGGTAACTTTACTCGTTTCTGTTTTCATCTTCTCAGATTCGATTTCTGGAAATAGTTCGAATGTTAGATTTAATATTCGGTTTGGTTCATCCCAAGGATTGAGTTCGAACTAGGTTTAAGTGTTGCTGTGTGATCACATATCGAGACGCCACTATTCAGACAGATGCTAGGTGATCGTCTAATTGAGGGATTTTCTAGACAGATGCAAAGATTTCGGTTCGTCCAGAACCAATCGCGAGTTCGTTCATATTATATTTAATGATGGAAGTTTCTGGAATCTGAAATGTTGGGTTGATCGATTTTAATCTATTTCTGTCTATTTTCGTTTTGTTTTTGCTATTTTCGTTTTAATTTGTTTAAACCAAAAAAACCCCTCATTTTTATTGTTCCATTGTTTTACTGTTACGAAGTAAACCTATTGTGAATTCATTGGAAAACGATCCAGGTTACACTATACTATAAATCTTTTGTTAACTTGGTTATTTTGGGAGATTACAACAAATCTCTGTCACTCATTAGCCAATCACTTGAACATATTCATTGGCTCATAGCAAGATCTAAAGAGAGCACTAGGGCATGGTAAAGTTACAAATACCATGTTGTCTCCAACAAAAAAATTTACAGATACATTACAAATAAGCAAAAGAAAATGTTATAGGAAAGGAGATGCTCCAGTGGAAGAAAAGTTATGTGATAAACAAAATTACCATAGAATGATCCAAATTATACATTACGATTTTGTCATCTGCAGCTCTCGATATACCTCTATTGCAAAACCCATTAATACAAACGCTAAAAACTACACAAAAGACAAGCTACTTAACGAATTTTAGTCATAAAAATAGTGCTAGGGACAACAATTGTCTCAGAATGGTGTAAATGGAAGAAATCACCAAGAGGGGGGGTGAATTGGAGATTTTAAAAATTCTTTTCGAAACACCCAAGTTTAGACCGAAAAACAGAGTAAAAAAGACAAGGGAAGAAAAGCTTGAAACAGTAAGATTTATATTGGTTCAATCCTATCCTTGACCTACATCTAGTCCCCAGATACCTTCTGGGATTTTCAACTATCTCAATAACCTTTAATTACAAAAATGTAACTCTTAAGCAATCCTAACACCTAAGACTTGCTCCTCTTTACACTTTGCAATTAAATAATCCAACTCACAGGTTCCACAACCTTGAGTTTTCTTAAATGAATAATCACATGATTTTCAAAGAAAAACTCTCTTAAAGAGTATATATGAATAAACCCGAAGTTCAAATAGTAGTGTGTACAACAAAATAAGAATATAATCAATTGTAATCGTATGTTATTGTGTCTTGTTCTTTGAGTCTTCCTGGGTATTTGTTAACCAAGGAAACTAGCCGTTGCATTTTCTTCTCTCTGAAACTTCAAAATTTAGCTTGACATCTGGAATATGACAGTTGCATATTTTTCTCTGTTTCTTCAATTCTTTGCTAGAAATCTGGAATAAAGTTGTTGCAGTTTATTTTCCAGCATTCTTGTCATTCCATAAACTTTATTTGACCGTTGGAGAGTGATCTGGATGATCTGTAACGGTCTAAGCTAAACCATTGGAATTAAGGAGATAGTTCAAGCTTGTTCTTAGTTCTTTATTAATTGCATTTAACCCAGATTTGATTTCACCTTGATCCTTGCTAAATTCATCTATAACTCATGAACAAATTGATCAAGTATAATAGGGAATAATATAAAGTGAAATCATGAAGTATATAGATCAAATTGGATCAAATCATAGATATCTAGAAATCAAAGTTTCAAACTGTGCAACGAAAACTTGAGTTTATTAAAACAAACTGAAGTTTTGTTCATTCTAGGAAAGACCATCGCGATTTGAGATTTGAAACATATTTTAAAACAGTGGCAAACTCGATTCATTAAGTTACACACTCGAGTTTAGTTCATTCTAGGAATGACCCTCGCGATTTGAGATTTGAAATACATTTTGAACATATGAGCAAACTCGAGTCAATTAATGATTTACTCGAGTTTTGGACTTATTGATAATAAACTAAGTTTAATTCCACAAAGTTCAAAATTGGAGTTTCCAAAACTTAACTGAAGTTTTCAAGTTCAAGAAATAGCGTGTAACTCTCTGCTTGACATAAACTTGAGTTTCCAAAAATCAACTCAAGTTTCCTTTTAAAAACAAAGAACTTTGAAAGCTCTCTACCTGGTCAAACTCGAGTTTACATTATTAAACTCCAGTTTTCTAAGTGTATAGAAAATGTTGATAGCTCTTTGTAAATGACAAACTAGAGTTTACAAATGTAAGCCGTAGTTTGTTTTAAACATGAAATCTTTGAAAACTTTCGGCTTAAAACAAACTCGAGTTTTTAAACTTAAACTTGAGTTTTCTCAAAACATAGAAAACTTTATATAGCTATTAGCTCAAAGTAAAACTGAGGTTTAGAATATCAAACTGTAGTTTGTTTAACTTCAAAATATTGAAATTTTTTTGTCTTACATAAACTCAAGTTTACTAATACAAAATCGAGTCGCTTTAGTTTGAAAATATGAGTGCTCTCTATTTGACATAAATCGTAGTTTGTAAATGCAAACCGCAGTTTGCTTTTAAAGTCATAAAATTGAGCTACTCTGTCAAGTTCAAACTCGAGTTTTGGAATTCCAAACTCAAGTTTGTCTTTAATAGTAAGTTTTTCAACTTACCAAAGACAAACTTCACTTTGTGTTTACAATTGTCAGTTATCATCAAAACTTATAGAGAACTAACAAATGGAACTTCACAGAAGTTACAGGAACTCCAGGATTCCTTACATCCCACCAAAGCATGGAACCATCTTCATATCTATCATATCCAAAATATGATATTAGAGAAGGAAATTATACTATAAAAGGATTCAATAAGAAGATGAAGACACGATATATAAAATTACAGATACCAAAAACAGAGTAGTCCTGATTCTAATGATCCTAACATTTTCACAGGGAATTGAAGTCTTGATGAAACAAATAAAGGCACAGCTAAAACAAGATGTTCCTAATAAGACTAATAGATGCAGTTCACCAATCAAAGAATAATATCATATGGCAAGGATGAATCAAATCCATACCTGATTAACACTAATGTGTATCAAGAAGTTGAAATCATTGCCAAATTGCCAAAGCAACAAAATTATGAAGAAAAGGACAATACTTCAAATTGGTACTGAGGCCAATTGCATGTATGCAAGAACTAATAATAATATTTTTGCAACAATTCCTCTTAATCTTGAAGAAAAGGAATATCATGGGAAAACATTAAAGCATTAGTTAAATTTAAGAATGTATGATGACTTCAAACTAGACCTTCGAGATCCTACAATGGAGGTTCAAAAGGAACCTATGTGCACAAAAACACACAACTTACAAAGTAATCACCAAAAAGCTTAAGGAATCTAAATGCAAGCCTGTTGAGCAACGGGGCCCACCATAAGCAGCAACAATCTTCACTCCGGTCTAATAAGTGAACTTCTTGGCCTCATCATGAATCTACCAAAATATAACCAAATGGGAATCACATGATGCTAAATCGGAGTGGGTTTGACATACTTACATCGCTTGATGTTCTTGTTCAAACCCTTGCTCAGCTCTATTTTTGTGAAGGTATTGACCGATGGGGTATGTTGGAACCCTCAATCTGCGAAGCTAAAACCCATGCCACAATCACGGACATAGATGTGACTCTAAAGAAGAAGAAACACGAAAAATTGCTACCTCATGCCTACAAGGCAACATCGATGGTAGTGGCAAAAGAGAAAGGAGATCAGCCGAAGGAAGAAAAGAGGAAGCTCCAGTCCAGGCATTCTCTCTAGCTCCTTTTTCTGTATTAGGTTAAGAGCTTTTTTGTCTTTTCATCTCAGATTCACATGTCAGAAAAGGCCCTAGGGCCTTTTCTAACATGTGACTTTTCCCAAGGCTCTATTTAAAATTATGTTGCTTAATAGGGCCTGAAGGGGATTTTCCCTTTTTTTTATGGGAGCCACCCTTTTTTCTTTGAGTTAAAAGGAGTCACTCTTTTAGAGAAGTATCTTTAACCATACAAAACACATAAATATTAAGTTTCACTTGCACTTTCACTTTTCACCAGAGGCGGAGACATGGGGTTAGGGTAGGCCCCCACCCCCGTAAAATATTATAT
Organism: Acacia confusa; assembly: GCA_037074495.1. Lineage (NCBI taxonomy): Eukaryota > Viridiplantae > Streptophyta > Magnoliopsida > Fabales > Fabaceae > Acacia > Acacia confusa. Next base: position 29,447,078 of record CM073509.1, on the reverse strand, counting down.
ATATATATATATATATATATAACCCCTGCTCCCTCCTGGTGGTCCTCTTCACTCAGTTTAGGTTTACTTCGACAGCGTAGTTTTTCTTCTAGATTTCCAGTGGCGTAATTCCTCGTAGGTGATTATCTTTTTTTCTTTTCTTTTTAGTGGTCCCTTCCTCCTACCCGTGAGCCCTAATGCTTTTTCCCTCGGTATTATACCCCCTCGTTTATTCTTTTTTTTTTTTTTTGAAGCTTGATACGCTGTATTGATGATCAGATAAAAACAGCCATGCATGTGGGTGTGTGTCTGAGAGCTACATGTTTGGATTTTGATCCTCTGTTTGGTTTCTTAGCTCGGTTTTCTCCTTCAATCTCTCGTTTCATCCCAAAAGGATGACAAAGAGGGTCATTCCTGCCAATTCATCCCCGAATATATTCAGGATCTATATCTAGTATATATAATACAAAAGACCCACATATATTAATTGTTGTATCAGAAAAATCAAATTATTGTACCTCATGTATATCAATTATATAATTTTACAGATCTTTACAAGTTCGTTCCGAACAATTGATTCTCTATTTTGCTTCTAACATCAGCATTTCTCTATTTTTATGTAATGATGTTTTAATAATTAATACGAACCTCCTCCTCTCTCTAATTTGTTTTATGTATTAATTTGTGGAAAATAAAGTTAAGATTTAATTAGAAAATTTGTGACTTATGATATGGAGTTTGTAATATGCAATTCTTGATATGCAATTTGTGAATTAGTGCATGCTCTTTTTAGGTGATTGTTATGGGAAAAAGTACCACTATGATACTTATTTTAAATACATTGAAAAAGAAATTATTTTTAGTTTTAACGTAGATTCAATTATAGATGAGTTTTTGGCAAAAAAAAAAAAAATTATAGATGAGTTTAACAATATGAAAAGGTATAGAGTAATAGTCAAATTAAGTGATCTTAATTTTTGTAATATATTTCTTTCAATTTTTTTTTTTTATATATTAGGTCTTTATTATATTTCAAGCACTTTTATTTATGATATAATATTTTTTATTTTCACCTCTCATCATTAAAATATGACTCCACTACTGCTTCCCACCCTCCCACTCCCCTGGTACCAAACGGAGCATAAATATTTTCCTCTCCAGATCAGAATGCTACCTGTTATGACATTGGATTTGTTTTATCCTTCTTTTCGTCTATTGTACGAGTAGTTTCTTTTTCATCTATTTCTTCTTTCAATGGGCTAATCCACAATAATTATTGCCCAGTATCGTTTGGAACTTTGTAGGTTACTATATGGATTGAGTTTATAATCATTTAATCTCATTATCCCTGATAATTTTTAAATTATGTCCATCCAATGATTTAAAATGTCACAATACTACTTTCTCAATCAACCATTCAGATAAAGTCATGAGAAATAATGAAAAAAAGAGATAGATCATGAGAGGATATGCTTCCAACTATTATAGCTATGAATATCATTTTGGCTTTTCTAAAAAAAAAAAAAGAAAGATATAATCGGTTCGACCATGTAAATCATGAAATGTTGCCCTCTCTTATTTGACATTAGGTCTTCCTTCTAAAATATTACTTCAAAACCAATTCAAAAATTAAGCTCCAAAATAATTAGTATATCAAAGATAGTTGGTTTGAAACACAATAAACTCAACACCCCTTGAATGTCATTGAGTATCAGAAATTTGTAGGCAAAGAAAACCATGTTAGGCCCTTATTAATGGATATCATAATTATTATAAAAATTCAAAATAATCATATATAGCTAAGGTGAGAAATTCATATTACGTTGACTATTCCTCAATTCCCAATTATTGTATCCACGACTTTTTATTTATTTTGTTCAATATTGTTTAATAGACATTTTGCAGTCACCCCTCCCTCCTTGTTTTGAACGACTTATAAAAGTGGGTATTAAAAATAACTAGTATCTATGTTAAGCGGTCTTATTAATACAAATTTGAATCCTGAGAAGCAAATTTATTGGAAGAAGCAAAACCTTTTTATGCCTTAAATCTCGAAAGGAAAATCCTTGATCAAATAAGATAAATGACTCGTATATGCTAAATAAATGCAATTTTTTTTGTTTATACTTTAGCCCTTCATTATACAACAAGCATGCTCTAATAATTAATTACAAATGAAAAAACAATGACAGGGTAACAATTATTAAAACAAGAGACTTAAGAAACGAATAGAAAATCTCTCCATCATGAATTTACAAGCCGAAAATGCAAAATAACTCAAGGCAAAGCGAGAATGATATTCCCCATTTTAAATAAAATAATAATAATAATCATATTCCTCATTTTTAAGATGATATTCTTTATTTATAACTAAAAAAAACTACAAGTAGCCCTTGCAGTACCACAGGGAATTGATGCATACTATCAAAAGTCAATATAATGTAAAGTAATTCTACAATTACAATCATGGTAATTATATACTCCGCATAATGATTTCTGAATTTATTTTGCTTTCTTTAAAATATTTGTGCCTTTAGCAAGGTTATCCCCTACCGACAATGATCCATTGAAGACCTAATAGTGCACAAAGCTAACAATTCAAATTAAAGCTAAATTTGCTACATGAGAATCTGTACTAACGGAAAAACCAGAAAATAAATCCATATCTTCTTAGGGCTAACAGCTAGGGCCCTTTTTGGATATCAAGTGGCAAGACATCACATCACCTCTATGAATTTATTCTTCTCACATGAGCTCGTCACTTATCCTGGGATCAAGATCCTTTCAAGTGAAATATTAATAACACTATTATTCTAGTTGCATCTCACTGTTCTTCAACTAAAAGCTACTACCTTTGGTCCTTAGTATAAGATTTTGTTCGTAATGTAATTTGCACTACGAATGAGATTTTACAGTAAGGACGTATAAATTTCACTGTTGACACTGGTGATTTATTTGTCAGCTAATATGCTAATGTATTCTTAACAATAGGTTTACTTTTGGAATGAAAATAATCTTTATTATGCAATTAAAATGATAGTATAATGTGATATCTTCGCAGGAAAGAATTCTGATCCATGATCTTGCCATCAAAATTGATCATTACTTACCCTTCCTCATCATATATAATCTTCCTCTTCCTCTTCCTCTTCTAATCGTCTACCAAGCTGCACAAGCTGCATAGAATCAATGGCCATCTTGTCCACGTCAGAGATAGACCAGCCCGGGATTTCTTCAAGCTTGTTTGCAGTTGCAGCTTCAGTCACAGTGGCATGAACTGTTGTGCTTGCATCATTATCAACAGTTTCATTTGTGTTGGAATTCAAATCAATCTTAGTGAACGACTGAGATCCTTCAGCTGGAACTGCAGTATTCTCCTTTGGTGACTCCTTCGACACTGAACCATTTTCTTCTATCACATTTGTGTTTAGATTATGGTTGCTGTTGTGTTGAACAAAGGTGCAAGGCTCAGGTTCAATCTCCTGATGATAGTTTTCTCTTTCAACAGTTAGAGCACCTCGGCCACGACCTCTTCCCCTTCCAGTACTGCCTGTGGGGTTCAACCCATGCTGCCATGAATGATAGACAGTATTATACAAATGGAAAAAAAAAAAAAATATATCAGAATAAAGGGGTAGGAAACATTATTCCTGACACTAGCATGTTCTTCAAGAACATAAATGACAAATTATATAATAGAAGCTATAAATGTTGTGCATGTACTAAAATTGTGTTTGAACAGAGAATTGTTGATGGGAAATGGAATAATATTGATGTTACACGTAAATGTATGCGTATTTATATGTATAACTCAAGATTATCCGAATGAATTATTATCATTAACAGAAGTAGATTAGTCTGATAATTATCAAGAGGTATAAAAGCCCATAAAATTTCCAACCACTATTTTTCTTCTCCCATCCTATTTTTCCACCCTGAAACCTGTAAGGACACTGCGTTTTCCATCTCAGTCATCACACCCGCTAGACTAGTTATTCTCTAGTAATATTGAGATTAAGACAATTATCTAGCTATCCATCCCGTTCCCCCTTTATCACTCACAATGTTTCCCCTAGGCCCTAGGGCGTGTCTGGCATAATGGAAACATTGAGATGAGAAATGCCGATGGCTTTACTAAAAGGGCAATAAGGTGGACAAGCATTTTTTAGTAGTGATAATTAAAAGGGGATAATAGACATTGCATAAAAAAGTATTCTAATTTTCCATGATTACATTCCTCTTTCCTTCCTCCCCTACCAATAATAGCCCTGTTCTTTTTTTCTCCCTTCCCTTCAGGCCCTCCTTTTACGTCACTGGGAGATCCAAACGTTGAAACATCTGAAAAGAATTAGATTACATCTTGTACCAATTAACAAAGAGTTTGATGAATACAATACATTCTCGTGCGTACCATTACAGAAACAAGTTAAATATAACTGGACATTATTTCTATTTATATATATTATCATTTGTTTAAAACATTAGATTCTCAATATTAGAGACATTATTGCATTGGTTATTATTAGCGTATAACAGCGTTTGGGAGCCTAGAACTTAGGTAGTCTTAAGTCAGAGAAAAACACGACTCAGTTATGAATTATGAACCATCATCATAGAAAATAGTAAGGCTAAAATGAGTTTACATACTTGATTTGACCTATCCATCACATCTAGAAAGAAAGCAAAAGAATGTATTTTATTATGATATTATGATATACTTGATCTTATGATATTATCATAGATAACAACGGTATCATCACAAAAAGGGACTTGGTTTGCCTCCTTTTCCTTCTCCATGCATGTCCTCCGCGCCATCGTTTTTGGCACAAAACACATACACACACACCTAGTCCTTAAAAAAAATTCAGAGCACTGCCAGATATTAAAAAGATAATTTAGGATATTGAATGGTACTAAAAAAGTTTTTCATGATCTTGAAAAATTATTTCAGGATCTTAAAAAAATATTTCAGGGCACTAATTAGTAGTAAAAAGATACTGACTGATACTACAAAAATATTTCATGATATTAAAAAAATTATTTTAGGATCTTGAAAAATTATTTCTAATTCTTATTGCTTCTAAAAATATAGTTTAAAATATTCTTTCAAGATCCTAAAATAATTTTTTAAGATTATGAATTATTTTTAGTACCATTCGGTATTCTTTTAGTACTAATCAGTGTCCTGAAATATTTTTTCTAGATCTTGAAATAATTTTTTAAGATCATGAAGAACTTTTTTAGTACCATTTAGTATCTTGAATTATCGTTTCACTATCTGGCAGTGCTTTGAATTTTTTTTTTTAAAGGATGTGTGTGTGTGTGTGTTTTTTGCCAAAAACGATGGCGTTTAAGGCAGCGGACGTGAGAAGGAAAGGACGTAAGCCAAGTCCCACAAAAAGTGCAAGTACCATCTTGCTCCTCTTAGATACCTCGTCACCGTCACTGTAATTATAACCAGCTTCTTCCATGCTAGAGTATAGGATTCTTAATTAGGAAAATAAATAAATCATGATCAATCATTAGGGTAAGGACAAGAATTTTTTAACTTCAAACCTTCTCTTCGAAACAACGTCATCATCACCAAATTCAGAATGGCCATGCCCGTATCCATGACCATGGTCAGGAACCCGGCCCACGACATCCCTCAAAAAATAAAAAAACATTGTAGCTTTGCACACAATGCTTTCTACAATATAGATTATCACTAGTTAGACTATGATATGTAAAGATAATAATATGCATTTAGGGACATAATTGTAAACTAGATAGTTAGTAGGGTAATTAGTCATAAATCATAAACTAGACATTAGCTATGACTTAAAGGAGGCTATAGTGTTATAAATAGCCCATCCTCCCACTCCCAATGTACATTCAAATTTGACATGACTTTGGAATAATACATTGTGAGAGAGCCTCAAGGAGCTCTCTCTTTCTCGTGTCTCTTCTAAATCTAATTTTTTTAACCCTGGACCAGTAAACATAACAGTGGTATTAGAGCTGACCTTCTTTGGCTAGGTTGTGGCTAATTCTACCGAACTCTGATTATGTTCTCTTTCTCTATTTTGTTTCTTTTCTGTATTTTGTTAAAATCTGGATTCTGTAACCCTGTTTGTTCAAAATCTCTTGGCAATAATTTGGACTCTGTTTTGGGGATGATCTACGATTTATTTAGCATCCCACCAGAAAATCTCTCAAGAAGCAAGCTATCATTAAGAGCCTCTCAAGAACACAACAAGAAGGCAACAAACAACCACATTTTGATTCTGTTTTGCTTGTGTTCCTCTTCTCTATTGTTTTCAAGACTAGTTCTGTTTCAGTTCCGTTTTCAAGACAGTTTTTTTTTTTTGGGTTCTTGATTATGTTTATGGGGTGGTTTATGGTTTTGCCTATAACCCCCCTTATTCCATACTACTTATCATGTATATAAACATATAGTAAATATGAATATCATCAAAGTGAAGCGTTAGATCATATGTGTTGGGAAACTACTGATACATATATGTGGTTACAAATTTAACTACACCATATCTAGTTGATTAATAATGGTACAATAATCTGAGTATTTAAATACTGAATATTTAACAATATAAATACAATCCAAAATAAAAACTCTAGTTGAGTCTTCATGCGTGCAGCTTACCCTTTATACCGACTTTCGATCCTCCAAATCTTGAAGCAAGGGTCAAGTTTGAGATTCAATGCCCATTTAATCTCAGATAATAGTTAACCTCATATTCAAGTAATGACAATATATATGACAGATATTCATTACATTTAGTAAACAACAATCATAGCACACATCAGATGTATGTCAACAACAACAATACATAACACACAGCAAATGCATGTCAACAGTGTTTGCACTAATCAGTGCACGAATCCATGTGTCCTTAACACTAGGAAAACATACAAGAGGTATTATCAAGACTATAACTCGTGTCAAGCTGAATACACTGCTAAACTGAATGTATACAAACATGTGATCTAAGACTGAGCCTTAGTCGTGGTGCATGGCCCAAGACCTCGTCTTTTCCATCACTCAACATGAATCAAACATCATATATAATCATACAAGACACATAAGAGTTAAGGTTACAATACGAGTCCGTACCTTTCTCCACTTGGTATGATTCTCTTTCAGTACTGATTCCTGACTTTCCTGGATATCCTATAATACATTTATCACATTATGATATTATAATGAATACCATATATCTTAGAATGACATCCTAAGAGATATTCTTGCCACTATTGACCTTTTTACCCTTGGTGGATTTATTATTCCCATTTTACCCTTACCTTTCCTTAAAACGGAATTTCAGCATTTCTACCTAGATTTTTCACTAACTTTGAAAAATCATAACTAATTGCACAAAAATAGAAATGATGTGATTCTAAAGCTAAAATTTCCCCTGACAAGTCTAGTTTTAAGGAAAAATAACGGCTTTAACTAAAATCACTAGGTCATTCCCATTTTTAATTTTTTTAACCATTGTTCCAGTTCCCAGTCTAGAAACTTGGGCTAACTTGGAAAATTCACATCTTTTTGTGCAAAACCCTAAAAATTACATGTTATTCATGGATGGAAATCCTTTCATGTATATTATATCTCTGAAGAATTTCAGGATTTTTAGACACCATTTGAATGGCCAAAACCCATGCATAACAACCAATGTACATATTAACACCCAGAAAACAAGGCTTAACTTCAAAAATTTGTATCTCCTTGTACAGAACTTAAAACATCACAAATTTTATATCAAAAGAAAGCCTTGTATGTCGAATTTATGCTTGAAAATGTCATGATCTTTGAAAATCATTTTCCATTTAAAACAACGTCCTCATAGTGACTAATTCTAAAAAACTGAAATCTGGGATTTTTCCTAACTTTCACCACTTAAATCTTTTGATTCCAAAAATTATTTCTCAACATGTTTTCCACTCCATTTTGAATTTTAATAGCAATGAAGACTTCCAAACATGAAATGAAATTTTTCCTACAATTTTTCTAGATTAAACTCCTATATTTACTAAAAACCAAAAGCTTAGGATCAAGAACTTGCCTTAGATTCTTGAACTCCTTCTTCTTATTGCTTCTATGAATTTCTCTAACTCAATTAGTTGTTGAATGAGTTTTTGCTGTGAAGAATGAAGAGGGGAGGCACCCCTATTTATAGGAAAAATCTAAGCTCATTTGGAACAAAAAACATGGAATCATTTTACTAACATTTCTTCCCATCCATTAGATCAAAACTCACTTTATGAAGCTTAATCTCACCCCTAAACAATGGTTGCCGACATCCTCTTCTTCTCCCTAGCCATTTGATTAATTCTCCATGTGTTAATAATCCAATGATGAATTACTTTGATTCGTTGATTGAATTGCAAAAGGATTAAGCTTAATTAATTAGGTAATTACTTTGGACCATTGGAGGGAATTACATGTGCAACAATCCTAGCTATTGATCTTAGTTGCAATTGTTGACTTTTCAAAGATGATTAATAAAGTTTAATAACCATCTTAATCAAGTTCTTATATGCTTTTCAATTATATTTGTCATTGGTTAATTTAATTACATGAAGACTTAGGCTCAATTCTTTGGATAATATCTTAAAACACTTGGTCCTCCTTGCTCCACAATAGCTAGACGTAAATGTGGACTTTTGAGGTATATCAAATAAGCTTTGATTAATTCTTTAACCATGTGCTTAATTGTCCTTTTAATTGCATCTCTCATTGATTAATTAGTTTACTACTTAATCAAAATTATTAGATCATTATTAGCAAATTAATTTCATCTCTTAGACCCTTGATATTTTCAAAATACATCATCCCTATTTTGATGATTTAATTGTCTCTAATCATGTTGAAATGAATCTTTAATTAATGCAAGCTTAAGTGCCTTTTAGTATTTGCTAATTGCTTTAATTTTCTTGAGCATTTCCATCACATTTTCTTGCCTTCTTTGGTTACAGGTGTTATTTGTGTCACATTTTATTGCTCTTATATGTAGTCTCAAATCCTATCATTTAATTATAAATTCCGTGAAGAAATTTGCCTAAAATTATAATCAATAGATTACAATATTTTGAGACACATATTCACCTTCATTTACAATAATTATTCATCAAAATAAAGATTTATGATGTATATAAATTTTAAGTTATTACATTGCCAGCCATTAAAATAGTGAGAAATCATTAAGAACTCATCAAGACACCACCACCAAGTTTTTTGCTTCTTCATTTCTGGTTATGTTCTTCTGTTTTTTTTTTCTGAAAAATGGGTTCCTCTTCATTCCCAACTTTCCATCATAGTTAGTGGTGGCTTCGCTAGCATGGCAGTGTGAAGGAGTATAATGAAGTTTTTGATGAAGATGTCACAAGATTCCAGATCCAGCTCTGTATGTCAAAAGAGTACCTTGCTAAAGCATATGTAGGTGGATTGGAAGATGAAATCGATGACTCAGTCATATTCTTTCAACCAAGAACAATGTGTGAGGCTCGTTCTATTGCTAGAATGAAAGACTTATATCTACAGTGGTGAGCCAAGAAAGTAGAGAAAGCAAGAAAGGACTCAGCAATTCACGAAGAAGGCCTTGTTGATCATAAAGCATTTGATGTTATTTGTCGATGTGGCAACATGTAGATCCAATTCAGGATTCTTCTTGAGAGGTATCAGGAAGGAATTAGAATGTAATAATATCGGATTCATATAGATATAGAAGAAAGGGTTCTCTGTTGATTCAAATGCTATACCTACAGGATAGGGATATAGAAAGAGGAACCAACTTCCTTGACCTTCCGACATTGGGCAGGCGTCAGCCCTCATACATGGTCTTAAAACTTTTTGCGAAGGGGCGTTTTGTCCTATTCTGATATTCACGACCAAGAAGTACTGAATTTCTTTCCTTTCAGATAGGCCCTGAATATGAATCAAAAGAACAAGACGCTTCTGGCCCATAAAAGACTAAGTCTTGTTTTGACTCCTCCCAAGAATGTGATGATGGAAAAGACGCAAGAGGAGTGATGAAGCTCATAAATATTCAAGAATAGTGTTACACCCCTACTAGTCTCGCCCTTTCGGGTGGCAGGTTAGAGGGATTCCTTTTATTTAGTCACCTTCCCTTACTATCTTAGCCCAATTAACTTATTAGACAATTAGCACAGCAGAGCACAGGATTTGGTTTGACAAGTTTAGCATACTGATAAACATTTATAAATCAAGTGGCAAACAAGTCCCCGAAGGGTTAATACAGTCATCCCAAAAGAGTACTAACTATAAACAACAGTTAACCAAAACATAGAGTACAAAATGAGATAGGTCATCCCCTATTTTCTTCATTTCACTGCTTCACGCCCTACCTTCTTCACGCCACCGATCACTTACTATATCACTCCTGTGTCTCAAAACGATCTGGAGTTCAAGGTTGAACCCAAAGTAACTGTTAAACTCATATACAATATGTATGCAATGCAAATCATAACAGGGAAAATAATTCTGCCTCAGGCATAGTAAACCGGCATGTAATACCTCTGCAGGACCGCTTGGTCAAGACAAGTCCCCAGACTTAGCGCGCAAAGGGCCTCAGTAGACAAGGGGGCTAACCCCAACCACCTACCCTAAGGCCTCAGTGGACACCTATAAACACAGAGTCATATAGGCTCCACCTACCCCACATAACCTGGGTCTTAGTAGCAACCTAAGGACACACAGTCTAATAGGTACTACCTACCCTACATGTTAAGGGCCTCACAGCCCGACATACTTTGGACTCCAGGGATAACCTAAGAACACACAGTCACATAGGTACCACAATCCAATCCCTTACCTCATGATAAAACACACATGCAAAAGTAATATAGAGTATGCAAGTTTGTAGTTACTACCTAGTACAATCTCGAAAGCGGTGAACTCTTCCCTTAGGATCGAGATGTGTCCTACACGTAATAATACCCTAGATACATCCAAATACCATGCTCTCAATCATACATTCAAACTTCTAGTTTTATAAATTTCGCATAGCATCAAAAATTTCCAGAGTTTCTATCCAATCTTCACAGATTTTTAATAAATTATAAAAAAATCATATTGACGTGAAATCAGCGGCCTTAGAACCCTTAGGATGTCTATTTTATAAGAAAAATAATTCCCAAAGCCATCTGGGTTCGAATCCTTTCCTGATTCCCAACCTTTGGCCACTGGTCTGAGAGGAAAGTCTTGTTTTTAAGTCATTTTAATTCTTTAATATCTCTCAGTTAGAATATCAAAAAGACACAAAATATTATATCAAAATCATGCCCAGGATGTCTACTTTCACCATGTAAATATCAAAGCATTTGAAGTTCATTTGCTATGTGAAAGCCATGGATTTGTCTTCGCTGCCCATAAACCGAAAGAATCAGCTGATTTTCATATAGTAAAGACTTAAGCTTTGAGAGTTTGGAAAATGGTGATCTTACACGTCCTCACACAAAAACACCCTCTGGAACCATTTAGAACCTCAAAAATATTGAAATCCCACCTCATCTACACGAAGACACCATGGGGTAGAAATAAGGACGTCTAAGTTGTCGGTTAGGGAACTTACCTCAGAATTTTGGTTGCGGGTCACTTGCTCTTCCCTTGGACCATAACCTTCACCTAGAGACTCTCCCACTACACTCCTATTTCGTGCTAGGCTGATGGAAAAATGGAGGGAGAGGTACTTCTTATATATGCTCCAAGGGTAAAGTCTTTTACCCAACTTCGACTATTATCTAACGGTTAAAAGAGTGCTTGGATTAAATTATCATTTCCCAACGCAATTCGCAAAGCTTCTAGAGGGATCCTTGGGCAGATGGATGGCACATTCCAATGCAAAAATAGGATTCCAAAATTGCCCCTAGTTGTGGTCTCTGAAGATACTAGTAGTAGGTTTTAGGTTTAGGGGTAAAATGGTCATTTCACATTCTCTCTCTCCAAGGCCTGGTCCCACGAAATATGCCCTTGGATTTGTGTCACAGATGCTATTTATTAGTCATAATTACATGTCACTTCATTGTCATATCAATTTCAAAAGATGTGGTCTAGATTAAACCGAATTATTTTATTCTTTCTCTCTCATCATAATTGTTTGTCGTGACTTATACTTTCCTTGACAATCGATGTGACCTTGCATTTACTCCCCTGACCCACCTAATTTTTGTCCCTCTCTCATATGTGGGCCTAGGCCGGACTCCGGAAACCCCTAACCGGTCCCGCTCAGCTACCTTTTACCAATTATACCTTTCCTCGTAGCTCGTGCCCTTTAGCTGGACTTGTATGGGCCCGGATCATCAATCACTTTTCCCTGACCACAAGCGGGCAGAGTTTAATACCTTGGGGATCAAGAAACCCTTATTCTAGTATCTCGTATGTACCTCGTAATGCGTGCTACCCGATATTCCCACTTTTGGTCCCGAAACGCCATGTGTCCGACGTAGCATCCCTATCACTGTCTTTTCTTCTTGTAATTGCACTAGATTCTTATTTTCTCTCTCCTTCTTGGTTGAATATGCATTCCATGTCTATAATGTCTTTTGTCACTTATACATTATACCGGTTTACAATCTTTGAGCTTACTTGGTGCTCAAGTTACCACGTAATTTGACAAAGTTTCCTTCTTATCTTGACTTAGTACCCTTTATTTACTGATAGGCGATGGATTTCCATCGTGGGGCATTTAAAATAACTTATGTCATAAATAAATGCTTCAAAATCAACTCAAGGCTTCTTATTACTATACCAACTGATGCTTATACATGTATTACAAAAGTAGGGGTGTTACAAATAGGAGGAACTCGAAAGTCACAAGAATAAACTCGTGACTCTTGGTGTAGTATAGACGGGTTCATGTGTGACGGCAAGAACAATGAGACAGGGATCGATTTTATCGCTTGGTACACTGTCTTTGTCTATCAGAGGTTTGCTTGAACTATTGTATGCAACGGAAACTAGGGAAGTAACGGCCATGGTGCTCAGAGTTGTGTTCTTCATTCCGAAAAGTGAAGATCGTGAGCAAGCTTCAAGATGGATTGAACTTGTTCTTGGTAGTATTCAGAAGGTTATGTGGCTGCAAAGGGGACAAGTTGAAAAGTCAAATATTGATGTTCAACTGGTTCCCATAATTCTTCAATTGTTAGAGTTATTTTGCAGAGTCCCTACATTTTCTAATTTTAGATGGACAAGTGGGCTTTGAGGTGCATATATGAGCCCAATAACTTTACAATTGGGTCTTAGAATTCCTATGGGTATCATCAATAATGGGATGATTTAAGGAGTTCTTTTTGTCTTGAGCGTTCTCCTACACACAGTTTGCTGCAAATTTGGTTCCGGGGCAAGTTAATTGAAATGCTTTATGAAATTACTGAATAGGAAAAAAGAGAGGAGAAACACTAGTGAGTACCAGTAATAAAAGTCAATATGAAAGATGACTTCTGGCTACAAAATTTCAAGCAACCGATGTCTTCAAAAAAATCAACAAAAGTTCCAAAATTTTATAGCTTAGGCTAAAGTTTTTGTTGTTTCAGTTTTGTAGTTTTGTTTTGAGGTTCAGATTTGTGGTTTGTAGTCCAGCATCTTTGAGGGCAAGGATGTTTTGGGGAGGGGTTATTGATATGTAAAGATAATAATATGCATTTAGGGACTTAATTGTATCATAGACCTAGGGACCTAATTGTAAACTAGATAGTTAGTAGGATAATTAGTCATAAATTATAGACTAGACAATAGTTAGGACTTGAAGAAGGCTATAATGTTATAAATAGCCCATCCTCCCTCCCATTGTACACTCAGATTTGACATGACTATGGAATAATACATTGTGAGAGAGTCTCAAGGAGCTCTCTTCTCTATCTATCTTCTACTTTCTTTCTTGTGTCTCTTCTACATCTAATTTCTTAACCCTAGATCAATAAGCATAATAGACTAGATATTTTGCTACATAATAGAAAATTAACGTAGTAAAGAAAGAAAAAGTCAAACAATCAAGAAGGTCCATAATATTACATAATTCACTAAATCAACATTGGAAAATGTCAGATCATAAATTATGATTTCCAGGGCAGGGCTTGATCTGCCATTTGTGCGACATAGTCTTCTTAGGAGTTTTGGGCAATGGGGCATCATTTATGCAAAAAATAATTATCATCCACGTAAATAAGGCTGATAGTCTAGAAACATAAAAATAATTGAGTGTTGTCACAAACAAAAATAATTTATTGAACAACTCATTACAACTCGCAAGTCACCTAGATATTGACAAAGTTAATTTTCAAAACATCCAAACTTCAAGTGTATTTCAATTATATTACAATCCTACAATTTGATGGGTATTTAATTGGGGAACTTTGCCCCCCTAAAAGCTAGCTATTGGGATAGGATAACTAATAGAGTTCAACACCCACTTCAAATGCATTTTAGAAGAAAATGTGTGAATTAAGGGTGCTTTTCATGGTATCAGTTATTTTTAGTCGTATCTTAAGTTATTTAGCAGTTATGTGCTTACTTTATCTCAAGTTATTAGCAGTAGTGTGTTTAGTTATTTCCTACTATACTGGCAATCTATAAAAGCCTGTACTGTAAGACAATTTATTGTTAATGAAAGTACTACTCAGGAAATTGATTCTCTCTACCTCTAGAACTTTAGATGCTGGTTCTAGATTTTTCCTTCCCCTTCTCAACTCCCTTTCTTCCCTTTATTCTCTTTGTGGACCACTTGAGAGAGAAATATTATTATGAATCCTTGAATAAAACATGTAGTACATATGGGCTTTTATATAGACAAACCTTAGAATATAATTTAATCTACTTAAATCAAAATATTTCAAAATAACTAAGATATAATATATCCATGTTAATCATGTCCAACTTGCTTATCCAACTTTTAAATGTAGGGTTGAGCAATCCTTTTGTCAACATATCCGCAACTTGAATAGCAAGAGAATTTCTTCATAATATATATCATTTTAGTCTTTGACTTACAGATGCAATGCACTCATGGTCTTTGCTCCTCTATGAAGAGTTATGTCATAAGTATGGACCCAAAGATCTTGCAAAAATAGCTCTCAAGCCTTTGCTGCAAAGGGACAAGAGTATTGTCAGCCATATATAACTAATAAGGACTTGAAGGGATAACTAGACAGTAAAGTGAAGCAACTCACAAACTAAAACGGCACTGCTAGTGCTATTTTTCCAATATCTTCATCTGCTTGCATTATCTTCTTTATTCAAGCCTGCAGGTTAATGCTTTCATAGTGAAAAAGTTTGCTTGAACAAGATGTAATTCCTCATATAATGTAGAAGATAGAAGGATCCAATAGAGTCAAAATTACAACTTTACAAATCCATTGTGAGTAGGAAAAACTTTATAAGAATGAACAATAGTTTAATCAGACATTTAATCTAGGGTTAAGGTGCAAAAATATATACGAGCTTTTCTTTTCCAGGAGCGCCTAGCACCACATGTTTTTTTTTGGAGCAAAAATACACAAGTGGTTACCATTTTGAAGCAAAAGTCACATCTCACCGTTAAGTTACTATTCATTGTGATGAGAGAAAAAGAGATGAAGTAAATAGTAACATAATGGAGGTGAACAGTAACTTAACGGTGAGATGTGATTTTTGCTCGAACATGGTAACCACGTGTGTATTTTTGCTCCAAAAAAAAGGCACATGGTGCTGGGCGCTCCTGGGGAAAAAATTCATTTGTATTTTACACCTTAACCCTTTAGTTTATTAAAAAAATAAGTTGGAATCTCCTGGTCTCGTTCCAGTACTATCATGACTGGGATGCAAATTGCATCTCAGCAAAAACTAGGATGGGAACTGAGATTGAGGTGTCCCAATCCCATTTTAGGTTTGAACCCTCCTAATTTTAAAATATTGAATGTACTACAAAATACTTTAAGATGTTGAATTTACCTTAAAAATAATTTAGGAGATTTGATGTATCTTAACTCTTTCTTAAAAAATGTAAAGATTAATTGCTCTCTCTCTCAAGTATCTCTGCTATGTGAATTTTGTAACCAAATAGCAATATTTTACTTTGATTTAAGTCTTCCTCACCCATTAATTAATATCCTTTTATTTTTATTTTTATTAAAGCTCACCCATTACTATCTTAGTAGAGACTTTTTCCCTCCGTCAAGAAAAAGAGAGACTTCTTCCCAATTTTTATATATATATTTTTCTAACATGGACTTTCCCCCAATTTTCTTTTGTTTTTTTTTTCATTCGTTATTATCATCGAGTTTGAATTTGAAGGAATGCTCCCCAAGGCAGATCAATTCACTCTGCGTATGAAAAGAGAAAGGAAAAGTATTTAGGCTTTGTTTGGTTTCAGCAAAGACATTTTGGTACCCTCCCCTATTCTGATAGAAGACGTAACCGAGGATGGGTGGGGGACAAGCTTCTCTCTTTTTCCCATTTCACCCATTGCCCTCCGCTGGCTTCCCTCCCTCAACCAAAACCTTTCCACGTGTATTTAAAGAGAAGAGAAGCAAGTAAAAAGTGTTGAAACAAATATTATAGGATCTTGAAAAAATATTTTAAGTCTTGTCTAGTACTGAAAAAATATTAGATAATATTGAAAAATTATTTTAGAATCATAAAAACATATTTTAGGGTACTAATGAAAATTTATTTTAGAATCTTAAAAAAAATATTTTAGGATACCAATGATACAAAAAAAAAAAAACGAGATAATACTGAAAAATTATTTTAGAATCTTGAAAAAAATATTTCAGGATACCAGTGATACAAAAAAAATACTGGATAATACTGAAAAATTATTTTATAGTTTTGAAAAAATATTTCAGGGTACTGACTGGTATTAAAAATAGGGATAAGATATTCTTACTATCATTTTTTTTACTACCAATGTTACTACTACTTTTTCATCGTTAGATCAGAATCTCAATAAGAGAGAGAAATGACAAAGATAGATAATATTATGATCTAACAGTAAAAAAATGGTAATACCATTGGTAGTAACAAAAAATGGTAGTGAGAATATCTTATCCTTTAAAAATAATTTTTTAGTATTATCTAGTGTTTTTTTAGTAGCAGCCAGTATTTTAAAATATTTTTTCATAATTTTCCAGTATTATCCAATATTTTTTCATTGCCAGACAGGACCGAAAATTTTTTTTCGAGATCCTATAATATTTTTTTAGGTTAAAGTGTACTTTTAGTCCTTTAAGTTTTATATAAAGTATACTTTTGGTCCTTTAACTTTATAAAGTATACTTTTGGTCCTAAAATTCTAACATTTTAATGTTACTAACGGAAAATGTTGACGCAACGAACTCAAGTGATGACTAATGACATTTAATTTCACATATTTTATATATTCTTCAATTTACCCATTTTCTTAATAGCATTTAATTACATAATCATTACTTAAATTTATACCGTTATTTCTTGAGTTTGCATTTTCCGTTAGTAAAATTAACGGTGTTAGAATTATAGGATTAAAAGTATACTTTATAAAGTTAAGGGACTAAAAGTATACCTCCTGTAAACTTAAAGGACTAAAAATATAGGGTTAAGGTGCAAAAATACACATAAGCTTTTTTCTAGGAGCAAAAATACATATATGCTTTTTTGAGGAGTAAAAATACACATGTGGTTACCATTTTGGTGCAAAAGTCACATATCACCATTAAATCACTGTTCACCACTGTTAAGTTATTGTTCACCTCATCTCTTTCTCTCTTATCACAATGAATAGTGACTTAACGGTGGGGTGTGACTTTTGCACAAAAATGGTAACCATGTGTATTTTTCCTCCTCAAAAAAACATATGTGTATTTTTACTTTTGGGGAAAAAGTTCATGTATATTTTTAGACTTTAACCAAAAAATATACTTCAACCTATTTTTTTCAACCCTTTTTGCTTGCTTCTCTTTTCTTTTAAGTACATATGGAAGGATTTGATTGGGGGAGGGAAGACAGCGGCAGCGGAGGAAGCGGATGAAATGGGAAATCCTAGATGGGAGGGGGAATTTTTGAGGAGAGGGGAAAAAAATGTCCTATTGGACTAAATTGCCCCCGTGTTTTTCTTAACCCCAAGATTACCCTTCGGTTTGCCTCCTTCTCTCTCCTTCATCACTGCCATTCCCGGTTTCTGTGGTCCCGTGGGTCACTACTTCATCACTGCCAATCCCGCGAGCTATATAAGCACCATCGGTCTTCTGCGTTTCTTTCTTTCCCTTTCCCCTTTTAATCTGAGAATTATACTTTTCGCCGATTTTTGTTTTGATAATTTGGGCGAAGTTGAGCTTTTTGTCCAGCTCGCGTTTCCGATGTGAGTAGTTCGCTCCCTCTGATTCCTCGAATTCAATTTTTTTTTTCGACGTTTTGTCCAGCTCGCGTTACCTGTTTGGAAACGTTGGTTTGACTTGAAGTTTGCATTTTTGCGGACTGTGGACCGGAAATTCGCAATTTGGGCATTCGATTGAAGCTGTCTGATTTCACTACTAGTTTTTGTTCCTCTCAATTTGTGTGCTAAATATTGCAGTCATAGCTTTTCAGTGCCGATAATTATGCCACAATTACAGATGCTTGGAATTTTACTTGCAGTTTAACAAATACTCTGCTTCTGTGATTGGTTTCTTTATGTCATGAAAGACCAGTAAATGCATGTCAATTATAATCACGACATGATCCTTTATGTGGTTGCAGAGCAACAAGAGTCCATGGGAGTTTGCCGTAGAGCTTCTGAAACAGGCAGATCAATATAATGGCTTTAATCTCATTTTCGGACATTGCAAAGCCTGTTGGAGAAGAGTAAGTATCCTCCTTCATTCTTCCATTTTCCTCCTATTTTTTCTCATGGGTGAAGCCTAATTACGGCCTTACGTTTTCATTTTGAACGCGAAGGAACTCTAAATTTGAGGTTTTCTTGTTGGAGCTTCAAATTTACACTTCGCCCAAGCTCCTTAAATGGTAAAATTGAGAGTGTTTTTCATGTAAATGATTGAATTGTTGCTTGTTGGTTTCTTGGAGATCGATTCCTATCGTGATTAGGTTGAAGAGTCTAATAAATAGCAGTTTGTGGGTATGCACAGCAAGCATTCGATTAAATGTTTGAAAGTATATTGCAATATGAAAAGTAGCCACTACTTAATTGCAATTCTTAGTTGGACATAATTTATGTGATACTTTTGTTATTTACTAACTTGTAAGTATTAGATTGATATCAGCTACACATCATTAAAATTGCAAGATGGTACTTACAATAAGAATTGCTAGTTCAATATTAGGAGTTGACTCATGGAACTGGTAATTCACATGCCAAATAGTGAGATTAAGTACATAGCATGATGATCTTTGGTAAATGGCAATGTGAAAGCTAGAATAAAATTCTCAAGAATGAGTATTTTCTTAGAAGGCAAAGTTTGATTCTGTAGGTAGTCATGTGGTTCTGTTGTGTTGTTTCTGGATATGTAATTTAGTTTATAAATGATGATATTTGGCTGGGAATTTTGAGGTACATTGGACTGCTTATGTGTTTTGTGCATTATAATTAAAACTATTATTATAGTCAAACTTAAGGTTAATAGTGTAATTGCTGCTCTATGAAGTTAAATTTTGCATGTAATTGGGTCGTTTTGGAACTGTTAAATTGCTGGAAAATATGCTGAAATTATCTCGTTTTTGGTGTTACAATACGGGACTCTAATGAAAATTTGTGCTGCTTGTTTAATGGTTATGAGATGGAGAGTTGATGGCCTATTGGTGAATGATATTGTAACATAGAGTGTTGAAAACAAACTGTGGTTTAAAATTATACTGCAAAGGTGTGTAATGTGGATCCTAACCATGTAGGACTTTGGTGTTTTGTTGTGATATTCATGGAAGCTTTATTGGTGGCTGTTTCAGACTTTTGAAAGGTTAAAAGTCATTTGATATTATCGTGTTTCCCCATATATTTTCATGTTGGTGATAGTTTGGTTTAAGTATCTTCTTTTCAGGGTTTTTTTTTTTTGGGTTTGTTGAATCAAACTTATTTCCTTAATGTTTTAGTTTTCTTTTTTTTTTTATCAACATCATACAATACTATTATATTACTATTAGACTGTGAGTATGTGTAAAACCTAATAAATTATGGTGCAATATGGTTATTTGACTACTTTTGTTTGAAGGCCAAATTATTAAATTGTGCTCCTCCAGTCCTAAATTTAGGGCCTATTTTTGGGGTGTATTTTGATCCTAAATGTAAGACATTTTTTCATTTTATCTCTTGTATTTATCATTTTCCCCCAAACTAATTTGCTTAACTTATAGATAGATATGTAGATTAATATTTTACAAAAGTATTTTAGATAGATTATGTCACGTGTTATAATTAAGTAATTTATTTAGTTTCCTTAATTTACCCAAATTAGATAAATAGGTTAAGGACCAAAGGAGTAACTTTTATTTGTTTGAACTGAAGACCAAATTATTATATTGTATTTTTTATTTGCTGAAGAAGTGAACATTTAGAAGCAAAGAAAGTTTCTTGGGAAGTTGTGAGATTTTGTGCCGTTTATCTTGTTTTGGATTAATAATTTCAACCTTTTCTTTCCACGATCGATTTTATAAATGAAACCATCGTATAGGTTTTTGACTTTGACATGTGGAGTTCTTATTCATATATCTTCTTTTTTTCCTCATTACACTTTTATTTTATTCTGTTTTAAATTTTCATGTTTGAATATATTTGTTTGTTGTATCCGTAATAATCACAAACCTTCATAGTTTGACACAGCAAGTGGACCCAACTAGCTCAAGATTTTTTCATGTGTACCTCCTTTGTTCCGGGGGTGGCTAGATTGAACTTCAGCCATATGTATAAAATATATGTGATTTCTGAATTATGCAGCCCTAAAATGCAATTTCCTTATATTCTTTTATTTGCTTCCTCTGTAAAATGGATTGCTACATGATAAGCTTATGATAGTAGATTGTAATATGAATCTTGAAGAATTGGGAATTAGGGTAGAAGGGAAGAAGATTAGAGGGTTGAAGAAGAGGAATTAGAGAGAAGAAGAAGTAGAGAGATAGAGAACACATTATCATTGCATCATCATAAGTCTGATTACAAAAGGGAATGGATTCCTATTTATAGGCAAACCTGACTTAATGATCAAGCCAAGGCTAAAACTAGCTAACTAACTTCTAACTAATTCTAACGGCTAGCTCTAATTAACTGACTATAACTAACTTTTAAGTCTTTATTACATTTATATATCAGTTTACTTACAATCTTGTATGACAAAAGACGTTGTGAAGGAATAATTAGGATGGGGAGTGTTACTGAAGGAAAGGTGGAGTTTTGTATTGATAGAGGGCCAGGCACTGCAGCTAGGGGTCCCTGATGTATATGCAAATGTAACCTATGATGATTGTATATCTGGAAGTCAATTTTTTTTTTTAATCTTAGTAGACACACCTAGAGTTGGTGAATTTTCATGTCAAGATACATATGTTGTATATGCATACACCATATGACAGAATATAACTGCCAATTTGTTACGATATGTTGGCTGTTGTCAATTTCAGCACCTTGAGTTGTCATTGACTTTTTGGAAACTAGTTATCTCCTACACTATAAGGTGTCTCATTGCAATGTTGCGAACTTGTTATTTGACAGAGCGTAACTTAGGAAATATATCAATTACCTAACTAAATTTGAGTAAAATAGTATCCATATGACTAGCTATCTCTTGTTATTTCCAACACCCAAAGTTGTCATTGATTTGCAGGAACTTTTCATTTCCTGCACCTTAAGTTGTCATTGTCTTGTGAACTTGTCATGCGATTAGAAATGGAAGGTGTTTCTGTTATTAAATTTATGTATTTAGATTAGATAAGTTTGGTAAATATGAATTAATCTCAGATCCTTGCTGGTTGTGGTTGACATTGAGAACTATTTGGTGCTCAAATTTCAAATTTTGTTTGTAGGGCCTCTTGCAGGATGGATATATTTTCATGAATACAGGAGTTATGATAAGCTCAATGACTAGTGATGGAGCAAGAGATAATAACAAAAAACATTGATTCAAAATTGTAAGCTGGGTTTTGTTTTTCAAACTGCACCTTGAGAGCCTTCAACGCAGAACCAACCAAAGCCCTCACAAGTTAACCCACCATTTGATTTCTCACTTTCCACCAAGCTATTTCTGCATTTCTTAGCTTTGATTATTTCCTCTGCAAAGTCAATCTCCCTTGGTGTAGCTTCAACTCGCCAAAGAGTCCTTCAGATAATAGAGACCTTTGAATTTTAATGGCAAGTGGGCTAATCATTTTGTCATTATTCACTGTTGTATTGGCCTTAATTCTGCGATTCTCTTTCCTTGTAATCAATGGTAGAAGGAGTAGAAGTAAAGCCATTGGCTTCTTCCACCCCTATACAAATGATGGTGGCGGTGGGGAAAGGGTGCTATGGTGTGCCGTTAGAGCCTTGCAAGAAGAAAATCCTGACCTAAATTGGGTCGTTTACACCGGGGATCATGACGCCACACCTCAGAGCTTGATTGGTCGAGCCCTCGATCGTTTTGGGGTCAAGCTTCTGTTTCCTCCAAAGGTTAGTTTTACCTGTCTTTGGATTATTTTGTTGCGTTCTGTAATTCACTTGGAGAACATCCGCATATGCATTTCAATTTAATCCATGCTTTATTTGATTTGAAAGATAAATAGGAAGAAGATTTACGCTTTTCATTTTGTGGCAACCACTGGAAGTAATTCAGGTTTAGGGAGAGTGACTTTGTCTATTAGGTCATGTACTACATCCAGTTAAAACATTGATAGTCTTCTACTACATCCAGTTAAAACATTGATATAATGGAAGTCGTCATTCTATGAATTTTACCCGTGACAAGATACATGTGGTTATTTGATGAGATGAAGATTAATATTTTTAATGTTATTTACTTTTGGTTTGTATGATACTAGAGTCTAATGAGTTCGTTAAATAGTCTTCTTTTATCTTGTTATTCTCAATTCTTAGGTGGTGCATTTGCACAAGAGGAAATGGATTGAAGAAACTACTTACCCACGTTTTACTATGATTGGCCAAAGTCTGGGTTCTATTTATCTCGCCTGGGAAGCTTTGTGTAACTTTACCCCATCATATTATTTTGACACAAGTGGGTATGCATTTACATATCCACTTGCTCGGATGTTTGGGTGCAAAGTTATCTGCTACACACATTACCCTACTATCAGTACTGACATGCTGTCTCGTGTTCGTCATCGCAACTTGATGTATAACAATGACGCCTTAATTACAAAGAGGTTTGACATTGGGTTTTTCTATGCTTCCCATTATTTTTGTTTATTTTTCTTTTAAAAACTTAATTATTACTTCTTCAGGAGTTGCTCCAGTCCTCTTCTAAACCTGGAAAATGACAGTAATTGTCCTGCTTTTGATTAATTAGTGTACACATAACTACTGACTAAATGGTGGGAGGGTTAAATGAGAGATGGGAGGGAAGGTCTACAAAAGTAGCTTCATTTAATTCTCCTGTTCTGTTTTAGCTTTTATATAATTTAACCATATCACATCTATTTGTCTAACCTGAAACTTTTATATGGGGAAGTACACCTCCAGTGCTGATTCTTTTGCTTTTGCTTTTCCCTTTGTGTCATACAAACAACTATACAATTATATGAACTAAACCTTGGGTATCAGTGTCTAGGACTTAGAAACTTCATGGCTTTCCTTAATGTTTTGAATTTACTGAAGCTCTTGAGTTATAATATCTGAACTAATATAATTTGTCGGAACTAATGTTTCATAAAATTAGAGAATTTCATGCTATCAAATTTTCACCTGTTTGGAACCCAACAATATTTTTTCTTGCAGTATTTGGCTTTCTTGGTGCAAATTATTCTATTATACACTGTTCAGCTGGATGTATGGCTTTGTGGGATCTTTTGCACATCTAGCAATGGTAAACTCCACATGGACCCAATCCCACATTGAAAAGCTTTGGGGAATTTCAGACCGCATTAAAAGAGTATATCCTCCTTGTGATACTTCAGGACTTCAGGTTTGTGATTTTGTCATTTCTTGTCTTCTGCAAACAATGTTGATCTATAGCCATATTCCTCCTCCTTGCCTGTCTTGCTATGTCTCAAATTGGACAACTAGCTTGGATTGCAATTTGCTATATGTTGGCCCAATGTTCCCTTCTCTTTTGTTATCTCCTTGAGGAATATGTTGACAATTTGTTAAGATTTCGCATTTTTTCCTCAAGCTCAAATTCAATCTTATCAGTTAGGAATTTTTTCTCTCTTATGGTAATATCAGCTTAATCACATATCACAGTATGAGACGTTTTACTCATTGTTTCAAAGCAATTTGAGCAGGTGCTTCCTTTGGAGAGACCAACTGAAAATCCAGTAATAATATCTGTTGCACAATTTCGACCAGAGAAGGTGAGCATGTACATAAGAACCTTGTGAGTGGGAGGCACCACTGATTTTGGTTGCTCATTGTGCCCTTATTGATTATAGAAAGCTTACATATTTCCTTTTCTATCTTAGGCTCATAGTCTCCAACTTGAAGCTTTTTCAGCTGTCACTAAAAGACTAGATTCTAGCATGCCAAAACCTAAGCTCCAGTTTGTCGGTAGCTGTAGAAATAACTCAGATGAGGAACGACTTCAGATATTAAAAGATAAAGCAATTGACCTAAATGTGGACAAGCAAGTGGAATTTTACAAGAATCTAACATACAGGTTAGCAGATGTGGTTTTATTTCCTAATATTTGTTGTCATTCTTCTAAAATGATAAAATTTCTCTACGAAGAATAAAAAGGGGGAATCACACCAAAGTCCCAACAAAGAAAAATAATATCTGAAAAGTCGCATGACTTGTCAATGATGCTACTTTCACTTGTCAATGGTACCACTTTTACTTGTCATTGACAAGTTATGGGACTTTTCATATATTATTTTTCTTGGTTGAGACCTTGATGTGATTTTCCCGAAAAATTACTGTTTCTGTGGAATGCATGTCTTTTACTTGGTTGATGCATGATGCATTTTGTCCAATTGCGTTTATATTTCTTTTCTATATTGGAATTTACATTATATTAATTACTGTTTTTTTTCTTTGTTTATCTAGCTCTTTTTAAAGCAGAATCACTAAATGCATTGTTCTTGTAATCTCTAATTATCACCTTGTTAGTGGGAGAAGATATACCGTGCTATTTAACATTAAAATTTCTGTCTGTTGGAGCCAACAAAGGTTGGTCCAGTTGGTAAAGGGGGTTCAAAACCATAAGGTTGTGGGTTCAAATCCTGCCGATATGAAGACCTTGTTGGGGGGTGATTTGTAAGTACCTCTATATGCGTTTTTTTAGCCCAGTGGCATACCTTGATCCTGGAAAGCCCCAGGACCCAACTTACCTAAACTTTTTGTAACAAAAAGAAAAAAAAAATCTGCCTGTTGAAGCTGATACCTATAATAAGGCAAGTGGTGTTAGATAACCTTTTGTCATAATTTGTATATGTGGAAAGCTAGGGTCTTCTCAATCATGTTTTATTTAAACTAGAAGCCCTTGGTTACAAAAATTGTGCGATTGCTGAACCCTTGAACTAATTGAAATGCTTTCAAATCGTAAGTTAATTTTCTTCCTTTATTTTTGTAAGTTTAGAGGGAAAAATGCATTCTAAATATGTTGATTAATCATGTACAAAGGAGGGTCTATTTATACAAGTGGGCTATTAATGGGTCTTAATGATGATTTCCAAATCATATCCCTAATTAATGGGGATAATGGATTCTATATTAATTACAATATATTTTCTAACACTACTCCACAAGTTGGAACCGTAGATGTTAATTGATCCTAACTTACTAGAAATATAGTCAACACTAGTCCCATCTAAGGCCTTAGTCAGAAGATCGCCCAATTGGTCGCTAGACCTCACATGCCTTGTAGAAATGACATTCTCCTTGATCTTATCACGTACAAAGTGATAGTCAATTTTAGTATGTTTCGTACGTTGAAACATCCTCCATTTTTAAAGAACAATTATTAACTAATAATTTGATTAAATCATTCATCATAATGTTTTATGCACACATTTAAGCTTTGGATTTTACTAGGCCTAGACTCTTTAATTGAGTCTTACTTCAAGATTTATCAAAATAACCAAAATATACTAGAGTACGCCAAGTGAGCCCTAATGTGGCAATATACAATAATCCAACATGTACCAAAAGATGGTAGTACTACTATTAGCAAAAATAGTTTCAGCTTCCAAAACCTTCTCTGATAAACCAATGCGAAAATATCACCTGAAAAATGTTTGTAACCATCAATCCAGTTTATTATAAATGCTAATATATGCTTGTGAGGTGGCAAGTGGAATATTTTATATAACAAAGTACTAGATATATAATTTACAAATTCCCAAATCACAAATTCTGTTATATCATATTTCATATAAAAAATTATATGTAACATGCCAAACAAAAGATTGATGTCCCAACCATCCTTATTACCCTATATCACCTTTATAAACATTGACAGAACCCATGAACTGTAACATAATAGGTTTAGTCTCTTTGACAATGTTTCACCGAGCTCTCCAATGATGAGGTGTAGCCCAGCCAAAGAGAACAGAACTCATATACTAGACCGTGGGTTCCCTTTCTTTCAAATAGAGAAAGGTGTCACTGTTTTAAGGGCTGACCCTTAACTTGGTCATAGGAAAAGGGTTATACTAAGGGCCCTAAAAATGTCAAAGCCATCCACTGTGTACTGAGTGGTGACATGCCTTGTGGTATTTATACACAATAACATCCCATCACCACTCCACATCCATCACCACTCCACATCCACTACAACAATGATAAACAGTCATAATCTTGACATGTGTATATAAGATTCCAAACAAGATTTATAAAAAAAAAATATATCGTCTCAATAATCATTAAGATAATATTATTTCAGCTTAAGAAACCATAAAGAAGTGCATTATCCATAACATCTAATATCACTAATCATTCCAAAATAAATCCCACAAGGCAACTTCATTTCCAACATAGTTTTATAGATTGATATAGTTAAAAATCACTCACAAACATCATACAAGTACAACAAGTGGAAAAGTGGAAAGTGGTTACCTCAAGTTCTTGACACAAAAACTAAACTTGAGAAAGATCAAGTCCACTTTAAAAATAAAATATTTATAATTATATATTAATAGAGTTAACAGAAATACCATCTAATACAATAATCAATAATTAAACTATAATTGTCTAATTTTAGTTTTTCTTAGAAGAAATGACAGTTTTATTTATTCTTCAAATCATCGTTAGAATCTCATTTCTTTCCTTCATAAATTATTTTTTACTAATTATGATCATTAAAATATCACCATATCCAAATTTCCCAATTTCCTTTAATAAAAGTTTCACCTAAAAAATTTCAAATAATCATATTTATTTAAAACCTCAAATCCAACCTACCTATTCCTCAATAGTGTTAGTTGCAGTGAATCACCCAAGGGAGGTGAATTATATAAATTAAAACAGTCTTAACCAATTTAATTAGGAAGGAAAGGTTAGAGAGATATCACCGAAGTGCGCATACAGATTTATACTGGTTCAGCCTCAACCTCGTGGCCTACGTCTAGTCCCCAGAGAATAAGCACAGAGTAATCTCACTAGATTCACTTCCACCTACAACTTGTAATCGAAAAACCACACTTAAGGTCCTACTATCCTGAGACTTTACAATGATCAATTTAACAATTGAATGAAGATAACTCTCTCACAGAGTAAATATATGATCATCGAAGAATTGAATATCAAAAGATATCAGAAAGTATTAATAAGCAATAATTTGAGCAAAAAATGATATCGTCGTTGGTTGTTAGCTCTGAATTGAATGCTCTTCGTATTTATAATTGAACTTCATTGATGACCGTTGGTGATGACCATTGGTGAAGCTTCAAATTAACTGTTAAGAGACTTCACGGTTTCCATTTAGATTCATAAGTTTTCTGTTAGACACATGCTAGAGTCATCGGAAGATTTGAAGTTATATCGCTTTCGTATCACCGTAGGAAATCTTCATACGGCATCTCTTTTGTTCCACGGTTGACTATGTAGAGTCGCTTTTGCTTTCGCCGGCATGGGTCTCTCAACATATGATCATTTCACCTGCTTTGTTTACTGCTATGCAACAATTGCTTCTAACATAGATCTTGCTTTTTGAGGATTTTTATGTAATGCTTTGTTTGGTCTACTGAAACTCACTAACAAACATATTAAAAGTATTGAGAATAATAACTGGTGATAATTTGAAGCAACATGATAATCATTATTTGAATTTGAATTTATGAGGACGATGATATACTTTTGAAACAATCATGACTCGAGTTGTTATCATCTTACCTTGAGTTGCAAAGTTGAGTTTTGATGTCTTTGTTCTCAGAACAAAGACTAATACAAGAAGCGTTAAGTTGTCATTTAAGCTTTCAATATGAAACTCGAGTTTTGGAGTTCCAACTCTAACAAGGAACTTGAGTTTCATGATTATGGCTCTAGTTTTGGCATCTTGAAAGTTGGTAGAAAAGTGTTTATTAGACAAGGTTCAGTGAAGAACATTTAAGTCTACCAGAACTTGAGTTTCATAAAATAAAACTTCAAGTGTGTCGTAGTACTTTATCGAGTATTCTTAACAGGAGTTGAAGTGAAAGGATTACGTTAGCACTTGAGTTTTGCTTAGGAAATTTGAGTGTTTCCTTGGTACTTGAGTTTTGTATAGACAAACTCAAGTTTTATCTTTGTTTTCTTTGGATTGAGTAGGAGGGATGTTCTTCAAATGTTGGAGCACTTTGAGTGTTTGATTCCTTTGTGAGTTTGAAACCAAAACTCGAGTTTTCTTTAAAACTAACTTCCTAATATAAGTTGGTTTCAATAACTGTTTTAACTCGAGTTGCCTTTTGCTTGAATTATTAAGTCCACATTCTTAGCAAGTGGTTGTTATCATCAAAACCTTAAAACCAAGAACTAACAAATATAACCTCAAATAAATGAATTATAAATTCGAAAATAAAAGATCTATTATCACAAATCTCAATTTCTCAACCTAATGCTAACTTATAAGTACAACCCAATTTATTTAACAAATCTTGAAAACTCCACATAATCAAAATCATATAAAACTTTAATTTAAATTCTAAATCCCAACTCATAATTATATATAGTTCAAGATTTAGTAAAACCTAACCTTTTAAACTGACAATAATACCTTTAGTAATCCAAATAAATGCCTTAAACTTTAATGAATTGGTAGAAATATCATATAAGACATAAGTCCTACATTCTTTTCAATAGAAAAATTAAATTTAAAGTTCTACAACAATCAACTAATAAATCTAAACCGATTAAAATTGTCTATTAATCATGCTCTACATATATACAATAATCTATTATCAAAACTTGAAATTTTGCTAGAAGTCTAGCCCAAAATTTTCACTAATTAGTACTATATTACTTTTATTAAAAAGAGAAAAATACCTAGAACAACTTTCATGGAGAAAGTTTGTTAAAAAGAAATTATTTTAACTACCTAAATGATCTTATAAAATAAATAACTTACCTTAAAAACTCAATTAGCCTGTTCTCTTTCTCTCCCTCTCCCTCTCTTGTCCTTCCTCTCTCCCTCTCTCTTGCCCTCTTGCTCTCTCTCAGTCTCACTCTCTAATTCACTCATTATAAATGTTAATATGTGCTCATGAGGTGCCAAGTGGAATATTTTATATAACAAAGTACTAGATATATAATTTACAAATTCCCAAATCACAAATTCTGGAATAAAATTTCTATATCATATTTCATGCAAAAAATCATATATAACATGCAAAGTAAAAGTTAATGTCCCAACCATCCTTATTACCCCATACCACCCTTATAATTGCTGACATAACCCATGAGCTGTAACATAATAGGTTTAATCTCTTTGACAAGACTGTACCAAGCTCTCCAATGATGAGGTGTAGCTGGGCCAAAGACTACAGAACTCATATTGGACCATGGGTTCCCTTTCTTTCAAATAGAGCAAAGTGTCACTGTCCCAAGGGCTGATCCTTAACCCGGTTAAATGAAAAAGGTGATACCAAGAGTTTTGAAAATGTCAAAGTCATCCATTGTGCATTGAGTGGTCAAGTGGTGGCATACCACATGGTATTTATACACAATAACATCCATCACCATTCCAATCCAACCATATGCAGCAATAATAAACAATCATAATCTTGGCATGTATTTATGAGATTCTAAACAAGATTTTTGGAACTAGATTGGACCGCCGGGGAAACACCGATTGGAGGGAGGAGAAGCTGATGGTGGGGCGCGTGTAGCTAGATTCCACATTGCACATAACCCTAATTCTCTCTCTCAACCACTGTTTCGCACAAACTGAGGTATTTCCCCGGGGGGGGGGGGGGAAGAGAGAATTAGCAATCCGAAAGCTCTGATATCGTGTAAGCTCAGAGGGAAAAATGTATTCTAAATATCTTGATAAATACGAAGGAGGGTATTTATACAAAAGTCTCCCTAGTATTAATTGCTCTTAATGATGATTTCTCAATTATAATCCCTGATTGATGGGGATTCTAATTGATTCTATATTATTTACAATATATTTTCTAACAATTTTCACAGCCATAAAGTTCCATATCACTCCCTACTTATTGTCATTCGGGTTGTCTTTTTATCCCTATTGCTTTAAACTGCAAACTGCATCACCTGTTGCTGATGTACCTTCTTGTAGTCGTGGTTGCTTCTGTGACTGCATTAGGTCATACGTTTGCTCTGCAATTGCAACACTGCTTTGCTTATTATTATTATTATTATTATTTTCCCCTGACAATCACTTCAAATTAAATTTTAATTTATTCTGTAATATTTTGATTCTTTAGAAGAGCCCACTGATTTATGTTCAATTTAACAGTACTACTGACTTTGAATAGTATCTTCTATTTCAATTTTATTTTTCCTCATTTACCAAAGATAAACCCTCAGGATTTTCAGATTGTCGATACCAGATTCCAATTCTGCAGAATTACTTGTCTTTCTAAGTCAGCATTGTTTCTTACTAGATAAAGCTAGATGCTTTTCCCATGAGATACATGGGATAGGTGAAAACTTCAAGTTTTTAAAAATTGTACTTGTTTTTCCTAACATTTAAAACATTGTTGGTATCTGTAGAAAGAGATTGAAAAACTTTTTTTAAAAAAAAAGGCTGCACAAAATATAGTGAAGCATGGGGAGAAAAATTGAAAGAATAAAAAATGTTGCCCAAAACTCGACAGGAGCTGTATAATTCTTAACTTAGGAATAGTGAAACTATTATGGATTTATATTTTATATTTATGTTGCTTCATCTCTATCAAATATAATATTGATCTGGCTTATTATGATTGAAACCATAAATGCTTGTATCCTCCCCTCAAATTAAATCATAAGCTATTGTAACCTTTTCTTGGTACCCTATATACTTTCTCGAGTCTCATTTATCTTAAAATCTCTTGATTGTGGAAATCTTTATCATTTAATCATGGGTTAGTATCATTGTTTTTTTTTTTTTTTGCTCAACAAGTTAGTATCATTGTTGGTCTTTACAATTTAGTCAAATTTTGGTTTTGGTTCTATAGTTTCAAATCATGGTTTTTCATCCCTATTATTTCTTCTGTCCTAAATATTAGTCCCTATAGTTTCATAAGGATTTGGTATGATTTTAAAGTAAACGTTGTTAAGTATATGGACTAAAACAAAAACTCATTAAAAGTATAGGGACCAAAATCAATACTTATTAAAAGTATAGTAACTAGAACCAAAATTCGTTAAAAGTATAAATAAGAAAAAGTTGCCCCCTGTAGAATTTGTTAGAATATTTTATTAGTCCCATAATTATAGGGATTAACTAAATCTAGAGATTATAGGAGAGTATTGTTAGGATATTAGTTATTTTTCAAATTTCAAATCTAGATCTTTTGTCTATAAATGTAATCGTTCTCTCATCTGAATAATATATCAATTATTCTCAGTCAATATTCTTCATGGTATCAGAGCAGTCCGAAGAAGAAGAGATTAATTGACTGTTTTGAGACGTTACCCACTGTGACGTCTTCAAGATCTCGAGTCAGTCACATGTCCGTGGCTTCTCGACAAGTCTCGTCCGACTGCTGTCCCAAAGTCGGTCTCTCCAAATCCGACTGATCCTTAAAGTTCGTCCAATTCAGACCATCGTTCTGCGATCACCAACTTCGACTGGCCCTTGCAGTTCAAGTCGTCGTCATCACTCAGGTTCGTCACACTCGGAATCATTCGCCTTCGCCTCAACACCCTGTCTCGGCGTCAACCTACTCCGACTAGTCCGTCATACTTAGAATCTTGTCCGAAGCTGCAGTGTTTTTTAAATTCACCAGCATCGCGTTTCTGCAATTCATCACCAACATCGTGTCTCTGGTCTCGAAGTTGCGTGAATAATTGATTAATTGATTAATCACTGGACTCATTTCAGGCTTCACTGATCACTATTTTTGTTTTTGGGCTTCATCGGGTTTCTTTTATCTCTGGCCTGTTACAATATTTTTGTTTGCTTTTTGTTCTGTTTGGGCTATTACTATTCATATTGGGCTGTTACTGTACCGATTCATTTGAAACACATTTCAGCCAGTTACTCATCTGCCTATTCCCATTTGTCGAGGTGTTGCAGGAGCCTTTGGTGGATATTAGGCCTGATTTAATTTCGGGCTTGTTACTGTGCTTTCTTTGTATTAGGCCAGATTTATCTTTGCCTCATAATGTCCACTAAATCTGATGCCTCATCCTCTATGTCACGATCTGGGACTAGTGACATCTCCACTATCCTTATTGTTTCTGAGAAACTCACCAGTGATAATTATCGAGAATGGTCTCAATCCATGATTCTTGCTCTAGAAGGGAGGGACAAGCTTGAATACATTAATGGTGAAGCTGTAATGCCACAAAAATCAGAAACCCAGGCATTTCGAAAGTGGAAATCAGAAAATGCTTTGGTTTCCTCTTGGTTGATTAATGCTATGTCCTCCCCACTTAAGAAGAGTTTCATGTATCTTCCATCAGCTCGTGAAATTTGGGAGGCTCTTCGTGAGACTTATAGTCCTGTAGGGAATCGTTCCCGGATATTTGATGTTAAGAAAAAATTATGGCAATTGAAACAGGACCACATGTCACTTGATGATTATTATCTGGAAAAATTAGCTTTGTGGCAAGAGTTTGATGCCCTACAAAATAAAACTCATCATTGTGGGGCTGATGCTAAAGCAGATCGCAAAGAGAAAGAAGAGGAAAGAGTCTACGAGTTGCTGGCTGGTCTTAATGCCATTTATGATGATGTTCGGGCACGAATCCTCAGTCAAGAGCCCTTGCCTTCTGTGCATGAAGTTTATACTACTTTACGTGATGAAGAGGATAGACGCAAATCAATGCTTCAGAATCAAAACAATTCCGCTGCTTCTCAAGTACCTTCTGAAGCCTCAGCACTTGTTGCTCGATCTATGGAATCAAAGGGACTTAAAGGACGGTCATTCTGTGACCATTGTAAGAAACCAGGACACACTAAAGACACCTGCTGGGATCTTCATGGTAAGCCTGCTGACTAGTAGCCAAAGAAAGGAAAAGGAAGAGGAAGAGGCTATGTAGCTGAAGCCTCCAAAGAACCATCCCAAAATGATCAGCTAAGCAAGATTATGGAAATGTTAACTGCACTACAAACTACAAAACAACCAATTGCCACAATCGTCAGGCGAGGTAACTTTTTCCATGCTCTAGCTGTAATTAAAGATCGGTGTATAGGGAATTGCTGGATTATTGACTCAGGTGCCTCAGATCATATGACCGACAATAAAGCTCTTTTTTCATCCTACACACCTATCACCAATGGAATAACTGTGCGGATTGCTGATGACTCTCAGTCTATAGTAACTGGCATTGGTTCTATCAAAAATCTCTGCTACACTTACTCTTCACTCTGTATTGCATGTTCCAAAATTGAAGTGTAATTTATTATTAGTGAGTCAATTAGCTAATGATGAACGATGTCAGGCTAACTTCTTTGCTACTAACTATATTTTTCAGGATCTGCTGATGGGGATGACGATTGGGAGTGCTAAAGAGCTTGATGGTCTTTATTACCTTGATGAAAGCGACATTAGTGGGATTAAATCTTGCAATAAAGTGTCTCTCCCTAGGAGTAGTGATTTGGAGTTATGGCACAAACGTTTAGGTCATCCAAATTTCCATTACATGTCTAAGATGTTTCCATCTCTTGTTTCCAATAAAATTGCGTCTGATTTTCAATGTGATTCATGTGAAAAGGCTAAACATCATCGTACTTCATTTCCAAAGATTCCATACCATGCATCAAAACCTTTTTCCATAATTCATAGCGATTTATGGGGACCATCTCGCACACCAAACCGATCAAAATCCAAATGGTTCATTACATTCATTGATGACCATACACGTGTCAGTTGGGTTTACCTATTAAAAGATAAAACAGATGTGTATCAAACCTTCCTTAACTTCTATAGTATGATCCAAACCCATATCCAAATCCTACACACTAATAATGGGACCGAATACTTCAATCAGTCCCTATCTACCTTCCTATTTGAAAAGGGCATTGTTCACAAAAGCACTTGTCCCAATACACCCCAACGAAATGGTATTGCCGAACGAAAGAATCATCATATTCTCAAAACTGCAAGAGCCATCATGTTTAGTAGTAACGTTCCTAAATATCATTGGGACGATGTTATTCTTACTGCCACGTTCCTCATTAACCGAATGCCAAGCCAACCACTATCTTACAAAACACCACTTCAGCTCCTACATCAATACTATAACCTCCCATATCTCGAAAACACTCTACCACTTAGAGTGTTTGGTTGCACCTCCTATGTTCACCACCATCATACCAACAAACTTGACCCTAGAGCTCTTCGTTGTGTCTTCCTTGGCTACTCTAATTCCCAAAAAGGCTACAAGTGTTATGACCCAGTTTCCAAACGTTCCTTTGTTACCTGTGATGTCACCTTTCATGAAAATACTCCTTATTATTCCTTGTCTGCAATTCAGGGGGAGAGAGATGGTGAATTCCAGACACCAAAAGATGACCAAACAATTACAATATATACACCTCTGCTTCCTACACTTGTCCAAACAGAAACGGGTACCTCTGATAATCCTGATAATGTGCCAAGTCCAGTGGGAGATACAAACAAATGGGGTAAGACCTACGTACGAAGAAATAAAAAAGGTAATGAGTCACAAGCTATTAGCACTCTCTAGGAGTCAAAACCGGAGGCAGGTTCAGGAGAAACAGAGGTAACAAAGAATTCTAACCTTGATCTTCCCATCGCAGTACGGAAAAATCCTAGATCATGCACCCGACATCCTATTGAGCAGTTTGCCTCATATAAAGCCTTTTCATCTAAATACAGGGCATTTGTTTCTCACCTTGATAGCATAAGGGTACCAAACACTATTGATGAGGCCATGGCTATACCTGAGTGGAGACAAGCTGTCCTGGAAGAAATGGAGGCCTTAAAAAGAAACAAGACATGGGATATAGTAGATCTACCTCAAGGGAAGAAACCCGTTGGATGCAAATGGGTATTCACCCCAAAGTATAGAGCAGATGGGACACTTGAAAAATACAAAGCTAGATTGGTTGCAAAAGGCTTCACTCAAATATATGGGGAAGACTACACTGAAACGTTTGCTCCAGTAGCCAAGTTGAATACCATCAGAATTCTCTTATCAATTGCAGTAAATCTAGACTGGGATCTACACCAACTTGATGTTAAAAATGCCTTCCTCAATGGAGACCTCAAGGAAGAAGTGTATATGAAGTTACCTCCAGGGTTCCCAGGAAAAAAAGCTAATCAAGTCTGCAAACTAAAGAGATCATTATATGGGTTGAAACAATCTCCACATGCCTGGTTTGACAGATTCACTCGAGTTCTGAAGAGACACGGGTATACTCAGGGGCAGAGTGACCATACGTTGTTCGTTAAACATCACAAGGGAAAGATGGCTGTGTTAGCCGTGTATGTTGATGATATAATTCTTACTGGAGATGACGAGGTAGAAATTAATCAAATCAAGGCAGCCCTAGCACGAGAATTCCAGATCAAGGATCTTGGAGAAATGAAATACTTTCTTGGAATGGAAGTAGCTCGATTCAAGAGAGGAATCTATATCTCCCAAAGGAAGTATGTACTAGACCTCCTAAAGGAGACAGGGATGACAGGTTGTAGACCCAGTGACACACCTATACAGGTTAATAAAGTAGATGAAGACACAGATCTCGGTAAAGCATCGGGAACTATCAACAAATGGTAGACAAACTAATATATTTATCTCATACCAGACTAGACATTGCATTTGCAGTAAGTGTTGTCAGCCAGCATTCGCATAACCCTAAAAAGAAGCATTTAAATGAAGTCTACAGAATTCTGCGCTACTTAAAGGGATCTCCAGGATGTGGTTTGCTATTTAAGAAAACTGACAAACGAAATGTAGAGTTATTTACAGATGCTGATTGGGCAGGCGATCAAGATGACAGGAAATCAATGTCTGGGTATTGTACATATGTCTGGGGTAACTTGGTTACATGGAGAAGTAAAAAGCAAAGTGTAGTTGCAAGAAGTAGTGCTGAAGCTGAATACAGGGCTGTAGCACTAGGGATCTGTGAAGGCATATGGATAAAGCGTGTCCTAGAAGACTTAAGGAAATGCATAAATCTACCAATCAAGGTCTATTGCGATAATATGGCTGCAATCCACATTGCTCATAACCCGGTCCAACATGACAGAACCAAGCATGTGGAAATAGACAGACATTTTATAAGGGAAAAGGTTGAGGAGGGTATCATTGATCTAAGGTATATACCTTCAAAAGAACAAAGTGCAGACATCCTCACCAAAGGATTGGCCAAAGACAGATTTGAGTATCTAATTGCCAAGTTGGACTTGATTAACATCTACCATCCAACTTGAGGGGGAGTGTAGAATTTGTTAGAATATTTTATTAGTCACATAATTATAGGGATTAACTAAACCTAGAGATTATAGGAGAGTATTGTTAGGATATTAGTTATTTTTCAAATTTCAAATCTATATCTTTTGTCTATAAATGTAATCGTATAATATATCAATTATTCTCCGTCAATATTCTTCACCCCCTTATTAGTGAAAATTGGGGAAAAGCTCCAATCATCTAATTGTTTTGTCAGAAGGACTTGGTGCAATTATTCTCAACGGTTGCAATTATTTTTCAGCTGTGTGGGACATATTCTCAACTATGTGCCAAAGTCTTCAATATGGAAGTCATTTGCGCGTAGTTGATAATATGTGGTATATAGCTGAAGAAGAGTTACTGTCTCTCAAATTGATGAAATTAGATTTGAAAGTAAGAAAACATAGCATGAATTCAAATGTTGGAAATTAGTTTTTTGTTTTCAGCTCAAAATTGATTTCTTTGTTCTCTATCATGTATTTAAGTTTCCTTCTTTAATTTATATTTTGGTTGTAGCCTCTATATTTTTAGTCCTTACAAGTTTTTGTTTTAACCCTTACAAGTTTGGGTTTCGGTCCTTCTACTCAACGAGCTAACTAAAGTATTCTGAACTAAAAAAGTATTCTAACTGAAGAAACCATAAGGGCGAAAAATGACAATTTGAAACTACAAAGACTAAAATCAAAATTTGATCAAAGTGTAAGAACTAACAATGTTATTAGCCCTTTAATCACTTGACTGATTTCAGTACACGATGCAAACATGCAGGGATTTGGTTGGACGTTTAGCAAGTGCTGTTGCTGGCATTCATTCCATGACAGATGAACATTTTGGCATAAGTGTTGTAGAATATATGGCTGCTGGTGCCATCCCAATTGGTGGGTTGATATATGATTCCACTTTTAGATAACAAATTATTTATATATATATATATATATATATATATATATATATATTATCTCTAACGAAAGTAAGCACATTATATAATTTACAATGTTTCCCCCCTTCTTTCAGCTCATAATTCTGCTGGCCCGAAAATGGACATTGTATTAGAAGAAGATGGACAGAAAACAGGATTTCTTGCCTGCACTATTGACGAATATGCAGATGCTATTTTGGCAATTTTAAGGATGTCAGAGATGGAGAGGCTTAAGATGGCTGCTGCCGCGAGGACACGAGCAAGGAGGTTTTCTGAGCAGAGATTCTACGAAGACTTCAAAGCCGCAGTACGCCCTATTCTCTGTCATACATCTAAATGATAGATCTACCAACTAATCAACACTATTCATTCTAACTGAAAGTGAAGATTCCCTGTTGTGTTCGCTGCAAAATTTTTGCTCTGCTAACCCACTTTTCAGATACGATTGACCCAGCTTTTTTTGATACAGATTTATTTATTTATTTATTTTTTTTTGGGGGGGGGGGGGGTCAAATTTTGCTACAGATTTAGTTACACGTTGACTTCTATTTCCTTTCTTAGTTGAAGTTATTTTCTTGATTTTATGCGGAATGGTTGGTAAATGATTCTCTACGGAGAGTCATGTTGGCGATTGGATTGTACTCCCTCTGGTCCTTATTATAAGGCACCAACTAACAAATCACACAAACCCATAAAAACAGTTAAAGTCAATAAAGTTGTCCTATAATTTAAGTAATTTTCAATATTACCCTTACTATTTACACTAAACTCTAATATTATATTATTATTACTCTCACCTACTACCCCTATTAATTATGGGCATATATGGCAAAAAATAATCAGTGCTCCTTGGAAACAAGCAAGTGCCTTATAAAAAGGGCAAAATACATTTGGTAGTTGGTGCCTTATAATAAGGACCAGAGGGAGTAGTATCAGGAAGTGTTCATATTATGAGACTATCTCTAGTACATAATATAAGATTTGCCTAATTACTTTGGGTAGATTTAGGAAATTAGTTAGTTGTAAAAAATATTCGGGTTTCCCAAAATACCCTCTTAAATTGTTTGTAATGAAACTACCTTTTGATGTAAATTTCTTTAACATGTGCAATCGATAGGGATAATTTTAAAAAATAAAATGACAAGGGACAAAGATGATTTTGGTCTTATATTTAGAACTAAATGTAACCCCTTAACTAGCTTTTATATTAGAGTTAAGGAGCGAAATGGCCACAAACTATTGGCTCAGGATCACCTTGACCAATAAACTCTTATGTGGACCTTATATACCAATGAAGTTTACAAAACAGCAAAAAAACACAAAACCGTCAATTGCCTACTAACGTCCGTTTCATTGATTTCGACTCTCCTACAATATTAGTTTCCAGAACTCCTCCTCTGCCTCCATAACTCCTTCTCGCCTGAAAATCCAGAACACCTCCTCTACCTCCAGAACTCCTTCTCGACCACCACCACACCGCCACTCCTCGCCTGAAAATCCAGAACTCCTCCTCTGCCTCCGTCGACAAGAAGCAAATGCATTCTTGAATACCAAAAAATAGGATGCTGGATGGAAAATGAGTGGAGAGGCGGATCAGGAGCTAAAGTAAATGGCGAGGAAAAAAGCGAAAGGGACAAATTAATAAACAAGTTGATGAAATTAAAAATAAGATGGGAATGAGTAATTAATTGCAGTGCCTATCAGCTTTTTCCAAATTTGAATGAAGACAGATCTTGATACTTAGATGTCCAACACAAATTTGATGTTGGAAGAAGCAAAAGTTTCCGTGCATACAAACTACCGATGGAAGTTAAAGGTTTGAGAAAGGTGAGTTCTTGGACTTACCTTAAATTTTCAAGCTTAAACCGAAGGGGAAAAACTGACTGCAATTATCCTCTGTTTTCACGACATAACAACAGAGCCCGGTGATGTGCTCCACCACACTCGGTTTCCTCCTTCTCTTCCCTCTCTCTCGGCTGGTTTCCTCTCTCCTTCACTCTTGCTCTCTTTCAGCTTTCTCTCTCGTTCTGCACTCTCTCTTGTCTCACTTTGTTTATGCCGTTCAGTCTTCAGGTTTTGTGAAGATGAAGGAGAATGAAAGAGGAACAAGGGCAGCAATCTAAATATATCTTAGAGTCAATTTCAGACCGAGAAAGAAGGCCCAGAGGTTCTAAGGCACATGGGTTATGGATCCGTTGATATCTTTCTTGATTTTCGCTGATGGTTTCTAGAGGTAGAGGAGGAGTTCTGGAAACTAATATTGTAGGAGAGTCAAAATCAATGAAACGGACGTTAGTTCGCAACTAACTGTTTTGTGGTTTTTTGCTGTTTTGTAAACTTTATTGGTATATAAGGTCCACATGAGAGTTTATTGGTCAGGGTGGTCATGAGTCAATGGTTTGTTGGCCATTTTGCTCCTTAACCCTTTATATTAAGGACTAAAGTTAGTTTAAGGCTTATTAGTTCAATAATTGTAAGTGCCCAATCTTGTTCTACAATTTTTGAAGCTCCTGATTATTAAAAAGAAAAATAAGATTATGGATTAATAAATGATTAATTGACGCTTTTAACTGGGAATTTGGGCTAAACTACAGGCAAATTTGGTGATATGTGTCATGCTAACTATCCATTTGCAGTCTTTCGTTAATCTCAATCATCCACTCCTCCTTGTTAATGGTGGCTTAGAAACTTATGGAGAAGTATAATTTTGGGTTAAGGTGCAAATTGGTTAACTAAGTGTTACACTAGGAGCATCGGAAGCAGAAATGTTTTAAAGGGAGTAAAAATACCAATGAAGAATTTAAAATTTCAGTGAATAGACCAAAACGAGGATTGTGCTATTTTCACAAATTTTAAATTCTTTATTGATATTTTTGCTTCCTACAAAATATATCTGTGCCCGGTGTTCTAAGTGTAACACTTTGTTGGCCAATCTGTTCCTTAACCCTATAATTTCAAAAAGTTAATTCCTTGACATAAATGAATGATTTTTTTTTTTTGAAGGTCATGAGAGGTTAAATCATTCTTTTTATTGAATTATACTTTTATAAATTCTAATGTTAAGTTGGTGAAATATACGATGAAGGGAAGCATAACTTGTATTTTGCTCGCTGTTACTTTCCTAATTGTGAGAAATGTGTAAGGGTTAACTTCCGAAAAACTTCTCGGTGAAAATTTAAGCATTTTAGTTGATCAAGTAGGGTGGATTGTTACTTCCCGAGTAATTTAACTTCCAATCTCTACTTATACCCAATCAAATTATCCCTTAATAATGTGTGTTTTATAGAATATGAACCGCTTGCCTAGTGAAGATAGGGTGGTGCTGCTGCTGTCGTTGTTGTGTACGTGTTACAGAATTTGGCCCCATAAGTCGCATTAACATTAATACTTCCTCCGGTCCTAATTAATTATAAGACATAGTTGATTTTTTTTTTGGAGAGATTAAAGAAGCTAATTAAATTACTTTAGAGTATTTTTATTTTTATT
The DNA here is from genome assembly GCA_037074495.1 of Acacia confusa. Lineage (NCBI taxonomy): Eukaryota > Viridiplantae > Streptophyta > Magnoliopsida > Fabales > Fabaceae > Acacia > Acacia confusa. Next base: position 29,405,585 of record CM073509.1, on the reverse strand, counting down.
TTTTTCTTCAAACTAATTAGTTTGGCTAATAAACTAATATATAATCTAAAAATACATAACATGTGAAATGATTAGTAACTTATTTAAATTCCTTAATCCTGAAAGACCTGGATGAACCCAAGAGGGGGTGAATTGAGTGAAGGATTAAAATCTTGTAATTTAAAAAATCTTTTTGCGTTTTCTAATTCAACAGTTAGATAGTCAAATAAATATATATGCTGGGAATATAAGAGTTCAGGGAAGAGAATATGCAAACTGTGATTTATATTGGTTTAACCCAATCCTTGACCTACGTCCAGTCATCAAACTCCACTTGAGATTTTCAATTTACCATCCTCTTGTTTATCCGGGCACGAGAGAAGCCTTTACAATCCCACAAGTTCACCCAAACGCTTGTGAAGCCAAATCTCTCACTGAGAAACTCCCCCTTACACACCGTAAGGATATAATCAATTTCTCACTCAAGATCATCCAATCTTGAGTAACTCTCAAATAGAATGATTACAATGAATCTTTTTTCTTAGAAGTGAATGAATAATCACTGGAGTACAATATAAATCATTTCACTCTCTATGATGAACTATATAAGTATTGAGAACATAATGTGTATGAAATAAACATTGGATTCAGAATATTGGCATTTTGATAGTGCAATCTCTTATCATCATTTTTCTCTGTCTTGAATGTGACTCTTCTTATAGATGAAGATCATTTGACCGTTGAGAGTATGACTGTTGTGAATAGTAACAGTTTGAGATAAGTTGGAACTAGCCGTTAGATCATTTCATCTCTTAGTCTAATGCATGTTTGATCATTTGAAAATCACTAGCAAATTGATTAAAAATAGATAGGAATAGTAGTAACATATGATATGAAGTATATAGATCATTCATGAAGATTTCGCAAATTCAGACAAGATGATTTCAACACAAAGACGACTTAAACTGGAGTTTAGAAACACAAACTCGAGTTTAGTTCTTTCTCAGGTAAACATTTCGATTGAGCTTTGAAAAATATCTTGAAACAGTGGCAAACTCGAGTCATTAAGTGACAAACTCGAGTTTGGCACTATTCATACTGAAATGGAGTTTAAGTTCATAAAAGATCAAACTAGAGTTTTCAAAACTTAACTGGAGTTTTCAAACCACAGAAATCAAGCATAGCTCTTTGTATGACATAAACTCGAGTTAACAAAACTCAACTTGATAGTGACCAATACTCTATGAGGAACTTATTATTATTATTATCCGAGATAATAATAATAATAAATTATTATTATTAGAGAAAAATTAAGGGATTAATTATTATTAATCCTTTTAAACTAATTCAAGCAATTAGTTTATTCGCTATTTAAGTAAGTGACTGATAGCAATGATAAACATGTTTAGGCAGACCCTGATCTTCAATTTTATCCCAACAACTTCAATATGAAAGAAAAGGATACACGGTTGAGGTAGGTAACTTTAATCTTATAATCATGTATGTTAATGTTATGTAAATATTAGCTGATCATGTATGCTGGTTGAACTACTTGTTTATATTATCCTGATTGGCCATGGATATTGAGGCTGAGGTCTCATGGGGCTGCGGTCCTAGACAAGAGCTGCGGTCCTCGGCCGTTAACTGCGGTTACGGTTATTTCTTCCATGCTTTAAACATGTGCTATTATGTCATTTCTATTTTCATACATGTGCATGAGATTAACTGTTACCCTGGGGTCCATTCATTTGGACTCCAGCACCCGTGAAAGATACAGGAACCAGTTTGGGATCAAAGAGCAAGAAGTAGCTGTAAGGAATACAACAGTTGAATCTTTTGGACATTTGGGATTACTGTAATATATTTTATGTTTATCATTTCGCTTAAAAATTTACCCATATTTTTATATAACAGTAAATTCCAGAAATTTTTATTTCATAAATAAAAGTCGTCCAAATCTCCTCGATCTATTTCCGCGATAACTCTGGTTAATTAAAGGCCCCAAAGGGCGGGTGCCACATAGCTTGTGTGTGTATTATGTTAATAAGTGTTGAGTGAAATGGGAAATGATCAACTAATTAATGTGTGTGTATGCTAAGAGGACGGAGGGAGGAGTCATGATTTTGTGTGTGTGACAAGTGTTATGTGTGGTGTCATTATGTATGTGTGTGCGTTGTCAACTTAAGCGTGTATGTGTTGCTTAAATACATCTCACATCCTCTCCATTTAAAGCATCCATTCGGTTAGTAATTAGTCAATTTCATACGTGTTTGTTTAAGAAAGAAGGGTGTGAGTTTTTGTGACATATGTCTTTCATTTGCTCCATTCAAAGCCACGTAGGCACAACAAGTTTAATATATATACACTACTTCCTTCATTTTGGCGGAATTGAGAGTGATTGAGAGAAAAATCTGTGTGTAGGTAAGCCTAATACATATATATCTTCCATCCCTTCATTTCGGTTGAGAATAAGGAGATGTAAGATTGAGAGATGAAAGGTGAATATAAAAAGAAAGAGAGTGGACGAAAGTGAAGGAAGGAAGGTCGGAGAAGAGAAGTATAGGGAAAAATATGAGTAAGGTAGTAACCTTTCTCTCATATATTATGTATATCTTTATATGCATATATTTATCATTGTATGTATTTATATAAATGTATGAATGCTGAATGTGTTGTGTGATTGTTATGTATAAGTGATGATTATACTTACATGTATTGTATATCCATTGTATGTGAGTGAATGTTAACGTTACTACTGGGATTCATTTGAATCCCAGGAGTATTTTTGAAATAGCTTTATTTTGCAGCTAGGGCAAGTAGCCCGAGAACTAAGAAGGAAGAGTTGGAGGTAGAGACCAAGAAGGAAGAAGATTTTAGCTTTTAGTTTTAATTTTACTGAAGTGTAAAAATTATGGTACAGGATTTGTAGCTTCAGTAGTAGATTTTGTTTTATGAGATGTTTCAGTATGCGTAGTGATGAATAAAAAGGTGTATTTTAGACAGGCGTTTCATAAAGATCATCCCAAAGTTGTATTTGTAATCCTTGAAGAGTTAGTAGAAATCCCAAGGAGTTCTTGGGGACTGGATGTAGGTCAGGATTAGACCAAACCAGTATAAATTGTTTCGCGTCTATTCTTCTTTAAATTTCTGATTAGTTAGTATTTAGTCATAAATCACGAAAATCTTGATTAAGCGATTAAATTTTTAAATCACCTATACACCCCCTTCTAGGTGATATTCCATCTTCAATCCTTTGGCATTTATTTAGACACCCAAAAGCTAGGATGCTTATTCCAACGCTTTGATTAACTCCAAGATCGAACCTCTTTCCTTTGGTAATAGTGTTTGACCTCTTTGCCAGTTGAACCCAAGGACGAGGGGTATTTAACCCTCCTTTTAAAGGGTATTTTTGCACTTAATTTATAACCACGTGTGCACTTTTGTACCTAAAAAAGCACTTAGTGTTGGGTGTTCATCGGGATAAATTACATGTGCATTTTTGCACCTTAACCCAAAAATAAATACCAAAAGAACTTTATTGTAAAAGAGAAACAAGAGACGTATGTTAGTTAATATGAGTTCTTTTGGTATTCATTTACCGTTGCTTTGTCCTTGTTTTGTTCTTCAGTTGTTACGTTGAACTTTTTGTTCAGGGCCTTCTTAGTTTCTTGATCATAAAATGGAACTTCTAGCCATTTGGCATATGTGCGGAAAAGGCATCAAAGGCACTCAAGTTTACGTCGGAGATGACGTATACAATGTCAAAATCTAAGACTTGGTATATGGAAATGCACATTTTGGTGAATCTTTGGCATGTTGCATACCAGTTAGCACTGAATAAAAGACCTACCAATTTCCCTTCAAGATCACAACTACATCCATAAACATAAATCTACCTACCCAATTAGTACTCAAAAAAGGTTGCTAATAGTTGACATGAGTAGAAGAAACGTTATATAGGTTTACTCGCCAAAGCCATTGACTCATCTATGAGTTCTTTTACATACATATTGAAGATGAAATATCACCTAAGATGGGGTGAATTGGGTGATTTAAAAAACTTTGTCAATAGCCCCATAAATAAAATTGGAAAGATGAAGATAGAAGAATAAATGACACAGAAGATTTATATTGGTTCGATCAAATCTTGTTGACTCTCAATGTTTTGATGATGATAAGTCTAAAGGTCTTGAACTAACAAAAATTAATATTGCTCTACATGATGCAATTCTCGAGAATGCATGGGCAATTCTCGAGAATGGATAAAATAAATACAATATGTTTTATGATTTTCAAAACTAACGTTATAGTGATTCTCGAGAATGGAAGAATGATTCTTGAGAATTAATGAGTCTATAAAAAGGATCAAACTATATGTCTCTCGCTATTTCACTAATTCTCAAGAATGAGAGGCTAATTCTCGAGAATGCCCACTTCAAATCTTAGAAATAGATCTTTGGTTGAGTAAATGATTCTTGAGAATTACAACTGAATTCTCGAGAATGGCTTAGTTTAAATTCTCAGACCAAACTTTGTTCACAACCTCACGATGATTCTCGAGAATGTGGCATGGATTCTCGAGAATGCATCTAACAAGCATACTGAATTGCATATATCACATGATAGTTCTCGAGAATTGGTTCATAATTCTCGAGAATGGTTTTCATAAACAATGTTATATGTTTGATATGGACTTCTTAAATTTATGTGATTCTCGAGAATTCATTGACTCCACCAATGATCAACGTTAATACCAGTATCAACCTTTTCGCATTAATATTTATCTTGAATCCAATGGGTCATTATTTATTCTAATTTAATCATTCTCAAACATGTTTATATTATGTTTAATCATCATCTTAAGTGTTTTACAGTTGATTAAATATACTTAAACCAAGATTCAAGGAGAAGCAATCCGACGTGGATTAAGAATTAATTGTTGACAGAGAAACAGAGCAGCAATTGGAATTAAACCCTGTGGCGGAAGTAAATATTCTTTTGAGATATACTTATTCCGGCTATCTTCTTGACACAAGTACAAACAACGAGAAATACATTTAATGACGTTGCTCTGTATTGAATGTTTCTCCTTAATTAATGGTTGTAATTAATGACATTGAGAAGCTTAATGAATCCATTGTGAGTATTGAATATAGCCATTAGAGCGAGAACCTTGTTCATTAGTCACAACTTCAATTCTACAGAGTATTCGTCGTTTTTTCTGCCACTTTGACATTCCTTTTGATTTGTTTGTTGATTTTCCATAATTTTGGTAGGAATGGGAATAGCATAAATGCCATTTAGTTTCTTAGAGAATTGATGTCGTGTTGGGGTCTGTTTTCTACAACCATATTTAATGCTTTTGACATAATCAATGCTTTTTGCTAATTTGCAGTTAATCATCTAAAACTCATTAATATACTAGATAAACATGGTTAGTAAAAGTAATAAGTGATCTATGAAGTTAATAAATCATAAGCAAAGATTTAAGCATTTACGGACATAGAGATTTATTAAGGCATGAATGACCACTTGAGTTATCATTAACTAACTCGAGTTGATGACTTGAGTTTTCTTTCAATGACTCAAGTCTTGATGTCTTTTTCTTCTAAGAAGATGGTTTGTTCAAAAGTGAATTTGAACTGAGAAGATAGTTTTGTAAAGAGTAACTTGCATTATTAATTATTGATTTGAGTGTCTACCTCGATCAGGTATTCTTAACTCAAGTTGAACTTTTTGTTTTAAGAGATCAAGACTGAGTTATGTTGCAAAAGTGAGTAAGTTTAGAGGCTACTCAAGTCTTAAAATCCAAACTCTAACATATGACTCAAGTACGCAATATCATAGCTTGAGTTTTGAAGCTTTACTTTCTTTAAATAGAGAAACTGAGTTATGTTTGCAAAAAGCAATATCATGGCTCGAGTTTTGAAGTTTTACTTTCTTTAAACAGAGAAACCGAGTTATGTTTGCAAAGATGTATACTTGAGTTTCAGAATGATAACTTTAACGAGTAAGTTGAGTTGCGAAATCATAACTCGGTTTTGCTAAAGTAGGAATTTTGGTTTGAAAAATAATGTTTAATGAACGTCACCAAAATGTCCAAATGCTTAAGTAAAAGACAAGTTTTGAGCATTACCATTATAACACTACTACAAAAAACACTTTTAACGTATGTTTTTAAGACCCTCAGACGACTATTTTTAAGGGTCGTGTATAAAAATGTCGTTAAAAGTTTATAACTTACAACGATTGTTTTTAAAAAAACAGCCGTCGAAACAAAAAAAACACTTTTAACGTCTTTTTTTAATATCCTTAGACGACTAGTTTTAGGGGTCATGTATAAAAGTGTCATTGAAAGTTTATAACTACAACAACTGTTTTTGAAATAACAGTCGTTAAAAATACTTACAACGATTGTTTTTTTAAAAAACAGTCGTTAAAAATTATTTCCTAAATAACAGTCGTTGTATCTACTGTATGCACACATGCTTGGCTATCCGTAAAACCATCTAAAACACAATATATCCATTGTATGCACGCATGCTAGGTTGTCCGTACAACCATCTAAAACACAATATAAGATGCATTTGAATAGGTTAAAGCCTCATGAGAAAAAGAATGGATTGAAAATGAATGATAAGCAACAGTCTTAACTGAATGAAATAGAAGATGTTACCTAGAGTCCAACTTAATAAAATCAAGAGAGAGAAAAATATCAAAGATTAGCCTCTCAAAATGCATTCATTTTACAAACGAAAGAAAGAACCAGGAAATAGAGAAGAAAAACACTAATGGAATTATCCATTCAGAAACAAAAGAAAGTACCAGGAAGTAGAGCTTCGGTATCCTCATAATGACCTGAGAGGGGCTTCCTCCTCTTCATGGTGCTTGGGATCGTTGCTCGACATATTGCTTAGTTAAGAGAGAAAGAGAGACATAGATCTGCAACCGACAACGAACGACAGATTTTCAGGTTGTGGAGCACGCTTGTAGTTCACGATAGCGGATGAGTCGGAGTCAAAATCGTTCACATGTGATAGCAAATCTCCTTGGCGACAAGGGTGAGGCCGTTGGGTGCGGCAACGAAGATGGATGGGTCTCGAGACTCTTATTGAAAGGCTATGTTTATGATGGATTTGAGGAAGATGTTCTGCACTTTTAGGTTTTAAGAGAAAACTTTATAGTGGGTGTGTGTGTCTAAGATTTAACGATTGGTTTTGAAAAAACAGTCGTTGAAACGCAAAAAAGGTTAGATTTATTATTTTAATTATCATAATTCTCTGCTACATATTAGGAATATATATATATATATATATATATATATATATATATATATAGACACACACACACACATATATTAAATTTAATTAGAAACTAATTGAATCTAAAAAAATTTATAAAGTTTGAGTTTCCACGATCGTTTTTTCAAAACCAGTCATGGAAACTCAAAAGAAAAGGTTACATTTATTATTTAAACTATTATAATTCTCGGCTATATTTTAGGAATAGCTATAAATATAAGATTATATATATATATATATATATATATATATATATATATATATATATATATATATATAATTTGTTAAATTTAATTAGAAACTAACTGAAACTAAATCTAAACAAATTTATAAAATTTTAGCTTCCACGACGGGTTTTTCCAAAACCAGTCGTTGAAGCTCAAAAGAAAAGGTTACATTTATTATTTTAACTATCATAATTCATGGCTATATATTAGGAATAGCTATAAATATGAGATTACATACACACACACACACACACACACACACACACACACACACACACACATATAAAATATTAAATTTTATTAGAAACTAACTAAATCTAAAAACTAACTTTCAACGACTGATGTTTAAAAACCAGTCGTTAAAACTCATAAGAAATGTTAGATTTCTTATTTTTAATTCTCGGCTACATATTAGGAATAGCTATAAATATGGGAATATATATATATATATATATATATATATATATATATATATATATATATATATAATTAACTGCATCTAAAAAGTTGTATAATATTTGAGTTTCCATGATTGGTTTTTCAAAACCAGTCGTTGAAACTCCAAAAATTTGATTTTCAACGACTTATTTTTAAAAGGCAGTCGTTAAAACTCGAAAAAAAACATTGGTGGATGTGTATGTGTAAAGAGATATATTGTTTAATTGATTAAATTTATTTAGGAACTAACTAAATCAAAATAAGTTAGATTTCTTATTTTAACTATCAAAATTCTAGGCTACATATTAGGAATAGCTAGAAATATGTGATAAGTTATAAATATATAATTTATTAAATTTAATTAGAAAGTAGCTGCATTTAAAAAATTTTAGTTTCAATGACTGTTTTTTTTTAAAAAAAAAGGTCGTTGAAACTTAAAAAATTTGACTTTCAATGACTGATTTTTCAAAAATCAGACGTTGAATGTACACTTTTAACGTCCGTTCTGTGAAAACGGACGTTAAAAGTAAGGAAAAAAATTACAATAGTGCCACAACTACTTTTTAACGTTTATTTTTTGAAAAATGGACATTAATTGGAGGACGTTAAATCACTATTTTGTAGTAATGTAACTTAAGTTTGACGTAAGTAACTCGAGTTGTTACCTTTTCATAGTTTTGTCATTGAAGGCTTCTTACTCGAGTTTTAAGCAACTAACTTGAGTTGACAAAGCTGAAAGCAATGTGTCAAAGCAATGTGTCAGTTGTTAAAAACACTTTCTAATTCAAGATTTGATTGCATAAGAGTTATTCACTCAAGTGCTATTAAACACATACTTGAGTGACTTGAAACATCAAGTCTAATTCTTTACAAGTGCTTGTTATCATCAAAAGATATTGAATTGAGAAGTAACACATCTCTTGTTTCTCTTTTAAAAGAAAACCCTAAACCCTAAACTCACCGAAGCCATTGTCATCACAAAACCAATCTCCTCAGCTACTTGCGTCTCTTCTCTAAAGTCGAAACTAGAAAACCCTAAACTCACTGAAGCCATCATCGTCACCAAAACTAAAGCCATCACCTAAATCCACCAAAGCCATCGCATTTTTCTATTGTGTAAACACCAAAACTAAAGTCAACCCACAGAAGCTGATACGGCTACTATCGCTGCCGTTGGTTCTCCTGTGGCCATTGTCTGACAAGAAAGGTACGACACATAGTGAACCATTATTAGCTCTGTATCCTTGTATATTTTTTCTCAAACAATCGTTGGTTTTCCTTTGTCCATTGGCGTGTTTAAGTTTAAGGTTTTGATATTAAATCTCAATATAAATAAAACCCATACATAGCCAACATAGGGTTTTCTACTTATAGACGTAGTTGTCCCATTTGAGCTGCAAAGCATAGCTGCCAAGTGCTAGACCTAAGTTCGTTTCCCCGTTTACTTTATCCTTTAGCGCTCTGGCATTTGTTTCTCTCTCGCTTTCTTTAACTCATTTGTTCCAATTGTCTAAATAGTGCTACTGCGATGGCAATTCCTCCTTAAGCGACCAAAAGTATAGACCCAATGAAGATCGAGGTAAAGCTCTTTAACAGATGAACCTTTGATGAAGTTTACGTATTTTTCTTGACATTTTTATTTTCCAATTTTTGCTTAGTTTTCTACAAAAAGGCATTTACATTGTTCTTTTCAAGGTCCCTTACTTTTGCTTTGTTGCACTGTCAGACTTACCTGCTTTCTTCTTAAAGAACTCCCATCTAATTTGTTTCAATGCTTTGTAATGCCTCTCCGCTTTGGCTTAATGCATCTAGTTTTAGTCTTACAATTAGTTGGAACAAGCAGACGGAACAACATTTCAAATCTTAGGTGGAATAAGATAATTTTTTTTTTAATATATTCATGGGTATTCCGAAGTGTTAATTATCTTTTTCATTAAAATTGACCAAACTTTGATAATGTTACACTCTGATCTAGTTGCTTTATTGGTAGGAATAAAATGTAGTAACTAGTAAGCTATTAGTATGTTGATATGATTAAAACCTGTCTCAGAATTTCACATTGTTGCTACACATTTATGTGTCCTGTTAAACTTTTTTGTGGAAGCTTCTTATTTGTGGTGATTATCAACTACCTTTAAATTTTGAAATATTGTGCACTACTTTTTGCAACCATTGATGTAATAATACGTGCCACGTTTAGCACTACAAGTGTGATCATGTTATTAATAAGTTTGATTTATTCTTTTGTGGTAGACTTGGAGAATGAAATGATGATCAATTGTTACAACTAAAGTACTATCACGCTAACAACTCAATCAGTGGGTGTTAACAACTTTATCAGAGGCTGTTGTTAAAAACTCAAGTACTGTCAAGTTTTACAACTCCACAACCTAACTGTATAATTGTAACTCCTCATATGATAGCGAGCAAAGTATACCAGCAACAACGATCCTCCTAGAATCACAATAACTAAACTAAAGCTCATCTCTCTGCGATTTTCTTTTGACCTTATTCTTTTTCTTTCTTCAATTCTTCTTGTCTGCTCTATCCTACATGTAACCGCTTGCTTGTTGCGTTACTGGGAAACAAGACAAAATCGAATCATTCAGCTTTCTGAGTCACAGGAAACCTCGGGTTTTGGGTTCTAGCATTTTTTTTTTTTTCAAAAAATCATTTCCTTTGAGATTAAAAAAATAAAGGGAATCGTCTACCATTGGCTCCACCCGCTGATGATTCTTCCTTCTTTGCTCTAACAGAATCATCTTCTATTGGCTCCGGCGGAATTGTCTAATTGCAGGAAATGAAATTAGAAAAGGTCCAAGGAAGGAAATGGGGGTATCAATGTAATTTTATATTTTTCATTAATACCCATCAAGTCTCTTGGGATTCTTTTTGAGAAGTGACTTTTCTTGGGGACTTTTGTGAAATTATGTTGGCCCCTTGGAACCTAAGATGGATTTTCCTTATTTATTGGATGGGACATCATAAACTAGAGGCCAACTAGAAGATAGATATTGATATTGCAGAACGTTAAAAAATCATTTGTCATGTTGCTTTGTAATAATACACACTCATATTTATATTTATATTTGGCTTAAGAGATTTATTATTATGGTTTTAAAAAAAATCAAAATTAGTTAAAAATAATATGTATCACTAAAATTTTAATTAATGTAATATGTGTAATTAATGAGGGGCAAAAATACAAAAAAAAAAAATATTCAGATAACTCTTGTTAGACTCTTATAAAAAGGACAAATAGGAGTAATATATAGTAATACCACACACACACACATGTTGGAACCGACTTTATTAGGAGAGGCAAAACCCACTTTAGGTGAGCTTTACACCTTGGCTAGGGGATTAATCTCTAGCTATATGTTGGGATACCACTTGGATTCTAAAAGAAATATACATATGTTGGAAAAAGTACTATACATGTAACCTAAAAAAGTATAGTATTGTGTGTGTTTTATTTTATTTTATTTTATTATTATAATGGTTAGGAAAAGTTGCTCATGCTTTGAAACTTTCGGGGCAAAATAGCCCTGGAAAAACTTGAGGCAAAATTACCTTTGTTGAAAACTTATGGGACAACATTACCATTTAACCCTTTTTATGAGGTCTTTGTAGTTTTTTTCTTCTTTTTATCAAGTACTTATAGTTTCACATTATTTTTAATTAGGTCCCTTTACCTTTTTTTTTATTCAATCAATTAAATTTATATTTATATTAGGGAAAAACTCGTTTAAATAGTATCTAAAATTTCAAAACACCAAAAGGTCTGTTAACATTTGAAAAAGACATAAAGGTGACATATATATCAAATTGAGATTTTAAAATGTTGATGAATTTACCATTATGCCTTCAGTTTTTAAATAGAAAAAGGTGATAGGATTCAAAACCCCATGATAGTTGTCAAAACCATTATGGTTTTTGTCAAAACTATTGGTCAATTGGTCATAACCCAAAACTCCTGATTAATCATTTTACACATATTGTTCATACTTATCGTTTTTGTCAAAACTATTACGGATTTTATCAAAATCATTACTATTGTAGTGAATCTCATTAGCCAATCCATTTACACATTGTCCATACTTACTGATTTTTCCAGAACAATTACAGATTTGGTAAAAAATATTACTATTTTAGTCAATCCTATTATTCAATTGGTCACAACCCAAAATTCTTTGTCAGTCATTTTAGACATATTACTAGTACTTAAGGATTTTGTTAAAACCATTGTAGATTTTGTCAAAACTTTTACTCTTTTAATAAACTAGAAAAACTTGTTGGAAAATTTATAACCTTGTCGGAAAACTCGTGAGTTCTCCAGAAAATGGTTTCTTGGTGCTGTGATGGTGAAAGTGAAGAGAAAGAACAAAGTTGAATAGAGAAGAAGAAGATAACGCAGAAGAAAAGAGGAAACTCTACTTGTTTCAAATCGACATAAGTGAGAGTAAGGAAGAGCTTTGAGGAAGGGAGTAAGGATTAGATCGACGCATTAGTGAGAATTGGAAGGTGCTTCAAGTGAAAAAAATGAGGGGCTTCAGCACAAGTGATTGGAAGGGAAAGCGCCAGCACAAAATGAGGGGTGAGGAAGAGATGAAGAGAGGGAGAAGATAGAGAAAAAGGAGTGTGATTTTATATCGTGAGAGGGGCATTTTAGTAAAAATACTTAAATTTCAAAATCACATATTCCTTCCCTACTACCTCTATCTTCTTTTAATTTTTTAACAGACCTTTTAAGGGTTTGGAAATTTTAGATGGTATTTAAATGACATTTTTCCTTTATATTATTTATTTTTAAGGGATAAATATCATTTTTGCCATGGAAGTTTACCTTGAGGAGCATTGGTCACCTGGAAATTTTTTTGGTATCACTTTTGCCCTGGAAGTTTAAAATTGTAGCAATCTTGCCTATCCATTGATCTTAAATGTTGAATTGTTGCTCTTCGTTATAAACTTTTAGGGGCAAAATTGCTTCTAGAGAAAACTTCTGGGGGAAATTTTGCTCCTAAAAAAACTTCTAGGGCAAATTTTCTCTATTTTTAAACTTTCAGGGAAAAAATGAGACCAAAAAGACTTCCGGGTAACTAGTGCTCCTTAGGGTAAACTTCTATGGAAAAATTGGTATTTAACCATATTTTTAAAATCTAATTTTTATTCCTTTTTTACTAAAAATAGAATAGAATTGTAGTTAATTAATTAAGAAAATACTAATCAATTATATTAATTATTTTTTGAATTATTTAATTATTAATTGACATTAATTAGTAGTTAAATATATTTTAATATCATTCATTTTTTAAACTTCAGTTTAATTAATAAATTAAAATCCAAAAAACCTACATGCTCCCGATAAAAAATTGAGTGAAACAACATGAACCTAATGAAAAGAAAAAAAATTAAAAGGACCTAATTAAAAACAAGTAAAAGTATAAGGACTTGATAAAAAGGAAAAAATTATAGGGACCTAATTAAAAATTGGTTAAAACTATAAAGACATGCATGTTAATTATCCATTTTTATTATTTATTATGACATTTTTAAATATTATTTTTATTAAAATATTTTTAATAATTAAATATAAATATTACTGGTTTGACTTGGTCTAACTCACTAGAACTAAGGACGATCTGGTTTTTTTAACCGTGTTACTTTTTGATGTTGTATATGAAATAAAAACGAATATATTAACATATTATATAATTAATATTTATATTATATATAAAATTATTTGGCAAAAAATTATATATAAAAGTAAAGTAATATTTTTTATTTTATGATTCAATATCAGGACTAATAATTTAAATATCTTCCTTTTATCTTAACGAGTAATCTGCCAAGGACATATTGAGGCTAGTGAACATAATAAATATATAAAGTTTTAGAGTTAAATTTGAAAAATCCCTAAAAAATACCTCATGTATTCTTAAATGGGTTAAGGCATAAATTTGACTCAGAAGTTTTCACCACTACTAGAAAACAGTAAATTTGCGGCGGAATTTGCGGTGGAATAAAATTCCGTCGCAAATTTGCGACAGAAGGGAATTTCCGTTGCAAATTGGGCACATTTGCGGCGGAAAATTAAATTCCGCGGCAATTTGTGAGGGAATTTATAATTCCGTCGCAATTTGTGACGGAAAACTCCAGTCGTCGCAAATTATGCTGTGGAGACCACCGACACTTTGCAGCGGAATTGGTGAGTTCTGCTGCAATTTGCGTATAATTCCGTCGCAAATTGCGAGGGAATTTATAATTCCACCGCAATTTGCGAGGGAATTTATAATTCCGCCGCAAATTACGGTGGAAAACTTCAGTCCGCCGCAAATTGTGCGGTGGAGACCACCGACACTTTGCAACGAAACTGGTGAGTTCCGCCGCAAATTGCGAGGGAATTTATAATTCTATCGCAATTTGTAAGGGAATTTATAATTCCGTTGCAATTTGTCGCAAAGTGTCAGTGGAGACCATCGGCACTTTGCAACGGAACTAGTGAGTTCCGCCGCAATTTGCGGCGGAATTATCAGTTCCGTCGCAAATTGTGGCGGAAGTGAACATTCCGCCGCAAATTCTCTTAAATATACACCGAATGGCCTCTTCCCCATTTCTTTGTGCGTTTCTTCCTCATTTTACCTCTCTTCTCCACACGCAGCCGCTGTCCAACCTCTTCTCCTTCCGATTTGAGCTAACTCCAGCGTCCTATCTCTTCTTTTTCTTCCTCAAGACGTTCTTCAACTGGTATGTTCTTAATATTTTGTTAAGATTCTTGTTTTATCTATTTTTCTGTTAGTTTTGATGCAAAGAGACTCTCTCTGTGCTTATTTGCTAAAACTCATGGGTTGTTTTCATTTATCAACTCTTTTATATGAATTATGACATTAATTTGGTTGGGCATCTTCTCTTTACCGTATGAAGATTAAGCAATTTTACCATCCACATAGTTCTTATGCAAAATTTGAAATCTTGATTCATTAATGTTGTACATACACAGGATTTAGGTGGTCATTAATTATTTTTCTGATGGTGGAATTTAAAAAAAAAATTTATAACCATCCATTAAAATTATTTTAATTTGAATTTAAAAAGAATCAAGAACGAATAAATATTTTAGTCTTACTATGAAAATAATGGTCATATTCATGAATCATGTGTTGACATGTTATTAATTTATAATAATTACAAAAAATGAAGAATATCATTGAGTTTTCATTGGAAAATATGATTGTGTAGTATTGCTTTTTTTTAAACGAATATCATCCAACACAATCATATTTTACAATTTTTAATGATTATAAAAATAAAAATTCAAAGTGATAATAAATTAAAAGTATCAAATTAATAACATATATTTTGTAAACAATTTAAGGAAGGGCCCCATAAATAAAACAAAAAAAAACTTAATTACTTTATAAATAAAATTTAAACCTCAAATCATTAATAAGAGTAAATACATTATATTAGTCTTTGAGAATTTTGCAAGTATTAAATATCAAATCATTAATAAGAATTTAATGCTTATGTTACCTATCACTTTTTAATTAGAGTAGAAATATTTGTGGATATAATTTGCAAGTTTAACACAATTAAGAGGAAAAAAATTAATTATGGAGAGAACTAAGAGTTAATTCTTCATTTAATTTGCAAGTCTTGAGTTATTAGATCTTGAGTTCTTAGATGTTTGTGAAATTGTTGTTTATAGGATAAATTTTAGATAATAATAGTTGTTTTTTTTTCTTTGCAATCAGTTGTTGGAATTGAGGTAACAAACTACAACCCTGATGTAATGACGTTTGCATTGTGATGAAATAATAGTTATGTTTTCCATTCTTTTTATATGTCCCTATTTTGACATTTACTTTATCATTCTTTGTTTGAAGGACAAAGGTACGGGGCTGTCTCCTAGTGGTGATGACGATACTGGCGGTGATGATGGCCAGACTGCTGCTATTTAGAATTTTTTGGTTCATTTTAGAACATTATAATTTATAATATTTTGTTTTTATTATGTAAAATCGTATGGTTGTACAATTTATTTTTATGATATAAAATTTATTTTAATTTCTAATTTTATATTTTTTTTTATTATTTTTTCAAATTTTTTTAATTTTTTAAAATAATTTGGAATTTCAAAATCTGCCAATTTGCGAGGGAAAATTTTTCATCGCTTTGCGATTTTGCGAGGGAAAATTTTTCCGCTGCAAAATTTGAATTTGCGAGGGAAAATTTTTCTCTTGCAAAATCTCTCATTTTGCGAGGGAAAATTGTTTTCCCTCGTAAAATTCGAGATTTTGCGAGGGAAAATTTTTTCGCTGCAAAATTTGAATTTGCGAGGGAAAATTCATTTTTTCCATCGCAAAATTGATTTGAGAGGGCTTTTTTTGCGACGAACATTTTTCCGCCGCAAATTCCGCTGCAAACTTATTTTGCGACGGAAAAATTCCGCCGCAAAAAATGGATTTTCTAGTAGTGCACTGAGGAGCAATGTTGCATGGGAAGTTCTTAAGTGTTTTCAGGTTCAATGTCATTTTAAAAATTTCAAATCATACCAATGTTGCCTCATGCCATTAAAAAAAACTAACATTGATTGTAAAAAAAAATTGATGTTGACCGTTGAGTTTTTATTGAAAAAGGGCAACTTTGTTCTATTTTAATAGCTTTGGGGTAATATTGAACCTACAAAAACTTCTAAGGCAACATTGCTCCTTAGCAAAAACTTCTGAGGCAAATTTGCTTCTTAACCCTTCTTAAACATAAAAGGTCACTTAAACATGCAAAAAGATAGACAAGGAAAGGCATTGTAGCCTAGTGGTATGAGAGATTCCCTCTGAGTGGAATGTCACGAGTTTGATCCCACTTGTAATGTTAAGTAGTTATCTGCCCCTTTAATAAAAAAATAAAATAAAAATAAATGGTAGATATCTTTACTAATATTGTCATTTGCATTACAGGTTTAGTCTGTAATTAAATGTCAAATTTTACATATAACAATATAATGATTTAATAATTGACTGTACTTATAACGTGAATGACAATAGTTATAAAAGTATTTACCATTTCAATAGCTCTTTTAACAAGTGTAATAAGAAAAGGCAATTTTGTAAGATAACCTATACTTCAAAATCCTTAATTCCCACCATTTTCCCTATTTATAATTTTGCTTATTTGTATGATTTTTTTTGGAAATTTTGAAGGTTGTTGGGTAGTTTTTAGGGATTTTTCCCAAGGGTGTGTTTAGTTTGAGGGGAGAGAAGGGAAAATAATCCCCTCCCCTTTTAGGATTTAAAATTTTGGAGGGGAGGGGAGGGGAGCTAAAATCAACCCTTCCCTCCCTTTATATCCCTACATTTTACTCCCTTCAAATAGGGGTGTTTTGGAGGGGTTCCAAATTTTTTGATCAATTTACCCATATACTTCTGTTGTATTTTCAATCTTGTCTTTTCTTTCTTTCTCGCCTTTCTGATAGACTAATGTGAAAGATGGAATATCACCTAAGAGGGGGGTGAATTGAGTGATTTAAAAATCTTCTCTAAGCCCTTTGTAGCACACACGAAAAGCAGAGATAAACAAAGAGGAAGAGAGGAAGATTGGACACAAGAAGTTTATACTAGTTCGGTTTAAATCCTTGACCTACGTTCAGTCCTTGGACACTCTTGGATTTCACTATCTTAGAACTTGATTACACACTCTATAACTCTCGAGTAATACTCTTACTAGAATTTACTCCGCCTTAAAAGTTGTAATCAAATAAACCCAATCTCAAAGGTTCCACAAATAAGATGAACAAGTTTAAAACTCTCTAAAAGAGCGAATAGATTATTACTAAAGATTATAAATATCTGAAGATATTGCTTCTTAAGAGTTTGAAACAGTAAATGCTAAAATCTCAAATTGAATGCACAGAGTTTTGGTAGTTGGAGAATTCAATGCTTCTGGTATTTATAGGTGTTGACATTTATGACCGTTTAGAAGCTTGAGAATTATCCATTGAGTATGATGAAGATGACTGTTGAGATTGATTAAAATAGTCGTTACTCACGCACATCTCCATTCTTCAATTAGTGATGCCGTCATTCTCATTCTTTGAGATATTCTCATTGGATTACCAGAAGTGGAAAGACAACAAGTGTCTTAGGAATGTACAAAGCTTGTTTATTGAAGGTGGTCTTTCATTTTCTAAACCAGCATTTAATGCATATGATTTAATCATACACTTTTTGATTAATCTGCACTAAATTACTTGTTTGATCTTCTGAAACTCATTAACAAACTAATTAAACATAGTTAGGTGTAATAATGAGTGAAGATATGAAATATATGAATCTCTTATGAAGATTTAACATTTATGAAGACAATGATTGTAAAACAGAGCCATTTTGCGCTCGACATAATTTCAAGCAAATTGGAGTGCATGACTTGAGTTAACATTTATTGACTCGAGTCAATGAGTCATCTTCTTTATAAATATGTTTGAAGTTTGAAATGAAGATGTCTCTGTATGACTTAGATTTGAGTTTAAAAAGTCTAACTCAAGTGCATGACTCTAGTTAATATGTCTAGGCTCGAGTCAAGCTCTTCTTTTGAAAGTGGTTTGAAATCGCGTCAGCTCAAGTTATTAAGTGACTAACTCGAATGCATTACATAATTGCAAAATATGTTGTAACCATTAAAACTCGAGTTAATATATACTGACTCGAGTTAAGGACTTATGAATTTGAAAATAAGATTAAGTCCTCAAAATATGACTTGAGTAAAAAGCATACGCTCAAGTCAAAGATATTTCACAAATATTTCATAAAAGCCCATTCTCAAGTTAAGCAGTATTGACTTGAGTCAATATGTGCCTGATAGCTCTCGGCCATGCACTGTCTTGATTTAATCCATGACAGACTCAAGTTAATCATAAGTTCAAGTACTTATTAAAGCTCTTTGTCTTTAGATGACTCGTGTTACAATATGATTGACTCGAGTCAATATGACTTCAAATATATTTGAAGTTTCTCTGTCTTGTTATGACTCGAGTTTGACAACTCAAAATTTGAGTTAACTTTGACAGTAAGTTATTGGTTTAAGTTTTTATAAAGTTAAAAACATTTTGACTTAAACCATTCTTTGGAAATTATGCCATAGGGGCAAGTCATTGTACTTTAAACATTAACGTTATTTAAAGTATTTCTCCGTTTAGTTATCATATCATTTGCATGTTTATTATGATAACTGTATCCTTGGATACATTATAAAGATTATCCTAAACGTCCATAGTCGGTCATCTACACGGGAGTGAAGATGAAATAAGACCAGTATGACTTTGATGAGATATGGAGATATGAATCAAAGTCATAAGCACTTGTAAGAGTACAAGGTGCTAGATCGACCCATATAAGCAAGCTGCATGGATTAAGTCATAAGCTTTTCTCATGTATAACCATGTCACAATGCCCTTTGACCTAAGATCATCATGGATTCCTGAAAGTGGAGCTAAATCACCAAGAGGGGGGTGAATTGGGGATTTTCAAAATTTTCGCAAATTCTGCTCAAATGGTAACTGAACAGGGCAGAACAGAGAGTAAGGGAAGAAGAGTAAGACACAAGAGTTTATACTGGTTCAACACAACTCTTTGGCTTATGTCTAGTCTTGAGGCACCCTGAGTATTTCACTAAGTCACTTGATTACACACTCTATAACTCTGAAGCAATTCTTTCACTAGAACTTGCTCCCCCTTACAAGTTGTAATCAAAAACTCTCAAATCTCCAAGTCCCCCGACTTGAGATTCTTTACAATAAATGAATATAAATGATAAACTCTCTTAAAAGAGCAGATAAGATGATCACTGAAGCTCAGGTAGTATCAACTGATACTTTGTACAGAAAGCACAAGAATAAATGAACAAATTAAATGTACTTTCGATTTTTTTAGCTCAATAGTTGTTGAAGAGAATTGAATGCAGCTCTATTTATACTTAGAGTATGTTTAATGACCGTTGCAAGACATTCATATGACCGTTGGAGAAGATTATAGTCTGTTACAAGCATGTTGGTCTCTTCTCTCTCTTCATTTTGTTCATTCTTTGTGTTGGAAGGATAAGTGTTGTGTCCCTTGAGTTTATAGCCGTTGGAATGACAGAGTTCTGAGTAGGTGGATGTCTCTTTATCCTTTTTCCATCGTGTAAAGCTCATTAGACGAAAATAGTTAGGTGGCTCCTCATTTAATGCTCTAACAGTTCCTTTGCTTTAGTGAAGTCAGCACTGAAAAATCTCCTTAATCCATCTGTAACTTGGCTGAAAAACACTAGCAAAAACATTAAACATATCTGGTAATGTTGATGGTTAATATCTGGAAGCATTTAGATCAAATAACAAACATTACACAGATTTCGTAAATTCAAATTTTTAACTGTCACGGCCCATACTCGAGTTTGTGCATCAATACTCGAGTATGTCACTATACACTTAAGGCTATACTTGAGTATTCAAACTAATACTCGAGTATTCTCCTTCTAGAGACGAAACTCGCTTTTCCTGCTTTGGAGCTTCAGTTTCACTTAAGCCAATACTCGAGTATTCAACCAATACTCAAGTTTTGGACTCTTAAAGAGTTTTTACCCAAAACATCAAAACTGAAGTATTCATGGCAATACAACAGTATTGAAAGCTCAAAAACTTCAGTTGCTCTCTGTATGACTCAATACTTAAGTATTCAACACCATATTCAAGTATGGGTTTATACTTTGAAACTCAGAAAGAGCACTAGCCAGTGTAAAACTGAAGCTTTCCAAACTGAGGTTTGAATGAGTAATAAATTTTTAAATCATTTTGAAGAAGCATGGAGAGGTCGGCCTTAGTCTTTATGCTCGGAGTCCGTCCTAATTTTGACTGATCTCGTATTTTAACCGAGATTCGTGACTAGTTTGCTTATTGATCTGGCATATTGTGAGTTCCCCAATTAGTAGATGTTATCATTACCTACTGCCAGTTGGCCTCTACAAGCTGGCTTCGTAGCCAAGGTGACTGCTCCATTATCCTTGGTATTTATGCACATTCAATACAAGCATTAAATGTGCACATCTTTCTATGGCCACGTCATTGGCTTCATATGGCCTTTTGGGCCTCCAGCAGTTGGACCCTTTGGATGCTCAACCATCTTCCCTCCCTTAGTATATATAGTGTTTGTTTTCCCTCTTTCTACACTTTGAAAGTGTTAAGAATTGTTCCTGCTGTGCGAGAGAGAGAACTTCCATATCTTCGCGCATTCTACGGACCTTCCATTGTCATGGCTTGCGCATTTCCCCTTCCTTTAACTTTTTTTAAAACAGGTACTTTCATAGTTGTTTTCTTGATTGTTTAATTGTTTTTCCTCTTCTCCTCTTTTATTTCTGTGGTAGAGTTCTTTGCATACCTCTGAGTTTTCCTTTTTTTCTTTCTAGGTTTTCGTCGATCTTGTGTGACCTGGCCATACTGTTCTTAGGTTTCTTTGAGTTTCGGTCACTTTGATTCTTCTTCTTAACCTATAGGTTTTGGTTCCTTGTTTGGGACTATCTTTACCCCTTCTTTATTCTGTTGGAATGAGTCATAAAGGTTCTTCATCACATTTCAAACCAAATAATCTTTCCCCGGAGGAAGAAGAACTTCTCCAATGTATGCCTCCGAGGACGGCCTGGTGGCTATATGGGAAGCCCTTAACCGAGGAGCAAAAAATGGAAAGTGTGCTCCGCGGCTATAGTGGAGTAAGTAGGGGGAGATTAGGTCGTCCTTTTCGCTCTAGAGGTAGCTTTAGGGGTCAGCCCTCTTCGTTAGAACCTATAGGCCGGGGTAGATCCCAATCATTAGAACCTGTAGGCCGAGGTCGGCGGACTAGCCTGGTTAGAGCTTCTTCGTTAGAGCCACCCTTCATAGGTTACGAGAAGAGAAGTCCTACCGCGCCTACCGCTTCCTTGGCCTTACGAGTTGAGCCCCCCAATACTTTTTCCCGACCTATTGGCTCGTGCGAGGAGTGTTCCTAGCTAATTTCTGAATCCATGATGGTGGGCTGGTCATGGGAAGCTAATGAAATAGCTTCGTGATGTTGGCATGTTCCATCGCAGGATGTCCGAGTCATACCTGTCCGTCCTGATTTGCTACCTTCAGGTATCATCTTCTTTCTTTCTAATTTATTTGTGTTTCTACTTTTCTAGGTAGTATGTCGGTTTCTCCCTGTCCTGTTGAGGATTTCGGATATGTGGAGTCGGCATCAGCCCGTGTTCCTCATTATCAGATGGAGAAATATGACTGGGTTGCAGCTGGGTTGCTATCCAGGCTTTCTTCTATAACAACTGACCAAATTGCCGAGCTCCCATTAGGGGACTGGAATCATTGCTCCCTTTCCCCTCCCGACCCCAATGAACTGGTGTGTACCACCCGGGAAGGGAATGAACGTTCTTACTTCTTCTTCTACCGAGATTTCGTCAGGAAACTCGGCCTGCGTTTTCCATTGACCGAACTTCAAGTAGATCTTTTGAACATTATGCATCTGGCTCCCACCCAAATTCATCCGAATTCCTGGGGTTTTATTGTCGCTTTTGAGTGACTTTGTCGATTTTTAAACCATACCCCTACTACTTTGGAGAAAAGGGGCTGGGTTTCTTTTCGGGGGAAACTAGACAAGAAACTTTTTTATGTGGTCACTGACACCTGGAAAGGCTTCAAGACTTCATTTTTCAAAGTCACTGCCGAGCCCGGTCATAGATGTCGACTTCGCATCAGTGGAGTTGACGTTTCCTCTATATTGGTCTAAGGTTCATTATGACCAAGACCCAAAAGTTTTTGTATCCTTCGATGATAACTTGGAGCCGGCCGAGATTG
Source organism: Acacia confusa (assembly GCA_037074495.1). NCBI lineage: Eukaryota > Viridiplantae > Streptophyta > Magnoliopsida > Fabales > Fabaceae > Acacia > Acacia confusa. Next base: position 29,382,795 of record CM073509.1, on the reverse strand, counting down.
CGATTGTAATAGCTTTGGTCGACCATGTGGCCGACAAGGACGTCATCGACGCCTAGATTTTTATCCTGCAGTCGGTGGAGGAGTTATATCCACCGAGTATGATTTTTCCTTAGATGCTTATTACTTAACTCTTTATTTATGTCTTATTGGCCTTCCTAATGCTTCTTTTATTTCTTTTTCTTTGGTAGATCCTGAAATGGGGAAAGCCTCCTACCAAGAATTGGCCGAGAAGCTCCATGCCAAGGCCAAGAAGAAGGGGGGTCCCCTTTAAAAAAGAAAGCGGCGGTTGCTCCTCCGTCGAAGACAGCGGCTGCGCCAGAGAAGAGAGCTGCTTCCCCCCGGCCTCTACAGATCTTGTCCCATGCAAGCGGTCGAAGTCGGCCAATACCCCATCGACTTCGGCTGCTAAAGTTGGTCCAGCCTCCGCTTCTGTAGCTGGCGCTCCTACAGGCATCCCTTCTCCTCCTCCACCCCCTCGTTCATCCCATCTTCATGCGAGGGGTGAAGTGTGGACTGATGGGGTTTCAGATGAGCTCAAGCATGCTGTGGAGCCCCCCAACAAGTATTTTAGCGTCGAGGCCTTTGCTGATCCCGACCTTGATCATCTACAGGCTCTACAAGATCATCTGATGGAGATGGCCAGCCTACTGGATGCTTATGTTGCTGTCAAGCATAAGTATTCCAAGGCTACTGCCGAGCTCGCCAAGGCTTGGGTTGAGAGGAGCGATGCTGCTAGCCGGCAGGCGGAGGCAGAGGAAGCGAGGATGAGAGCAGTGGAGGACCTAGAAAGGGCCCTTGCCGATAAGAATTTGGCTACTACCAAGCTCGCTAAAGTCCAATCCGATATGACCGATTGTTAGGCCCAGGAGGGCACCCTTAACGCCTCTCTGCATGCTCTGCAGGGCCAATATGCGGGCGTGGTTAAGGACTTGAACCTCGTTCACTCCGACCTCGATGCATCTAAGTCTGAACTAGCGGCGTCTACGGCTGAGGTAGAGAAGCTAGAAGTTATGGTTGTTGAGACGGCTGCCAAAACTTTCAAGGAATGCCTGGCTTAAGTCCAAGTTCTGAATCCCGACATTACAATGAACCTTGACACTGTGGATTTTAGAGCTTCGGTAGTGGGCGGGCAATTTGTACCCACGCCGCCTTCTCCAGCCGAAGAGTCTGAGCATCACACAAAGGGTGACAGAGCTCAAACTGCTGAGGAGGAAGATGCCCCGGCTTCAAATGTGCCCGACTCCTCCGCCCTACCCAAGTCGAGCTGTGATGCTGCCTTAGGAGTTTTTTGTTTCATAAGCTTTGTTTAGCAGCTTTTAGGTTTATTTTTGTTTTCAAACTATGTAAGCCGGGCATGTGGCTCGAAATTTGTACAATGACAATTTCATCCCGATTTTTCGTGGATTTTTAGCATGTTGGTCTTGTTAACTGTCTATTTTTTGTTTTCATCCTTTAAACCAAACTCGCGTTAATTTTGCTTCTTAATGAATAAAGGGAAACGTGCTTCGAGTACTCAGCTCGATTTTTATTGTATGACTTGGCCGAAGTCAAGATATATTGCGCAGAATCCGCTAGATATTCCACCAACATTAATAAACATGCATGTTTATTGCTAGTCGGGCATTTCAAAAGAACAGGTGATTTTGAGTAACCACCTAAATACTCTATCTTGTAAAGTAATAACCCGAGATGGTAGCCAATCGTCACGTGTTCGGGTCTAAGCTTTTAAAAAGAAGAACCTAAACATTTTGACTTGATCAGGATCTTTACGACAATGACAAGACCATCCCAGAGTACTGTTCCGATGCATCGTAACATTCATAAGATTTGTTAACAAACCCTACGATAACCGGGCTCGCAAAACCTTGGTTTCATTGATTAAGTTGCCTTGCTCAGCTATTTTTGTATTGAACTTCATAAACAATCATCAAGTCAGCCAATGAAGCAAGCCGCTTTCTTTATTGATTGAAATAGTTGCAATTACAAAGAAATTTAAAGTAAATGGAAAATAATGCATGAAAGCAAAACAATCCTTAAAATGAAAAACGGTTCTCAGCCACCGTTGACATCCGTTAAAACTAAAAAGCGGTTCTCTGCCACCGCTGATACCCGCTGCATCCGGGTTCCGAGTAGATCTCGGTCTTCAACTGTAGTAGACCCTGAGTTTGTCCGCATTCCAAGTTCGCTTAATGGCTGTGCCATCTAATGCCTTGAAGACATAGGTTCCTGGCCCCATTTTGTCTGAAATACGGTAAGGACCTTCCCAATTTGCTACAAGTTTCCCATCCCAAGAATTCTTGTTTCCGATATCCGCTCTGCAAAGTACCAGATCACCTTTGCTAAACACTCGTGGCTTAACTTTGTGATTATACTTAGCTGCAACTAGCTGCTTTATGGCAAGATCTCGACAATGCGCCGTGATTCTGATTTCATCAATGAGGTCTAATTCCACAACTAATTGTTCACTATTATTGTGTTCTCCTTCCTGCATGACCTTTGCCTTCCTCCATGATGTTTGCCCAATTTCGATCGGGATCATGGCCTCATAGCTGTAAGTCAATCTGAAAGGTGTTTCTTGGGTCGAGGTTTGAACACTAGTCCGGTATCCCTAAAGTACAGGATACAACTGCTTGACCTAGTTATTTTCTGCATCTGTCATTCGTTTCTTAAGCCTCGGCTTGCCCATTGGACTGTGGGTGTTCTACCGAGGCGAAATGGTGCTTGATTTTGAGTTCGGACATCAACCTTTAGAAACCTCGGTCGATGAATTAAGTTTCATTGTCAGTGACGATTTCGGATGGAATTCTGAATCTTGCAACAATGTTTCTTTCAAAAAATTTTTGTATGCGAGCTGCCGAGATAGTTGACAAGGGCTCGGCCTCGATCTACTTAGTGAAGTAGTCAACCGCTACAATCAACCACTTCACCTATCGTGGAGCTAGCTTGAATGGTCCTAAGAGGTCCATGCCCCATTTGAAGAATGGCCATGGGGCCGTGATGGATTTCAGTTCGGTCGGAGGCGGCCAAATTATCCGAGCATGTTTTTGGCAACTTGAACATTTCCTTACGTGCTCTTTGGAGTCGGCAACCATCGTCGGCCAATAGAATCTAGCTCGGAGAGCTTTTTGGGCTAGCGCTTTAGCTTCCATGTGTTGCCCAGTAATCCCTTCGTGTACCTCTGATAACACATACTCGGCCTCTGACGGGCTCAAGCACCTCATCATTGGAAAATGAAGGCCTTTTCGATATAGCTGGTCATCAACTACTGTGCACATTAACACGGTTCTCGCCACTTACTTTGCCTCCAACGGATCTTCCGGGATGATTCCTTTCTCCAAGTAATTTAGGACAGGCTTTCACTAATCTTCTGCTGCTGCGATGACCATAATACAAGTGGGCTCGGTCAAACTTTGCTATATTACCGTTTGATGATTTCCCAGGTTCTTGTGCTTGCTAGTTTCGATAGGATGTCTGCCCTCGCATTATTTCCTCTAGGGATGTGGGTGACTATGACCTCGTCGAAGTTGGCCATAGCCTCTTTGACTTTTCTGAGGTACTTAATTAGCAGAGGCCCCTTAGCCGTGTATGACCCGTTGATTTGGGCTACGACTAACTGAGAGTCAGTTGACAAGTGAATCCTCCTGGCTCCATTATCTTTTGCCTGAGATAGCCTGGCCAGCACTGCTTCATATTCGGCCTGGTTATTGGAGGTTTTGAAATGTAGCTGTAGGGAGTGTTCCATAGAAACTCCTTCCTGGCTTTCTATTATGACCCCTGCTCCGCTTCCTTTGGCGTTCGAGGATCCGTCAATGAACACCTTCCAAATATTGAGATTGGCCTTCGAGATTGTCTCAGTGGGTACCAATTCTGCAATGAAATCGGCAAGGGTCTGACATTTAATCGCATGCCGAGCTTCATACATAATGTCGAACTCAGACAGCTTGATAGCCCAACTAATCATTCGTCCTACCAAATCAGGCTTATGCAATACTTGGCCTATCGGCTGACTTGTTCGGACGATTATTCGATGTCCTTGGAAGTAAGGGCGTAACCTTCTTGCAGCAGTGAGAAGGGCGAATACCACCTTTTCTAGCCTTTGATATCTTAGCTTTGAGCTTTGCAAAGCTCGGCTTGTGAAATAGACCGGGTTTTGTTATGTCGATTCTTCCTTTACCAGCACAGCACTTACCGCTTCTGGGGCTACTGATAAGTATAGATTAAGTCTTCTCCAGGTTTAGGTTTTGATAGCACTGGAGGTGATGATAAACACTTTTTGATTTTATCAAATGCAGCTTCACATTCTGCGCACCATTCTCCGTATTGCACTTCCTTCTTCAATAGCTTGAATAATGGAATTGCGTTTTCTGCCGATTTCGGCAAAAACCTTGTTAGTGCGGCCAGTCTGCCTGTCAACTGTCGTACTTCTTTCTTGTTTCTTGTGGCAGCCATATTGAGGACGGCCTGACATTTATTCGGGTTGGCCTCAATTCCTCTATTAGTCAAAAGGAATTCGAGAAACTTACCCGCGGGTGCCCCGAATGCACATTTTGCCGAGTTAAGTCGGATACGATGAGCCCGGAGTTTGTCAAATGTTTCCTGCAAATCTCGGATATGATCGGTCCATTTGATTGATTTAACAATCATGTCGTCGATGTAAACTTTTACGTTTTTGCAGAGTTGTGTTTCAAACACTCGATTCATCATCTTTTGATAAGTGGCTCCGGCGTTTTTTAGCCCGAAGGGCATGACGTTATAACAATAATTAGCTTTATCCGTGATAAAAGCTGTTTTTTCCCGGTCCTCGGGATGCATGGCTATTTGGTTGTAACCAGAATAGGCATCCATAAATGAGAGCAGCTGGAATTCAGAGGAGTTGTCCACCAATTGGTCTATGTTTGGCATGGGATAAGCATCCTTGGGGCATGCCTTATTGAGATCGGTGTAATCCGTGCAGACCCTTCACTTGCCATTAAGTTTTCTTACCATTACCACATTTGATAACTAAGTAGTGTACTGGATCTCCCTAATGAAACCTGCGTCTAGTAGCTCCCTTACATGCTCGGCGAGAGCTATTTGTTTGTCCGGAGCTATCTTCCTTTTCTTTTGTGCGATCGGCGTACAATGTGGGCTTATTGTCAGCTTGTGGTGGCAAAAGGTGGGGTCAACGCCTGGTAGTTTAGAAGGCTTTTAGGTGAACACATCTTTATTCTTCAATAGCAGCTTTTCCAACTCGGTTTTCTCTTGCTTGGTGAGTATACTACCAATTTTTGTTATTTGCCCGGGTTCATCTCCCAGTTGGTAATCCATGAGCTCCCCATCGAGCTCTGTTTTCATCAGCTTCGCCTCCTCTCTTACATCTAACTCCACCATGTTCACAGGGCTCGGAGCGGATAGCGCCGGGTTTTAAGTTCCCTTTTGTTGTGATGAGGATGTCTCGGGTTCATTATTTTTCACTATTGAAAAATAGCATTTCGAGATTTCTTCTGATCCCCTTTAATAGTGACGATATCATTCTTTCTGCTCACCATCTTCAGCTTTTGATGCTTAGTTGATATTATCATATCCTAGCTATGAATAGTTGGTCTGCCTAAAATGATGTCATAGGACGAGGGAAAATCTTCTACAATGAATTTGACCCGTCCGGTCTTGAAGGCTTCCTTAGATCCCAGCGTCATTTTCAGCTCTATATGCCCCTTGGGGCTTGTATCTTCTCCGTTGAACTCGATTAGGGTTGTTCTACATGGCTTCAGATTTTCTGGATCCAGGTTCATTCGCTTGAAAGCGTCCCACAGGATGATATCAACCGCACTACCGGGGTCAAGAAATATCTTCTTCACACGACATTTACCCAGGAGGCTGGTAATAACCAAGCCGTCTTTATGACCTGGGATCACGTCCCTTAAGTCATCCTAGGTGAAGAATAACTTGGGGGGTTCTACTTGCAGAGGTTCTGGCTTGAAGGTTGGTCGCCCCCTGATGGTTAGGACTTCCCGAAGATATTTCTTCCGCTGACTTACTGTATCGCCACCTCCTTCGTAACCTCCACTAATGACGTTGCAATCGAATTCAACCTCTGGGAATTCATCCTCATCATCATGCTTTCTCCGGTCCTCGTCTGGCTTCCTTCTTTGAAGGACCGGGCTCCTACTCTGATATATCTGCTTGCGTTTGCTACCCTTTTGCCCTTGTGTTTTAATGACGTATTGACGTAACTTTCCATCTCGGACAAATTTTTCTACAGCATCTCTAAGGTCCCAACATTCATCTGTTGTGTGCCCGGATCTATTATGGAAATTGCAAAACCAAGATCAGTCCAGTTTGCCTCTATTATACAATGGACGTGGTTGTTCCACCTTTTTCATCTCGGTCAGTGCCACCTCTCTCCAAAGTTGAGCACGCGAGACATTCAAAGGAGTATATTTTTCATATTTTCCTTCGTGCCTTCCGCCACGTGTTTTTTGATTCAGGTTCCTGGATCGATCTTTCGATGCCTGATCCCTTCCTTTTGGAGGTGGACTTTTCTGTCTTTCTTTTCTTGGCGTGTTGGCTATCTGCATTTGTTCGATATCCAGATATTTCTTAGCTCGCCGATGGAACTCCTCCAGAGTCTTGATTTCACCGGATAAGACCGACCTTCCCATTCTAGATTCACTGTCTAGGCCGGAGATGAGCAAATGTACGTGGACGCTTTCCATTAATCCTTAGATTTGCAGGGCGGCCGCTTTGAAGCGATCTAGGTATTTCTGAAGAGTTTCACCAGGTTGCTACTTGATCCTATCAACGTGTAGACCGACCTGGGCTGCTTTTTGCTCATTGCAAAATTCAGCAAGAATTTCTCACTCAGGTCATTGAAGTCGATGATGGATTTCGGAGGTTGAGTCCTGAACCAGATTTGTGCAGCCCCTCGCAATATTGAGGTGAACAGCCGAGATATGATTGGTCCTTTGAATCCTCGAACCAGCATTTCAGTATCGAAGGTATTCAGGTGCGTTTGGGGATCCTGGCTTCTATCATACTTTGGGAGGTCGGACGTGTTGAATTTTCTTGGGTATTCAGCTTCCGTAATCTCGTTCGAGAATGGGCTATTATTTTGTCCTCCGTTGCCATACCACATCTTATGCTTTCCGGACTCCTTTGGCCGGATCTCTTGATTATCCGAAGCGTGGCTGTTTTCTGAGTTGCCCATGTTTGATCATCTCGGTTTATATCCCTAAGATTGTTTTGCTCATAATTTTTAGTTGAGGCTGCTCGGCCTTGCTAGGGCTGATTAAGCCGAGGTGGATCAACGTTTTGTTGATTAGTGTCTCCCTTTTCATTATGTTGATCGTCTCGGCGTTCTTCTTAAGGAGGGTCCTGCAATTGCTTGAGGATTTGGTTCATTACCTCGGCCATGCGATCAATCTTTTGATTCTGGAGATTGTCGCGTTCTTCCACGTTCTTGATTCGTTTTAGCATTGACCCCGCGATGTTATGTAGCAGTTGTATATCTGAGTTGTCAATCCGGAATTCTGGCGAGGAATTGTCCTGATTGGCGTTTTCCAAAGTTTGCTCTGCTCGTCCATCCTCAAGGGGAGGATTCGTGTTCAGTGGTTCCTCTATTCATTCCTGATTGTTTCCTCGGACATCTTCCTGCTGTTGATTCTCATTAGTACCTCGTTCTTGATTCTGCTCGTGTGTAAGCGTATGACTTTTGCTTCTGGTGTTAGCCATCATTGGTCACGGGAATAGGACTTTATAGTCCCTACGGTTGGCGCCAATGTTTTGGTGTAGAATACAAGAGGGATTGGACTTGGCCTGGGGTGAAATCCCAGGGGCCTACGCACCACAGATAGAGATCAAAGTCCACATAGTTCGAAGGTAAACTATAGGCTTGTTATAGCCAGAAGGAGTGGGGGTGTGTGCTCTGTGTGAATTGAAAAGCCAGGGTTAGAACCTGTGTACCTTGTGAGAGCTTACACCAATTTATAGACTTACTTGGGCCCTTCTAATAGGCTTCGTTATCTTGTTGTTTAAAAGACATTAAGATATCCTTTTTAAATAATATCTCCTTTTTTTGTGGGCAGTTGCAATCGTGATAGATATTCTGATAAACCGCTCCTTAATCCAAGGGGATGGTTAGGATTATAACTGGGGCCATTTGACTGGGCTCTTTAATCATTGGGCTGGACCCATTTATAATATATCCATAACACAATTCAACAACTATTTTAGAGGTGTCGTTGTGTCATTGGGCTGGATTTTTATTGCACGACCCAATAAAAATTTGTCGTATTAAATTTGAATGTGTAACAGTCATAGTAATTTTATCATAACAACGATTGTGTTGTGTTAAACAATTGTATTCTAACTGTCATGGTAAATTTAGCATTTAACTTCATATCAGTGATCATATCATAAAATTAGATTGAACCACTAAACATAGTTGCAATTGTACATTTGAACATAGTCAACTTTATATGTTATAGGTCGTTGTATAGCTATGTTACGACGACTATTATACAGTAACGATCGTCATAAGAAAATGGATGAATAGAGTCGATTGTTAACACTTTTTCAGTTGTTGTATAACCTATGGTACGATGACCTATTACGTTGTAACTATCAAATAAGATCATCAAGGTGGGAAGATGAAATTTGCTACGATTGCTTTGCTAAATTGTCGTCCATATTTCAGCTTTGCATTTTGTAAATGAAATTTTTTTTTTCTGTTCGTATCCTTATCCTTTTTTAGATACAAAACCAGAATAGAGAATAAAGAATACTGATAATAATAATCAAGCCAATTCCTAGAACAAAAAATAATGAAAATTGAGAGACATCACATTATAACACCTTGCATATATACAGAAGTTGTCAAAACACTAAATTACATAAAAACAAAACCTTATCCATATCTACATATCTACACATCTTCTATATGTGACGTATTTCTGTTGTGTCTCTTAGCATGTTCATGTCAGCCTTGCATCGAGTAGGGTTCCTCTTAACCAAAAATCTCCAATGAAATTTATGAACAAGTTAATATAAATCATTAAATTTAATCAAATAATGAACAATTCACTTATAGATGCGGAGTGCGTATACATGTAATTATAGGAACAAAGTATACACATACAAAAATGTCTAGGTGGTGATTGTCTTAGAAATCCCAAGAGTTGTTAGATCGATTTGTAGCATGAGAGCCATCACAAATGTCTCTAATGTGTTTTGAAGCCCAAGTTGCAACACCCTTTTGCAATCCCTTGTATTTTAATCGATTTATTTTTTCTTTAATATTAAAAAACCTATCATTTTACAAAACAACTTAACTTACACATTGAATATCTCTTTGATATCTTCGTTCAGCGCGCAATCCAAGGAATTGAATCGATGTGGTTGATCACGGGGCAAACAAGGTAGAAACTCCAATATTGATAATTATAATAACACACACACACACACACACAAACACAAACACAAACACACACACATTAAAATGAGGTTAACCAACATAATACTGCATAACTTAAGAAAGATTATAATGAGGCTACCCAAATAATACTGCGTAACCTAACAAACTGATTGGTAAATTAAATAAGTAAGAAAAAGGTACATGCCCATCAATAATTGGTGTCAAATAATAGGGCAACTTTCTTCCTTGTTCCATACCCCCTCTCCCATTCAATACCACATTGGTCGTCCACTCGGCCATAGTGTTCCCAATCTTTGTCATAAGCCCAGAACATAACAAAGAAATAAACAAAATCTAACTTAAATGAAAGAAATAAACAAAATAAAATGCTACAAAATATTACTTTATGTGTTTTCTCATATTCCTTCACAATGATCATTTCTAGCTGCATAGTCTTCATCATGTACGAATTCCAAAACTTCACTTACCAAATGTGGATTTGTAGTGAAAGGTGGTGTGTTGTCAAGATTCAAAATTAGATCACCATCCTTCTGTTCTTTTTTTACTTTGGAGTACAATGGACAAGTTTTTATTCTTAGGATCAGTGACATAAAATACTTGTTTCGCCTACCTTGCTAGAATAAAGGGCTCATCTTTATAACCGGCTCTATGAAGATCAACAGAGGTGATTCCAAATTTATCTATTTGCACGACATTATTGTTCACCCACTGACATTTGAATAAAGGGACTCTCAACTTGGTGTAATTAATCTCCATTATGTCTTCGATAACTCTATAATAAGCCATGGATGCCAAAATGGGGGGTTTTTTTTCCTTTCGAATTAGAAAAGTGCATTGATTCAGCTACCACCGTCACCCCGCTATTTTGCATAGTACTTCTATCATCTTGGCCTTTTGTGTAGAAAGAATACCCGTTTATATCATATGTGCACCAAGTGACAACTTTAAAAGAAGGGCCCCAAGCTAACCATTTGATTGTTTCAGACACACCAGTCTTGTGCAAAACCTTTTCCTTCAACCACTCTATGAACTTTTACGTATTAGATTGATACCATCTTCACATCATTAAAAGTGCAAGATTGTACTTCCAATAAGAATTGCTATTTCAATATTAGGAGTTGACTTATGGAATAGGCAATTCACTTTTCAAAATAATGAGATTAAGGAAACAGAATGATAATCTTTGGTAAATGGTAATGTGAAAGCTAAAATAAAATTTCAGGAATGTGTGTTTTTTTATAAAGAAAAGTTTGATTCTATAGGTAGTTATGTGGTTCCGTTGTGCTATTTCTAGGGATGTAATTTTGCTAATAAATGAATATATTGGCGGGGAACTTTGTGGTACATTGGACTGGTTATGTTTCATGGAATATAACTAAAATTATTATTATGGTCATGCATTGATCAATTTATGGGCTATATAAGGCCTAAGTCTTAAGATTAATAGTGCGATTGTTGCTTTATGATGCAAAATTGTTCATGCATAGGGTTGTTCTGTAACTATTAAATTGACATTATTTGATTGATGAATATAAGACTTTAGTTCTGGAAGATGCTAAAGAAGTGAATATTAAGAAGAACATAAAGTTTCTTGGAAAGTTGTGTGAATTTGTCCTGTTTAGCTTGTTATAAATCAATAATTTCAACTTTTATTTCCTACATTTATTTTATAAATGAAAACACTACATAGGTTTTCGACTTGACAAGTGGATTTCTTACTATTCATTTATCTGCTCCCCCTACGTTCACTTTTATTTTGCTCTATTTCAAATTTTCTAGGGAAAATCACTTTAAAGTCCCAAGGTACCAAAAAATTTACAAAAAAGTCTCATAGAAAATTCTCCTCTAAACAAGGTGCCAAGGGACTTTCTTGTGACTAATTAAGAAGATGAAATTATTTTGTTGCCCTAAGGAATAAAAAAGGAAAGGAACAACAAGAATAATTAGCACTGCTTCTTTCTGATTCATGAGAAAGGAAAAACAGAGAAAGCGATGATGGTTGATAAAGGTTGAAAGTCCAACGTTAAAGGCAAGTAAGATGTCGAACTGACTTGGAGTTGGCAACTTTCATCAACTGTGTTAGAGGCAGAACCGATTGGGTGTTTTTTGTTGTGTATGCTTGGTTTCTTCAGATTGAAGGGTGGATGGCTGAAAGGTTAGAGCTTGGACTCATAAGGAGACTATCTTCTGAGAACTAGGTAAGTAATGCTATGATTTTGCTAAACATATCATCTTCACCGTTGTACTTGGTGTTTAATCGTGGTTGGGTAAGGTTAATAAAATGTTGCTCTATTTTTCGACATAGTAACAAAGGGATTGCTTTGTTTGAGTAGGAATAGTTGAATATGATGAAGGTTTTTTGGCTGTCAAAATGCTGATATGAGATCAAAAAACAGTGTTATTAATACATATAGTTATAGTTGTTACTATGACTATTTTTGTTGTTAATACTAAGTATATGTTGCAGATTGTCATAAAAGATAGCTAGTACTTCGAGGAAGAATCTACTATGTTTCTTTCATGTTGGGAGGGGGAGTTTGTAAATGGTGGAGGAGATGCAAGTCATTATGTTGGTAGTTTGGTAAGAATAAGATGCATAAAAGAAGACACAACCTAAAAGGAGTTTCAAAGAATCATATTATCTATAATTGGAAAGGAAACAACATGAGGCTAGTTGAAACACATGATTGTCCATATGCTGATACTTTGATAGTGACACAATGCTAATAGAGACATTCTTGTATCCTCCCATCACTACAAGGCCGCCAGGGAGACCCAAAAGAAAAGGACAATAATCTCAGCTCCAAGACAAAAATGTATATCATTATGGGAGATTCCATGAGATTGGACACACAATGAAGACTTACATTAATCCAAATCCAAGTTGATAATTTATGGTGGTGTTAGTGTTTTGTTTTGGTCATTGCATCTCACCTTCTTTTGTTGTAAATGGCTTTAGATAGAAATCCACATCATATGATTTTTTAGAGATGGTGTGTGATGTTGTAACTACTACATTGTAGATGCATTTACTAATGTAAATGGAGGTTAGATATAATACAGAATTGTATCCAAGTTTCATTTATAACCATTACTAATCATTTGTAAATTTTGTTGTAAATGTAACAACACGAACTTGACAAAACTTAAGTTGTCAACACACACACACACACATTTATATTATGGTGTTATTGTACAATTAGGTGATGAACGTGTGAAAATCCTAGAGATGATGTTGTGTTTACGTAGAGATGGAGTTGTTAAAACGTGATGAAGGAGTTGTCAAAATGTGGAAAAGTTGTAACACCCCCATTACTGTAAATAATGTATTTGTAAGCATTAATGAATTAATGAGAAGTTTTGTAAGTTAATTTTATTATTTTTGTAATTTTTTATTTTAATAATTATTAAAGGACTGTCAGAATGTTGGGAGATAGGATAACGACCTCTAAAAAGGCTTAAAATGTCACCTAATTTGGGCAGGGAAAAAGAAATTAAGATGGAGTCCAGATTTGGAAGAGCAGGCCTAGGGCATAACACCGGTGTAGCAAACGCTGGTACAATGAAGTGGGCCTGGAGAATCTTGGTAGGACACAAATTCCCACCTCAGGAAAGTATGTATGCACCATCCATGGTCAGTGAAAAGGAAGAGACACTAAAAAAGTCATATGCCAAAAAGTAAAAGTCAGTGTAATCATTACACTGGGATACGTGTCACCACGGGGTTAAAAGAGGAAAAGTTGAGGCAAAATGGTCAACTCCTGACCCCTTAAGCATTCAATTTCGTCCACCCAAGGAGAGAGAGGGAAATCAAATGATTTTATCTGTATTTAGACTCAAACACAAAGTATGAGTACCACAGGATGTTAACCGGTAAAAAGGGGACCGCTAAGGACCAATTAGGGGCTTATTTTTGGATAAATGGGACAAATGTGGGTTTATATGAGGGACCAAAATGGCGCCACATATGTAGGCCTTATCAAGGAAAAAGATTTGAAAAATTGAAGAAAAGTGGAAAAGGGAGCACCCTTTTAGCCGGCGGTGCACTATAAAGACCAATGGATAAAAGGGTGAACTAATTAATTAAATAAAAAGGCTAGGGGGATCAGATTTGTGGGCATAGATGGTACCACATATACCCCTATTTGAGCCACATGTAGTCCTAAAAATATCTAGGTTTCTTGGAGAAAAAGAAAAGAAAGTACAGGTTAATAACCAGGTGCAAGCTTTTAACCATTGGACAACAGAGTGTTTCGAGGTAAAATAGGCAATTTGCAGATTTTGAAAAGTAAAAATCTGCCTCTCTTGGCTAGGGTTGCACCACATCAGCACCTTCTGGAATATTCTAAAGTTTCTTAACGATTAAGTCAAAAGCCCTGATTTATGCTATTAACCTGTGGACAGAAGCATGAACCAGATAATTCAATGCACCCTGATCATTTTAATAAGGTACAAACTTCTCATTTTTGGACACTAAGAGGCGTGCTCAGCTGAAGCAAGAGGGGGAGTCCACCAAGCTGCACACTAAGATCAAAACCCAAATCACCAAGAACACCAAGCTGAATCTCCGATTTCAAGTACACATCGAAAACTCAACTCTTTGAAGTTCAAGTTGGGATTTTCGTGCATGGTGTTAGGGCTTGGTGTTTTGATCTGATTTTGGTGTTTTTGATGGTTCCAATGAGTCTAAGATTGCTGATAGTTTTTGGAAATCTGGGTAGCGAAGCTTCAACCATGTTTTTGAAATAGTAAATGAAGTCTTTTTAAGCTGAAATTTTACAAGCATAAATTATACTTCTTGGGCTTCATTTCGATTAAAATTTGACACCTTTATGATTTTTCATCTGGGAGAAATTAATTTTTGAAAATGGCTCTATACGTAACAAGATAGTTCTGACCAGAGGATAAAGATTATGCTACACATCAAATTAGGAATACTTTTGGATTCTGGGAATATTTTTACTGTAAAATAGACATATTAATGGTTCAAATGGCACTAATTTCACACTAAAATTATTTTCTTGGAAGTTATTAAGAATGTTTGAAGTCGGGTCGGATTCACTAGATTTTCTGGGAAATTTTAAAGAGACTTCGATTTAAGAGAAAAACATAAGGTATTTTTATAAATACTGAAAATAAGGTCTTTTGGTGTTATTTATGGTTAAAGCATATTTGGGAAGGCTACCAGGAACATTAAAATATTAAGGTAGTGTATACCCCACCAGGTAGTAGTAGTAGTAGTAACTGCCTTACTAAAGTACTTTTTATATATTTCATGTATGTTTGTCAAGCCATGCTTGTTTGTGTATACTTTTTCCAAATATGCTTACAGAGCATGTTGGGGTTTGAGTCTCTAACTAATCTGTTTCTAGCGCTGAGGATTGATCTAGGGCTTTCCTTGAGTGGCGGCTCAACAAGTTGTTAGGTCCGGGGCTAGCCTGGTACAGGCGGCTTAATGGGTCATGATTCCAGTAAATCCGGGGCTTGCCTTGGTAAAGCAGCTCGACAGTTCGTGGCGATTGGTTATTGTGTCTATTTCTGGATGCATATATGATATGTTTGGCATATTATATGTGATCTTGTAAGTGATATGGTTACACTCATACAATATACACATTTAGTACATGAGTATTGACAGTTATTTTGGGGGTTCATTACCGAACTCCAGACACTTCTGTAGACATAAGGGGACGTGTCTAAAGTAAAGTACCTTTTTGGAAAGGTAGGGTATTGAAATGCAGATGAAGAATAGGGAATGCCCTATTATATTTTGTACTTATATTTTTCTAGGATGACTGTGTATATATTTTTGGTATTTATTTTTGGATGAATGTACACTTAACCCTCCGGGGACTTTTACTTTCTGCTTATTTTACTTTCGTCCAAACCAATTAAAATGCTCTATTGCGCTCACTCTAATATATGTTAAATGGACTCGATAATGATGGAAAGGTAACTAATAAAAGGAATTCCTCTAACCCGCCACCCGAAAGGGCAAGGCCGATAAGGTTCTAACAGAAGTAGTTGTCAAAACTTGGCAAATGAGTTGTCAAATACTTGGAGATGTAGTTGTTAAAACTGTTAGTTCCAATTTTTCATCCAAGAGGGGGTGAATTAGGTGATTTAATAAATTTAAAACGAAAGCGTCAAACTAATAAATCAAATAGAAGGAGTTAGATGGATATCACCAAAATGTGCACATGTATTTATACTAGTTCAGCCTTAATGCCTGACCCATGTCCAGTCCTCAAAGCGTCTTTGAGATTTTCATTATCGTTCTAAGATTAACCAGGTTTTTGGCACCTTAATACAGAGTAATCCTCACTAGTACTAACTCCCCTTACAAGTTATAATCCAACAACTACACTTAAGGTCCCACTACTTTGAGATTTTACAGAAATCATAGTGTTTGAATAACTCTCTCATAGAGTAGATAAATAATCATTGATGAACAAATATAATAAAATATTATAAAACAAGAGTATGAACAGTAATTGATTGTGTGCTTCATTAGTTGGCTCCATATTGAATGCTATAGTAGAGCACCATTAATGACCGTTGTGAAGGTTCAAGCTTTCAATTGAGTGTGTTCAAAATGTCCGTTAAACTGATGAAACTTCTCATTAGACACAAATCGAAGTTGTTGGAAGATTTTGAGGTTTGATCACTTTTGTATCGTTGCAACAGATTTTCACACGACAATCCTTTCGTTTGCTATGGGAATGCTTAAGGTTGGGTCATTTTTGTTTTATTGCAATTGACACTTTAGACAATATTCAATGACCTACTCTAAAGATTGCTTGTGTCTGCTCTATTTCTGTTATTATATTTAATGCTCTAACATAGAACCTTGATTTTGCATTTTTAGATGTAATCTATGATGTAACTCATCTGAAACTCACAACCAAATATTTTTAGTAGCATTGAGAAGTAATATGAGAATTAATTAAGTGTAGTTAGATGATAAAGAGTAAATTTGAATTCTTAGATATGAAGGTTCAGTGTAGGAAGAACAAATGTAACATCCCAAATTTTTGGGATTTGTAAATCAGAAATATTATAAGGAAGATTATGATGGAAAATTTGGCCTTAATTATCAAAAAGGTAATATTTGGAATTGAAAGGCATATTTTCCAAAAATTGAGGATTTTTAGTTTGAGATTGACTTTTGGTCTAAATATTTTTTGAGATGATATTTCATGGCCAAAATAAATTAATGGAGGAAAGATTAAAATCAAGGAATATTTGTAAGAGGATTTTTTTTTATATTAAAATTTTAGGAAAGGGGTCGGGCTCACCTACAATCTAAGGGCAAGGCGCTTGGAGCCCAGTCTACAGGGGATATTGGCTAGAGAATACACATGTCTCCGCCTCTACCAGCATTACCACTGCTTCCTAGACCCCTAAGATGCCTCCCCAGCGCCTTAACCAACGCAGGGATCGAACCCTCTCCCTAAAGGTGAGGAAGACCGACCCCACGCCAGTTGAACCCAAAGACGAGGGGTTGTAAGAGGATTTATTATGCCTAATTAGAATTTTAGAAAGGAAAATTAGGATTTATTTTTAGTAAATTATCCAATGCTTTCTTCTTATATACTGGGCCTAATCAAATATCAAAAAACGCAGCCCACATACCTAAACTATTCCTTCTTTCAAGCAACATGTGATAGTCCCATAAAACAGCAAAGTTTCAGGTTTCCCTTCCACACTCACGTGCTAATAGAGAAGCAAGGAAATATGTGTATGATCTACCAGCACTACTTGTAGTGCAGTGGTATTGAGATTCATTTCTCCCCTTAGGTCCTAGGTTCGATCCCTCCCTTGCCTTGTATCAAAAAAAATATTTGTGTATGATCTTAGTCCTTCAGCTCATACACGCAGCACCTCTCGTGGCCCATTTATACAGCAAATTAACCAATTCATCCTTCCCATTTTGGCCCACCTCAAAATAAAGTCAACTGAGCCTATTCTGCTGCATCATCACTTCGGCCTGGCCTAGCACCAGAGAAGCAACCCGACACGTAAGAAAGCAACAGAGAAGCAACCAAACATGCAAGCACAAAGCGATCTCAGCGGAAATCATGAAAACACAGAATCTTCCATCGTTCTTGAGCCCTGTGTAAATATCCTCTGGTTCTCCTCGTTGGCTGGACCATAGCTCCTCTATATAATCCATTGTCTCTGCTTCAACCATGCTCCATTGTCTCCTTTGTAATTGCAGCGCTTCATACTTCTCCATTTCTATTATTTTCTTCGGCCTTTCTGTAGAAACAGAAAGAAAGAAATGATAGTGAAAGATGAGAAGAGAGAGAGACGTAGAGAGTGAAACTGAGAGCATAAAGAAACAGAAAACATAGACCGAAAGTGTGAGAGCATGAAGAAACAGAAAACAGAGACTGAGAGTGCGAACGGAGAGAGACAGAAAGTAAGAGCAAGAGAGTCGAAGAGAGAGAGAGAGAGAGAGATAAATTAAATATTATCCTACTCTGCCCATCGCCGCGAGAACAGAAGAAGCATTCAGCAACCACCCTCATCGTTTCTGTTTGGATCTAAAGGTAAACCATTGAACTTATTGTATGTTAATTATATAAATATAGCAGCAAGTATATATGTGTATATAAGTCACTGGTTAGGAAGGGAGAAAGAAGAAAAAATGCTGATGCCAAGTCTAGAAGTATATAACATAAACATATAGCAATTGCATGTGAGTTTTCTTTTCCCTGTAGGTCTATATATATATATATATATATATATATAGGCATACCAAAAAGAACTGAAGAAAACTCAATTGTCTTATATATGCTAAGACACTACTATATATATAAGCCAGGGCATGATCACGTTGCTTTCATGCCATGTGAAGGAATATGTACGTGGTGTATATATATAGAAAAATAAGAAAGGAAGCTTTCAATATTTATGTATATAGATGGTTACTGCCATTAGTTATAGCTGAACCTAAAGCTTCTGTTTAAAAGTGTTAGAGTTCGGTTTTAATATGAAAATGCCTAGGGAAGTCTAAATGAAATGCTAAACATGAAAATATAAGCTGCTTACATTTTTGGAAGTTGGATTATTCAGTTTTAGCAAAACGTTACTGTTCACGTGCTGATTTTCTAAACTGGGCAACGTTATTTAAGCAAGTCAAAAATATAGTAAACGACCTTCTTTGATACTGAAATTTTATGGACATTTAGTAGACATGCTAAAATTCGAAATGAGCTTTGGTTCACCTCAATCAGAGGTTTGTAGCTCAAGATATGATTTTTGAAAGATGGGTTAAAATCTGAAAACATTTTTGGTATCATTCTGGAGGAAGAAAATGACATTGACTTTTTGACCAAGTCAATGAAGTTATAAAATTATGAATTTTTTCATAAATAAAGAGGACACATAGAGCTTTAATTTGATGGGTAATTGGTCACATTTCGATAAGTATACAAAAAGTTATGAATTTCGGAAGTTGAGTTACAATTTTGGAAATGATTCTGAACAGTGGTAACGTTTTTGCAATCTGAAAATGAATGGCATGTGATAAAATGCTGAAACCAAATTTTATAGAAACTAGACTTAATAAGGAGTTCATAGAATCTTGAACCACCTAAATCTGATGCTTAGAACTCTAGATATGAATTTTTGAAGTTGGGCTATGAAAACTGGTAAGTTTCTGTTCCCAGATTGCATAGTGCTTAAATTTTCGAAATTTGAGAATTTTCATCAGTCATAAATCAACTTGGTGACTTTAGTTTATGAAAGTAGACTTATCAAGGAATAAATAGAAATTGGAATCACTCCATTTGGAGTTATATAGAGAAAATTATAAATTTTCCAAATACCCGTGGAAATTAAAGGTCTGATAAGTCTTAGAATAATTACTGAGTTGTTAATTGTGAAAGAATATAGATTACAGAATAACCAACTGAAGTGAATGAAAAGGGTATAAATACCAAAGGAAATATATGAGAATTATTAATTAATAATAAATGAGAGTTATTATTATTAATTAATAAATATGGGTATTATCGATTGGGGGAATTTTTAGGGTTTTAATTACTTTTAATTCCTTAAGAGTAATCTGCGTAGTTAGTTGCATTGCGACACGATTAAGTGACTAATGATGATGATAAACGTTTATAGGAAATTCATAGACGCCTCGACCAATCCCAACACCTATCGGACAGAGTCAAGGATACAAGCTTAAGGTGGGTAACTCTAATCTTGTAAGCAAGTGTGTAAGTGTTTATGTATTAATTAGCTGATCATATATGCTGGTTGATTTACTTGTTATATATTTTTCCTGGCCATGGATTTGAGGCTGCGGTCTCATGGGACTGTGTGTCCTAGACAAGGGCTGTGGTCCTTGGCCGTTAACTGCGGTTACAGTTATTTGTATTTGTAAATGCTTCCATGCTTTAACATGTGTTGTTCTGTCATTTATGCTTACATACATGTGTGTGAGATTAATTGTTATCATGGAGTTCATTCATTTGAACTCCAGACCACACGAAACATACAGGTAATGGTTTGAGATAAAAGGCAAGAAGCAGCTGTAAGGGTTACAATAGCTAAAACTTTTGGGAAAATAAAAGTAATTAGACTGTTATTGTAACGTTTATCATCTGTCTATTTTGAGATTACTGTATTAACATCCAACTATCAGACGAATTCGAATCGCGAAAAATTTGTCCGCATATTTTCAAACTAAGTTAATTTCAAAAACTTTTATTCCACAATTAAGTCGTCCAAATCTCTTTGATGCCTCTCCGCGTTAACTTTGATAACTAAAGGCCCCACAGGGCGATCGTCACAACAAACACTTCAGGCTATTATAGGTGCACTCAAATGTGCATTTTGTTATACTCGAATGCTGATGAATGCTATGTCGGTAGAAGACTGTTGAAAGACATGAATTCTAATGTCTTCCAAATACTTAAGTGTTAACAAAGTCACACTCGAGTGCTAATGAAATTGTGAGTGATAGACGACTATTTCAAAAAGAGTTTAGATAAATAAATTTGATTTCTACCAAACACTCGAGTGTTCACAAGATAATATTCGAGTGTGTGATTTGTCACACTCGAGTGCTTTTTACAGATGAGACATCACTTGATTCATCAATGAGTGTCATGCACTGGACAATGAAGCATTTACCTGGCACTCGAGTATTAGAGTCCATACTTGAGTGTTTACCTTGATATTTCCAGAATGGGTGCGAGTGTTAGGAAAACTTTTGCAAGTGTTGGATCAACACTTGAGTGTTCATTAATACACTCGAGTATCTAACACTACACTTCCAAAAATGTAGTGAGTGCCAAGCTGTTGAAAATTCTGCCTTAGGGGTAAGTCATTGTACTTTAAATATTAACGTTATTTAAAGTATTTCTCTGTTTTGTTATCATATCATTTGCATGCTTATTATGATAATTATATCCTTAGATATATCATAAAGATTATCCTAAATGTCCTTGGTCGGTCATCTACGCTGCAACGAAGATGAAATAAGACCAATATGACTTTGATAAAGTATGGAGATACGAATCAAAGTCATAGGCACTTGTAAGAGTATAAGGTGCTGGATCAACCTACTATGAGAAAGCTACATGGATTAAGTTATAAACTTTTCTCATGTATAACTAAATCACAATGCCTTTTAACCTGAGATCATCATGGATTCCTACATGAGAGTCGTTGATCTTTGATCTAATCAAAGTCACCTTTGACCGAGTGATGATAAAGGCTTTGATCGGAATTATTGGTTTTCATGCAGAGGAATGTGAATGGTCAAGATGGAATTTATCCCTCACATTTGTAGAGAAATAATACTAAGGCCCTCGATGAGTGAATATGAGAAATGTATGGCCATACTGCGGTGGAAAAGAGTTTTCATTTCAATTGTTAGACTACTCAAGAATCGAGAAAGTAAAGGTGAAGAACAGGAGGTTGACATTATCCATGCTTCATCCTTGACCAAATTATAGCGTGACAAAAGGGACGTGACATGGTTGTATGATAGGTTGTATTGTATCATCGATCCCCATATGAGTTGGGTAGTCGCGATGTCTTGTTAGAGGCCACTTGTGACTTGTGGGCTGGTATAGTATTGGCCGCTACCAATCTCATGTGGGCCTGCAGAGTCGCACAAAAGAATGGTCCAACACGAGCAATATATCCAGATTCATTGAATCTTAGATATATCTAAGATTAAATGAATACAAAGTTTAATCTAAGGTGAAATATATATATATATATATATATATATATATATATATATATAGTATTTAATTTATTTGATAAATTAAATAACTAAAATAGACTAAGATATCATATATTTGATTTAATTTGAATTGAGATATAGTATCTCAGATTTAATTTTCAAATAGAGATATCATATATCTATTTTAATTTGAATTGAGATATGGTATCTCAGATTTAATTTTCAAATAGAGATATCATATATCTATTTTAATTTGAATTGAGATATAGTATCTCAGATTTAATTAAATAGACAGATATCATATCTCAGATTTAATTTATAAAGATAAATTAAAATAGCAAGTTTTTAATTCAGATTAAATAATTAGATTAGATTAGATTTATTGAACAGATTTAATTAATATTATTCAATCCAAATTCAAATTTCAAAATTAATTAGATTAATTTTGAATATATTATACGTCTATTTGGGTTTGAAAACCCTAAGCAATAATTCACAAGTCGTATTCAAAAGAGCCGCGAAAAGAAAACCATAGTGAGAATAGACGTGAGACGCAAAAGTAAAAAGGCGCTAGCATGCTGTCGTCCGTGTTGAAGAGCTGTTCGATGTAGATACTGATAAAGGGAGTGGATCGTAGAGTCGGCTCCTAAAGATTGATCGAGCAAGAAGAAATTAGCCCATGAGTTCGAATAGACGCACACGAGCATTCGAAAGGTACGGTTCTAAGTACCAACCTGATTTAAACGCTATTGATAGATCCTCTTCATGAGATTCGTAAAATTTTAATGGATGAAATCCTTCCGTTGCGTGTACAAATCCTAACACAGGCAATTTCATAGCAAGTTTGAATCAATACTCTAATCTTCAACACAATACTTTCACAAAAGAAGCTAGTGTCAACCATCAATTCTGCGAGTGTGAGGCCAACACTCGAGTGTTTATTGCAGAACACTACGACAACTTTTCAAAAAGCATCTTTCTTATTCAATTTTTAGTTCAAATAATGTTGTATACTTGAGCGTCTTGAAACATACAATTGAGTGACTTGAATCATAAAGTCCTATTTTCTTTTCCTACTTTGTTATCGTTAAAACTTATAAACCAAGAACTAACACAAACATGGAGATGGAGTTGTCAAAACCTAGAGAAAGGCTTGTCAAAATGAGATATGGAGTTGTAAAAAACCTGAAGATGGAGTTGTTAAAATGTGTAGATGAAGTTGTCAAAAAATTTGGAGAAGGAATTGTCATAACATGGACATAGAGTTGTTAGAACTTAGAGAAGGAGTTGTAAAAAACCAGGAGATGTAGTTGTTAAAATGTGGAGATGGAGTTGTCAAAATGTGGACATGGAGTTGTTAGAACCTGGAGAAGGAGTTGTCAAAAACTTGGAGTTGTTAAAATGTCGAGATGGAGTTGTCAAAAACCTAAAGAAGGAGTTGTCAAAATCTAGAAATAGAGTTGTTAAAACATGGAGATGTAGTTGTCAAAACTTGGAGATGAAGTTGTTAAAACATGGAGTGGAGTTGTCAAAAACTTGGCGATGAAGTTGTTACAATGTTGACCATGGAGTTGTCAATGACTTGTTAACTTTTGAACTTGACAAAAATTGAACATGAACTTGTTTACTTTTGGACATTAACTTAGCAAAAGCAACCCATGGAGTTGTCAAAAACCTGGACATGGACTTCACAACATTTTGTATATATATCATTACATAACATTGACAAAGTGCACTGAGGCGCAAAAAACTTCCATCATGTTACTGAGAAACTAATATCAGTAGCTACAAGCAGTGTTAATGTAATAATTGTCAAAAAAAAAAGTGTCATCAATACAAGTTCCCTTTTACACAAATGCAACGACCAAAACATGTCTGCTAAATGCAATCAATAAGTTATATGACATCACAAGTCATCCTAGCTCCCATTAAAGTTAGTTGCCTATTTGTTCCTCTTCCTCTAATGGGACTCCTCAACCAAAGACAAAACTTTTTTGTTGATGTATGTTGTTAGGATAAGTGACTAGCCACCTCAAGAAGCCTACCTCCATTTCATGTAGTTCTTCCATGAAATAGAACGGCATGGTGTAACCATCATGACCTTCCCCTTCCCCTTTTGCTTCTGTTTCTCCTTCTTCCTTTCTTCCTATTGCTTGAAAAATTCTTCCATGAACAAATTGTATCCAAAGAACCTTTGGGCCCTTGGTCCAGTTTTCATTTTTCTTGCTTCTTCTCTTTTGATAGCCTTATCCTTCTCCCTTTTTGTACCTTGAAAAAATAAATTTAAGCATACATAATTTTGGCTTTATCATTACTATAAAGACAAGACTACTGAAGCATAATGAATACAAACAATTAGGGCCCTAAATCTACACAAAAATAGCAGTTGCAACAACTAAAATTAGAAGCTATTGATTATCGATGATTTGTTTTCGTAATAATAGTTTCACGAAACGAAACTAAGATCTAATTGACACATTATAGAAATGATTGTCATAGTACTTTTAGATATTTGCAAATTTAATTTTTTATCAGATTCCAAGTGTATGATAACATATATGTTTTTTCTTGTTGGCAAAGTGAATTTCAAAGTAGTCCAACTCAAAACCTTGAAAGCATGTTTTTGGGCCTGTTGGCCTAAACACATATTGGACCTCTTTAAGTGTTTTTGTTGGCTTAAAGTGTGTTTCTTTTTTTGTCTTACAAATATTTCAGTCAAGACTTTTTCATAATTTTCCTTAATTTGTTTTTGGTCTACTAGTCAAACTAGATTTGGGGGGGGGGGGGGGGGGGGAGAAACTAACTAAATAAAGAAGCAGCAAATTTGGAAACCACAAATCAAACATCATCCAATCTTGATTCAATAAATCAAATCACAAACCTCCTAGCATAAGAGATTTCTTATGCTTTCTGTCATCAAGTTAGCTAATTGCCACCATGGGAATGTAAGATTGCATCAAATTACACATAGAGGATTCTTCCCAAGTGATGTAAAAATTTTACAAAAAAAGAGACTTTGACATAAGACATATAGCATTACTAAAAGTGAAATACAAAAAATGAACTTTCCCAAAGTTCATAAACTTTTGAAACTTGAACTTTCTGATAATATATTGAGCCAGCCTTTTAGAGGATTCATTCTTTATTAGATTTATGTATCAAAACCAAAATTTATACTTTAGAGTTTAAGAAAACCATAGAGGTGCTCACATAGAACTTTTACAAAATAATGAAATATGAAGAGTAGACCTTTTAAGAAAAATAGCAGTAGCAGCAACTATTAGAAACCCTACAAACCCCATTAACAGTAATCAGAGGCACACATTAACACCAATCATCTGTGAATCAATCAAACTAGAAATGGAAACAATTTTCCATGAAATGCAAGAGATGGTAGAAATATGAGCAAGACATGATTCTAAATTTCTTAACTATTATTTACATATACAAACTGATAGATAGACAAGAACTAGATGAAAATGGGGATGAATAACACCCACATTGGACACTACAAACCATAATCCCTAAAATTCTTGAGTAACTAACAGATCGTCATATTTTATTTTTGTCTTCAATTTTTCCTCTTTTTAATAGAAAAGGGGAATGGCATTGATCAACATCCTTGTTGGAACACAATGTTAGAATATTACAGGCACAAAATCAAGGTCATACTAGTTAAGAATGGTTTAAAATGTGTCATACCATTCTTGT
This sequence comes from Acacia confusa, assembly GCA_037074495.1. NCBI lineage: Eukaryota > Viridiplantae > Streptophyta > Magnoliopsida > Fabales > Fabaceae > Acacia > Acacia confusa. Next base: position 29,357,458 of record CM073509.1, on the reverse strand, counting down.
CGAACGATGGCCACATGCGGACTAATGACAGCAACAACGACTGTATCAACTTGGGTGGATCAACAAAGTTTTGGTGTTTGCACTACAACATCACAGCTTTCTTTCAACCCAACACAATGAAGCACCACAAGACCAATGAGGTTACATCGATGCATGATAGGACTCAAACGCACAAGGTGACGGTGACAATTTCAACTTTGGTGGTTAAGGGTTTTTTGGTTTTGGTGAGAGAGAAAATCAACATTCAAAATGTTAACATTAGTAGCTTATACGTATTTTAACAACTTCTTATGACTACTTTGACAACATCAATAGCCATTTTGATAACGATATTTTCATAGCAAGAGAATTTTTTAAACTTAGTACTTAATGTCTCAAATTTCACATCAATAGCTTATACATATTATAATAACTTCTTATGTCTATTTTGGCAACATTAATAGCCATATTTTGACAACAATATTTTCATGACAGGAGAATTTTTGAAAATTTAGTACTTATTGTCTCAAATTTCATATTAGTAGCTTATATGTATTTTAACAACTTCGTATGCCTATTTTAACAATATCAACAACCATTTTGACAAGGAGATTTTCATAAATGGAGAATTTTTGAAACTTTAGTACTTATTATCCCAAATTTCACATAAGTAGTTTATGCATATTTTGACAATTTCATAAACCTATTGACAATGATATATTCATACTTAGAGAATTGTTGAACCTTCAGTACTTATTGTCCCAAATTTCACATCGGTAGCTTATCCGTATTTCAACAACTTTTTATACCTATTTTGACAACATCATAAGTCTATTTTGACAATTTGATAAGCCTCCTTTGACAAGCGGATCAAATAAAGGAAGAGAGGAACTCGTTGTGGCTATTGTCGGAATTGTTCAAATAGAAAAGAAATACTGAACATTCTATATGTGATGTATTACTCAATAGAAATGGAATGCAGAACAATCATTGAGTCTGTTAAGCAAGCTTATGAACATTATACTTTCACTGTTTGTATCCGCCACCGACTGAGTACATGGGAATGAGAACAATTCTTATGCTTATCCAACAAAATTAACATGCATTTTTAGGCATATCCACGACAATAAAATTTCCCTCTAAATGTACAATGGCGCCTATAACTTCCTGCATGGATTTTAACAAAAAATAGTAATAGAGAATAAAGTGTCATATAATTCGCAACCGAAAGGCTTCCCATCATTTCTTCACAGGAGCTACCAAATAAATAAAAGTTACAGAGAGGTTTTCCTGAAAGCCATGCTTGTTGAGTTTTCTTTTATGGCTACGACGAGCGGATCACCTCGTTCACTGGGAGGCCTAATCATACCTTTATACTCACTCCCAAAGCCAACTTTACCGATCTTGAGCATCCTATTGAAGCCATTCGTAGCTTGTAGAAGCTCTCGCAAACTAGAACTCTGAAATCTTTCTCCTTAGCTTTCTCTTTGTACACCTCTGTCAGGCTCTTCTACCTTTTTATTGGGGGCAATTTTACAATTTCACATTAACAACTAATTATACAAAAATTTCTAAAAACTTTTTTGTTAGGAAAATTTGGTTTGAAATTTTTTTGTGATATGTATATTTTAAACCTGACAATTATTTTCCTTTAATGAAAAAGAATAGTGGGGAAATTGGGAATTGATTTTGGGAAATGGAGTAAAGAACAAGAGAGAAGGACGCGTGTAGTGTTGGGATTCCTATATAAGCGTTAACCCCCTCAATTTCTCTTCCCAGCCAAATCCCAATAAGTGAAGCGACAACTCACCGACTCTGTTCCGTTCCCCACCGGCCACCACCTCCACTCTCTCCGTCCGACGCTTTCTAATTTCTCTGTTCGATTATATCTGAAGCCCTTCCAAGCTTCCTATTTAATCATCACTCCCTCTCCTCCTTCAAAGGTACTGATTATTTCTCCTTTCTCCTAATCTATCTAGTTTTTCTTTATGTTAACTTCCCCGTATTCGAATCACGCGTGCAGTGTTGGCTCTTGTTCTTTACTGCATTCCCCAAAATTGACTGCTATATGATAGGTTCATTTATTATATTGGATGACTCAAGTATGTTTCTTGCATATGAATACGCAGGAGTTGTGAAACACTAATTAGGATGGGGAGTGTTACTGAAGGAAAACTGAAGTTTTGTATTGATAGAGGGGGCACATTCACTGATGTTTACGCTGAAACCCCTGGTCAATCTGATGGCCGAGTGTTGAAGCTTCTGTCTGTTGACCCATCAAACTATGATGATGCTCCGGTAGAAGGGATCCGAAGGATTCTTGAAGAATTCACGGGGGATAAAATTTCAAAAAGTTCAAAAATACCTACTGAGAAGATAGAGTGGATAAGGATGGGTACAACTGTGGCAACAAATGCACTTTTAGAGCGGAAAGGAGAAAGGATTGCTGTGTGTGTTACTCAAGGTTTCCGAGATTTGATCCAGATTGGTAACCAGGCTCGCCCCAACATATTTGACATCACTGTATCAAGACCTTCGAATCTGTATGAGGAGATTGTAGAGGTGGAAGAGAGAGTCCAGTTGGGGCAAGATGAGGGGCTGGAACATCAGGATAGTTCATCATTGGTTAAAGGCATTTCTGGGGAGCTTGTGAGAATTGTGAAGCCTCTTAATGAAGAAGCACTGAAGCCAGTGCTGAAAAGATTATTGGACAAAGGAATCTGTTGCTTGGCTGTTGTGTTGATTCATTCATACACTTTTCCACAGCACGAACAACAGGTTGAGAAATTAGCTTTGAGTCTGGGATTCAGACATGTTTCTATTTCATCTGCTTTGACTCCTATGGTTCGTGCTGTTCCCCGAGGTTTAACAGCAAGTGTAGATGCTTATTTGACCCCCGTTATTAAAGAGTATCTATCAGGGTTCTTGTCCAAATTTGATGATGGACTAGGGAAGTTAAATGTTTTGTTTATGCAATCAGATGGCGGGCTTGCTCCTGAGAGTTCCTTTTCAGGGCATAAAGCTATTTTGTCTGGACCTGCTGGTGGTGTTGTTGGTTACTCTCAAACTCTTTTCAGACTGGAAACAGATAAACCACTAATTGGATTTGATATGGGAGGTACATCTACCGATGTAAGTCGTTATGCTGGAAGTTATGAGCAAGTGCTGGAAACACAAGTTGCTGGTGCCATTATACAAGCTCCTCAGCTTGACATAAACACTGTTGCTGCTGGTGGCGGTTCAAAGTTGAAGTTCCAATTTGGAGCATTTCGAGTTGGACCAGAATCCGTTGGGGCACACCCTGGTCCTGTGTGTTATCGGAAAGGTGGGGAGTTGGCAATTACTGATGCCAACTTGATTTTGGGATATGTTATTCCTGATTATTTTCCTTCCATCTTTGGGCCAAATGAGGATCAACCTCTCAATATCAAGTCAACTAGAGAGGAATTTGAGAAGCTTGCTGGACAAATAAATGCTTACCGAAAGAACCAGGATCCATCTGCAAAATACATGACGGTGGAAGAGATTGCACTTGGTTTTGTGAATGTTGCTAATGAGACAATGTGTCGTCCAATAAGGCAGCTGACTGAAATGAAGGGCCATGATACAAAAAATCATGCGCTTGCATGCTTTGGAGGTGCTGGACCTCAACATGCTTGTGCTATTGCTAGATCGTTGGGTATGAAAGAAGTGTTGATTCACAAATTTTGTGGAATCTTAAGTGCATACGGCATGGGGTTGGCAAACGTTCTGGAAGAGATGCAAGAGCCTTATTCTGCAGTCTATGGAGCTGAATCTATTGTTGAGGTCTCACAACGAGAAGCTGTAATGTTGAGGCAGGTGAAACAGAAACTACAGAATCAAGGGTTTAAAGATGAAAGAATTTCAATAGAGACATATCTAAACTTGAGATATGAAGGTACAGATACTGCCATCATGGTCAAAAGACAAATAACTGAAGATGGAAAACCATGCGATTATGCAACTGAGTTTGTGAAGCTCTTTCAGCAAGAGTATGGCTTCAAACTCCGAAATAGAAAGATAGTTATTTGTGATGTTCGAGTTCGTGGTATAGGAGTTACCAACATACTGAAGCCATGGGCCTTAGAACCTGCATCTGGCAGTCCCAAGGTTGATGGCTACTATAAGGTATACTTTGGAAATAATTGGCAAGAAACTCCTCTATATAAGCTTGAAAACCTGGGGTGTGGCCATACAATGCTTGGCCCTGCAATCATTATGAATGGAAATAGCACTGTGATTGTAGAGCCCAACTGCAGGGCCATTGTAACCAAATATGGCAATATCAAGATTGAAATTGATTCTTCTTTAAGAAGTGTTAATATATCTGATAAGGTTGCAGATGTTGTACAGCTCTCCATATTCAATCACAGATTTATGGGAATAGCTGAGCAGATGGGAAGAACACTGCAAAGAACTTCTATTTCAACAAATATCAAAGAACGACTTGATTTCTCTTGTGCTCTGTTTGATCCTACTGGTGGCCTAGTTGCAAATGCTCCTCACGTCCCTGTGCATCTAGGAGCAATGTCTACTACAGTTCGGTGGCAACTCAACTACTGGGGTGACAATTTAAATGAAGGAGATGTTTTGGTTACTAATCATCCTTGTGCCGGAGGTAGTCATCTTCCTGATATAACTGTTGTTACGCCAGTTTTCTACAATGGAAAGCTGGTGTTTTTTGTTGCAAACAGAGGGCATCATGCAGAAATTGGGGGTATCACTCCTGGCAGCATGCCACCATTCTCAAAGTCCATATGGGAGGAAGGAGCTGCCATAAAAGCATTTAAGCTTGTTGAAAAGGGGATCTTTCAAGAAGAAGGAATCATCGAAATCCTTCAGTGCCCAGGCACTGATGAGGGGAGAAATAAAATCTCAGGAACTCGAAGGATTCAGGATAACTTATCAGACCTGCGAGCACAAGTAGCAGCAAATCAGAGAGGAATTTCTCTTCTTCAAGAGCTCATTGAGCAGTATGGTTTGGAAACTGTTCAGGCTTACATGAATTATGTACAGACGAATGCAGAAGAAGCAGTGAGAGAGATGCTCAAGACAGTTGGTAATAAGGTTTCGTCTAAATCGGACGAAAATTTTGTGACTCTTGTAGAAGAGGACTACATGGATGATGGATCTATGATTCACTTGAAACTAAGCATTGATTTTAACAAAGGAGAAGCAATTTTTGATTTTGATGGGACCAGCGAAGAAGTTTATGGTAACTGGAATGCTCCAGAAGCTGTAACAGCTGCTGCGGTAATATACTGTCTTCGATGTTTGGTAAATGTTGACATTCCTCTCAACCAAGGTTGTTTGGCTCCTGTGAAGATTCTTATTCCCGAGGGCTCATTCCTTTCCCCGAGCGACATGGCTGCTGTTGTAGGAGGTAATGTTATGACATCTCAAAGGATAACCGATGTCATATTTTCTGCATTTCAGGCCTGTGCTTGTTCCCTAGGCTGTATGAATAATCTCACTTTTGGCGATAACACTTTCGGCTACTATGAAACCATTGGTGGTGGGAGCGGGGCTGGTCCCATCTGGGATGGTACTAGTGGGGTCCAATGCCACATGACAAACACAAGAATGACTGATCCGGAGATTTTCGAGCAAAGGTATCCAGTGACTCTGCACAAGTTTGGACTAAGGGAAAACAGCGGAGGAGCAGGATTTCATCGAGGTGGTGATGGGCTTATAAGAGAGATAGAGTTCAGGCGTCCTGTTACTGTCAGCATTCTTTCCGAGAGACGGGTTCATGCCCCGAGAGGACTGAGAGGAGGAAGAAATGGCGCTCGTGGGGCCAATTACCTTATAAAAAAAGATAAACGAAGGATTTATCTTGGCGGCAAGAATTCTATTGAGGTACAACCAGGTGATACTCTTCAGATTTTGACTCCGGGTGGTGGTGGATGGGGTTCTCCATGTTAAAACGTTTAGTTTGTGATGTTCTAAATTGGATGTACCTTTATGGGGCTCACTTACTACTTCGGCTTAGCAGTGCTTTGGATTTTACCATAATGGTATATGAATAAAGGTCATGATCAATTTGTCTTGTTAAAATAATATAGCAGCTTTACTTCTCGCATTTTAGTGTTTGTTAAGTAAATTTGCTTCTTAATAGTGTGATCATCAAGTGTTAACAAAGGTTTGTGTAATTGCTCTATCATAGGATCTGCCTTAACTTTCAAGCTTCTATTGTGTATGAGTTCGTTTTGGTACCATGGATTTGGAGGGTAGGGGAGGGGGAAAATTTTGAATTGGGTTTAAAAAATTGGAGAAGTGGGATTATAAAATTATAATAAAGAGAAGATATAAGATAAGAGAATAAGAAAAATTAATTGAAAACTTTTAATCCCACATCTCTAATCTTTTTTTTCCCTTAAATCCAACAAAAAAATTTGCCTTCCCCTCCTGACAAGAAGTATTGTTTTTACTCCTCTGGAAGAATGATGCTGCTGTTTGCAATTTGAGAATTAAAATTCATCAAGTTAAGGAGTAAAGAATTAATTGATACATACATGTGTGTGTGTGTCTCTCTCTCTGTGATACACACACACATCTCTGAGCAATTCCATTTGTACACTGAAAAGTTAGGTGTTATTATGGTTAAATGTATTCTATCCAAGATGATAGCGTATTAAGCAAATTAGGATCTTCTGCAGCGACATAGCGTCTGAACTCTGAATTAATGACCGATAGGTTGTCGCTAAACCCTTTTTTTTTTTCTTTGAAAAATAATTTATACACAAATACCGATTTAGACGAATGAATCTTAATTATAGATTGGACATTTAAGTTTCAAATATACTCCCTCTAATACTAAATATACTCCCTCTATTGAAGATTTTTTGAATGAAAAGGAATTCCACTAATAAATGGTCAAAAAAATGTATAACTAAGAGTTCAGGTAGACATTACAAAATAAGATTGAACTTAGAGAAGCATTTTCGGATATGAACAACTGAAACTTTAACTTGATATACAATCCCGTCTATAGTAAAAGATTCCTCAGTGAAAATTCTTCAGTTTCGGACTTTCTAGAGCTTCAAGTATGTGATGCTTATACCTATTGTCCAAGAGGTATCCAAGGAAGGTTATCGCATTAGTAAAATAAGCCAATTTCGAATGTTCAATTTAAAAAAGTCTGCACTCATGTTTGTAGGAAGAAGTTACCTATAACCTAATGAGGCCATATCACATTCTTTGAAAACATGATCTAAACATTCATTGTTGACTTGACAAAGAGAACATAGCTGATTTGTAGTCATTCCCCTTCTGAACCGTTACTTGTTAGAGATCAACTTCCTTTTTAATAAAAGCCAAGTGAAGGTTGTAACTCGTTAAGCCATCAGTAGTTTCCATATCTGAGACCATATGGTGTCATGCTCATTCCAATTCAAGGTTTCCAAAGCTCTGTAAGTCGACTTTGTAGAGAAATTCCCATTCTTAGTTAAATTCCAGCAATATGAAGGAGTTTGGGGAGTTCATGGCACTTCTATATAAGTAATATCCTTTATCACCTCAAAAAACAACAGGAGTTGAAATAAATTCCAATTCCATGATCCATCATCAATCATATAATATGAAATAACCTTATGGAGTTCATAATTAGGGATATGGGAGGATGAAATGTATATAAGAGGGCCATAGTCACTCACCCAATAATCCATCCAAAATTTGACATGTCTACCATCCCCTGGATTCCACTTAATATGGAAGGAAGCGTCTTCCCATGACTTTGATAAGTTTCTCCAAAAGTAGGACACACGAGATCGACGAGTCACTTCCATTAAATTTGTTATTGCATATTTTTGGTTTCAAAACACAAACCCAAAGAGATTTAGGCTTGGAGTGAATGTTGAAGATCAATTTCATCATGAAAGCTCTGTTTTGGTAGTCTAGTTTCAACAGTCCACACCCCCGTACTGTATGGGTTGCATAGATTTTACCATTTGACTAGGCTAACCCTGCGATGGTCTCTTGTATAACTCCAAATGAACTCCTGAATTATCTTTTCAATCTTTGCAATACAAGATGATAGAAGAGATGTGCTTTGCATAGTGTAAAGAGGTATAGATGTTAGGACTAACTTGCTAGAGTGATTCGTCCAACCAATGAAGGGGTTTGGCTTTTCCACCCTGCTAGCTTTGACTAGAGCTTGTCAATAATATATCCATAAGTAGTCGATGATACTCATCTATTAAGAAGTAGAACTCCCATGTATTTACCTAAGGAATTAGTTCTCTGGTATCCTAGCTTGTCATAAATTTTCTTGCACACTTGAGACTCAACATTCTTCGAGAAATACACCTTAGTCTTCGATTAACTAATCATATGACCTGAAGAATGACAAAATTCTTACATAGATTTTTTCATCAAAGCAACCTATTGAGATGATGTATGACCAAAGAGGATCAAATCATCAACAAAGAATATATGCAAAGGGCTACGCGTTTATGACCCAACTTAATTGTCTTCCAATCCCCAATTTTAACTTTGGCCTCTAGAAGTTGGGATAAGCGCTCCATACAAAGAATGAAAATATATGGAGGGAGAGGGTCTCCTTGCCTTATTCCTCTCTTAGGAGTGAAAGGGCTTATGGATTTCCCATTCCATAATACTCGTATAGTAGTGGTTGAGATGCAATCCATAATTAGTCTAACTAACTTACATGGTATTCCAAAATCTCTTAGATTGTTGTAATAAAATCCCATCAAAGCCTATCGAAAGGTTTCTCTAAATCAACTTTCATGGTCGTCCATCCCATTTTCCTTTTCCCCCCTTATTTGAATGGATTAACTCCTGTGCAATAATGATGTTATCGATGATGCTTCTTCCTTGAATGAAGCTTGTTTGGTAATGTTGAATTAAATTGAGCATGACCTATCTCAACCTATTAGTAATAGTCTTGGAGACAATTTTATACAGTACAGAGCAGAGATTTATCGGTCTAAATTCAGTAATAAGACTTGGCTTTTATTGACTTTGGGAATCAGAGCTATCAATGTATGATTTAAAGTTGGGTCAAGGGAAGTACCTAACCATAGTCGATGCATTAAGGAGAAAATGCTGGATCCTACAATGCTCCATTAGGATTGATAAAAAAATATCATGGATACCATCTTTACCCAGAGATTTAAGGGGTTGCATTTAAAAAAGGGGAGTGTTTAACTTCTTCAATTGTCACCATTCTTTCCGACGCTAAAAGTTGTGAATCATAGATTTTTAAGAAAGCACCATGTAGCGAGAAGGGGATGAAGGTTGAGTCCTCTAATGAATAGAGGTCTACAAGAAATTGTCTCACAAATTTAGATTAAAGCTCCTCATCCGCAATCCAATCCTCATCATAGTTTTTAAGTTGAGTTATGTAATGTTTTTTTACTCATAAGAGCTTTCATGTGATAGTAGTTGGTATTAGGATCTCCCAGGAAAATCCAGTCAAATGAGGATTTTAGAAGCCATAAGAATTCTTCTTGGAAATGCACATAAAATCAGAAATATTATCTAATAATATCCCTTAATTATTTGATAATATCCCTTAATTATAGTATAATCTCATTAATATTTCCCTCAAGTTGGAGCATAGATATCCATCGATCATGCCCAACTTACTTGTTACATTATGGAAATCTTGAACAAATATAGCCTTCGTAAGTATATCAACCAATTGATTATGTGACCATACATAAGGGAGGCAAATTATGTTGTGATCGAGTCTATTCTTGACAAAGTGACGATCAACTTCTATGTGTTTTTATGTGTCCATGTTGGATTAGGTTTTGAGCTATCACAATTGCTGCCATATTGTCACAATATAGTGACATGGGTCCCTTGCATACAACACCTAATTTTCTCATAATACTATGAAGCCATAGCATCTCAAAAATTCCATGGGCCATCCCTCTAAAATTTGCTTCAGCATTGGATCTTTCTAACCCCTTATGTTTCTTACTCTCTCGAAGATACAAAATTGCCACATATAAGTATGAAGTAACCTAAGTTTGACCTCCAAGTAGTTTGATCACTACCCCAATCTAAGTCGGTGAAGCCTTCAATTGTTGGCTTTTCCTCCGCCGTGTGCCCTTCAATGATTGGTCTATCTTCACCTTTCATAAAAGTCAACCATTTTCTTGATTACCCTTAAGGTACTTCAATATTGAAAATAAATTATTTATGTAGTCCTCACTTGGAGTTTGTATAAATTGACTTACTACTCCTACTGTATATGAGATGTCTAGGTGCGTGTGTGAGAGATACATCAATTTTCCCACTAGTGTTTGATAACGTTGCTTATTTATGGGTGTTTGGTTTGGTTAAATACCCAGATGGTGATTCATTTCTATTGGAGACTCTGCCATTCTATAGTTGATCATTCTAATCTCACAAAGGAGGTCATGCACATAATTTCTATTTGAGAGAATGATTCCATGATTTGATTAGGTTACTTCAATCCCAAGAAAATATTTTAGATAGACAAAATCTTTCATCTCAAATTTGGTGGTCAATCATTTTTCTATTCTTCAATTTCTACTGTACAATCTCTAATCAGAATTATATGTCCACATATATGAGCAAGACAACCATCTTACCCTTTCTTCACTTGATGAATAAGGTATGATCATAGTTGCTTTATTTGTAGCCAAACTACTTTAATGTTGTTGTTAATTTTTCAAACCATTCATGTGGTGATTGTTTCTACTCATAATGTTTTTGCAGCTTACATACTCGGGTACCATTTATATAATCATATCCTACTCTAGGTGGTAGGTCCATGTACACCTCCTCCTCCTCCAAATCTCCATTAAAGAATGCATTTTTCATATCAAGTTACATCAGTGGCTGATTTTCATTTGCAATTAAAGATAGTAGTAAGCGAATAGTATTGATCTTGACTACTGGGGTGTTCGACAAAAAAAAAGACTACTAGGGTGAATGTTTCATCATAGTCTACACCATATTTCTAGGTGTAGCCTTTGGCTACTAACCTTGCCTTGTTTCTATTCAAATTACCATCTACATTGAGTTTCAAGGTAAAGACCTATTTGCATCTAACAATCTTTTTCCCTTTTAGTCATGTCACCAAGTCCCATGTGTGGCTCTTCCTCAGGGCTTTAAGCTCCTCATCCATTGCCTTCTTCCACTCAAGATCAAGTAGAGCTTCTTGATCACTAGAAGGTGAAAGTGGAAGAAATCACCAAGAGGGGGGTGAATTGGGGATTTTAAAAATTCTTTTCAACTCTTAAAAAAATAAAGCTTAAGAAATGAATAACGAAAGAGTAGAGAAAGAAAAGCTCAGACACACAGGATTTATACTGGTTCGGTCTTAACCTTGAGCTACATCCAGTCCCCAGATACCTTCTGGGTGTTTCTACTAGTTCAACAGGTTTTTAACTACAACAATGAAGACAAGACACAATCCTAATCACCTAGGACTTGCTCCCCCTTACACCTTGTAATTTAAACAACCCAACTCACAGGTTCCACAACCTTGAGTTTACACAACCAAATACTTTAAAAGAATCTCAATCTCTCAAAAGAGTGAATATTGATAATCACTGAAGAACAGATAAAAGAATCACAATACAGACTCAAAAATGCAAATGTGTTCAAGTGTAGCTTCGTTGTGTATCTTGTTCTGAGTCTTCATAGCCTTTTATAGCCTAACTAGATGAGCTAGCCGTTGCAATATCTTCTCCAACGTTCAGTTGCAAATCTGGAAAATGACAGTTGCAAATTTTGCTCTATTCTTTCAATTCTTTGTTGAAATCCTGAATATGTTGTTGCGGAACGTCTTCCAGATTCTTTGTCATTCCATGATCTTAATTTGACCGTTTGAGGTGATCTTAATGTGTTCCAACGGTCTGAACTAAACATCTGGGATAAGGGAGAAGAATCAGCCCTGTTCTTGGTTCTTCATTAAATGCACTTATTTTGGATCTTTGATTCTCTCTGATCTTGTGATGAACCTGTCTGAAACTTATCAAAAACTTGATCAATAATGTTAGGAATAATAATGCAATAAGATATGATAATTTCAGATTAACCCATAATGATTTCGCAGATTGATTTGATCTGGTTTTCAAAAGTTACCAATGCAAACTCGAGTTTGGTGTTCTAGACTCGAGTTTGAGGTTCATCCAGAGAGCAAGGTATGTTTGAAAGTTTCCTAAACTCGAGTTGACAAGTAACTGACTCGGGTTTGGTTCTTACAGAGAGGAAAGTCGCGAGTTAGTCTTGAATGAGATTTTGAACACTTGGCTAAACTCGAGTCATTTAGTGACTGACTCGAGTTTGAAGCTTTTATGAAAAACTTAAGTTTAAGTTCACAGCTTCAAAACCGGAGTTTAGAAATGTAGACTGGAGTTTACAAGACCTAAAATATTGCATAGCTCTCTGTATGATCCAGACTCGAGTTTCAGTGAAAACTGAAACCTTTGAAAAGTCTTTTTATGTGTAAACTGGAGTTTCCATTTTTCAAACTGGAGTTTTCAAATCAGTTATTTACTCGAGTGTTTTCTGTTTGAGCTAAACTCAAGTCACCAAAATCTTGACTCGAGTTTCAGTGTGAACTGAAACATTTGAAACATCTTTGAAGGCTCAAACTGAAGCTTTCGTTTTCAAAACTGGAGTTTACAAAATAAACAAGAGCTCGAGTGTCTCTATTATAACCCAGACTCGAGTCTTCTACGTCCAGACTCAAGTTTCAATTGAAAACTTTAAACTTGAAGACTTTTGTATTTGGTAAACTGGAGTTTGTGGATATGAAACTGGTGTTTTGAAATCTTGATAAAGCATTGAAGCTTCTGTTTGATTCTAAACTCGAGTTTCCAAAACATAGACTCGAGTTTACAGTTCTTAAGAATTTTGATTGCTCTCTGTGTAATGCAAACTCGAGTTTGTCTTACACAAACTGGAGTTTGGCCAGCTTTGTAAAAACTGAGCTTCTGTCTGTCAAGTCCAAACTCGAGTTTCGTTACCTAGACTCGAGTTTGCCTTGAATAGTAAGTTTTACAACTTACCAAAGACAAACTTCAAATTTAGTTTACAATTTTCAGTTATCATCAAAACACATAGAGAACTAACAGAAGGGACATGCATTCTTGAGATATAGTTTTCAACAAGAGCATGAGAAGTTACTAATTATGCTAAAGTCTTACATTGATAAATTGAGTATTTCCTTTCCCCATATTGTTTTTTGTGTACTCCCTTTGTTGTTATTGTTGGGATTCGTACACACACCGGAATAAAATTTATACAATAAAATTACGAATCCCAAGAAGAGGATCTATCAACAGCGTTTAAATCGGGTTAGTTTTTAGAACTCGTACCTTTCTAAAGCTTGTGTATGTATATTCGATTTGATATGGTGGGCTACCTTTTCGATCAGTAGAAGTCGACTCTTCGAATCACCTTCCTCTACCAGTATCCACACCGAACAACTTTTTCAACACGAACGTTAGCGTGCTAGCGCCTTCTTACTTTTTGCGTCTTACGCTTTTTCTTTTCTCGAGGGTTTTCTTTTGCGGCTCTTCTCTCTTATTTTAATACGAATAGATCAATGTCTATTTATAGGGTTTATAAAACCCTAATTGGGCCGTATTAAAACATTCAAGATTAATCTCAAATTATCTTGAATTTGAATTTTAGATTTAAATAGCATTGATTAAATCTATCTAATAGATCTAATCTAATCTATTTATTTAATCTAAAATTAAAAGCCTACAGATTTAATTTTTCTTTTATAAATTAAATATGAGAAAAGATATATATCTAACAAATCAGATATATAATTGATTTATATTTATAAATCAAATATGAAATACAATATCTCAATTAGTTTTAGTTATATAATGATTAGCCCTAGGGTATAATTTCCAACACTCCCACTTACACTAGGCGCAATCATTATATATATACCCTCCCTAGATAAAATGTATTCATTGATCCTTAGACATATCTAAGATTCAATGAATTTGGTCACTATTGCTCGTGTTAGGCTATTCTTGTGTGCGACCCTGTAGGCCCACATGAGATTGGTAGTGGGCCAATACTGTACCAGCCCATAAGTCGTAAGCGGCCTCTAGCAAGACATTGCGACTGCCCAATTCATATGGGGATCGATGATACGATACAACCTATTGTACAACCATGTTACATCCCTTTTGTCACGCGATAATTTGGTCAAGGATGAGGCATGGATAATGTCAACTTCCTTTTCTTGACCATTACTTTCTCGATTCTCGAGTAGTCTAATAATTGAAATGGAAACTCCTTTCCACTGTAGTATGGCCATACATTTCTCAAACTCACTCATCGAGGGGCCCAGTATTATCTCTCTATAAATGTGAGGGACAAATTCCATCTTGACCATTCATATTCCTCTGCATGAAAACCATTGATCCCGATCCAAGCCTTTATCATCACCCGGTCAAAGGTGACTTTTGACTAGGTCAAAGATCAGTGACTCATCATGTAGGAATCCATGATGATCTCAGGTCATAAGGCGTTGTGACGCAGTTATACATGAGATAAGCTTATGACTAAATCCATGTAGCTTTCTCATAGTGGGTCGGTCCAACACCTTGTACTCTTACAAGTGTCCATGACTTTGATTCGTATCTCCATACCTCATCAAAGTCATACTGGTCTTATCTCATCTTCGCTCCCACGTAGATGACCGACCAGGACTTTTAGGATAATCTATAAGATATATCCAAGGATACAGTTATCAATATAAACATGCAAATGAAATGATAACTAAAAGAGAATACTTTAAATAACAATAATGTTTAAAGTACAATGATTAGCCTTTCCAAAAAAATACTCCCACTTGCACTAGGTACAATCATTAATTTCCCTAATTTCCATTGTCCTCACATGACGTTCATGTATTATCTGTGCAAGCGGCTTAGTAAGAGGATCAACAACATTGTCTTCTCCTGGTACTTTGCATATCTTTATGTCACCTCTATCATTGATTTCTCTTATAAGATGAAAACGTCTGAGTATATGCTTGGTCCTTTGATGTGACCTAGGCTTCTTGGCCTGTGCAATAGCCCTGTTGTTGTCACAAAACATATCTATTGGATTTGAGATGGTAGGAACCACCCCTAGTTCAGTAATGAACTTTCTGATCCAAACGGCTTCCTTAGCTACATCTGATGCTGTTATATACTCAGCTTATGTTGTAGAATCTGCTACAGTGCTCTGCTTTTAGCTCTTCCAGCTTACCGCACCACCATTTAACAGGAATACATATCCTGACTTTGATCTTAGATCATTTTGGTCAGTTTGGAAACTCGCATCTGTGTAATTAGTCACACAGAGCTCATCCTCCAAGCCACCATATACCAAGAATAAGTCCTTACTCCTTCTTAAGTACTTTAGAATATTCTTGATAGCAGTCTAGTGACCCTCACCGGGATTTTGTTGATATCTGCTGATCATACTCAAGGAAAATGACACATCCGGTCGAGTACATAACATGGCATACATGATAGATCCAATGGCGGAGGCATATGGAATCTTACTCATGTGGTCTCTTTGATCTTGTGTACTAAGACATAGATCTTTGCTGAGATGAATGCCATGAGACATGGGCATGTAACCCCTTTTAGAATCCTGCATACTAAATCTATGCAGTATCTTGTCTATGTATGTGCTCTGACTTAGGCCTATCAGCTTCTTGGATCTATCTCTATAGATCCTAATCCCAAGGATGTAAGTGGCTTCGCCTAAATCTTTCATTAAGAAAGACTTTCCTAACCAAGACTTGACACTCTGCAAGGTAGGGATGTCATTCCCAATGAGTAGGATGTCATCAACATAAAGCACCAGAAATACAACTGTGCTCCCACTAACCTTCTTGTAAACACAAGGTTCATCTATGTTTTGAATGAATCCAAACTCTTTGACTACTTCATCAAAACGATAATTCCAGCTCCGAGATGCTTGCTTCAATCCATAAATGGATCTTTGAAGCTTACAAACTTTACCAGAGTCCTCTGGACGCACAAAACCCTCAGGTTGTGTCATGTACACATCCTCAAGCAGCTTTCCGTTAAGGAAGGCTATTTTGACGTCCATCTGCCATATCTCATAGTCATAATATGATGCAATGGCAAGACGGATTCTAATTGATTTGGCCATTGCAACTGGGGAAAAGGTTTCATCATAGTCCACACCATGAGTTTAAGTGAATCCTTTTGCAACCAGCCGTGCCTTGAAGACATTTACTTTGCCATCCATGTCAGTTTTCTCTTTGAAAACCCACTTGCACCCAATGGTTTTTATACCTTCAGGTGGATCGACTAAGGTCCATACCTTATTGTCGTACATGGATTGCATTTCAGACTTCATGGCATTAAGCCATTTTTCAGAGTTGGGTCCCACTATGGCTTCTCAATAGGTGTTGGTTCATTCTGCTCAATGAGCAAAATATCACGACTTCCGGTAATCAGAAACTCATATCTCTGAGGTCATTGCCGTGTTCTATCGGACCTTTGTGGGCCTTGTGTTAATTAAGTAGGCTCAACAATTTGTTGTGAGTCTTCTTCATTTTCCATCTGTGGTTCTACGTTGTCTCGTGGCTCTCGAACTTCTTCGAGATTCACTTTACTCCCACTGGTTCTTTTAGAGATAAACTCTTTTTCGAAAAATATACCATTGTGGATAGCAAACACTTTGTGATCCGTGGGATTGTAGACATAGTATCCCTTAGTTTCCTTAGGATACCCCACAAAAAGGCATTTTGAGGATCTGGATGATAATTTATCCGAGGTTTATTGTTTAACGTAAACCTCATATCCCCAAATTTTAAGAAATGACAAACTGGGTTTCTTCCCAGTCCATATCTCATATGGTGTCTTTTCAACCGCCTTTGATGGAACATGATTTAGTGTGAATGCAGCTGTTTCTAGAGCATAGCCCTAAAAGGACGGAGGAAGATCTGTTTGACTCATCATAGATCAAACCATATCTAATAAAGTTCGATTTCTCCATTCAGAAACACCATTCAATTTTCTACTGTCCTTGAGATCCTGCACATTTATACAAATGCGAGAACCACATGCAGTATCTAATACCCATGTTGAGGATGTAGAGAAGTGAATATCTATGACATAGAACCTGAATCGATAGCCTTGCTATCCTTCTTGTTCTTTTCTAGATCTTCAAGGTGGAGTTTGCAGTTCCTCTTCCAATGACCGATTTCATTACAGAAGAAGCAGACCCCATCCTTCGGAGGTTTTGCCTTCTTGGCTGCAGGTTTAAGTTCGAGCCTGTTTGACTCATTGGTCTTACTAGTTGAACTTTACTCTTTCTTTTGCCCTTGTCTTTCTTAAGAGGAACAATCATCTCAAAGACCTCCACATGTTCCAAATCTCCATCGAGGTCTGGAACCATAGTGGCAGGCATCAGGCATCCTGCATCCATGAGTCATCCAGATGCTTCGTATAAGCATCTTTATGAGCTCTTGGAGTTTTAGCTGCTGGCTCATCATGAATAGGTTGTTCGAGGAGATATTCCTTTCTGTCGTGTTTGGGATCAATGCTTAAGTTCCCAAACAAGTCCAAAAAGTTTGTCTCATCGAGTTTGTCCTTCTTAAGGACAGATCGCATCGATGGTGTGGCAGTATTGCTGGACGGTATGATTCTACAACTAATGTATGCAAAGTTTAAGTAGTAACCTCCCACTGAATTAATAAACCTCATTATAATTAGTGGGCTAAGATCCATATTTGGCTTAAATTTAAGTCCGCTTTGGCAGGACGCTTAAAATTAAGTTATTTAGGTAGGCAACTCTTTTGCCAATTACATCACATGTAACTCTTAGATCTTTATGGGATTCGATCATCATATGACCGGCACGTTTAATCCCATCTAATGCCTTAAGATCCAAAACCGTTTTGATAATCTCAATTAAGTCAAGGCAATAATGAATGTTGAGTATCACCATTACTCACTCTTGTCTCCCCAAGATAACTCAAATGCATCCACTTTGGTGGAACATACAAATGGGTGATCTAGGTTTTGACAAGTATTCATTTATTGATGGCATTATGACTTAAGATTTTATTTAGAGGGTATTATCTAATATAATCTAATTAATCCTATTAATTCAACTTATATGAATGCAATCACTATTGTGTCTCATATAATCTCTAAATTAATAAGAAGTAATCTAATTAAATCATAATTAAAACTCTAAATTAATTATGAGTGATCTAATCAAATCTTAATCAAAACTCTAAATTAATTATGAGTGATCTAATCAAAACAAAATTAAAATTCTAAATTAAAACTGTGACACAACATGGCTCATCTAACCTTAAATCCTCTCAAGCCAATGGGAGGACTTCTCTAAATAATAAAAGAAAATACATAAGGAGAAACCTCGTTTCACATACAAGGAGAGTAAGATGAGAAGAGAATGTACATCAAGAATATTCAGAGAGAGGCATGGCTCGCATGCCATATTTAAATTTATAACAATTGTAAAATATAGAGTCATGTTGTTCACCATACCCAAACAACACATTGAAAGGTAAATTAGAACATATTTTAATTCATGATTAAAATTTTCTAATTCATATTATATTATATAATACATATAATATAATAAATTAGCCAATTTAAATTATATTATATAATTATAATATATTATTATTTCAATTTTCACGCTACAAACAACTAGTCACAACTTTCTAATTCATCCGTTTTATAATACAACTAGATTAATATCTATTATAGAGTTTCTAAAACCCTAATGAGCTGTATTAAAATATTCAAAATTAATCCAATTAATTTTGAAATTCGAATATGAATTAAAATAATATATATTAATTAAATCTGTCCAACAGATCTAATCTAATATATTTATTTAATTTTGAATTATAAGCCTACATATTTAATTTATCTTTATAAATTAAATCTAAGATATGATATCATTCTATTCAATTAAATTGAGATACTATATCTCAATTTAATTAAATATGAGATAATATGTCTTTATTTGAAAACCAAATTTGAGATACAATCTCTAAATTTATTATAGTTATTTAATTTATCTTTGTAAATTAAATTTAAGATATAATATCTTTCTTTTCAATTAAAGAGAGATACCATATCTCAATTTAATTAAATCTAAGATAATATATCTTTATTAAAAAAATCAAATTTGAGATATAATATCTCAATTTATTACAGTTATTTAATTTATCAAATAAATTAAATACTATATATAATAATATTATTATGTATAAATAATATCATTATTACTTTCGAATTTATATTATATTATAATATCATATAATATGATATAAAATTAAAATAATATATTAATTAAATCTGTCCAACAGATCTAATCTAATATATTTATTTAATTCGAATTATAAGCTTATAGATTTAATTTATCTTAGATTAAATCTGAGCATGATCGTTCATTCCAAACGTTTCAGAATACGACCTATGTGCGAAAGTGATCGATGATTCAACGTGATCATCAACGTTCTGAACAATTCAGAAACAGCTACAATAACTAGCTATTCATAGAAACCCTAAGCAAATAATCAATTTACATGCTTACAGGATTCAGTTTAAACATATATATCACATATACATGTGAGAAACCCAATTTAAACGCACAATTGATCTAGCTCTGATGCCACTGTTGGGATTCGTACACGCAGTGGAATAAAATTTATACAATAAAATTACGAATCCCAAGAAGAGGATCTATCAACAGCGTTTAAATCGGGTTAGTTTTTAGAACTCGTACCTTTCTAAAGCTTATGTATGTCTATTCGATTTGATCTGGTGGGCTACCTTTTCGATCAGTAGAAGTCGACTCTTCGAATCATCTTCCTCTACCGGTATCTACACCGAACAGCTTTTTCAACACGAACGTTAGCGTGCTAGCCCTTCTTACTTTTTGCGTCTTACGCTTTTTCTTTTCTCTAGGGTTTTCTTTTGCGGCTCTTCTCTCTTATTTTAATACAACTAGATCAATGTCTATTTATAGGGTTTCTAAAACCCTAATTGGGCCGTATTAAAATATTTAAGATTAATCTCAAATTATCTTGAATTTGAATTTTAGATTTAAATAGCATTAATTAAATCTATCTAATAGATCTAATCTAATCTATTTATTTAATCTAAAATTAAAAGCCTACAGATTTAATTTTTCTTTTATAAATTAAATCTGAGAAAAGATATATATCTAACTAATCAGATATATAATTGATTTATCTTTATAAATCAAATATGAAATACGATATCTCAATTAGTTTTAGTTATATAATGATTAGCCCTAGGGTATAATTTCCAACAGTTATTTAGGAGACTTGACTTTGCGTGTTAGTAGTGGTACCTTCCTATTCAATCTCAACAACATATTCAGGTATATCAGAAGTTATTAATTCATGAGGAATTACCTGGGGTGAGACATTCAGTTCTTAAGACGGTTCAGGCATGGTGTATTGGGGTTAGGCATTAGAATGACTTCTTCATTTCTAACTTATACTTTCTTACCTTCTTCCTATCCCATAATATTGTTTAAATATGATCACCTAGATTTTTAATTCTTTCAAATTCTTTTTCAATCTTGACTCTACTAACTTTTTCTTCCATACACTTCTCACCTAAAAGATAATGGTTGAGAGGAGACTAATAGGGCTCAAATTTCACAAAAGAAACATCCAACCAGGTATGCAATTTTCAAGTGATTAGATCATAACACTAATATGTTTTCTGAAATTCAAAATATCCAACAAAAATACAATGGCACACACATGGATCAAGCTTACTGTTGGAAATTATGCCCTAGGGGCTAATCATTAAATAACTTCCATATTTGATTTATGAAGATAAATCAATGATTTGATTTATAAAGATAAATCAAATCAGCTGGCTTTTAATTCACATTAAATAAATTGATTGGATTGAATCAATTAGATAGATTTAATTTCCAATTCAATTTCAAAATTAATAAGATTAATTTTGAATATTTAATGCAGTCCATTAGGGTTACAAATACCCTTAGGTTGTAAGTAATTTGATTACACACACAAGAGAATTGTAGAGCCACAAAAGAACCCTAGAAGAGAGACGTGAGACAAAAGTTTGAAGGCGCTAGCACGCTGCTGTTTTTGTTGGAGTGTGGTTCGGTGTGGATATCGGTAGGGGGAGTGGATTCGTAGAGTCGGCTCCTAAAGATTGATTGATCAAGAAGGTGTTAGCCCACGAGTTTGCAAAGCACGCACACGAGATTGCATAGGTACGGTTTTTAATTACTAACCCGATTTAAACGTTGTTGATAGATCCTCTTCTTGGGATTCGTAATTTATTGGATAAATTTAATTCCGCTACGTGTACGAATCCTAATAGTGGCATCAGAGCTAGATCAATTGTGCGTTTAAATTGGGTTTATGTTCTTAATGTGATTATATATGAGATATGTATGTGTGTGTGTATATATTATTGTTAATGCGATCAACAATATATATAATTTAAGTGAAATCTTATATTAATGCATTAAAGCTCACATGAATCGTTATATATATCTTGACAATATATAAATTGTTATACATTTTGAATATATTACGTACCAAACCAATCACAACATTATTTTGATGCCAATAAGGTGAATATCATCAATTATTACATGGTGCTAGCTTGTATGTATGATTACATATTATATAACTAACACGTTATGCTAGCACCTTCTTCATAAATCAAATTTTTTAGAAAAATGAACCACATAGTTCAGGTGCATGATAGCCCGGGGTTGCAACATAGTCCATCCACAATATTGTCTTGGTGAGACAATATAAATATATTAAATAAATGAAGGGGGATTGCATCACGTTTCATGTGATGGGAATGGCATCACATTATATATTACCTATTGGAATTATGTTGGTATATTATAATATTATTTATGTTATAATATATTATAATAGGATTTTATAATGTCATGCTATAATATGGTATATTATAATATATATTATCACATAATGGCATCATGTTATTATCACATTTATGTCCATAACATATATGTGATTAGATGCAGTATCCAATCATGTTATAATTATCATAATTATTAATTGATGGAAAAATCATGACATTTTCTTTCATATTGTATGAATTATTACCTGTTGTGATTTACTTTCAAATTGTTTGGGTATGGCGAACAACATGGCTCTATCCTTTACAATGGTTGTAATGTTTAAATATGGCCTGCGAGCCATGCCTCTCTCTAAATATTCTTGATGTACATTTTCTTCTCATCTCACTCCCCTCGTATGTTGAAACGAGGTTTCTCTTGATGTAATTTTTTTTTTACTTATTTAGAGAAGTCCCCTTATTGGCTTGAGAGAATTTTAGGTTAGGTGAGCCATGTTGTGTCACGCTTTATTATGCTTTTGATTAGATCATGACATGTTTATTTTGCATATTATGTGATGTTTGTATGACATATATACAACTATAATTGCCTTCATATGAACATAATTAATTAGATTAAACCCTCCAAATGAAATCTTAAGTCGTAATGTCGTCAATTAAGGGATACGTGTCAAAGCCTAGATCGCTTATTTGTATGTTCCACCAAAGTGGATGCACTTGAGTTATCTTGGTGAGACAAGAGTGGGTAATGGTGATACTCAACATTCATTATTGTCTTGACTTAATTGAGATTATCAAAACAGTTTTGGATCTCAAGGCATTAGATGAGATTAAACGTGTCGGTCATATGATGATCGAATCCCATAAAGATCTAAGAGTTACATGTGATGTAATTGGTAAAGAGGTTACCTACCTAAATAACTTGATTTTAAGCGTCCTGCCAAAGCGGACTTAAATTTGAGCCAAATATGGATCTTAACCCACTAATTATATTGAGGGTTGTTAATTCAGTGGAAGATTATTAACTTTGCATATTTTTTTAATTGTAGAATCACATCGACTAGTAATACCGCTACATTATCACTACGATCAATCTTTGAGAAGGACAAACTAAATATGACCAACTTTCTTGACTCGTTTAAAAACTTGAGAATTGTTCTCAAGCACGAAAGAAAGGGTATGAAAAAGAAAGGCAGGGGCAAAGGAAAGGGTAATGGCTCAATTGGTAAGATCAAATAGTCAAATAGGCTCGAAACTAAGCCTGCAGCCAAGAATACAAAGCCTTCAAAGGACGAGGTTTGCTTCTTCTGTAATGAACCTGGTCATTGGAAGAGGAACTGCAAACTCTACCTTGAAGATCTGAAAAAGAACAAGAAGGATGGCGGGGCTATCTCTTCAAGTATTCATGTTATAAATATTCATTTTTCTACTTCCTCTACATGGGTATTAGATACTGCATGTGGTTCTCACATTTGCACGAATGTGCAAGGTCTCAAGGACAATAGAAAATTGAAGAAAGGCGAAGTGGACCTACGAGTTGGAAACCGAGCAAGAGTTGCTGCTTTAGCTGTAGGCACTTATGAATTAGTTTTGCCCGGTGGGCTTTTGTTAATTTTAAACAATTGCTTTTATGTTCCTGTTTTGAGTAGCAACATTGTTTCTCTTTCTTATTTGGATAAGGAAGGTTTTACTTCCATGACTAGGAACGGTAAATGTTCTATTTATCATAATGACATTTTCTATGCTGATGGTGATTTGCATTTTGGTCATTATTTACTAAATTTAGAACCTCCTAGTAATGGACATATCTATAACGTGTCTACCAAAAGGATCAAGTCAAATGATTTGAATCCGACTTACCTATGGCATTGTCGTCTAGGCCATATAAATGAGAAATGCATTTCAGAACTCTATCAAGATGGATTTCTTAACTCATTTGATTTTGAATCATTTGATATATGTGAGTCTTGTTTATTGGGAAAGATGACAAAGGCACCTTTTACTGGGCATAGTGAGAGGGCCACTGATTTATTGGGTCTTATACATACTGATGTGTGTGGACCAATGAATACATCTGCCAAAGGAGGTTATATGTACTTCATTACATTCATAGATGACTTTATTAGGTATGGGTATATATATCTAATGAAACATAAGTATGAATCTTTTGAAATGTTCAAAATATTCCAAAATGAAGTGTAAAACCAACTTGGCAAAACAATTAAAGTACTTCGATATGATTGGGGTGGTGAATATTTAAGCCAAGAGTTTACTGACCATCTTAGAAGTTACAGGATCATCTCACAACTAACTCCTCCAGGAACGCCACAATGGAATGGTGTTTCTGAGCGGAGGAATCGAATTCTATTTGATATGGTTCGATCTATGATGAGTAAAACAGATCTTCCGCCATCCTTTTGGGGCCATGCCTTAGAAACAGCTGTGTTCACACTAAATCGTGTTCCATCAAAGGCAGTTGAAAAGACACGATATGAGATATGGACTGGGAAGAAACCTAGTTTGTCATTTCTTAAAGTTTGGGGATGTGAGGTTGACGTAAAACAACAAGCCTCTGATAAATTATCATCTAGATCCTCAAAATGCCTTTTTGTGGGGTATCCTAAGGAGACTAAAGGATACTATGTCTACAATCCTACCGATAACAAAGTGTTTGTTATCCGGAATGGTGTCTTTCTAGAGAAAGAGTTTATCTCTAAAAGAACCAGTGGGAGTAAGATAACCCTTGAAGAAGTTCAAGAGTCACAAAACAGCATAGAACCATAAATGGAAAACAGAGAAGACTCCCAACAGGTTGATGAGCCTGCTCTAGTAACACAAGGCCCACGAAGGTTCGATAGGACATGGCAAAAGCCTCAGAAATATGTACTTCTAACTGCTGAAGTCGTGATATCTTGCTCATTGAGTAGAATGAGCCAACTACCTATCAAGAAGCCATAGTAGGACCAAACTCCGAAAGATGGCTAGATGCCATGAAGTCTAAAATGCAATCCATGTAAGACAATAAGGTATAGACTTTAGTCGATCCACCTGAAGGTGTAAAAACCATTGGGTGTAAATGGGTTTTCAAGGAGAAAACTGACATGGATGGCAAAGTAAGTGTCTTCAAGGCACGACTGGTTGCAAAGGGATCCACTCAAACTCATGGTGTGGACTATGATGAAACCTTTTCCCCAGTTGCAATGGCCAAATCAATCAGAATCCTTCTTTCCATAGCAGTATATTATGACTATGAAATATGGCAGATGGACGTCAAAACAACCTTCCTTAATGGAAAGCTACTTGAGGATGTATACATGACACAACCTGAAGGCTTTGTATATCCAGAGGAATTTGGTAAAGTTTGCAAGCTTCAAAGATCCATTTCTGGATTGAAGCAAGCATCTTAGAGCTGGAATCATCGTTTTGATGAAGTAGTCAAAGAGTTTGGATTCATTCAAAACATTGATGAACCTTGTGTTTACAAGAAGGTTAGTGGGAGCACAGTTGTATTTCTGGTGCTTTATGTAGATGACATCCTACTCATTGGGAATGACATCCCTACCTTGCAGAGTGTCAAGTCTGGGTTAGGAAAGTCTTTTTCAATGAAAGATTTAGGCAAAGCCACTTATATCCTAGGGATCAGGATCTATAGAGATAGATCCAAGAGGCTGATAGGCCTAAGTCAGAGCACATACATAGACAAGATACTGCAGAGATTTAGTATGCAGGATTCTAAAAGGGGTAATATGCCCATGTCTTATGGCATCCATCTCAGTAAGGACCAGTGTCCTAGTACACCTGATCAAAGAGATCATATGAGTAAGATTCTATATGCCTTGACATTGGATCTATCATGTATGCCATGTTATGTACTCGACCGGATGTCTCATTTACCTTAAGTATGACAAGCAGATATCAACAAGATCCCTGTGAGGGTCACTGGACTGCTGTCAAGAATATCCTTAAGTACTTGAGAAGGACTAAGGACTTATTCTTGGTATATGGTGGCTTGGAGGATGAGCTCTGTGTGACTGGTTACACAGATGCGAGTTTCCAAACTGACCAAGATGATCTAAGATCGCAGTCAGGATATGTAGTCCTATTAAATGGTGGTGCGGTAAGCTGGAAGAGCTCAAAGCAGAGCACTGTAGCTGATTCTATAACAGAAGTTGAGTATATAGCAGCATCGGATGCAGCTAAGGAAGCCGTTTGGATCAGAAAGTTCATTAGTGAACTAGGGGTGGTTCCTACCATCTCAAATCCAATAGACCTGTTTTGTGACAACATCGGGGCTATTGCACAAGCCAAGGAGCCTAGGTTACATCAAAGGACCAAGCATATACTCAAACATTTTCATCTTATCAGAGAAATTAATGATAGAGGTGACATTAAAATATGCAAAGTGCCAGGAGAAGACAATGTTGCTAATCCTCTTACTAAGCTGCTTGCACAGATAATACAAGAACGTCATGTAAGGATAATGGGAATTAGGGAAATTAATGATTGTACCTAGTGCAAGTGGGAGTTTTCTGTTGGAAAGGCTAATCATTGTACTTTAAACATTATTTTTATTTGAAGTATTTCTCCATTTTGTTATCATATCATTTGCATGTTTATTATGATGATTGTATCCTTGGATATATCTTATAGATTATCCTAAATGTCCCTGGTCGGTCATCTACGTGGGAGCAAAGATGAGATAAGATAGTTTAACTTTGATGAGGTATGGAGATACAAATCAAAGTCATGGGCACTTGTAAGAGTATAAGGGCTGGACCGACCTACTATGAGAAAGCTGCATGGATTTAGTCATAAGCTTATCTCATGTATAACCGCATCATAACACCATATGACCTGAGATCATCCTAGATTCCTACATGATGAGTCACTGATTTTTGACCTAGTCAAAAGTCACCTTTGATCGGGTGATGATAAAGGTTTGGATCGGGATCAGTGGTTTTCATGCAGAGGAATGTGATTGGTCAAGATGGAATTTATCCCTCACATTTGTAGAGAGATAATACTAGGCCCCTCGATGAGTGAGTTTAAGAAATGTATGGCCATACTACGATGGAAAGGAGTTTCCATTTCAATTATTAGACTATTCAAGAATCGAGAAAGTAATGGTCAAGAACAGGAGGATGACACTATCCATGCTTCATCCTTGACCAAATTATCGTGTGACAAAAGGGACGTGACATGGTTGTATGATAGGTTGTATCGAAAATCGATCCTCATGTGAATTGGGTAGTCGCAATGTCTTGCTAGAGGCCGCTTGCAACTTGTGGGCTAGTACAGTATTGGCTCACTGCCAATCTCATGTGACCCTGCAGGGTCACACACAAGAATAGCCTAACACGAGCTATAATGTCCAGATTCATTGAATCTAAGATATGTCTAAGATTTAATGAATACAACGTTTTATCTAGGGAGGATATATATATAATGATTGCACCTAGTGCAAGTGGGAGTTTGTTGGAAATTATGCCCTAGGGGCTAATCATTAAATAACTTCCATATTTGATTTATGAAGATAAATCAATGATTTGATTTATAAAGATAAATCAAATCGACTGGCTTTTAATTCGCATTAAATAAATTGATTGCATTGAATCAATTAGGCAGATTTAATTTCCAATTCAATTTCAAAATTAATAAGATTAATTTTGAATATTTAATGTAGTCCATTAGGGTTATAAATACCCTTAGGTTGTAAGTAATTTGATTACACACACAAGAGAATTGTAGAGCCACAAAAGAACCCTAGAAGAGATAGTGAGACAAAAGTTTGAAGGCGCTAACACGCTGCCATTCGTGTTGGAGTGCGGTTCGGTGTGGATACCGATAGAGGGAGTGGATTCGTAGAGTCGGCTCCTAGAGATTGATTGATCAAGAAGGTGTTAGCCCACGAGTTTCTAAAGCACGCACACGAGATCGCATAGGTACGATTTTTAATTACTAACCCGATTTAAACGTTGTTGATAGATCCTCTTCTTGGAATTCGTAATTTATTGGATAAATTTAAATTCCGCTGTGTATACGAATCCCAACACTTACTTCATAATACTTTCAAAATGTGGACATACGCAATGCACCCAAACACACATTATTTAAGATTCGGTATGTGGGATAATGATATGATATCATAGTAGTAGTAATGGGGATTGAAAATCCAACACATTTTAGGGTGTTTGATTAATGATGTATATAGCTGAATAGACAACCTCTCCCTAATATTCTCGAGGCATATTCATGCCAAACAAGGATGTACGAACAACCTCTATGAGTGGACGATTCTTCCATTCAGTGATGCCATTCTACTATGGAGTACTATAGGCACACGAAGTTTAATGGTGAACTCCATGAGCCTTCAGAAATTATGTTACCCTAACAAAAGCCATTAAATTGACACAGTGGCATAAAAAAAAGCATGGTGGCACACAAATAGACTAAAATGTGGCAAGGGATAATGATAAGGCTAAAGTGGATGGTTCCAATAAGTTAAACAAGATCAAAAGCAGAGAAAAATTATGAAATCCCTAGGTGCAAAACAAACGAAGATAAAGGAACTACGTTGAGAAAAGGCAATTTGAAGAAGGCGTATGTGATTTTTGAAGCTGGTATGACAATAGTTTGGATAAGAGATCAAAGATTCATCTACTTTTAAATAGGTATGAAATCTTTTATTTTTCAAATTTGCTTTGAGATTCGACGATGAGAGAGGGAGTTTTATATTCTTGAACAATGAAATCGCATATTCACCCTTTGTCTTTTTGCAGTGGTTAAATTAATTGTTGTTTCTATTACTTTATTTAGGCTGAGATGGCGTCAGATGGTAAGGGTAGTGTGAAATGACTACCGTTCAATTAACTAACATAACCATCTATTAAGCAGGATAATCATAAAATAATCAGAGTTAACCAGATAATAGGTTTTACATGGAATTCAAAACTTTTCAAAATATGTGAAAGTATGCATGATAAGCCCTAATGTGTGGCAATATACAGTTATCCATACCACAAAAGACAAACAAAAGTCCTACTTGTATTAAATACACTACACTTCTGTCGGCTTCCCTGAACGACCTGGACCGGACTGGTCACCTGGGGAAAAATTTTGTAACCATCAGTTCAGCTCATTATGCATATCAATATGTGCTAGTGAAGTGCCAAGTGAATTTAAAACAATGCATTCCAAATAAACAATTCATAATAACACATTATTATTAAGTATCATAATGGGTGTCACAATTCTTTTTTAATTTAATTCCCCGAATACCTCCCATCAATCTAATCGAACTGCCTTATTTCCTCCGACTAGACCCATGGGCTAAGTTACACCTATGTTACTAGTTACTCTAAAAGCTCACTGGTCAAGTGATGAAGACCGGCCAATATCCTCAGAGCACATATCCTAGACCATGGGTCTTTTCCTCTCATTGAACTGGTGGGGTGTCGTAAGCCCTCTTGAACTGGTGGGCTAGTCCCTCATTAAACCGGTGGGACAATTAAAAGCCAACCATTGTGCACAATGGAGACATCACCACGTGGTGGAAGTAACTACTCCATCTTTTCCCAATTCATCCCTTTCCATACTTATCATCATAATTTAACAGGGAAATTTCCAAAATATTCACAATGTCATGTCATTATATATATCAGTTTCTAATACATGTATTTCAACTCATAAAAATTTCATATGGCAACTTTATTTAAAAACATGCGTAATCAGTTCAGAAAAAATACCCACAAGCAGCATATTAATAATATAATAAGTAGAAAGTGGTTACCTCTCGCCGGAGCTAACTACTTTCACACTGCTCTCAAATCAGGGCCTAACTCACTACACAAATGAATCTATCACAGTCAATTTACTAACAATTAATAACCCTTACAAATTCCACATCATAACTGATAATTTCATAACTTTAAAATATACCAATTTTTAATATTGATTCCAGAGTACTTGAGGTTGCAAGTTATGAGGCACTAAACGAGGGAGACTATTGTAAATATTAATTCTCCTTTTTGCTAATAATAATAACTCCCTTTTTCCTATTTATTATTTATTAATAATTTTCTTACATTATTTATTCCATTCCACTAATAAAATTAATTATTATTACTCGTTCCTATTTTGATAATGATATTATTATTTATTTTTATCATTATTCATTCTACTATTTATTCACCATTAAATGGAATTTAAATCCTAAGCTAAATAAATGCAACCATCCACAATATTGTTTTACAAGAAGTAATTTATCATCAATATTAATTAAATACTCCATCATATATATATATATATATATATATATATATATATATATATATATATATATATATATATTATTTCTCTTTGATAAATAATAATATTATTCATTATTATTATTTATCTGATTTATTATTCATTAATATTATTTAATAATTTCCTTTATTCTTTACTCCATTTTCTTAATATTAAAACACTTTCTTTTTATTTATCTTATTTATTTTGTAAATGATATTAGAACAATTTGTTGGTTAGATCCTATTATTTAGAATCAAATTAAATCAATCCCTATCTTTTTGAAAATAACTTCTAATTTATTTATTTCATTATTGCCACCTTCCTATTATTTAGGAACAAGTTGGATCATATCTTTATCTTCTTAATTTCATGATTATCAGTCTTTATTCATAATTTATTTACTCTTTCTGCCCCTAATAATGACAATTACTAATTCTTAAAAATTTACCTCATAAGTATGTACATAAAATAAAATCAAAAGCTTTAACACACACACACACACATATACATACATACATATACATATATACATATATATGTATATGTATGTATGTATATGTGTGTGTGTGTATAACGTAACATCTCATTCTAAATTAGTTTGCTTTCATTATATATACTCTAAATTAATTTGTTTCCATTCTAAATACTCACAGTAGCTTATTCATCCTTCCTAATTACTCTTTCTTCATCTTGGAGACTATGGTCCAGTTCTACGCATAAAAACACCTCCAACACACACACACATATATATTTTTTTGGGTTAAATAGCAAAAATACAAATGTGCTTTACCTCTGGGAGCGTCCAGCACCATGTGCTTTCTTATAGACTAAAAATACACATGTGGTTACGTTTTGGGAGCACCCAGCACCACAGCCGTTAGTTGACTGTTAACCATGTAAAATTACCATTTTGCCCTTAGTTTAAAATAATTAAAAAACAACAAAAATACCCCACCCCACCCTCCCCCCTTCGGTGGACTCCCCACCCCCGGCGGCAGCCACACACCGCCGGCATCCGGCCATCGGTGACTTTTTTTTTTTATAAATTTTTAAAACTACTTTTTTAAAAAAAAAAACAAAAGGGAGGCCGGCCTCCCCATCGCCGCCTACCCTACTGCCGGCCACCCCACATCGGTGACCTACCGCCACCGCCCCCACGGCTGGTGACCACCTCCGGCGATTTTTTTTATAAAATATTTTTAAAAAAAACTAAGGGGAGGCCGGCCTCCTTACCGCTGGCCACCCCACGCCGACGACCTACCTTCGTTGCCCCACCGCCAGCGACCACCTCCAGCAACTTTTTTTTTTTAAATAGTTTTTTTGACCTCCCTTTAGTTTTATTTTTTTAAAAAAAAAGATTTTAAAAAAGTCGCCGGAGGTGGGGCGGCGGCGGTAGGTCGTCGGTGTGGGGTGGACAGCGGTAAGGTGGGCGGCCTCCTCTTTGTTTTTTTTTTTAAAAGTAGTTTTAAATTTTTTTTAAAAAAAAAAAGTCGCCGACGGCGGGCAGCCGCCGGCAGGGGGTGGGGGTGGGGGCGGCGGTGGGGCCCACTGAAAGGGGAGGGTGGGTGGGGTATTTTTGTTGTTTTTTTAATTATTTTTAACTAAGGGCAAAATGGTAATTTTACATGGTTAACGATCAAGTAACGGTCAGTTAATGGTCAACTAATGGCTGTGGTGCTGGGCGCTCCTAAAACGTAATCACATATGTATTTTTGGTTCAGAAAAAAGCACATGGAACTGGACGTTCCGGGGGTAAAGCACATGTGTGGTTTTGCTACTTAACCATATTTTTTTATACAAAGTAGCAAAGTCAGCGACACCCATCTGTATATATGTTCATGAAGAGTGCAAGACTTGTATCAGTTTGATCTTCTCTTTCCAGCAACTAGCACCCCATATAGGTATGTACATATATATTTTATATCCCATTTAATCACCATGCAGAGACGCATAACTTGATCATTAAACGAAAACTAACTCTAGCAGCCGCGCATGGATTCCTTTAGGCATTTAATTTCACCGCCTTCAAGATCCTATGTTCCTCTTCATGCATCAGTTTAACAGGTTTAACATTTCATTCCTTATGAAACCCAATAACTAAACATACGTTGACAGCAAAGACTAGTTCCAAATTCGTTAAACAGAAACAGAAGCATTCCTAACGGAAAAACACCCCATATATTCATTTTGTTTTGAGCTTAGTTTCGAAAGAAAATGAAAGCAACTCAGTGGAAAAGAAAATCTCGGAACTACCTTCACTGATCAAGTCGAAGGTATGCAACGGTGCTGGTTTGGTTCCTTATTCCCGAAGCCAAAACGCAAGATCCCTTTTCCTTCAAAGATTACGCATCAGCCGAGACTAACTCCTTCCCCTGTTTCAGACATACCCGAACAGAGGAAGATAATCAACTCTCTTCCTCTCTCTCACTTCCTCTCTCTCTCTCGGCTCTCACCCTCTCTGCGTTACTCACTCTCGCTCCCACTCTCTCTTTTCTGTTTCCTGGTTTTGGTTTGCAGTGAGGCGAAGTAAAGATGAAGGGAGACAAAGGCAGTTATATATATTGAAAGAGGGAGCAATGGTCCGAAAAAGAATGTCCAGCGGTTAAATGGTGAGGGGCTCGAGAATGCAGAGAAGTATGGCGTGTTGCAGCTGGAGTATTATTTCTGAGTTGACGTGATTTGTTTTGACTTTGCGTAATGGAGTAGGACACTGGGACGATTGCATCAGCTCTAGTTAATGTCTTTTTGGTCTGTCTTTGCGTGGCTGTGGTTTGAATTGGAAGGGTTTAAAGATGGGCCTAATGGATGCTGGGAAGTTTGGTTAGATATCAGGGCTGCGTTTTTTTTAAATATTATTTATGGGCTTGACTTGAGGTATTATTTTGATCTTCTTCTTCTGTTGTGCCCTATGTGATGGTTGAAAGATTAAGATGGTGAGGCCGAAATGAAATGCTGAAGGCATAATAATTCACGTGAGGCTGGAAAATGATTTGCAGGCATGTGTGGGTGTTATTGGGCTTGAAAGGAATTAAATGATATAGAAGATTGGCTGATATGATGTTGTGACATGTTAAGCCCATGGTATAATGGTTCTTTGCTGAAATGAAATGGTTCTTTGGGCCTTGTTTTTGCTATTGGATTGAGCCTAAAGTGGTTAAGTAAAAGAATTGCTTAATAGTATAAATAATTAGAAGTGGGTGTAGGTGGTAAACAAAATCTCTAATTTTAATTAATTAAATTTATTATTATTATATTTTTATTATTATTATTTGTTAGTTTTCTATGTATTTTGATGATAACTGATAATTGTAAACTAAATTTGAAGTTTGTCTTTGGTAAGTTGTAAAACTTATTATTCAAGGCAAACTCGAGTCTAGGTAACAAAACTCGAGTTTGGACTTGACAGACAGAAGCTCAGTTTTTACAAAGCTGGCAAACTCCAGTTTGTGTAAGACAAACTCGAGTTTGCATTACGCAGAGAGCAATCAAAATTCTTAAGAACTGTAAACTCGAGTCTATGTTTTGGAAACTTGAGTTTAGGATCAAATAGAAGCTTCAATGCTTTATCAAGATTTCAAAACTCCAGTTTCATATCCACAAACTCTAGTTTACCAAATACAAAAGTCTTCAAGTTTAAAGTTTTCACTGAAACTCGAGTCTGGACGTAGAAGACTAGAGTCTGGGTTATAACAGAGACACTCGAACTCTTGTTTATTTTGTAAACTCCAGTTTTGATTTCAGAGACTCCAGTTTAAGCTTAACAGGAAGTTTTCAAAGCTTCAGCTACCACTGAAACTTGAGTCTAGTTTCTGGAGACTCGAGTTTAGGACAAACTGAAAATACTCGAGTTATTACATGATTTCTAAACTCCAGTTTTGAAAACAAAAACTCCAGTTTGAGCCTTCAAAGATGTTTCAAATGTTTCAGTTCACACTGAAACTCAAGTCAAGATTTTGGTGACTCGAGTTTAGCTCAAACAGAAAACACTCGAGTAAATGACTGATTTGAAAACTCCAGTTTGGAAAATGGAAACTCCAGTTTACACTTATGGAGATATTTCAAAAGTTTCAATTTTCACTGAAACTCGAGTTTTGGATATCAAAACTCGAGTCTGGATCATACAGAGGGCTATACAATATTTCAAGTCTTGTAAACTCCATTCTGCAGTTCTAAACTCCAGTTTTGAAGCTGTGAACTTAAAATTAAGATTTTCATAAAAGCTTCAAACTCGAGTCAGTCACTAAATGACTCGAGTTTAGCCATGTGTTCAAAATATCATTCAAGACCAAATCGCGACTTTCTTTTCTGTAAGAACCAAACTCGAGTTAGCTTTTGCAAACTACCAGTTTAGACCAATGCTCAATAGTCATGTCTTCTGGATGAACCTCAAACTTGAGTCTAGGATTATAAACTCGAGTTTGCATCAGAGATTTTGAAAAACCAGATTGAATCAATCTGAGAAATCATTATGGGTTAATCTGAAATTATCATATCTTGTTGTATTATTATTCCTAACATAATGTTAGTTCTCAATGTGTTTTGATGATAACTAGCAATTGTAAACTTGATATGAAATTTGTTTTTGGCAAAATGAAAATCTCACTGTCAAAGGCAAACTCGAGTTTAGATATATAAACTCGAGTTTGAGACTTGATAGAAAGATGTTCAATTCTTCCTAAAAGCCAAACTCGAGTCTGGGCAGACTCAGAAAGGAATCCAAAATTTTCACATCAAGCTAAACTCCAGTTTGCAAATCAAACCTGAAGTCTGGAAGATATAGAGAGCACTCAGAATCCCAAGCAAGCCAAACTTGAGTCTAGATTCTCTAACTCGAGTTTAGACCAAACAGAAAGGAACCCAGAAAACTCAATAGACTCCCAAACTCTAGTCTGGCCTTCCAAACTCAAGTTTGCACTTGACCCAGATAAACCTCAAATATTTCAGTAATCACTGAAACTCGAGTTTGCTTCCCAAACTCGAGTCTGGATCATATAGAAAGATCATCCATTTTGGCTACACTACAAACTCCAGTCTATGACCCTAAACTCGAGTCTGGAAAATCACGAACTTAGGCTTGTTCTTCAAACATAGACCCAAACTCGAGTTGGTCACTAATTGACTCGAGTTTAGCTTCCTGACCAAAATTCCATCCCAAGTCCAGAGCCCGATAAACTCAAGTTAGCTTTTACAGACTGCAAGTTTAGACCACTAATCAACAGACATGCTTTCTAGATGAACCCCAAACTCGAGTCTGGAAGAACAAACCCGAGTTTGCATCGGGGAATTTGAAAAATCAAATGATGTTGATCTTCGAAATCTTAATGGGTCTTCCTGAAATTATTTCCTCATATGATATTATTGTTTCTAATGTCCTTGATGAATTTTTGAGTGTTTTTCATATAAGGTTTAGCCAAGATCAAGGTGAGATCAAGATACAGGATAAATGCATTAAATGACGAATCTAGCACAGGCCTGATCCTTCTCCCTTATCCCAGATGTTCAGCTCAGACTGTTGTAACTCATAAGAATCATCTCAAACGGTCAAATTGAGTTAAAGGAATGACTAAAAATCTGGAAGACCTTCTGCAACAACTAAATTCCAAGATTCCAGCTAAAAATTCAAGAATAGAGCAAAATATGCTACTGCCAGTTTTCCAGAATTGCAGTTGAACATTAGAGAAAGAATTGCAACGGCTAGCTCATCCATTCAGTCTATAAAAGGCTATGAAAACTCAAAGCAAAATACACACAACGAAGCTATCTTGATTATACTTTGAAATTTGAGTCTGTATTGTTATTTTCAACCTGTTCTTCAGTGTTTATCCTTATCCACTCTTTTGAGAGTTTGTAAATTTTTGAAAGCATTTGTTTGTGAGAACTCAAGGTTGTGGAACCTGTGATTGGGTTGTTCAATTACAAAGTGTAAGGGGGAGCAAGTCCTAGGTGATTAGGATTGTGTCTGGTCTACATTGTTGTAGTTGAAAATCTGTTGAAACTAGTGGAAACACCCAGAAGATATCTGGGGACTGGACGTAGGTCAAGGTTAAGACCGAACCAGTATAAATTCCGTGTGTCAAGCTTTTCTTCTCTTACCTTCTTAACATTTACTTTCAAAAGGCTTTGAAAAAGAATTCAAAAGTTTTTTTTAAAAAAAATCCCCAATTCACACCCCTCTTGGTGATTTCTTCAATTTTCACATTATTGATCAAGTTTTTGATAAGTTTCATACAGGTTCATCATAAGATCAAGGTGAAATCAAGATCCAGCATAAGTGCATTTAATGAAGAGCCAAGAACAGGGCTGATTCTTCTCCCTTATCCCAGATGTTCAGTTCAGACCGTTGTAACACATTAAGATCATCTCAAACGGTTGAATTAAGATCATGGAATGACTAAAAATCTGGAAGACGTTTTGCAACAACACATTCCAGGATTTCAGCAAAGAATTAAAAGAACATAGCAAAATATGCAACTGTCATTTCCCAGATTTACAGCCGAACGTTGGAGAAGATATTGCAACAGCTAGCTCATCTAGCTAAGCCATAAAAGGCTATGAAGACTCAGAGCAAAAGAAACAACGAAGCTATACTTGAACACATTTGCATTTTTGAGTCTGTATTGTGATTCTTTTATCTGTTCTTCAGTGATTATCAATATTCACTCTTTTGAGAGATTGAAATTCTTTTAAAGTATTTGGTTGTGTAAACTCAAGGTTGTGGAACTTGTGAGTTGGGTTGTTTAAATTACAAGGTGTAAGGGGGAGCAAGTCCTAGGTGACTAGGATTGTGTCTTGTCTTCATTGTTGTAGTTAAAAACCTGTTGAACTAGTAGAAACACCCAGAAGGTATCTGGGGACTAGACGTAGGTCAAGATTAAGACTGAATCAGTATAAATCCTGTGTGTCTGAGCTTTTCTTTCTCTACTCTTTCATTATTCATTTCTTAAGCTTTATTTTTTTAAGAGTTGAAAAGAATTTTTAAAATCCCCAATTCACCCCCCTCTTGGTGGTTTCTTCCACTTTCATTATTGTTATTATCATTAATTATTCCTTAATTCCCAAAAATCAAAAATTTGGGATGTTACATAGTGGTGGTCCTGATGGCCGTTCAAAGGTTGGTCCTAAGAGTGATGGATATGTTGGTTCGAACAATGAGTGGGAGTTGCATTCTTTTTTAAAAAAACAACATCTATGTCACAACTAAAGTACAAAACGCAAGCCTCAGTCTCCTTCATGTCTTTTTCTTCTCCAAATATATGGCAACAATATCTACTTTAACACCAGAAGCTTCTTTCTCCTCTTCTACTCTCTATCTCATTTTCTCATCAATTAGCCTATCTACATGCCCTAGCAACTTGTTTATCACATGTGTTGCCCTTTCACCCATTTCTTCATCATGCCATTAACAATCCACCTCCACCTTGTACATTTACCTCATTCCAATGAGAACTACATCAATGAAAACACAAATAAAACATTTAAACATAGAAACAATAATACATATCTGTTAGTAATGCCTACAACTATAAAATCTTCCCCCTGGGTTTACCTTTATCCATAAAGTACAAAGAGGAGCTTACACCCCACAGTAACATACCTTTGTTGAACCAACATTATTCACCTCATTATCATTATAAATCAGAATGACAATCCCCTTACTTTTGTTTGTTGAAAATGCTGACATCGAACCACCCATTATTCCTCTTCTCCATCGTCACACAACACAACCCTTCCTTACTAGCTTGAATGGCTCAGATTGATTTGGTGAGATTTAGATGGAACTCTTCAATATTTATCACCTACTCAATCATAGTTGCACAAAACATTAAAGAAAACCAAAAAAGATGTGCTTCCAAGTCTTTAATCCTATGTGCATTGTCCTTGATCTATCTTCGAATGCTACATGTCTGTTTCCCTTAGATAGAAAATGTCAGTTTGTGGATCCATTCGATGAGGAAAAATTTCCCCTTAGGCAATACTTCTAGGACAAAAATGGCCTTTAACCCTTGAATTAACTTTAGAGGGATGTCTCTTTAAGGATAGGAAGGATACATTAAAAAAAAAGTGTGTATGGTAAGTTAAGGATAGTAGTGTTGGGATTCGTACGCGCAGCGGAATTAAATTTATCTAATAAATTTATGAATCCCAAGAAGAGGATCTATCAACAGCGTTTAAATCGGGTTAGTAATTAGAAACCGTACCTATGCGAACTCGTATGCGTGCTTTGCGAACTCATGGGCTAACACCTTCTTGATCTATCAATCTCAAGGAGCCGACTCTACGAATCCACTCCCTCCACCGGTATCCACACCGAACAGCACTCCAACACAAACGGCAGCGTGCTAGCGCCTTCAAGCTTTTGTCTCACGTCTCTCTTCTAGGGTTCTTTTTGTGGCTCTTGAATTCTATTGTGTGTGTAATCAAATTACTTGCAACCTAAGGGTTTTTATAACCCTGATGGGTCGCATTAAATATTCAAAATTAATCTTATTAATTTTGAAATTGAATTGGAAATTAAATCTGTCTAATTGATTCAATCAAATCAATTTATTTAATGCAAATTAGAAGTCATCTGATTTGATTTATCTTCATAAATCAAATATGAGATATGATATCTATTAAATCATTGATTTATCTTCATAAATCAAATTAGAAAGTTATTTAATGATTAGCCCCTAGGGCATAATTTCCAACAGACTCCCACTTGCACTAGGTGCAATCGTTAGATATATCCCTCCCTAGGTAGAACGTTGTATTAATTGAATCTTAGACATATCTTAGATTCAATGAATCTGGACATTATAGCTCGTGTTAGGCTATTCCTGTGTGTGACCCTGCAGGCTCATATGAGATTGGCAGTGAGCCAATACTGTACTAGCCCACAAGTTGCAAGC
The DNA here is from genome assembly GCA_037074495.1 of Acacia confusa. Taxonomy (NCBI): domain Eukaryota; kingdom Viridiplantae; phylum Streptophyta; class Magnoliopsida; order Fabales; family Fabaceae; genus Acacia; species Acacia confusa. The sequence goes on along the minus strand of CM073509.1, from coordinate 29,318,379 downwards.
GGCCTCTAGCAAGACATTGCGACTACCCAATTCACATGAGGATCGATTTTCGATACAACCTATCATACAACCATGTCACGTCCCTTTTGTCACACGATAATTTGGTCAAGGATGAAGCATGGATAGTGTCATCCTCATGTTCCTGACCATTACTTTCTCGATTCTTGAATAGTCTAATAATTGAAATGGAAACTCCTTTCCATCGTAGTATGACCATACATTTCTCAGACTCACTCATCGAGGGGCCTAGTATTATCTCTCTACAAATGTTAGGGACAAATTCCATCTTGACCACTCACATTCCTCTACATGAAAACCACTGATCCCGATCCAAGCCTTTATCATCACTCGATCAAAGGTGACTTTTGACTAGGTCAAAGATCAACGACTCTCATGTAGGAATCCATGATGATCTCAGGTCATAGGTGTTGTGACGTGGTTATACATGAGATAAGCTTATGACTAAAACCATACAGCTTTCTCATAGTGGGCCAGTCCAGCACCTTGTACTCTTATAAGTGCCCATGACTTTGATTCATATCTTCATACCTCATCAAAGTCATACTAGTCTTATCTCATCTTCGGTCCCACGTAGATGACCGACCAGGGACTTTTATGATAATCTATAAGATATATCAAAGGATACAGTTATCAATATAAACATGCAAATGAAATGATAACTAAAAGAGAATACTTTAAATAACAATAATGTTTAAAGTACAATGATTAGCCTTTCCAACAAAATACTCCCACTTGCACTAGGTACAATCATTAATTTCCCTAATTCCTATTGTCCTCACATGACGTTCATGTATTATCTATGCAAGCGGCTTAGTAAGAGGATCAGCAACATTGTCTTCTCCTGGTACTTTGCATATCTTTATGTCACCTCTATCATTGATTTCTCTGATAAGATGAAAGCGCTTGAGTATATGCTTCGTCCTTTGATGTGACCTAGGCTCTTTGGCCTGTGCAATAGCCCCGCTGTTTGTTGGTTATGATTAGTTTTAATGATGTCTTATATAGATGCCATTAGCAAGAGCAAAAAGTTTATATCAAAACGTTTATATCATATACATTGTCTAATTGCTACATTTAATGTAGATTTGTTCATGTGGAGAAAGAACAAGAGAATAGAAGAAAGAAAGAGTTGATTCATGGAGAATAATCAAGAAGAGAGAAGAAAGAAAGAAGAACTTGCTGAATAAACTGAGAAAATCATTATACAAGTTCTTAGTTTGATTCTTGAAGTCTCCAAGATCAAATGGAAGTTGGGATGGCTCAATTCAGAGTTAAAACAAGCATATATCAGGTTCTGGATGAGCAAAATCGAGCCAGATACTCAAAAGTCAAGTTTACTGCATTACAGGAAGTGATCTGCCTCTGGATTATGAGCAAACTCGAGTTTAGGACACAAAACTCGAGTCTGGAACTCAAAACTCGAGTTAGTCACTTAATGACTCGAGTTTGTAGTGTCTTCAGCAACTCTGGTGTCTCTGGATCAGCAAAACTCAAGTTAGCCAATGTAAACTCGAGTTTGGAACTCAAAACTCGAGTTAGTCACTTAATGACTCGAGTTTAGCAAGCTTTCAGCAACTCTGTCCAACTTTGTTTCACGATCAGAACTGGCGACCTCTGGTAATTTGATGATATCTCCCAAACCAGAGATCGGTTTAAGGTGAAATCAATTTTGTATGAAACTAGACATCCAATGCGTCATCTGAACAAAGTTTCATGCTCAAAGAAGCTGAGATGAGAGAGCTATGAATTTTTGAAGTTGACCCATCTGTTAACGTCACCCAGCAGACCAAGCTTCAATGATTTGAGTGTATCTCACAATCTACACATCAGAATGAGCTGAAATCGGTGGCATATGAAAGTAGACTCACATACCTTTCCAGAAACATAAAGATCATGGAAAACAAAGATCAAATGAGTGAGATATGATCTTCAAAAGTTGACTATAAATTCAAGATGCTGCAAAAACGCTGGCAAAGAACAACTTTCATTCATCAGATCATAACTATCAGAATACAGTGAGTTTGGAGCTGATTCTTCTTGCAATGGAAAGAAGACTTAAAGAGCTTTATGGAGATAGGTACTGGATTCCAGGGATTGATCTTTATTAGGTCAGAAAGCAAAGAACTTGTGAAAAGAATGTTTGACTGAGCCATGGAAAAGAAAACTCGAGTTTGTGTTATCAAACTCCAGTTTTGAGACTTGACAGAAAGATATTCAATTTTACATAAAAGCCAAACTCGAGTCTGCATAGACAAACTCGAGTCTGTATAGACACAGAAATGAATCCAAAATTTTCACATCAAGATAAACTCCAGTTTGCAAATCAAACCTGAAGTTTGGAAGATACAGAGAGCACTCAGAATCCCAAGCAAGCCAAACTCGAGTCTAGATTCCCTAACTCGAGTTTAGACTAAACAGAAAGGAACCCAGAAAACTCAATAGACTCCCAAACTCTATTCTGGCCCTCCAAACTCCAATTTGCACTTGACCCAGATAAACCTCAAATATTTCAGTAGTCACTGAAACTCGAGTTTGCTTCCCAAACTCGAGTCTAAATCATATAGAAAGATCATCCATTTTGGCTACACTACAAACTCCAGTCTATGACCCTAAACTCGAGTCTGGAAAATCACGAACTTAGGCTTGTTCTTCAAACATGGACCCAAACTCGAGTTGGTCACTAATTGACTCGAGTTTAGCTTCCTGACCAAAATTCCATCCCAAGTCCAGAGCCCGATAGTTCTCTCTGTAAAAGCCAAACTCGAGTTAGCTTTTACAGACTGAAAGTTTAGACCACTAATCAACAAACATGATTTCTGGATGAACCCCAAACTCGAGTCTGGAAGAACAAACTCGAGTTTGCATCGGAAATTTTGAAAAAATCAAATGATGTTGATCTGCGAAATTTTAATGGGTTTTCCTGAAATTATTTCCTCATATGATATTATTGTTTCTAATGTCCTTGATGAAGTTTTGAGTGTTTTTCAGATAAGGTTTAGCCAAGATCAAGGTGAGATCAAGATCCAGGATAAATGCATTAAATGACGAACCTAGAACAGGCTTGATCCTTCTCCCTTATCCCAGATGTTCAGCTCAGACCGTTGTAACTCATAAGAATCATCTCAAACGGTCAAATTAAGTTTATGGAATGACAAGAATTCTGGAAGACCATCTACAACAACTAAATCCAAGATTCCAGCCAAGAATTGAAGAAATAGAGGAAAATATGCAACTGTCATTTTCCAGATTTACAGCTGAACTTTGAAGAATCAAAGAGAAGAAAATGCAACAGCTAGTTCCTCTTCTTCATCTATATAAGAAGCCCATAAACGAAGAACAAGTGACACAGATACAAGAGGGAGAACAAGAACAGTGACGTGAGCTCACACAGTGAAAATGCCAATATTCTAACGTCTGCTTCATCTACTCTGAATATCTCAATGATCATATATCTAGCTTAGAGAGTGAGATTATATGTATTGTGCTTCAGTGTTTATTCACTTACTTCTGAGAGAGAAGATTCATTGTAAACATCCTATTATTCTAAGAGTTACTCAAGATTGGGTGATCTTGAGTGGGAAACACTTTGTTGTGATTACAGCTTGTAAGGGGAGTGAATCCGAGTGTGGGATTACTTCGAGTACAGAGTGTGTAATCAAGTAAGTGAATTGATTACGGTTTGTAAGGGGGAGTGAATCCTAATGAGAGGATTACTTCAAGTACAGAACGTGTAATCAAGTTCAAAGCAAATAGTGGATTGAAAATCTCAAGTGAAGCTTGGGGACTGGACGTAGGTCAAAGATTGGACCGAACCAGGATAAATCACAGTTTGCATACTCTCTTCCCTTATCTTTTACATTTCCAGTATATGCTCATCTTTGAATATCTAATTGTCAATTTACAAATTGCAAAAAGTTTTTTTAAAAGTTCCTAAAGCTTATTAAACACCCAATTTACCCCCCTCTTGGGTGATAGCCAGGTCCAACACTGTTGTCATAGATCAGGTCTATTGGATTTGAGATGGTAGGAACCACCCCTAGTTCAGTAATGAACTTTCTGATCCAAACGGCTTCCTTAGTTGCATCCGATGCTGCTATATACTTATCTTCTATTGCAGAATCAGCTATAGTGCTCTATTTTGAGCTCTTTCAGCTTACCGCACCACTATTTAACAGGAATACATATCCTGACTGTGATCTTAGATCATCTTGGTTAGTTTGGAAACTCGCATCTGTGTAACCAGTCACACAGAGCTCATCTTCCAAGCCACCATATGCCAAGAATAAGTCATTGTCCTTCTTAAGTATTTTAGGATATTCTTGACAGCAATCCAGTGACCCTCACCGGGATCTTGATATCTGTTAGTCATACTTAAGGCAAATGAGACATCCGGTCGAGTACATAACATGACATACATAATAGATCCAATGACGGAGGCATATGGAATCTTACTCATGCGGTCTCTTTGATATTGTGTTTGAGGGCACAGATCCTTGCTGAGATGGATGCCATGAGACATGGGCATGTAACCCCTTTTAGAATCCTGCATACTAAATCTATATAGTATCTTGTCTATGTATGTGCTCTGACTTAGGCCTATCAGCCTCTTGGATCTATCTCTATAGATCCTGATCCCAAGGATGTAAGTGGCTTCGCCTAAATCTTTCATTGAGAAAGACTTTCCTAACCAAGACTTGACACTCTGCAAGGTAGGGATGTCATTCCCAATGAGTAGGATGTCATCAACATAAAGCACCAGAAATACAACTGTGCTCCCACTAACCTTCTTGTAAACACAAGGTTCATCAATGTTTTTAATGAATCCAAACTCTTTGACTACTTTATCAAAACGATGATTCCAGCTCTGAGATGCTTGCTTTAATCCATAAATGAATCTTTGAAGCTTGCAAACTTTACCAGATTCCTTTGGACGCACAAAGCCTTCAGGTTGTGTCATGTACACATCCTCAAGTAGCTTTCCATTAAGGAAGGTTGTTTTGACGTCCATCTACCATACTTCATAGTCATAATATGCTGCTATAGAAAGAAGGATTTTAATTGATTTGGCCATTGCAATTGGGGAAAAGGCTTCATCATAGTCCACACCATGAGCTTGAGTGAATCCTTTTGCAACAAGTCGTGCCTTGAAGACACTTACTTTGCCATCCATGTCAGTTTTCTCCTTGAAAACCCATTTACACCCCAATGGTTTTTAGACCTTCAGGTGGATCGACTAAGGTCCATACCTTATTGTCGTAGATGGATTGCATTTTAGACTCCATAGCATCTAGCCATCTTTCAGAGTTTGGTCCCACTATGGCTTCTCGATAGGTAGTTGGCTCATTCTGCTCAATGAGCAAGATATCACAACTTCTCGTAGTTAGAAGTACATATCTCTGAGGCTTTTATCGTGTCCTATCAGATCTTTGTGGGCCTTTTGTTACTATAGCAGGCTCATCAACTTGTTATGAGTCTTCCCTGTTTTCCATTTGTGATTCTATGTTGTTTTGTGACTCTCGAACTTCTTCAAGGGTTACCTTACTCCCACTGGTTCTTTTAGAGATAAACTCTTTCTCCAGAAAGATACCATTCCGGATAACAAACACTTTGTGATTAGTAGGATTGTAGACATATTATCCTTTAGTTTCCTTAGGAAACCCCACAAAAAGGCATTTTGAGGATCTGGATGATAATTTATCAGAGGCTTGTTGTTTAACGTAAACCTCACATCCCCAAATTTTAAGAAATGACAAACTGGGTTTCTTCCCAGTCCATATCTCATATGGTGTCTTTTCAACTGCCTTTGATGGAACTCGATTTAGTGTGAATGCAGCTATTTCTAGGGCATGGCCCCAAAAGGACGACTGAAGATCTGTTTGACTCATCATAGATCGAACCATATCTAATAGAGTTCGATTCCTTCGCTCAGAAATACCATTCCATTGTGGCGTTCCTGGAGGAGTTAATTGTGAGATGATCCCACAACTCCTTAGATGGTCAATGAACTCTTGGCTCAAATATTCACCACCTCAATCAGATCGAATTGCTTTAATTGTTTTGCTAAGTTGGTTTTGCACTTCATTTTAGAATATTTTGAACATTTCAAAAGATTCATGTTTATGTTTCACTAGATAGATATACCCATACCTACTAAAATCATCTATGAATGTAATGAAGTACATATAACCTCCTTTAGTAGATGTATTCATTGGTCCACACACATCAGTATGTATAAGGCCCAATAAATCAGTGGCCCTCTCACTATGCCCAGTAAAAGGTGTCTTTGTCATCTTTCCCAATAAATAAGACTCACATGTATCAAATGATTCAAAATCAAATGAGTTAAGAAATCCATCTTGATGGAGTTTTGAAATGCGTTTCTCATTTATATGGCTTAGACGACAATGCCATAGGTAGGTCGAGTTCAAATAATTTGACTTGATCCTTTTGGTAGACATGTTATAGATATGTCCATTACTAGGATGTTCTAAATTTAGTAAATAATGACCAAAATGCAAATCACCATCAGCATAGAAAATGTCATTATGATAAATAGAACATTTACCGTTCATAGTAATGGAAGTAAAACCTTCCTTATCCAAATAAGAAAGAGAAACAATGTTGCTACTTAAAGCAGGAACATAAAAGCAATTGTTCAAAATTAACAAAAGTCCACTGGGCAGAACTAATTCATAAGTGCCTACGGCTAAAGCAGCAACTCTTGCTCAGTTTCCAACTCGTAGGTCCACTTCGCCCTTCTTCAATTTTCTACTGTCCTTGAGACCTTGCACATTTGTGCAAATGTGAGAACCGCATGCAGTATCTAATACCTATGTAGAGGAAGTAGAAAAATGAATATCTATAAAATAAATACTTGAAGAGATAGCCCCGCCATCGTTCTTGTTCTTTTTTAGATCTTCAAGGTAAAGTTTGCAGTTCCTCTTCCAATGACCAAGTTCATTGCAGAAGAAGCAAACCTTGTCCTTTGAAGGCTTTGCCTTCTTGGCTGTAGGCTTAGTTTCGGGCCTGTTTGACTCTTTGGTCTTACCAATTGAGCCATTACCTTTTCCTTTGCCATTGACTTTCTTTTTCACACCCTTTCTTTCGTGCTTGAGAACAATTCTCAAGTTTCTAAACCAGTCAAGAAAGTTGGTCTCATTTAGTTTGTCCTTCTCAAGGACTAATTGCAGTAATAATGCAGCGGTATTACTAGTCGACATGATTCTACATTTAAAGAAATATGCAAAGTTAATTAATAATCTCCCACTGAATTAACAACCCTTAATATAATTAGTGGGCTAAGATCCATATTTGGCTTAAATTTAAGTCCGCTTTGGCAGGACGCTTAAAATCAAGTTATTTAGGTAGGCAACCCCTTTGCCAATTACATCACATGCAACTCTTAGATCTTTATGGGATTTGATCATCACATGACCGACATGTTTAATCCCATCTAATGCCTTGAGATCCAAAACCGTTACAATAATCTCAATTAAGTCAAGACAATCATGAATGTTGAGTATCACCGTTACTCACTCTAGTTTCACCAAGATAACTCAAGTGCATCCACTTTGGTGGAACATACAAATAAGCGATCTAGGCTTTGACAAGTATCCATTAATTGACGACATTACGACTTAAGATTTTATTTGGAGGGTTTAATCTAATTAATTATATTCATATGAATGTAATGATAGTTGTATCCCATACAAACAACATATAATACGCAAAATAAACATGCTATGATCTAATCAAAAGCATAATAAAACGTGACACAACATGGCTTACCTACCCTAAAATCTTCTCAAGCCAATGAGACGATTTCTCTAAATAAGAAAAGGAAAAATTACATCAAGAGAAACCTCGTTTAAACATTCGAGGGGAGTGAGATGAGAAGAGAATTTACATAGAGAATATTTAGAGAGAGGCATGGCACGTAGGCCATATTTAAATATTACAACCATTGTAAAGACTAAAGCCATGTTGTTCACCATACCCAAACAATTTGAAAGTAAATCACAATAGGTATTTATTCATACAATATGATTTAATTAACCCCAGAGACGATTTATCCAGTAAATCATACAATAAAAAACAACTAAATGGCATTATAATTATAATGTGATTATCACATAATGGCATCACATAAATATTATCACATAATATATTATGTGATTATATTATCAAATAATAATATAACTTTCAGCAAAATAAACGCCAATTCCCAATCAACGTGAACTTCCAAACACTATAATTATTATAATATGAGGCCATTAATCGTTCCTTCATCAATTACGTGAAAATCAATTATATAATGCCAATTTGCAAATAACGTGAATGATAAAATATTCAATCAACATGAACAAATTATGAATCAGAATATCCACGTTAAAGCAATATTCAATATATATATTGTACACGTTTACGTTAAGAATATTCATACATATATCCCATATATATTCACATTAAGAACATAAACTCAATTTAAACGCACAATTGATCTGGCTCTGATGCCACTGTTGGGATTTGTACATGCAGTGGAATTAAATTAATCTAATAAATTTACGAATCCCAAGAAGAGGATCTATCAACAGCGTTTAATTCGGGTTAGTAATTAGAAAACGTACCTATGCGAACTTGAATGTGTGCTTTGCGAACTCATGGGCTAACACCTTCTTGATCTATCAATCTCAAGGAGCCGACTCTACGAATCCACTCCCTCCACCGATATTCACACCGAACAACACTCTAACACGAACGACAGCGTGCTAGCACCTTTAAGCTTTTGTCTCACGTTTCTCTTCTAGGGTTCTTTTGTGGCTCTTGAACTCTCTTGTGTGTGTAATCAAATTACTTACAACCTAAGGGTATTTATAACCCTGATGAGTCGCATTAAATATTCAAAATTAATCTTATTAATTTTGAAATTGAATTGGAAATTAAATCTGTCTAATTGATTCAATTCAATCAATTTATTTAATGCAAATTATAAGCCATCTGATTTAATTTATCTTCATAAATCAAATATGAGATATGATATCTATTAAATCATTGATTTATCTTTATAAATCAAATTAAGAAGTTATTTAATGGTTAGCCCCTAGGGCATAATTTCCAACAAGTAGTGTGATGTTATGTTATGGGGTATACATATAAACCTTTTAATGATATGATTGGAAGTGATTCTAAACTAAAAACCCATTAAGGATTCCTTTAATTTTATGTGAGAAATTAAAATAAAATAAAAAATAGAAGGCAACATTCATGCAACTATGGATTAGGCAATATAATAGGGTAGAAAATGACAAATTGGATATATGGTAAATTTTCTAACAAATTTTTGTTTGTGATGGTTAGCTCTTTGGGAGGGATATGTATATCTTACTGGTATATAGGCACAAGTGTATGAACATTAATACTGTTGTGATAACTCACTTAATATGAAATAACACAAATGTGTTAGAAAAGAGGCAATCAAATTGATAGAGAGATGGTACGAAAGGCTAGACTAGTAGTACAAGTGTTGATATCTTTGAAGCTAAGTAACTTTAATTGAAATAATGATGTTTTCAACCATGTTGAGCAATTTGTAAATGGAGCAAATCACTAAGAGGGGGTGAATGAGGGATTTTAAAAACTTTTTTGAATTAATCTATTTTATAGAAGTAAAACAGAGGTGAACAAAGGAATTTATACTGGTTCGGTCTAAATCCTTGAGCTATGTTCAGTCCCCAGACACTCTGGAATTTTCACTAACTCACAATATCAATTACACACTCTGTACTCCAAAGTTATCCTCTCATTAGGATACATTCCCTCTTACAAGTTGTAATATGATATTCCTAATCTCCAAGTCCCACAACTTAAGATTCTTACAATAAATGATTTCAATAAATGAAACTCTCTCTAAGAGTTGATAGTGATAAACACTGAAGTATAAATGTATTAAAAGATACTTAACATTAGAAAACTGAAAGAGTAGTTGTAAACTTGAATGATTTTCGTTTTCTATGTATTTTTTGTTGAGCAGACTAGAATGCAACTCTATATATATCAAGAGAGCATTAAATGATCATTACATTCTTTAATGTAACTGTTGGAAATATTGCTGAGTTGATTAGGAACACTTTGGTCTCTTCTCTCTCTACTCTTCAATTAATCCAGGTGCAAAGAGATTTAGAGTTAACTTCCCTTGAGTTTAATCCGTTGGAAGATCAGTTTCTTTATAGTGAAATTAAACATGAATCCCTTTGCAATGTGTGCAGAATGATTGTTCAAAAGGATGCTAGATTTCTGGACTTTACAATAAATGTTTTGATATTGCTTTTTGCTTTTGACTAAATCTCCATTAATAATCTTTAAATCATCTGAAACTCACTAACAAACTGGTTAAACATAGTTAGGAATAGTAATGAGTGATGATAAGAAGTATCTAGATCAAATACAAAGATTTCACAAATTTGTGCAGTTTGATTTTCAAACTCTGCGACATAAACTTGAGTTTGTTCATCCAAACTAGAGTTTGTAATTTACTTTAGAAGCCTAAACTCAAGTTTCCAAAATCTAACTCAAGTTTTCTTCATCCAGAGAAGAATGTCATGATTTGATCTTTGAGGCAGGTTTTGAGCAAGGGCAAAACTGGAGTTATTAAGTGACCAACTCGAGTTTTGGACATTTCTAGTGACAACATATTTTAAGTCCAAAAGATCAAAATTGGATTTTTCAAATCTTTGGAAATATTGATTGGTTCTTCGTAAGTTATAAACTCGAGTTTGTAAAAACTAAACTCGAGTTTCCTCATAAGAGAAAAAAGTTTGCAAAATACTTTGGCAAATGCAAACTGGAGTTTTGAAAACAAAACTCGAGTTTTCTCAAGCTCAGAATGGAGCATAGCTCTTTGTATGTTATAAACTTGAGTTTACAAAGTCAAACTCGAGTTTCCAACAAAGCTTGGAAAACTTAGATTTCTTTTGTCTTGTCAAAACTAGAGTTCATTAGACTAAACTCTAGTTTGCTTTGTCTTAAAAAATTTAGGAGCTCTCAGTATAATCTAAACTCGAGTTTCCAAAACTAAACTCGAGTTTGTCTAAGTTTACAAAAACTTGAGCTGCTCTCTGTCAAGTACAAACTCGAGTTTTCAACCAAAACTCAAGTTTGTCTTTGACAGTAAGTTTTTCAAATTAACAAAAACAAACTTCAACTTAGGTTTACAATTGTCAGTTATCAAGAAAAAAAATAGATAATTGACACAATCATTTACAGAGTAATGCAGCAGGATGATTTCCATGAAGAATTAAGCAGGCAACATGCAAGTTTTGGGTTAATATATAACAATTGGGTAAAGATGAAATAAGGGAATCTCAGTTTAGTTGTTTACATTTGCGTAATTTCCTGTTAATTGCGTTATCTGAATTTTGGATTATGCTTTTTGGGTGTTTATTAGAAAGACATGTAAATTGCTACTTTAATTAAGGTATTTTTTTTGCTAAAAAAACAATGCAGAAACTTGTTAGGAGTTGAATTTTGAGGACAAATTTTTGTTTAGGAGGGTGAAATTATAACATCTTTTTTTAGCACTTAGAATTAGTTACAACTTAGGATTTATATATTGAAGGCATATATAATTAATTATTTTTTTAAACACCAAATTCTGAATATTTTTCTATACATTAAGAAAAGAGTACAAATGGAATAAGTAAAATTGCAAATTTGTATGTGAAAATATATCTTATTATTAGAATAAGTAAAAAAAATCTTCTAGTAGTTTGAACATCACTGTATTTATGTTGTTATTATTTTCTTAAAAATATTGTTTTAATGAGAGAAGCAAACCCTAAATTAAGGTAAAATCCCCCTTAGATCCTAAGAGACCAACATATTCTCAAAAAAACCCCTCATAAAAGTCACATGTCAAAAATGTCTCAAGTGAATTTTTTGACATACAATATAGAGGTGAAATGACTAAAAAAAACCATTAGTATTGCTGAAAAAGGAGGGGAGGGCGAAATTCAAAATTACTTGACTCTCATTTCTTTCATCTCTCGATGCCATTTTTGCTCATGTCGAAAACGCGAAACCGTCAACTGTCAACACTGTCAGAGTCGTCGTGTGATTTCTAATCCAAGAGTGTGACACCATAATCTTGTTGGTCTTGTATTGGGTTGAAATGAAAGCTAGGAGTTGGAGTGTAGAGACCAAAACATTGTCGACCTACCAAAGCTGATACAGTCACCATCACTGGTTCACTTGTGGCCATCGTCTAAAAAGAATGAAACATTTTAAGGATTAGGTTTTTTTTCGTGAGTATATGCCTTTGCTATGGTGTTCTAACATGGTATGAGATTAATTTTACTTTCATAGTGAGGAACTTTTCAAGTGTTGTTGTCACTAATTTGGGGTTGGTTCAATCACTTGTGTGCTTAATCGTTGGGATAATATATGCATTCTTATGGTTCTTTGGAAGTACATCCATATTTGAATTGAGATTGCTTACTGTTGTTATTAGCTTAAGATAAGTAGTGTGTGACGCCAGCTTGAGTATAAGAATGAAAGTGCATGTGATTTTTCACTAAAGGTTGTAAAAGGAGCTGAATCACCAAGAGGGGGTGAATTGGGGACTCTGAAAATTTTTCGCAAATTCGGTTCTTATGGTGATTGATTGAATAAGAACAGTGAGCAAGAAAGAATAGCAATGCACAACAGTTTATACTGGTTCGGCCCAACTCTTTGGCCTACGTCCAGTCCTCAGGCACCTTGAGCTTTTCACTAAATCACTTGATTACACACTCTATAACTCTAAAGTAATTCTCTCTTTAGAACTTGCTCCCCCTTACAAGTTGTAATCAATGACTCCCCAAATCTCCAAGTCCCCCGACTTGAAATAACTCACAATCAATCAAATACAATCAATAAAACTCTCTTACAAGAGCAGATAAGATAATCACTGAAGCTCTATTGTGTCAACCGACACTCTGTACAGGAGGCACACCAATAAATGAACAAATTTAATGTTCTTACAAGAGCAGCGACTTGAATGCTGCTCTATTTATATTTAGAGAGACATAAATAGCCATTACAAGCATTCATTTGACTGTTGGAGAAGTCTCCTATCTATTGGAAGTAGTTTGGTCCTTTCTCTCTTTATACTTGTGCTTGTTTCTTAAGTTGTAGGATAGAGTATGACTTCTAGTTGTTTATATCCGTTGGGATTGTCAGTCCTTGATTAAATGAAAGTATCTTTATCCTTTTTCCACCGTGTAGTGCTTGGTAGTTGAGTTTGCAGCAAGTTTGGTGGTCTGCATTTAATGCTTCTGACAAGATTTTGCTTTAGGTGTTAGCAGCTCTTTTAATCTGCTTGTATCATATGTAATTGGGCTGAAATACCCTAGCAAACACATTAAACATATCTAATAATGATGATAATTAAGAATATAAATCATTTGGATCATTCCATAAACATTACACAGATTTCACAAATTTGAATTATCAGAAGGCGTGACCAATACTCGAGTTTGCGTACCAATACTCGAGTTTGTCACTATGCACTTAAGCCTAAACTCAAGTATCTGTGTCTATACTCAAGTATTCTCCTTCTAGAGACGAGACTCACGATTTGAGCTTTGGTGTTCCTGATGAACTTAAGCCAATACTCGAGTTTTGGACTCTTGATGAATAATTGTCCAAAACATCAAAACCGGAGTTTCCATTCTGTATTCGAGTAATGAAGGCTTAGAAACCTTGATATCTCTCTATATGGCTCAATACTCGAGTTTTCTCCTTAGTATTGAAACTATGAGATTATTTGAGTAAATGCTAAACTGGAGTTTCCAAAACTGTAGTTTTCAAAACTGAAGTTCATAATTGATAATCCTTTTAAAACATCTTTGCTTGGCTTAATACTTGAGTATTCCAATGATACTCGAGTTTTCATTTGAAAAACAAAATATTTGAATTCTGGAGCCAAGTTGGAAAACCGTCTTTTCAAATTCCAAACCTTAGTTTTCGAAACTGTAGTTTTCAAAACCGAGGTTTTCCATTTCAGTTAAAAATGTTTGAAGAGTCACATAGGCTCAAACTCGAGCATACATACCAATACTCGAGTTTTCCTACTAAAACTCGAGTATTGCCTCTTTCAGCAAGTTTTTGCTTTCTTGAGACAACTCTTCAACCTTGGTTTCACAATTGATTGTTATCATCAAAACCCATAGAGAACTAACAAAGGTCACGTTCTTGCTTCTTAAAAATTTGAGTGTGTTTAAACCAAATTTTCATGAATTTCTGTTGGCTAGTAATTTGCATCATTGAGAACCAAGGGGCTATCATATAGCTTACTAATTTTGTGCTTAAATATAATTTCTATTAATCTGATTTTTAAGAAAACACAAGATTTTTGTGTTGAGATGTATGATGCCATTGTACAACTGGGCTTGTTTGGTGTTTATTGCCCAACATAAGCTTACTGTATAAACCTCTGTCTTGAATTCATTCCATACTTGTTTTGACTCGTTTGACTAGGTAACTTGAGTGCATTTTTTGAATTATGAAAAGTAAGCTAAGGAAAATGAATTTGTGTTCCAAATGAATGCCTTAAATCTTATTTAAATGATAGAAATATCCTACAAGACATAATTCTTAAATTCTTCTAAATAGAAAATTAAATTTAAGTTCCTTCGCTGACCAACAAATAAATCTATACCGATTAAAATTATCTATTAATCATACTTTACTTATATACAGTCATTTATTATCAAAACTCGAAATTTTGCACAATTATGACACCAAAATTTTCACTAATCAGTACTATATTACTCTCATTAGAAGGAGAAAAATATGTAGAATAACTTTCATGAAGAAAAATTGTTAAAAAATAAATTAATTTAATTACCTAAATGATCTTATAAAATATATAACTTACCTTAAAAACTCAAATAATCTCCTCTTCTTCTCTTTTTCTCCTTCCTTCCCTGTTTTCTCTCATCCTACTCTCTTATTCACTCACAGACACACACTTACACATGAGTATATATATAGGGAAGAGGCGTGGCGGTGGGGAATAATTATTTCCTCTTCCCCACACCATTTCCCTCCCCCCTAAGGCAGCACTTGTTGCCTCAACTTTTTTATTGACAGGGAAAATTACCACAAATGGCCCAATATTTGTTTTTATTAGTTATCCATTATTTATTTATTATTTACTATTATTATTTATTTTTTTAAAGATATTACTCAATACACAAACCGAGCTTAACAAGAGACTCGGGTAAAGCGAAGAAGTATCTTGTTCCCTTCCTAACGAGATGCACGCCAAAAACATTCATGCAAGTATGCAATAACTTCAAGGAAAGACCCAAGGTAATAGCAAGGTTGAAGGCGATAGGGTTTTGATAGGTTGGTGCATATTAGTTGTCGATAAATCAACTATTCGTTGTGTGAGGAGTATATGACATATTTTGACCCTCCTACAAAGTAAGTGTACATTCAAGGGGAGATTTGAGTGAGGAGGGCTCAACATGTGCATGATTTGATAGGTCTTCCTTTAGGGGGAAAGGGCATAAAAGTTGAAGTTGATGACCACAACCCAATTTTCAAAGATCTTAGGAGTATGCACAAGAACGTAAGGCACAAAACAATTGGAGAGTGGTTGATGGGAGAAATCAATGTCAACTTTGAGTTTCTATTTGTTTTATTCACCTTGGGAACCCTATTGGCACCAAGTGTTTCCATGTCTATTAGTGTCTATCTATTGAAGATGATGACGGTCACTAAGGATGTACTTGGTGAATATGATTAGTCCTCTTTTATTATTGAAGAACTCAGCCAAGAGATAGATGACTTCAAGAAGGATTCCTATAAGTCATGGGTAAATAAAGCAACATTGTTTGTGGTTGTGTATACTTTTTGATGGTAAGTCGTGTTTAACTATGTTTGTAGGTAAACATGATATGTCAATGTATAAGTGTCGTTTATAATTGTTTCAAATTCTTTTTTTTTTTTTTTGTTTCCAACATTTTCTGTTAGGTGACATAATAGCAGCAGAATAAGACTCGGCCATGGCATATTGGATTGATATGAAGGATAAGAGCAAAGTGAAAGATGGAATATCACCTAGGAGGGGGTGAATTGGGTGATTTAAAAAATTTCTTTTTAATCCTCTGCATTATACAAGTAAAATAGGGATAAACAGAGAAGATTAAAGAAAGAGAAGACACCAGAAATTTATACTGGTTCGGTCTGTTGGACCTGGCTATCACCCAAGAAGGGGGTGAATTGGGTGTTTGATAAAACTCTGGATAAGTTTCAAAAAAAACTTTTCGAAACACTCAAGTTTTATGATCGAAATCAGAGTATAACAAAACAAGGGAAGAAAAGTTAGACACAGTAAGATTTATACTGGTTCGGTCCTAACCTTGTCCTACGTCCAGTCTCCAGATACCTTCTGGGTTTTTCAACTATCTCAATATTCTTTAATTACAACAATGTAACTGTCAAGCAATCCTAATCACCTAGGACCTGCTCCCCCTTACACTTTGTAATCAAAAGACTCAACTCGCAGGTTCCACAACCTTGAGTTTATACAAATAAGTATTTGAAAATGATTTCAAAGAAACAAAACTCTCAAAAGAGAAAATATTGATAAACACTGAAGATCAAATCAAAAGCACAGTACAGACTCAAATTGTAAATATGATCAATTGTAGTTCAGTCTCCCTTTGCTCTGAGTCTTCATTGGTATTTATAGGTTAATTAGAGGAACTAGTCGTTGCATTTTCTTCTCTATGATTCTTCAAAGTTCAGCTGTAAATCTGGAATATGACCGTTGCATATTTTTCTCTATTTCTTCAATTACTGGCTAGAATCTTGGATATAGTTATTGTAGATGGTCTTCCAATGTTCTTGTCATTTCCATAACTTTATTAGACCGTTGGAGAATGATTTAATCGTCCTTGAATGGCCTGAGCTGAACTCTTGGGATACAGGAGAAATTTCAGGCTTGTTCTTGGTTCTTTATTAATTACATTTTACCCAATTAGATTTCTCTTTAATCTTCGCTATATTTATCTGAAACTCATGAGAAAATTGATCAAGTATAACAGAGAATAATTGTAGATTGAAAATATGAAACACATAAAGCAAATGGGATTAAATCATAAGAATCAGGAACCAGAGTCTCGCTTCTATGTCTATGTGACTATAGTCAACACAAGGTGACTGTAGTCAATTTGGTTTCAAACGGCTAAGAGTCTCTCTATGATGCGATGACTAGAGTAGCTTATAAGTGACTAGAGTCATTTCCAAATATCATAGTGTTCTCTGTGTCTTGTTGACAAGAGTAATGGTTTGATTTACTCAAGTCATTTTGTTTTGGATCAATATCTCAAGTTCCCTCTGTGACAATATGACTGGAGTAAACATTTGTTTACTGGAGTAAGATATGTTTCATATCTTTACTGTCTCATGTTTGACTGGAGTAACGTTTTAATGACTAGAGTCATGAATCATTTAAAATCTGAGTTATCGAGTTTGAGATGAATGATGAGCTAAGACCAAATGCTACTGGAGTCATTAAGTGACAACTGGAGTCCCGATTACTAGAGTAACCATGGTGTTACTGGAGTAAGCTATCCATACAGTTCACAGCCTATCGGGTTTGCTCTGGACATGGCTGAAAATAGCAACTTACTGGAGTACGTAAGTGACAACTGGAGTAACCCTTACTGGAGTAACTAAACTGTTACTTGAGTAATACAACTTCAAATATTATTTCAAAACAGCACGCATTACTGGAGTAAGATAATAGTTACTGGAGTAACATTTTACCAAAGACACAATAGATGAATGAAATCACAATCTTCGCAATTTACAATTGTCAAGTTATCATCAAAACACACAGAGAACTAACCCGGTCCAAAATCTTGACCTACGTCCAGTACCTAGACTCTCTGGGATTTCACTATCTCAAGAAGTGAATACACACTCTGTAACTCTTACAGAAGTTCTCTCACTAGAATTTACTCCCCCTTACAAGTTGTAATCACTTAACCCCAATCTTAAAGGTTCCACAACCTTGAGATTAATACAATGATAATAAGTTTAAAATCTCTCCAAAAGAGTAAATGAATAATCACTAAAGTATGTGTATATCCTAAGATATTAGACGAAGGTTAGCAACAGTAAATGCTATTTTTCACGAATTGAATGCATAACGTTTCGGTAGATGGAAGATTCATCGCTTTTGGCTTTTATAGTTGATGGCATTTATGACCATTGAGAAACTTTATGAATTATCCGTTGTGACTGATGAAGAAGACTGTTGAGACTGATTTTCCTTAATGTTGCCCAGACGAATTCTTTCTTCAATTAGCGCCGTAATTCCATGATGACATTTCTTATTCCATTTGTCCATTGAGACTCAACATTGGAAGTGGAAAGGAAGAGGTTGTAACACTTTAAGATGCACAGATAGTTGGCTATCCAATTCTGGCATTCATGTTTGCTTTGCATTTAATGTTTTTGACACATAATTGCTTTATTGCTATTTGTTGTTAATCCATATCAAAATCAACTGAAACTCATTAACAAACTAATTAAACATAGTTAGGAATAGTAATGAGTAAGATATAAAGCATTATAAGTCATAATCAGTGATTTAGATAGTACAGATATGGTGTTTTTCAAAGTTTACAAACATGACTCGAGTCATAATAGCTTAACTCGAGTTACCATGACTGGAGTCATCAAATATTGACTGGAGTCATCTTGAATTTCAATTGAAAGACACATAGCTTCATTCCCGATAACTAGAGTTATGATAAGATGACTGGAATCATCTAAAACATTTGAATAGCTCTCTATATCAATATGACTGGAGTCATTCATATTTTCACAAAACCTGGGTGAGTCTCTGTGCTAACATGACTAGAGTCATGATTAAGTGACTCGAGTCACTTAATACTTTAGCACATTTGAGAGCGCCTCTAAGCAGCTATGACTTGAGTCAAGCAATCCTTACTCGAGTCATATCAGTTTTCACAAAATTTGATGTCGAGCTTAAGTTGTGAAAAGGTTTTTACAGTAGATGACTGCAGTCCTTTAATGAATGACTGGAGTCATATTTTACCGTTGGAAAAGATTCAGTTTGAAAATTTGTTTAGAGTGACTGGAGTCACAGCACATTGACTTAAGTCACATAGTTTGAAAGCATTTGCAAATAAGTGATTATGACTAGAGTCATAACAACTTGACTAGAGTCATTTATCTTCAAAATGTTTTGCTATAGAAAGCTATGACTGGAGTCATAAACAATTGACTCGAGTCACTCATCAATCATCTGTTTTAAAACAAATGGCGATGATTCGAGTTATATAAAGATGAGTCGAGTCATCTTGCATCAGTGAAACTAGTTACTAATCAAGATATTTTTTAACAGAGAAATGATCTCATACAATGATCAATATCAATATTTTTAATTTACAGTTATCAGTTATCATCAAAATACATTGAGAACTAACACAAAGTCTTGCTAGAGAGAAAAAGCAAAAAAGGCCTGCTGCATAATGTTAAGCATCCTAAACCATCTTTCATTCTCTCAACATCATTTGGCCTTTACATAAGGCTTACTCACCCGATAACGTGTGACAACAATTCTTTCGTTACCATACTTTTTATTAGATTGTTTAAGTTGTTTAATTCAAAATGTTGTTGGTGCGATTGTTGATGTAAGAACTAAAATATGTTTGTTCAAGAAGTATAAAGTGTTAGGATCCGTACACGCAGCCGAATTAAAAAAACTTATGAATTCCATCAAAGGATCCATCAACGGTGTTTAAATCAAGTTAGAAAAGGAATCGTACTTGTGCGAATTAATAAGTGTCTACTTCAATTTGATCTTGTAGGCTATCTACTCAATCAATAAGAGACGACTCTACAAACCTACTCCCTCTACCAGTATCCACACAAATGGCCTCCAACATCAACGGCAACGTGCTAGCGCCTTTAGTATTCTCGCGTCTCTCTATTTTCTCTCTAAGGTTTCTTGTGACTTTTCTAATATGTCTGACAGAAAGTCCCATAGGTTTTTTAAAACCCGACAGGTGTATTATATTCAAAATTGATCCTTATTAACTTTGAAATTTGAATTTGGATTAAAATAATATATTAATTAAATCTATCTAATAGATCTAATCTACTCTATTTATTTAATCAAAATCAAAAGCCCACTGATTTAATTGATCTTTATAAATTAAATCTAAAATACTATATCACAATTCAAATTAAATCAGATATATTATATCTCTATTCGAAAATTAAATATGAGATATGATATTTATCTATTTAATTAAATATGAGATACTATATCTTAATTCGAATTAAACCAAATATATGATATCTCAGTTTATTTTAGTTATTTAATTTATCAAATAAAATAAATACGATATATATAATAATATTATTATTTTTGAAATTTATTATATATATATATATATATATATATATATATATATATGTACACACCCACCCTAGATTAAACTTTGTATTCATTAAAGGGTAAAGGTGCAATTTTACACATAACCTTTACCCCAAGGAGCGCCCAGCACCATAACCTTTTTTTCGGAGCAAAAGTAAACATAACGTTATGTTTTGGGAGCGTCCAGCACCATGGGCCGTTAGTCAACCGACGTTGACCGTTAAGTCTGATGGAAATGAATAGTAGCTCCGCCAAAATTACCTTTTTGCCCCTAGTTTTAAGCTAAAATTACCATTTTGCCCCTAGTTTTAAATAATTTTTTTTTTAAAAAAACACTAAAATAACTCCTCTCCGCTAGTGGGTTCCACCACTGGCCACACCGCCGGCGCCGGCCACCATCCCCCACCGCCGGTGACCGGCGGCCACCTCCGGGGACCTCCTCCGGCGGTTTTTTTTTTTAAAAACTAAAATAACCCCTCCCCCGCTAGAGGTCCCCACCACCGACCACACCACCGCCGATGGCCACCCTCCCCACCTCCGACGGTTTTTTTAAAATAATTTTTTTAAAAAAAAACTAAAATGACGTAAGGCATGCAAAGCTGTTGCATATATATATATATATATATATTCACATCAGCAAACTCCTTTTTCTTGGTACTATATAGGTTTGCATGTTTATTTATAAGCTTGGCATCAGTTTTTTCCCCTATATGAAGCAAGCTCATGCAATATACATCCAAGCCCGTGATAATATATGCATGACAGAAAATATGATGCAAAAACGCCTCTGTTTCCAGTTTCATTTTCTGCAACGTTTATTTTTAATCTACCTAGCTTCCTACTACGCGAAACAGTGACAGTAAACGAAAGAGAAAGGAGGAATGATAGTCACCTTCGAATCTTTAGTCAAAACGTTGAAGGATTATGATGTTTCACTTCCTCTGTTGATGACTCCCGAAACAGGGATGAATAAATCCCAGAATTGCTGCCTCTCTCCTTTCTTCTTTCCCTCTCTCAGTTTTTTTCACCACTTTCTCGGTTTGGCTCAAGCAAGGAGAATGAGAATAGTAGCTGAAGGAAGAATGGCTGAACATATGGCTTTATAGAGTCTTATGGGTTCAGTTTTGGATGCAAGATCCAGACAATGCATAATGGTCCAGAAGCAATAACCATCGATTAAACTTTAAGGGGCTCAAGAGGTATGGCTGTCTTGCATGAATGATGTTGTTGATCGGATATGTTGCTGCAACACATATATTTTACTGGTGGTTGGTTGCGTGATTTACTTCTGCGTTTTGAGTTGGTAGAGATTGGAAAATGGCTATCTGTAAAAAAAAGAATATATATATATATATATATATATATATATATATATATATATATGTAAATATATGCAATTGCTTTGCATGCCTTACACCATTTTAGTTTTTTTTAAAAAAACATTAATTAAAAAAAAGCCGCCGGAGGAGGTCATTGGTTGCCGGAGGTGGGGAGGGCGGTCGCCAGCGGTGGTGTGGTCGGTGGTGGGGCCCACCGGCGAGAGAGGGGTTATTTTAGTTTTTTTAAAAAAATATTTTTTAAAAAAAAGCCGTCAGAGGAGGTCGCCGAAGGTGGCCGTCGGTCGCCAGCGGTGGTTGGCGGTAGGCAGATGGCGGCCGGCGCCAGCGGTGTGGCTGGTGGTGGGACCCACCGGTAGGGAGGAGTTATTTTAGTTTCTTCTTTTTTAAAAAAATTATTTAAAACTAGGGCCAAAATGGTAATTTTAGCTTAAAACTAGGGGCAAAAAGGTAATTTTAAAGGAGTTACTGTTCATTTCCGTCAGACTTAACGATCAACGTTGGTTGACTAACGGCCCGTGGTGCTGGATGCTCCCAAAACGTAACGTTATGTGTACTTTTACTCTCAAGAAAAGGTTATGATGCTGGGTGCTCCTTGGGGTAAAGGTTATGTGAAAAATTTCACCTTTACCCTTCCTTAAATCTTAGAAATATCTAAGACTCAATGAATCTAGACACTATTGCTCATGTTGGGCCATTCTTGTGTGCGACCCTGCAAGCTCACATGAGATTGGTAGCGGGTCAATACTTTATCTGCCCATAAGTCGCAAGCGGCCTCTAGCAAGAGTGCAAAACATTACGACTACCCAATTCATATAGGGATCGATGATACAATACAACCTATCGTACAACCATGTTACGTCCCTTTTGTCACTCGATAATTTGGTCAAGTATGAGGCATGGATAATGTCAACTTCCTGTTCTTGACCATTACTTTCCCGATTCTTGAGTAGTCTAATAATTGAAATGGAAACTTCTTTCCATCGTAGTGTGGCCATATAGTTCTCAGACTTTCTCATCGAGGGGCCTAGTTTTATCTCTCTACAAATGTGAGGGACAAATTCCATCGTGACCATTCACATTCCTTTGCATGAAAACCACTGATCCTGATCATAGCCTTTATCATCACCCAGTCAAAGGTGACTTTTGACGAGGTCAAAGATCAGTGACTCATCATATAGGAATCCATGAAGATCTTAGATCAAAGGGCGTTGTGACGTGGTTATACATGAGATAAGCTTATAACTAAATCCATTTAGCTTTCTCATAGTGGGTCTGTCCAACACTTTGTACTTTTACAAGTGCCTATGACTTCGATTCGTATCTCTTTACCTCATCAAAGTCATACTGGTCTTATTTTATCTTCGTTCCCATGTAGATGAATGACCAAGGACATTTAGGATAATCTATAAGATACATCTAAGGATACAATTATCACTATAAACAAGCAAATGAAATGATAATGAAACGGAGAATACTTTAAATGACGTTAATGTTCAAAGTACAATGACTTGCCTCTAGGGCATAATTTCTAACAAACTCTCACTTACACTAGGTGCAATCATTAATTAGTCTAATTCTCATTGTCTTAACATGACGCTCATGTTTTACTTGTGCAAGCGGCTTAGTAAGAGGGTCAGCAACATTGCCTTTTCCTGATACTTTGCATATCTTTATGTTACTTCTATCAATGATTTCTTGGATAAGATAAAAACACATGAGTATAGGTTTGGTCCTTTGATTTGACTTAGACTCCTTTGCTTGTGCAATAGCCTCATTGTTATCACATAATAGTGTTAGTTCTCTATGTGTTTTGATGATAACTGATAATTGTAAACTAAAAAGCCTTTGTTTATTTCTAAAGTTCAAACGTGGTTAAAACTTGTTAAAATTACTTTAAATCTTATAATACAAGATTAACTTGAGCCCAGCTTTGATAGACTCAAGTTTACACTTAACAGAGATCAAAATAAGCGTTTTGAACTTAGGCAAACTTGAGCCCAAATTAATAGACTCGAGCCTGCTCGTGACAGAGAACAAGTTTCATGATTAAGGTAAACTTGAGCCTATTATGGTGAACTCGAGCCTACGTCTTATAGAGAGCAAATTAAGTTATTTGTTCTCAGTTAGACTCGAGCTTACCTAAATAAACTCGAGCCTGTGCATTACAGAGAGCATGTCGCTATTCTTTCATGGTTTTAACTTGAGCATGTCCTTCTTAACTCAAGCCTGAGTCTTATAGAAAGTTTTTCTATTGTTTCTGTTAGTTCTCAATGTGTTTTGATGATAACTGACAATTGTAAACTTAATTTGAAATTTGCCTTTGGTAAGTTGTAAAACTTAATGCTTAAGGCAAACTCAAGTTTTTGGTAGCAAAACTCGAGTCTTGACTTGATAAGACATTGGCTCAGTTTTTACAAAGCAAGCCAAACTCCAGTTTGTATGGACAAACTTGAGTTTGCATTACACAGAGAGAAATCAAAGTTTTTTAAGAGTTGTAAACTCGAGTCTATGTTTGGAAACTCGAGTTAATGATCAAACATAAGCCTCAACATTTTATCAAGATTTCAAAACTCCAGTTTCATGTTTACAAACTCCAGTTTTACCAAATGCGAAAGTCTTCAAGTTTAAAGTTTTCACAGGAAACTCGAGTCTGGGTTTTGAAGACTCGAGCCTGAGTTAAATAGAGACACTTGAGCTGGTGTTCATTTCATAAACTCCAGTTTTGTTTTCAAAGACTCCAGTCTACACTTGACTAAAAGATTTCAAAGTTTCAAATTACACTGAAACTCGAGTCTGGATTCTGGAAACTCGAGTTTAGGACAAACTGAAAACACTCGAGTAACTACTTGATTTCTAAACTCCAGTGATAAAAAATGAAAACTCTAGTTTTGCAAATAGAAACTCCAGTTTACACTTGACAAAGAAATCTTAATGTTTCAGTTCTCACTGAAACTCGAGTTTTGGATATCAAAAATCAAGTCTATACCATACGGAGAGCTATGCAGTATTTCAGGTTCTGTAAACTCCAGTCTGCGTTTCTAAACTCCAGTTTTCAAGCTACGAACTTGAACTTAAGATTTTCATAAAAGCTTCAAACTCGAGTCAGTCACTAAATGACTTGAGTTTAGCCATGTGCTCAAAACTTCATTCAAGACCAACTCGCGGCTTTCCTCTCTGTAAGAACCAAACTCGAGTTAGTCACTCATTAACTCGAGTTTAGGAAGTTTCCAAAATACCTTGCTTTCTGGATGAACCCCAAACTTGAGTCTAAGATTACAAACTTGAGTTTACATCAATAATTTTGAAAAACCAAATTAAATCAATTTGTGAAATCTTTATGGGTTAATCTGAAATTATCATATCATGTTGTATTATTATTCCTAATATTATTGATCAAGTTTTTGATAAGTTTCAGACAGGTTCATCACAAGATCATTGACAATCAAAGATCTAGAATAAGTGCATTAAATGAAGAACCAAGAACAGGGCTGATCTTTCTCCTTTATCCCAGGTGTTCAGTTTAGACCGTTGTAACACATTAAGATCACCTCAAATGGTCGAATTAAGATCATGGAATGACTAAAAATCTAGAAGACCATCTGCATCAACACAATTCCAAAATTCCAGCTGGGAATTAAAAGATCAGAGGAGAATATGCAACTGTCATTTTTTCCAGAATTGCAACTGAACATTGGAGAAGAGAATGCAACAGCTAGTTTACCTAGTTAGTCTATAAAACGCCATGAAGACTCAATGCAAGACACAGACAACGAAGCTACACTTGAATACAATTGCAATTTAAGTCTGTATTGTGATTTTTGATTTGTTCTTCAGTGTTTATCAATATTTACTCTTTTGAGAGTTTGTGATTCTTTGAAAGCATTTGTTTGTGTGAACTCAAGGTTGTGGAACCTATTTGTTGGGTTGTTTAATTACAAGGTGTAAGGGGGAGCAAGTCCTAGGTGATTAGGATTGTGTCTGGTTTACATTGTCGTAGTTAAAAACTGTTAAACTAGTGGAAACACCCAGAAGATATCTGGGGACTGGACGTAGGTCAAGGTTAAGACCGAACCAGTATAAATCCTGTGTGTCTGAGCTTTTCTTTCCCTACTCTTTCATTTTTTATTTCTTAAGTTCCTTTTTGGAAGTACAAAAGAATTTTTGAAATCCCCAATTCACCCCCCTTTTGGTGATTTCTTCCATTTTCAGTTTCTCATGTGAACAAACTCGAGCCTATGCAATTAGACTCGAGTCTAACACTTCCAGAGAGCATTACTCAAGCATGACAATTTTGAAAAGTATTTTCAAAGCGCTTGGCTGAAGCAAACTCGAGCCTAAAACTTACAGACTCAAGTCTGGCTCAGACAGAGAGCTACCAAAGTTTTAAAGCCTGATCAGACTCGAGCCTGTAATGTTGAACTCGAGCCTGCCACTTCCAAAGAGCTACCAAAAGTTTTAAAGCACGACTAGACTCGAGCCTGTCACTTACAATCTCGAGCCTAAGCACCATGTGAGGACAATCTCAAATGTTCACCAAGATAAACTCTGTATTCCAAAGGCTAAACTCGAGCCTACTGAACTTAGACTCGAGCCTAACAGATCTCTATTTTACTCTTCTCGTTTTTCATCTTTCTGATTCATTCTCATGATTTGTTTTGCACTTAAATGAAATTACGATTCATCATATATATGTTTGATAAGTTTGTTCATGAGTTATAGATTACATTAACACATTTCAAGCTTCAGATTACAAGCAAGCATGGATAATTACAACAAATCAGATCTGGGTTAAGAGCATTTAATGCAGAACTAAAAACCAGGCTGAAACTTCTCCTTTATCCTAATGGATCAACTCAGACCGTTACAACACTATCAAATCATCCTCCAACAGTCAAATAATGGTTATGGAATGACAGAATATCTGGATGACCATCTGCAGCAACGAATTCCAGGATTCTAGCTAAGAATTGAAAGAACAGAGGAAAATAAGCAACTGTCATTTTCCAGATTTGAAGCTGAACGTTGGAGAAGAAAATGCAACAGTTAGTTCCTCTAGTTAGCTTATAAATAGCTATGAAAACCCAAAGCAAAAGACACAACTGAACTACAATTGATTACATTCTTGCTTTAAATCTTTGCTGTGAAAAATAGTTTTCTTGAGCTTCAGTGTTTATGATTATTTTCTCTTTAAGAGAGTGTGATTTCGAAAATCATTTCTGATTATATTTTTTTGTAAGAACTCAAGGTTGTGGAACTTGTGAGTCGGGTTGTCTAATTACAAAGTGTAAGGGGGAGCAAGTCTTAGGTAACTAGGATTGCATATGGTTTACATTATTGTAATTAAAAACCTATTGAGTTACTGGAAATACCCAGAAGATATCTGGGGACTAGAGTAGGTCAAGGTTAAGACCGAACCAATATAAATTCTTTATGTCTAGCTTTTCTTCTCTTACTCCTTCGTTCTCTATTTGTCAAGTGTTGAAAAATTCAGACATCTTTGAAAAGAATTTTTTGAAATCCCTAATTCACCCCCCTCTTGGTGATTTCTTCCATTTTCATTTGGTATCAGAGCATAGGTTGTCTACTTAAAGGATTCACATCCTAGACAAAAAGGTCCAATGGAAGGAATTCTACCAAATGGTGCTTCAATCAATAGACCACCAGGTTTCAATGGTGAACACTGTTCATTCTGGAAATCCAAATTCAAAGTATTTGTGATGGCCAGTGAATATGGTCTGTGGGAAGTAATTTGAGGAAGGAAATTATGTCCCTACTAAGAAAGTTGGAGAGAATGTTGTGCCAGAGTTGAGTTTAGTGAAAATGATCAAAAGAAAATTGTTCTTAACTGCAAAGCCATCCTGATGCTACAAAGTACTTTGAGCCAAAAGGAGTACTTTCGCATTTGCAACTGGCCTAGTGCCAAAGAAATGTGGGATGCATTAAAAGTCGCCTACAAAGGAACTTCAGGGATCAAAGAGAACAGAATCAACACACTCACAACTAAGTATGATCTAACGCATGAAGTCTGGAGAATCAATTGCAGAGTTCCAGCTCCGTTTCAGTCACTTGATCAATCAGCTGTCAGCCTTGGGAAAGGTATACGACCAAAAAGCTCAGGTAAGAAAAATCCTGAATATACTAACCAAAGATTGGGAAGCTAAAGTGATAGCTATAGAATAAACCCGAGGAGAATCCATGCAATCTGTAGCTGCCCTCTTTGGAAGCCTGTCAGAATATGAAGGCAAAATCAAGTTCAGAAAAGGACTTGATGAAATGGAAGGGAAACAGAAGGGAATTGCTCTTAAAACTATCAAGGAGGATACTGATGACAATGAGATAGATGATGAAGAAATTGGAATGATGGTCCGAAGATTCAAAAAATTCTACAAAAAGGATCAAGCTTTCCGGAAGTCTTACAAGAACAGCAACAACAAAGAAGCAAAGAAGCCTATCATATGCTATGAGTGTGACAAGCCTGGTCACATTAAGTCTGAATGCCCTCAACTGAACAACAAAGGAAAGGAAAAGACAAAATTAAGCTCATTCAAGAAAAAGGCCTATGTTTCTACCATATGGGGAGATAGTTTATCTGATGAAGAAGAGGATGAAGAGCAAACAGCAAATCTTTGCCTGGTTGCTCAGGAAGAATCTGACAATGAAGAGGTAAATGCTTCTGAACCAATGTTTGATGAATTACTTTCTGAATATAATAGTCTGCGTTCTGAATTTAGAGAAATGGCAAAAGAACTCCTAACTTCAAAAAGAAAAATAAAGATTTTGGAACAACAAACTCAGAATATTCCATCTCCTAATTCTGAAAAGATTTGTGACAACAATCTGGGAAAGATTTGTGAAAATTGTTGCATCTTACAGAAAAGAAATGACTATCTTTCAAAAACTTTTGAAAAACTCACTTAAGGCTGTGAAATGCTTAATATTATCTTAAAACAACAAAAGTTTACAAATGACAAGTTCCGAATTGGTTATAAACCTAATCTTGATAAGAAGAAAGGGAAAAAGAGAAATGGATAAAATAATTCTTAAGTTATTTTCAAAAATCAGTTCACTCTTTTAACCCATTTGCTCATTGTAATTATTGCAATAGAAATGGCCATACCACTTCATCTTGTTTTCATAGAAAGGAAAGGAAAGGCAAACCAGTAGGTAATTATCAATGGGTGCCTAAAGGATCCTATAAGGCTCCTAAAACATTTACTAACCCAAAAGGACCCAAGAGAATATAGGTACCTAAATCATAATCTCACAAAATTGCTGGTATGTCTAAGAGCATCAAAATCCAGTAAGTGATATGTTGGCAGTGGATGCTCTAGACACATGACAGAAGATCAATCCAAATTCTCAACAATCAAGCACAAGGATGGTGGCAAAGTTACATTTGGTGGAAATCAATCCGGAAGAATAGCTAGTATTGGTGAACTTGGCAACAATGATGGGCCAAAAATGAAAGATGTCTACCTTGTGCAAGGACTATGCCATAATCTCCTCAGTGTAAGCCAAAGTGCAGATAAAGGTAATCTGGTTATCTTTAACTCAAAAGAATGCTTGATTGTTAACAAAGATGATCTCCCCTTGGACAATATTAAATCAAAAGCCTTGTTCAGGGCTCCAAGGGAAGGTAACAGTTACACTTTCAATCTCTCTAATGATTTATCTTCTGAAAATTGTTTCATTAGTAATATAGATGAAAGTTGGATGTGGCACAAATGATTGGCTCATGCCAACATGTTTTAAATTGATAAGCTAATGAAAAAGGATTTGGTTATTGGGTTGCCAAAACTTGATTTCAAAAAGGACATGATTTGTGGTGCTTATCAAAAGGGAAAACAAACTAAAACATCCTTTAAATCAAAAACTGAGATTTCTACCAATAGACTACTTCAATTACTACATATGGATCTAGTTGGTCCAGCTAGAGCAAAAAGCCTTGGTGGAAATTTGTACACTCTAGTTATAGTGGATGATTTCTCAAGATATACATGGACTCTATTTTTATCTGCTAAAAATGAAGCATTTGATCAATTCACTGATTTTGCCAAGAAGGTCCAGAACGAAAAAGGTTTATCTATTGCAGGAATCCAAACTGATCATGGAGGAGAATTTAAAAATCACTCCTTTGAAAAACTCTGTGATGAGATGAAAGTAGATCACAACTTTTCTGCACCAAGAACTCCTCAACAGAATGGAGTAGAAGAAATAAAGAATAGAGTTCTTACAGAAATGGCAAGAGCAATGCTGAATGAAAATCAGACCTCCCAAGTGTTTTGGGCAGATGCAATAAACACAGCTTGCTACATTTCTAACCAAGCATATCTCAGGACGAAGCTGAACAAAACCCCATATGAACTTTACAAAGGAAGAAAGCCCAACTTAGCTCATCTGCATATCTTCGGGTGTAAGTGCTTTATTCACAAGAATGGTAAGGAAAACTTAGGTAAATTTGATTCTAAAGTTGATAAAGGTATATTCCTTGGATATTCATCTAGGAGTAAGGCATATAGAATATATAATCATTCTACTCGAACTATAGAAGAATCAATTCATGTTGTTTTCTGTGAAACCAATTCTAACAAATCTATGGTTAATGGCGATGATGAAGTCCATAATCAATCTTCTTCAAAAACTTCTTCTGATTGGACAAATTCTGAAAACAATTTCCTACGAGAACCAGAAGCTGAATCTGAACACAATTGTGAAAACTCTGGTCAAACTCAACTTAGAGCTTGGAAATACAGTAGGAGCCATCTACTGGACCAAGTTATAGGTGATGCAAATCAAGGAGTTAGAACCAGACAATGTATTTTGAACAAAGTCACTTTTTCACCTTTTATTTCAGAAATAGAACCCTCTAA
Organism: Acacia confusa; assembly: GCA_037074495.1. Lineage (NCBI taxonomy): Eukaryota > Viridiplantae > Streptophyta > Magnoliopsida > Fabales > Fabaceae > Acacia > Acacia confusa. Next base: position 29,287,684 of record CM073509.1, on the reverse strand, counting down.
GATTGAAGAAGCCCTTTCAGACAATGATTGGGTGATAGCAATGCAAGAGGAATTACATCAATTTGAAAGATATCAAGTTTGGGACTTGGTACCCAGGCCCAAAGACCATCCAGTCATTAGCACTAAATGGGTATTCAAGAACAAACGTGATGAGTCTGCAATCATTGTCCGTAACAAGGCAAGATGAAGATGGAATATCACCTAGAGGGGGGTGAATAGGTGATTTAAAAATCTAACTGCTTAATCAAAATTTTCACAAATTAATGAACTAACTGAGCAAGAGTTTAAAGGAGAAGGAACACGAGAGAATTTATCTTGGTTCGGTCTATCCTGACCTACGTCCAGTCCCCAAGAACACCTTGGGATTTTTCACTAACTTCAGAACACAATTACACTACTCGGAATGATCCCTCAAACTCACTCCCTCTTACTACTTGTAATTGTACACCCTTACTTAAGGTTCCACAACCTTAAGATTTTACAAACGAATGAAAATTAAATGTTTAAGTAACTCCTCACGAGTTGAATAATAAATGCTCACTGAAGTACAAGCTGAGAGTAATGAAACTGATAAGATAATAACTCAGAGTAAATGCGCAGAGTTTCGGTAGTTGGCGATATTGAATGCTTGGGCTTTTATATCCTTCGCCATTAATGCCGTTGGGAGAAACTGGAAGGTGACCGTTGTCACTTGTTTAAATTTCCGTTAGGCTCAAGTTCCTCGTTAATCAGAATGGACCGTTGAATCTTCAGCTTCTTACATTTAATGTATTGTGCCGTTGGTTGTACTTGAAAGCTGGAATAAGAATGTCTTGAAGAATGTCTTTGTTCTGATGCAGCGTTAATTCCATATGTTGCTCTATTTTTCTGCTCTTTCTGCTGTGCAACAAATGTGATGACGTGAGCATTCGTTTTATGTTGCTTTTCATTTATTGCTTTGTTTTGAATCCTGAAATCACTAGCAAACATGCTGAGAGTGTTTTATAAATGATTATTTATCAATCTGGTAAGTATCAACTTAAGTTCAAAGCATTTGGAGAGTTCCAGAAATGATTCATAGTTTTTTTCGTATAAGAACTCTAGTTCTTATCACAAGAACTCTAGTTCTGTGTAATGGCCCAGACCTAGTTTCAAAGGAACTCGAGTTCTTAAAGAAGAACTCTACTTTAGAACTCTAGTTCTATATGCAAGAACTCTAGTTCTATATGCAAGAACTCTAGTTCTTGTACTTTCCAAAAAGGTCCGAGTGTTTTTCCTTATGAAGAACTCTAGTTCTTTCTCAAGAACTCTAGTTCTTGTGTTTGCAAAGGAACTTCGTTGTTTTACAAAATGAAGAACTCTAGTTATTGTTCAAGAACTCTAGTCATGAACTCTAGTTCTTGTTCAAGAACTCTAGTTCTTATGTTCCTGAAGAATTCTGGACAGAACATAATTTTGCGAACTCGAGTTCTTATGCCAAGAACTCTAGTTCTTGAATGAAGAACTCTAGTTCTTGACCAAAGAACTCTAGTTCTTAAGTAAGAACTCTAGTTCTTCACTTAAGAACTCTAGTTCTCATGGATTGAAAAATTTTTATATGATGCAAAGGCCGCGAACTCGAGTTCTACTCCCAAGAACTCAAGTTCTCAATTTGACAGATTGAGAGCTTTCTTATCAGAAGGTGTGAATTCGAGTTCTACTCCCAAGAACTTGAGTTCTCAACTTATCAAATTGAGAACTTCCTTATCAGAGGCTGTGAACTCGAGTTCTATGACCAGGAACTCGAGTTCTTACTGCTCAACTTTTCTAAAACCTGAGTTTTAATGCCCAGAACTCTAGTTTTAAGAACCAGAACTCTAGTTCTTATTAAACCAACAACTAACAAGTGTTTTTATCATCAAAACTTAAGTTGAGAACTAACACAAGATTGGTAGCAAAAGGATATAATCAAGAAGAAGGAATTGATTATGTAGAAACTTATGCTCCAGTGGCAAGACTGGAAGCAATAAGAGTTCTTCTAGCCTTTGCTTGCATTAAAGGTTTTAAACTATATCAAATGGATGTTAAAAGTGCCTTTCTTAATGGTTTTATCTAGTAAGTAGTGTATGTAGAACAACCTCCTGATTTTAAAGATGAATTTCATCCAGAGCATGTTTTCAAACTGAAAAAGGCTTTATATGGTTTAAAACAAGCTCCTAGAGCTTGGTATGAAAGATTAAGTAAGTTTCTTCTTGATCAGGGATTTGTTAGAGGTAAAGCAGATACTACTTTGTTTATAAAGAATAACAGACTCAATGAAATCTTAATTGTGCAAATCTATGTGGATGACATAATTTTCGGTGCTACTAATGGTGCCTTGTACAAGGAATTTTCTGAGACTATGCAGGATGAATTTGAAATGTCCATGATGGGAGAACTCAATTACTTTCTTGGTCTTCAAATCAAGCAACGTAAAAATGGTATGTTCATTTCACAGACCCAGTATCTAAGAGAATTGCTCAAAAAGTATGGACATCAAGATTGTAATGGGGCAGACACACCAATGAGCTCAACTACTGCCTTAGATGCTTATAATGAGGGAAAAGACTTTAATATCACAAGATATAGAGGCATGATTGGATCATTACTCTACTTGACAGCAAGCATACAAGATATGTGCTCGATTTCAATCTGCTCCTAAGGAATCTCATGCTGAACACGTGAAAAGAATCTTTAGATACTTGCGTGATATGAAAGAATTGGGCTTATGGTTTCCCAAAGGTCAACCTGAACACTTAGTAGCATATTCTGAATCAGACCATGCTGGATACAAGACTGATCGTAAAAGCACCAGTGGACAATTTGAATTTTTTGGAAATTCACTTGTCTCATGGTTCAGCAAGCAGAACACAGTAGCTGTATCCTCAACTGAAGCCAAGTATGTTGTTGCTTCAAGTTGTTGTTCACAAGTCCTGTGGCTCAAGCAACAGATCCAAGATCTTGGAACTTACTTGAAGGAAATTCCTATTCTTTGTGATAATACCAGTACTATCTGCTTAGCCAAAAATTGTGTCTATCATACTAGAACAAAGCATATTGATGTCAGACATCATTTCATTCAAGATCATGTTCAAAAGAAAGATGTCAAAGTCATGTTTCTCCCAACTCATCAACAACTTGCAGACATCTTCACTAAACCACTCGCAAAAGAGTAATTTACTTTCATAAGAAGAGAATTGGGAATGGTAAATCCCATTGCGTTGTAAGTTATTTCTATCCCAATGTTAGTTGTGATTTTAATGATTAATTGTTGCTAACTTAGGCATCGGAGTGTTTAGATTCATTTTATGTAGGATAAGAAGTAATCATAGACTGAAACGTGCTATCAGGAAAAGTAAACTCGAGCCTATTTGGAGCAAACTCGAGTTTACAGAAGGAAGAGAACAAAAATCCTTATTTTGTGGCAACTAAACTCGAGCCTATAAGTGATAGACTCGAGCCTAGTGAAGATAGAAAGCAACACAATTGCTAACGAGAGATGCAAACTTGAGCCTATCAGAGCAAGCTCGAGCCTACTCGGGACAAAACTCAACTCAGCTTTAAAAAGTCTTTAAACTCGAGCCTATTAGTAACAAGCTCGAGCCTATCGACGTGTGTCAAGTGTTCACAGATACACACTTGGCGTCCAGGTTAGTTCATTGTTCATTCAAACTCGAGCATGTTCTTGCAAACTTGTGCAATTACCTTGAGCCTGCAAGTTATAAGCTCGAGTCTGTCATATACTATAAATACTTGAAACTCAACTGTTGCTCTTCACTCATCTTTTCATTCAAGCCTGACCTAGCATCTCTGAAACACTTCTTTCTTCTCTCAAAACCCATTCAATTCCATACTCTAAAATGGCCCCTGAAAATGGAAGAAATCACCAAGAGGGGGTGAATTGAGGATTTCAAAAATTCTTTTGAACTCTTTTTCAAAAAAAAAACTTGAAAAGTAAATAACAAGAGATTAAGGGAAGAAAAGCTAGACACAGAATTTATACTGGTTCGGTCTTAACCTTAACTTATGTCCAGTCCCCAGATATCTTCTAGGTATTTCCACTAGTTCAACAAGCTTTAACTACAACAATGTAAACTACAATCAATCCTATTCACCTAGGACTTGCTCCCCCTTACACTTTGTAATTAAGCTACCCTACTCACAGGTTTCCACAACCTTGAGTTTACACTAATAACTTTTGATTTCAAAGAATCAAGACTCCCAAAAAGAGTAGATAATGATAAACATTGAAGATCAAGTTAAAATCATAATACAGACTCAAACTGCAAAATATAATCAAAGTAGCTTGGTTGTGTGTATAATGCTCTGAGTCTTCATAGCCTTTTATAGGCTAGCTAGATGAACTAGCCGGTGCAATTTCTTCTCTAACGTTCATCTGTAAATCTGGAAAATGACAGTTGCATATTTTGCTCTGTTCTTTCAATTCTCAGCTGGAATCTTGGAATATGTTGTTGCAGAAGGTCTTCTAGGTATTCAGTCATTCCATAACCTTCATCAGACCGTTGGAGAGGGATTTAATTGATCCATAACGGTCTGTGCTGAACCATTGGAATAAAGGAGAAGGATCAGCCCTGTTCTTGGTTCTTCATTTAATGCACTTTATTATAGATCTGATTCCATCTTGATCTTAGTTAAACTTATCTGAAAAACACTCAAAACTTCATCAAAGACATTAGAAGCAATTGTATCATATGATAAAACGATTTTAGATTGACCCATACAGATTTCACAGATCAACATCATTTGGTTTTTCAAAATCACCGATGCAAACTCAAGTTTGTAGTTCTAGACTCGAGTTTGGGGTTCATCTAGAAAGCATGAGTGTTGATCAGCGGTCTAAACTGGCAGTTTACAAATAGTAACTCGAGTTTGGTTCTTACAGAGAGGACTATCAGGTTCTGGATTTGGAATGGAACTTTGGACATGAAGCTAAACTCAAGACAATTAGTAACTAACTCGAGTTTTGGTCTATGTTAGGAGAATAAGCCTAAGTTCAGGAACTTCCAGACAGGAGTTTAGGATCATAAACTTGAGTTTGCAATGAAAACATATTGATGGTCTTTCTGTATGATTCAGACTCGAGTTTACATAGCCAAACTCGAGTTTCAGCAAGAATTGAAACCTTAACATTTTACTTGTTCAAGTATAAACTGGAGTTTGTAATCATAGACTGGAGTTTGCAAGACTTAGATTTCTGAATTCTTTCTGTTTAGTCTAAACCCGAGTTTCATGGTCTAAACTCAAGTTTGTCTTGTGCAGAATTCTGATTGTTCTTTGTATCTCCCAGACTTCAAGTTTGTTTTCACAAACTGGAGTTTGGGTTGTTGTGAAAAACTTGGATTGCTTTCTGTGACTCCTCAGACTCGAGTTTGTCTAAGCAGACTCGAGTTTGGCTGTCTTGCATAATTGAACAGCTTTTTGTCATGTCTCAAACTCAAGTTTACATACCTAAACTCGAGTTTGCCTTTGACAGTAAATTTTTCATCTTGCCAAAAACAAACTTCATGCTAAGTTTACAATTATCAGTTATCATCAAAACACATAGAGAACTAACATTCTCCCCCTTTTTGATGATGACAGCACTTGTAAACTTAGAATTTCAGAGTTTTGATATGCAGAACAATATATTATAAATTCACGATCACAGAAGCAGTAAGGATCAAAATAAGTCCAACATATATAGCTATTGTCATTTCATTCAGTAACAGTTCAGCAATAGTTCACACAAGTGTTTACAAAAATAAGTTCACAATGCAACAGTAAGCAACAAGCAACAACTCAAAACAGAACTCAAGACTTTATAAAGCAACAACAAAACTCAGGACTGCTCTGTGGTTTTCTCTCCCCCTTTGTCATCATCAATGGGAAGTGTGGGGTCAACTGGAGGGGTAGAAGGATGAGAGGTCTGAGTAGAGTCTGGAGCAAAAGCTTGGAGGTTGAAATGTTTCAAGAGGTGGTCAAGTTGAGCCTTCATTGCATCTTGTGTGTCAATCAATGCTTGATTTGTCTTGGTGAGTTCAGACACAATCTTTCCTATCTCAGTTTCCACCTTTGCAGCAAAAGAGTCTAATGCTACATCAACAATTTCTTTGACTTTTGCAATAAAGTCAAAAGGAATGGAATTCTGAGGAGGTGGGGGAGCTGATTGGGCTTCATGAGCTCGAGTATAGGAAGCTCTTGTTCTAGAGGGTGCTTTTGACTGCCCAGATCCTTCAGCATCAAAGTTGATCTTCATAAGGTAGAGTTGAGGCTTCCCAAAAGCTAGAGGTCGTATGATAGTGTCTATGGCCCCAACATGCCAGATTTTGAAATGGAAGAGGATAACAGATATGAGGGAGGGAAATGGAATGTGAGATGTAATTCTGGATTCAAATCTAAATCTAACCATCTCTTCAAGAATCCATTGTCCCACGTTGATTTGCATATTATCCACAACAGCAGCAAAAGGTGCATAATCTCTCTTGGTGAAATGAGTGAAATTACCATCTTTCTGGACTAGATTTTTGGAGTAGATGTACCAAAGGGCACGATAGGTAGGAGACATGAAGGCTGGGGTAAAGTGAGGAGAGAGCAATTGGACACCAGAGATAGGCTCGTTTGGTTTGAGGATTTCAAAGCATTGCCTATTGGTATAGTTTATTGAGTGGTGAGGAGGGGGATTGTCAATGTCCAGTATCTTATTCAGAATTGCAGCAGACAGTGTAAATTTTACTCCCCTAACTGTAGTTGAAACTCTTTGTTCTCCTAGGCTTTGATCATCATCTTCATTATTATCCCTCTCTATGTTGAAATAGAATAATCTCACTATGTTGGAAATATAGTGGGCAGAAATGGGGAGGAGAGTTTTGAATTGATCTAACCAAGGGGAAAGGTCAAGATGACACTCTTGTTTCAGAGTTTCTAAATTAACTGAGACCACAGGGCAGAAAGGCTTTTTGCCAAAACTTTCTTTGAATTTAATGGCTTGTTGGTTGGCTAAGATAGTGTTCTCAGTGATGAACCCAGATGGAGGAGAGGAGTGATTATAGAAATCAAAAGTGGCTTTTGTTATCGTTTAGGTCTTAGGAGATTGATCAGTTTGCTCAGCTGAAATTGGGTTTGCAGAAGCTTGAGCTCTGGAAGAGGCTTGGCTCGTTCTCTTTCTCTTGGACCCCTTTGAAGGTTCATCAACCTTCTCTTTCCCTTTACCACGTACAACATCTGGTTTCTTCCTTGGTTGATTCTCTGTAGGCTCTTGAATTGAGATTCCCTTCGGCCTGGGGGAAGTGTGAGGAATGCCTAGGATTTGCTTGTCAACCCCTGATGCAAACTTCTTGGGGATCAGCTTCTCCCTTCTTGGTTTGTGGGTAAGGATTGATTTCATCCTAGGTTTTTGTTGAAGAGGGGGAGGTGAGGAAGATTTCGAAGCTTTGTCATCGTTGGAAGGTCTGGATGTTTGATTTGAGGCCATTGAAGTGTGAGAGAGAATGGATTTGAAGATAAAAACATAGAGAGTACGGAGAAAACTATAGGGCAAACTTGAGTTTCGAGGGTGGAGAATGAATAGTCACAACAATCACATATATATAGGCTTTCGACAGACTCGAGTTTACACTACCAGACTCAAGTTTGGATGAGTTAATACTTACCTGGACTTCAAGGATGTATCTGTGAATCCTTGAATCCCCGACAAAGTCGAGTTTGTATTTGCTGACTCGAGTTTGGAGTCTCTTTAGATTTTCAGGTTTCTCTCTGTGTGGTGCAGACTCGAGTCACTCACTTAATGACTCGAGTTTGGAGGCTCTTCAAAGACTTCAGGATTTCTTTTGTCTGATGCAGACTTGAGTCAGTCACTTAATGACTCGAGTTTGGCATGATTCCTGAAACTCAGTTGTTGTTTGTCCCTGATAAACTCGAGTATAGCTTCATAGACTCAAGTTTGGTACCTGGCAGACTTTAATATTCATCCTGCAAAAACACATCTAAGCACTCCGATGCTTAGGTTAGCAACAATTAGTCATCAAAACACTGATTTACCAACATTAGGATAGGTTTATCTTACAATTCATTGGGATTTACCATTCCCAATTCTCTTTTTATGAAGGTAAATTGTTCTTTCGCAAGGGGTTTAGTGAAGATGTCAGCAAGTTGTTGATGAGTTGGGATAAAAATGACTTTGACATCTTTCTTTTGAACATGATCTCGAATAAAATGGTGTCTGACATCAATGTGCTTTGTTCTGGTATGATAGACAGGATTCTTGGCTAAGCTGATAGTACTTGTATTATCACAAAGGATGAGAATTTCCTTCAGGTGAGTTCCAAGATCTTGGATCTGTTGCTTGAGCCACAGGACTTGTGAGCAACAACTTTATGCAGCAACATATTCAGCTTCAGTTGAGGATACAGCTACTGGGTTTTGCTTTTTGCTAAACCATAAGACAAGTGAGTTTCCAAAGAGCTCACATTGTCTACTTGCGCTTTTACAATCAGTCTTGTATCCAGCATGGTCTGAGTCAGAGTAAGCCACTAAGTGAGCAGATTGACCTTTGGGAAACCACAAGCCCAATTCTTCTGTATCACCCAAGTATCTGAAGATTCTTTTTACGTGTTCAGCATGAGATTCCTTAGGACTTTATTGGAATCGAGCACATATCCCAACACTAAATTGTATATCTGATCTGCTTGCTGTTAAGTAGAGTAATGATCCAATCATGCCTCTATACCTTGTGATATTAAAGTCTTTTCCTTTCTCGTCAGCATCTAAGGCAGCAGTTGAGCTCATTGGTGTGTCTGCCCCATTACAATCTTGAAGACCGTATTTCTTGAGCAAGTCTCTTAGATACTTAGTCTGGGAAATAAATATCCCATTTTTGCATTGCTTGATTCGTAGACCATGAAAATAGTTGAGCTCTCCCATCATTGACATTTCAAATTCACCCTGCATAGTCTCAGAAAATTCCTTGCACAACGCATCATTAGTAGCACCAAAAATTATATCATCCACATAGATTTGCACAAGTAAGATTTCATTGAGTTTGTTACTTTTAATAAACAGAGTGGTATCTGCTTTACCTCTTACAAATCCATGATCTAGAAGAAATTTACTTAGCCTTTCATACCAAGCTCTAGGAGCTTGTTTTAAGCCATATAAAGCCTTCTTTAATTTGAAAACATGATCTGGATGAAATGCATCCTCAAAACCAGGGGGTTGTTCTACATAAACTTCTTCCTGAATAAAGCCGTTTAGAAAAGTTGATTTTACATCCACTTGATATAGTTTGAAGCCTTTAATGCAAGCAAAGGCTATAAGAACTATTATTGCTTCCAATCTTGCTACTGGAGCATAGGTTTCTTCATAGTCAATTCCTTCTTCTTGATTATATCCTTTAGCTACTAATCTTGTCTTGTTACGGACAATGATTGGCGACTCATCACGTTTGTTCTTGAATACCCATTTGGTGCCAATGACTGGATGGTCTTTGAGCCTGGGTACCAAGTCCCAAACTTGATTTCTTTCAAATTGGTGTAATTCCTCTTGCATTGCTATCACCCAATCATTGTCTGAAAGGGCTTCTTCAATCTTAGAGGGTTCTATTTCTGAAATAAAAGCTGAAAAGGTAACTTCATTTAAAATGCTTTGTCTGGTTCTAACTCCTTGATTTGCATCACCTATAACTTGGTCCAGTGGATGACTCCTACTGTATTTCCATGCTCTAGGTTGAGTTTGACCAGGATTTTCACAAACATGTTCAGATTTAGCTTCTAGTTCTCTTTGTAAGTTATTTTCAGATTTTTCCAAAACAAAAGAAGTTTTTGAAGAAGATTGATTCTGAACTTCATCATCATCATCAACCATGGATTTGTTAGAGTTGGTTTCGCAGAAAACAACATGAATTGATTCTTCTATAGTTTGAGTAGAAAGATTATATATTCTATATGCCTTACTCCTAGAAGAATAGCCAAGGAATGTACCCTCATCAACTTTGGAATCAAATTTACCTACGTTTTCCTTACCATTCTTGTGGATAAAGCATTTGCATCCGGAGATGTGCCGATGAGCTATGTTGGGCTTTCTTCCCTTGTAAAGTTCATATGGAGTTTTGTTCAGCTTCTTCCTGAGATATGCTCGATTAGAGATGTAGCAAGCTGTGTTCATTGCATCTGCCCAAAACACTTGGAAGGTCAGGTTTTCATTCAACTTTGCTCTTGCCATTTCTGTGAGGACTTTGTTCTTTCTTTCAACTACTCTATTTTGTTAGGGAGTTCTTGGAGCAGAGAAATTGTGATCTACCCCCATCTTATCACAGAATTTCTTTAAGGAGTGATTTTCAAATTCTCCTCCATGATCAGTTCGGATTCCTGCAATAGATAAACCTTTCTCATTCTGGACCTTCTTGGCAGAGACAACAAATTGATCAAATGCTTCATTTTTAGCAGATAAAAATAAGGTCCATGTATATCTTGAGAAATCATCAACTATAACTAAAGTGTACAAATTTCCACCAAAGCTTTTTACTCTAGCTGGACCAACTAAGTCCATATGCAGTAATTGAAGTAGTCTATTAGTTAAAATCTCAGTTTTTTGAATGAAAGGATGATTTAGTTTGCTTTCCCTTTTGACATGCATCACAAATCATATCCTTTTTTAAATCAAGTTTTGGCAATCCAATAACCAAGTACTTTTTCATTAGTTTATCAAGTTGGAACATGTTGACATGAGCTAATGGTTTATGCCACAACCAACTTTCATCTAAATTACCAATGAAGCACTTTTCAGATGGAGAGTTATTAGAAAGGTCAAGAGTATAGCAATTACCTTCTCTTAGAGCCCTGAATAAGGCTTTTGATTTAATGTTTTCTAAGGAGAGAATCACGATGGAATCAGATCTGGAATAAGTGCATTAAATGAAGAACCAAGAACAGGGATGATCCTTCTCCTCTATCCCAATGGTTCAGCACAAATCGTTATGATCAATTAAATCACCCTCCAACGGTCTAATAAGGGTTATGGAATGACTGAATACCTAAAAGACCATATGTATCAACAAATTCAAAGATTCCAACTGGGAATTGAAAGAACAGAGGAAAATATGCAACTGCCATTTTCCAGATTTGTAGCTGAACGTTAGAGAAGAAAATGCAACGACTAGTTCCTCTAGTTAGCCTATAAAAAGCTATGAAGACTCAGAGCAAGGTACACACAACGAAGCTACAATCGATTATATTTGTAATTTGAGTTTATATTGTGTTTTTTGATTTGATCTTCAGTGTTTATAAATATGTGCTCTTTTTTGAGAGTCTTGATTCTTTGAAATCATTTTTCAAATAGTTGTTTGTATAAACTCAAGGTTGTGAAAACTTGTGAGTTGGGTAGCTTAATTACAAAGTGTAAGGGGGAGCAAGTCCTAGGTGATTAGGATGGCATGTGGTTTACATTGTTGTAATTAAAGCCTGTTGAACTACTGTAAATACCCAGAAGATATCTGGGGACTGGACGTAGGTCAAGTTTAAGACCGAACCAGTATAATTCTGTGTGTCCAGCTTTTCTTCTCTTACTCGTTTATTATCTGTTTTTCAAGTTTTGAAAAATAGTTCAGACATCTTTAAAAAAGAAATTTTTGAAATCCCCAATTCACCCCCTCTTGGTGATTTCTTCCATTTTCATTTGGTATCAGAAAGGTTGTCTTCTTAAAGGATTGACATCCTAGACAAAAAGATCCAATGGAAGGAATTCTACCAAATGGTGCCTCAATAAACAAACCACCAGGTTTCAATGGTAAACACTATTCATTCTGGAAATCGAAATTCAAAGTATTTGTGGTGGCCAGTAAGTATGGGTTGTGGGAAGTAATTGAGGAAGGGAACTATGTTCCTAAAAAGAAAGTTGGTGAGAATTTTGTGCCAAAAATGAGAGCTGAATTTGATGAAAATGATCAAAAGAAAATTGTTCTTAACAGCCAAGCCATCCTGATGCTGCAAAGTGCTTTGAGCCAAAAGGAGTACTTCCGCATTTGTAACTTGCCTAGTGCCAAAGAAATGTGGGACGCATTAGAAGTCGCCTATGAAGGAACCTCAGGAATCAAGGAGAATAGGATCAACACTCTCACAACTGAGTATGATCTCCTACGCATGAAATCTAGAGAATCAATTGCAGAGTTCCAGCTCCGTTTCACTCACCTCATCAATCAATTGTCAGCCTTGAGGAAGGTATATGAACAAAAAGCTCTGGTTTGAAAAATCATAAATGTACTAACCAAAGATTGGGAAGCTAAAGTGACAGCTATTGAAGAAGCCCGAGGAGAATCCATGCAATCTATAGCTGCTCTCTTCGGAAGCCTGTCAGAATATGAAGGAAAAATCAAGTTCAGAAAAGGACTTGATGAAATGGAAGGCAAACTGAAGGGAAACACTCTCAAAATCAAAGATGTAAGGGCTCTGATGATGAAGAGATTGGGATGATGGTTCGGAGATTCAAAAATTTCTACAAGAAGGATCAAGGATTCCGGAAGTTTCACAAGAACAACAACTACAAGGAAACAAAGAAATCAATCATATGCTATGAGTGTGATAAGCCAAGTCATATTAAGTCTAAATGTCCCCAGCTGAAGAACAATGAAAAGGAAAAGAAAAGATTCAACTCCTTCAAAAAGAAAGCCTATGTGTCTGCCATCTGGGGAGATAGCTCATCTGATAAAGATGAAGAGGATGAAGAGCAAACAACAAACATTTGCCTGGTCGCTCAGGAAGAATTTGACAATGAAGAGGTAAGTGATTCTGAACCAACTTTTGATGAATTACTTTCTGAATACAATAGTCTTCATTCTGAATTCAAAAGGATTACTAAGGAACTACTGATTTCAAAAAGAAGGATAAAAGTCCTTGAAAAACAAGTTCAGAATACCTCATCTCCTATTTCAAAAAAGACTTGTGAAAACTGCTGCTCTTTACAGAAAAGAAATGATCATCTTTATAAAACTCTTGAAAAATTCACCCAAGGGAGTGAAATGCTTAATATCATTTTAAAATAGCAAAAGTTTACAAATGAAAAGTCTGGCATTGGCTATAAACTTGATCTTGATAAAAGGAAAGGTAAGAAGAGAATAGGAGAAAAGAACTACTTGAGCTATTTTCAAAAATCAGTTAACACTTCCAATCCATTTGCCCGCTGTAACTATTGTAATAGGAAGGGCCATACTACTTCCTCTTATTTTCATAGAAAAGAAAGGAAAGGTAAACATGTAGGTAATTATCAATGGGTGCCTAAAGGATCCTACATGGTCCCTAAGACACTTACTAACCCAAAAGGACCCAAGATGAAATAGGTACCAAAAACTTAATTCCACAAATTTGGCAGGTATGTCTAAGAGCATCAAAATCCAGTAAATGGTATATTGACAGTGGATGCTCTAGACACATGATGGGAAATCAAACCAAATTCACAACAATAAAACACAAGGATGGTGGCAAGGTTACATTTGGTGTTAATCAATCCGAAAGGATAGCTGGTATTGGTGAAGTTGGCAACAATGGTGGACCAAAAATAAAAGATGTCTACCTTGTGGAAGGGCTATGCCATAACCTCCTTAGTATGAGCCAAAGTGCAGATAAAGGGCTCCAAGAGAAGGAATCTGAACTGATCATGGAGGAGAATTTGAAAATCGCTCCTTTGAGAAATTCTGTGATGAGATGGGGGTAGATCATAATTTCTCTACTCCAAGAACTCCCCAACAAAATGGAGTAGTAGAAAGAAAGAACAGAGTTCTCACATAAATGACAAGAGCAATACTAAATGAAAACCTGACCTCCCAAGTGTTTTGGGCAGATGCAATGAATACAACTTGCTATATCTCTAACCGAGCATATCTCAGGAAGAAGCTGAACAAAACTCCATATGAGCTTTACAAGGGAAGAAAGCCCAACATAGCTCATCTGCACATTTTCGGATGCAAGTGTTTTATCCACAAGAATGAAAAGAAAAACTTAAGTAAATTTGATTCTAAAGTGGATGACGGAACATTCCTTGGCTATTCTTCTAGGAGTAAGGCATATAGAATATATAATCATTCTACTCGAACTATAGAAGAATCAATTCATGTTGTTTTCTGCGAAACCAACTCTAACAAATCCATGGTTGATGATGATGATGAGGTTCAAAATCAATCTTCTTCAAAAACTTCTTCTGATTTGACAAATTCTGAAAATAATTTGCAAAGAGAACCAAAAGCTGAATCTGAACATGATTGTGAAAACCCTAGTCAAACTCAACTTAGAGCTTGGAAATACAGTAGGAGTCATCCACTGGACCAAGTTATAGGTGATGCAAATCAAGGAGTTAGAACCAAACAAAGTATTTTGAATGAAGTCACCTTTTCGGCTTTTATTTTAGAAATAGAACCCTCTAAGATTGAAGAAGCTCTTTCAGAAAATGATTGGATGATAGCAATACAAGAGGATTACAGCAATTTGAAAGAAATCAAGTTTGGGACTTGGTACCTAGACTCAAAGACCATCGAGTCATTGGTACCAAATGGGTGTTCAAGAAAAAACGTGATGAGTCTACAATCATTGTCCGTAAAGAGGCAAGATTAGTAGCTAAAGGATATAATCAAGAAGGAAGAATTGACTATGAAGAAACTTATGCTCCAGTAGCAAGATTGGAAGCAATAAGAGTCCTTTTAGCCTTTGCTTGCATTAAAGGTTTCAAACTATATCAAATGGATGTAAAATCAGCTTTTCTAAATGGCTTTATTCAGGAAGAAGTTTATGTAGAACAACCCCCTGGTTTTGAGGATGAATTTCATCCAGATCATGTTTTCAAATTAAAAAATGCTTTATATGGTTTAAAACAAGCTCCTAGAGCTTGGTATGAAAGACTAAGTAAATTCCTTCTAGATTATGGTTTTGTAAGAGGAAAAGCAGATACCACCCTTTTTATTAAAAGCAACAAGCTTAATGAAATCTTACTTGTACAAATCTATATAGATGATATAATTTTTGGTGCTACTAATGATACTTTGTGCAAGGAATTTTCTGAAACTATGCAGGGAGAATTTGAAATGTCAATGATAAGAGAGCTCAACTATTTTCTGGGACTACAAATCAAACAACGCAAAAATGGAATATTTATTTCTCAAACCAAGTATCTAAGAGACATGCTCAAAAAATATGGTCTTCAAGATTGTAATGGGGCAGACACACCAATGAGTTCAACTGCTGCCTTAGATGCCGATGAGAAGGGGAAAGACTTTAATATCACAAGGTATAGAGGCATGATTGGATCATTACTCTACTTGACAGTAAGCAGACCAGATATACAATTCAGTATGGGGATGTGTGCACGATTTCAATCTGCTCCTAAGGAATCTCATGATGAACATGTAAAAAGAATCTTTAGATACTTGCGTGATACATAAGAATTGGGCCTATGGTTTCCCAAAGGTCAGCCTGAACACTTAGTAGCATATTCTGACTCAGACCATGCTGGATACAAGACTTATCAAAAAAGCACAAGTCGACAATGTGAATTCTTTGGAAATTCACTTGTCTCATGGTTCAACAAAAAGTAGAACACAGTAGTTGTATCCTCAACTGAAGCTGAGTATGTTACTGCTTCAAGTTGTTGCTCACAAGTCCTGTGGCTCAAGCAACAGATCCAAGATCTTGGAACTCACTTGAAGGAAATTCCCATCCTTTGTGATAACACCAGCACTATCAGAATAGCCAAAAATCCTGTCTATCATACTCGAACAAAGCATATTGATGTCAGACATCATTTCATTCGAGATCATGTTCAAAAGAAGGATGTCAAAGTGATATTCATCCCAACTCATCAACAGCTTGCGGATATCTTCACAAAACCACTTGCAAAGGAGCAATTTACTTTTATTAGAAGAGAATTGGGAATGGTAAATCCCAATGAATTGTAAGATGACTCTATCTCAATGTTAATTATGTTTTTGATGATTAATTGTTGCTAACTTAAGCATCGGAGTGTTTAGCTATGTTTATGCAGGGTTTAAACTAATCATTGTTTGAAGTTTACTGTCTAATGAAGCAAACTTAAGCCTATCTAAAGCATGCTTGAGTTTTAAAGAAGGTAGAGAACGAAAATCAAATTTTGTAGGCAACCAAACTCGAGCCTATGAGCAACAAACTCGAGCCTAGTGAAGACAGAGAGTAGCTCAACTACTAACGAAGGGCGTAAACTCGAGCCTAGCAGAGTAAGCTCGAGCCTACTTGGGATAATGCTCAACTCAATCTTAGGAAGTCACCAAACTCAAGCCTATTAGTGACAAGCTCGAGCCTATCGATGAGTATCAAGTATTCACAGATACATACTTGGCATCCAGGTTAGTTCATTTGTATGCAAACTCTAGCCTATTCCTGCAAACTTGAGCAGGTAACTCAAACCTGCAAGTTATAGACTCGAGCTTGTCGTGTGCTATATATATATCAGAAGCTCAAACGCTGCTCTTTACTCGCCACTTTCACTCGAGCCTGACCTAGTTTCTCTGAAACCCTCTTTCTTCTCTCAAACTCATTCGATTTCATCTCCTAAAATGGCCCCTAAATGATCCACGACTATTGCTTCCTCTGATTCTGCTACAAATTCTGGGTCTCCACCTCCGTTGAAAAGACCTAGAAGGGAGAAATTTGCTCCCAAGAAGCTCCAATCAGGGATAGATGCTAGGATCCTTGGAGTTGCAGCAAACGAACCTGTCTCTTTGGCCAAACCCAAGAAGTTGGTCATACAGGAACCTACTGGAAGCCCCAAGAAGAAAATCATTGACCCAGAAGCTACCCACTGAAAACATAAGGAAACAATCAATGAGCCTGCCCAGCCTATCAGGAAAAAGAAATCGACCATTCCATCTTCTGAATTTCATGGAGCTAGCAAGGACCAAAGTTCTTCCAAGGCTACTCCCTCAAAATCACACACCAAGGTATCCAAAGAACTCCCAGCTATCCTAAAAATCAATGACGTTACTTCCAAGCCTAAGGACTTTCTGGATAAACCTATAGAACTTCTAGTGAAAGAAGCTACCATGTTCAAGGAACAATTTTCTCACAAGACCTTCTGTCCAGTTGTCTCAGTTGACTTGAAACAAGTTAGGGATGAATGCAATATTGATCTAACCCCTTGTCTTAAACCTTTTGAGTCTCTACTGGTTATTAAAGCTTCCTATAGCCCATCTGTTGTCAAAACCTTTTATTTCCGTATGAAAACTACAACATTCTAGACGAAGATGGAAATCTTATAGAGGAGAGATTTACCACCAATCTCAAAGGCAGAAAGATCACCATATCTGCCAAGTATTTGAATTCTCTTCTGCAAATCTCCAAACCTCCATCTGTCATTGAATACAAGTACAATAAGAGGGAAGTTTTCAAGCTTCTCAGACCAAATTCACCCATCCCTACCTCAAGAAAAATTCTTAACTTCACTCCTGCTGCCATTACTGCTGAATTCAAAGCACTCTGGTATATTTATGCTAGAAATTTGCTGTAAAAGGGAAGCAACTTCACCCATTTTGCAAAGAAGGATTTCCCAATCTGAAAGTGGTAGAAATCACCAAGAGGGGGGTGAATTGGGGATTTTAAAACTCTTTTGTATTCTAAAAGAAAACATTAAGAAGCAGATATCGAAAGAATAGAGAAGGAAAATCTTAGACACACATAATTTATACTGGTTAGGTCTTAACCTTGACCTACGCCCAGTCCCCAAATATCTTCTGGGTGTTTTCACTAGTTTAACAGATTGTTAACTACAACAATGTAGACCAGACACAATCCTAATCACCTAGGACTTGCTCCCCCTTACACCTTGTAATTAAACAACCCAACTCACAGGTTTCACAACCTTGAGTTCCCACAAACAAATGCTTTCAAAAATTACAAACTCTCAAAAGAGTGAATTTTGATAAATACTAAAGAACAAGTCAAAAAGCATAACACAGACTCAAATTGCAAATGTATTCAAGTGTAGTTTCGTTGTGTGTCTCTTGCTCTGAGTCTTCATGGCCTTTTATAGCCTAGCTAGATGAACTAGCCGTTGCTATTTCTTCTCCAACGTTCAGCTGCAAATCTGGAAAATGACAGTTGCATATTTTGCTCTGTTCTTTCAATTCGCAGCTGGAATCTTGGAATTTTGTTGATGCAGATGGTCTTCCAGATTTTTAGTCATTCCATGATTTTAATTCAACCATTTGGAGTGATCTTAATGTGTTACAACGGTCTAAACTGAACATCCGGGATGGAGGAGAAAGATTAGTCCTGTTCTTGGCTCTTCATTAAATGCATTTATTCTGGATCTTGATTTTACCTTGATCTTGTGATGAGCCTGTCTGAAACTTATCAAAAACTTGATCAATAATGTTAGTAATGATAATACAACATGATATGATAATTTCATATTAACCCATAAAGATTTCGCAAATCAATATCATTTGGTTTTTCAAAATTCCCGATGCAAACTCGAGTTTGTAGTTCTAGACTCGAGTTTGGGGTTGATCCAGAAAGCATGGCTGTTGATCAGTGGTCTAAACTTGCAGTTTGTGAAGGCTAACTCGAGTTTAGTTCTTTCAGAAAGGATTATCGGGTTTTGGACTTGGAATGAAACTTTGGTCATGTACCTAGACTCGAGTCAATTAGTGACTGACTCGAGTTTGGGGGTATGTAGAGAAGATGAGCTTAAGTTCAAGAATCTCCAGACTGGAGTTTTCAGCATAGACTGAAGTTTGAAGATTAGGCTGGTACTCAAGTGTGTTTCTGCTTGGTCTAGACTGGAGTTTGGAAACGCAGACTGGAGTTTACAAGACATGTAAAATACTGAGGTTTATGGGTTCTCTTTTGTTCAGTCTAAACTCAAGTTAGGGGGTCCAGACTCGAGTTTGTCTTGCTTAAGAAATCTGAGTGCTTTCTGTATCTCCCAGACTTCAAGTTTGATTTTGCAAACTAGAGTTTGGCTTGATGTGAAAAACTTGGATTGCTTTCTGTGACTCCTCAGACTCGAGTTTGTCTAAGCAAACTCGAGTTTGGCTTTCTTGCATAATGAAGCAGCTTTCTGTCAAATCTCAAACTCGAGTTTACATACCTAAACTCGAGTTTGCCTTTGACAGTGAGATTTTCATTTTGCCAAAAACAAACTTCATACCAAGTTTACAATTGTCAGTTATCATCAAAACACATTGAGAACTAACACAATCTTTGCTTCCATAATTGATCAAAAACCCCACAATATTGGCTATTGGATTTTCCAAGAAATGCTGAGATTTAGATTCGCTAGTAGGCACACCTGTCAAATACCCTTTCCTTCACTAATTTCAGTCATCCTCTTCAATGAAAAAATCTGGCATTTGGCCAATGATGATCCTGTCCCAACTCCAATCTTTGGGAAGCACCATTTGAATCTTATGAGGATCAACTTGGAAGAGGGTTCTGGTCAATCTCAGGCTCCATCTCATTCAAAAGCCTCCAAATCCAAGGTTAATGAAGCCCAGTCAGCTCCTTCTACCTTTCCAGCTGAACTATACCTTCAGATCAAAGACTTTGTTGCAGAAGCAATGGCTGACACCTTTAGAACCTTCCGAACCAATCTAGACACTAAGTACAACACACTTATAACCGCAATTGAGACTCAAATTGGAAGAATGGTTGACAAGGTCACTACAAGTCATGACAAATTGGTTGAAGTTCAAGATGCTCAAGGGGAGCAACTGAAAGCCTTAGATGAGAAAGTAGATAAACTCTTGAAACTTCTGCAAGACAAGAAGACACTTGACCCTATTCCTCAATCCTCAACTCACACCTCCTCATCTTCCTCATCAACAAACAGCATTCCTATTCATGTCTCTAAATCACCTCCCTCTCACCACTCATGTTCATCTCCTCACATTTCCTCACACACTCCCATTTTACCCTCTCCTACACATCTATCCTCATCACCTAAGCCAAATCATCCCATCCTAGACATTGTTCCATATGTACCTCCTATTCCTCCATCCACTTCTATTCCTGTCATTTCTATACCATCATCCTCCGACTCTTCCTCACAAGCTCCACCTCCTCCTCCACCCAATGTTCCTCTCTTCAAAACAGCCCTGCCTATTACTCCCATCACCACTGTCCCTGCCTCTGATCCATCCCTTTCTGATGATGCCAAAGGGGGAGAAGAAAAGTGAAGAGTGAAGAGATAATTTGAGATGTTTGGTGTTTTTAAATGTTTGATGTTTTTGAGCTTTTAAATGTATTTGATGTTTGATGTTTTAAATGTTTGATGTTTTTAAGCTTTCATGTGTATTTGATGTTTTTTGATGTTTGTGTGATTCTCTGTAAATTGAACTTTATAAAGTTAATATAATGAATTTCCAGATATCTTGAATCTCTATGTGCAATATGTAATATCTATATCTCTAATTTTTGCTCAAATGAATCTACATGCTCAGTCTTTTGAAAAATCTCAAAATCTCTGTTAAATTTAGTTTACAAGTGTCGTCATCATCAAAAAGGGGGAGAATGTTAGTTCTCTATGTGTTTTGATTATAACAA
Organism: Acacia confusa; assembly: GCA_037074495.1. Taxonomy (NCBI): domain Eukaryota; kingdom Viridiplantae; phylum Streptophyta; class Magnoliopsida; order Fabales; family Fabaceae; genus Acacia; species Acacia confusa. The sequence continues at coordinate 29,267,138 of CM073509.1, read as the reverse complement.
ACCATTGTAAACTAAAAGTCTTTTATTGTTGCTAAAGTTCAAACATGCTTAAAAATTGTTAAAATTGATTTAAAACTTATGATGTTAGTTAAACTCGAGTTTAGGATTAATAAACTCAAGTTTACACTTAACAGAAAGTAAAATAAGTGTTTTGAACTTAGGCAAACTCGAGCCTAACTTATTAGACTCAAGCCTGACCCTTCCAGAGAGCAATCAAATAATCACTCAAAAATAGGCTCAAGCATAACGTCTTTAACTCAAGCCTATTTCAAATTTAAAGAAGTCTCAAAAAGCGTATAGCTATCAAAGTTTGGGTCAGACAGAGAGCTATCAAAGTTTTATGGCCCGAGCAAACTCAAGCCTAAAGATTTTCACTCAAGCCTACGCCTTTTCCCTCAAGCCTTATTTCTCTACAAACAGCTCTAGACTCGAGCCTGTCACTAATAGACTCGAGTCTGTGCAACATTCCAAAATACCTTGAAACACGCATCATGACAAACACTGAGTTCCCAAGGGCAAACTCAAGCCTACTTAGTTTATGCTTGAGTTCACATGATCAAACTCGAGCCTGCTGAAGTTAAACTCGAGCCTAACGAGACCTCTGTTTTATTCTTCGCGTTTCCATATTTCTGATTCACTCTCATGATGTGTTTTACACCTATATAAGATTATGAATCATCATATATATGTTTGATAAGTTTGTTCATGAGTTACAGATTACATTAACACGTTTTGAGCTTCAGATCAAATCTGGGTTAAAAGCATTTAATGCAGGACCAAAAACCAGGCTGAAACTTCTCCTCTATCCTAATGGTTCAACACAGACCGTTATGGATCAAACAAATCACTCTCCAATGGTCAAAAATGGATTATGGAATGACGAGAATACTGGAAGAATATCTGCAATGGCTATATCCAAGATTCCAACCAAGAATTGAAGGAACGACGAAAAATATGTAACAACCATTTTCCAGATTTACAGCTGAACGTTAGAGAAGAAAATGCAACGGCTAGTTTCACTAGTTAAACTATAAATAAAAAATGAAGACGAAGAGCAAGATACACAATAGAATTACATCTAATTGCTTCTTTGATCTTTAAGCTCTGTTTATGCGAAATATTTTTGAACTTCAATGTTTATGATTATTTGCTCTTTAAGAGAGTGTGATTTCGAAAATTAGTTCTAATTACTTGTTGTGTCAGAACTCAAGGTTGTGGAACCTATGAGTTGGGTAGCTTAATTACAAAGTGTAAGGGGGGGCAAGTCCTAGTTAGTTATGATCGCATGTGGTTTACATTGTTGTAAGTAAAGCCTGTTGAACTACTAGAAATACCCAGAAGATATCTGGGGACTGGACGTAGGTCAAGTTTAAGACCAAACAAATATAATTCTGTGTGTCCAGCTTTTCTTCTCTTACTCGTTTATTATCTATTTTTCAAGTTTTAAAAAAGAGTTCAGACATCTTTGAAAAAGAAATTTTTGAAATCCCCAATTCACCCCCCCTCTTGGTGATTTCTTCCATTTTCATCATCTTTTCCCTTCTTGGTCTATGAGTTAGGATGGATTTGACCCTAGGTTTTCGTTGCAAGGGAGGAGGTGTTGGAGAGTTTGAGGTTTCATCGTCGTTGGAAGGTCTGGAGGGTTGATTGGAAGCCATTTTGGTTTGATGAAGCGAGATTGAAGATGACACAGAGGGAGTTGAGAAAAAACTCTAGGGCAGACTTGAGTTTCAAGGATTGAAAATGAACAGTCATAGCAATCATATATATACAGGGTTTTGACAGACTCGAGTTTACACTAATTGACTCGAGTTTGCATGAATGAAAACTTACCTGAATTTCAAGGATGTATGTGTGAATCCTTGAATCCCCGATAAACTCGAGTTTATGCTTTCTAACTCGAGTTTGGGTTTCTTCAAAGATTTCATATTGCTCTCTGTCTGGTGCAGACTTGAGTCACTTACTTAATGACTCAAGTTTAGAAACTCCTCAAAGTTACAGGCTGCTTTGTTTTGTGCAGACTCGAGTTACTTACTTAATGACTTGAGTTTAGCCTGATTCCAGAAACTTAGTTGTTCTCTGTCCCCGATAAACTCGAGTTTAATTCCTCAAACTCTAGTTTGCTTCATATTGATAGCAAACATCAGTAAATAACCATCCTGCAAAAACACAACTAAACACTTCGATGCTTAAGTTAGTATAAAATAATAATCAAAACACTGATTAACTAACATTTGGGTAAATAAAACTCACAACTTATTGGGATTTACCATTCCCAATTCTCTTCTTATAAACATGAATTGTTCTTTGGCTAGTGGTTTGGTAAAGATATCTGTGAGTTGTTGATGGGTTGGGATAAACATCACTTTGACATCCTTCTTTTGAACATGATCTCGAATGAAATGATGTCTGACATCAATATGCTTTGTTCTGGTATGATAGACAGGATTTTTGGCTAAGCTGATAGTGCTAGTATCATCACAGAGAATGGGAATTTCCTTCAAGTAAGTTCCAAGATCTTGGATCTGTTGCTTGAGCCACAGGACTTGTGAACAACAACTTGAAGTAGCAACATACTCAGCTTCAGTTGAGGATATAGCTACAGTGTTCTGCTTCTTGCTGAACCATGAGACGAGTGAATTTCCAAAGAATTCATATTGTCCACTTATGCTCTTACGATCAGTTTTGTACCAAGCATGATCTGAGTCAAAATATGCTACTAAGTGTTCAGGTTGACCTTTGGGAAACCACAAGTCCAATTCTTCTGTATCATGCAGGTATCTAAAGATTCTTTTCACGTGCTCAGCATGAGATTCCTTAGGCGCGGATTGAAATCGAGCACACATCCCCATACTGAATTGTATATCTGGTCTGCTTGCTGTCAAGTAGAGTAATGATCCAATCATGCCTCTATACCTTGTGATATTAAAGTCTTTTCCCTTCTCATCGGCATCCAAGGCAGCAGTCGAGCTTATTGGTGTGTCTGCCCCATTGCAATCTTGAAGACCATATTTCTTGAGCAGGTCTCTTAGATACTTGGTCTGAGAAATAAATATCTCATTTTTGCGTTGCTTGATTTGTAGCCCAAGAAAATAATTGAGTTCTCCCATCATTGACATTTCAAATTCACCCTGCATAGTCTCAAAAAATTCCTTGCATAAAGCTTCATTAGTAGCACCAAAAATTATATCATCCACATAGATTTGCACAAGTAAGATTTCATTGAGTTTGTTACATTTAATGAACAATATGGTATCTGTTCTTCCTCTTACAAATCCATGATCTAGAAGAAATTTACTTAGTCTTTCATACCAAGCTCAAGGAGCTTGTTTTAAGCCATATAATGCCTTCTTTAATTTGAAGACATGATCCGGATGAAATTCGTCCTCAAATCCAGGGGTTGTTCTACATAGACTACTTCCTGAATAAAGCCATTTAGAAAAGCTGATTTCACATCCATTTGATATAGTTTGAAATCTTTAATGCAAGAAAAGGCTAGAAGAACTCTTATTGCTTCCAATCTTGCTACTGGAGCATAAGTTTCTTCATAATCAACTCCTTCTTGATTATATCCTTTAGCTACTAATCTTGCCTTGTTACGGACAATGATTGCAGATTCATCACGTTTGTTCTTGAATACCCATTTGGTGCCAATGACTGTATGGTCTTTGGGACTGGGTACCAAGTCCCAAACTTGATTTCTTTTAAATTGATGTAATTCCTCTTGCATTGCTATCACCCAATCATTGTTTGAAAGGGCTTCTTCAATCTTAGAGGGTTCTATTTCTGAAATAAAGGCTGAAAAGGTGACTTCATTTAAAATACTTTGTCTGGTTCTAACTCCTTGATTTACCTCACCTATAACTTGGTCTAGCGGATGGCTCCTACTATATTTCGAAGCTCTCGGTTGAGTTTGACCAGGGTTTTCACAATCATGTTTAGATTCAGCTTCTGGTTCTCTTTGCAGATTATTTTCGAAATTTGTCAAAATAGAGGGAGATTTTGAAGAGAATTGATCTAGAACTTCATCATCATCATCAATCATGGATTTGTTAGGATTGATTTCGCAGAAAACAATATGAATTGATTCTTCTATGGTTTGAGTAGAATGGTTATATACTCTATATGCCTTACTCCTAGATGAATAGCCAAGGAATATACCTTCATCAACTTTAGAATCAAATTTACCTAAGTTTTCCTTACTATTCTTGTGAATGAAGCAATTGCACCCGAAAATGTGTAATGAGCCAAGTTGGGCTTTCTTCCCTTGTAAAGCTCATATGGAGTTTTGTTCAGCTTTTTCCTGAGATAGGCTCGGTTAGAGATGTAGCAAGTTGTGCTCATTGCATCTGCCCAAAATACTTAGGAGGTCTGATTTTCGTTTAGCATTGCTCTTGCCATTTCTGTGAGAACTCTGTTCTTTCTTTCTACTACTCCATTTTGTTGAGGTGTTTTAGGTGCAGAGAAGTTGTGATCTACTCCCATCTCATCGCATAATTTCTCAAAGTAATGGTTTTCAAATTCTCCTCCATCACAAATTCAGCTCTCATTTTTGGCACAAAACTCTCACCAACTTTCTTTTTAGGAACATAGTTCCCTTCCTCGATTACTTCCCACAACCCATACTCACTGGCCATCACAAATACTTTGAATTTGGATTTCCAGAATAAGTAGTGTTTACCATTGAAACCTGGTGGTCTGTTTATTGAGGCACCATCTGGTAGAATTCCTTCCATTGGATCTTTTTGTCTAGGATGTTAATCCTTTAAGAAGACAACCTTGCTCTGATACCAAATGAAAATGGAAGAAATCACCAAGAGGGGGGGTGAATTGGGGATTTCAAAAATTTCTTTTTCAAAGATGCCTGAACTCTTTTTCAAAACTTGAAAAACAGATAATAAACGAGTAAGAGAAGAAAAGCTGGACACACAGAATTATACTGGTTCAGTCTTAAACTTGACCTACATCCAGTCCCCAGATATCTTCTGGGTATTTCTAGTAGTTTAACAGGCTTTAATTACAACAATGTAAACCACATGCCATCCTAATCACCTAGGACTTGCTCCCCCTTACACTTTGTAATTAAGCTACCCAACTCACAGGTTTTCACAACCTTGAGTTTATACAAACAACTATTTGAAAAATGATTTCAAAGAATGAAGACTCTCAAAAAAGAGCAAATATTGATAAACACTGAAGATCAAATCAAAAAGCACAATACAGACTCAAATTGCAAATATAATCGGTTGTAGCTTAGTTGTGTGTCTCTTGCTCTGAGTCCTCATAGTTTTTTATAGGTTAACTAGAGGAACTAGCCGTTGCATTTTCTTCTCTAACATTCAGCTGCAAATCTGGAAAATGGCAGTTGCATATTTTCCTCTGTTCTTTCAATTCCCAGCTGGAATCTTGGAATTTGTTGATACAGATGGTCTTCAAGGTATTTAGTCATTCCATAACCCTTATTAGACCATTGGAGGGTGATTTAATTGATCAGAGCATGTGTCCAGCTTTTCTTCTCTTACTCTTTCACTATATGTTTTCCTAGTTTTGAAAAAGAGTTCAGACATCTTTGAAAAAGAATTTTTTTAAAAAAAAAATCCCCAATTCACCCCCCTCTTGGTGATTTCTTCCATTTTCATTTGGTATCAGAGCATAGGTTGTCTACTTAAAGGATTCACATCCTAGAAAAAAGGATCCAATAGAAGGACTACTACCAGATGGTGCCTCAATAACTAGACTACAAGGTTTAATGGTGAACACTACTCATTCTGGAAATCCAAATTCAAAGTATTTGTGATGGCCAGTGAGTATGGTCTGTGGGAAGTAATTGAGGAAGGCAACTATGTCCCTACTAAGAAAGTAGGAGAGAATATTGTACCCAAAGGAAAGGCTAAATTTGATGAAAATGATCAAAAGAAAGTTGTCCTTAACATCAAAGCTATTTTGATGTTACAGAGTGCATTAAGCCAAAAGGAGTACTTTCGCATTTGCAATTTGCCCAGTGCCACAGATATGTGGGATGCATTGGAAGTGGCCTATGAAGGAACTTCAGGTATCAAGGAAAACAGAATCAACACCCTCACAAATGAGTATGATCTATTACGCATGAAGTATAGAGAATCAATTGCAGAATTCCAGCTCCGTTTCACTCACCTCATCAATCAATTGTCAGCCTTGGGGAAGGTATATGAACAAAAGGCTCATATAAGAAAAATCTTAAATGTACTAACCAAAGATTGGGAAGCTAAAGTGACAGCTATTGAAGAAGCCCGAGGAGAATCAATGCAATCTGTAGCTGCTCTCTTCGAAAGCCTGTCAGAATACGAAGGAAAAATCAAGTTCAGAAAAGGACTTGACGAAATGGAAGGCAAACAGAAGGGAATCGCTCTCAAAACCACCAAAGTTGATAGAGGCTCTGATGATGACGAGATTGATGATGAAGAGATTGGGATGATGGTATGGATATTCAAAAAGTTCTATAAGAAAGATCAAGGATTCCAGAAATTCCACAAGAACAGCAACAACAAGGAAACAAAGAAACCAATCATATGCTATGAGTGTGACAAGCCTAGTCACATTAAGTTTGAATATCCCCAAGTGAAGAACAATGAAAAGGAAAAGAAAAGATTCAGCTCATTCAAAAAGAAAGCCTATGTTTCTTCCATCTGGGGAGATAGTTCATCTGATGAAGATGAACAGGATGAAGAGTAAACAGCAAACATTTGCCTGGTCGCTCAAGAAGAATCGGATAATGAAGAGGTAAGTGATTTTGAACCAACCCTTGATGAATTGCTTTCTGAGTATAATAAACTTCATTTAGAGTTTAGGAAAATTGCAAAAGAACTTCTAGTTTCAAAAAGAAGAATAAAAGTTTTAGAAGAACAAAATACTTCCTCTCCCATTTTCGAAAAGGGTTGTGAAACTATTTCTGAAAAGATTTGTGAAAACTGCTACAATTTACAAAAGAAAAATGATTATCTTTCAAAAACACTTGAAAAATTTACTCAAGGTAGTGAAATGCTTGACATCATTTTAAAACAACAAAAGGTCAAAATGACAAATGTGGAATTGGTTATAAACCTGACCTTGATAAAAGGAAAGGCAAGAAAAGAAATGCATAAAAGAACTATCTAAGTTATTTTCAAAAATCAGTTCACTCCTCTAATCCATTTGCCCACTGTAATTACTGTAATAGAAAGGATCATTCTTCTTCTTCTTGCTTCCATAGAAAAGAAAGGAAAGACAAACCTATAGGTAACTATCAATGGGTGCCTAAAGGATCTTATAAGGCCCCCAAAACACGTACTAACCTAAAAGGACCCAAGATGAAATGGGTACCTAAAACTTAATTCCACAAACTTGCTGGTATGTCTAAGAGCATCAAAATCCAGTAAATGGTACATTGATAATGGATGCTCTAGACACATGACGGGAGATCAATCCAAGTTCACAATAATCAGACACAAGGAAGGTGGCAAGGTTACATTTGGCGGAAATCAATCCAGAAGGATAGCTGGTATTGGTGAAGTTGGCAACAATGATGAACCAAAAATAAAAGATGTCTACCTTGTGGAAGGCCTATGCCATAATCTCCTTGGTGTAAGCTAAAGTGCAGATAAAGGTAACCTAGTTATCTTTACCTCAGAAGAATGCTTGATTGTTAACAAGGATGATCTCTCCTTAGACAATGTCAAACCAAAAGCCTTATTCAGGGCTCCAAGAGAAGGTAACTGTTATACTCTTAACCTCTCTAATGATCTATCTCCTAAAAGTTGCTTTATTGGTAATCTAGATGAAAGTTGGTTATGGCACAAATGATTAGCTCATGTCAACATGTTTCAACTTGATAAGTTACTAAAAAAGGATTTGGTTATTGGATTGACTAAATTAAATTTAAAAAAGGATATGATTTGTGATGCTTGCCAAAAAGGAAAACAAACTAAATCATCATTTAAATCAAAAACTGAGATCTCATCCAATAGACCACTTCAATTACTGCATATGGATATAGTTGGTCCAGCTAGAGTTAAAAGCTTTAGTGGAAATTTGTATACTAGTTATAGTTGATGATGACTTTTCAAGATATACATGGACTTTATTTTTATCTGCCAAAAATGAACCATTTGATCAATTTGTTGTTTTTACCAAAAAAGGTCCAGAACAAGAAAGGTTTATCCATTGCAGGAATTAGAACTGATCGTGGAGGAGAATTTGAAGAAACCCAAACTCGAGTCAGTTGAGTTTATCGGGGATTCAAGGATTCACACATACATCCTTGAAATCCGGGTAAGTGTTCATTCATGCAAACTCGAGTCAGTTAGTGTAAACTCGAGTCTGTCGAAACCCTATATATATATGATTGTTGTGACTGATCATTTTCAATCTTCAAAACTCAAGATTGCCCTAGAGTTTTCTCTGCAATCTCTCTGCTTCATCTTCAAATACACTCTCTCTAAACCTACAATGGCCTCCAATCAACCCCCCAGACCTTCCCAAGACGATGAAGCTTTGAAATCACCGTCATCTCCTTCTCTACAGTGACAACAAAGGGTCAAAACGATCCCTGTTCACAGACCCATGAGAAGCAAGTTAATACCCAAGAAGTTTGCTTCAGGAATTGACAAGCAAATCCCAGGCACACCTCACACTTCCCCCAAACCGAAAGGAGTGTCAATTCAAGAGCCTTTTGAGGAGCAAATGCGAGAGAGACCAGACCCTGTTTCTGGTAAGGGAAAGGAGAAGGCTAACGAACCCTCCAAGGCTTCCAAGAGGAAGAGAGCTGACCAAAGCCAAACATCTTCCAGAGCCCATTCATCTGCCATTCCATCCTCTGATCATCATGAGTCTCCACAATTGGTAACAAAATCTATTTCTGAAATTTACAATCACTCCTCACCCCCATCGAGCTTCTTCACTGAGAACACAATTCTGTCCAACCAACAAGCTACCAAATTCAAAGAAGAATTAGGTAAAAAGCCCTCCTGCCTAGTAGTAATAGTGAATCTATATACCCTGAAACAGGAGTATAATCTTGACCTTTCCCCTTGGTTGAATCAATTCAAAACTCTTATATCCATTTCTGCCCATTATACCCCCAATATTGTAAGACTCTTCTACTTCAATATGCAATGGGCTACTATAAAGGATGATGACCAAATTCTGGATAAGGAGAGGGTCACTACTACGGTTAGGGGAGAGAAGATTACCCTATTTGTTCTGAATAAAATCTTGGACATTGACAATCCTCCCCCTCACCATTCCATAAATTACTCCAATAGGCAATGTCTTGAAATCCTAAAACCAAACGAGCCTATCATTGATGACCAATTGATTTCTCTTCACTTTACCCCAGCTTCTATGTCTCCTACCCTCCGTGCCTTATGGTACATCTACTCCAGGAACTTAGTTCAAAAAGGTGGTAATTTCACCCACTTTACCAAGAGAGATTATGCACCCTTTGCTGCTGTTATGGATAAAATGCCAATCAATGTGGGCCAATGGGTGTTTGAAGAAATAGTTAGATTCATATTTGGATCCAGGATAACATCTCACATTCCATTTCCCTCCCTTATCTCTGTTATCCTATTTCACTTTAAGATTTGGCATGTTGGGGCCATATACACTATTGTAAGACCTCTAGTATTTGGGAAGCCTCAACTCCACCTCATGAAGATCAGCTTTGATGCTGAAGGCTCAGGCTAATCAAGGGCACCCTCAAGGACAAGAGCCTGTTATTCTTGTGTTCTTGAGGCTCAGTCAGCTCCTCCACCTCCTCAGACTTCCATTCCTTCTGACTTTGCTGCAAAAGTTAAAGAAATTGTTGATGCTGCACTGGACTCCTTTGCTGAGAAGATGGAAACTGAGATTGGGAAAATTGTGTCTGAACTAACTAAGACAAATCAAGCATTGATAGACTCATAAGACGCAATGAAGGCCCAACTTGACCACCTTCTGAAACATTTCAACCTTCCAGCTTCTACATCTACCTCAGCTGCCCCAGACACTACTCAAACCTCTCTACCCTCTACACCACCAGTTGATCCTACCTCTGATGTCCCAATCTCCACAGCAGCTCCACCCTCTTTTGCTAATGACAAAGGGGGAGAAAAAGGCTTAGAGGCAGAGGAACAAACTTGAGAGAGAAATTTGTTTTTGAACAATTTGAGTCTTAAGTCTATAGTACAGTTTGAGTCTTGAGTCTGTAGTAATTTTCTGTACTTACATTTTGAAATGCACTTATGGTTTAAGGGATAACTTCATTTACTTGTTGCGTTTCCAAACTCTGATATCTTGTTATGCATTTATTATGCATTTCACATTATGTTTGTCATACTTCATTTCAAAATGCTCAATCTGTCAAATTCTTGAAATCTTAAGTTTACAAGTGTTGTCATCATCAAAAAGGGGGAGAATGTTAGTTCTCTATGTGTTTTGATGATAACTGACAATTGTAAACTCGGTATGAAGCTTGTCTTTGGTAAGTTGTAAAACTCACTGTCAAAGACAAACTCAAGTTTAGGTATGTAAACTCGAGTCTGAGACTTGACAGAGAGTTGCTCAATTCTGCAAAGAAAGCCAAACTCCAGTTTGCTTAAGCAAACTCAAGTTTGCAGAGACAGAGAGCAATCAAAGTTTTTCACAACAAGCCAAACTCCAGTTTGCTCAGACAAACTTAAGTCTGAAAGATACAGAGAGCACTCAAGGTTTTGACAACAAAACAAACTCGAGTTTAGACCCTAAGACTCAAGTTTAGACTAAACAGAAAAAGTTCAGAAACTTCAGTATTTTTACAATTCTTGTAAACTCCAGTCTTTGTTTGTAAACTCCAGTTTAGTCTCAAAACAGAAGAAATTTCAAAGTTTCAGTTCTTGCTGAAACTCGAGTTTACATTTGTAAACTCGAGTCTGAGTCACACAGAGAGCTCAACAATATGTTTGATTTGAAAACTCTAGTTTATGTTTCTAAACTCCAGTCTGGAAGTTTTTGAACTTAGGCTTATCCTCATAACAAAGCCCCAAACTCGAGTTAGTCATTAATTGACTCGAGTTTAGGCATATGTCCAAAATCTCATTCAAAGACCAAGCCCTGTTAGTTCTTTATGTGTTTTGATGATAACTGACAATTGTAAACTTGGCATGAAGTTTGTCTTTGGTAAGTTGAAAAACTTACTGTCAAAGGCAAACTCGAGTTTGTTAGTTCTCAATGTGTTTTGATGATAACTAGCAATTGTAAACTTGATATAAAGTTTGTTTTTGGCAATATGAAAATCTCACTGTCAAAGGCAAACTCGAGTTTAGGTATGTAAACTCGAGTTTGAGGAGTTACAGAAAGCAATCAGAAATTTTCACAACAAGCCAAACTCCAGTTTGCAAAACCAAACCTGAAGTCTGGAAGATACAGAGAGCACTCAGAATTCCAAGCAAGCCAAACTCGAGTCTGGATTCCTAAACTCCAGTCTGGACCAAACAGAAAGACACTCGAGTTCCAGGCCAAGTTATAAACTCCAGTCTAGAGTTGCAAACTCCAGTCTAGACCAAACAGAAAGATTTGAATAGTTTCAGCTCAAACATAAACTCGAGTCTATCATTGTAAACTTGAGTTTAGGACAAATAGAGAAACACTCGAATTTCTACCATCTTTCCAAAACTTCAGTCTGTCTCCTAAACTCCAGTCTAGAAAATCAGGAACTTAGGCTTGTTCTTCAAACATAGACCCAAACTCGAGTCAGTCACTAATTGACTCGAGTCTAGGAGCAGAACCAAAATTCCATGCCAAGTCCAAAGCCCGATAGTTCTCTCTGTAAAAGCCAAACTCGAGTTAGCTTTTACAGACTGCAAGTTTAGACCTCTAATCAACAGATATGCTTTTTGGATGAACCCCAAACTCGAGTCTGTAAGAACAAACTCGAGTTTGCATCGGGGATTTTGAAAAATCAAATGATATTGATCTGTGAAATCTTAATGGGTCTTCCTGAAATTATTTCATGATATGAGATTATTGTTTCTAATGTCCTTGATGAAGTTTTGAGTGTTTTTCAGATAAGGTTTAGCCAAGATCAAGGTGAGATCAAGATCCAGAATAAGTGCATTAAATGAAGAACCAAGAACAGGGCTGATTCTTCTCCCTTATCCCAGATGTTCAGTTCAGATCGTTGCAACACATTAAGATCACTTCAAACGGTCGAATTAAGATCATGGAATGGCTAAAAATCTGGAAGATGTTCAACAACAACTAAATTCCAAGATTCCAGCTAAGAATTCAAAGAACAGAGCAAAATATGCTACTGCCATTTTTCCAGAATTGCAGCTGAACATTAGAGAAAGAATTGCAACGGCTAGCTTATCCATTCAGTCTATAAAAAGGCTGTGAAAAACTCAAAGCAACACACACAACGAAGCTATCTTAATTACACTTTGAAATTTGAGTCTGTACTGTTATTTTCAATCTGTTCTTCAGTGTTTATCCTTATCTACTCTTTTGAGAGTTTGTAAATTTTTGAAAGCATTTGTTTGTGAGAACTCAAGGTTGTGGAACCTGTGAGTTGGGTTGTTCAATCACAAAGTGTAAGGGGGAGCAAGTCCTAGGTGATTAGGATTGTGTCTGGTCTTCATTGTTGTAATTGAAAATCTGTTGAATTAGTGGAAACACCCAGAAGGTATCTGGGGACTGGACGTAGGTCAAGGTTGAGACCGAACCAGTATAAATTCTATGTGTCTAAGCTTTTCTTTTTCTACTCTTTTATTATCCATTTCTTAAGCTTCATTTTTAAGAGTCCAAAAGAATTCTTAAAATCCTCAATTCACCCCCCCTCTTGGTGATTTCTTCCACTTTCAGAGTTTAGGTATGTAAACTCGAGTTTGAGACTTGATAGAGAGCTGCTCAATTCTGTAAGAAAGCCAAACTCCAGTTTGCTTGGTCAAACTCGAGTTTGCAAAGTCACATAAAGCAATCATAGTTTTCTCAACAAGCTAAACTCCAGTTTGTAAAAACAAACTTGAAGTCTGGAAGTTACAGAGAGCACTCAGAATTTTGAACAAGACAAACTCGAGTTTGGACCATGAAACTCGAGTTTAGACTAAACAGAAAGAATTCAGTATTTTCATAAGTCTTGCAAACTCCAGTCTGTACTTCCAAACTCCAGTTTATATTTGACCAAGAAGAATGTCAAAGTTTCAGCTCTTGCTGAAACTCGAGTTTGCCTCTGTAAACTCGAGTTTGCCTCTGTAAACTCGAGTCTGAGTCATACAGAAAGACCATCAATATGCTTGATTTCCAAACTCCAGTTTATGCTTCTAAACTCCAGTCTAGAGGTTCTTGAACTTAGGCTTATTTTCTTAACATAGATCCAAACTCAAGTTAGTCATTAATTGACTCGAGTGTAGCTACATGTCCAAAGTTCCATTCCAAGACCAGAGCCCAAAAGTCTTCTATGTAAGAACCAAACTCGAGTATGATATTGCAAACTCCAATTTAGGGCATTGCTCAAACATTCATGGTCTCTGGTTGAACCCCAAACTCGAGTCTATAATTACAAACTCGAGTTTGCATCGGAGATTTTGAAAAACCAGATGATGATAATCTGTGAAATCTTTATGGGTCAATCTGAAAATGTTTTATCATATGATATTGTTGCTTCTAATGTTTTTGAAGATATGTTGAGTAATTTTCAGATAAGTTCAGAAAGTGGAAGAAATCACCAAGAGGGGAGTGAATTGGGGATTTTAAAAAATTCTTTTCAACTCTTAAAAATGAAGCTTAAAAAATGGATAATAAAATAGTAGAAAAAGAAAAGCTTAGACACATAGAATTTATACTGGTTCGGTCTCAACCTTGACCTACGTCCAGTCCCCAGATACCTTCTGGGTGTTTCCACTAATTCAACAGATTTTCAATTACAACAATGAAGACCGGATACAATCCTAATCACCTAGGACTTGCTCCCCCTTACACTTTGTGATTGAACAACCCAACTCACAGGTTCCACAACCTTGAGTTCTCACAAACAAATGCTTTCAAAAATTTACAAACTCTCAAAAGAGTAGATAAGGATAAACACTGAAGAACATGTTGAAAATAATAATACAGACTCAAATTTCAAAGTATAATCAAGATAGCTTCGTTGTGTATTTTTTGCTTTGAGTCTTCACAGCCTTTTATAGACTAAATGGATGAGCTAGCCGTTGCAATTCTTTCTCTAACGTTCAGCTGTAATTTTGGAAAAATGGCAGTTGCATATTTTGCTCTATTCTTTGAATTCTTAGCTGGAATTTTGGAATTTAGTTGTTGCAGAAGGTCTTCCAGATTTTCAGTCATTCTATGATCGTAATTTGACCGTTTAGAGTGATCCTGAAGTGTTGCAACGGTCTGAACTGAGCATCTGGGATAAGGGAGAAAGATCAGCCCTGTTCTTGGTTCTTCATTTAATGCACTTATCCTGGATCTTGATCTCACCTTGATCTTAGCTTAAACTTATCTGAAAAATACTCAAAACTTCATCAAAGACATTAGAAACAATAATATCATATGATAGAATAATTTTAGATTGACCCATTAAGATTTCGCAGATCAACATCATTTGATTTATCAAAATCCCCGATGCAAACTCGAGTTTGTTCTTCTAGACTCGAGTTTGGGGTTCATCCAGAAAGCATGTCCGTTGATTAGAGGTCTAAACTTGCAGTCTGTAAAAGCTAACTCGAGTTTGGCTTTTACAGAGAAAACTATCGGGCTTTGGACTTAGCATGGAATTTTGGTCCTACTCCTAGACTCGAGTCAATTAGTGACTGACTCGAGTTTGGGTCTATGTTTGAAGAACAAGCCTAAGTTCCTGATTTTCCAGACTGGAGTTTAGGAGACAGACTGGAGTTTTGGAAAGATGGTAGAAATTCGAGTGTTTCTCTATTTGTCCTAAACTTGAGTTTACAATGACAGACTCGAGTTTATGTTTGAGCTGAAACTATTCAAATATTTCTGTTTGGTCTAGACTGGAGTTTATAACTTGGCTTGGAATTCGAGTGTTTTTCTGTTTGGTCTAGACTGGAGTTTAGGAATCCAGACTCGAGTTTGGCTTGCTTGGGATTCTGAGTGCTCTCTGTATCTTCCAGACTTCAGGTTTGGTTTTGCAAACTGGAGTTTGGCTCGTTGTGAAAATTTTCTGATTGCTTTCTGTAACTCCTCAGACTCGAGTTAGTCCAAGTAGACTCGAGTTTGGCTTTCTTCGCAGAAGTAAGCAGCTTTCTGTCAACCCTCAAACTTGAGTTTACATACCCAAACTCGAGTTTGCCTGTAACAGTGAGATTTTCATATTGCCAAAAACAAACTTCATATCAAGTTTACAATTTCTAGTTATCATCAAAACACATTAAGAACTAACAAGTTCAGCTAAGATCAAGATGGAATCAGATCTGGAATAAGTGCATTAAATGAAGAACCAAGAACATGGCTAATCTTCCTCCTCTATCCTAATGGTTCAGCACAGACCATTATGGATC
This sequence comes from Acacia confusa, assembly GCA_037074495.1. Taxonomy (NCBI): domain Eukaryota; kingdom Viridiplantae; phylum Streptophyta; class Magnoliopsida; order Fabales; family Fabaceae; genus Acacia; species Acacia confusa. The sequence goes on along the minus strand of CM073509.1, from coordinate 29,251,647 downwards.
AATTAAATCACCCTCCAACAGTCTAATAAGGGTTATGGAATGATTGAATACCTGGAAGACCATCTGCATCAACAAATTCCAAGATTCCAGCTGAGAATTGAAAGAACATAGGAAAATATGCAACTGCCATTTTCCAAATTTGCAGTTGAACGTTAGAGAAGAAAATGCAATGGCTAGCTCCTCTAGTTAGCCTATAAAAAGCTATGAAGACTCAGAGCAAAAGACACCCAACCAAGCTACAACCAATTATATTTGCAATTTGAGTCTGTATTGTGGTTTTTGATTTGATCTTCAGTGTTTATCAATATTTGCTCTTTTGAGAGTCTTGATTCTTTGAAATCATTTTTCAAATAGTTGTTTGTATAAACTCAAGGTTGTGAAAACTTGTGAGTTGGGTAGTTTAATTACAAAGTTTAAGGGGGAGCAAGTCCTAGGTGATTAGGATTGCATGTGGTTTACATTGTTGTAATTAAAGCCTGTTGAACTACTGGAAATACCCAGAAGATATCTTGGGACTGGACGTAGATCAAGTTTAAGACCGAACCAGTATAAATCCTTTGTGTCCAACTTTTCTTCTCTTACTCTTTCACTATCTGTTTTCCAAGTTTTGAAAAAGAGTTCAGACATCTTTGAAAAAGAATTTTTTTTAAATCCCCAATTCACCCCCCCTCTTGGTGATTTCTTCGATTTTCATTCTGTTTTGAGACTAAACTGGAGTTTACAAACAAAGACTAGAGTTTACAAGACTTGTGAAAATACTGAAGTTTCTGAACTTTTTCTGTTTAGTCTAAACTTGAGTTTGTTTTGTTGTCAAAACCTTGAGTGCTCTCTATATCTTCCAGACTCAAGTTTGTCTGAGCAAACTAGAGTTTGGCTTGTTGTGAAAAACTTTGATTGCTCTCTGTGTCTTTGCAAACTGAGTTTGCCTAAGCAAACTGGAGTTTGGCTTTCTTTGCAGAATTGAGCAACTTTCTGTCAAGTCTCAGACTCGAGTTTACATACCTAAACTCGACTTTGCCTTTGATAGTGAGTTTTACAACTTACCAAAGACAAACTTCATACTGAGTTTACAATTGTCAGTTATCATCAAAACACATAGAGAACTAACACAATGCCCACTGTGTATATCTATGCTAGAAATCTGTTACAAAAAGGTGGAAATTTTACCCACTTTGCAAAGAAGGATTTTCCTCTCTTTGCTTCCATAATTGACAAAATTCCACACAATGTTGGTTACTGGATTTTCCAGGAGATGACTAGGTTTAAGTTTTCCTCAAGACATTCTTCACAGATTCCATTACCTTAACTGATTTTAGTCATCCTCTTCAATGAGAAGATCTGGTATTTGGCCAATGATGATCCTATTCAAATTCCAATCTTTAGAAAGCATTACTTGAATCTCATGAGGATCAATCTGGCAGAAGGATCAGGCCAATCTCGAGCTCCTTCTCAGTCAAAAGTCTCAAAATCTAAAGCAAATGAAGCTGAGTCAGCTCCACAGACTCTTCCAGCTGATTTATATTCTCAGATCAAAAGCATAGTTGAAGAAGCAGTGTCTACCACTTTTACCACCTTCCAAACCAATCTGGACACTAAATACAATACACTCAGACAGCAATTGAGACTCAGATTGGAAGGATGGTTGAAAAGGTCACTACAAGCCACAATACATTGGTTGAAGTTCAAGATGCTCAAGGAGAACAACTGAAGGCTCTAAATGAAAAGGTAGAGCATATTTCCAAACTTCTACAAGAGCAGAAAACGCCTGCACCCTTTCCTTAACCCCCAAACCATACTTCTCCTAAATCTCCCTCCACAAAAAGTTTTCCTTCTAATCCTTCTCCCATTGTCTTCTCTCCTCCTCTTAACTCTTCCCCACCTATACCTAAGTAGCCCACTACCACTACTCCTATCTTGGATATCATCCCCTACACTGCTCCTCTTCCCCCATCCTCTTCTGTTCCCATTATCTCTCTTCCATCATCCTCAGATTCCTCATCACAAGCTCCACCTCCGACCAATGTTCCTTTTCTCAAGACAGCCTTGCCTATCACTCCAGTCACCACTGTTCCTACTTCTGATCCATCACATTCTGATGATGCCAAAGGGGGAGAAGAAGAGTAAAGAGAGAACAAGATTTTGAGCTTTCAAGTCTATATTTTCTTAGTTATCTAAGAATTTAAGTTTGATTGCTCCTTGATGTTTAAGCTTATTTGCTTTCTGATTTGATGTATTTAAATTCTCTCAGTATTTCTGTAGTTTAAACATCTTGAAGTTAACACAATAAGTCGTTGTGTTCATTACTGTCAAAACCCTTTCAAGACTCCTAAAATCTCTGTTAAGTTAGTTTACAAGTATTGTCATCATCAAAAAGGGGGAGAATGTTAGTTCTCTATGTGTTTTGATGATAACTGATAATTGTAAACTAAAAAGCCTTTGTTTATTTCTGAAGTTCAAACGTGGTTAAAAGTTGTTAAAATTAATTTAAATCTTATAATACAAGATTAACTCAAGCCCAGTTTTGATGGACTCAAGTTTACACCTAACAGAAAGCAAAATAACCGTTTTGAACTTAGGCAAACTCGAGCCCAAATTAATAGACTCGAGCTTGCTCGTGACAGAGAACAAGTTTCATGATTAAGGTAAACTCGAGCCTATTATGTTGAACTCGAGCCTACATCTTACAGATAGCAAATTAAGTTATTTGTTCTCAGTTAGACTCGAGCTTACCTAAACTCGAGCCTGTGCATTATAGAGAGCATGTCGTTATTCTTTCATGGTTTTAACTTGAGCATGTCCTTAACTCAAGCCTAAGTCTTACATAAAGTTCTTCTATTATTTCTCATGTGAACAAACTCGAGCCTATGCAATTAGACTTGAGTCTGACACTTCCAGAGAGCATTACTCAAGCATGACAATTTTGAAACGTATTTTCAAAGCGCTTGACTGAAGCAAACTCAAGCCTAAAACTTACAGACTCGAGTCTGGCTCAAACAGAGAGCTACCAAAGTTTTAAAACCTGATCAGACTCGAGCCTGTAATGTTGAACTCAAGCCTGCCACTTCCAGAGAGCTACCAAAAGTTTTAAAGCATGACTAGACTCAAGCCTGTCACTTACAATCTTGAGCCTAAGCACTATGTCAAGACAATCTCAAATGTTCACCACAATAAACTCTGTATTCCAAAGGCTAAACTCGAGCCTACTGAACTTAGACTCGAGCCTAATAGATCTTTGTTTTACTCTTCTCGTTTTTCATCTTTCTGATTCATTCTCATGATCTGTTTTGCACTTAAATGAAATTACGAATCATCATATATATGTTTGATAAGTTTGTTCATGAGTTACAGATTACATTAACACATTTCAAGCTTCAGATTACAAGCAAGCATGGATAATTACAACAAATCAGATCTGGGTTAAGAGCATTTAATGCAGAACCAAAAAACAGGCTGAAACTTCTCCTTTATCCCAATAGATCAGCTCAGACCGTTACAGCACTATCAAATCATCCTCCAATGGTGAAATAATGGTTATGGAATGACAGAATATCTGGAAGACCATCTACAGCAATGAATTCTAGGATTATAGATGAGAATTGAAAGAACAGAGGAAAATAAGCAACTGTCATTTTTCTGATTTGAAGCTGAACGTTGGAGAAGAAAATGCAACGGCTAGTTCCTCTAGTTAGCCTATAAACATCTATGAAGACCCAGGGCAAAAGACACAACTGAACTACAACTGATTACATTCTTGCTTTAAATCTTTGCTGTGAAAAATAGTTTTCTTGAGCTTCAGTGTTTATGATTATTTGCTCTTTAAGAGAGTGTGATTTTGAAAATCATTTCTAATTATATTTTTTTGTAAGAACTGAAGGTTGTGGAACCTATGAGTCGGGTTGTCTAATTACAAAGTGTAAGGGGGAGCAAGTCCTAGGTGATTAGGATTGCATGTGGTTTACATTGTTGTAATTAAAAACTTGTTGAGTTACTGGAAATACCCAGAAGATATCTGGGGATTGGACGTAGGTCAAGGTTAAGACCAAACTAGTATAAATTCTGTGTCCAGCTTTTCTTCTCTTACTCCTTCGTTCTCTGTTTGTCAAGTTTTGAAAAATTCAGACATCTTTGAAAAGAATTTTTTGAAATCCCTAATTCACCCCCTTCTTGGTGATTTCTTTCATTTTCAAATAGGTCTATTGGATTTGAGATGGTAGGAATCACCCCTAGTCCATTAATGAACTTTCTAATCCAAACGGCTTCCTTAGCTACATCCGATGCTGTTGTATACTCAACTTCTGTTGCAGAATCAACTATAGTGCTCTGCTTAGAGCTCTTCCAGCTTACTGCACCACCATTCAACAGGAATACATATCTTGAGTGCGATCTTAGATCATCTTAGTCAGTTTGGAAACTCGCATCTGTGTGACTAGTCACACAGAGCTCATCCTCCAAGCCACCATATACCAAGAATAAGTCCTTAGTTCTTCTTAGGTACTCCAGGATATTCTTGATAGCAGTTCAGTGACCCTTACCAGGATCTTGTTGATATCTACTAGTCATACTCAAGGAAAATGACACATCCGGTCGAGTACATAACATGGCATACATGATAGATCCATGAGACATTGGCATGTAACCTCTTTTAGAATCCATCATACTAAGTATATGTAGTATCTTGTCTATGTATGTGCTCTGACTTAGGCTTATCAACCTCTTGGATCTATCTTTATATATCCTAATCCCAAGGATATAAGTGGCTTCGCCTAAATCTTTCATTGAGAAAGACTTTCCTAACCAAGACTTAATACTATGCAAGGTAGGAATGTCATTCACAATAAATAGGATGTCATCAACATAAAGCACTAGAAATACAACTGTGCTCCCACTAACCTTCTTGTAAACACAAGGTTCATCCATGTTTTGAATGAATCCAAACTCTTTGACTATTTCATCAAAACAATGATTCCAGCTCCGAGATGCTTACTTCAATCCATAAATGGATCTTTGAAGCTTGCAAACTTTACCATATTCGTCCAGATGCATAAAGCCTTCAGGTTGTGTAATGTACATATCCTTAAGGAGCTTTCCATTAAGGAAGGTTATTTTGACATCCATTTGTCATATTTCATTGTCATAATATGATGTAATGGCAAGAAAGATTCTGATTGATTTGGCTATGGCAACTAGAGAAAAGGTTTCATCATAGTCCACACTATGAGTTTGAGTGAATCCTTTTGCAACCAGTCGTGTCTTGAAGACATTTACTTTGCCATCTATGTCAGTTTTCTCCTTGAAAACCCACTTGCACCCAATGGTATACACCTTTAGGTGGATCGACTAAGGTCCATACCTTATTGTCATACATAGATTGCATTTTAGACTTCATGGCATTAAGCCATCTTCCAGAGTTTGGTCCCAGCACGGCCTCTCGATAAGTAGTTGGCTCATTTTGCTCAATAAGCAAAACATCACGACTTCCAGTAATCAGAAATCCATATCTCTGAGGTTGTAGCCGTGATCTATCATACCTTCGTGGGCCTTGTGTTACTTGAGTAGACTCAATAACTTGTTGTGAGTCTTCTCCATTTTCCATCTGTGATTTTACGTTGTCTTGTGGATCTCGAACTTCTTTAAGGTTCATCTTACTCCCCCTGGTTCTTTTAGAGATAAACTCTTTTTCCAAAAAGATACCATTACAGATAACAAACACTTTGTGATCCGTGGAATTGTTGACATAATGTCCCTTAGTTTCATTTAGATACCCCACAAAAAGGCATTCTGAGGATCTGGATGATGATTTATCAGAGGCTTGTTTTTCAACGTAAACCTCACATCCCCAAATTTACAAAAATGATAAATTGGGTTTCTTCTTCCCAGTCCATATCTTATATGGCGTCTTTTCAACTGTCTTTAATGGAACACAAATTATTGTGAATGCAGCTGTTTCTAGGGAATGGCCACAAAAGGACGACGGAAGATCTGTTTGACTCATCATAGATCAAACTATATCTAATAGAGTTCGATTCCTCCATTCAGAAACACCATTCCATTGAGATGTTCCTAGTGGAGTAAGTTGTGAGATGATCCCACAACTCCTAAGATGGTCAATGAACTCTTAGCTCAAATATTTACCACCCCAATCAGATCGAAGTTCTTTAATTTTTTTGCCAAGTTGATTTTGCACTTCATTTTGGAATATTTTGAACATTTCAAAAGATTCAGATTTATGTTTCATTAGATAGATATACTCATATCTATTAAAATCATCTATAAATGTAATGAAGTACAAATGACCTCCTCTGACATATGTATTCATTGGTTCACACACATCAGTATGTATAAGGCCCAATAAATCGGTGGCTCTCTCACTATACCCAGTGAAAGGTGTCTTTGTCACCTTTCCCAATAAACAAGACTCACATGTATCAAATGATTCAAAATCAAATGAATTAAGAAATCCATCTTGATGGAGTTTTGAAATGCGTTTCTCATTTATATATGGCCTAGACGACAATGCCATAGGAAGGTCGGATTCAAATAATTTGACTTGAACCTTTTGTAGTTATGTCATAGATTCGTCCCTTATTAGGATGTTTTAAATTAAGTATATTATGACCAGAATGCAAATCACCATGAGCATAATAAACATCATTATGATAAATTGAACATTTACGGTTCCTAGTAATAGAAGTCTAACCTTTATTCTAATAAGAAAGAAAAATGATGTTACTACTCAAATCAGGAACATAAAAGCAATTGTTCAAAATAAACAAAAGCCCATTGGACAGAACTAATTCATAAGTGCCTACGGCTAAAGCAGCAACTCTTACTCGGTTTCTAACTTGTAGGTCAACTTCGCCCTTTTTCAATTTTCTACTGTCCTTGAGACCCTACACATTTGTATACATGTGAGATCCACATGCAGTATCTAATACCCATGTAGAGGAAGTGGAAAAATGAATATCTATGACATAGATACCTAAAGCAATGACCCCGCTATCCTTTTTGTTCTTTTTTAGATCTTCAAGGTAGAGTTTGTTGTTTCTCTTCTAATGACCAAGTTCGTTGCAGAAGAAGCAGACCCTGTCCTTTAAAGGCTTTGCCTTCTTGGCTGCAAGCTTAGATTCATGCCTGTTTGACTCATTGGTCTTACCAGTTGAGCCTTTACCCTTTCTTTTGCCCTTGCCTTTCTTTTTTATACACTTTCCTTTCTGAACCATCAAAACAGAGATGGGCTTCTTCTTAATGATCTGCTCAGCTATTTTGAGCATCTTATGCAATTCAGAAATGGATTTCTCCATGTTGTAGTTCATGGCAAATGGGTCATAACTTTCCGAGAGTGAGTTCAAGATCATATATGTGGCTAACTCCTGGCTTATGGGAAATTCAAGCCTTTCAAGATGATCAATGTAGCCTTTCATCTTCAAAACATGAGGGCTAATTTATGCACCTTCAACCATCTTGTAGGAATGTAAGGCCTTAGTGGTCTCATACATGTCTTGCCTTGCCTGTTGCTAGAACATTTCCTTGAGATGTATAATCATCTCAAGAGCCTCCATATGTTCCAGATCTTTTTGGAGTTCTAGAACCATAGTGGCAAGCATTAAGCATCCTACATCCACAGAGTCATTATGATGCTTCATGTAAGCATCTTTCTGAGCTCTAGGAGCATTGGTTGCAGGGTCCTCAAGAATGGGTTGATCGAGGACATAAGCCTTTCTTTCCTGCCTAAGAACAATTCTCAAGTTCCTGAACCAGTCAAGAAAGTTTGTTCCATTAAGTTTGTCCTTCTCAAAGACTTATCACAATGATAGTGTTGCGTTGTTTCTAGTTGACATGATTCTATAATTAAAATATGCAAAGTTAGTAATCTCCCACTAAATTAACAACCCTCAATATAATTAGTAGGCTAAGATATGTATTTGACTTAAATTTAAGTATGCTTTGGATGATGCTTAAAATAAAGTTATTTAGGTAGACAACCCCTTTGTTAATTACATCACATGTAACTCTTAGATCTTTATGGTATTCGATCATCATATGACGGCACATTTAATCTTATCTAATGCCTTGAGATCAAAAACCATTTTCATAATCTAAATTAAGTCAAGACAATAATGAATGTTGAGTATCACTATTACCTACTCTTGTCTTACCAAGATAACTCAAGTGCATCCACTTTGGTGGAACATACAAATGAGTGATCTAGGCTTTGACAAATATTCATTAATTGATGACATTATGATTTAAGATTTCATTTAGAGGGTATATTCTTATTAATTCTATTAATTCTAATTACATGAATGTAACCACAATTGTATCTCATATAAACCTTGAATTAATCATGTAGTGATCAAATCAAAACATAATTAAAATCATGACACAACATAGCTCACCTAACCTAAAATCCTCTTAAGCCAATTAGGGGACTTCCTTAAATAATAAAAGAGAAATACATCAGGAGAAACCTTATTTAAACATTTGATAGGAGTGAGAAGAGAAGAGAATGTATATCAAGAATATTTAGAGAAAGGCATGGCTCGCGGGCCTTATTTAAGATTACAACCTCTTGTAAATTCTAGATCCATATTGTTCACCATACCCAAACAACTTTTGAAGATTAAATCATAACAAATATTAATTCATATAATATGAAAGAAAAAAATGTTATGATTAAATCGTGCTACGAACAGTTAGTCACAATGGTCCTACTAGACGGTGTTATTCTATCCGATCGTGACCAACAATTAAATCCCACTATCAAGAGCAAAACAACTTCTTCCAACACGTGTCTGATGTTCAAGCATGACTGGCCTTTGAGCATGATCATTGTCCGACCCCAGTGTTACCATTGTTTTTTATCTTATCAATTCAGAACATCACGACCTGAACACGCAATCTAAACGCACGAATGTCACAGATTTGTACGTGATCGTTGGAACTCCAAAACATCCGATCTAAACGCTTGAAAACATCATCTCCATTTTCAGAATGTTCAATTTGAACGCTTCAGAATTACATGAAAACAGCTGCGAGATTCGATTAGCTATTCGTATGTGACCCTAATGTGAATTTATCGATTTACATGCATACAAGATTCAGTTTTAGCATATATATCAGATATATAAACACACGTAAAACCTAATTTAAACGCATGGTTGATCTGGCTCTGATGCCACTATTGGGATCCGTACACACGGTAGAATCAAAAAAATTTATGAATCCTATCAGAGCATCCATCAACAGCGTTTAAATCCAGTTAGAAAAGGAATCGTACCTATGCGAATTAATAAGCATCTCCTTCAATTTGATCTTGTGGGCTACCTACTCGATCAACCAGAGCCAACTCTGCGAATCTACTCCCACTATCGGCATCCACACAAACGGCCTCCAACACCGACGACAACGTCTCTCTATTTTCTCTCTAAGGTTTCTTGTCCTTTTCTAATATGTCTAACAAAAACTCCCATAGGTTTTTTAAAACCCGATAAGTGTATTATATTCAAAATTAAACCTTATTAATTTTGAAACTTGAATTTGGATTAAAATAATATATTAATTCAATCTATCTAATAGATCTAATCTAATCTATTTATTTAATCTGAATTAAAATCTCACTAATTTAATTTATCTTTATAAATTAAATCTGAGATATAAAATCTGTCTATTTAATTAAATCTGACATACTATATCTCAATTCAAATTAAACAAGATATATTTTATCTCTATTCGAAAATTTAATATGAGATATGATATCTATCTATTTAATTAAATATTAGATAATATATCTCAATTCAAATTAAATCAGATATATGATATCTCAGTTTATTTTAGTTATTTAATTTATCAAATAAATTAAATACTATTTATGTAATAATATTATTATTTTTGAAATTTTTTATTATTATTATTATTATTATTATTATTATTATTATTATATATGTGTGTCTGTCTAGACACACACACACACAGATATCTACCCTAGATTAAACTTTGTATTCATTAAATCTTAGACATATCTAAGACTCAATGAATATGGACACTACTACTCGGGTTGGCCATTCTTGTGTGTGAACCTGCAAGTCCACATGAGATTGGCAGCGGGCTAATACTGTATCAGCCCACAAGTCACAAGCGGCCTCTAGCAAGACATTGTGACTACCCAATTCATATAGGGATCGATGATAGGATACAACTTATCGTACAACCATGTCACATCCCTTTTGTCACTCGATAATTTGGTCAACTATGAGGCATGGATAATGTCAACTTCCTGTTCTTAACCATTACTTTCCCAATTCTTGAGAGGTCTAATAATTGAAATGGAAACTTCTTTCCATCGCAGTATGGCCATACATTTCTCATACTTACTCATTGAGGGGCCTAATGAAGATGGAATATCACCTAGAGGGGGGTGAATAGGTGATTTAAAAATCTAACTGCTTAATCAAAATTTTCACAAATTAATAAACTAACTGATCAAGAGTTTAAAGGAGAAGGAACACGAGAGAATTTATCCTGGTTCGATCTATCCTGACCTACGTCCAGTCCCCAAGAACACCTTGAGATTTTTCACTATCTTCAGAATACAATTACACAACTCGGAATGATCCCTCAGACTCACTCCCCCTTACTATTTGTAATTGTACACCCTTACTTAAGGTTCCACAACCTTAAGATTTTACAAACGAATGAAAATTGAATGTTTAAGTAACTCCTCACGAGTTGAATAATAAATGATCACTGAAGTACAAGTTGAGAGTAATGAAACTGATGAGATAATAACTCAGAGTAAATGCGCAGAGTTTCGGTAGTTGGCCGAATTGTATGCTTGGGTATTTATACTCTTTCGCCATTAATGCCGTTGGGAGGAACTTGAGAGTTACCGTTGTGACTTATTTAATTTTCCGTTAGACACAGCTTGCTCTCTCTCTATTCCTTGTGCAGCTAAATGGACCGTTGAGGCCTCATTAAATGAAATATGTTCTTTCATTAAATGCGTTGATCGTTAAGAGTGCTTTTGCAGAAGAATGTCTTGATTAAGTAATGCTTGGAAGAATGTTTCTTCCTGCTGCTCTGGGCTTCTTTCTATTTGCTACTCTGTTTCCTGCTTCAGCATTAAATGTTGTGACGTGAGCATCAGCTTTATGTTGATTTTGAATAATAACCCGTTGTAAGTTCCTGAAATCACTAGTAAACATATTAGAAATACTTTAAACATCATTCTGAGTAATTCTGGAGGTTACAAACCAAAAGCTCAAATTTTCGCAAAATCAGATATCAGTGACAGCGACAAGAACTCGAGTTTTCAAAGTAGAACTCGAGTTCTTTTGTTTTTCCATTTTAGTATCTCAATGATGTAAGACAAGAACTCGAGTTGACAAACTAGAACTCGAGTTCTAGAACTTGAGTTCTTATACAAGAACTCGAGTTCTTTTAGTTACTTTTCTGGGCACGTGGTCTGCGTGATGAGAACTTGAGTTGATCCTGGAGAACTCGAGTTCTTCCTTTTCCTTCAAATTCATTTTCAAAGAACTTGAGTTCTCATATATGAACTCAAGTTCATGAACTTGAGTTCTATTATAGGAACTCGAGTTCTTAAACTTGTTCATCAGTGTCGTGCAGAGAGAACTCGAGTTCTTAATTATGAACTCGAGTTAATGAACTTGAGTTTGTCACTAATGAACTCGAGGTCTTTCAGACTTGAGAATTTTTCATGACCTTAGCCGCGAACTCGAGTTGTATGACCAAGAACTCGAGTTCTTCATTTTGCTGAGATGAGAACTGGAGTTTTAAATCGAGTTCTTATTTAAACCATTGATCACAAGTGTTTAGTTATCATCAAAACTTAGTTGAGAACTAACACCTAATATTATCTTTCTACAAATGTGATAGACAAATTCCATCTTAACCATTCACATTCCTCTTTATGAAAATCACTGATCCCGATCATAGCATTTATCATCACCCGGTCAAAGGTGACTTTTGACGAGGTCAAGATCAGCGACTCATCATGTAGGAATCCATAAGGATCTCAGATCAAAAGGCGTTGTGACGCGGTTATACACGAGATAAGCTATGACTAAATCCATGCAGTCTTGTCATAGTGGGTCGATCCATCACATTGTACTCTTACAAGTGCTTCTGACTTTGATTCGTATATCCATATCTCATCAAAGTTATACTGGTCTTATTTCATCTTCGCTCCCTAGTAGATGATCGACCAAAGACATTTAGGATAATCTTTAAGATACATCCAATGACACAATTATTACTATAAACATGCAAATGAAATGATAACAAAATGGAGAATACTTTAAATGACGTTAATGTTCAAAGTACAATGACTTATCCCTAAGGCATAATTTCAAACATAAAGGACATATGCAAGGTTGGTTTCCATATTGGGACAAGAAATGCTAAGCCATAATTTCAAACATAAAGGACATATGCAAGGCTAGTTTCCATATTAGGACAAGAAATGTTGGCATTTCAACATAGATTATCAAAGGAAACCAACAAAGATAATAGGCCCCACAAAGGCCATCATGAAAGTGCGAGACCTAAAAACCAGCCATCTACTTCTGGTGAGTTTGAGAACGATGATGGAGATGACAAAGACAATGAAGATGAAGATAAACACATTGAAGAAGTTGAAGACAATGATAACCATAGAGATGAGACAACTTTTGGGGACGGTGGTGTTGATGTTGAAGAAAGTAAAGACACTGTAGTAGAAGAACAAATGAGGGAACCTGTAGAACAAAAGGTAAAAGGAATTGGGGTTAAAATAAGAAGATCCAAGAGGGTTATAACCCCTAGCAGCATCTTAAAATCCCCTTGGATAAATCTAAAGCGGAAGTCTAAGGGAAAAAGGTTATATGACGAAGACATGCTTTGTGAGTTTTGCATAATAATAGCAACCAAAAATGAGGCTGACTTATAAGTTTAACTAACTTTTGTACATAGATTTATGCATATTACTAAAAATGCATATATTGATTAACATCCTTATTTGTTATTATTTAGGGATTTTGTGGACATGCATGTTGACTCTCATGGTTTTGATGATCACAAATTGAAAGTTATTAAATTAAGTAATATACGTTTGCCCGAGCACATATGTGATATGCCCAAGCATCATCGGGTTCAAAGAAAAAAATACAAATTGATAAGCTATGCTCGAGCAAGGTATTATTGTGCTTGAGCATCGTCGAGGCAAATGATAAATGATATTGAATTCATGCTCGAGCATGAGAACAAGTATGCTCGAGCAGTAAAGCAAAATGGGAACTGACAAAGCTAAAAGATACTTGTGCCCGAGCATGAAACTATCATGCTCGAGCAAGGTCAAGTGTTATGCTTGAGCAGAGGGAAACTCTTGCTCAAGTAGAAGAGGTCATTAGCGATACAACGCTGATACTCGAGCATGGTTGAAGCATGCTCGAGCACCAACGCTGTGTTGCTTGAGCAACAACGTGTTGCTATATAGTCTTCATTCATTTTTAAAAAGCTTGCTTGAGCAAGCTTAGGATGTTGCTCGAGTATTGGGTTATCTTTTCACTTGCAATACATACTTTTTGACTGATGCTCGAGCACACAAACATCATACTCAAGCATGATCATCTCCGCCCTCGAGATCATTATCTTCATATATCCTAAAATCATTAAGTATGTTTTTGTTTTCAAAATCATTTTGCATATTATTGTTAATTGCTTTTAATGAGTTTGTTGATGAGTTTCAGATGATTTAACTATGGATTAATAACAAATCTTCAAAAAGCAATTTGTTAGTTTTCTATGGGTTTTGATGATAACAATCAATTATAAAATCAAGATTGAAGTTTTGTCTCAAGAAAGTAAAAGCTTGCTGTTTGAGGCAAAACTCAAGTTTCAAGATCAAAACTCGAGTTTTGGCCTTACAAAGAAAAGCTCAGTTTGAATGGATAAAGGCAAAACCGTGGTTTCCATTTGGAAACTCGAGTTTTGGCCTTACAGAGAGTATTGCAAGTTTTACATCAAGACAAACTCGAGTATTGGTTTCAAAACTCGAGTATAGGCCAAAGAGACTCTTCAGTATCTTTCAAAAGAATTGAAAACTCCAGTTTCGAAAACTCTAGTTTTGAAATGTAAAAACTCCAGTTTTCTTACTTGGCTTCAAAATTCAAACATTTTCATTTTTCAAAATGGAAACTCGAATATGACATTAAAAAACTTGAGTTTCGAGCCAAGCACATATGACCAAATTTTTAAATAAACTTATAAACTCCGGTTTGGAAAACTCTAATTTTGGAAACTCTAGCTTTGAACTGGATAATGTTCTCTCTGAGTTTCAAGTTAAAAATGAAAACTCGAGTATGGCTTTGGAAACTTGAGTTTCGAGTCATACAGAGAGCATCGATGCTTTCTAATGTTTTCAATACTCTGGTTTTAAAGGAAAACTCTGGTTTTGATGTTTTGGACATATTTTCATTAAGAGTCCAAAACTCGAGTTTAGTTTGAAAACTCGAGTATTGGTCCTAGGCTAAACTGAAGCTCCAAAGCTAAGATTGTGACTTTCCTCTCTGGAAGGAGGAAACTCGAGTATAGATATAGAAACTCGAGTATTAGTGCACAAACTCGAGTTTGCGCAGTGGTAGCTGATAATTCAAATTTGCGAAATCTATGAAAAGCTTGTCGATTGATCTGAATGCTTTCTAATATTATTAATCAACTTCATTAGATATGTTTGATATGTTTGTTAGTGGATTTCCGCTGTTTTTAAAGATGATTCAAGCAGATTAAAAGGGTTGTTTTAGCTAAAGCAAGAAGGCTTATCAAAGCATTAAATGCAAGGCCACCTAACTTGCTATATTTTGATCTACCAAGTTCTGCACAATGCAGAAAGGATAAAGGGACATTTACCTAATCATGACACTGACATTCCAACGGATAGAAACACAAGGAAGTCAGCATTTATCCTACAACTCAAAAAATAAGCACAAGAGTAGAGAGAGAAGAGACCAAAGTGCCTCCAACAGATGGAAAACTTCTCCAACGGTCATATTGATGCTTGCAATGGTTATTAATCACTCTCTGAGTATAAATACAGTAGCATTCAATTCTTCTCAACAACTATTGAGCCAGAAAACGAAATAACATTTAATTTTTTCATATACTCTTAAGCTTTTCTGTACAGAGTATCTTTTGATACTATTGAGCTTCAGTGTTCATCATTATCTGCTCTTCAAGAGAATTTGTTGTTTGTATTTCATTCATTGTAAATAATCTCAAGTCAAGGGACTTGGAGATTTGAGGTTCATTAATTACAACTTGTAAGGGGGGAGCAAGTTATAGTGAGAGAATTGCTTCAGAGTTACAGAAGGTGTAATAAGTGACATAGTGAAATACTCAAGGTGCCTGAGGACTGGACGTATGCCATAGAGTTGGGCCGAACCAATATAAATCTATGTCTTTCTCTTTTTCCTTGCACTCTGTTTTACCCTGTCTTAACATCTTAAAACAGAACTTGCCGAAAAATTTTAAAATCCCCAATTTACCCCCTCTTGGTGATTTAGCTCCGCTTTCACAATCGTGTGTCAGAGGCATTAAATGCGGTTACCTAAACTGATGCTAATCTCCGCAACTAACACTCTAAGCATTCTCCATTATTTCGGTTGTGCATTAAATGCTATCTCTCAACGGACATATCAAATAAAATAAAGAATGTTTGGGTAGGACAAAGCATTTACAAAAATTGTAACTAGTGAAGCTTCATCAATCTAACGACTATTTTTTATGAGTCACAGTAAGCAACTTCCAAGCTCCTTCAACGGTCATTTATTACATGAACTATAAATAGCAGAAGCTTTAAATTCGCCACCTACCAAAATGATGGGCTTTCAATTTGAACTTATTGCTATTTGTTGTTTCATTAAACTCGCTTAATATCTTCAGATATTCATCTATGTTCTTCAGTTTAATTTACTTACAGCTTGTAAGGGGGAGTGAGTCCTTGAGATAGGATCATTTCGAGTATAGAGCGTGTAAGTTTGTACAAGAGTTTGAGATAGTGAAATACCCAAGTGATTGGGCACTCGATGTAGGTCGACGAATTAGACCGAACCAGTATAAATGCTCTGTGTCTATTTCTCTTCTTTGTCTCTACTTTACTATCATTATTTCATTTTTAAAAGGATTTTCAAAATCACCTATTTACTCCCCTCTAGGTGATATTCTTGCTTTTCAATGCATGATTAATTTCTTCACAAGGGCTGAGATACATTATCTAAAACCATGAAATTGGGTAAATGATAGGGTACGCCACATATACTTAACATATTATATGAATTGTGTGGTATTTTAGACCGTTGGAGGCAATCAAGTGTATAAGTTTTCATATATTTCTTCAAACGATTTTTTTCTTTTCTTTTCTTTTTTCTTGTTGGTCGTTCCCAAAAATTGACTATTACACGGGTACAAAAAAGGCTTTTAAGATTGGACAAAAAACGCCTTGTAAGATTGGATCTGAGACCGGTCTCAATACAGGTGGTCTTAAAAGTCTGTTACTTTTAAGACCGGATATGCAACTAGTCTTAAAAAATACTTTTTAGACCAGACCTTTAAAATATGAGGTCTTAAATGTCAAACTTTTAAGACCGCATTTTTATAATATTAGGTCTTAAAAGTCTCTTTCTATCACAAAAAAAAAAGAAAGAAATGACTTTTAAGACTGGATGTGAAAATATATCCGATCTTAAAAGTCCCTTAGGATTTTCAAGACTGGATGTGAATAAAAATCCAGTCTTAAAATTAATTTTTAAGAACCATATGTGAATAAACATCCGATCTTAAAAGTCATTTTTAAGACCAGATGTGAATAAACATCCATTCTTAAAAGTCCATTGGGATTTTTCAGACTGGATGTGAATAAAAATCTGGTCTTAAAAGTCATTTTTGAGACCGGATGTGAATTAACATCTGATCTTAAAAGTCCCTTTCTTAAAAAAAAAACTAGACATCGTAGATCATCATACTATCTATGGTTAACGCAACTGTCCTTTCTTCCTTAAAAATTCAAGGATCTCAACCAAACCACCATCATTGAAAGAGGAGGGTTTCTTCTTGATACCAGCAGTCGTGTCTCCATGTGTTAGCTGACTTGCCTGTGATTATAACAAGAAACAAACAGAGTTAGTGATAAATGAACAACTGATGAGCATATATGAAGAGGATGAGTTGAGCCATACCTACAAGGGTCTCCCATCACTTTCCTCTTGACACTTAAATCCAGTTGCAATTAATGTGTTCCTTACCTATACCATAAAAAATCCATAAGCTCCAGTTTCATAAAAGCAAGTTAAGAAAGCATCAAGCCCCAAATAGGGGAGAGGGAGAGAAGGAGTGAGAGGAGAAGGAGCAAGGAAGAAAGGGAATTTTTGGTAAGAGAATAGTGCAGAATGATCAACGATCTTGATTCTTAAATCTTACAACTTTCCAGGTTGAAGAAGTAAAAATTAAATAGATTGAAGAAAACAAAGTAAAAATTGTGAACTTGGAGAAGTTAGAACCAAAATAAGAGACCATGAAAGCGAAGTCCTTCAGAGCAATTTTCTTATAAGCGAAGTTAAAACAAAGGACATGAGAGCAATTTTTGTGGAGTTAGAAACTTTGTAAGTGAAGTCCTTGAGATTAGACGAGGTTGAATAAGTGAGGTGAGATTTACAAGGTTGAAGAGAAGTTTAGAGAGCGAAATTAAATTTTTCAGTGTAGGAAAATAGAAGATTCATCTTTTAGACATTATATATCGGACTTTTTAAATATTCGGTCTTAAAAGTAGACTTTTTAGACCAGATTTTTTGAACTTCCGGTCTTAAAAGGTAGACTTTTCTTATATTTACAAAACTGCCACCGAAAATTCTTTTTGGACCGAACTTTTGAACTATTAGGTCTTAAAAGTCTTTATATATATTTAAAATTCTTACTTTTAAAACCTCATATTTTACAAGTCCGATCTAAAAAGTTCTTTATATATTTGCGGAACTACCACTTGTCATACTTTTAAGATCTAATCCGCTATAATTCGGTCTAAAAAGTTCTTTAAATATTTATAGAACTACCACTGATCATACTTCTTAGACCTAATTCTTTACAATCCGGTTTAATAATTTCTTTATATCTAGGACATTGCCACTGGTCATGCTTTTTAGACCGAAGCCTCAATACTCCAGTCTAAACTAGGTGGTCTTAAACCCTTTTTTTGTACTAGTGTTATTTATTTTTTATGGCTTCAATTTAACATTTATTCAAATGATCATAAACTATGTGGCTGAATATTTAACAATTTAGTACTTTGATTTGAAGTGTCATAACTCAAGTTATTGACTTCCCAACTGGTTCTTTGTGATTGATCTTCTGACTTAGTTAAGTTAGTTGAAGATATTATGAACTTTATGATTTATATGTTGCTTACATGAAATTTTTTCAAGAAAATCATACCTTTGGTGAAAGTATATGTTTATTGTGCTTATTTTTGTTTTATAAGCATTCTCATTGTTTGAGTTTATAAAAATTGGTAGCTATCATATTTTGTACATTTGTCATTTCATGAAATGCACCTGTTCTCACATTTTTGTCGTCCCCTTATGAGTTACTATGAAGTTTGCTACTATGAAATTCTAGACAAAAGGGAAAACCATCTATTTTCATTGTTTTGTTTCTCCCAAATGTAGCTCATATCTATAGTTGCAAAGACATTTGTAGCTGATCAATTAGCAGATGGTGGTACAGTCAAGAGACACATTTTCACTGTAGATTTCATGGATAAAATGATCATTGCTCCACTAAAATGGTCTTTCGAATCCAATAAACCTCAAATCCTTCCTGAATATATAGGATATAACATTGGTGACTCTCATTTCATCTTTAGATCATGTCTTTAGATTGACCACTGGTTCTGTTATGTCCTTGATATGACGATGATGACTTTCTACTAGCTTGACTTATTTGTTGATAGTTTAAATTATATGCAGAGGCAAAAGGAAATGGAAGATGCAAAGAAATTACCGACCAAGTTGCAATCGTCTAAGAAGAAGGCCAAAAAAAGGAGCCTTTGATAGCAAAGAACTAATAGCAACTCAAGTGGTAGGCTGGACTAAAATTCAATGTGTGTTTATTTGAGAAAATTGTAAACATATTTGTCATATAATTGTTTGAACTTTCATTTCAATGAAAATGCTTCATGGAAATACTCCGAAGAGTTAAGCCACAGTTGTTCCAACATGAGGATACAATTCCCAAGGAAGTTACATGGGCTAAAGTTCATGTCCAAAAGATATTAGAAAAAATTGATGGCTAAATTGATTACAACCTTAGTATCTATTTTATTTTAGGGACTCTTGTGGAGTTTATGTGCTTTCTTGGTTACATATGTGGGATAGGACAGAGCAAGGTGATGATGGGTACATAATGTCTTTTTACTCCATAGATGAACTTCATGAAATGAAGGTCAGCTTCTTATGGTGGCTTGTCACCCATCTTCACAACATCCATCGAGAAAAAGTGTTGACTTTGATCGAGGAGTCCCACATGTGGAATATGAGACATTATGAAGCAAACTTGTTAGGTAGATAGGCTAACTTGTTATGGGCAAAAACATAACTTTGATTGTATTCAGGACACCTTTTAATGGGTTCTTTGTTGTGTACATGTGAATTTGTATTTATGACAAAGTTGTGAAGAATTTGTTTTTGTGGGAATGTTCATTTGTATTGATGCCTTCAAAATTTGGTTTTTTGTAAATGTTGTAATGATGGTAACTTGCCAATTTAATTTCATTGAGAATAACAAATTTTTCTGCCTTTATGATCTTTGTTAATGGTATGTTAAGAAGCAAAAGAATGGAAAATAATCTCTTTCATAAGATCTTGCATTTTCTATGGGTGTTGATAACTCCATCAGTGGTTGTTAACAATTACATCATTGGGTGTTAACAACTACATCAGTGGGTGGCGTTAACAACTACATCAGTCATCTACATAACAACTCCATCAGTTTGTGTAACAACTACATCAATTATCCACATAACAACTCCATTAGTTTGGGTTAACAACTTCATCAATGGGTGTTGCAACTACATCAATGGATGTTAACAACTACATCAGTGACTTATTACAACTAAATCAATAACTCATAACAACTATATTACTAACTTATAACAACTATATCAATATGTGTTAACAACTCTATCACAACCATTTAACAACTAAAGTACTGCCATGTTAACAACTTAATCAATGGGGGGTAACAACGCCATTAATGAGTGTTAACAACTACATTATAGGGTTTTAACAACTAAAGTACTGTTATTTTTACAACACCATAAGCTGACTGGACAATTGTAACACAATATATATATTTTTATATATAATTTTTTCCAATTGCATTTTTTTTTACAACATGATGTCATTACATAGTAAACATCATTTATAAAAGAATACTAATAGTCATAAATGAAACTTAGATACAATTGTGTATTACATCGAACCTTTATTTATATCACCAAATGCACATATAAAGTGGTGATTACAACATCACATATCATCTCCAAAAAATAATATGGTGTGGATTTCTATCTAAAGCCATTTATAACAAAAGAGTGTGAAATGCAATGCCCAAGAAAGAAACACCTAAGGCACCATGAATGATCATCTTGGATTTACGTTCTTGCAGGTCATCATGGAGTGTCCTAGTTCATGGCAAATGTGTACATATTATCATTAAGTACCTTAATTACTGCACATACATGTGGACATGGTAGTCCACTCATTTTCCATGCTAAAGACCAACATTTCTTTCAACTAGATCTACATTTACATAAATTAAGGCATCACCACATCTAGTTTCAACTGAAAATTGGTACTCTTCATGATATGCAATATGCATATTTTCTGCTAAGTTCACTTGTTGCATCAAGTTTTGTTCAATGTTAGGTCCAATATCGTTTTTACAATTCACCAAAGCCATCTTGCTTGCCATCAACTTCACAACCAACTTCTCTCTATGCTCATGTATTAAAACTTACACGGTGTGCTTTTTCTCTATCACCATCCACGCATTGAACAACTTTGCAATGATAGTGGTTATGTTGTAACATCCCAAAATTTGGGAATTTAAAACTCGAATATTATAAGAAAATTTAATACTAATTTCCGTATATTTTGGTCTTCAAAATTTTAAACTTTAACTATTTGAAATAAAGACTATCCTCCTTAAATTAATTTGGAAGAATAATAATTTAAGGAAATTTAGGTTCATTCTTCCTTTAATTTTAAAAGTAAGGAAAAATATTAAGAGTTATATTTTTGGCTAAAATCTTAATTAGCCAAATTTGGTTAAAAAATAAACAAATGAGAAATATTAAATTTTAATCCCTTTTTGTATTAAACTTATTAATCAAAATTAATTAAATTAGTTTTTGTTTTTTGATTGAATAAACAAGAGCCATTTGAACCAAAATTTCAACCCAAAAACGTGTCCCATTTGAAAAAAATTGTCACGGCCCAACTTAAATTATATGAAGCCCATTTTCTCAACCCAAAGTCCAGCCCATTATCACTATTTCTCGATCAATTATCCATATCAGTTTTCTTTTATCTTTCCCTTTCCAGTCCATTAAAGAGAAAGAGAATCAGAGGCAATATATACAGAATGTTAAAACCCTCATCATCTCAGCTCCACGTGAAAAAGAAGGAAATAATGCATCAGTCTTTCTTGGCCCATCTTATGATAAATCTTCCACGGCCCAATCATCAAAAACTCAACCCATATATTCCCATATCATTCTTCTCTTCCACAACAGCAGATCATGAAAGAAACAAATCAGCAATTAATATCTCCGCTGCAACACGCTGACAGAAAAGGGGAGCAGAGGATCAGCAACACCATACCTTATCAGTTCTCTCGAGCCACTCAACAACGAACCACTGTGTTTTCTTTCTCTATCGTTACCCTTCAGTCTGGTCATTGTCTATCGGTTAACATCCTCCCTCCTTCTATATATATTGACTGCCTTTGTCTCTTTTCATTCTCCCTTCATTTTATTTCTCCACACCGCAACAGAAAACAGAAATAGGAAACAGAGAAGAGAAATCAGAGAGAGAGATAAGAAGAGGAAGAGAGAGAGACCATTGTTTCCCCTGTTCTTTACCGTCAAAAACAGAGGAAAACTCCAGCATCCTTGTAAGTCCCCCATCATCGCTTTCTTCTATTTTTTATTTTTTTTTTTCTGTCGTTGTTCTCTGTTTTGTAGTAACCGAAAACAAGGATCTGTATGACCACTTTTGTGAGTTTGCTGTCATCAAGTTCTTTTCATATTAAGCCTTGCGCTCTGTCTTTGTTTTACCGTGAGTGTTTTATGTGTTTGTGTGAAGAGCAAAATATAAACACACAAAGAAGAAGGAAAAACGCTGGGTATCGTGGGTTTTGGTTCTACATGGTTTCCTGTTATTTTGCTGCATGCTTGTGTCTCTGCCTCATATATTTCGACATTATGGTACCTACCTACCTACCTACCTATATATATATATATATATCATAATGATGTGTGTATGACGTGGGAGCAAAAGAAGGAAGAATGATAACATGAACATATATTTATATATAGAAGCAAATGGGATGCTTTATGGGATCTGCTACCTCTGTTAGTGTTTTCTTGTTCTTTCTGGTTATGTTTTACGTGCGTATGGGCTTGAATATATTGTGAATAAATGAAGGAATATAGGAACCAAGAAGTCAGAGAGCCATGCTTGCCATGCTTGGGTTTTTGTAAAGTTATTGATGTATATATATATTTACAATAATGGATAAAAATACTAGATAGTAGAATAACTATAAAAAATAATAATGACAATAATAGGAAAGCAATATTGAGATGAATAAATATATTAGAGATTATAGGATTTAATGTATTCCTAAATAATAAGATCTAAACTAACTAATTACTATATTATCTCAATTATAATATCATTTACAAAATAAAATAGATAAATAAAAAGGAAGTGTTTAATATTAAGAAAAAGGATTAAAGAATAAAGGAAATGGATAATCTTATTACTTATCAAAGAGAAATAAATAATATATTGAAGAGTAATTACTTATTCAATATAAATGTTAATTATTTCTTGTAAAGAATATTTTTGTTACTTGCATTTATTTAACTCAGGATTTTAAAGTCTATATAATGGTGAATAAATAGTGGAATAAATAATGATAAAAATAAATAATAATTATCAAATAATTGTGCATGTGATGTTGGTTATTTGGGAATTCGAATTAATAAAATAAATAAATAACAATGGAAATAAATAATGAAGGTACTATTATTTGTATATTTTTAATGTTATAAAATTATAAATTATAATTTTTAATATGTGGAATTTTAAGATGCTATTAATTGTTAGTATATTGATTTTGGTAGATTGAATTGTGGTATATTGATATCTCGTTTAAGGAGCCGTGTGCTAGTAGTTAGCTTGGACGAGAGGTAACTACTTTTCACTTATTACGTGTATTTGATATGCTGTTGTGAGTATTTTGTGAAATAATTATGCCTATTTTCATGAAAATGCCTTGTGGAACTTTATAATTTAAATTGTGGAAATCTTAGAAAAATTTCCTTTGAGCTATTAAATGTGAAAATTTTCAATGATGATTGATTTGGGAATGGATGGAGAAAGTTATTCCACCACGTGGTGATGCCTCCATTGGTGCATGATGGTTGGCTTATTATTGTCCCACCAGAGTGATGGGAACTTGCCCACCAGAGTGATGGGCTTACGACACCTCACTAGGGTAAAGTAGGGAAAAGAACCATAGTCTGGGGCAGGTGCTTTGAGGATTTTGGCCGGTCCTCATCACTTGACCAATGAGCTTTGAGTAACCAGTAACATGGGTGTAAGTTAGCCCATAGGTCTAGTCGGAGGAAATAAGGTTGTTCGTCTGGCGTGCGGGGAGGTACCTTGGGAATTTTGTTATTGTGAACTATGATTCATGATTTTTGATACGAGAATTATTTTTAAGAAAATTATAACGTGTATATTGGTAAATTATATTTTGATACTTTGTGATGTAAATTGTTCCACTTGGCACCTTACTAACACATATTAGTATTCATAGTATTTGGATTGATGGTTACCAACATTTTTCAGATGATAGTTTCCGCGCGAGTCTATCAAGGAAGACCCCGGGAGCTTAGACTACTTCTGCCGAAAGTAGTGCTTCCGTCTTTTTAGTATGTGTTGGGTGATATGTATATTACCACGATAGGGCTTATTCTGTATACTCTTATTTTAAATCGTATATTTCGGAAATGGAAGACACATTAATTAGTGGATGATTTACCACTAATTTGTATTTATGTTAATTAATTGGGAAGGATGTTTCAATTTGGTATCAGAGCTTATGATTCTGATAACCGTCATGTATATACTAGATCTAGTGGCAATATACAACATTCATACACACCTTCCCTGCTAGTAATTGTTGTGTTGTTTTACCACTCACTTAATACAGTGGGTTTTATCCTTAAATAGAAGGAATGAGGAAAACACAAAAGACTCACTTCGCCATTAACCAATCTCCAATCACTCTTAAGACACCGATGTCTCAAGAGAATGAGGTTGTACTACCTCGATTCAAGGAAACATTAATGACTATCATGGATGCAGAGTTTTGACAGTTTGAGGAGGATTTTCAAAAGAAGATCGGAGAAGAATTCCCACACCAAAGAATTAGGACATACCTGAGTCTGACATAGCAATTTCCCAGAGACCTGAGCTCAATGGCTCAATTAATCAAGACAAAGCTTAGTTATTTTGTAAACAGAATAAGAATTTGCGAGAGAAGGCGTCACATAGAATATGAATTCTGTTGCTGATTCTAGGGTTTTTGATATAGAGATAGAATATGATTGTGATCCCCACTCTGTGTTATGGGAATGAATGAGGTAGTGTACCAACAGGCTAATACAGTATGGCTTAGATCCTATCAAAGCTTTATGGTTAAGTGTGCTTAAGCAAGGGAAGATCTCGGGATGGGTGGTCTCCTGAGAAGTCTCATAGAAATTTTAATCCCTTTATTTAAAAACCTGAGTAACTTGAGGTATAAAACATAGTGATTCTCAGGGATGCTAGATGGAGGTTGTAATGGTGATAGATAGGCTTGAATATGAACTAAAGCTTAGGTCGAAATGTGATTAAGGTTGTTTAAGGTTATAACACCAAAGAGTATGAACCCCGTGAATGTTGATTGAGGTTGTACTGTCAGCAATGATTTTGGGTATGATTAATGGTTACTTATAAGGTGATCCATAGAGGTACTTTAAGGATGTTAGATTGAATAAGAAGTTGATTAAGAATAGGCTTGAATCTGATCTAAGTTGCAGTAGTGCCCATGTCAAAACGTGAATGAGATTGCACTAAGGTCCAATAGAGGAGAGAAGGAATCCTAGGAATATTGATCGATAATTGATGATCGAAATGCGATAAGGTTGTACTAAGGTTTTAGTACTTAAAGGTAGGAACCCTGCAAGTGTTGATTGATATGATGTTATGAGCAATGCTTTGGGTATAATTGAGATTTTCTAATTGACCTTGGAATAAAAGAATGATATTAGGATATACCCTGTGATATTGAGGATTAGGACCTTGTGAATAGTATTGATGTTAATTGAATGTTTTGAGGTTTAGACTAAGAAGATGAATTTTGATCCTAGTTACATTTTGGGTATTGTTGAGGTAACATAATTCTTAGCCTAATTGATGTTAAAATTCTAAGAGTCAATTATGAATATGACAATTATTGATTTGAGGTTATTTGAAGATAGTGACTGAATGCTACAGGTTATGAATCATGATGATCGTAACATGTTTATTTGGGTATAGTCGAGCTTTCGGAATTAGGTAAATGACCTAAGAATCTGATTTGATGATGAGGGATTATTTAGGCATTTGATTGATTTGAATGCTTAAGGCATTAGGATATAGTACGAATATGTATGAGATATTTGGAGGTTACTAGCTAATAGGGAATGACTTTTAATCTTATGGCTTTCCCTTAGCAAGAACGATTGAAAGTAGAAACCTTGATAATATTGATTAATAATGTATTATCAGTATGTTGTATGAAGTTTGTTCGAGGATAGTACCTATATGATCGAGGATACTTTGAAGTTGATAGTTGATGTACCAGCATAGGGAAAGATCTTGAATTTGGAATATGCCCCTGTGATGTTGAGGACTGAAAGGGAACCTTGTGTATTTTGTGATGAGAATTACATTTGAATATTTCGAGGTTTAGACTAGGAATGAAAATTAAGATCCTAATTCGTATATTGAGTATTATTGAGGCAATATGATTTCTTGGTCCAAACAATATTTTCGGATTATGAATCTACTAATTATTGTTGTTTGGGGTTATTTGAGGATAATGCTTGAATGTTCTAGGCTATGAATCATTACAATCGTAGCGTGTTTATTAGCTATGGTCGAGGTTTCAATATTTGGTTAATGAACCTAAGAATCCGATTTGATTATGAGAGATTCTTTATGTATTTGATCGATTTGAATAAATTAAGGTGTAACATCCCAAATTCCTGAGATTTTAACATTGGAATATTATATGTGAATGAAATGATAAATTTGGGCAAAACTAACCATTTGCAAAAGTTTTTCCTTAATTTATTTGGGGAGAAAATAAATTTAAGGAAAATAATAAATAATAAGGGACTTATTTCCATAAATGACAATAATAGATAAATTGCAAATGAAGAAATGAGATAATATATATATATATATATATATATATATATATATATAAAACAAATATTAAAAAAAAATAATGGGCCACGGTTTGGCCCAAGGAAGAAAAAAAAATAATACTCCAAAACTTTCCATTGTACAAAACGTATGGTAGCATTAGTATATCAATTTTATTTGGTTTTCTATTTCCAGCAACTCGGCACACATGATAAAAAACAAATAGGTTCCATATTTTCAGCACCATAACCGACAGCAAAAACGGAAGACAGAACACAAATTGGTTTCAAACCATTATAACCGGATGATCCATCTTCACTGGCCCAACATAAAGCCCAATAATCTCAGCCTATACTCAAACCGAACCAGTGTTTAACAAAGTCATTTAACAGCTACAGTAAACATCATCAATAGATTATCAACACCTAATACTTCCAGTTGTCCGTCCCTGATCATGCATGTAATAACCAATGAGAAGTATATAAACCATCTCAGTTTTTTTTTCGGATTGTTTCTTCATCATCAGAAATGTGCATATCAAGAGCAAGAGAGTGAGGCCGAGAGAAAGTTTTGAGAATTTCTTTCCTCTGTTCTTCGGTCCGACAAGCAGAGAGTGTGAACATTGGATCATCACCTTCAAAAACTTGGAAATGAAGGTGATTCTTCTTACTCCTGCTGCTTTAACATTTCTGTTACCCTGGGGTCCATTCATTTGGACTCCAGCACCCGTGAAAGATACAGGAACCAGTTCGGGATCAAAGAGCAAGAAGTAGCTGTAAGGAATATAGCAGTTGAATCTTTTGGACATTTGGGATTACTGTAATATATTTTATGTTTATCATTTTGCTTATTTTTGGATTATTGTATCTAATGTCCAACTATAGGATAAGACCGAATTGCGAAAAATTTATCCGTATTTTTATATAACAGTAAATTCCAGAAATTTTTATTTCATAAATAAAAGTCGTCCAAATCTCCTCGATCTATTTCCACGATAACTCTAGTTAATTAAAGGCCCCAAAGGGCGGGCGCCACATTTGGCATCAGGGTGTGGTAGTCAGGTGTATGAGATATTTGGTGAGTGCTAGTTAATAAGGGATGATTTTAATCTCGTGATAATTTTTAGAAAGAATGAGTAATCGCTTCTTCCTTGGAGGAATCAAGGAATAGCTAGAACCTCGGTAACCACAGGCTATAGTTTCAAGATCAAGACCAATAACCATGGATATGATAGTGGCTACTCTTGAGATGCCAAATAACCTCAAATCAATAATTGTCATCGTAGCATTCAGTCACTCGACCAAAGGTACGCGTCACCCCTCTATTGATTTTGACAATCTCTAGACTAAATTCCTTCACATGCTAGTAGTAAATTGCATGTGTCTCGATGCCAAATATATTCTTTACAACATCAATAATGGAATTATTTCGATTAGATACAATTGTTATCACCATTAATCATGTAATCTGTTTTACATTATTTAGAAACCAGGTCCAATTAACATATGTCTTACCACTAACAATGACAATGCTAATGGAAACATTTCATTGTCCGCATTATACACATAAGCTAACAACATTGTTCCCTTATAAGGATACTAAGATGACATCCATCTATATAAAGTATGGGCCGACAATCATCTACACAATCTTTAATAGAGCAATCATATGCAATAAATAGCCTCTCAAATTTGTTATTGGACGACTTTCCCATTTTGCAAATGTGTTGGATTACTCTTAATGTGTATGCCACACATCCAAGGAATTACCATATAAGAGTCTTCTACTCATCCATGTAATTTCCTTACCACTCTTTCTTTTTCCCTATATGCTTGAGAATAGTTATGTCGTACCCCATACTCTTTATACAAGTCAGTTTGAATTTCATTAGTTGTCTTCTCAATATTATATCTCAAACTTGTAAATGAAGGAAATCACCAAGAAGGGGGGTGAATTAGGGATTTTAAAAACTTTTTGAATACTTCTGAAAGACAAACTCTAAACAAAGTATAACAAAAAGTAGAAGAAGAAGCTTGACATAAGAAATTTATACTAGTTCGGTCTTAACTCTTGACCTACATCCAGTCCCCAAACTCTCTTGGATTTTCACTGTCTCTTAAATTAGATACACACTTTGTACTCGAAAGTTATCATATCACAAGGATACACTCCCCCTTACAAGTTGCAAACTGATACCCAATCTCAAAGTCCTACAACTTTGAGATTTGACAATAAATGATAATCAATAATAAACTCTCTTAAAGAGCGGATGAATAAGTACTAAAGTTCAATGTATGCAAGTAAGACTTGAGCGTTTTTTGTCTTCTATATACTTGTTTTCTTTAGAATTGAATGCTTCAACTTATATCACAAAAAAGGAACTTTTTTGTGAGGTGAATTTGGTCTAAAAAATTTTTGTGATTAATTATGTACCTTAGGACTTGACAATTCTCTGAACTTATTTTTCTAGTGTGATATCTCAGGTTTTTGACTTTCAATCCGATCAAACATTTTATTGCTCTTTTTTTATGTACATCAAATTTCACATGCCTCATGACCTTCTTCACTTTGTGGCCCCCACACATGTGCGTGTATTTATATTACAATAATATGTGGGTTTATTGGAGGGTAGCTTTAATTTTTAGAATAGGTTTAGGGTAATTTTTGAATAGGAATGAGTTAAATGTTAATAGACGTATTTGTAGATTTTTATTGAGAATTTTGAAGTAACTTTTTATAATTATTTGTAAATTGTGGAGTAACAGGTAACTCGAATATTCTTCTATATGTGTATGATTGTGAATGACTATCTTTTATTAAGAAAAATGGACTGAATTATATGTATAAGTGTATTATTATAAATTCTTTAATAAGTAATGTTAAAAGTAAATTTCTTTATAGCTCACTTTATACACATAGTTAATAATTTAATTATAATTAAGTATAGTTGGATTATTGTTTCCTTTTAGGCAAGTTTGAATATGTATTGATATTTGATATGAATGAAAGCATCATTTATTATACATTGTCTGTTAATGATATTATATTTATTGGTGATTGAATGTAACTGTCATGACATTGTATTTGTGATGGATTGGAATAAAAATGACGAATTTGTATAGTGAGATATGTTACCACATAGTATGTTATCACTTGGTGTACAATAGATGTTACTTGTTAAGGCCCATTCTTCCATTTTTTTCTTTGGTCGAGATTGCATTGAAGCTATGGGACATATGTCACTTTCTTAGTTTTGTTCTTTTAATAATGAGGGTTAGATCCAGACTTAAGCTCTACAGCTTTGGTTGGGTGCATCTTACGAATTGGTGAACTTAGGAAAATTCAGTCAAATGGATGAGTTTTTGTTGGACTATATGTATGCCTATGACTCTAGTCAGCAAAATAAGGATGAACGGTGATATAAGAGGTTACATATTGCATAATTGTAAATTACATGTTGTGATGAAAATAGAGACTGACATGATGATAATTGAATGTGAAATCATTTTGTATGAGGATTATGATATATGCAAATATATATGTAATCAGTTCATTCTTTTAAATTATGTGATTTACTTAAAGTGTGGTAGAAACTTTCAGTAATTATTGAGAAGTGGAATCTCATCTTATTATATTAAAATTTTTTAGGTGAATGTTCTATAAGAGAAGACACCTATGGAATGTGTCTTGAAGGCTCTATTGGGCTTCTTGTACACCTTTGTGCCACTTTATATTTAATTGTCACCACACTAGGATTGTTTTTGTCCTAAAATATGTCAATTGATAAACGTTTTGTTTGAAGCTGAACACTTAAGCAAATATTTGAAAGTACTAAGCAAGTGTTGTTTAAGTCTTGTAAAATTGGGATAAAGTCGATCCCTAAAGCCATAAGTGATATTTAACGGAGTGAATGTTAAGAAAATATAGTAAACCTATTTAGAGAGCCCAGTAGAGAGCAGTAGCATAGTGTTCCAAGCCCAAACGTGGAAAAGCCCAGTGGAGTTAATTTTTCCAGTTTGGGTTCAGCTTTTTTTTTTACCCAACTTATACCTAAAAGGTGGCGCTTTAAAAAAGCTCTGCATCCAAGCTTTTCTTTTGATGGACAACGGCATTGAAGCAGGGAATTGTGGGTCCCATGCAGTGGGAATTGGGCCTGTGAATTGGAATTATAATATTTTTATTTCTACCCAACTTATACCTATTTTTATTTTTTTATAATTATAATATTTTCATAAAAGTATCACAATAATATTTTTATAATTCAGACAATCATCCGAACACATATAATTTAAATAATAAATACATTTTTTTAATTTTTAATTTTAAATATAAATATAAATTTTTATCTTTATTTATTACAATACATACAACTAATATTAATATATGTAATATCCAATAAGACTTATGTCCTTTTAAGTTATTTTTCATCTCAACTGACTTTCTAAATAAAAATCCAAACACACATTAGTTAGAAAAAAAAAACCACTTCTACAAAAAGCCAAAAAGACAATCCAAATACAAATCAGATAGCTTAACCTGGTTTTTTTAAAAGTCAGTAGCTTTTAAGACATCGTCTCTACCGCCAACCCAAACAGGCCCATTGTTTAGATGAGGTGTTACAGAATACATGCTTCAATATACTCCTCTAGTTTGTTTTGTAGGGTAAAGCGAAAGTTTTAATATGAATATACAATTTTACTCTCAATTTGTTACTCTATCTGGTTCAAAATATAAGATTCAAACTTTGAGGTGGTGTGATTTTATTTTTTTTTTAATTTAAGGTCTACTTTGTTGTTGTCTCATCATTTAATGGTTTTGTTTTCAATTTTATCCTTAATTAGTTATATGTCTGTCTCATCTTATTTTTTCGACTTCTTTTCTCATATATCTTTTTCCACTCATCCTCTCTCCTACTCATCCTCTTCATAAACAAAGGCTTTTAGTAAGTTATATTTTTACATATTTATTGTCTGTAACCAATTTAAACTAACTTTTCAAATTATGTAATTTAGTTATTTGACTTTTATATTTTAAACCGAAGGTGGTATTATACTGTGACTTAGTTATTATGTGATATAATATATATTAAATAGGGATAAAGTTGTAAAGTTTTTTATTTTTTATTTTATTTTAAGGCAGAGTTAAAAAAATTAAGATTTTTTCTTGATAAGTGTAAAACATGCCGGGCAACTTTACAAATATAACCATAAGAGTATGCATTTTAGCTGCAATAACAAGCTACTTGTAAAAAGAAAACTAAACAAACTTTATCCTTCGGTTAATTATTTCAAAAAACGCATAGGGCCATGTGAAAAATCAAAGTTATTTATATTTATTTTGAGAATTTTTGTTCATAAAAAAATTATTCCTTCACTCCTTGGTATAAGACTATATATTTGTGAAGTAAATATTGATTTTTAAATATAAGACTTATTTATTATATTTTTCAACCTTTTTGTTAATTTATCATATTGATATTCCATCAACAATAATAAAGTAAGAAATAGATGAACGAAATTAAAAAAAAAAATTAATATGATGTTTCAGAAAAAATATGTCATATTACTTAAATACTTAAATTAGTCAAATAAGTTTTACTCCCGCTATTCCACATAGGGTGATTCTAGAATAATAATTTAATCCAAAATATGTATCATTTGTAAGATAATTAATGTTGATTTTTTTTAGTTTTGTTTTTGTAATTAATACTCATTTTTATTTTTACTCACTCATTAAATTTTCAAAGACATTCTCCAATAAAGGTAAAAGTGAAATTTTTTTAAATTTATGACCTATTTAATAAATTAACTGTTATTTTTTAATTTCCCTATATTATTTAAAATACCATGTAATTATAGACTAGAGGAGTATATTAATTACATGGTTGCCTAATTTTTCAACATATCTTTATCACATCATTTATTTCCTTCGGTTTGGCGACAGCCTGGTGAGAGCTTCACAAAATTGACCAATAATTAATAGGTAACCTACAAAAATGGAGAGAGAAATGGGAAGAACTCTGACTTTTGACTTTGAAATCTTAGGCATTTGAATGAATAATTTAAACTATCCAAATTTAATAACGCGAGTAGTTGAGTCGTAGTCATTTGATAAATCCAGAACCAACCAACCCAACTGAGGTTATATTCAGTGCAATCAAATCAAACCCGCCAACCATCTTTGCTTGTCTCTTTCATTTTCTTCGTAAAATATTTGGTTCCATGACTTGGTCTTTTGGTTTCTTGCGAACGAGAAACCAAAACTACGCCTATTATACTCTGCTATTCTCTCCCATTTCTTATTTTAAGTCCTTTTCCATGTTCTCCCTCGCTTATGCTATTCCTCTGCATCGCTCAGTTTTACCAGGTTTTTCTGTTGATCAATCTTCTTCAGTTCTTATATCCACTTATTATTATTAATATTATTTTTTTTTTCCAGTTTTATGTTTAGTATGCATATGGGTTTTTATGGCTCGTTTGTTTACTTTTCACGCATAGGCGTGTTTAGGTTGAGAATGGAAGAGAGGGAAGTGGAATTTTAATTTGAAATTTTCTTTTTGCTAAAAAAATGGCTATCAAAGTCTAAATCGAAAAATCTTCGACATCGAAGTCCCATTTGTCTCAATCTAAAATACCATTAGTATGTGGGTCTTTGTTTATTCTGTTGGGTTTGTTTTTCACATGGATATTGAATATGTATAAATATATCTCGCAATAGCTGTAACGATGATTTGATGCATTTTTGTATTGAAG
The DNA here is from genome assembly GCA_037074495.1 of Acacia confusa. Taxonomy (NCBI): domain Eukaryota; kingdom Viridiplantae; phylum Streptophyta; class Magnoliopsida; order Fabales; family Fabaceae; genus Acacia; species Acacia confusa. The sequence continues at coordinate 29,218,103 of CM073509.1, read as the reverse complement.
AATATGAGGATTATAGGTGTTGCTGTGGATATTGATACTTGAAGAACTTATATTCGATGAAGTGCTTTTACTATTTCAAAGATAAATACAAGAGCAGAGGACAAAGATCAGCACCCGTGCTGAAAGAGCAAGAGAAATCTCAGTTTTCAGAAGCTGATAGAATCACCAGATCTGCATGTTCTACAGCCTCCAGCCGTGGTATACCAGAATTGTATGAGGAGAGGGCTCATAATTTGCGGGTTTTCTCTATCACGGAGCTCAGGCGCGCAACAAATGATTTCAATAGGCTTTTTAAGATAGGGGAAGGTGGATTTGGGAGTGTATATAAAGGTTCTATTCAGCCACTTGATGGAAAAGGAGGTTCTATTTTAGTTGCCATCAAAAAGCTGAACAAGGATGGATTACAGGTATGAGCTTCAAAAAGTTATTTGGGGCCCAACTTTAAAATTTTTTTTGACTATTCACAGCTGTCCATTTTTTTTATTGATGGTATCAAGTTCTGGCTTATGCAGTAGATGAAATCGTCGTAATTTTTAATTTGTAGGATGATAAGCTGCTACAGAATTTATGTATATAAATGAAATGCTTTGGAGAAATTTGAATATTGGATAAGAAATTCTTGTGCTGATTTTGACAAATCAAATTGTCACTTGTCTAAGGAATTTCTGTTTTACCCTTGTGTCTTTGGTCTTGTTATGAATCAAATTGGCTTGTCATTAAGGATGGTGGGAATCTCAATCCATTCATGTGCCTAACTAATTGGATGACAAGGCATTTGGCTGCTTGAAGAGAGTTGTAGTTACTCCCACCATTTGCATGGCCTTGGCCTGCACTTGCCACAACCTTGCCTGAGGTTGCCCGAACCATACTTGTGCTTGACATGACCTTACCCAAGGGTTACCTGGACCATGCCCAAGCTTGCGTTGACCTTGCCTAACTTTGCTCGGACTTGTCTACAAAACTCCAGGAAGGAGCCAACTTCAGTGGAGTAGGAAAAACAGAAAAATAGGAGTGGTTATCCCTCTTAATTGCCATGATTCCTGATTACTAGTCCTAGGCCTGTGTACTTCAAATGCGACAAGCTTTAGCATTGGTCAAGACTGCTGGATGCCACTTGATACCCTTCCAGCCCATATTCTCTCTATTTGCTACCATTTTTTTCTCTGAAGACAATTATTGGCTGCAGCCTGTCCATCCCTTGACTCATCACTTATATGGGTGATGCGCTCTTTTCTATTCTTGTGTAATTGGGGTACTAGGTTCCTAGCAACCTGTTTTGTTGTAAGTCTCTAGTGATGGTAAACCTTAAAAGTTCAGTCAAGTATGTATGATGAAATTCAACCATGAATAGAAATATATTTAAATAATCCAATGAAATTCAACCATGAATAGAAATATATTTAAATAATCCAAGGTGTGCATCAAGTTTAAGCTCGCACAGTGGCTGATTATTTGTGGTATTATATGGAAGCTAAGTTTAATTTTTGTGTGACAAATTATCTGCTACAGACATAATCAGTTAAAGTAAGGTTCTTTAGTATAACTGAGATCTCAATCTGTACTTGTAGCCAACTATTTGATCAAAGAATTAACTATGAAGGTCTCTAATCATTCTACTGTCACTCCGGCTGATGTTATTGCCTCTTAGATATTGATGGTTCATATTTGTGCTACTAAAGACTTCACTTGCTCTGTTTTTCTTTACTAGAGAACTTTTGAGGATAAAGCTGTCTATGTGACATTAAATTAAAAAACATCTTTATACTTCCTCAAAACTAGAGTATTATATCAGTAATTTGTTCATTTTCTATGAAAACTTAAAGTGAAACATGATCCTTTTTAGTGTCACTTAATGGAAGCATAGGGCATTTGTTCTGGGAAGAAGCAAAGCATATATCCTCATGTAACTTCAAGGTTTAATTATCTGATTACCCAAATAGCAAGTTGATTTGCCATCCATTTTCCTTCTTAAAAGTAGATGCTTCACTTGTGCCAGTATGTGCACATTTGATTCTGAATTTAATAGAAGTTATTGAAGATGGAATATCACCTAGAGGGAGGGTGAATAGGTGATTCAAAAATTCAATCGCTTAAACAAGATTTTGGCTAATTAAAGCAAACTGAGCAAGAATTAAAGATAACGATGGACACAAGCAATTTATCCTTGTTCGGTCTATTCCTAACCTACATCCAGTCTCCAAGAACTCCTTGGGATTTTTCACTAACTTTAACTTTCTAGAAATTACAATTACAACTTGGGATAATCCTCTCTCACGAACTCACTCCCCCTTACTAATTGTAATCGTATACCCACACTTAAGGTTCGTTAACCTTAAGATTTTAACAACTGAATGAAATGATAAGTGTTTAATAACTCCTCACGAGTGGATAATAAATGAAACACTGAGGTACAAAGAAATTATCCGAAGATATTGAATGAAACTGATAAGAGTAATAAATCAGAGTAAATGCGCAGAGTTTCAGTAGATGCCTAAAATGAATGCTTCTTCAATTTATAGTTGCCTTGGAGGTTAGCCGTTATTGTATTGATACAACCGTTGGAAACGGTGACAGGTAAAGTAAGATGACCGTTGGCATTTTGGTTATGACTGCTAGCATTTTGAATTTCTTTGAAGAGCTGCTTGTCCAACATTCTTATTGCTCAAAAGAATGTTTCTGCTTAACACATTTGACCGTTAGAGTTCTGAAGGAATGTTGTCACTCTGTGTCTGATACATTTAATGCTGATGACATCATGTATGCTTTTTATCAGAACAGAAAGAATTCCTGATTTTTCATGGTAAGACAAGCTTGAAACATGGTTAGTACTTTAAATTGATCATAGTATGCAAATGAGATCAAAGATAAAGATAAGAGATGAATAAAGTAAATGCTGAGAGATCAGTTCGCAAAAATTATTTTTCAGTTCTGGTTATCTCAACCTCGAGGTTATTATCTCAACCTCGAGTTTCCGTCAAACCTCGAGTTACAATTCCAAACCTCGAGGTTGTGAGCTAGAAACAATCTCTACGACAGAAGAGTATAACCTCAAGTTTTGATATAAACCTCGAGTTTTCCATGAACCTCGAGGTTCATTAACTTGCCTTGAGGTTCTGTCCAGTTAATTAAAGATCACAGTTAACGAAGAATGTAGACGCAACCTTGAGTTTACAATACCAACCTCGAGTTTTATGCTAACCTCGAGTTTAGTATTTAAACCTCGAGGTTGACACGAGGAATATTCAGAAGATCACTAAGAGCTGTAACCTCGAGGTTGATTTTAAACCTCGAGTTTTACTATAACCTCGAGGTTGAATCTCCAACCTCGAGTTTTTATGACAGCCAAGTTCTGGTTCCCGTTTCTTATGTTTTTGACAGATAAGCTAAATTCCTTGATTAAGCCAAGTCATCATCAAAACATGGAGCTACCAATTATTCATTCTGTTGGTAATAAAGATGTTGCAGAGAAATTGAGAAGATTGAAGGAAAGATGAGGGAAGAATGAGAAACAGAAGGGAAAAGAGAAAGAACAGAGCTGAGGGAAGGAGAGAAGACAGAGGAAGGAGAACAAAATCACTGCATATTCATTCATTAGTCTAAGTGTTCATATGTATAGCCTTATACAGTAGATAATTTCCCAACGGCTAGTTCCTAAGAGCTAACTAACTACTAACTAATCCCAATTATTCCACTTATTCATTTATTTACAGCTTACATATCAATACCCCCTTCCCAAAAACATCATTACCCTTAAGGATGATTGACAACAAGCACAAACATGAACCTCAAAAATACAAAACTGAAACAACAAAATTTAAGCCTAAGCTGTAAAATTCTGGAACTTTTGCTATGATTCAAAGAAAACTGTTGCATGAGATCTTGTAGCCAGAAGCTTGTCTTTCAGATTGACCTTCAGTACTGGCACACACTATTCCTCCTCTCCTCTCCTATTTAAGTAGTAAAACTTGTAGGTTTGATAGGAAAGACCCATTGCAGCAATGAGGTTGGGCCATTTTCTTCAAAAACGAAGCCCAATATTCATCTGACATTACTGAAGAGAAGGTAGCAGTAAAGAAGCAAACAAGTTTTGAAAACAAAGCCAATTTAGGGAGATGGGAGCCTGCTGTACTCTTTCAAAATATCTCTAACTCTTAGAGAAAATGACTCTTCCAACTGAAAATCAATCATCCACGTGAAATTCAAGTCAGTTCCCGAAGTTTCTTAGTTTGCCACCAACTCCCACTTTCTTATTTTTCTTCTTCTGTTTTCTCAAAGAATAGAATCTCCCATACAACATTGTGATTAACACTCCCTTGAACCAAGAGTGCTGAAGACTTTGTGTAGGAGAAAATGAAAGAATAGAGACCCATATTTGCAGAGCCATTGGCATGTTCTTTTCCCTAGTATCCATCTTACGTTGACCACTATTGTTTCTTTGCGTAAACTGCCCAACCACTAATAATGAAGGAGAAAGAGATATTGACAACAAACAAGAACCCAACGGTGTGGAGGACACTGCAACAACGCTCGTTGGTGACGATGGAAAAGAACTCACTGGAACAAAGCAAAATACTCTAGGCATTGCTTCCGTCACTTCCTTCATATCTTTTGCACGCGAGAGTTTGTGCAACCCTTCAGGGGAGTTGATGCTAGAAGACCCATTGTCTCGATATGAAAGATTTGCATTCTTCGTCGCATCTGAGTTTTGGAAATCAGTTGCAAACCCAGAAATATTCGATGTCATTTTTGCCTAGCCTCTCTGTGTTTCGATTCCAATCACCATCACACTCAACTTTGGAACACTCGTCTTCAAGTCGACTATTGGAGAGTCATATGGAGAGCCGATGCGAACCCACAAGGCATGTGTGTATTCCAGCCATGAGACTGCTCGCCCCTATTTTTTTCCATAAAGGCCAGGTCCCATATGTAGCCCCCTTCATCAAGATTGTCACGAGCCAGCTGGACCTTCTCATTATCAGGTGTTCCCTTGAGCTGGAAATAGTGCTCGCTTTCTTGAATCCATCCGATGACATTTGATCGTTGAAAACAAGGAAACTCCCTTTGGATGAACCGAGTGGGTGGTTGGTACTTGCCCGCCCATGTTTTTGGTTGGCGATGCTCAATGTAATGGTTGTTCCTTTGCCTGGCTGACTCCCTTTCTTGAATGAGAATATCAACTTGATCAAATAGTTGTTGAACTAAGGCATGAAGGCATTGTAATCTCTGCAACGTATTGTCAATTGCCTTAAACCTTGCTCCATATGATCCAACCATGGTTGCATTGTGATTCTTGGAGCTGCATCATTAATCTAGTGTAGACAAGTGGGATCAGATTACCAAGAAAACTTTCTTGGAATTCTCATTGTTCATGTAGGAGGCTTTTTTTTTTGTTTTTTGTTTTTTCAGTTTCTTGATATTTTTTGGAATACAGGTCTGAGCTGTGAGGAGAGAAGAATGACTCAAGTCTGATCCAAGATTACCAGAGATTGAAGGAAAGATGAGGGAAGAATGAGAGACAGAAGGGGAAAGAGAAATAACATAATTGAGAGAAGGAGAGAAGACAGAGGAAGGAGAACAGAATCACTGCAGATTCATTCATCAACAATACTATCATGATACAATTAGTCTAAATATTCATATATATAGCCTTAGACAGTAGATAATTTCCCAACAACTAGTTCCTAATAAGAGCTAACTAACTACTTAGTAATCCTAATTATTCTACTTATTCATTTATTTACAGCTTACATATTAGTTAGATTTAATATATTTGATTTCATATATCTGTACCCTATTAGCTCTTTTCTTTCTTTCTTTCTTTTTTTTTTTTTTTTTTTTTGTTTTTCCATTACAAAGATATCCTATTTTCTGAACATCTTTTTGGTTGATCCTAAAATATAGGGGCATAAACAATGGTTGACTGAAGTTCAGTTTCTTGGTGTTGTGGAGCACCTGAATCTCGTCAAACTCATTGGATACTGTGCGGTGGATGACGAAAGAGGGATTCAAAGACTACTTGTATATGAATATATGCCAAATAAAAGCTTAGAACACCATCTTTTTCATAGGGCATATGATCCTCTTGCTTGGAGAACAAGACTTGAAATACTACTTGGAGCAGCTCAAGGCTTAGCTTATTTGCATGATGAATCAGAAGTTCAGGTATCAATTAAAGCAAATTCATAATCACATAATAGTTACCCCTCATTCTTGGATAAAAAAGAAACAGAAAGAAGGCAATAAATTACATGTTCCCCCTTTGATCCTTATTATAAGGCACCAACTACCAATTCTTACAAACCAATAAAATTACTTAAAAGCATTAAAGTTGTCATAAAATTGAAGTGATTTCTAATGTTATCCTTACTAACTACGCTAAACTCAAATATAACACTCTCTCAAACTACCTTTATTAAATATGGGCAGACATGGAAAAATAAATTAATTGCATCTTGAAAACTTGTAAGTGTCTTTCAAAAAGGACAAAAAACACTTGTTAGTTGGGTCTTTATAATAAGGACCAGAGGGAGTACAAGTGAATAAAAGTCATTTGTATCTCTCATCCCTTAAAAATACTATAACTTGAAAATTCCCAGCATATATGCATATGTGTGAATGTATTCATATAATTTAATTTATTTAAAGGCATGTCATGCTTTAGAGACCAACTGCCTAATAATTTGAAGAGAATGTGGAAAAGTGGCAGGGCATAATAGAAAGGAGGAGGAAATTATGGATATTTGCATTTGTAGAGGATTATGTTTTCTGACGTTATTTCTCTTATTTCTGTACTAAAGAAAATCAAGTATACTTACATTTTTATAAGAATGAACCTTCCTGAGATACTTTTACTGACTTCAGGAGCAGAGTGAATGATTTGTTGATGGAACATCTGAATTAATGCTCTTTCTCTATAAGGTGTCTTCCTTTTCAGTTTTTAGGGAAAACTAATGTAAATTACTTAGTGTTATCAAGGTCTTAATTCAATTTTAGCTGAATAATCAGCAAACCAATTCAATATTGATGAACAAAGAGAATTATTGTTAGTGTTTTCTGCCATTGAATCTTCAAGTTTATGTTAGGGCATGGGTAAACTATTATATCTTAGTCTTGAACAAACCAAATCTGCATCAACGTATGAAAATTGGTTATTACTCGCATGTTAGAAATGACTGGGTAGCTGCTATGGAAATTATTTATACATTCGTTTTCCTTTACTTATTGGTTGTAAAACTACTACTGTGGTTGAATCTAGTTAAACTTTAGGTCATTAATTCATTGGTGAAATAGATGGACTAATTGTAACATCTCTTCAATTTTTCTAACACAATGCAAGTTAACTACTTAATGCTGTAGGTGATATACCGAGATTTTAAATGTTCAAACGTGTTATTGGATGAAAACTTCAAGCCAAAACTTTCTGATTTTGGACTCGCTAGAGAGGGCCCAATTGCTGGCAATACTCATGTTTCAACTGCGGTAAGTGTTATACTTTGCTGATCTTGGGCTTCAAGAAAACAGCGAATTAGTGACAGAATTCCGTTGTTAAATATCACTAAACTGATTTAGCGACAGAGCTTATGTTGCTAAACGATTAGTAATAGTCTATTTTATGATGAAATCATCAAATTCTGTTGCTTGAAGAACTGTTTGGTTGTTCAACAAAATGTTGTCTAGCCTTTTTCTGTGATATCCTAGAATTCATGAATCAGGTTGACCAAAAGCGATCGGTAAAAGTGATAAATATAATAAAGAATAATTCTGTTAAAGAGGCGTATAATTTCTTTTGACTTCTTCAGTGACAACGCTTACTGTGTGCAATATATATAATGTTCAATTACTCATTTACACTACTTTTTATATGTAGGTTGATTGTTCACATTTGAGCACATAGAACTTTCATGACTAGTTAGATTTTCACTTGATCCTCTCCTCTAATCAGAAGAAAAAGTATCAAGAAACTCTTTACCTAAAAAAAGAAAAATATGTGGAAACCGAATTGATGTGTCATTTTTCATCCGGCATGATTGATCCATGTTTGACGAAAAGAATATCTGAATTATCCAGTGCTTATGCAATTTCATTTCTCATATCAGGTGGTCGGTACATTCGGGTACGCTGCTCCAGATTATGTTGAGACGGGTCATCTTACTACAAAGAGTGATGTGTGGAGTTTTGGTGTGGTTGTGTATGAAGTTCTTACGGGCAGGCGTTCACTGGAGCGAAACCGACCGAAGATGGAGCAGAAACTCTTGGAGTGGGTGAAACACTACCCTGCTGACAGCAAAAAATTCAGCTTGATTATGGATCCACGACTTGAAGGGCTATATTCTCACAACGCAGCGCAAAAGGTTGCCAAGCTTGCTGACAGTTGCCTTAGCAAGAGCGCCAAAGAGAGGCCGAAAATGAGCCAGGTGGTAGAGAGATTGAAGGAGATAATCCAAGCTACAAATGAAGAACATGTTTCAGAGGCAAGCTTTGAAGTATCCCAAGGTGACCCGCCCAACCCAGTAGAAAAGCCAGACCAATCTGGACCTTCAGAATTGTATAAAAAGAGGATGGCTCATCTTGCAAAGCTTGGTGAACTTGTTGAGAGTGATAGTAGAAGGAGACTTATGATCCTGCAGAAAGCTAAAGTCTTTTGAAAGTTTCATCAGTAGCAGTATTGCATTTTATCAGTCCAGAGGTAATTAAATTGATTAGTTCTTGGGGAATGATGGAGATAAAAGAAAAAAATATTTTGTATAGGACGCTTAATACAAGTTTTTATGATATAATTCCTATTTAGTGGCCTCTTATTTTGTAGTTTTTGTGGTTGATAGACTCAGTTAAATTTTATATATAGTGTTAGGATTCATACACGCAGTGAAATAAAATTTATCCAATAAATTATGAACCCAAGAAAAGGATCTATCAACAGCGTTTAAATCAGGTTAGTAATTAAGAATCGTACCTATGAGAATTGGTGTGCCTGTTTTGCGAACTCATGGGCTAACACCTTCTTGTTCGATCAATCTCTAGAAGCCGACTCTACGAATCCACTCCCTCTACTGGTATCCATACCGAACAACACTCTAACACGAATGACAGAGTGCTAGCGCCTTCAAGTTTTTGTCTCACATCTTTCTTCGAGGGTTCTTTTGTGGCTCTTCAATTCTCTTATATGTAATCAAATTACTTACAACCTAAGGGTATTTATAACCTTAATGGGTTGTATTAAATATTCAAAATCAATTTTATTAATTTTGAAATTAAATTGGAAATTAAAGCTGTCTTAACTGATTCAATCCAATCTATTTATTTTATGCGAATTAAAAGTCAACTGATTTGATTTATCTTCATAAATCAAATTTGTTATATGATACCTATCTTCATAAATCAAATCATTGATTTATCTTCGTAAATCAAATATGAGATATGATATCTGTCTTCATAAATCAAATATGAGATATGATATCTCAATTAGTCTGAATAATTAACCCCTATGACATAATTTCCAACATATAGTAAATGATTTCAGGCAACATTTGTTTTATTTTCTTTCCTTTAATGTTTCTGTTTTTCCCCTTAAATGTAATCCCACCCCCCAAAATACATGTATTTGTTATTTGGTACTAGTGCGATCATATTTAAACGTTGTCTAAATTTTTTTGAAGGTCCTTCCCATCCCCAATCTATTTTTGATTTCCTAGTGTTTGTGACGGAATATAATAATAGTATTTTGAGGAAACCTTCTATAGAAGGAAATCTATCTTTCTTTTATATCTTATTTGTAATTTAACTTTGTATCAAGTAGCAAATTCATTATGGACATATACGTACGCAAGTAATGTTGTCTTGAAAGTTTTTTGAGTATCAATGTCACCATTGAGGTAATGTTATTCTTGTGTTAACAAATGTTAAGTTTGACACTCTTGTTTGACCAAAACTCCCACATGGCACTTTAATATAACACCAAATGATCTTAACTCATTGCCACTTCAGCTCATTTGTTCGCACTCTCTTATTGTTTTCCCAAAGTTCAACAAATTCATAATTCAAAAACTAAATTCAAACCCAGAAAAGCCATTTGACTTCATGCCTAATCCAGAAAATGATCAAACTTGACACTCCAAGAAGATAACCAAAAATGAAAAACCTAGAAAAATGAACAAGGAGAAGGGTTTTAGGCAATGAAAAATGTTACTATTCATGTGCACATCACATGCATGGCTTTATTGTCGACTAGTAAGCATGAAAAACTTAGAAGGATGATGAGCCAAAGACCTAGAGTCCAGTGGGGAGAGGTAAAGATGACGAGATTTGAGATGATATGGTGAGATCTAAGTGCCTGAGACGGGGAGACCGAAGACTGGGCTTTGAAGTTCGAGATTTTCATGTAGAGGTGGGATTGGTATCGACCAGCGCTGGTATTCATGGTGAGTTCATGGTGATGGTTGAGACGAAGAGCCTAACAGTTGGCGACATCGATCAAAGGTAGCGATGGGCCTTGAAGGTGGGGTTGGCAAGGGTTGACGGTGTCGTCGCTGGTGTTCATGGTGAGGGAGGAGATGTTGAGTGTGAGAGAGAAGGGAGTGGATGAAGGAGTGAAGGCAAGGTTCCAAAAGGAGGACGTGTTTATGGAGATGAGATGAGGGAGGAGGCGTTCATGGAGTTGTAGGGCTGGTGGTGGGGTTGTTGGGGCAAATTGGTGATGGGGTTAAAGGTGTTTCTGGGTGACGATGAACATAGGAGGAAGAAGAGGGAGGAAAGAAGGGGCTAGGAGATGATGAAGTGGATAAGAAGAGAGAGGGTAGAAGAAGTAGGTGGCAATCAGGAAAATTAATGTTGTTAATTGGGAGGGCAACATTGCTACGTTTTGATACTTCGAGGGTGGCATTGAGATTTAAAAAGCTTTCAGTGTAATATTATTTCTGGGCATATACTTCCAAGAGGGATTTGCTACTTAACCCTTCAATTTATATTTTTGGCAAATAGGTTTACTTGGGCAAGTGGTTTTACTTGTGTAAGTAGGTTTACATCTTATTTAAGAAAACCTCTTCTATAAATAGCCCAATAGCTTTCACTTGTAAGTAGACTTTGATGAATGAATTTTTTGATAACTTGATCTCTCTTTTATGATATGGAAAAGTAATCTACCAAATAATAATAATAAAAATTTTATTATTATTATTATTATTATTATTATTATTATTATGTGTGAGCATAGACGCTTCACATAAAATGCCTAACTCTTTGCCCTTGCATTTTCATGCTGTTTTCTATGAGGCAAACATAAACTGGAGGGAATATAAAACCACATGGTATATGGCAATAAGACATGAGGAAAAAAATTTATATTTCAACTTCTTTATATACGTATAAAAGCAATAACTAATATGTGAAGAAGATCCAATATGTCATTGTGGGTTAATAATGTTATGTTCTTTGCTGCAAAGGAATGAGAAAGCCTACTTAAATTGATAAGGATCATTGCATATACTATATACCACTTCTCATTTTTTCCTCACATTAATTAGTATGGTGAGTTAAATGGGATTTCAAGTCAATTAAGTTTACATAAATTTATCCATATTATAAAATATGGAGAATTACCATGAGGTGGAATGTAATTACTAAAAACTATTAATAACAAGTGAGCAAAATACAATGACAAAGTCCAAGTGCATGAAATAAAATAGGCGTTCTTTGTTAGGATTCGTACACACTGTGGAAGAAATTAACTAAAAAAAAACATCGAATCCTAATCATAGATCTATCAATGATGTTTAATTCGAGTAGTCAGAATTGTACCCTTCGTATGCTTCTTGTTGGATCACTGGGAGCCAACTGAAATAACCAGCTCCCTTTACTGGCATCCAAATGAACAGGACCCAAACACAGGTAGCGTGCTAGCACCTATAACGTTTTTCTGAATTCTCTAGGGTTTCTCTTGTGGCCTTTCTAATATGTTTTACTCACTGTCTTAGGGTTTATTATATATTAAAAATTAATTTTAATTAATTTTGAAATTTGAATTAGATTAAAATAATATTAATTAAATTTTTTCGATAGATCTTTAATCTAATCTATCTTTTAATTCGAATTAAAAGCCACCTGATTTAATTTATCTTCATAAATTAAATTTGAGATACGATATGTCTATTTATTTTAGTTATTTAATTTATCAAATAAATAAATACAAAAAAAATACTACATTATATATATATATATATATATATATATATATATATATATTATTTTCAAATTTATAAATTAAATCTAAGATATGATATCTCTATTTGTTTTGATTACTCAATTTATCAAATAAATTAAATACAAAAAAAATACTACATAATAATATTATTATTGTTTGAATATATATATATATATATATATATATATATATATATATATATATATATATATCCATTATCCCTCCTTAGATTAAACGTTGTATTCATTAAATCTTAGAAATATCTTGTATTTAATGAATCCGGACATTATAGTTCGTGTTGGGCTATTCTTGTGTGCAACCTGTAGGCCCACATGAAATTGGCAACAGGCCAACACTATACCAGTCCACAAGTCACAAGCGGCCTCTAGAAGGACATTACAACTACTCAATCATATGAGGATGGATGATACGATGCAACTTATCATACAACCATGCTACGTCCCTTTTGTCACTTGATGATTTGGTCAATGATGAAACATGGATAATGTCTTACTCCCGTTCTTGACCATTACTTTCTCGATTCTTGGGTAGTCTAACAATTGAAATGGAAACTCATTTTCACCGTAGTATGGCCATACTTTTCTCATACTTACTCATTAAGGGGCTCAGTAATATCTCTCTACAAATATGAGCGATAAATTCCATCTTGATCATTTACATTCTTCTGCATGAAAATCTCTAATCTCGATCAAAGCCTTTATCATCACCCAGTTAAAGTTGACTTTTGCCTAGGTCAAAGATGAACGACTCTCATGTAGGAATCCATGATGATCTCAAAGTCAAAGGGCATTGTCACGTGGTTATACATGAGATAAGCTTATGACTTGATCCATGCAGCTTTTTCATAGTGGGTTGGTCCAGCACCTTGTACTCTTACAAGTGCCAAGACTTTGATTTGTATCTCCATACTTTATCAAAGTAATACTAGTCTTATTTCATCTTTACTCCCACATAGATGACCGACCAGGGACATTTAGGATAATCTTTTTGATACATCCAATGATATAGTTATTATAATAAACATACAAATGATATGATAACAAAATGGAGAAATACTTTAAATAACAATAATGTTTAAAGTATAATGATTGACCCTTAGGGCATAATTTCCAACAGACTCCTACTTAGACAAGGTGCAATCATTAATTTACCTAATTTCCATTGTCCTAACATGACGCTCATGTTTTTCTTGCGCAAGCGGCTTAGTAAGAGGATCAGTAACATTATCTTCTCTTGATACTTTGCATATTTTTATATCACTTCTATCATTGATTTCTCTGATAAGATGAAATTGCCTGAGCATATGCTTAGTCCTTTGATGTGACCTAGGCTCCTTGGCTTGTGCAATAGCGTCGCTATTGTCACATAACAAACCTATTGGATTTGAGATGGTAGGTGTTAGTTCCCTATATGTGTTTTGATGATAATTAACTTTTGGAAACAATGTGAAATTAATCATCTGGGCAAAAAATCAAAAATATGAACCTTATATGTTTTATGTTAGATTGACTCGAGCTATGATATATTGACTCAAGTCACTCTCCTTATTATACATTGCTAAAATGATACTTTGACTCGAGCCACCAAAAGTCTTCCTTGAGTTTAGGACTAAGCTTGAGCTAGCATATTTTATGACTTGAGCCAACTGCATTTCAAACTTAAAATTTCAACAACAGTTGTTCCCCTGACTCGAACCTGTGTATAATGAATCTAGCCAAAGTTTTGACCGTTATATTTACATATGAAGTTCGACTCGAGCCATCACTTAATGACTAGAGTTAGAGCCTTGTCTTCGATCTTTAAATTGTTTTCACTCACGATTGACTCAAGCCTAATTATCTATCTCGAGTCTAGAGGATGGCTCGAGCCATAATTGATCTGCCTCGAGTCACATATGTTCCTTATGCTTAAATGATTTATTAACTCTTGCTTGAGTCGTGATTCTTTCTGACTCGAGTCAAAGCTAAAACGCAAGCCATGTATTTTCTTGTCTTGAGTCAGTGGTGTCTAAACGTTGTCTATGCTTTTTGAATTAAGGATTGACTCGAGCCAGTAATCTCTTGACTCTCGAGTCAATATGCCCTATTTTTTTTTCAAATCTCAGTCTCGACATTCTTGAATCGCTAACAATGATTCTGATTCTTCATTTTTTCTATTATTATTGTTCTTTAATGCATTTGACTAGTTTATTGGGGAGTTTCAGATGATTACCATATAGATTAACTTTGATTTTGAATAAAGCAATCCGACATGTCAAGAACATTTAATGCACTTACCTAAACCAACAGGTACATCTCTGATCATTCTAAAGACATTTTAGGAAAGACTACTTCATTCTTATTGCTGCTCTTCGATGGTCATAAATGGTAGAACAAAAGAATAAAAGAACATTTATGATGGTGATTACTAAGACCTTTCATGCTTCATCTTCAATGGTCTTTTTAAGAGTCACAAAGGGTTTATTTCAAGCTTCAATGGTAATAAATGCCAACAACTATAAATGCATGAAGCATTGAATTTGTCAACCACCAAAACGCTGCGCAATCAACTACTCCATTGCATTTGTTGTTTCATTAATTAAGATTGTTAGTTCTCTGTGTGTTTTGATGATAACTGACAATTGTAAACTCAATTTGAAGTTTGTCCTTGGAAAGTTGTAAAACTTTCTGTTTAAGCCAAACTCGAGTTTGGGTTGCTAAACTCGAGTTTGGACTTGACAGACAAAAGCTCAGATTTTACAATGTTGGTTGAGTTTGCAGAGTTACAAAGAGCTATCAAAGTTTACAAGAGTTGTAAACTCGAGTCTGTGTTTATAAACTCGAGTCTAGATCAAAGGCAGTGACACTCGAATTTCAACTTGTTTCCAAACTCTACCTTTGATTCTGAGAAACTCCAGTTTACAAGAAAGTTTATGTGCTAAAAGTTTAAAGACTTGTAAACTCGAGTCTATGATTTGGAAACTTGAGTTTGAGATCAAACAGAAGCTTCAACGTTTTATCAAGTTTTCCAAACTCCAGTTTGCAAAATGCAATAGTCTTTATGTTTTCATTTTTCACTGGAAACTCGAGTCTGGATTATGTAGACTCGAGTTTGGCATAAATAGAGATACTCGAGTTGATACTTGTTTTCTAAACTCCAGTTTAAATTTCAGTAACTCCAGTTTGTACTTAAATGAAAAGTTTTTCAAAGTTTCAATATACACTGAAACTCGAGTCAGATTTCTGGAGACTCGAGTTTAGGACTATCTGAAAACACTCGAGTTATTACATGATTTCTAAACTCCATTCTTGAAAATAGAACTCCAGTTTGAGCCTTCAAAGATATTTCAAATGCTTTAGTTCACACTGAAACTCGAGTCATGGTTTCGGTGACTCGAGTTTAGCTCAAACAGAAAACACTCGAGTAAATGACTGATTTGAAAACTCCAGTTTGAAAAATGGAAATTCCAGTTTACACATAAAAAGATTTTTCAAAGGTTTTAGTTTTCACTGAAACTCGAGTTTTGAATATCAAAACTCGAGTCTGGATCATACAGAGAGCTATGCAATATTTCAGGTCTTGTAAACTCCAGTTTGCATTTCTAAAATCCAGTTTTGAAACTGTAAACTTAAACTTAAGATTTTCATAAAAGCTTCAAACTCGAGTCAGTCACTAAATGACTCGAGTTTAGCCATGTGTTCAAAATCTCATTCAGGACCAACTCGCGACTTTCCTCTCTGTAAGAACCAAACTCGAGTCAGTTACTTGTCAACTCGAGTTTAGGAAACTTTCAAACATACCTTGCTCTCTGGATGAACCTCAAACTCGAGTCTAAAACACCAAACTTGAGTTTGCATTGGTAACTTTTGAAAACCAGATCAAATCAATCTGCGAAATCATTATGGGTTAATCTGAAATTATCATATCTTGTTGCATTATTATTCCTAACACTATTGATCAAGTTTTTGATAAGTTTCAGACAGGTTCATCACAAGATCAGAGAGAATCAAAGATCCAGAATAAGTGCATTTAATGAAGAACCAAGAACAGGGCTGATTCTTCTCCCTTATCCCAGATGTTTAGTTCAGACTGTTGGAACTCATTAAGATCACCTCAAACGGTCAAATTAAGATCATGGAATGACAAAGAATCTGGAAGACGTTCTGCAACAACATATTCCAGGATTTCAGCAAAGAATTGAAAGAACAGAGCAAAATTTGCAACTGTCATTTTCCAGATTTGCAACTGAACGTTGGAGAAGGAAAAGCAACGGCTAGTTCATCTAGCTAGGCTATAAAAGGCTGTGAAGACTCAAAGAAAACGACACACAACGAAGCTACACTTGAAAACATTTGCATTTTTGAGTCTGTATTGTGATTCTTTTATCTGTTCTTCAGTGTTTATCAATATCTACTCTTAGAGAGAGTTTGTTTCTGTTAATCATTTGATTGTAAAGAATCTCAAGTCGGGGGACTTGGAGATTGGTTGTACAACTACAACTTGTAAGGGGGAGTGAGTCCTAGGGAAAGGATCATCCTGAGTACAGAGTGTGTAGTTGTGATATCAGTGTACAACTTGTAAGGGAAAGTGTATCCTGGTGAGTGGATAGCTTTCGAGTACAGAGTGTATAATTGATTGTAAGTGATAGTGGAAAATCCCAGAGAGTCTGGGGACTGGACGTAGGTCAAGGAGTTAGACCGAACCAGTATAAATCTTGCTGTGTCTTATTCTCACTTCTCCTTCTCTACATTACCTCGCTTCAACATTTAATTTCCAGAATTGAGCAAAAGAATTTTTTTTAAATCCCCAATTCACCCCCCTCTTGGTGATTTGCTCCGGTTTTTCAAAGATAATATCTTCAGATATTTTTCATTGTACTTCAATTCATTATCAAATCTTAAGGTTGTGAAACCTTAAGTATGGGTGTACATTTACAGCTAGTAAGGAAGAGTGAGTCCTCATGAGAGAGGATCATCCGAGTACTAAACGTGTAATTGTATCGGCTATTGTGATAGTGAAAAATCTCAAGGTGTTTGGGGACTAGATGTAGGTCGTGGAATAGATTGAACTAGTATAAAGTTTTGTATGCATTTTTCTCTCTGATTATCTCAGTATTCTTAAGGGTTTGAGCGAAAAAGTTTTTTTTTTGAAATCACCTATTTACCCCCCTCTAGGTGATATTTCACCTTCAGTAGGCACTACCCATAATTCAGTAGTGAACTTTCTAAGCCAAATAGCTCCCTTAGCTGCATCCGGTGCTACAATATACTCAGCTTCTGTTAGAAAATCTACTACAGTGCTATGCTTAGAGCTCTTCTAGCTTTCCACACCATCATTCAAAAGGAATATATATCCAGATTGCGATCTAATATCATCTTGGTCAGTTTGGAAACTCGCATCTGTGTAACCAGTCACATAGAGCTCATCACCCAATCCACCATATACCAAGAACAAGTCATTTTCCTTCTTAAGTACTTTAGGATTTTCTTGACAGCAGTCCAATGATCCTCACTGGGATCTTGTTGATATATGCTAGTTATACTTAAGGAAAATGAGACATCTGGTTGAGTACATAATATGGCATACATGATAGATCAAATGGCGAAGCCATATAGAACCTTACTCATGCGATCTCTTTGATCAGGTGTATTAGGACACAAATCCTTACTGAGATGGATGCCATAAGACATGGGCATGTAACCCCTTTTTGAATCCTGCATATTGAATCTATGCATTATATTGTCTATGTATGTGCTCTTGAATCTATCTCTATAGATCATGATTCCTAGGTTGTAAGTGGCTTCACCTAAGTCTTTCATTGAGAAAGACTTTCCCAACCAAGACTTGACACTCTGCAAGGTAGGAATGTCATTCCCAATAAGTAGGATGTCATCTACATAAAGCACTAGAACTACAACTGTGCTCCCACTAACCTTCTTGTAAACACAAGGTACATCAATGTTTTGAATGAATCCAAACTCTTTGACTACTTCATCAAAACGATAATTCCAGCTCCGAGATGCTTGCTTCAATCCATAAATGGATCTTTGAAGCTTGCATACTTTACTAGATTCCTCTGGATGCACAGATCCTTCAGGTTGTATAAATATCCTTAAGGAGCTTTCCATTAAGAAAGGCTCTTTTGATGTTCATATGTCAATTTCATAGTCATAATATGCTGCAATGGAAAGAAGGATTCTGATTGATTTGACCATTGCAATTAAGGAAGAGGTTTCATCATAGTCCATACCATAAGTTTGAGTGAATCCTTTTACAACCAGTCGTGCCTTGAAGACATTTATTTTGCCATTCATGTCAGTTTTCTCCTTGAAAACCCACTTACACCTAATAGCTTTTACACCTTCAAGTAGATCGACTAAGGTCCATACCTTATTGTCGTATATGGATTGTATTTTAGACTTCTTGGCATTTATTCATCTTTAGGAGTTTGGTCCCACTATGGCTTTTCAATAGATAGTTGGCTCATTCTGCTCAATGAGCAAAACATCACGACATGCAGTAAAATCATAAATCCATAACTCTGAGGCTGTTGGTTCTTTTTGAGTCTTCATCATTTTCCAGCTGTGGTTCTATGCTATCTTGTGACTCTTGAAATTCTTTGAGGTGTACCTCACTCCCACTAGTTCTTTTAGAGATAAACTCTCTTTCCAGAAAAACACTATTTCGGATGACAAACACTTTGTGATCGATAGGATTATAGACATAGTATCCCTTATTTTCCTTAAGATACCTCACAAAAAGGCATTTTGAGGATTTGTATGATAATTTATCAGAGGTTTGTTGTTTAACGTAAACCCCACATCCCCAAATTTTAAGAAAAGACAAACTGGGTTTCTTCCTAGTCCATATCTCATATGGTGTCTTTTTTATTGCCTTTGATGGAACACGGTTTAATGTGAACGCAGCTGTTTCTAGGGCATGGCCCCAAAAGGATAGTGAAATATCTGTTTGACTCATCATGGATCAAACCATATTTAATAGAGTTCGATTTCTCTGCTTAGAAACACCATTCTATTATGGTGTTCCTGGAGGAGTTAGTTGTGAGATTTGTTAGTTCTCTATGTATTTTGATGATAACTGATAATTGTAAACTTAAGTGAAGTTTGTTTTGGCTAAGTTCAAATAGTTTGAAAATTGTTGAAACTTAATTTCAACTGTGTTGTCAAAGACAAACTCAAGTTTAGGAATGTCAAACTCGAGTTTGTACTTGACAGAGAACAAGTTAGATTATTTGAACCTTGTTAAACTTGAGCTTAGAAATGGAAACTCGAGTTTGAGACTGGCAGAGAGCTTTTGCAAAGAATTTTATTCTTAACTAAACTCGAGACTAGTTGATTAAACTCTAGTTTGTCTCTAGCCGAGGGTTCTCAAGGAATTACATCTTTGAGTGAACTCGAGCTTATTATAGGAAACTCCTGTTTAAGTCAGACTGAGAGTTTTCAAGAAATTTGGAAGTTAAGTAAACTCGAGCATGTGTTTACAAACTCTAGTTTGCTTTTGTGGACTCAAACTTACTTTCTTTTCAAAAGTCTCAAACTCAAATTTATCACTTAATGACTCTAGTTTCGGCCGTCTTAGAGTTCTTTCAAGATCCATCGTGATATTCATTTCAAACCTAATAACTAAACTCGAGTTAGACACTTGAGTAAAATATTTTGAACTCCAGTTTGAGTTTTACAGAGGTGTCTGCATTTTGTTCTTCTTCAAAGCCTTCTTAAAGACGATGCCATGAGACTCAAGTTTGAATGAGGACACTCGAGTTTAGGAAATCAAACTCGAGTTAGACACTTGAGTAAAATATTTTGAACTCCAGTTTGAGTCTTACAGAGGCGTTTGCATTTTTTCATCTTCAAAGCCTTCTTAAAGATGATGCCATAAGACTCAAGTTTGAATGAGGACACTCGAGTTTGACACTCCAATTTACTTGAACAAACTCTAGTTTAAAGCACTCTGTTTTAAACTCAACTTGCTCAGATTTTTGAGATCTTATTGTTTGATCCATATACTTCATATTGTCTTCACTATGCAAAACTATGTTTAATCCATTTGCTAGTGAGTTTTAGATGATCAATTCAGTCCTAAACCAAAAGTTAGAGCATAAAACAAAAGATGATGTCAGAACATTTATTACTGGCCCAAAAATCTTAGCACCCTTTTGGCAAAACATTCTTTGGACCTAGGAAAGGGATAAATGTTGTTTTTCCTCATGTGAAAGCTACCTCATCCAACGGATTTATTTCATGGGAAATCAACAAGAATATCTAAGCATTTGGATTAACTCAAAGCTTGAGAAAATGGACCCAATTGCAACCTAACAGCCTCATTAATGTCTCCAAGGTTACATTAATGTTTATAACAGTCATTTAATGCTTCCATCATGTATAAGCTGAAGCATTCAATTCTCAACTATAACAAATATACAAAAAAATGAAAAATGCTCAAGTTTTACTTGCATTTACTAGTATTCTGTAAAAAGTATCTTCTGATACATTGAACTTCAACTCCCATGTATCTACTTTTTAAGAGAGTTTATCATTGATTATCTTTTATAGTAAAATCTCAAAGTTGTGGGACTTTGAGATTGGGTTATCAGTTTACAACCTGTAAGGGGGAGTGTATGCTTGTGATAGTGAAAATCCCAGAGAGTCTGGGGATTGGATATAGGTCAAGAGTTGAGACCAAACTAGTATAAATCTTTTGTGTCAAGCTTCTTCCTCTTCTCTCTGTTACTCTGTTTTATAGCTCATCTTTTAGAAGTGTTTTAATTTTTTTTAAATCTCCAATTCACCCCCTCTTGGTGATTTCCTTCATTTACAAGATTATCCCACAAACTCCTAAGATGGTCAATGAACTCTTAGCTCAAATATTCACCACCCCTATCATATTGAAGTGCTTTAATTGTTTTGCCAGGTTGGTTTTGCACTTCATTTTGGAATGTTTCTAACATTTCAAAAGATTCATACTTATGTTTCATTAGATAGATATATACATACCTACTAAAATCATCTATAAATGTAATGAAGTATATATAACCTCCTTTGGAAGATGTATTCATTGGTCCACACACATAAGTATTTATGAGGCTCAATAAAACAATGGCCCTCTCACTATGCCTAGTAAAAGATGCCTTTGTCGTCTTTCCTAATAAACAAGACTTATATGTTTCAAAATTATTCAAAATCATATGAGTTAAAAAATACATCTTGATGGAGTTTTGAAATGTGTTTCTCATTTATATAGCCTATACGACAATGCCATAGGTAGGTAGGATTCAAATCATTTCACTTAATCCTTTTGGTAGCTATGTTATAGATATGTCCATTATTAGGATGTTTTAAATTCAGTAAATAATGACCAACATGCAAATCACCATCAACATAAAAAATGTCATTACGATAAATAGAACATTTAACATTCCCAGTAATGAAAGTATAACCTTTCTTGTCCAAATAAGAAAGAGAAACAATGTTACTACTCAAAGTAGGAACATAAAAGCAATTGTTCAAAATTAACAAAAGCCCACTGGGGAAAACTAATTCATAAGTGCTTACAACTAAAGCAACAACTCTTGCTATGTTTGTAACTCGTAGGTCTACTTTGCCCTTCTTCAACTTTCTACTGTCCTTGAGACACTGCACATTTATGCAAATATGAGAACCATATGCAGTATCTAATACCCATGTAGAGGAAGTAGAAAAATGAATGTCTATAACATAAATACTTAAAGAGATAGCCCTACTATTCTTATTCTTTTTCAGATCTTCAAAGTAGAGTTTGCAGTTCCTCTTCCAATAATCAGGTTCATTGCAGAAGAAGCAGACCTCGTCATTTGAAGCCTTTGCCTTCTTGGTTGCAGGCTTAGTTTCGGGCTTATTTGACTCTTTGGTCTTACCAGCTGAGCCATTACTCCTTTCCTTTGCCCTTGCCTTTCCTTTTGATACCCTTTCCTTTCTGAATCATCAAAATAGTGCTGGGCCTCTTCTTAACGCTTTGCTCAGCAGTTTTGAGCATCCCATGCAATTCAAAAATTGATTTCTTCATGTCGTTCATGTTGTAGTTCATGACAAACTGGTCATAACTTTCTAGGAGTGAGTTCAAAATCAAATCTGTTGCTACCTCCTAACATATGGGAAATCTAAGCCTCTCAAGGTGATTAATGTAGCCTTTCATTTTCAACACATAAGGACTAACTGATGCACCTTCAGCCATCTTGCAGGACTATAAGGTCTTTGTGGTCTCATACCCCTATTGCCTTGCCTGTTGTTGGAACATTTCCTTGAGATGGACAATCATCTCATAAACCTCCATATGTTCCAGATCTCTTTGGAGCTCTAGAACCATAGTGGCAAGCATCAGACATCCTACATCCACAAAGTCATCCTTATGCTTTGTGTAAGCATATCTCTGAGTTCTTAGAGCATTGGCTGCAAGCTTGTCAGGAATGAGTTGATTAAGGACATACATCTTTCTT
Organism: Acacia confusa; assembly: GCA_037074495.1. Taxonomy (NCBI): domain Eukaryota; kingdom Viridiplantae; phylum Streptophyta; class Magnoliopsida; order Fabales; family Fabaceae; genus Acacia; species Acacia confusa. The sequence goes on along the minus strand of CM073509.1, from coordinate 29,195,415 downwards.
TAGTGCTTGAAAACAGTTCTCAAGTTCTTAAACTAGTTAAGAAAGTTTGTCCTATTGAGTTTGTCGTTCTCAACGATTGATTGTAGTGATATTGTAGCAGTATTACTAGTTGACATGATTCTACAATTAAAATATGCAACGTTGGTTAGTAATCTCCCACTGAAGTAATAAACCTCAATATAATTAATGGGCTAAGATCCATATTTGGCTTAAATTTAAGTCCATTTCGGCAAGACACTTAAAGTCCAGTTATTTAGGTAGGCAACTTCTTTTCCAATTATATCACATATAACTCTTAGATCTTTATGCGATTGGATCATTGCATGATGTGGTATGTTTAATCCCATCTAATGCCTTGAAATCCAAAACCGTTTTGTTAATCTCAATTAAGTCAAAACAATAATGAATGTTGTGAGTATCACCATTACTCATGCTTGTCTCACCAAGATAACTTAAGCGCATCCAATTTGGTGGTTCTTGCAAATGAGCGATCTAAGTTTCAATAAGTATTCATTGATTGACGACATTACGACTTAAGATTTTATTTAGATGGTTTAACCAGTTAATTCTATTGATATGAATGCAGTGAAAGTTTTATCACATACAAATAACATATAAACACAAAAGTAAACATGCAATGATATAATCAAAAGCATAATTAAAACATGACACAACATGACTCACCTAACCTAAAATCCTTTCAAGCCAATGAGAGGACTTCTCTAACTAAGAAAAAGAAAATTACATTAGGAGAAAACTCGTTTAAACATACAAGGGGAGTGAGATGAAAAGAGAATTTATATAGAGAATATTTAGAGAAAAGTCATGGCATACATGCCATATTTAAACATTACAACCTTTGTAAAGAATAGGGCCATGTTGTTCACCATACCCAAACAACTTTGAAAGTAAACCACAACAAGTGTTAATTTATACAATATGAGAGAAACAAAGAGTGTCATGATTAAATTATATCATGCTACCAATAGTTAGCTACGACGGTCCTACTTTCTAAAAAGGCATACTCTTTTAGTCAAATTATTTCCTTTCAAAAAATTTCAAAGGGAGATATGGTGTCGTTCTATGTTGCGATTTGAACACTTCAGAAGACTACACAAAATGGCGTCGTCCTAGCCTTAGAGATATGAATGTGACCTGAACGTATAAGAACATAAACTCAATTTAAACACATATAAATATTTGGTTAAGCATGTGTGTGTGTGTGTGTGTGTCCCATATATAACACATGTATAAGAACATAAACCTATAAACGCACAATTGATCTGGCTTTGATCCCACTGTAGGGATTCGTACAAGTAGCGAAAGAAATTAACCAAAAGAAAAATTGAATCTCAATCATAGATCTATCAATGACATTTAATTCGAGAGGTTAGAATTATACCTTTTGTATGCATATTGTTCGATCCCTAAGAGCCAACTGAACGAACCAGCTCCCTCTACCAGTATCCACATGAACAGGACCCCAACAAAGGCAGCGTACTACCGCCTCTAACGTCTTTCTCTTCTTTAGGGTTTCTCTTGTGGCCTTTTCTAATACGTCTTACTCACTGTCTTAGGGTTTTCAAACCCTAATGGGCCGTATTATATATTCATAATTAATTTTAATTAATTTTGAAATTTGAATTGGATCAAAAAAATATTAATTAAATCTATCACGGATATAAAAAAGTATTTTAAGACCGGACGAAAGAGGCCCCGTAAGACCGGACCAACAACCGGTCTCGTTCTAGGCGGTCTTAAAAGTATGTAACTTTTAAGTCCGGACCCGAACCGGTCTTAAAGAAATATTACAAGACCAGACATTAAAAACAATAGGTCTTAAAAATCACACTATATAGACCTTACATATATTTTGTTTGGTTTTAAAACAAGAATTTATTGGATCAGGTAATAAACGGTCCGGTCTTAAATATACCACTTTTAAGACTGGACCAAACAATATTAGGTCTTAAAAATATGTAACTTTCAAGACCGGACAAACATATGTCCCGGTCTAAAAAAAAAAGACCTTACTTTAACATATCTCCGATCTTAAAAATATTACTTTTAAGACCGACTAAATTAGTAAATGCGATCTTAAAGGTTGGTCTTTTTTTATAATATATTAGTACTTTTAAGACCGTAAGGAATGACGTCCGCTCTCAAAAGTATGACTTTTAAGACCAGACATTAAATGCAACAGTCTTAAAGGTTTGTCTTGTTTATACCGTTATTAGTACTTTTAAGACCGTAAGGAATAGTGTCCGCTCTAAGAAGTCTAACTTTTAAGACCGGACATTAAATACAACAGTCTTAAAAGTTAAATTTTCCCCTGTTCAAAACAAATTTGCCACACAATCCAGCATCTAAAAGATAGTACTAAAGCTATATATATATATATATATATATATATATATATATATATGAACAATGCTTTATAAATTACTATAATTGAATTGGAAATGGATACAAATATTATGCACTAGGTCATGAGTTATATTGTGGCATCTTAATGAATGTAGCTTGTTACAAGCTATTATAGTACACACTTAATAATAAATGAATGTATAATAAATAAGCTCGATAAGTTACAAATACATACAATAAGTTACAAATACAGTGTACAAAAGCCAAATGAACATATATAACAATTCACCTTGTCTTTGTCATTGGATTCCCACCCGGCCAATAACAACATAACTAACATTCCTCTTCTTTTGTAACAAGCCCATTTCGATCGGATCCTACCAGAAATATAAAAACAAGAACAAAAGATAGTCAGTGACATTGTTTAAGGACATAATTAAGAAGGAATTGAATATAGTTAAAAACGTAAATTAAAACCTTAAAGTTTTTAAAGAATTGTGCAGATGAATATTACCTTAAGAATTGATGACTCTTTTATAAAGGGATATCCTTCCATATCCCTTCTTGATGATCATTTCTTATGTCGATTCATTATCTGCTTCATCTTCTTCGTTAATGTTCGGTAGACCCCTTGAAAGAGGAGTACTTTTAGGAAGACCATAGTTTGCATAATTTTCCTCATCAATGTCAATGACCCTTTTTCCTTGGAGAGCTACAGACTACATTTTATTTTCTTCATCAGTGATATAGAAAACTTGTTTCACCTGATCTGCCATAATAAAAGGTTCATCTCCAAAACTTGTACTATTTAGATCGACTAATATAAATCCTAGCCGATTGATCTGAACACCATTATTGACATTAACCCACTTGTATTTGAAAATGAGAAATCTAATTAAGACATAGTCCACCTCCCAAATCTCTTTAATAACCCCATAATATGACATGATTGCCAATTTAGGCCACTTGTCTTTCAAACTGGAGAAGTGCATAGATTTAGCCTCTAACATTACACCACTGTTTTGGACGGTGCTCCTATCATGTAAGGATTTCGTGTAAAATGTATAACCATTGTTCACATATGAATTCCAACTTATGACATCAACCTCAGGACCACGTGCTAACCATTTGATTGTCTCAGAAACAAATTCCTCTCCCTCTACCTTTTGTTTGAACCAGTATGCAAAAGTTTTGTTATGGTCCCTAATCAACCTTTGATTAATCATTCGGGGATTTTCTTTTCTCACAGCTTCTTTATGTGCAGCTATGCTGGCATGAACTTCATCAACATTATTCAAGATGTATAAGTGGACTTGTGACAATTCATCAGGATTTACACTTTTTACTGAAGCCCTTTCGTCTACCCCCTTCAGCATGCTGACATTTTGGAAGCCCAATATGTCTTACTTTTGACAAATAATTTTGACAAAATTCCATGGCCTCTTCGGATACATACTTCTGAACAATTGATGCTTTTGGCCGGTATGCGTTCTTCACATACCCTTTTAGGAATTTCATAGATATTTCAATTGGGTACATCCACCGTAAATGGACAGGGCCACACAACTTTATGTCCCTCACTAGATGAACAATTAGATAAACCATGATGTCGAAAAATGCAGGAACAAAAAGTTTCTCAAGATGGCACAATATCATATATCCTTCATTTTCCAATTCATCCAATTGTTCAATCTCGAAAACTTTACTACAAATAACATTGAAGAATAAACAAAGCCTAGTCAAAATATGTCGAAGATCATACTCAGCAATGCCTCGAATAGCTACTGGGAGTAGCTTTGCATTAATACATGACGATCATGAGACTTCTGGCCTACTAATTTCAAGTCCTTCATTGATACAAGCCTCTTAAGATTTGAAGAATACCCCGAACACTCACAAAAACTTCTTTTCTCATCCTTAGATAAAGTATGAGAAGCCGGGGGACAATAAGTTCTCTTACCATATGGCCTTGGATGTAAGTCTTCGCATATCCCCATTGCTTGCAAATCCAATCTTGCCTTCACACCATCCTTGGAACTACCTTGTATATTGAGAAGCGTGCCAACAATGCTATCACATACGTTTTTCTCAACATGCATGACATCAATACAATGTCTCACATCAAGATTGCGCCAATATGGAAGATCGAAGAAGACAAATATGTTTTTCCATATATTTATTTCTTTTTTACCCTTTGCAGTCTTTTCGAAGATGACACTTATATTTTTCACCTTTTCATACACTTGCTCCCTAGTCAATGCCACCATAACATCTTCATACTCTTAGCCACCAAAAAAGGCTTTCTTTAATCGATGATATGGGTGGCCTTGTCTAAGAAATCTTCTATGTCCAAGATAAACCGTCTTTCTTCCATGTTGAAGTTGATGGTAGCGTGTGCCTTCTTCAGAAACTGTACATGCATTATGGCCTTTTATACTATACCCTGACAAGTTCCCATATGTTGGGAAGTCATTTATAGTACAAAATATCATAGCTCTCATTTTAAAGACCTCCTTCTTGAAAGAGTCAAAAACATCGACATCTTCTTCCCACAACTCCTTCAAGTCTTCGATTAAGGGCTGATGGTAAATATCAATGTTGTTTCTGGGTTGTTTTGGTCCCGAAATCAACATAGACATCATTATGTACTTTCATTTCATGCATAACATAGGAGATAAGTTGTAAATAATCAGGAGTACAGGCCATGAACTATGTATGCTGCTAAGGCTTCCATAGGGATTCATGCCATCCGTGCTAAGGGCAAGACTAAGGTTCCTAGGTTCTTCTCCAAATGTCAGAAATAATTGAACGATTTTTCCCCATTGAGAAGAATCAGTCGGATGTCGAAGGTTTCCATAAGAAATCCTCTCATTTTCATGCCACCTCAAATTTCTTGCATCATTTTCATTAGCAAACAAGCACCTGAACCTTGGTATGATTGGAAGATACCAAAATACTTTTGCAGGCCCCTTATTTGAGTTGTATCTTGGGGTTTCACATATCTGATAATTCTACTTATCTTCAAACTCATTTCTGAAGATGGAAGAAATCACCAAGAGGGGGGGTGAATTGGGGATTTAAAAACATTCTTCTCAAAGATATCTAAGTTTTTAAAACTTGAAATAAAAAGGGAGAAGGAAGAAAAGCTGGACACAAAGGATTTATACTGGTTTGGTCTCAACTTTGACCTACGTCCAGTCCCTAGATATCTTCTAGCTATTTCTAATATCTCAGTGAGCTTTAATTACAACAATGTAAATCACATGCAATCCCAATTACCTAGGACTTGCTCCCCCTTACACTTTGTAATCAAACTACCCAACTTATAGGTTCCACAACCTTGAGTTTTCATGCAACAAGTAATCAGAAATGATTTTCGAAATCACACTCTCTTAAAGAGCAAATAATCATAAACACTGAAGTTCAAAAATATTTCGCATAAACAGAGCTTTAAGATCAAAGAAGCAATCAGATGTAATTCTGTTGTGTGTCTTGCTCTTCGTCTTTGTGGGTATTTATAGATTAACCAGTGAAACTAGTCGTTGCATTTTCTTCTCTAATGTTCAGCTGCAAATCTGGAAAATGGTTGTTGCATATTTTTCGTCATTTCTTCAATTCTTGGCTGGAATCTTGGAAATAGTCGTTGCAGATGTTCTTCTAGTGTTCTTGCCATTCCATAATCCATTTTTGACCGTTGGAGAGTGATTTGATTGATCCATAACGGTCTTTGCTGAACCATTGGGATAAAGCAGAAGTTTCAGCCTGGTTTTTGGTCCTGCATTAAATGCTCTTAAACCAAATCTAATCTGAAGCTCAAAACGTGTTAATGTAATCTGTAACTCATGAACAAACATATGAAATATATATATGATGATTCGTAAACTTATATTAGTGTAAAACACATCATGAGAATGAATCAGAAATATCAAACCCGCGGAGATAAAACAGAAACCTCGTTAGGCTCGAGTCTAACATTAGTAGGCTCGAGTTTGTTCGTGTGCACTCAAGCATAAACTCAGCAGGCTTGAGTTTGCCCTTTGGATTTTAGTGTTTATCGTGATGAGTGTTTGAAAGTATTCTGGAATATTGCACAGGCTTGAGTCTATTAGTGATAGGCTCGAGTCTAGAGTTTTTTGCAATGAGGAGAAGTTTAAATACAAAGACATAAGCTTGAGTGAAAATCCCTAGGCTCGAGTCTACTCAGGCCATAAAACTTTGATAGCTTTCTGTCTGTCTCAAACTCAAGTCTGTAAGTGTTAGGCTCGAGTTTGTTTCACCCATACGCTTTTGAGACTTCTTTAAATCTGAAATAGGCTTGAGTTAAAAACATTATGCTTGAGCCTATTATTGAGTGAGTATTTGATTGCTCTCTGGAAGGGTCAGGCTCGAGTCTAATTTCATAGGCTCGAGTTTACTCACACCAAATTCTGTCTGAGGAGCTCTCTCTAAGACTTAGGCTTGAGTTCATAAATACATGCTCAAGTGAAAATACGACATGCTCTCTCTAAGCCACAAGCTCGAGTTGATTTAGGTAGGCTTGAGTCTAACTAAGAGCCAAAAACTTAATTTGCTCTCTGTAAGACTCAGGCTTGAGCTTACCACAATAGGCTTGAGTTTACCATGGTTATAAAACATGATCTTTCCTCTATGTCACGAGCAGGCTCGAGTCTATTAAGTTGGGCTTGAGTTTGCCTGAGTTCAAAACATTTACTTTACTTTTCTGTTAAAAGACTTTTTGTTTACAGTGGTCTGTTATCATCAAAACACATAGAGAACTAACATTCTCCCCCTTTTTGATGATGACAACACTTGTAAACTAAATTTGACAGAGATTTTGAGATTTTTCAATTAGACTGAGCATGTAGATTCATTTGAGAAAAAAAAATTAGAGATATAGATTTTCACAGTGTATAGAGACTTAGATATGTGGAAATTCATTGTATTAACTTCATAACATTTAACCTACAGAGAATCATACAAACATCTCAAATACACTTGAAAGCTCAACACACATAAAAAAACATCAAACATATCAAACATCTCAAATCAAAACATTGAAAAACCGGAGCAAATCACCAAGAGGGGGGCGAATTGGGGATTTGAGAAAAAAAAATTCTTTTGCTCGATTCTAGAAATTAAATGCTGAAGCAAGGTAATGTAGAGAAGGAGAAGTGAGAACAAGACACATCAAGATTTATACTGGTTCGGTCTAACTCCTTGACCTACGTCCAGTCCCCATACTCTCTGGGATTTTCCACTATCACTTACAATCAGTTACACACTCTATACTCGAAAGCTATCCACTCACCAGGATACACTTTCCCTTACAAGTTGTACACTGATATCACAACTACACACTCTGTACTCAGGATGATCCTTTCCCTAGGACTCACTCCCCCTTACAAGTTGTAGTTGTACAACCAATCTCCAAATCCCCCGACTTGAGATTCTTTACAATCAAATGATTAACATAAACAAACTCTCTCTAAGAGTAGATATTGATAAACACTGAAGAACAGATAAAAGAATCATAATACAGACTCAAAAATGCAAATATTTTCAAGTGTAGCTTCGTTGCGTGTCGTTTTCTTTGAGTCTTCACAGCCTTTTATAGCCTAGCTAGATGAACTAGCCGTTGCTTTTCCTTCTCCAACGTTCAGTTGCAAATCTGGAAAATGACAGTTGCAAATTTTGCTCTGTTCTTTCAATTCTTTGCTGAAATCTTGGAATATATTGTTGCAGAACGTCTTTCAGATTCTTTGTCGTTCCATGATCTTAATTTGACCGTTTGAGGTGATCTTAATGAGTTCCAACGGTCTGAACTAAACATCTGGGATAAGGGGGAAGAATCAGCCCTGTTCTTGGTTCTTCATTAAATGCACTTATTCTGGATCTTTGATTCTCTCTGATCTTGTGATGAGCCTGTCTGAAACTTATCAAAAAGTTGATCAATAATGTTAGGAATAATAATGCAACAAGATATGATAATTTTAGATTAACCCATAATGATTTCATAGATTGATTTGATCTGGTTTTCAAAAGTTACCGATACAAACTCGAGTTTGTGGTTCTAGACTCGAGTTTGAGGTTCATCCAGAGAGCAAGGTATGTTTGAAAGTTTCCTAAACTTGAGTTGACAAGTAACTGACTCGAGTTTGGTTCTTACAGAGAGGAAAGTCGCGAGTTGGTCTTGAATGAGATTTTGAACACTTGGCTAAACTCGAGTCATTTAGTGACTGACTCGAGTTTGAAGCTTTTATGAAAAACTTAAGTTTAAGTTCACAACTTCAAAACTGGAGTTTAGAAATGCAGACTGGTGTTTAAAAATCATGTAATAGCTCGAGTATTTTCAATAGTCCTAAACTCGAGTCTCCAGAAATCTAACTCGAGTTTCAGTGTACATTGAAACTTTGAAAACTTTTCATTTAAGTACAAACTGGAGTCACTGAAATTTAAACTGGAGTTTAGAAAACAAGTATCAACTCGAGTATCTCTATTTATGCCAAACTTGAGTCTACATAATCCAGACTCGAGTTTCCAGTGAAAACTGAAAACATGAAGGCTATTGCATTTTGCAAACTGGAGTTTGTAAAACTGAAACTGGAGTTTGGAAAACTTGATAAAACGTTGAAGCTTCTGTTTGATCTCAAACTCGAGTTTCCAAATCATAGACTCGAGTTTACAAGTCTTTAAACTTTTAGCACATAAACTTTCTTGTAAACTGGAGTTTCTCATAATCAAAGGTAGAGTTTGGAAACAAGTTGAAATTCGAGTGTCACTGCATTTGATCTAGACTCGAGTTTATAAACACAAACTCGAGTTTACAACTCTTGTAAACTTTGATAGCTCTCTGTAACTCTGCAAACTTGAGTTTGCCTATACAAACTGGAGTTTGGCCAACATTGTAAAATCTGAGCTTCTGTCTGTGAAGTCCAAACTCGAGTTTAGTAACCCAAACTTGAGTTTGCCTTAAACAGAAAGTTTTATAACTTTCTAAGGACAAACTTCAAATTGAGTTTACAATTGTCGGTTATCATCAAAACACACAGAGAACTAACAAACATCTCAAGTTCTTAAATCTCTTCACTCTTCACTTTTCTTCTCCCCCTTTGGTATCATCAGAAAGGGATGGATCAGAGGCAGGGACAGTGGTGATGGGGGCAATAGGCAAGGCTGTCTTGAGGAGAGGAATTTTGGGAGGAGGTGGAGGTGGATTTTGTGATGAAGATGAATTAGAAGAGGATGGTATAGAGATGATAGGGATGGAAGATGATGGAGGAGAAGGAGGGACATATGGGATAATGGCTAGAATGGGATGATCTGGCCTAGGTGATAAGGATGTATGAGTAGGAGAAGGGACAATGGGAGTATGTAAGGAAATGTGAGGATATGAGTGGTGAAAGGGAGGTGATGTAGAGATATGAAGAGGAATGCTCTTGGTAGAGGATGAAGAAGTGGGAGCTAAGGAGTGAGGAATAGAGTCAGGTGCCCTCTTATCTTGTAGAAGCTTGGAGAGGTTCTCCATTTTTTCATTCAAAGCCTTCAATTGCTCTCCTTGAGCATCTTGAACTATAACCAAAGTGTCATGGTTGGTAGTGACCTTGTCAACCATTCTTCCAATCTGAGTCTCAATTGCTGTAACGAGGGTATTGTATTTAGTATCCAGTTTGGTTTGGAAGGTATGAAAGGTGTCAACAATAGCGTGGGCCACAAGGTCTTTCAGGTAGGCGGCCATATCAGCTGATAGAGACGATGGTGGTGGGGGTGGAGCTGACTGAGCCTAATTGACTTTGGATTTAGAGACCTTTGACTGAGATGGAGCTCGTGATTGGCCAGAGCCTTCTTCTAAATTGATTCTCATGAGATTCAAATGATGTTTCCCAAAGAATGGAGTTGGTATAGGATCATCATTAGCCAAATGCCAGATTTTCTCATTGAAGAGAATCACAGAAACCAGAGTTGGGAAAAGGATCTGTGAGGAATGTTTGGAGGCGAATCTAAATCTAAGCATTTCATGAAAAATCCAATGTCCTACATTCTGAGGCTTCTTATTTATGATAGAAGTAAAGATAGGGAAGTCCCTCTTTGCAAAGTGTGTGAAATTTCCTCCTTTTTGCAATAAATTTCTGGCATAGATGTACCAGATGGCTCTATACTCAGTTGGCATGGCAGCTGGAGTGAAATTGAGGAGCTTACCAGAAGTAAGGATTGGTACATTAGGTCGAAGTAATCTAAAAGTATCCCTATCACTGTATCTGTATTCATTGGCTGGTGGGGGATTGGATATTTGCAGGAGAGAATTCAAATATTTGGTATGGTGATCTTTTTGCCTCTGAGCTTGGTAGTAAATCTTTCCTCTGAAAGATTGTCATCCTCATCTAGCACATTTTCAGTTTTCATCTGGAAATAAAAGGTCTTGACAATAGATGGGCTGTAGGAGGCTTTAATGGCTAATAGAGATTCAAAAGGTTTGAGCCAAAGGGTTAGATCAATATGGCATTCATCTTTAATCTGTTTCAAGTCAACTGAAACAACTGGACAGAAGGTCTTATGAGAAAATTGTTCCTTGAACATGGCAGCTTCCTTGCCTAGAAGTTCTATAGGTTTATCTAGAAAGTCCTTTGGCTTGGAAGATGTTTCATTAATTTTGAGGATAGCTGGGAGTTGTTTGGATACCTTCGGGTGAGATTTGGAGGGAGTGGCCTTGCAGGAACTCTGGTCCTTGCTAGTTCCACGAAATTCAGAAGCAGAAATTGTTCCCTTCTTCTTCTTAGTTGGCTTTGCAACTTCTACGACAATTTCTTTATCTTTCCGAGAAGCAGTTTCTGGATCAATAGTCTTCTTCTTTGGACTTCCAGTTGGTTCCTGGATCACCAACTTGTTTGGTTTGATTGAAGGGACAAGCTCATTCAATGCAACTCCAGGGATTCAAGTATCTATCCCAGTCTAGAGTTTCTTGGGAGCAAATTTCTCCCTTCTAGGTCTTTTTAACGGTGGAGGAGATGCTGAATTTGTCACAGAATTAGATAAGGTAGCAGTTGTGGTTCATTTGGGGCCATTTCTTAGAGTTGAAGACGAATGGGTTTGAGAGAGGAGAGCAAGTTTTAGGGAAACTAGGTCAGGCTTGAGTGTGAAGACGAGTGAAGAGCGACTGTTGAGTTTTAGATATATATAGCACACGACAGGCTCGAGTCTAAAACTTGCAAGCTCGAGTTAGCTGCTCGAGTTTGCAAGAACAGGCTCGAGTCTGTTCACAAATGAACTAACCTGGACGTCAAGTGTGTATCTGTGAACACTTGACACTCATCGATAGGCTCGAGCTTGTCACTAATAGGCTCAAGTTCGATGACTTCTTGAGATTGGGTTGAGTTTTATCCCGAGTAGGCTTGAGTTTTGTTCTTCGTTAGTAGTTGAGTTGCTCTCTGTCTTCACTAGGCTCGAGTCTGTTGCTCATAGGCTCGAGTTTGGTTGCCTACAAAATTTGATTTTCTTTCTCTGCTTTCTTTAAACTCAAGCATGCTTCAGATAGGCTCAAGTTTGCTTCATCAGACATCAAACTTCAAGTCATGGTCAGTCTAAAACCTGCATAAACATAGCTAAGCACTCCGATGCTTAAGTTAGCAATAATTAATCTTCAAAAACATAATTAACATTGAGATAGGGTCATCTTACAATTCATTGGGATTTACTATTCCCAATTCTTTTCTAATAAAGGTAAATTGCTTCTTTGCAAGTGGTTTTGTGAAGATATCTGCAAGCTGTTGATGAGTTGGGATGAATATCACTTTGACATCCTTCTTTTGAACATGATCTCGAATGAAATGATGTTTGACATCAATATGCTATGTTCGAGTGTGATAGACAGGATTTTTGGCTAAGCTGATAGTGCTGGTGTTATCACAAAGGATGGGCATTTCCTTCAAGTGAGTTCCAATATCTTGGATCTGTTGCTTGAGCCACAGGACTTGTGAACAACAACTTGAAGCAGCAACATACTCAGCTTCAGTTAAGGATACAGCTACTGTGTTCTGCTTTTTGCTGAACCATAAGACAAGTGAATTTCCAAAGAATTCACATTGTCCACTTGTGCTTTTACGATCAGTCTTGTATCCAATATGGTCTGAGTCAGAATATGCTACTAAGTGTTTAGGCTAACCTTTGGGAAACCATAGGCCCAATTCTTCTGTATCACGCAAATATCTGAATATTCTTTTTGCATGTTCAGCATGAGATTCCTTAGGAGCGGATTGAAATCGTGCGCACATCCCCACACTGAATTGTATATCTGGTCTGCTTGCTGTCAAGTAGAGTAGTGATCCAATCATGCCTCTATACCTTATGATATTAAAGTCTTTTCCCTTCTCATCGGCATCTAAGGCAGAGGTTGAGCTGATTGGTGTGTCTACCCCATTGCAATCTTGAAGACCATATTTCTTGAGCAAGTCTCTTAGATACTTGGTTTGTGAAATAAATATCCCATTTTTGCGTTGCTTGATTTGTAGTCCAAGAAAATAGTTAAGCTCTCCCATCATTGACATTTCAAATTCACCCTGCATAATCTCAGAAAATTCCTTGCATAAAGCATCATTAGTAGCACCAAAAATTATATCATCTACATAGATTTGTACAAGTAAGATTTCATTAAGCTTGTTGCTTTTAATAAAGAGGATGGTATCTGCTTTTCCTCTTACAAAGCCATGATCTAGAAGGAATTTACTTAGTCTTTCATATCAAGCTCTAGGAGCTTGTTTTAAACCATTTAAAGCCTTTTTTAATTTGAAAACATGATCTGGATGAAATTCATCCTCAAAACCGGGGGGTTGTTCTACATAAACTTCTTCCTGAATAAAGCCATTTAGAAAAGCTGATTTTACATCCATTTGATATAGTTTGAAACCTTTAATGTAAGCAAAGGCTAGAAGGACTCTTATGGTTTCCAATCTTGCAACTGGAGCATAAGTTTCTTCATAGTCAATTCCTTCTTCTTGATTATATCCTTTAGCTACTAATCTTGCCTTATTACGGACAATGATTGCAGACTCATCACGTTTGTTTTTGAATACCCATTTGGTGCCAATGACTGGATGGTCTTTGGGCCTAGGTACGAAGTCCAAAACTTGATTTCTTTCAAATTGATGTAGTTCCTCTTGCATTGCTATCATCCAATCATTGTCTGAGAGGGCTTCTTCAATCTTAGAGGGTTCTATTTCTGAAATAAAAGTTGAAAAGGTAATTTCATTCAAAATGCTTTGTCTGGTTCTAACTCCTTGATCTGTATCTCCTATGACTTGGTCCAGAGGATGACTCCTACTGTATTTCCAAGCTCTAGGTTGAGTTTGACCAGAGTTTTCACAATCATGTTCAGATTCAGCTTTTGGTTCTCTTTGTAAAATGTTTTCAGAATTTGTCAAATCAGAAGAAGTTTCTGAAGAAGGTTGATTCTGAACTTCATCATCATCATCAACCATGGATTTGTTAGAGTAGGTTTCATAGAAAACAACATGGATTGATTCTTCTATAGTTCGAGTAGAGCGATTATATATTCTATATGCCTTACTCCTAGAAGAATAGCCAAGGAATGTGCCTTCATCCACTTTAGAATCAAATTTACCTAGGTTTTCCTTACCATTCTTGTGGATAAAACACTTACACCCAAAAATGTGTAGATGTTCTATGTTGGGCTTTCTTCCCTTGTAAAGCTCATATGGGGTTTTGTTCAGCTTCTTCCTGAGATATGCTCAGTTAGAGATGTAGCAAGCTGTGTTCATTGCATCTGCCCAAAACACTTGGGAGGTCTGATTTTCATTCAGCATTGCTCTTGTTATTTCTGTGAGAACTCTGTTCTTTCTTTCAACTTCTCCATTTTGTTGGGGAGTTTTTGGAGCAGAGAAATTGTGATTTACCCCCATTTCATCACAGAATTTTTCAAAGGAGTGATTTTTAAATTCTCCTCCATGAGCAGTTCGGATTCCTGCAAAAGATAAACCTTTCTCGTTCTGGACCTTCTTGGCAAAAACAACAAATTGATCAAATGCTTTATTTTTAGCAGATAAAAATAAGGTCCATGTATATCTTGAGAAATCATCAACTATGACTAGAGTGTACAAGTTTCCACCAAAGATTTTTACTCTAGCTGGACCAACTAAGTCCATGTGCAGTAATTGAAGTGGTCTATTAGTTGAAATCTCAGTTTTTGAATGAAAAGATGATTTAGTTTGTTTTTCCTTTTGACATGCATCACAAATCATATCATTTTTTAAATCAAGTTTTGGCAATCCTATAACCAAGTCCTTTTTCATTAATTTGTCAAGTTGGAACATGTTGACACGAGCTAACCGTTTATGCCACAACCAACTTTCATCTAAGTTACCAATGAAGCACTTTTCAGATGGAGAGTTATTAGAGAGATTAAGAGTGTAGCAATTACCTTCTCTTGGAGCCATAAATAAGGCTTTTGATTTAATGTTATCTAAGGAGAGATCATCCTTGCTCACAATCAGACATTCTTCTGAGTTGAAGATGATTAGATTACCTTTATTTGCACTTTGGCTTACACTAAGGAGATTATGGCATATACCTTCTGTAATATCCTGAAATTCAGTCATAGAGACTTGAGAATAGGCCTAAATTAGGCAGACTACCAGGCCCGGTTCAAGGAGTGTGACATTTCCTGGACAAATAAAGATCCTCTGTGTTTTTGAGGAAATAAGAAGAGAAAGAAACACAAAAAGGTCATATGTCAAAAAGCAAGAGTCAGAATAATGGTTGCAGTGGGACACGTGCCACCTCAGGGGTAAAAGAGAAAAAGTAAGGGTAAGAAAGTCAAATCGTTACCCCTTAAGTCATTAATTTCGTCCAACCAGGAGAGAGAAGGAGAAATCAGATGATTTTATCCATAACCAGGCCTGAACATGAAAGGCGGGTCCCACAGGATGTTAACTGGTAAAAAGGGGACCGATCGGGACCAGTTAGGGTTCTTTTTGGATTGGATGGGACAAGTGTGGGACCACTTTGGAAAGATAGAACGGTGCCACATGTGAGGGTTTATTCAGCGGAGAATATCTGGAAAAGTTGAAGAAAGGTACAAAAAGGAGCACTGTTGTACCCGGAGGGGACCGGTTAGTTGGGAACCGAACTGATAAAGTGAATGGAAATGAGATAATTAAAGGGGGCAGATGTGTGGACCCCATTAGGCACCACATGGCTCTTTTTAATTAAAGAAAAACGTGGCTTGGAGAGCAAGTAAAGGAAAGTCAACAAAAAAGTCAACTGCGGGTCCTGCGATCAAAGAAAAAGGGTAAAATGGGAATAAATGGGTAAAAATCAATGGGAGCAGATTTGAGGGACCCACATGGTGTCCCATATGTGCCCTTGGACAGGCAAAAATTTTTGGGCCAAAGTCGGTAATTATCCAAAAGTTCCAGGGCAAAATTATAATTTTCGAAAGTTTCAGGCCAAAACGGGTAATTTTCCCCAAAACTTGAAAATATCCCAGATATTTTTGGAACCTTCCTGCACCTCTTGACTTCCCTAGAAGCCTCTGCACTTTCTTGGAGGTTAAGTCAAGAAATATCTATCCAGAAATTACCCCCTGTTAGTCAAAAATTACATTGGTTAATTCTGAAGCTTCTGGATCAAATTCACCTTTATTAAAAAGGTGATTTACCTTCATTTTTTCACCCTAAGGAACGAAATTTTCCAGCAGCCAAGGGAAAGTCCATAAGCCACCATACTCCAAGCTTCAAGCTCAAGATCCCAAACTCATCCATCAACTCCCTGATTCAAGGTAAACCCCGAAAACTTGGATTTTTGAGGTTTTATTAAGTTATTTCGTGCAAAAGATAGAAGCATGGTTTTAGGGTTGGATTTCTGTGTTTTTGAGGTCTCCAATGATTCTGGAACGTGGTTTTGTGTAGGGTATGAACTTGGTTTGAGTTTCCAAAATCAAAATACCGTAAAACCTTAAAAGGAAGGTTGCTGCAAGTTTTGGGAAATCTGGGCAGCGAACCTCCGGTAAAGTTTTTAAATGGGTAAACGGACTTGGTTTGATCTGAAATTTTACATGAGAAAATTATACATCTAGGGCATGAGTTTTCATATATAATAATAACTATTTGGATAAGATTTTCTTGTTGAAACCATTGGTTGAAAATAGATAAGGAAACAGTGGCGCGAATCTGGACCAGAGGGCATACAAGTGGTATCACACCCAGATACCTGCACTTTTGACCTCTGGGAATATTTTTACTAAAACGTGGACATGCTAATGGTTCAGATGGCGCTGGTTTCACTAAAAAATGATTTTTTTGGAATTTATGAAAAATCAGTGAAGCCAGGATAGAAACATTGAATTTATGGAAAATTTGGTTGTAGCTCGTTTAAAGCAAATAATGTAAGGGTATTTTTGGAAAGTACTCAAATAAATTATTTTTATGATATTTAGGGTCAAACAACCTGTTGGGAGACTTGTGGACCCTTGGAAAAATTAAATAGTATTTTACCAGGTAGTAGTAACCTCTTTACTCCGGCACTTTTATGTGTTTGATGTATGTTGTTTTCCATACTTGTTGTCGTATATGTTTTACCAAATATGCATATAGAACATGTTTGTGATTGTGTCCCTAGCGCTGAGGATGCCTGCCGGGGTTGGCCACGTGAGTGTGGTGACTCAACGAAAACAGGCAGTGCCAGCTGGGGTTGGCCACGTGAGTGTGGTGACTCAACAGAAACATGCGGTGCCTGCCGGGGTTGGTCACGTGAGTGTGGCGACTCAACGGAAATAGGTGTGTGATTCCGCAATCTGGGGCCTGCCTTGGTAAGGCGGCTCAATGGTGCGAAGACGTGTTTGTTGTGTATGTTTTCTGTTTGCATATATGGTATGTTTGGCATGTTTTCTGTATTTGTATGGTTGCACACATACACACCGCACATATCGTGCATGAGTATTGATGGTTACTCTGAGGGCCGCACACGGACTCCAGAAAGTGTTAGTGACACAGGAGGACGTGTTTGAGCAGTGAAGACCTTTTTGTTGAGGTGAGGGTGCAGAGTTGATGAAGGATAGGGGATGCCCTATCTTATTTTGTACTTTACTTTTTGGGATGCCTGTATTTATATTTTGGTATTTACTGTTGGATGACTGTACCCTTAACCCTTTGGGGACTTTTACTTATTGTTTATTTTCTTTTACCAGTACAGTAGATTGTCCAAACCGTTTAAAATGCTCTGTTGCGCACACTCTGATGCATGTTAAATGGACCTAATAATGAAGGAAAGGTAACTGCTGAAAGGAATCCCTCTAACCCACCACCCGAGAGGGCGAGGCCGGTAGGGGTGTAACACTTTGGTATCAGAGCATGGTTTGGACGGTACTGGTAAATTAAATGGTTAAGGGTACTAATATAAGGTTTGGTAAATGGAGCAAAAAGGACATATACCCTAAGGAAAAGGTTGGGCTCTAGTAAGATAAGGATCTTATGATATAAGTAGCGGCACAGAATATGGATTCTGTTGCTAACTCTAGGACACCTGATATGGAAATCAAGGTTTGAGTAAAATCCCCACTCGGTGTTACAAGAACTAAAAAGGGAGTTGCATGGAAAAGCTAGTACTGCTTAAGTTTCTTTGTGGGGATGGTACCTAGCATTTCTAGGAGTAGATACGTCATAGTAAATCTCTGAGTTGTTGGTAGCCCGTAATATATGGACTTATATCGGTATTAGTACCCCAGATTTGATAGACGCCTTAAGGTTAAGCGTGCTTAGGCGAGGAAAATCTCAGGATGGGTGACCTCCTGAGAAGTATTATAAGGATTTGAGATTTCTTTGAATAAAGGCCTGAGTACTTTAAGAGTTGATATATAGTGATCTATAGATATATTATAAGGATGTTAGGATATGATTAAGACTAGGCTTGAAGCTTAAGCAAGCTTAATGACCAGGTTAAATGTGATTAAGATTGAGCTAAGGTTCTAGTACCTTAGAGTAGGAACCCTATGATTAATTATCGATACTGAATCATTTGGGTATGATTGCGGATTGATGAGTAACCTTGAGGTAATAAAATGACATTAGAGTATACCCATGTGATAATGAGGATTTAGATGAAATCAAAACCTCATAAATAGGGTTGATGTTAATTGAATGTTTTGAGGCTTAGACTAGGAAGATGAATTATGATCCTATTTCCTATTTTGGGAATTATTGAGGTAATATGATTCCTTAGCCTAACTGATGTTGAGGTTTTAGGAGTCAATTGGAAATTTGATGATTATCGATTTGAGGTTGATTAGGGATAGTGACTGAATTTTATTGGTTATGAACCATGATGATCATTGGGTATATTTGAGGGTTTAAAATTAGGTTGATGAACCTAATTATTGAATTTTATAATGAGATACTCTTCAGGCATTTGATTGATCTAAGTACATTAAGGCACTAGGGTATAGCACCCATATGTATGAGGTATTTGGAAGTTACTAGTTGCTAGGGAATGATTTTAATCTCATGATATTTCCTTAGAAAGAATGATTGAAAGTAAAACCCTTGATAATATTAATTGATATTGTAGGTATGGTTGAGGATAGTACCTATAAGATATGAGATACTTTAAGGTTGAGAGTTGTTGTGTTAGCATAAGAAAAGATCTTGACTATAGAGTAATTACCTGAGGAAGTGTAATTGAGAAATAGTATCTCAATAGAATCGTATAATAGCTAGACCCCGATGGCCACAGGTTATAGTCTTTTGAGTGGGACCAATAGTTGTTGAGATTGTGGTGGCTAATGGTTTCCCTAAAAGTGTAAGTTAAATACCAATCAGGGAAAGTTGAATGTGTGATTATGTTTAGAGCTGGACTATTATCGGAGGATTATATACAAAATGACCCCGAATGAGGATTATTGCCATGAGGTGCTCCAGTGCTATGTATCATGGAGGGGAGTTGTGATACAAATGTACAGTGGGCAATGAGACCTACCAAATGGGTATGACTTCAAGTCATTAAATTGGATATTCGATCTATGAGAAGCCTTAAGTCCGGTGAGACTAAGATGTCTATAGGCTAGCAGAAATCTACAGAGACTAAATCATGGATACCGGCAGAGTGCCAAAAAGGTTGGAAGCCTGAGAGTTACAACATTACTCTGGAATGGCTTGACAAATGAAGTAGAACATACTGAGTGTCCTGTGGATGACTCGGTAGCCAAAGATAGAGCTTGAGATGTGATCAAATTGAAGACCTTCTACATCAATTGTCCAGTTCCTGGTATGCGTGAACATTTAATTTTGAACTTACCAATGCACCTGCTATGTCTGTAAATATTTTTGAAATTGAATTTTCAAAATTAAATTTTTGAATGAAATGTTTCCTATGGAATTTGAGATCAGTTTGAAATAATTGTTTCTGAACTATGTTGTCTTATAGATAGGGTCCTTGTGGAACCCAGTTTTGAAAGTGTATTGTGAACCATGATGTGGTGGAAGTAGTACAGTATTGGAAGAGGCCAGAAACTGTTGTAGATGTACTCAGTTTACTGGATCTTGCCAGATGTTTTTGAAAATGTTTTAAAATCGCTGGCCATTGTTGAAAATTCTTTTGAGGGGATTAGTTTTTCGAGTCAACACTTGCACCAGCAGTATGTTCTCCTAATCCGAGTAGCTTTACCCTGTGAGGGCGTGTGTTTTGCCTTGTCTAGCCGGCACCCACGCAGGCGTT
The DNA here is from genome assembly GCA_037074495.1 of Acacia confusa. Lineage (NCBI taxonomy): Eukaryota > Viridiplantae > Streptophyta > Magnoliopsida > Fabales > Fabaceae > Acacia > Acacia confusa. Next base: position 29,175,333 of record CM073509.1, on the reverse strand, counting down.
TGGAGCAGGGCTCCATTGATGATAGTCCTTTATCCCGGTATGGGATTCTGGTGGGTGGCCTGTTACTTTCTGTGCCAGTGCAAACACTGAATTTATGGTAAATTTGGTTGTAGCTCGTTTAAAGCAAATAATGTAAGGGTATTTTTGGAAAGTACTCAAATAAATTATTTTTATGATATTTAGGGTCAAGCAACCTGTTGGGAGACTTGTAGACCCGTGGAAAAATTAAATAGTATTTTACCATGTAGTAGTAACCTCTTTACTCCGGTACTTTTATGTGTTTGATGTATGTTGTTTTCCATACTTGTTGTTGTATATGTTTTACCAAATATGCATACAGAACATGTTTGTGATTGTGTCCCTAGCGCTGAGGATGCCTGTCAGGGTTGGCCACGTGAGTGTGGTGACTCAACGAAAACAGGCGGTGCCTGCCGGGGTTGGCCACGTGAGTGTGGTGACTCAACAGAAACATGCGGTGCCTGCCGGGGTTGGTCACGTGAGTGTGGCGACTCAACAGAAACAGGCGTGTGATTCTGCAATCCGAGGCCTGCCTTGGTAAGGCGGCTCAATGGTGCGAAGACGTGTTTGTTGTGTATGTTTTCTGTTTGCATATATGGTATGTTTGGCATGTTTTCTGTATTTGTATGGTTGCACACATACACACCGCACATATCGTGCATGAGTATTGATGGTTACTCTAAGGGCCGCACACGGACTCCAGAAAGTGTTAGTGACACAGGAGGACGTGTTTGAGCAGTGAAGACCTTTTTGTTGAGGTGAGGGTGCAGAGTTGATGAAGGATAGGGGATGCCCTATCATATTTTGTACTTTACTTTTTGGGATGACTGTATTTATATTTTGGTATTTACTGTTGGATGACTGTACCTTTAACCCTTTAGGGACTTTTACTTATTGTTTATTTACTTTTACCAGTACAGTAGATTGTCCAAACCGTTTAAAATGCTCTTTTGCGCATACTCTAATGCATGTTAAATGGACCTAATAATGAAGAAAGGTAACTGCTGAAAGGAATCCCTCTAACCCGCTAGCCGAGAGGGCGAGGCCGGTAGGGGTGTAACACCTTCCACGAGGTAGACATCTTGTATTTTTGGTCCATAATTGTTACTGATTTCACCAATCCCAGCTATTCTTCCGGATTGATTTCCGACAAATGTAACCTTGCCACCTTCCTTATGAATGATTGTTGAGAACTTGGATTGATCTCCCGTCATGTGTCTAGAGTATCCATTGTCAATGTACCACTTACCTGATTTTGATGCTCTTAGACATAACTGCAAATTTGTGAAGTTAAGTTTTAGGTAACTATTTCATCTTGGGTCCTTTTGGGTTTGTACATGTCTTGGGGGCCTTATAAGATCCCTTAGGCACCCATTGATAGTTACCTATAGGTTTGCTTTTCCTTTCCTTCTTATGAAAACAAGAAGAGGTAGAATGACCCTTTCTATTACAGTAATTACAGTGGGTGAATGGATTGGAAGTGTGAATTGATTTTTGAAAATGGCTCAAGTAGTTCTTTTCTCCTATTCTCTTCTTACCTTTCCTTTTATCAAGATTAGGTTTATAGCCAATGCTAGACTTGTCATTTGTAAACTTTTGCTGTTTTAAAATAACATTAAGCATTTCACTCCCTTGGGTGAATTTTTCAAGAGTTTTAGACAGATGATCATTTCTTTTCTGTAAAGGACAATAGTGTTCACAAGTCTTTTCTGAAATAGGAGATGAAGTATTCCTTTTGAAATCAATAGTTCCTTAGAAATCTTTTTGAATTCAGAACGAAGACTATTGTATTCAGAGAGTAGTTCATCAAAAGTTGGTTCAGAATCACTTACCTCTTCATAGTCAGATTCTTCCTGAGTGACCAGGCAAAGGTTTGCTATTTGTTCTTCATCCTCTTCATCTTCATCAGATGAGCTATCTCCCCAGATGGTAGATACATAGGCTTTCTTTTTGAAGGAGTTGAATTTTCTCTTTTCTTTTTCATTGTTCTTCAGCTGGGGACATTCAGACTTAATATGACCTGGCTTATCACACTCATAGCATATGATTGGTTTCTTTGTTTCCTTGTTGTTGTTGTTCTTGTGAAACTTCCGGAATCCTTGATCCTTCTTGTAGAACTTTTTGAATCTCTGGACCATCATCCCAATCTCTTCATCATCAACCTCCTCATCATCAGAACCTCTATCATCTTTAGTGGTTTTGAGAGCAATTCCCTTCTATTTGCCTTCCATTTCATCAAGTCCTTTTCTGAACTTGATTTTGCCTTCATATTCTGATATACTTCCGAAGAGAGCAGCTACAGATTGCATGGATTCTCCTTGGGCTTCTTCAATAGCTGTCACTTTAGCTTCCCAATCCTTGGTTAGTACATTTAAGATTTTTCTTACTTGAGCTTTCTGTTCATATACCTTTCCCAAGGCTGACAATTGGTTGATGAGTTGAGTGAAACGGAGCTGGAATTCTGCAATTGATTCTCCGGACTTCATGCGTAATAGATCATACTCAATTGTGAGGGTATTGATTCTGTTTTCCTTGATTCCTGAAGTTCCTTTATAGGCCACTTCCAGTACATCCCACATTTTTTTAGCAATAGGCAGATTGCAGATGTGAAAGTAATCCTTTTGGCTTAATGCACTCTGTAACATCAAAATAGCTTTGCTGTTAAGGACAACTTTCTTTTGATCATTTTCATCAAATTCAGCTTTTCCTTTTGGTACAATATTTTCTCTTACTTTCTTAGTAGGGACATAGTTGCCTTCCTCAATTACTTCCCACAGACTATACTCACTGGCCATCACAAATACTTTGAATTTGGATTTCCAGAATGAGTAATGTTCACCATTGAAACCTGATGGTCTGTTTATTAAGGTACCATCTGGTAAAATTCCTTCCATTGGATCTTTTTATCTAGGATGTTAATCCTTTAAATAGACAACCTTGCTCTGATACCAAATGAAAATGGAAGAAATCACCAAGAGGGGGTGAATTGGGGATTTAAAAAAATTCTTCTCAAAGATATCTAAGTTTTGAAAACTTGAAATAAAAAGGGAGAAGGAAGAAAAGCTAGACACAAAGGATTTATACTGGTTCGGTCTCAACTTTGACCTACGTCCAGTCCCCAGATATCTTCTGGGTATTTCTAATATCTCAGTGAGCTTTAATTACAACAATGTAAATCACATGCAATCCCAATTACCTAGGACTTGCTCCCTCTTACACTTTGTAATTAAACTACCCAACTCACAGATTCTACAACCTTGAGTTTTCACACAACAAGTAATTAGAAATGATTTTCGAAATCACACTCTCTTAAAGAGCAAATAATCATAAACACTAAAGTTCAAAAATATTTCGCATAAACAGAGCTTTAAGATCAAAGAAGCAATCAGATGTAATTATGTTGTGTGTCTTGCTCTTCGTCTTCGTGGGTATTTATAGATTAACTAGTGAAACTAGCTGTTGCATTTTCTTCTCTAATGTTCAACTACAAATCTGGAAAATGGATGTTGCATATTTTTCGTCATTTCTTCAATTCTTGGCTGGAATCTTGGATATAGTCGTTGCAGATGTTCTTCCAGTGTTCTTGCCATTCCATAATCCATTTTTTACCATTGGAGAGTGATTTGGTTGATCCATAATGGTCTGTGCTGAACCATTGGGATAAAGGAGAAGTTTCAGCCTGGTTTTTGGTCCTGCATTAAATGCTCTTAAACCAGATCTGATCTGAAGCTCAAAATGTGTTAATGTAATCTGTAACTCATGAACAAACATATCAAATATATATATGATGATTTGTAAACTTATATAAGTGTAAAACGCATCATGAGAATGAATCAGAAATATCAAACACACGGAGAATAAAACAGAGACCTTGTTAGGCTTGAGTCTAACATCAGTAGGCTCAAGTTTGTTCGTGTACACCCAAGCATAAACTTAGCAGGCTTTAGTTTGCCCTTTGGATTTTAGTGTTTATCTTGATGAGTGTTTGAAAGTATTCTACAATATTGCATAGGCTCGAGTCTATTAGTGATAGGCTTGAGTCTAGAGCTATTTGCAATGAGAAGAAGTTTAAATACAAAGACGTAGGCTTGAGTGAAAATCCCTAGGCTCGAGTCTGCTCGGGGCATAAAACTTTGATAGCTTTCTGTCTGTCCCAAACTCGAGTCTGTAAGTATTAGGCTCGAGTTTGTTTCACCCATACGCTTTTGAGACTTCTTTGAATCTGAAATAGGCTTGAGTTAAAAACATTATGCTTGAGCCTATTATTAAGTGAGTATTTGATTGCTCTCTGGAAGGGTCAGGCTCGAGTCTAATTTCATAGGCTCGAGTTTACTCACATCAAATTCTGTCTGAGGAGCTCTCTCTAAGACTTAGGCTTGAGTTCATAAATACATGCTCAAGTGAAAATGCGACATGCTCTCTGTAAGCCACAAGCTCAAGTTGATTTAGGTAGGCTCGAGTCTAACTAAGAGCCAATAACTTAATTTGCTCTCTGTAAGACTCAGGCTCGAGTTTACCACAATAGACTCGAGTTTACCATGGTTATAAAACATGATCTTTGCTTTCTGTCACGAGCAAGCTAGAGTCTATTAAGTTAGGCTCGAGTTTGCCTGAGTTCAAAACACTTACTTTACTTTTTTGTTAAAAGACTTTTAGTTTACAATGGTCTGTTATCATCAAAACACATAGAGAACTAACAATTTCTATACAATATGCAATTATTCGGGCATGCATGGATCTTTTTGTACTCCACGCCCAGTGGACAAAGTGTTTTATTGGCATCATAGTATTGATGCGGCAACACATTATAATCTGGAAGCATGTCCTTAAAAGCCTCAAGCATTTCTAAAAAACTCTTGTTGCTCTATCCATGACGTGATTTCAAGCTGACCAATTTCAATACAGCGTTCAACAATTGGTATTCCTTACACCCAGGGTATAGTGGGGTCTCAGCATCACTGCACATATTACTATATGCATGTGATTGATGAAAGTCTCTTCTGCTACATCACAAATAATGTCTTCTATGCGATCATCTATGTCCATGTCATTATCATCAAAGGGCACTTCACCTTGTTGAGATGCACTTGCCACTTTTTCACCATGTTATACCTATACTGTATAGCTCTTACAAAATCGTTCACAAATTAAATGTGTGTATATAACTTTAGGACTTACTCACCTCTCATTTAAACATTTTACACATGGGCAATAAAACTTCCCACTATCATCATGGGCATTTTGTTTAGAAAATTCTATAAATTCCCTCACCCCATTCTCATATTTAACACTCGTCCGTCTCACATTTATCCAACTGTGATCCATAGTAGAATTCCTATAGACGGAAAGGTTTAACATACATTATCCGAAAAAATTGAAAATTGCATATAAACTAAGCCAAGTCCAAATGCATATATGCTCAATGTAGGTTATGTATTTACTATTTTATTTTTTATATGAGTGAGACTTTGCCCATTAAATGCAACATGAAGAATCACCTGTGCACATAAATGTATCACGTACAGTCAATCCAAGAAGCTAAGAAAAATAAATGCAGACAACAAAAGTAACCCTAAGTGCACTTGTTGGTCATTCAGATAGATCTCAAGTGCAAACATAAACTTGAAAGTACAATATTCAAATACAACAGAGTAACCCATGACAACATTTCATTGGTTTTGTGCAAACCATGAAAAACCCAACCATAAAGTCTAGCTAAGGAACCAACCAGAAAGTGATAAGTTGACCATCACTAGCTTGTTGAAAGATCTGTCTTGCGGCAGCGACGAAGCAACACACAAACACTTGAGAGTTGAGAGTGAACAAGAGTTATTATCTCTTTCGGCGGTATAAGAGAAGTTCAGAGTGGAAAATTTCACTTTTCTGCATGACAAAGTCATTATATTTACTTTCATTAAGAATGGTTAATTATAAAGCATCCGGTCCTAAAGGTATTCACTTAAAGAAGTTTTAAGATTGGTTAATTATTAAGCATCCACTCCTAAAGGTTTCATTTATTTTTTTAAGAATCTAGTGAAAGTCCTTATTTCCTTTAAAATTAAACTACAAGATTACAGTTGCAGCAACTGAATGAAAATAAAGGATAGTTGAGAATAAGCTTTTTCCATTAATAAGCTTAGTTCATTTTGATTTTTACATTAATGGAGAATATGCAAGTACAAAAGAAAAATAAAAACAACAAACTTACAATTACAAAAAACAACCTATAATGTGACTAAAAATCCTAAAGCTTATTATCTGCTAATGTCTTAGCGATATTGGCTTCAGCAACAGAAATTTCCTGTTAGAGATCAGCAATTTCCTAATGTATACGCATCGGTATCACTTCATCAGAGGAAAGAGGGGAGGTGTCGGATGTAGGTGCACTGGGATCAGGAGGCTGGAGAGGGGGAGTGGGAACCTCTTAATGGTCTGAAGGCTGGAGGGGGTTGGCAATCTCTTCATCATCCGAAATTACAATGGGTCCAACGACCCGAGACTCCTTTGTCAGAATATAACACACTGGACCTAAACCAACAAGAGATCTAAAGAAGGCACGAGATTTATGAGTACCCCTGCGGGTGGTTATCTTGTATTTAGGGATGGAAACAGGCCAGGCTAGGCTAGGCTTCACCTTGAAAGGCCAAGCCTGTTCTATAATATACTAGTCTGTGGCCTGTTACAAGCCTATTTTTTTGCATGGGCCTGGCCTGTATGTAAGACTGGCCTGGCCTGTGGCCTGTTAAGTCCTTTTTTTATTTTTTTTTATTTAATTAAGCTAATAGGCCATAGGCCGAAAACAAGCCTACTTTAAACAGGCCAAAAACAAGCCAAAATTACATAAATTAATACTAATAATATAAATAACAAGCCATAGGCCGAAAACAGCCCTACTTTAAATAGGCTAAAAACAGGCCAAAATTACATAAATTAATACTAATAATATAAACAGGCTGGCCTAACAAGCCTAAAAGGCCTCTTATCATGCTTGGGCCTGGCCTGTTAAGAGAAAACAGGCCTCATAAGAGGCCTTGGCCTGGCCTAAAAGCATGACCAGGCTTTTAGCAGGCCAGGCCACAGGCCCCTGGCCTTTTTCCACCCCTACTTGTATCTAATCATTGTCTTGGTTTAGGGGAGTTAGGGCAGAGATCAGTTTGCTAGTAGTTAAGAGCTAGAGCAGAGATACACGAAATGAGAATGTGAGAATATGAGATTCAATTCATAAATAATTAGTAATAATATTTAAGACCTAATAATTATATACGTCCGGTCCTAAAGGCCTACTATTAATTTTTAAGTTGAACTAATTGGAATTTAAGTTGAAATTTGTAATACCTTTAAGATCTCATTTCACAAATGGCCAGTCTCAAAAATACTTTTAAGACCGTTCTTTTAAAATAAGTGGTCCTAAAAATATTTATAATTTTTTTACTAATTTCTTCTGATTATAATTAAATGCCTTTTATTTGCAAGAACGGTTGTCATATTCCATCGGGTCTTAAAAGTTCTGACGTTTTCAAAATATAAATATTGGTGTAATGGTAACCTAAAATTTAATGCTTCATTTCAGGTGAGTCTCCTCGTAACCTAAAATTGAGTCCTTAATTTTTTTTAGAAAGTACAATATTTTTCTTACATTATATTTATAAGAACGGTTGTCTTACAATATGCAGTCTTAAAAGTGCATTCCAAATTCCATATTGGTGCAGTCGCATCCTATAATTTAATGCTTCAGTTCAGGTGAGTCTCCTCGTATCCTAAAGTTGTGTCTTTAATTGATTTAAAAAATACATATAAGACTGGTTGTCTTAAAATATGCGGCCTTAAAAGTGTTGTCGTTCCAAATTCTAAGAGGTGCAGTTGTATCCTTACACTCTATAATGATGATTCAGAGTCTCTTCGACTTCTGAGGACAATCCAACGATGGTGCTCAATCTATTTAAGCCCCTCGTTACTTTAGTTTCTTCACATTCTTCTCTAAATCCTCATTTCCTTCTAAAATCTCCAACTCTCCAACCTGTGAGACCTTCTCCTATTCCCAGAATCCAACTGTCAAGCAGATGGTGGAGCATTTGCTAGCCCGGGTCGATCACATCGACTGACGACTAGGTAAACTGCTTGGCCTCTTGCATACCATCAACTCCAAGGTCAACATGGTACTCGATGCCAATGACGTCGAGGTCCCTACTTCTGAAGCATACACTACATCCTCCTCCTCCGGCGAAAACATGCCGGATTAATTAGATTTTTTTTTTCATTATCTTGTCTTTTTTTTAATGTATGTACTGGCTGCTACCCTTATCGGGTAGCATAAAAATATACATAAATGTGCCCGTGGCCGCCATTTTGTTTTAATCTTCCTCTCTTCGATCATATTTGTTTATTTTGGACAAACCTGCTTGGATTACCCTGCGTTTGAGAACCTTACAAAAATGGCTTTGAAATTAAAATTATAGTTATAATAACAACATTAATTAAGAACATACAAAACATGCAAATTAATGTCGTCGCGAGTCATCGTTAATTCACTTTAAAATTAACCATGATATATTTGCTTAGTTGATTTGATTTGAACATAATTTCAGTTCTGTCTAAAAGAAATGGAATAATTAATTAAAAAAGAAGTCTAATATTTAAAAAAAGACCTTTAGGACCAGAGAGATATAAAATAGCCTGTCCTAAAGGTCTCTGCAAAAACTTTTAGTAACAGACATTAATTAAATAGAGGGTCCTAAAACTCTCCAATATTTTAAAAAATTATACGAGGACTTTTAGGACCGGACATTTATTAATTAGTCGATCCTAAAAGCCTGGCATATTTTTCAAGTAAAAAATCATATTTTTAAAAAGATAGTTGGACAGAAGTTCCTAAGGTTATAATCCTCTCTAAATTTCTTTCCTTCATCGGCAGAAAACATAATAGGTCCACAAGCGAACTCAGAAGAAGGGACAGGTTGATGATAAATGGCTTTAAGAGCTAGTTATGGAAGTGGTACCTTAGAGCTGGATGGCTCTTGAACCTTAGAAGTCGAGGATTGACCTTCAAGAGTAGAGGATTTACTTCGAGGAGTACCTCGAAATTCAGACGAAGGAATAGGCTTCTTCTTTGGTTTCTTAGGAATGCCAGGTGGTTCTTGAATCAACACTTTCCACGATTTCTTAGGTGATGATTCTTTAGACACCACCTTCGGCTGACATCTTCTTAGAGGTTGCTTGGATCGTCTAGGGCATTTGAATGGTTCAGGAGATGAAGATTGAGTTGCCTCATAGTTTGAATCATAACCCATAGACCTGGCAGAGGTTATGGACCTGGATTTGGGGGGCATGGTAAGGTTATGGCTCGAGTTAGGGGTCAGGTTATAGAGACAGACTAGAGAGAAGACTCGAGCTAAATGAAAAGTAAAAATAGAAATATGAAGTTGAGAACAGAGAATAATATAGGAAGCTGTAAACTTGAGCTTAAAGCTATTGACTCAAGCCAAATACACTTCTAAAAATATCAAACTCTCGGCCTTACCTTGACTCAAGTTTGGAACTTCTTAGCTTGAGTCAAATAGGCTTCTCAAAATGACTAATTGTCGGCTTTCAAATGACTCTGGTTTGGAAATTTTTGGCTCGAGTCTTCCATATTATAATTATAGTTTAAAAGGACCTTTAGGACCGGAGAGAAATAAAATAGTTGGTTCTAAAGGTCTCCACAAAAACTTTTAGGAATTAACATTAATGAAATAGTCGCTCCTAAAAGTCTCACATATTTTTAAAATTAAAAACGTATTTTTAAAAAGACCGTCAAGACCAAACTGTTATGAAATAGACGGTCCTAAAAGTCTCCAATATTTTAAAAAAATTATACGAGGACTTTTAGAACCAAACATTAATTAAATAGTCACTCCTTAAAGTCTCACTGGACATTTTTAACTTTGTAATCAACTCATTTACAGTATCCTGTCCTAAAGGTTTAAAAACTAATTCAATGCAATAGATTCAACAACAAAAAATAGAAAGCATCAATATAATTTGTTGGAAATGAATAAACAAATTTATTAATTATTGATCATTAAACTGTACAGTATGTTAGTTCTCTATGGGTTTTGATGATACCAATCAATTGTGAAATCAAGTTTGAAGAGTTGTCTCAAGAAAGTAAAAACTTGCTGATTGAAACAATACTCGAGTATCAGTAGCAATACTCAAATATTGGATTTTCAAAGAAAAGCTCAATGCGAATGACCAAGGGCAATACCACAGTATCCTAGTAGATACTCGAGTATTGGACCTCACAGAGAGCATTGCAAGTTTTTCCATCAGAGCATACTCGAGTATTGGTTTGCATACTCGAGTATAGGCCTAAAAGACTCTTTGGTAGTTTTTTTTTACAGAAAAAAATGCAAACTTCAGTTTGGAAAACTCTAATTTCGAAAACTCAAGTTTTGGAATATGAAAAGTCTAGTTTTCAACTTGGCTCCAAAATTCAAATGTTTTTACTTTTAAATGTAAACTCGAGTATGACATTTACATACTTGAGTATTGGGCCAAACAAAAATGACTTAAACATTTATTACACATACAAACTTCAATTTGGAAAACTCCAGTTTTGGAAACTCCAATTTCATACTGGCTAATGTTCTCTCTGAATTTCAAAATAGAAACCCATACTCGAGTATGGTATTGAATACTTTGGTATTGAGTCATACAGAGAACAACTGAAGTTTTTAAGCTTTCAATACTGCGGAATTACATGAATACTTCGGTTTTGATGTTTTGGGCAAAATCTTATCAAGGGTCTAAAACTCGATTATTGGTCGAATACTCGAGTATTGGCTTAAGTCTAACTGAAGCTCCAAAGCTCAGATCGCAAGTTTCGCTTCTGGAAGGAGTATACTCGAGTATCGGTATAGATACTCAAGTATGACTTTAAGTGCATAGTGACATACTCGAGTATTGTTGCACAAACTCGAGTATAGGCCGTGTCAGTTGAAAATTTGAATTTACGAAATCTGTGTAATATTTGTTATTTGATCTGAATGCTTTCCAATATTAACCATCAACATTACTAGATATGTTTAATGTGTTTGCTAGTGTATTTCAGCCAATTTATAGATGGATTAAGCATATTTTTAGTGTTGACTTCACTAAAGCAAAAGAACTGTCAGAGCATTAAATGAGGAGCCACCTAACTTGCTATATTTTCATCTAATAAGCTCTGAACGATGGAAAAAGGATAAAGAGACATTCACCTACTTAAAACTCTAACATTCCAATAGCTATAAACTCAAGGGACTCAACATTTATCCTTCCAACACAAAGAATGAACACAGTGAAGAGAGAGAAGAGACCAAGGTGCTTGTAACAGACAGAAAACTACTCCAACGGTCTTTAAACATACTCTAAGTATAAATAGAGTAGCATTCAATTCTCTTCAACAACTATTGAGTTGTAAATCAAAAGAGCATTAAATTTGTTCATTTATTCTTGTGTTTTAGGTACAGAGTATCGATTGATACTATATGAGCTTCAGTGTTCATCTTATCTGCTCTTTTAAGAGAGTTCATTACTTGTCTTTATTTATTGTAAAGAATCTCAAGTCGGGGGACTTGGAGTTTTGGGAGTCTTTGATTACAACTTGTAAGGGGGAGCAAGTTCTAGTGAGAGAATTGCTTCAGAGTTACAGAGTGTGTAATCAAGAGACATAGTGAAATACTTAGGGTGCTTGAGGACTGGACGTAGGCCAAAGATTGGGCCAAACCAATATAATCCTTTGTGTTCATTTTCTCTTCCCTGCACTCTGGTTTGTTCTGCATTATCACCATAAAACAGAACCAGCGAAAGAATTTCGAAAATCCCCAATTCACCCCCCTTTTGGTGATTTAGCTCCACTCTCATTTGGTATCAGAGGAAGGTCTTCTCAGAAGAGCTTAACATCTCGAGAAGGATACTTATGGAAGGTATTCTACCTGATGGAGCTTTGATCAACAGACCACCTAGTTTCAGTGGAGAGCATTATTCCTTTTGGAAGGCCAAATTCAGGGTGTTTGTCATGGCTATTGAGTCTGGCTTATGAAGAGTATTTGAAATTGGGAATTATCATCCAACTATACTTATAAATGGCCTAAGAGAGCCTAAGCTTGTGGAAGACTATGATGACAATGACAAAAGGAATATTACTCTTAACAGTAAAGCGATTCTCATACTTCAAGGTGCTCTGAGTCAACAAGAGTACTTTCAGATATGTACATTGCCTATTGCAAGAGAAATGTGGATTGCACTGGAAGTAGCTCATGAAGGAACCACTGGAGTAGAAGAAAATAGAGTCAACACTCTCATGACTGAGTATGATCTTCTTCGTATGAAGCCAGGAGAGTCTATCATTCAATTCTAGCTAAGGTTCACCCATTTGATTAACCAGCTTACTGCATTGAGAAAAATATATGAACAACCATTTCAAGTAAAAAAGATTCTCAATATCCTCAGCAAGGATTGGGAAGCGAAGGTCACTGCTATTGAGGAGGCTCGAGGAGAATCAATGAGCTCAGTGGTAGCATTGTTTGGAAGTTTATCTGAATATGAAGGAAAGCTCAAGTTCAGAAAAGAACTTGATGAAGTTAATAATAAGGGCAAGGGAGTTGCTCTTAAATCAATCAAGGAGGCCAAAGAATTAGATGTTGAGGATGAGGAAGATGAAGATGAGGAGATTGGTATGATGGTCCGAAGATTCAAGAAGTTCTACAAGAAGGACTAAGGTTTCAAGAAGGCTTATAAATGAAGCTCTAGCTTCGAATCAAAGAAACCAATCATCTGCTATGAGTGTGAAAAGCCGGGCCATATCAGATCAGAATGTCCCCAGCTGAAGAATAAGGAGAAAGAAAAGAAGAGATTCAGAAAATCCAAAAAGAAATCTTATGTCTCAGCTATTTGGGGTGATAGCTCATCGGATGAGGATGAAGCTGAAGAGGAAGAAAAAACCAATATTTGTCTAGTTGCTGAGGAAGAAGAGCACCACGATAAAGACAATGAGGTGTGTCTAAGAGCATCAAAGTCCAACAAATGGTACATTGACAGTGGATGCTCCAGACACATGACGGGAGATCATTCAAAGTTTGCTACAATCAAACCCAAGACTGGTGGCAAAGTCATTTTCGGTGGAAATCAATCTGGAAAGATCGCTGGCAATAGAGAGATTGGCAATGATAAAGGGCAGATGATCAAAGATGTCTATCTAGTAGAAGGACTTTGCCATAATCTCCTCAACGTAAGTCAAAGCATCGATAAGGGTAACTTAGTTATCTTTAATTCTGAAGAATGTTTTGAAAATGGAATATCACCTAGAGTGGGGGTGAATAGGTGATTTAAAAATTTATTCGCTTAATTGAAATTTTCATGAATTATAACTAAACAACAGAAGTTTAAGAGAAAAATACACGAGGCAATATATCCTGGTTTGGTCTGATCCTAACCTACATCCAGTCCCCAAGAACTCCTTGGGATTTCCACTAACTTTCCAAAGATTACAAATACAACTTAGGGATGATCCTCACACTCATGGACTCACTCCCCCTTACTACTTGTAATCGCACACCCACAACTTAAGGTTCCACAACCTTAAGTCTTAAACAAAGATAATGAAAGTGTTTACAACTCCTCAAGAGCGAGTAATTAATGATCACTGAAGTACAGAATATATCCGAAGATATTTGAAAATGAAAACTAACAAGAGTAATAAATCAGAGTAAATGCGCAGAGTTTTCAGTCGGTGGCGATATTGAATGCTTGGGCTTTTTATATCCTTCGCCATTAATGCCGTTGGGAGGAACTGGAAGATGATCGTTGTCACTTGTTTAAATTTCCATTAGGTTCAGGTTCCTCGTTAATCAAAATCGACCGTTGAATCTTTAGCTTCTTTCATTAAATATGTTGGGCCGTTGGTTGTACTTGAAAGCTGGAATAAGAATGTCTCGAAGAATGTTTTTGTTCTGCTGCAGTGTTAATTCCAAATTTTGCTATGTTTTTCTGCTATGCAATAAATGCCTATGAAGCTGTGACATGAAGAAGTAAAATGACCCTTTCTATTACAGTAATTACAGCGGGCGAATGGATTGGAAGTGTGAACTGATTTTTGAAAATAGTTTAAGTAGTTCTTTTCTCCTATTCTCTTCTTACCTTTCCTTTTATCAAGATCAGGTTTATAGCCAATGCCTGATTTGTCATTTGTAAACTTTTGTTGTTTTAAAATAATATTAAGCATTTCACTCCCTTGGGTGAATTTTTCAAGAGTTTTAGAAAGATAGTCGTTTCTTTCTTGTAAAGAACATCAGTGTTCACAAATCTTTTCTAAAATGGGAGATGAAGTATTCTGAACTTGTTTCTCTAGGACTTTTATCCTTCTTTTTGTAATCAGTAGTTCTTTAGAAATCTTTTTGAATTCAGAAGGGAGACTATTGTATTCAGAGAGTAATTCATCAAAAGTTGGTTTAGAATTACTTACCTCTTCATTGTCAGATTCTTCCTGAGCGACCAGGCAAAGGTTTGTTGTTTGTTCTTCATCCTTTTCATCTTCATCATATGAGCTATCTCCCCATATGGCAGATACATAGGCTTTCTTTTTGAAGAATTTGAATCTTTTCTTTTCCTTTTCATTGTTCTTCAGCTGGGGACATTCAGACTTAATATGACCTGGCTTGTTACACTCATAGCATATGATTGGTTTCTTTATTTCCTTGTTGTTGTTGTTCTTGTGAAACTTTCGGAATTCTTGATCCTTCTTGTAGAACTTTTCGAATCTCCGGACCATCATCTCAATCTCTTCATCATCAACCTCATCATCATCGGAACCTTTATCATCTTTGGTGGTTTTGAGAGCAATTCCCTTATGTTTGCCTTCCATCTCATCAAGTCCTTTTCTGAACTTGATTTTGCCTTCATATTCTGACAAGCTTCCGAAGAGAGCAGCTACGGATTGCATAGGTTCTCCTCTTGCTTCCTCAATGGCTGTCACTTTAGCTTCCCAATCTTTGGTTAGTATATTCAAAATTTTCCTTACTTGAGTTCTTTGATCGTATACCTTTCCCAAGGCTGACAGCTGGTTGATCAAGTGAGTGAACCGGAGCTGGAATTCTGTAATTGACTCTCCAGCCTTCATGCGTAGTAGGTCATACTCAGTAGTAAGTGTGTTGATCCTGTTCTCCTTTATCCCTGAGGTTCCTTCGTAGCTACTTCCAATGCATCCCACATTTCTTTGGCACTGGGCAAGTTGCAAATGCGAAAGTACTCCTTTTGGCTCAATGCACTTTGCAGCATCAGGATGGCTTTGCTGTTAAGAACAATTTTCTTTTGATCATTTTCATCAAACTCATCTCTTGTTTTTGGCACAAAGTTCTCACCAACTTTCTTTTTAGGGACATAGTTCCCTTCCTCAATTACTTCCCACAGACCATACTCGCTAGCCATCATAAATACTTTGAATTTGGATTTCCAAAATGAGTAGTGTTCACCATTGAAGCCTGGTGGTTTGTTTATTGAGGCCCCATCTGGTAGAATTCCTTCTATTGGATCTTTTTGTCTAGGATGTTAATCCTTTGAGTAGACAACCTATGCTCTGATACCAAATGAAAATGGAAGAAATCACCAAGAGGGGGTTTGAATTGGGGATTTTAAAAATTCTTTTTGAACTCTTTTTCAAAAACTCTGAAAAGTAAATAGCAAGAGAGTAAGGAAAGAAGAGCTTGACACACAGAATTTATACTAGTTCGGTCTTAACCTTGATATGAAAGTGGAAGAAATCACCAAGAGGGGGGTGAATTGGGGATTTTAAAAATTCTTTTCAACTCTAAAAAATGAAGCTTAAGAAATGGATAATAAAAGAGTAGAAAAAGAAAAGCTTAGACACACAGAATTTATACTGGTTTGGTCTCAACCTTGACCTACGTCCAATCCCCAGATACCTTCTGGGTGTTTCCACTAATTCAACAGATTTTCAATTACAACAATGAAGACCAAACACAATCCTAATCACCTAGGACTTGCTCCCCCTTACACTTTGTGATTGAACAACCCAACTCACAGGTTCCACAACCTTGAGTTCTCACAAACAAATGCTTTCAAAAATTTACAAACTCTCAAAAGACTCGATAAGGATGAACACTGAAGAACAAGTTCAAAATAACAATACAGACTCAAATTTCAAAGTATAATCAAGATAGCTTCGTTGTGTGTATTGCTTTGAGTTTTCACAGCCTCTTATAGACTGAATGGATAAGCTAGCCGTTGCAATTCTTTCTCTAATGTTCAGCTGCAATTCTGGAAAAATGGCAGTAGCATATTTTGCTCTGTTCTTTGAATTCTTAGCTGGAATCTTGGAATTTAGTTGTTGCAGAAGGTCTTCCAGATTTTTAGTCATTCCTTTAACTTAATTTGACCGTATGAGATGATTCTTATGAGTTAGAACGGTCTGAGCTGAACATCTGGGATAAGGGAGAAGGATCAGCCTTGTTCTAGGTTCGTCATTTAATGCATTTATCCTAGATCTTGATCTCACCTTGATCTTGGCTAAACCTTATCTGAAAAACACTTAAAACTTCATCAATGACATTAGAAACAATAATATCATATCATGAAATAATTTCAGGAAGACCCATTAAGATTTCGCAGATCAACATCATTTGATTTATCAAAATCCCCGATGCAAACTCGAGTTTGTTCTTCCAGACTCGAGTTTGGGGTTCATCCAGAAATCATGTCCATTGATTAGAGGTCTAAACTTGCAGTCTATAAAAGCTAACTCGAGTTTGGTTTTTACAGAGAGAACTATCAGGCTTTGGACTTGGCATGGAATTTTGGTCCTGCTCTTAGACTCGAGTCAATTAGTGACTGACTCGAGTTTGGGTCTATGTTTGAAGAACAAGCCTAAGTTCGTGATTTTCCAGACTGGAGTTTTGGAAAGATGGTAGAAATTCGAGTGTTTCTCTATTTGTCCTAAACTCGAGTTTACAATGACAGACTCGAGTTTATGTTTGAGCTGAAACTATTCAAATCTTTCTGTTTGGTCTAGACTGGAGTTTGTAACTCTAGACTGGAGTTTATAACTTGGCCTGGAATTCGAGTATCTTTCTGTTTGGTCTAGACTGGAGTTTAGGAATCCAGACTCGAGTTTGGCTTGCTTGGGATTCTGAGTGCTCTCTGTATCTTCCAGACTTCAGGTTTGGTTTTGCAAACTAGAGTTTGGCTCGTTGTGAAAATTTCTGATTGCTTTCTGTAACTCCTCAGACTCGAGTTAGTCCAAGTAGACTCGAGTTTGGCTTTCTTCGCAGAAGTAAGCAGCTTTCTGTCAACCCTCAAACTCGAGTTTACATACCCAAACTCGAGTTTGCCTTTGACAGTGAGATTTTCATATTGCCAAAAACAAACTTCATATCAAGTTTACAATTGCTAGTTATCATCAAAACACATTGAGAACTAACATGATCTACATCCAGTCCCCAGATATCTTCTGGGTATTTCCACTAGTTCAACAAGCTTTAACTACAACAATGTAAACTACAAGCAATCTTATTTACCTAGGACTTGCTCCCCCTTACACTTTGTAATTAAGCTACCCCACTCACAGGTTTCCACAACCTTGAGTTTACACTAATAACTTTTGATTTCAAAGAATCAAGACTCTCAAAAAGAGTAGATAATGATAAACACTGAAGATCAAATTAAAATCACAATACAGACTCAAACTGCAAAATATAATCAAAGTAGCTTGGTTGTGTGTATAATGCTCTGAGTCTTCATAGCCTTTTATAGGCTAGCTAGATGAACTAGCCGTTGCAATTTCTTCTCTAACGTTTAGCTGCAAATCTGGAAAATGACAGTTGCATATTTTGCTCTGTTCTTTCAATTCTCAGCTGGAATCTTGGAATATGTTGTTCCAGAAGGTCTTCCAGGTATTCAGTCATTCCATAACCTTCATCAGACTGTTGGAGAGGGATTTAATTGATCCATAACGGTCTGTGCTGAACCATTGGGATAGAGGAGAAGGATCAGCCCTGTTCTTGGTTCTTCATTTAATGCACTTTATTCCAGATCTGATTCCATCTTGATCTTAGCTGAACTTATCTGAAAAACACTCAAAACTTCATCAAAGACATTAGAAGCAATAGTATCATATGATAAAACGATTTCAGATTGACCCATAAAGATTTCGCAGATCAACATATTTGGTTTTTCAAAATCACCGATGCAAACTTGAGTTTGTAGTTCTAGACTCGAGTTTGGGGTTCATCCAAAAAGCATGAGTGTTGATCAGCGGTCTAAACTGACAATTTACAAATAGTAACTCGAGTTTGGTTCTTACAGAGAAGACTATTGGGTTCTGGATTTGTAATGGAACTTTGGACATGAAGCTAAACTCGAGTCAATTAGTGACTAACTCGAGTTTGGGTCTATGTTAGGAGAATAAGCCTAAGTTTAGGAACTTCCAGACTGGAGTTTAGGATCATAAACTGGAGTTTGCAATGAAAACATATTGATGGTCTTTCTGTATGATTCAGACTCTAGTTTACAGAGCCAAACTCGAGTTTCAGCAAGGACTGAAACCTTGACATTTTACTTGTTCAAGTATAAACTGGAGTTTCTAATCATAGACTGGAGTTTGCAAGACTTAGATTTCTGAATTCTTTCTGTTTAGTCTAAACTCGAGTTTCATGGTCTAGACTCGAGTTTGTCTTGTGCAGAATTTTGATTACTCTCTATATCTCTTAGACTTCAAGTTTGTTTTCGCAAACCGGAGTTTGGCTTGTTGTGAAAAACTTTGATTGCTTTCTGTGACTCCTCAGACTCGAGTTTGTCTAAGCAGACTCGAGTTTGGCTTTCTTGCATAATTGAACAGCTTTCTGTCAAGTCTCAAACTCGAGTTTACATACCTAAACTCGAGTTTGCCTTTGAATGTAAGTTTTTTATCTTGCCAAAAACAAACTTCATGCTAAGTTTACAATTGTCAGTTATCATCAAAACACATAAAGAACTAACAGCTTTTATCATGGAAGAAAGTCCTCAAGAACTAGAGTTCTTGGTATAAGAACTCGAGTTCGCGAATTGTATCTCACTGAAATTCTTCAGACAAAAGAAAGGACTTTGAGAACTAGAGTTCTTCATCATTAAGATTCAAGAACTAGAGTTCTTGGAATGAGAACTCGAGTTCGCGAAATTTTGTCTTGTCTAGAATTCTTCAAGGAACATAAGAACTAGAGTTATTGAACAAGAACTAGAGTTCATAACTAGAGTTCTTGAACAAGAACTAGAGTTCATAACTAGAGTTCTTGAACAAGAACTAGAGTTCTTCATTTTGGAAAACAGCGGAGTTTCTTTCAAAAACACAAGAACTAGAGTTCCTTATCAAGAACTAGAGTTCTTATTCAAGAACTAGAGTTCTTCATGAGGAACAACAGTTGAACCTTTTTGAAAAGCGAAGAACTAGAGTTCTTGATAAAGAACTAGAGTTCATGACTAGAGTTCTTCTTTAAGAACTCAAGTTCCTTTGAAAGTCAGTCTGCGAGCAAAACATAGAACTAGAGTTCGTTCATTTTCAAATATATTCTGATATATTTTGTACTTCAGTGTTCATTAATTACTCGCTCTTGAGGAGTAGTAAACACTTTCATTATCTTTGTTTAAGACTTAAGGTTGTAGAACCTTAAGTTGTGGGTATACGATTACAAGTAGTAAAGGGGAGTGAGTCCGTGAAAGTGAGGATCATCCCTAAGTTGTATTTGTAATAATTGAAGAGTTAGTGGAAATCCCAAGGAGTTTTTGGTGACTGGATGTAGGTCAGGATTAGACCGAACCAGGATAAATTGTCTTGTGTCTATTCTCTCTTAAACCTATGATCATTTAGCATTGAGTCATAATTCGCGAAAATCTTGATTAAGCGGATAAATTTTTAAATCACCTATTCACCCCCCCTCTAGGTGATATTCCATCTTCATGAACAAGATTCCTTACGAGCTGTATAAAGGAAGAAAGCCAACACTGACTCATCTGCGGATCTTTGGTTGTAAGTGCTCCGTCCATAATAATGGTAAGGATAACATGGGAAAATTTGATCCCAAGGCTTTGGGTTATTCAAATAGAAGTAAGGCTTATAGAGTTTTCAATACTCGTACTCGCATTGTTGAAGAATCAATGCATGTTGTATATGTGAAGAAAGTATTTTCAAAAATCAATTCTTTTCAAAATCTACTCCTGCTTCTGTAGAAAATTCTGAAGATGTTTTCGAAACTAATCCTCAGAATGATCCTAAGAATTCAGATCAATCTCAACCTAGAACCTATAAATTTATTAGAAATCATCCACTAGATCAAGTGATAACCGATGTTAATCAAGGAGTGAGAACGAGAAGCAGTACTTTAAATGAAGTAACCTTTTCCGCTTTGATTTCTAATATTGAGCCCTCTAAGATTGAAGAAGCTCTTTCAGACAATGATTGGGTGATAGCAATGCAAGAGGAGCTTCATCAATTTGAAAGAAATCAAGTTTGGGACTTGGTACCTAGGCCTAAGGACCATCCGATTATTGGAACCAAATGGGTATTCAAGAAAAAATGTGATGAAGTAGCAATCATTATCCATAACAAGGCAAAATTGGTTGCAAAAGGCTATAATCAAGAGGAAGGAATTGATTATGAAGAAACTTATGCTCCAGTGGCAAGATTGGAAGCCATAAGAGTTCTTCTAGCCTTTGCTTGTGTGAAATGATTTAAACTTTTTCAAATGGATGTAAAAAGTGCTTTCTTAAATGGTTTTATTCAAGAGGAGGTGTATGTAGAGCAACCTCCTGGTTTTGAAAGTGAGCATAATCCTGATTCGGTCACAACTTGACCTACGTCCAGTCCCCAGATACCTCCTGGGAATTTCTAATGTCTTAGAAAGCTTTAATTACAACAATGTAAATCACATGCAATCCCAATCACCTAGGACTTGTTCCCCCTTACACTTTGTAATTAAACTACCCCAACTCACAGGTTCCACAACCTTGATTTTTCTCACAACAAATGATCGGAAATGATTTTCACAATCAAACTCTCCTAAAGAGTAGATAATCATAAGCACTGAAGTTCAAAAAATATTTT
The DNA here is from genome assembly GCA_037074495.1 of Acacia confusa. Lineage (NCBI taxonomy): Eukaryota > Viridiplantae > Streptophyta > Magnoliopsida > Fabales > Fabaceae > Acacia > Acacia confusa. The sequence continues at coordinate 29,154,209 of CM073509.1, read as the reverse complement.
GCATAAAACAGAGCTTAAAGATTAAAGAAGCAATTAGATGTAATTCTGTTGTGTGTATTGCTCTTCATCTTTGTGAGTATTTATAGATTAATCAGTGAGACTAGCCATTGCGTTTTCTTCTCTAATCCTCAGCTGTAATTCTGAAAAATAGCCGTTGCATATTTTCAGCCATCTCTTCAATTCTTGGCTGGAATCTTGGATATAGACGTTACAAATGTTTCTCAGTACTCTTGCCTTTTCGTAATTCATTTTAGACTGTTGGAGAGTGCTTAGATTGATCCATGATGGTCAGAGCTAAACAAATGGGATCAGGGAGAAGTTTCAGCCTGGTATTTAGTCCTGCAATAAATGCTCTTATCCAAGAGTTGATTTGATGCTCAAAACGTGTTAAAGTAATCTGAAACTCATGAACAAACACATTAAACATATATATAAGATTCGTAATTTTATTTGAGTGTAAGACAATGCTTAAGATTGAATCCGAGAGGTGAAAAACGCATCATTTAAATAACAGGGATCTGTTAGGCTCGAGTTTAAGACTGCTATGCTCGAGTTTGTTCATCAACACTCAAGCATAATCTGGGTAGGCTCGAGTCTGGAGCCATTCACAACGTACTGAAGCTTAAGTTCAAATGCACAGGCTCAAGTCTAAATACTTAGGCTCGAGTCTGCTCGGGCTCTGTCACTTGAATAGCTCTCTACCTGACTTAGGCTCGAGTCTATTAGTGACAGGCTCGAGTCTGTTTCACTAAACCGTTGTGCAAATGCTTTTCAAATTAAAACATGCTCGAGTTAATGAATATATGCTTAAGCCTATGATTGTGAAAAACTTTGGTTGCTCTCTGGAAGGGACAGGCTCGAGTTAAAATTCTTAGGCTCGAGTCTGTTCTTAAAAAAACGTTTTGAAAAGCTTTCTGTAAGATTTAGGTTTGAGTCAAAAAAATTTATGCTCGAGTTTAACAGCTTAAGAAATTTGACATGCTCTCTGTAAGACTTAGGCTCAAGTTTAACATTATAGGCTCGAGTTTGTCTTAGTTATAAAATGTGACTTTTGTCTCTGTCACGAGCAGGCTCGAGTTTATTATGTTAGGCTCGAGTTTGCTAGGGGTGAAAACAGCAAAAAGGCTCTCTGTCACGCACAGGCTCGAGTCTATTATGTTAGGCTCAAGTCTGCTTGAGTCTAAAACGTTTATTTTCCTTTCTGTTGAGCACAAACTTGAGTCTATTACATCCAAACTCGAGTTTAACATGTATTATCAGAATAAAATCAATTTTAAGGATCTCTGAACATGTTCTAAACTTAGCAACAAGTTTACAATGTCTTGTTATCATCAAAACACATAGAGAACTAACATCTATGGACTCAAGCAAGCTCTTAGATCTTGGTATGAGCGATTAAGCAAATTCCTTCTTAATCAAGGATTTGTTAGAGGCAAAGCTGATAGAACACTCTTCATAAAGAGTAATAAGCTTAATGAAATTTTAGTTGTACAAATTTATGTTGAAGATATACTTTTTGGTGCTTCTAATATTGCTTTGTGTGAAGAGTTTGCCAAGAAAATGCAGGGAGAATTTGAGATGTCTATGATGGGAGAACTCAATTACTTCCTTGGTCTGCAAATCAAATAGAGGAAAGATGGAATCTTCATTTCTCAGACCAAATACCTTAATGACATGCTGAAGAAATTTGGGATGGATAATTGCAATGGTGCTGGCACTCCTATGAGTGCTACTGCTTCTCTGGATGCTGATGAAAAGGGCAAGGATTTCAATATTACAAGATATAGAGGAATGATAGGTTCATTGCTCTATTTGACTGCTAGCTGCCTAGACATCCAATTCAGCGTAGGAATATGTGCAAGATTTCAATCTGCTCCAAAAAAGTCTTATGCTGAAAGTGTAAAAAGGATATTCAGATATCTTGCTGACACAAAGACTCTTGGCTTATGGTTTCGCAAAGGACAACCAGAACATTTGGTGGCATAGTCAGATTCTGACCATGCTGGATATAAGATAGATAGAAAGAGCACAAGTGATCAATGTCAATTCTTTGGAGGCTCACTTATGTCGTGGTTCAGCAAGAAGAACAAGTGTTGCTGTCTCTTCAACCGAAGCTGAATATGTAGCTGCCTCAAGTTGTTGTGCCCAAGCTTGTGGCTCAAACAACAATTGTCAGATTTGGGAGTACATTTGAAGGAAATCCCGATACTATGTGACAACACTAGCACAATAAGCTTGGCCAAGAATCCTGTGCAACACACTCGAACCAAGCATATTGATGTTGGCATCATTTCATAAGGGACCATGTTTGGCAAAGGAATGTCAAAGTCATGTTTATACCAACTTATCTTCAACTGGCTGACATTTTCACAAAGCCATTAGCTAAGGAGCAATTTAATTTTATTCGAAGAGAATTGGGAATGGTAAATCCCAATGAGTTGTAAGTTTTAATTTACATAAACCTTACATTTCAATGTTAGTTATGGTTCTGATGATTTATTAATCACTAACTTGAGCATCGGAGTATTTGTAGATTGAATTTTGCAGGATGCTCAGAAACTTGAGTTTTGTTGTCAAGAGTAGAATACTCGAGTATTGTAGGGAAAACTCGAGTTTTATCGAGGCCATCAAAATGTTATAGCTCGTGGAAGATATGAATACTCAAGTATGTAAGTAGAAAACTCGAGTATTTCAGCAGACAGAGAGCAATTCATTTTGACAAAGGGCGAATACTCGAGTATGAGGATGAATACTCGAGTATTGATCGTGGAAGTTCAAAGGTTAACGGTACACTTTTGAAGTCCAGGTTAGTTATATTTTGACTGTACTCAAGTTTAGAATCGCATACTCGAGTATATGGTAGTTCAACTATATATGTGTGTGAGATTTTTTTTTTGAAAATTACCTTTCGAAACTCCAGTTTGCCCTAGAAACTTTCTCTGTTCTCTGCTCTTTTCGTTCTCTTCTTGTTTTGTTCTCTCATTTCCTTAAATCCTCACAAAAATCCTTCAATGGCACCGAAAAGACAAGTTCAAGAGCCTGAGGTCACTGCCATATCATCAGGATCTTCTAAAGGTTCCCCTCCACGAGGCTCAGAGAAGAAGAAAAAGATTCTGAAGACAATGTGGTGGAAGAACGGCTCTCAACTTCTATCAAGGGTGACAAAGTCACTATTTCTGCCTCCATCCTGAATTCAATTCTCCAGATAAAGAATCCTCCTTTTGAACATAAAATTAGTTACTCCAATATTGAAATCTTTAAAATCTTAAGACCTGGAGTGCCTGTTCCTGATGACCAGATCACCAAATTAACCTTCACTCCTATAGAGATGTCCCCCAACTATCGAGTGTTGTGGTATATCTTCTCCATGAATTTTCTACAAAAAGGTGGCAACTATACTCATTTCTCTTAGAAAGATTACCCTTTGTTTGTTGCGTTCATGCGAAAAGTTCCTTTCAATCTGGGTCAGTGGTTGTTTCAAGAAATTTCTAATTTCTGCTTTTCCTCTCGATCGGTATCCTATATACCTTTTGCTTCGCTTGTGTCAGTCATTTTGTTTCACAACAAGATTTGGCATATATCCTCTTCTGACACCCTCAAATGGCCAATCAATTTTGGAAGAACCCAACTAAACTTCATGAAGATACCCACTGCTGAAGGAACTGCTTCAGCCAAGAAATCTTCATCCAAGAAAGCCTCAGCCCCTTCTTCTTCCTCGGCATATCCATTTGCTCCTTCAGCCTGAGTTGATATTGATGACAAGATTTAGAAACTGGTTGACAAGACTGTTTCTAATATGTCAAAGAAGATTCAATCCAAAGTTGGGCAGATTGTTGCTGGTCTTCAACAGTCACAGACTCATATTGCCAATGAACAGATTGTCTTGAAGATTCATCTGAAGCAACAGGATATAAAGTTGTATCAGATTCTGAAACTGCTTGGAGGTTCCTCCTCTCGTCCTTGATTTTTCCTCCTCTCTGCTCCTCCCAGTTTTTTGAAGATGACAAAGGGGGAGAAGTAACGAGAAATCTAGCTTAGGAATTAGTCATGTGCAGAAGTGCTTGAAGTGTTTGAAACTTTTTGTAAATCTTTTGGATTAATTCTATCTCCTGACAAAGTTTTCTTGTTGTGCTTATTTCTTAGTTTATGTTTTTAGCACTATGAACTTCTGTAGTCAGAATTGTACTGACCTTATCATATAAATGAAGTGCTTATATTATTAACTATGTTGGATGTTATTGTATTGAATTTATGCTTTGCATCTAAATGAAAATGATTACTGAATATCAATACTGGAGTATTAAGTCTTTCAAAGGTTTTGTCAAAAACATGTTGAGAATATAATTTACAAAACCTTTGCATAGCAAACTTTTTCAAAGCTTAAAATTTTCAAAGTGTTTTTCGAAATCTAGAGAAATTTTGGTTTACAAGTATTGTCATCATCAAAAAAGGGGAGAATGTTAGTTCTCTATGGGTTTTGATGTTAACAATCAATTTTGAAACCAAGTTTGAAGAATTGTCTCAAGAAAGTAAAAACTTATTGATTGAGACAATACTCAAGTATGAGTAGCAATACTCGAGTATTGAATTTTCAAAGAAAAGCTCAATGCGAATGACTAAGGGCAATACCACAGTATCCTAGTGGATACTCGAGTATTGGACCTCACAGAGAGCATCACAAGTTTTTCCATCAAAGCATACTTGAGTATTAGTTTGCATACTCGAGTATAGGCCTAAAAGACTCTTCAGTATATTTTTTTTTTTACAAAAGAAATGCAAACTTCAGTTTAGAAAACTCCAGTTTCGAAAACTCAAGTTTTGGAATATGAAAAGTCCAGTTTTCAACTTGGCTCCAAAATTCAAATGTTTTCACTTTTAAATGTAAACTCGAGTATGACATTTACATACTCGAGTATTGGGCCAAACAAAAATGACTCAAACATTTATTACACATACAAACTTTAGTTTGGAAAACTCCAGTTTCATACTGGCTAATGTTCTCTCTGAATTTCAAAATAGAAACCCATACTCGAGTATGGTGTTGAATACTCGAGTATCGAGTCATACGGAGAGCAACTGAAGTTTTTAAGCTTTCAATGCTACGGCATAGATACTCAAGTATGACTTTAAGTGCATAGTGACATACTCGAGTATTGATGCACAAACTCGAGTATGGGCCGTGTCAGTTGAAAATTTGAATTTATGAAACCTGTGTAATGTTTGTTATTTGATCTGAATGCTTTCCAATATTAACTTTAAGAGCATCATTTATATATACTTGGTCTTAAAAGTTTTATACCATTCTTTTTAAATATTTCCATGTTATTTTGCACCGCAGAAAATATAAGTCGAGCTGTACGAGATTTCTCTTTTATGTAATTCATATTTCAATTTTTTTAATAAATGTTTTAAGAGCGGTTTTTTTTTTCAGTGGTCTGAATAATATATTTAAGATCTAGCAAAAAATGATACGGTACAAGAAGTTCTTTATATTTATAAAATTGTCACCGGTCATTTCTTTAAGACTGAAGCGTCAATTATCCGCTGTAAATGAGGCGGTCTTAAAACTCTTTTTTGCACTAGTGTATGTAATAGATTAAATCTAATTTATTTATTTAATCTGAATTAAAAGCCAACTAATTTAGTTTATCTTCATAAATTAAATATCAGATACGATATCTCTATTAGTTTTAGTTATTTAATTTGCCAAATAAATTAAATACAAAACAAATGCTACATAATAACATTATTATCTATATATATAATATCATTATTATTTCTCAAATTTATATTTATATATATATTTCCATCCTCTCTAGATTAAGGTTGTATTCATTAAATCTTGAGATATCTTAAATTTAATGAATCTGAACATTTTAAGCTCATGTTGGGCTATTCTTGTGTGCGACCCTGTAGGCCCACATGAAATTGGTAGCAGGCCAACATTATACCAGCCTACAAGTCACAAGCGGCCTCTAGAAGGACATTATGACTACCCAATTCATATGAAGATCATAATACGATGCAACCTATCATACAACCATGCCACGTCCCTTTTGTCACATGATAATATCTCTCTATAAATGTGAGGAACAAATCCCATCTTTACCATTCACATTTTTCTACATGAAAACCATTAATCTTGATCAAAGCCTTTATCATCACCCGGTCACAGGTGACTTTTAACTAGGTCAAAGATTAACGACTCTCATGTAGGAATCCATGATGATCTTAGATCAAAGGGCATTATAACGTGGTTATACATGAGATAAGCTTATGACTTAATCCATGCATCTTTCTCATAGTCGGTGGGTTCAGTACCTTGTACTCTTATAAATGCCTAAGACTTTGATTTGTATTCCCATACCTTATCAAAGTCAAACTGATCTTATTTCATCTCTGCTCCGTATAGATGACTGACCAGGGACATTTACGACAATATTTATGATACATCCAAGGATACAGTCATCATAATAAACATGCAAATAATATGACAACAGAATGGAGAAATACTTTAAATAATAATAATGTTTAAAGTACAATGATTGACCCATAAGGCACAATTTCCAACAAAAACCTCTACCCAAACCGCTGTAAAGTGTACACTTTATAGCGGTTTAGGGATAACAACTACTACAAGCATAGTGACTGTTAGCATACTTTACAATTTTTAAATTTCAAGGACCTTAACTACTAAAAATGTCATGACTATTAGCGAGCTTTAAAATTTTAAATTCCAAGACCTTACACTTTGTAGCTGTTTAGGGACCCTAAATGCTACAAACTTCATGACCGTTGGTATGGTTTAAGATTTTCAAATTTCAAATATATATAATTGTAGTGGTGATGCGACAATAACCGCTACAAACTTCACAATTGTTGGTAGGCCTTAAAATATTCAACTTTCATACACATATACTTTGTAGCAGTTTGGGTAGCGGTTATACAACCACAACAAATATAAAGCTTTTTTTAAAAAAATCTAAATTACCATTTGTAGTAGTTTCTAGTCTTGAACCTCTACAAATAGTAACTATGAAAATTAATAGTCATTATTTAAACAAGTAAAATTATTTTTCATATTCCTTAAAGGCTTAAACTATTTCAGATTCCTACATCACATAAACCATTTATACTTGTAAACTATTTCAAACAATTATATCATGTAAAAAATGTATAACCATAACCACTACAACTGAAACTTAAATCAAAACAAGCAAATTGTTCAAACTCCAAAGGATCAAATTTTTCAAAGTCCCAAAATGAAAATAAACTAAGTATTTCACAATCCAAAACACAAATGAAATTAGCTAAGGAAGCAACTGATCATCAGGTCCTTTATCAGGGGTGGTAGGATCATGGGCTTGGTCAACAAGCAGCTGGAGGATGAATCTAGGGATTGGCGGGACCCTGGAATAGGTCGGCAGGAAACACCCTCTCCTAAGACTTGGACAGAACCACGTTTGTGATCTCCTGCCATAGTGTCTGCTTGGCATAGAAGAAATCAGCCTGTACATAGATCTGCTGAGATATCATGGGTTGTGCCCTGGAAACCTTCATGCAAATCTCCTTAATAGTTGCTGTTGGTCAAAATCCTCTTGTGGCAAGTAAATCAGTCAAACAAGTAATAAAGAGTAAGCGAAGTATCATCCCACAAAAACTGTTAATATTGAATATGTAACTAGTTTCCCTTGTGAAAGTAGTGTGATGATAATGAATTTGGTGTTTTCTTTTCTATTACTAGTGGCAAGTAAAGTATAAAAATGATCAAGAGTTCGATTTAGAGATATCAGATTAAAAATAGGCAGAGCTCACATTTCATCCTAAATTGTATTAATCCCCCAGTTTGCATATGACGCATTGATATAGTATTTTGTTGCACAGCATCCGCAATATTATAGCAAAATGCCCATCGCAACATTATTCAACTAACCCACTACTAATCTATACAGAAGTGTTTGCATCCTGTAAGTACACCTTTTGCTCTACTTCTGCCATATTCCTATGGCGATTTTCCAGTTTAAAGTGTTAGTTTAACCTAAGTGTATTGGTTATGTGAGGTAGACCTATTCCTGTAGCCTATAGTTTAGATCAAGCCCTACATAAGCTCACCTAGCACACACTGTTCAATAAAAGGTATAACCTTGACTCTGTTTAATTCTAGAAAGTCAAGATCACTATTCCAGCCTCTTAGTGGCCAACTAACAGACAAGACGTTTAATCACAATTGAACAAACTAAATTTATTGAATTAGAAAATTAGCAAATTGGGTTCATTCTATAACTTAGAAATCCATCCTAGCTTAACTAATGAAAATTAGTTCATGACTGATGAGGGGAACAAAATAGAGATTACAGCAAAATAGCCCATGGAAAGATTAATAATGAAAAATGAAATAAAACAGAGTAGTTCATTGAAGTAATTGACAGCATAGGGAATGTCCTATCACATGACATCTCTACGTCTTCTATGGCTTCGTCTGACTTCAGGAATGGATTCAGTCTTTTCTATAGCTCTCACTCTATGAATCCCTATCTCTTAACATGAGTCAGGTCATATTAGTTTGTACTCTGTATTAGACTCTTTGACCTTTTACGACTCCACGATCTTTTTAGGTCTAGTCGTCTCTTCCTTTTATAATTAGGTCTTTCTACACCGTACATACGTGAGCTAGGCTTTCATATTCTGTTAGGCTGGACTCCCATAATTCAATTGATTGATCCTTTCAATTATGCAGGATTTTACAGATCTTTTATTTGATTCTCCACATCTTCTATTTCCGTCTCTTTCCAATCAATTGCCGTCTTAACGTCCAACTCGATGACCTGTACTTATTTCCTGAAATAACTTAAGAAGAGGTCGGCATAACATATCACATAGCAGCTCATCACTTATGATGCTATAGTATTATGACAACATTGAGCTGTTGGTTCAATGTAAAGAGCCATAATGCTATAACATTATATCAGCTCTGCTATGCGATATCATAATGCATTTAGAATTCAACCTTTCTTTTTGCCTAATTGTGGGATAGTATTCAAATTACAATAGTTTACCACTTCTATCCCTTATTTCCACAAAGTGCATTGATTCTAACATATTTTGAATATAACAGACATTCAAGCTCAGAGTTTTCATACTAAATAATCATAACACATAAGAATTATATGGTAAAAATATAACTCATCAGTTGCCTACCTTGGCCTTTTAATGCCGAAGGTCCCTGCTTGAGAGGTCCTAACATCATATGCACCACTTGTATTGTAGACTATGCTAGGCCTGAGTCCTAACTCTATACCCCTATAGTGTTCAAGGTTCTCAACTAGGCCCAGATCATCTTTCAAAGGTGTACTAGGATCCACAGCTAATCCATGTGACTCGATCTTTTGGGATGTTTCAACTCAGCTTGTTTTGCTATATCCGTTCCTACCGTACACATTTATGAAACAATTATTAAGCAGTTTAATTTAATTAAAATAAAAAAATAAAACAAACAATGTATATATCTTATAATGGCTTCCTCTGCTTGTGAGAGGTTGGAGTCCTATCCCATTGTCTATAGACTGTGTGTGATCGTGAATAACTCCCTATAGTCCATATTACGGTTCTCCTGCTCAACCTTATCCTGAAAGAATTACAACAATAAATTATTATTATTATGAATGAAAAAACGGTTGGGTATAATTAGTTTTGATGATGACTTATACATATGCCATTATTCAAAGCAAAAAGATTGAGCAATATGTTTATCTTCTTCATTAATGAATTCTTGAATTTTAATGTAGAATCAATGAATTGAAGCTCATTCATGAAAAAGAAGAAGATCAAGAAGGTTGAGGATATAGATGAGAATAATGAAAAGGAAGAGAAGAAAAAGAAGAGGAGAAGAAATTGAAGAGGTTGATGAACAGAATGGAATATTATCATTCAAGCTCTTGGTTGATAGATTTTGGGATAATCAGGAAGAAGGAGAGAATTGGAAGATGAAAGAAGAGGATATTCAAGAATAGCTCAAATATGCCTGTGGAAAATGTTCAAGAAAGGAAGAATAGAGTTGTGAAGAATATCCAAGTGGAGAGAAGGAAGAAAGAGAAGATCTTGACAAAAAGAATGAGAAAAGTCAATATTCAAGGTCTTAAATTGATATCATAAGTCTTCATGATCATGTAGAAGTTGGAGAAGCTCAATTCAAAGTCAAAAATTGCAAAAACCAGGTTCTGGAAGTCAATACTCGAGTTTCCAGGTCAATACTCGAGTATACAAGCTTACTGAAAAAATTGGCTTCTGGATAAGAAAACTGTGGTTTTGAAAACTAGAGTTTTGGAAAACCACGGTTTGGGCTTCAAAGAGTCAAAACTTGACTATGGGAGTCAATACTCGAGTATGGAACTTACATACCGCAATATTGGGAGATTTCAATTTGTCTCGCGCGTCTGGACTCGACAATACTCGAGTATCCACTTCAATACTCAAGTATCAGAGCTCAACAGCAACTCTGTTCACCTCTGTTTCACATACAGATTTGGGCGAGGTCTGGTAAATCAATGATAACTCCTAAACCAGACATCGGATTGAGTTGAAACAAAATTTGGTTGAAACTAGACATTCAATGCGTCATCTTGACAAAGTTTCAAGTCCAAATAAGATCAGATCAAAGAGCTTTAAATTTCCAAAGTTGGATCAAACATTCATGCCACACTTCCGACCAAGCTTTAGTGTTTTGAGTATAACTCACAATCTACAAATCGGAATAAGTTGAAATCAGTGGCATTGGAAAGAAGACTCATAAGGCTTTCCATCAAGATTTGATTCAACAAAAATGAAGATCAGAACAGAGAGATATGTTCTTCAAAAGTTGACTGAAGATTCAGAACGTTGCAAAAACGCTGGTTTAAGAACATCTCTCAATCATCGGATTATAACGGATGAATTTCAACAAGTTAAGATCTGATTCTTGTTGCTATGAAAAGGAGGATCAAAGAGCTGAGTGAGGATAATTGGTTTGCCAAAATTGAAGCGATATCAAGTCTGGAAGCAACCAAAGTCTAAGACAACGCGAAAACTCGAGTTTATAAGTGAAAACTTGAGTATAGCTCAGACAGAGAGCAATGAACGTTAGTGGATCTTCAATACTCGAGTATGGGAAGCAAAACTAGAGTATAGGACATACAGAAATGAATCTGAAGTTTTGACATAAGCTCAATACTCGTGTATGCACAGAAATACTGCAGTATTCTCCCACAGATCAGAAAAATCACCGTTGCGAAAATTCCGATTTTGATCCAAATCAACCAGAAGTTTACCCAAATGATCTTTAACAATCATTATCATCATTTAAATCATTTGTGGACACATTTCAGATGATCAAACCAAGGATTTCATGAAGATCAATATATGCTGAGCTGTCAAATGAAAACTGAACATAACAGCTATATTTCTCCAACAGCCACATCTCAATAGTTCTATTCACAACGGTCGAATTCTCAACATTCAGAACACCTTCATCTATAAATAGAACCAGATTCAAAACGCAAGAAGGTGGTGGAGTGAGCTTACAATGTTATAATGCCGAAATTCTAATCTGTCCACACACTCTGTTCTTCATATTTTCTTAGTTTATCATTTAGAGTGTGAGATGATTTCTTATGCACTTCAGTGTTTATCATAATCACTTCTATGAGAGAAGAACTATTGTAAATCATATTTTCCATGAGAGGTACTCAAGGTTGGGTGACCTTGAGTTGGGAATTTGATTGTAACCTTACGGGTAGTAAGGGGGAGTCTCTGTGAGAGATTGAGAAGGTTGCACAAGTACCTGGAGAAACTTGTGGGGTGTAAAGGCTTGTCTCTTGTGCCTGGTTAAACAAGGAGAGTGTAAAGGCTTGTCTCTTGTGCCTGGTTAAACAAGGAGAATAGTGAAAAGCTCAAGGTGCCTGAGGACTGGCCGTAGGTCAAGGTTGGACCGAACCAGTATAAATCTGAGTTTGCAATCCTCTTCCCTGAACTCTTTAATTCCAGCATATATGTTTGAATGATTGCTTAAACTTTTATAATTTTTTATTATCATTCAAACTGTTTTTAACTGAATTGCGAAAAGTTTTTAAAGGTTGGATATTTTTATCTTCACCCAATTCACCCCCCTCTTGGGTTCAGCCGGTCCTTACAAAAACGATAAATTTATAATATAAAGCTAAAATTAATTTAATTGTAAAAACAACCAATTCGCTGTTGTTGACCGCAAGTGTCTTCAATCCTTCAGTGATATAAATCCTTTGGTGCCCTCAACTCTTGGTATTTCTAAAAAAAAAGCCCACAAAAACAACAAAACATTACTATTTTTTTTATATTTCCTTCTAAATAATAAGTTTTGAAAAAAAATTACATCTTGTTCTGGGCTCCTCCTATACTAGACAAATGTTACCGAGTCATTGGGTGGGACACCATCTAGCATGACCTTCATCAATTCCTGTAGAGGCATTATCCCATCCTTTTTACGCTGTGGTAGAGACAATTTCTCCTGTTCTTCCACCCATCCCTCATCGTTATCAAGGTGTACCGCTTCCTAGTGTCTCACACTGCAAGCCTATCTTGTATGGCAAATTTAAATAAATCAATAAAAATTAAATAAAATACAATTAATTAATTAAATAAAAATTATAACTATTTAGATTTAATTCAGTAAATTAAATTGGTTACCTTCACAACCTTATCCCATGCTATATCCTTTGGTGTCGAGGGAACTTTCTTCCAGTTTTGGAAGTAGATAGGGAATCTGATCCAATTCATGCCTAGATTTTTCAGATGGTGATTAAGTACATGACCATCATTCTCAATTTGCTGGTTTGTGGTCTTATTCCATGGAACTACTACACATAGCCCAAGGCCTAGCTTATTTAGAGCAACCACATCCATCCTCCTTGTGGTAATGTTCTCCCGCTCATATGCCCAATTCATGAAAAATCTTTCTTTAATTCCACGTTTAAGCCATTGTAATCAAAATATGAATTTATTAAAACGATTCTTTACTTGAACTTGCACCTCAAACCCGATTGATCGCGAAGACCATCATAATGGGTTTTGGTCCTTAACCTACTTGTGGTCATAGAATCGCTTCGCCTTACTCATAGGAATATTGAAATCAATTTCCTCAACCTTGTTGTAGTTATTGACACTACTATTAGTCCCCTCTGGTTGAATATGTTGGAAATAATTAGTTTTAATGATGTCTTATATAGATGTTATTATTAAGAGCAAAAAGTTTTACATAATCTGTCAATCTCCTACATTGACTAACTACTTTGTTTAATATAGGTTAGCCTAAAGTTGAATTAAAGAAAATGATCAATAGAGGATATTGAAGAAAGAAGAACTTGTCAAATATTATGAGAATATGAATATTGGAGTCTCTATGATCAAATGGAAGTTGGAATGACTCAATTTAAAGTTAAAATAAGCAAGTTGAAACTCCATGATGAATATAGTGATTTGGCTTCAATTTTTGACCTTACTTGAGTAAAAAAAAAAAATAGATCTATGCAAGTACAAAACCATAATTACTCGAGTAAGCCATATATTACTCAAGTAATCCAGTGTTTCAACAACTTTGTTCTACTATGTTTCACGTTCAGCTTGGGTAAGGTCTAGTAATTTGATGATATCTCCCAAACCAAAGATTTGATTGAGGTGAAACCAATTTTGTATGAAACTAGACATCTACTTCATCATCTTAATAAAGTTTCAAGCCCAAAGAAGTTCATATGAGAGAGCTATTACTTTCAAAAGTTACAACTGAAATTAATGTCACATAGCAGACCAAGCTTCGGTAATTTGGATATATCTCACAAACTACATGTCGAAATGAGCTGAAATCGGTGGCATATGAAACTAGAATCACATACCTTTCCAAAAACATCAAAATCACAGAAAATAAAGATCAAATGAGAGAGATATGATTTTTGGAAGTTCATAGTTTGTTCAGGATTATCCAAAAGCGTTGGCTCAGAACAGCTTCTATTAATTTGATCATAATGCTTAACATACAATAAGTTTGGAGCTAATTCTTGTTGCATTGGAATGAACACTCGAAGAGCTTTCTGGGTATGGATGGTTTGTCAGATTTGAAGCTATATAGAAGACGTTAAGCTGATCGAAAGTTGACCTTCATGCTACAAGTACTCTTATGCTTTGAGATTCACTACATTGTAGAGATTAATCCTTGAAATCAAGTGAAGGGTTGACGAAGAATCATGAAAGATACTCAAGTACACTTTGATATTACTCGAGTAATATACTCTAGCACGTATGTCGGTATTGGTTCTCTCAGACGTTACTTGAGCAGAGAAAATGGCTACTCGACTAAGCTTACCATTCACAATGTAATAAGCTCATTTTTCACGATATTACTCGAGCAAGCTTTCAGACGTACTCGAGTAAAGTCTCTCTAGATGACTATGATCATTGTATTGGATAGAGCATACTCAAGAAATATGTGTCTTACTCGAGTAAAGCTTTTCACAGAGGCTTCATTCATTTTGTCTTCTTCGTATTCATAATTTCAACATATATGATTAACATATGATTTCGTTTGAATACTACTCACTATGATTTACAATGTTGTTAATCATTTTACTAAGTGAGTTTCATATTGTTAACAAAAGGTTTTTCATGCAAATCGCCAAAAACCAACAATTATGTCAAAGTATCAAATACAGTTGCAGAAAGAAGAGCTTATTTGAGCTAACACGGCAAACGAGTTCAGAGTAGACAAATGATCTACTTCAGAGACACCCATTTCGAGAAAGATCAAAAGCTCATATTAAAGTTCAATGCCAACGAGGCAAGATCACATGAAAACACATTGTCAAACGAACAAAGTACACAAGACGTGGAAATACAGCTTAGCATTTTATCTAGCGTAGCACAGATGCTTCAATAGACACTAATGCATTTCCAACGGTCGAATGCTCGCAACAATCAAAAGACAATTACCTATAAATTGCAAAATCTTCAAATCGAAACAAGAGGGACAACAAGTGACGATTGATGAATGACTCGATAAAGCCAATGAAATGTTTTTCACCATCAATATGTCAACACACACTTAACTAATACACTCTTTGTTTGTCCATGTTTATATAGTTTACCATAGAGAGTGAAATGATCAATTATGTACTTAAGTGTTTATCTTATTCACTTCTGAAGGAGAAGATTGATTATTAAATCATTTTATCTAAGAGTTACTCAAGATTGAGTGATCTTGAGTGGAAAACCGATTGTATCCTTACAATGTAGAAGGGGAAATATCACAGTGAGAGATTTGGCTTCACAAGTGCCTTGGTGAACTTGTGGGATTATAAAGGCTTCTCTTGTGCCCGGATTAAACAAGAGGATAATAAATTAAAAATCTCAAGTGGAGCTTGGGAACTAAACGTAGGTCAAGGATTAGGTCGAACCAAGATAAATCATAGTTTGCATATTCTCTTCCCTAAATGCTTATATTCCCACATATATTTGAATGATTGACAATTGCTTTATAGATTATTACTGTCGTATGAACTTCTTTTAGTAAGTTGCAAAAAAGATTTTCAAAGTTACCTAAAGTTTTATCAGATACCCAATTTACCCCCCCCTTTCGGGTGACAGCCAGGTTTAACAGAATAGGCACCTTTGTTAGAGTCGCCTGTTGTGGTATCCCAAGTAGTAGGGTCTCCTACTGTGGTAAGGTCGTTCACTACAATGGCATGGGGACATGTACACCTTTGAGGCGCCCTTTACCCCAACCACTATCCCCTTGACTACTAGCCTCTCTTGAATAAGTTTTTTTGGGGGGACGCTCGTTCCCCTTTTCTCTCCCTAAAGTTATTATAAATACAATTATTAATGACTTAAAAATAAATTATAGTGACAACTATCTAATATTTTATAAAATTATAAATAAATAACTAACAGTATAAATAATGTAAAATTAAAATATTATAATTAAAAATTCAATATCTTCTAAAACCAATTTGAAAGCACGTGTATAAAAGAGGTTTAAAAACTAGGCTCAATAACTCATAACTATTACCAAATATTGCTATCAACAAATTTATCTTGCTCAAAAACAAAATTTAATAGGTAACTTTACTCACCATAGGTGCCTAACTCTTCAGATATTTGAGTAAAAACTTCAGATTTGAAGAAAACCTTTTAGAGCGTGTGGGGGGAAATTTTTTTTTCCGAAAGTGGTAAAATTAGGGGTGGGAGTATTCATATAGCCACGTGATTTGTAGCAGTTATCTTCAAAATCGCTACCTCAACCACTACAAATAACAAAACCCTACCTCAGCCAATGCAAAACTTTGTAGTGATTCTCTAGAACCACTACAAAGATGCAACCCTTTGCATTCTATAGCAGTTATTGTCTCAATAATCACTACAAAAGCATGAAATAGTTTGTAGCGATTAGAAGGAACTGCAACAAAATTTCAACATTTTGTTTTATGTAGCGCTTTTTCCTTCTAAATTGCTACAAACACATCATCACAAGTGTCGCCCCAAGCAGGTGCCAAGCTGGCACCACATTTGGTGGCAGTTCGTATGCCTCAACTGCTACAATTATGGCACCAGTGTGGAGCCTTTTGACACCAAGCTAGTGCCACATTTATAATGGTTTCTTTGATGTAATTGCTACAAGTTATCGTCACTTACTAGCGCACCATTTGGCATGAGTCATACCATAGCAAATATGTAATAGTTTCCTTTATAACCGTTAAAAATATTTGTGTGGTGTTTTGTAGTCACTACAATTTAAACGCTACAAAATGACAATTTTTTTTGTAGTATTTGTTTAATTAAATGTGTATATATATTGTTTCATATTTTTATAGTACAATTTGACATACTATAAATATTATTCTACACTTGCAAAGCATCCCCGATCTTCAACATAACTTATTTTAAATAATTATTTTTTAAAAAAAAATCCTTAGCAACTCGATCAGGAAGCATACCAAACACTATACCATTCTATGATAATTACTATTGTTACCACTAATCCAAATAGATCAACTAAAAAGCTATAAAAATAAACTTCACATATAAGGAAAAACTAAACCACGCGAAGATTTCCCAGATCATCGAAAGTCTTCTTCCATTATTCAAATACTTTTTGGGTGAAATTCCATTATTTAAATATCTCACACCTTAAGTATGTGACTTTAAACTTAAACAAAGTAGTCATTACTGGAGGCACGCAGGAGTTTCTGTGTCAGTTTGTGAAGACTTTTCACATTAGTTTATGAAGGATAATACATAAAAGCATAGTAGTTTATGTTGGTAAAACAAACGAAATAAGAATAACTTTCTACATTAGTTATAACAAGGTAACTAACATAGAAAGCATATTTTCTCTGTGAGTTGCTTGTTATGAACTTTCTCTTATAAATAAAGGTAGAGCAACATAGACATACAGGGGGGGATCTAAAAAATTTATGAAGGGTGGGTACAGTTAGTTCTCTATGTATTTTGATAATAATAGACAATTGTAAGCAAAATGAAGTTAATGGTTTAAGTCAAAATGGTTTTAACTTGATGAAAATTTAAACCAACAACTTATTGTCAAAGTTAACTCGAGTTTCAAGTTGTCGAACTCAAGTCAACATAAGACAGAGAAACTTCAAATATATTTGAAGTCATATTGACTTAATCCAGCTATATTGTAACTTGAGTCATCTCAAGACAGAGAGCTTTCATAAGTACTTGAACTTATGATTGACTTGAGCCTATCAATGGTTAACTCGAGTTAGTGTAAGACCGAGAGCTATCAATATTTTTGAGTACATATTGACTCAAGCATAAGGTTTTTTACTCAAGTCATATCTTGTGGACTTAATTCTATTTCTAAATTCTAAAGTCCTCAACTCGAGTCAATATATATTAACTTGAGTTTTAGTTGTTACAACATATTTTGTAATTATCTAATGCACTTGAGTTAGTCACTTACTGACTCGAGCTGACGTGATTTCAAACCACTTTCAGAATGCTATTTCGAAATTCACTTTCGAAAGAAGATCTTGACTCGAGCCTAGATATATCCACTTGAGTTAGACTTTTCAAACTCAAGTCTATGCCATTGAGAGACATCTTCATTTCAAACTTCAAACTTATTTTCAAAGAAGATAACTCATTGACTCGAGTCAATACATGGTAACTCTAGTCATGCACTCCAATTTGCTTGAAATTATGTCAAATGCAAAATAGCTTTATTTTATAATCATTGTCTTTGTAAATGTTAAATCTTTATGTATGATTCGTATATTTCATATCTTCACTCATTATTGCACCTAACTATGTTTAATCAGTTTGTTAATGAGGTTCAAGATCAAACAAGTGATTTAATGCAGATTAATCAAAAAGCGTATGATTACATCAGATACATTAAATGCTAGTTCAAAAAATGAACGACCATTTTCAGTAAAATAGACTTTGCACATTTCTAAGACACTTTTGTCGCCTTTCCACTTCTAGTAATCCAGTGGGAATGTCTTAAAGAATTAGAATGACGACGGCATTGATTGAAGAATGGAGATGTGCGTGAGTAAAGACTAGGTTAATCAGTCTCAACGGTCATCCTCATCAGACTCAACGGTTAATTCTCAAGCTTCTCAACGGTCATAAATGTCAACACCTATAAATGCCAGAAGCATTGAATTCCCCACCTACCAAAAACTATGTGCATTCAATTTGAGATTTTTAGCATTTACTGTTTTAAACTCTTAAGTAATATCTTCGGATATTTATAATCTTCAAAGATCATCTATTCGCTCTTTTAGAGAGTTCTTAAACTTATTCATCTTGTATTAATCTCAAAGTTGTGGAACCTTTGAGATTGAGTTTATTTGATTACAACTTGTAAGAAGGAGTAAGTTCTAATGAGAGAATTACTCGAGAGTTATAGAGTGTGTAATCAAGTTCTGAGATAGGGAAATTCCAGAGTGTCTAGGGAGTAGATGTAGGTTAAGGATTTGGACCGAACCAGTATAAACTTCTTGTGCCCAATCTTTCTCTTTTCCTCTTTGTTTATCTCTATTTTTTGTGTGTTACAAAGGGTTTAGAGAAAATGTTTAAATCACCTAATTCACCTCCCTCCTAGGTGATATTTCATCTTTCAGGTACTAGTGGCAGAGGGATTTGGGGGCAGCACCCCCAAATTTTTTTAAGGAAATTTTTAAATGCATTAAAAAACAAAAGAATATATATAAACAAGAAAATGAAAGAATATCAAAAAAAAAATATTCATGAAATCAAGTGAATATTGATGATTTAATAAGAGAGACAATTATTTTATAAACCAATCATTTAAAAAAACAAGGCTAAGTGTTGTTAGAAATACAACTACATAAATTATAATGAAGGGCGGGTACTCATAAGTTCAAGTACATATATTTTAGTAACAAAGGTATATTAAAATAAAAATAATTATAATATCATCATTTTAGGCCTTACTTTTTGGAATTCTATCATAATTGTCTTATTATCAATGCTATCAAATACATCTTTTTCAATATAAGACATTAAATAATCATTCAACCATTTATCCCCCACCCGATTACAAAGTATAGTCTTGATTTATTAAGGGCGGACAATCATTCAAACATGTATTAATTTTATATATATTAAAAAAAAACCCCCCCCCCCCCCCCCAATTCAAGGGTGGACACTTGACCCCCTCCATTTTATTCCAAAATTCTTCTTAATCCATGCACAATAAAGTTTGGTGCGTTATGCTTTGAAATGATTATAAGTTGCTTCGATGTCACCATCGCTTTTGAAGTAGTGAGTGATAAAATCCTTAGCCGTGAAGGGTTTGAAGATGGCAGGATTGAGTTCATCAATAACAGCTTCTGCTGGTTTAATAATACTGTCATCTAAAGCAGTCACAAAAAACCCAGCTGATGCTCGAAACTTACTTGAATTTGTCACAACTCTGTGTTTCACACTTTTGAGCTTATCATTACTGATTACCTGCACTCACACACAGTACCTAATTAATCATATCGAACCATGTTTTATATATGTCTGCGCATGTTTTTGGGGGATAAATCATGCAAAATTTCTCTAAATTTTGAATTATATAAAGCTTGACAAACAAATATCTAAACTTTCTAGTTTATGCGCAATTCTTTTATACAGTTTATTAGTCCATTATTTCACCATATCGAAGTATACATGGTACTCCCTTCAGGTTTTTTTATAAGGAATAATCATTAAAATCACACGATTCAAATACTGTTAGTTAAATTTAGTTGAAAATAATAAATATGTAGATTATGTGTTCTTTTATTTTTCAATTATAACCTTATTTATAAAAAAAAAAAAGTACATGAGAGATAATAAGTGAAAATTTATTAGAGAAAAATAATAACATATATTTATTGAGGGTGAAAATTGAGAAACGACCTTCTAAAAACTTTCCAGTTTATACAATTATTTTACTGTTGATTATCCCATTATTTCACTATAACTAAGGTTATATGCTATTAACAATATATGCTTTCTTAATTTGATAGTTCCTTTTTTTCGTGTACACAACCTCTTTAAATCTTGAATTAATATGGACCTGGATTCTCTTTAATCAAGAGTCTAGGTAGAGATTTTACTCACACACACACCCAAAATAAAAAATAAAGAGTCCAGGTAGAGAGGAAAATAATAAGAAAGAACCGTACTATTTTTTTGGTCCAAAGAAAGAACCGTACGATTAAATATCAATGTTGTGTACATATATATAAGGATGAAGAAACAAAAATACACATGCTTTATTTTTGGGAGCGCCCAGCGCCATATGTTTTCTTTTTTTTAGTAAAAATAGACACGTGGTTACCATTTTAGAGCAAAAGTCACATCCCACCATTATGTTACTGTTCACGTGTTCAAGTGAACAGTAACATAATGGTGGGATGTGACTTTTGCTCTAAAACGGTAACCACGTGTCTATTTTTGCTCCAAAAAAAAATATGGTGATGAGCGCTTCAAGGGATAAAGCTAATGTGTATTTTTGCTCGTTTACCCTATATATAATCCCCCTCTATCATGTTTTATTCTACAAGTTAAATGATGGATACATTAACTGCACCAATCCTTTTTTATACAAGCTTTTTAACTACTTCATCAAAATGAAGAAGGTTAGTTGAATTACATGTAGTTAAAATTATTAAATATATAAATGTAGGAATATATGGAGTTCATTGTAAATTCAAGAGTTACCAAGGTTAAATGTATGTGGTTCAAATGTTATATAAAACCACGTGATTATCCCATTATTTCACCATATCGAAGTATACATGGTAATTGGCTGCACTTCTATAATCTAACACAAACACACATTGGTAAAGAATAGTGTGTACCTGCAAGAAGGTGCCTATGTTGACCACAAATGCATGGGGATTAGGGTGAACACCAAGCCACGTGTCATCCTTAAAAATCTGTAGGCCGTACACATCATCTTGAAGGAGAATGGTAATGATATTAGCGTCAACATGGACACGTGTCCCAAGAGTCAAACTTGGGTCAGGACATGGCGGATATTGATGAGCACTCAAAATCACACCTTCGCTTAGTTCACCATCAAAATATCCACTTTTCAAGCCAAGCCCTTCACCGATCAGCCCCAAAATCCTAGAAGTCAACTTCTTAACTTCAACTGAACATGCCCCAACAATCTCTCTGATGAAAGGAGAATTATGATGATAATAGCAGCAAGAAGAAATCAAATGAGAACGAAGACGCTATAAAACCTATATATTAAATAAAAGTATGATGGGCCCAACCTACTCTTGCACCTAATCCTTTCAAGCTGGGTTGTTTAGTTTGAATAGCTGGCTTATGATATGTTTTGTCTAGTCTGGTCCTAAATGGAAATTATGAATCCATATTTTATCTCCCAAATCTATAATTTTTCCCCCAAACCCTCTATTTATAGAATAATAAGAAGATTTTCATCAAGAGGGTAGTTTTCAATGTAACTGGTTAAAATAGACACTTAAAAGAGAAAAGCACACTTTTTTACATCAAGATGGTAGTTGACTTTTGTTTGGCAAAAGATTAAAGAAGAAAAATAAGTTACTTAATTACTTCATATGTGCTATGTATTTTAAGATTATATATAAGTTTCTATGCAAAATAGTTTGGTGAAAAATCATAAATATAAATACTTTAAAGTAATTTATTTAGCATTTTTAATATCTTCAAAAAAAGTTAATTAGATCTTATATTTAGGATCAGAAGGAGTATTTAAACTAACTAAACTAATTTATTAATATTTATGCAAAGTGGTTATTTATCTCTTACATTTAGGACTAGGAGAAGTATTGATTTTTTATGCCTAGTATCCCTAACTAATCAACCTAACTCTTCTAACTAATTACTTTAATTTTAGGATTAATATCATTGTGGTGCTTAGAGTTTGATTGAATTTTATTTTAAGTCTATGTATTTTTAAATCAATAATTTTTATCCCTAAAATTTCCTAAGGCTAATGAATGATCCCTATATTTTTAACAAGTTTTTATTTTGATCCTATACTTAAATTTGAACCAAATCCTTATGAAACTATATAAACTAAAACAAACCATTAAATATTATAAGCATTAAATATTATAAGGACTAAAACCAAAATTTGATTAAACGTACTATAAAGACCAACAATGATTTTAAGTTATTAACTCGTCAAGACACAGGGTTGAGCCAGTGTTGATAAGACCACTAACTGCACTTTTCAAAGCCATTAATCAACAATATGTATCAGTGTGGTTTCTTACAACTTTAATTGATAAAAGCAATAATGTTCATATGGATTATGAAATCGATACTGATGTGTATAGCTGAACAGTTTTATTGAAGAGATTAATTAAAATACCGGTATCTAACTGGATTTTCAGGCCAAAATTTCTGCCACTTGTCCAGAGGATGACATGAATGTTTCAAAAAGTCTCGCCATTGATGAACCTTCTCATTACCATAATTCATACAGCTCGTGAACAGAATGCAATCACTGCTAAAATTTTCACTATACAAGTGTTTTTTAGCCTCGTCTGGCATTTGGAAGAACTCCTTCAGCACACTTATTGTTTCTTCCATTAGATTCTCTGAAACCCCATGATTGATTACCTGTGCGCTCTCAATAATATATCACATACATATCATTGGAAAAAGCAACATATACCTTCGGGAAAAAATCCAGAGTTGTGGTCAACTTGAATCAAAGTCATTATAGTTTTCTATTAAGAAATCAATCCTTGGTAAAGCTCAACTTTGGTCAAAATCGTCATATTATACACGTCATTTTCAAGTACTATATGCTTTGACCAAAATTAACCATAATTCTAAGAATAGATTTATTACTGAAAAAGTTGTAGGACCTAGACCTAAGTTAACCATAATTCTAAAGACCAAAATAATTCTTTCATTTCCTTAAATAACAAAGGCTAAATTACACAAAACTCCCATAAATTTTGGACAATGTATGAGTTACTCATTTAACATTTAAAATTTAATAATAAGCCACACTAAACTTTTAATCGTGCGAAAAAATCCCTACCATCAGATATATATACCCCTTCAATTTTATTTTTGTATATGCATAAACTTTGAGTTGTACGCACCCATATAACCCACATAAACTTTAAACTATATATGTACAAATGAGCATAATGGACAAAACTAATGACATAGACGATATTTACATAAATGTAAAAGCTTAAAGGGGTTTATTATAAAGTTTTAAAGATTTCTGAGGAAGGTTATATGTACATGACACAAATTCATTATAATTTAGACAATAATTAAAAAAATGCTATATATATAGTTACAACATGAACCTGAAAGAATCCAAATTCTTCTGAAGCCTTGAGAATCTTTTGAATTGTAAGTGTTCGATCACCTTCCTCGACTTCACTGAGATCAATAACTGGGATGCCTTCACCCATAGGAACATGGAGCTTCCCTGGTCTTGTTTCGGGTGGAAATATGTAATTCTCTGGCATAGATCGGTTGTACCAATTTGAAACAAGTTTCTCCATCACTGAGAGAGCAAAACTAGATACTAAAAGCACTTTAATTTGAGTTCATTATTGATCACCCATAGATGCTTTTATAATGTAAAATTTAAGTACAGGAAAAATCATACGTACAGGTGTATAAATCATAGACAGCGCCATTAGAATTTAATTTTTAATCTGTTGAAATAATAGGACCACTTTTGAGTACGCAAATAATGCCTCGGGAAATGAACGAACCTTTATCCCTTAAGTTTTGTGGTATTACTTCTTTTAAACTATATTTTATCAAGTCTATATCACAAATCAGGTTGAGGGTATGATTTTAATTATTATCTGTCGCTATTTTGTTTGTTAAAAATTATTAATCCGTACATTTTCGTAAAAAAATTAAGCAAGACTGCGTTTGATCTTTTACATCGAAATAGTTATTTGTTCCTCGATAGCTGTTTTTCACCTAACCCTATTTTGTTTTCTATTTTTGAGTTTTCAATTCAGATTGACAGAAACTTCTATTAGTGAGACCACATACGGAGGGACCACGTATAGTGATTTTTCTTTTAATTATATATATAAAGGGACAATTTTGCTCCATAAGTTAAAAAAAGGAAGCAATTTTGCCCTTACCGTTATCTGAATTAATTTTAACCATTAGTTGACCAAATATATTAAGCTAGAGATCCACATATCATCTACATTATTTTTATAAAAGTGCAAATTTGTTTCAGAAGTTTTAAATCTTACTTTGAAAAAAATAAAATAGATGATCCATATACTTACTAGAAAAATTTACATATTCACAAAAATGATATGGATGATATGTGTATTAATAGTTAAGAAGCATATATATATGTGTGTGTATACATACACTTATTGAAGCTAGCAAGCATGAAATGAAGAGATGTGGAAAACAAAGAAAGACCAAACTTTGATTTGCATGGCTACAGGGCTTTTCTTCATCAATATATATCTAATACGAACAATAAGTTTATCTGCTTAATTACCACTTATCACTAGCCAAAAGCATATAAAATAAGGTGCGCTCATGCGGCGTCAATGGAAGAAGCATAAATTTGTAACGTTTCTTGCCTTGACAGTCGTAGCAGTTGTCGACAAAACACTATTAATGGTCACGGAGATCAAAGACTCAGTTTTAAGTTGTAGGGGTTTGTGTAAGGTTCTAATCAAGGTTATTAAAACCGGACCGGTTACTAAATTGATCGAAATATTGGGGTAAGGATCAATGAATCAGACTGGAGTTAATTAAGAGCTAACCCAATCTGAGACCAAACTAGTTAAAAAATGAAGATTTTAAGGTTATTAATATGAAATTATAAAGAAAAGAAAAAAGTCAATTTTTGTTTAAACTTTTATAAAATTAAGTTTGAAATAACATTTACTACACAAAAATATAATTTTATAATTATTAAGAAGGCGATTGGGTGGACATTAGCTGATATAGTTGGTATTAGCCCCTCTATGTGTATGCATTGGATTTTATTAGAAGATGATGCTAAACCAGTGAGGCAACCCCAGAGACATCTTAATCCCCTTATCCTTGATGTGGTGAAGAAAGAGGTCACCAAGCTTCTGCAAGCTGGTATTATCTATCCCATCTCTGATAGCCAATGGGTTAGCCCAGCTTAGGTGGTTCCCAAGAAGTTTGGAGTGACTATGGTGGCCAATCAGAAGAATGAACTCATTCCTACTCGAGTCCAGAATAGCTGGAGAGTTTGCATTAATTATAGGAAACTCAACCAAGCCACTCGCAAGGATCATTATCCTTTACCATTCATTGATCATATGTTAGAGCGGTTGGCTGGTAAGTCTCACTGCTACTTTCTTGATGGCTACTCTGGATACATCCAGATCCATATTGCTCTTGAGGACCAAGAGAAGATGACCTTCACATGCCCCTTTGGAACATATGTCTACCGAAGAATGCTCTTTGGCCTTTGCAATGCACTGGACACCTTCCAGCGTTGTATGGTAAGTATTTTCGTTGAGTTTCAAGAGGATTGCATGGACGTGTTTGTGGATGATTTCACTGTATATGGGTCTGGTTTTGATGCATGATTAGCTAACTTGTATAGAGTTTTGCATAGGTGTATAGAGTCCAATCTTGTGCTAAATTTTGAGAAGTGTCATTTTATGGTTGAGTTAGGGATTGTTTTGAGGCATATAGTGTCTAGTAAGGGAATTGAGGTAGATCCTACTAAGATTGATGTTATTACTGCTTTGTCTTACCCCACATTTGTGTGGGAAGTTCGTTCTTGTCTTGGTCATGCAGGTTTGTAATATCCCAAATTCTAGACCCTAAGAATTGGCAATAAGCATAAAGTAGGCGGACAACTAAACCCGGTTCGGGAAAAGTCCCAAGAATGTCGAGGGTTAGGAAGCCTCTTAGAGACCCAATAACCCGGCTATATAGGTCAGCAAACCCAGTGTGTATAAGTTGTGGAATTAAAGTGCCAATGGAAAAGGGTCACAGAAAACCTATACGGCATAAATTCGGTTGGAAAAGATGCCACTGAACTATGTCATAAGGTATAGGACAATTGGTTGAGTGAAAATATGCCGGTATAAATAAGAATACGACATTTTTAGGGCAGTCGAGTATGCAATATGTTTTTTTAGAAAATACCAGCATGTGGTATCATTTGTCGAGTCTCAGCATTTTGTGTCCCAATCCTGCGTAAAACCCGAACAAGATCCTAAGTAGACACCGATAAAGTAACTTTAATAAAGTAAGGTCATGATGACATACTTTTGTGTTGGTCTAATAAAATCATAACACGTGTCCTGTCATCATGGCAAAGGAAAAAAGCTACTTTTGTGTTGGACCAGTAAAAGCATGACACGTGTCCCTTCATAATTACAAGTGCAAAAGTCAAAAAGCTTGTGAAAGGAGATATTTTGAGGGCATTTTGGTAAATTGCTATAAGGAACACATGTGCATGCAATTAATGTGAAATGATGACTCAAAAGTTTCTTAAATAAGCTTCAAATTTGTGCAAAGCAAGGAGGAGAGAGAAAAGTCAACAAAACTTGCAAAATAAGCCAAGTTAAGAAGATATTTTGCAAGGGCAATTTGGTCATTTGATTTGGGGGATTTTTAAGTACTCTCTTGACATATTTTAAAACATTTTGCACTTCTGTTTGCGTGATTATTTTGACCAAGAGATCAAGGACCATAGAAATTAAACTAACAGTGTATAAGGACACAAAAATACTTATATGGTGTTAATTAGTTGGTAAAAATGTCATGTAGCTATGCCTTAAGGTATGGGACAATTAACGGAGCAAAAATGTGCCAAACTAAATATGCACATGACATTTCTTGGATGGATAAGGGTTCCTTGCGATTTTGAAGTAAAAAGGGAAAATCAAAAGACCAAAGTGAGCCACATCACGAGGTAGGAAGAATGTGTGGAACATGGAAGTGCCAACAAGGCAAGAGGAGAGAAGGAATACATGGCTAAACCCTAAAGCGACACATGGCATATAATTGATGAAGGCTTGACTTTTTGGCAAGATGGTACAAAGGTAATTAATGAGTGTAATTAATAAGAGTAAAAGTCAACTAAACTTGCTCCTTAAGTCACACAAAAACATGCAACTAGGTGAGGGTAGGGAAAAAACTGAATAAGTTACATATTAAGGCCCAAATACATGCTCAAAGACTTGGGAAAACATTGACCAATGAGAGGGAACCAACAAGTACCAATTAGAGGATTGTTTATGAGGTATTTAAATAAAAAATCTGACCCTCCAAAGAGTTGATGTCGTCACCTTTCTGATCTGAAATTTGGCACCACGAGAAAGTGACACACGGCGCGTTCCGAATGTGACACACAACGCGCTCTAGACGTGATAAGCGGCGTGTTCTAGACCTGACAAACGACACGTTATGAACTTGACAAGCGGCGCGTCCTGGACCAGACACGTGGCGCATTTTGGATCGCGCCCGTGTTCTATATATACCCCTTTTCCCTCATAGGTCTTTAGGCCATTTTCGGCCAAAACATGGTAGGAAGAGAGAGAGAGAGAATGAAATAGGAAAAAAAGAAGAGGGAGAAGGAGCAGGAGGAAGAGGAAGCATACATTGAAGGTTAAGGTAAGATAGTGCAAGATCTGGTTAGATAAGTCTTCAATCTTCTTCATAACATTCCTGTGGTTCTTTATGTTTAAGGCCGACGCCATCAAAGGGCATAAAGAAGGAATCCAAGTTGGTTTAGGTCCAAGATCAAGACAGATCCATATGCAGAGTAACTTTTGGACATCAAGCGAATTTTATTAAGACTGATCAGCTGTCAAGTGCGGTAACTGCTTACTTGCATACTCTATGTTACTTTGGCATGTTGTGTTGATCATGATGTAGGAGATCAGATTGTAGTACCTATTAGACTGTGTGTCCTTAGGTTTTTCTTACAGTACCGAGGGCATGTATGATCGGGCTGTGGTGCCTATTAGACTGCAATACCGAGAATTTGTTGGGATAGGTAGTGCCTATATGACTATGTGTTTATAGGTCACTTCGGAGGCCTTGCACGCGAAACGTATTGTGGGGCTTGTCTTGTCCAGGCAGCCCTGCGGGCTATGCCAGAGGCAGAATATACATGTCAGATTGTTTGTGCTTGAGGCTGGACAATCTTCTTTACTTTCCTATTTGTGATTTGCATTGCATGTATTGCATACATATAGTATTTGAGTTTGACAGTTACCCTGGGATTGAATTTTGAATCCCAGACCATTATAGGAATACAGGTGTTTCAGGTTAAGTTAATCAAGAGTATAAAAGGTAAAGGCCCGGAGCATTATACAAAGGGATGAAGACGCTCTAAGGAGACTTAATATTGTATTTATTATAATGTTATCTACTGTTTAATATTTTATTCCGGATTACTGTATCATAACCCTACGAGAATTTATATTTTGGATGTTGTAGTAAATTTATTTACTTTTACCAGTATATCATATTTGTTTAAACCGATTCAATGCCCTGTCGCATAATGCTCTGATATATGTGAACATGGAATAATTAAAGGAGAGGTAACAAATATAAAAGGGATCCCTCTATCCCGCCACCCGAAAGGGCGAGGCCGATAGGGTTGTTATAGGTTTCTACCAGAGATTTATCCTCGATTTCAGTAAGATTGCTCGACCTTTGTCCAACCTTTTGCACAAGGACAATAACTTTGTATTTGATGATGAGTGCAAGTTGGCCTTCGATCATTTGAAACAGTGTTTGACTACAACCCCTGTGATCCAACCACCGAATTGGCTGCTTCTATTCGAGCTTATGTGTGATGCCTCCAACTATGTTGTTGGTGCTATTTTGGCTCAGAGGGTTGACAAAGCTTCTCATGTCATTGCATATACCTCCAAGACCTTGGATTCTGCCCAGTCTAACTAAACCACTACTGAGAAAGAGTTGTTGGTTATAGTGTTTGCCTTTGATAAGTTTAGATCATATCTGTTAGCTAGTAGAGTTATTGTTTTCTCTGACCATGCTGCATTGAAGTTCCTTTGAAAAAGGCAGATGCTAAGCCCCGACTCATTCGGTGGATGTTGTTGCTCCAAGAGTTTGATGTTGATATTAGAGATAGAAGTGGAGCACAAAACTGGGTAGCTGATCACATGAGTCGCATTTCTCATTCTCCCTCTCACCCCTCTCCTATTCAGAATGATTTTCCTAATGAGCAGCTTCTTCAACTGTAAGGTAAGATTCCATGATATGCTGATCTGATTAATTATTTGGTTGCTAGAGTTTTACCTGTTGATTCCACTAGGGCCCAGACTCTGAAATTGCAAAGTGATTCTAAATATTATGTTTGGGATGACCCTTATTTGTGGAGATTTTGTAGTGACCAAGTAATTATGAGATGTGTGCCTGATCATGAGTTTGATTCTATCTTGCACTTTTGTCATGCTTCTACTTGTGGTGGTCACTTTGGACCACAAAGAACTGCTATGCAAGTGTTAGACTGTGGTTTATTTTAGCCTACTCTATTTCATGATTCCCACATGTTTGGTAAGTCTTGTGATAACTATTAGATAGCAGGGAGTATTTCCCATCGACATGAAATGCCCCAGAACCCTATGTTGTTTTGCGAAGTCTTTGATGTCTAAGGTATTGATTTCATGGGTCCATTTCCTGTTTTTTATGGTCATACGTACTGTTGGCTGTTGATTATGTTTCGAAATAGGTTGAGGCGAAAGCCACCCGTACTAATGATTCTTCTGTAGTGGTGGATTTTGTTAGTTCTAACATTTTCTTCAAGTTTGGCATTCCTACAACCATTATTAGTGACCAGGGCTCTCATTTTTGCAATCGAAGCATAGGTGCCTTATTACGCAAGTATGGAGTGCTTCACAAGGTCTCCACAGCATACCACCCCCAGACCAACAGTCAAGCTGAAGCTTCAAATAGAGAGATTAAGCAAATCCTTTAGAAGAATGTTAACTCTACCCGAAAAGATTGGAGTAAGCGATTGGATGATGCTTTACGGGCATATCGCACTGCATATAAGACTTCGATTGGGATGTCTCCCTATCGGCTTGTCTTTGGTAAGGCATTTCATCTTTCGGTTGAGTTGGAACATCAAGCCTATTGAGCCATTAAGCAGTGTAACATAGATTTGGATAAGTCTGGGATGGAACAGAAGCTACAGCTGCAAGAGTTGGATGATCTTAGTTGGATGCTTATGAGAGTTCACGGTTGTACAAGGAGAAGACAAAGGCATTCCATCATAAGCACATCTTGAGGAAAGAATTTTTTGTGGGCCAGAAAGTTTTTCTATTCAATTCCCGCTTGAAGTTTATGCCAGGTAAGCTCCAATCTAGATGGGATGGCCCTTTTGTGGTTACTAATGTTTTCCCTTTTGGTGCTGTTGAGTTGTGTGATCCACCCACCAGCGGACCTTTAAAGTCAATGGACACCGCCTCAAGCAATTTCATGAGGGAGACATGAAGCAACCTGAGGAAATAGAGATCCTCCTCATTGATGCCACTTATCCTCCATAAACCCCTTGGGGAGTATTCTTCTTTCCTTCTTCCTATACCTTTCTTTTCTTTTATTTCTTCCATTTCACACTTTGTTTTTTCCAAATAAAATTAGTTTGTGAATAATACAGTTTCTCTTTCTATGATTGCCACATATTACAAACTTGGACATTTGGGTTTTAATGGATTATTTTGTTGGACTGCAATTCTGAACTCTTGGATTATATGTCTTGGTGGTTGATTTTGTGGTGTTGATTGCATGATTTGATATTTCCCTATGTGAGATTTTGGGCCTACTTGAATAGAATTGATCTTTTACCATTCTTTCTTTTATGTATGCATCTACTTATGATTTATGTTTTCTAGAACTTGCTACCTTTCTTTTTGAAACTGCATTTTCACTTACATGTATAAATATGATGGAGGCTTGTTTTCTTTCTTTCATTTCCATACTTTGGCCAAATAGCTTTCCCTTACATCATATCCTTTGTTAACCCCTTTGTGCCTTTGTGACTCATTCTTTTACAAACCACATTACTAGCCTATGTGCAAAACGAAGTTTTACCAC
Organism: Acacia confusa; assembly: GCA_037074495.1. Classification (NCBI taxonomy): domain Eukaryota; kingdom Viridiplantae; phylum Streptophyta; class Magnoliopsida; order Fabales; family Fabaceae; genus Acacia; species Acacia confusa. Next base: position 29,122,601 of record CM073509.1, on the reverse strand, counting down.
ACCTTGGACTTATATTGAGCATTGGTTTCACTTTTGTTTTGTGTTTAAGTGTGGGGGTTGCTTAGGAGTACAACATTTTAAGTGTGGGGGAGAGATATTTGATTTTGTGTCATTCATCAATTGGCATTGATTTGGTCATATAAAAGAGAAAAAAGAAAAGGAGAAAGAAAGAATAGAAAAAAGGGCAAGAAAAAGGAAGAGAAAGAAAGAAACAAAAACAAAGATAAAAAGAAAAGCAAAAACAAAGAAGAATAAGAAGATACATATATCATTTTAGTCATTTCATTTGACTAGTGCTCTTTTACATTTCCTTGGTGCTTAGCCTCTCTTTTCCATACTTATACCTACCTTCACCCTAACCCCATTACAACCATATATAATAAGCTCTCTTGATTTATGCATGCATGTGTTGTGAGTAGTGGAGAAGTATAAATTGAGCAAGCCTATGGTAAAACAATTTTCTTGAGTGGAATTTGAGTGATACACTTATTCCCTTATACACTTGAGAGATTGATTGAGGGCATCCCTTGAGAGATCACATTGTGTGATTAGCATCATTGATTGAGATTGCCATGATTTGTAATTTGAGATGAAAGGATTTCAATCTTGATTGCTTTGGTCTTTTGAAACCTTGTGTTCCTTGTTCAAATTTTTTTACATTATTGGCAGTTACTAGAAATGAGAATTTTCTTTCTTTCAATTTTCTTTTCTTTTTGATTTTGCCCAGGAGGGCATAAGTGTGGGGGAATTTGATAATTGAATATTTTACACACTTAGTTGTATCTTTTGGATAATAAATTTAGGATTGTTAGCTAATAAATAATGGGCTTTAATGCGTATTTGGGCTTTGGGCTTTTATTTGGATTTAATTAGTTTTCATGATAAAATTCTAGATTTATAATGTTTCATTGTTTTAACTATAACTTTTGAACCAGACATTAGATTTGCCTCATTTTTGTCTCATATTTCAGATAATTCAAAGGGCTACAAATGCTATGAAGACTCGGAAGGCAAATTTGGACAAGAGAATGGTTGAACTTGGAGCCGAAGTCAAAGACATTTTTATGGATTTTTGGGCCTGAATTTTGCATTTAAAAACTCATTTATCATTTATTTCGTTTTGAGGCATTATGCAGCCCTAGCCCATTTCCATTTTAGGTTAAGTTTAAGATAGGTAGCAGCCACAAACACCTTATCTCATTACGTTTTTGGATTATTTTGGATTGAAGACAGAAGTTTCATTTTCTCTGCAATGTTCTTCGTGTTCTTTGCATTCTCCGTTTTTTCTAGTCATGTTCAGCTAAATTTCTCTAATTAACCCAATGTTGATGATTCCATGATTTGTCCAGAGAGTTTGTGCTTAATTGGTAACTTTACTAGTTTATGTTTTCATCTTATCTAATTCGATTTCTGGAAATAGTTCGAATCTTAGATTTAATATTCGGTTTGGTTCATCCTAAGGACTGAGTTCGGAGTAGGTTTAAGTGTTGTTGTGCGATAGCACAGTGAGACGCCACTTTTCGAACAAATTATAGGCGATTATCTAGTTGAAGGAATTTCTGGACGGATGCAGAGATTTTGGTTCGTCTAGAACCAAACACGAGTTCGTTCATATTTTGATCAATGATGGAAGTTTCTAGAATCTGAATGTTGGGTTGATCAACTTTAATCTTTGTTTTCCTATTTCATTCTGTTTCTGCTTATTTTCATTTTTAATCTGTTTGAACCAAAAAAATCCCCTATTTTTACTATTTCTGTTTCATTGTTGCTGAATTAAACTCACTATGAATTCGTTGGGAAAACGATCTAGGTTCCCATTATATTGCAGAATTATATTGATCCTGGTTATTTTGAGAGATTACGACAAATATCTTGTCATCTAGAACTTGAGATATGATTTTTGGAAGTCAGGTGATGAATTTGGGAAAAATCTGGACTTTGCTTCTGACTCACTAGGTTTCGTGTAAGGAAAACCTAAGTAAACAACCTCTTCTGACCTTAATATTTTTGGATCATATGGTTAAAATGCTACACTTTACTTTAATAGGTATTTTGTAAATTTTGGAGTTTTGTACAAGAAGTTATTATTTTTACAAACTAGCCTATGTTTTCGGAAAGTGAAATTTGGGTAGTCGCGTTGTTCAAAGCATTTGACTATGTAAATAAAGTTATAAAATTATGAAACTTTCCAGAAACAAATAGGACACATAGAGCTTTAATTTGATAGGTGGTTTGCAATTTTTTAAGCTCTATACATATTGATAGGACACATATTGATTTTTAAAGTTAAGTTAAAGTTCTAGAAGTTTCAACTGGGCAGTAAAGAGAATTTTGAAAACCGGGAATGTTTCAGCCATAAATTATCTCAATGGTTATTAATATCTTAAAATAGACTTGTCAAGATTTAAATAGGAATTGGAATCACTCAATTTTGAGTTGTATAGACCAAGTTATGATTTTTTTTAAGTTCCCAAAGAAATTAAAGGTTAATGTTTGATGAGTCTGAGAATAACCTAACCACAAAGGGATAATTGCTTTGGTAAATGTTGTATGGTTAAGACAATTTGATTAAACATTCATTTTACTTGGTTCTAAATATATGGTTACGTCTTTAAGGCCATAAGGAGAAGGAAGGAACTTCAAGCAACTCCAAAAGTTGTGGAAAGAAGAACTCCTTACTTGCATGTATTTGATATTATTGCTTATGAGTATATGTATGATTGCCATGCTTTCTTGTTATGTATAACACACTTGAATGATTGAAACTCTGTTTATAATTATGATATGGCCATGAGTATGATGCATAAAGCAATAATCATGCGGAAATGTCATTATGTTAACATGAGCTTCTACAAGACAAGTATTTATCTTGCATGCATTGTTTGGTATTGCTTGCTACTGGGATTCCTCAGAATCTCACTCTCTACTACCAACCAATAGGCAAGTGAGCAGAGGAGAGAAGTGTTGCATAAGGCTTAAGGAGGGAGCATTGCTTGAAGATGGCCTAACAAAAGGATAGTGAAGAACTGAGGGACGACAATGTTTAATTTGTTTCAATTTTCACTGTTTGTAAATGAATGTAAATGTATGTAAAAGGGGTATTAACCCTGGGAATACCCCTATTATATAATCAACAGTTTAATTTTGTATCCGTATATTGAACTATTTTTTATTTTACTACACAATTGCATATGAGCCGCGTAAGATTACAACGAATAATGTCGGCACCTCGGGCAGGTGTGACACGACGAGGAGAATGGCAGTCATATGTGAGAAGAATGACGGACATGGAAGGAATTAGAGGGGACAACACCAAATTATGAAATTTGGTACAGAAATGAATATTACAAGAGGAACAAGAAATACAATCACTGAACATTGAACCCAATTGCTACATTGATAAACAAACCAAAAATAATTGAAAATAATGACCGCTCAACCCTGAATAGTGTGAAGTCGCTGAATTAAAATGAGTTCATTGGTAAGAAAAAATAGAGGTGACTGCTAAAATTTAGGAAAAGAACTCATTGTTTCATGTAATTAATTCATCAAAAGAATTATGCTTCCACATTAGAATAACGAAACTAACCTTTGTTGAACTAGCCACATAAACTAAAAGTTTGCAGTTGTGAGGATTAACAACAACACATTTTGAGGTATAAAATATGCATATCAATATCATTGTTTGAAAAAATATCAGTACAAGCGAACAAATCTTATGCACATAAATGCCTAATTGATACAGAGCAATATGACCTTAACTTTCATTTAATGCAAGGTGGGTGTTATAATAATACATTTTGGCCTTCTCAAATGCTGCATAAAAAGGAAGGCAAAGTTGGATTCAAGCACCATAACACACCCTACAAATGGTGCATAACATCCTCAGGGGTGCTAATGAGGAATTTGGACATTAAAAAGCAATGTTGCTTGACAATACAACTATAAAAATTATATCAAACAATTTAGTAGCTGCAATTATGGGTAAAAACATAAACAATATTAAGAACAACATAACACACATCAAAACAATACACAAAACTATTGCAACAAGAGACAAGTGAAAAGCATCGAGAGCAATTGACACATGGTAACTTAAAAAACATCAACCAGAAGTCAATATGAGGTAAAGCATACCTAAAATATTCCAAAATAACAGTAATATATTTAGCACAAGTAATAGTAATATATTTAGCACAAGTAATAAGTTAAATTGAAAAAAAAAAACCACAACACACACACACACACAAAAGGTGACATTCAAACCAAATAAGCCAATTCGAACTCTTAAGGTACACCATGACAACAAGAGTTAAGTAGCACTAAAAACAATAATGGAAATTCAAACTACTATTTTCATTGATTGGGAAAAAAAACATGAAACATAAATTACAAAATAATCTCTCCCTAAGTATTCTTCTTCCTCTTCGCTGGGGACTTATTGAGAGCGGACCGCCTTGGCGATGTTGTCCATGAATCAAGGAGGTTGACTGGGATGAACATAAAGGAAGTAGATGTTGGAGGTGGAGAAGGAAAGAATGTAGCAACAAAGAATATATGGGTAAATTCTCAGCTACAAGCCCGAAGCTAAAAGTGGTTACTAGTATGAAACTTAAAGGCACAGATGTGACCATTGTCTTTAAAGGCCTAGGAGGAAGGTTGTAGGTTCAATGAGTAGCACAATGGAGAGAGGTTTGATTGTCTCATTATCCTAAATGTTAGTAGGTCAATTGGTTTAAGGCACTTGGTCTTTAAGAATGGCATCACTAGTTGGGGATTGAAGGGGGGAGGGTGGAGTTGGATAAGGTATGTCTTCATCATGGATAGTTTCTTCAGGGTTTGTGGAGTAATGCACATGTTACTCATGAGGCATATGAGTCGTGAGGGAGGGATCTGAGGATAGTGGTGATGGGTTTGTAGAGTCATAAGGCTTAGAAGGTTCTTCAGGGTCCTGCGTTCAGACACATCATGGTTATCAGGTTCATTCGTCTTGGGTGAGTGGTGGGAGGATAGTAGGGAGCCATGCTGAGTGCCATTAAAAAAACCTCCTCCTCCATTAGGGTCACATGTTTTGGAACTTAGATTATCATGGTAATGAGATTGGATTTCATTTTCACCCTATGTAAAAGGTACTAACATTCCTTCTCTGAGGCTTTGTATACAGCAAACTACTTGAACTCAGTCGCATAGAGATGAATGAACTCTCTAAGGTTAGCGAAGTCAAGAGCAATGGTGGACATACGTGATTCATTAATCTTTCCCATCTCAACAACCATAAACTCACACTTGTCTTGTACCGCACTGTCAACCCTCCTAACTTTTTCTTGAAGATCAATAATCCTTGAATGCTCACTAGTTGATTGCTTCTTCTTTGCTTCTCTTAGGTTGTATGCGGTCTTCAACCTTTTTAGAGACTATCCTACCTGCAGTCATGTATTTGGTAATCTCAACACGCCTCGTGATGAAATATTCGACAAGTCTACTACATGTAATCTTGACCAATGCAGTTATCGGTAGATTACGTGCCCCCTTGAGGACTTTGTTGACACACTTTGATAGGTTAGTCGTCATATGACCAAACCTCTGTCCGTCTTTATCGTACGTCATGCACCATTTCTCCTTTGGAGCTCGATCAAATCAAGACGAAACATGTGGGTTTGCCTCAATGAACTCTTAAAACTTTATGTCAAACTGAATCTTTGAACTCATGTACCCTACATGACATGCGAATGCACACTCATCACAATGGAAACAAATCAATGATTACAACGAGTCATTTATATGTGAAATTTCATACATAATTTCATAATTGTTTTCTTTAATTCAATGTCCTTAAACCTAGTATGAAAGTTGCTACCGAAATGACGCAAGCAATACACGTGATAAGCATTTGGAGGCTGCCAACCACGGTGATGTTTAACCGCCTTCTTAATGCTGGCGTGATGGTCAGATATCAGACAAATACCCTGCCTCTAGGTCACATGAACACGTAGGAGATCAAGAAACCACAACCAATCATCGTACTTCTCACCAAGAGGAACAACCGAAAGGCAATGGGCAATAGCTTCCCATCCCCGTCCTGTGAAGTCGCAATCAACAAAGTCCCTTTGTATTTTCCATACAGGTGGGTGCCATCAATTTGCAGTACGGGCTTACAGTATTTGAAGGTTTCAGCGGTCTTGTGAAATGTCCAAAAAACCTATGGAATATGCGCATGTCGGTGTGAACACGCTATCCATCGAATGCTTCAAAGGTGTCAAGCCTAAAAACCGAACCCACATTGCACTGCGTCATGTATGTTAACCAATTGGGCAAGAATGCGTACGATTCCTCCCAATCACCAAACAACTTCACAATTGCCTTCATTTTCGCCCTCCAGGCCTTCCTGTATGTTAACATTATATCCATACATACGCTATATCCTCTCTTGTATAAGCGCTGGTTTTACAGCTGGATCTTCTCTTAACATACCAATGATGGCTGCACATATAACGTTTGAATCCAACTGTCTATGATCCCGAACGAGAGCCTGGTTATGGCAGGTGTGATCTTGACCCCAGTTACGAATCACCCAACAATTTCCATTCTTGGGGACCATTGCCTTCATGTACCAAGGACAACTGTTGGCATAGTTTTGACACCTCATGACAAACCTATGGTCATCTCTTTTTTCAACTATGCCTGTGCGACGAGACTTCACGCAATATAGTTTCACAGCATGTTGCATTTCAGACTTCTAAGGAAACTGTTGATACAAATATAGTGGATCGCCTAAATGCCAACCACCTTGCATGTCATCATCACCATACAACACCTTTGTCTCATCATCACATTGCGCCCAATTAATGTTGGAATAGTGCGGGCTTTCATTCCAGAATAACTCAATATCAGTCCCAACAGCTATACAAATGATTTTTTGTCAAAACCACTGAATACGAATTACACATACAAATACCAATTTAGTAAATTACCACTGCTAACTAGGTCAACACGAAGCGATGATAGTGACATCCCCAAGGTACTCAGCTCCATAGTGTTCGTGCCATCATCGAAATCACCCTCGACATCAGTGTCTGATGAGTCACCTAGTGGAATTACACTATAAGGTTCTCCCTCCTCGCTGTGAATATCCTCGTATTCCTCACCCTCCTCTTCCTGATCCTCCTCTTCCTCCGTCAATCTCAGCTGACTTAATACTTGTAACGGTGCAGATAAACTGACGGCTATGTCTTCTTGACCATGGCATTATGGAGATCTTGTATGCATGGGAACAGACAATGCTTCATCGGATTCAACCTCAACATAAATCTCAATAAAATTTTGTGATTTCCGATTGTCAAAGGCATCTATAATGTACTCTACGTCTTCATCATCACACATTTCATTACTAATGTAGTATACACTATCAAAACTGACAACAGTCTCCACTTTGGCAATCAACCAATGAATGCAATGGCTGCCATGAAGCCCCAATTTTCAGCAAATCCTTTCTTTGAGCTGGTTGTACGTGGTGCACCGATTGATTTTCATCATTTTGGTTTTCCCTTCAAATTGCGCACCATCGGGACCTTCAAAATGCCTTCCACTATGGTAGATTATAGCAACGTAGGCGTTAGAACTTGAACTCATCCTTCACAACAGAAATTCGAAGCTGCAAGGGGGTGGGTTTCAGATTCTACAAAAAAACAAAGGTGGATGAAGTTAAACTGCAAAGATTACACAACAATACTACTTTCAAAGAGGAGAATGGCCTTACACTTTGATGGGTCGCACAAAAACCGTCCAAAACACGAGCAACCAGTGAGCTTTAGGGCAGAAATGGAGAAATGGTCCCGAATGAGCTCAAATTGGCTTTTAAAAAACACATCTGTTGACATGTAATCGATTACGGCCCGTAGTGTAATCGATTACATGACATTTTACACTATATAATCGATTACATCACATAGCGTAATCGATTACATAATGTGAAGATTTATGTAATTGATTACGCTACAGTGACGTAATCGATTACATAGTGCAAAAAAATGAAAAAAAAAAAAAAAAGAGATCTAACCCCATGTAATCAATTACATAAGGCATGTAATTGATTACAGGGGGTAGATAGGTTAATAGTTTTGCCTCAGTGGCATTTTGATAATTAATTATTTAATTAAGATTTTTTCCGTACTTTTGCCTACATGCTTTAGTGGTATTTTGAACTTTCGCTTGAAGGAATTTTAGAATAATCTTGAATCACATGCGTGCTAAGCATATCTTTTAACTATTGAGGAATCATTATTATATAGGATTCTAATTGTAATTAATAAATATTGTTTTTCATTTGTAATATAACTTCGTTGAATACAACTCCTCTCCTTTTGAATACACCCCTCCGTACTTGAAAACACTCGTCATATTGGTGATAGTATACTACTCTCTCTCTCTCTCTCTCCCCGTCCCCTCCTCCCTCTCTTTTTGTATCTCGCATTGCTCTCTTCCAAGAAATCAACCTTTCTATTCGCCTTCTCTTTATTCACGTGCTCGCATCAATTAAACTTACCAATTCAATTTAAATTAGACTCCACCAGACAATAGGCCTCGAGTTCCACTGCTATATTACAGTTAATTTGGAATAATTAATTTGAGAGTAATATGACTTGGCACTATTAAATTTTAGCATCATTCCCGATGAGTCAATTTATTTGCGCCAAGGTTAATTACAATAGTAGCTATGTAAACATAAAGGAATAGTTTCGAGCAAAAAAAAAAAAAAAAAAAACATAAAGGAATAGTACTTGGCATTCAAAATTGCATATTAACTCTACTTGAAGTTACGACAATATAATATATCATAAGAAGATCTAAATCCCTTGCATTTATTTGTAGTTCTTCTCATATCCATGATCAGGCTTGGTGTTTTGCTTTGAAATGATCATAAGTTGCTTCGATGTCAACATCACTTTTGAAGTAGTAAGTAAGAAAACCCTTAACGGTGAAGGGTTTCTTCATGGCAAGATTGAGTTCATCATTAGTAATAACAACTTCGGCTGGTTTAATAATATTGTCATCTAAAGCAGTCACAAAAAACCCAGACCATGCACTAACACGCTTTCATCTGCACTAACAACAAATTGCATGGTCACAGCTTCCTGTCTTGTCTCATCGCTTGCTTTAGTATGTTTCACCACTCTTTTTGCATCTCATTAAAAACCCTAATCCTCAAATCCTATTCCCCTCTAGAATTCTAACCCTTGTCATTTTTTCTGGAGTTGAGCGGTTTTTCTTCTAATTTTTATGTGTCTCAAATTTTAGTCTCAATTTCTATTTGATTTAACAAGAATCTGGATTTATTTGATAAACTTAAGCTGTTTTTAGCGATTCACATGGGTTTTAAACAAATAAATTTATATTCAATGAGTGGAGCAACTTTTCCTAGGCAATGTCTTGCGAGATTAGGATTATTGGATCTTACAAAAAGGATTTATTAAAATTGAATCTTGGTTGAGCATCGAGAAGGTTACTTAAAGAGAAATATGATTCATAAAAGGAATTTGGACTATCTTAGTTGAAATGGTTCTTGCATCTGGGGCTGATGATGATGATGGTGAACTTTGCATATGGGATTTGGTCAATCCCTTAAAGCCCCGTCATTTTCCGACACTCAAGGTCATATTTCCTTCCTTTGTGTTTACCTGGAAATGCTAGCTTTTTACATGATAGATCTATGCTATGTCTTTCTATGTGTGTATTTTTATTGGTAAGTTTTAAGGATGCACAACATAGTGTATATAATTACGGTGCAGGGTAGTGCATTTGCAAGCCAGGGGAAGTTCCATCCTTATCATGGAATAGTAAGGTCCAACACATTTTAACATCAACATCCTATAATGGAACCACTGGTGAGTGATGATTATCCGAATTTTCTACACATTGATCCCAACCATATGTTATCTAGAATTCTGTATGTTTTATATAGCCTTTTGAACTTTTTCAGTGGTCTGGGATCTAAAGAAGCAAAAGCCAGTGATAAGGTACATTGATGATTAATTATTGATTCACTATCTTTTGCTTTTGTTTTTTCTTTTCATGGGCAAACAAAATTTTTGATAACATAGTGTATCTTATTTGAAACTACAGCTTTTCAAATTCAATTAGAACATTCAGTTAGAAGACTTCGTGACCTTTGTGATTAAGTGTCATGTCCTGTTGTAGAAGGCGACTTTGTGATCTCTAACACCCAAACACTTCCTTCATTATACCAACTATTTGTTCTTTGCATGACTAATTAAATACACTCTAAAAACAACAACTTATCTCATTTGCAAAATGACAGATTTTAATTGAACTATTGTATGAACGTATAATTTGATTGTATGATATCAGTGGGCCTGCTTCCCACCACTTGTCTACTACGTTCCTTTAGCTTTCAATTTCATTGAGCTTGGTGGTTTGTGGATGTAGAGGTTAGATTGGAGAAGCTATAGTAGCCTGTACTTGTACATTAAGTTTTTTTACAGATTTTACATTAAGTGTTCATTACTGATGATGCCCCACCAGAATGTGAGTAATCAAGTTAAAGGAGCACTAATGCGCTGGGGCATGCATGGAAGATCTTTAAATTTGAGGAAGTTGACTGATGATGTAAATATGTAATATATTTTGTACATGAATCATAAACTTGATTTTCCTCTGTTACATTTGTGATTAATCATCAATTGTGCATAACACTTAAATATGTATTTATGACAAAGTTGTGCAGAACTTGCTTTTTCGGGAAGGTTCATGTGTATTGATGAAAATGACCTTCACAATCTTGGTATATATTGTGTAAATTTTCTTATGTTGTTTAGTTGACATTTTAATATGAATGAGAACATGAATTTTTTCTTGCATCTATGTTATTTGTTACTGGTATGTGCAGAAGCAGGAAAATGGAAAATAATTAGTTTCTTCCTGCATCTATATTATTTGGCATTTCAATATAACATTAACAACTATATCAGTAAAACAGTAACAATTATATCAGCGCACATTAACAACTAAATCAGTACACGCTACCAACTATATCAGTACACGTTAATAATTATATCAGTACACGATAACAACTATATCATCCCTGTTAACAAATATGTCAACCCTGTTTAACAACAATATCAGCCCTCATTAACAACTATATCAACGTTGTTCAACAACTATATCATTCAGTTTTGTTTAACAACCATATCAACCCCCATTAACAACAATATCAACCCCTATTAACAACTAGGGGCCGATAGTGTTGTTAATGGGGCTGAAGCAATTGTCCATAGGGGCTCATAGTGTTGTTAATGAGGTCGATGACGTTGTTAATGGGGCTGATGGTATTGTTAACGGGCCTAATGTACTTGTTAATGGTCCTGATATAGTTGTCAATTGAGCTAATATTGAGGGTGTCTGATAGTGTTGTTAATGTGTCTGATGTACTTGTTAGTGGTCCTAATGTAGTTGTCAATAGGGGGTTGATAGTGTTGTAAATGGGGCTGATTGTGTTGTCAATGGGAGGCTGATAGTGTTGTTAATGGGGCTGATGCAGTTGTCAATGGGGGCTGATGTAGTTGTTAATGGGGCTGACGGTGTTGTCAATGAGAGCTGATGGTGTTGTTAATGAGGCTGATGCAATTGTCAATGGGGGGCTGATGTAGTTCTTAATGAGGCTGATGCAGTTGTCAATGGGGAGCTGATAGTGTTGTTAATGGGGCTGATGTTGACAACTGCATTAGCCCCATTAACAACACCCCCCGTTAACAACACTATCAACCCCATTAACAACACTACCAGCCCCCCATTGACAACTGCATCAGCCCCATTATCAACACTATCAGCCCCTCATTGACAACTACATTAGCTCGTTAACAACACCATCAGCCCCATTAACAACACTATCACCCCCCATTGACAACTGCATTAGCCCCATTAGCAACACTATCAGCCCCCCATTGGCAATTGCATCAACCTCATTAACAACACCACAGCCCCACTAACAACACCCCTATTAACAACACTATCAGCCTCATTAACAACACTATCAACCCCTCACTGACAACTGCATCAGCCCCATTAATAACACTATCAGCCCCTCATTGACAACATCATCAGCCCCATTAACAACACTATCAGTCCCCCATTGACAACTGCATCAGCCCCCATTAACAACACCATCAGCCCCATTAATAACACTATGGTGTCATATTTTGCTTATGTAGCTGTCATATTTTGCTGATGTTGTTGTCATTTGTTGCTGATATTTTTAGCTGATATTGTTGTCAAAAGGGTCTGATATAGTTGTTAATTGGGCTGATAGTGTTGTTAATGGGGGCTGATTAGTTGTTAATGAGGCTGATAGTGTTGTTAACCATCCTGATGTACTTGTCAAAGGGGGTTGATGGTGTTGACAAATTCCATTTTCTTGCTTCTACACACAACTAATAAAGACAAGAAATGCACGAAACAATTTTCGTTCTCATTCACATTAAAATGTCATGTCGTCTACATCAGAAAATTTGCAAAACTTTGTCTAAAACAATATGAACTCAAGTGTTCTATACAATTGACAAAATAAAATCTGTCAAACAACCTCTCAAATTTAGATACAAATAAAAACAAGTTAGCCTATGTACATAAAAGGATTGCTTCCTAATGGCTCATCTTCCGTTGTTGGGAGTCCTTGATCATCGACAACACTTTGTTTGGATGCGTGTTGTTTCGATGGCTGACTAACCACCACAATAAGCCAATCTTTAGTTCCCAGAATTCTGCGATGGAGTAAGAAGGCATTGTGAATCTATCCTCTTGCTTCATCCCATCCCACATTTACAACCAAAAAATCACATGAAGACCACACAAGTCCCTAAAAATCAAAAAGATTTGACGGCCGCAAGACCTTTAAATGTCAAAGAACAATATTCATCAGTTTAATACCATAATTACGCATCAACAAATGCAGTCAGTAATTTTCCAGAATATAATAAGAAAAGCACAAAAATTCGATCAGTATACCTCCTTTTCTAGATCAGGAAGTGACTTCTTCAATTTACTTATTATATTTGCCCTTAATGCTTTAAGGCCTCTCCTCCACTCATCCTATAAATAGTTAGAGGTAAGTAAATAGATTTTAAATATAATAACCAATAGAAAGAGAAGGGTTGAATCAAGACTTTGATGAGAGAATATGCACCTACCTTTCCATGTAAATGAAGAGAATGCCTAAAGAAGTGTTATGTAACTCACCAAAACAAAGAGTTATGTAAGTATGGACAACAGATTTCAATGGCAATACAAGATATTGACAATTGAAATGAAATACGTTCCCTATATAGCAATCCCATATACCAATTAAGTTTAAATGGCAATACAAAATGTTGGCAACTAAAATGGAATATGTTCCCCGTAAAGTAATTGTATACATAAACCTCAAGCACGTGCAGAAAAGGCTAGGTGTTGAATAAAGCACCTATAGAACCCTAAATTTCTTTTGCAAATTTATTGATATGCAATAGTAATCTAATAATACGGAAGCACGCACAAGGAAGCAATGTTTCATTCAAATATATGACATGACTCAATTATGATAGTAAAATTGTATTTTATATGGTTCACTGAGTAGTTTAGAAGCAAAAATTGTTGAGACATGCTAAAGGATGACAATAAGTTGTTCATAATGTAACTAAAAATAAGCAAGTAGTTCATAAGAACAAGTTAAATAATATTAAGGACCATTAACCAAAGGTTTGGTAAAAGGAGACATAAAAGGACAAGCCACAAATAATTGGCATAGGCACTAATGTGATATTGCCAAATGCATAGCTGTAAAGCAGAAGCTGTACTGTACCTGTGACGCTGCACTCAGATCAAAACTCTTCTCAACTAAACTGTCCAACCTCTCCCCACGTGCAAGAACACTATCAATAGTCTTATGTTGTTATATGAACAAAAGTGGAAATAAAAAACGATATAGACAAATAAAGTCAAGAGGAAACAACTGCCTACATTGACATTTGGCTTCTAGAGATATAAAGCATTAAAAAACACTGCAACAATGGAGAGCAGGGGAGAAAGTAACAAAAGCCTACAAATCCACATGCAGCATGGGTAGGCCAAGACGCTGAGTTAATTTTAACATTGCCGTTCAAAGGCACATTAATAAGCATAAATACAAATTTAAAATCATAGAAGGAAAAGAACAGTCACTAATAAAAGGTTGGCTTTATAAATTGTACGATAACATCTCACTCAAGGATAAGCATTACAATAGTAAATTTATATTCAGCTATGATAACCCAATGCTTGAATTGTGTGACCTTGCAGTGATCATAAATATTGAGAAACAAATTCAAAACCTCAAACAATAATTTTTTTTCAAAGAAAGTACGTCCAAAATAGCAAAAGAACAGTCACTAATGAAAGGGTGGTTTTATAAATTCTATGATAACATCTCACTCAAGGATATGCATTACAATAGTAAATTTATATTAGGCTATGATAACCCGATGCTTGAATTGCATGACCTTACAGTGATCATCATATATAATGAGAAACAAATTCAAAACCTCAGCAAAAGAACAGTCACTAATTAAAGGGTGGTTTTACAAATTCTATGATAACATCTCACTCAAGGATACACATTACAATAGTAATTTATATTCAGCTATGATAACCTGATGCTTGAATTGCGTGAGCTTGCAGTGATCGTCATATATATTGAGAAACAAATTCAAAACCTCGAACAATTTTAATTTTTTTTACCAACAGAAAGTTACTATCCATATAAAATGTTAAGTGTTGGACAACTGCCAGAGAAGAAGAACGCCCAACTTAAAAGAAGGAAGTTTGTAACACACTGATCCGTATTTAGATCTAACACTTACCAGGATAATTTTTGTTTCATCTAGTTCCCTCTGGATTTTCATCAACTTATCAGCCTCTGCAGGGTCCTGAAGATTTGTAAATAGTAAAAAAAAAAAAGAAATAAATGAGTAAGAAATAACCATATGAACAGGAAAATATAGGGCAAATTTTTTTTTTTTGTATAGTTCGGAATATTGTAATTTAACACTCTAATGAGACATCCTTTAGCTGAAGATGGTTCAACTTGGAAGTACAAAGGTACCTGGAATCTTGTCAAAGCTTGGTCCAAATAGGGCCATGATTGAGTACTATCTGCTAGAGCACTTCTACATGAACTACCAAAAGCTTTTTCATATTCATCAAGCACCTGTAAACCACCATATTCATTATGATGTATTAAATAAGGTCATTTCAAGAACCAGATACAAAAGATACATCACGACAGCAAAATTTAATTTCACAATGTTTCTAGTCTATTCCACTTCAATTCCTACAAATAGTTCCTTGTTGCCAAAAGGATGAGCGATCAAAATGGTTCATTTACTTTACCGAAATCATTATCACTTCTTTGTTCATTAAAGGCAATGAACATTACTAGCACAAAGTCACCAATAAACACAATCTTGCACAAAATCTTTCGGAACAAAGGGCTTTGGACAATCGACAATTTAGTTGTTCCACTGGCACAACAGGGCAACACTTCTCATTTTGAATGGGACAACAAACAGAAGAAAGTTTCAAACTTCAGAGATGAGATCCATAGTGTTACAACAAAAGAAAAGAAACAAAATGATATCACAAAAATATATAAATGTAAATATATTTAGCAGGTTGACCATGAAATTATAGAAATATAAATCAAACACAGAATGACATCGCAAAGAAATGAACAAGCATTAACATGAATAAAATTATACCTAACAATACTTTAGTAATCAGAAATATGGCAGTTAAAAGTAACTTTAAAAGGAAAGCATCAGCACTAGTTTATTTTTCTAAAATCAAATCAGTTGTTTAATTTTCCATATGTCAATCTTAACATCTTTAGGGTACTTAAGGACATGTCTAGAGATGAAACAACACAGAAAAAGTTGCTCCTGTTATAGTAAGGCTAAAACTGAACCCTTCATGAGAACCAATCAGATAGATAAAATAAGTTAAAGCAAGAGACTGCTACTGGAAGAAGCAGAATGTGTTGCAAATAAGGACCCATTGTACTATTTGGATTTACATAATCTTCAAGATTCTTAACACTCAAACAGCCACAAACAGAACCCATTGTGCCAGCCTTTGCCTAAGGACCCATTGTTACAGAACTATTTAAATTTACATAATCTTCAAGATTCTCAACACTCAAACAGCCACAAACAGAACCCATTGTACCAGCCTCTGCCTCTTCCGTAACTTAATCGGGGATAAAGCAGCATATACTTCGTTAGAAAATTAGGGGTGTAATGTAAGTCGAGGATACAACTAAAAAATTATTATCAAAAGAAGACAAGAAACAAGTATTAAAAAGAACAAGAATAAAAAATAGCAAGCTCACTAAAATTTGGGAGTAGACCGAACCCTAGGATTCAAAGCTTCTTCAAATATTGCTGGACAACAACCACGCGAGGCTAATAACGGTTGCCGGCGTCCAATAGCAAGCTCGACAAGTGTGGTATGCTTGTCTGTAACGAAGAAAAATGAACTAGTTCAGTAGCCATGGCTGGAGCAGAGAGAGAACAGCGGAGGAGGAACGAAGCTGAAGTAGACAAGAAAGAAATGGTTCGCGAGCTTCTGTGCCTTTCCTTTTCTATTGCCTGGGCAATAATGTAATTTTCTATTTGAAATTAATACAAGAAAAGGCCCAAGGCCTTTTTTTGATTTGAGAAAGTTAGTTAGGTCTTTTTTAAAATTATGTTTATATCTTGAGCCCCATGTGGATTTTCCCTATAATTCAACACATCCACACGAAGTAAAAAATAAAAAAGAAAAAGAAAATCGCGGGTCCTTGCAAGAAGCTACCTATGTTGACTACAAAAGCATGTGGATTTGGGTCAACACTAACCCACTTGTCATCCTCAAGAGTTTGAAGGCCCTACACATCGCCTTGAAGCAGTATGGTAATGATGCAGCATCAACACGGACTCATGTCCCAAGAGTGAAACTTGGATCAGAACATTATGGATATTGAAGAGCACTCAGTATGACACGTTCGCTTAGTTCATTGTTAAAATATCCACTTTTCACAGCGATAAGCCCTTCATCGATCAGCCCCAGAATCCTAGAAGACACAACTTCTTAACTTCAACTGAGCATGCCCCAACAATCTTCCTGATGAATAAGAAAGAAACCATCACGTTAAGAAGAAGAAATTATGAGGTGATAGTATTCCCTCCACTCCTTTTTAATATTGAAATTGATACTACTCCTTCTTGTCTTAAATATATGATATATTTATCTAATTTCATTATATTAAAAAAGTTAGTTAAATTAATTAATATTATATGTATTTTCTAAAACATCTAGTCATTTTCCTTAATTATATTCTCTTGTTTTCTCTCCTCATTGATTATTGTTGAGGGACAATCAATCGAGATACATTATGAAAAGATTGACAGATATGAAAAAAAATTGTCTTATATTTTAGGACCAACATTAACTCTCCAAATATATCTTATATCAAGAATCATAAGAAATATATACTAAGTATGTCTATGTAGTTTTATTGAAGATGATTATGCCTCATTTACTGGTATCCAGTTGGAATTTTAAGGGCAAAAGTGTTGCCCCTTCTCTAGTGGATGACAAGAGTGTTGCAAAAATTCTCGCCATTGATGAACCTTCGCATTTCCATAACAGTCAGAGCTCGTAAAAAGAAAACAGTCATACATAAAATCCCCACTGAACAAGTTTTTGTTGGTCTCATCTGGCATTTAGAAGGACTCCTTCAACACACTTATTGTTTCTTCCATTAGATTCTTTGGAACCCCATGATCGATCACCTACACACACGTATACTCTTATCAATATCACATATCTTTATAACAATTAGTACACAATCACCCCTTTGGAAATCTCAAGGCATGAACCCTTAGGATATTAAAATAAAAAAGCAAATATAGTTATTGGTTCCTAGATTTCTGGAGTTATGGTCAAACTTTGATCAAAGTGTCCATTGTTACTGAACACTATTGCCATATCAAAGAGACATATCATTCCTACATTCCAAGAAATTGACCAAAAATAGCAATAATTCTAAAGAGTTATTGTTTAATGAATAAACTATATATATATGGTGTTGGAAACTAGACCTTGATTTTAAAGAACAGTTGGTGGAAAACTTGATTGTAAATAGTAAATGCCTAAATAGTGGAAGTTACAATTCATGGAAGATTTAATTTGTGCCAACAAGCATTTTGCAAATACATGAACATGTTTATTTACATTTCACTTGCAAAATTTACAGTATATATGGTACTTAATCATAAGCTGTTAAGTATATATTGTTAACACATAAATTCATAAGAACACAATTCTTAAGGATCTTTGGAAATCATGTTTTCACATTCAATAGTTTAAATGCAAGATACACTAACCTTTTCTTTATGATACAAAATTGTAGCGTCTGATTTGCAGTAGCTTAATTGAAACATTTATCATTCTCTTTACCCTTCTTTACATGCTCTAACTTCTCGATGGAAACCTTGAGGCAACGGCGGAACTACATTGTGGCTAGCTTATGTGTCATATAATATTTTATTTTGGCCAATAATTTGGCCTCAGCTAAGTATTTTATTCTATGTATTTTGCTTTTTCTAATGAGGGTAATATTGTGTTAATTAGTGAAAATTTTGGGATTATGATTTTGGGAGAGTCTTGAGTTTTTATAATATATATATATATATATATATATATATATATATATAGGATGATTAATGGCTAATTTTAATCGGTTTGGATTTATTATTTGGTTGTCTTATGATTTTATAATGAATTTATCTTTTTAAAAAATAGGTTATACTAGGTTACTTGCTTAGAAGAAATTTAATCAAATATTTTATTTTGAGGTAAGTGGAATGTCTATTTCAGTGTTAATTTTATTAAATTTCATTATACATATTATTATTATGATTGTGTTTGTGATATCTTTAGGATAATGTTTGGTTTATTATTATTGAGCTGTAAGAGGAAAGTAAAATTCTTGTTTGAGATGCTTACTAAAAATGTTATTATCTTATATCTTATTTTGATTTATAACTGTTGGTTATTATTTATTTATATTTTTAATGTTATGCAATATTATTTAGTAAATGGTTCTACATATTTATTTTTTTGGCCCGGGCTAAAAATGTTCTCTGATTCCACCATTGCCTTGAGGCATCCCTAATGGTCAGAGAATGAATGGATAAGTTTCTATCCTTCTATCTTTTATTTACTCTATCCAAAAGACATAACTCTTTACATCATATAGATATGACTGCTCCCATCAAGCAGTCAAGAAACCTTTTTCTCAAAAGACATTTTCCACTAGTCATTTCATGTCAATGAAGAAATCTCTTTCCAAAAGGCATTTATCAATAGTCATTTAGCCCTTTCATTAATTATTAAATCATTTATCACGCACATGAAACATTACTCTTCTTACATTCTCCCACTAGGCTCATGTGAGATAATGCCATTTCATGATTGGTTGCATCATAAGTCATGGTTTAGGATAAAACTAATATGAGTCATGATAGTTGTATGTTAGTATATTGACATAGTCCCTTCCATGTACTACTTTATTAGTTTTTCTCCTCAACATGACACTGTAATGGGAAGTAAACTTAATGTCCATCAATAAAGTCTTCATTAAATACAAATCTTGTTTTTCAACATCATTCATACATGCATGCATAAATTTGAAAACAAGAGAATCTCATAAACACATATATACTAATGAGTTCAAAATATAAATGACTAGAATATAACAATAATTTTAACATTTGCTAATAGACATAATACACATACTACACACATGACTAATGAATGTCTTGGGCAGTAATTCCCATTGTCAAGGGATCAACTATTGATCCTTTATTTTTTTTTGAACCTCTTCTTTAATGACAAACTATTTCAATTCCATATATTTAGCACCTCTAGAATACTTATCATCTTTAGAAAAGAAGACTGTTACGGAATTATTACAATAAATTTTCAGCAATTTGGCAATATTGTGGACAAATCTAAGCCCTGAATAACATTTTGTAGCCATTTAGTCTGAACCATTGCCTCCAAGCATGCCACAAATTCAGCTTTTATGGTGGATACAGCAATTACCCACCACTTCACACTTTTCCATGAAATAGGCAACCATAAGGGGATTTGAATTTGTGCATCTAATCACTTCAAGGCTGCTAGACCTCCTTTAAGTAAACATGTAACCTTTAGTTCCTTGTAAATATTTTAGAACTTTCTTACAGCTTTCCAATGATTCGCACTAGGATTACTCTGGTGTTTCCCTAACATTGCAAAGCCAATATCTGGTCTTGTACAAGTTCGAGCATATATTAAGCTCCCAACCAGTAATGCAAACAAAATTGCTTCCATTTCCTTTTGTTCCAATCCAATTTTTAGGACATTGCATAAGCAATTTCCAATTATGAATCTCTCTAAAACTTTATTAATATATGATTTCTGATATAAGCCCAACAATCCTTTTGATCTATCATAGAATTTTTCTATCTCAATTACATAAGTTGACTTACCCATATCTTTCATTTCAAAGTTACTAGAGAGAAACGTATTAGTCTCTTTTAAAAGACCAAGATCATTAGTTGCAAGTAAGATATTATCAACATACAAAATCAATAACATAAACTTACTCCTACTGACCTTCAAATATATACATTGATCAACAGTGTTTTCTTTAAATCTAAAGGAAACAACATTATTATTGAACTTAAGATATCATTGTCTTGAAGCTTGCTTAAGTCTATATATTGATTTCTTTAATTTGCATACCATGTGCTCTTTTTTTCTATGAACCCCATTGGTTGGTCCATGTACACATCTTCCTTTAAATTCCCATTTAGAAAGGCAGCTTTCACATCCATCTAACTCTAAATCATAATAAGTCACCAAGCCATAATGATTCTTAGAGAATCTTTCTTGAAAATTGTAAAAAGTTTCTTTATTGTCAATGTCATCTTTCTAAGTGAATCCCTTTGCAACTAGTCTAGTCTTATAACATTCAATTTACGATTAGAGTAATGTTTAGTCTTAAAGACCTACTTACAATCAACTCTCTTACAGCCTTTTAGTAACTTAACAAGGTCCCAAACATTGTTCTATTCCAGAGATTTCAACTCATCTTTAATGGCATCTAACTACTTGTCACCATTTTCACTATTCATGGTTTATGGAAAAGTAACTGGATCATCTTGAATACTTAAGTTGAATTCAGACTCTTATAGATATACCATATAATAATTAGAAATAGTGAATCTCCTTTTCCTTTGAGATCTTCTTAATGCTATTTGTTGTGGTTCTCCTACAATGAGTTCATTCAGTTCATTAAAAATAATTTCATCATGAGTAGTGGGATCATTCATTTGTTGTTCATTATTATTAATCAGTTCAATAACGCGAGGAACAACAACTTTACTAGAGATATAAGTAAAGCGAACTTGTACTCTATCTTCTTCAATATCCACTTTAAGTGGTGTTACACTCCACTAACTTCACCATCCTCAATGAACCTAGCATTTCCAGTTTCAAAAATCCTTATGGTATGATTAGAACAGTAAAATCTATACCCTTTCAATTTTGTTTTGGATAACCAATGAAATAACCACTAATTATTCTTACATCCAGTTTCTTTTCTTGTGGGTTGTAATATCTAATTTATGCCTAGCAACCCCAAATATAAAGGTATCTTAAACCAAGTTTCCTTCCAGTCAAGGAGTGTTTGGAACAACCTTTTTAGGAACCCTAATTAATAAATATATGACAGTCTTTGGAGCATAAGTCCACAATGAAATGGGTAAAGAAGAGTTACTTAACATACTCCTTACCATGTCCAACAAGGTCCTATTACGCCTTTCTGATACATCATTATGTTGTGGTGTACCTAGCATTGTGTTTTGAGCACAAACACCTTGCCTTTCAAGGAATTTAGAAAATGGGCCTGGATGTTGTTTGCTTTCATCATACATTCTATAATACTTACCACCCTTACCATACCTAGCAATTTTCACCTTTCGTCTAATTGCCTTTCAACTTCATTAATGTAAATCTCTAAAGCATTTACAACTTGAGATTTATGATGGAACAAATAGACATAACCATAATGTGAAAAATCATCAATAAAGGTGAAGTATCTTTCTTTATTGAAAGCATTAACATCAAAAGGACCACATACATTAGTGTGTACATTTTCAAGAAGCTGAGTGCTTCTTGTGGCTCCTTTCTTTATGTGTTTTGGTTGTTTACCTTTAATACAATCCATACAAACATTCATATCAGTAAAATCTAAATATAGAAGGATTTTATCTTTTACCAATCTTTTCATTTTTTCTGTGTAAATGTGTCCTGAACATTTATGTTACTAGTAAGCATACATTCATTTATTACAGCACGTTTAGTGCAAATATTATGATGCAGAGTCATAAGTGTTTCATCATATAAATTATCCACCAAGTATTATAAGAAACTTCAGTTGGGTTTCATTCATGACATACATAAGCACTAAGCTTACCTTTCTTTATGAACCAAGCCTTATGTTTCGAGCAATCCTCTTTTGAAGTTTCAGACCTTACCACATAAATGACATCCTTTTCCCTCATGTTTCTTCTTGTGGATTTGAGAAGAGGAGGCCTTATTGATCTTTTAGGGTTGCCTTCTCTTCTTCACATGCTTCTTACCACTTTTCTTTTAAGCTCCTTGATGTTTCACATAATTGATGGAATGAATTATCTAGTTCTTAATTATGGTTTCCTCTTGAACTAGTATACTATGCAATTCAAGCACGTTCCATTGGTTTTTCATTGTATTATAGTTAACTTAAAAAGGACTATACTCAAATAGTAATGAGTTCAATATGAATTAGACAAGGAAATTTTCACCCACTTCCATTCCTAATGACTTCAGTCTTGTTGTAATGCTTGTCATTTCAGCAATATGCTCATACATAGTACGTTTAACATCAAATTTTATGATGGTCAGTTTACTCATAAGTGTTCCATCAAGAGACTTATCAGTAGTTTGGTAGCACTCTTCCACAAGTTTTATCATGTCTTTAGCACTTTCAGTTTGTGGAAGAATTGACTTAATGTTGCTTACCTGCTCATTTGCATGTACATCAAACTCAACCTTTTGGATTTGTCACAATTCTTAAAATGGTCTCTTTAATCCTTAGTGCTTGTATTGGTAATAGCATTGAGTTTCTTTTTTCTAAGAGCTAAATTCAAATCCATTACCCCAAAGTAAAATTCGATTTGCTTCTTCCATTTAGAGAAGTTTAGTGCATTAAAAATTGCAATAGTTGAGAATAGCGAATGTGTGGCAATAGGTACTTTAAAGAACAAAAATTTGAAAAACATGAATGCATTGAGTCATACATATCACAAACTTAACATGCTTCACAAGTTCAAACATAATTCATTCAAGGGAAAATTACATTGGGGTCCCAAGGACCAAAATTAATTACAAAAAAGTCCCAAGCCAGAATTCCATTACAAAAAAGTCCTAAAAAAGTCTCTGGGACTTTTTTGTAATTAATTGTCCAAGATGACAGAATCCGTTAACAATTGGAAATGCTATGTTAACGACACAAATTATCAATCGTTAATATAGCATTTTAAGTTGTTAATACGACTTTTCAGGTTATGATAATTTTTGTTGTTAATATATCATTTCTAGTTGTTAAAAGCTTTTGTCATCTTGGCAATTAATTTCAAAAAAGTCCCAAGGGACTTTTTTGTAATGGAATTCTGGCTTGAGACTTTTTTGTAATTTAATTCTAGTCCTTGCGACCCCAATGTAATTTTCCCTTCATTCAATGCATATCAATGTTTACCTTTGGGGTCCTATTAATATACAACATTCACCATAATGGTGCTATAAAGATTTCACATAATTTGGCAATGATGTATACCCCAACTAGAATATTTATCATCTTTTGATGTTTAAATAAAACTAAAACTATATAGATGATACCAACATTTATGTTCAATTATTGGGTTGATTCATAACCAACATTTGGGTGATTCGTAACCACCCTATAATAATAAATTTCAATTCACCCATAACACAAACATAACTTCCACAACATCAAGGTTATGGGTAATTGAAACATCACCAAAATATTTGTAATTAAAATAATTCATAAGGATTTGGCCATTTTGGTGATTAACAAATCCACCATACTTAATTTCGAAACTTAAATATTTAATTTACCATAATATTGGTAACTAAAATAATTCATAAAGATTTGGATACTTTGGTGACTAACAAATATACCATATTAATTGCAAAACTTAAATATTTTAACATTCATACAATTGCTATTCAACACACTTAAAAAGCATAAAATCATAGCCACAAAACCATCCTTAATTATAAAATTAAAGCTATAATCGCTTTTCTACCAATACATGAAACTAAGTCTGATCATCATATCAATTGGCTAAGAAAGTGCAAATCTAGTAGGAGTCTCTTTGTACTATTACAACGGTGACTAAATAAATAACCATTAAAGCAAGACTTAACCTTTGAACTACTTTCCTAGATACTAACAGTATGAATTAACTTTATCTGATTCCATTTCCAATAGATCAAATCAACAACTTACAACGATATTTGATCTTTCAATAACATGACTCATGGAATTATACCAAAAATTGTTTGGGAAAAACATAAACTTTAGACATGATAAACTAGTCTTCATTCTATATGTGTGAAGAAGCATCAACCAATAATTAAATTACTCTTTTTGTATTCTTGCATACTTTATTGTGTAAATATACTAGTCATTTGGGGTAATTGTATAGAGATATTTTCACAAGAGATATACAAACCACTTAATTTGAAAAAATATTCTTTGGATAAAATAGCATTGTCGCAAGTATGCTATGTAAATATACTTAACAAGGCCCAAAAATACGTTATACTTAATGAGGCCCAGATAAAAAGTTATAGCCTAAACAATTGTTTTTGTTTTTTGATAACCCAAAACACTTGCTAGCCTGATAGAACATTCCCTTTTTTGTTTAAATGAAACTGAGTGTTTCATTTAAACAACCCATATGCATGAATGAATACTTCATCAACCAACATAAAGATTCCCATATGCATCTTTTTTGGATAAACACTTCCCTTTTTTTGGTCCTTCTTCAACCTCAAGCCGAGTCATTTTGACTCGATTGGATCCTCTGGTCAAGTTCATCAGACCCAATACCTCATCCCTTCATAACTGGCGTTTCTGACGTCAGTTTTTCACGTACTTGGTGTCTATCTCTTCATTTTTTTGAGATCTATGCAATGACACCAATTTTATGGATTAAAAACACTATTTTTAGGGACCCAACTTCAAAACCAAAAAGGGTCAAACACCGCTTTATTAGAAACAAATCATAGATATATATACCCATAGTCTTTATGCATAAAATCTACAAATAATATTTTTTTTATAAACTCTAACTTTTCAAAATCAAGAATCTATTCATAGTTATACATGGAAAACATGAATTCCTAAACCTTGCTCTGATGCCACATGTTAAAACATGAATATGTAAAAACACAATTCTTAAGGATCTTGGGAAATCATGTTTTCACATTCAATAGTTTAAATGCAAGATACATTGACCTTTTCTCCATTATACATAATCAATATTTTGTAGCATGTGACTTGCAATATTTTAATTGAAACATTTATCATTCTCTTTACCCTTCTTTATAGGCTCTCACTTCTTGATGGAACCTTGAGGCATCTCTAATGGTCAAAGAATGAATGGACATGTTTCTATCCTTCTATCTTTTATATATAGTATCCAAAAGATATAATGATATGACTATTTTGATTAAGCAGTCTAGAAACTTTTTTCCAATTTTTTTTTTGGGTCAAAGGTCTAGAAACCTTTTCCCAAAAGGCATTTTCTAATAGTCATTTCATTTCCGTAAAGAAACCTATTTCCAATAGTCATTTAGCCCCATCATTGATTATTAAATCATTTATCATGCACATGATGCATTACGCTTCTTACATATACTACAAACAAGGCAAGACCAAATGATTAGTATTTGGGTTAAGGAGCGAATTTGCCAACAAACTATTGAGGTGAGGTTTGTGGTTTGTTAAACTACTCACAAAAATTTTAAAATTATAGGCCTCCTTAAAAGGTCATAGGCTAAGCTAAAGCCGAAAAAAAGGCTTGTAACTAGCGGCGGATTTTGGGGGTAGGGATGACCCTGCAAAAATTACAGAAAAGAACCCAAAGTTTTAAAAAATTATCTTTCAACCCCAAATTTTTTTATAATTTTTACTTTAGTCCCTTTATATAAAATACGTGGAGGGACTAAAATAAAAATTTTGAAATTTTTTTGGGCTTAAATGTAGTTTCATAAACATCTGGTGCTATTCTATAATTTTTGTCGGACCCAAAAAACAGACGTTAGCTTAAATCTAATGGCGTTGTGCAGATTTTGCATTCTTAAAAGTTTGTTGGTGGTTTTAGTCAACTAGAGAGTTTATTAGTCTAGGTGGTCCTGAGTTAATAATTCGTCGGCAAATGCGCTCCTTAACCCTTAGTATTTTTTTTTTTTAAACTATAGAATCAATCCGTAAAATTATGGCCAACTTTAGTCAAAATGTTCACTATTACTAAACATTATTACCACATCAAAGACACAGCATTCCTATATTCAGGGACCTTGACGTATGATATCCATAATTATAAACACTGATTTTAGATTTTTTTTTTTTTAAAGAAAAGTATTGAAAATCGGATCGTTTATTAAATTGATCAAAGTAATGTTTCAAATGTCATGTCTAACTGTGGTTGAACTGAGCTCAATCTAATCATGGCCAAAATAATATAATGTAATTAAAATATACGAAATATTGTTATATAACTCGGAAAAGGTAATTATTCAAATAAAAAGGCTTTAACCTGCTAAGTAAATACAATATTTATGTGGAAATCACACAAAACCTAATAAAAGTACCAAAGCATAAATTTAGTGAATTGTTATGTTTTTTTAAACACTAAACATTATCATTTCAGGCCCGTCAAGGGGAGGAAAAAAATAAAATTCAGCCTAGTCAGCCCGGCCAAAATTCTTAACCAAACCGGTCATGAGATGGGTTTGACCATTTGACCCAAGTTAGGTTTTAAAACTATAGAAAAAAAAAAAGAAGAACAATATAGAGACCTTTATCCATGTTGACTACAGTTCTAGAGAACCAAGTTTGCCAAATTGAAAAAAAATACTAGCTAGTTGTTATGAGATGAAACTGAAAGAATCCAAACTCTGGAGAAGCCTTGAGAATTTTTTGAGCCTTGCCAAATTCAGCCTAGTCAACCCGGCCAAATTCTTAACCAAACCGGTCATGAGATGGGTTTGACCATTTGACCCAAGTTAGGTTTTAAAACTATAGAAAAAAAAAAAGAAGAACAATATAGAGACCTTTATCCATGTTGACTACAGTTCTAGAGAACCAAGTTTGCCAAATTGAAAAAAAATACTAGCTAGTTGTTATGAGATGAAACTGAAAGAATCCAAACTCTGGAGAAGCCTTGAGAATTTTTTGATTTGCAAGTGTTCGGTCATCTTCCTCGGCTTCACTGAGATCAATAACTAGGATGCCTTCGCCCATAGGAACTTGAAGCTTCCCTGGTCTCGTTTCTGGTGGAAATATGTAATTCTCAGGCACAGATCGAACATTATTGTATTAATTTGAAACAAGTTTCTCCATTATCATCACTTTGATTTTGTAACTAGATCAACCAAAATGCAAAAATTAAAGACAAAAGCATACGTTTATTGATTTCATCATTAATCATTCATTGATGCATATATAATATAAAGTTTATTAATTTAAGGAAAAGCAATCATGTAGTTTGTTATAGATCTTAAAACCATTTGGTTTAAATTGTGTAAGTAGGTCCACTTTTGAGTTTTTAAATATAAATGATTAGTGAAATGAAGGAAGCCTACCCAAGAGTTTTGTTTAATGCTTCTTTCAAACTATATAATTTATAATCTATAACATAAATCCGATACGCGGATAATTTGAACTATTCTCTCTGTCGCTATTTTTTTCAGTTAAAATATATTAATCCGTGCTTTTTTCTTATGAAAATTATACGAGCCCACACATTATTTGTTCTTTTGCATCGAATTATTATTTTTTTCATGGATAGTTATTTTTCACCTAACTATGTTTCGTACGCTGCTTCTGGGTTTCTAAATCAGATGGGCAGGAATTTCTAATAATGAGGACCACTTGCGGAGGGACCACGTCTAATGATTATCTTAATTAGAGATTGGATATCGGACACACACACATATATGGGAAAATCTCTTTTGAGACCAACAAAATTTTGAAAAGATCCCACAAGTAAGTAAGATGTCAAAAATCTCAAAAAATTATTAATCCTACAGATGGAGTTGTTAATTATCAATTTTACTTGTAGGATTAATAACTTCTTGGAACTTTACTGATATTAGAATTCCTTATGGAACTTTTTTGAAAATTTGTTGGTTCCCCCCCCCCCCCAACACACACACACCCCACAATCATCTAATATAATAAAATAGGAAAACACAGGCGGCGGGCTTGATTTGTTTTGTTTTCAAAATAGTTTTTTTTTTTTTAATTCCTTACACTAACCAGTACCTTCTTCATAAGACATTGCCTTCGGGTGACATTATAAAGGCACATCATCTTAATATATTTGGTTTTTGTGTTTTTCAATGTGACCAGGAAACGATTGACCATCTTATATATTTGGTTTTTGTGTTTTTCGTCTCCTATCCATTTGCTAGATAAATTTTGTTTGGTTGTCTCTCTATTAACTTTGATGCTTATGATATAACTTCATTCTAAACTTAGTCAAAAATGATTTTAAATCAGCCATATGGAGATGATAATTTGTTATTTTATGGCGTAATCAACCTCATAAAAAGACATTGTGGCTTTTTCTTCCAAAAAACCAAATGGCATGGCGGTGGACAAATTTCCATTTCTTCATCAACCTGGATACATAGATAACTAGACTCTAATCTTACATAGAACAAAAGAATGAAGATTATCTATGTGCCATATTCTTATTTACATATTTGATTTGCCTCTTGGCACTTCAGTTGTAAAAATAAATAGGATTAAAGGGAAAAAAATATATTTGAAGTTTCTAAAGATGGGCATTGGGTGTCCAAAAGTTTTCGAAGAGGCAATATAACCTTGAAAATTTCAAAAATGGTGCAATGTTGCCGCCCCATTTGAAGTTTTAATTTTAACCGTTAAAGTTGACTTATTTATCCACATGGGCATGGCACACCATACATGCCACCTCATCTCCACCTAACCCTTCCTATCCTCCCTCTCCCTCTCTTCCCACCCACCACCGTCACTTTCCTCTCTTCCTCTCTTTTGCAACACCCTATTGCTATGTGAACAGAACAGAGTGATGTCTTCTCCTTCCATGCATTAGATGTAATAATTAACAAAGAAGTTAAACCACTAAGTCAGGTTTGATCTTGGAAAGTAAACACTTTTTTAAAAATATATATAAAAAATGTTAGTGTTTAGGTGTCATAGAGACAATCCATAAGGACAAATCAACACCTTTTCTATGTTGTAGTATTTCATTATTAATAAATAAGCACATTTTATTTTTATCATATTTATGTTTCACCTTTATTTTAAGGTAAATATGTGTTTGAAGATACAATCCCTAGGAATGAACAACAATTTACATCCTTATTCTACAAATGATCTTTGATGAAGTGATGTCTTATGTCAATATATATGCTTGGCTCTTGTATGTTGAACTAGATTCTTGGCCAAGCTTATTGTATTGGTGTTGTCATAGAGGATTGAGATTTCTTTAAGGTAGATTCCCAAGTCTTGAAGCTGTTGCTTAAGCCACAATACAAGCATAGCATGCTGATATAACAATATACTTAGCTTTAGTCAAAGATGATGAGACAATGGTTTGCTTCTTACTGAACCAAAAGAAACTCACATTTGGATTAACCCATTGACCACTTGTACTCTTTTTATCTGTCTTATAACCAGCATGATCTAAATCCAAGTATGCCACTAGATATTTGGATTAACCCTTAGGAAACCATAATCCAAGTTCCTTGGTGTTTGCAAGGCATATGAAGATTATCTTCAGATGCTCAACATGAGATTCCTTGGGAGCATATTGGCATCTTGCACACATTCCCACACTGAATTGAATGTCTAGGTGACTTACAGTGAAGTATAGCAAAGATTCAATCATTCCTCTATACTTGGTTATTTTGAAATATTTGCCCTTTTCATAAGCATCTAGAAGAGTGTTTGAACTCATAGGAGTATCGACTCCATTGCATTGATCCATCCCATACTTCTTTAGGAGGTCTCGGAGATACTTGGTTTGGCAACTGAAGATTCCATTCTTTCGTTGTTTGATTTGAAGACCAAAGGAATAGTTCAGTTCTCCCTTCATTGACATTTCAAATCTCCTTGCATAATCTTAGAGAAACCTTCACATAAAACATCATTAGTAGCACCAAATATAATGTCATCTGTTATACCTGGCTGTCACCCAAGAGGGGGTGAATTAGGTGTCTGATAAAACTTTAAGAACTTCGAAAATCTTTTCGCAAATTACAGAAGGCAATTCGTATGACAATAATGAGTTGTAAGCCAACAGTCATTCATTCAAACATATATGCTGGAAATATAAGAGTTTAGGAAAGAGAATATGCAAACTATGATTTATCCTGGTTCGGCCTAGTCCTTGACCTACATCCAGTCCCCAGGCTCCACTTGAGATTTTCAATCCACTATCTCCTTGTTTAATCCAGGCACAAGAGAAAAGCCTTTACAACCTCATAAGTTTAATCGGGCACTTATGTAACCTTTACAATCTCTTACCGAGATACTTTCCTTACACACTGTAAGGATACAATTACACACTCTATATTCAGGATGATCCTTTCACACTAGGATTCACTCCCTCTTACAAGTTGTAACTGTACAACAACTCTCAAAGGTTCCACGACCTTGAGATTTGATCACTAAACAGATAATGAAATAAGTGTTTGGACTCTCTCACAGAGTAGATGAATGATAATCAATGAAGTACATAATTGATCATCTCGCTCTCTACTGTAAACTATATAAACATTGAGAAACAGAGTGTATAAGCTATTGACGGTGAAGTAGTAAAATCATTTCGTTGGCTTCATCGATTCTTTCACCAATCGTCGTCACTCCTTTTCGGTTTGAAGACTTTTCTATTTATAGGCAATGAAGATCGATTCATCTGTTGAGTAATTCTTCCTGTTAGAATATGATCGTTGTGACTTGCTCAAAGTTACTGCTGTGAACTCTAACGCAATCATTCACCTTTTGATAATATGATGTTAATTCGAGTTATGATCATCTGAAACTCATTAACAAACTCATCAAACATGGTTAGGAATAATAATGAGGGAAAATATAACCCAAATAAATCATATTCAAAGTCTGTCATGGTTAAAATGAAGATTTTTCAAAAACTAAGATAATTTGGCTTAAGTCAAGTTCTCTGGCTAGAGTCAAATTGTTTTGGTAGAACACCACTACTACAAAAAAGTATTTTAAGACCGGACCAAATAGGCCCCGTAAGACCGAACCAGCGACCGGTCTCATTCCAGGCGGTCTTATAAATATGTAACTTTTAAGACCGGACTCGAACCGGTCTCAAAGAAATATTTCAAGACCGGACCTAAGAAACAATAGGTCTTAAAAATCTCACTATATAGACCTTACATATATTTTGTTCGGTCTTAAAACCATAATTTATAAGACCGGACAAAAACGTCCGGTCTTAAATACCACACTTTCAAGACTGGAGTAAATGTCATCAGGTCTTAAAAGTATGTAACTTTCAAGACCGGTCAAACATATACATCGGTCTCAAAAATGAAGAATATAAGACTTTGCTTTAACATGTAACCGGTCTTATAATTATAACTTTTAAGACCAGACTAAATTAATAAGTGCGGTCTTAAAGGTAAATTTTAAGACCGGTTAGCACAAAGTCCGCTCCTAAAAGTCTCACTTTTAAGACCGAAGATCATATACACCAGTCTTAAATAACGTCTTTACGACCATTATTAGTAGTTTTAAGACCGTAAGGAATAGCCTCCGCTCTTAAAAGTCTGACTTTTAAGACCGGACCTTCCATAGACCAGTCTTAAAAGTGGATATTTCCCTTGTTCAAAACAAATTCGCCACAAAATCCAGCATCTAAAGACAATACTCTAAGCTTCAATTTATAATTGAATTGAGAATGGATTACAAATATTATTCACCAGGCATCGTAATGAATGACTAGCTATTACAGTACAAACCTAATAACAAATGAATGTAATTAATACAATAAGACAAATACATATTACAATGCGTTATAACTGTGTACAACACCTAAATGAACATATATACCAATTCATCACCTTGTCTTCATCAGATTCCCACCCGGCCAATAACAACGGACATAACTAACATTACTAGCTAGCTTCTTTTGTGACAAGCTAGCCCATTTCAATCAGATCTTGGCCTACTAGAAAAATAAAAACAAGAACAAAACACAGTCAGTAACATTGTTTAAGAACATAAATATTTAAGAAGGAAATGAATATAGTTAAAATGTAAATTAAAACCTTCAAGTTTTCAAATAATTGTGCAGATGAATATTACCTTATGAATTGATGACTCTTTTATAAAGGGATATCTTCCCATATCCCTTCTTGATGATCATTTCGTATGCCGGGTTCATTATCCGCTTCATCTTCTTCGTTGATGTCTAGTAGACCCCTTGAAAAAGGAGTACTCTCAGGAAGACCATAATTTGCATCATTTTCCTCATCAATATCAATGACCTTTTTTTCCTTAGAGAGCTACAGACCACATTTTATTTGTTTGATCAATGATATAAAAAACTTGTGTCGCCTGGTCTGCCATAATAAAAGGTTCATCTCCAAAACTTGTACTATTGAGATCGACTAATGTAAATCCCAGCCGATCGATCTGAACTCCATTATTGACATTAACCCACTTGCATTTGAAAATGGGAAATCTAATGAAGACATAGTCCACCTCCAAAATCTCTTCAATAACCCCATAATATGGCATGACTGCCAATTTAGGCCGCTTGTCTTTCGAACTGGAGAAGTGCATGGATTCAGCCTCTAACATTACACCACTGTTCTGGACAGTGCTCCTATCGTCTAGGGACTTCGTGTAAAATGTGTACCCGTTGATCACATACGAATTCCAACTAATGACATCAACCTCAGGACCACGTGCTAACCATTTCATTGTCTCAGAAACAGATTCCTCTCCCTCGACCTTTTGTTTGAACCAGTTTGCAAAAGTTCTGTTATGCTCCCTAATCAACCTTTGTTCAGTCATTTGGGGATTTTCTTTCCTCACAGCTTCTTTATGTGCAGTTATGTTGGATTGAACTTCATCAACATTATTCAAGATGTATAAGTGGACTTGTGACAATTCATCAGGATCCACACCCTGTACTGAGGCCCCTCGTCTACCCCCTTCAACATGCTCACATTTTGGTAGCCCGATATGTCTTACTTTGGCCAAATAATTTTGACAAAATTCCATGGTCTCTTCAGATACATACTTCTGAATAATTGATGCTTCTGGCAGGTATGCGTTCTTCACGTACCCCTTTAGGAATTTCATATATCTTTCAATTGGGTACATCCACCGTAAATGGACAAGGTCACACAACTTTATCTCCCTCACTAGATGAACAATTAGATGAACCATGATGTCAAAAAGTGAAGGAACAAAAAGTTTCTCAAGCTGGCACAATATCAGATATCCTTCATTTTCCAATTCATCCAATTGTTCAACCTTGAACACTCTACTGCAAACAGCATTGAGGAAGAAACAAAGCCTAGTCAAAATGTGTTGAAGATCATACTCGGCAATGCCTCGAATAGCTACTGGGAGCAGCTGTTGCATTAATACATGACAATCATGAGACTTTTGGCCTACTAATTTCAAGTCCTTCATCGATACAAGCCTCTTAAGATTTGAAGAATACCCCGAGGGAACTTTTGTCCCATGTAAACACTCACAAAAACTTCTTTTCTCATCCTTAGATAACGTATGAGAGGCCAGGGGACAATAAGTTCTCTTACCATACGGCCTTGGATGTAAGTCTTCTCGTATCTCTATTGTTTGCAAATCCAATCTTGCCTTTACACCATCCTTTGAACTACCTTGTATGTTGAGAAGTGTGCCGACAATGCTATCACATACGTTTTTCTCAACATGCATGACATCAATACAATGTCTCACATCAAGGTTGTGCCAATATGGAAGATCGAAGAAGACCGATCTCTTTTTCCATATATTTGTTTCTTTTTTACCCTTTGCAGTCTTACCGAAGACGACACTTATATTTTTCACCTTTTCATACACTTGATCCCCAGTCAATGCCATCGGAGCATCTTCATACTCTTGGTTACCAAAAAAGGCTTTCTTTAATCGACGATATGGGTGGCCCCTTCTAAGAAATCTTCTATGTCCAAGATAAACTGTCTTTCTTCCATGTTGAAGTTGATGGTAGCATGTGCCTTCTTCACAAACCGGACATGCCTTATGGCCTTTTATACTATACCCTGACAAGTTCCCATATGCTGGGAAGTCGTTTATGGTACAAAATATCATGGCTCTCATTTTAAAGACCTCCTTCTTGAAAGAGTCAAAAACATCGACACCTTCTTCCCACAACTCCTTTAAGTCTTCGATCAAGGGCTGAAGGTAGACATCAATGTCATTTCCGAGTTGTTTTGGTCCCGAAATCAACATAGACAGCATGATGTACTTTCATTTCATGCATAACATAGGAGATAAGTTGTAAATAATCAGGAGTACAGGCCATGAACTATGTATGCTGCTAAGGCTTCCATAGGGATTCATGCCATCTGTGCTAAGGGCAAGCCTAAGGTTCCTAGGTTCTTCCTCGAAGGTTGGAAATAATTAATCGATTTTCTTCCATTAAGAAGAATCGGCCGGATGTCGAAGCTTTCCATCAGAAATCCTCTCATCAGCATGCCATCGCAAATTTTTTGCATCATTTTCATTAGCAAACAACCGCTTGAACCTTGGTATGATTGGAAGATACCACAACACTTTTGCAGGCCCCTTATTTGACTTGTACCTTGGGGTTTCACATACAGGACATTTCTGCTTATCTTCAAACTCGTTCCTATACAACACGCAATCATTCGGGCATGCGTGGATCTTTTTGTACTCCATCCCCAGTGGATAAAGAATTTTCTTAGCATCATAGTACCGATAAGGCAACACATTATCATCCGGAAGCATGTCCATAAAAGCCTCAAGCATTTCTAAAAAACTCTTGTCGCACCATCCATGACGTGCTTTCAAGCTGACCAATCTCAAAACGGCGTTCAACAATTGGTATTTTTTACACCCAGGGTATAGCAGGGTCTCAGCATCACTGCACATATTACCATATGGATGTGATTGCTCAAAAGCCTCTTCTCCCACATCACGAATAATGTTCTCTATGCGATCATCCATATCTGTGTCATTATCATCAAAGGACACTTCACCATGTTGAGATGCACTTGGAACTTTTTCACCATGCCATATCCATATTGTATAGGTCTTACAAAATCCTTCACAAATTAAATGTGTGTATATAACTTCTGGACTTACTCGCCTCTCATTTAAACACTCTACACATGGGCAATAAAACTTCCCACTACCATCATGGGCATTTCCTTTTGCAAACTCTATAAATTCCCTCACCCCATTCTCATATTCAACACTCGTCCGTCTCGCATTTATCCAACTACGATCCATAGTATAATTCCTATATATAGACAGAAAGATTTAACATACATTATCCGAAAAAATTGAAAATTGCACATAGAGTAAGCAAGTCCATTAAATGCATATGAGTGAGACTTTGTCCATTGAATGCAACATAAATGTATCGCGTACAGTCAATCTAGTATTGTAACAAAAACAAACAAGAAAAGACTTTGGACATTAAATGCAACATGAAGAATCACTCATACTCATAAATGTATCACGTACAGTCGAGACAAGAAGCTAAGTTCAATAAATGCATGACGCGGAAAATACATGCAGACAACAAAAGTAAACCTAAGTGCACTTGTTGGTCATTCAGATATGTCTCAAGTAAAAGTGTAAAACAAAACTTCAAAGTACAGTATCGAAATACAACAGAGTAACCCACGTCAACATTTCACCGATTTCGTGCAAACCATGAATAACCCAAAACGAAAATAGGAAAAATAAAATATATATGTAACTGATGAAATACACATCTTACGTACAGGTCTATCGCCGTTTAGCTAAGGAACCAACTAGAAGGTGATAAGCTGACCAGCACTAGCTTGTCTAGAGATCTGTCTCGCGGCAGCGATAAAGCAACACACAAACACTTGAGAGTTGAGAGTGAACAGGAGTTATTATCACGTTCGGTGGGACAAGAGAAGTTCAGAGAGCAAAATTTAACTTTTCTGCATGACAGAATCATTTATATTTAATGTCATTAAGAATGGTTAATTGTAAAGAATCCGATCCTAAAGGTATAGAAGTTTTAAGATCGGTTACATATTAACCATACGCTCCTAAATGAATTCATTAAGATCGGTTACTTATTAAGCATCCGCTCCTAAAAGTCTCAATTTTTTTTAATATAAGAATTTAGTGAAAATAAAGGATAGCTTGGTTTAGGGCAGAGGGGAGCAGAGGGATACAAAAAATGGGAATGTGAGAATATGGGATTTGATTTGAACATATATAATATCAGTTGATTCAGTTCTGTATAAAATCTTGAGCAAATAAAGTTCTGAATAAAAGAAATAAAATAATTAACTATTTTTAATTTTTTAAAAGTCCTTTAGGACCGTACACATATAAAATGCCGGTCCTAAAGTATTTTAGGACCGAACATTTATTAAAACATCGCTCCTAAAAGTCTAACATATTTTTAAATTATTAAAAACGTATTTTTTAAAAGCCATTAAGCACCAGACTATTACGAAATAGATGGTCCTAAAAGTCCTTCAATTTTTATGTTAATAATATGGCAACTTGTGAAAAACTTCACAAATGCTTATTATACAGCATTTGAGAAGGCCAAGTTAAGTCCTTCAATTTTTTCCATTTCATCACATGGCAGGACATATGCTTCACTGTCTCAGACATGGGAAAGTGAGAATATTGGATACAACTAGCAATAAATAATTAGTAATAATATTTAAGACCTAATTTTTAATTTTGAAAAATTAAAATCGGCCTATAGATTACTAATTTTTAACTTAAACCAATCAGAATTTAAGTTGAAATTTGTAATATCTTTAATAGTGTTGTCGATACAAATTCCGATATTGGGAGTTGTATCCAAAATTTAATGCTTCAGTTAGATGAATCTCTTCGTATTCTAGAGTAGTTGTGTAAGTACTTGGATCCTTAATTAATTGATCTTAAAAATACATATAAGACCAGTTATCTTAGAATATGCGGTCTTAAAAGTTCCTTCGTTCCAAATTCCAAGAGGTGCAGTCGTGTCTATCCTTACACTCTGTAATGATGATTGATAGTCTCTTCAGCTTCGAAAGACAATCCAACGATGGTGCTCCATCTATTTAAGCCCCTCGTTACTTTAGTTTCTTCACATTATTCTCCACATCCTCATTTCTTCTACAATCTCCGATTCTATAATGGCTGCCCCACTTCCTCGTCCACCATCGGGTCCTCCTTCTCCTCCTCCGTCTCTCTTACCTGCGAGACCTCCCTCTCTGCCGCCGAATCCAACGATGAAGCAGATTGTGGAGCATCTGCTGGCCTGCGTCCATCACATGGACCAACACATGGGCAGAATTTGTGGCCTCCTTCATACGATCAACAAGAAGGTCAACCTAGTCCTCGACGAAAATGACGTCGAGGTCCCATCCTCTGAAGCTGACTCTACATGCTCCTCCTCCAGCAACAAGACGGAGGATTAATTATTTTTGTTTCTTGTATGTTTTTTTATTTCCTTGTTTTTTTTATGTTTTTATGTTTTTTTTTATTTTCTTGTATGTTGCTGCCCTTAAGGGCAGCATAAAATATATATATATGATAATGGCCGCCAAGGCCATTTTTTGTCAAACCTGATTGCGTATGCTTGAGAAGTTCCAAAAATAGATTCAAAATTAACATAAGTTATATAATGACAATTAATTTGTAAAAAAAAAAATATAATAACGACATTAATTAAGAACATACAAAACATGCAAATTAAAGTCATCGTGAGTCTTCGCTAATTGACTTTAAAATTAACCATGATATATTTGCTTAGTTGATTTGATTTGAACATTAACATCATTTCTGTATAAAAGAAATAGAAAATTATTTTTATTTAAAAAAGACCTTAAGACCGTAGACATATCAACAGCCGATCCTAAAAGTCTCTTGATTTCGGATTTTAGTCTTCTATTTTGTGGTGCGTGAGGCAACCTGTGAAAAACTCAACAAATGCTTGTTATACAACATTTGAGAAGGCCAATTTCCTTCAATTTTTTCCATTTCACATGTCCTAAAAGTCTCCAATATTTTAGTTTAAATTTCTCAGAAGAAGAAGATTCCTACATAATGAATGAAATAGACTTTTAGGATTGGTCATTTAATAACTATCCGCTCCTAAAGTCTTGCATATTTTAAAATTAAATTAACGTATTTTTAAAAAGCCCTTCAGGACCGAGCTTTTATGAAATAGACAGTCCTAGAAGTCTCAAATATTTTAAAAAATTATACTAAGACTTCTAGAACCGGACTTATTTGAAATAAACGGTCCTAAAAGTCTCTTTGTTTCGGATTTTAATCAATAATTTTGTGGTGCTTGAGGCAACCTGTGAAAAACTCAACAAATGCTTGTTATACAGCATTTGAGAAGGCCAATTTCCTTCAATTTTTTCCATTTCACATGTCCTAAAAGTCTCCAATATTTTAGTTTAAATTTCTCAGAAGAAGAAGATTCGCCCTCATATCGAATGATAGACTTTTAGGACCGGTCATTTAATAACTATCCGCTCCTAAAGTCTCACATATTTTAATTTTAAATTAACGTATTATTAAAAAGCCCTTCAAGATCGAGCTTTTATGAAATAGACGGTCCTAGAAGTCTCCAATATTTTAAAAAAATATACTAAGACTTCTAGAACCAGACTTATTTGAAACAGACGGTCCTAAAAGTCTCTTGGTTTCGGATTTTAGTCTTCATTTTGTGGTGCTTGAGGCAACCTGTGAAAAACTCAATAAACGCTTGTTATACAGCATTTGAGAAGGCCAATTTTCTTCAATTTTTTCCATTTCACATGTCCTAAAAGTCTCCAATATTTTAGTTTAAATTTCTCAGAAGAAGAAGATTCCTACATAACGAATGAAATAGACTTTTAGGACCGGTCATTTAATAACTATCCGCTCCTAAAGTCAGCATATTTTCAAATTAAATTAATGTAATTTTAAAAAGCCCTTCAGGACCGAGCTTTTATGAAATAGACGGTCCTAGAAGTCTCCAATATTTTAAAAAATTATACTAGGACTTTTAGGACCGGACTTATATGAAATAGACGGTCCTAAAAGTTTTTGAACTTTTTAATAAGCTCACCATTCTTCAGCATCCTGTCCTAAAGCTTTAAGAACTAATTCCATGCAATACGTTCAGCAACAAAAAAATAGAAAGCATCAATATAATTTGTTGGAAATGAATAAACAATTTTATTAATTATTGATCATTAAACTATACAATTGTTCAAGTATTATTTACAGAAGATCAGATGTAATATAGGTCTACAACATATGCATATTTACAAATTAATCCTGGGGGGCATTTGCGATTTCCTGAATGACAAATTCACAAATGACTTGCCGTATGCGCTCAATATCACCATCAGGAAAGGGGTCAGCGCAATCAAACGTCTGTAACATCAAAGACAAAAATATATAATAGACTACCTTAATTCCTTTCATCAAAGGGGTCAGCACGCCAAACCTATGTACGTATAATATCATATACATTTACCTTTTCAGTGATAGACAGAATTCTTCGTGTGATAATATCATACATGTGTCGCATAACGTAAAGCCCACATAAGTTGGAAGCCTGTGGTTGGCGATGTGTCTAAAATCAAACAAGAAATATATATATATATATATATATAAGAGCGCATACACAGTGACAGTTCACAAGGCAAAGTTCACAAGGCAGTGTCCATGCGTACTAACCTGTGGTTTGATCCATATAATATCTTTGACCTGATACCCAGCCTTTCTCTTGGCCTTCTTTTGGTATTCTGACATGGCCCTATTATTGAAATAAAAAATTTCAATTATCAATATTGGTAACTGAAAATTCACAGAAGAGATTTCAGACAAAAATCAGTGACAAATTGACATGCACTACTCACTTATCAACCATCTACTTTAACACAGCCACTGGTTCGTGATAAAGGGAGCATAGAAAGACTACTTTATTTTCCTCTGCGGAAAGGAGGACCAACTGCCAATGGTTAGAATGGTTGAATGGTGCAAGGTACCACCTTCTCATATTGTTAGACAACCTCTTAGATATGTATGATATTCTTTGAGCCACGATTGCCTTACTTAGGTACTGTGGGCACAAGAATCCAAAATCCTGTTCTCTGCCCTGTACTCCTATCTCACGATACATCAACCTACAATAATGACATGCATAAGTGAATTAGCTAGTATATATGTATGTGTACATGTATAAACGACACCTCTTAAAATTATGTACGTACTCATAGAAGAAGATACTACTTACCTCATGAATAACAATACAATTGCATCAGTTAACTCCTTTTTAGGAAAGATAAGGGAGATTAAATCTTCCTGGTCAACGAAGACCGGTAGCTTCTCTTTTAGGCCTACTTCAGCATTTAGAGGCCACGATCTGGTTTCAAAAGTTTGATTGACTACCAGAAGTCCAATCTCATCCTTGGCAGTCAACTTAGGAGCGAGCAAAATATCACGCGGGGCTGCATCTTCATCAGCAGGGGCTGGGGCTTGAGGAGGAGTACAAACACGTACAAGATTCACTGGCCACGAGATGAAGCCTCCCAAGCAATCACTCACAAGTTTCATTTGATCGGTTTGAAGAGGCATAGGTGCATCAGCAATGATCACCTCTTCAACTGACACCCTGACTTCATCATTAGCCATTTTTCGGTGGTGTACAGTTGATCCAAAGTTGTAGACATTCCCTCTTACAACCAATCGTCTACCAGGATCCTCCACGTAGAGCTCACAATGTTCCGCCGACTGTCCAACAATGCAACTCCCTTTAGTGCTCTACTGGACAGGTGGAGGTGAGTGTGGGAAGGGAACAGTGCTCTCTGCACGAGAGCTGACAATCTTCATCATCTCCTCCTTCATCTTTTTCAGCTCTTCTTGAAACTTTGCACTTAATGAAGCTTCTCGCTCAGCTGCTTTCTTCTCTGCTTTGGCCTCTGCTTCTTCAGTTGCTTTGGCTAGCGTGAGTTCCATCTCCTCCCGGGTAACCATTGCTTGTCTTTGGCATTTAGATTTACCAAAGTATTGCTTCAGGCCTACCTGTCCTCCAATTCCCCTTACACGGCCCGTGTGATCCGGTTTTCCAGTCGCAACGGTAAGGATATCTTTCCTCCCGTCTGACACAAATGATCCTCTTGTTCTTGCATTTTGAGTTCTTCCTGTAAGATACAGATAATAAGAGCATAATTAGTAACGAAACACGTTTAGTAACTAAAAAGTAACAAATAACAAGAGCATAATAATTACTTACAATTCTCTCAGCAACTGCACGAGTTTGTTCACTAGAGTACGCCCCGCCTTTCTTTTAGCGAATATAGAGCCATAACTCCTCACGGCGTATTGGAGATGGCGGCCGCGGATCACATATCTCAGAACGATTGGCTTGAGCTTCATCTTCCAATCTCTTTCGCTTGGCGGCCATCAACTCTTTTTCAACCTTTTCATATCCGCCATGAGAAGCCGTTTGTGGGCAATCATTCTTTCTCCCAATCTCTTGTGCTTGCTGCCTTCTTTTCTGTGAATCAGAAAAACAACTATTCATTATGAATTCCAGACCTCAATTCAAACACTAGTCAAATTCACTTCATCAAGTTTCAAGACTTTGTTAGGAAGATAGAGAATTGTATGTATAATAAATAGGGAGAAACAGAGGAAAGGGAGTTGCAGAACTGCTGCCAACTCAGTTAATTCATTCATTCATCATAACTGGTTCAAACTCAGTCAAGTTTCAATAACAGCATACACATATACCATTACACACTTAACATATTAACTAACTAACAACAATGTCTACGTGACCTACTATAACAGAATACCTTACTAAGCAAGCAACCTGACTAACGGCCTCATAAATGAACACAATAACATTCACATATCAACATAGGTTAATAAGTATACAAGAAGGGACAAAAAAATTAAATATAGACTCACCAAAGCTTCTTCAGTAGTCCGCATCTGAACAAATTGTTGCCATGTTGCTTCATCACGAAAGGCATACTTGACGCAAGGATTAGGGGGAGGCTGACCAACCGGAACCTCGATAAAAATATAGTTGTTCGCTAAGTGGGTCTTAAACTTCCTCCAGCGATCAGCACAATACGACAATGTCTTGATTTTCAACTTCTTATTGTCAGGAACATTGTACGTAAGCCGGATAGAGTCCTAGATAACATCCTTCACCTTCTTTTTGTCGACATTTTTCCACTCGTCGACCAAAATGCTTGCCTTGCTGCGTGCTTGTAAGCCGACATAACTATTGTATCTGCTTTTATTAGGGCTGCAGGGAGTCAAATTTCGATCAAACTGTATATCAAGCCTTTCATTGGCACTCCGCCCTAGGGCAAGCTCTTTCAATCGGGTGGGGCCTCTTCTACCACAACGGCTTGTAGGGTGGTTACGAGGAGGCTCACTCTGAGAAGGAGATGGTTCGTTCTGACTAACACCAGTAACATCATCAACTGGCATTTCAGGAATAGAACTACACTCGTTTCCTCCGTTCATTTTCGAAACAAGAAAAGAGGTTGAGAGAGGGGGTGCAAGAAAGGAATGCCAACGCAAATGAGGGAGTAACAGAGGATGGTGGCGGTTTTCAAGGAAGAGGTGTTTGAGTGTTTCGCAACAAGAACAGGGATTTCAATGTTTCGACAGAAAGACGAAAGACACAAGTAGTTAAGGTTTCACGCGAGAAATGTAGTAGGCATTTTTAAGACCGGCGAAACATAAAACGACGGTCTTAAAGGTTACAGTGGGAATTTTTAAGACCGAACAAACTCAAAATGACAATCTT
Source organism: Acacia confusa (assembly GCA_037074495.1). Taxonomy (NCBI): domain Eukaryota; kingdom Viridiplantae; phylum Streptophyta; class Magnoliopsida; order Fabales; family Fabaceae; genus Acacia; species Acacia confusa. The sequence continues at coordinate 29,079,114 of CM073509.1, read as the reverse complement.
AAAGGTTAACATTTCAGAACGTCCTTTTATTAAGTCCGGTCTTAAAAGTAATAAACTATTAGTTTAAATTTTTCATTATTTAGTACCAGGTAGAAGTCACGTCCGCTCTAAAAAATATTAACTTTAAGAACGTCATTTACATATGTCCGGTCTTAAAAGTTTTTTACCATTTTTATATATCTTTCCTTATTATTTTGCATCGCAAAAAATATAAGTCTGGTTGTACGGGATTTCTCAATAATTTCATGTCATTTATAATTATTTTTAATGAATATTTTAAGAGCGGTCATTTATATATGCGCGGTCTTAAAAGTTTTATACAATTATTTTAAAAAATTTCCATGTTATTTTTAACCGCATAAAATATAAGTTAGGATGTCTGTGATTTCTCTTTAAAGTAATTCACATTTCATTTTTTTTATAAATGTTTTAAGAGCGGTTGTTTTTACGAGTAGTCTGAATAATATATTTAAGATCTATGGAAAAAGATACGGTCCAAGTTGATCTTTGATATTTACAAAATTGCCACCAGTCATATCTTTAAGACCGGAGTTTTATTCATTCGCTCTCACTAAGGCGGTCTTAAAAATTGTTGCGGTGGCAGAAGTTCTTTATATTTACAAAATTGCCACCGGTCATTTCTTTAAGAGCGGTGCGTCGATTCTCCGCTCTAAATGAGGTGGTCTTAAAACACCTTTTTGCACTAGTGCACTCTAGGCACGAGTTGTGAAACTCCCGTCCAAAATACACCTTTTTATTCATCACTATGCATATGGAAACATCTCTTAAAACAAAATCTACTACTGAAGCTACAAATCCTGTACCATAAATTTTACACTTCAGTAAAATTAAAACTAAAAGCTAAAATCTTCTTCCTTCTTGGTCTCTACCTCCAGCTCTTCCTTCTTAGCTCTCGAGCTACTTGCCCTAGCTGCAAAATAAAGCTATTTCAAAAATACTCCTGGGACTCAAATGAATCCCAGTAGTAACGTTAACATTCACTCATATACAATGTATATACAGTACATGCAAGTATAATCATCACTTATACATAACAATCACACAACACATTCAGCATTCATGCATTTATATAAATACATACAATGATAAATACAAACATATAAAGATATACATAATATGTGAGAGAAAGGTTACTACCTTGATCATATTTTTTTCCCTATACCTCTCTTATTTGACTTTCTCTTCAACCGAAATCAAGAAAGGATATTATTAATGAAATGGGTAAGCTTATATCTGGCCGAATAGATAAGGGAGAAAATGCTGAAGTTTCAATTGAATGTATATGTGCCGAAATGAATTGAGAGGAGTTGGTTTATATATGACTCAATCAATTAAATGGGTAGATGAGATGTGTGATATTGCATGGGCATCCACGTGTTATTTAAAGGGGCAAGGGAAGGAGGAGGTGTACATCATTCACATGGACAAATGTTGCTTTTACTCTTTTCTTTGCTTTGTCTGTAGGTATTTAAGAAATGGGAATGGAAGGTGGGAATTTCGGATGATATAATAGAGATTTAAGGAAGAGGTGAGGTGTTTAAATTGAGGGATAATGATAAGCTAGGTGGCGCCATTTGATGATAGAAGGATTATTATACTCACACGTCACAATTAATTAAACAAACCAACATGTCTCATTTGATAAATATACAACACGTACACACACACATAAATTACACCTTATTTAAACCACACGTACACATATAATATACACTACACACTAATATGTTATTTATTGAAACACATATCTTGCACATAACACACACAAACACTTGTTAATATATTTAATTTTCCCCTTAATTATTTCATAACCTTTCCCCAAGTCTAAAACAATCTTGCTAATTCCCTTAAACTCTTCCTCATAATAAGCTCAAGGTTTTGAACTCTTAATAAATAGGGCCTAGCCGTCTCCCAAAAATAGGCTAATCCTCAAGTTTTAGACCCAAAATTCAGGGTGTTACAAGTTGAGTGGGCCTGGCTCAAGTTTTGGCACAAACTCGAGCCACTTATTGTAGGCTCAAGGTAGAAGTAGTGATTTGCAGGTAACGGTCAAAGTCTTGGCATGTTGTTAGCTCGAGTCACCTTACCTTAGCTCGAGTTTTGGCATGAACTCGAGCCACATATTGTTGGCTAGAGTCAATATTTCCTTTTTCATAGTTTTAACTAGAATCTTGGCTCGAGTCAGTTAACTTGGCTAGAGCCAATTTGACAGATAAAAACGCAAAGATAATTTTCACAAACTAAAACACTTTGTTGACCAAGTTCCAATACCATAACATCTCCGTTAAGCTCTAAATCTTAGCAAATCACATATATCTCTAGAATACTCTTTAAGTATTCTTTCCAATATAAGAAGAATCAACTCCAAACTCATTTTAAGTTCAGAACTATGATCAGATTAGTAAAAGCTATTCTTGAACCAACATTTTTTCACCATCCTAAACAGAATCTGAACTTCCAAAAATCATATCTCTCTCATTTGATCTTTGTTTTATGTGATCTTGATGTTTTTGGAAAGTTGTGTGAGTCTTGTTTCATATGCCACCAATTTCAGCTCATTCCGATTTGTAGTTTGTGAGTTATCTTCAAATTAGCAAACCTTGGTCTATTGTATGACGGTAACAGATGGGGAAACTTCCAAAATTTATAGCTCTCTCATATGATCTTATTTGGACTTGAATTTTTGTCGAGATGACACATTGGATGTTTAGTTTCATTAAAATTGGTTTTACCTCAATTTGATATCTAGTTTGGAAGATATCATCGATTTACTAGACCTCGCCCGAACTGAACGTGAAACAGAGTAGAACAGAGTTGCTGAAAACACACTGTTGGAGAGAGCATTCAATGGCCGTTGGATTCTTCAATGTAACCGTTGGAGACATTGCCGAGTTGATTAGGAACACTTTGGTCTCTTCTCTCTCTCTACTCTTTAGCTAATCTAGGTGCACAAAGATTTATGGTTGACTTTCCTTGAGTTTAATTTGTTGGAAGAGCAGCTTCTTTATAGGGAAACAAAACATTAATCCCTTTGCAACGTGTGCAGAATGATTGTCCAAAAGGATGCTAGCTTTCTGGACTTTGCAATAAATGTTCTGACATTGCTTTTTGCTTTTGACTAAATTTTCATTTAATACTCTTTAAATCATTTGAAACTCATTAACAAGCTAATTAAACATAGTTAGGAATAATAATAAGTAATGATAAGAAGTATTTAGATCAAACACAAAGATTTCACAAAATCGTGCACTTTGATTTTCAAACTCTGCAACACAAACTCGAGTTTGTTCATCCAGACTAGAGTTTGTAATTTACTTCAGAAGTCTAAACTCGAGTTTCCAAAACCAAACTCAAGTTTTCTTCATCCAAAGAGGAATGTCGTGATTTGATCTTTGAGGCAAGTTTTGAGCAAGGGCAAAACTCGAGTCATTAAGTGACTAACTTGAGTTTTGAACATTTATAGTGAAAACATAGTTTAAGTCCAAAAGCTCAAAAACTAGAGTTTTCATTTCAAACTTGAGTTTTCAAAAGGTTCAAATAGAGCGAAGCTCTCTATTTGGCACAAACTCGAGTTTACTAAGTTAAACTCGAGTTTCCACAAAACTTAGGAAAACTGGAAAATTCTCTGTATGATCTAAACTAGAGTTTTCAAATCTTTAGAAGCATTGAGTGGTTGAGTGGTTCTTTGTAAGTTCTAAACTCAAGTTTGTAAAACTAAACTCGAGTTTCCTCATAAGAGAGAAAACTTTGTAAAATAATTTGGTAAATGCAAACTGGAGTTTTAAAAACACAACTCGAGTTTTCTTAAGCTTAGAATGGAGTATAGCTCTCTGTATGTTACAAACTCGAGTTTACTCACACAAACTCGAGTTTCCAACAAAGCTTGGAAAACTTAGATCTCTCTGTTTTGTTAAAACTGGAGTTCATTAAAACTAAACTTAAGTTTGCTTTGTCTTGAAAAACTTAGGAGCTCTCTATATGATTTAAACTCGAGTTTCCAAAACTAAACTTGAGTTTGTCTAAGTTTACAAAAACTTGAGTTGTTCTCTGTCAAGTCCAAACTTGAGTTTTCAACCACAAACTCGAGTTTGTCTTTGACAGTAAGTTTTTCAACTTAACAAAGACAAACTTCAACTTGGGTTAACAATTGTCAGTTATCATCAAAACACATAAAAAACTAACAATGTTAAGCCTAAATGAGAATACTAGCTCTAATACTAAATGAAAGTTGAATATCACCTAGAGGGGGTGAATAAGGGATTTTAAATTCTTTTTCGATTTAGATGAGGAATAGTAAATAAGAGATTGAGACAAAAAGAATGAAGACATAGGGATTATACCTATGTCCAATCCCTAAACAATCTAGGTTTTTCACTAACTTACTAACACAGATACAATTACACACTATGTACTTGATATGGTCATTTCACATTAAGACTCATTCCCCCTTACAAGCTGTAATTGTACACCCACACTCAAGGTTTCTCAACCTTGAGATTTAAATAGATAAACAAGGTAAGTGTTTAATAATCCTCACTAAGTAAATGAATAATAATCGCTGAAGTACAATAATAATATCTGAAGATTTTAAATGAAATGAATGAAACAGTAAGTTGCAATAATTTCAAATTGATTGCGCAGAGTTTTAGTACTTGGCGGAATTGAATGTGATAAGCTTTTATACCATCTTCCATTAATGCCGTTGTGAAGCTTTGAATGTAGCCGTTATGACTGTTCGAACTTCCGTTAGCATAGATGGTTTTTGTTAGGTACAGCTGACTGTTGCTTCATTAATTCGTTTGCCGTCAATGTACTTGTGCACAAAAGTTGACTCAGAATAATTTCCAAAATAAGTATGCCTTGAAGAAATGATTTCCTGTGCTACGAGATTTCATTCTATTTGTTGGCTCTGTTTTCCAACGACATTAAATGCTTCTGACACATATTTTGCTTTTTGGCTAATCCACATCAAAATGATGTTTAATGATGTGAAACATACTCAAAATGTAGATTAGAAATAGAGTAATGCAGTTTGGGTATCATTAAAGTGAAAATCAAAGATTACCCAAAATATTTAAATTTATGATTACCGTCAAAAGCAAGCACAAGAAGACAACTGAAGTTCTATACTCGAGTACCTTACTCAAGTAGGCTGAATCTATACTCGAGTAATATTATAGCAAGTTAATTTCATTGCACTTCTCACGATAGTACTTGAGTAAGCAAGTTTTCTTACTCGAGTAAGCATTCCCTTATACTCTCGAGTAGCACTATGGTAGGATCAATTCAAATGCTTTGAACGACAGTACTTGAGTAATAAAGTCCCATTACTTGAGTATCATACTCGAGTACATAGAAAGTCATGCTCCAGTATAGTTTTTCTGAACTGAATTTTAACATGATAGACATAGTACTCAAGTATCAATTTTCTCTTACTCGAGTAGCATAGATCTGTACTTGAGTACTCTTAACACAGATAATTTTATGAGACTTAGATCAATCATACTCAAGTAATATTCTTACCAGTACTCGAGTACCTTACTTAAGTACACTTACCTATTTGCTCGAATACATCATATAAGAGTTCATTTTACGCTTTCATTGGCTTGTACTTGAGTACAAGATATTGTTACTCATGTAACACTCTCTAAACTTTGCTTATGAATAATCTTTCTGATATACTACTTGAGTAGCAACAAATCCTTACTCGAGTAGTGTTTGGTGAACACTTAAACAAGACATTAGATAGAGTATACTCGAGTAAGCAGAGTTCCTTTACTCAAATATCACTTTAACTTAGACAAAAAATCGCTGATTCAAAGCCTTGATCATTTTGAAAGTCTTAAATAGTTTCTAATCTTATTATCATCAAAACTTTGAGAACTAACATCTTGTGCATTACCTAACCTCAAAACACCATCACCGTCTTAAGAAAAGAAAATCTAAAGACTTGAAGTATCTACCTTGCCGTCACCTAGCAAGCATCCAAGGAGAATGAGGAGTTAAGAAGAATGAGTTCTCATTGCAATCAAGAGGCATTCATATGGATCAACATTAGAGGACTTCATAATCTTTGTTGTCTTTTTAATTGATTAAAGGTAATCATAAAACCCTTTATGTGTTTGAACAAGTAGATCATAAATTATAACTCATGAGCAATTTAAAGATTATGACTCAATATAATGGTTATAACTCCTGAGTATTGTAAAGAGTTATGAGTTATAACTCATGAATACCATAAAGAGTTATAGGCTCCTCAATGATCAACTAAATCATCTCAGAATCATTGAGTTATAACTCATGAGGACCGTAAGTAGTTACAGGTTCTCATGAGCACCATAAAGAGTTACAAGTTAAAGAAAAATAACAATAATTCATTGGTCTAAGGAGTTACGGTAATGACTCATGAAGACCATAAGGAGTTATAGGTTCCACAATAATTAACAAAACTTTTTGTTTTTCAACCTCATGATTGTTTGCTTGAATGTCATGCAACACCTCAAACATTAACCAACAACAACTAATAATATAGTGATAGAAAGAGTGTCGTTCTACTAGGATTGTGATAAAAGCGAGCTAATTAATATAACCATGTTTTTTACTAGGTTCAATGAAATCATTTGGAATTGAATAAGTTAAATGAGGAATTTTGATGGAAACAATGAAGTTGAGCAATGGAAAGTTGGTTCTAACTTTAAGACATTGAAGGCTTATGATTACTTCTTCCCCATTGTATTTCATAGAACCATGCAATTTTCCACTTATGTTAGTTAAATGAGTCAACATGCTAGTCAAAAGTCCAAGAATCATCAACCAAGCTCTCTCAAGTTAAGATTGATTTTTAATCTTCATTAAAAATATTCAATCACTTGTTTACAATTAATGAAAACTATCTTTCCAAAACAATCCTTGAATAAACTATGTAGATTGTTAAAAATATCTCTATCCTAAAAACAAACCATCCATTTAATCCATAAACTTTAAGTCTAACATGATTTTTCTCCAGTTCTACAACTAAAATAGCTCTCTCAAGCATCATTTAATTGAATTAATCTAATCATATGGTGATCAAGCAAAAGGTAGCATTAAGCATAAAGAAAAATCAGCATATATTCTCATTAAATAACAAAAGCAAGAAAATCTAGTAGTTTTTATCTATACAATTGGTAAAAGTATTATTAAATGAAAAGTTTAGCTAGACATAATCTAAAATGAACTAAAGCTAAGAATAAAACTCATGTCCATAACAAGATTCAACAAAAAATAGAGAAGATGAAGAAACCTAAGAAAGCTCTCAAATATCTTCAAGATTCCAATGTTTATCAACATCTCTCCTAAGATTTTTTTTCTTAGTGTTCATCCTTTCTCGAGTCCAAAATATCCAATTTTGGCACCCTCTCTGAGGTTAGTAACTCTCATGTTCATCACATTTTCAAAACACACTACATCAATTTCACACATTTGCTTTTGCTTTTCTATAGCTAACACAATTTGATAGAAAAGGTTAATTTTGGGGTATTTTCACTTTTTCTTAGCTGTAGCAAATCAAAAGCAACTGAGAGTATCTTCAAGCTAATTCTTTGATCTTTATTTTGTATCTTGTTCTTCTTTTCCCCGTCTATGATGATCCTTGTAAGCTTCTACATCTTATCCTCATCCTCCTATAAGATGGAGGATTTTATGAGCTTTCTATTATTATCATTTAAATCAAAACTTCTATACATATAGTTCAAAATTTGATATTTGTAAAAGTACTTTCATCACATCACATTTTTCTTTGTATGTATAAATTTTATGCACAATTTGAGTTCAAAACCAACAAATATATATGTGATGAAATACATAAATTTATGGAGATTAACACCAGGGTTGTTAATCAAGCCTTATTAGCTAAGCATATTTAAATAATTATATCTTCTGAGTCGCCTTCATTGTTAGCGTCACATTAAAAGTTAATATTGATCTCTTGGAACCTTCAATTATCAAGAAACCATACAACTCCTCATGGGTATAGAAAGGGTTATCTGATAATGCAAGCATCATTATAAGGAAGTTCAAAGCAAGGGTTGGAAATGGAGCCTCAATTGCAATTGATCAGTACTTCCGGTAGCCCATGCAGTGGGATTGAACCTTCTTATCCAATATTAGACAAGTGGCTGATTTATTATTGTATGTCCCTTACTCTTGGAATTCTCAGTTGGTTTGCAGTTTACATTTGCATGCCATTGCCCAAGCTATCATTGGCATCCCCTTTCCATTTTAAACTCTTTATATAAACTTAGGTGGACTAATATGCCATCAAAAATTTGTACAAATAAAGGACGGTGTATCTCAATTAAAGGCAGATGCAATTATGTCTAAAAATTATTGAAAATTGAATGGATAGATAATTTTTAGGGAGAATCTCATTTAAATACCATCTTAATTCTCAACCATCACCCTCTTTGTCATCTCTTCTAACCTTGGATGCTCGAGAGGCTAATATTATTATGGATGAGGCTTCCCCTTCGCATTCTGATTCTGGATGGAGGTTCAGCTGATTTTTGTGAGACCTTTATTTCCCTGCTGTGGTCTCTGTTTTTTCTTCTATAGTCAGCTTTAGTCTGTTTTGTAGTTGCTTGTATTTCAATTCTGTATGAACTCTATGATGTACTTGTTTGTCTTTATGGTAATACAAAGTATCTTTCAGACCAAAAAAATTAATATATGAATGAGTTACCAAGCTATAAAATTATCTTTTTATTTTTCTTAATTACCTTGTTGTCATTTTCCCTTGTTTATTTATGAAGACCGCTGTATTGTCATTGGTCGACGTCTACTCCTTTCCAGCTGCGCTTGCTCCTCCCTCCTCGGCACGACTTCACCTCCTATTCTTCATTCCGCTTCATCACAATCGCAACTACTTCTCATTGCCGACTCAGTGAGACTCTATCGACGTCGTCTCTCGCTTTTGCTTTCACTCTTTTGTAATTCATTCTTTCGTTCTTCGCAGGTAATCACATCGTTTCACCTCTAATTTATTGCTTTTGCTTCTGAATGGGTGCTTTTTATGTTGCTTTCGATTCATATGCACTTCTCTCTCGCCGTCTTCTAGTTTGAATGTATTTTTTCCTGAGTTGTTCTGATGAATGATTGTAATCTGCCGGAAAAATTTTTGTTGATGTGTTTGATTCTTCTAGCAATTACCACTTTACGTGTGAAGTTGTAGTATTGTGAGTCCTATTGGCTTGTTGGAAAACTCTTTGGCATTGCTCGTCTCTCCGTAAATTAGCGGGATGTTTTGTTTATTTGGCTTGGAATTTGACTTTGAAATAATCTGAAATGTCTTTTACTTTGTTTTTCTGCCAATCCTAACATCCATGAAGCCAATTTAAAACCCGGATTACAGCTTGTACCCTGCTAGCCAATCCATTTCCAAACATTTGAACTGGTTTTCAGAAGTTCAAGGAAACAAAGGTGTGATTCGAGAGTCATGAGATTCATGTTCAATCAGTATGTAGTGAATGATTGGAGGACTGTTTCTCCCATTTCACTTCTACCAGGTTTCTTTGTTATTTTATTAAGCTTTTGATTAAAGCTTGCAATTATAATTATGAAGAAAAAACATAATTTAGAGCAAGTAACATATTGGGTCCGCAAGAGCCATTTTGATGCAGAAGCCTTCGGTAAATCATAGTCGAAACTACCCAATCAATTTCTTAAAGAGCCCTAAACCTTATAATTAGATTCAGATGTGGAATTCTAAAACCCTATGAGCTGGAAACTCTTGAGCCTAGAATATCAAAAAAGTGTTTAATGCTACAAAGGGACTTATCGAGGAGAAATTCAAGCAATTCAGGGAGAAGCTAAAGAGATTTAGAAATGACTCATACCAGTTGTTTTGCCTGCAACCCTCTTAAACTGTTTAAATTTTCTACATCTTAATATGAAACTTAAGTGCCCTTGTAGGCTATTTTGAAAATTAAATGAAATATGTAATTTTATTTCAGAAAAATGAAATCTTAATATTTTAATAAAGCCTAACTTCTTATAAACATACCATCTCATTAATGAAATCACTTGAATTGAACATAGCATGCTTATTTATATTATGGGTTAAATAACATGTTAGAAACTACTTTGTTTGGCCCTAAACCTTGTCTTCACTTGCCGTCAATATATTGACTAGTTTGAGGCCTTTATTCACTCAACTTGCCTTTCATAGCCCATAAAGGTCTCTTCAGCTCTTCAGCCAATAAGTTCTTGTAGATATAGATTTTGGGAATTGTGTTGGCTGCCCAATTGGCAAGACTCTGTTCAAGTCACGTTTTCTCCTTGGCATCAGTATCGTATGAATGAGAGACGTGGAGAGAACAACTTTTGGATAAGGTAAATGTAGTCACGAGCACAACATGCATGGACAATCTTATTCATAGGCGCTCTATGAGACTATATATCTTGTATTCACATTCACTTCATCAATGTTTTGAGTTGTTCTTTTCAATAACTAATGATAGCACTTGTATTTCAGACCTTTTTTTTTGTCAAATTACAAGAGCAAGCACTAACGGCCTAAATTATAACAGAAAGGATTGAACCCGCGACCTCCCACTACCCACTAGAATTTCAGTTTGCTTTACCCCTCCAAGTTCTAAGATCTGACTTCCTCCACCTCTGTTTCCACCTTCCTTTCTTTCCATTCTGTTTGAATCTATGCAAGTGTGTTTGACTGTGTTGTTTCAATTATTTTAAAATTCGGCTCTTATATGTTACATACTTATATTTCAATTTGGTGACATGGATACTAAGCATAGAAGGGAAAAGAAAGAAAGGCAGCCATGGACGAAGAGCATTTCCCTTGCGAGCATCACGGAATTAGTGATCACATGAAAAGTGAGGACTAGATTTATATTAACAAGTTGATATTGACGTTAGTAATCCAACCGCCCCCCCCAAAAAAAAGATTTTCAAGCTTACATGCTTTGTCAATCAGAATGCCATTAACATTCTCTTGGTGCATTTTCTTTTTCTTTTTTATTTTGATTTGTAGGATAATGGGGCGGAAAGCTGGCAGGCTTTACATTAACCGTAAGAGATATGGTTCACTTCATAAACCTTGTATGAAGGAAATGATGACATTTCTCAGTTGTATGGCTGTTAATCAGGGTAATATTGATGATTGTGTTCGGTAGAAAGAATTATTAAGAACCTGTTTGGATGCACAGGCAATATAGGATTTTCTTCTCATGAAAGATGCCTGTTCATTCTTCTTTTTATTTCTTCCTTTTTCTATGCTTATTTTTTCCAGAAGTATGTGTGTCTATATAGGAGAACTAAGGATGTGAAAATTTGTCCACTCTTGTTTGTTTCTGGGTAAAAAGAACAGACACGCCTTGGGAAGTATCAACTATCAACTGCAAAGGCTTACCAGGGGAAGGAAGTAGTCTGATATACTGATATATTCTTGTATGAAGCATTTGCACGATTCAAGTTCAGGAATTGCCCAGCGTAGCCATTTTGGTGCTAATTTGAATGTGATGCTAGGAGGACAACTTGTATTGTCCCTTGGAATATATATATATATATATATATATATATATATATATTGCAATTTGAGAAGAAATCTGTGTATTTTATTTTTAATGGATGTTTTTATATAATGAACAAGATTTGAGGAAGATTTGTGTAATTATAAGAAATACTACTACAACAAGAACAACCAAATCTTATTCCATTAAATAGGGTTGGTTACATGAGTTAAACGATGTCATTGAATTAGTTCAACTTGATCGCTCAATTTTATTTACTTGATAAGAAGTTATTAAAAATAATGTCTTCCAACGAACAATACTTTTTTATAAACAAGGAAAAATATAATAAGATTTCTTTCATAGCCACTCTTTTATCCAAATTTCAGCCATCCCATTATAAACTTACCCAAAAAAAAGTCTTATCTGGTTCTTAGGATCATCTAGCTTTAACTTTAGAAATAGTTACTCCATTGATGGAGTCATGTGTGGTATTTTTTGATGATGATTCTTTCTCCTTGAAACCTCTTCCAATAGAAAATGCAGGTTGTGTTGGCCTTGGAAGGTTCACTGACTCACTTGCAAGCATAAGTACAGCACTTGACATTGTTGGTCTGTCTGCTGCATCTTCTTGCACACATAGGAGGCCAAGCCCTTCCCTTCACACTAGAGCCTCCATGCCTATATGGTAAATTTCTTTCAGCTTCCAGATCTTGATATGAATCTAGATCATTAGCAAGCTTAGATATAAAGCAAATTTTGTAAGATAAATGTTTTATGTTATAGTTTGTTTTTTTAGTAGTTGGTTTGAGATTTTTCAATAAAATTATGGTACATCAAGAATATTTTAATTGCTTGCCAGGAAAATATATATTTTGCTTTTTCAGAGTCAAAGTTTGAAATAGGTCTTGACCTGAGAAGATGAACTTTTGAAAAATCCATTAGATTTGTTCCTTTTAGTATACTTTTGAGGGATAAAAGCGGTAGTTAGAAAGCATACATATATGAGAAGGCTTTGACCATGTTCTAAAAGATAGAATCCACCATTCCTTTTCCAACTAATGATTTCAAGTAAAAGAACACCAAAGATGAAAACATCAGATTTTATTGAAAACAAGCCTTCCATAGCATATTCTAGGGTCATGTAACCACTGTTCAAAATAAAAACAAATAAGTCAATTGAATCAATTTTACAATGATTATACATATGAAAATATTGTTAGTTCTCTATGGGTTTTGATGATAACAATAAATTATGAAACCAAGGATAAAGAGTTGTCTCAAGAAAGCAAAAACTTGCTGAAAGAAGCAAAACTCGAGTTTCAGTAGCAAAACTTGAGTGTGGAAGTTTCAAAGAAAAGCTCAATGCACATGACTAAGGGCAATAACGCAATATTCAGATGAATACTCGAGTATTGGAACTAATAGAGAGCATCGCAAGTTTTTCATCAAGGAAAACTCAAGTATTGATATGCATACTCGAGTTTCAGTCTATATGACTCCAAAATTTTCAAAAGAGATAGAAACCTCAGTTTGTAAAACTTCAGTTTCGAAAACTAAGGTTTGGAATTTGAAAAGATAGTTTTCCAACTTGGCTCCATAATTCAAATATTTTTGTTTTCAAATAAAAACTTGAGTATCACTTTAGAATACTCAAGTATTGGGTCAAACAAAGATGTTCTTAAAATTGCATCACTTATAAACTTCAGTTCTGAAAACTCCAGTTTTGGAAACTCTGGTTTAACATTTTCTAAAATAATCTCTGAGTTTCAAAACCAAGGAGAAAACTCGAGTATAGAGTTTGAAACTCGAGTTTTGAGCCATACAGAGAGCCATCAAGGTTTTTAAGCCTTCAATACTCCAGTATAAGATGAAAACTCCGGTTTCGATGTTTTGGACAAATTATCCATAAAAAGTTCAAAACTCGAGTATTGGTTGAATACTCGAGTATTGGCTTAAGTTCATTTGAAACTCCAAAGCTCAAATCGTGAGTATCGTCTCTAGAAGGAGAATACTCGAGTATAGACACAGAAAGTTGAGTATAGGCTTAAGTGCATAGTGACAAACTCGAGTATTGTTACACAAACTCGAGTATTGGTCGCGCCTTCTGATAATTCAAATTTGTGTAATTTTTGTAGTGTTTATGGAATGATTCGAATGATTTATATTCTTAATAATCATCATTATCATTGGTTACAACTTGTAAGGGGGAGCAAGTTCTAGAGAGAGAATTGCTTCAGAGTTACAGAGTGTGTAATCAAGTAATTTAGTGGAAAGCTCAGGGTGCTTGAGGACTGGATGTAGGCCAAGGAGTTGGGCTGAACCGGTATAAACTTTTGTGTACTGCTATTCTCCTTTGCTCACTGATTTTCACTGATCGATCATCGTTAAAGTCAAACTTATGAAAATTTTTGAGAATCCCCAATTCACCCCCTCTTGATGATCCAGCTTCTCTTTCAAATATTGGATTTAAATTGGTGTCATAATGACGAGAGAAAGCATTATAAATTGAACGTACTAGGTACCCACAACTCTAATAGTGTTTGCCTACCTTTGGTTGTCTCCAAAAACTTTAGCTAATCCAAAATCTGAAATTTTGGGAGTCATTTCGTGGTCTAATAATATATTACTAACTTTTAGATCCATATGAATAACCCTTAGTCTAGAGTCTTCATGGAGATATAAAAGCCCTTTTGCAATTCCATTAGTGATGCTTAATCGTATTTTCCATTCCAACTTGGAACGCTTCTCTATCCCTGAAAGCAATAAATAAAGCAAAACAGTTATATATGCATTGCAAACTCTACAGATTATGGAAAGTTGAACGAAAGATTTATTTTATAATTATTATAAAATGACACCCATACTCATAAGTTTAAGCAAAAAAAAAAAAGATTAATAACTCAAAATAGGTATGCACAAATATCTAATATAGAAGATGTTTGTATAATTTAGTGAAACTCAAAAGAGGTATCTGTAACTTACTGAATAGGTGAAAATCAAGGCTAGAATTAGGCATGTGCTCATAAACAAGTAGCTTTTCGTTTTGCTCAATGCAGCAAGCTAACAGTCTCACAAGGTTCCAATGCTGCAATTTCGCAATCAATATCACTTCATTCTTGAACTCGTTTAATCCTTGCCCTGAAGTTTTTGACAGCCTTTTTACTGCTATTTCCTTCCCATCAGGTAAAACACCCTGTAACCATTTTTTCTCTCCAAACGTAAGAAAGTTGAAAGACAAACAATTAAACTAGAGTAAAGCATAGTTAAATTTTTTCAAATTTATAGTCACACCCGCAATAGTTTCAATTATGCAAAACTAATGTCCTCATAAGGAGATTTTACCTTAGAAACTTTCGGTAGCTTGTCAATAGTGCAGAATTATCTAAAGATTAATGACTTTTGAAAGCTTAATGTAAGAAATGCTAGTGCAATATTTTTTATGGGGTACCCAAGTGGTGTGTAGAACCCGCTTCTAAAAGCCTAAAAGAAAGAACTAACTAACATAAGGATTGTACAAGTCTAAGGTATTTCATACCATTTGAATTGGGACTAAGTATCCTATATATTATCACCATTAATTTGCACCAATGGAGAGTTGATGTCTTGGAAGACACTTATTGTGCCGCTTCATTCAACTTCTTTGTTGATTTTTTCTTTTCTTTTTTTTCCCGAAAAGTCAATTTTATTAATATCAAAACAAAGTTACAATCACTAATAGCCGAAGCCAAATAAAATGCTCAGAAAATACCTAGCAATATAAGCTAACTCACTACTCACCAACTAAACCTATATCAACTACTGAACCAATCTAACAGCAACCTACTGCTAATTAATAGCAATTAGCTATACTTCATTATCCCACTCCTTCCCTGTTCCTTGCATCAGCGAATCTTATAGGAACTTCCTTGCGCTGTCTAGAGTCTTGGATCAAGATCTTGCTTAGAGAGGATGGAACAAATTCCAGCCAATCATGCTGGTACATCCCCTCTGCTGCATCAGCTGCTACCTTGTCCGCAGCTTTATTGCCTTGTCTGGATACCAAGGATAATGAGACACCATCCAAAGACTCAAATAGCTCAAGTATTTCCTGCAACAATTCCCGACTCTGTCATTCACAACCTTTCAGTGTATTACCTTTTATCCGCCTATACAACACCTCGCAATCTGTTTCCATTATGACTTGATAATTCTGAAACAACCTTCTGCAGTTCAATGCTTCTTTCATTGCCAAGCATTCCACCATAAAGGGAGAACTTGCAGAGACAATGCCACCTAGACCTCCCACAAAATCACCTTTTTCATTCCTATAAACCAGTCCAATGCTTGCCACACATGTGGTCTCCCTATATGCTCCATCCTCATTTATCTTTACACAGATGTAGGCGCCAGTCATGAATTATTTCTCACAATCTGCTTTGTGAACATTTTCTTAGAACCATTGTCCTTCTTTGATTTGCTCCTCCAAAATTCTTCCACCAAAGCATTAACCAAGCTGACAACTACTTTTGCATCAAGCTCCTCTCCCTTGAAAATCCAATTGCACCTCTTCTTCCAAATCCACCAGCACATAGTGGCAAAGACTGACTTACCATATTCATCCAATCTACCTTTTTGTCATTTAGCAAATCGCATATCTACTCCTCACACCTTCTCATGGACCACTTACTAAACTTGAGGTTCAAGGCACATCCAAACCAACAATGTTTGGTCTAAGGGCATAGGAAAAGGAGGTGTTCAACGGTTTCCTCAGTGGTTTGACAGATAGGATAGATGGGGTTGTTAGAGCACTTGCGTTTAAAAAGAGCTAGTTTAGTAGTAATGGCACCTGAACCAATCCTCTAGAGAAAATGCTGTACTTTTGGAGGTACAACTATCTTCCAAATGCATTTCCACATGGCTTTAGGGACCGAAAAAGATGAGCTAAGATCTTTAGGCTTTGTTTGGGAGTTTGGAGAAGAAGGAAAGGAAAGAGATGCAAGAAGTTTAGAGGGGAGGAGAAGGAAGGGAAATGGAAGATATTTCCTCCCCTTGTTTGGGAGTTAAAAAAATAGTAAGGGAGGAAGATAGAGGATTAATAAGTTATTTTTGCCGTTTTGTCATTTTCTTTAAAAATTAATATAATTATTATACTTTACAAATAAATTGAAATTGAAATTTTCTAAAAAATTATTTATATAATTTTTATATTCAAAAAATATTTTCCCATAAAAAATTATTTTCTCTCTCTAAAAAATATTTTCGTGTGCATTCCAACAATAGAAAAGAAAAAATAGATCATAAATAACTAGAGTGCTTTATTTGAACAAGGGTAAAAAAATAATTAATCTATTTTCCTCTTAAAACCCCCTATATTGGGGGAACTTCATTTTTTTGAAGAAGGAGGGTTTTGGGGGATTTGTAAAAATCCCTAATTCCCTCCCCTCTCATTTTTAAAACTCCCAAAAAAAGGAAAGGACTACCAAAATCCTTCATTTCTTTTCCTTTCCCTCCAAAATGGAACTCCCAAACAAAGCCTTAATCATCACCCTATCTTCACAATTCCATGCCACCCTATATCCTGATTTCACATAATACACACCATCTTTTGCTGCCAACCAGATTAATCTATCCGCACAGCTAGTACTAGGAATAGGAATTTCCTTGATTTTTTCATGCTCTAATGGGCTAATTCTGGAACTGATAGAGCCAAGGTTCCAGACACCATTCACAATTATGTCCGCCACTTTACCTCTACAATCAGTGACCACCTCTCCTTCTCTCTGTAGCTTAAATCCTTTTAACCCCATAATCCATTGATCATGTCATATGCTTATTGATCTACCATCGCCCACCTTCCAACAGAACTCCTTAATAAGTAGATCATGCCCTTCAAGAAGGCTAATCCAGCCCCATGAAGCATGTCTTCCTTTCCTGGCTTCAAGAAAATTGGTTTTGGGGAAATACACTCCTTTTAAAACTTTGCACCAAGGGTCCTCTGGATTGTGGATCAATCTCCAGGCAGTTTTAGCTAGCAATGCCTTGTTAAAACAAAGGATCTCTCTAAAACCCATCCCACCTTCTTCCTTCCTCAAGGCCATATGTTTCCAACTTTTCCAATGGATGGCACCTCCGTCCTCACCTTTTCCCCACCAAAAGTTTAATATTAAACTATCTATTTCTTTGCAGGTTTTCTTAGGGAATAGAAAACATGTCATAGGATAGGTGGGGATGGAATTGGCAACTGCCTTGATCAGCACTTCACGTCTTGCAAAAGTTAACATCTGCTGTTTCCAACCTTGTCTCTAACAAAAGCCAATGCACCAGCCTTTGATCTCCCCTATACCATAGGCAACCCCAAGTATTTAACATCATTTTCAGTGTGCCTAATTCCTAAACATGTTGAGATCTCTTCCTTGACAGATACAGGGGTGTTGGCCGAGAAGAATAAGCTGGATTTTTTAAGATTTATCAATTGTCCAGATGCAGCACAATAAACCTCCAAGATCTGTTTCAGGACCTTATAGTTTACCTCCTCTGCACTCAAGAATAATAGGGCATCATCCGTGAAAAAACAATGTGACAACATTGGGGCTTTGTTAGCCAATTTAATATCCTTTAGATCTTTCCTTTCAACATGTTGCTGAAGCATTAAGGACAATACTTCTGAGGCAATTACAAACATATAGGGTGACATTGGATCACCTTGCCTCACTCCTCTTCCTGGATTGAATGAATCTACATGATGGCCATCAATCTTCAAATTGAATTCAACAGATGTTATGCACTCCATTAACCAAGATATCCATACATTGTTGAACCCCATTTTCTCTATCACAGCAGTAATGAAGTCCCATTAACCCTATCATATGCTTTATTCATATCTATCTTCAAAGAAAATTCCCATTTCTTCCCTTTCCTCTTGTGTCTCAAATAACAAAAGGCTTCATGAGCTAGGATGATATTGTCTTGTATCATTCTTCCTGCAATGAATGCTCGCTGGTTGGGAGAGATGATCTTGTTCATCAGCATCTTCATTCTATTGGTCATGATCTTTGCAATTATCTTATAGGAGACATTGCAAAGACCAATAGGTCTAAAATGGTTCACTCCTTTTGGTTTTTCAGTCTTAGGAATCAAGGCTATATTGGTACCATTCAACTTTGCTAATCATGATCTTCCTTCAAAAAACTAATGCACCAATCCACATACTTCTTTGCTGATAGTTCCCCAAGAAGTCTGATAAAATAATGCTAAGAACCCGCCTGGTCCTGGGGCCTTTGTTGCTCCAAGTTGGAAAATCACTTCTTCAATTTCCATATCAGTAACTGGCCTTGTTAGATTTTTATTATCCTATATGCTTACTACCTTCTTCACATAGGACAGTGCCTAGTGTAAAGATCTGGACCCATCCGAGCTGAATAAATTCCTGTAATAGTTACTGAACAGCTGGTGGATCATATGCCGGTCTTCTAACCAAATGTCATTCATATCTCTCAGCCTTAAGACTTTGTTTCTTTGTCTTCTTTGGATTGAGCTGCTGTGGAAGAACTTAGTATTCTGATCCCCATAGCCAAGCTAAGATAATCTATAACTCTGCCACCAATACATCTCCTCCATCTTCCAAGCCTCTTCCATTTGTGCCATTAGCTTCTCTGCTTCATTCAACTTTTCTGCATTAAAGCTTCCAGCATAACAAGAATTCAGCTCATGTCTCAAAGCCTCAATTTGTTTTCTAAAGTTAGGAAATGTTTTTTTTTCTTCGTGCTGTAAGTCTCTTGCTGCACTCATTTAGTCTTTAGACAACCTCTAACACCTTGTTTCCAACTTCTTCTACAGAGTTTTCCCATCCATCTTTCACTATTTGTGGGAACTCATCATGTTTTATCCAATAAGCTTCAAATCTGAATTGTATGGGAGCTTTATCATCACTGAAACAACAATCAACTAACATAGCATGGTGATCCAAGCCTACTGGATCCACATGAAAGGTAATTGCATGATCAAAATCATCCCTAAACTTCACATTACCCAACATGCGATCCAATCTTTCCCTCACAAGATTCTCCTTTCTTTTATTACACCATGTGAATCTAGACCCTTTGAATTCCAGATCCAGTAAAAAACAGTCAAATAGTAGACTTTGGAAATTTATAACCTTCCTCATTGATCTAGGGTTCCCTCCTTCTTTCTCACTTTGGGATAAGAGATCATTGAAATCTCCTACTACCAGCCAAGAGTCATGGATGCTAGCTGCCAAGTTCCTTAGGACTTCCCATGTCTTTTTCCTTTCACTTTCCTTTGGTGGTCCATAGACAAAGGAAATAAACTTGGGTAGGTTCAAACCATTTGTATCGACTGTTACATGAATAATGTTTTTTGACTTATATAGAATAGACAAGGAGACACTATCACTCCACCAAATAGCAAGCCCTCCAGACAATCCCACAGGCTCTACATATAGATCTCAAAGCCACACTTCTTCTTGATCACTTTACTTCTCGTCGAGTAGATCTTTGTCTCCATTAGGAAGATTACCAAGGGATTATACTTTTTAATCATCTCCCTTAGGTTCTTGACTGTCAAAGTTCTTCCTAGACCTTGACAGTTCCATGATATTAACTTCATTTTCCCCTGGTGGTTAATAAAGGCCAGCCACCAGAACCTTCAGCTACACTTACCTTCTTCCTTCCCCGTTTTGCTCTAAAGACAAACAAGCCATCTATTGGACTTAATTCTATTGTATTGTCCATTGTCTCATCTAGTTCATGGTTCTCCACAAGCAATGTTCTCCTTTTCCTCTCTCAATTTTCTTTTTGCATTGGACTTCAGTTTTGCTTTGGCTTTCTTCAGATTATTAGCATAGCAAGAAATTGCTAGCTTCGGCATGTCAGATTCCTTTGGACTAATCTTTCTTATCTTCACCCTGCCAAAATCTAACTCATCTTCTACATTCCTTTTCAAGCCTAGCCCATTCATCTCATTAATAACTTCCTTGAGAATTTCCCCGCTAAAGGGAACAATTGCCAGCGCATTCATCTCTTGTCTGTCCAGAACCAAATTGGCATGACTCAACTGTTCTTTTTGAGTAGATAAATCTGGCCCACTGTTTCCATCAGAAATTTTCCCTCTTGTCATTTCCCTGGTCTTTTGTATGTCATCCAGCCATTCGCTCTCCTTATGAACTAGTTCCTTTGAACCTGTCTTCTTTTTTACTTTATATTCTGCTCTATGGAGGACTCCCTCACCTTCCTCATTGGATGTACTTGGATTCCTACTGGTTTCCAATTTGCAGCCTAAACTTCTTACTGGTCCCCTCACTCCAAAAGAACTTTCCTTAATAAAGAACAAGTTCTCTTCTGCAACTACAGAACTCCTAATAGTATTCTGTTCTTCTTCCTTTTTACTTCTCTGCATTGCCTCTTCCTTCCTTTTCTTGACATAGCTTGCTTCTTCCTACTCCTCACATACTACAGCCAGTAGTTCCTCATGATTTCGACATGATTTTGTGGTACTCCATTGTCCATAGCAAGGAGCACTAGAATTGGCCATTGATCGTAAAATTTCAGAGCTACGATTATGTTCGACATGGCCTAATTTGCCACACCTATAGCAGAAGCTTTGCAATTTCTCATGGCAGATCGAGATCCAAACCATGCTCTTATTAGGTTTAAGTAACCATAATCCATAAGCCAAAGGTCTCTTTAAATCAATGACAACTCTAGCTCTCAAGAAATTGCATAGGAATCGCTGGTTATGGTATAGATCTTCAGCTAAATTTACATCGCCGACATAACCACCGATCATGATAGCATTCGCTAGGCACATTGCCTCCATCGAGACATTATGCATCTAGATCCAGACAGGGCATTTGCTGAAATCAAACTCAGTGACTAGTTTATACTTCGATCGCTCCATCAAATTTAGTAAATTACCGTTTATGGACCAACGTCGACCTTGTAGAATTCTGCTATACTCTTCTTCCTTAGTAAACTTGAATAAGAATGCATTGTCGTTGATTTCAATTACGTCAAAACCTTCTTGGAGATTCCATGCTTTATGTAGAATCGATATGATTGTTGTTCTCACATATAATCGGTTTGATAGGATCTTCCCGATGAGCATCTTCCCAACATCTTATTCCTGCCAAATTAATGGTGCTGAGATTTGTGTTTCCTCCATGGCTAGAACCTACGTATACTTCCTCACTCCAATACCAGTTAGCCACACTATCTCAATTCAATTGTAAACCAACCGCCGAGTGCTTAGTCACAGTCTCTGATCAATGACCAGATCCTCAACCAAACCTCCAACGAACTTTCTCGCTCTCACACTGGGCGGAGAGAAAGAAACTCCCACGCGAGTGCATGGGGAGAACTTTTCACTTGTTTGTTGATTTAAACCCTCAAATTGTAATAATTTTTTTTTTTTCAATTTGCCAACTCTCAAACTCTAATACTAATGGATGGGCATATTAAAGTTGAGAACTCTTCTACAAAAGTTAGCAATTGAGATGAGAGAACTAAAGTAACTTGCTTAAATGCTCTAATAGAACATCTAATATTATTGAAATGGAGATGTGGAATCCCACAACTTGTCTCCCTTGATTTTCAGAATTGAAGTACAAGAATAGGTTAGAGAAAGTTCCAACATAAGTTAAAGCTCAGAATAATGTGAAGGTAAGAATCAGAGAAAGTGAAGATAACTTCAATTCATTACCTTGTAAACAGAGCCAAATCCACCTTGTCCCAATTTATATTCATCAGAAAAGTTACAAGTAGTTTCAATAATAGTTTTCAGGGACATCGTAGGAAGGTCGGCACTCATATTATTCTCTTCTTCAGTTTGATCTTGATAAAATACTGGATTTAGCCCATCTTCCTGCAGTGCTAGTTTGTCTGCGATCATCGTAATGAAACATAATTAGAAAATAAAAAATAAAAAATTTATACATAATTTTATGAAAGAAAATTGTTCAAGTCTTTTCACCAAGAGCTTGCCTTTTTTGTTTCTCAAGAACCTGAAGTAGGTTGAGCAGAAAACCAATAGAGTGAGTACCACTACTCCACTTATAACGATGATAACTATAAGCATTGTTCTGTTACTCCTTTCCTCACCTAAAAAATTGCAAAATAAAAGAAAAATAAAATTGCAGCATATTTTCTCCTGGTTTTATGACCTGTAAAGTGATTTTCAAGAGGTTTGTTATGTTCACTGACAATGAAAAATGCAAACAAATTTGCATATACAATCAAACTTTTGGTAACTATTTTTGAGAATCATCAAGAAAAGAAGTCAATTTCACTTTTATGTTAATATATCATATCATTTACAAGTTACTAATAGTACCGTTTATTTCCTCAATTATGTGCAATGCAAAAACTGCATCTACTAATATCACTACCTCATATTCTTAATATAAAATACACTTAACGAATTTTGGTAGAATAATTAAATTGGTTAAATTATTTATTTGTTAAAAATATGTATTAGTTTTCTTAAAATACTTTATAAGATAATTTACATTGAAACTAACCCTTAATACAAATTTCCTTAACATGTGTAATTAATAGGGATAGCTTAGGGGAAAAAAAGTGGTAAATATGAGGAGATAAAGTGGACTGAGATCTTATATTTATAACCAAATATAATCTCTCAACTAGCACTTAAGGGATTGGAGGTAGTATTATGTCGTGAAAGAAACAAAATCGTACCTGGCCTGGACGTTGGATCAATCAACCCAGTGTCATTTACCAAGAAAGGCTGAGTCTCGTACATGACAATACAACTAGGAGAAAATATTCTCCAAACCCTCTTTCCTTCACAGCAATTCACAACATCTTCAAGCATATTGCTTAGACATTTTCTGCACTCTTCACTGGTTACGTCTCTGCTGCACTGAACCCAACCATACCTTTTATGGGTGCCATTGATGTTGAACACATGTGTCCCAAACATTAGGTTTGTCTCTGAACCTGTCTGTATCAAACCGTTCATCAGAATACTAGCATCACTGTCAAACTCTCCGGCACTAGAGAAGTTTTGCGATGCATCAAACATGGGAATCCTAGGCCTTAGCGTGAGATTTGCCGAAGAAATACTGGTTTGAGTACCTGTTGAAGATGTGTACTGTTAAAAATATATTATTTCTCAAAGATTACACAGAAAATTGGATGACGACGACATCTACAACAAAGCCTTATAATCCTATTAGGTGGATTCCATTAAGAAAACTAGAAATAGTTGCGAAAATTGCACTATACAGTTTTAGAAATAGATAGGTTAGAGAATGAGCTAAGTATATTTTTTATTTAAATAAAGCTTTTCAACAGCTAAAAATAAAGCTTTAAACCACTATTTTTAGAGTTAAAATCGTTTAGTTATGAATTTCCAAAATTTTAGGATAATTCATTATATATTTCATGGTACCTAAGCTTTAGAAAGAGTTTTAGGCTTTTGGTCTTTGTAATGGTACCTGTTGGGTTACATTCAGTTCTTAAATAACTAAACAACTTTGATAGGTAGCCTAGCGTAAGGTGTTATATTTTTTGTATCAATAGTCAATAGAAATGGTATAATAATAGTGTGATTGAGATGGTAAATTTTCATCCCATACCTTCAAAATATGAATTTTGATTGATAACTTGCTGGTGTTGAATATGTACACCCTATACTATTGGGCAAAATAGTCGCACATCGGACAACTTAATGGGGAAAGGGGGACTTAGTGTTATAAAAGGAATTCTCTCCCCCCTTTAAACTCATCCCTCAATTGCCTTTTTTCTTCTATAAGGCATTTTGTATTTCCTCCTCTCTTATAGTATTTCACTTGTAAATTATTTGGAGTGAAATTAGATTTTAGTATTCCTTTTGCTGTTACTTATTTATTAGCTGTTATTAGATATAGCAGTTGTAATTTATTTTATGATTTTTTAGTATAATCAGTTATGGTCTTGGTCTATATACCCACTCCCGCTTCGGCATCATATACGAGTTAGTTAGTTACAAAATCATAAATCTAACAGGACATACCTGAGAAGGCAAAATGGGTACCATAAAACTGCAGTAGCGTTGTTGGGACAATGTTGTTGGATCAATCTGCTAGAATCTTCAACATAAGAATGACACAAACTTGAATTCACATCCCCTCTACAAAGATAATGAAAATGAAAGAAATCACCAAAAGGGGGGTGAATTGGGGATTTCAAAAATTCTTTTTCTACTCTTTTTCAAAAACCTTTGTAAAGTAAATATCAAGAGAGTAAGGGAAGAAAAGCTTGACACACAGAATTTATACTGGTTCGGTCTAATTCTTGACCTACGTCCAGTCCCCAGATATCTTCTGGGTATTTCACTAGTTCAATAAGCTTTCACTACAACAATATAAACAATAAGCAATCCTATACTCTTAGGACTTGCTCCCCCTTACACTTTGTAATTAAGCTACCCCACTCACAGGTTTCCACAACCTTGAGTTTATACCAACAACTATTGATTTCAAAAATCAAAACTCTCAAAAAGAGTAGATAATGATAAACACTGAAGAGCAAGTTAAAAATCACAATACAGACTCAATTTGCAAAATATAATCAAAGTAGCTTGGTTGTGTGTTTCTTGCATTGAGTCTTCATGGCTTTTTATAGGCTAACTAGGTGAACTAGCCGTTGCAATTTCTTCTCTAACGTTCAGCTGCAAATCTGGAAAATGACAGTTGCATATTTTGCTCTGTTCTTTGAATTCTCAGCTGGAATCTTGAAATTTTGTTGATGCTGATGGTCTTCTAGATTTTTAGTCATTCCATGATCTTAATTCAACCGTTTGGAGTGATCTTAATGTGTTTACAACGGTCTGAACTGAACATCTGGGATAAGGGAGAAAGATCAGCCCTGTTCTTGGTTCTTCATTAAATGCACTTATTCTAGATCTTGATTTCGCCTTGATCTTGTGATGAACCTGTCTGAAACTTATCAAAAACTTGATCAATAATGTTAGGAATAATACTACAACATGATATGATAATTTCATATTAACCCATAAAGATTTCACAGATTGATTTAATCAGGTTTTTCAAAATTACCGATGTAAACTCGAGTTTTTTCTTCTAGACTCGAGTTTGAGGTTTATCTAGAAAGCATGGCTATTGATCAGTGGTCTAAACTTGCAGTTTGTAAAAGCTAAACTCGAGTTTGGTTTTTCCAGAAAGAACTGTCGGGCTCTGGTCTTAGGATGGAACTTTGGTCATGAAGTTAAACTCGAGTCAATTAGTAACTAATTCGAGTTTGGGTCTATGTTAGGAGAATAGGCCTAAGTTCACGAACTTCCAAACTGGAGTTTAGGATCATAGACTTGAGTTTGTAATGTAACAAAATTGATAATCTTTTCTGTATGATTCAGACTCGAGTTTGGGGAGGCAAACTCGAGTTTCAGTAAGAATTGAAACTTCTGAGATCTATCTTGGGCAAGTGTAAACTGGAGTTTGAAAACGCAGACTGGAGTTTGTAAGACTTATGTAAAATACTGAGGTTTCTGGGTTCTCTTCTATTTAGTGTAAACTCGAGTTTGTTTTGCTTAAAGAAATGAGTGCTCTCTGTATCTCCCAGACCTCAAGTTTGGTTTTGCAAACTGGAGTTTGGCTTGATGTGAAGAATTTGATTTCTTTCTGTCAAGTCTCAAACTCGAGTTTACATACCTAAACTCGAGTTTGCCTTTGACAGTGAGATTTTCATATTGTCAAAAACAAACTTCATACCAAGTTTACAATTGTTAGTTATCATCAAAACACATTGAGAACTAACAGATAAAGCCCATACGCCATATCTTCTTCATCACTACAGTTCTGTTACCAAATCCATTGCTGGTTGCAGCATCAGAAGAAAGTGAAGATATGAGACTCTTGAGATTGCTTTGGTATTTGCTTGATGGAGCCACGCCACTTTGGTCCAGACACACATACCGATAATCAGGCGGCTCTGTGTTTTGTTCCGCAAAAAAACATTGTTTTCTTATAGTGCTTGTCTTGGAGATGGATTTAGTATTACTGAACTTAAGCTTGTAGCATGATGGGTTGCAATAACTAAGGAGAGAAAGTAGAAGAAGGATGAGAGAAGAAACGAGGATTTGTCTGTCATGATTGTTATCAACATGATAGTTTGTGAGGGATTTGTTTGAGGAGGGTTTATGTTAGTTTTGTGATGATGATAGAATTGTCAAGGGTTTGAAGTTGATGAGCCGTCATGGAAAGCAAATTTTGATGATCAGATAATCATCATGTAGTGGAGGAAGTTGATGGGGTTGATTCTTCTGACCATGTTGTGAATATTTTTCTTTTTTTTAAAAAAATATTATTGTTGGTTAAAATGAGGATAGAAAAATCAAACATGATAAACATGAAAATAATGATTGACTTTTCACTTAATATCTGTTTTCAAAAAGTATTTAGAGATCAATAATCACTAATTAATTTAAATTTGAGTTCCCATTACATATATGAAGCTTTAGGCCTTACTTAAAAATCTATTCAATTATCATTGGTATTTTTCCCCCTCTTTAACTCATGAAGAATCACTTTCAGAATTTTCACTACTATAAAAAGTGGATACTATTTCCTCAAAAGACATCCTTATTTTAAAAAAGGAAGTAAAAAGTATAGGCAGAGACTTATGGCGCCCTAAATATAAGTTTAGAGCGCCTAAAATTAATTTAGGCGCCCTAAATATGATTTTAGGGTGCCTAAAATCATATTTAGGGCGCCTAAAATTAATTTTTTGGCGTTAATTATTTATTGGTGCCTAGAGGATTTTTTTAAAAAAATTTGGCGCTACATTTAAAATTTTTGGGTGCCTTATATTTAAAATCAGGACGCCCAAAGTCCTTTTTTTGAAACTTTTGGGTGTCCTATATTTAAAAGCAAGACGCCCTATATTTATTTAGCTTTTCTATTAAGCTTAAATTCTTATTTAAGGTGCTCATTCTCCTTGCTTCCGCGGAAAGGTTGAGAGTGAGAGTATAAGAGGCTGAGAGTTTCAGTGAGAGAAGGAGAGAAACCGAGAGAGTAAGGAAGGAGGAAGAAGAAGATGCAGATCAAAACAAACCAGAAACCAATAGCCTCAGCGTTTTCCCTGTTTTGGCATCGAAACACAGAGAAGAAGATCAGTCATTCCGTCATTCATCTTGGTTTAGCGAGGGTGAGTTTTCAAACTTTCTTTCCTTCTAGTTCTCTGTTTGTGACAGCTAAAACAGAGGGAGATTGAAGCTCAAAGTTTCAGTTTTTTTTTTTTTTTTTTGCTGTGCATGAGTATAGGAATTTAGTAGTGAGTTTCTTTCTTTTCCCTGCTGTATAGCTATCAGGTTAAGAGAAAAGAAAGGTCAAAAAATGATAGGGATGAAAGAGCACATGCATCCATGGTAGAGACTGATGAACAAAATGAATACTGCATGCCTTGCATTGAGTTTTTTTTTTTTAAAAAAAAAAAGCCTTACATAAGGCGTCCTATAGTTAATATAGGATGCCTTTTTTAAGGCGTACTATTTTAACTATAGGACGTCTTAATAAAGGCATCCTAAATTAATAGTAGAAAGGCGTCCTCTATTACCTATAAGACGCCTTATATATTACTACCCCTATTTAAACGTCCTTCTCAAAAATGACGTTTATTGCCTCTAATTTAGGATGTTTTGACGTTTTTTGTAGTAGTGTTTATATTTTAAAATATAATTTAAATATCAATATTCTGATTTAATCTACTGTCCAGAGTCAATCAACTAGAGATAAAATTATTTTTCCCCGGATTTAGATCTTATCAATTTTTTAAGAAATTTATACGACAAGTTTTAAGAGAGAATGGCAAAATTACTTTTATTCTGAGATTCATATGCCACTCTAGTCCTATTTTTAAGTCTATTTTGACCAAAAAAAATTATTCTTGTTTATAAATTCAGTTTTATGTAATAAATGAGATTGTAACAATTTTACACATATTAATTGTACCTATAAAGATAGAGAGAGAAGAAATGGTAGAAAAATACTCAATCATAAATAAGGGCAAAGTTGAAATTTTACACCTATAATCATTGAATTAAATACATCTCTTTGGTATGTGGGATTTGGTCAAAATTGACTTATAAATAGGGTTAGAGTGGTATTGTTAGACTTTGTTGTAATTATTATGAAAGGAAATTCAAAGAAAATAACATAGAATAAAGGTCAATGATTCATTATTACTCATTAGGTGGCCACAGATTTAAATAAATAATTTCTCCTCAAACATGGGACCACAATATGAGAAATGTCATGCATGGAAATTTAAACATATTTACTTACGTGTGCCTAGTGCAATTGAAAAATGACAAGAAATTAAAGGTTAAACATTATAAAAATTGTTTTCATATTTTTACGATTCAAATTACTAACAATTATAACATTGTTGATTAAAAAAAATTAAAAATTCAGGAATTAAAAAATTAAGTGGAAGGTAAACGGTCTTCCAAGAAAAAAAAATTGAAATATTATTTAAAACATTGAATATTAAAGCGCGTTTGAATGTCTTAATCACGGATAATTAAAAAATACGAGTACACGATTTATTAAAAGACAAATCATGGCAACTTATTGACGTTAGGTGTACTTTTTTTTTTTATATTAATACATTTAATTTAAATTTTATAATTTTCAAAGAAATTAAACTGTCGGCCAGAATGGAATACCAAGTGAAGCACTAGCTCCGGTTCTACATACAAGATAGCTCCGGTTTCAAATACATGATACAATTAATTTTTTTTTAGATATTAAGAAAGTTAATTAAATTACTTTAATATATATATATATATATATATATATATATATATATATATATATATATTCTAAACTATTTTTCCTAACATATAAAATAAGATATAATCTTATGATATACAACATATGATATAATTAAGTAACTTATTTAACTTCTTTAATCTCTCTAAAAAAGTCAACTACATATTATATTTAGGACCCGAGAGAGTATCCTATTTATCAATTGTTATGAACAAACATAAATACATCCTATAATTTTATAAAGATTGCATCTCAATCTAAATAATATTTGTCAATTGTCAGACGTTTAACAGCTTATACTTATGGGCAAAACTTAGGTATACTTAGCTAGTTCAGGGAATTACGATTCGAGATCATTGTTTGAGGTCTCTATCTGCGGAGGAGGAAGGCAACAGAATTTCAGATTGAGTGTTTAATGGTCAATGGAATTTAGATCAGCTTTCATCTATTGTTACACAGTCAATCATTCAGAGATTATTAGCTATAGCCAGTGGTGAACCCAGGATTTTAGGTTTGGGGGTGCATAATTAGTGGTGGGATTGGGGGCTGCCCCCGAAATTTTTTTAAGGAAGGTTTTAAATGCATTAAAAAATAAAAGAATATAATCAATAAAAAGGAAAGAAAACTTCAACTTAACATATGATTAAGGAAAGCTTCCTAAATGTGCATGCTTCATCTTCTGAAACAACTAATTCTTGCAATTAACTATGACAATTGACAGCAAATTTAGTCTGACACCATATTGATACAAAAAATAATACACCAATAGCCATTTCAACGAGATTGAAGAAGAGAAGCAAAGAATACCTTCACAGTAAAATTCCAGAGTTAGCAATGCAATATTCTTAAGGTGAGTTTCTGAGTTATCATTGCAAGCAAACATACTTTATTCTTGTTACACCATATCTCCTCCTTCCATGATACTTCCCTTTTCCATTGAAGCCTTTGGACTGCATATATGATTAATTTTGAAATCTGTAACCCATCTTCAACTCTTCACCCCACACGCAATTGCTACCAGAGGAAAAGCCTAAAGCTGAGAAAAATCGAATAAAACTATAGTATGTTATTAAGCCTTAACTTCAACTTGCTTTAGTCGATTTTTCTGGAAGCAAAACCCCAAGGCCTTCTTTTTTCTCCATATTCAATCTTGAAGAATTGCTATTCTGATACAAAGGATTTGATGTCAATATCTGCAATCCTGACCTTTTCCCATCAACCTCCAACACTTCAGGCAAATCCTGTCCTTAAGCAAAACTACTCAAGCAACTACGGACACTCAAGCAACTGTGCACACACATTCATTTTTCTTAGTCCCTGCTCTTCATACTTCCTGCGTGCACACACATGTCCTCGAGTTTATGTCTGCAACTGCAAACATAGGACCCACCGTGGGTCCGCCACTGGCTATACCTCCACCTATGCTTCATGCTGGGGAAGATGTGATATTATGGAGCGTTGCTGCTAATGGTCTATTCTCAGTTAAATCAGCATACCATATGATTGAACGGCCTCTTGAAAACTTGGCTCATCCATGTTTTAAACTTATTTGGCAATGGCAAGGTTTGGAAAGGATTCAGGATTTCTTATGGCTTTCTTTTCTCAATAGACTTCCTACTAATGAATGGAGGAGCAAGTGGTCGAATTCGTCGCCTTTATGCCCTGATTGTGCTCTGTGTCCCCGAATCACTTTTACATATCCTTCGTGATTGTATGTTTGCAAAACGATTCTAGTTGAATGTGGTGCATCCAAATTTTTTGTCGGTTTTCTTTGCAGCCCCTTTGAGGGATTGGTTCAATTTGAATCTTGGGAAGGATTTGGGAAAACCTCACATTCCTGATTGGTCCCTATTATTTGGTGTTAGTGTGTGAAAACTTTGGTCATGGCATAACCAAATGATCTTTCAAGAGGACTTTAGTAAGCTGTCTAATCTAACTGCTGCTATTCTAAACTCTTGGCATTTTTTCGTGCTAAATTAGGTATATTCAGAGGAAGTTGTACAACCTACATGGCAGGCCCCTTTGGCTAGCTAGATCAAGATTAATGTGGATGGTGTTGTTTCGACATCAAACGACTTTGTAGGTGTAGCGGGTGTTATAAGAGATTCAATAGGTTCATGGATTACTGGGTTCTCTTCAAGTCTGGGTATTTGTGGACCTAGGGAGGCAGAGGAATGGGCTTTTCTTAAGGGCCTTCAACTTGAGTGGAATTTGCACTTCACACAAGTGGTAATAGAATCTGATTCAAAAACTCTCATTGAAAATCTTCAACGGGAGCATAGCACTATGGATAGTTTAGTGGTGTTGCAAATCCGAGGAGATGTCTCTGTATTACCTTAGCTCAAGTTTAAAACATTTATATCGAGTGCATGACTCGAGTCAACCATAGTATGCTCGGGTTAAGTTCATCTTTCATAAATGGACTTCGAGATATTTTTTGAAAGAAATTTGAAATCATGTCAGCTCGAGTCATTAAGTGATGGCTCGAGTTAACTAAATTCATTTGAAAAATGAGTTTTAAAACTATGCTCGAGTTAAGGAGTATTGGCTCAAGTCAGAGCTTTTGTATTTTGATAATAAATTTAAGTTCACAAAAGATGACTTGAGTCAAATAGCACATGCTCGAGGCAACATCATTTTTCAAAACATTTCACAAGAGCCTATTACTCGAGTCAATAATGACTGGCTTGAGTCAATCAAAGCCTTCATGAATTTTAACTAAGTTTTCAAAAGACTTGGCTCACGTTTGATAACCTGAAACTCGAGTCAATATGAAAGTAGGTTACTAATACAAGTTTGATCAAGTTAAAATATTTTGGACTTGAATTATTAACCACATTTTGTTTACGATTGTCAATTATCATCAAAACACATAGAGAACTAACAAAGGAGTCGTCTTTACAACAAGATGAATAAGCTATATCCCAGAGGAAAACTATAAGCTAGCTGCAGCAAAGGGTCCACCACACGACAAGATCGAAGACATTTGATGTGACCTACACTGAGCTAGTAAATTGAAAGTTAAATTTATTTCAGCGTAATATTAGAAAATTATTAATTCTTTTATTTATGAAATAACAAAATTCATATTCTTTTAATTCTTTCAAGAGAGGAAGGCTCAAGAGGGGAACTGTCGGACCAAATATGGGAAGTTGTTCACATGCACCCATAGACATCGTGACAGGATGACTGCCTTTTAGCAAGCAAAGGAAGTTATTATAAGTTACATACTAGTTATTTATATAGTTTATTTAATTTATTTAAATTAAATATAATTGTTTCATCAATGTTTTATAAAATGTGTGCACCAAGAGCAGATCGCGTAGACTGAAGTGGAGTTGCGACAGTCCTAGACCCAAGGGTCACAAGGGTTTGTAGATCTTACTGCCCTTTTGTAAGTTGCCAAAGGCCCAGTTGAGTATCCTGGATGTATTAGGGGTATAGGATTATGCTCCAAGCCTAGCATGGTCTACGGCAAGAACGCCACCTCTAAGGTCAGAACCTCCGACTTGAGAAGGCTGATAGATCAGGTGGTTCAGGCAATGATTGACGTGTAGGTTGACGCCAAGACTCAGCAGCTTGCTAGGCGATTATAGGACTAGGTCGATACTTGATACGCTCATCATAAGGAGAGCTGAGATTTTCTTACCAGTGTCTTGGCGCAGATGTTTCCTTACAGGCAGTTTCCACCTCCCCCCCTCGTGCTACATTCATCTTTGATATGGCCTTTCTTTCTCCTACTGCTGATGAGGAGGGTGTTGTTAACTCTATTCCTATGCATGCTAATCTCATCCACCCTGAAAGTGCTCTTGATGATCAGGCTCTAGATAGCTAGCTTTTATTTATGTTTTTGGACAATTTTTTGTATTTCAGATATTTGTTATCTTTTATTTGTAGACATTACATAATATGTCCGCTAACTTAAATCCCAACACAATATTTATTATTAGTGTAATAATAAAATAATATTTTAATACTTATATTAATTTATTATTGTTAGCTCCAAATGTTTTGATGATAACAACCTCAAATTCTAAGGTTTCAAATCAAGTCTAAACAGATCATTCACCTATTCTGATATGGCCATGATTCTCGAGTATGGCTTCATGATTCTCGAGAATGGCCTTATAATTCTCGAGAATGTGTTTACATTCTCGAGTACCAGCAAGATTGATCATCATTCAAATATCCAAACCTCATTCTCGAGTACATGAATTATAATTCTCAAGTATGCCTAAATAGTTACACGTTTACTTAATGTTATAGATATTATAATTCTCAAGTACGAGCATTGATTCTCGAGAATGGGTAAGCTATTCTCGAGAACACTTGGGCTAATTTCTTCTCATTCTCTCTGGTCATAATTCCGATTCTCGAGTATGTGCATATGAGTTCTCGAGTGTGCTTGAGAATGATCAAATGATTACACACTTCCATTCATTACAATTCTCAAGTATGCACATGACAATTCTCGAGTATCATCGACACACACACTCTGGAAGGCATATGAACAATGATTCTCGAGTATGCATGAACAATTCTCGAGAATGCCATTCCTGGATCTACATCATTAATTGCTTGGAACTCTATGGGTCATTACTTTCCTATTTAATCATACTCAAACCTGTTCATATTACATTTAATCATCTTTCTAAGTGGTTTGCAATTGATTAATCCTGTTTAATTCAAGATTGAGTGAAAAGCAGTCCGACGTGGCAGAAGCATTAAATGTTCATAGAAAAACAAAGCAACAATCGGAATTAGTTTTTGTAGCAGATGAAAACATTCTTTCGTGGCATACTTATTCCACCATTACTTCTTTCGAGGCATACTTATTCCAACTATCACTCTGAGTCACACTCCACACAAGTATAGATAAAGAGCGAAACATTTAATGAAAGTAGCGATTGCATTCAATGAAGCCACGGTCGATTTGGTTCAATGAAGAGTAGCTTTGTCTAACGGAAATTCAAATAGTCACAATGGCTATATTGAAGCTCTTCGCAATGGCATTAATGGCGAATGATATAAAGCTCAAATATTCAATATTGCCACCTATTGAAACTCTGTGCATTCATTTCTAAGTTATTACGATTAACAGTTTCATTTACTCCACTTAATATCTTTAGATATTTTTTGTTCTTTAGTGTTCATTTATTTTCTACTCTTGAGGAGTTGTTAAACACATATATCATTTTTTTGTTTGAAGCTTAAGGCTGTGGAACCTTAAGTTGTGGGTGTACAATTACAACGTGTAAGGGGGAGTAAGTCCGAGAGTTAAAGGATCATCCTATGTGTTGTATTTGTATTTGAAAAGTATGTGGAAATCCCAAGGTGTGTTTGGGGATTGGACGTAAGTCGAAGTAATAGACCAAACTAGTATAAATTGTCTTGTATTTGTATTCTTTCTCAATTCTCTGTTTTTATCACTGTTCAAGCAAGCTTCGCGAAAAATTTTGAGATCACCTACTCACCTCCTCTAGATGATATTTCATCTTCAATTATTATTAATGTTAATTATATTATATAAAAATTGATATTGAAAATAGGAATATATAGTTATTTAAAAATATTTATCATAAGCATAACAATGGAACATATATATTTAAAAATATCTATCATAAGCATTATAATATTAATTATATTATATAACAATTGTTATTGACAACAGAAAAGGTTATATATATTTATTTAAAAATATTTATTATAAGCATAATAATGAAACATATTTAGATACATATATAAAATATAAAATGTTACCTTTTCTAGCGATTTTTCTACAAAGACCGCTACTAATGTATAAAGTTCGAAATTCAAACTTTTTAAAGACTTGCTAGACATTTGTAGTAGTTTTAGCCCTAAACTACTACAAAGGTAAATAGTCTTAAGGTTGTAGCAGTTTTAAGACAAAAACTACTACAAGTTTGAATTTTAAATTTTTAAGGACTGCAAAACATTTGTAGCAGTTTAATCTACAACTGCTATAAATGTATAACTAAAGTAGTAGTTACAATAGCGGTTTTTCACCACCACAAGTGTATTTTAAGTTTGTAGGGTTAGCATAGCGGTTTTTTAACCGCTACGAATTTTCCAATGTTGCATATTTGCCTAGTAGATATGGTGAAGATAATTAAACATTCTCTCTTCAACTATATTCTTTCCATCTTTGTGGTGGAAATTATGCCCTAGGAGCAAATTATTGTACTTTAAACACAATTGTTATTTAAAGTATTTCTCCTTTTTGTTATCATATTATTTGCATGTTTATTATGATGATTGTATCCTTGACGTATCATAAAGATTGTGCTAAATGTCCCTCGTTGGTCATCTATACGGGAGCAAAGATGAAATAAGACTAGGATGACTTTGATTAGGTATGGAGATACAAATCAAAGTCATAGGCACTTATAAGAGTACAAGGTACTAGACCGACCTACTATGAGAAAGCTGCATGGATTAAGTCATAAGCTTATCTCATGTATAACCACGTCACAATGCCCTTTGAGTTGAGATCATCATGGAT
This sequence comes from Acacia confusa, assembly GCA_037074495.1. Lineage (NCBI taxonomy): Eukaryota > Viridiplantae > Streptophyta > Magnoliopsida > Fabales > Fabaceae > Acacia > Acacia confusa. The sequence goes on along the minus strand of CM073509.1, from coordinate 29,043,275 downwards.
TCCTACATGAGAGTCGCTAATCTTTGACCAAGTCAAAAGTCACCTTTGACCAGGTGATGATAAAGGCTTCAACCGGGATTAGTATTTTTCATGCAGAGGAATGTGAATGGTCAAGATAAGATTTGTCCCTCACATTTGTAGAGAGATATTATTGGACCCTCCAATGAGTGAGTCTTAGAAATGTATGGCCATAATATGATGAAAAGGAGTTTCCATTTCAATTGTTAGACTATTCAAGAATCGAGAAAGTAATGGTCAAGAACAAGAAGATGACACAATCAAGGCTTCATTCTTGACCAAATTATCGCGTGACAAAAGGGACGTGGCATGGTTGTATGATAGGTTACATCATGCCATCGATCCTTATATGAGTTGGGTAGTCGTAATGTCTTGCTAGAGGTCGCTTGCGACTTGTGAGCTGGTACAGTATTGGCCTACTGCCAACTCATGTGAGCCTATAGGGTCGCACACAAGAATAACCCAACACGAGCAATAATGTCCAGATTTATTGAATCTTAGATATGTCTAAGATTTAATGAATACAACATTTAATCTAGGATGGAGATATATATATATATATATATATATATATATATATATATATATAATGTAATTTCGAAACTAATAATAATATTATTTATATAGATAATATTATTATTATGTAGTATTTAATTTATTTGATAAATTAAATAACTAAAATAAATAAAGATATCATATCTCATATTTAATTTATAAAAATAAATTAAATCAATAGGCTTTTAATTCAAATTAAAATAAATGGATTAGATTAGATCTATTTGACAGATTTGATTAATATTATTTTAATCCATATTTGAATTTCAAGATTAATTAATATTAATTTTGAATATTTTAAACTGGCCCTTTAGGAGGTAATGGAGGGATTTTGATCCCCTCCCCTTGTTTGGTTGATCATATTTTTTATGAGTGGAGGGCAAATTTTTTAAAATTTTCCTTTCTCTCCCCTCAAAAACCTCACCCCCTCCCCAAATCAGACGGATTTGGAGGGATTATAAAAATTAGTGTGTCAGTGGACTAAAATGCCCCTAAAATTTTTGCAAATCTGATGCCACATCCCTTTTTCTCCAGTAAAACAAAATCTAATCTAAGATTGAATAATATCCTGAATATCTCAATCCGACCTCTTATATCTTCTTCTTCATTGTCCTTGATGCAGAAATTAACAAACAAATCAGGTAAGTAGCTTGTGCCTTCTTCGGTTCTTCCATTTATGAGGTGGTGGTCTGTGTTAATGGGTAATGTTACCGGAGGCGTGGCTACGGAATTCACATTTTACCTGCCAGACCCACCGACGTATGCCATTCGCAGAGAGCTAGACGATGGGAAGATTGTCTTCTCCGACGTTATCGCCTATAACAACATGGACGTTCACCTAATTGAGACCAAGGCTAGCAATAAGATCGTGGCCATGTTTTGGAGACACCCTTCTACGAGGTTCGTGATTTTGTACTCTCACGGTAATGCTGCTGAATTGGGTCAGATGCAAGAGCTTTTCAATGCCCTCAGAGTTCATCTTCGTGTCAATATCATGGGGTTATTATCCTTCTTATCTTTAACTTTCTTCTTTGATATTCTTTTTCCTTTTTGAGTTTGTTCTTTGATTTATAGAATTGAAATTGATGGAGTTGGAGTTCAAATTTTTGTTGATAAGAATTCAAAGATGTTAAATTTGAGCAACTATGTAGTAAAATTTATTTCTCAATAAGAGCATGTTGAAGTAATATTTTTATAAGGAAAATATTTGGATAGTTCCTTTTTATACTAACTATTTTCTGTCTTCGATTTGTATATCCTACTTTTAATATAGGGAAGAAGACTAATGAAATTGATTGTTCAATTTTCTTGATCATATGGTGAAATAGATTCTGTAAGAGCAAGGAGGCGATGAAGACAGTGAAAGCCCTTAACCTCACTAGATAGTTGATCTGAAGTGGATCAAAGGATTCCTTCGAACAAAGTAGATCTTTTGCTCTGTGTGTGTGTGTGTGTTTTTTTTTTTAAATGTTAATTTTCATTTTAAGGCATAAAAGTGTTACTTATCATTAAATCTTATTATACATTTAATAAAGTTTTGGAAAAACCACGTATAATATAAGTAAAGTTATACATGTGAATATTATTTTTCTCTTCTTCCTTCCTAAATCAAATCAGGTAACATTAAAATCCCTTGTCAATGTGAACAAAATTTTCCTCCCCTCCCCTTTTAAACCAAACAAGGTAACATTAAAATCTATTCCCTCCCCTTCCTTCTGATCAATCCAAACAAGGTAATATTAAAATCGATCTCATCCCCTCCCCTCCATTAAAATCCCCTCCCTCTCCCCTCCATTAAACCAAACACACCCTTAGGGTTTTAGAAACCCGATAAGATAATGTTCAAGTTATATTAAAAGATAGATGAGCCGCAAAAGATAAACCCTAAGAAAGAAAAGAGACGAAAGACGTTGAAGGCGCTAGCACACTACTATTAGTGTTGGAGTGTTGTTCGGTATGGATACTTATAGAGGGAGTGGATTCACTCAGTCAGCTCCTGTTGATCGAACAATATGCTCACACATAAGAAAGGTATAGTTCTGACTAATCCGATTTAAATACCATTAAAGAACCTCCTATGGGATTTGTAATTTATTGGATAAATTTCCTTCCGTTGTGTGTACAAATCCCAACACTTTGTCCACTGCATATGGATAAGTCATGGATCAAGTTGCTGTGAAATTCTCCTGCGTCTTTGATGGAATTGAACACTTTTTTAGATTTCACTTTCTCTCATGTTAGCTTAAGATTGTGTGTCTGTGTTGTTGATGCAAGTTTAAGAAGTGGCATACACGAGAAGTTGCTAAGGAACATTTGCTTTTGAAGCCTTTCCTGGAATACTATACATTCTGGGGATTTCATGGTGAGATACATGGTATGAAATATGGGGATCATCTCCCTCGAAGTTCACGAGTAGGAAATCAATTAGATCAAGATGATCCTATTAATATTATTGTTCGTGATGCTTTTGGTTTTCAAGACGACAACTTCACCACAGAAGCTCAGGGTGAAGAACCTGTTTTTCTTTAAGAATGATGCAACTTGGGAATTTTTTGGCCTAATGGATTAGACTAATCATCCATTATATGCATGTTTTTAGAAGTACTCCAAATTATCTTTCTTGATTAAATTGTATTTATATCAAGTGCTTGTGTGGGATCACTGATAAGGCAATGTTGATATTGATAGATTTAATACACTTCATCATCTCTTCCCACACATGTTTTCTCTCATCTGTCAATATTGTTTCAAGAGGTTCAGTGTTTGAAGAGGTTAAATGCCAATCTATGATGAACATTTCTTCAAAATTTTTATTAACTCTATGGTACTAATTTTGTTTTTTTATCCCTAGTTTTAAGGACCTTCTTCAACATTCCGCCTCCTTTCACATACATTAATGTTATAATTAATTTAATTATTTAAAGGACAACATAATTAGTTCTTATTGTCTACAAATTCATTTTTTTACACCTATATAATAACCATATACAATCAAATATCAAATACTCATATCAATTAATTTTAACATGATTTCTTATCATTTATATTTAAATTATTGGTTAATTATTACAATAATCTAAAACGACTCTTTCAGTTTTTTCTTTTAAAATGTTATTCATTTGTAACGGTTTTCTAACCGCTACATATTATGACATTTAAAATTCACCGTATATTTGTAGCGGTTTTACAATGGCTACAAAAATTGGATAAATTTTAAAAAGCAGGCGGCAAATTTTTTTTCCACAAAATGGCGTTAAAATTGTGTAGCAGCTACATAACTGCTACACACTAATTTTAAACATTTGACGCCTTTTTTGAAATTTCATCCAATTTTGTAGCGGTTTAGAAACCGCTACAAAATTTTGCTGCCATTTTTAAAATTTTTCTTTATGTCTTTAGTAGCAGTTATATAATCGCTACTAATGTGGTTTATTTCAGATTGAAGTGGTTACGTAACCGCTACAAAGTCTTCATACATGACATCATCCCAGGCTCATCTCGTAGCGCTGATGGCAAACCACTACAGTTACAGTAGTTGTTATGTTACTTGTAGTAGTGGATTTTTAAAACCACTATAAATTAGGTTGCAATTGTGTATTTAGTAGTAGTTAGATTAACCGCTACTAATGTCATAGTAAAACCGCTACAAATACAGCATTTTAACCGCTACAAAATGTCTTCTTCTTCTTCTTTTTTTTTTTTTTTTTGTAGTGTGTTATAATGGTTCTAATATAACACCTATTATGGATTAAGTCTTGTGAGGCCATGATATGTACAATTTGTTATGATGATAATTAATGGGCACATGTAAACAACCATTATGATATATGGTAATGCTTTCATGATTCATAATTATCTTCTATTGACAACAAGTTATTTATTCAATAATATACAAAGAACCACTACTTTTAATAAAAACAAATAAAGGTGTGCATAGACAACCATTATGTATTTAGTATATTAATAATGGTTTATAAATATGAATCATGAACTTTTATAATAAATAATGGTTATCATATAATAATCATTATGTATGGATGTGAAACTCTTAAAGTGAGAGTTTTTTAGCTTGTTGAACTCGTTTGTTTATGGTAGAATAGTACCTCTCACACCAAGTGGCTATACAATTTAGTATGGACCAAGACATTCTAGGCTTTATAGGGAGAATCAATGGCAATTGTTGAGGTATATATATGTGATAATGTAACTATTGACCTATAGATAATGTCTCTACACTGGAATTAACTATGGAAAGCTAAAGCTGAGGTATATATATGCAATAATGTAACTATTGACCTATAGACGTATAGGAAAGGACATTTGGGGTACTCAAACCTTTGAGCAACGTAAGGGGTATGAAAACCCTTAAGCTGCTCAAGAGTTTGATTACCCTTTGTAGCCTTCCCTATAATATATTCATTTTTTTCACTCAGTCATTGCTTTTCTGGCTTAATTATTGTTGAAGAGACACAAAGTATAAGTGATGAAAACTTATATTATGAGATATATAAGCAGGAGTGTGATTGATTCATGCCACAAAGCTTAAAAAATCTTGGTCCATCTCAAATTGCATGGCTACTTGGTGTGGGAAGTACTACTCTACTAGATAGAGTCAATACCAAGTAGCTTAGAAATCTCACATTGAAGAGTCTATAAGTGATCAGAATGTTAAATTTTAGAGCATTTAACTTGATGCCACCTGCTCAATACAAAAACAGGAGGGGAACCTTTGATTAGAATAATAATGGGTTGTAGCGCCCAAAATATGGAAAATATGGAGCTGCCGCCAAAATTTTAAAAACAAGGTAATTTTGGAAATATTTTTAAAAATATGAAAAATAGTTTGTAAAACTAGATAAGGTTTAGGAGTCGCTTGTATGTGGGGAAAGTGTTAGTCACCCCACAACACCTGTTTTGAGAACAGTTACCTAGAGTTAATTATTTAAAAATGAATATGGCCTTTAATTTTATTATAATTGACCCCAAGAAATAAAAATAAAAATTATTTACAAGAATTTGATATTGAAGGTCTACATGCTCAATGGGATGTTGTAATAGCTCAATTTGAAGTTAAAATGCCTTAAATGAAAGTTATACCATCACTTGAGTAGTACCTCCAAAGATGAATTTTTTATGATCACTAGAATGAGCAATTAAGCATTGTCCACTTTGTTATGCTCTATTTTCGTTTAACATGATAGAGGCTTAGTATTTTGGACATATCTCTCAAACCACAACATCAATTTAGATGAAACTTGTTTCACATGAAACAATACTCCAAATGCAATTCAATGAAAACAAGATCAAGCTCAAAAGATATAAGATAAAATATAAATGAATTTCAAAACTTTGTGCTTGAAATTCACACGTTCCAGACCAACAATCACTCTTCATATTCAAAACTTTTGGAAGATAATTCATTTTTAATTGCAAAATGGTGCATATAAGACTAGACTCAAGAAGTATTTCCAAAACACCATGATCAAGGTTAAATAATTTCATGTGCAAGAGATATGGATTTTGGATATTGCCGCTGGAATATACATCATGTTCCAAACTAGCAGCTATGAATTTAATCATGTCTTTTGAAATATAACATGGTTTAAACTAGTTATTGTTGCATTATCGTGTAGATCTAAAGTAAGTTTCTGGCGATGGGTCATGTGCTAAATTTGGAGTTAAAATGGATCTATCACTTGTAGGATCACTCTAATGATAATAAAGTGATGCATATCACTTCCAGTGCACTATTCCTTTGAAAAATGTTGAGAGGTCACTTGAGTAAGCACTCAAGTGATGCCTTATCACAGGTAGGATCACTTAGTGATATGAAAGTGATGCACATCACTTATATTGATGAATCCTCATACTTTTAATCATTGTTTTGGATTTCATGATTATCTTCCAAAATCATATAAACTTTGAGTATATAAAGATTACAGGTGATTAAAGTGAGAGTTTCTTGGCAACTCGAGTTCTATTAATGCCTATAGAGAAAATATTACAGACTCAAGTTGAGAAATTTAAACTCAAGTTACTACAACTAAAGCTCAAGTTCTTGAGTTTTCTAAGAATTCCTGCAATGAGAACGTTATACAAACTCACATTGAATAAGGATAACTCGATTTCTTGAACTTGTAACTCAGGTTGTGTACTCGAGTTATTAGGACTGACACTTGAGTTCTTGAAATTTTATGAGTTCCTATAGTGAGAAGTTACACATATATACATGGAAAAACTAACAACTCGAGTTGTTGAGACTGAAACTCGAGTTCTAAGAGTTTTACTCTTTAATTCTAAGTGATTGTTTAGGAAGAACTCGAGTTTTTCTGGTAAAACTCGAGTTTTATCACCTTTGTTTGTCCCTATTTTTCATAAAGTTAACAGAGAATCCTGCAAAACAAAAGGCTGGACACCCCGAAGCTTAAATTAGTCATTATTAATCAACATAAACTTAAATTTAACTAGAGTGAAAGAGTTTACTTACAGTTCATTGGGGTTTACCACACCCAATTCTCTTCTGATGAACAAAAATTGATCTTTAGCCAACAGCTTGGCGAAGATATCAGCAAGTTGCAAATGAGTAAAATGAACAACACCTTAACATCTTTCTTCTGGACATAGTCTCTAATGAAATGATGTCTTACGTCAATATGCTTGGTTCTTGAATGTTGAACTAGATTTTTGACCAAGCTTATTACACTTGTGTTATCACAAAAGATTGGAATTTTCTTGAAATGAATTGCCAAGTCTTGAAATTGTTGTTTAAGCCAAAGCACTTGAGCACAACAATATGAAGCAGCTACATACTCAAATTCAATAGATGACAAAGAGGCAGTGTTTTGCTTCTTACTAAACCATGACACAAGATCCACCGAGGAATTCTCATTATCCACTTGTGCTTTTCCTGTCTGTTTTGTAACCAGCATGATCTGAGTCTAAGTAGGCAACAAGATATTCATTTTGACCTTTAGGAAACCAAATTCCAAGTTCCTTTATGTCTGCAAGATCTCTGAATATTCTTTTAACTGTCTCAGCATGAGATTCCTTTGGAGCGGATTAATATCTTGCACACACTCCCACGCTGAATTGCATGATAGGTCTACTTCTTGTCAAATATAGTAATGAGCCGAGTATTCCTCTATATTTGGTTATATTGAAGTCCTTCCCTTTGACATTAGCATCAAGTAGGGTTATTGAACGCATTGGAATGTCAATTCCATTACACTGATCCATTCCATATTTCTCAAGAAGCTCTAGGAGATATTTGGTTTGACAAATAAATATCTCATTCTTTCGTTGTTTGATTTGAAGTCCAAAAAAAGAGTTTAGTTCTCCTATCATAGACATTTCAAACCAACTCTGTATAGTCTTAGAAAACTCTTCACACAAAGAATTATTAGTAGCACCGAATATAATGTCATCGACATAAATTTGCATGATTAGTAAATCATTTTTCTTATTGTGTTTGATAAGGAGAGTTGTGTTGACCTTTCCTCTGACAAAGCCTTGATTAAAAAGAAATTTTCTCAGTCATTCATACCAAGCTCTAGGAGCTTGTTAAGACTGTAGAAAGCCTTTTTGAGACACAAGACATGATCAGGATGAGACATGCCTTTAAAACCAAGAGGTTGTTCAACATAAAATTCTTCCTTAATGAAACCATTTAGGAAGGAACTTTTTACATCCATTTGATAGAGTTTGAATCCTTTGATACAAGCAAAGGCTAAGAGTACTCGTATGACCTCTAATCTAGCTACTGGAGCATACGTTTCCTTATAATTAATAACTTCTTCTTGATTAAAGCCTTTAACAACCAATCTTGCCTTGTTTCTGACTATGACTGCAGATTCATCATGTTTGTTTTGAATACCCATTTGGTGCTAATGACCGGATGGTCCTTAGGCCTATATACCAAGTCCCAAACTTGATTTCTTTCAAATTGATTCAATTTCTTTTACATTGCTTTTACCCAATCATCATCTAAAAGGACTTCGTCAATTTTGGAAGGTTTAATCCTAGAGATAAAGGCAAAGAAGCTAACTTCATTAAGAACTCTACTTCTTATTCTTACTCCCTCATCGTTGTCACCTATAAATTGATCTACAGGATACTTTTATTATATCTCCAGGCTTTAGGATGACCCTGATCATCTAGATCAAGATCAATCTTAGATTCAACTTCCAATTAAGAAAGGGGGTTTGAGATGATTTGAGGATCTTTAGGTCGAGTCTTAAATACATTAGATTAGATCTGTTGGACAGATTTAATTAATATATATTATTTTAATTCATATTCGAATTTCAAAATTAATTGGATTAATTTTGAATATTTTAATACGGCTCATTAGGGTTTTAAAAACTCTATAATAGATATTAATCTAGTCGTATTATAAACCGGATGAATTAGAAAGCCGTGACTAGCTGTTCGTAGTGTGAGAATTTAAATCATGATATTATATTATATATATTATATAATATAATATATATTAGAAAAATTTAATCATGAATTAAAATATGTTCTAATTTACCTTTCAATGTGTTGTTTGGGTATGGTGAACAACATGGCTCTAGATTTTACAATTGTTGTAAATTTAAATATGGCCTGCAAGCCATGCCTCTCTCTCTCTCTCTAAATAATCTTCATGTACATTCTCTTCTCATCTTATTCCCCTCGAATGTTAAACGAGGTTTCTCCTTATGTATTTTTTTTTATTATTATTTAGAGAAGTCCCCTCATTGGCTTGAAAGGGCTATAGGTTAGGTGAGCCATGTTGTATCACGAATTTTAATTATGTTTTTGATATGATCAATGCATGATTAAGTAAGACACTATATGATATACAATAATGATTGCATTCACATAGGTACAATTAATAGGATTAATTAGATAAAATATCAAATAATACCCTCTAAATAAAATCTTAAGTCACAATACCGTCAATTAATGAATACTTTTCAAAACCTAGATCACTCATTTGTATGTTCCACCAAAGTGGATGCATCTGAGTAATCTTGGTGAGGCAAGAGAGAGTAATGGTGATACTCTACATTCATTATTGTCTTGACTTAATTGAGATCATCAAAACGGTTTTGGATCTCTGTTAGTTCTCAATGTGTTTTGATGATAACTAACAATTGTAAACTTCATATGAAGTTTGTTTTTGGCAAAATGAAAATCTCACTGTCAAAGGCAAACTCGAGTTTAGGTATATAAACTCGAGTTTGAGACTTGACAGAAAGATATTCAATTCTGCCTAAAAGCCAAACTCGAGTCTGGGCAGACACAGAAAGGAATCCAAAATTTTCACATCAAGCTAAACTCCAGTTTGCAAATCAAACCTGAAGTCTGGAAGATACAAAGAGCACTCAGAATCCCAAGCAAGCCAAACTCGAGTCTAGATTCCCTAACTCGAGTTTAGACCAAACAGAAAGGAACCCAGAAAACTCAATAGACTCCCAAACTCTAATCTGGCCTTCCAAACTCCAGTTTGCACTTGACCCAGATAAACCTCAAATATTTTAGTAGTCACTGAAACTCGAGTTTGCTTCCCAAACTCGATTCTGGATCATACAGAAAGATCATCCATTTTGGCTACACTACAAACTCCAATCTATGACCCTAAACTCGAGTCTGGAAAATCACGAACTTAGGCTTATTCTTCAAACATAGACCCAAACTCGAGTTGGTCACTAATTGACTCGAGTTTAGCTTCCTGACCAAAATTCCATCCCAAGTCCAGAGCCCGATAAACTCGAGTTAACTTTTACAGACTGCAAGTTTAAACCACTAATCAACAGACATGCTTTCTGGATGAACCCCAAACTCGAGTCTAGAAGAACAAACTCGAGTTTGCATCGGGGAATTTGAAAAATCAAATGATGTTGATCTGCGAAATCTTAATAGGTCTTCCTGAAATTATTTCCTCATATGATATTATTGTTTCTAATGTCCTTGATGAATTTTTGAGTGTTTTTCAGATAAGGTTTAGCCAAGATCAAGGTGAGATCAAGATCCAGGATAAATGCATTAAATGACGAATCTAGCACAGGCCTGATCCTTCTCCCTTATCCCAGATGTTCAGCTCAGATCGTTGTAACTCATAAGAATCATCTCAAACAGTCAAATTGAGTTAAAGGAATGACTAAAAATCTGGAAGACCTTCTGCAACAACTAAATTCCAAGATTCCAGCTAAGAATTCAAGAACAGAGCAAAATATGCTACTGCCAGTTTTCCAGAATTGCAGCTGAACATTAGAGAAAGAATTGCAACAGCTAGCTCATCCATTCAGTCTATAAAAGGCTATGAAAACTCAAAGCAAAATACACACAACGAAGCTATCTTGATTATACTTTGAAATTTGAGTCTGTATTGTTATTTTCAACCTGTTCTTCAACGTTTATCCTTATCCACTCTTTTGAGAGTTTGTAAATTTTTGAAAGCATTTGTTTGTGAGAACTCAAGGTTGTGGAACCTATGAGTTTGGTTGTTCAATTACAAAGTGTAAGGGGGAGCAAGTCCTAGGTGATTAGGATTATGTCTGGTCTACATTGTTGTAGTTGAAAATCTGTTGAAACTAGTGGAAACACCCAGAAGATATCTGGGGACTGGACGTAGGTCAAGGTTAAGACCGAACCAGTATAAATTTCGTGTGTCAAGCTTTTCTTCTCTTCCCTTCTTAACATTTACTTTCAAAAGGCTTTGAAAAAGAATTCAAAAGTTTTTTTAAAAAAAAATCCCCAATTCACCCCCCTCTTGGTGATTTCTTCCATTTTCAATCTCAAGGCATTGGATGGGATTAAACGTGCCGGTCATATAATGATCGAATCCCATAAAGATCTAAGAGTTACATGTGATGTAATTGGCAAAGGGGTTGTCTACCTAAATAACTTGATTTTAAGCGTCCTGCCAAAGTGGACTTAAATTTAAGCCAAATATGGATTTTAGCCCACTAATTATTATAATGAGGGTTATTAATTCAGTGGGAGGTTACTTTTTAAACTTTGCATATATTAGTTGTAGAATCATATCATCCAACAATACTGTCACGCCATCAATGAGATCTGTCCTTAAGAAGGACAAACTCGATGTGACAAACTTTTTGTGACTTGTTTGGGAACTTAAGCATTGATCCCAAACACGAAAGAAAGGAGTATCTCCTTGATTAACTTATTCCTGACAAGCCAGCAGCTAAAGCTCCAAGTGCTCAGAAAGATGCTTACACGAAGCATCTGGATGACTCTATGGATACAGGATGCCTGATGCCTGCCACTATAGTTCCAGACCTCGATGGAGATTTGGAACATGTGGAGGCCTCTGAGATGATTGTAATGTTAGTTCTCAATGTGTTTTGATGATAACTAGCAATTATAAACTTGATATGAAATTTGTTTTTGGCAATATGAAAATCTCACTGTCAAAGGCAAACTCGAGTTTAGGTATGTAAACTCGAGTTTGAGGGTTGACAGAAAGTGTTTACTTCTGCGAAGAAAGCCAAACTCGAGTCTGCTTGGACTAACTCAAGTCTGAGGAGTTACAGAAAGCAATCAGAAATTTTCACAACAAGCCAAACTCCAGTTTGCAAAACCAAACCTGAAGTCTGGAAGATACAGAGAGCACTCAGAATTCCAAGCAAGCCAAACTCGAGTCTGGATTCCTAAACTCCAGTCTAGACCAAACAGAAAGACACTCGAGTTCCAGGCCAAGTTATAAACTCCAGTCTAGAGTTACAAACTCCAGTCTAGACCAAACAGAAAGATTTGAATAGTTTCAGCTCAAACATAAACTCGAGTCTGTCATTGTAAACTCGAGTTTAGGACAAATAGAGAAACACTCGAATTTCTACCATCTTTCCAAAACTCCAGTCTGTCTCCTAAACTCCAGTCTGGAAATTCACAAACTTAGGTTTGTTCTTCAAACATAGACCCAAACTCGAGTCAGTCACTAATTGACTCGAGTCTAGGAACAGGACCAAAATTCCATGCCAAGTCCAAAGCCCGATAGTTTTCTCTGTAAAAGCCAAACTCGAGTTAGCTTTTACAGACTGCAAGTTTAGACCTCTAATCAACGGACATGCTTTCTGGATGAACCCCAAACTCGAGTCTGGAAGAACAAACTCGAGTTTGCATCGGGGATTTTGAAAAATCAAATGATGTTGATCTGCGAAATCTTAATGGGTCTTCCTGAAATTATTTCATGATATGATATTATTGTTTCTAATGTCCTTGATGAAGTTTTGAGTGTTTTTCAGATAAGGTTTAGCCAAGATCAAGGTGAGATCAAGATCCAGAATAAGTGCATTAAATGAAGAACCAAGAACAGGGCTGATTCTTCTCCCTTATCCCAGATGTTCTATTCAGACCGTTGCAACACATTAAGATCACTTCAAACGGTCGAATTAAGATCATGGAATGGCTAAAAATCTGGAAGACGTTCTGCAACAACTAAATTCCAAGATTCCAGCTAAAAATTCAAAGAACAGAGCAAAATATGCTACTGCCATTTTTCCAGAATTGCAGCTGAACATTAGAGAAAGAATTGCAACGGCTAGCTTATCCATTCAGTCTATAAGAGGCTGTGAAAACGAAAAGCAACATACACACAACGAAGCTATATTGATTATACTTTGAAATTTGAGTCTGTATTGTTCTTTTCAACCTGTTCTTCAATGTTTATCCTTATCCACTCTTTTGAGAGTTTGTAAATTTTTGAAAGCATTTATTTGTGAGAACTCAAGGTTGTGGAACCTGTGAGTTGGGTTGTTCAATCACAAAGTGTAAGGGGGAGCAAGTCCTAGGTGATTAGGATTGTGTCTGGTCTTCATTGTTGTAATTGAAAATCTGTTGAATTAGTGGAAACACCCAGAAGGTATCTGGGGACTGGACGTAGGTCAAGGTTGAGACCGAACCAGTATAAATTCTGTGTCTAAACTTTTCTTTTTCTACTCTTTTATTATCCATTTCTTAAGCTTCATTTTAAAGAGTTGAAAAGAATTTTTAAAATCCCCAATTCACCCCCCTCTTGGTGATTTCTTCCACTTTCATGTTAATCTTAAGGAAATGTTCCTGCAATAAGCAAGGCAAGAGGGGTATGAAACGGAAAGCCAAGAAGGCAAAACCTCCGAAGGATGAGGTCTGCTTCTTCTGTAATGAAATCGGTCATTGGAAGAGGAACTACAAACACCACCTTGAAGATCTGGAAAAAAACTAGAAGGATAGAGGGGCTATCGCTTCAGGTATCTATGTCATAGATATTCTCTTTTCCACTTTTTTAACATGGGTATTAGATATCGCATGTGGTTCTCACATTTGTATAAATGTGCAGAGTCCCAAGGATAGTAGAAAATTGAATGGACATAACTACCAAAAGGAATGGTTTGAATCCGACCTACCTGTGGCATTGTCATCTAGGCCATATAAATGAGAAACGCATTTTGAAACTCCATCAAGATGGATTTCTTAATTCATTTGATTTTGAACCATTTGATAAGTGTGAGTCTTGTTTATTTGGAAAGATAACAAAGTCACCTTTTACTGGGCATAGTGAGAGGGCCACCGATTTATTGGGCCTTATACATATTGATGTGTGTGGACCAATGAATATATCTGCCAGAGGAGGTCATTTGTACTTCATAATATTTATAGACGATTTTAGTAGATATGGGTATATTTATTTAATGAAACATAAATTTGAATCTTTTGAAGTGTTCAAAATATTCCAAAATGAAGTGCAAAATCAACTTAGCAAAACAATTAAAGCATTTCAATCTGATCAAGGTAGTGAATATTTAAGCTAATAGTTCATTGACCATCTTAGAAGTTGTGAGATCATCTCACAACTTACTCCTCTAGGAACACCTCAATGGAATGGTGTTTCCAAGCAGAGAAATCGAACTCTATTAGATATGGTTCGATCCATGATGAGTCAAACAGATCTTCCGCCGTCCTTTTGGGGTCATGCCCTAGAAACTGCTGCGTTCACACTAAATCGAGTTCCATTAAAGGCAGTTGAAAAGACACCATATGAGATATGGACTGGGAAGAAACCCAGTTTGTCATTTCTTAAGATTTGGGGATGTGAGGTTTATGTTAAACAACAAGCCTCTAATAAATTATCATCCAAATCCTCAAAATGCCTTTTTGTGGGGTATCCTAAGGAAACTAAGGGATACTATGTCTACAATTCCATGGATCACAAAGTGTTTATTATCAGCAATAGTATCTTTTTGGAAAAGGAGTTTATCTCTAAAAGAACCAGTGGGAGTAAGGTGAACCTCGAAGAAGTTCGAAAGCCACAAGACAACGTAGAACCACACATGGAAAATGGAGAAGACTCACAACAAGTTGTTGAGCCTACTCAAGTAACACAAGGCCCACAAAGTTTCGATAGATCACGACTACAGCCTCAGAGATATGAATTTCTGACTACTGGAAGTCGTGATATCTTACTCATTAAGCAGAATGAGCCAACTACCAATCGAGAAGCCATAGTGGGACCAAACTCTGAAAGATGGCTAGATGCCATGAAGTCTAAAATGCAATCCATATAATATGGTATGTACCTTAGTCGATCCACCTGAAGGTGTAAAAACCATTGCGTATAAGTGGGTTTTCAAAGAGAAAACTAACCTGGATGGTATAGTAAGTGTCTTCAAAGCACGACTAGTTTTAAAAGGATTCACTCAAACTCATGGCGTGGACTATGATGAAACCTGTTCCCATGTTGCAATATGGACGTCAAAACAGCATTCCTTAACGGAAAGCTCCTTGAGGATGTGTACATGACACAACCTGAAGGCTTTGTGCGTCCGAAGGAATCTGGTAAAGTTTGTAAGCTTCAAAGATCCATTTATGGATTGAAGCAAGCATCTCGGAACTAGAATTATCGTTTTAATGAAGTAGTCAAAGAGTTTGGATTCATTCAAAACATAGATGAACCTTATGTTTATAAGAAGGTTAGTGGGAGCACAATTGAATTTTTGGTACTTTATGTTGATGACATCCTACTCATTGGGAATGACATCCCTACCTTGCAAAGTGTCAAGTCTTGGTTAGGAGAGTCCTTCTCAATGAAAGATTTAAGCAAAGCCACTTACATCTTTGGGATTAGGATCTATAGAGATAGATCTAAGAGGTTGATAGGCCTTAGTCAGAGCACGTACATATACAAGATACTGCATATATTCAGTATGCAGGATTCTAAAAGGGGTCACATACCCATTTTTCATGGGATTTATCTCAGTAAGGATCAGTGTCCTAGTACACAAGATCAAAGAGATCACATGAGTAAGATTCCATATGCCTCTGCCATTGGATCTATCATGTATGTCATGTTATGTACTCGACCGGACGTGTCATTTTCCTTGAGTTTGACCAGAAAATATCAAAAAGATCTAGGTAAAGGTCACTGGACTACTATTAAGAATATCCTGAAGTACTTGAGAAGTACTAAGGACTTATTCTTAATATATGGTGGCTTGGAGGATGAGCTTTGTGTGACTGGTTACACAGATGCGAGTTACCAAATTGACCAAGATGATCAAAGATCGCAATTAGGATATGTATTCCTGTGTGAATGGTGGTGACATAAGCTAGAAGAGCTCTAAGCAGAGCACTGTAGCTGATTCTACAACAGAAGCTGAGTATATAGCAGCATTAGATACAGCTAAGGAGGCCAATTGGATTAGAAAGTTCATTACTAAACTTGGGGTGGTTCCTACCATCTTAAATCCAATAGACTTGTTCTGTGACAATAGCAGCGCTATTGCACAGACCAAGGAGCCTAGGTCACAACAAAAGACCAAGCATATACTCAAGCGATTTCATCTTATCAGAGAAATCAATGATAGATGTGAAATAAAGATATGCAAAGTACCAGGAGAAGACAATGTTGCTGATCCTCTTACTAAACCGCTTGCATAAGCAAAACATAAGCGTCATCTTGGGACAATGGAAATTAGAGTAATTAATGATTGCACCTAGTGCAAGTGAAATTCTGTTGGAAAGGCTAAGTCATTGTACTTTAGACGTTTATATTATTTAAAGTATTCTCTTTTAGTTATCATTTTATTTGCATGTTTATATTGATAATTGTATCCCTGGATATATCTTATAGATTATCCTAAATGTCCCTGGTCAGTCATTTACGCGGGAGCAAAGATGAGATAAGACCAGTATGACTTTGATGAGGCATGGAGATACGAATCAAAGTCATGGGCACTTGTAAGAGTACAAGATGCTGGACTGACCCACTATGAGAAAGCTGCATGGATTTAGTCATAAGCTTATCTCATGTATAACTGCGTCACAACGCCCTATGACCTGAGATCATCATGGATTCCTACATGATGAGTCACTGATCTTTGACCTAGTCAAAAGTCACCTTTGACTGGGTGATGATAAAGGCTTGATCGGGATCAGTGGTTTTCATGCAGAGGAATGTGAGTGGTCAAGATGGAATTTGTCCCTCACATTTGTAGAGAGATAATATTGGCCCCTCGATGAGTGAGTTTGAGAAACGTATGGCCATACTACAGTGGAAAAGAGTTTCCATTTCAATTATTAGACTACTCAAGAATCGAGAAAGTAATGGTCAAGAAAAGGAAGTTGACATTATCCATGCCTCATCCTTGACCAAATTATCACGTGACAAAAGGGACATGACATGGTTATATGATAGGTTGTATCGTGTCATCGATCCCCATATGAATTGGGTAGTCGCAATGTCTTGCTAGAGGCCGCTTGTGACTTGTGGACTGGTACAGTATTGGCCCACTGCCAATCTCATGTGGGCCTGCAGGATCGCACACAAGAATAGCCCAATGCGAGCAATAATGTCCAAATTCATTGAATCTTAGATATGTCAAAGAATTAATAAATACAAAGTTTTTTTTCTAGGGAAGGTATATATAATGATTGCACCTAGTGCAAGTGGGAGTCTGTTGGAAATTATGCCCTAGGGGTTAATCATTATATAACTAAAACTAATTGAGATATCATATCTCATATTTGATTTATGAAGTTAAATCAATTATATATCTAATTAAATAGCGATATTGTATCTCTGATTTAATTTTCAAATTGAATATTAATCATATATTTGATTTAATTTAAATTGAGATATAGTATCTCAGTTTTAATTAAATAGACACATATATTTAATTTATAAAAATAAATTAAATCTGTAGGATTTTAATTTTAGATGAAATAAATCGATTAGATTAGATCTATTAGATAGATTTAATTAATGCTATTTAAATCTAAAATTCAAATTCAAGATGATTTGAGATTAATCTTGAATATTTTAATACAACCCAATTAGGGTTTTAGAAACCCTATAAATAGACATTGATAGGGTCGTATTAAAATAAGAGAATAGTCGCAAAAGAAAACCCTAGAGAAAAGAAAAGGCGTAAGATACAAAAAGTAAGAAGGTGCTAGCACGCCAACGTTTATGTTGAAAAGCTGTTCGGTGTGGATACCGGTAGAGAAAGGCGATTCGAAGAGTCGACTTCTGTTGATCGAGAAGGTAGTCCACCAGTTCAAATAGAACGAGACACATATGAACTTTTGAAAGGTATGGTTTCTTATAATGAACTTTGATTTAAACACGGTTGAGCTATCCTCTTCGGGATTTGTAAAGTTTTTTTAAATTCCGCTGTGTGTACGGATCCCAACAGTATGCTATTATAAAAGATCACTCTGCTAATAAGTTATTGGTTGAGGTGTAACCTCATCCTATAAAGAAGAGAACGCAAATTTAAATATAAAAAAAAATACACTGATTGAGAAATGTGAAAATCATTTATGCTATAAGAGCCTTGAAAAGATTATATTCTTATCAAATTAAAAAAAGAGATACTGATGCTCTTTAAACAATGATTTCATCCAAGCCACGCAAAACAAGTTTTTCAAATGATTGATATTGACATCAGACTTAGTTGAATAATTTAGGGAGATTAAATAGACTAAATAAGTTAATTATTATATTATATGTTACAACTTACATGATTTCATTGAAATACTTATATACATCATTGTATTATATATTAGTTTACAAGTCAGACAATTGAGTTTAGAGAAAAAAAGATAAATATAAATTCCTTAATACTTTAAAAGTAATTTATATAGCTTTATTAATCCCTATTAATTAGTTTTAAAAGGTGTCAGGTGGCACACATGTGGAGAGTCACGTGGCATAGGGTTTACTAATTTTCCTTTATACTACATCAAGTTCTTAATATAAAACCTAGTTGACTAATATAGGGAGAATAAAGAAATTAAATAAATTATTTAGTTATAACGGAAGTTGTTTATTTAATATAGATTGGCTTGTCAATGACCATTATATGACTTGTCAACATAGTGATATGCACTTAAAATCAATGGAACTGATTTAGTTAATATAAATGAGTCTGTCAATGGTCACTCTATGACTTGTCAATATAGTCACATAAACTTGTCAACAAGATCTGCTTTAGTTAATATATACGAGCTTATCAATGACCACTCTATAACATACTCATATCAATAAGATAAGTTCACATTTGGAATCTATCTCACTAAGATCCTTAAGGACTTTCTTGATAGAATTGTTAGATTATAAATTCTTAATTTATTCAACAATCTAAACCGGTTAAGACTTCAATAATATCTTCAATAACCCAAATATGTTGCTTAACTCAAATTTAATTGGTAAAATATTATATAGGAAATAAATTTTAAACTTTTTAAATAGAACATTAATTTTAAATTCTTACAACAACTAAATAGCAAACCTAAATCAATTAAAATTAATTAATAACCATCCTCTACATTTTCATAAGGGTTAAATATCATTTTTTCCATGGAAGTTTATCTTAAAAAGTACTAGTCATCCGGAAGTTTTTTTTTGTCTCATTTTTACTCCGGAAATTTAAAAACGTAGCAATTTTACCTATCCATTGATTTTGATCGTTGAATTGTTGCTCCTCTTTGTAAACTTCCAAATGCAAAATTGCTCATTAAAAAAAAAAAAAAACTTCCAAGGCAATTTTTCTTCTAAAAAAAAACATACAGGGCATATTTGCTCTGTTTTTAAACTTTCAAGGCAAAAATGAGACTGAAAAAACTTCCAGATGAACAGTGCTCTTTAAAGTAAACTTTCATGACAAAAATAGTATTTAACCCTTTTCATAATCATTTGTCAAAACTTAAAACTTACCCAAAACCCTAGTCCCAAAATATTCTTGAAGTGCAAAACTACTATCAATATGAAGATAAAATTATGTAGATTAATTTTATAAAGAGATTTTAATAAAAAGAAATGATTTGAGTTACCTAGATGAGGAACCCTAGAGCTCAAATGAATAATGGTGCTAGAGGAGGAGGAGGAGATCATGTCACTCTAGTTACTATAGCGTGTAGAATGAAAGGATGTGGTGGGGGTATATAATAATCGGCGAAGAACCTCTCCATTGTGCCTTCTCTCCATTGCATTTAAACGATACCATTTTGATTAAATACAATCTTAGCCCTTGGTTCTCCATATAATCTTGGCCGTTAATGCAATTACCTTCGAAAAAACGGCTCGACGAACCACTATCTTTCATCGTCTCCCAAATCGGCATCGTCAACTTCCTCTCCAGCATCTTTTCCATGAAAACTCATTCTCATAAAATTTTATGCGAAGTCTTAAGCTTTGCCCCCACAACCTAGTTGAGAATTTTGTTTGGCAAGAGCAAGATGCTGGATTTCTGACAATGTTGAGTCTATACCTTATCAAAACGGCATCATTTTAATGCAATGAAGAGGCAATGGAGACCAGACACAATGAAAAGATTCCACACCGATATAAAATATACCCACCCCACTTTACCACAACACTAAAGGGCCACGAGGCTTTTAATTTATATATTATTATATTATTATTTTTTGTTTGTGTTTTGTTTTCTTTATCCTTTCTATTTTTTCTCTCTTATATATATATATAGAGAGAGAGAGAAAAAATAGAAAGGATAAAGAAAACAAAACACAAACAAAAAATAATAATATAATAATATATATATATATATATATATATATATATATATATATATATATATATAATATTATTATTATTTCTACATTTTTATCCATTAATTTCTTTTATTATCATAAATCATATTTTTAATAGACATTTTTTTATTCCAATAATTACACTATAAATCCATTTATTATAATTTCTTCCTTAATTACAATTGAATCCATTAAATAAATATGATGTAACACTTCCAACACTATAACCTTAATTCTAGTGTACCAAACAGAGCATTAAAGATCTTCCATCAATGTCCGTAGGATTTGAACTCACTCTTATAATTATGATCCAACCCCTTTTTCAACTAAACTCTTTAGCATAAGAACAATTAAGTAACATGTTATTTGAGGTGTGATTTTAGTTGGTGACTCGTTCCCTAAACCCAGCAGCTTCAAACGTGAAGGCATCTATTTCAAGAGCCAAGCAAGGTGGAGGAAAAAAGATAGAAATCGAAGATACACAGACTTCCTTTTAAGGTAGGCAATTGTTTGATTGTACATAGAATAATAAGGACATTGCAAGGGTTAGTACTTAACATTAGAAATTCTGTATTTTCAGTATTTTAATTGGTCAATGCATACAATCCCACATATGTTACCAATTGGTTTGTTCTATTCACGACACAGATTTTAATAGTTGTCATCGTTATCGAACTGTTTTACATACATTACACCCGGGCACAATAATCATCACCAACAACCATCAACACCATATAATTTATGTTCATAGTGCCCCCAGTTCTTACATATTTTATATCTCATTGATAAATGGCAGACATTAAACAAATCTGTTGAAAGGGATTCTTTCAATTTGGAGGTCACTTAGCAGACATTAAACAAATCTGTTGAAAGGGATTCTTTCAATTTGGAGGCCGAACTGACTTAAAATCATGCCAATTCCAAACATTTCATTGTTCCCCATGCAAGCCACACGGTCATCAAAAAACATCCTCACAATAGGATAATTTTGTACATATTTTTTTTGCTCGGAATTTTTTGGAAACAAAGAATATGCATTTTAGCTCCACACCCTTTATAAATGTCCATACACTATATTAATTAATTCACATAAATCAGGTGGAGACAGTTTGAGGGAAAATACCTTTAGCATGCCCTCTAGATGGGGGCAAGACAGTTTCCAATTTTTTTATCAACATGTCAAGCTTCTTCAGCTTGTCCACCTCACCTGCCTGGATTAAAAACCTTTGAAGCATTAGAAATGATGACTCACTCATATGCCTTCCCCTCCCTAACATTTGTTTGCAGCACTCAAAAGCATCATATAACATACCCCTTGAGCATAACCCAGTGACCAAAAGATCCAAAGCATGCGCATGAGGACAATACCCTTGATCTAAAAGATATTGCCATAAAGTTAAACTTAGATCAAGGTGAGAATTTTGACAGAAATATTTCATCAGCATAACAACTGTCCTCGTTTTTGGAACAAAATTCCTCCCAGTCATCTTGTGATAGAGTTCAGTTATACCTCCAATGTCATTAGATCTCATTAATCCAAAGAAAACTGTATGATAAGTTACGCCATCATGTTCAAGGTGTTTCTCAACCATCTCATCCATCAATGAAAGTGCAGATTTAATATCTTTTGATCTAACCAATGAACTTATCAAAGCATTGTAAGCACCTGCATCAGCAACTAAGTTTCTAAGATGAATCTCATTAAATAATTGCCATGCCTTGCTTAAATTTCGAACCAGCCCTGCACCATGAATTAGTGTGGTTATCGTTTCTATTGTAGGAATGCAATTTCTGCGTTCCATCTCCTCAAAAAGTCTCAAACCATCACCAAAACAACCTTTCTTACAATATGCATCAATTCTAATATTGTAAGTTATAGTATTAGGAAGAAATCCTCGTTTTACCATCTCATGGTAGAACAGTTCAACGGCAGTTACATCACCTGATTCCTTGAAGCCCAAAAGCAAGATATTCATGGTCTTGGCGTTGGAGGAAAATCGTGGATACATCATTTGGAACACTGACTTCGCCTCCTTCATTTGTCTCTGTGTGCAAAATGCTTTAAGAAGTGTATTAAACTCATCACTGCCAAATTTTCGCCCAACAAATATATCGTTCTCCATTCTTCTGAATGCTTCAAGGGTATCCTCATAGGATTTGTATTTGGCAATTTTTGACAGCATGATGCTCATTGACTTAAGTGTGATCAGGGAAGGATGTGTGTTTCTGATTTCTTCCAATAATTCCCATGCCTTGTCAAAATAGCGCATCCTTGTTAGGATATGAAGTGCCTTCTCCAATGCATCAGAACTTGGATGGGACTGGGATTGCTGAAGGGAAAATTTGAAAAATTCAAGTGCTTTAAGACCATTGGAGTGGGATGCAAATAGCCTCCCAAGAACATTCTCCACAAAACAAGGAGTGAGGGAAGCAGGAGGGATGTGCTGGAGAAGTGCAGGCCGAAGAGGTTGTTCTGGAAAGGGATGTGCATTAATAATTTCGGTAATTTTATCAATATCAGCTACTTTTTCTAAAGAATGATTGGACAATTTGAAGATAAAATTTAGATATGAAGTTGTCTGTCGGGGTATTT
This sequence comes from Acacia confusa, assembly GCA_037074495.1. Classification (NCBI taxonomy): domain Eukaryota; kingdom Viridiplantae; phylum Streptophyta; class Magnoliopsida; order Fabales; family Fabaceae; genus Acacia; species Acacia confusa. The sequence continues at coordinate 29,020,075 of CM073509.1, read as the reverse complement.
GACTGTTCTGGTTTAGTCGTATCAAAGCAAGCATTTCTCTATGCTTGGTGAAAGGTTCAAAAAGAGCAGGCACTTCTGCATTCCTATTTCATAAAACGGCCCTCTCTACATCTTAGGACCTTGACTGTTTAAAATAAAAACAGTGTACCTGTTCCAGCATAATTAAAACAATTCAGATCAAACTGAAACAATAAAACAGAGATCGATACAGCCAAAAATAAATATATAGTGCTATGAACTGCAAATTGGACACTTATATCACATAGACATGGATGTCAAGTGACTGTACAATTATAAGGTGGTAGAATATGGGACGAGAAAACTAAAGAGAGTGGGATAATATAAGGCAATTTGTAAAGATTACAGAAAGCTAAAAAAAGATTCTGAAACCACTGCAAGCATAGAATAGTGATATTTAAATGTAATAAAGAGTTACAGTGATATGTCAATGTAATAAAGAGTTAGTTAGAGGATATAGCCGTTAGGCTAATGACAGCTGTTGAAGTCTGTTAGCAGGGAAGTAGAAGGATGGCCGTTGGTTTGATTAGAAAAGTTGTGTATAAGCCTATAAATAGATGTCTATTCCCTATTGTAAATCAGACTATCATTATAAGGATTCGTGTGATTAAATTCTCTTCTTGTTCCTCTCTCCCTCTACCTTTCTTCTTCAAACCCTCTGTTTCTTCTTCTCTGTCCCTCTTTCCCTCTTTCTCTCTCATACAGAGTTACAATTCTGTAACAAATAGACCCAAGAAATCTCAGGTATTACCAACAGGAGGATCACAATCCCAAAATACAATGATAAACTATCATTAAATTATTGCTTATTTGACGCTTGTTAAATTAACGTATATATACCCATGACAGAATCGCCAATGCTAATAGTTGACATACATGAAGCATAAACAATGAAATCATCAAGCAATGCCAAGCACAAGTTTGTTTCTGACTTCAGTGGAAAGAAGCCAGGAAGGAACCATAGTTTGGAAGTGAAAAAAGTGGAACCAACAAAATTGTTGAATTTAGAGGGATAAAGCACACTCTATTTATCGATATAAACAGAGAACATATATGGGCCTTTATATATGCAAACCTAGAGCTAACCCTAGAATCTAATTTAATTTAATCAATCAAAATAATTAAGATATAGTATCCTAAGATATAATATATGATATATCCATATATAACCCTAAGATATGATAAAAATCAAACTTGACAAGGTAATGATTAAATCTAAATAATCCATAATATTCTAACACTCCCTCTCAAGCTGAAGAGTATATGTCGATCATTCCCAACTTGCCTCGAAATCCTTCAAACTTTGACTTTCTTCGTGTCTCGTCTCTTGCTACGGCGCTCGGATCAACAACAACGGTGACAGAGCAAGACAATGGTATGTATCACCTCTAGTTCATTTGAATCAAGCTCACAATTCCTCACCCCTAGTTTGTTCAAATCAAGCTCACAGTGATCTCTCTCCTTACCTTTGGCTCGTCACTCCTTTCATTTTTGGGATGACTCTTATCTAGTATTATGAGCTTGTACTTATTTGTTGAGTCTCAAAGGCCCTTTATTTTTGCCTTGGCTTGTACTTCCTTTTTTGAGTCTCAGAGACTTGTTATTTTTACTTGGGCTTGTACTTCTTTTTAATCTCAAAGGCCCATTATTTTTGCTTGGGCTTATACTTCTTTTTTAGTCTCATAGGCCCATTATTTTTTTTTTGGCTTATACTTTTTGAGTCTTAGGGGCCCATTATTTTTGCTTGAGAATTTGTATCGGACAAAAGCTATGGGATAGACTCCAGTGCACTGGAATTTTGAGGTACTGAACTGAATAAAGGAGGGAAAACTGAAGGATTCATGTTTTTGGACTGAAAAGGTCACCAAAAGTTTATGGGTATGGCGGCGCATGGACGTCACATGCTGTGACAATGGTGGTGGTGTTTTAACGATCATAGTGATTGGACTCATTGTGTCGAACCAAAGAGAGTTGCCATTTTGTGATAGGTTTTAGTAATTTTAAAATAAAGAAAAAGGGTAGAAAGAACACTCTAGAGCCAGGATCTGAACTCTAGCCAAAATTCACAATAATGATCATATAATTCTGCCTGCCTTCCTCATAAAACATCATACAAATATATAAGGTTCAGTCACTACATAATAATTGCCCTAAAAACTACTTTACAGATAAAAGCGTATAACTGCTACAAACCAATTGTAACTTCTTCTAAATATGATAATAACTGATAATAACTTTTCCTAAGCCTCTTCTAAATATGATAATAACTGATAATAACTTCTCCTAAGCCTAATAACTAGACATGTGTCTTCTTTCTCCAGGAATAAACCAAGAGAGGACATGTGTCCCTATCAATACCCTCCCCTAGGAAAACAGCCTTGTCCTCAAGGCGGGTAGAAGGAAATTTCAGCCAATTTTGCGTTTGCAAGATGTTCTTCTTCTGCACTTTCAGTCAAACCATCTACTTGATCAGATACTTCCATTATTTTTAATGTTGAAGATGAACAGCGATGGCCAGGGGCAAATCTGTCACCACAGCGGAAACATAAGCCTTTCTCACGTCGATGTTGCTTCTCGGTATCTGATATCCTGGGTGTAGATGAGTTTGTTGTGAAGTTAGGTGTGTGGGTGGAAGGAAGTTGCCTCTGGAAATTTGAATTCCGCTGCGAAACCGTCGATAACGCACCGTCAGGATAGGATGAAGTCGAATTAGCATTAGGTGCTAGGTTTGTTGCGCCAAATGAGTTAACGGTTGCGAGAGTTCCTGAATTCGTGGCATGGGAATATCCGAACGTGTTACAGGATGGAGATTGGTAATCTTGGTATTCAATGCCACGTGGTTTATTATCTTGCTGACTGGGTCGTTGGGTACTTTGGTTTTGTAATTTTGTTTCGAACTCCAGCGCAAGACTCACCACTTTATAAACTGTCCGTGGCTTATGTATTTTGACATCCGATTGTAATTCGTCCTTTAGGCCATTAATGAAAACTCCTAGGAGGCAATGCTCTGGCCATTCTTTTACTTGGGCTTGTCTTCTAACAAATTCCTGTTTATACTCAGTTACTGAATATAACTGTTTTATGCTGCATAGATAGGCGTCTAGGTTCTGGAATTCAGCGAGTCCAAATTGCTCTTGAAATATCTGTATCATCTCATCCCAGTAGAGTACAATTCTTCCTGATGACACCCAAGTAAAAGTGTCTAGTGCATCTCCTTCGAGATTTATTGCGGCAATGTCGACATTCAATTCTTCAGGTGTTTGGTAATATCTGAAGTATTTTTCAGCCCTTAAAATCCAGCCTCGTGGGTCTTCCCCTTCATATTTTGGAAACTCAATTTTTGAATAAGGTCGCCTTAAGGTATTTTTGTGCCATCCCCTATCATCTCCTTCATCATTCTCGTTGCCTTTAGGCTCACCGTAGGTTTCCCTTTGATTATAACTTGCTTCACCTTGAGCCAATATTGGTGCTTTTTGCTTTTTCAGGGTGTTAATCTCAAAATTCATCCTATTTAATTGTGCTAGGATGGCTGCCATCTGTTGCTGGTGAGTTTCAGGTTGTGTGTTAGACGGTTGTTGCACCATAATGACAGCAGGATCATCGTGTGGAAGGACATTTGGTGAGCCTTCTGGATTTTGGTGTAGGTGTAAGGGGGAATTGATTTCATATGAAAAATTTCTAGTATTAACCATGGTATCTCATAGGTCCAAAGGATCACCGCTCTGATACCAATTGATAGGTTTTAGTAATTTTAAAATAAAGAAAAAGGGTAGAAAGAACACTCTAGAGCCAGGATCTGAACTCTAGCCAAAATTCACAATAATGATCATATAATTTTGCCTGCCTTCCTCATAAAACATCATACAAATATATAAGGTTCAGTCACTACATAATAACTGCCCTAAAAACTACTTTACAGATAAAAGCGTATAACTGCTACAAACCAATTGTAACTTCTTCTAAATATGATAATAACTGATAATAACTTCTCCTAAGCCTCTTCTAAATATGATAATAACTGATAATAACTTCTCCTAAGTCTAATAACTAGACATGTGTCTTCTTTCTCCAAGAAAAAACCAAGAGAGGACATGTGTCCCTATCATTTTGTTGCCTCTATACCTTCAAATAGAAGGTCCTAGCTCTGATACCATGTTGAATTTAGAAGGATAAAGCATACTTTATTTATCAATATAAAAAAAGTACATATGGGTCTTTATATAGGCAAACTCAAAGCTAACCCTAGAATCTAATTTAATATAATCAATCAAAATAATTAAGATATAATATCCTAAGATATAATATATCCATATCTAATCCTAAGATATGATAAATATCAAACTTAATAAGATAATGATTAAATCTAAATAATCCATAATATTCTAACAAAAATATAGCAAGAATCTATTGGTCAGAATTTACTAGTCCAGGGTACCTCTTGGGGTTGCATCCTTTCCAATTTCCTGAGCTCAGGTTTGAGAAAAAAGAAAATTGTGATGGAGGCATCTCCTTCAGACATGCTTCCCTTGTTCAATTGAGCAAGAAACAGAATTCTCCAGATTCCTTTCTCTTCTGCAAAACTGTACATTAATTATTCAATTGCAATCAACAGCACAATTCACAATCCAAGTTCATCAAAAACCCTATTTCAAACTAGATTTTGAGCACAAAGCTGTGAAAACCATGGCAGATCTCAAACTATGAAACTTTCACAAATGAGACGAGAAGATGAAAAACAAATGGATTGCATGCACTTTTTTTTCACCTTCTTGAAGGTCACAACCTCCAGAGTTTGTGCTATCAAAGATAATGCTTTTAATGATCTATTTGTCTTTTGTCATGCCTTAAACATCCAACATATCAATGGTTGGGATGAGAATTTTTTACACCACAAAGAGAAGTGAAATTCCATTTTGAGGTTGTTTTACTAGGTATAATGAATGAAAACATGATTCTATAGATTAAAAAATTTGGGAACTCCTAAAATAAAAATATTAAATAAATACGTCTTGCCAAATGATGACAAGAAAAATATGACAAACATTAATATTTCTTTACACAGTATCTTTTGCTCACACAAATAAGACCAATCACAGAAAATAAAGGTAATAAATGAAAGCTTGGCGCCACTTCCCAAAAATAAAAAATGAAAAAAATTTGTGGCGTTGTCACAGGAAAACAATATGCAAGGTAATAAGGTAATAATTTATATGTGTGTTTCCTTTTCTTTCCCTTTTTTTTGGTGGGGGCAGACCTTCCATGCATCACAGTGCATTTAACAGGTTATAAAACCAAAAGCTCAATGGTAAATTATCTGAAACCCCATTTATGGATTCCTATGTTGTCCTAGAATAAAATTTTCAAGACTTAAGTGACATTGTAACAGGGGAAAAACGTTATATATAGACTATAGGAATGGTTTGTATGCATTTTTTTTGAAATGGAAATGCAACAAACAGATCAAACCCAAAAAAGTGACACCAACTGCATAGGCAAGTCCCCAGCCAACAACATATAGAAAGGATATACAATAATTATAGGTCCTCACTTTCAAGCCATGATTAGTTAGGGGAAATTTCTATGTTTTTTTTTTCCATTCACATCTTAAGCATCGTGAAAAAGAAAATTACAATGTTAATTTACAATAAAAATAATGTGATGGCAAGGAAAACTAATGCTAACTTTCAAGATATTTTGGTCAAAAGTAAGCTCTAGTACTCAAACAAGTGATTAAATCAACCCACACCTAACCTATTAACACCAAGCATTATTCATCATCAAATACTAAGTTCCAAAGTATACATTAAAAATATTAGATTTTAAGCACTTTGGAATAAAAAATTGGTGAGTTGCTCTCAGTCAAAAGGCCAAGGTTTTCCACACGAGAGAACTTGAAAGGGTGATCCTTTACCACGAAACCCAGCCTACTTCAAGTACTTGACAAAGCCTTCTCTCTTTCTCTAAATGAAAAGGAAACTAACCCTGTTCTTTTAGAAAATGAAATCATCAAGCAATGTCAAGAACAAGAAGCTTATTTCTGACTCCAATGAAAGAGGCCTTATTCACTTTAAAATATTCGGTGTGGTTAAAGCAAATCAATCATCATCGAGCATCCCACAAGCGTTAAGATTTAAGAAAGTTAAGAACATCATAATGAATAACAAACAAGAAAACCATGATGGATAGTAAGAAATTGTGCAACCTACGAGAAATAGCAAAAACCTATAGTTCAGAATCTGCTAGTCCAGAGGTATCTCTTAGTGTTGCATCCTTTCATATTCCCTATGCTATGGTTAGAGAAATAGAGAATCATAGTGGATGCATGACTGGGGTTAAAGTAAATGTTAAAAATTTAAGAGAACAAAGAATGCTACAGATCCAGAAAATTTTCTATGGCAGAAATCAAGAGTGAAGTCTATATGATAAGTGTCTTCTATACAGCTCATGCTGTCAATACGGTATGTTAAAACTAAAATTACTTCTTTAGAAAAGAAAACAACTAAATCGGTTTTTCTGGCTAACCAAATCTCTGAATTGAAGTGCATTGCTTTCAAATCTGATTCTCACTCACTTGGTGTATATACTCACACATTAGGTAGAAGGGAAACTACAGAGAAAAGACTCAGAAGCACCGGAGAGAAAAGTGATTTTCTTTATTTAAAAATCATTATTTGAAACATGCGAATGCCAAACGTGAGGAGAGATATGAGGATGGGAGGGTGACACGGTCAGAAACTGAGGCCTTGTTCATGGTTCAATCAATCCAGTCAGCAAAAATTCCATGCATGAATCACTAGTCATGGTTCAAAATTCTAGTGATACAAGTAACTGGCAAATATCTAGACGGTTCTCACAGATCAAAACTCAAATAATTTTCTATAACACATTGTTGATGAATCAGCATAATTCATGCAGAAAGGTGGCCACCATTAATTACAATCAGGGAATGGAATCACAAGACAAGACGGTGAAAGAAACTTACAATTGGAGATCACTGAGCTTGGACAGGAAATATACTACTTGGTTGCTCCCTCAGTGAGTCAATGTGCTTCTTAAACAATTCTTGCGTCTCCGACCCTAATTTGGGTGTCAGCAACTTAATATATTTCTGCATAAAACTAACAAATTGATTCTTACCATACGCGGTTGCTCGTAAAAAAAAAAAAAAAAAAAAAAAAAAAAAAAAAAGGAAGTTTCCATTTACGCTAGCAAAACCCTGAGAGACTTGAGGCGAAGACGAGGGTGAGAGAGTGAACTGTGACCCCAACCCGTTATAGATGAGATGAAAGCGTTAGAGTCAGTCAGACACAAGGTGAGATGTCGAGATGTCTGGGGATGGCCAGAGACAAGAGAGTAAGACAGTGAGAGTGAGAGACCGATGACAGAATCACGGGGGAGAGACTGAGGGTGAGAGAGAGCCGCCGGACCGCCCAACAGTCTTGAGACGGTGAGTGAGAAAACGAGCCGTGATTTGCGAGAAAATGAGAAACCGAGAAAAGGGGATTATGGATTTTGATTTTAGGCGTAGGGCTCTTTCGGTGGAGAAATTTGGAGTGGTAGGGAAAATTTGTATTAGTTGAATTTTTTAAAAAAAAAAAATTACAATGTAAAAATGCATATGTGATTTAATCAAAAGAACGTAACCTTAAGTGTTTTTTTAGGAGTAAAAGTGACTATATGGTTTCAAATTAAGTGCAGAAATACTGTTTTGACCGTCGATCACGAGAATTTAAAGCCCTTTTTGTTACCGAGAATATTTGAGAAAGGAAAGGAAGATTATGAGGGAACTTTAAAAGTTAAACTGTTTGGTATAACAAGGAATGAAACATAAGTTGAGGGAAAATAAAATATTTAGTAGAAAGAATTGGTGTTAGTTAAGTAAGAAGATGGGATAAAATTCCCACAATGGCCCTAGAGGGAAAAAAGAGGGAAAAAACAATATAATAATTGATTTTCAACCGTTTTGCACGACAAAAATGAACCCTAACCGAATTGCATGAACGTTGAGATGCAAAAACCCATTTTCCATTCTCATGCCACATTCTATACCATATTATACACATGCAAACAAACTTTAAGCAATTGATTACAAATGCATTAAACTGTATAAATCACTAAACAGTTACTGTGTGTCGTTAACACACCACCATCTAAAAATCATTAACAGTCCTATATGTCCATATCCCCTAGGCAAAAGCATATTACTGTGTATGTGTTTGAAAACACCTCAACATTACGTTCGAACCACATAGCCTAGTTCAAACTCATGTAACAACAGCAAAACCAATACAGTAACACTTAAACAAATTTCAAAACATGGATGGTACAAAACAAGTTGTCATCATGTATACAAACCAACATTCTATTTCATAAACGTCATACCCATTTTCATTAGCAAAGTCTTTCTCGATCCAGTTCAGATTTAAACGCATATTTCATTTCCATTCGACATACCCCAACCCAACATTTCAATTTTTTTAACTAAAATTGATTTCGACAGAACTGACCTCAATTGCAGCTTCTTCAACCTGGGTTCAACTTTTCTTTCGACTCCAACAGCAGTAACAGTTCCAAGCTTCTTCACTGAAAGCCTCTTCCAGCTCGTACCTTCGTCGTGTTTTTATAAAGAGCTAAATTTTTGTCCAAGGTCTTTTTGGTCCAAAAATTTCATCCTCCCAGCAACTTTTCAACATTCCCGCCTATTTCGAAGGGAACCAATTCTTGTACGGTCATTGGAACTTTAGACCTCACTGGAATGCTAGTCAAAGAAACATGATACTACCAAACGGGTTTTTTTGAGTGGAAGATTGTCATCTCCCTTTCCCTAGGCCCAAATTTCCTATAACAAACAATACCTAAAAACAAATGTGTTGGAAAAAAACATGTCGACTATGTGGAAGCCACTAGAGCAGTAATCAATTAAATCAAAATTGCATATTTATCAATCATCATATATTCAACTATAGTCTTTGCAGAAGCAATAGCGTCCACCAATGTCATCAATAAAAAATTAGCACTCACTGAAATCCAAAATGCGAGAGTGAGCGACGAGAAAGATGAAATGCAAAGTCGAGCACAAGCAATTTCTGTCAATGGCGCAGAGAGCGCTTGAGAAATTTTTGAGATTACATGAGACTACGCCGCTTTCAATGGAACACAGACGGCGTAAACAACACAACAAAGATTCAACATGTAACACCCCCACCGGCCTCGCCCTTTCGGGTGGCGGGTTGGAGGGATTCCTTTTATAATTTACATTTCCTTCGTTATTAAGTCCATTTAATAATTAGCCAGAGCATGCGCAACAGAGCACCGGATCGGTTTGGACAACTATTGTACTGGTAAAAGTAAAAAGTAACAAAAAATAAAGTCCCCGGAGGGTTAGGGTGTTAGTTCTCAACTCAAGTTTTGATGATAAAAACACTTGTTAGTTGTTGGTTTAACAAGAACTAGAGTTCTGGTTCTTAAAACTAGAGTTCTGGGCATTAAAACTCAGGTTTTAGAAAAGTTGAGTAGTAAGAACTCGAGTTCCTGGGCATAGAACTCGAGTTCGCGGCCTCTGATAAGGAAGTTCTCAATCTGATAAGTTGAGAACTCGAGTTCTTGGGAGTAGAACTCGAGTTCGCGCCTTCTGATAAGAAAGCTCTCAATCTGTCAAATTGAGAACTTGAGTTCTTGGGAGTAGAACTTGAATTCGCGGCCTTTGCATCATATAAAAATTTTTCAATCCATGAGAACTAGAGTTCTTAAGTGAAGAACTAGAGTTCTTACTTAAGAACTAGAGTTCTTTGGTCAAGAACTAGAGTTCTTCATTCAAGAACTAGAGTTCTTGGCATAAGAACTCGAGTTCGCAAAATTATGTTCTGTCCAGAATTCTTCAGGAACATAAGAACTAGAGTTCATGACTAAAGTTCTTGAACAAGAACTAGAGTTCTTCATTTTGTAAAACAGCGAAGTTCCTTTGCAAACACAAGAACTAGAGTTCTCATTCAAGAACTAGAGTTCCTGAGAAAGAACTAGAGTTCTTCATAAGGAAAAACGCTTGGACCTTTTTGGAAAGTACAAGAACTAGAGTTCTTGCATATAGAACTAGAGTTCTAAAGTAGAGTTCTTCTTTAAGAACTTGAGTTCCTTTGAAACTGGGTCTGAGCCATTACACAGAACTAGAGTTCTTGTGATAAAAACTAGAGTTCTTACACGGAAAAAAACTGCGAATCATTTCTGGAACTCTCCAAATGCTTTGAACTTAAGCTGATACTTACCAGATTGATAAATAATCATTTATAAAACACTTTCAACATGTTTGCTAGTGATTTCAGGATTCAAAACGAAGCAATAAATGAAAAGCAACATAAAGCGAATGCTCACGTCATCACATTTATTGCACAGTAGAAAGAGTAGAAAGACAGAGCAACATATGGAATTAACGCTGCAGCAGAACAAAGACATTCTTCGAGACATTCTTATTCCAGCTTTCAAGTACAACCAACGACACAATACATTAAATGTAAGAAGCTGAAGATTCAACGGTCCATTTTGATTAACGAGGAACTTGAGCCTAACGGAAATTTAAACAAGTGACAACGGTCACCTTCTAGTTTCCCCCAACGGCATTAATGGCAAAGGATATAAAAGCCCAAGCATTCAATATCGCCAACTAGCGAAACTCTGCGCATTTACTCTGAGTTATTATCTTATCAGTTTCATTACTCTCAACTTGTACTTCAGTGATCATTTATTATTCAACTCAGGAGGGGTTACTTAAACATTCAATTTTCATTCGTTTGTAAAATCTTAAGGTTGTGGAACCTTAAGTAAGGGTGTACAATTACAAGTAGTAAGGGGGAGTGAGTCTGAGGGATCATTCCGAGTTGTGTAATTGTATTCTGAAGTTAGTGAAAAATCCCAAGGTGTTCTTGAGGATTGGACGTAGGTCAGAATAGACCGAACTAGGATAAATTCTCTCATGTTCCTTCTCCTTTAAACTCTTGCTCAGTTAGTTCATTAATTTGTGAAAATTTTGATTAAGCAATTAGATTTTAAAATCACCTATTCACCCCCCTCTAGGTGATATTCCATCTTCATAGGGTACAGTCATCCAACAGTAAATACCAAAATATAAATACAATCATCCCAAAAAGTAAAACTACAAAATATGATAGGGCATCCCTTATCCTTCATCAGCTCGGTGCTCTCACCTCTGCAAAAAGGTCTTCACTGATCAAACCCGTCCTCCTGTGTCACTAACACCTTCTGGAGTCCGTGTGTGGCCCCAGAGTAACCATCAATACTCAGGCACAATATGTGTGATGTGTATGTGTGTGTAACCATATAGATACGAAAATCATACCCAACATACCATATATGCAAACAGAAAATATACACAATAAACACGTCTTCTCACCTTTGAGCCGCCTTACCAAGGCAGCCTCAGATTGCGAAATCACACGCCTATTTCTGTTGAGTCGCCACACCCACGTGACTAACCCCGGTAGGCATCGCCTGTTTCAGTTGAGTCGCCACACCCACGTGGCCAACCTCGGCAGGCACCCTCAGCGCTAGGGACACAATCACAAACATGTTCTGTATCCATATTTGGCAAAACATATACAAAAACAAGTATGACAAACAACATACATCAAACACATAAAAGTGCCGGAGTAAAGAGGTTACTACTACCTGGTAAAATACTATTTAATATTTTCACGAGCCCCACAAGCCTCCCAACAGGTTGCTGGACCCTAAATATCATAAAAATAACTTATTTGAGTACTTTCCAAAAATACCCTTACATTATTTGCTTTAAACAAGCTACCAACAGATTTTCCAGAAATTCAATGTTTCTGTCCTGACTTCACCGATTTTTCATAAATTTCAGAAAAATTATTTTTGAGTGAAACCAGTGCCATCTGAACCATTAGCATGTCTACATTTTAGGAAAAATATTCCCAGAGGTCAAAAGTTTAGGTATCTGGGCGTGTTACCACTTTTATGCTCTCTGGTCCAGATTCATGTCACTGTTTCCTTATCTGTTTTCAACCAATGGTTTCAACAAGCAAATCTTATCCAAATCCTTATTATTATATATGCAGACTCATGCCCCAGATGTCTACTTTTCTCATGTAAAATTTCAGATGAAACCAAGTTCGTTTACCCGGTTAAAAACTTTACCGGAAGTTCGCTGCCCAGATTCCCCAAGACTAGCAGCAACCTTCTTTTTAAGGTTTTCGGTGTTTTGATTTTGGAAACTCAAACCAAACCCATACCCCACACAAAATCACGTTCCAAAGCCATTGGAGACCTCAAAAACACAGAAATACAACCCTAAAACCATGCTTCTATCTTTTGCATGAAATAACTCAATAAAATCTCAAAAATCCAAGTTTTCGGGGTTTACCTGGAATCGGGGAGTTGATGGATGAGTTTCGGATCTTGAGCATTAAGCTTGGAGTATGGCAGCTTCTGGACTTTTCCTTAGCTGCTGAAGAATTTCGCCCCTTAGGGTGAAAAATGAAGGTAAATCACCTTTTTAATAAAGGTGAATTTGATCCAGATGCTTCAGAATTAACCAGTGTAATTTTTGACTAACAGGGGGTCATTTTTGGATAAATTTTTTTTGGCTTATTCTCCAAGAAATTCCATATTCTTCTAGGGCATTAAAGTGGCGCAGATCAGCTCCCAAAATATCTGGGATATTTTCCAATTTTTGGGAAAATTACGCGTTTTGGCCCGAAACTTTCGAAAAATATAATTTCGCCCTGGAACTTTCAGATAATTACCAACTTTGGCTCAGAACTTTTTACCTATCCAAGGCACATATGGGACGCCATGTGGGTCCCTCAAATCTGATCCCATTTATTTTTACCCATTTATTCCCATTTTACCCTTTTCCTTTAATCACGAGACCTGCAGTTGACTTTTACTTTGACTTTAGCTTTCTTCGCCACCAAGCAACGTTTTTATTTTATTAAAAAGAGCCATGTGGCGCCTAATGGGGCCCACACATCTGCCCCCCTATGATTATCTCATTTCCATTCACTTATCAGTCCGGTTTCTGACCAACCGGTCCTCGCCGGATACAACAGTGCTTCTTTTTGTACTTTTCCGCAACTTTTCCAGATATTCTCCCCTGAATAGACATTTTCATGTGGCGCCCTTCCATCTCCCCAAAGTGGCCCCACACTTGTCCATTAAGTCCAAAAAGAACCCTAACTGGTCCTCACCGGTCCTAATCTAACCAATCAATCACCTATGGGACCCGCCTTACAAGTCTGGCATGAACATGACCTAAATCACCTAATTTTCTCATGATAGGTGAAATTCCTTATTGTGGAAATTTAAAATTGACCATTTTGCCCTTACTCCTCTTATTTTAAATTATTTCTCCAATTAAATTTATTTACGATAATAACAGTAATAATTGAAGATAAAACTTTTCATTAACTCAGTACTAATTACAAGTGCATTACTTACATCAGTAGGGGTTTTACACAACAACAACGACGAGGAAACACGTCGCTACTGTTCATGCGATTTCTACTGGAGAGAGAAAAATCTGAATCAAGCACCACAATTGTCTCACTGAAACTCGATCTGCAAAAACTGAATCAGGCACCACAATGAAGGAGCAAAATCAAAATCTCTGTGACCTAAAGCTCAGATCTTGCAACTAGCCATCAACAAAGATAACACAAAGTCGGGGCCTGACGATGTGGAACGACACATCCCCACAAGAATACACCAAACTTGGTTGGACAATTGCTTCTTCAATCAGTTTATTTTATGGCTTTTCCTAATCATAACCTGATTTGATTTTCCCTATGATTCCTCATTGCCATCCATTTAATTTTTTTCTCAAACAATTGATTTGGTGTATCGAGAAACTTCCTTACTTGATTATGAAAAAATGCCATTTTAGTTAGATGTGTGTGGAGGGCTTTGTTTGAGCTCATACCTATAGCCAAAAGGGAATAGGAGCTCACATTTGATTCTCCAGATGGTGGAAACTAGAGAAAGGTGAAAAGACCCTTTCTCACTAAACAACAACTAATCATAATGTTTTCACAAAATCATTATTAATAAGTGATAATGTAAAACCTTTTCTTTCAAGAACACACATATTAAGGTCCAGGGCACAACTTCCACCCATAAACCTGGAGTCAAGGGCACAATTTTGCCCACAAACTCCTTACAGAACATCCATAACTTTGGGCAAAATTATCAAACAAGAGAATATATAGCTCATAAGTCTTACAACACTAACCCCACAACAAATGGTCTACACAAAACAATTTTTGAACAAGATATAATTGTAGATCCACCAAAATATTATATTGTATAAAATAAGGCCATTCAATTCAACAGACACAAACAATCCCCCCAAAATAGTTAAATATAATATTTGATAAATGAGGGCTTTAAAATGATAATACAGAAATTAATATAGAGGCCTACAATTTCCACAATTTCTATGTATCTGGATGCTTCCCCTATCCTCTAGTGAAATTAGAGGTCTCACCTAAAAAATATTAATAATAACAGGGTTAGACATAAAGTCCCCAAAACCAAAATTAATTTATCAAATATATAGGAAATTATTGCAAGTTAGAGAAGCAGGTTTATTAGCATAATAATAATATTTTTTAATGACTAAATAATACATAATAATAAACAATTATTAGAACAAATAATACACAATAATCCAAAACAATAAGAACCATCCCCACTCATCCATCCTTCTCCTTCTTATTTCTCTGGATGTGGTACAGCCTATCAGTGCTAGTATACCTGGCTAAGGTTAGCTGGTTATATTAAGAATATTGTCCCCTCCCATGCCACCACTAATATACTGTAACATGGAGGTGTCTGCCCAACACACTCAACTCAAATCCAGGCTAGGAATAAGAGAGCCGATTGGCACAATTTCACCATCAATCTCTTCCACACAGCCCCGCATAAACCCACAACAAAAAATAATATATCGCTAAAATTTTCAAGAACATCGTACAAAATTATTATTTCATATGCAACATCCCATAACAAACATCATAACAAAAAACATTATACAAAATTATTACTCTATACACAACATCCCACAACAAACATCATATCTATTACAACAATAGCAACTTCAATAATAATAATAATAATATTTACTTATATGTACCAGTTGGAAAATACACTGCTTCACTGAAATAATTTCATATTCAAACATACACAAATTTTCAAAAGACACAAGTAGTACATACAAAAGTAAGGTTTAGAAAATACCTTGCAGCCCAAAACAAGCATATGAAATAAATTAACCATGGTTACCTCAATTCCAAGCTTAACGTTAGCTTGAGGAGCACAACTCAAACAATCATCAGTCACAAGAAGGCTCTACATTATTCACAATTATAACTTATAATTCCCTATCTCAAAATATACAAATTCTAATAATAATTTTTTATTATAACAAAAACTAGAAATGATAGTTTAGTCCTTTAAATTTCAAAATGACATTTTAGTCCTTAAATTTCAAAATGACATTTTAGTCCTCAAATTTCAAAAATGACATTTTAGTCCCGAATTTTGGAGATGACAATTTGGTTCTCAAATTTTAGAAATGACAATTCAGTCCTCGAATTTCAGAAATGACATTTCAATCCTTAAATTTCAGAATTAAACCGATTAAAATTTTAATAATATTTCCATTAACCCAAATAAATTATTTGCACCACATTTAATCGGTAAAAACAACCTATAAGACATAAATCCTAAATTTCTTAAATAGAAAGAATTAATTCTAAATTCCTCCAACAACCAAACAATAAATATAAACTGATTAAAATTTATTATCAACCATATACTACATATATATTGTCTTCTATTATCAAAACTCAAAACTCTCCAAAATCTTAACCAAAAAATTTTCGTTAATCAACACAATATTACTCTTTTAGAAATAGAAAAATATATAAAATAACTTTCATGAAGAAGTTGTTGGAAATTATGCCCTAGGGGCTAATCATTATATAACTAAAATTTAAATTGAGATATTGTATCTCAGATTTGATTTATGAAGATAAATCAATCATTTAGTTAAATAGAGATATTGTATCTCTGATTTAATATTTAAATTAAATATATCCTATATCTTATTTAATTTAAATTGAGATATAGTATCTCAGTTTTAATTAAATAGATATATATCTTTTCTCAGATTTAATTTATAGAGATAAATTAAATCATAAGGCTTTTGATTTGGATTAAATAAATATATCACATTAGATCTATTAGATAGATTTAATTAATGTATTTTTTAATCAAGATTCAAAATTCGAATTTCAGATCTGGATTTTGATTTGAATTAAATAAATATATTACATTAGATCTATTAGATAGATTTAGTTAATATATTTAATCCAAATTCAAAATTCAAATTCCAGATTTGACTTTTATTTCGGATTAAATAAATATATTAGATTAGATCTATCAGATAGATTTAATTAATATGTTTAATCCAAATTCAAAATTCGAATTTCAAAATTAATAGGGATTAATTTTATATATAATACGCTGATCAGTTTCATAAGTGATACGGAACTTTTATAGAGCGTATTAGAAAGCCGCGAGAAAACTCTAGAGCAATAGAGAGAGATGCAAGACGCATAGTTCGAAGCGCTAGCACGCTGCTGCAACTGTGTTTGGAGTTGTTCGTGTGGATACCAGTAGAGGAAGCCGATTCATGGAGTCGACTTCTATTGATTGAGAGGGTAGCCCACCAGTTCAAGAAGAACGAGACGCAGAGGAGTTCACTACAGGTATTATTCGGTTCCTTAGCCTTGATTTAGACGATGGTTGAGCGATCCTCCGGATGGGATTCGTAAAATATTTTAATCCGCTGTGTGTACGAATCCCAACAGAAGTGTGTTGGAAAGAAGCTAATTTAGCTACCTAAATAATTTTATAAGATAAATAACATACCTTAAAATACTCTAAAAAACCTCCAAAGTCCTCTTCTTCCTCACTCTCGTTCTCTCTCTTTCTTGTTCTCATCCTCAACCCTCCGATGTAAATAAATAGAGGGGGATGGGTGTGGTTGGAGGGAAGTGACCACACCCTAAACCATTCCCTCACGCAAGTAAGGATAGGGGAAGACTTGCCCACATCTGACATGACAACACCTTCATTGTTGTTTTTTTTTTTTTGCTTTTTGGCTGCTGCTACTTTTTTTTTGTGTGTTTTCTTTATCACACCGTAAATACCTTCATCATATATAATTCTTCCATAATTATAATTAAATCCTAAAATTAAAAATTAGGATGTTACAACTCTCCCCACCTAAATAGAATTCTGTGCCCAAAATTCTCAGCATGTCATGAAAGAAAACAATCCACAACACAAGATTCCACTCCCATCACATCAAAGTTAAAACATCATTGCTAAGATATCATGGCACTCTGGCACATTGAAACAAAAGTCACTAACGCAATAAAATTATCGCATCACTAAAATTTGATCACAACACAACACAATCATAAATTCTTCATACTACCATAACACACAGACATACCTAAGCAAACAAGTCAGGGAAATCACATTGCATTCGCCCTTCGATTTCCCAGGTAGCATCACCGGGAGACATGCCCATCCAGAAAACTTTTAGAAGACGAATTGTTCTATTTCGCGACTGCTTGTCCTTTAAATCAAGGATCCTTTTTGTCTCGGGTATATAGGTTAAATTCTCTCTCAATTCAACCTCTTCAAGATTAATTACATGGGAAGGATTTGGATTATATTTCTTAAGTTGTGACACATGAAACATGTTACGCATACTTGACAAATGTAATGGCAAGGCAATTCGATAAGCAACTTATCCAATTTGCTCCAGAATCTTGTATGGCCCAATGAATTGAGGAGTCAACTTCTTGGCTTTAATAGATCTGCCAATACCAGTTATCGATGAAACCTCAAGGAATACTCGGTCCCCCACTTCAAACTCCAAATGTCTACGCCGCCTATTCGCATAACTCTTTTGTCTACTCGGAGCGGTTAACAATTTCTGGCAAATAATCTCAATTTTATTTGTAATCTCATCTACCAAGTCCAGTCCAATCACAGTTCTTCCTCTCATTTTAGTCTAATATACACTTCCTGTCATACAATGCCTCAAAAGGAGCCATTTAAATGCTCAAGTAATAACTATTATTGTAAGCAAATTCTACCAAAGGCATATGATAATCCCAAGCACCTAGTAACTCAATGGCACAAGCCTTAAACATGTCCTCAAGGGTTTAAATCATCCTCTTTGCCTAACTATCAGTCTGTAGATAATAAGTCGCACTGTATTTTAACCTAGTCCCTATAGCCTCCTGTAATGCTTCCAAAAGTTTGAGGTGAACCTTGGATCACGGTCTAACACAATCTTCGTGGGTATACCATGCCACATGACAATCCAACCCACATACAACTGAGATAGCCTTTTTAGGCTATATTCGATGTGAATTGGAAGGAAATAGGCTGACTTTGTCAATCTATCTACAATGACCCATATGGCATTGTGATATGCTAAGGTTTCCAACAATCCTATAATAAAATCTATGGAAATGTTGTCCCACTTCTACTGGGGAACTTCTAAAGGTTGAAGTAACCCTGGAGGCTTTTAATGCTCAATCTTCACCTTCTGGCAAGTCAAACACTTCAATACAAAGTCTATCACATCACGCTTCATCATAGGCCACAAATACCCTTACTTTAGATCTCAATACATCTTAATGATTCCTGGATGAATGGTATACTTGCTCTAATGAACCTCTTCAAGAATTGTCTTCTTGATTTCCTCGTTGTCCAGAACACAAATCCTCTTTTTGTACATCAAGATACCTATATCACTA
Source organism: Acacia confusa (assembly GCA_037074495.1). Taxonomy (NCBI): domain Eukaryota; kingdom Viridiplantae; phylum Streptophyta; class Magnoliopsida; order Fabales; family Fabaceae; genus Acacia; species Acacia confusa. The sequence continues at coordinate 29,001,179 of CM073509.1, read as the reverse complement.
ATATCATAATAAGATACTTCACCGTTCTCCAACTCTTCTACCCTTAGCAATCGATCATCTTTCCTCCTAGCCATTCTCAAATCATCGTAAAAGTCAAAATTTTCGAGCATTGTACCCATAATCACCTCTGATTTTGGTTCAAGATAAACCTCTGATAATCCTTTTGAGAGATTATGTTCGATTACGCACATATGAAACATGTGCATTGACTTTCAGCTCAAGGCATCAGCAACTACATTCACCATCCCTGGATGATATTTCAACTCAAAATCATAATCTTTCAAGAACTTCTTCCTTCTTCTTTGTTGGTTGTTCAATTCCTTTTGATCCACAAGATACTTCTAGCTCTTATGATCACTAAAGATTTCAAATTGGGATCTGTACAAGTAATCCCTCAAGATCTTCAAGGCAAAAATGATAGCTATAAGCTCTAGATCATGTGTCGCGTAGTTCTCTTCATAAGGCCTCAACTGTTAGAGGCATAGGCCATGACTTTACCATCTTGCATGAGCACACATCCCAAGCCCTTCAATGAAGTATTTATATACACTGTGTACGGTCTGAGTGGATCGGGTATGATGAGAACAGGCGTAGTAGTTAACCAATTCTTCAACTCCTGAAAAGCTACCTCATACTTCCTATCCTAAATAAACGGTTGATCTTTCTTAATCAATATGGTGAGTAGCACAGCAATCCGAGAGAATCCCTCTATGAAAGGACGATAATAACTAGCCAATCCCACAAAACTGCACACCTCTGTCATAAACTTTAGTGGTTCTCACTTTAACACAGCGTCCACCTTGTTGGGATCTACTGTTACTCCATTTGCTTAGACCACATAACCTAAAAACTTCACCTCTTTCAGCCAAAATTCACATTGACTCAACTTAGCATACAAATTATGCTCTCTCAAAATTTATAGTATTATTCGGAAATGCTCTCTATGTTCCTCTTCACTCTTTGAATAGATAAGAATATCATCAATGAATACCACTACAAATTGATCAAAATAAGGTTTGAAGATTCTATTCATATAATCCATGAACACCACTAGTGCATTAGTTAATTAAAAGGCATGATAAGGAACTCATAATGGTCGTATGTCGTATAAAAAGCGGTCTTCAAAATGTCTTCTGTCTTTACCCTCAATTAATGATAACTCGATCTTAAATCAATTTTTGAAAACACCAATAAACCTACAAGCTGATCTAACAAATCATTTATCATCGGTAATGGATACTTATTCTTGATAGTGACTTTATTCAACTGTTGGTAATCAATGCAAAGCCTCAGGCTGCCATCTTTCTTCTTCACAAACAGAATTGGTGAACCCTATAGGAATACACTTGGCTAGATAAAACCCTTCTCCAACAAGTCCTCAATCTGCTTCTTCAATTCAACTAACTATAAAGGTGACATTCAGTAAGGAGCCTTGGAAATTGGCTATGTCCTTGGTGCTAATTCGATCGTGAACTCAACTTCTCCTTCTGGAGGTAATTCGATCAACTATTTAGGGAACACATCAGGAAACTCTTTAGCCACTTCAGTATGCTCAATATTTTCCTTTGATTCCACTTGAAATGAGAAGAACACTGCAAAGGCTTCACAACCTTTCATTATACTTCTCTCAACTTAGGCCGCTAACAACATTATCGAACCTTGGGAATTTCCTTAATTGCTGAACAAGCGTTAAATTGCACAACTCTTTCCTTCCATTACAAGGATACATCATAAGATGTTAACCAATCCATACCCACAATCACATCTATACCCCGTATGGGTAGACAAATCAAATCAATGGTCGTTTCATGATCCTCACATACAAATATCAATTTCTTTCATACCAAAATAGTTTTCACACGTATACCAATAGGTGTGGATACAAACAAATCATATGACAAATCACTCATAGTAAGATTTAATCTTTCTACACAGTCATAGCAGATGAAAAAATATGTAGTACCAGAATCATATATAACACATAAAGAATGACCTTGAAGAAGATTGTTACCTCGAATCAAATTAGGAGTAGCTCTCTCTTCCTTTAAAGTCTAAGCAAATACTCGCTCAGGTGCAGAAGTTTATGTGCCTGGTCTTCCCTTCTTCCCTTATGGCAATACTTTGCAATATGGCCCTTCTCCCTACAATTAAAACATGTCTAAAACTCTCCAAGATGTGCTTTCCCATAATGATTACAAGGATAGTGCTGAGTCACATTAGGAGCTGATGCCATTGATCCTTGCTGAGAGCCCTGACTTACTCTAGTGTGGCTCTTACAGCTCTGACTCATAAGGGGATGACTCCTCTGTTGGGAGCCCTCTTAATAGAGACTCCTCCTACTCTCATATCCACTAAAGCTCGACGGATAACCCTTTTTACTAACATCCCCCTAATATTCCCATATGACCACTGAATCGGCCATGAAAATCACTTCTCATAGATCTCTCGACATCTCTATACCTTCTACAGACCTCTTGCTTTTTTGCTATCAACTTCTCAAGAGTAGTGATGTCATATACCCCCATTCTTGCCTTGACCTCATCATTTCACTTCTCAAACATTTGTTTGGCCAGCCAATTATTATGGTCCTCATCCGTTGTATCTAATTGTGATACATATTTAGCTAGCCCTATAAATCGAGTTATAAACGTATTCTCATCCATCTCCTCCTGTCGAAGTATGAAGAACTCAACTTCTTTTTTATGTCTCATCTTAATAGGGAAGTAATAATAATAGAACATTCTCTTAAATTCATCCTAATTCAGTTGATGCCCATCAACAGGCTTCAATGCGTTCCACCAATCTAATGCATCACCTGTTGATAGAGTCTTCGCAACTATGACCTTTTGAGATTTATCGTAGCTAATCAACTCAAATAACATCTCTAGTTGATCAATCCAACTTTCAACCTTAGTTGGCAATCCCCCAAAGAAAGTCTTAGGATGAAAACAATCTAAATATGTTCATATTGTAAACATATTAGAAGTAACCCTTTATTCAGCTAAGTCCTTCGGTTCATAGTTTAGTGGATTTGGAATTGTCTCCTTAGAATGAACAATGTTTTCTTCCTCTAATTTGGCATGAACCTCTTGGGTATTACCATTACTTCCGCCACTCGGCCCTTCATTGGCTCTACCCTCCTCTAGACTTCTCAATCGTTCCTTCGTCATACAAGTCCCTCTATACAGATGCCACAACATTTCAACCTCGGTTAATTGATCCTGGGGCCCATATTAGATTCTTGTCGGTTGTTGTCACCAATGTTTGTATGTGCGTTGTCACCAATTTTTGTACACCTAGTATTCACCACCTCTCCCCACTTAAGGGTTACCTACTAGAGATGGAGAAAGTAAGAAAAAGAAACAAAACATAAATGTCATACTCTAAATGCAATGCACAACATGGCCAGAAAATCTGAAACACAAGGCCCTAGATACCAAGTTGAAAAGACCCTTTCTCAATAAACAACAATTAACCATGATGTTTTCACAAAATCTTTATTAACAAGTGATAAAGTAAAACTTTTTCTATTTAGAACATCAATATCGAGGTCCAGGGCACAACTTCTGAAAGTGGAAGAAATCACCAAGAGGGGGGGTGAATTGGGGATTTTAAAATTTCTTTTCAACTCTTAAAAAATAAAGCTTAAGAAATGAATAATGAAAGAGTAGAGAAAGAAAAGCTCAGACACACAGGGTTTATACTGGTTCGGTCTTAACCTTGACCTACATTCAGTCCCCAGATACCTTCTGGGTGTTTCCACTTGTTCAACAGATTTTTAACTACAACAATGAAGACAAGACACAATCCTAATCACTTAAGACTTGCTCCCCCTTACACCTTGTAATTAAACAACCCAACTCACAAGTTCCACAACCTTGAGTTTACACAACCAAATACTTTAAAAGAATTTCAATCTCTCAAAAGAGTGAATATTGATAATTACTGAAGAACAGATAAAAGAATCACAATACAGACTCAAAAATGCAAATGTGTTCAAGTGTAGCTTTGTTGTGTATCTTGCTCTGAGTCTTCATAGCCTTTTATAGCCTAACTAGATGAACTAGTCATTGCAATATCTTCTCCAACGTTCAGTTGCAAATTTGGAAAATGACAGTTGCAAATTTTGCTCTGTTCTTTCAATTCTTTGCTGAAATCTTGGAATATGTTGTTGCAGAACGTCTTCCAGATTCTTTGTCATTCCACGATCTTAATTTGACCGTTTGAGGTGATCTTAATGTGTTCCAACGGTCTGAACTAAACATCTAGGATAAGGGAGAAGAATCAGCCCTGTTCTTGGTTCTTCATTAAATGCACTTATTTTGGATCTTTGATTCTCTCTGATCTTGTGATGTACCTGTCTGAAACTTATCAAAAACTTGATCAATAACGTTAGGAATAATAATGCAACAAGATATGATAATTTCATATTAACCCATAATGATTTCGCAGATTGATTTGATTTGGTTTTCAAAAATTACCGATGCAAACTTGAGTTTGGTGTTCTAGACTCGAGTTTGAGGTTCATCCAGAGAGCAAGTTATGTTTGAAAGTTTCCTAAACTCGAGTTGACAAGTAACTGACTCGAGTTTGGTTCTTACAGAAAGGAAAGTCGCGAGTTGGTTCTGAATGAGATTTTGAACACATAGCTAAACTCGAGTCATTTAGTGACTGACTTGAGTTTGAAGCTTTTATGAAAATCTTAAGTTTAAGTTCACAGCTTCAAAACTGGAGTTTAGAAATGCAGACTGGAGTTTACAAGACCTGAAATATTGCATAGCTCTCTGTATGATCCAGACTCGAGTTTTGATATTCAAAACTCAAGTTTCAATGAAAACTGAAACCTTTGAAAAAAATCTTTTTATGTGTAAACTGGAGTTTCCATTTTTTAAACTGGATTTTTCAAATCAATCATTTACTCGAGTGCTTTCTGTTTGAGCTAAACTCGAGTCACCGAAACCATGACTCGAATTTCAGTGTGAACTGAAACATTTGAAATATCTTTGAAGGCTCAAACTGGAGTTTAGAAATCATGTAATAACTCGAGTGTTTTCAGATAGTCCTAAACTCGAGTCTCCAGAAATCTGACTCGAGTTTCAGTGTATATTGAAACTTTGAAAAACTTTTCATTTAAGTACAAACTGGAGTTACTGAAATTTAAACTGGAGTTTAGAAAACAAGCATCAACTCGAGTATCTCTATTTATGCCAAACTCAAGTCTACATAATCCAGACTCGAGTTTCCAGTGAAAACTGAAAATATGAAGGCTATTGCATTTTGCAAACTGGAGTTTGTAAAACTGAAACTGGAGTTTGGAAAACTTGATAAAACGTTGAAGCTTCTGTTTGATCCAAACTCGAGTTTCCAAATCATAGACTCGAGTTTACAAGTCTTTAAACTTTTAGCACATAAACTTTCTTGTAAACTGGAGTTTCTCAGAATCAAAGGTAGAGTTTGGAAACAAGTTGAAATTCGAGTGTCACTGCCTTTGATCTAGACTCGAGTTTATAAACACAGACTCGAGTTTATAAACACAGACTCGAGTTTACAACTCTTGCAAACTTTGATAGCTCTCTGTAACTCTGCAAACTCGAGTTTGCCTATGCAAACTGGAGTTTGGCCAACATTGTAAAATCTGAGCTTTTGTCTGTCAAGTCCAAACTCGAGTTTAGCAACCCAAACTCGAGTTTGCCTAAAATAGAAAGTTTTACAACTTTCCATGGACAAACTTCAAATTGAGTTTACAATTGTCGGTTATCATCAAAACACACAGAGAACTAACAACTTCCACCCCCAAACTTGGAGTTGAAGGCACAACTTTGCGTACAAACACCTACAGAACATCCACAACTTTGGGACCAATTATCAAACAAGAGAATATATAGCCCACAAGTCTTACAACATTAACCTTACAACAAAAGGGTTTACACAACAATTTTTGTACAAGATATGATTGTGGATCCACCAAAATATTATATTGCACAAAATAAGGCCATTCCTTGATTCAACAGTAGACAAAGAGTCATCCCAAAATAGTTAAATATAATATTTCAAAAACATGAGGGCCTTAAAATGACAATATAGAAATCAATACAACACCAATACCAAAAAGAGGCCTACAATTTCCACAATTTCTATCCATTTGACTGCTTTCCCTGTCCTCTAGTGAAATTAGGGGTCTCGCCTAAAAATATTAATAATGATGAGGTGAGACATAAAGTCCTTGTAACCAAAATTAATTTGTCAAATATGCAGGAAATGATTGCAAATTAGAGAAGCAGGTTTATTAGAACAAATAATACACAATAATCTAAAATAATTAGAACCATCCCCATTCATCCATCATGCTCCTTCTTATTTCCTGTGGACGTGGTACAATCTATCAGTGCTAGTATACTTGGCCAAGGTTAGCTAGTTACATTAAGAATATTGTCCCCTCCCATGCCACCACCGATATACCGTAACAAGGAGGTGTCCGCCCAAAACACTCAACTCAAATCTGGGCACAATTTCACCCTCAATCTCTTCCACACATCCCCACATAAACCCATAACAGAAAATAATATATCACTAAAATTTTCAGGAATGTCTCAAAAAATTTATTAATTCATATGCAACATCCCATAACAAACATCATAACAAAAACATCTTACAAAATTATTGCTCTATATACAACATCTCACAACAAACATCATATCTATCATAACAATAGCAATTTCAATAATTATATTTACTTATATATAACGGTTGGAAAAATACACTGTTTCACTGAAATAATTTCATATTCAAAGATACACATAAATTTTCAAAACACATATAAGTAGTGCATACAAAAGTAAGGTTTAGAAAACACCTTGCAGCCCAAAACAAGCATATAGAATAAATTAACCCCGGTTACCTCAATTCCAAGCTTAAGCTTAGCTTGATTAGCACAACTCAAACAATCACCGGTCATAAGAAGGCTCTACATTATGACAATTATAACTTATAATTCCCTATAACTCAAAATATACAAATTCTAATAATAATATATTATTCTAACAAAAATTGGAAATGCGCCTGTTTAGTCATTTAAATTTCAAAATAACATTTTAGTGCTTGAATTTCATAAATGACAATTTGGTCCTCAAATTTTAGAAATGGCAATTTAGTTCTTGAATTTCATAAATGACATTTTTGTCCTCAAATTTCAAAAATGACATTTTAGTCCTTGAATTTCAGGATTAAACCAATTAAAATTTCAATGAAATTTCAATTAACCCAAATAAATTATTTACACCATATTTAATCGGCAAAAACATCCTATAAAACATAAATCCTAAACTTCTTAAATAGAAAAAATTAATTTTAAATTGCTCCAACAACAAAACAATAAATATAAACCAAGTAAAATTTATTATTAACCATATGCTACATATATATAGTCTTCTATTATCAAAAATCAAAACTCTCCAAAATCTTAATACAAAAATTTTCACTAACTAACACAATATTACCCTCATTAGAAAGAGAAAAGTATATAGAATAACTTTCATGAAGAAAGTTTGTTGAAAAGAAGTTAATTTAACTATCTAAAGAATCTTATAAGATAAATAACATATCTTAAAATACATTGAAAACCCTCCAAACTCCTCTTTCTCCTCTCCTTCTTCCTCACTCTCATATGCTCTCTTTTTCTTGTTCTCATCCTCAACCCTCCAGTGTAAATAAATAGAGGGGGATAGGTGTGGTTAGAGGGAAGTGGTTTAACCACTGCCTAAGCCATTCCCTCACGCAAGCAAGGATGGGGGCAGACTGACAGATATTTGTCGTGATCTCCCAAAATAACCAGGATCAATATAATTTTGTAGTATAATGGGAACCTAGATCATTTCCCCAACGAATTCGTTGTGGGTCTAATTGCATAGCAACAACGAAATAGAAACAGTAAAAATGGGGGTTTTTTTTTGGTTCAAACATATTTAAAAATGAAAATATACAGAAACAGATTAAAATTGATCAACCCAACATTTCGATGCCAGAGACTTCCATCATTGAATGAAATATGAACGAACTCACGTTTGTTCTGGATGAACCGAAATCTCTGCATCCGTCCAGAGAATCCCTCAACCAGACAATCACCTAGCATATGTCCGAACAGTGGTGTCTCACTGTGCTATCGCACAACAACACTTAAACCTAGTTCGAACTCAGTCATTGGGATGAACCAAACCGAATATTAAATCTAATATTCGAACTATTTCCAGAAATCGAATCCAATAAAATGAAAACAGAAACGAGTAAAGTTACTGATTAAGCACAAGCTCTTTGGACGAATCATGGAATCCTCAACGTTGGGTTAATCAGAGAAATTTAGCCGAGCATGACTGGAAAAAATGAAGAACAGACAAAGAACGTGAAGAACACAAAGAACATTGTAGAGAAAATAAAACTTCTGTGTTTAATCCAAAATTATCCAAAAACGTAATGACATAAGATGTTTGTGGCTGCTACTTAACTAAACTTAACCTAAAATAGATATGGGCTAGGGCTACACAATGGCCCAAAACGAAACAAACAACAAATGGCTTTTTTAAATACAAAATTCGAGTCTAATAAATATTCAGAATTATACATCTGTCTTCGGCTCCAAAATTGACCACCATCTTGTCCGAATTTGTCCTTCAAGTCTTCATGACAATTGTAGCCCTTTGGATCATCTAAAAAATGAGACAAGAATGAGGCAAATTCGATGTCTGATTCAAGAGTTATGGTAAAATTAGTGAAGCAATGTAAAACTAGAAATTTATCATTAAAAATGGCTAAAATCCAATCAAAGGCCCAAAGCCCAAATGAATATAAAAGCCATTGTTTATTAACTAAAGAGCCCTAAATTATTAATCAAGAGATAAAAAAGAGTGTATCAAATATTCAGTTATCACAGACCTACCCCAATCTGACTTGCACAACCCCTTCTTTTTGTTTTTTTTTTTGTTTTTGCTTTTTGTTGTTGCTTTTTTTTATTATTATTTTGTGTTTGTCTTATCACACCATAAATACCTTCTGTTTGATATAATTATTTTTGATGATGTCTTATATAGATGTCATTAGTAAGAACAAAAAGATTGTATACTATATTTATCTCCACCATTGACTAATTCTTGAATTTAATGTAGAATCAAAGATGTGAAGTTCATTTGTGAAGAATGATCAAGAAGAAGATCAATAAAGGAGTATTGAATGATAGAAAAAAGAATCTGCAAAGAAGCAAGAAGTTATAAAAGGATTTTGGGGATAATCAAGAAGAAGAGGAGAGATTAAAGAAGAAAGACTTGTTGAATAAAATATCTTCATTCAAGATCAGTTCAAATATATCTGTGAAGAATGTTCAAGAGAATTGAAAGAAAGAAAGAGTTAAATTATGGAGAATGATCAAGAGATGAGATTTCAGAAAGAAGAAATTGAAGAAAATGAAGAAGAAGAAATATTGAAGAAGGTAGAAGCTACAGAGAATGATGAGCCCAAGTTAAATGATGAAAATTGATCAAGATGGAAGATAGAAAAAGGAAGAACTTGTTGAAGATATCATTAATCAAGTTCTAAGATTGATCCTAGAAGTTTCCATGATCAAGTGGTTCAATTCAAAGTTAAAACAAGCAAAGATCAGGTTCTGGATGAGAAAACTCAAGTTTCCAAGTCAAAACTTGAGTTTACTACTTTACTGCAGTAATTTGCCTCTGGAATGCAAGAAAACTCGAGTTTAGGAGTCAAACCTTGAGTTTGGGAATCAAAACTCGAGTTTGGAACTCAAAACTCGAGTTTGGAACTTAATGATTCTAGTTTGTAGTGTCTTCAACATCTCTGGCATCTCTGGACTAAGAAAACTCGAGTTCGCAGCGTTGATCAACAACTATGTTCTACTCTGTTTCACGTTCAGCCTAGGCAAAGTTTGGAATTCGATGATATCTCCTAAACCAAAAATTGGATTAAGGTGAAACCAATTTTTTTATGAAACTAGACATCCAATGCATCATTTTGAAAACTTTTCATGCTCAAAGAAGTTTATATGAGAGAGCTATGAATTTCTAAAGTTGGAAATGAAATTCATGTCATGCAGCAGGCCAAGCTTCAATGTTTTCAATATAACTCACAATCTACACATCGGAATGGGCTGAAATCGGTGGCATATGAAAGTAGACTCATAAGGATTTCCATCAAGACTTGAACCAACCAAAATGAAGTTAGACCAGGGAGATAGGATCTTCGAAAGTTGACTGTCAATTCAAGACGTTGCAAGAATGCTGGTCAAGAACAACCTTTATTCATCGGATCATAACAGACAAAATACAACAAGTTTTGAGCTGATTCTTTTTGCATTGGAAAGAAGACTCAAAGAGCTATATGTGGATAAGTGGTTTTCCAAATATGGACCTATGTCAATTCAGAAAGAAACCAAAATCAATAACAACTTGAAAACTCAAGTTTACTAATGAAAACTCGAGTTTAACTCAGACAGAAAGCAGAGAACGTGAGAACATCTTCCAAACTCAAGTTTGCGATACAAAACTCGAGTTTTGATCAGACAAAGAGGAATTTGAAGTAACGCGACAGCCTCAAAACTCAAGTTTCCAAATGCAAACTCGAGTTTACATCTCTGCTTTAGAAAATCACCGTGTCAAAAATCTCGTTTTTGGTCTAGAACATCCAAATGATTACCCAAATGATCTATAATACATCTTAACATCATTTATATCATTTATGTACTTGTTTTAGATGATCAAAGGGTTTTAAAATGAAGATCAATGATGAAGAAAATGCTGATGTCACAGTTGGCTTAGAAAACGAAGTTCTAACGGCTAATTTCCAACTGATCTCTAACGGCTTTATTTACAATGGTCATATTCTCAAACGTTCTAATCATCTTCATCTATAAATAGAGCAACATTCAAAACACACAAAGAGGATGGAAAGAGCTTGCACTGTCAAAATTTCGAAATTTTGAATCTCATACTCACTCTGTTTTTCAAATGTTTCATAGTTTATCATAGAAAGAGTGAAATGATTTCTATTGTACTTCAGTGATTATCCATTCACTTCTTTGAGAGAAGATTCATTGTAAATCATATTTTCTAAGAGATACTCAAGGTTGGGTGATCTTGAGTGGGAAATTGATTATATCCTTACGAGTTGTAAGGGGAGTATCTCAGTGAGAGATTTGGCTTCACAAGTTCCTGGGTGAACTTGTGGGATTGTAAAAGGCTTCTCTTGTGCCTAGATAAACAAGAGGATAGTGGGTTGAAAATCTCAAATGGAGCTTGAGGACTGGACGTAAGTCAAGGACTGGGCCGAACCAGTATAAATCTTAGTTTGCAATTCTTTTCCTTAATTTCCTTTATTTCTAGCATATATGTTTGAATAATTGTCTATAGCTTTATAACTCTTTAATGTCATACAAACTAATTTTACCAAATTGCAAAAAGATTTTCAAATGTCCTAAGATTTTATCTTCACCCAATTCACCCCCTTGGGTTTAGTCGTGTCTTACACCTTCATCATATATAATTCTTTCATAATTATAATTAAATCCTAAAAATAAAAATTAAGATGTTACAAAAGGTGAGGACTTCTTCATCTTCATCTTCCTCCTCATTTGAACAAATTTATTCAAATGTTCATAAGGTCCTTTTGTTTTGTTCATTGTGGACTTTGTTACAAGTGTGAACAAATGATAATAATATTAATTCTTCCCAAATCAGACTTGTAACTATTCGACATATTTTTTTCCCTACACAATTGCTTTGAAAGCCACGTCATTGTCCAGTCAGCAAAAATAATCAAACTAACAGTGAAATGGAATTTTTGCACCTAATTTGTAACTTTTGCACCTAAAAAAACATTTGGTGTTGGATGCTCTTTTGGTCAAACCACACATGTATTTTTGCACCTTAACCCTTTAAAAATATTGAAAAAGTGGAGTTATAAAATTGGGAAAAAAAACTAATAAATACTATTTGAACTTTAAAATCTCAAATATATGTTCTCAATTGCTACACAAGGGTAATTAATACATTTACTCTTGTGATAATAAGACTGATTTGAGATTTTGAAGTTCAAGTAGTATTTTCTTATCTTTTCCTATATAGAATTTTCATAAAGATAATATATAAGATAAAAGAACAAAAAAAATAATTAAAATCTTTGTTATAAATATTAATTAGGGAAAATCTCAAGAAAATATCACTTGAATTTTATAGTCTCAAATAGTTGATTTCCCAACAAAATGAGTTGTTAATTTCTGAAATGTTCTTGTAAATCTCATTATTGTTATTGTCAACCGGATTTTGAAGTTTAAGTGTTATTTTTCTATTATTGTTTCTCTTAATTATGTGGATGTCCATAGACTATTTACTTCTCATATCCTAGTAATCATTCATGAATAATTACTTCCTATTAATACACATTCATATGCATGAATGTTGGGAAGGGTCACATAATCTATAGTCATGTGTCTTAATTGTGTTATTTATTGTACGCAACTTTTATAACTCGTTTGGTTTGATTCCGCAGGAGAGGATTACATGTAATCCTAATATAACAGACTGATGACAAATTGTTAGACTTATATAATGTAAAGAGAATTACATTTTGTAACCTTGATTACATCAAATGATATAATCAAGATTATAGTGCTAAGATTAATTAATGGGGATGCAAACATTTCATAATCAAGTAAAAAAATACATTATTGCCATTACAATTTTTAAAATTGACCAAAATGTCCACTCATAAAAAGTTTTTAAATATTAAATAATTACCACCATTAAATATTTAAAAAATTAATTAATAATATGGATATTTTAAAATATTGCCCATTAAAAAAATTAAAAATTATATTCCACCATTAAATTTTTGTAAAATATTCCATTAAATAATATTCCAACCATTAAATATTAAAAAAAATACCATGAACCCAACATGCACACTCCAAAATATTTCCACCATTAAATATTAAAAAATTACTACAAATCCAACGTGTACACTATATAAATTGAAAAAATTACTATGAACATAATGTGTACATTATACATATATGTGTGTATAGGGATAATTTTGCCTCTTACTATATTATTCTCTTTTATCTCATTCAAGATAATCTGATCAAACATTTTTATGTATATGCATCATCTTTCCTTAATAACATCCCAAACAAATTTATGTAATCATTATTACATTACATTCCATTCCATTATATTACACTCAATTACCTTAACTCCGATTCTATAAATCAAACCGGCCATTGGTGGTAACTCTCTAAGCCCTCTATTGAGGAAAAAATGAGTAGTTCAACGGGAAACATGTCTTTCTAGCAACACCTTTAGTAGATTTTAAATGAAAATGTTGTGTATTTTCAAATGATTGTTGGGAAAATTGGAGCAAAGTCCCTAGAGGTCATATTGTTGATGACTTTAAAGATTATATAGTTTTAGGTCGTTGTGGACATTTAAAATTTTAAAAGTTAAAATTTAGACTTTTTGGTTATTTTAAAAAAATTAAAATAACTAGATTAATGTTTTAAAATAAAAAGAAGTATGAAAGAAGAAAAGGAAAATTAATCTTTGGTCCTTATATTTTGACACAGTTGTAACCCAATCCTTACACTATGACTTGGTGCAACTTAGTCGCTATAGTTTTAACTCAGTTGTAACTCAATCCTTGAACTTTGGCTCACTGCAACTCAATCCCTATAGTTTTAACCATTTTATAATATAGTCCCCACATTTATTCTAGAATATAGGACTAAATTATAAAATGGTTGAAACTATAAAGAATAGGTTGCAATAAGTCAAAATTCAGGGGCTACATTATAACCAAGTCAAACTATAGGGACTGATTTTCCCCGAGTCAAAATGTAGGGACTGATTTACAACCTAGTTAAAACTACATTGACCCAAAGATTAATTTTTCATCAAAGAAAAAAAGAATATGAAACAAAAGAGAACCATTCTTATAATTGAAGGAAAAATTTTGTTCTTTCCCTGTCCTTCATTTCAAAAACCTTTTATTTTTATGCAATTCACAACTTGACAGGAGTTTAGGCTTTTCAACATAAAGTGTAATTATAGTAAACTCATTTTCAAATATTTTTTTAAAAAATAAATGGATAGATTGGATATTTTATATTCATCTTCCAATAGATATTTACCGAGTCGGTACCTCATACGCCCTATGCTCTGATCGCCTCAAACCATGTATATAGAGATCCTTCTAAAAACTTCAATCCTTCAAAAAGTTTCATATATATTTTGTTCATATGTTTCTAGTAACTTAAATCCTTTTGGACTCTCATATGTTTAGATCCAAATCCATACATACATTTAATCCTTTTAGGATTTAATAAGTATAATAATTTTCTAATATATAGTCCTAGTATTTTAAATTCTTATGGGATTCACAAACAATTCATAGTATAGTGAGCCTTAAGTTATAATCATATTCCCTAGATGCATATCCAAATTTCATGTATTGTCATACCGCCAAATTGACAGGACATGAGAATTTAATTAACCATAAGACAATGTCTATCAGCATTGGACTTTTGCAAATGTATTTTGACTGTATTACTTCTTCTTTGGCACAAGAATGTCCATTTATAAAATATTAACATTGCACTTCATGTGCTAAAACTATAAATACAATAAGATAAGTCAAATTCCATCTTATGAGGTTGGCTTAATATGGATAGTAAAATAAAGGGTTAATATCATTTTTTGTCCTTGTATTTTGCGGTCATTTTGATTTTGGTCTTTGAAATTTTAAATTGGTGGTTTTGGTCCTTTAAGTTTATTTGTTAGTCCTTATAGATTAAAAAGGACTTTGATGGTATTAAGTTTGTGACACTAATGATGGTAAATTTACTTCTGGGGGTGGCTGACTATGCAAGATGACTTGGCAATTTTGCCAACTAGGCAATGACAAAAAAAACATAGAAACATAGCGGACTTCATAGATGAGGATGGTGAAAGACCTGACTGAACCCAAAAGGGGGGTGAGTTAGGTGAAGATAAAAACTTGCAACCTTTGAAAATCTTTTCGCAATTCAGTAAAATCAATTTGAATGATAGTAAGAAGTTATAAAGCTATAGACAATCATTCAAACATATTTGTTGGAAATAAAGGAGATTAAGGAAGAGAATTGCAAACTCAGATTTATACTTGTTCGGTCAAATCCTTGACCTATGTCCAGTCCTCAAGCTCCACTTGAGATTTCCACTATCTCCTTGGTTAACCAGGCACAAGAGAAAAGCCTTTACAATCTCACAAGTTTAACCAGACACTTATGTAGCCTTTACAATCTCTCACAGAGACTTTCCCCCTTACTCAATGTAAGGTTTCAATCAACACCCACTCAAGATCACCCACTCTTGAGTAACTCTCAAATAGAGTGATTTACAGTGAATCTTCTCTCTAAGAAGTGAATAGATAATCACTGAAGTACATAGGAAATCATCTCACTCTTTCTAAGATAAACTATGAAACATTTGAGAAAACGGAGTGTACATGAGATTAAGAATATTAGCATTATGACAGTGCAATCTCCTTCCATCCTCTCTTTGTGTTTTAAATCTGGATCTATTTATAGATGAAGATCTTCTAAACGTTGAGAATATGACCGTTATGAATAGAGACGTTGAGAATATAGTTGTTGGAAAAAAAAAATAGTCGTTGCATGCTTTTTGACTTGACAACTCAGCATTTTTGATCTTCATGTAATCCTTTGTTTGATCATCTGAAATATGTATACAAATGATATAAATGATCATCTGGACGTTCTCGATCAAAATTGTGATTTTCGAAACTTTGATTTTTCTGAAACAAAGGTGCAAACTCAAGTATTGACTTCGAAACTCGAGTATTAAAGCTATTGTGATACTTCATATTCCTCTCTGTCTTATCAAAACTTGAGTATTGATTTACAAACTCGAGTATTGAAGATCCTCTTATGTTCATTGCTCTCTATCTGAGCTATACTCGAGTTTTCACTTGTATACTCGAGTTTTCACTTGTTTTGTCCATGGTAGCTCTCTAACTTAATATAGCTTCAAATTCTGCAAACCTCTTATACCCATTTAGCTCTTTGAGTCTTCTTTCCATTGTATTAAGAATCAGCTCTAAACTCGTTGTGATTTATCCGTTATGATTCGTAAATGAGAGTTGTTCTTGACCAGTGTTTTTGCAATGTTCTAAATCGTCAGTCAACTTTCAAAGACCATATCTCTCAGGTTTGATCTTCATTTTAGTTGGATTAAGTCTTGATAGAAAGCCTTATGAGCCTACTTTCATATGCCACCGATTTCAGCTCATTTCGATATGTAGATTGTGAGTTACACTCAAAACATTGAAGCTTGGTCTGGTGTGTGGCGTGGATTCCTAATCCAACTTGCGAAATTCACAGTTCTCTCATCTGAACTTCTTTGAGCATGAAACTTTATAAGGATGACTCATTGGATGTCTAGTTTCATAAAAATTTGGTTTCACCTCAATCCAATCTCTGGTTTAGGAGATATGATCGAATTACCAGAGCTCGCCCAAAGCTGAACGTGAAACAGAGGTAAATAGAGTTGCTGATCAACTCTGGATACTCAAGTATTGAATTGGATACTCGAGTATTGTCAGGTCCAAAGACGCCAGAGATACTGAAGACGCCCCATACTCGAGTCATTAAGTTTTATACTCGAGTTTTGACTCCCAAACTCAAGTATTGACATGGAAACTAGAGTTTTGACACCCAACTCCAGTTTTCTCGCATTCCAGAGGTCAATTACTGCTGTAAGGTAGTAAACTCGAGTTTTGACCATCAAACTCAAGTTTTCTCATCCACAACTTGATTCTTGCTGACTTTAACTTTGAATTGACCCATTCCAACTTCCATTTGATCATGGGAACCTCCAGGATCAATCTTATAACTTGAATAATGATATATTCAACAAGTTCTTCCTTTTTCCATCTTCCATCTTGATCAATTTTCATCATTTAACTTTAGTTCATCACCCTCTACACCTTCTACATTCTTCAATGTTTCCTCTTCTTCTTGAACTTATCATTTTCTTCTTGTTTCTGAAATCTCATCTCTTGATCATTCTCCATAATTATATTTGAATTGATCTTGAATATTGATATTTTCATTATTTTTGGCAAGATCTTCTCTTTCTCTTCACTTGGTCATTCTCTGCAACTCTATTCTTTCTTTCTTCTTCTCTTGAACATTCTTCATAAATAAATTTGAACTGATCTTGAATGAAGATGTTCCATTTAATAAGTTCTTTCTTCTTCAATCTCTCCTCTTCTTCTTGATTATCCTCAAAACCTTTTAATAACTTCTTGTTTCTTTGCAGATTATTCTTTTTATCCTTCATACTTCTTTATTGATCTTCTTCTTGATCATTCTTCATGATTCAACTCTTTCTTTCTGAAATCTCTTATCTCCTTCTTGATTAACCTTTACAATTCAACTTGGATTAATCTATATTAAATACAATAGTTAGTCAATGTAGGAGATAACTATATTACTCAATCTTTTTGCTTTTAAGAATGTTATCTATGTAAGACATCACCAAAACTAATCATACCTAACAGATGGTTGCTGGAGATGGCCATTTTTCACAAACCTCCTCCCATCAAATGTTCTCAATGCTATATCAGACACATTAGTAGAGAAAGACCAAGATTGCAAACGCAAAGGGCAAACATGCAGAATAGTATATCTAGAGATGCCTAATTTAGCTAGCGCATCAGCAAGCCTATTAGCCTCACGAGGGATATGGCGCAAGATGACATCCCAATCTCTTGAGATCAACTTCTTGATGTCTAAAAACAATAAACTCCCAGCTTTATAGTTTACTTCCAGGAGGCTACTGATCAGATTTCTGTCATCAGATTCAATGATGATTTTTTTTAAATTCAAATCCTAAGCTGTATTTAGTCCCTCAAAGATAGCCCATTCTTCAGCCATATTAGCGCTACATAAACCCAATTGCTTAGAAAATCCCACTATCCAATCACCATTATAGTTGCTTGAGAGACCCCCACAGCCAGCTTTAGAGGACCTCAGGGCAGAAGCATCGTTTACATTAAATTTAAGCCATCCGAAGGGTGGTTTTTGATAGTCAAGGGAGACAGCCACAGCTAAAGAAGGGAAAAAGTGATACACCTCAGAGGTAGTATCTCTAAAGGCAGCAAAACAAGGGAAATTCTGGGAAATAACAGTTGCTAGATTGTTTGGTTTAATAAAAGTAGGATAAAAAATATGGAGATTCCTCCAATCCCATAATTTCCAAATGGCAACTCCAAAAAACAGATTCCATTTAGATCCATATTTCCTACCAATATTTGTTAGTTCTCTAGGTGTTTTGATGATAACTGACAATTGTAAACTTAATTTGAAGTTTGTCTTTGAAAGTTGTAAAACTTTCTGTTTAAGGCAAACTCGAGTTTAGATAGCTAAACTCGAGTTTGGACTTGATAGACAGAAGCTCATTTTTTTTGACAAAGAAAGCCAAACTCCAGTTTGCATAGGCAAACTCGAGTTTGCAGAGTTACAGAGAGCTATCAAAGTTTACAAGAGTTGTAAACTCGAGTCTAATTCTTGAAACTCGAGTTTAGAACAAAGACAGTAACACTTGCATTTCAACTTGTTTTCAAACTCTACCTTCAGTCTTTCTAAAACTCCAGTTTACAAGAAAGTTTAAAGGCCAAAAGTTTCAAAGACTTGTAAACTCGAGTCTATGTCTTAGAAACTCGAGTTTGGGATCAAACAAAAGATTCAATGTTTTATTAGGTTTTCAAACTCTATCTTTGAACCTTCCAAACTCCAGTTTACAAGAAAAGTTTAAGAGCTAAAGATTCGTAAACTCGAGTCTGTTTTAAGCAAACTCGAGTTTAGGATAAACAGAGACACTTGTGTTATTACTTGCTTTGTAAACTCCAGTTTTGGTTTCAGTAACTCCAGTCTGCACTTTAATGAAAAGTTTTTCAAAGTTTGAATACTCACTGAAACTCGAGTCAGATTTTTGGAGACTCGAGTTTAGGACTGTTTTGAAAACACTTGAACTATTACATGATTTCTAAACTCCAGTCTTGAAAATGGAAACTCCAATTTGGGCTTTCAAAAGGTATTTCAATGTTTCAGTTTTTCACTGAAACTCGAGTCAAGGTTTTGGTGACTCGAGTTTAGCTCAAATAGAAAGCCTCGAGTAAATGACTGTTTTGAAAACTCCAGTTTTAAAAATGGAAACTCCAGTTTACATATGAAGAGATTTTTCAAAAGTTTCAGTTTACACTGAAACTCGAGTTTTGGATATCAAAACTCGAGTCTGGGCTATACAGAGAACTAAACAATATTTCAGATTTTCTAAACTCCAGTTTGCATTTTCTAAACTCCAATTTTGAAGCTCTGAACTTAAACTCAAGATTTTCATAAAAGCTTCAAACTCGAGTCAGTCACTAAATGACTCGAGTTTAGGCATGGCCTCAAAACTTCATCCAAGAGCCATTCGCGATTTTCCTTTCTGTAAGAACCAAACTCAAGTCAGTCACTAATCAACTCGAGTTTAGGAAGTCTTTCAAAACAAGATGCTCTCTGGATGAACTCCAAACTCGAGTCTGGGTTTGTAAACTCGAGTTTGTAACGCACAGATTTGTAAAACCAGAAGGCGCGAATTTGCGAAAACCATTTGAATGATCTTAATACTTCATATCTTTAATTGCTATTATTCCTAACGTCTTTTAACCAGTTTGTTAGCAAGTTTCAGATGGTTTATTGAAGGAAACAATGAAGATTCAGACAATGAGCTGTAAAGCAAGAGAGAGAGAATATGTTGTCTTATAAAGTGCTCCAACTTGGATTAAATAAATACAACTTTAAGCACAGCCCATTCCAACACAGGGACATCAACATTATCTTCATATTAATTAAGTCTCACATTGCGAGAATGTCTACAACAGATTGGACAAAAGCAGAATCCATCCATCAAGAAGATTTTAGTGGATTCTCAACAGCTAGTTCTGGAAGTGGAGTCTCCAACATTCAAATTAGTAGTGCTCTTCCAACAGTCAAGTTCTTCATTCAAATTGGACTTCAACAGCTATAAATATCATTCAGATTCGAAGAAAAATAAAGATAGACAAGACACAAGACAATTACAGTGTGCAACTATCAGATTTCTATATTCATTCTTCTGTAAATAGTCTTGAGAGATTTGAGCTTCAGTGTTTATCATTATCTGCTCTTAGAGAGAGTTTGTTTTCGTTAATCATTTGATTGTAAAGAATCTCAAGTTGGGGGACTTGGAGATTGATTGTATGACTAAAACTTGTAAGGGGGAGTGAGTCCTAGAGAGAGGATCATCCCAAGTTACAGAGTGTGTAGTGTACTGTGTTTGGGTATATCACTTACTGTGAGAATCTCAAGTCGGGGGACTTGGAGATTGGGATATCAATGTACAACTTGTAAGGGGGAGTGTATCCTGGTGAGTGGATAGCTTTCGAGTACAGAATGTGTAACTGATTGTGAGTGATAGTGAAAATCCCAGAGAGTTTGGGGACTGGACGTAGGTCAAGGAGTTAGACCGAACCAGTATAAATCTTGTTGTGTCTTGTTCTCTCTTCCCTTTCTCTACACTACTTTGCTTCAGCGATTAATTTCCAGAATTGAGCGAAAGAATTTTTCAAATCCCCAATTCACCCCCCTCTTGGTGATTTGCTCCGGCTTTTTCAATATTGACTTGTAAATTAAGTGTCATCTAATCACGTAGGCCTATAGAAAAGAAGGAAGATACATACCTTAGGATAATTTGATTAGATCATGCTTGTCTAGCATAGGAGAAGTCCCGAAGAATGTGTAAGATGTCTTCACTGCCAGAATCGCAGAGGCCACATAGATTTGAAGATTGAGACCAAGAACTCCTCCACTTGTTAGTTGAAAGCTTATTTAGGAAGGTCTTCCACATAAAAACTCTGACCCTCTCAGGGCTTGGCCAGCTCCAAATTTCTTTAAAGACCTTCTAGTGAAGTTGCTAAGGAGGGAGTTTGATGAGCGAGTAGGCATTCTTGATAGAGAAGGAACCATCGGATGTAGCTCCCCACAACATAATATCCTCCCCTGCATCAGGATGAGGGGGACAATATGCAATAAGCCTACTCAGGACTGCAAGAGTTACAATGTTTGTCAGTTTGTCGAGGTCCCATGTATTATTACACATCCAATCTGCAACTGAAGAGTGTTCTTCTGCTGATGAAAGTTGCTTGCGACACATGTCTTTTAGTTTTACTCCTTTAATCAACTAGTGATCATTAAAGAAGCTAACCACTTGGCGTTTCCTTACTTGCCACTTGGTGCCTAGATCAATGATAGAACTTTGTGAGCATATAAATTTCTAAAGCTTGGAGTCACTTGGTAAGTGGATTAACAGGGAGCCACCACCTCCCAACAAGAACTTACTATAAAGGATATCAGCCCACAAACCCTTAATTCCCAGGATTAAATTCCAAGCTAGCTTGGCACCACAGGCTCTATTAATCGAAGATAGTTTTCTAAACCCTAGCCCACCATAGTCCTTAAGCAATGGGACTTGATCCCAGCTGACAGGATGGAAGCCATTAGAAGCACTAATATGGCCCCAAAAAAACTTCCTCTGAATACACTCAATTCCATAACAAATACTCAAAGGTAAGGATGACACTTACATTGAATATAGAGGGATAGTGCTTATAATGGACTTAGCTAGCATGATTCTCCCTGCCATTGAGAGAGAGGAAGTTTTCCAAGCAGCAAGTTTGGATTGAACCCGATCAATGACATAATGAAAAGTCTCCTTAGGCTTCCTATGTCTAGTGAGAGGAAATCCAAGGTACTTACCTATTTCATTAGAGATCTGCATCATAGTTTTATCCTTAATACTTTGTCTAATCTGTAAGGGAACCCTTGGGGAGAAAAAGATAGAAGATTTAGATCTATTCATTTTTCCCACTCAAAGCTTTTAGGAACATATCTAAGAAATTCATCATGCAGTCAGCTTGCTCCTTAGAGGCAAAACCAAATAGCAGTAAATCATCAGCAAATGGTAAGTGAGATACTTTCGGACCAGATTTGGTTACAAAAACAGGCTTCCAACTTCCAACATCCACAGAGTCACAAATGAGATGGGATAATCTGTCCATGTATAGAATAAATAGGAAGGGCGAAATAGGTTCACCTTGCTGGAGACCGCAGCTAGGGGAGAAATATTCAATGCTAGATCCATTCCAAATGATATTATAAGAAATAGACGAAACACAAGAGATAATTAAGTTGACAAGATCTAACTCAAGACCCACATCAATAAAGACTTGTTTTAAGAAATCCCAGCGGATTTGATCAAAAGCCTTCTCAAGGTCAATCTTTATTTACATAAGGTCCTTCTTGCTCCTATTCTTGCTCATAGTATGGAGGAGTTCCTGGCCTACAATGATATTGTCCTAGATGTGTTGTCTCTTGATAAAGCTTGTTTGGAAAGAGGAAATAAGGTTGGTCATGATACCTTTCAGACAAAGAGTGATGACTTTGGATAAGCATTTATAGTGAACCATACATAAAGAAATTAGCCTGAAGTTTTGATTCAGATAAGTTGAACAAAAGCAGACTCAGTGAGGGACAGTGTACGGCTCTCAAGCTCAATGCTCTTATTTTTTCAGCTTAGCTTATACATAAAAGTAGCTTTTTTAGGATAAGCCCATCTCCTCAGGTGTTACCCTAAACACCTACAAATGAGTTGTCCCCCCCCCCCCCTCTCGGCATTTTTTCCATGCTACTGGACTTTTAAGGTCTTGAACCGCCTTTCCAAACATATCTGAGTTTCAAGAAGAAAACATTATTTACTTCATTGTGTTTGGCTATATTTTATTTTTGGGTTAAGGTGAAAAAATACACATAAGCTTTTTCCCCAGAGCAAAAATACACATATGCTTTTTTGAGGAGCAAAAATACACATGTGGTTGCCATTTTAGAACAAAAGCCACATCTCACCGTTAAGTCACTGTTCACCGCCGTTATGTTACTATTCACCTCATCTCTTTCTCTCTCGTTACGGTGAACAGTTATTTAACGGTTGGATGTGACTTTTGCACTAAATGGTAACCACATGTGTATTTTTACTCCTCAAAAAAGCATATATGCATTTTTATTCCGGGAAAAAAGCTCATTTATATTTTTATACCTTAACCCTTTATTTTTTGGTGTTTTTTTCCATTGCGTAGTCAGTAAAACTGACAAGTCATTTTGTCCCACCCACACAAGTAATATCTAAATCAAATAACACATAATTAATTATAACACATCAATGTTAAAATTTTAGGTATTGCTTGTCCCTTCATAGTCTTTACCACTTTTTAGTTCTAATTTCCAAATTTATATATTTTAAACATTTCTTGGAATAAAATAAATTAATTTAAACCTTTATTAAAATTTATTCATAGAACCATTCTGCTTGCTCATGAAAGGTAAGATACTAAAAAATGAGTAATTGTTAAGAAAATAATTTATCTTCTTCAATAAACTAATGTAAGATACTGAAAAATGAGTAATTGTTAGGAAAATAATTTATCTTGTTCAATCCGACTCTTTTTGAGACTATTCCACATGCTCATGATGAGCACAGTTGCAAATATGATCTTTGTAAGAAATTAATTTATCCTTTTAGTAAAAATAACCCACCTATTTATAAATTTATTCCCTTTGTTCTAGGACACATGTTAACTATTATGTAAAATAAGTTAAGATATAAAATTATCACATACATTTTTTGTTGCACATGCTAACTAAAGCGCTTTGCCAAGAGGGGGTAAGCTCCAACCTCCACTTGGCCCCTTTGCCTTAAATCTATTTTTACCAGCCGCTGGTCAGCCAGGGGCCGTTACTGAAGCTCTGACGCCTTGCGCAAATGTAACTGAAGTACATAACTAATTTTGTTTTGCCCCCGAGATCATGCAATGATGTTTCATAATTTATTTAGGGACAATTTGACATTAATTTACCTACAAAGGTCCTTTACTAAAATTTTCCCTTTTTTTTGGGGACCATCAATGCATTATTTAACGGATTGACTTATGAACATGCAACTAAAATTCAAGATCGGTTATTAACTTCGTAATTATAGCTCACCGTTCGCATGTACAAAAAAAAACTGATTTCAATTCCCATCTTAAGCATCATGAAAACTATAAATCCTAGATCAATTGACACTTCAAATATCAATAATTCATAAATAAGATATAATTAAGCAAATTTTTAGGTATAATGGTTAAAAGCAGCATTTCCTTCAGTCTTATGCTCTAGCAGTCAGACAAATGATTCCAATCATCCCTTGACTTACCTAGTTAACAACAGAAATTAATTATCGCCATATACTAAATTAATTCTAAATTATGAATTATATATAAAAGCTATTATAGTGTTTTCGCATAAAAAGTTGTGAGTTACTCTCAGTTGAAAGGCCAAGGTTTTCCACATGAGAGAACTTGAAAGGGAGAGAGCCACTAAACACAGCTCACTTCAGGTGCTTGACAAAGCCATCTCTCTCTTTCTCTAAATGAAAAGGAAATTAATCCTTCTTTTAGAAAAGGAAATCACCAAGCAATGTCAAGCACAAGTTTGTTTCAGGTCAGTGAGAGAGGCTTTCTGCCTTATACAGCCTCTATTCGGTGTGGTTGATGCGAATCAATCATCATCAAACAGTCCACAAACAATTAAGATTTATAAAACAAATAAGATTATTGTACCGAATTATTAACATATTTTTGTTGCATTGTTCTTTAAAGTCTTATTATGATGTAGCAGTCAAACAAGTAATCAAGTCTTATCATATGACAAGTATTAAAGTATTTTTAGGGGGAAAAAATGGCAAGTTGCTCTCAGTAGAAAGGCCAAGGTTTTCCACGTGAGAGACTTGAAAGGGAGAGAGCATCCATCACTGAACACTGCCCACTTCATGTGCTTGAAAAAGCCTTCTCTCTTTCTCTAAATAAAGAGGAAATTAATCCTTTTCTTTTAGAAAAAAAAATCATCAGGCAATGCCAAGCACAAGTTTGTTTCTGAGTTCAATGAAAGAGGCTTTAGGCCCTATGCAGCCTCTATTCGGTCTATTTGGTGTGGTTAAAGCAAATCAATCATCATCGAGCAACCCACAAACAATTAATATTTATAAAACAATTAAGATTTACAAGTTTTACCCCTCGTCTTTGGGTTCAACTGGCGTGAGAGTCGATCTTCCTCACCTTTAGGGAGGGGGTTCGATTCCTGCGTTGGTCAAGGCGCTGAGAGAGGCATTCTAAGGGTCTAGGAAGCAGTGGTAACGCTGGTAGAGATAGAGGCATGTGTACTCTCTAGCCAATATCCCATGTGGACTGGGCTCCAAACACCCTGACTGTGGATGAGCCCGACCTCTTTCCTAAAATTCTCTTATAAAAAAAAAAGATTTACAAGTTTGGAACATCGTGCTAAATGATTAACAAGATATTTTGGTTGCATCTTACAGAAGCAAAATGACTTTAGAAAACCAAAAGCTCAAATACAAATTCTGAAGGTTTCATAAATAATGAAAGCTCGATGGTAAATTATCTAAAACCCCATTTATGGATTCCTAGGTTATTTTTGAATTCCTATATTGTCCTAGAATAAAATGTTAAAAGACTATAGTAATGGTTTGTATGCACTTTTTAAAGGAAATGCCACAAACAGATTGAACAGAAAAGAAAGAAGCCAACTGCAAATGCAAATCCTTAGCCAATAGCATATAGAAAGGATATACAATAATTATAAATTATAAATTTAACAAAAAGAACAGGATTAGTTAAAGGAAATTGCTTTTTTTCATTCACATCTTAAGCAACATGGAAAAGAAAAATACAATGTCAATGTACAAGACAAATAATGAGATGGGAGGAAATCAAGTACATTATAGGAGCACGACAAAATAAAGCAGACTTTAAAGATATTTTGCTCAAAAGTAACTTCTTTTTCGTCTTAAGCTCTAGCACTCAAACAAATGATTCAATCATTAATGATCATCAAATACTAAATTCCAAAGTATGCATAAAAAATATTAGATTTTAAACACTTTGGAAAAAAAATTGGTGAGTTGCTCTCAGTCAAAAGGCCAAGGTTTTCCACGTGAGAGAACTTGAAAGGCTGAGCCTTTATCACTAAAGCCACCCTACTTCAAATACTTGACAAAGCCTTCTCTCATTCTCTAATCCTGTTATTTTAGAAAATGAAATCATCAAGCAATGTCAAGCACAAGAAGTTTATTTCTGACTTGAATGAAAGAGGCCTTATGCCCTTTACAGCCTCTATTCGGTGTGGTTAAAGCAAATCAATCATCATCGAGCATCCCACAAACATTAAGATTTATGAAAGTTCAGAAATCCATGATGCATAGAGGCAGATTAAACATATTTTGCATGTAAGAAATTGTGGAACCTACGAGAAAAAGCAATAATCTATAGTTCAGAATCTGCTAGTCCAGAGGTACCTCTTCTTGTTGCATCCTTTCGTATTCCCTATGCTACGATTAGAGAAAATAGGGAATCATAGTGGATGCATGACTGGTGTTGAAGTAAATGTTAAGAAATTAAGAGAACAAAGACGCTTCAGGTCCAGCAAATTTTATGCTGCAGAAATCAAGAGTGGAGTATATATCATGGTCTCCTGGACAAGCAGTCGATAGAGTATGTAGGAAATAAAATTATTTCTCTAGAAATACAAACAATAAAATTGGTTTTACTGGCTGACAAAATTTCTGAACTAAAGTGAATTGCATTCAATTCTGATTCCCACACACTTGGTGTAAATAATCACACTTCAGGTAGAAGGAAAGCAACAGAGTGGAAGACTCAGAAGATATCGGAGAGAAATGCTCACAATATCAAGCTCCAATGAACGTGAAGATTCTGCCAAGAAAGCGCAGAGATTGAGAGATGAAAGGCTAGAGAGAATCTATGACAGAAAGGCGGACTAATTCTGAAATTAAGACGAAGAAGAGAACGAGAACGAGGGAGCGGTGGTGGCGGCTGTAATAGAGGTCAAGTACTCAAGTTAGAGTGAGGCGAGAGGGGTACGGATTTATTAAGGTTAGGTTAAGCCTTATAAGATACAACCAAGAGACCGTTAGATGGGAACTAGGAAGATGGCTTTCTCCATAATATAATAATAAATAAAGGCCGGATAAAGCGGGCACGAAGCAGTCCAGGCCCAGCACAGACTATGCGATGCGGTGCACGATACCGGGAAACTGGAGGTTTTGGATTTACGCTGGAAATAAATTAAACTTACCTTTTGTCTTTGGCTCAACTGACAGGGGTCAAATACTCTTATAAAAGGGAGGAGGTTCAATCTTGGAGTTGATTAAGGCATTAGGAAGACATTCTAGGTGATGTGAATTTATGGAAATGTAGGTTAAAATAAAGGCATGTGTACTCTCAGTCTTGTATGCCCTGAGGAGCAAAATCATAACACCCTATCCTTGAACTATGGTGAACCTAACCCCTCTCTTAAAATTTATGTAACAAAAAAAATTAAAATTTATAAATTAAATGATTTAAAGATTATATATATATATATATATATATATATATATATATATATAGCAGAGAAAACTTATATATACACATAGTATTTAAACAGGCTTAGGTTTTTTAAATCATACATATATCCTTTAAGAAGTAAAATGCAATATCCTGAACTTTTGGCCTAAAGACTTAAGGATAAGCCTGTATCAGGAAGATGACTAAGCCCAGTTCGGGAAGAATCCCAAAAATGTTGAGAGATAAAATGATTCTTGGTAACTATGTGATTCCGCCATGTTAGGCAGGGGGCCTAGTACGCCTAAGTCATAGGATTAAAGTGTCGATGTAGAAGGGCATAGGATGCCTATACGATGCCATTGGGTGGATAGAAAAAGGTCACTAGCTATATTATAAGGTATGAGATGATTGATCAAGCAAAAATGTGCTGAAATAAGTGTGCACGTGGCATTTCCAGGGTAGTCATGAGTACCCTGCGTTTTGGGAAGAAGACACCAGTGTGTAGTGCCATGTGGGGCCTACACACACAGTCTAATTGGGTGTCATTTGACAAGTCTCAATATGCATGCCGCAATTTCGAATGAAACCTCTCTGAGCCAAAAAAAAAATCCAAATGAAACCTGACTAAAATCCTAAGTAAGCACCGATAAAGTAGCTTTAATAAAGTAAGTTATAATGACATAGTTTTTGAGATCATGACATGTGTCCCCCATCATGACAAAGTAAAAAAGCCACTTTTATGTTGGTCTAGTAGGTACGTGACACGTGTACCACATGATTACAAAGTACGACGCTATTTTTGTGTTGGCAACACCAGAGCACGCCACCTAACGTTTAAGTCTAAGAAATCCATCGATCTATAGTTCAGACAGGTAATTGACTTTTCTAGACACCAAACTCGAAAGTCAGGAAAATTCACCATTCCTTCCTTTCCGTGACAAAAGTGGCGCCTAATGGTAGAATAAAAAGGGAATTTCTCTTGATGGTGACAAATTAAGGCTTTTGGGGAGGTAATCATCTTGTGATGTGTCTCGCTAAGAAAATGATATATAATGGCTATGAAACTCTCTAGAATCAAAGTAGACATGATGATCTTTAAATTGATATGTCATATGGGTTATTTGGACAAGTACACATTGAGTTATGAATTTTTGAAGTTAGCCTTGAAATTTGAAACATAATTCTGCACAAGGTGTACAAAATGTTGATTTTGGAATAGTTGTGTGTGATTGATTGTAGGAGATATTTTTCCCCCTCAAAATATACATCTTAATGGTCATATAGCATTTGGAATCATAGCAATTGGACATTTGTACAAAGAGATATGAATTCTCAAAGTTGAGATCCAACCAAAAAGCAACTAACGGCACAATTTGTAAATATGTGGAAAGTGAAGGGCAAAGTGGTCATTTTCTTCTCAAAACCGACTTTGACTCATTTAAGCAGTCATTATCATCTTCATCCTCATTCTAGTGTCTCTCAAACTCTCAAAATATTCTCTCAAGTCATGGCATCAAGGAGGAAGAGGAAATCTTGCAAAATCGATGTAATTTCTCTCGTTACGGGCTTAGAGTCCATAGCTCTTCTCTACTCCTACTCTTTAATCATGGAAATTTCTCTTGGTTTAGTGGTGTTAGGGTCTGGCCAAAAATCTAAAGAAGCCAAGGAAAGAAAGAAATCTTGTGAAATCTACCAAACAATGCTTACGATAAGTAATTCTAAGCCTACTGGTGGTATACTAGAGTTTATTGGTGGTTTATATGCTTTTCTTGAATTTGGGCTAATTGAAACCCTAGGAAGAAGGCTCTGACCGATTCCCTAAAGTAAGTAAACATGTGTTTTTGGTTCAAATAATAAGATCAAATGTGGTTAGGAACCGAAATTAGGGTGTTTGCGAAGTAAAAATTGCAAAAATGTTGATGCTCATAGGGATCCTAGTTTCAGTTGGGTACAGGGTAGACCTAAGGAGTTGAAATTTGGTCAATTTAATGATTCCATTATGTTCAAAACTTGAAATTGTGTATGATAGAGGTACGGTAGGAATTTTGGAAGCTTCGGGATTAAATTGTACCGTAAGCGTGAAATCTATTTTGAAAAACTTTGTATGGGTAGTCATTTTGTAGCGTACATTTGAGGCCTTGAATGATGTCCATTTGCAATGAAAATTTGTTGGATTAAATTAGATGTAATGAGCTTTAATTTGATAGGTAATTGGTCAAATTTGGATTTGTGTACACTGAATTATTAATTTTTGAAAATGATCAATGATTTTAGAATGCAAATTGGACAACCGTACATGTTTGAGAGGAAATCTGGACTAATATGCATGTGTCTGGCTAATAGAACTATTTTTCCATCAGTATATGTTTGATCAAATTTTATTTCAAATGTCAAATCGCGATGGTCATTCCTAGAATGAACCAAACTTGAGTTTGTCACTTAATGATTTGAGTTTGCCACTATTTCAAAATATATTTTGAATCTCAAATCGCGATGGTCATTCCTAGAATGAACCAAACTCCAATTTGTTTGAACAAACTCGAGTTTATGTCGCACAGTTTGAAACTCTAATTTCTGGAAATATGTGATTTGATCATATTTGATTTATATGCTTTATAATTTCATTTTATATTATTCCCTGATATACTTGATCAATTTGTTCATGCGTTACAGATAAATTTAGCAAGGATCAAAGTGAAATCAAATCTGGGTTAAATGCAATTAATGAAGAATCATGAATAAGCCTGAACTTTCTCTGTCCCAACGGTTTAGCTTAGACTGTTACAGATCATCTAGATCACTCTTCAACGGTCAAATGAAGTTTATGGAATGACAAGAATGCTAGAGAATTAACTGCAACAACTCTATTCTAGATTTCCAACAAAGAATTGAAGAAACAGAGAAAAATATGCAACTGTCATATTCCAGATGTCAAGTTGAACATTGAGGATTCAGAGAGAAGAAAATACAACGACTAGTTTCTTTGGTTGACAACAAATACCGAGAAAGACTCAAAGAACTGTACACAACAACATACGATTACAACTGATTACATTCTTATTTGGTTTTATCCTTTGTTGTGCATACTACTATTTGAACTTAAATGTTTATTTATATATGCTCTTTAAGAGAGTTTGTTTTTGAAAATAATTTGATTATTCATTTGAGAGAACTCAAGGTTGTGGAACCTATGAGTTGGGTTATTTAATTGCAAAGTGTAAGGGGAAGCAACTCCTAGGTGTTAGGATTGCTTGAGAGTTACATTGTTGTAATTAAAGTTTGTTGAGATAGTTAAAAATTCCAGAAGGTATCTGGGGATGGGACGTAGGTCAAGGATAGGATCGACCCAATATAAATCTCATTGTGTTGCTCTTCTTTCTTTATCTCTTATACTCTGTTTTTGGTTTATACTTGGGTACTTCGAAAAGAATTTTTAAAATTCTCAATTCACCCCATCTTGGAGATTTCTTCCATTTACAGGGGTATGATATAATATTAAATAAAAAAATCATATGTTTTAATAATTCTAAATAAAAATGAATTTAGAAATTTATTATTTAGAATGAGCATGTGTTACCTATGTGTTGCTCTGGAGCTTATACATATTGATATATTTTTCTTTTTATTTCAAACTTGTTTAGTTATACTCCGTACTAGTTTTTTTTTCATGCAATATTATTTAAACCATAAATAATTATAGCTACATTGTAATTATAAAATAGCAATGAAAAATTCTTCTTCGTGAATTTTTGTAACTAATGCAACTGATCAACATGATTATGCGCCAAGATTCCTAAATTTTTACTATAAAGGATATTTGTGTGCTTCCCTGCCAGAGGATTTTGAACTTGGAGTAAAAAAAAAAAAGCAACTTACTGTCATGAATAATATATTAAACTATATTAATATGGATGTCCATCTCCCTATTGTTTATCTCATCCTCCTATTATTTCTCCATATTGTTTTCTAATGATTATGTCATCTCATTCATTGTAGGTTATAGAGTTATGTGTTAGATCTTATGTTTTGATGATAGCAAAGCATAAAAAGGTGTTGCATAAGATTTGGATAATGAAAAAAGTATTTCGAACAATAAAATATCTATGTTTTGCAAAATCTTTAGATCACTCAAGTGATTACTCAAGTGACAACATTTATCACTACTAGTTACTAGAAGTTGCAAAAACACATCACTCGAGTCATGTGATACATCATTGATAAATCATCATGTGATCTCTTTGATGTTCCAAGTTTATGCGAGTGATGGCTTAAAATTCATTAATAGCACATCACTCAAGTTATGACTTGAGATCACTTGATTGACCACTCAAGTGAGATTCGGTTTTGTGCACTATTAGCACGTCACTCTAGTGACCCATCCAGTTCTCTGAAATGTTTTCAGATTTCAAGAGAATGTCACTCAAGTGATGCTTTCCTAGAAGACAGAGCTTCGCTTTAGAATTTTTTAAATTACTAGAATGATTATGAAATTTGTTCTTTTTACTTCTAATCATTCTAAGTATTTACTATACTAGTGTTTAAGTGTTTTCTAGGTGATCAAACAATGATTTAATTCAAAAATTGAAAAAACACTTTTGTTTTAGAAGCATTAAATGCAAAGACATTCAAACATTCTCTCTGCTCCAACACCTAATTCCTTACCTTAAGTGGTTTGCATTGTGGTAGCGATGTGGTTTATAAAGCCACAACATTTGTAGCAGTTTTATAACAACCACTACAAAACTTAAAAAATTGTAGTGGATATAAGTGTATTGATGTTTAAACTGCTACAAAATACGAACCCTAACTCGTGCAGTGTGAAATATTGTAGTGGTTTTCTCTAACCGCTACAAAATTCTTTACTATTTGCATTATGTCGTTATTCTTGAGGTTAAACAGCTACAAAAGTCCATTATATAGCAGTTTTAAGGCAAAACCACTACAAGTTGTTGTCATTACTGAAGGTAGTGAAATATGCCACATGAAGATTAGATTTACAAAATAGATACCAATCTCCAATGAAAAGTCATTGACTTATTTTCATCAAAGAAAGGCAGCTATATTACAACTCAATCTTCTATTGCATGATGCACTATATTCTGAAAATGATTTGAGGGTTGGGGGTATATATAGGTTGAAATTTAGTAGTGGTTTTAGTTGTAACCGTTACAAATGAGGAAACTTTGTCACAGGTTTTGCCTATGTTTTTCCAAACCACGACAAATGTTGTGTCTTTTTGAATTCAGTAGCAGTTAATACGCTAAAACCACTACAAAGTTCTTGCCACAAACCTTTGCTCCATGACGCGCCAAGCTAGCACCAACTTTGTAGTGGTTATTTTCTTATAACCACGGCTAAGTTCTCGCCATAAACCTTCACCCCATGACGCGCCAAGGTGGTACCAACTTTATAGAGGTCTCTTCCTAAATGAAAGTGGAAGAAATCACCAAGAGGGGGTGAATTGGGGATTTTAAAAAAATCTTTCAAGTTCAAAAGAAAATCGTTAAGAAATAGATAACAAGAGAATAGGGAAAGAGAAACTCATACACACAGAAGTTATATTGGTTCGGTCTTAACCTTGACCTACGTCCAGTCTCTAGATACCTTCTGGGTGTTTCCACTAGTTCAACAGGTTTTTAATTACAACAATGAAGACCAGACACAATCCTAATCACCTAGGACTTGCTCCCCCTTACACCTTGTAATTAAACAACCCAACTCACAGGTTCCACAACCTTGAGTTCACATAAACAAATGTTTTGAAATAATCACAAACTCTCAAAAGAGTAAATATTGATAAACACTGAAGAACAGAATAAAAATTACAATACAGACTCAAATTGCAAATGTATTTGATTGTAGCTTTTTTGTGTGTTCTTTGCTCTTGAGTCTTTATAGCCTTTTATAGCCTAGCTAGATGAGCTAGCCGTTGCAATATCTTCTCCAGCGTTCAGCTGCAAATCTGGAAAATGATAGTTGCATATTTTGCTTTGTTCTTTCAATTTTCAGCTGGAATGTTGGAATATGTTGTTGCAGAAGGTCTTCTAGATTTTTAGTCATTCCATGATCTTAATTCGACCATTTGAAATGATCTTAATGTGTTACAACGGTTTGAACTGAACTTCTGGGATATGAGAGAAAGATTAGCCCTGTTCTTGGTTCTTCATTAAATGCACTTATACTGGATCTTGATTTCACCTTGATCTTGTGATGAACCTGTCTGAAACTTATCAAAAACTTGATCAATAATGTTAGGAATAATAATGCAACAAGATATGATAATTTCAGATTAACCTATAATGATTTCGCAGATTGATTTGATCTGATTTTCAAAAATTACCGATGCAAACTCGAGTTTGTAATCTTAGACTCGAGTTTGAGGTTCATCCAGAAAGTAAGATATGTTGGAAAGTTTCCTAAACTCGAGTTGATAAGTAACTGACTCGAGTTTGGTTCTCACAGAGAGGAAAGTCGTGAGTTGGTCTTGAATGAGATTTTGAAAGCATGACTAAACTCGAGTCATTTAGTGACTGACTCGAGTTTGAAGCTTTTATGAAAAAACTTAAGTTTAAGTTCACAGTTTCAAAATTGGAGTTTTAGGAATGCAGACTGGAGTTTACAAGGCCTGAAATATTACATGGCTTTCTGTGTGATCCAGACTCGAGTTTTGATATCTAAAACTCGAGTTTCAGTGAAGACTAAAACTTTTGAAAAATCTTTTCATGTGTAAACTGGAGTTTTCATTTTTCAAACTGGAGTTTTCAAATCAGTCATTTACTTGAGTGCTTTCTGTTTGAGCTAAACTCGAGTCACCAAAACCTTGACTCGAGTTTCAGTGAGGACTGAAACATTTGAAATATCTTTGAAGGCTCAAACTGGAGTTTCCATTTTCAAGACTGGAGTTTAGAAATCATGTAGGAACTTGAGTTTTTTCAGAAAGTCCTAAACTCGAGTCTTCAGAACCTAGACTCGAGTTTCAGTGGAAACTGAAACTTTGAAAACTTTCTATTAAATTAAAACTGGAGTCTCTGAAATCAAGACTGGAGTTTACAAAATAAGCAAGAGCTCGAGTGTCTCTATTATAACCCAGACTTGAGTCTTCTAAATCCAGACTCGAGTTTCCAGTTGAAAACTTTAAGCTTGAAGACTTTTGTATTTGGTAAATTAGAGTTTGTAAATATGAAACTGGAGTTTTGAAATCTTGATAAAACATTGAAGCTTCTGTTTGATCCTAAACTCGAGTTTCGAAAACATAGACTCGAGTTTACAACTCTTAAGAATTTTGATTGCTCTCTGTGTAATGCAAACTCGAGTTTGTCCTACACAAACTGGAGTTTGGCTTGCTTTGTAAAAACTAACCTTCTGTTTGTCAAGTTCAAACTCGAGTTTCGTTACCTAGACTCGAGTTTGCCTTGAACAGTAAGTTTTACAACTTACCAAGGACAAACTTCAAATTAAGTTTACAGTTGTCAATTATCATCAAAACACATAGAGAACTAACATTAACTGCTAAAAAATTTGTTACAAACAAGCTCATGTTCTATTGTGACTGTTGTCGCCGCAAAGTTGTAGTGATTTTTGTTTAAAGCGCTGCAAAGTTGTAGTGGTTAAAGTTCACCACTACATATGAACCACTACAGAGCATCATTTCTTTTTAGTGATATATGTCTAGAATAAATAACAATTCAAAATTGAGATGTATGGTAAATAATAATTGTCATGTATCACGATTTCTATAGTAGTGTAATTTTTTTAAATCCAACAACGCGTAAGACTTCATTGTACAACTATAATCCCACCATATAAAACAGACACTAAGTATTTATATTCAATGTAATTATCAATTTCCTTTATTTATTTATCAGAGATTCATCAAGATTGAACATGGATGATCAACTCTAAAATTACAGTATGGAATATTAAATGCAGCAGAGATAGCATAGAAACAATACAAAATATGTCATTAAATAAATCAGGAAACATTTCATGATATAACTTAAGTGACGCCTAATTAGGCAGGTTTCGAAAAGCAAATCTATCTCTACTCTTCTAAAACAATGGTGTGCAATAATTATAACACAAACCAAAAAATAATCAGAGTAAATTATTGCCCGAGTCCCCAACGTTGTACGGGATGAATATAATTCAATAATGATAAGATTTAAAGAAATTGAATTCATTAACTACAAAAAACTGACAATATTACTCCTCATCAATGAAGAAATAATGCAATATAAATTAATATAATAAAAATCTAGAAGTCATAGCAATAGTAAGAATATGAAATAAAACTAATCAAATTACAATTTACTAACATTGTGCTCTTAAGACAATGTGGATGGGGATTCCTTGGAAAGGGGAAGATTTTTACTAAAAGGGTAATTTAATCATTTTATATTTTCACCATAAAGGACCAGATCCTTTAAAAAATTTGTGGTACCATTGGCCAATAAACTTCTCAAAAAAGTTCTTTCAAGCAAATTTCCCTATTAACATATATACTACCTCTCCTATTTCTATTCCTATTTTTCATTGACCATGGCTTGACTACTCTAATGCTAGACCAATGAAACAACATTGTTCAAGGAAAGAATAAGAATATATTTTTTTTTATGTGTAATTTAACCGATTACAACATATTTCCTATTTTTT
Source organism: Acacia confusa (assembly GCA_037074495.1). NCBI lineage: Eukaryota > Viridiplantae > Streptophyta > Magnoliopsida > Fabales > Fabaceae > Acacia > Acacia confusa. The sequence goes on along the minus strand of CM073509.1, from coordinate 28,964,936 downwards.
AATATAGCTTTAATCTCACATATAATTTCTTCCATTCTTGTCTATAATATACTAAATGACATTAATTAATATTATTCCTTCCATCCTCATTCTCATTTATTAATTTTTTATTTGGTTGTAATTATTCCATCAAGACAAATATAATGTCAAGTACTCAATCTTCCTATCAAATTACAAATATACCTATAGACAATGCTAGACATGCTTAGTTTTGATGATGACAAATATACATATTAATATGAAGAGCAAAAAGTTTGTAGCATATACATTAACTAACTACATTGTTTAATATAGGTTAGTCAAATTTGAATTATAGAGAATCATCAAGAATGAAGATTGAAGAAAGAAGAACTTGTTAAATATTATGAGAATATCACTATTTAAGTCTTTGTGATCAAACATAAGTTGGAATGATGCAATTTGGAGTCAAAATAAGCAAGATCAAGCTTCATGTACAGTACAATTCTTGAGAATTCATTCAGCATTCTCGAGAATGTATTTATGCTGATTAATATCCATTGATGAAGCCAATTCTCAAGTATGATATTCAATTCTTGAGAATTCAGCAACTCTATTCTGCTTTGTTTCGCGTTTCAGCTGGGCGACCTCTGGTAATTCGATGATATCTCCCAAACTAGAGATCGTATTGAGGTGAAACCAATTTTTGATGAAACTAGACATCCAATTGTAATATTGTCAAAAATTCAAGTCTAAATAAGATCAGATGAGAGAGCTATGAATTTTAGAAGCTGTCCCATCTATTACCGTCATGCAGCAGACCAAGGTTTGGTAATTTGAGTGTATCTTTCAAAATACACATCAGAATGAGCTGAAATCGGTGGCATATGAAACTAGACTCACATACTTTTCCAAAAACATCAAGATCACAAGAAAAAGATCAAATGAGAGAGATATGATGTTTTGAAGTTGACGGTCAGTTCATAATACTGCAAAAAATGTTGGTCAAGAACTGATGAGTTAATATGAATAGAATCAGATCATATGTTCTAGCTCACTACACTAATTCTTGAGAATAACAGAATGATTCTCGAGAATTCCTCTTCAAGCTTAAGTTATATGTCTCAGCTTATATCAATGATTCTCGAGAATTGGAACTTAATTCTTGAGAATGGGCTACTTCCGATTATCATATAAATCATGCTCACATGTTGATTCTTGAGAATATGGATTGGATTCTTGAGAATGCTTGAACAAAGGATTATACACATAACTATCTTTGCTCATAATTCCCACGATGATTCTTGAGTATAGAATATAGATTCTCGAGAATGCCTTAAGCATGAACATAATATTTCTTTGAATTCACACGATGATTCTCAAGAATTGGTTTATAATTCTCGAGAATGGCTTACCTGAATATTACCATATGCATTATATGAATCTATTTCAACTACATGATTCTCGAGAATGGATGATAGGTTCTCGAGAATACATCAATTGAGTCAGCATCAAATTAATCCCAGTATCAGCTTCTTACGCATCATTAATTATTTGGAATTTATGGGTCATTATCTGTTATTCTTTAATCATACTCAAACCTGTTCATATTATATTTAATCATCTTTTTGAGTGGTTTGCAGTTGATTAATCCTGTTTAATTCAAGATTGGCCGAAAAGCAATCCTACGTGTTAGAAGCATTAAATGCATCTTAGAAAAACAGAGTAACAATTGGAACTAAAGTTGTGGCAAACGAAATCATTCCTTCGAGGGATACTTATTCCAGCTATTATTCTAAGTCAACCTCTGCACAAAGTACAGTCGACAGTGAATGGATTTAATGAAGCAATGGTTGAATATGTTGAACGAAAATCAACAGTGCCTAACGGAATTACGAAGAAACTCAACGACTAGTTTGCAAAGCTTCCAATGATCATAAACGACGATCAACTATAAAAGGAGAAGGATTCAAAATGGACAAGGGACAAGAGCTTGAATTGTTGAAATACCAACATTATGAATCCAACGCTCAATTCATATGCTCTCTGTTTCACAATATTTATATAGTTTTTAATACAGAGTGTGATGATCAATTATGTACTTTAGTGATTATTATTCATCTACTCTGTGAGAGAGTCTAAACACTTATTTGATTATTCGTTTAGTGATTAAATTCCAAGGTTGTGGAACCTTTGAGTGTGGGTGTACAATTACAACTTGTAAGGGGGAGTGAGTCATAGTGTGAAAGAATCATCTTGAGTACAGAGTCGGTAATTGTGTGTGCGTAAGAAGATATCTCGGAAAGAGATTGTAAAGGCTGCACAAGTGCCCGGCTAAACTTGTGAGGTTTTAAAGGCTTTTTCTCTTGTGCCTGGTTAAATAAAGAGATAGTGGAAATCTCAAGTGCAGCTTGGGGACTGGACATAAGTCAAGGATAGGTTGAACCAGTATAAATCTCTGTTTGCATATTCTCTTCCCTAAACTCTTACATTTCAGCATATATGTCGTCTATTGGTTTATAAATTATTATTGTCATTTAAACTTTCTTTAGTAAGTTGTGAAAATATTTTCTAAGTTTTCAAAAAGCTTTTATCAGACACCCAATTCATCCCCCCTCTTGGGTGACAGCCAGGTCTAACAGACAATACCTATATGACTTTGATCTGTACTCCCAAAATCAATTTTGTAAAATGTGAAGATATGCACAATCTTTTGCCCATCAAACACGATGAAGTGGTGTTTTGGAGAATAGCTTTTATGATTTACAAGATAAAAATGACTTTTGGAGAATAACTTTTGGGATTTACAAGATAAAAATGGCTTGTGGAGAATACCTTTTGGATAAAAATGATAATGTTTGGATATTGTTATCATAATAGCTATTTTAGGATCAAATGTACCAAAAAAGACATTAGCTTTTGGTATAATTACATATAAAGGATAAGGTTGTATTTTGAGTATTATAAAATTATATTTCAAAATAAATACAAAAAATTACATAAATTTTTGTACAAAATTAAAATACTTAAGGGTACTAACTGACACTGAAAAATACTTTATGATTTAAAAAATTTATTTTAGGATATTAAAAAAATATTTCAGGGTATTGACTAATCTTGAAAAAAAATTTTAGAGTACAACGGTACTAAAAAGATACTTAAAAAAAAATACTTCATGATGTTGAAATTGTTTTTTTTAGGATATTGAAAAAATATTTCAAGGTACTAAAAAAATATTTAAGGATACAAATGGGTACTGAAAAAAATATTGATGATGCCAAAGGACAAAGAAAAATCTAAAAAAAAATAGTTTTTTCCAAAATCTAGGTTTTCGATCCAAAATCTAGGTTTTGATGCAGAATAACATCTCGCAAAGATAAGGGTCTTTGCCAAGCTTATGGCAAAACTTAGGTTTTGTTTCCAAAACCTAGGTTTTGATTTCCCCCAAATAGGCCTTAATTTATGTTTGGATAGAAGCCATTTTTTTCTTGCTCCTAGGATGGGTTGATGTGTTGTGCGTTTAAAATTTTCCATCTATGGCCCCTCTTGACATTTTTGTTAGTTCTCTATATGTTTTGATGATAACAAACCATTGTAAAACTAAAAGTCTTTTAACAGAAAGTAAAAATAAGCATTTTGTATTTAGGCAAACTCGAGCCTAACTTTATAGACTTGAGCCTGCTCGTGACAGAGAGTAGAGTTCATGTTTTATAACTAAGGCAAACTCGAGCATGTCATGGTAAACTCGAGCCTAAGTCTTACAGAGATCAAATTAACTTATTGGCTCTCAGTTAGACTCGAGCCTACCTAAATAAACTCGAGCCTAAGTCTTACAGAGAGCATGTCACATTTTTCACTTGAGCATGAAATGTTTTTAACTCAAGCCTAAACCTTACAGAAAGCTCCTCAAACAGAATTTCATGTGAACAGACTCGAGCCTATGAGATTAAGCTCGAGCTTAACTCTTCCAGAGAGCTACCGAATGTTTACTCTAAAATAGTCTCAAGCATAATGTTTCTAACTCAAGCCTGTTTCAGAATACAAGGAAGTCTCAAAAGCGGATAAGTGAGACAAACTCGAGCCTAACACTTACAGACTCGAGTTTGCAACAGACAGAGAGCAATCAAAGTTTATGGCCCGAGTAGACTCGAGCCTAAGGATTTTCACTCAAGCCTATGTCTTTATATCTTAACTTATTCTCACTACGAACAGCCCTAGACTCGAGCCTATCTGTAATAGACTCGAGCCTGTGGAGTTTTCCAAAATGGTTTCAAGCACTCATCACGATAAACACTAGAATACAAAGGGCAGACTCAAGCCCGCTGAGTTTATGCTTGAGTTCACATGAACAAACTCGAGCCTACAGATATTAGACTCGAGCCTAACGAGAGCTCTGTTTTCGTTTCTGCGTGTTTGATATTTCTGATTCACTCTCACGATGCATTCTACGGTTATATAAGTTTGCGAATCATTATATATATGTTTAATAAGTTTGTTCATGAGTTTCAGATCACATTAACACATTTTGAGCTTCAAATCATATCAGATATAAGAGCATTTATTGTAGGACAAAAAACCAGGCTGAAACTTCTCCTCTATCCCAATGGTTCAGCTCAGACCGTTATGGATCAACCAAATCACTCTCCAACGGTCAAAAATGGATTATGGAAAGGCAAGAGTACTGGAAGAACATCTGCAATGGCTATATCCAAGATTCCAGCCAAGAATTGAAGAAAGGACAAAACATGTGCAACAACCATTTTCCAGATCTGCAGCTGAACATTAGAGAAGCAAATGCAACGGCTAGTTTCACTGGTTAATCTATAAATACCCATGAAGACGAAGAGCAAAACACACAACAGAATTACATCTAATTGCTTCTTTGATCTTTGAGCTCTGTTCTATGCAAAATATTTTTGAACTTCAGTGTTTATGATTATCTGCTTTTTAAGAGAGTCTGATTTCGAAAATCATTTCTGATTATTTGTTGTGTGAAACTCAAGGTTGTGGAACCTGTGAGTTGGGTAGTTTAATTACAAAGTGTAAGGGGGAGCAAGTCCTAGGTGATTGGGATTGCATGTGATTTACATTGTTGTAATTAGAGCTCACTAAGATATTAGAAATATCCAGAAGATATCTGGGGACTGGACGTAGGTCAAGTTGAGACCGAACCAATATAAATTCCTTGTGTTAAGCTTTTCTTCCCTTACTCTCTTATTATTTATTTACCAAAGGTTTTAAATTTTTTTTTAAAACCCCCAATTCACTCCCTCTTGGTGATTTCTCTCATCTTCAATTTCATCTTCTATATGGCCAAGCAAAAAAAAAAAAAAGCACACTTCTCCCTTCTTGTTATTGATGTAACATCCTTTTTTTAAAAAAATATATACACGTGTGCAAAAAAAGCTTTTAAGACCAGACAAAAGAGGCATCCGCAGACCGGACTCGCGGCCGGTCTTGTTCTAGCCGGTATTAAAAGTATATCTTTAAGAGTGGACTTTAACCGGTCTTAAATAAACTATTTTAAGACCGGACATTTAAAAACACCAGGTCTTAAAAGTGATACCAAATTCAACTAAAATATTTTTTTTGTCGATTCTAAAACTCAATTTTTAAGACTAGACAAAAATTAAACCGCTCTTAAATGTTCTAATTTTTAAGACCGGACAAAAATAATTATATGCGATCTTAAAAGACTCACGTTCAAGACTGGTTGATTAATACGTCTGGTCTTAAAGATTAACTTTTAAGACCGGGCATAGTAAAACCAACGGTCTTGTAAAACCAACTTTTAGTACCGCATATCAAATATGTTGTCTGACCTTTAAGACCACGCATTTAAGTAAATCTGAGTACATCCGGTCTTTGAACTTTTAAGACCGACGTTTTTGTTTTATCGGTCTAAAGTTTCCTGCATTTTTTCCCTGTTCTGTTTTTACTGATCATCTATATACACAAATCCATACCAGCCAATCCAGCACATAAAACGGTATACTTTAAGCTAAAAGCTATGAACAATATAATTGTGGATAAATTGAATGATCTATACACAAATCCATACAAGCCAATCTAGCACAGAAAAGGCTACACTTTAATCTACAAGCTATGAACAATATAATTATGAATAAATTGAATTGGGAAAAAGCATATCGTAGCTAGAATACAAATATTATTGACCATAAGTTACAAATACAAATACAATAAGCTGTTGCAATAAGTTATACCACGTACACTAAAATCAACATACATGCCCAGTTTTCACCATGCCTTCATCCGATTCCCACCCAACAACTCCTTGATCATTCCACCATGTACAACTCCCTTAACAGGATCCTGATAAGTTTTGTGGAGTTCTAGTATGATCTCTTCTCTGTGTGACTGAGCAGAAACAATAATCAACACTTAAATATTAAAAATCCAGAGATAATAAAATCCGTTACTGATTAAGCTGGTTGTTACATATTAGAGAAAATTTACCTTAACATTGATATTTGAGTTGCAAATTTTCAAGATATTGATTCTGTAGCTTTACATCTTCCTTCGGCTGAGAGCATTGGATCGGATCCAGCTGCCACAAACATAAAATAAGAGCAAACTTCATAGAGTCAGTGACATCGGTTAAAAATATAGAAGGAATATAACATAGTTAAAACCTTAAATTTACCGTAACATTTATAAAGGGATATCCTCCCATATCCCTTCTTAATGATCATTTCTTATGCCGAGTTCATTATCCGCTTCATCTTCTTCATTCATGTCCGGTAGACCCCTTGAAAAAGGAGTACTGTTAGGAAGACCATAATTTGCATGACTTTCCTCATCAATATCGATGACCCTTTTACCTTGGAGAGCTACAGACCACATTTTATTTGCTTGATCGGTAATATAAAAAACTTGTTTCGCCTGGTCTGCCATAATAAAAGGTTCATCTCCAAAACTTATACTATTGATATCGACTAATGTAAATCCGAGCCGATCGATCTGAACACTATTGTTGACATTAACCCATTTGCATTTGAAAATGGGAAATCTAATGAAGACATAGTTCACCTCCCAAATCTTTAATAACCCCATAATATGGCATTACTGCCAATTTAGGCCGCTTGTCTTTCAAACTTGAGAAGTGCATGGATTCAACCTCTAACATTACACCACTGTTCTGGACGGTGCTCCTCTCATCTAATGACTTCGTGTAAAATGTGTACCCGTTGATCACATACGAATTCCAACTTATGACATCAACCTCAGGACCATGTGCTAACCATTTGATTGTCTCAAAAACAGATTCCTCTCCCTCGACCTTTTGTTTGAACCAGTCCGCAAATGTTCTATTATGCTCCCTAATCAACCTTTGTTCAGTTATTCGGGGATTTTCTTTCCTCACAGCTTCTTTATGGGCAGCTATGCTGGCCTGAACTTCATCAACATTATTTAGGATGTATAAGTGGACTTGTGACAATTCATCAAGGTCCACTCTATTTACTGAGGCCCCCCGTCTACCCTCTTCAACATGCTGACGTTTTGGAAGCCCGATATGTCTTACTTTGGCCAAATAATCTTGACAAAATTCCATGGCCTCTTCAGATACATACTTCTGAACAATTGATGCTTCTGGCCGGTATGCATTCTTCACGTACCCCTTTAGGAATTTCATAGATCTTTCAATTGGGTACATCCATCGTAAATGGACAGGGCCGGACAACTTGATCTCCCTCACTAGATGAACAATTAAATGAACCATGATGTCAAAAAATGAAGGAACAAAAAGCCTCTCAAGGTGGCACAAGATAAGATATCCTTCATTCTCCAATTCATCCAATTGCTCAACCTCGAATACTTTACTACAAATAGCATTGAAGAACAAACAAAGCCTAGTCAAAATGTGTCGAATATCATACTCGGCTATGCCTCGAATAGCTATTGGGAGTGTTGGTTATGATTAGTTTTGATGATGTCTTATATAGATGCCATTAGCAAGAGCAAAAAGTTTATATCAAAAAGTTTATATCATATACATTGTCTAATTGCTACATTTAATGTAGATTTGTTCATGTGGAGAAAGAACAAGAGAATAGAAGAAAGAAAGAGTTGATTCATAGAGAATAATCAAGAAGAGAGAAGAAAGAAAGAAGAACTTGCTGAATAAACTGAGAAAATCATTATACAAGTTCTTAGTTTGATTCTTGAAGTCTCCAAGATCAAATGGAAGTTGGGATGACTCAATTCAGAGTTAAAACAAGCATATATCAGGTTCTGGATGAGCAAAATCGAGCCAGATACTCAAAAGTCAAGTTTACTGCATTACAGGAAGTGATCTGCCTCTGGATTATGAGCAAACTCAAGTTTAGGACACAAAACTCGAGTCTGGAACTCAAAACTCGAGTTAGTCACTTAATGACTCGAGTTTGTAGTGTCTTCAGCAACTCTGGTGTCTCTGGATCAACAAAACTCGAGTTAGCCAATGTAAACTCGAGTTTGGAACTCAAAACTCGGGTTAGTTACTTAATGACTCGAGTTTAGCAAGCTTTCAGCAACTCTGTCCAACTCTATTTCACGATCAGAACTGGCGATCTCTGGTAATTTGATGATATCTCCCAAACCAGAGATCGGTTTAAGGTGAAATCAATTTTGTATGAAACTAGACATCCAATGCGTCATCCGGACAAATTTTCATACTCAAAGAAGCTGAGATGAGAGAGCTATGAATTTTTGAAGTTGACCCATCTGTTAACGTCACCCAGCAGACCAAGCTTCAATGATTTGAGTGTATCTCACAATCTACACATCAGAATGAGCTGAAATCGGTGGCATATGAAGGTAGACTCACATACCTTTCCAGAAACATAAAGATCATGGAAAACAAAGATCAAATGAGTGAGATATGATCTTCGAAAGTTGACTATAAATTCAAGATGCTGCAAAAACGCTGGCAAAGAACAACCTTCATTTATCAGATCATAACTATCAGAATACAGTGAGTTTGAAGCTGATTCTTCTTGCAATGGAAAGAAGACTTAAAGAGCTTTATGGAGATAGGTACTGGATTCCAGGGATTGATCTTTATCAGGTCAGAAAGTAAAGAACTTGTGAGAAGGATATCTGACTGAGCCATGGAGAAGAAAACTCGAGTTTGTGTTAGCAAACTCCAGTTTTGAGACTTGACAGAAAGATATTCAATTTTACATAAAAGCCAAACTCGAGTCTGCATAAACAAACTCGAGTCTGTACAGACACAGAAATGAATCCAAAATTTTCACATTAAGCTAAACTCCAGTTTGCAAATCAAACCTGAAGTCTGGAAGATACAGAGAGCACTCAGAATCCCAAGCAAGCCAAACTCGAGTCTAGATTCCCTAACTCGAGTTTAGACCAAACAGAAAGGAACCCAGAAAACTCAATAGACTCCCAAACTCTAGTCTGGCCCTCCAAACTCCAGTTTGCACTTGACCCAGATAAACCTCAAATATTTCAGTAGTCACTGAAACTCGAGTTTGCTTCCCAAACTCGAGTCTGGATCATACAGAAAGATCATCCATTTTGACTACACTACAAACTCCAGTTTATGACCTTAAACTCCAGTCTGGAAAATCACGAACTTAGGCTTGTTCTTCAAACATGGACCCAAACTCGAGTTGGTCACTAATTAACTCGAGTTTAGCTTCCGGACCAAAATTCCATCTCAAGTCCAGAGCCCGATAGTTCTCTCTATAAAAGCCAAACTCGAGTCAGCTTTTACAGACTGCAAGTTTAGACCACTAATCAACAGACATGCTTTCTGGATGAACCCCAAACTCGAGTTTGGAAGAACAAACTCGAGTTTGCATCGGGAATTTTGAAAAAATCAAATGATGTTGATCTGCGAAATCTTAATGGGTCTTCCTGAAATTATTTCCTCATATGATATTATTGTTTCTAATGTCCTTGATGAAGTTTTGAGTGTTTTTCAGATAAGGTTTAGCCAAGATCAAGGTGAGATCAAGATCCAGGATAAATGCATTAAATGACGAACCTAGAACAGGCCTGATCCTTCTCCCTTATTCCAGATGTTCAGCTCAGACCGTTGTAACTCATAAGAATCATCTCAAATGGTCAAATTAAGTTTATAGAATGACAAGAATTCTGGAAGACCATCTGCAACAACTAAATCCAAGATTCCAGCCAAGAATTGAAGAAACAGAGGAAAATATGCAACTGTCATATTCCAGATTTACAGCTGAACTTTGAAGAATCAAAGAGAAGAAAATGCAACGGCTAGTTCCTCTTCTTCATCTATATAAGAAGCCCAGAAACAAAGAACAAGTGACATAGATACAAGAGGGAGAACAAGAACAGTGACGTGAGCTTACACAGTGAAAATGCCAATATTCTAACGTCTGCTTATCTACTCTCTGAATATCTCAATGATCATATATCTAGCTTAGAGAGTGAGATTATATGTATTGTGCTTCAGTGTTTATTCACTTACTTCTGAGAGAGAAGATTCATTGTAAACATTCTATTATTCTGAGAGTTACTCAAGATTGGGTGATCTTGAGTGAGAAACACTTTGTTGTGATTACAGCTTATAAGGGGAGTGAATCCGAGTGTGGGATTACTTCGAGTACAGAGTGTGTAATCAAGCAAGTGAATTGATTACGGTTTGTAAGGGGGAGTGAATCCTAGTGAGAGGATTACTTTAAGTACAGAACGTGTAATCAAGTTCAAAGCAAATAGTGGATTGAAAATCTCAAGTGAAGCTTGGGGACTGGACGTAGGTCAAAGATTGGACCGAACCAGGATAAATCACAGTTTGCATCTCTCTTCCCTTATCTTTTACATTTCCAATATATGCTCATCTTTGAATATCTAATTGTCAATTTATAAATTGCAAAAAGTTTTTTTAAAAGTTCCTAAAGCTTATCAAACACCCAATTCACCCCCCTCTTGGGTGATAGCCAGGTCCAACAGGGAGTAGCTGTTGCATCAAGACATGACAATCATGAGACTTTTGGCCTACCAATTTCAAGTCCTTCATCGATACAAGCCTCTTAAAATTTGAAGAATACCCCGACGGAACTTTTGTGCCATGCAAACACTCACAGAAACTACATTTTTCATCCTTAGACAAAGTATGAGAAGCCGGGGGACAATAAGTTCTGTTACCATATGGCCTTGAATGTAAGTCTTCCCGTACTCCCATTTCTTGCAAATCCAATCTTGTCTTCACACCATCCTTTGTGCTACCTTATATATTGAGAAGCATGCCAACAATACTATCACATACGTTCTTCTCCACATGCATGACATCAATGCAGTGTCTCACATCAAGGTTGCACCAATATAGAAGATCAAAGAATACCTATCTTTTTTTCCATATATTTGTTTCCTTTCTACCCTTTGCAGTCTTATCGAAGATAACACTTATATTTTTCACCTTTGTATACACTTGTTCCCCAGTCAATGCCACCATAGCATCTTCATGCTCTTGGCCACCAAGAAAGGCTTTCTTCAATCGACGATATGGGTGGCCCCATCTAAGAAATCTTCTATGTCCAAGATAAACCGTCTTTCTTCCATGTTGAAGTTGATGGTAGCGTGTGTCTTCTTCACAAATCAGACATGCCTTATGGCCTTTTATACTATACCCTAACAAGTTCCTATATGCTGGGAAGTCATTTATGGTACAAAATATCATGGCTCTCATTTTGAAGACCTCCTTCTTGAAAGAGTCAAAAACATCGACACCTTCTTCCTACAACTCCTTCAAGTCTTCGATCAAGGGCTGGAGGTAAACATCAATGTCGTTTCCAGGTTGTTTTGGTCCCGAAATCAACATGGACAACATGATGTACTTTCGTTTCATGCATAATATAGGAGATAAGTTGTAAATAATCAAGAGTACAGGCCAGGAACTATGTATGCTGCTAAGGCTTCCATATGGATTCATGCCATCCGTGCTAAGGGCAAACCTAAGGTTCCTAGGTTCTTGGCCGAAGGTCGGAAATAATTGATCGATTTTCCTCCATTAAGATAAATCGGCAGGATGTCAAATCTTTCCATCAGAAATCCTCTCATCTGCATGCCACCTCAAATTTTTTGCATCATTTTCATTAGCGAACAAGCGCTTGAACCTTGGTATGATTGGAAGATACCACAACACTTTTGCAGGCCCCTTATTTGACTTGTACCTTGGGGTTTCACATACCGGACATTTCTGCTTATCTTCAAACTCATTCCTATACAACACGCAATCATTTGGGCATGCGTTGATCTTTTTGTACTCCATCCCGAGTAGACAAAGAATTTTCTTAGTATCATAGTGTCGGTGAGGCAGCATATTATCATTCGGAAGCATGTCCTTAAAAGCCTCAAGCATTTCAGAAAAACTCTTGTCGCTTTACCCATGACGTGCCTTCAGGCTGACCAATTTCAATACGGCGTTCAATAGTTGGTATTTCTTACACCTAGGGTATAGTGGGGTCTCGACATCACTGCACATATTACCATATGCATGTGATTGATGAAAAGCCTCTTCTCCTACATCACGAATAATATCCTCTATGCGATCATCCATATCAGCGTCATTATCATCAGATGTCACTTCTCCGTGTTGAGACCCACTTGGCATTTTTTCACCATGCCATACCCATACTGTATAGGTCTTACAAAATCCTTGACAAACTAAATGTGTGTGTATAACTTCAGGACTTAGTTGCCTCTCATTAAAACATCGTACACAAGGGCAATAAAACTTCCCACTATCATCATGGGCGTTTTGTTTAGCAAATTCTATAAATTCCCTAACCCCATTATGATATTCAACACTCGTCCATAAAGCATTTATCCAACTGCGATCCATAGTACAATTCCTATGGACGGAAAGATTTAACATATAACATAATCCGTAAAAACAGAAACTTACATATAAAATAAGCCAACTACAAATGCGTAAATAAGCTAAATGTAGGTTCTGTCTTATGGTCATAAATGTATAACAGTGAATCAAGAAGCAAAATAAATAGACAACGAGGAAATTAAACGCATCGTAAGTAGCATAGGTCTTGTGCACTCACCAGTAGCATATAGGTTAAATGCGTTTGCTGAGCCTCTCTTCTCCTGCCACGAATGTTAATGTTGCAGACAGTAAGAGTAACCTGAAAACACTTGTTGGTCAGTTGGGTAGGTCCCAAAAGAAGATTTCATCGATTTTGGTTAACCCATGGAAAACCCAGAACGATAAGTAGGAAAAGCATACAGTTATATAGCCAATACAACTCGTACAGCTTGGTCTTTAGACGTTGAGCCAAGGGACCACAAAGTTGTTGCCGAGAGTGGAACGCGAAGCAATGACGAAGCAACACACAGACACTGGAGATAGAACTAGAGTAATCACTTTCGGCTAGACGATAGAAGTTCATACAGGGAAATTTAATTTTTCCATGCGAGTGGCACGAGAGAGACATTTATTATTTGGGATATTATTAAGACCGGTCAATAAAAAGGAATAAGGTCCTAAAAATATATTTAAATTATATTGAACTTTCTAAGACCGAAGTTTTATAACATTGCGGTCCTAAAAATAATTTCATTTAAATTTATATTGAAAATTTTAAGACCGGAGGTTTATAATACTACGGTCTTAAAATTCATTTAATTTTGAACCGCACAATTTATAAAACTACGGTCTTAAAAGTCAAATACTTTTTAATATTAAAAAGAAAAATTGCTGCAGCAATTGAATGAAAATAAAGAACACTGGAGAATGGAGAATAAAATATAATCTTCGTTCTTATTAATTTTTGCATCACTATGACAACATGCAAGTACAAAAGGAAATAAGAACAACAAACTGAAAATTAACAAAAAAAAAAGATTATAATGCGACTAAAAATCCTAGTCCTTGGTATCATCTAATGTCTTGGAGATGGAGGCTTCAGCAGCAGCAATTTCGTGCCGGATATCAGCATATTCCTATAATATGCGCCTCAGTCTCGCATCATAATCATCAACCAACAGAGCGTTGAGACCAGGAGGTTGGGGAGGGGGAGCGGGAACCTCTTTGTGGTCTGAAGGCTGGAGGGGGCCATCAACCTCTTCATCATCCAAAATAACAATAGGTCCAACGACCCGTGACTCCTCCGTGAAATGGAACGACGTATTGGAAGAGAACCCACGAGAGATCTGGCGTGGGCACGAGCTTCAGGAGTACTCCTACGAGGGGTTGTCTGCTTGTATCTAACCATTGTTTGAGCAGTTGGGGAATGATGGGCAGAGAGCTACGTAGTGTGGAGTTACGAGGTAATGAGGACTTAAGTTAAGAAGGACAGAGACGAAGCGTGTGGAGGACAATTAAGGCAGGACTTAAGTTATGAGGTAATGGTCATAAAAGTCTATTATTTATTTATTTCATTAAAATACCTTTAAGACCGATCATTTATCTTATAACCAGTCTTAAAAGTCTATTGATATTTTTCCATTCAATTAACTTTAAGACCGATCACTTATTATAATTGGTCCTAAAAGTCTATTAATTTTTTTAAAAAAATAAATTTAAGAACGAATCTCTTACAATATGTGGTATTAAAAGTTGTGAAAGACGTACACTAAAGACACTTTGTTCAAATGAATGATTCAGAGTCTCTTCGGCTTCCGGATAAACTTCCCAACTAGGCGTCTCCTCGTATTCTGATGAACTATGCGTCTCCTCGGTAACGATTCCCACGTTTCATATTCTTCAGGATGGCTTCTCTATTTAAAACCGTTGTTACTTTACGTTCTTCAAATTCTTTTCAATCACTTCTACAACCTCCATAATGGCTGCTCCACCACCACCAGGAATTCACAACAATGGTCCACTCGCTTCTCCACCACCACCACCACCGCCCAACAATCCTCCTCCACCCCAACAGCCACCTCCGTATCCTCCTCCGGTGCCTCCAAACCCGTCTGCTTGACAGATGATGCAGCACCTCCTGGCCCGCGTTGCTCATATAGACCGATGCATGGGCCAAATGTTTCAAGTCTACCACGCCATCAACAACAAGCTGAACATGTTACTCGACGCCAATGACGTCGAGTACAATCTCTCTGACGACGACGTCTCCAACCTCTCCTCCGATCCCTCCCTCCCCTCCAACAACGACCGGGGGGGATTAAAAATTTTTATGTTTTTTTTGTTGTACTCATCCTACCCCACAGCGGGCAGGAAAAAAATGATAAATAAATTTTTTTCCCATTTCGATTGTCTGAGTATAGTATACTTTCGTTGTCTCGATTTTGTTTCAGACAAAAAGGTAACAAACAAAACCACCATAACTGAAAAGTGATTAAAGATAAAAGTTCACAGAATACAGTTAACAACATACAAAACGTACAAAACGAAAAGAAAGACAACTTTTACCTTTCAAGAATAAAAATAAACACAGTTGTTTCAAACAAAAAGGAAACAAACAAAACCATAACGGAAATGTGATTAAGGATAAAAGTTCACAGAATACAGTTAACAACATACAAAACAAAGCGAAAAAGGGACAACTTTTACCTTTTAAGAATAAAAACAAATACAGTGACAAATCTTCTCAAGCCTGGACCACCGTCGCCGTCAGTTTTACCAAACCCAGAGCTGAAAATTTCCATTATCTTCCTTTTTTCCGACAATGCTCTTCAGCTTCTGGAGAGGTAAAATTAATGACGACGAGGGTCTTGAGCTTGAGCTGAACGCCAGAAACTCGAAGTGTTCTTGAACCCTAATAATTTATCTTAAAAAGTGAGTCATCATTAATATTTATAGGAAGATTATTAAGATAAGATATTTAACAAATAGACAGTCCTAAATATCTAGCCATATTTAATTTAGAATTATCGAAGAATTTTAGGACCGAACTTTATATAAATGTGCGGTCTTAATAACAAAGATCTTTAGTAGCGTCTTTTTAATAAATATGCGGTCTTAAAAGTTAATTTTAGTACCGGATATTTATCAAACATACGGTCCTAAATTCAAGGCATATTTTTTTAAAAAAAACAAAGACCTTTAGGACCGTCTATTTAATAAATATGAGTTCCTAAAAGTGTCATCACCTTTTTAAGACTTTTAAGACCGGATATTTATTAAACATACAATCCTAAAATCAAGGATTAATTTTTTTAAAAAAAGCAAAGACCTTTAGGACCGCCTTTTAATAAATATACGGTCCTAAAAGTCGCGAATACTTTTCAGAATCTCTTACTGCTAGCTACAACTCTCCAAAACTCAAGCAATATCCACCATCCAACATACGTTCAGAAAACCAAAATTACACAGGCTAAGAAAATTGTTCGGAAGAATAAAAAATTTATTATATAAAGAATGCTCCAAATTGTAAAATTGTTCATTTACAGAATGAATTTACAAATTAATTAATGTAGTACTGTAATTACAATTGTTCTTCTACAAGCATATATTTACAAATGAATTATTACTATGATGATTGTTGTATTTACTCTATGATGTCAATTGCATGTTGACAAAACACTCTGCGTATGTGGTCCACCTCATCAACATAAAAGGAAGTCTCAGAGGCAAATCTCTGTATAACATCAAAGAAAGAAACTGAATTAATTGGCGTGCATATTTCATATGTAACATTAATTAAGACAGAAATTGAATTCAGCCATAATATGTAACATCAAATACATTTACCTTTGCAGTGAGTTTATTATCTGGTTGGGTGATAATATCATACATGTGTTTCATTATGTACAGGCCACATTAGTTGGATGCGATTGGTTGTCGACGGGTCTAAAAAGAACAAGAAATATATATAAGATCGAGCATATATATATAGCTTACTGACCAACTTCACAAGGCAGCATGCCAGTGTCAAAATATGTACTAACCTTTGGTGTGAGCCATCTAGGATCTTTGAGCTCACTCCTTCGCTTTTTCTGACCTGGTTTAGGAAAGTCTTCATGGCACTATCATCAAAATCACAAATTTATCAATAATGTTCACTGAAAATTCACATCAGAGATTTCTTACAAGAGAATCAAAATGACATGCTTGCTTGTTGATGATTTGCTTCAACAGAACCCCTGGTTGGCCGTGAGTGGAGCATAAGAATAACACCATATTTGAGTCCATGATCAAGACGAGTAACTGCTATTGGGCGCTGAAAATTCACAGCAGTAAAGTACTCAGTGATATATTATGCATAATTGATTGAATTGCAACAAGAGATCGATTATGATATGTACCTATGGTAATATGGAAACAAGTACACCTTCCTTCTCACTTCACACAACCTATTTGATATGTACTCCTGTCTTTGTTCCATAGTGGCTTCACTTGCATATACTGGGTACAAGAATCCGAAATCATTGATTCTGCCTTGTTGTTCCAAATCTTGATGCATGAACCTACAATAAAGACATCGATCATGGAATTATTATACACGTTCCTAAACCCTAAACAGTGCATTTAAATTATGTACTCATAAAATAAGATACTTACCTACACCACATTTGAATAACTACTGATGTAATCTCCTGTCCAGGAAGCAGCAGGGACCTCATATCAGCGGTGTCAAAGAAAATTAGTTGAGGGTCACGAGGAACCCCTATCACTTCCTGTATATCCCACGCTTGACATGCAAATTCTCCTTTGGATAGCATTTGGGATATTTTATCCATGGTCCCCAACTCAGGAGTAGGGGATGCAGCTTTATTAGGAGGGGATGGAGATGGAGGAGGGGATGCAGCTTTATCATGAGGGGATGGAGATTGAGGAGGGGATGCGACTTTATTATGAGGGGATGGAGATTGAGGAGGGAATTGACTGGAGGAGGGGATGAAGCATCAGGAAGAGTATAGACATCTACAAGCTTCACCGGCCAAGAAATGAAGATTCCCTTGACATCACTCACATGCTTCAGCTGATCAGTTGGGAGAGGGAGAGGTGCATCAATGATCACCTCTTCAACTGACACTCTGACTTCACCATCAACCATTTGTTTGTGGTGTATAGTTGATCCCAAGTTGTGGACAGTCCCTTTAGCAACTAATTGTCTAGTTGGTTCTGCACGTACAGGTCACAATGTTGCTCTGACTGTCCAACAATGCAGCTCCCTCTGGTGCTGTAATGCACAGGTACAGGTGTATGTGTGAGGGAACACTGGTTTCTGGCCGAGAGCTAATAAGCCTCTTCATCTCCATTATTTCCTCCTTCATTAGCCTCATCTGGGCATCAAATATCTCTTTCAGTGCACGTTCTTTGGCCGCTGCCTCCTCATTTAATTGTCTAACCGTTTAGTCCACTCCTCCCGGGTAACCATACTTTGCCTAAGTCATTTGGTTTTACCAAAGTATTCTTTTATGCCTACCCTTCCTCCGATCCCTTTTACCCTCCTCGGGTGATCCGGTTTTCCAGTCGCAACGGTCAGAACTTCATTCCTCCCGCCCGACACAAAAGATCCCTCTGCTTCTTTCTTTTTTAGATCTTCCTGTAAGATATAGATAACGAGAAGCTTAGTAATGAAACATGTTTAGTAATTAAAAAATAACAATAAACGATACTTATAATTCTCTCAACAACTAGACGAGTTTGTTCACTCATGTAGGCGCCTTTTTTTGGTCACCGAATATACAGCCACAAATCCTCGCGACGTATCGGGGATGCCTGTTGATCAACTACAATAGATGGATTGGATTCGACTTCTTCTTCCAATCTCTTCCGCTTGGCCTCCATCATTTCTTCTTCAACCTTTGCATATCCCCCGCGAGAAGCCCTATGCAGGCAATCATTCCTTCTCCCTATCTCCTATGCTTGTGCCCTTCTTCTCTATGAATCAGAATTGACAACAACTATTAATTATGAATTCAAGCCATCTCACTAAAAGAAATTATAGAACTTCTGCTTCATATGAACCTCAAACACTAGTCAAATTCACTTCATCAAGTTTCAACGTTTAATTTAAGGAAGATGTAGAATTGTATAGAACTAAGATACTAAGTTACTAATAGCAATGTCTAACCACTACCTACTATAACAGAACTAGCTAAGTATATAATAACGATTAACATATAAGACATGCATACTCACACATTAAACCATCATACTCAAAATCACTTCTGACTTACTTGAATATGTACTTCTACTCACACATTAAACCATCTAACTAACAGGATTAGACAAACTCAATAACATTCACATGTCCGCACAGGTTAATAAGCAAACAGAAAGGGCAAACAAAACTAAATATGAACTCACCAAAGCATTAGAAGTGGACCGAAGATGAACAAATTGATCCCAAATTTGTTGATCAATGAATGTGTACTTGTCCCAAGGATTATGATCAGGTCGAACCTTGGCAAAAATATACTTGTTGGCGAGAAAGGTCTTAAATTTCCTCCACCTATCGGCACAATAAGACAAGGTCTTGGCTTTCAACTTGTCAGAGTCAGGGACAGTGTATGAAAGCCGAATAGTGTCCCAGATAGGATCCTTCACTGTACATTTGTCAACATTTTTCCACTCATCTATCAAAATGATGACCTTGCTGTGTGCCATATAGCCAACATAACTATTATATTCGTGTTTATTCAGACTGACAGGTTGCAACCTCTCATTAAATCGAATCTCGATCCTTGACCCAGCGTTCCATTTTACGGACATGATGCTCATTCGTGTGCCACTTCTACCCCGGCGTGCAGGGCGGTCACGAGGCTCATTTTGAGAAGAAGAGGGTTGGTTCTCGCTCGGACCGGTAACATCAGTAACTGGCGTTGACTAAACAGGGTGAAAATGGTTTTCTCCATTAAATTTCGATAAAGTAAGAGAGTGGTGGTGCGAAGGAGTAACGCCTGAGAAAGTGAGAGAGAGTAACAGAGGAAGGTGGTGGTTGGCGAGGAATAGACGTAATGCAATAGGAAATGAGGGAAGCAAAGAGACAGGGGTTTCAGAGTTTAGACAATAAGACGTAAGTCGTAAGTAAGGTTTCACACGAAGAAGAATATGTTTCCATTTTTAAAACCGGCCGTTATTAATGTAAAAGTTACGCCCGCTCTTAAAAGTATTAACTTTAAGACCGATCATTTATATATGTCCGCTCTTAAAAGTTTTATACGATTATATTTAAATATTTCATTATTGTTCTTGACCGTAGAAAGTATAAGTCGTTGATGTATGAGTTTTCTCTATAATGTAATCCATATTTTATTTTTTTTAACATTTTTAAGAACGGTTGGTTATTTTAAGCGGCCTGAATATTATATTTAAGAATTTATACGATAGAAGAAGTTCTTTATATTTACAAAATTGCCACTGGTCATATCTTTAAGACCGTTTTTTATTAATGTATAAGTTACATCCGCTCTTAAAAGTATTAACTTTAAGAACTCATTTATATATGTCCGGTCTTAAAAGTTGTATACGATTATATTTAGTTATCTGGTTATTGTTCTTGACTGTAGAAAGTATAAGTCGGTGATGTACGAGTTTTCTCTATAATGTAATCCATATATATATTTTTTTAACATTTTTCAGAGCGATTGGTTATTTTAAGCGGCCTGAATATTATATTTAAGAATTTATATGTTAGAAGAAGTTCTTTATATTTACAAAATTGCCACCAGTCATATCTTTAAGACCGGTGCCTAGAAACTCCGCTGTAAATTAGGCGGTCTTAAAAATTGATGCGGCTGAAGGAGTTCTTTATATTTACAAGATTGCCACCGGTCATTTCTTTTAGAGCGGGCCATTGATAATCCGCTGTAAATGAGGCGGTATTAAAAGTTGATGCGGGTGAAGAAGTTCTTTATATTTACAAAATTGCCACCGGTCATTTCTTTAAGAGCGGGGCGTTGATAATCCGCTGTAAACGAGGCGGTATTAAAACACTTTTTTGCACTAGTGATATATATAGCTTAAGTTTTATTTTGATGAAGAATATAGAATAAATAAATAATTTAAAAAGAAATATCAAGTTCAAAAATTACTCTATAAAAATATACAAACAAAATAACTCCTTAAAATAATTATTTTAAATAAATAAGTATGTGTATCTGTCTAAACTTATCTTATTAATATAAAACCAAAAAAAATGTTGTCTACAAAAAATATAATATTATATTTTAATAAGGGATGATATGTTAGAACCGAGTGACAATCAAGAAGGGGTGAATTGAGTGTAAGGTAAAAACTTCAAGAATTTTTTTCACATTTTAGTGAAAGCAATAAATATGAAAGTAATGAATCATAATTGCACAATCAAATAACTAAGTTTGTTATGCTAAAACCGTAAGAGATTTTTTTTGGGGTCAAATAAAAAAAACCGTAAGAGATGAGAGAAGGGAAGATGCAAACTATGACTAATCCTAGTTCAATTAAATCCTTGATGACCTACGTCTAGTCCCCAGACTCTTCCTAAAATTTTTAATCCACTATCTCGCTCAAGTTTAAACTGGGTATTTGAGAACCATGACAATCCCACAAGTTTAGTCGAGCACTTGTGAAGTCTTTTACAATTCTCTTACTGAGGCAAGCACTCTTCCTAATTATTTTTTATAATAATCTACTATCTCCCTCAATTGATTGATCTTCTCTCTTAGAAGTGAATAAGATGAACACTGAAGCATGATACAAATAATCTCTCCTTCTAAATATGGATTAATGAAAAAATGTGTGAAAGATGCATTTTGGTCCTTAAGCAAAACATGAAAAATTCAGATTCTCACATATCCCTTTTTGTTCTTTGCAATTTTTAATGGTTTTCTCCAAGGTTATGAAAAACCTAGATTAGAATGGCCAGTTTGGATCGGAAACCAGTGAATTGGACACAAAACCGATCTGGTATGGCATAGAAAATGGGTCACCACTTGAACCAAAGCTGACCTGGCTGACTTGGGTGACCTGGAGTAAACCGGCGTGACTCACTAAGCGAACTAATTCATTTTTTCTTAGAAAGTTACCTGAAAGTTGTCGTCGTCTGATCGGTGGTGAGAAAAAAGCAAGACATAGAAGGAGAAGGAGGAGAGATCTGAAGAGTAGCCAAGATTTGACGGTGAGAAAAGAGTGCTCGCCGGCGATTATTGGCAAGGAAGATGGCAATGGTGTGAGTGTCGATGTCGGCAAATCATCTCCACCTTCTCCATTATCTTCGAACTTACCTCATCCTTCTCCATTTACCACACTATGAAGCTCTATTTTCCAAATATGAAGATTGCGCGTCCTTCTCCATTTGTTGCGCGTGACTTCATGTGCATTAACGATGTTGTGAAAGGGTGCGTAAATGCATTGGACACAATGGAGAAGAGCACTGGAAGCAGGGCGGGCACAGCTGAGGATAAACAACTTGGGGAACACATCGCCTATGTGAGTGGGGAAATTGGTGTCGATACTGGAAGGACTGGTGAACACAAAGGTGAAATCAAAATTTTTCTTAGAAATGATAAAATGGTGGATGAAATAAGGGTTAAGTAGTAAATCTGCCCTGGATGTAATATCCATAATTTCGGGTATAGAGACTTGAGAATAAGCCTAAGTTGGCATGCTACTAAGCCCGGTTCAGGAAGTGTGACTTTTCCTGGACAAATAAAGATCCTCTGTGTTTCTGAGAAAATAGGAAGAGGAAGAGACACTGAAAAGTTATGTGTCAAAAAGCAAGAGTCAGAAATGATTACATTAGGACACATATCACTTCAGGGGTAAAAGAGGAAAAGTAAGGGCAAAATAGTCAAATTCTTACCCTTTAAGCATTCAATTTCGTCCACCCTAGGAGAGAGAAAATCAGATGATTTTATATGCACTCAGACTCAAACGCAAAATATGGGTCCCACAAGATGTTAACTTGTAAAAAGGGGACCGATAAGGACCAATTAAGGGTTTCTTCTTGGATTGAATGAGACAAATGTGGGGTCATATAAGGGCCAAAATAGTGCCACATAGGTAGGCCTTATCAAGGAAAAAGATCTGAAAAATTAAAGAAAAGTGAAAAAGGGAGCGCCCTTGTAACCAGCGGTGCACTACAAGGACTAGTGGATAAAAGGGTTAGCCCGGTAATTAAAGGAAAATGAAGGAAGACCAAATATGTGGGCATAAATGGCAACACATATGCTTCTATCTAGGCCCCTTGTACTCCCAAAAATATCTAAAGTTTACTTGGAGAAAAAGAAAAGTATAATCAGTCAAAAAGTCAAAATGCGGGTCCTACTTTTTGGATAAAAAGAGATAAATCAGATAAATTGGGATAAAATAAAATAAAAATCAAGGATCTGATTTGTAGGCCCAATATGGCGCCACCTAGCCCTAAGAACCATCTAGAGTGCTTGGGGAACAAGAAAAGAAAAATAAAGGAATTCCGGGCCAAAATTGGTCATTTACGTAAATTTCATGTCAAAACAGGTAATTTTCCCCATTTGAGGAATAAAAATATGACTTGTGTGGAGGGGGATGCGCCACACAGAAGAACCTTAGCTACATCTGAAATACTTGGAGGAAAAGTAAAAAAAAAATTCGATGAATTCCATTAATTACTGAATAGAGTTTTGCTTCAGTTATTCCAAACTGATCAAATACTTTTACTATTATTAAATTCACATGCTCTCTCTCTCCTAGACCAAGGGAGCACAAAATTTTGTAGAAGAAAGAGAGAAGAGCTCAGCAAGTTTCCATGGCCAAATCAACTCCAAGCTATAAGGATCATCAACCAAACTTTCGATTCAGGTAAACACCGAAAACCCGAACTGTGGAACTTGAACTTGTGATTTTTGTTCAAGTGGTTAGGGCATGGTGTTATGATATGATTTTGGTTACTTTGATGGTTTCAAAGTTTTCAAAACTTGATTTTGTATGGGGTTAATTTATGGTTTAAGTTTTTGAACTCCAAATCACCGAAAAACCTTAAGAACAAGCTTGCTGCCAAAATCTGAAATTCTGGATAGAGAGTCTTCAACTCAGTTTTAACAATAGTAAACGAACTTGGCTTAATCTAAAATCTTACAGGAATAAATTAAACTTCCTAAGGTTCATCGTGATGTATAATTTTGTGTTATTTGGAATTTTCTACTAGGAGATAAAAATTGGCAAATTTGGCTTAGAAGACGGCAAAATAAATTTGACCGGAGTGTAGAAATTGGGCTACACGTCAAAACATGTGTACGTTTGGTCTCTGGAATTATTTTTCTTGGAAAATAGGCATCTTAATGGTTCATATGGTGTTGGTTTCATGTAAATATGAATTTTTTGGAATTTATTAAGAATGTTTGAAGTTGAGTATTCACTGGATTTTCTGGAAGAATTAAAAGGAGCTCAAATTTAAGGGATAAATGTAAGGGTATTTTCGTAAATACTGGAATTAAGCATTTTGGTGTTATATAGGGCTAAGGCATACTTAGGGAACCTATCAGGCACATTAAATTATTAAGGCAATGCATACCCCACCAGGTAGTGACTGTTTACTCAAGTACTTTTATGTGATTGATGTATGTTTGTTTTGTGTATATATTTTGCCAAATATGCATACAGAGCATGTTGGGGTTTGAGTCCCTAATTGTTGTGTTCCTAGCACTGAGGATTTTCTGGGGCTTGCCATATGTGGCGGCTCGATGGTTGTGATTCCGGTAATTCTGGGGCTTGCCTTTGTAAGGCAGCTTAACGGTGCGAAGACCGATTACTGTGTATGTTTCTATTTGCATATATGGTATATTTGGCATATTACATGTGATTTTATATATGTCATGGTTGCATGCATACATTGTACACATATAGTGCGTGAGTTTAACAGTTACTCTGGGATTCATTTTTGAACTCCAAACAGACTTGTAGATACAGGGGATCGTGCCTGAGTTGGAAGAACCTTTTTGGAGAGGTAAGGCATATCAGTGCTAATTCAAGAATGGGGAATGCCCAATTATATTTTATAATTATTTTGAGGAGGACTGTATATAATTTTGGTATTTTATTTTGGATGACTGTACCCTTAACCCTTTAGGGACTTTTACTTACTGTTTATTTACTTTTACCTGTACAGTAGATCGTCCAAACCAGTTAAAATGCTCTATTGCACTCACTTTGATGTATGTTAAATGGACCTAATAACGAAGGAAAGGTAACCACTAAAAGGAATCCCTCTAACCCGTCACCTGAAAGGGTGAGGCCGGTAAGGGTGTAACAGTTTGTGTTAGTTCTATGTTTTGATGATGACTTGACACTATAAAGAAAAATAGCTTCTCTGTCAAAGACATAAAAAAATGGAACTAGATGTTTGATGTCAAATTACCTAGAGGTTGCATACTTTACCTCGAGGTTATACCCAAACTCGAGTTTACAAATGAACCTCGAGGTTCCCAGCTTTAGCGGCCCTCTATATATTCCTCTTGTCAACCTCGAGTCACAAAAAACAACCTCGAGGTTAGTCCAAAACTCTAGTTTAAGATGTTAACTCGAGGTTGGTCTGATGTCTTTCACTACCCACGGTTCTTAACTGTATATACAAAACCTCGAGGTACGAAAAGGAACCTCAACGTTCAGTAAAAACTCGAGGTGTTATACAAGACTCGAGGTTACATACTTCTGCCGGAAAAGGTAACTTCTGGTCAATAACCTTGAGGCTGAAAATCTACCTCGAGTTTAGTAAGAAACTCGAGGTTGGATAGCTAACTCGAGGTTGAAAGTCTCCGATCTGATATATGATTATGCGAAGTTTGTGCGATGGATCTATATTTATTTCATCTACATCTGATCTTATCCTCATGTTGTGGTTACGTTGTATTACTAACTATGATTCAAGTTTGTCTTGCCATGAAAAGTTCAGGAATTATTATGCTCTGATAAAAAGCAAGTGATGATGTCATCAACATTTATTGTAACAGCAGATATCAGGTGAAAAGCAAATATTTGAAGATAAAGAGTGACAACATTCCTCCTATCTGAAACTCTAACGGTCAAATATTGAAGAATGAAGCGGAAACATTCTCTAGGAATAGGATTGCTTGCTGGGCTGTTATTCTTCCAAGAATAACCACTAACATTAAATGCTAACGGTCATATTATCCTCTCCAAACCGCCAGGATCTCATATGAAGACAACGGCTAGTTTACAACGGCATTAATGGCAAAGCTATAAATTGAAGAAGCATTCAATTGAGCCACCTACCAAAAATTACTGTTACACTGCAAAAATTCAATAGCATTCTGCATTTGTAACAATGATAACCAACACACTTCAGTGATTATTTTATCTACTCTTGAGGAGTCTCTGCATTTATTACTTGATTGTTTTGTAAAATCTTGAGGTTGGGACCTCAAGTGATTGGGCATCAATTACAGCTTGTAAGGGGGAGTGAGAGTGAAATCTTCCCAGAGATTACTGTGTAATTGTGTCAAGTGATTTAGTGAAAATCCCAGGTGTAGTTCTAGGGACTGGATGTAGGTCAAGTTTGACCGAACCAGGATATATCATGTGTGTAAAGCTTTTCTTGTTTCCCTCTCTATTTCTGTTTTTCAAGCTTACTTCACGAAAAGTTACTAAGTTTTACATTATCACCTATTCACCCCCTTCTAGGTGATTTTCAGTTTGGTATCAGAGGGTGGTTGCTCATTGGGCTTAACATCCCAAGTCATTCGATCGTCATTAATTCAATATGGATGGCTTATTGCCTGATGGTGCCTTAATTAATCGACCTCCTAGATTCAACAGACAACATTATTCGTTCTGGAAAAACAAGTTCAAAGTGTTTGTGATGGCAACAGAGTTCAGGTTGTGGCGAGTGTTCGAGTGAGGAAACTACGAGCCAACCATTCTAGAGAATGGACTCAAACTTCCAAAACTAGAGGAAGATTATGACGAGAATGATCGAAGGAACGTCACACTAAATAGCAAAGCTATCCTTCTTCTCCAAAGTGTGCTTAGTCAATAAGAGTATTTTCGCGTTTGCAATCTTGAGACCGCTTGAGAAATGTTGGATGCCCTTGAAGTAGCATACGAAGGAACCACAACTGTCAAAGAAAATCTAGTAAACACCTTGACCACTGAGTATGATCTTCTAAGAATGAAGAATGGAGAATCGATCGCGAAATTTCAACTTAGATACACTGACCTCATCAATCAGCTTGTTGCTCTGGGTAAAGCATATGAACAACGAGCTCAAGTCCGAAAAATTCTTAATGTGTTGACTAAAGATTGGGAAGCCAAGGTTACAGCCATAGAAGAAGCTTGTGGCGAGTCAATGACATCGGTTGCTGCCTTATTCAGAAGTTTATCTGAATATGAAAGCAAGCTGAAGTTTAAAAAGGATTTAGAAGAGATCAACAGCAGCAAAAACAAAGGAGTAGCTCTCAATGCTGTTAAAGAAAAACAAGAAAATGATGAAGACGATGAAGATGATGAGATAGGAATGTTCGTGAGGAAATTCAAAAGATTTTACAAGAGAGATCAAGGTTTTAGAAACCGATTCCAGAAGGGAGGCTCTAGCAGTAACAGACGCAAGTATAAGGATAAGGAGAAAATCATCTGCTATGAGTGCGAAAAACCTGGACACTATAAGTCAGAGTGTCCTCAGCTGAAGGGAAATGAGAAAGATTGGAAAAAGAAGTTCAAGCAGAAGGCTCATGTCTCAGCCATCTGGGGAGATGATTCGTCCGAAGAGGAGAGTGAGGAAGAAGAGGAAACTGCCAATATATGCTTGGTTGCAGAAGAACAACCCTCGATGAGAAATGACGAGGTAACTGAGTCTCTACCCACCTATGATGAGCTGTTTAATGAATATAATGAAATGCAGGCTGAATTTGAAAAACTTGCTGAAAAATATTTTGATTTGAAAAGGAGAAACACTACACTTAAAATGCAAGTTAAGAATTTTACTGATAAAAGCATAATCTATGAAGATTGTCATGATTTGGAGAAAAAGAATTCATACCTTACAAAAACTCTTGAAAAATTTACGAAAAGAAGCAAAATGTTGAATGTAATTTTAAATGCTCAAAGGTTTACTAATGATCAATCTGGTATAGGGTATAACCCTATCTTTAATAATAAGAAAGGTAAAAAGAAAATGGGTGGAAGGTCATATCTCAATTATTTTCAGAAAACTGTACATTCATCAAACCCATTTGCTCACTGTAACTATTGCAATTGTAAGGGTCATAGCACTTCATCCTATTTTCATAAAAAGGAAAGAAGAGATAAACCAGTTGGGAATTATCAATGGATACCCAAAGGCACTCACTCTTCTAAGCCTCAAACTAACCCCAAAGGACCCAAGAAAAGATGGATACCTAAAGCTTGACCTCTTTTGAAATGCAAATATGTCTGAGAGCATCAAGAGTCAACAAATGGTACATTGACAGTGGATGTTCCAGATATATGACGGGAGATGAAGGCAAATTCATAGCACTAAACTCAAGAGACAGTGGGAAAGTCACTTTCGGAGGCAATCAATCAGGAAAAATTACTGGCATTGGTGAAATCAGTACAAAAGATGGTCCCTTCATCAAGGATGTCTACTTGGTTGAAGGATTATACCACAATCTTTTGAATGTAAGTCAAAGTGCCGACAAAAACAACTAGATCATTTTTGATTCGGAGGAATGCCTGATTGTCAGCAAAGATAATCTTCCCATCAATAAAGGTAAACTCAAAACCTTATTTAGGGCACCAAGAGAGGGTAACTGTTATATACTAGATTTGCCAAAAATAGTTTCAGAAAAGTGTTTTAAAAGTAACTTGGATGAAAGTTGGCTATGGCATAAGCATCTAGCTCATGTAAATATGTATCAATTGGACAAGTTGCTGAAAAAGGACTTAGTTATTGGGCTGCCAAAACTTCATTTAAAAAATGACTTAGTATATGATGCATGTCAGAAAGGAAAACAAACTAAATCTTCTTTTAAAAACAAAACTGAAATCACCACAAATCGGCCTCTTCAACTACTCCACATGGATTTAGTTGGACCCGCCAAGGTAAAATGTCTTGGTGGTAACTTATATACTCTAGTTATAGTTGACAATTACTCTCGTTTTACTTGGACAATATTTTTATCTTCTAAGGATGAAACATTTGTTCTTTTCACTGTGTTTGCCAAGAAAGTGCAAAACGAGAAAGGTATATGTATTACAGCTATTCGAACTAATCATGGAGGCGAATTTGAGAATCAAGCTTTTGAAGGATTCTGTGAAGCTCATGGCATAAACCACAACTTTTCAGCTCCAAGAACACCGCAACAGAATGGAGTGGTGGAAAGGAAAAATCGAGTATTGATCGAGATGGCTCGTGCGATGCTGAATAAGAACCAGACTTCACAGGTGTTCTGGGCTAATGCTATGAGCACAACTAGATACATCTCAAATAGAGTGTACGTGAGAAAGAAGCTTAACAAGACACCTTATGAACTCTACAAAGGAAGAAAACCAAACTTGACCCATTTGCATATCTTTGGCTGCAAATGCTTCATGCATAACAATGGTAAGGATAATCTGAGTAAGTTTGACTCCAAATCTGATGAAGGTATTTTCCTTGGCTATTCTAATAGAAGTAAAGCATACAGAGTCTTTAAGAAATGAACCCGTATAGTGGAAGAATCAATTCATGTAGTGTTCTGTGAATCCAAATTTGTAGATTATGTGGATGAGGATGATGAACTTGTCTATAAGAATCAATTCTATTCAAAAACAACTCCTACCTCTATTGAAAATTCTGCAAATATTTTTGAAAATGATTCTCAAAATCAATCTGATCAATCTCAGCCTAGAGCTTGGAAGTTTATCAGGAATCATCCTCTTGACCAAGTAATAAGAGATATAGACCAAGGTGTAAGAACTAGAAACAGTGTTTTAAATGAGGTCACTTTCTCTGCTTTCATATCTAATATTGAGCCCTCAAAATTGACGAAGCCCTATCAAACAATGATTGGGTCATCACAATGCAAGAGGAGCTACATCAATTTGATAGAAATCAAGTTTGAGACTTGGTACCTAGGCCTAAAGACCATCCAGTCATTGACACTAAGTGGGTATTCAAGAACAAACGAGATGAATCTGCAATAATAGTCAGGAACAAGGCTAGACTTGTTGCCAAAGGCTATAATCAGGAAGAAGGAATTGATTATGAGGAGACGTATGCTCCAGTGGCTAGATTGGAAGTCATACGTGTTCTTCTGGCCTTTGCCTGCATCAAAGGAATTAAACTCTATCAAATGGATGTTAAGAGCGCTTTTCTAAATGGTTTTATTCAAGAGGAAGTATATGTTGAACAACCTCCTGGTTTTGAAAATGATCAATACCCAGATCATGTCTATCGCCTAAAGAAAGCACTATATGGTTTTAAACAGGCTCCTAGAGCTTAGTATGAGCAATTAAGTAAATTCTTGCTTGATCAGGGTTTTGTAAGAGGAAAAAAAGCATACACTACACTATTCCATAAAAACAATAAACTTAATGAACTATTAGTGGTACAGATATATGTTGATGATATTATCTTTGGTTCTACTAATGAATCTCTGTGTGAGAAATTTTCAAAGAAAATGCAGAGTGAGTACGAGATGTCAATGATGGGGGAGCTTGTTAGCTTCCATGTTTTGATGATGAGACAACATTATAAAAGAAGATGACTTGTCAAAATCAGGAAAAACGAAAAACCAGAAGTGCTGCTGTCAAAAAACCTCAAGGTTGAAAACTAAACCTCGAGGTTAACTAAAAACTCGAGGTCAATGTATAAACTCGAGGTTCTAAATCCCAGTTCATCAGTTTAACATTCTCTGAAAATCTCGAGGTTCAAATAATAACCTCGACGTTGGGAAAACCCTCGAGGTTGAGTCTCTCTAGTCAAGCAGCTCCTTCAATACGATCTTCAATAGGCTTATCAAAAAACCTCAAGGTTAGGATTTCACCTCGAGTTTTAGGTTATATAATCAACCTCGAGGATGAGGAAGCCTTATGTTGTCTTTTGCACTGAGACTAAATTTCGAGGTTGGTTTGTGTAAGTTGAGGTTTATAAGAAACTCGAGGTAGAAGAGCTAACTCGAGGTTAAAAGACTCTAAACTGAAAAACGATTTCGCGAACTGATCTGTGCACTGACTTTATCCATTTGATCTTATCTTATCTGCATATTATAATCGTTATACCACTAACTATCATTAAATATGATTCAAGTTTATCTTGCATGAAAGGTTCAAGGATTTATATGCTCTGATGAAAAGTAAACGATGATGTCATCAGCATTTATTATATCAGACAAAAGCAAATACAAAGTGACAACATTCTTTCAGAACGGTCAAAATATGTGTTAAGCGGAAACATTCTCTTGAGGAATAAAGGAATAAGAATGTTGGTCAAGCAGCTATCTTCAGAAAATTCAAACTGTTAGCAGACAGTGCCAAAATGCCAACGGTCATTTTACCTTTGCCTTATCTTTGTTACGCATCAAGACAACGGCTGTATCAAGACAACGGATGTATCAAGACAACGGCTAGTGTACAAGTCTAATATAAATTGAAGAAGCATTCATTTCAGCTACCTACCGAAACTCTGCGCATTTACTCTGAGTTATTATTCCTATCAGTTTCATTACTTCCAATATCTTCAGATATTTCCCTGTACTTCAGTGATCATTTATTATCTACTCGTGAGGAGTTACTATAACACTTATTTCATTCAGTTGTAAAATCTTAAGGTTGTGGAACCTTAAATGTGGGTGTATGATTACAAGTAGTAAGGGGAAGTGAGTCCGTGAGTGAGAGAATCATCCCAAGTTGTAATTGTAATCTCTGGAAAGTCAGTGAAAAATCCCAAGGAGTTCTTGTGGATTGGATGTAGGTCAGGATTAGACCAAACTAGGATAAATTGCCTCCTGTCCATTGTTACTTTAATTCCTTAATTCCTGCTCAGTTAGTATTCTGCCGCCAAAATTTTGATTAAGCGATTAAATTTTTAAATCACTTATTCACCCCCTCTAGGTGATATTCCATCTTCAGAGCTGAACTATTTTCTTAGCCTACAAATCAAGCAAAGGAAGGATGGAATATTTATATCCCAAACCAAGTACTTGTGTGATCTGCTAAAGAGCATTGCAATTGAGCTGACACTCCAATGAGTTCCACTGCTTCTCTTGATGCTGATAGTGAAAAAGGAAAAGATTTTAACATTAGTAAGCATAGAGGAATGATCGGATCTCTTCTCTATTAGATTGCGAGCAGACCGACATCCAATTTAGTGTTGGAATGTGTGCAAAAATTCAAGCCGCTCCAAAAGAATCACATGCTGAGCATGTAAAAAGGATATTTTGCTATCTTGCTGATACAAAGGAGCTTGGACTATGGTTTCCAAAGGGTCAACAAGAATTTTTAGGCCGGATATAAGACTGATAGAAAAATCACCAATAGACAATGTGAATTTTTAGGAGGTTCACTAGTTTTATGGTTCAGTAAGAAGCAGACAACAGTTGCAGTTTCATCAATAGAAGCTGCATATGTAGCAGCTTCTAGTTGTTGCTCACAAGTGTTATGGCTCAAGTAACAATTATCTGATTTGGGATTACACTTAAAAGAAATTCCTATCCTCTGTGATAACACCAGTACTATAAGCCTGGCCAAGAATTTCGTTCAGTATACCAGAACAAAACACATCGATGTTAGGCATCACTTTATTCGAGATCATGTCCAGAGAAAAGATGTGAAAGTGATGTTCATTCCCACTTACTTGCAATTGGCGGACATTTTCACTAAGCCACTTGCAAAGGAGCAGTTTTTATTCATTAGGAGAGAATTGGGAATGGTAAATCCCAATGAGCTGTAAGTTAATACTATTCAATTGAGATTATACATGTTTTGATGATTACTGACTTAAGCTTTAAAGTGGTTTACATATGTTTTGCAGGACTCTGTTATGAGGATAAGCCAGAGCTGAATAGAGTCTAGTTTACCTTGAGGCCACCCAATAACCTCAAGTCAATTAATTAAAAGTGTGAAGAAGGGATTGTGAAAATAGTCTCGAACAACCTCGACGTTGGATACCCAACCTTGAGTTCTTAGTAAACCTAGAGCTCAGGTGATTACCTCGAGGTGAGCCTTGGTTCAAACCGCAATCATCTGAACTGGGCCTAAGCTGATCTACCTCGAGGTTGTTAACTCCCTCGAGTTTCATACAAACCTCGAGGCTACGTTACATAACTCGAGGTTATCATTTAGTTCGCGATGTTGTTTTCTCTTTCTTATTCCGTACAAACCTCAAGTTTACCTATGCTAACTCAAGGTTAATCATCAATTCACTTAACCTTCCTCTGCCTTCAAATCTGTCTCATTCGCATTTCATCCTCCTTCTCCGAATCGAAAACCCTAAACCCTAAGACACTCTTTTCTTCTGCGATGGTTCCCAAAACCTCCTTCAAACCTCCTACTAAAACTCCAAAATCTAGCTCCGAACAAAACCCTAAATCTGTATCCCCAATCTTAAAAGCACCATGTTCTAAACTGCCAACCAAAAGATTTCAACCCAAGGTAAATTTCGACGAACCAGCAGCCAAGAAGCCCAAAAAATTGGTCATTCAGGAGCCTTCTGAGATTTCTGCTAAGAAGAATGTCGACCCTGATGCATTTACAAGCAAACACAAAGAGTTAGTAGCCGTCTCTCCAAAGAAATCTAAGAAAAAGCCTCCATCTTCTTCGTCAGCTCAAAAATCGGGTGCATCCACCTCTGGGTCCAAGGCTTCAGGTTCGAGACCCTTCTAGTTACCTGCTATTTATGCAATATACCATGCCCCTGAGTCGAATCCTCCCCTTGGACTTCATCTGTAGTCCTCACCTGTTTAGTCCAAAAGAAAGTAAGAAATTTGGGCAAGATTTTGCTAAAAGAAGCTTCTGCCCAATAGTTTCTGTGGATCTAGCTAAACTTAAGAATGAGTGCAACCTAGACCTATATCCCTGATTTAAGAATTATGCTTTGTTCTTGTCCATTCACGCCTCTTATAGTCCCTCATTAGTCAGGATTTTCTATTTCAATATGAGCTATTATCACTTGGTTAACAAGAAGAAAGAAGTTATAGAAGAAAAGCTTATTACATATGTTAGAGGGAAGAGAATTGAAATCTCTGTGGGGTATCTGAACTATCTTCTTCAAGTCTCTGATCCTCCTACCATTCTTCTACTGAGTATTCAAATGAGGAGATCTATCAAATTTTACAGCCTGATACACCATTCATAGAACCCTTGAAATTCACCCCTGGGTCAATGCCTTCTGCATATCGAGCATTATGGTATATCTACTCCAGAAATTTTGTACAAAAGGGGCGAAATTATACTCACTTCACTCAGAAGGATTATTCCCTATTTGCTTCGTTTGTAGACAAAGTTCATCACAATCTGGGACACTGGGTATTTGAGGAAATGAAGAAGTATGTACAAAATTCCAAGAAAACCTCTCCTATACCTTTCACAGTTTGGTTTCAATCATCCTGTTCTATGAGAAGATCTGGTATTTGGAATCCTTTGAACAACCCAAAGTTCCTAATGTGTTTGGGCAGATTCAACTGAACCTCATGAAGATCTCATTTCTTGAAGGTTCTGGAGAATCCAAAGCCCCATCAGCCTCCAAATCATCCAAATCCAGAGCCCCTTCCACTGGTCCAGGAGTCTCTTCTCAACACACTCCTTTTTCACTTAGCCCTCAGATCAAATATATTGTTGAAAAAGCTGTTTCTGATAGCCTTGGTCCAGTACTGATGTCTGTAGCTGCACAGAATACCTTATGTGTGAAGCTTGAGACTGCAATCACCACCTTGGTCAAGGAAGTTACTGATCTTCAAGGTGATCATGCAGATCTCACTGAACAAGTGGAAGCTATCTTTGGCCATCTTGATGATCATAGAACTGAGATGTAAATATGCACAACACCTTATGGACCTTGATTCATAAGGTGAACAAGTTAGTAGATGCCAAGGAAACTCCTCTAACAACATCTGCAACATCTCCCTCCCAGGTCCCTCATTCGTCTCCAATCCAGTCCTCTATTCCTTCACTTCCCACCTCTCAGCCTTCTTCTCTAGCTCCATTTGTCCCCATACCAGATCATACTACCATTCCTTCATCTGTTTTTGACTCTACTCCTATCTTGGCTCCTTCTATCTCACCTCTTCCTCTAAACATTGCCTATTTTGGTAGTTCCACAGCAGACTTGTTTGAGGAAACAGATCCTCATCCTGAGATTTCATCTTCACTCCCTCCTCCTTCCTTCACCTCTTCTCCCTTACCTTTTCCATCCATTTCCCATCCATTTTCATCTCAGCATTAGCTCCCACCTTTTTGAGTGATGCCAAAGGGGGAGAAGCAGCAGAGCAACAGCAGAGAGTTATGATCAAATGATGCACTTTGGCTTCTAATTTTTCAGTAGATCAGATGATTCACTTTGTATTTTGGCTTAGGCTTCTAATATCAGTAGAACAAATGATGTTTAGGCTTATAATTTTGTTGTGCTTCTTGAACTTCATGTAATATGCTGCACATTGTGCTTAGAAATATTAAATCATCTGTGTCTTCATGTTACTCTTGCTAAAAAATCTAAGATTGTATAAAAACACTTGATTTGAAATGAAAATAAGTAGCATGTTAAGGACAAGTTAAAAATAATGTTGTCATCATCAAAAAGGGGGAGAATGTTAGTTCTATGTTTTGATGATGACTTGACACTATAAAGAAAAATAGCTTCTCTGCCAGATGTTTGCTGTCAAATTACCTCGAGGTTGCATACTTTACCTCGAGGTTATACCCAAACTCGAGGTTACAAATGAACCTCGAGGTTCCCAGCTTTAGCGGCCCTCTGTATATTCCTCTTGTCAACCTTGAGTCACAAAAAACAACCTCGAGGTTAGTCCAAAACTCGAGTTTAAGATGTTAACTCAAGGTTGGTCCGATGTCTTTCACTACCCATAGTTCTTAACTGTATATACAACACCTCGAGGTACGAAAAGGAACCTCAACGTTCAGTAAAAACTCGAGGTGTTATACAAGACTCGAGGTTACATACTTCTGCCACTAAAGGTAACTTTTGGTCAATAACCTCGAGGCTGAAAATCTACCTCGAGTTTGGTAAGAAACTCGAGGTTGGATAGCTAACTCAAGGTTGAAAGTCTCTAATCTGATATATGATTATGCGAAGTTTATGCGATGGATCTGTATTTATTTCATCTACATCTGATCTTATCCTCATGCTGTGGTTACCTTATATTACTAACTATGATTCAAGTTTGTCTTGCCATGAAAAGTTCAGGAATTCTTATGCTCTGATAAAAAGCAAGTGATGATGTCATCAGCATTTATTGTTACAGCGGATATTAGATGAAAAGCAAATATTTGAAGATAAAGAGTGACAACATTCCTCCTATCTGAAACTCTAACTGTCAAATATTGAAGAATGAAACAGAAACATTCTCCAGGAATAGGAATGCTAGTCTGGGCTGTTATTCTTCCAAGAAAAACCACTAGCATTAAATGTTAACGGTCATATTATCCTCTCCAAACCGCTAGGATCTCGTATGAAGGCAACGGCTAGTTTACAACGGCATTAATGGCAAAGCATAAATTGAAGAAGCATTCAATTGAGCCACCTACCAAAAATTACTGTTACGCTGCAAAAATTCAATAGCATTTACTCTTTCATTCTGCATTTGTAACAGTGATAACCAACGCACTTCAGTGATTATTTTATCTACTCTTGAGGAGTCTCTGCATTTATTACTTGATTGTTTTGTAAAATCTTGAGGTTGGGACCTCAAGTGATTGGATGTCAATTACAGCTTGTAAGGGGGAGTGAGAGTGAAATCTTCCCAGAGATTACTGTGTAATTGTGTCAAGTGATTTAGTGAAAATCCCAGGTGTAGTTCTGGGGACTGGATGTAGGTCAAGTTTGACCGAACCAGTATATATCGTGTGTGCAAAGCTTTTCTTGTTTCCCTCTCTATTTCTGTTTTTCAAGCTTACTTCACGAAAAGTTACTAAGTTTTATATTATCACCTATTCACCCCCCTCTAGGTGATTTTCAATTTGGTATCAGAGCATGATTTGGATGGTACTGGTAAATTAAATGGTTAAGGGTACTGATATAACTTTTGGCAACTGGAGCAGAAAAGACATATACCCTAAGGAATGTGTTGGGCTTCGGTAAGATAAGGATCTTATGATATAGGTGGCGACATAGAATATGGATTCTGTTGCTAACTTTGGGACTCCTGATATAGAAATCAGGGTTTGAGTAAAATCCCCACTCGGTGTTATAAGAACTAAAAAGGGAGTTGCATGGAAAAGCTAGTACTGCTTAAGTTTCCCTGTAGGGACGATGCGTAGCATTTATGGGAGCAGATACATCGTAGTAAATATCTGAATTGCTGGTACTCCGTAATATATGGACTTATACCAATATTACTACCCCAAATTTGATAGGCACCTTAAGGTTAAGCGTGCTTAGGCGAAGAAAATCTTAAGATGAGTGACCTCCTGGGAAGTATTATAAGAATTTGAGATTTCTTTGAATAAAGGTCTGAGTACTTTAAGGGTTGATATATAGTGATCCATAGATATATTATAAGGATGTTAGGATATGGTTGAGACTAGGCTTGAATCTGATCTTAAGCAGACTTAAAGCCCAGGTTAAATGTGATTAAGATTGAGCTAAGGTTCTAGTACCTTAGAGTAGGAACCCTATGATTATTGATCGATACTAAATTGTTTGGGTATGATTGAGGATTGAGGAGTAACCTTAAGGTAATAAAATGACATTAGAGTATACTCATGTGGTAATGAGGATTTAGATTAAATCAAAACCTCGTGAATAGGGTTGATGTTAATTGAATGTTTTGAGGTTTAGACAAGGAAGATGAATTATGATCCTAGTTCCTATTTTGGGGTATTATTGAGGTAATATGATTCCTTAGCCTAACTGATGTTGAGGTTTTAGGAGTCAATTGGAAATTTGCCGATTATCGATTTGAGGTTGATTGAGAATAGTGACTGAATGTTGTAGGTTATGAATCATGATGATCATTGGGCATGTTTGAGGTTTTAAAATTAGGTTGATGAACCTAATGATTTAATTTGATAATAAGATATTCTTCAGGCATTTGATTGATCTAAACGCATTAAGGCACTAGAGTATAGTACCCATATGTATGAGGTATTTGGAGGTTACTAGTTGCTAGGGAACGATTTTAATCTCATGATATTCCCTTAGAAAGAATGATTGAGAGTATAACCCTTGATAATATTGATTGATATTGTGTTATTTGAGGTGTGGTTGATGACAGTACCTACAAGATATGGGATACTTTGAGGTTGATAGTTGCTGTATCAGCATAGGGAAAGATCATGGCTATAAAATAATTCCCTGAGAAAATGTTTTTGAGAATTAGTATCTCAACAGAATCAAATAATAGCTAGAACCCCAATAGCCACAAGTTATAGTCTTTTGAGTGGAACCAATAGCTGTTGAGATTGTAGTGGCTAATGGTTTCCCTAAAGGTGTAGGTTAAATACCTATTAGGGAAAGTTGAGTTTGTGACTATGTTTGGAGCTGGATTATTATTAGAAGATTATATACAAAATGACCCTGAATGAGGATTATTACCATAGGGTGCTCCAGCGCTATGTATCATGGAGAGGAGTTGTAATACAAATGTATAGTGGGCAATGAAACCTACTAAAGGGATAGGACTTCAAGTCGTTGAATTGGATATTCAGTCTATAAGAAGCCTTAAGTCCTGTGAGATTAAGATGTCTATAGGCTGGCAGAAATCTATAGATTCTAAATCATGAATATCGATAGGGTGCCAAAAAGGTTGAAAGTCTGAGAGTTACAGGCATTATTTTGGAATGGCTTGACAAATGAAGTAGAACAGACTAAGTGTCCTGTGCGTGACTCGATAGCCAAGGATAGAGCTTGAGTATATTCGGAATTGAAGACCTTCTACATCACTTTTCTAGTTCCTAGTTGCATGAAAATTTAATTTCGAACTTACCAATGCACCTACAATGTTTGCAAATATTTGAAATTGAATTTTAAAAATTAAATTTTTGAATGAAATGTTTCTTATGGAATTTGAGATCGGTTTGAAATGGTTGTTTTTGAACTATGTTGTCTCATAGATAGGGCCCTTGTGGAACCCAGTTTTGAAAGTGTATTGTGAACCATGACGTGGTGGAAGCAGTACAGTACTGGAAGAATGGGGAATGCCCTATTATATTTTATAATTATTTTGAGGAGGAC
Source organism: Acacia confusa (assembly GCA_037074495.1). NCBI lineage: Eukaryota > Viridiplantae > Streptophyta > Magnoliopsida > Fabales > Fabaceae > Acacia > Acacia confusa. The sequence continues at coordinate 28,925,784 of CM073509.1, read as the reverse complement.
TGTATATAATTTTGGTCTTTTATTTTGGATGACTGTATCCTTAATCCTTTGGGAACTTTTACTTACTATTTATTTAATTTTACTAGTACAGTAGATCATCCAAACCGGTTAAAATGCTCTATTACGTACACTCTGATGTATGTTAAATGGACCTAATAACGAAGGAAATGTAACCACTAAAAGGAATCCCTCTAACATGCCACCCGAAAGGGCGAGGCCGGTAGGGGTGTAACCCTGGAAGTATAAATTCAGGAGCAATGTTGCCCTGAAAGTTTTTTCAGGCTCAATTTTTCCCTGGAAGTCTAAAAACGTAGCAATGTTGCCCTTTCTTGTTTAAAAAACTAACGTTGACTGTTAAAAAATTGATGTTGATTGTTAACCTTTTAATGGAAAAGGGCAACATTGAACCAAAAAAAAACTTCCAAGGCAACATTGCTCCCGAGCATGTACTTCCGGGCGCGGATTTGCTATTTAACCCATGAAATAAAAAAAGGATTGTTGAACAATCACAAACTTTGAAAAGCTCAATCTTGGAAATGACAAAAAGGTGTATAAACAGAAATTTGAAATCAACAAGTAAAATTTAAAATAGATTAAATTAATATCAATATTTCAGTCAGGTTATTAAAGAAAATTATTTTTTTTATAATTTCATATTAATAACCCTAAAATCTTCATTTTCTCACTGGTTTGACTTTGGTTTAGCTTCGATTTGACTACTATTTGAGCTGACCCAGTACCCCGACAAGTTCAGTGAACCATCCAATTTTAATAACCTTGATTTTTTTTATAGGATTTAGAAGTTGAATTGATATTTAAATATATTTTTTGTTTTGGGCAACAATTTCTAATTTCCTTGATTGCCCTCTCCTTATATCTCATCCGTCTATTCTAAGGTCTCATTTGGTACATGGAATATTTAATGAGGGAAGGAAACTTAAAAAAGGGAAAGGAAGGGAAAGAAAGATAAGAGGGAACTTAAAAAAATAGAACTGTTTGGTTGGCATGGGAATAAAACTTAAGTTGACTGGAAATAAAATGTTTGATATGAAGAATTTAGGGGTGGATTAAGTGTGAACTTGAGATAAAATTCTCATTATGCCCTTATGTAAAAAAAGCTGGAAAAATAAAAACTGGGAATAAAAAAAGCTGGGAAACCGACCAAATCGCGTCAGGGCTTCGTTTGAGAATGGAACCAGATGAGGACGAGAAAGGATAGGTGATTTTGAATTTTTTGATTACCTATTCTAACGCATTGTGACTCAGGACAACTGCATCAGCACCTGAACATACAGAAACATCTGACAACATGAATGGAAAATGTAACAATTGTGAAGAATGAAGAGAGAATATCGCCTAGTGGAGGTGAATAGGTGATTTCGAATTTTTTTATCAACACTTGAAATGATGAGTAGATACAATATACCCATGTTCGAGAATGATTAAATGATTACCCATTGGATTCAAGCTAATTAATGATGAGAGATAACTGATGCTGATGATAACATTGATACATTGAGGTAAATGTATTCTCAAGAATCAATTTCATACTCTCAAGAGCTACATAGATAGGTAGGACAATGTAAAGCATAATACTCTATTCATGTGATAACATTCCCGAGAATCATGTAGTAACTCACGAGAATTATCGTGAAGTATATGTAATTCACCATGTCTTTGATGTATACATTCTCGAGAATGGAATGGATTTAGTAGTTTCATATCACACATGTCATCTTGTCTATGAAATGACATTCTCGAGAATCTTGTACTTGTTCTCGAGAATTGGCGAGATTCATACATAGATCAATAATATAGGCCATGAGCAAAAGAAGTGCACATTACTTAGGGAATATAGGCCATTCTCGAGAGTCTTCCTCTTCTTCTCAAGAATGGATCTATAATAATAAGGAATTGTGGCACCCAAAACCACGGATAGTTAGAGAAGGCAAGCTGCAAATAATGGATCTACAGTAATAAGGAATTGTCATTTATTAATTAATTATTTAATGCTTGTTTTTCCCATTATAAGAACGATCAATGTATTGGATACAAGTCAGTTTTTATTATTCAACAAAAAGCTTCCCATGATTTCCTTGTCAATCACGGATCATAAAAAGAACCATATATGTGTTTTAGGTTCAATGGGCGTGAATCAACCGTAAATAATTTTATCAGTAGGGTCAATGTGCTCTGAGTTCATAATTCAAGTCGCTTGTAAAAGAATAATGTGATCCACAATATAAATTATGTATAGAATAATTAATGCTTATTTAACACATGGGTGGATTGAATGCAACATTAATGGGTCTGTTATATATAGAACAGAGTTCGAGTCTCATAGGAATAGGAGATACTAGGATAATATCATTTTTTTTTTTTAAAAAAAAAGAGAGATATTCAATCTTGCTTCCAACCTAAAGTCATTGATAAATTAAAGTATCGCATAAAAAGTTGTAAATAAGAAAAAAAGAAAAAAAATTGATAAGTTAAATTTCCGTATATATATTTTTTCATTATTTAATGAGGAATATGAGTTGCAAATTAATACCAATGAAGTTTCAAATTAGGGAATATTAATGCTAAATATTTCATGATAGAAAAAAATAATAAATCATCACATTTTTATCACTTTTAAAAATTTGGCATTAATATTTCATAATTTGAAAATTTTAGAACATTAATTTACCATTAATATTACCTTTTATCATAGCATTCTCGAGAATCATGAAACGGTTCTCGAGAATTGGCGAGAATCACATAAGCAAAAGAAGTGCACATTACTTATCTCATATAGGCCATTCTCGAGAGTCTTCCTCTCATTCTCGAGAATCATCGAGATTGAAGAGCATAATGTTTATGTGTTTAGATCTTTCGCCCAAGCATTCTCGAGAAGTACTCCATTGCTCTCGAGAAATGCTAAGATGCTTATTATACCATTATATTTAAAATCATTAACCATTCTTGAGAATTGATTCTTCATACTCGAGAATTACTTCAGAAATGACATCTTTGTTAGATCAAAAACCTTTGCACTTGTTATCATCAAAACACTAGAGTCAACAAAGAATATACTGAAAAGCATTTTAATATTTACATTCATATACACTTAAAGTGGCCATTTTGTTACATATGCAAGTTGTCCAACAATGACAACCTTCAGAGAATTTTACATCAGCTCATCAAAAAAGCACAACAGACAGACCTGAACCTATATCAGAAGCCTATATACAAATGGCAGGGATACAAAAAGGCTTCCTACATGCCTTCCTACAACTACATGTACATAGTGAAACACAAACTTTACCCCATGTTCCATATGATATATATCCCAAAAAAGAACATGTTTCAAAGTTTGCTTTCATCCTACAAAAGTCGTACAATGGTCGGTTGGACTTTTGGTTACACAAGGCAATTGACCCTGTCCATCACAAAAAATACATTCTTAACATTACTTAAGTTATCTACTGTAAAAGCAAGTTACGGATCCAAGATTGCTTAAACACAGCAGGAATTTTTCCAAACGCACTCAACAGTTTGTCACATCCCAAGATCTTGATATGAGTAATGTTTCGCTCATTCCATGTGAGATCTTCTACCTCGAGTAGCTGCATAAAAAGTTCATCACCCTTTGCTTCAAGTTTAGCTTGCCTTTGTTGAGCGGGCATATTGCCAAGTTTGTCGCCAAGTTTGTCACCAAGTTTGTCAAACGCACTGACTATTGTCTTGTCCAAGGATGCCACTGTGTCTCTCAATGCATCAGCCATGATTTCTGAGTGGTTGAGGCGTCTCTTCTTCTTTTTAGTGAGTGATGGGTTAGATCCATTCCAAGAAGAAAGTACGTTTTCATTTTGGGTGAAATCAGATTCAGCTGCCACATGATTAGGTGTCTCAGGCAGCTCCTCATATTCTACATTAACTTCATCCTCCATTCCAATAGGGGAGCTGACCTCATCACCCATTGCCCTATTCTTCTCCACACCATGGTCAAGGAGTCAAAGTTTGGAAAGGAGTTACTGCGAACTTGTGCAGCCTTTGGATGAGCCTACAAATGCAAATGATATGTAAGAATAAGATGTGGCAAGATTATACCATTATCAAGTTTCTGAACATTTGCATGAGTTAAGCAAGGTTTTACCTTTATATACTCATCCCACACGTCTTTATCAGCCGTCACAAATTTGGTGTCAGGATCCTAACCAAAGCCTGATGTGTTGCTGCCGTAAACCATGTCATATACCGCTTGCCACAATCTTTTCAGTGTCTTAATTCTAGACGTAATGTGGGGACATGCCTTGACCCCACACCCGGGAAGCTTTTCTTCCATCATGGTCTGCAGCGCATTAGCATATCCAGATTTGAAGCAATTATTAGCCATGAACTTTTGCTCCAACCTTAAAGTAACAAGGCTGTCCACCAATACCTTGTCCTCCTCAATAGTCCACATATTTTGCTTCCCCTTTGTTCCTTGTTCAATCTGGTGCATCTAAATAAACTCATGTGCAAAAAATGACTATTAAATTGAATTAAGGCCAACATAAAGACAAAGTTAATACCACTCCCACATTGAGAAAAAAAAAACAAAAAAAGATATTGTTTCATTACAGTCATAACCTAAGATGGTGTTCATTGTAAGACAATCAAAGGACACACAAATAATCCTACTAAGCAACAACATTTATTATACAACATCATCAAATATTATTACGTTGCAGATACTCATCAAACATCTCATTTGCAACATGCTCCCTAAAATTATTCCACAAATCACTTGTTTCTATAGTCATCATAGGGGTGTTATCTATTGTGGGAGGTCCAGCCTCAAAGGACTCAAGCTGCTCATCAAGCAGATCTTGAATTGCTTCCTGAAGAATCAGATTATGGATAAGGCAGCATGCGAGAATGTATCTGTTTTAGACCTTCACTGGGTAGTAAGATGCGCTCCACAGGATTGCCCAACGTAACTTCAGCTCACCGAAGCACCTTTCTATGACGTTTCATGCGGCCGAATGTCGCATATTGAAGCACTCTTGCGGAGTTTGCGGTTGGCTTCCATGTCTCCACTCATTAAGGTGGTATCTTTGCCCTCTATAAGGCACCATAAAACCTTGGCAATTCGTGTACCCCGCATCAACCAAGTAGTAGTTCTCTATCCAAACAAATTACACCACATGATTGTGCTTTCAAACAAGTAAAGAGGGATATATACTAACTTAAATTGCACCATTTTAACATGTATACCTGGTGATACTCATAGACCATGTCGTCTACTTATAACATCTCTCAGGACCCTTCCATCCGCAGCTGAACCTTCCCATCCGGGCAACACGTATATGAATTGGCCTTCTAGTGAGCATACACCAAGAACATTGGTTGTTACCTCACCTTTCCTATTTCGGTACCTCCCTTTTTTCTGCAAGAACTTGAATGCGTATGTGCGTCCCATCTAATGCACCAAGACAGCCCTGCAAAAATAACCGATTAATAGCCATCATTTATTCCACCATTGTAAGTTTAAAATGTCACATAAATACAGATTGTACGTACCTTGAACCAGTTCCAGCGATTATCATTTGACCCCTTTGGAATTGGCTCCAATTTCTTTAGAAGCAATGATTGGAGTCTGATGGTAGCATTCAACACAATTTTAAAGTATCTACTGATGGTTTCACCCGATCTACCAAACTCAAACTAAATCACTCTATTCTTCACATGATGCCCCAAAGGAACATTGTCACTTGCTCATCAACTAGCATATGCTTAGTTGGCTTCAATCCACCAATTATGTCCAACATGTGACACAATTTATCAAATGTTGGCTTGTACATCCTAATTTGGTTGAAGCAAATGGTGTCACTACTTATACCACGGCCCTCAAATTAGCTCTCTTAGCATGAAAGTCTAACCTATAAGACCTATCCAATAAGTGCCTCGGTCTACCTGCTGAAACTGCAACTATCATACAGACAACCAACCTCCTCACTGCTAAGAGCAAAGCTAAGCACCCCACCAACATTCCAACCATTTGCTCTGATTCTGGCTCCATGCCTACACATTTTTTTCAACACCCATTTCCTTTTCAATGTCATCCACCACTCCTCTTTACGTCAACTTTTACATTAAACATATCTTGTAACCCACGGGATCTGAAAGTGGAAGAAATCACCAAGAGGGGGTGAATTGGGGATTTTAAAAATTCTTTTCAACTTTTTAAAAATAAAGCTTAAGAAATGAATGATGAAAGAGTAGAGAAAGAAAAGCTCAGACACACAGGATTTATACTGGTTCGGTTTTAACCTTGACCTATGTCCAGTCCCCAGATACCTTCTGGGTGTTTCCACTAGTTCAACAGGTTTTTAACTACAACAATGTAGACTAGACACAATCCTAATCACCTAGGACTTGCTCCCCCTTACACTTTATAATTAAACAACCTAACTCACAGGTTCCATAACCTTGAGTTTACACAACCAAATGCTTTCAAAGAATTACAAACTCTCAAAAGAGTAGATTTTGATAAATACTGAAGATCAAATCAAAAACCACAATACAGACTCTAAAATGCAAATGTATTCAAGTGTAACTTCGTTGTGTGTCTTGCTTTGAGTCTTCATAGCCTTTTATAGGCTAACTAGATGAACTAGCTGTTTCAATATCTTCTCCAACGTTCAGCTGCAAATCTGGAAAATGACAGTTGCATATTTTGGTCTGTTCCTTCAATTCTCAGCTGGAATCCTGGAATATGTTGTTGCAGAAGGTCTTCCAGATTTTTAGTCATTCCATGATCTTAATTCGACCATTTAGAGTGATCTTAATATGTTCCAACGGTCTGAACTGAACATCTGGGATAAGGGAGAAGAATCAGCCCTGTTCTTTGTTCTTCATTCAATGCACTTATGCTGGATCTTAATTTCACCTTGATCTTGTGATGAACCTATCTGAAACTTATCAAAAACTTGATCAATAATGTTAAAAATAATAATGCAACAAGATATGATAATTTCAGATTAACCCATAATGATTTCGTAGATTGATTTGATCTGGTTTTCAAAAATTACCGATGCATACTCAAGTTTGTAATCTTAGACTTGAGTTTGAGGTTCATCCAGAAAATAAGGTATGTTGGAAAGTTTCCTAAACTCGAGTTGACAAGTAACTGACTCGAGTTTGGTTCTTACAGAGAGGAAAGTCCCGAGTTGGTCTTGAATGAGATTTTGAACACATGGCTAAACTCGAGTCATTTATTGACTAACTCGAGTTTGAAGCTTTTATGAAAAACTTAAGTTTAAGTTCATAGCTTCAAAACTGGAGTTTAGAAATGCAGACTGGAGTTTACAAGACCTGGAATATTGCATAGCTCTCTATATAATCCAGACTTGAGTTTTGATATTCAAAACTCGAGTTTCAGTGAAAACTAAAACTTTTGAACAATCTTTCTATGTGTAAACTGGAGTTTCCATTTTTCAAATTGGAGTTTTCAAATCAGTCATTTACTCGAGTGCTTTCTGTTTAGGCTAAACTCGAGTCACCGAAACCTTGACTCGAGTTTCAGTGTGAACTGAAACATTTGAAATATCTTTGAAGGCTCAAACTGGAGTTTCTATTTTCAAGACTGGAGTTTAGAAATCATGTAATAACTCGAGTGTTTTCAAATAGTCCTAAACTCGAGTCTCCAGAACCCAGACTCGAGTTTCAGCGGAAACTGAAACTTTGAGAACTTTCTATTAAGCTTAAACTGGAGTCTTTGAAATCAAAACTGGAGTTTACAAAATGAGCAAAAGCTCGAGTGTCTCTGTATAACCCAGACTCGAGTCTTCTAAGTCCAGACTCGAGTTTCAGTTGAAAACTTTAGGCTTGAAGATTTGTGTATTTGGTAAACTGGAGTTTGTAAATGTGAGACTGGAGTTTTGAATTCTCAACAAACAATGAAGCTTCTATTTGATCCTAAACTCGAGTTTCCAAAGCATGGACTCGAGTTTACAACTCTTAAGGACTTTGATTGCTCTCTGTGTAATGCAAACTCGAGTTTGTCTTACACAAACTGGAGTTTGGCTAGCTTTGTAAAAACTGAGCTTCTGTTTGTCAAGTCCAAACTCGAGTTTCGTTACCTAGACTCGAGTTTGCCTTGAACAGTAAGTTTTACAACTTACCAAAGACAAACTTCAAATTAAGTTTACAATTGTCAGTTATCATCAAAACACATAGAAAACTAACATTCTCCCCCTTTTTGATGATGACAACACTTGTAAACTGAATTTGCAAAGAGTTTGATTAAATTTATTATTTTGAAATCCATTTTGCAAAATATGCTTGTAAGGTAATATATCATAGATGAATAAGTAGAAGCACGATGAAGCAAAAGACTTAATTTTGTTTTTATAGATAACTTAGAATTAATTTTGTATCTGGTGAATTAATCTGTGTTAACTAGGTAAGTCCTGGTTTGATTGGAGTCATTTGTTTGAATGCTACAGCATAAGACTTTAAAGTTCAAAGCAACAAAAGTATCCTAATAATTCGATGTTCTAAACTCTTATAAATCTTAATTGTTTTTGGACTGCTTGATGATGATTGATTCGCTTTAAGCACCCTGAATAGACTGTAAAGGGCATACAGCCTCTACATTGACCTCTGAAACAAACTTGTGATTGAAATTGCTTAGTGATTTCCTTGTCTTAACTAAAAGCATTAATTTCCTTTTCATCTAGAGAAAGAGAGAAGGCTTTGTCAAGCACTTGAACTGGGCTGTGTTTAGCGATAGAGGCTCTCTCCCTTTCAAGTTCTCTTATGTGGAAAATGTCGGCCTTTCAGTTGAGAGCAACTTACAACTTTCTATGCAAAAATACTTTAAGAGCTTTTATATATAATTTAGAATTAATTTAGTATCTGATGATACTTAATCTCCGGTGTTAACTAGGTAAGTCAAGGGTTGATTAAAATCATTTGTTTAACTGTTGGAGCATAAGACTGCAAAGGAGAAGCTGCTTTTGACCAATATATCTTAAAATTTGTTCAATCATACTGTATTTATTAATTCTTGATATTTGTTGTGTCAATTCACCTAGGATTTAGAGTTCATGATGCTTAAGATGGGATTGAAAATCACATCTTTTTCTTAAAAAATCATTACGTGTGAATATTGATCTATAATTATGAAGTCATTAATCGGACTAGAATTTTAGTTGCACATGTATTGAGTCAATCAATTAAATGTACTGTATATGTATAGAGCTGGGAATCAAGGCGGCCCTTGAACGGCCAGGGTCTGAAGTAAGAAAAATATCTGTTTTTCAAAGCCTGACTCGAGAGCACCGGGGCCAGGGCCGGCCCTATAGGGCCCGGAAGTTACTATTCCCAATTTTAACTATTTTTCCTCCTTTTTTTTCGAAGAAAATTAGTAAATTATAATAATTAAAGTTCTACTTTATCAAATAAATGTTGTCAATATTAATATCCAAACAACACGAATCTTATAATAAATAATTACATTCATTAATTCGTAATCAAAAGCAAATTATTATCCATAAATAACTCACATAAAATATAAGAAGCATATCACTAAACAACATTAGTATGATGACTACCATTATCATCTTCTTCACCACTATCATTAATTTGAAAGATATTTAATTGTATTTCAGTTTGAGTAGTAGGCTCTATTTTATGAGTAAGAATATCATGAATTTCTTCTCTCACATCATAAACACATCCATCAACAGGGCCTGCAGGGCCAACCCTTTTAAGCCCAAGGCTCTACAGGGCAGGCCCTGTAGGGCTTATTTCATTTAACTCCTCTAATTTTCAGGCCTGACTCTTCAAAGGTCAGGGCCTAAAAGGGTTGGCCCGATAGGCTCAGCCCGATTTCCCGGCTCTAATATGTATGGATAGTTTGTCCCCCTACCAAATAAAAAAAAAAGAAAGAAAAAGAAAAATGCATATAAATCATTACCTTTACCTTTTGTGTGTGTGTGTGTGTGTGTCTTCCTGTGACAACGGCACAAAGTTTTATCATTTTTTACTTTTGGGAAGTGGCACTAAGCTTTCATTTATTACTTTTATTTTTTGTGATTGGTCTTTATTTATGCGAGCAAAAGATGTCATATTTTTCCTGTCATCATTTGGCAAGAAGTATTCATTTAATATTTTTATTTTAAGAGTACCCAAATTTTTTATTTATAGAATTAAGTTTTAGTTTAGTATACATATTAAACCATCCTTATAAAATGGAATTTGACTTTTCTTCATGTTGAAAAAATTCTCATCCTTGCGATAAGTCATCATTCTTTTGTTCTATTACATTGCTGATTAATGTTTTGCTAGCTGAAATATCTCGTGAATGACTATGAATTTTGCGAATCTTAGGTACTGCTAATGCTAATGTGAATGCCTGAGAGATTCCGGATGAGTATGAAGAAAATCAATGATACTTCAAGGATGCTGCGTGAGGAAAACAAGAAGAAAACAAAGGAAGGGTATGAGAGTTCCAACTATGATCTGAAATGAAGAGCTGAGGTCAAAATTTCATGTTATTCACAAAATTTTTTGCATTGCTGGACATAACCTCCTACAATGCCTATACACAGTTATAAATTTATTTTGCTCATGAAGTCATGTAAGTTCTCTACCGCTATACAAAGTGGAAAACTGAGCAAGAGAGCATGCATTGGCCTTCTAAAAGCGTGCAAATCAATTTTCCAGCTCAAGCAAATTCAGACTCAGATGTTTCTTGTGGGTCTACATGAAGACTTGGATGCCATCGGCAAGCTTACGGTCATCTGTACTGACTCATCTGTTGGTGATTTACACTATGCATGTAGAACTTTTAACTACATTCACGAGCCATCCTTGTTTATATACAATCTTATGATCAAAGCCTTTGTGGGAAAGATTTGTTTCAGAGAAGCAATTTCCCTATTTAGTCAACTGAGGAATGATGGTTTATGGCCAGATAATTATACATATCCATTTGTTCTGAAGGCTATTGGTTGTATTGGAGAGTTTAATGAAGCAGTGAAGGTTCGTGGCTTCATAGTGAAGACTGGGCTTGAGTTTGATCCTTATGTTTGTAACTCACTGATGAGAATGTATGCTGAATTGGGTAAGTAGATAGTTTTGAAAAGTTATTTGAAAATATTCCTGAGAAAGATAAGGTTTCTTGGAATATCATGATTACAGGTTTTGTAAAGTGTAGGAGATTCAAAGCGGCCATTACTATTTTTCTGCGGATGCTAGAAGAAAGCAATGAAAAGCCTGATGAAGCTACAGTAGTAAGCACTCTGTCAGCCTGTACAGCATTAAAAGATTTGGACCTTGGTAAGGAAATTCACGGTTATGTATTAAATGAATTCCTTTTAACAACTATAGTGGGAAATGCATTGGTGGACATGTACTGCAAGTGTGGCTGTGTAAGTATAGCTTGGGAAATTTTTGATGAGATGTCTGTGAAAAATGTGATTTGTTGGACTAGTATGATAAATGGGTATGTGGCTTGTGGTCAACTGGATGAAGCTCGAGATCTTTTTGAGAAAAGTCCAACAAAGGATATTGTTCTTTGGACAGCTGTGATTAATGGCTATGTGCAATTCAATCGCTTCGATGAGGCAGTTAAATTATTTCAAGAGATGCAAATGAAAAGAATCAAACCAGATAAATTCATTGTTGTTACTCTCCTTACAGGTTGTGCTCAGTTAGGAGCCTTAGAGCAAGGCAAATGGATTCATGGTTACACAGATGCAAACAAAGTGACGGTGGATGCTGTGGTTGGTACTGCCCTTATTGAAATGTATGCAAAATGTGGTTGCATAGAGAAATCTTTGGAGATTTTCTGTAGGTTAAGGGAAAGAGATACAGCCACATGGACTTCTATTATTAGTGGTCTTGCAATGAATGGTAAGACAAGCAAAGCACTTGAGCTCTTTCAAGAAATGAAAAAATTTGGGGCTAGACCTGACGACATCACCTTTATTGGTGTTCTAAGTGCTTGCAGTCATGGGGGATTGGTAGAAGAAGGGCGTAAGATCTTTCATTCCATGAAAAGAACTTATGAAATTGAGCCCAAGGTGCAACACTATGGGTGTTTCATTGATCTTCTTGGTCGAGCTGGACTGTTACATGAAGCAGAAGAGTTAATTGTAACATCCCAACTTTTTTGGATTTGTTAATTGGAATATTATAGAAATTTAAATTGAGAAATTTGGATCAAAATAATTATGAGAATAAATATTGGGAATTAAGGCCTATATTTCCCCTTAATTTATTTCGGGAAAAGAATAAAATCCAAAGAATAATTGAAAGCGATAATTTTGGCCTGAATGTTTTGGGTGATGATATGTATTGCCCAAGAAAAATAAATTATTTTAAAATAATAGATGGAACAAATGCTTGAGCCTCATAACAACAAGGACCCAAATTTATCCAATTGACATTGTTGGCCTTCACAAGAAAATAAATGGGTCACACATTAATGAATTACTTTTCCCACCCAACCCAACGTGATGAAAGCAAGAAACACGTATCAGCAAAGGCAATCCTTCAATGACAAGCCCAATTCATTTCCTCAGCCCAAAACCGTTACCCATTAATTAATATCCATGAACTTGTCAAAGTAAAGAAGCAGATCGTGAATTATTCAGCAAGGAAAACGCAAAGAATATATTAACTCCATCCTCTATTGGCTTCTGCATTTCGGTATGCTAGTGTCGCGCTCCTCCACTGCCTCGTGTCTCAGCTACGCATGCTCCATTGTCTCTTTGGGAATGCAGAAGGCTAGCGCCATTCTTCTCGGCATTCAACAAGTTTCGCTCCACTCTCTTGTGTTTTCTGCGCAAGCCAGACCCCATTGTTTTCTGTTTCTTCATTAAGCCATACTCCACCATTTCCTCATTTCCTTTCATTCGGAGACTGAGAACAGAAAAGAAAGAACCGAGAGAGAGGAAGAAGGAGGGAGTTAGTGTTTTGTTGGTTTCATCGTTCAGCTGCTTTTAAGGTAACCCATGAGAACCTTCTTTCCCCTCATAGGTTCGGTTACTGTTCAGGTGAAGAATGAGAGTGTTACCGAAGAAAGAGAGTGGAAGAAACTGAAGCTCATCTTCCCTGTTTTAGCGTCGAGTAGCAGAGAAGAAAAGCACTGAATATAGTAAAGTTGAGAGCTGAAACTTGTAGAACTAATCAAGGTAAACATCGGATCTCTTTTTCCTCAAGTTCTCTATCATTGTTCAGCGTAAATCTAGAGCTTTAGCTAATGGAAATAAGACTTTAAACCAGTTGAAACTTAAACCGAAACTGAACAGGAAATGAAACCAAAACAGAGACAAGTTTACTGTCATATCATATGTTGCTTCTTACGTAAATGGAAGAAGCTTGTTGAACATATAAGAAGAAAAGAAGAAACTGCTGCCTTGAGTGTATATATATATATATATTTATGCAAGAAGCATGCAGTAAGTGTATGAGGAAAAAAATATATATATGTGCTACTGTATGTTTGGCGTTATATATATATATATCATATATGCTTGCTAAAAAGAGAGGAAAAAATCGCTGGGCACTTGTGTCTGTGTTGCAAATGTTGGAAGAACAGTACCTTGGTTACTGTAGCAGACGTTACTGTTCACGAAGAATTTTTCAGCTGTGCAACGATTTTTAAGTAGGTCAAAAATATAGTAAACGACCTTCTTTGACCCTGAAATTTTATGAGCATATAGTAGACATGCTAAAGTTTAAAATGAGCTTTGGTTCACCTCAAACCGAGGTCTATAGCTCAAGTTATGATTTTTGGAAAATAGGTCAAAATCTTGGAATATTCCTGTAACGTTTTCTGGGCAATGGTTATGTTTTCCTAAACTGGGAATTGTTGGAATAAGATAAAATTATGGAATTTTCCAGAAATAAAGTAGAGACATGTAGCTTTCTTTTGGTGTGTATTTTGTAATTTTCTGAGCTCTGAGTAAAGAGTTATGATTTTTACCAAATGACCCTAAGTTTTGAAAGCTAAAAAGGAACAGTCTGGATGTTTTCGAAATCTGGGAATATTTTGACAAGTTCTGACTTTTGAAAATATTTTTATATGAAAGGGGACTTGCCAATAAACACGTGAGAGTTGACGGCATATTAATATCATTTTTGTGCAATTAATTAAAAATACCTTAAGTTGCTAGAGTTTTAAGGACGGCGAAAGATAAAGGCTGAAAGTAACAAGTTTAAGTTACTTAATTGAACCCTAATAAAATAAGGGTTAAAATGGAAAATAAACATTCATTTTCCCTGGTTCTAAAAATATGATTATGTCCTTAGGGCAAAAAGGAAAAGGGATGATATTCAAGCAACTCAAACAATTGGTGAAAGAGGAACCTGAGTAAGGACAATAGTTTTTTAAAGGTAGTGGGCTTACCTTACTTGTATGTATTTGATATTATTGTTTATTTGTATATGTATGATTGCTATGTTTGCTTGTTATGTTTAACATATTTGAATGATTGAAGCTCTGTTTACGATTATGCTATGGCCATGTGTATGATGCATACAACATTGAGCATGCAGAATTTCATTATGTTAACATGAGCTTGTGCAAGGTAAGCATATATACATTAGCATTTATCTTGCATGCATTGTTTGGTATTGTCTACTACTGGGATTCCTCAGAATCTTACCCTCCCCTACCAACCAATAGACAGGTGAGCACTTGAGAGGAGTGCTGCACAAGATTCAAGGAGGGAGCGTTGCTTGAAGTCGGCTCAGCAGAAGAACCGAGGGATGACAGTGATGTAATGTGTTTTAATTCTCACTATCTAAAATGAATGTAAGCGTTAGTAAAGGGGTATAAACCCTGGGATTACCCCTGTATGTAATCGAATTTTATTTCCGCTGTATCAGTATAATTAATATTTCTGGTTCTTGCCACACTACTGCATAAGATTAAGGTAAGAATTCCGTCGCCTTAGGACGGGTGTCACATTAATTAAGACGTTACCAGATCATAGCAATGAGATGATAATTCCTCTTTATGGAGCTTTGCCGAGTGCCTGCTGATTTTATGGCAATATTGAAATGGGTGAAAGGATTGCTCAGCAACTGGCAAATATTGAATATAGTGATTCCAGTTTGCATACTCTTCTGGCTAACATTTATGCTTCTGCTGACAGATGGGAAGATGTGAGCAAGGTGAGAAACAAGATGAAAGATTTCGGAATCAGAAAATTTCCTGGATGTAGTGCTATTGAGGTGAATGGCTTTCTCCACGAGTTTCTCGTTGGCGATCCATCTCACCCAGAAATCAGAGACATATATTACATGCTGGATTCAATAACTAAGCCCTTGTTTGGCTTAGCAGAAAATGAGATGGAAACAGAAATTTTATGTCCAATGAATTCTTAACTGCAAAATTATGGTTGATGAGTATCAATTTCCTGTCAAACTAAAGATCAGGACAAGAGATTGAAAAGGTTTCTCGCCATTTGCTACCATGCGACCAACCTGCTACAAGCAATTATAGAACCCGATTTTTAAAATCCTCCTCTCTGGGAAGATGCACAAACTGTTGAAGAATGAAGTTTTGGGTAAAATGTTAAATGCTATGTATGGATGAGTTTGTGACTCTGGAATTTCTTGTACAGATTTGGTGTTAGATTAATCTTCAAAAATTCACTACGCAACTTGCTAATCATGATGGACGAGATCTTCCCAGCTCCCTTGTAGCAAGATGATTCTATCATCTAAGATCCCTCACTCATTCCTCATGGGAGCCCGATATTCTCAAGCATAGTGAGTCTTCTCTCTTTCACTGTTAACTGAAACACGAGCTTTTACTTTTAATTTAATTGTGTTTGCTTCAGAAGATGAAGTAGTGATAAAACACAAAGATGATAGATCTTTACCCTTCTGATGTTTCGATTGGTTTGATTTCCTGGAAACCAGATTAGCCAATTTCGTTTTCATTTCCAATTGTTTAGATTTGACAGTGATGTATATATATGTATCGCTCTTTGATCTTTCTACCTATTCAATTCTAACCGCGTTGACTGTGATATTATAACTTTTGTTATCTATATTTCTATTAGTTTTGATTCTTCGTAGCCACATTTGCCAATTTATTCCCCGGTTTTAACTACTTAGACTGTATTGTTTTATAACCATTATTTTCTGCACAATTTTCTCTGTCTATTATCTCATAATCTTTTGTCCAGCATTACATGCAACTAATTGGATGAAATCTTGTTTTAAGGTTTGTGAAGGATAACTATGGAAAGCAAAGAGAGAAGTGTTCGCTCTCTGGTATTTGACTCCCCTTTTATATCTTGAAAAGTTGTTTAGTTGTTGCCCTACTTTATTTTAAATTACTTTAATTATGTTTAATATCAGAATGAAAAAATATTAAAAATATACAAATTATTTTCTTATTCAAGCTGACAATAATCCTTATGTTCCAAGCAGGACCCAAAAAAAAATAAAATAAAATAAAATACATATCTTGAATTTCTATGTACCAGTTAAGTATACCTAAGTTTTGCCCAGAAGTATAAGCTGTTAAATGTCTGACAAATATTATTTAGATCAATTATCCTCATTTTTTTTACGTTGATTTAATTCCACTACCATCTCTTCAATGAAAAAGTTTACACCCTTCTAAAACAAAACGTTGGTTTATAAATGAACATTTTCTTAAATATGAAAGGCAGATGTATTCCACTAATAAAAATTTCATCAAGAAGAACATACTCTCTTATATAAAAGAATAATTGGTCTGCAGTATACCTAACAAAACAAAACAGACCAATCTGAAAAAAATTTAATCTTCTACTAAATAAACATATTTTGGTCCAAATATTGTGAAGAATAAAATATTCAAATTATTAAAAATTAGTTTTTTTTACTTTTTTGTTTAATATTATTTTGTGTAAAAAAATAAGTTATAAAAAGTTTGCAATATTTTATAACTATGCTCAAGTAGTTTTTGCTTTGATCAAAAATCAAAATACACATGTCTCTTTGGGTTAGCGGTAGAAGTTTTTCTAATGCAATTTACCGTATACAAAGTAATTATATAAAAAGAGTTTTGTCACGATTTACATGAACATGTTTCTTGAACACTAACTCAAATTGAGATGTAATCTTTATAAAATTATAGGATGTATTTATGTTTGCTCATACCAATTGATAAATAGGATACTTTCTCGGGTCCTAAATATAAGACATAGTTGACTTTTCTTGAGAAATTAAAAAAGCTATAGAAATTACTTAATTATATCATATGTTGTATATCATAAGATTATATGTCATTTTATATGTTAGATAAAATAGTTTGGAAAAAAATGAATATTTTAAATTAATTTAATTAGCTTTCTTAATATCTATAAAAAAAATTAATTGTATCATGTATTTAAAACTGGAGCTATCTTGTATGTAGAACTGGAATACTTTACTTCGTATTCCATTCTGGCCGACAGTTTAATTTCTTTGGAAATTATAAAATTTAAATTAAATGTATTAATATAAAAGGAAAAAAGTACGCCTAACGTCAATAAGTTGCCATGATTTTTCTTTTAATAAAGCGTGTACTCGTATTTTTTAACTATACGTGATTAAGACATTCAAACGCGCTTTAATATTCAATGTTTTAAATAATATTTCAATTTTTTTTTTTCTTGGAAGGCCGTTTACCTTCCACTTAATGTTTTAATTCCTGAATTTTTTATTTTTTTAATCAACAATGGTATAATTGTTAGTAATTTGAATTGTAAAAATATGAAAACAATTTTTATAATGTTTAACCTTTAATTACTTGTCATTTTTCAATCTACCAATTGAACTAGGCACACGTAAGTCAAATATGTTTAACTTTTGTTTTGTTTTTTATTTTTTTGGTAAAAAGCGGGGCACTAATCAGCCCATATTCATTCCTTAATCAGCATAAGTCTTGGGTGTGAAACACCCATAAAGTCACTATAAAGCTTATACATATCTCTAGGAGGTCTGTCAAAATCAACAAACAAATCATCCTGTGTAATACTAAGGTTAGCTAAAAAGTCAGCACAACTATTCCCTCCCCTGTACACATAAGAAATTTCCAGCCTCTGAATTTTCTGCATCGCCTCCTTGATCTTTAGGAGCAGTTGAGAGTCAGCACCTTCCTCCATCTGTAACTTGCGTAAAGCCTGGACCACAGCAACAGAATCACTCTCCAACACCAGCCACTGTTGATTTTTACCCACCGCATACTCCAAACCTGTCAGCACCGCCCATAACTTTGCATTATACGCTGAACAAACTCCCAATCTTTTTGAGAAGCCCCCCAACCATCGGCCATCTTCTCCTCTCATCACTCTCCCACAGCCAGCTCTATTTCCCCTTCCTCTACAAGCCCCATCCACATTTAGTTTAGTCATCCCTCCCCAGGTGTCTCCCATCCTATAGGTGTTTCAACCCTTCTTCCTCTCAGTACTCCTAAAGTCCCCCTTGCTTTTTTTATTTCCTCCACATGCCACGCAACCACCCTTCCTTTATTTGCTGGAATTATAAAGCCTTCCTCAAAGCAAGCTCTATTCCTCCCACTCCATAAAAGCCAACAAGCAACTCCAAAAATTAAATGTCATTCCTTTCTTTGGTGAGCTAAATTCCAACCAAACCACTCCAGCACGTGCTTAGTAGCAAACCCAGTCTCTATTCTTCCATCCCATAGCTCCAACCATAGGTCCCTTGTCGTCTCACACTCTCTCAGAACATGCATTAGGCTTTCACATTGGTCTAATCATTTGTAACAGGTCACTGACCCCCTCATGATTTTACTTCTCCTCTCACTTGTTAACAATCTTCCGTGCATTGCTAACCAAAGAAACATTTGTATTCTTCTAGGCCCTTGCCATTGCCATAGCTTATTCCACTCGCCTTCCTCCCTATCTGTCTCCTCTCTCATGCTGTGATACATTTTAGCAACAATGTAGCTACTTTTCAGCCCCTTCCCCCATCTCACGTAATAAGCTCCACTGAGGTCCAAAGGAGGAAATGTGGCTAGAAGCATCTGCACACCTTCCTCACTTAGTTTCCTCCCAATTCTGTCCATATTCCAGCCCTCCTCATTCCCCACCATTTCTCTTACCGTGGACAACTCATCTTCCACCGATAAGGTTTCTGTGACAAACTCTATCAACCTTTTACCCCCCTCAATCCATACATCTTTCCAGAACCGCGTGGTCTCTCCACTCCCAACCTCCCACCCTATGTTGCTTTGCACCTTGGGCCAAACTCTACATATACTCTTCCATACTTCAGAATCAGTGTTAAGAGCCCTGCATTCTCTAGTTATCTCAGTGTCTCTCCTGTATTTGCCTAGTAAAACACTTGAGCATAGGCTTTGTGGTTTTGCTAGCAAGTTCCAGGCCACACGGCCCAGAAGTGCTTCATTCATAATTCCCAAGTTCCTTAGGCCAAGGCCCCCATTCTTTCTCTCCATACATACCTTTTCCCAACTAACTGCATGCATTTTCCTTTTGCCTTCCTCACTCTGCCATATAAAATTCCGTTGTAATTTCTCCATTTGCTTAATAACACCAGCTGAGATTTTCGAGTGTTGCATCTCAAATACCGCAAGCTAATTGGTTACAGCTTGTACTAATGTCACTCTTCCAGCTAATGACAATGTCTTGCTCCTCCAGCTACTTAGTTTAGTCTGCATCTTATCTAAGAGGTGTTGAAAACGCCTGATCAAGTGGCTTTTTCCATCTTTAGCCTTAGGGTTCATAATCAACAAAATAACTAAGGATTGCGTATAGGCAAACCTAGGATCGTTCTCTCTTCTCGAGGAGCCTTTTATTGATTCCTAAGTAATCTAAATGACATGCAAATACAATAAAAACAAGGGGAAACTGGGTTTTGGATTTTTGAACTAATAAACTAAAATAATAATGCAACTAAATTAAATCCTAAACTACTATTTTTGGCATTTTCTTTATATTGGAATGGATGAATGGAATGATATTGAAGTGAAAATAGGAATGATGAAGGTTCTTGGTAATGGAGAATTGACTATCCTTGCCCTTAAAAGATTATGAGATTCATCAAGTCTTAAGAAAAACCTCAAGATAACACTTGAATCCAATGTTCTCAATTAATAGTAGCTCCTACAAATACAAACATAGCTAACTACTACCTCTTGAGAATTTGTTTAAAACCACTTAATGTGCAATTAAAATTGGAATAATGTAACATGAGTCTTTTTAAAATTGAGTACTAAACAGTCCCTCAAAGGTACAAATCAACTAAATTAATTAGACAATAACACATTAATTAATATAATCTCATACAAAGAAATTCAAATATATATTTTTCACACCATAAAATCCAATATCAATCACATATATCATAAAATCCAATATCAATCACATATATCAAACCAACAGAAACAATTAACATCAATCTCAGTTCTAGAATTATACACAATAATTCCTAAAACTAGGCAATCTAAATGTATAAATCTAAACTAATGGAATAATAGAAAAACTCCTTTGTAGTCCACTAAGCTCAAGAACAAATCTCCATCACCAATAAGTAACTGCCCAACATCAAAATAGCCATCAGAGAACCCCAAAAATCAGAAATCTTCAGATCTGTCTGCGTCTCGGGTCTGTCTCTGTATCTTCGTGGTGGCTGGGTTTTCTCCGTCGATGGATCTGTGGTGGTGGAGAGGAAGGGTCGCCAGCGACGATAGAGGTGACGGTGGGGGTCGCCGGCGACCGAGACGTGCGGGTGAAGAGGGAAGAAGGAAGGAAAGATAGGATCCCGGCGCTCACGTCTTCGTCTCACTCTCGCGTTCGTCATCCCAGATCTGTCTCTCCCTTTTTATTTAATATCCATTCCCCCTCTTCTTTTCCTTCCTTTTTTTTTTCCCCAATTATTCAATCTCCAGCCGCCTCCCAGCTCATTTCCGTGTCTCAGCCTCGTGATTTCCTTGCTCAATCTCTAACCTAATAAATCAAAACGCATAGCATCACTTAGGGACCTTACTGAAAATTTTAAAGTGTTTTGTGTGAGGGACTAAATTGAAAATCTTACAATTTTATCCCAAACTTCCATTTTTCAATTTAGTCTAATTTCTTCAAGCACCTACAATTTAAACCAATCAAGCCATCATTAAATATTCTCAGAAAAATCAATGATCAAGAGTGATTACAATTTCTTTGACAATTTTACCCTTTTTTTGCTCTAATTTAATGTATTTACTCTTAATCTCAATTTATCATAAGAAAGGCATTTTAAGTTCAATAACTATGAAAAAATACATTAAGAATCCCAATTTTGCTATGAAAAATCATATAAAAATGTGGTTTGATTAACACCTCTTACTACTTCTCCCTCCCTGCATATAGGCCCCCAAATACCTCCCCAACTCCTCCATTTTTTTAAACCCTGAGTAGTTGCAGATCTCATTTTGCAGTTGCCTCTCCACATTCAGTGAAAAGAAAATACAAGTTTTCTGAATGCTCACTTTATGCCCCGAAACATCCCCAAAAGTGTCTAACACTTTCATAATAGAGCAAACCTCATCCATACTAGCCTCACAAATTAACAAAAGGTCGTCAGCGAATAGTAAATGGGAAATTTCCACTCCATTCCTCCCCAAACAAATAGGTTTCCACTCACTGCAGTGTAAACAGTCAACAATTAAATGAGACAACTTTTCCATGCCTAAAACAAACAAGTAAGGTGATAGAGGATCCCCTTGTCTCAATCCTCTAGAAGGATAAAAACCTTCCCTTTTACATCCATTCCATACTAATGACATACTAGATGATTTCATACATTCAATGACTACATTCTGAAATTTTTTGTCAAACCTAATCTCATCCAATACCCTACCAAGAAATTCCCAAGACATCCTATCATAGGCTTTTTCTAAGTCAATTTTAATCACCATATAGCCCTTTTTACCTCTCATTTTCCTCATCGCATGAACTAGTTCTTTAGCAATTATGATATTATCATGTATGCTCCTCCTAGGCACAAAGCTAGTTTGGTTAGGGCCTGAATTGACTTACAAGTTCCAGTTGCTCTATCTTCGGGATCAGTACCACCAGAGTGTCATTCAGCTCCCTTATCTTTTCTGGTTCACACCATAGCTCCTGGATGAAGTTGGTTACTGCTGCTCCCACTATCCCCCAATTCTTCTGATAAAAGATTGCAGGAAATCCATCACTTCCAAGTGCCTTAAGGCCTCCCATTTGAAAGAAAGCTCTTCTTACCTCCTCATCCTGAATGTCCCTACCCAGACACTTCAGTCTATCAATTTCCACTCCTCCCCATCTTTGAATTATGGTCAGCCATCCTCTACACTCCTTTTCTTCACAGAACAAACTACAGTAGTAATTATGGAACATGTTCACAATGTCATTTTCATCCTCAACCCATTCCCCCCTATCATCTCGTAGCATCTGAACTCTATTTCTTCTTCTTACTAAGGTTTTTGTATGATAAAACCTTGTGTTTCTGTCTCCCTCTTCCAACCAACGACCTCTAGATTTTTGAAACCATAGGATTTCCTCTTGCCTAAGGACCTCCATAAGATCATGTTCTAGTTCAGTCTCCAGTCGGTCTAGGAAGGGATTATATCTCCTATGTATCACGCTTTGTATCCCATTCAGACGGTTCATGATTCTCCTCTTCTTCTTTTCTACATGACCAAATACTTCCTTATTCCATACTATGAGACTTTGCTGTAATGATACAAATTTTTCGTTTACTGCTGCGTTTCCCCTCCATCCATTCCTCATTACTTCCTCAAAATTCTTATGAGTATGCCACATAACTTCATATCTGAATAGCCTTTCCCTACCACCCTGATAGTCCGTATGTAGACTAATAAGAAGGGGATGGTGATCAGATCCTACCCTCGAAATAGCTCGAACCTCCGCATTCTCAAATTTTTCCAGCCACTGTATATTACAAAGGCACCTATCCAGTCTTTTATGAACTCTTTCCAAGCCTTCCCACTTTGGACCCTTCCACGTGAAGAATGGCCCCTTAGTCTCAACATCTATGAACTCACATTCCTAGATCCATTCATTAAATGTTCTACATCTTGTTTCATTCACTCTCCTACCCCCTTTCTGCTCAAGCGGAGTCTTGATTTCATTGAAGTCACCAGCTATGAACCATGGATCCGAAACATGATTAACCAATTCTTTGATAGTTTGCCACAAGCTCCTGCGTTTTTGTTCACAAGGGCTTGCGTACACCGCTGTAAACAATGTCTGCACCCCATTTAACTACACCTTGCAATGTATATACTGCTCATTTCTATCAAATACTAAAATTTGAATATCCTCTCTAGACCAAATAATCCAAATCCCCCCTGCAAAACCATCAGCCTCCATTATAATAGAGTTTTTAAACCCCCAACTTTTTATGGTTTTTTGTGCCTTGACCCCACTAATCCGCGGTTCTAGCATTACCACTATATCAGCCTTATACCTACTTTTCATATCCTTAAGGACAGCCGCAAAGCCCTTGCTAGCCGCCCCTCTACTATTCCATATAAAGACCTTCATCATGCAACACAATGATGAGTTAAAAAGAACCAGATAATATCCTTTAAACCGCCAGATCAGGGGTCTGGTGTATGTCCACCATGCTTGTTCCCCGATCTCCAACCTCCTCATCTCCATCCGCCATACCCATAGGTTCCTCCAGGGCCATATCATTTAAAACTGCTCTCCTAACCACCTGCTCCCCCGGGTGTAGGTTTTCCTTATCCTCTATGTTCATCCTTTGCCCCTGAACCGTGAAAGGGTAAGGCTCAGGAACAACATCCAAGCTTCCCCCCACATCCTGTTTCTCCCATTTCCTGTTACATATTACTCCACTCTGGGATCTAGTCAAGCCCTTCTTACTTATTCCCTACTTGCTCGCGTTGTCTCATGCACAGATTTACCACTCCTGGACCCATCTGCTCTTTCGAAACCCTTCTTAACACTCCCCCTGCTACTAATCTTTTCAACATTTTTTTGCATCTTAGGCCCCTCTACTGTATTTCCACCCATACCAACTTCTCTTCTAACATCCTCCTTCCTTTCCAGATTATCTTCCCCATTCAACTCAGAGAGGATATTATACCTTGAGCCACCTACACCACCCTGTATCTCCCTTTCGCTCTTTCTCAGCCTTCTCCCCCTCTGAACAATCTTCCATCTTCCTTCTTCCTTATGTACAACTCGTTCCTTCTCTTGTTGTTCATCTTTTTCCTCAATGTCCATCCCAACCGTCCTATTTTCTTTTTGGAAGATTTCGCAGCCTTGTCTATTATGCCCAACCCTGCCACAATGACTGCAAATCATTCCCAGGCTTTCATATTCCACAGACAAGGTCTGGCCTTCCACTATGAACTCGGGTACTAACGGCTTTGTCAGATCCAGCTCAACACACATCCTTGCAAACTTCCCCCTAGCCGTCTGAACCGTATGAACATCAAGACGAATGGCTTTCCCCAATGAATTCCCCAAATTCAGCAAAAACTTCTTATCAAAGATAGGAGCAGGCAGATCTGGCAGGCGCACCCATGCCACTACTGATTCGATACGCTCATTCTTAGGATTAAAATCCGGCCTCCACCTAGCCACATTTAAGTAGGCATCTGCTATAACCCAAGGTCCTCCCACCAAAGCCTCCATATAATCATCCATATTCTGAAAATTGACTAAATAAAATTGGTTTTCACAGTCAAATGCCTCTATTCGTCCCTTACGTTCCCAGAGCTGCCTTAATTTCTTTTGCATAAAGCCATAAGAGAGTTGCCTTCCGAGCAATTTCACCACTAACATTCTCTGGATAGGCTTCATCAGTCGGTTTCTCTCCTTCTCTTCAAATTCAAAAATCGAGCACAGTGGATTCAAGAAGTCCACTCGTATTCCATCAGCAGGGTTCAACACTTTGTCAAAATCAGTGTCTGCTCCATAATCTTCCAGAGTATCCTCCTCCTCGTTTTTGACCCATTCCCACCAGCAAACCTTAGAGCTTACATTTCTCAGCAGCAATTCCCGGTACGATTTAACCGGTTCCCCTTTCTCATCCATCTTCATCCAGCTTTCCTCCCTAGCACGAAGCGATTCACTCCCAGAGAAAACTCCCTCCTCCCTACCTACTTTCCTTTTCCGCCTACTTTTAGCCTCTCGATCCTCCTCCCCTAGAATCTCACTTTCCCCTCCTCGCACAGCACGAGTCAGGGGAACACTCATTTTGTCGGCCGCAGTAGGCGACGGAGTTCTCGCCCATGAAGCCTCCACTCCACTAGAAGACACCACCACCCTGAGAGGCGACGGCTTGAGATCACAGTCTGAACCCTAGCAGGGCCCTTAGCTTCCTAAATATGTTTAACTTTTCTTGCATGAAATTTCTCATATTGTGATCCCATGTTTGAGGAGAAATTATTTATTTAAAGCTGTGGCCTCCTAATGAGTAATAATCAATCATGTATTAATTAAATTTGACCTTTACTCTGTTATTTTCTTTGAATTTCCTTTCATAATAATTACAACAAAGTTTAACAATATATGAATCTCAGAATAAAAGTAACTTTGCCCTTCTCTCTTAAAACTTGTCGTATAAATTTCTTAAAAAATTGATAAGATCTAAATCTAGGGAAAAATAATTTTATCTCTGGTTGATTGACTCTGAACAGTAGATTAAATCAGAATATTGATATTTAAATTATATTTTAAAATATAAAATTCTGAAAGTGATTCTTCTTGAGTTAGAGAGGGGGGTGGGGGGCAATTACCAATTACCAATGATAATTGAATAGATTTTTAAGTAAGGTCTAAAGCTTCATATATGTAATGGGAACTCAAATTTAAATTAATTAGTGATTATTGATCTCCAAATACTTTTTGAAAACAGATATTAAGTGAAAAGTCGATCATTATTTTCATGGTTATCATGTTTGATTTTTCTATCCTCATTTTAACCAACAATAATATTTTTTTAAAAAAGAAAAATATTCACAACATGGTCAAAAGAATCAACCCCATCAGCTTCCTTCGCTACATGATGATTATCTGAACATCAAAATTTGCTTTCCATGACGGCTCATCAACTTCAAACCTTTGACAATTCTATCATCATCACAAAACTAACTTAAACCCTCCTCAAACAAATCCCTCACAAACTATCATGTTGATAACAATCATGACACACAAATCCTCGTTTCTTCTCTCATCCTTCTTCTACTTTCTCTCCTTAGTTATTGCAGCCCATCATGCTACAAGCTTAAGCTCAATAATACTAAATCCATCTCCAAGACTAGCACTACAAGAAAACAGTGTTTTTCTTGCGGAACAAAACACAGAGCCACCTGATTATCGGTATGCGTGTCTGGACCAAAGTGGCGTGGCTCCATCAAGCAAATACCAAAGCAATCTCAAGAGTCTCATATCTTCACTTTCTTCTGATGCTGCAACCAGCAATGGATTTGGTAACAGAACTGAAGGTAGTGATGAAGAAGATACGGCGTATGGGCTTTATCTTTGTAGAGGGGATGTGAATTCAAGTTTGTGTCATTCTCGTGTTGAAGATTCTAGAAGATTGATCCAACAACATTGTCCCAACAACGCTACTGCAGTTTTATGGTACCCATTTTGCCTTCTCAGGTATGTCCTGTTAGATTTATGATTTTGTAACTAAGTAACTCATATATGTTGGCGAAGCGGAAGCAGGTATGTAGACTTAGACCATAACCGGTTATACTAAAAAATCACAATACTAGGAGATAAAATTTAATAATAAAATAAATTACAACTACTACATCTAATAACAACTAATAAATAAATAATAGCAAAAGGAATATTAAAATCTAATTTCACTCAAATAATTTACAAGTGAAATACTATAAGAGAGGAGGAAATATAAAATGCCTTATAGAAGAGAAAAGGCAATTGAGGGATGTGTTTAAAGTGGGGAGAGGGTTCCTTTTATAACACAAAGTCCTCCTTTCTTCATTAAGTTGCCCGATGTGCGACTATTTTGCCACAACCAACAGTATATGGGTGTACGTATTCAACACCAGTAAGTTATCAATCAAAATTCATATTTTGAAGGTATGGGATGAAAATTTACTGATACAAAAAATTGTAAGACCTTACGCCAGGGTCACCTATCAAAGTTGTTTAGCTATTTAAGAACTGAATGTAACCCAACAGGTACCATTAGAAAGACCAAAAGCCTAAAACTCTTTCTAAAGCTTAGGTACCATGAAATATATAATGAATTATTGAATTATCCTAAAATTTTGGAAATTCATAACTAAACCATTTTAACTCTAAAAATAGTGGTTTAAAACTTTATTTTTAGCTGTTGAAAAGCTTTATTTAAATAAAAAATATACTTAGCTCATTCTCTAACCTATCTATTTCTAAAACTGTATAGTGCCATTTTCGAAACTATTTCTAGTTTTCTTAGCCGAATCCATCTAATAGGATTATAAGGCTTTGTTGTAGATGTCGTCGTCATCCAATTTTCTGTGTAATCTTTGAGAAATAATATATTTTTAATAGTACACATCTTCAACAGGTACTCAAACCAGTATTTCTTCGGCAATCTCACGTTAAGGCCTAGGATTCCCATGTTTGATGCATCGCAAAACTTCTAGAGTGCCGGAGAGTTTGACAGTGATGCTAGGATTCTGATGAACGGTTTGATACAGACAGGTTCAGAGACAAACCTAATGTTTGGGACACGTGTTCAACATAAATGGCACCCAGAAAAGGTATGGTTGGGTTCAGTGCAGCAGAGACATAACCAGTGAAGAGTGCAGAAAATGTCTAAGCAATATGCTTGAAGATGTTGTGAATTGTTGTGAAGGCAAGAGGGTTTGGAGAATATTTTCTCCTAGTTGTATTGTCATGTATGAGACTCAGCCTTTCTTGGTGAATGACACTGGGTTGATTGCTCCAACGTCCAAGCCAGGTACGATTTTGTTTCTTTCACGACATAATACTACCTCCAATCCCTTGATTAGATTTGGTTATAAATATAAGATCTTACTCCACTTTATCTCCTCATATTTACCACTCCCCCCCCCCCCAAAAGCTATCCCTATTAATTACACATATTAAGGAAATTTGCATTAAGGGGTAGTTTCAATGTAAATTATCTTATAAAGTATTTTAGTAAAACCAACACATATTTTTGACAAATAAATAATTTAACCAATTTCATTATTCTACCCAAATTCATTGAGTGGATTTTATATTAAGAACATGAGGTAGTGATATTAGTAGATGCAGTTTTGTGCATTGCACATAATTGAGGAAATAAATTGTACTATTAGTAACTTGTAAATGATATGATATGTTAACATAAATGTGAGATTGACTTCTTTTCTTGATGATTCTCAAAAGTAGTTACCAAAAGTTTGATTGTATATGCAAATTTGTTTGCATCTTTCATTGTCAGTGAACATAACAAACCTCTTGAAAATCACTTTCCAGGTAAAAACCAAGAGAAAATATGCTACAATTTTATTTTTCTTTTATTTTGCAATTTTTTAGGTGAGGAAAGGAGTAACAGGACAATGCTTATAGTTATCATCGTTATAAGTGGAGTAGTAGTGCTCACTCTATTGGTTTTCTGCACAATCTACTTCAGGTTCTTGAGAAAGAAAAAAGGCAAGCTCTTAGTGAAAAAGCTTGAAGAACTTTCTTCCAGAAAATTATGTATAAATTTTTTATTTTCTAATTATGTTTGATTACGATGATCGCAGACAAACTAGCACTGCAAGAAGATGGGCTAAATCCAGTATTTTATCAAGATCAAACTGACGAAGAGAATAATGTGAGTGCCGACCTTCCTATGATGTCCCTGAAAACTATTCTTGAAACTACTTGTAACTTCTCTGATGAATATAAATTGGTACAAGGTGGATTTGGCTCTGTTTACAAGGTAATGAATTGAAGTTATCTTCACTTTCTCTGATTCTTACCTTCACATTATTCTGAGCTTTAACTTATGTTGGAACTTTCTCTAACCTATTTCTGTACCTCAATTTTGAAAATCAAGGGAGACAAGTTGTGGGATTCCACGTCTCCATTTCAATAATGTTAGATGTTCTATTAGAGCATTTAAGCAAATTACTTTAGTTCTCTCATCTCAATTGCTAACTTTTGTAGAAGAGTTCTCAACTTTAATATGCCCATCCCTTAGTATTAGAGTTTGAGAGTGGGCAAACTGAAAAAAAATGATTACAATTTGAGGGTTTAAATCAACAAAGAAGTTGAATGAAGCAGCACAATGAGTGGCTTCCAAGACATCAACTCTCCAGTGGTGCGAATTGATGATATATAGGATACTTAGTCCCAATTCAAATGGTGTGAAATACCTTAGACTCGTATGATCCTTATGTTAGTTAGTTCTTTCTTTTTGGCTTTTAGAAGCGGGTTCTACACACCACTTGGGTACCCCATAAAAAATATTGCACTAACATCTCTTACATTAAGCTTTTAAAGCCTCATTAATCTTTAGATAATTCTGCACTATTGACAAGCTACCGAAAGTTTCTAAGGGAAAATCTCCTTAGGAGGACATTAGTTTTGCATTATTGAAACTATAGCGGGTGTGACTATAAATTTGAAAAAAATTAACTGTGCTTTTACTCTAGTTTAATTGTTTGTCTTTCAACTTTCTTATGTTTGGAGGAAAAAAATGGTTACAGGGTGTTTTACCTTATGGGAAGAAAATGAAAGTGGAAGAAATCACCAAGAGGGGGGGTGAATTGGGGATTTTAAAAAATTCTTTTCAACTCTTAAAAATAAAGCTTAAGAAATGAATAATGAAAGAGTAGAGAAAGAAAAGCTTAGACACACAGGATTTATACTGGTTCGGTCTTAACCTTGACCTATGTCTAGTCCCCAGATACCTTCTGGGTGTTTCCACTAGTTCAACAGGTTTTTAACTACAACAATGAAGACCAAACACAATCCTAATCACCTAGGACTTGCTCCCCCTTACACTTTGTAATTAAACAACCTAACTCACAGGTTTCACAACCTTGAGTTCTCACAAACAAATGCTTTCAAAGAATTACAAACTCTCAAAAGAGTAGATTTTGATAAATACTGAAGATCAAACCAAAAATTACAATATAGACTCAAAAATGCAAATGTATTCAAGTGTAGCTTTGTTGTGTGTCTTTTGCTCTGAGTCTTCATAGCCTTTTATAGCCCAGCTAGATGAACTAGCCGTTGCTTCTTCTTCTCCAATGTTCAGTTGCAAATCTGGAAAATGATAGTTGCTTATTTTGCTCTGTTCTTTCAATTCTCAGCTGGAATCTTGGAATTTTGTTGTTGCAGAAGGTCTTCCAGATTTTTAGTCATTCCATGATCTTAATTCGACTGTTTGAAGTGATCTTTATGTGTTACAACGGTCTGAACTGAACATCTGGGATAAGGGAGAAGAACCAGCCCTGTTCTTGGTTCTTCATTAAATGCACTTATGCTGGATCTTAATTTCACCTTGATCTTGTGATGAACCTATCTGAAACTTATCAAAAACTTGATCAATAATGTTAGGAATAATAATGCAACAAGATATGATAATTTCAGATTAACCCATAATGATTTCGCAGATTGATTTGATCTGATTTTCAAAAATTACCGATGCAAACTCGAGTTTATAATCCTAGACTCGAGTTTGAGGTTCATCCAGAAAGCATAACTATTGATCATTGATCTAAACTGGCAGTTTACAAAAGCTAACTCGAGTTTGGTTCTTACAGAGAAGAAAGTTGCGAGTTGATCTTGAATGAGATTTTGAACACATGGCTAAACTCGAGTCATTTAGTGACTGACTCGAGTTAGAAGCTTTTATGAAAAACTCACGTTTAAGTTTATAGCTTCAAAACTGGAGTTTTAGGAATGCAGACTGGAGTTTATAAGACCTGAAATATTGCATAGCTCTCTGTATGATCCAGACTCGAGTTTTGATAATCAAAACTCGAGTTTCAGTGAAAACTAAAACTTTTGAAATATCTATATAAGTGTAAACTGGAGTTTCCATGTTGCAAACTGGAGTTTTCAAAATAGTCATCAACTCAAGTACTTTTGGTTTGAGCTAAACTCGAGTCTCCAAAATCCAGACTCGAGTTTCAGTGAAAACTGAAACTTTGAAATATCTTTGAAGGCTCAAACTGGAGTTTAGAAGTCATGTAATAACTCGAGTGTTTTCAGATAGTTCTAAACTCGAGTCTCCAGAATCCAGACTCGAGTTTCAGTGGTAACTGAAACTTTGAAAACTTTCTGTTAAGCTTAAACTGGAGTCTCTGAAATCAAAACTGGAGTTTACAAAATAAGCAATAGCTCGAGTGTCTCTGTTATAACCCAGACTCGAGTCTTCTAACTCCAGACTCGAGATTCCAGTTGAAAACTTTAAACTTGAAAACCTGTGTATTTGGTAAACTGGAGTTTGTGAATATGAAATTGGAGTTTTGAAATCTTGATAAAGTATTGAAGCTTCTGTTTGATACTAAACTCGAGTTTCCAAACATAGACTCGAGTTTACAACTCTTAAGAACTTTGATTGCTCTCTGCGTAATGCAAACTCGAGTTTGCCCTATACAAACTGGAGTTTGGCTAGCTTTGTAAAACCTCAGCTTTTGTCTATCGAGTCCAAACTCGAGTTTCGCTACATAAACTCGAGTTTGCCTTGAACAGTAAGTTTTACAACTTTCTGAAGACAAACTTCAAATTAAGTTTACAGTTGTCAGTTATCATCAAAACACATAGAGAACTAACAGGAAATGCAGTAAAAAGGCTGTCAAAAACTTCAGGGCAAGGATAAAACGAGTTCAAGAATGAAGTGATATTGATTGCAAAATTACAGCATCGAAACCTTGTGAGACTGCTAGCTTGCTGCATTGAGCAAAATGAAAAGCTACTTGTTTATGAGCACATGCCTAATTCTAGCCTTGATTTTCACCTATTTTGTAAGTTACACATACCTCGAGTTTCACTAAATTATATAAACATCCAAGGTAGTCAAGATCGCGATTTTACTTAAGATCAGAAAGAGGTAGCAAGATCGTAAATCGTGGGATCGGTACGGATCGTAAAGATCTTACTATTTTAATTTTAATAATAATAAAAAAATATATGCATATAAAATAACATTTAACTCGTAACTTAATCCTAAAAGACAATTCAATCTTCAAATAAAAATATATAGCATTCAAAATAACATTTCATAAGTCCTAAAAGACAATTCAAAGCATCAACTTAAGCCATAATTCCACAAATACAAAATATCAAATCATCAAAACCAAAATAAAATACTCCAAATCTAATCTATCAAAGCATTCACATCACAATCATCATCTATCATGGTCATGCCATCTTCCTCTTCATCTTCAAAGTCTTCTTCATCAACATTTGGTAACTCCAAATCATTGCTAGGCTCAACCAAGGTTTCATTTTGAGTTGGTACCAAGTTGTCTACATCTAAGTCTTCAATGTTAGATGCACTTTTGAAACATGCTACCTTATACTTAATAAATTAACCATATTTTAGATAGATAATTATATTAATAACCCGCAATATTAAAATAAATTTCCCACAGGGTATCAAAACATGCATAATATGTCCTAATGTGGCATTATACAGTCATCCGACAAAACTAGAATAGATAGATACACTACTTTTAGCAGAGTTGTTTAAGCTTCAGCTGCCTTCCCTAAAGAACCTGGATTTAAGCTCTCACCTAAAAAATGTGGTAACTATCAATCCAACTTATTACAGATATTAATACGTGCTAGTGAGGTGCCAAGTGGAGCAATTTATAAACAAATTAACAATACATTTCATAACTATTTTAAATTTCTTGTTAATACAATTCCCAAAATACCTCCCTTCACACCAGCCGAACAACCTTATTTCCTCCGACTAGACCCATGGGCTAAGTTACATCCATGTTACTG
Source organism: Acacia confusa (assembly GCA_037074495.1). Lineage (NCBI taxonomy): Eukaryota > Viridiplantae > Streptophyta > Magnoliopsida > Fabales > Fabaceae > Acacia > Acacia confusa. The sequence continues at coordinate 28,892,842 of CM073509.1, read as the reverse complement.
GTTTCTCCAAAAGCTCACTGGTCGTGTGATGAGAACCGGCCAAAATCCTCAGAGCACACGGCTCAGACCATGGGTCTTTTCCCCTCATTGAACTGGTGGGGTGTCGTAATGCCCTCTTGAACTGGTGGGCAAGTCCCTCATTGAACTGGTAGTACAATTGAAAGCCAACCATTGTGCACCAATGGAGGCCTCACCACGTGATGGAATGACTACTTCGTATTTTCCCAATTGAACCCCTTTCATATCATTCAAATAAATAACTCAATAGTAATATTTCCAAAAGTTTCACGTTATAACAAAAAAAAAAGAAAGTAAATTAAATAATTCTCACAACAAATCATATTAACTAAATTTCCAAATTCTTATACATAATTAAATATATGCATGAATATTTTATAATTCAAAACATAAGATTCCACAAGGAAATTTCTATTAAAATATTAGTAATGACTTCACAAAACACTCACAAACAACATATCAATATCATAATAGGTGGAAAGTGGTTACCAGTCTCAAAAGCTAACTAATTTACGCAACTCTTAATTTGAGAGCTCAACACACTCCGTAGTTCAATCCATCAAATCAATTTAATTTCTGTTAATAACTCTTCAAAAACTCTACATATTAAGTTATACAAGTTTTGATAATAAATTTGGAATGCTTGAAGTTTATTCCTTTCATCTGTTAACCTTAACAACCCTTAAAATTCAGCAACTTCAAGTATTTATAATTAATTGCACAAAAATTATTTCAATGTTCCGTCAACTCTTATATGTTCATAGACAAACCCCCTTTCATATAAAAATATTTCCAAAGATTATAACTTTCCAAATAACTCCCAGATTTTTCGTTTTCCTTGATTTCCTTGTTAAGCTTCCAGAATTCATAGCTTATCTTTAAAAATTCATATCTGGAGTTATAAGTGTCGGTTTTGGGTGGTCCAAAAACCTATGAACTCCTTATCAAGTCTAGTTTCTAGGAAAATTGGTTTCAGCATTTTATACCATGCCTATAATTCCCATATTTCGAAAATGTCCAGGCTGTTCAGTGAGCTTTTCCAAAACGTATGGTCACTTTCTTCAATTTATTTCTCTCTGACCAGAGCTTAGAAAAATACAAAATACCCACCATTTTAAAGCTATAGATGTTCTCTAACTCCTGGAATATTTCCATAATTTTATCTTATTCATATCATTCCCAGATTTTAAAACTATGATCATTGCCCAGAAAACGTTACAGAATTGTTCTAGGATTTTGACCCCTCTTCCAAAAATCATAACTTGAGTTATAGACCTCCGTTTGAGGTGAACCAAAGCTCATTTTAAAGATTAGGATGAGTACTATGTGTCCCTAAAATTTTAGGTTCAAAGAAGATCGTTTACTATATTCTTGACTCATTTAAAAACCGTTACACAGTTGGAACTTCAGTATTGCTACAGTACACACGTGCAGCGTACTGTTCATCCACGAATTTACTGTAGCTACGTTGAAAGCTCTGTTTTGGACCAGAAAAACAGGGGGGAAAAACATGCAGAAGGTTCAATGTTTTCGGTTTTAGCAAATGGTAGCAACTTATCATTCAAGTCTAGCTTTCAGCAAGTTTTAAAGTTTAAGTAGCGGTGTTTAGAAGCATGTACTTGCGTTGGAAAATTAATGGGAATTAGAGGAAAAGGAGGTTCATACTTACTTCCAGGATCAACTGAACTATGAGAGTGATTGCTGGTTTGTTCCCTCTGTTCTCCAACGGCAAGCACAGGGAAAAATGAATTCAGTTGCCACCTCTTTTCCTTCTCGTCTCTTTCTCTCTTCCGGTCTCTCTCTTTTCTGTTTCGTATTCTGGCTGAATGAGAACTGAATATTTAGGGAGTACGTATTGTATATGCTACTGGAGACGTGAGAGAGATAATGAGACGCGGGTGTTTGCTATCTTTGTTCGTTGAAAGTGAGACATGCACATGGTGGAAGTAAGGAAAAATGAATCTGCCGAATGCATAGGACAGGAGTGTCGACTTTCATATGGTGCCGAGACAAGGAGAAACGAATGGGAGAAGCTAATAATTCCAAGAGAAGTAGTGGAGCATTAGCTGTCATGCCTACCATTGTGCTTTCAGTTGGGGACGAAAGGAACAGCAAACAATAGCTATACGTTGGATGTATTTTTGGTGAAGCTGGAAGTATGGTCTTGCATAAAAGATGAGGTGTCTGCATGATCAAGCATATGGAAAATGTCATAATGTTCTCCGTTTTTCCTGCTTGGCCGAAAGTGAGGTATATGTGTTGTAAGATATTGAATTATATGTATGCATGTGAGGCTGTTTGCTGTTGGTGGAGAAAATGAATGAATAAATGAGTTGCCACGCGGGGCCCAGGAGTAGCATTTTGGCATAGACATATTTTGTTTGTTTGCTAATCATCACGTTTGGTTGAAGGAAGGAATAATGGGTAAGTGTTTATGGGCTTCGTGCTATTTGTTCATGGGTGTTACTCTTAGCTTATGGTCCTTGGAGTTTATGTAAATATAGGAGTATTTATCCCAATGAATATTGGACATTGAATAATTATTAGGAATTAATACCTAATCCCTCACAAAGGATTTATTTTAAAATTTATCTCTGGTAATTTATTTTTCCATGATTTTATTTCCAAATATTACATGGAAAATAATAAATTCCTAATTTTTTTTCCTCAAATAAATTCAAGGAATAACAGGCCTTGCTCTCAAATTAATTTAAAATAATTATTTTAGGCCAAGACTCACTATTTAATTTCTCCTGAAATATTCCAGGTTACAAATCCCAAAATTTGGGATGTTACAACTTTCATCATTTTCCACAATCCAATCATCATCAGAAGAAATATCATCAATATTATACTCATTCACTTTTCTAGCCTCCTTCTTCTTGGTCAATCTTGAATTAGCCATCACAAAAACAACATCATTCATAGTTTTCTGTTTCAAACGATTTCTTCTCTTTGTATGGACCTAAGCAAATATAAAAAATAAAAAACAATTAATAAAAAATTCATTCTTGAAATGAAATATAATTTATATTTCATATTCATGAAAATTTACCATCTCAAAGGCACTTCAATTTCGCTCACAACCGGAGGCACTGCATGTCAAGCTCAAAACATGAATAGCAAATTTTTGGAGCTCCGGATGTTCGAACCCATACGACTCCCACCATTCTGCTGGAGTTTTGTTGTTAATTGCACACTTAGCTACTGAACTACCAAAAAAATTCATTTGATACTTGAAATCTTCAAGTTGAGTATCAATTTTAGACATTTCTTCTACATCCCCCACCATCCTTTCTAGACATTGATATAATCCATGTTTCACTTCAATATCAGCCTTAAATGAAGAACTATAATGTAATTGTGGATTAAGGTAATAGCCTGTAGCATGTAAAGGACGATGAAGTTGCCCGTCCCATCTAGCATCAATGACTTCCCATAAAGGCTTATAACTTAAGAATAAATAAAAATTGAATTAGTGTAATGTAAAGTACAAATCTACAAATTTAAAATTTAAATCAAACTTGATACTTTACCATCTTTCTATGTTGTTGAAGGCATCAGCAATTCTCTCTTTAGCCCGATCAATCTCCTCATATATGAAGCCCATGGCTGGCTTCACATCTGAATCAACCATACGAAGCACCCTGACTAAAGGATAAGCACCTTTCAAGCAAGTAAGAATATCTTTCCAAAAAACCTTGTCCAATACCACATCTTCTATAAGCTTCCCATCCGAAGTCTTTGCAAATCGGCTAGACTGCTACTCTTTGGAGGTGAACATCTGAATCAATGCTCTTTTATTATCATGGAGGCACCCCAAAGTTAGGTAAGATGTGGCAAAGCAAGTGAGGGCTGATCTCACCAAATCTTTTCCTTCGGTGAAGCGGTGCAATAAAGTAATCAAAGCAGTTCTTGAATAAATGTAGGTTGTTATTTTTTTCCCCTTGGAATAGTATCATGGTGAACCGATATCTTCTTTTCCAAATCCTCCAACATTAAATCAATGCAATGTGCTGTACAAGGTGTCCAATACAATCTCTTTCTTTTCTTCATTAACATCTCTCCCGCAGCTTTGTAATTTGCTGCATTATCTGTCACCACTTGAAGAACATGTTCTTCACCAACCTCTTCAACAACATCATCAATCACCTTAAAAAAATTTTCAGCAATCTTAGATATGTCAGATGCATCAATAGACTTGAGGAAAACAGTTCCCTTAGAGCTATTCACTAAGAAATTTATGATTGTTCTCCTCCTTTTGTCGGTCCACCCATCTGTCATTATCGAGCATCCAAATTTCTTCCAAAAGGCTTTATGTTCTTCAATATCTTGCATTGTTGAGTCATATTTTTTCTTCAAATATTTTACTCTGATCTCATGGTAGGATGGTGGCTTGAATCCTGGACCATGTTTTGCAACCGATTCAAACATTTTATAGAATTCCTCAGTCCTTGCCACATTAAATGGAATAGCATTATTGTAGAAAAAAGAGGCAATGTCTTCACATGCTTCATCTCTCAAATTCTTTTTGAAGATGCTATTTATTGTAGCTTGAGTGCTCACTCCCATTTTTTAAAAAACATTTTTATCATGCCTACTATCCTCTTCACTCAGTTTTCTTTTTCCACCAAGTTCATCATCATCAACTTCTGTGGATGTAATTGATTTCCTTATTAGTTTCTCTTGTAAATCTGCTACAATTTCATACATTTGTTTTCTCACTTCCTCAGGAACAGAGCTACAAGCCCCCACATTGCTTTTTGTTCTCCCCAAATGGTGCTTGAATTGATAAACACCTCCGGTTATTGTCTTCTTACAATAATTGCATTGAATTTTTCTCCCACTTCCATCAACTTCAACACCATGCTTCCATCCCGAATCAGTCCTACTTCCACTAGCATTTTTCATTTTAGTTCCTTTACTAGAGGAAGAGGGAGCAACTGCATCATTACTAGCACAAGCAATAGAAGCCATTTTCCAAATGCTAAACCACCACAATCTAATATCAATAGAGAAATACATAATAAACATATGAATTAATATCAAGAGTACCATTTTCTATTTTTCTTTAAATACAAATCATAATCTGAAAACCCACAGAATAAAATTCAAGAGTTAATATCAAAAACTACTATTTTATATTTTTCTTATCCTAAATAAACCCTTCGACCAAAAAAAAATCCTAAATAAACCCCAAAAAAACTGAGCAGACCGACAAAGCATAAAATGGAGTCTGGGACTCTGGGTCATATACTCAGTCGCGATCGAAGCAGAGACAGTGAGAATGAGAGAGTGAGATATAGCGCAATCGAAGCAAAAAACTATAATCTGAAAACTCACCTCACCTGACGATGATGATTCAGAAGTAGAGAGAGTGAGAACGAACCAAAGCAATCTTGAAGTAGGAAGGGGCGAAGGGTTGATCAGCCGAAGGGAGACAGATGAGAAGGAAGTATGTTGGATCGAGGTTCAGGTGAGACACCGAGAATGAGGACGAAAGAGGCAGAGTCAAGTCGAAGTCGCAGAGAAATTTTTTTCCTAGAAGAATGATTCCCAGTCGCGGTTTAAGGGTTTCATACGGGTAGGAAATCGGGTAAACGGGTAAGAAACCGGGTCAAGCAGGATCGGCGACTTGCGATCCTATGAGCTTCACCGGCAATCTAGCACGATCCCTGTATAGACCGATCATGCATGGGATCTGGATCAATTTGCTTTGAAAACATCGCAAGATCGGCGATCTTATGAGTCAGATCGCCGATCTTGACTACCATGCGAACATCTTCTATATTAGATATTTGTGCATACCTGTTTTGAGTTATTAATCTTTTTTTATTTTCCTTAAACTTATGAGTATGGGTGTCACTTTATAATAATTATAAAATAAATCTTTCGTTCAACTTTCCATAATCTGCAGAGTTTGCAATGCATATAACTGTATTGCTTTATTTATTGCTTTCAGGCATAGAGAAGCATTCCAAGTTGTAATGGAAACTACGATTAAGCATCATTAATGGAATTGCAAAAGGGCTTTTATATCTCCATGAAGACTCTAGACTAAGGGTTATTCATAGGGATCTAAAAGCTAGTGTTAGATATGATTAGTTTTGATGATGTCTTATATATATACCATTAGTAAAAGTAAAAAGATTGAGTAATATGCTTATCTTCTTTATTGACTGATTCTTGTATTTAATGTAGAAACAAAGATGTGAAGTTCATCTATGAACAATGATCAAGAAGAAGATCAACAAAGAAGCAATAAGTTATCAAAGAATTTTGGGCATATTCAAGAAGAAGAGGAGTGATTGAAGAAGAAAGATCTTGGTGAATGAAATTCAAGATCAGCTCAAGTTCTTTAATGAAGCATAATCTAGATGGGAGATGGAAGATAGAAAGAATAGAATTATGGAGTCAATTACGGAGTCAAATGATAAAAGAACAAGAGAAGAGAAGAAAGAAAGAGTTGAATCATGGAGAATGATCAAGAAAAGAGAAGAAAGAAAGAAGAACTTGCCAAATGGAATGAGAAAATCATCATACAAGTTTTTAGATTGATTCTTGAAGTCTCCACGATCAATTGGAAGTTGGAATGACTCAATTCGGAGCTAGAACAAGCAAATATCAGTTTCTGGATGAATAAACTCGAGCCTGTCGCTTATAGACTCGAGTTTGGGTGATTTCCAGCAACTCTAGCTCCTCTGGTACGAGCAAACTCGAGCCTATACATGTAAGCTCGAGCCTGGTATGAACAAACTCGAGCCTGTCACTTATAGACTCGAGCCTGGATGTTTTCTAGCAATTCTAGCTCTTCTGGCCCGAGCAAACTCGAGCCTATACTTACAGACTCGAGCCTGACTGACTTCCAGCAACTTTGTCCAGCTCTGTTTCACGTTTTAGCTAAACGACCTCTGGTAATTTAACAATATCTCCTAAACCAGGAATTGGAATGAGGTGAAATCAAATTTGGCTGAAACTAGACATTCAATGCGTCATCTTGACAAAGTTTCATGCCCAAAGAAGATCAGATGAGAGAGCTATGAATTTTTGAAGTTCACCCATCTGTTAACGTCACTCAGCAGACCAAGGTTCAGTAATTTGAGGATATCTCACAAACTACACATCGGAATAAGCTGAAATCGATGGCATATGAAAGTAGACTCATAGGGCTTTCCATAGATACTTGATTCAACCAAAACGGAGTTCAGACCAGGGAGATATGGCCTTTGGAAGTTGACAGAAAAGTTCAGGATGTTACAAACTCGAGCCTATCACTTTTAAACTCGAGTTTAGCTCAGATAGAAAGCTATTTTGGATTTCCAATTCGATAAACTCAAGCCTAAAACTAATAGACTCGATCCTAGCTCAGACAGAGAGCTATCAAAGATATCCAAACCGATTAAACTCGAGCCTGAACATGTAAACTTGAGCCTACCTCACCCAGAGAGTTCCTCAAAGCTTTTCAAAACGTTCAAACTCGAGCCTACATTTACAAACTCGAGTTTGTCACTTACAGAGAGTAGTTTTCGAAGATCTTTTCAAGGCAGGAAACTTGAACACAAAGTTATAAACTCAAGCCTGCAGCAGATCAAAAGTTTTCAAAGGGCTTTTACCTGAAGCAAACTCAAGCCTAAAGAAACAAACTCAAGTTTGCATGAACAAACTCAAGCCTAAAGAAACAGACTCAAGCCTAAGACGCTTTGTTTTACAAACACTTTGATCAGATCTATGAAATCTTCCTGAATGATTTACAGACTTCATATTATCTATTACTACTATTGCTAATCTCATTTAATCAGTTTGCTCATGAGTTTCATATTAATTTAGCAAGAATCAAGGTGAAATCAAATCTGGATCAAATGCATTTAATGAAGAGCCAAGAATAAGTCTGAAACTTCTCCTATATCCCAATGTTTCAGCTCAGGACATTACAGATCGTCCAAATCACTCTACAACGGTCAAATTAAGTTAATAGAATGACAAGAATTCTGGATGACCATATGCAACAACTAAATCCAAGATTCTAGCCAAGAATTGAAGAAATAGAGGAAAATATGCAACAACTTCAGTGGAAAATATGCAGCCAAAAATATAGATGAACATTGGAGAAAGAAGGAGATGAATTTGCAACAGCTAGTTCCTCAGATTAAACCTATAAATACCCAAGAAAACGCAGAGCAAGATACACATGCACAATTACAACTGATTAATTTTTATTTTGACACTTTATTGTGCATACTTCAGTATGTGAACTTCAGTGTTTATTCATATATACTCTTTTTGAGAGTCTTGTTTTGAAAATCATTTGATTACTTGTTTGAGAGAACTCAAGGTTGTAGAACCTATGAGTTGGGTATTTAATTACAAAGTATAAGGGGGAGCAAGTCCTTAGTGATTAGGATTGCTTAAGAGTTTCATTGTTGTAATTAAAGAATATTGAGATAGTTGAAAAACCCAGAAGGTATCTGGGGACTAGACGTAGGTCAAGGTTATGACCGAACCAGTATAAATCTTACTGTGTCTAGCTTCTCTTCCCTTGCTCTGTTATACTCTGTTTTCGATTTAAAAACTTGAGTGTTTCGAAAAGTTTTTCAAAATCACTAAAGTCTTAGCAAACACCCAATTCACCCCCTCTTAGGTGATAGCCAGGTTCTACAGCTAGTACTAGTAATATATTATTAGACCACGAAATGAATCCCAAAATTTTAGATTTTGGATTAGCTAAAGTTTTTGGAGACAATCAAAGGCAGGCAAACACTATTAGAGTTGTGAGTACCTAGTAAGTTCAATTTATAATGCTTTCTCTTGTCATTATGACACCAATTTAAATCCCATATTTTCATAGGAATAATCATTGTAAAATTGATTTAATTGACTTATTTTTTTTTTTGAATAGTGGTTACATAGCTCTAGAATAATGCTATGGAAGGCTTGTTTTCGGTAAAATCTGATGTTTTCAGCTTTGGTGTTCTTTTACTTGAAATCATTAGTGGGAAAAGGAATGGTGGATTCTATCTTTCAGAACATGGTCAAAGCCTTCTCATATATGTATGCTTTCTAACTGCCGCTTTTATTCCTCAAAAGTATACTAAAAGGAACAAATCTAATGGATTTTTCAAAAGTTCATCTTCTTAGGTCAAGACCTATTTCAAACTTTGACTCTGAAAAAGTAGAATATATATTTTCCTGGCAAGCAATTAAAATATTCTTGATGTGCCATAATTTTATTGAAAAATCTCAAACCAACTACAAAAAAAAAAAAACAAACTAAAACATAAAACATTTATCTTACAAAATTTGCTTTATATCTAACTTGAAAGGAATTTGCCATATAGGCATGGAGGCTCTGGTGTGAAGGGAAGGGCTTGGACCTGATGGATCCAATACTAGAAAGGTCATTTGAACCTTATGAAGTTCTCAAGTGTATCCACATTGGCCTCCTATGTGTGCAAGAAGATGCAGTAGACAGACCAACATTGTCAAAGTGTTGTACTTATGCTTGCAAGTGACTCAGTCACGGGTACAAAAAAGGTATCATAAGACCGGATCAACGACCGGTCTTGTTCTAGACGGTCTTAAAAGTCTGTTACTTTTAAGACCGAATACGCAACCGGTCTTAAAAAATACTTTTAAGACCAAACTTTTAAAATATCCGGTCTTAAAAGTCCCATTCTATCACAAAAAAAAGGGATTTTTAAGACCGGTTGCGAAAACACATCCAGTCTTAAAAGTCCCTCTCTATTAAAAAAAAACCTGGAAACTAGAAATTTGTACGGGTGAGAAGCATATGAGGGATAAATTTGAATAATCTCCTTTGATACAAATCCAACACCACCATCCCATCCTTCTGGAGGCTGCACAGATCACATCATTTCATCATTTAAGTTAGGCTATCCTGATTCAATGAAGGATGAAAACTTGAGTTCTCTTTGAAATGATATAGCAAGTGAGAAACTAACCTGATTTACGACATAGTATACTTTGAAACGACTAGGATAATTAGCAACAAGACGTTCTAATTCTTCCTGCATATATATAAATATGCAAATTACTATAAATGAGAAGTAAACAAACATTGTGTACCTTAAACAAAGACATACTTAAAACGTTACAGTGATTCTAGACCCTCCAGCAAGCATCCCAAAGATAAACCCATCCAGCATTCCGAATTGGTCTCAATTCATAAATTCTGGCTTGCAAATTTTCCAAGTCATAAAAGCAAAAATAAAATAGATCGAAGAAGACAAAGTAAGAATTGCAAACCTGGAGAAGCTAGAACCAAAACAAGAAACCTTCAGAGCAAAGAAGGCGAGCAATTTTTGTAGCGTTAGAAAATTTGTGAGTGAGGTCTTTAAGATAAGATGAGATGAGTTGACAAGAGTGAGGTAAGATTTAAAAGGTCGAAGAGAGGTTTAGAGAGCGAAATTCAATTTTTAAAGCGAGAAAATAAAAATTCATCTTTTAGATGTAACATCCCAAATTTCTGGGATTTTAATATTTAGAATATCGTATAAAAGATTTAATATTTTATGAAGTTATGAGATTTTGGTTGAAATAATTAGGCCTAAATAATATCGAATTTATTTGCGATTAAGGATAATTGCAAATAAAGTAGTATTATGAAATATGGGCTAGATTAATTGAGAAAATAATTATTTGAAATTAAGGTTTACTTTTCCTTAATTTATTTTGAAAAGAATAAATTTAAGGAAAATAACAAATAATAATTATAGGTTTAAATATTATGGGATTTATTTCCATAATTGCAATTAAGTCTAGTTGCAAATAAATTGATTATGGAAAGAATGGAGTCAAAGAAATATTGAAAGGGATAATTTATGACATAAAATAATTATTGGAAATCAAGGCCAATTATTCCTTAATTTATTTCGGAAAAAGAATAAATTCAAGGAATGATTGTAAATGATAAATTGAGGTCCAAAATTATGAAATTTGTATTCCAAAGCCTAGGAAATTAAGAGTTTAAATTATTTGAGATTATTGCAATAAAATCTAAAAATATTGCAAATAAAGAATATAAAAAAAAATGATGAAATAGATTGGGCCACGGTTTGATCCATATAAACCAAGCCCAACACTACTGATTATTTGTTCATTTTGGCAAGATCCAAACCAGCACGTGAGGAGCATGAGTTAAGAATTAAGAAATCAACTCTCCCTTCCAGTTTCAGATTCGACGGAATAAGAGGAAACAGAGACAGTTTTGGCAGCTCATGAACCACAACCATCTTTCTATCAGCCCACCAACATAAAAGCCCAAACCAACCCAATGATCATAAGCTGCATGCTATCAGTAAGAACAGTAAAAACATAATCAGAAGCAAATCAACACGTCATTAAGCCAGCTGTCTACATGTTATTATGCATGAGGAGAATGGCCAGCGCATTTATACCCGCCTCAGTTCCTTCATCGTTCATTTCTTTAAGACACAAGCCGAGAGAGAGAGTGTGAGACGGAGAAGAGAGGGAGACTAGGAGAGTTAACTGAGAATGAGGGACTGAGAGGGAGCTGTGAAAGAAAAACGATAAGTGTTGACCACAAGAGTATGAGACATAGAGTTGGACCGAGAAGGAGATGAAGCCGAGTACGAGTGATCAAGAGAAAGAAGAAGGTCCAACCGTTGCATGCAAACCTAGAAACCACTGAAGGTGAGTTTTCGAGTTTCATTTTATTAGTTATGCATGATGATCTGTGGTGTTTAAAGCTTAAAGGGTTGAGGTTCAGTCCTCCATGAGTGCTCTGTGTTATGGGTCCCAAAACAGAGAGCTTTTGGAGCCTAATGTTGCATGCATTTGTGTTGGTCGGATCATATTGGGTTCTGTTTGGGTGGTTGGACGTTGAGTTCTAAATTTTCACAAGCATAGAAGAAGAGTACTTGCTGTCATAAGATTTCCACCGTTGCATCATATTTTCTGTTCAAAGCTTAGTAAATGCATAAAGGAGACCTTTGAGGAATATATGTATACTTGCATATAAGGAAACCAAAGTGACCCACGTGCTTTTACTGTGCATGATAAGTATATAAATATAAGCTTTTGCCATTTCATGTATGAATACATCCAGATATTGCACCTGAACCTTAAGAGAATAAAAAGGAGCTTTGCTGTTTTTGTGCAAACATATATGTGTCGGTCCATGGAAAGAAAGAGGAAACTTATGGTGCTGTTATCTTAAAATGTTTGTATATAAGTGTGTGTGTCTTAATGTAGCTGTATATAGAGCATGCCGTGGGAATGAAAACACACATGAGTTGCTGCTCTAAGTTTTTTAAAAGATAAACCAGTAACTCAAGGAACTAAGGAATGAATGATGGTTGTAAGGATAAAGGAAGATAAAATATACGAAGGAGAGAAGGAACACCACTGCCTCGTATGTATTCCTCTGTTTTTCGTGTTTGGAACAGAGTTTTTCAGCGTCTGCTACAGTGAATCCGAGTTGGAATAGTACGCCGGGTACTGTAGCAATGACACTGTTCACACAGAATTTTCAGCTGAGCAACGATTTTTAAATAGGTCAAAAATATAGTAAACGATCTTATTTGACCCTGAAATTTTATGACCATATGGTAGGCATGCTAAAGTTTAAAATGAGCTTTGGTTCACCTCAAACCGAGCTCTATAGCTCAAGATATAATTTTTGGAAGATGGGTCAAAATCCAGGAACAATTCTGAAACGTTTTTCTGGGCAGTGATGATGTTTTTATAAACTGGGAATTATTGGGATAAGATAAAATTATGGAATTTTCCAGAATTAAAGTGGACATGCAGAGCTTTAAATTGATCTATACTTTGTAATTTTTAAAGCTCTGTACAAAGAGATATGAATTTTTAAAGTTAAGCTATGAAATCTAGAAGCTTAACAGGACAGTCCAGGAAAAAATAAAATCTGGGAATTTTTTTGACAAGTTCTGACCTTTGGAAATATTTTTATATGAAAGGGGACTTATCAATAAACACGTGAGAGTTGACGGCACATTAATATCATTTTTATACAATTAATTAAAAATACCTAAAGTTGCTGGATTTTCTTTAGGACGATTATGATTGAAACAGATCTTATTGTTAGAGAAAAATTAAGGGATTAATCATCCTTTAAACTAATTTACATAATTAGTTTATCCGCGATTCAAATAAGAGACTGATAGCGATGATAAACATTATTTTTAGGCAGATCTGGATATTGTTCTGATCCCAAGAACTTCAGTACAAAAGAAGAAGGATACACGGTCGAGGTAGGTAACTTTAATCTTATAATCATGTATGTTAATGTTATGCAAATATTAGCTGATCATGTATGCTGGTTGAACTACTTGTTTATATTATCCTGATTGGCCATGGATATTGAGGCTGAGGTCTCATGGGGCTGCGGTCCTAGACAAGAGCTGCGGTTCTTGGCCGTTAACTACGGTTACGGTTATTTCTTCCATGCTTTAAACATGTGCTATTATGTCATTTCTATTTTCATACATGTGCATGAGATTAACTATTACCCTGGGGTCCATTCACTTGGACTCCAGCTACCGTGAAAGATACAGGTACTGGTTCGGGATCAGAAGGCAAAGAGCAGCTGTAAGGGTTACAGCAAATGGAACACCTTGGACAAATAGGAATAATTAGTCTGTATATAGTCTGTTTATCATCCGTCTATTTTGGAATTATGTAATAACATCCCTCTATGGGATAGATATCGAATCGCGAAAAACTAGTTCGTATTTTTATACTATTGTAATTTCAAAAACTTCGATTTACAAAATCAAGTCGTCCAAATCTCCTCGATCTATTCTTGTATTCCGCGATAACTCTGGTTAAACAAAGGCCTCAAAAGGCAGGGCGTCACATTAGACTTTTTAGACCAGATTTTTTAAACATCCAGTCTTAAAAGTATACTTTTTAGACCGGACTTGTTAAATATCCGATCTTAAAAGTCTTTTAAAGAAGTTTAGAGAGCGAAATTCAATTTTCGGAGGGGGAAAATAAAAAATTCATCTTTTAGACTTTTTAGACCAGACTTTTTAAACATCCGGTCTTAAAAGTATACTTTTTAGACCAGACTTTTTAAATATCCGGTCTTAAAAGTCTATTTTCTAGAGATTTAGAGAGCGAAATTCAATTTTTGAAGCGGAAAAATAAAAAATTCATCTTTTAGACTTTTTAGACCGAACTTTTTAAACAACCGGTCTTAAAAGTGTTCTATGTATTTGTTGGAAGTTCAGATTTAATTAGTTAGCATATAAAATTATATTATGCAATTATCTTAATTAAGTTGTTAGAGAGATTTTCGTAATTAAGTTAGCAGATTATGGTTTTTTTAATTGGGTTAAAGGGAAATAATACACATAATGTTTTCCTGAAAGAGCACCCAACACCATAAAGTTTTTTTTGGTCCAAAAGTACACAAGACATTTCGTTTTTGGAGCAAAAGTGTCGTGGACCGACGTTGACCGTTAGTTGACTGATGGATGGTGCTGGGCACTCCTGGGGAAAAAGGTTATGTGTATTTTTGCACCTTAACCCTTTTAAAAAAAACTAAAATAACCTCTCCCCTGCCGGTGGGCCCCACCACCAGCCACACCACCTCCAACGGCCTTCCTCCCCACCGCCGTCTGTCGCCGGCCGCCTTAAGCCACCTCCCCTTGGTTTTAAATAATTAAGAAAAAACTAAAATAACCCCTCCCCCGCCAGTGGGCCCTACAAACTGGTCACACCACCGACCGGGGGCCTCCCCTTAGTTTTAAATAATTTTTCTTAAAAATAATAAACTAAAATACACTGCAGCCGCCGCCGGCGGCCAGTGGTCACCGACGGCGGTGGTGTAGCTGGTGGTGGAGCCCATCGGCGGGGAACAGGTTATTTTAATTTTTTTTTTACTTATTTAAAACTAAGGGGAGGCCACCGGAGGTGGTCGCCGGCGATAGACGGCGGTGGGGAGGGCGGCCGCCAGGGGTGATGTGGTGGTGGGGCCCACCGGCGAGGGAATGGTTATTTTAGTTTTTTTTAAAGGGTTAAAGTGCAAAAATACACATAACCTTTTTTCCCCAGGAGCGCTCAGCACCATCCGTCAGTCAACTAACGATCAACTAACGTCCCACGACACTTTTGCTCCAAAAACGAAACGTCTTGTGTACTTTTAGACCAAAAAAAACTTTATGGTATTAGGTGCTCTTTCAGGAAAACATTATGTGTATTATTCCCCCTTTACCCTTTTTAATTTTGTAATTATATTCCTGATTGTAATTCCTCGATTATATTATGCAATTATCTTAATTAAGTTGTTAGAGAGATTTTAGGAATTAAGTTAGCAGATTATGGTTTTTTGAATTTCGTAATTATATTCTTGATTGTAATCCCTAGATTATAGGAACTTCCTAGGTCAAAAGATTATTTACTTATTAGCATCTATATATAATTCCAATTAAGCGAAGGAATAAAGCATTGCATTCTCGGACTCATCTCTGATCGGCGTCTTCTCAAAATATTTACAAAATTGCCACCGATCATACTTTTAAGACCAGATCTTTTCTAGTCCGGTCTTAAAAGTGTTCTATATATTTACGAAAATGCCACCGGTCATATTTTTAAGGATCCTTTATAATCTGGTCCAATAAGTTCTTTATATTTACAAAACTGTCACAGGTCATACTTTTAAGACCTGATTCTCTATAATCCGGTCTAAATGAGGCGGTCTTAAAGTTTTTTTTTTGCACTAGTGAGTGAACCTTCCAAGGCCAACATAACCTGCATTTTCTGTTGGAAGAGGTTTAAGGAGAAAGAATCTTCATCAAAAAATACTTGACATGACTCCACCAATAGAGTAGCTATTTCTAAAGTTAAAGCTAGATGATCCTAAGAATTAGATAACAACTTTTTTTTTTGGGTTAGTTTATAATGGGATGGCTGAAATTTGTATAAAAGAGTGGCTATGAAAGAAATTTTATTATATTTTTCCTTGTTTATAAAAAAAAAAAAAAAAGAATTGTGCATCGGAAGACATTATTTTTAATCATTTCTTATCTTGCAAATCAAGTTGAGCGAGTTCAACTCATGTAGCTGACTCTATTTAATGGAATAAGATTTTGTTGTTCTCGTTGCAATAGTATTTCTTATAATTACACAAATCTTCCTCAAATCTTGTTCATTCTATAAAAACATCCTCTTCAGTTATAGAAATTAGATAGACATCCATTAAAACTAAATTACACAAATTTCACTCAAATTGCAATATATATATATTATATTCCAAGAGACGGTACAAGTTGTCCTCCTAGCATCACATTCAAATTATAACCAAAATGGCTACGCTGGGCAATTCCTGAACTTGAATCGTGCAAATGCTTCATACAAGAATATATCAGATTACTTCCTTCCCCATTTAAGCCTCTGCAGTTGATAATTGGTACTCCCCCAGGCGTTTCTGTTCTTTTTACCCTGAAACAAACAAGAGTGAATAAATTTTCACATCCTTAGTTCTGCTATATAGACACACACACTTCTGGAAAAAAATAAGCATAGAAAAGGAATAAATAAAAAGAAGAATGAACAGGCGTCTTTCATGAGAAGAAAAACCTATATTACCTGTGAATCCAAACAGGTTTTTAATAATTCTTTCTGCCGAACACAATCATCAATATTACCCTGATTAATAGCCATACAGCTGAGGAATGCCATCATTTCCTTCATACACGGTTTATGAAGTGAACCATGTCTCTTAAGGTTAATGTAAAGCCCACCAGCTTTCCGCCCCATTATCCTACAAATCAAAATAAAAAAGAGAAAGAAAATCCACCAAGAGAATGTGTTAATAGCATTCAGATTGACAAAGCATGTAAGCTTGAAAATCTTTTTTTTTTTTTTTGGGGGGGGGGGGTGGATTACTAATGTCAATATCAACTTGTTAATATAAATCTAGTCCTCACTTTTCATGTGATCACTAATTCTCTGATGCTCGAAAGGAAATGCTCTTCGTCCATGGCTGTCTTTCTTTCTTTTCCCTTCTATGCTTAGTGTCCATGTCACCAAATAGAAACATAAGTAAGCAACATATAAGAGCCAAATTTTAAAATAATTGAAGCAACACAGTCAAACACACTTGCATAGATGCAAACAGAATGGAAAAAAGGAAGGTGGAAACAGAGGCAGAGGAAGTCAGAGCTTAGAACTTGGTAGGGTAAAGCAAACTGAAATTCTCATGGGTAGTGGGAGCTTGCGGGTTCGATCCTGCTTGTTGTAATTCAGGCCATTAGTGCTTGCTCTTGTAATTTGAAAAGAAACTTTATAGAAGTGAAACTGGAGAAACAGTCCTCCAATCATTCACTACATATTGATTGAACATGCATCTCATAACTCTTGAATCACACCTTTGTTTCCTTGAACTTCTGAAAACTAGTTCAAATGTTTGGAACTGGATTGGCTAGCAAGGTACAAGCTGTAATCCGGGTTTTAAATCGGCTTCATGGATGTTAGGCTTGGCAGAAAACAGAGTAAAAGCCATTTCATATTATTTAAAAGTCAAATTCCAAGCCAAATAAACAAAACATCCCGCTAATTTACGGAGTGACGAGCAATGCCAGAGAGTTTTCCAACAAGCCTACAGAACTCACAATACTACAACTTCACACGTAAAGTGGCAATTGCTAGAAGAATCAAACGCATCAACAAAAATTTTTCCGGGGCAGATTACAATTATTCATCAGAACAACTCAGGCAAAAATACATTCATACTAGAAGACGGCGAGAGAGAAGCGCATATGAATTGCAAGCAACATAAAAAACACCCATTCAGAAGCAAAAGCAATAAATTAGAGGTGAAACGATGTGATTACCAGCGAAGAACGAAATAATGAATTATAGAAGAGTGAAAGCGAAAGCGAGAGACGACGTCGATAGAGTCTCACCGAGTCGGCAGTGAGAAGTAGTTGCGGTTGTGATGAAGCAGAATGAAGAATAGGAGGTGAAGCCGTGCTGAGGAGGGAGGAGCAAGCGCATCCGGAAAGGAGCAGACGTCGACCAATGACAATACAGGTCTTCATAAATAAACAAGGGAAAAGGACAAGATGGTAATTAAGAAAAATAAAAAGATAATTTTATAACTTGGTAACTCATTCATATATATTAATGATTGCTCTTTTTCTTTTACTTTTAATTACTAAGCCTGTTCTGATTTTTTTCCCCTAATTGAGACATTAGTGTGATTTTCCCAACAAACAAACAAACACACATATAAGGGGCTTAAAAATTAGGGAAAAACTCATTTGAATATCATATGAGTTTTTAAAAGCCTAGAAGGTCTATTAACGTTTGAATGACACAAAGTTGATATGTATCAAATTGAGATTTTAAAACATTGATAAATTTACCATTATGCCTTCAATTTTTAAATATAAAAAAGTGACCTAGTTCAAAACTCCACTATATTTGTCAAAACCATTACGATTTTTATCAAAACCATTATTCAATTGGTCACAACCTAAAACTATTGATCAATCCTTTTATACATATTATATGTATTTACTGATTTTGTCAAAATTATTACGGATTTTGTTAAAATCATCACTATTTTAATCAATCTCATTAGTCAATCATTTTACACATATTGTCTGTACTTACGTATTTTGTCAAAACCATTGCTATTTAGTCAATCTTATTACTCAATTGGTCACGAATCAAAACTCTTAGTCAATCCTTTCACATGTATTATTAGTACTTATGGATTTGACAAAAGTACGGAAAAAATCATAATTAAATAATTATTTACCAAAATGCTACTGCATGAAAACTATTAACCCATCTGCCCCTCTGTAATTGATTACATGCCATATGTAATCGATTACATTAATTTTTTTTTTCAAATTTTCTACTATGTAATCGATTACATCAATTTTACACTATGTAATCGATTAAACACTCTAACATAATCAATTACGTAGTGCAAAAAATTAATTTTTTATTTTTTTTCAGTTTTCCCTTTATATATATATATATATATATATATATATATATATATATATATATATATATAAAATATTTTCGAAAGAATTTAATATTATGAGATATTTAATTCTAGATTTCTTCCTGATATCTGGCCATACTAATAGCATAGTTTGAAATTATTCGTAATCGCTTTGATATCATCTCTCTTTATTTTTCATATACTTATTTTGAAAATATTTTATTTTATATATTTTTTTATTTTTCAAAATTTGAATTTATTATTTAAACTTCCTGATAGTTGTCCGTACTAATAGCATAGTTTGAAATTCTTTGTAACCACCTTACTATCATCCCTCTACACTTTTCAGTATATATATATTATTTTCCAAAGAATTTAATATTACGAGATTTCACGTGATATTATATATATATATATATATATATATATATATATATATATATATATATATATATATTTACTTATTCATTTTCCAAATAATTTAATATTAGGAGATATTTAATTCTAGATTTCTTCCTCATATCTTGTCGTACTAATAGTATAGTTTGAAATTCTTCGTAATTACTTTGCTATCATCCCTCCTTATTTTTCATATATTTATTTTGAAAATATTTCATTTTATATATTTTTTTATTTTTCAAAATTGGAATTTAATATTTAAACTTTTGGGGATTAAAAAACTGATTTGACGTGATGTAATCGACTAAGTCTTGTAGCTTAGTCGATTACATGATGGGAAAACTAATCTGGGGATTAAATAACTGATCTGGCGTGATGTAACGTGATGAAAAGTATAGAAGGATGATAGTAAGGTGGTTACAAAGAATTTCAAACTATGCTATTAGTAAGGCTAGCTATTAGGAAGTTTAAATAATAAATTCAAATTTTGAAAAATAAAATATTTTCAAAATAAGTATATGAAAAATAAAGAGAGATTATATCAAAGCGGTTACGAATAATTTCAAACTATGCTATTAGTACGGCCATATAACAGGAAGAAATCTAGAATTAAATATCTTGTAATATTAAATTCATTGGAAAATAATATATATATATATATATATATATATATATATATATATTAAAACTAAAAAAATAACAAAATAATTTTTTGCACTACGTAATCGATTACGCTAGAGTGTTTAATCGATTATATAGTGTAAAATTTATGTAATCGATTACGCTACAGTGCGTAATCGATTACATAGTGCAAAATTTGAAAAAAAAATTAATGTAATCAATTACATATGGCATGTAATCAATTACAAAGGGGTAGATGGATTAATAGTTTTCATGCAATGGCTTTTTGTAAATAATTATTTAATTAGGGTTTTTCCCGTACTTTTACCTATGGATTTTGTCAAAACCATTACTACTTTAGTCAATCTTATTACTTCATTGGTCACAACCCAAAACTCATGAACTTGTCGGAAACTGCAAAACTTCGCCAAATATTGGTTTATCAACATTGTAATGGTGAAAGTGAAGAGAAAGAAAGAAGTTGAATGGAGAAGAAGAAGATAACAATGAAGAGAAGAAGAAGCGTGGTTTCCGACCTCAACCCCTCAACCTTTGGTAAGGTTCGATTATGTTCTTAGAGGAGCTTTGACGGAGAGAGTAAGGCTCAGATTGATGCAGAAGTAAGAGCAGGGAGGAGCTTTAGTGACCTGGGTGAAAGGAAGGAGGGGCTTCTAGTGTTGCTATGCTGACGAGCCCTGAAAGGGTTGGCACAAGCTGAGAAGAGGAAGAGATGAAGTAAGGGAGATGAGGGAGGAAGAGAGCCACCACAGCTGGGAAAAGGAGGAGATGAAGAGAGGAAAAGGAGAAAGAGGAGTATGATTTTATGTTATGTGAGGGGCATTTTAGTAAAAACACTTAATTTCAAAATCTCATATTTCCTCCAATCACCTCTGTCATTTTAATTTTTTAACATACTTTTTGTGGTTTTGAAAATTCATATGGTATTTAAATGAGTTCTCCCTAAAAATTATCTATCCAATCAATTTTCAATAATTCTTAGACATAATTGCATCTGCCTTTAATTGAGATACACCATCCTTTATTGTATAAATTTTTGATGGCATATTAGTCCACCTAAGTTTATATAGAGAGTTTAAAGCGGAAAGGGGGTGCCAGTGATAGCTTGGGCAATGGCATGCAAATGTAAACTGCAAACCAACTCAGAATTCCAAGAGTAAGGAACATACAATAATAAATCAACCACTTGCCTAATATTGGATAAGGAGGCTCAATCCCCCTACATGGGCTACCAGAAGTATTGATCAATTGCAATTGAGGCTCCATTTCCAACCCTTCCTTTGAACTTCCTTATAATGATGCTTGCATTATCAGATAACCCTTTCTATACCCACAAGGAGTTGTATGGTTTCTTGATAATTGAAGGTTCCAAGAGATCGATATTAACTTTTAATGTGATGCTAACAACAAAGGTGACTCATAAGATATAATTATTTAAATATGCTTAGCTAACAAGGCTTGATTAACAACCTTGGTGTTAATCTCCATAAATTTATGTATTTCATCACATTTTTTATACATTGTTGGTTTTGAACTCAAATTGTGCATAAAATTTATACATACAAAGAAAAATGTGATGTGATGAAATACTTTTGCAAATATCAAATTTTGAACTAAATGTATAGAAGTTTTGATTTAAATGATGATAATAGAAAGCTTGTAAAATCCTCCATCTTCTAGGAGGATGAGGATAAGATGTAGAAGCTTACAAGGATCATCATAGACGGGGAAAAGAAGAACAAGATATAAAATAAAGATCAAAGAAGTAGCTTGAAGATACTCTCAGTCACTTTTGATTCAATACAGCTAAGAAAAAGCAAAAATACCCCAAAATCAACCTTTTCTATCAGATTGTGTTAGCTACAGCAATGCAAAAGCAAATGTGCGAAATTGATGTAGTGCGTTTTGAAAAGGTGAAGAATATGAGAGGTACTAACCTTCGAGAGGGTGCCAAAATTGGATATTTTGGACTCGAGAAAGAATAGGCACTAAGAAAATATCCTTAGGAGAGGGCTGTTGATAAAGATTGGAAGCTTGAAGATATTTGAGAGCTTTCTTAGGTTTCTTCATCTTCTCTATTTTTCTGTCGAATCTTGTTATGGCCATGAGTTTTATTGATAGCTTTAGTTCATTTTAGATTATGTCTAACTAAAATTTTCATTTAATAATACTTTTACCAATTGTATAGATAAAAACTACTAGATTTTCTTACTTTTGTTATTTAATGAGAATATATGCTGATTTTTCTTTATGCTTAATGCTATCTTTTGCTTGATCACCATATGATTAGATAAATTCAATTAAATGATGCTTGAGAGAGCTATTTTAGTTGTAGAACTGGATAAAAATCATGCTAGACTTAAAGTTCATGGATTAAATGGAAGGTTTGTTCTTAGGATAGAGATATTTTTAACAACCTAGCATAGTTTATTCAAGGATTGTTTTGGAAAGATGGTTTTCATTAATTATAAACAAGTGAATGAATATTTTTAATAAAGATTAAAAAGCAATCTTGACTTGAGAGAGCTTGGTTGATGATTCTTGAACTTTTGACTAGCATGTTGACTCATTTAACTAACATAAGTGGATAATTACATGGTTCTATGAAACACAATGGGGAAGAAGTAATCATAAGCCTTCAATCTCTTGAAGTTAGAACTAATTTTCAATTGCTCAACTTCATTGTTTCCATCAAAATTCCTCAATTAACTTATTCAATTCCAAATGATTTCATTGAACCTAGTAAAAAACATGGTTATATTAATTAGCTCGCTTTTATCACAATCCTAGTAGAACGACACTCTTTCTATCACTACATTATTAGTTGTTGTCGGTTAATGTTTGAGGTGTTGCATGACATTCAAGCAAACGGTTATGAGGTTGAAAAACAAAAATTTTTGTTAATCATTGTGGTACCCATAACTCCTTATGGTCTTTATGAGTCATTATCATAACTCCTTAGACCAATGAGTTATTGTTATTTTTCTTTGGCCCATAACTCTTTATAGTAATCATGAGAACCCGTAACTACTTACGTTTCTCATGAGTTATAACTCAATGATTCTGAGATGATTTAGTTGATCATTGAGGAGCCTATAACTCTTTATGGTATTCATGAGTTATAACCCATAATTTTTTACGGTACTCATGAGTTCTAACCATTATATTGAATCATAATCTTTAAATTGCTCATGAGTTATAATTTATGATCTACTTGTTCAAACACATAAAGGGTTTTATGATTACCATTGATCAATTGAAAAGACAACAAAGATTACAAAGTCCTCTAATGTTGATCCACATGGTTGCCTCCTGATTTCAAGGAGAACTCCTTCTCCTTGACTCCTCATTTTCCTTGGATGCTTGCTAGGTGATGGCAAGGTAGATGCTTCAAGTCTTTGGATTTTCTTTTCTTAAGATGATGATGGTGTTTTGAAGTTAGGTAAGGCGCAAGATGTTAGTTCTCAAAGTTTTGATGATAACAAGATTAGAAACTATTTAAGACTTTAAAAATGATCAAAGCTTTGAATCAACGAATTTTTGTCCAAGTTAAAGTGATACTCGAGTAAAGGAACTCTACTTACTCGAGAATACTTTATCTAACATCTTGTTTAAGTGTTCACAGAACACTACTCGAGTAAGGATTTGTTGCTACTCGAGTAGTATATCAGAAAGACTATTTAGAAGCAAAGTTCAGAGAGTGTTACTCGAGTAACAATATCTTGTATTCGAGTACAAGCCAATGAAAACATAAAATGAACCTTATATGATATACTTGAGCAAACAGGTAAGTGTACTTGAGTAAGGTACTCGAGTACTAGTAAGAATATTACTTGAGTATGATTGATTTAAGTCTCATAAAATTGATCTGTGTTAAGAGTACTCAAGTATAGATCTATGCTATTCAAGTATGGTACTTGAGTAAGAGAAAATTGATACTTGAGTATTGCGTCTATCATGTTAAAATTCAGTTCAGAAAAACTATAATTGAGTATGACTTTCTATGTACTCGAGTAATGGGACTTTATTACTTGAGTACTGTCATTTAAGGCATTTGAATTGATCTCGCCATAGTGTTACTTGAGTATAAGGGAATGCCTACTCAAGTAAGAAAACTTGCTTGCTCGAGTACTATCGTGAGAAGTGCAATGAAATGAACTTGCTATAATATTACTCGAGTATAGATTCAGCCTACTTGAGTAAGGTACTCGAGCAATGACTATATGGTACTTGAGTATAGAACTTCAATTGTCTTCTTGTGCTTGATTTTGACGGTAATCATAAATTTAAATATTTTGGGTAATCTTTGATTTTTGCTTTAATGATATACTTGAATTGCATTACTCTAGTTCTAATCTACATTTTGAGTATGTTTGGATTAGCTGAAAAGCAAAATATGTGTCAAAAGCATTTAATTCTGTGGGAAAACTGAGCCAACAAACTGAATGAAATCTCTTAGCAGATGAAATCATTCCTTCAAGGCATACTTATCTTGGCAATTACTTTGAGTCAACTTTTTTGCACAAGTACGTTGACAACGAACGAATTAATGAATCAACGATCAACTGTACTTAATGGAAACCATCTATGCCTAACGGAAGTTCAAACAATCACAATGCTACATTTAAAGCTTCACAACGGCATTAATAGAAGATGGTATAAAAGCTCATCACATTCAATTCTGCCAACTATTGAAACTCTACGCAATCAATTTGAGATTATTGGAACTTGCTGTTTCAATCATTTCATTTAAAATCTTCGGATATTATTATTGTACTTCGGTGATTATTATTCATCTCCTTAGTGAGGAGTATTAAAAACTTATCTGTTTATTTGTTTGAATCTCAAGGTTGTGAAACCTTGAGTATGAGTGTACAATTACAGCTTGTAAGGGGGAGTGAGTCCTAGTATGAAAGTACCATCCCGAGTACGTAGTGTGTAATTGTATATGTGTTAGTGAGTTAGTGAAAAACTTAGATTATCGGGGTACTGGATGTAGGTCAAACAGTTAGACCAAACCAGTATGATCCCCTGTCTTCATTCTTTTTTGTCTCAATCTCTTATTTATTGTTCCTTATCTAAATCCGAAAAAGAATTTGAAATCCCCTATTCACCCACTCTAGGTGATATTCCACTTTCATTTGGCATCAGAGCAGGTATTCTCATTTAGGCTTAACATCTCAAGAAAGATCATTGAAGGAATATTACCTGATGGTGCCTCTATCAACCGTTATCCTAGATTCAATGGAGAACACTATTCATTCTAGAAAGCAAAGTTCAAAGTGTTTGTGTTAGCCAGCGAATATGGACTATAGCGCATTTTTGAAATTGGGGACTATTTTCCTACAAGATTAGAAGGCGGAATCCATGTTCCAAAGATTGAAGCTGAGTCTGATGAGAATAACCGAAGGAACATAACTCTCAACAACAATGCCATTTTGACGCTCCAAAGTGCACTTAGACAAAAGGAATATTTCCAGATATTCAACCTGGCGAATGCTAAAGATATGTGGAAAGCATTGGAGATAGCTTATGAAGGAACATCCGCTATAAATGAGAACCATATCAACACACTGACAATCAAGTATGATCTTCTTCGAATGAAGACTGGATAATCCATTGTAAAATTCTAACTTTGCTTTACCCACTTGATGAATCAACTATTGGATTTGGGTAAAATATATGAACAAAATTCTCAAGTTAGAAAAATCCTAATCTCCTAACTAAAGATTGGGAAGCCAAAGTCATAACAATTGAAGAAGTCCCTGATGAGTCAATGACTTCAGTAGCTACTTTGTTTAGAAGATTATATGAATATGAAGGCAAGTTGAAATTTAAGAAGTGCTTGGATGAAATCAACAGCAATAGAGGCAAAGGTGTTGCCCTTAATGCTGTGAAAGAAAAGGAAGCCAAAGATGAAGACGAAGACGATGATGATGAGGTGGGGATGTTTGTGCAAAGATTCAAAAGATTCTACAAGAAGGATCAAGGCTTCAGAAATCGATTCCAGAAGGGGAGCTCAAGTAATAGATGCGAGTTCAAAGATAAATATTAGATTATCTGTTATGAGTGTAAGAAGCCAAAACATATCAAGTCTGAATGTCCTCAGTTGAAAGGCAAAGAAAAGGAGAAAAAGAAGAAATTCAATCACTTCAAGAAAAAGGCCTACGTATTTGTCATATAGGGAGATAGCTCCTCTGATGAAGAAGAAAATGAGAAAGTGTAAGTTGCAAATATATGCCTTGAGGCAGAAGAGGAAGAGCAATCTGAAAATGATAATGGGGTATATGATTGTGAACCCACCTATGATGAATTATTATCTGAATATAATGAATTGCGTACTGAGTTTGAAAAGATTGCAAAAGAACTTATTGCCTCAAGGAGGAAAATCAAATTGCTTGAACAACAAGCTAAAGATCTTCCTCCGTTTTTGTGAAATTCCTGTTTACGAAAAATGTCCTCATCTTCAAAAGAAAAATGCCTATCTTATGAAAATACTTGAGAAGTTCACTAAAGGAAGTAAAATGCTCAATGTAATTTTGAAAGCTCAAAAATTTATAAATGATTGATAAGGTATAGGATACAATCCTATTTTTGACAAAAAAAGGGAAAAAGAAAGCCGGTGGAAAACCTTACTTGAATTATTTTCAAAAATCGGTTCACTCCTCAAACCCCTTTGCTCATTGTAATTATTGTAACTAAAAGGGCCATAATACTTCATCATGCTTTCATAAGAAAGAAAGAAAAGATAAACATGTTAGTAACTATCAGTGAGTACATAAAGGAACCTATATATTCCTTGAGGCCCCAACTAACCCAAAAGGACCCAAGAAAAGATGGGTACCTAAGGCTTAGCATTGTCTCAAGTGCAGGTTTGTCTAAGCATCAAAGATCAATAAGTGGTATATTGATAGTGGATGCTCTAGACATATGACGGGGGATCAATCCAAGTTCGTGGCAATGAAAGCAAAGGATGGTGGCAAAGTAACCTTTAGGGGAAACTAAACTGGAAAGATCATTGGAATTGGCAAAATTGGAGAAAAGGAGGACCCCTAATTAAATATGTTTATTATGTGGAAGGACTTTGTCATAATCTCTTGAGCATGAGCCAAAGTACATACAAGAACAATTGGAGCATTTTCGATTCAGAGGAATTTCTTATCGTAAACAAGGATGATCTTCCAATCGACAAAGGTAACCTTACAACTTTGTTTAAGGCTCTTAGAAAAGGTAATTGCTATACCTTAAACCTTCCTAAAGTCAATTCCGAAAATTGCTTTGTTGGCAACTTGGACGAAAGTTGGCTATGGCATAAGCGTCTAGTTTATCTAAACATGTTCCAATTAGACAAGTTGTTAAGAAAAGATTTAGTTCTTAGTTTATCTAAACTACGTTTTAAAAATAACATGGTTTGTGATTCTTGTCAAAGAGGTAAACGAACTAAATCATCTTTCAAAGCTAAGCTTGAAATCTTACCAATCGACCACTATAACTATTTCATATGGACTTAGTTGGACCTGCAAGAGTAAAGAGCCTAGGGGGCAATTTATATATTTTGGTCATTGTCGACGATTTCTCTAGATTTGCTTGGACTATTTTCTTGAATTCCAAGGATGAAATATTTGATCTGTTTGTCGTGTTTGCCAAGAAAGTGCAAAATGAGAAAGCTCTTTGCATTTCAGGTATTTGGACTAATCATGGAGGAGAATTTGAGAATCAAAACTTCAGAGAATTGGGTGATGCTTATGGAATATACCACAACTTTTTAACCCCGATAACCCTATAACAAAATGGTGTGGTTGAAAGGAAAAATCGAGTTCTCACAGAAATGGCTTAAGTGATACTGAATGAGAACAAGACTTCTCAAGTCTTCCGGGCTGATGCAATGAGCATGGCATGCTATTTTTCAAACTGAGCATATCTCCGTAAGAAACTTAATAAGACTCCATACGAACTCTACAAGGGAAGGAAACCAAACTTGGCTTATTTGCACATATTGGGATGCAAATGCTTCGTCCACAACAACGTTAAGGATAACTTGAGAAAGTTTGATCCTAAGTCTAATAAAGGTATATTTTTGGGTTATTCAAATAAGGGTAAAGCCTATAGAGTCTTCAACAATTGTACTTGTGTTGTAGAAGAATCAATTCATGTTGTGTTTTGTGAATTTGAGCCTAATAATTTTGTTGATGAGGATGAACCAATTAATCAAAATCAACCCATTTAAAAAAACAACTTCTATTCCTGAGAACTCTGAAAAAGATTTAGAAGTTGAGTCTAAAAATGCTTGTGAAAACCTTGTTAAATCTCAACCATGTGCCTGGAGATATAGTAGGAGTAATCCTCTAGATCAAGTGATAGGCGACGGGAGTGAAGGTGTGAAAACCAAAAAAGGTACTTTAAATGAAGTAACTTTCTCTGCCTTTATCTCTAAACATTGAACCCTCTAAGATTGACAAAGTCCTATTAGGAAATGATTAAGTTATAGCAATACAATAGGAATTACATCAATTTGAAAGAAATCAAGTTTGAGACTTAGTACCAAGGTCTAAAGACTACATAGTCATTGGCACTAAATGGATATTCAAAAACAAATGTGATGAATAAGCAATCAAAGTCAGAAATAAAGCTAGATTGGTTGCCAAAGGCTATAATCAAGAAGAAGGTATATTGATTATAAGGAAACGTATGCGCCAGTGGCAAGATTGGAAGCTATACGAGTACTCTTAGTTTTTGCGTGTATTAAAGGATTTAAACTCTATCAAATGGATGTTAAGAGTGCTTTTGTTTATGGATTTATTCAGGAAGAAGTATATGTAGAACAACCTCCCAATTTTGAAAGTGACTCTCATCCCGACCATGTTTATCGTTTGAAAAAGACTTTCTATAGTCTTAAACAATCTCCTAGAGCTTGTTATGAGAGATTAAGTAAGTTCTTCCTTGATTAAGGCTTTAGTAGAGGAAAGGTTGACACATCACTATTTATTAAAAGCGAAAAAAGAAGGGTTTAATGTTTTTGCTTTTGTTGCAGAAATATTTTTTCTGCTACACTCACATATAAGTGAGTGGGTCCCATTATAAAGAGAAGAGAGAGAAAATATTAATGGGTCCCACTCACTTATATGTGAGTATGACAAGAAAAATGTTTCTGTAGCAAAAGCAGAAACATTAAACCAATAAAAGAAATGAGTTGTTAATTGTTCATATTTATGTGGGTGACATTATATTCTGTGCTACTAATGATACCTTGTGTGAGGAATTTTCAAAGAAACTACAGGGTGAATTTGAAATATCCATGATGGGAGAGTTCAACTATATTTTCTTGGTTTGCAAATCAAACAACAAAAGAATGGGATTTTCATCTCACAAATGAAGTATCTTCGTGATTTGCTCAAGAAATTTGGAATGAACTAGTGCAATAGAGTTGACACTCCAATGAGCTCAACCATATCTTTGGATGCGGATGAAGAAGGTAAGGACTTCAACATAACCAAGTATAGAGGAATGATCGGATCATTGCTATACATGACCGCATGTAGACCAGATATTCAATTCAATGTGGGTATATGTGCAAGGTACCAAGCTGCGCCAAAGGAATCACATGTGAACATGTGCAGAGAATATTTCGTTATCTTGCTGACATGAAGGAGCTCAGACTATGGTTCCCAAAAAGTTAAATTGGTGGCTTATTCAGATTCGGATCACACTAGTTATAAGACCGATAGAAAGAGTACAAGTGGTCAATGCCAATTCGTTAGTGGCTCACTTGTTTCTTGGTTCAGCAAGATGCAAACAACTATCTCTTTGTCATCGATCGAATTTGAATAGATTGCCGCTTCAAGTTGTTGTGCACAAGTATTGTGGCTCAAACAACAACTTCATGATTTGGGAATTCACTTGAACGAGATTTCAATTCGTTGTAATAACACCAATACAATAAGCTTGGCAAAGATTCTAGTTCAACATACAAGAACCAAGCATATTGATGTGAGACATCATTTCATCAGAGATCACATACAAAGAAAAGATGTCAAGGTGATGTTCATCTCTACACATTCGCAACTTGCAGATATCTTCATGAAGCCCTTGGTCAAAGAGCAATTTATGTATATCCGAAGAGAATTGGGCATGGTAAATCCCAATGAGCTGTAAGTACTACTCCTTACTAGTTATTTTTATGATTTAAGTGAATAATCATTACTAACTTAAGCATCGAGTATCTAGGATTTTGTTTTGCAAGATGCTCTATTGATTCACTTAAAAAATAGAGGTTAATAGAGTACAAGTTATACCTGAGTATACCACAGCGATACTCGAGTAAATTTGTAAGAATTACTTCTGTTAAGTGACAAAATTGATATGGTAATCGAGTATTGAAACATACAATACTTGAGTAATGTCGTGGTTTAATATGTGTGCTAAGTGTTTCAAGAGAAAGGTACTCGAGTATAAGCCCTCTAGTACTCAAGTAATATTGGGTTTCTAATGATCAAGAAATAAATCCTTCTCAAGGGTACTCGAGTAAATCATATACCACACTTGAGTAACATCCTGAGGAAGCTATAAACTTGAAGCCTAACCATTATGTACTTGAGTAACATCGTTGGGATACTCGAGTATCATCCGCCAAAATGCTCGGCAATAATGAAGAATACTGCCTTACTTGAGTAAATATTTCATATTACTCGAGTAATATCGAGATATATCACTAACAAAGCTAATACAAATACATGTTTACTAAAGTAAACAAAGTACTGTACTCGAGTTATCATCCAGCCAAATGAAAATGACAAGTTTTGAATCCTTAAAATAGACTACTACAAGGATCAAAATTCTCAACAAAAGGATTCAAGTGTTTACAGAGCATACTTGAAATAAGGTATTTCTAGAAAATTCTAATTTTGTAAAGATTCTTGCTCTACTAGTACTCAAGTAGAGGATTCACTTTCCCCGAGTAACATATATTACTCGAGTAAAGAAAATCTCTTACTTGAGTAGTGTTGTCATATATTTTTTCTAAGAGGCATGCATTGTTTCATTTCAAAATCCTTCGTTACCTCTCTTCAAAACGCCTAAACTATCGAAACCCCTAAACCTCTTCACGCCTAAACTTTAGCAAATTGCTCCGTCCTTCCTAATAGAATCGTCATTTAGGTTACCTGATTGTTGGACACTCTTTTTCGCTCCATAAATTTCCCTCCTTCTCTTTCTTTTTTTCCTTCACACACCGATCCCATTATCTCTAATCTCGCTCATTCCTCTTCAATCTTCTCTATAATCATCCTATAATGTCTCATATGGCCTGCACAAAGTCTTCCAAGGGTGGCTCAAGTGATCATTCATTGCTGAAATCGTCGAAACGACCGCTTACCAAAAAGTCTTGTTCTTCCTATCGTTCCAAACTGAATGCTTAGGCATCGGAGAACTAGCAAGACCCATAATGAGATTTCAAACCAATTCCTTGCCGATCAGTAAAGGGAAGAGCAAGTCACCTCCACCTTCTTTATCTATGACTGAAGACTCTGAAGCAACTCATGATGATGAAAGGCGATCAAAGAGTGTAGAAGACAGGCCTCAAAAGCCTCAACCTTCAGTAAGCTAGAAATCTCATGTTTCTAGGAGTAAGAGGCAATAGGCCTTGGGTAGTCATCAAGCTTCGGGTTCACAACAACAAGCCTCCAGTGCAAAATCTGCTGGACCTACTGGATCTCAATTAGCCACTAACGCTCTTAAACCATCACTAGGTATGAATATTTGTCCCTTAGTAATTAGTGATTAGAAGACATTTCATTTTTACTAAGGAAATAGACAATTCTTTCCTACAGTGTATTTGGATTTAGATCTTTTTCGAGAGGATTGCAATTTAGACTTGTCTCCCTGGTTGCATCATTATTTGCATTGCATCACATTCAAACTTCATACTCTGAGATTGTAGTTAAATTGTTTTATCATCATATGTTTGTCAAACCAAAGTTTCATAAGGACAATGAATCTACCTTAGTATTGAAATTAAGGGCAAAGAAATTAAGATCACTTTCGTAGTCTTAAATGTTATTCTTGGAGTTGTTGACACTCCGATGATGATCCTCCTAAGTTATCCAATGCCAAGTGTCATAGCATTCTACTTTCTGATGTTTCACATGATGGAGACAAGTTGAAATTTAAGCCAGCAATGATGAGTGATATCTACAGAGTTATTTGGTACCTGTATAGTAGAAACATGGTTCAAAAAGGCCAGAGTTACACCCATTTTGTTCAGAAGGACTATTAGCTCTTTGCTTCCATTGTTGCCAAGGAGAAAAGAAACATTGGTAGATGGATCATGAACAAGATGATTACATTCCTATCTCAAGCACTGACTCAGAAGAAGGCCACTATTCCCTTCTCGAATGTGGTATCACATATCTTGGCCATGAATAATATTTGGTATCTATTTGATGACACCATGGTGCTTCCTCAACAGTTTGGCAAAGAGCATATGATAAGAATGAGAATTTCATTCATTGAGGCCTCTACCAAAGCTAAGAAGAAGGACAAAAAGGTTGTTGAGCAGCCTACTTCATCTAAGGTCTCTGATGAGGCCTAAGCTTCTTAGGCTGGTACTCTGACTTTATTTGTTGCTCTTTCGTCTTTTACAGATGTTGCTATTCAATCGATTATGGTGAAAGCAGTTCAAGATGTGATAGCTCCTTTGATCAAGCATGCTAATGAAGTTACACACGTTGTCAACAGTCTTTAGAAGCTTAATGTCAACATGGTCAAGACTGTGGGAGCTGAGTTTGAGAAGTTGTCGAAGTATATTACAACAAGCTTTCAGGGCAATTTTACTATTTAGAACGAATTGAAGCAGGAACTACAGTCTTTAAGTAGCATGTTTTCAGGCTATATAGGACATTAGATGAGTTAGGCTTGAAGTTCTTTTCTTCTTCTGCTAGACCTTTTACATTAGCTGCTCTTAAGGTTGTTCCTTCGATTGATCCTTTGTCCTTTATTCCTGAGTCATCCATCCCTGATTTTTCTGTGCCTATTGAGCTATCATCTGAGCTTGTTGTTGAGCCATTTGTTGTGCCATCCTCTTCTGTTGAGCCATTTGCTCCTCCCTCCTCTTTGAGTGATGACAAAGGAGGAGAGTGATTATGATTTGAAATGATGATATTTTGTGTTGTGTTTATGATATTTTATGTTTATGTGTTTATGATATTTTGTTCTTTTCATGATATAACTCATGTTAGTACTAACACTTGAATTATGTACTGAAGTTATATATTATACTAACATTGATATTGAATGCAATTCAGTTACTTACATATTTATGTCCTTTACACATTTTGTACTTCATCAGCTTCACTAATGTCAAAACATTTTCAAATTTTTTTCAAAACTTTAGTTTAGTATTGTCATCATCAAAAAGGAGGAGAATGTTAGTTCTATGAGTTTTGATGATAACAATATTAGAAACTATTTAAGACTTTGAAAATGATTAAGGCTTTCAATCAGTGAATTTTTGTCTAAGTTAAAGTGATACTCGAGTGAAGGAAATCTGCTTACTTGAGTTACTTTATCTGACGTCTTGTTTAAGTGTTCACAGAACACTACTCAAGCAAGGATTTGTTGCTACTCGAGTAGTATATAAGAAAGACTATTCAGAAGCAAAGTTTAGAGAGTGTTACTCGAGTAACAATATCTTGTACTCGAGTATAAGCCAATGAAATCGTAAAATGAACTCTTATATGATGTACACGAGAAAACAGGTAAGTGTACTCGAGTATTGGTAAGAATATTACTCAAGTATGATTGATCTAATAAAATTGATATGTTTTAAGAGTACTCGAGTACAAATCTATGCTACTCGAGTATAGTACTCGAGTAAGAGAAAATTGATACTCGAGTACTGCGTCTATCATGTTAAAATTCAATTCAGAAAACTATACTTGAGCATGACTTTCTATGTACTCGAGTAATGGGACTTTATCACTTGAGTACTGCAATTCAAGGCATTTGAATTGATCTTGCCATAGTGCTACTTGAGTAGAAGGAAATGCCTACTCGAGTATGGTACTTGAGAATGGCATCTTGGCTACTCGAATACTGTCGTGTGAAGATCAATGTGATAAACCTGATATATTGTTACTCGAGTATGGGTAATGACCTACTCGAGTAAGGTATTCGAGTATGAGTACATGATTACTCGAGTAATACCTATCAGTTGTCTTCCTACATTTGCTATAACGGTAATTGAAATTTTTAAGTATTTTAGGTTATCCTTGATTTCTGCTTTAATGATACTCAAATTGCATTACTCTTTTTCTAATCTACATTTTGAGTTTGTTTCAGATCATTAACCATCATTTTGATGATATGTGTCATAAGCATTTAATGCCATCGGAAAACAGAGCCAACAAACAAAATGAAATCTCATAGCAAACAAAATCATTCCTTCAAGGCATACTTAATCTAGAAATTACTCTGAGTCAACTTTTGTGCACAAGTACGTTGACAACGAACGAATTAATGAAGCAATGGTCAACTGTACCTAACAGAAATCATCTGTGTCTAACAGAAATCATCTGTGCCTAACGGAAGTACGAACAGTCACAATGGCTACATTTAAAGCTTTACAACGACATTAATGGAAGATGGTATAAAAGCTTATCACATTCAATTCTGCCAACTACCGAAACTCTACACAATCAACTTAAGATTATTGCAACTCACTATTTCATTCATTTCATTTAAAATCTTTAGATATTTTTATTGTACTTTAGTGATTATTATTCATCTACTCAGTCAGGAGTATTAAACACTTATATGTTTAAATCTCAAGGTTGTGAAACCTTGAGTGTGGGTGTACAAGTACAGCTTGTAAAGGGGAGTGAGTCCTAGTGTGAAAGGATCATCTCGAGTATAGAAAGTGTGTAATTGTACCTGTGTTTGTGAGCTAGTGAAAAACCCAGATTGTTTAGGGACTAGACGTAGGTCAAAAGTTTGTTCGAACCAGTATAATCTCTTTGTCTTCATTCTTTTTGTCTCAATCTCTTATTTAATGTTCTTCATCTAAATCTAAAAAAGAATTTGAAATCCCCTATTCACCCCCTCTAGGTGATATTCCACTTTCATTAAGAAGGATCAAAACAGAACCCATATGAGTAGCCTATCTGTAAAGTAGAAGACTGCACTGTTTGTGTCACTATCAATTGCCTCACCAAGCAGGTCAAATAATCAAGTATATTTTCCAGTCTCTATTGATCTGCACTTAAAGTCATTGATTTCTGGGCATTCAGGTACTAATGGTGCTTGAATATGATAAACAATAGTACTTTGACTATGGTGCCAAACTACTAAGACTTAGTTGCTGTAATGGATATTAAATCTCAGTCCTCTTTAGGTGTCTTGTTACTTAGGGCCCTACCACTAGAAGGATCCATTAAATTCCTGTCCATAGGTGGTAGGCCCTCATTGAAATAGGTAATGAGTAGCTGCTCAATGATTTGGTGGTGTGGACAACTCGCATATACAGTCTCTTGAAACTCTCCTAGTACTCATGTATATTCTCCTTATTTACTTACTTAATGCTACTAATTTCTTTCTTGATCAAAGTGGCTCTTGAGGAAGGAAAAATTTCTCCAAAAATAACCTTTGCATGTCAGGCCAACTTTTAATGGATGAGGCTTGAAGATAAAATAGCCAGTCCTTAGCTTTACCTTCCAAAGAGAAAGGAAAAGCTCTCAATTTGATATGTTCCTCATCAATTGCTTATGGTTTCATGTGTTGTAGACCACATGGAACTCCTTCAAATGTTCGTGCAGACACTCACCTGCTAGACCATGAAACTTGGGCAACAAATGTATAAGACCATATTTAAGTTCAAAATTAGCTCCAAGTTCAGGATATCGAATACACAAAGGTTGATTGACCACATTAGGTGTAGCCAATTCTTTTAAAGTTCTATGGTTTTCTTGTTCTACCATATTTTCAGTGTGAGCAAAATTACTACTAGAATCAGTAAAAACAACGCTACCACAAGAAGACTCAGAAAGATCAATAGAAATGAGAGAAACAGAATCAAGTTCAGAATCATAAACAAATTCAGTAGTAATTATTTGACTTACCCTAATAGCCCTTCCAGAAACAAGAATTGTTCTCTCAATTTTAGGACCTTTTTCTAACAAATCATTTGAATTAGTAATACTCCTAGTACTTATACATCATAAGCACAAGAAGTTGGATCACCACAGAACTAGTAAAATACAAAATAACACTAAAAGATACAAAACACAAAAACACAAACCTATACGAGAAATTAACTGAAATTAACTTAGAAACACTAGTAAATGATTTTTAAAATTTATGGGACCACCACAAAACAACTTCTAGACTAATTCTAAACCTAAAAATGAACTAAAAAAACGTAAAAACTGAAAAAGTGGTTTAGACGGTGGAATTTGGCCAAAATATGAAGACCACATGGTAAAGCAAGTATCCTGATCAATAGGCCATTTTCTTATAACTAAAACTTAGCCAACTCAGAGATACTTGAAAACACTATTAGAAATCCTAAAACATATTCTAAAATACCAGCTACATCCCACCGAGACAAAAAAAAATAGTGGAAACAGGGTTAAGATGATAGAATTTTGCTCAAAATGCCCAATTCCTTGTGGAATAGACCCATTCAAAGTGATCTGGGTGAGATACAAATCTTCCCAATCAGTAAAACCATACTATTTATACTATTATACTATTATACTGCTCTATTATTAATACTAGACTAATTATTATTCCCCGGCAACAGCGCCTAATTTTGACAAGCGTTGCCGAGCTCTCACAAAATAACTAGGATCAACAAGATTTATAGTATAAGGAATTTGGATCATTTCCCATGGAATGCATAGAAGGTCTAATTCAAACAGTAATAAAATAGTAAATAGTAAATGGTTGGGTTTTTTCTTCTAATGCAAACAAAATACAAACAATGATTAAAAACAAAATGAAATAAAATGAAATTAATTAGACTAAAAGAACGATAAACCTAGAATCAAGAATTCCATAAACTTCCTTTCATCATTGGATGGTATATTGCCTAAACTTATAATCAATTCAGATGAGTGAGCCTATGGTGATGCAATTGAGGAGGATGTGGTTGAAGTTGTAGATGATAATGGGGACAATGATAATTTAAGTGCAAGTGAAGGTGATGAGGAAGAGGGTGAGGGCTATGATGAAGGTGATGTAAATATGGAAGGTGTGAAAAACCGGTGTAAATCACTAAGAGGGGGGTGAATTGGGGATTTGAAAAAAAATTCTTTTGCTCGATTCTGGAAATTAAATGTTGAAGCAAGGTAATGTAGAGAAGGAGAAGTGAGAACAAGACACAACAAGATTTATACTGGTTCGGTCTAACTCCTTGACCTACGTCCAGTCCCCAGACTCTCTGGAATTTTCCACTATCACTTACAATCAGTTACACACTTTGTACTCAAAAGCTATCCACTCACCAGGATACACTTTCCCTTACAAGTTGTACACTGATATCACAACTACACACTTTGTACTCAGGATGATCCTTTCCCTAGGACTTACTCCCCCTTACAAGTTGTAGTTGTACAACCAATCTCCAAGTCCCCCGACTTGAGATTCTTTACAATCAAATGATTAACAGAAACAAACTCTCTCTAAGAGTAGATATTGATAAACACTGAAGAACAGATAAAAGAATCACAATACAGACTCAAAAATGCAAATGTTTTCAAGTGTAGCTTCGTTGTTTGTCTTGCTCTGAGTCTTCTTAGCCTTTTATAGCCTAACTAGATGAACTAGCCGTTGCAATATCTTCTCCAACGTTCAGTTGCAGATATGGAAAATGACAGTTGCAAATTTTGCTCTGTTCTTTCAATTCTTTGCTGAAATCCTGGAATATGTTGTTGTAGAACGTCTTCCAGATTCTTTGTCATTCCACAATCTTAATTCGACCGTTTGAGGTGATCTTAATGTGTTCCAACGGTTTGAACTAAACATCTGGGATAAGGGAGAAGAATCAGCCCTGTTCTTGGTTCTTCATTAAATGCACTTATTTTGGATCTTTGATTCTCTCTGATCTTGTGATGAAACTGTCTGAAACTTATCAAAAACTTGATCAATAACGTTAGGAATAATAATGCAACAAGATATGATAATTTCATATTAACCCATAATGATTTCGCAGATTGATTTGATCTGGTTTTCAAAAGTTATTGATACAAACTCGAGTTTGGTGTTCTAGGCTCGAGTTTGAGGTTCATTCAGAGAACAAGGTATGTTTGAAAGTTTCCTAAACTCGAGTTGACAAGTAACTGACTCGAGTTTGGGTCTTACAGAGAGGAAAGTCGCGAGTTAGTCTTGAATGAGATTTTGAACACTTGGCTAAACTCGAATCATTTAGTGACTGACTCGAGTTTGAAGCTTTTATGAAGAACTTAAGTTTAAGTTCACAGCTTCAAAACTGGAGTTTAAAAATCCAGACTGGAGTTTACAAGACCTGAAATATTGCATAGCTCTCTGTATGATCCAGACTCGAGTTTTGATATTCAAAACTCGAGTTTCAGTGAAAACTGAAACCTTTGAAAAATCCTTTTATGTGTAAACTGGAGTTTCCATTTTCCAAACTGGAGTTTTCAAATCAGTCATTTACTCGAGTGTTTTTTGTTTGAGCTAAAGTCGAGTCACCGAAATCTTGACTCGAGTTTTAGTGTGAACTGAAACATTTGAAACATCTTTGAAGGCTTAAACTGGAGTTTTTGTTTTCAAAACTGGAGTTTAGAAATCATGTAATAACTCGAGTATTTTCAGTTTGTCCTAAACTCGAGTCTCCAAAATCCAGACTCGAGTTTCAGTGGTAGCTGAAATTTTGAAAACATCCTGTTAATCTTAAACTGGAGTCTCTGAAATCAAAACTGGAGTTTACAAAATAAACAAGAGCTCGAGTGTCTCTGTTATAACCCAGACTCGAGTCTTCTACGTCCAGACTCGAGTTTCAATTGAAAACTTTAATCTTGAAGACTTTTGTATTTGGTAAACTGAAGTTTTGAAATCTTGATAAAGCATTGAAGCTTCTGTTTGATCCTAAACTCGAGTTTCGTTACCTAGACTCGAGTTTGCCTTGAACAGTAAGTTTTACAACTTACTAAAGACAAACTTCAAATTTAGTTTACAATTGTTAGTTGTCATCAAAACACATAGAGAACTAACAAGGTGATGAGAGTGAAAGGAGTGGAAGTGTTAGTGATAGTAATGATGAAGATTTTGTGGTCATAGATGATGATGATGAGTTAGTTGATGATGGTGAGGAAGGGACTGACTATGAAAATGAGGATGAATTGGGCGAAATTAGGGGAAATGAACATTTACCAGAAATGAGAGGGAGATCAAAAAACATTGCGCCTAATGGGAGACCCTTTTTTTCACTCTAGAGGCTAATTTTGCTAACATGAAGTTGTTACTCCAAGCTTTAGATCAATATGCAATAAAGGTAGGAGTAAATTTACACCTAACCAAAAGTAAGCCATTAAGAGTTAGGGCTTGATGAGAGAACGGTTGTCTTTTTGTCCTTTTTGCTTAAAAAGATTGATCTAACCCAGTGCTTGTTGTAAAGACCTTAAATATTGCAGCAAGGTGCTCAAAAACCTTAGGGCGTAAATCAAGGGTTGGCTTTGTACTTCAAGCAAAAGGTGCAAGAGAGGCTATAATATAAGGTGGCAAACATGAAGAAGGATTGTCGAGATGAGTTGATGTGCCATATGAGTATTTACAAATGTAAAAGGGCAAAGAAGAAGATTATAGAAGAGATGGAAGGAAGTTATGTAGATGAGTTCAAATTAGTAAGGACTTCCAATATTGGATCTGACATATTAGTTGAAATTAGAAAGGAGGCACTGAAAGGTGGAAGGAGAGTATTCAGTTGCATATATGTGTGATTTAATGCTGCAAAGGTGTGATTTTGACTTTTTTTTTTATGTATTTAATATGTAATTATCTCTACTTTCTGTGACACAATTATATAATGTTACTTTAATGACTAAACTTCTACTGGACTGGGTGGAAGGATGGATGCAAGTCTATTATTAGAGTTGATAGAACATTTTTTAAGGGAAATGCCAAAGGTATGATTCTTATAGCCATTGGATTAGATGTTGATGATTCTTTGTACTCGATAGCCTTTGCAATCACACAAAAAGAGAACACTCATAACTGGAAGTGATTCTTTGTAGGATTAGGAGATCCTTGGACTTGGACAATGGTAATGATGTAACATTGATGTCTGATATGCAGAAGGTTACACGTTTTCATTTTCTATCTTATATTTTTGCTCTTGGCTCCTGTGGTATGTATGTAAATTGGAATACTAATCTGCCTAATTAAATATGTGTGTTTTATAGTAATCATGATATGTTGATATCTAACTTGTATTTTGTTGGATATGATTAGTTTTAATGATGTTATATAGATGCTATTATTAAGAGTAAAAAGTTTACATAATCTATTTATCTCCTACATTGACTAACTACTTTGTTTAATGTAGGTTAGTCCAAGTTGAATTCTAGAGAATGATCAAAAGAAGAGATTGAAGAAAGAAGAACTTATCAAATATTATGAGAATATGAATATTTGAGTTTGTATGATCAAATGAAAGTTGAAATGGCTCAATTCGGAGTTAAAATAAGCAAGTTAAAGCTCCACGATGACTGTTAGATAGCTACAGTGATTTCACGTCAATTTTCCATCTTACTTGAGTAATAAAATAGTTGTACTCAAGTACAAAATTGGTGTACTCGAGTAAGCTAGATGTTGTACTCGAGTAAGCGAATGTTTCAGCAACTCTGTTTGACTCTGTTTCACGTTTCACCTGAGCGAGGTCTGTTTATTCGACGATATCTCCCAAACTAGAGAGGCGATTGAGGTGAAACCAATTTTGTATGAAACCAGACTCTCAATGCATCATCTTGACAAGAATTCAAGCTCAAAGGAGTTTAAATGAAAGAAATATGAATTTCAGAAGTTACCTTATTAATTTGGGTATATCTCACAAACTACACATCGAAATAAGTTGAAATTGGTGATATATGAAACTAGACTCACATTCCTTTCCAAAATGATCAAGATCATAGAAAACAAAGATCAAATGAGAGAGATATGATTTTGTGAAGTTCATAGTCAGTTCAGGATGGTGCAAAAGCATTAGTCTAAAACAACTTCTATTAATCTAATCACAACACTCAACATATAATGAGTTTGGAGTTGATTCTTCTTGCATTGGAAAGAAGACTTAAAGAGCTTTCTGGATATAGGTGGTTTTCCAAATTTAAAGCTATATCAAAGATGTCACCCTCACGGGAAATTGACTATTGTGCTACTAATATTCTTGTTTTCTGAAAGTCTCTCCATTCTGAAGTTCACCATTCTACTGGAGAGTGTTATGCTTGTTCTCATAAGATTAGAAGACTTAAAGGTAGAAGAGTACTCGAGTAAGCTTAAAGATGTACTTGAGCATGGTTTCTGAAATTGCCTGAACATAAATGATATGCGATAGTAGCTTCTTTGTTTCACGATATTGCTCGAGCAAGCCTTTTTGCCTTCTTGAGTAAGGTACTCGAGTACTGAAGTAAGTTTACTCGAGTAAAAGGTTCTTCTAACAAAGTAAATGCCCATACCTGAGTCTTACTTGAGTATAAGGCAAGTGTTACTCAAGTATGTAGAATATGGTACTCAAGTATTATTGTTGTGAAGCTTCTGATATGATCTGCTTAAACCTTACTCGAGTATGGCTGAACATTGGGCATCTATGAAGTTATTTTGAATACTTACTCAAGTACTCTAAGAAATATACTCGAGTATATGTTGTTAGTTTTAGTACTAGAACATTTCTGAGATTCTTGAATTAATTGTTATTGATTGGTTACATTTGATTGTATTTGATTATTGCTTATTACACCTCTTAATGCTACTAACATTATTTTTGAGCAAGTTTCATATGATCTAATAAAGCTCATATTAAAGTTCAATGCCAATAAAGCAAGACCACATGAGAACGCACTCTCAGACGAACAAAGTACACAAGACATGGAAATACAACTCAACACTTTATCCAGCAAAGCACTTGACGAAACGAGTTAAACGACAAAACATTTAAATTCGTCAATGGATATTTCTCTTTGAGTAGATGAAGGCCACAATGGATATTTAATGAAGTTAAATGACGAATAACACACAATGAAGCATAAACACTCGAATAGACACTAATGGGTTTCCAACGGTCGAAAGACAATTACTTATAAATTGCAAAGTCTTCAAACCAGAAGAAGTGATGATTGATGAATGACTTGATGAAGCCAATGAAATGATTTTACTATTTCATCATTGAAATGTCAATACACACTTAACTAATACACTCTCTCTTTCTCCATGTTTATATAGTTTATCATAGAAAGTGAGATGATTGATTATGTACTTCAATGTTAATCATATTCACTTCTAAGAAAGAAGATTCATTGTAATTATTTTATTTGTCTATTTGAGAGTTACTCAAGATTGGGTGATCTTGAGTGAGAAACAGATTGCAACCTTACGGTGTGTAAGGGGGAGTATCTTGGTGAGAGATTCGGCTTCACAAGTGTCTGGGTGAACTTGTGGGATTGTATAGGTTTTTCTCTTGTGCCAGATTAAACAAGATAGTGGATTGAAAAACTCAAGTGGAGCTTAGGGACTGGATGTAGGTTAAGGATTATGCCAAACCAAGAGAAATCATAGTTTGCATATTCTCTTCCCTAAACTCTTATATTTCCAGCATATATGTTTGAATGAATGACTGATTGGTTTACAACTTATTACTGATAAACGTATTGCAATTGCTAAGATGTGAAAAGATTTCTAAAGTTCTTAAGTTTTTATCATATACCCAATTCACACCCTCTTGGGTGTCAGCTAATTCTTACATATCTTGACTGAAATATCTAAGGTAATATTTTCCTTTACAATGTAAGGGTAAATGAATGTGTTTCTGATGTGTTACCGCTAGTTGAGCATCGATTGTGTGAGAGGCATATCTATGCCAATTGGAGCAAGGCTTGGCGCAATAAAGAGTTATAGAAGTTTTTTTGCCCCTTATGCATGGAGCACCTTCCATGAACAATTCAAGGACAACTTAACCGCACTTGGGGAATTAAAAAAAGAATCAGCAAAGTCAATTCTCACATATCCTGTACAGGGTTGGGTAAGGGCATATTTCTGTTGTAAATGTTTATGCTGGATTGGGGACAACAACCTTAGCGAAAGTTTCAATTCCTGGATTGATGACTATAGGTATTTACCTATTATAAGGATGATAGATGGCATTAGGTAAAAATGATGATTGAGTGAGTAGAGAGTGACACTATTATGCAAAGGTAGAGAGGAAACTATAGTCCTAAGTGTGCTAGTTTGCATGTGACAAATAAGGAGTTGTCAGAGGTGTACTTTGTTTTTTAATGGTGATGATGCATATGAAGTATCTGAAGGGTATGATAGACACAATGTTTTCTTAGCTAGAAAGAAATGTACTTGTAAGGCATAGGGCCTAACTGGTATCTTATGTCAGTATGCCATTTGTGTGTTATTTCATGCTCAAATTGACCTAGTCACTCAAATATCAAGATTCTATACAAGGACACATACTTATGTAGTTATAGAACCAAGTTTCAACCTATTAGAGGGAAGGGCTTCTAGAAAGTGGCTAAGTTTTAGCCCATGGAATCACCTCTATTGTGCATCCTACCTGGTAGACCCATAAAGAAGATGAAGAGGATAGATGAATGTGAGAGGAGAAAGAAAAGAGGAAGTGATCAGCCATACCACAGAACCTGCGATATGGACACAAACACTGATCTGCCTCCACCTCCTCCTAAGAAGATGTCAAAGAAAGGTTTTATTGGAAAATGCTTTATATGTCACCAAGGCCATAATAGAGCCATGTTAAGTAAAATGTTTATTGGAGCACATGTCTTGTTAATTCTCAAATGTTTGTTGGTTCACTAACATGTTATGTTTGGTTATTTTCAAAAATGTTTTTTGGATCAATAAAATGGACTAAAATGTTTTGTTTTACCTAATAAAATGTATGTTAAGTCAAATGTTTGTTAGATCACTAAAATGGTTAGTCCAACAATAGGTGATTGCTCTTGCCTTCATGTGTATTGCTTATTTGTAATGTTTCATTACTTATGGCCAATGGACTGTCTAGTGGTTATTGTTTCAAAAAAAATGAAACCAGTAGTTAGGCTGGTGAATCAAATATTAGTACCCAACAATCTTAAACAAGCTGAAGACCACGTGGTTGAAGGGCTTTCTATAGGAATCGACTTGAAAGTGGCATGGGAGTTCAAATTGATGAAGACTCTGAGCATACTATGTACAATGTAAGCACTTACTCTATGCTTTAAGTTTCTCGTTGGTTAATTCAAGCCTAAACAAATTTTTTTTTTTCAAATTGTGTAACCTGGGATGAACCATCAAATTATTGTATATGAGAGCATGATTGAAGAGTACATACACCAACTTGAACAACTTGAAAGAAGATTCCCAATCCTGAATGAGGTTGAAATAATGAAAACAAGGAGCATGACTTCTTCTTCACAGAGCTTATGAAGTCGGCCAATCCAGTATCAAGGTTATGGATGAACAGTCTCCATTCCTTTTGATTTGCCCTTCAGTCAGCAAGGGCTCATATGGAGCAGGAAAAATGATATGACAACCTCACAACTTCTTCGGCAAAAGCAATCCATGATTAACACTTCTACAACTAGGAAGAAGGCTATTGAAAAAAGAGGAAAGGGGATAGGAAGGGGAAGGGCCTAATTACACTTGTTGTGGTTTTTGTTCTTCACTGTCACTTGAAGTTGGCATCTTTTGCTTCAATTTGTAACCAAGTATTGTTGGATGTAATTAAATAT
This sequence comes from Acacia confusa, assembly GCA_037074495.1. NCBI lineage: Eukaryota > Viridiplantae > Streptophyta > Magnoliopsida > Fabales > Fabaceae > Acacia > Acacia confusa. The sequence continues at coordinate 28,847,863 of CM073509.1, read as the reverse complement.
TTTGTACGTATTAAACCACCTTTACTTTAAAGTTGTTGTAGTAATCTATATAATTTTTTGATGCTCCCTCATCCCCTGTTAAATTATCTTGAAACAGAGTATGCATATTATGTGTAACACTTGAGTAAAATAATGCATACTCAAGTGCGAAATCTTTGACAAAAACCATCTGAAACGTTGTCATGCCATGTACACTCGAGTGTAATAACGTCACACTCGAGTGTACACTCTAGTGTGAAGTTATGACCCTTGAGTATACACAACATTGTGACACGTCCTACCCTCATAACGTTAGTATACTCGAGCGTGATAACATCACCCTCGAGTTTGAAGTTATCACACTCAAGTGTGATAACATCACACTCAAGTGTCATAACTGATGGATTTAAAAATTTAAAAATGGATTTCTAATTTCTAAGATAAGATTTCAATATTTTATTATTAATTTCTATAATAATAAAATGATTATTAATTTCAATAAATAATCATCGTCAAGATTGAAATAGAAAGGAAAATGAAATCTTGTTTTCTTATATTTTAATAGACTATTAAAATGAAATTGAGAATTTTTTTTTTGTTAAAAAAAATCACTCATCCAGTGGAGTGTGATTACATCACACTCTAGTGTACACTCAATTGTGAAGTTATCACACCTCAATGTGATCATTGATGGATACAAATCCCACCGTCATCAGCATAAATTCTTAATACTATTTAAAATTTAAAAATGGATTTCTAATTTCTACATATCAATTTCATTTTTCAATTTAATTTTTGAATTTGAAATATGAATATTTATTATTTATTATTATTATAAATTTCAATATTTTATTATTAATTTCAACAAACAATCATCATCAAAATTGAAATAGAAAAGAAAATGAATTTTTTTCTTATATTTAATAGAATATTAAAATAAAATTGAGAATTAAGAAAAAATCAGTTATCACAGTTATCACACTCCAATATGATAACTAAAAGACACACATTCCATCGTCATCACCATAAATTTTTTATACTATTTAAAATTTAAACATGGATTTCTAATTTCTATATATCAATTTCATTTTTTAATTTAATTTTTGAATTGGAAATACGAATATTTATTATTTATTATTATTATAGGATTTCAATATTTTATTATTAATTTAAATAATAATAAAATAATTATTAATTTCAATAAATAATCATGATCAAAATTGAAATAGAAAAGGAAATAAATTCTTTTTTCTTATATGTTAATAGAATATTAAAATTAAATTGAGAATTAAAAAAAATCAGTTATGAAACTCTAGTACTATCCATTCATAGCACACCCACAGCATACATCTCCAAAAAGAACATATCCCTGTTGGACCTGGCTATCACCCAAGAGGGAGGGGATGAATTGGGTGTTTGATAGAACTTTAGGAACTTTTAAAAAAACCTTTTCGCAACTTCTAAATTGATAGTTAGATATTCAAAGATAAGTATATACTGGAAATGTAAAAGATAAGGGAAGAGAGTATGCAAACTATGATTTATCCTGATTCAGTCCAATTCTTGACCTATGTCCAGTCCCCAAGCTTCACTTGAGATTTTCAATCCACTATCCTCTTGTTCAAACCGGGCAAAAGAGAGGCCTTTACAATCCCACAAGTTCACCCAGGCACTTGTGAAGTCAAATCTTTAACTGAGATACTCCCCCTTACATTTTGTAATAACTCAACTCACAGGTTCCACAACCTTGAGCTCTCTCAAACAAGTAATAGAATGATTTTCAAAAACAAACTATCAAAAAGAGTAGATATGAATAAACATTGAAGTTCAAATACCGTAGTATGCACAATGAAGTGTCAAAATAAAAATGCAATCAGTTGTAATTGTATGTTGTTGCAATGAGTCTTCCTGGGTATTTATAGGTTAATCAGATGAACTAGCCGTTGCATTTTCTTCTCTTATATTCTTCAATGTTCAGCTTCTTCTCTGGAAATTGATAGTTGCATATATTTCTCTATTTCTTTAATTCTTAGCTGGAATCCTAGATTTTAGTTGTTGCAGATGGTCTTCTATAATTCTTCTCATTCCATAAAATATATTTGACTGTTGGAGAGTGATCTGAACAATCTATAATGGCCTGAGCTGATCCATTGGAATAGAGGAGAAATTTCAGGCTTGTTCTTAGTTCTTCATTAATTGCATTTAACCCATATTTGATTTCACCTTAATCCTTGCTGAATTCATCTAAAACTGATGAGTATATCGATCAAGTATAATATGGATAAAATGTATCATAAGTTTAAATCAAAGAGTTGAAGATGTGATTTGGAAAACAGAGATCTGCCAGGCTTGAGTCTAGTTTCAGCAAGCTTGAGTTTGTTCATGCAAACTTGAGTTTGTTCAAGCAAACTTGAGTTAGATCGAGTATCGTGATAAGCTTCTTGAAATCATTTTGGAAATCACACAAACTCGAGTTTATAAGTTGCAGCCTCGAGTTTGCTTTAGTTAAAAGTCCTTTGAAAACTCTCGATCTGCTATAGGCTTGAGTTTATAAATTCATGCTTGAGTTTCCTATCTTGAAAAATCTTCGAAAGCTCTCTGTAAGGGCTAAACTTGAGTTTATAAGTTTTTAGGCTCGAGTTTATTGAATATCATATCGTGATTGGCTCTCTGTCTGAGTCAAATTCGAGTTTATAAGTGATAGGCTCGAGTTTGTAACATCTTGAATTTTCTGTCAACTTCTGAAGGCCAAGTAGACACTGATAAAGTAACTTTAATAAAGTAAGGTCACGATGACTAATGATGACATACTTTTGTGTTGGTCTAATAAAATCATGACACGTGTCTCGTCATCATGACAAAGGGAAAAAGCTACTTTTGTGTTGGGCCAGTAAAAGCATGACACGTGTCCCTTCATAATTACAAGTACAAAAGTCAAAAAGCTTGTAGAAGAAGCTATGTGCAGGGAGATCTTTTGAGGGCATTTTGGTCAATTGCTATAAGGGACACATGTGTATGCAATTAATATAAAATGATGACTCAAAAGCTTCTTAAATAAGCTTCAAATTCGTGCAAAACAAGGAGGGGGGAGAAAGGTCAACAAAACTTGCAAAATAAGCCAAGTTAAGAGGATATTTTGCAAGGGTACTTTGGTCATCCAATTTGGGGGATTTTTAGGTGCCCTCTTGACATATTCTAAGACATTTTGCACTCCTGTTTGCTGAGTATTTTGACCAAGAGATCAAGGACCATAGAAATTAAACTGACGATGCATAAGGGCACAAAAACACTAATACGGTGTTAATTTGTTGGTAAAAATGCCATTTAGCTATGTCCTAAGATATGAGACAATTAGCGGAGTAAAAATGTGCTAAAATAAATATGCACATGACATTTCCTAGATGGATAAGGGTTCCTTGTGTTTTTGAAGAAAAAGGAAAGGTAAATAGATGACATGTGGTAGGTAAAATATGTGAAGTGGAGGAGGCGAACAAGGCAAGAGAAAGAAGGGAGAAAGAGTTGATGTTATCACCTTTTTGACCATGAAATTTGGCACCACAAGAGAGTGACAAGCATACCATAAATTTACCGTAGAATCAAAGTGAGTTAAGGGCACCAAAAGTCAAATCTTCTTGCCTTTCAAGTCACCAAAAAATGTCCAGCCAATAGGACAAGAAAGAAAGTCAAGTTAAGCAAGGATGATAAGAGCCAAAAGGTTAAAAACTTGGGGGCTAAGTTTGACTCTTGTGTAGGCAAGTACAAGGAAATTAAAAAGCCATTAAAAGTCAAATATTCTTTCCCTCCAAGCAAGAATTTCGTGCAACCCTAGAATCAGCCAAGAAAATCTAGAAAACTTGGAAAAAAAGCAAAGGAAATAAGTTAAAACCCTAGTACACCCTAAGGACTATTGGATAATAGCATGCCTTGGATAATTCACATGACCCATGGTGCTTATTAATGGACCAATCTGCTCATATTCTTGGTTGCCTAGGCGTGTTCAAGGGAAGGAAGAGGGATTTCAGAAAAGTTCTTAGTCCAAGAAGAAGAAGAAAGCAAACAAAACTAAAGATCAAGGTAAGTAGGTGCAAATTCCGGTTAAGCAGGCCTTCTATCTTCTTCATCCTCATAAATATTCTCAAAGTGCCTATGAATAACATTCTTATGGTTCTTTTATGTTTAAGGCCAATGCCATCAAAGGGCACGAAGAAGGAATCCAAGTTGAATTAGGTCCAAGATCAAGTAAGTCATTGAATTAACCTCTTGTAATTTTATAGTTTAGATTCTTGGGTGATTTTTATGCAAGGCTGTATACATGGTGTTGTGTTGTGATTTTGATGTTTTTGATGATTCCAATGAATTCAGAATGAAATTTTTTGTGGGTTTAAGTTACGAACTCGGCTTTTAACTCCAAAACCCTAAAAGTTGGAAAGAAACCAAAATTTGCCAGCTTTGTCAAATTCTGGGCAGACACGCTTGATAAATGGTCTATGTCACACCCGGCCTCTGGGGCCTTTATTTAACCAGAGTTAGTGCGGAATACAAGAATCGAGGAGATTTGGACGACTTGATTTTGTAAATCGAAGTTTTTGAAATTACAATAGTATAAAAATACGAACTAGTTTTTCGTGATTCGATATCTATCCCATAGAGGGATGTTATTACATAATTCCAACATTGACGAATGATAAACACTATATACAGACTAATTAATCCTATTTGTCCAAGGTGTTCCATTTGCTGTAACCCTTACAGCTACTCTTTGCCTTCTGATCCCAAATCAGTACCTGTATCTTTCACGGTAGCTGGAGTCCAAGTGAATGGACCCCAGGGTAACAATTAATCTCATGCACATGTATGAAAATAGAAATGACATAATAGCACATGTTTTAAAGCATGGAAGAAATTACACATAACCGTAACCGCAGTTAACGGCCAAGAACCGCAGCTCTTGTCTAGGACCGCAGCCCCATGAGACCTCAGCCTCAATTTCCATGGCCAATCAGGAAAATATAAACAAGTAATTCAACCAGCATACATGATCAGCTAATAAATGTATAACATTAACATACATGATTATAAGATTAGAGTTACCTACCTGACCGTGTATTCTTCTTCTTTTGTGCTGAAGTTGTTGGGATCAGAACAATATCCAGGTCTGCCTAAAAGTAATGTTTATCATCGCTATCAGTCTCTTATTTGAATCGCAAATAAACTAATTATGTAAATTAGTTTAAAGGATTAATAATTATTAATCCCTTACAAATTCCCTAACAATAATAATTTAATTATTATTGTTATTTTCAATATTATTATTATTATCAATATTATTATTATTATTATTATTTTGAATAATAATAATAATAAGCTACCCATCAATTATTGGTCACTAAATCTTAAATAATAACATTTGTTTGTTATTATTATGGTCCTTATAGTAACACCAATAAAATTTAATAAATGTTTAGCTTCAATTAAGAAGATAATTAATTTTATTAATTTAACATTTCTCATGGTTCCTTTTTAAAATCTTAATTCTATAAATTAAATCCTCATTTATGTTTCACCTATTTGGGTTGAGCATATTTGTATTACAATGTACTTAAATATTTTTCGGGCAAAACAAATACTACATGAATATAAAAGAAAATGCTATGCATGTGTCTATTAGTTAAACACTTCACATATATATATATATATATATATATATATATATATATTTATTTATTTATTTATTTATTTAGAAACAATCAGGAAATTTATGGTGACTTAACATACATATATGTTATTTTTGCTTTCTATCCTTTTACACGCACAAGTACCTACATGGACATGTGCAATATTCCTTTTAATTCCATTTAGCAAAATGAGCTTCAACATACATATGATCACACACATATATATCTATTTCTTCTTTCCCTTTAACACTGGGCAACACGGTACACACACACATGAAATATAATCATTCCATTTTCTTTCTTTCACAAACAGCAAAAATCGTACAGTACACACACATATGTGTTTAACTTTGACTTTTCCTTCCTTTAATATACCATCAGCAAAACATGCAAAGTATTCCTTTCTTGGCAAACAGAACCCTTACACCGAAAAAACACATATACCAACTGTTTTAATGCACACACACAGTAACATCAAGAAAACATGCAGCAATGAAGAAAAGAAGGACACAAACAGTAAGCAACATACATATAAAAATATTTAACCCAACAAACTCTTCCTTCTTCTTTCATTTGCCACACCGAAACACACATATATTTATACATATTAGAAGTTCTCTTCTCCCTGGACCCCACGGCTTCCATATATTATTATGCAGAATATTAGTTCTTTGCCTTTCATTAACTCATATACACACATATAGGAAAACATGCAGCCATCGCTTTTCCTTTCACACAGTAAACTCATTTCTTTTTCCTCCCTGGTCCTTAACGGTTTCAGATTTATCATGCAGAACATACATGAAAAAAATCTATTTCTTTCTTTCTCCTTTTCTTCATCAAAACAGAACCCAAACGCAGAGAAGAGTAACACTGACGATCACGGCATAGTACAGTAACCATATATATATATATATATATATATATATATATATATATATATATCGATCTCTGTTTTATGTTTCCATTTTTGGCTTGGTTTCAGTTGCCTATATTTCATATTACTTCCAGCCTTTAAACTATCCTGAGTTATTACAGAAATATTAAAGCAACAAGAGAAAGAGTGATCACCTTCGGCTTCAAACTTTGAAGGTAATGATCAATTGCTTCCCTTGCTCTGCTTCTCGGACTACAACCAGAGAAAAGAAAAACTCTCCAAAACACCCTTATCTTTCTATTTCTCTCGGCTTGTGTCTCAGGAAGAGTAAAAAGAATGAAGAAGTTAAGACAGTATTTATCTATCAATGGTCTTCTCTTGCATGTTAAATTTCGGACACCTGTTCCTTACGTGTTGTTTTGCTGTTTCTAATGGTGTTTTATTATGGTTAATGAACGGTTTCCTTTTTTATTAAACTTTGGATCGATTTGGGCTTGGTGATGCATGGGTCTGGACCGAAAGAAATAATTAGGAATTGAAATTGGGTAAACATCAAAACTGCTCTTTGGTTTCACCAACAGGGAAATGCTTCGGTTCTGATTCTCTCTTTCTCTGCTCACTCTCAATCTCGGTTTCTCTCTCTGTTTTCTGTCCATTTCTTCTATTTTGCTTAGCTCTTCTGGCTTTTGGTAATTCACCGAAAAACTCTCTTACTTGAAGACATACAGACAGCTGGATTAATAAGTTTGGCTGCGTGTTGGGCTGAGGAGAAAACAAGTGTATTTAATCAAGTTTTATGCTTCTCACGTGGCAAAGGTTATCTAATTGCTAATGTTCTTGTGTGAAGGCATGCTCCATTGGTTCTGATTTATGACTTTGGGCCAAAGAAACAATATATACAAAAAAAATGTAGTGGGCTTCCTTGCTGCTATACGTAATGGGCTTGAGGAATAGCAATTGATACATATATATTTTTATATATATATCTTTCATGTGGCCAATTGAATTAAGTTAAATATGAAGCCCATTTTTCCTCACTTGCAATTACATTTAATTGCAATAATCTCAATAAATTTAATTCTTAATTTCTAAATAACTTAAGAAAAATTAACCCAAACCTCCAATTTATTTCTAGGCCATAAAATATTAATCTTATAATATTTGGGTCTCAATTAACACTTTCAATTATTCTTTGAATTTTATTCTTTTCCCGAAATAAATTAAGGGAAACTATAGGCCTTATTTTCAAAATTACTTCTAGAAATAATTAAGGTCAATTTTTAAATTCTATAATTCTTTGGCCTAATTTATCCTTCAATAATATTCCTTAATTTATGGAAAATATGGCTTAAATCTCAAATTCTCAATCTTTAAAATTCTTTAAAGCCACATTTCCCATATTTAATTCTTGATTCCCAAAGCCTAAAATTTGGGGTGTTACAGTCTAAAAATAGTAAATGTTGCCTGATGGCTATGGAATTTTTTATTCTTAAAGTAGACATCTTGGGCTACAATTTGATATAAGATTATATAACTTTTCAAGTTTCCTACTAGGATAAATAAATTCGTGAAACCAGCTTAGAAACTAGATTCCTTCTCTGTTCAGCGAGCAAAGATTTGACACAGAAAAAAGGACATGAGTTTTTATGATCTCTAAAAGTAGTTTTACTAGAAACTATACACCTTAAAGGTTCTTTGGCCACTGGATTCACATCAATTGGATTTTTATAAAATAAGTTATGAATTTTTGAAGTTATAGCATATTTCCTGGAATTTTTGGATTATGGTCAAATTTAATGAAATTAAGAGGCAAGTTTGTATAAGTATATGAAGTGGAATGTGTTTGCTCTGTTTTAGGACAGATCTGTATCCGGAATAACTTTTGGACGTTGGAGAAATTTTGTTAAGACTGATCGGCTGTCAGGTGTGGTAACTGTTTACTCACATACTCTATGTTACTTTGTATGTTTGTTTTGCCATGATTGAGGATTTGGGCTGTAAGCAAACAAGTGGAGGTGAACTTCTCCATAGAAAAGTATGATGATACAGTTTTATGTGACGTGGTACCAATGGAGGCTTGTCATTTGCTTCTTGGGAGGGCATGGCAATATGATAAGAAAGTTTTGCATGATGGTTATACCAACAAGTTCTCTTTTGTACACAAAGAACACAAGACTATTCTTGCACCTTTGACCCCAAGAGAAGTTAGTGAGGATAATTTAAAAATGAGAGGAAAAAAAATGCGAGAGAAAAGAGAGTGGAAGAAAGCAAGAAGAAAAAAAGAAGAAAAGGAGAGAAAAGCACCAAGCTTGTTTATAAAAGAAAAAGAGGTGAAAAAGGCAATGCATTCGAAAAAGCCAATGCTCTTACTTTTGAGTAAAGAGAATAATTTTGCAGATGCAAGTCCTACTAACTCTCTTCCAAATGAGGTTTATATTTTATCGCAGGACTTTGAAGATGTTTTTCCTAAAGAGGTACCTCACGGACTACCACCTCTAAGAAGCATAGAACACCAAATTGATATCATTCCAGGAGCTTCATTGCCTAACAGGCCAGCCTATAGGAGTAACCCCAAGATACCAAGGAGATTCAAAGACAAGTTGGAGACTTGATGCAAAAAGGGTGGGTGCAAGAAAGCTTAAGTCCATGTGCGGTTCCAGTCATCCTAGTACCTAAGAAAGATGGAACATGGAGAATGTGCACTGATTGTAGACCCATCAATAACATCACGGTAAAGTATAGACATCCCATTCCTAGATTGGATGATTTATTGGATGAATTGCATGGTGCTTGTTTCTTCTCTAAAATTGATTTAAAGAGTGGATACCATCAAATTAGGATTAGAGAAGGTGATGAATGGAAAACAGCTTTTAAAACTAAATATGGGCTATGTGAATGGTTGGTTATGCCATTTGCCTTAACTAATGCTCCTAGTACCTTCATGAGATTAATGAATCATGTGTTAAAGGGAATTTTTAGGGAAGTTTGTTGTGGTGTATTATGATGATATTCTGATTTATAGCAAATCCTATGATGATCATCTTGTGCATTTAGGGTATGTTCTGGAAGCTCTTAGGCATGAGAAATTGTATGCTAACGTGGAAAAATGTGTGTTCTGCATAGACCATGTAGTTTTTCTTGGTTTTGTTGTTAGCTCACAAGGAGTGCAGGTTAATCAAGAGAAGGTGAAAGCTATTCAAGAGTGGCCAACTCCTAAGAATGTAAGTGAGGTAAGAAGCTTTCATGGCTTTGCTAGTTTCTATAGGAGGTTTGTCAAAGACTTTAGTACAATAGCTACACCTTTGAATGAAATGATTAAAAGGCATGTTGGTTTTAAATGGGGGGAAAACAAGAGCAAACCTTTGCTGCCCTCAAGGAAAAATTAACCAATGCACCTATTCTTGCTTTGCCTAATTTTGCTAAGTCATTTGAAATTGAGTGTGATGCATCCAATGTGGGGATAGGGGCTGTTTTGATGCAAGAAGGGCATCCCATTGCTTATTTTAGTGAAAAATTGAATGGGGTTGCTCTTAATTATTCCACATATGATAAGGAATTGTATGCATTAGTAAGGGCTTTGCAAACTTGGCAACACTATCTCTTGCCCAAAGAGTTTGTCATCAACAGTGACCATGAGTCCTTAAAGTATTTAAAAGGACAAGACAAGCTTAACAAAAGGCATGCCAAATGGGTACAGTTCTTGGAGCAATTTCCCTATGTGATCAAGCACAAGAAAGGTACGTCTAATGTAGTTGCAGATGCACTCTCAAGAAGGTATGCTCTATTCTCTATTCTTGAAACTAAGTTCATTGGCTTTGATCATATTAAGGCCTATAAAACTTGTGTGCATGCTGCTCAAAATGGATTTTTTAGGCATAATGATTACTTGTTTAAAGAAAAGAGATTATGTGTTCCTAAAGGATCCATTAGGGAATTACTTGTGAAGGAGGCTCACGAGGGGGGACTAATGGGACATTTTGGGATCCAAAAGACTCTAGACATGCTGCATGAACATTTTTATTGGCCACACATGAAGCGTGACGTACATAAATTGTGTGAAAGATGCATTGTATGTAAGCAGTCTAAGTCTAAATTATTGCCTCATGGGTTGTGTTGGACCTGGTTATCACCCAAGAGCGGGGGTGAATTGGGTGTTTGATAAACTTTAGGAACTTTAAAAAAACTTTTCGCAATTTATAAATTAACAATTAGATATTCAAAGATGAACATATACTGGAAATGTAAAAGATAAGGGAAGAGAGTATGCAAACTGTGATTTATCCTGGTTCGGTCCAATCTTTGACCTACGTCCAGTCCCCAAGCTTCACTTGAGATTTTCAATCCACTATTTGCTTTGAACTTGATTACACGTTCTGTACTTGAAGTAATCCTCTCACTAGGATTCACTCCCCCTTACAAACCGTAATCAATTCACTTGCTTGATTACACACTCTGTACTCGAAGTAATCCCACACTCGGATTCACGCCCCTTACAAGCTGTAATCACAACAAAGTGTTTCCCACTCAAGATCACCCAATCTTGAGTAACTCTCAGAATAATAGGATGATTACAATGAATCTTCTCTCTCAAAAGTAAGTGAATAAACACTGAAGCACAATACATATAATCTCACTCTCTAAGCTAGAATATTGGCATTTTCACTGTGTAAGCTCACGTCCCTGTTCTTGTTCTCCCTCTTGTATCTGTCTCTCTTGTTCTTCATTTCTGGGCTTCTTATATAGATGAAGAAGAGGAACTAGCCATTGCATTTTCTTCTCTTTGATTCTTCAAAGTTCAGATGTAAATCTAGAATATGAAAGTTGCATATTTTCCTCTGTTTCTTCAATTCTTGGCTGGAATCTTGGATTTAGTTGTTGTAGATGGTCTTCTAGAATTCTTGTCATTCCATAAACTTAATTTGATCGTTTGAGATGATCTTAATGTGTTCCAACGGTCTGAACTAAACATCTGGGATAGGGGAGAAGAATCAGCCCTGTTCTTGGTTCTTCATTAAATGCACTTATTCTGGATCTTTGATTCTCTCTGATCTTGTGATGAACCTGTCTGAAACTTATCAAAAACTTGATCAATAATTTTAGGAATAATAATATAACATGATATGATAATTTCATATTAACCCATAAAGATTTCGTAAATTGGCGCAATCTGGTTCTTATACTTCAGCGACGCAAATTGGAGTTTGGAAAACTAAACTGGAGTTTGCAGCGGGCTAAACTGGAGTTTAGAAATCCAAACTCGAGTTTAGGTCTTCCAGAGAGGAATGTCGCAATTTGAGTTTTGGAGCACACTTGAACATAAGGCTAAACTCGACTCATTAAGTGACTAACTCAAGTTTGGGGCTTTGTTACGAGGATAAGCCTAAGTTCAAGAACTTCCAGACTGGAGTTTAGAAACACAAACTGAAGTTTGTCAAATCAAAATATTAAGGAGCTCTCTGTCTGCCACAAACTCGAGTTTACTAACTCAAACTCGAGTTTCCTTAAGAGATGAAAACATCTTGCTCTTTGTCAAGTCCAACACTGGAGTTTGCTAACACAAACTCGAGTTTTCTTCTCCATGGCCCAATCAAATATTCTTCTCACAAGTTCTTTGCTCTCTGACTTGATGAAGATCAATTCCTGGAATCCAGTACCTATCTCCATAAGACTCTTTAAGTCTTCTTTCCAATGCAAGAAGAATCAGCTCCAAACTCATTGCAATCTGACAGTTATGATCCGATGAACGAAGGCTGTTCTTTAGCTAACGTTTTTCCAGCATCCTGAATTGATTGTCAACTTCAAAAATTCATACCTCACTCATTTGATCTTTGTTTTCCATGATCTTTATGTTTTTGGAAAGGTATGTGAGTCTATTTTCATATGCCACCGATTTCAGCCCATTTCAATTTGTAGATTGTGAGATATCCTTAAATTACTGAACCTAGGTCTACTGGGTGACGTTAACAGATGGGTCAACTTCAAAAATTCATAGCTCTCTCATCTCAGCTTCTTTGGGCATGAAAATTTGTCTAGATGACACATTGGATGTCTAGTTTCATACAAAATTGATTTCACCTTAAACCGATCTCTGGTTTAGGAGATATCATCAATTACCAGAGGTCGCCAGTTCTGATCGTGAAACAGAGTTGGACAAAGTTGCTGAAAGCTTGTTAAACTCAAGTCATTAAGTGACTAACTCGAGTTTAGGAGTTTCAAACTCAAGTTTACATTGGCTAACTCGAGTTTGGCTGATCCAGAGACGCCAGAGTTGCTGAAGACACTACAAACTCGAGTCATTAAGTGACTAACTCGAGTTTTGAGTTCCAAACTCGAGGTTTGTGTCCTAAACTCGAGTTTTCTCATAATTCAGAGGCAAATCACTTCCAGTAATGCAATAAACTTGACTTTTAAGTATCTGGCTCGATTTTGCTCATCCAGAACCTGATATATACTTGTTTTAACTCTGAATTGAGTTGTTCTAACTTTCATTTCATCGTGGAGACTTCAAGAATCAATCTAAAAACTTGTATGATAATTTCTCATTCCATTTGGCAAGTTTTTCTTTCTTTATTCTCTTTTCTTGATCATTCTTCATGATTGAACTATTTCTTTCTTTTCTTCTCTTGTTCTTTCTCCATATAAACAAATCTACATTAAATGTAGCAATTAGTCAATATATGTGCTATAAACCTTTTGCTCTTACTAATGACATCTATATAAGACATCATCAAAACTAATCATAACCAACAGGTTGTATACTCTTTTGCCTATTCCAGATTGCCCTTGGATTGATATTTCTATGGATTTTGTGTTCGGATTACCTTGGTCTAAAAATGGCAAAGATTCTATTTTTGTTGTGGTGGACAGTTTTGTAAGATGACACATTTTATCCCATGCAAAAAGGTTGATGATGCAATCCACATTGTTGATTTGTTCTTCAAGGAAGTGGTAAGACTCCATGGGCTTCCAAGAAGCATTGTCTCAAATCGTGATACTAAATTCTTAAGTCACTTTTGGAGGACATTATGGAGTAAGCTGGGAACTAAGCTTCTCTTTTCTACTACTTGTCATCCACAAACTGATGGGCAGACTGAAGTAGTGAATAGAACTCTTCCTTCTCTTTTGAGGGTTGTAATTAAAAAGAATATCAAGTCATGGGAACAATGTTTGCCCCACGTTGAGTTTGATATAATAGGGCTGTTCATAGTGCTACCCATTATTCTCCTTTTGAAATTATTTTGGCTTAAACCCTCTCACTCTTCTTGATTTGCTGCCCTTGCTTAACAATGTTTTTCAGCATAAAGAAGAGTAAGGCTGAATATGTGCGAAAACTACATGAGAAGGTAAAGGCAAACATTGAAAAAAGGTAGAGAGTTACATCAGGCAAGTGAACAAAGGAAGGAAAAAGGTAGTGTTTGAACCAGGTGATTGGGTTTTGGTTCATTTGAGAAAAGAGAGGTTTCTTGCCTAAAGGAAATCTAAGCTTCAACAAAGGGGAGATAGTCCTTTCCAAGTGCTATCCAAGATTAATGATAATGCCTATAAAATAGATCTCCCTGGTGTGTATGGTGTAAGTGCTACTTTTAATGTGGCTGATTTGTCCCTTTTTGATGCAGGAGACAAGGATTACAATTTGAGGAAAAATTCTTCTAAAGAAGGAGGGAATGATGAGGACATAGGAGGCGAAATAACCAAGGCAACAAACTTGGAGGACATACAAGGTCTTGGAGGCCCGATGACAAGAGCAAAAGCTAAAAAAGCTAAAGGGGCGCTAAATCTCTTAGTGACCACCTTACTTGAGACAAGCCCAAGTCTGAAGGAAGAAGAAACCAATATGATAAACTTAATTCAGATTGAAGACCTTGAAGAATAATCCTAAATGGATATGCATGAAGGCTTTTTTTTTTTTTACTTGGCCCAAATTCTGAACTTAGTTTTATCTCTCTTTCATTTTGTTAAACTTTTGTAATAAGGCTTATTGGGCTATTTTATTTTCCTTTGTGTGTAAGAATAATTAGGTTAAACTTAATATGGTTGTTGTCTACTATATAAGGGAACACCATAGCTATTGGAATGGGGATTTTTGAATAAAAGCGTTAATCTTTTTGGTGAGAGACAAGCTTCTCTAGGGTTCTTGGGCTTATCAATTCTTTGGAATTGTGGCGCCTACCTATAATCCATAAACTTTAGTTCTCGTTCTAAAATTTCTCGGTTTCATATCTCCAGATTCCCTTATCCTTTTTTGGTATTTTTTGAGTCAAAATCATGTTTCAGAAAGCCATGTTTCTCCTTGTTTTGGAAGCACTCCATTCCGAGGTCTGTAGCGTGAGATACGTTCAGTTCTTTCAGGACGTGTTGGAGGCTGAAATTTTGGTGCGAAATTCCATTCCTAGTTGACCCAATCACCCTTTTTTATCGGGAATCATATCACTTGTAAATTGACTTTGCCAGCCAAGATGAACCTTCCAAGCTAGCCACAATTAAGTACACATGCATATTTTCTTGCAATCCACATACTTGTAAAGTGCCCTCTTTAAAGCAGTCCAAGTACTTTTGGAGCGTTTCCCCTGGTTGATGCTTAATCTTGCCGAGAGAGAACTCGGACTTTGGTTGCTTTTTGCTTGTTACAAAATTCAATTCGAACCTGTGTCCCAAATCTTCAAATGTCCAGATGGAATTTGTGGGTAGAGTGTGAAACCATGTTTGCATAGCACCTGTCAAGGTTTTAGTAAAAATCTGAGAAATGATAGGCTCATTAATTCCCCTTATGAACATATCCATGTCGAAAGCATCTAGATGGGCTTGTGGATCTTAACTTCCATTGTACTTTGGCAAATAGGCCAAATCGAAATCTTCTAGGAAAGGAGTAGTCATGATCTCGTCAGTGAACGTACTGTTGTTGTACTACCCCCTTTTGTATTTCCTCCTATATTTTCCTGAGGTGTTTTGTGCTGGTGGTTCCACATCCCAACTCTAATCTCCTTGAGTCAAGTTCTTCTCGGCACACTGGCCCTATGGCATGGAGCCCGAACCTTCCAACTACAGCAATTTGAGCCTAATCTCCATTAGTCATTTTATTTCTAGCGTTTTTTTTTGCCTTACGTAAGACCTCCAGCATCAACTTGTACAAATCCCAGTTCCTTAACCTGAGGAGGATTACAAGCATTCTAATTCTCCTTTTCTCTCCTCCCATGTTGCTCATCCTAGTTTGCTTTCCAAGCCAGGGTTTCTATTTGTCTCAAACGCTCCTCCAATAGCCGCATTGTTTTGATGTCATTTTTTCTCTGGAGGTGGTTGTGTTGCTCCTTCTCCTTTATCCGCCTTGAAGTTGAACTTAAAGTTGTTTGAAGAAGGCGAATGCCCGAGTTCTCGACTCGAATCTGCTAAGAAGGGTCTTGCTGTTGGACTTGTTGGATCACCATATTCTGAGGATTCGCCGTAAGCGCTGGAGAGGAGGCCGTGTCTGATATGTCTTCGACACGTACTGCATCATAATTTGGAACATCTTCAAGTTGCTGGTGTACATGGTCCTACTTTCTTGGTTTTGCCGTGGTGGATTTTCAAGCAAATGCTCGCTCATGGGCAACTAATTGGTGCTTCTAGTGGCAACCGTCTATAGTCACAGGATCAAAATTTATGGTTCCCCACAGTTGGGGCCAATGTTCTGTATAAGAATAGCAGATGTCTAGCCCTGTTGGACTAGTGTGTTGATATTGGATCAATATGGCTCTCTCCCAGATATCTATGGATTAAATACTAGTGAGTATCACAGATCACTATGCAAACAACTTTGCTTGGGCCAAAAGGCGTGGTGTGTGTGTACAATGATGGTTGAATAGTAAAATAGGGAGAGAATAGTCATACCTTAGAGTTTACCTCTTATTTATAGTATTACCTGTAGGGTTTAAACTCATGGGCCCTATGCGCCTTATAGTCCAAGCATTACGCTGCCACATCTAGGTCATTATCTTTGATTCGAATCTTCCTTAATATAGCCTTGATTATAGGTTGGTTAAGATCTCCCTTCATTATAGGTAGATTCTAACAGGATTGCTTGTTGGGCCATGCCACAAATGGGTCTCATAAATGGGTCCGTAACAGTGAGAATGGCAAGCATTGAACAGTGAAGGAAAGATATAGAAGGTAACAAGAGGATAGGGCATGTTGGATTGCAATTTTTTTTGTTGTTGAATAAAATTGGAATTGGAATCTCAGTAAATACATTGCATCAACTTTTAACTTTAAAAAAAAAAAGACTCTTAATCTTCAACGTGTATCTCTTAAATAAAAGGAGGAGGTTGATGAAATAGACAAAAATTCTCATCTATGTTATGAGAATATTTGGCTAATTGATTATTGATAGTTATGGTCTCTCTATAAATGTGAGTGTCCATACAACTTCCCAATGTCTATAAAGAAGCGTCATAATATTATACAAAATGTGATGATATGGTTTTGATCACATCTTCTCAACATATAATTCATGGCCTCTATACAACCAATAACTAACTCAATCTTCCTATACCCCTTAGACCAACACAATTGTAGGTCCTAAATGTAACCTATTATTTATGTAAAAACCAGAGGAACATTAACTAACTTACAGTTGAAACCTATAAACCATCTGTCGTTTTGATCCCAAATGTAATCTCCACATCCACTCATTCTATCCTCCAAAACTGAGCCATTGACTGCTACTTTGTTGAAGTAGTGTTCATATTGGGTTGCAAATTAACAACAACTCATAATGACGATTACAATTACCCAAAAAATGAAAGAAAAATATTTTTTTTCAAAACCATGTTTCGGTAATGTGTTTCTTATAGTTTTGTATAAAATGGTGCTTTTCAAGTTTGTGTTTGACTTTTTTTAACTAAATCAGGATTCTGAAGCACAAAAATACTTTTTTATGTTTACACAAACATACACTCAAGAAACACATGACCGAAAACATATTCAGCCCTACAAAAGGAATATTAATAAAAAGTACCCAAACGATCTCGGCTTTCCTCCGCAGGATTTCTGAAGCTTCTCAAAGAAAAACAAGACTGTTGGTGAAGTATAAATATTATCTCTGGCACTACAAAAGGAACACCAAATAAAGGTGCATCTCACCAAACCCACTAGGTTCAAGTACTCTAAGCAAATGTCAAAGTAATAAAAGGAATAATAAATACTCATTTTTGGGTGAAAGATGTGATGCATCAAATGGCACGTGGCATGTTGTTATGAACAATAACACATGAGACATAATTGAAGGGAATAAAGGAAACGGTTTGTTCTACTATTACTCCTAAGGATATATTGATTAATTTGATTTTGAAACCTCCTGATTTTCTTTTTGAAAATAAATAAATTGATTTTTTCTTTTTGAAAAAAGGAAAATTCTTTCTTGGGCTGTATCTATATATAAATAGATGGAATTTTTGCTACACACACGTTGTTGGAAATTATGCTATAGGGGCTAATCATTATATAACTAAAACTAATTGAGATATCATATCTCAGATTTGATTTATGAAGATAAATCAATCATTTAATTAAATAGAGATATTGTATCTCTGATTTAATTTTCAAATTAAATATATCATATATCTAATTTAATTTAAACTGAGATATAGTATCTCAATTTTAATTAAATAGATATATATCTTTTCTCAAATTTAATTTAGAGATAAATTAAATCAGAAGGCTTTTAATTCGGATTAAATAAATGATTAGATTAGATCAATTAGATAGATTTAATTAATATATTTTTTAATCCATATTCAAAAATTCAAATTTCAAAATTAATGAGGATTAATTTTGAATATAAAATACGCCTATTGGGTTTAGAAAAACCTACGAGACTTTTGTCAAGAGTATGAAAAAAGCCGTGAGAAACCCTAGAGAGAAAAAGAGACGCGAGAATATTGAAGGTGCTAGCACGCGGTTGTCCGTGTTCGAGGTTATTCGTGTGGATACCGGTAGAGGAAGGCGATTCGTAGAGACGACTTCTGCTGATCGAAGAAGGTAGCCCACTAGTTCAAATAGAACGATACGCACACCAGTTCGGCATAGGTATGATTCGAATTCTTTGAACCTTGATTTAAACGCGGTTGAGCGATTCTCTTCGGGATTCGTAAAAGTTTTAATTCCGCTGCGTGTACGGATCCCAACATATATATGTTAATATATACATATATATGGTACATATATACATATATAATATAGGTAAAATGATTTTGGGATGTGTAAGTGAAAGTAGAAATGTAGCGAACTCAACCGAGCATTTAAATTGGGTTTTTTATATGCATGTGTATGTGATATATGTGTTTAAACCGAATCCTGTAAGCTTTAAAACATAAACTCGCATTAGGGTTCTACAAATTGCTAATCAGATCTCACGGCCGTTTTCATATAATTTTGAAGTGTTCAAATCTATTATTCTAAAAATGAAGACGATGCTCTAAATTGTTTAGATCGGACGTTATAGAGTTCCTACGGTCACGTACAGATCCGTGACGTTCGTGCGTTCAAATCGCACGTTCAGGTCGTGACGTTCTGAATTGATCAAATTAGAAATGACGGTCACACTGGGGTCAAACAGCGATCATGCTCGAAGGTTGGTCATGCTTGGATGTCAAACACACTCGATGATGATCGGACATTAAAGATGCTTGGACGACAGCACCATGTTCATTCGCGCGTAGTCATGAGTTGGTCTTATGGATCGGACTTTGTTCACGTTTTCAAAAATTTTATGAAATATTCTTTCTAAAATGATGTTCTATTTTCGGACGACGACACCACGTTCATTCACTGCCCCTTGACCTTGCCTACTAACCGGCTAGTGGGACCATTGTGACTAGCTGTTCGTAGCGCGAGAATTTAAATCATGATATTATATCATATAATATTATTTAGAGAATTTTTAATCATGAATAATATTTTATTTCATAATTATATGAATTAATATATGTTGTAATTTACCTTTCAGATGTTGTTTAGGTATAGTGAACAACATGGCTCATAGAGTTTTACAAGTGTTGTAAATTTAAATATGGCCTGTGAGGCATGCCTCTCTCTGAATATTCTTAATGCACATTCTCTTCTCATCCCACTCCCTCCGTATGTGAAATCGGGTTTCTCCTTATGTACTTTCCTTTATTATTTAGAGAAGTCCTCTCATTGGCTTGAGAGGATTTTAGGATAGAGGAGCCATGTTGTGTCACGAATTTTAATTATGTTTTGATTTGATTATTGCATGATTAATTTAGATATTATACGAGATACAATAATGATTGCATTCATATAAGTAGAATTAATAGGGTTAATTAGATCATATCAAATAATACCCTCTAAATAAATTCTTAAGTCACAATGCCATCAATTAATGAATACTTGTCAAAACCTAGATCACCCGTTTGTATGTTCCACCAAAGTGGATGCATTTGAGTTATCTTGGTGAGACAAGAGTGAGTAATGGTGATACTCAATATTCATTATTGTCTTTACTTAATTAAGATCATCAAAACGGTTTTGGATCTCAAGGAATTTAGATGGGATTAAACATGTGCTACGTCATATGATGATTGAATCCTATAAAGATCTAAGAGTTACATGTGATGTAATTGGCAAAGTAGTTGCCTACCTAAATAACTTGATTTTAAGCGTCTTGCCAAAGCAGACTTAAATTTAAGCTAAATATGGATGTTAACCCACTAATTATAATGAGGGTTGTTAATTCAGTGGGAGATTATTAATAAATTTTGCATATCTTTTATTTGTAGAATCATGTGGACTAGTAACACCGCCACACTATCACTATGATTAGTCCTTAAGAAGGAAAAACCTTAAGGGACAAACTTTCTTGGCTGGTTCAGGAACTTGATACTTGTTCTCAAGCAGCAACAAATCATCGATCAACCCATTCCTAAAGAGCCTGTAGCCAATGCTCCAAGAGCTCAAAAAGATGCTTACACGAAGCATCAGAATGAATTTGTGGATGTAGGATGCTTGATGCTTGCCACCATGGTTCCAAAACTCCAAAAAGATCTGGAACATTTGGAGGCTGTTTAGATGATTATACATTTCAAGGAAATGTTTCAGCAACAGGCAAGGCAAGAGATCTAAGACCACTAAGGCCTTACATTCTTGCAAGATGGCTGAAGGTGCATTATTAGCCCTCATGTTTTGAAGATGAAAGGCTACATTGATCACCTTGAAAGGCTTGGATTTCCCACAAGCCAGGAGTTAGCTACAGATATGATCTTGAACTCACTCCCGAAAAGTTATGACCAATTTGTCATGAACTACAACATGAACAACATGGAGAAATCCATTTCTGAATTGCATGAGATGCTCAAAACAGCCGAGCAGAGCATTAAGAAGAAGCCAAGCTCTGTTTTGATGGTACAGAAAGGAAAGGGTATGAAAAAGAAAGGTAAAGGCAAACAAAAGGGTAAAGGCTTAATTGGTAAGACTAATGAGTCAAACAGGCCTAAATCTAAGCCTGCAACCAAGAAGGCAAAGACTTCGAAAGACGGGGTCTACTTCTTCTGCAATGAACCTGGTCATTGGAAGAGGAACTGCAAATTAAACCTTGAAGATCTGAAAAAGAACAAGAAGGATGGCGGGGCTATCGCTTCAAGTATCTATGTCATCGATATTCACTTTTCCACTTCCTCTACATGGGTATTAGATACTGCATGTAGATCTCACATTTGTACAAATGTGCAGGGTCTTAAGGACAGTAGAAAATTGAAGAAGGATGAAGTTGACCTACGAGTTGGAAACAAAGCAAGAGTTGCTGCTTTAGCCGTAGACACTTATAAATTAGTTTTGCCTATTGGGCTTTTGTTAATTTTGAACAATTGTTTTTATGTTCTTGCTTTGAGAAGTAACATTATTTCACTTTCTTATTTGGATAAGGAAGGTTATACTTCTATTACTAGGAACCGTAAATATTCAATTTATCATAATGATGTTTATTATGCTCATGGTGATTTGCATGTTGGTCATTATGTACTTAATTTAGAACATCCTAATAATGGACGAATCTATGACATAACTAATAAAAGGTTCAAGTCAAATGATTTGAATCCGACCTACCTATGGCATGGTAGTCTAGGCCATATAAATGAGAAACACATTTCAAAACTCCATTAAGATGGATTTCTTAATTCATTTGATTTTGAATCATTTGATACATGTGAGTGTTGTTTATTAGGAAAGATAATAAAGGCATCTTTTACTGGGCAAAGTGAGAGAGCCACCGATTTGTTGGGCCTCATACATACTTATGAGTGTGGACCAATGAATATATCTTCCAGAGGAGGTCATTTGTACTTCATAACATTTATAGATGATTTTAGTAGATATGGGTATATCTATCTAATGAAACATAAGTTTGATCAACTTGGCAAAACAATTAAAGCACTTCAATCTAATCGGGGTGGAGAATATTTGAGCCAAGATTTCATTGACCATCTTAGGAGTTGTGGGATCATCTCACAACTTACTCCTCTAGGAACACCTCAATGAAATGGTGTTTCTGAACAGAGGAATTGAACTCTATTAGATATGGTTCGATCTATGATGAGTCAAACAAATCTTCCACAGTTCATTTGGAGCCATGCTCTAGAAACAGCTACGTTCACACTAAATTGTGAAAAGACACCATATGAGATATGGACTAGGAAGAAACCCAGTTTGTAATTTCTTAAGATTTGGGGTGTGAGGTTTATGTTAAACAACAAGCCTATGATAAATTATTATCCAGATCCTTAAAATGTCTTTTTTTGGGGTATCCTAAGGAAACTAAGGGATACTATGTCTACAATCCCACGGATCACAAGCCTCAGAGATATGTACTTCTGACTACCGGAAGTCGTGATATCTTGTTCATTGAGCAAAATGAGCCAACTACCTATCGAGAAGCTATAGTGGGACCAAACTTCGAAAGATAGCTAGATGTCATAAAGTCTGAAATGCAATCAATGTACGACAATAAGGTATGGACCTTAGTCGATCCACCTAAAGGTGTAAAAACCATTGGGTGTAAGTGGGTTTTCAAGGACAAAACTGACATGAATGGCAAAGTAAGTGTTTTCAAAGCATGACTGGTTGCAAAAGGATTCACTCAAAAAAATGGTGTGGACTATGACAAAACCTTTTCCCTAGTTGCAATGGCTAAATCAATCAGAATCCTTCTTTCCATAGCAACATATTATGACTATGAAATATGGCAGATGGACGTCAAAACAACCTTCCTTAATGGAAAGCTACTTGAGGATGTGTACATAACACAACCTGAAGGCTTTGTGTGTCCAGAGGAATCTGGTAAAGTTTGTAAGCTTCAAAGATCCATTTATGGATTGAAGCAAGCATCTCGGAGCTGAAATCATCGTTTTGATGAAGTAGTCAAAGAGTTTGGATTCATTCAAAACATTGATGAACCTTGTGTTTACAAGAAGGTTAGTGGGAGCACAGTTCTATTTCTAGTGCTTTATGTTGATGACATCCTACTCATTGGGCATGACATCCCTACCTTGCAGGTGTCAAGTCTTGTTTAGGAAAGTCCTTCTCAATGAAAGATTTAGATGAAGTCACTTACATCCTTGGGATCAGGATCTATAGAGATAGATCTAAGAGGCTAATAGGCCTAAGTACATACATAGACAAGATACTGCATAGATTCAGTATGCAGGATTCTAAAAGGGGTTACATGCCCATGCCTCATGGCATCCATCTCAGCAAGGATCTGTGTCCTAATACATAAGATCAAAGAAACCGCATGAGTAAAATTCCATATGCCTCCGCCATTGGATCTATCATGTATACCATGTTATGTACTCAACTGGATGTGTTATTTGCCTTAAGTATGACCAGCATATATCAACAAGATCCCAGTGAGAGTCACTGGACTGTTGTCAAGAATATCCTGAAGTACTTAAGAAAGACTATGGCTTAGAGGATGAGCTCTATGTGGCTAGTTACACAGATGCAAGTTTCCAAACTGACCAAGATGATCTAAGATCACAATCATTATATGTATTCCTGTTAAATGGTGGTGCGATAAGTTAGAAGAGCTCAAAGCAACGCACTGTAGCTGATTCTACAATAGAAGCTGAGTATATAGCAGCATCAGATGCAGCTAAGGAAGCCGTTGGATCAGAAAGTTTATTACTGAACTAGGGTAGTTCCTACCATCTCAAATCTAGTATACCTGTTCTGTGACAACAGCGGGGCTATTGCGCAGGCCAAGGAGCCAAGGTCACATCAAAGGACCAAGCATATACTCAAGCGCTTTCATCTTATTAGAGAAATCAATGATAGAGGTGACATAAAGATATGCAAAGTACCGGGAGAAGACAATATTGTTGATCTTCTTACTAAGCCGCATGCACAAGCAAAACATGAGCGTCATGTTAGGACAATGGGAATTAGAGTAATTAATGATTGCACCTAGTGCAAGTGAAAGTGATTGTACTTTAGACGTTTATGTTATTTAAAGTATTATCTTTTAGTTATCATTTTATTGGCATGTTTATATTGATAACTGTATCCCTGGATATATCTTATGGATTATCTTAAATGTCCCTAGTCGGTCATCTACGCGAGAACGAAGATGAGATAAGACCAGTATGGAGATATAAATTAAAATCATGGGCACTTGTAAGAGTACAAGATGCTGGACCGACCCACTATGAGAAAGTTACATGGATTTAGTCATAAGCTTATCTCAAGTATAACTACAACGCCCTATGACCTGAGATCATCATGGATTCCTACATGATGAGTCACTGATCTTTGACTCAGTTAAAAGTCACCTTTGACTGGGTGATAATAAAGGCTTGGATCAGGATCAGTGGTTTTCATGTAGAGGAATGTGAGTGGTCAAGATGGAATTTGTCCCTCACATTTGTAGAGAGATAATACTGGGCCCCTCGATAAGTGAGTCTGAGAAACGTATGGTCATAAGTACGATGGAAAGGAGTTTCCATTTCAATTATTAGACTACTCAAGAATCGAGAAAGTAATAGTCAAGAAAAGGAAGTTGATATTATCCATGCCTCATCCTTGACCAAATTATCGCGTGACAAAAGGGATGTGACATGGTTGTACGATAGGTTGTATCGTATCATCAATCCCCATATGAATTGGGTAGTCGCAATGTCTTGTTAGAGGCCGCTTGCGACTTGTGGGCTAGTACAGCATTGGCCCACTGCCAATCTCATGTGGGCCTGTAGGGTTGCACACAAGAATAGCCCAACACGAGCAATAGTGTCCACATTCATTGAATCTTAGATATGTCTAAGAATCAATGAATACAAAATTTTATCTAGGGAGGATATATATATAATGATTGCACCTAGTGCAAGTGGGAGTCTGTAATATCCTGAATTTCAAGCATAGAGACTTGAGAATAGGCCTAAATTAGGCAGACTACCAAGCCTGGTTCAAGGAGTGTGACATTTCCTTGACAAATAAAGATCTTCTGTGTTTTTGAGGAAATAGGAAGATAAAGAGACACTAAAAAGTCATATGTCAAGAAGAAAGAGTCAGAGTAATGATTGCAGTGTGACACATGCCACTTCAGGGGTAAAAGAGGAAAAGCAAGGGTAAGAAAGCCAAATCCTTACCCCTTAAGTCAACAATTTAGTCCAACCAGGAGAGAGAATGAGAAATCAGGTGATTTTATCCATAATCAGGCCTAAACACAAAATACAGGTCCCACAGGATGTTAACCGGTAGAAAAGGGACCGATAGGGCCTGTTAGGGTTCTTTTTAGACTGAATGGGACAAGTGTGGGGCCACTTTGGAAAGATGGAAGGGCGCCACATGTGAGTGTCTATTCAAGGAAGAAAATCTAGAAAAGTTGTAGAAAATCACAAAAAAGAGCACTGTTGTACCCGGTGGGGCCCAGTGGGGACCAGTTGATCGGAAATCAGACTGATAAAGTGAAGGGAAATGAGATAATTAAAGAGGGTCAAAGCTGTGGGTCCCATTAAGCACCACATAACCCCTTAATTAATGAAAAAACGTTGCTTGGTGGCCAAGAAAAGAAAAGTCAAGGTAAAAGTCAACTGCGCGTCCCACGATCAGTGAAAAAGGGTAAAATAGGAATAAATTGGTAAAAGTCAATGGGAGCAGAGTTGAGGGACCCACATGGCGTCCCATATGTGCCCCTAGGAAGGTAAAAAGTTCCGAGCCAAAGTCGGTAATTATCCAAAAGTTCCGGGGCAAAATTATAATTTTCAAAAGTCTCAGGCATAAACAGGTAATTTTCCCAAAAAGTGGAAAATATCTAGATATTTTGGAGGGGGATGCACCACCTGGTATGACCATAGAAGCCCCTAGAAATCTCTGGATTTTCTTGGGGAATAAGTCAAAAAGCCAGTAGAAATTTATACCGAAAATTACGGCAGTTAATTCTACTTTCACCGGATTAAATTCACTTTAATTTGAAAGAGTTTTCACGCTTCTTTTTCACCTTGGAGGCCCAAAATTTTCCAGAGACCAGAGAGAAAGCTAGGCAGCCACCATAGCCAAGCTCCAACCTAGCTTCCAAGTTCATCCACTTATCCTCTGATTGAAGGTAAACCCCGAAAACTTGGATTCTTGAGGTTTTATTAAACTATTTTCGTCCAAAGAGTAGGAGCATGGTTTTAGGGTTGGATTTCTGTGTTTTTTAGGTCTTCAATGGCTCTGGCATTTGATTTTGTATAGGGTATGGGTTTGGTTTGAGTTTCCAAAATCAAAACACTGAAAAACCCTAAAAGGAAGGATGCTGCCAGTTTTGGGAAATCTGGGCAGCAAACCTCCAGTAGCGTTTTTGACAAGGTAAATGAACTTAGTTTGATCTGAAATTCTAAATGCAAAAAGTAGACATCTGGGGCATGAGTATACATATATAATAATAAAATTTGGATAAGATTTGCTTGTTAAACTAATTGGTTGAAAACAGAAAAAGAAACAGTGGCGCGAATTTGGACTAGAGGACAAAAAAGTGGTATCACGCCGAGATACCTGAACTTTTGACCCCTAGGAATATTTTTCCTAAACATTATACATGCTAATGGTTCAGATGGCTCTGGTTTCACTCAAAAATTAGTTTTTTGGAATTTTTGAGAAATTGTCAAAGTTGGTATAGAAGCATTGGATTTTCTGGAAAAATCTGTTTAGCTCGGTTTTTAATCAAATAATGTAAGGGCATTATGTGAAATACTCAAATGAACTATTTTGATGATATTTAAGGTCAAGCAATCAGTCAAGAGTCTTGTGGGGCCCGTGAAAATATTAAACGGTATTTTATCACTAGGTAGTAGTAACCTCTCTACTCCGGCACTTTTATGTGTTTGATGTATGTTTTGCTTGCCATATGTGTTTTTGTTTGTGTTTGGCCAAATATGCATACAGAACATATCTGTGATTGTGTTCCTAGCGCTGACCATGCCTCCTGGGGTCGCACATGTGAATGTGGCGGCTTAACAGACTAGCGTGTGCCTGCCGAGGTCGCACACGTGAGTGTGGCGGCTGTAAGGACTGGCTTGTGATTCCGCAATCTGGGGCTTGCCTTGGTAAGGCGGCTCGACGGTGCGAAGATGAGTATGTTGTGTATGTTTTCTATTTGCATATATGATACATTTGGCACGTTTTCCGTAATTGTACAGCTGCACACATACACGCCACACATATAGTGCATGAGTATTGATGGTTACTCTGGGGGTCGCACACGGACTCCAGGACTTTCTAGTGATACAGGAGGGCGTGCTTGAACAGAGAAGGCCTTTTTGCAAAGGTAGGAATGTCCGTGCAGATGAAGGATAGGGAATGCCCTGTCATATTTTGTATTTTACTTTTTGGGGATGACTGTACTTATATTTTGGAATTTACTTCAGGATGACTGTACCCTAATCCTCCGAGAACTTTACTTTTTGTTGCGCTTACTTTTACCAGTACAATAGTTGTCAAAACCGAACCGGTGCTCTGTTGCGCGTGCTCTGATTTATAATTAAATGGACTTAATAATGACGATAAGATAATCCATAAAAGGAATCCCTCTAACCCGCTACTCGAAAGGGCGAGGCCAGTAGGAGTGCAACAAAGTCTGTTGGAAATTATGCCCTAAGGGCTAATCATTATATAACTAAAACTAATTGAGATATCATATCTCAGATTTGATTTATGGAGATAAATCAATCATTTAATTAAATAGAGATATTATATCTCTGATTTAATTTTCAAATTAAATATATCATATATCTAATTTAATTTAAACTGAGATATAGTATCTCAATTTTAATTAAATAGATATATATCTTTTCTCAAATTTAATTTAGAGATAAATTAAATCAGAAGGCTTTTAATTCGGATTAAATAAATGATTAGATTAGATCAATTAGATAGATTTAATTAATATATTTTTTAATCCATATTCAAAAATTCAAATTTCAAAATTAATGAGGATTAATTTTGAATATAAAATACGCCTATTGGGTTTAGAAAAACCTACGAGACTTTTGTCAAGAGTATGAAAAAAGCTGTGAGAAACCCTAGAGAGAAAAAGAGACGCGAGAATATTGAAGGTGCTAGCACGCGGTTGTCCGTGTTCGAGGTTATTCGTGTGGATACCGGTAGAGGAAGGCGATTCGTAGAGACGACTTCTGCTGATCGAAGAAGGTAGCCCACTAGTTCAAATAGAACGATACGCATACCAGTTCGGCATAGGTATGATTCGAATTCTTTGAACCTTGATTTAAACGCGGTTGAGCGATTCTCTTCGGGATTCGTAAAAGTTTTAATTCCGCTGCGTGTACGGATCCCAACATATATATGGTACATATATACATATATAATATAAGTAAAATGATTTAGGGATGTGTAAGTGAAAGTAGAAATGTAGTGAATGCCTTGTGATTTGGGATATGAAAATATATGGTTTTGATTTTATTCAAATTCCCTTTCTCCAAAACTTTTTCAAAAAGCTCTTGTGCTTGTGCGTATTTACTCCCCTTCCTCACACTTTACTACTTATGCCTCACTGAGTTAGTGGACTCACCCCTTTATTATATAATTTTTAAAAAAATTAATTTGCAATTGAGTAGAGCCTGGATATCAATCTCCGTTGATGCACTTTAGGTAGCACGAATTAGAATAAAGGTGAATCCTGTGGCATGGTGACTTCTGACTACTGTGGAAAAGTCAGAGTCTTTTTTATTTTTCTTTTTTGTGTACTAGGTGTGTGTATTTGAACTTTAAGTTTGTCACTTGTTAATTTTTATGTTAGATACTTGTTGATTTCATTTTTCTAGTTTTGAGTTGAGACTTATGTGATGATTTTATTGTTGAGGAGTACTATTTTCTTCAGAAAATCCATTATTGTAATATGTAGGTATGTTTTTAAATCTGGTTAGACTAAGTGGTATTCACGTAGCTTAGTTTATGCACTAGCCATGTTCAAAGTTTTTGGATCGTAAGAGGCCCTTACCCCACAATTAACATGAAGATATATGTCCCATTGGTATGTCTTCGGTGTAACAATAATCTGTTACCACTTATTCTGGTTCACACATGCATCCAAAGTCGACTTTCTAAATATGTAATAGATATAAACAATAATTTTAACGTGGGTGTGTTGTTAAGTCTGGTCAGACTAAGTGGTATTGACTTAGCTTAGTTTATGCGCTAGCCATGCTCCAAGTTTTGGATCGTAAGAGGCCCTTACCCCACAATTAACATGCTGATATATGTCTCCTTGGTATGTTTTCAATGTAACAATAATCCGTTAACACTTATTCTGATTCATGTTCACACATGCATCCAAAGTCGATTTTCTAAAGATGTAATAGATATAAACAATAATTTTAATTTAATGGCAATTATTCTAATCCTAATAGTTTCAATCCTTTTTAATAAGTTTTTTTTACCCCTAAAAACTTATTTGTTTCTAACTTTTAAATATATATTTATAAATATTTTTTTCTTATAATTAACTATTTAAAAACTTGTATGAAACAAATAGCATAATTTTAATTATGCTTCACTATTGTAGTAGCTACGAGGTATGAGTATAACAATATTGTTCTTACAAAATTAAGCAAATCTTTTTTTTTTAATTTAGGTAAATTACATATAACGTATCTGACAATTACGTCTTTTCATATCCCACAGTCATCATGACGATCCATCCATGAGAGATATCTCTGGTGTCAAAAAGTTATTATTAAAATTTAATTTTAAACTTGAAAAAACCTGATGTGATCATAACAAATGTATTTTAAAATAAATGAAAATTTCGTAGAAAATTAATTTAATTATATTTTAGTATTTAAATTGAATTTTAAAGCAAAAAAAACATATAGCCTATTAACAATTTAAAGTGTCAGCTTGTGTCTTTTCATAACCCACGCTGAACATAGATTTGACTCTCATCCTTTTCCCTTTCCATTCTCTTTCTCATCTCATCCGTTGGATTAAAATTTAAATAATTTATATTTAATATTTTATAAAAATATTAATAAAATATTAAGAAATTAAAAAATAATATTTTTTTATAAAAGATTAAATCTAAACCATTCAGATTTCAATCCAACAGCTCAGATAGGAGAGAGGATGGGAAGGGAAGAGGATATGACCCAATCTGAGCAAACTCAACATGATGATCCATCATCCATGAGTGATATCTATGATGCCAAAAGAAATATTATTAAAATTGAATATTAAACATGAAATTACTTACATATGTGATCTAAGCTTAAAAAATATATTTTAAAAATAAATGACACAAATTTCTAGAAAATTAAAGTAAAAATTTTGATCATTAATGTTGCCACCCTACTCATCAAAAGTTTAATCACATCCCTTTAATGAAATTTTATTTGAGCCCTTTAAGTAGTTGTAACAGCTTAGCATCAACAGCAATAACAACAACAATAGTAGTAGTAGAGCCTTAATCCTACTGACTAAGGTCAGCTACATGGATAAAATAATGTCATTGAGCTGAATAAAAAACAAATCTTTAGATAAATTGTTAACTAAGAGATATCGCTCAATAATTTCATTGATCATTATCTTCGGTCTTCCTCTACCTCTTTTTACTAGGCTTCAAAGAATTTGATCGACCCTCCTCACTAGTGTATCCAATGGAATTCTTTGTACATATCTAAATCATCTCAAATGATTTTCTATCATTTTTCTTCAATGGGTGCCACTCCAACCCTTCCTTGTATAAGTTCATAACGAATATTATCTTTCTTTGTATAACATATCTATCTCAACATCCTTATCTCAGCTACCCCCACTTTGTATTTATTTTTTAGTTAATTTGGGTGTTGCCTATCATTCAAGCGCAAACTCATGAGGTGGAAAAAACAAAAGATTTTGTTCTTCACTAATTGCAGCAAAAACTATAATTTATAACCGTAACTCTTTACAGTACTCATGAGTTATTAAAAATGTAATTGTTTAAGCAATGAGCTAATATATGTGTAACACCCCTACTTTTGTAATACATGTACAAGCATAAGTTGGTATAGTAATAAGAAAAGCCTTGAGTTAATTTCGAAGCATTTATTTATGACATAAGTTACTTTAAATGCCCCATGATAGAAATCCATTGCCTATCAGTAATATAAGGGTACTAAGTCAATATAAGAAGGAAACTATGTCAAATTACGTGGTAACTTGTGCACCAAGTAAGCTCAAAGATTGTAAACCGGTATAGTGTATAAGTGACAAAAGACATCATGGACATGGAATCAAGGAGGAGAGAGGAAATAAGAATTTAGCCCAAGCACAAGAAGAGAAGACAGTGATAGTGATGTTACGTCGGACACGTGGCGTTTCGGGGCCAGAAATGGGAATATTGGGTAGCACGCATTACGAGGTAGATACGAGAACTACAATAAGGGTTCCTTGATCCCTAAGGTATTAAACTCCACCCACCTGTGGTCAGGGAAAAGTACTGATAATCCGGGCCCATAAAAGTCTAGTTGAAGGACACGAGTTACGAGGAAAGGGTACAACCGACAAAAGGTAGCTGAGCGGGACCAGTTAGGGGTTTTCGGAGTCAGGCCCAAGCCCACATATGAGAGAGGGACGAAAATTAGGTGGGCCAGGGGAGTAAATGCAAAGTCACATCGATTGTCAAAGAAAGTACAAGTCACTTCAAGCAATTATGATGAGAGATAAAGAATAAAATAATTCGGTTTAATCTGGACCACATCTTTTGAAATTGATGTGACAATGAAGTGACAAGTAATTAGGGCTAATAAATAGCATTTATTACAAAAATCCAAGGGCAGATTTCGTGGGACCCAGACCTTGGAGAGAGAGAACGCGAAATGACCATTTTACCCCTAGCCCTAAAACCTACTACAAGCATCTTCAGAGACCACATCCAGGGGCAATTTTGGAATCCTATTTTTGCCTTGGAATGCGTCATTCATCTGCCCAAAGAGCCATCTAGAAGCCTTGAGAAATGTGTGGGGAAATTATAATTTAATTCGAAGCACTCTTTTAACCACTGGACAATAGCCGAAGTTGGGTAAAAGACTTCACCCTTGGAGCCTATATAAGGAGCACTTTCCCCTCCATTTTGCCATCAGCCCAGCATGAAATAGGAGTGTGGTGGGAGAGTTTCCAGCTGAAGTTTTTGGTCCAAGGGAAGAGCAAGTCATCCGTAACCGAAATTCCGAGGTAAGTTCCCTAACCGACAACTTAGAAGCTCTTGTTTATGCCCTATGGTGTTTTTGTGTAGATGCAGTTGGATTTTAATATTTTTGAGGTTCTAAATGGATCCAAAGGGTGTTTTTGTGTGGGGACATGTAAGATCACCATTTTCCAAACTCACAAAGCTTAAGTCTTTACTATATGAAAATCAGCCGATTCTTGCGGTTTCTGGGCAGCGATTACAAATATGTGGCTTCCACATATCAAATGAACTTCAAATGCTTTGATATTTTGCATGATGAAAGTAGACATCCTGGCATGACTTTTATATAAGATTTTGTGTCTTTTTGATATTTCAACCGAGAGCTATTAAAGAATTAAAATGACTTAAAAACAAGATCTTCCTCTCGGACCAGTGGCCAAAGGTTGGGAATCAGGGAAGGATTCAAACCCAGATGGCTTTGGGAATTATTTTTCCTATAAAATAGACATCCTAAGCGTTCTAAGTCCACTGATTTTACTTCAATATCATTTTTGTAGAATTTATTAAAAATCTAAGAAGTTGGGACAGAAACTCTGGAAAATTCTGATGCTAAGCGAAATTTATGAAACTAGAAGTAAAGTTTGAATGTATGATTGAAAGCATGGTGTTTGGCTGTATCTAGGGTGTTATTACATGCAGGACGCATCTCTGACCCTAAGGGAAGAGTTCACTGCTATCGAGATTGTGCCAGGTAGTAACTGTAAACTTGTGTACTCTATGTTACTTTTGCATGTGTGTTTTATCATGACCCTAAGGGAAGAGTTCACTGCTATCGACTACTGAGGCCCTTTGCGCGCTGAGTCCGGTGATTTGTCTTAACCAGGCAGTCCTGCGGAGGTATTACATGTTGGTTTACTGTGCTTGAGGCAGAATTATTTTCCATGTTATGATTTGCATTACATGCATTACATACATATTGTATATGAGTTTAACAGTTACTCTGAGGTTCAACCTTGAACTCCAGACCCTTTTGAGACATAAGAGTGAGACAGCAAGCGGTCGATGGCTTTAAGAAGGTAGGGCTTGAAGCGGTGAAATGAAGAAATAGGGGATGCCCTATCTCATTTTGTACTCTATATTTTGGTTAACTATGGTTTGTAATTAGTACTCTTTTTGGATGACTGTAACCCTTCGGGGACTTAATTGTTACTTGATTGTAAATGTTTATCAGTATGCTAGACTTGTCCAACAAAATCCTGTGCTCTGTGTGCTAACTCTCTGATAAATTAATTGGACTAAGAGACCAAGGGAAGGCGATTAAATACAAGGAATCCCTCTAACCCACCACCCGAAAGGGAGAGGCCGGTAGGGGTGTAACAATATGAGAACCCTTAAGTCTATAAACATAAGAGTTGTGACTCTTTACGAGTGATCATGAAAACCTATAACTTTTACGATACTCATGAGTTATAACCCATAATTATATACGGTACTCATGAGTTATGATTTCAATTATGATTTTAGATATATATCATTATGGACCTCTTTAACTCTTTACAAGTGCTCATGAGTTATCCCAAATTAAATGATAAAGAAATACTCATGGGTTTTTAAAGATCTACTTATTAAAATACACTAGGGTTTTAGGATTACCTTAGATCACTAAAGACCTCAAAGTATATGACATGCTCTAATATTGATGTATGCGCCTATCTCTCGATTGCCTTGAGAACTCCTCCTCTTTGATTTCTCTCTTTCCTTAGATGTGTAATATCCCAAATTATGGACCCTGAGAAGTGAGAATAAGCCTAAAATAGACAAACGATTAGGCCCAGTTCGGGAAAAGTCCTAAGGATGTCTAGAGTTAGGAAGGCTCTCTAAGACTAAGCAACTCGGCCATACAGGTCAATAGACCTAGTATGAATAAGCCGTGGAATTAAAGTGCTGATGAAAAAGGGGTACAGAAGGCTTATATGGTGTAAATCCTATTGGAAAAGATGCCGTCCAACTATGTCCTGAGATATAGGACAATTAGTTGAGCGAAAATATGCCAGTATAGGTAAGTATATGGCATTTTCAAGACAGTCATAGGAGTCCTGCGTTTTAGAAGAAAATAAGAGAGGAAGAAAGAGAGAATGAGTATCTGGACCAAGTACAGAAGGAAAAGTCAATAATAGTAGTGCTATGTCGGACACGTGGCATTTCGGGGCCGGAAGCCTGACTATTGGGTAACACGTAATATAAGGCGATTATGAGATACTGAAATAAGGGTTTCTTGCTCCCTAAGGCACTATAGCTCGTCCACCTATGGTTAGGGAGGAGAGACTGATGATTTGGGCCTACACAAGTCCCACAGAGTGGCACGAGTTACGAGGAAAGGTGTACCCGGCATAAAGGAGCTACGCAGGACCGGTTAGGGTACCAGAGTCAGGCCCAGACCCCTGGACATAGAGGGAGGATGAAATTGGTGGGCCCAGAAGAGAGAGAAAGTGACTTGGAGGAAAAGAAAAGGTCACATCATGTAATTATGAAGAGAGAGAAGGGTCACATCAAGTAATTATGAAGAGAGATAAATAATAAAATAATCCGGTTTAATCTGGACCACATCTTTTGAAATTGATATGACAATGAAGTGACATGTAATTATGACCAATAAATAGCATTTATTACACAAATCCAAGGGCAGATTTCGTGGGGCCCAGGCCTTGAAGAGAGAGAACGCGAAATGACCATTTTATCCCTAGACCTAAAACCTACTACTAGCATCTTTAGAGACCACAACTAGGGGCAATTTTGGAATCCTATTTTTGCCTTGGAATGCACCATTCATCTGCCCAAGGAGCCATCTAGAAGCCTTGAGAATTGTGTTGGGAAATTATAATTTAATCCGAAGCACCCTTTTAACCAATGGATAATGACCGAATTGGGTAAAAGCCTGCACCCTTGGAGCCTATATAAAGGCACTTCCTCCCCTCATTTCCACCTTCCCAAAGATGTGCTCAAGGTGTGGGAGGAGAGTGTCCAGCTGAAGTCATGGTTCAGGAAGTGAAGGAGGTCATACGCAACCGAAATTCCAAGGTAAGCATCTCACCGACAAACTTCAAGTTCTTGCTTCTGCCCTAAGGTGTTTTCATGGGAATGCAGTAGGATTTTCATATTTTTAAGGTCCTCAATGGTTCCAGAGGGCGTCTTGGTGTGGGAACATGTAAGATCACCATTTTCCAAACTCTCGAAGCCTAAGTCTTTACTATACGAAAATCTGTCGGTTCTTTCGGTTTCTAGGCAGCGAAGACAAATCTGTGGTTTTCACATATCAAATGAACTTCAAATGCCTTGATATTGTAAATGGTGAAATTAGACATCTGGGGCTTCATTTTGGTATAATATTTTGTGTCATTTTGGTCTTCCTTCTGAGAGATATCCTCTGTTGAAAACAACCCTAAAACCTGGACTTTGTCTCTGACCAGTGGCTATGTTTTGGGAATCAGAAAAGGATTCGAACCAATTTGGATTTGGGAATTATTTTTACTATAAAATATACCTCCTAAGGGTTATAAGGCCACTGATTTCATGTCAATACGATTTTTCTAGAATTTATTAAAAATCGGCGAAGTTGGGTCAGAGGTTCTGAAAATTCTGGTGCTATGCGAATTTTATGGAACTTGAAGAAAAGTTTGAATATGTAATTGAAAGTGTGGTATTTTTGCTGTATCTAGGATGTGAGCATGCGTGAGACATATTTCAAGTGCCAAAGGAAGGGTTTTCTATTTTCAAGGCATGCCAGGTAGTAACTGTAAACTTGCATACTCTATGTTA
The DNA here is from genome assembly GCA_037074495.1 of Acacia confusa. NCBI lineage: Eukaryota > Viridiplantae > Streptophyta > Magnoliopsida > Fabales > Fabaceae > Acacia > Acacia confusa. The sequence goes on along the minus strand of CM073509.1, from coordinate 28,811,877 downwards.
CTTTTGCATGTGTGTTTTATCATGAGGTAAGGGATTGGACTGTGGTGCCTATGTCACTGTGTGTTCTTAGGTGACCAATGAGGTCCAGAGTATGTTGGGCTATGAGGCCTTTGGCATGTAGGGTAGGTAGTACCTATTGGACTGTGTGTGTCCTTAGGTAGTTACTGAGACCCAGGTTATGTGGGTTAGGTGAAGCCTATATGACTGTGTGTTTATAGGTATCCACTGAGGCCCTAGGGTAGGTGGTTGGGGTTGGCCCCTTGACTACTGAGGCCCTTTACGCGTTGGATCCGGGGGCTTGTCTTTACCAGGCAGTCCTGCGGAGGTATTACATGCCGGTTTACTGTGCCTGAGGCAGAATTATTTTCCTTGTTATGATTTGCATTACATGCATTGCATACATATTGTATATGAGTTTAACAGTTACTCTGGGGTTCAATCTTGAACTCCAGACTAGTTTAAGGATATAGGTGCTTCAGGTGGAGATGATCAGGAGTTTAAAAGGCAAGGGCCGAGGGTTGAGACGAAGAAATGAAGATGCTTCAAGGAGGCTTTAAGTTGTATTTATTTTGGATAAGAGTATAATATTAATTACTGTTTAACATTTTATTTGGAATGATTGTACCCTTAACCCTTAGGGGGACTTGTTTACCTTTTGGATTATTATACTTTTACCAATATATTGTATTTATCCAAATTGGTACATGCTCTGTTGTGTCTACTCTGATACATGAGAATAAGTAGCAATAAAAAGGTAATAAGAAAAAGGAATCCCTCCAACTCGCCAACCAAAAGGACGAGGTCGGTAGGGGTGTAACAAGATGCTTGATAGGCGATGGCAAGGTTGAGGACTCAATGTTCTTGAGTTTTTTTTTTCCCAAGAAGGTTAGGTTTCTTGAGATTAAGCTGAGGATAAGATGAACAAGATTGGATTACCTTTGGATGTCGCATCTTTCTCCTTTTTTTGGTGCTTGGCCGAAATTTTCCATTGGCTCAAGAGAGCTCTAAAATCCGGCCAACACCTTAGGTTTTTCTCTATGTTGGCTGAAATTTTGCAAGAAAGTGTCTTGAAAATTTCAGCCAACACCCTAATTATGGTTCAAGGTTGAAGGCCCATTAATTGGTATTATCCAAATAATTAAGAAAATGGATTAAATCCATATCTTGATTTTCTTGAATTAAAAAATTCAAGATAATGGATTACATCCATATCTTTAATTATTTTTCAAATTAATTATTTAAGATAATGGATCTCATCCATATCTTTAATAATTTTTTTTTCATTTATTCATCTAATCTTTATTATATATATATATATATATATATATATATATATATATATAAAGATCATTCAAAATTATTTTTTATAACCTAATCTCTTGAATTTAGAATTCAAATTTAAATATCAAAATCAAAATTCGAATTCTAAAATCAAATTGGCCTAAGATCTTATTTGGCCTTGTAACATATTTGGGCCTATTAGTAGAGAAACTAATTTTCCGCTAAGGAACCATATATGGCGCCATTTTTGTATATTAGGCTTGGAGTCACAATCCAACCCAAATACACCTATTTTATGGAGAAAGACTAATAACAATTAATGGCTCAAGTTTGCTAATTATAAGAAATTATGAATAACCTTTGTGTGTGACCTATTAGGCCCAATTAGTCACTGATATAAATAACCTTGGGCCAATTAAACTCCTTTAATGAACCCAATTTATCTAATAGCCACATAAGACACTAGCAATGCTCTGCGGCCCTAGAGCTAATTGAGTTGATCAAGTGATCTACCTTTTTCTAATTTGGATACCGTGCTGGCATCATCCCTCCTAATGTTATTCACATTTAGTCTAGAGCAAAGATACAATATAATCTCTTGTGGTTGACTAAATATAGCTTTTCACGAAACTAGGAATCTTCTTCTATTGACTCTAAGATGGATCATAACTTTTCATGATCGCTTACTGTATACAGACTTCTGAGTCAACTAAAAGTAATCCAAGCCCTACCGGTTCTATGAACGACTAATCCCTTGTAGGGGACCGAGTCTTTTATGAATGTCCATCTACACTCATATATTTGAGTCATACCCAAGAGTACACTATTCTCCCCATTCTCAGGCAGATAGAGTTGTACAGTCAAAGTATAACTTAAGACATAGTACTCGATGACATCCTCAAGTCTAAAACTATCTGCATTACCAAACATTGAGAGACTTTATATATCAAATGATACTCTCTACAATGAATCTTTGTTGAGCCTCTCGGTAGGTCAGCTCAATGCCATCAAAAAACAACATTAATTCATTACCATAAAAGCATTGTTGATTGAATAACACTACAATAAAATTTCCCTTTTACTTTGTCAGGTACTTTTTTTTATTACAAATAATTCTAGTAGCTTTTCTACAAAATAGTAAAAAAATAACTTTTTAGCCAAGGTGAAAATAGCCTTTTAGACTAGTTTTGGATCTAGTCTCAATACAGCCAGTTTAAAAAGTTTGTTACTTTTAAGATCAGTAAAAACACTTTTTAGATTGATTTTTTAAGATATAAGGTGTAAAAGGTAAGACTTTTAAGATCAGTTTTTTAAGATATAAGGTAGAAAATGTAAGACTTTTAACGCTAGTTGTGTAGAATAACTAGTCTTAAAAGTCTCACTTTAAGACTGGTCAGTCTTAAAAATATTTGCTCCAAAATCAATCACGTCACCACAATACACCTAGGAGAAGTGATGAACTCACTGTAGCGCTAGTAGGAGGGAACCTTTATGCGAATTCATAAAGGTTTAAATAGAGGAAGAGGGATCAATTGCAATCAAATTTGAGCCTCAGTAACAATGTCTAATCTACCTTAGTTTTAAAGCAAGACATTACAAATAACTATAATCAATCTCATTTCATCCATAAACCAATCTAGAATTAACATCATATATGAAAAAGGAAGAAAAGGTAATTAGATCTACAAAGATTCATATTGGCAAGAGTGACACCAGAATTGAAAATTTCTTAAACCCAATTAGAAAACCAAATCTTGTAACATTGCTATCACAGACCAGATCTCAAATTTGAATGGCGATAAGCAGATCATGACTTTGCTCTAGAGTCCTAAATGGCTTACATCCTCGTGACTTGAGGTCCTTTGGTGGCATCTTCCTCCAATGGCTTGCTAGTTGCTGCCATTTTTGTTGGTGGAAGATGTCGTAGCCACTATCTAAGAAGAAAATAGATAGACGGAGTAAGGAAGGAAGAAGTCTGAGATAGATGAAAGAGATAAGGATGTCTTCTAATAGTGTCTTCCTTCGATTGGCTCACTAGTTGCTGCCATTGTCACTATAGAAACAAGGCTTCAAGCTTTACGAGAGGAGGAACAACCTTAAGAATAATCTCCTCAATAACACCTTCACCCTCTACTTCTCTCCCAATTATGGATTTTCCCTTTGCAAATCGAAGATTATCTCTCCTAGTTTGCTCAATTTCCATTCTCTCTCTCTTAGTCCCTTCATGCCCTTAAACAACAATGACCACAACATTGACCCCTTTGACAAGTTGTCCTTGTCGTCTCTCTTGACAACGATAAATTATTCCTCAACTGCCTCGCTATCGTCGTGGTCTGAGGAGGAGGAGAGGGTGATCGCCAAGAAAGGGTCTTTTCCGCATCCATCACCATTGACTACTCTAAGGACCCGTTTGGTTCAGAGAATATTAAAAGAGGGAAGGGAACTTAAAAGAGGGAAGGGAAGTGAAGGGAAGATAAGAGGGAACTTAAAAAGTTTAAAATTGTTTGGTAGACATAGGAACAGAACTTAAGTTACGGGAAAAAAATGTTTGGTTAGAAGAAATGGGAATTGGTTAAGTGGGAACATTAGTTGGAATTCCCATAATACCCTTATAAAAATAAGGCAGCAAAAAAGTAACTGGTTTAACATTATTCGAATGGGCGAGAAACAGAGCAACAGAAATCGCATGTTGGAGAGTTGGAGACGTCAAATGGATCTGAAAGTGCGAGAATCATAAGGGCTACCTGCGGTGAGAATGAAGATGAACATGGGAGCAATAACACATCATCAAATTAGGAAATCTGGTCCAGCCGTGACTTTTGAAGATGAACGTAAGAGAAAATGAATGATTTTAACTGATGAAGGTAATAACCAGTGACTTATGACAAATGCAGACCACTAGTTAATTTGGTTTTTAAAAAGGTAATTACAAGTTCAGCAAGGTCATGGTGTGGATTGCGTAATTTGTTATACGAGAGCAATCTGATCACGATTTCCATTTATACCAAGCTGGGTGAAAGCAATTTGAAATATACTAGTTTGGCTTTCTCAATTGCTACCTTTTCAACTTATACAACTTCACTGGACGCAATATGACCATATTTTCCATTTAAATCAAGATGGGTCAAAGCAATTATAATTAATCTATTTTGGCATTCTCAAATGCTACATTTCAATGAAGACAAACTTCACTGGAAGGTCCACATTACACCCCACAAATGGTGCAGAACTTCCAAAGGTTCTTGGAAAAAGTAAAAATGAAAAAAAGCAATGTATGTACAAAAGTGTCAAAATTGGGCACTACTTCATGAAGAGGATGCAAGTTTGCTGCATCAAGTTTGCTGTCGTAAACCATACAGTAGCATGAACTCCAACCCCACTGATATCCCATGAAGAGGATGCATGCCCTGGACAACAGATGAACCAAACATAAAACACCATATGTGGGAAGACAAAATTGCTGCCATAAACCAAGATGGGTGAAAGCAATTTGAAATATACTAGTTTGGCCTTCTCAAATGCTACATTTTGAATGAAGACAAACCTCACTAGAAGCAATATGACCATAATTTCCATTTCAATCAACATGGGTCAAAGAAATTATAATTAAACTATTTTGACCTTCTCAAATGCTACATATGAATGAAGACAAACTTCACTGGAATGTCCACATTGCACCTGGACAACACTGATATCCCATGAAGAGGATGCATGCCCTGGACAACAGATGAACCAAACATAAAACACCATATATGGGAAGACAAAATTGCTGCCATAAACCAAGATGGGTGAAAGCAATTTGAAATATACTAGTTTGGCCTTCTCAAATGCTACATTTTGAATGAAGACAAACCTCACTAGAAGCAATATGACCATAATTTCCATTTCAATCAACATGGGTCAAAGAAATTATAATTAATCTATTTTGACCTTCTCAAATGCTACATATGAATGAAGACAAACTTCACTGGAATGTCCACATTGCACCCCACAAATGGTGCAGAACTTCCAAGGCTTGTGGGAAAAAGTAAAATTGAAAACTTAAAAGCAATGATGGAACAAAAGTGTAAAAAGTAGGCACTATTTCATGATGAGGATGCAAGTTTGCTGTCATAAACTATACAGTAGCATAAAACCCAACCCCATTGATTTCCCATGAAGAGGATGCATGGCCTGGACAATAGATAAACCAAACATAAAACAACACCCTATGTCCTATGACATTATTGCTGTCATAAACCAACATGTACCAGACCTAGTGTCGAAAGCAATTAAAGAAATAAGCAACATTTGATGGGAATTATAATGTTAATTCGCACATAAGTCAGAACTAAAACCTACAACAAAAGGCCTCATAATTTAACCATACTTCATAACTTCAACAACAAAACAACACAGATGTTCAAGTTTCAACTAAATAGGCAAGTTCAAACTTTCATGATACCAAACTAAACCAGTACAGTGAACTACAATCCATGACAAGTGACTTACAAAAAGTGGCAACCTACTCCTGAATCATTACAAAAACAATGTAAACATGAAATGTAAACTAAAATGTCCCTAATTCTTCTTCTTCCTCTTGGCTAGGGACTTCTTAGGAGCGGCCCGTCTTGTCAATGCAGTTCGTGTACCAGTGAGGTTCACTGGGATGAACATAGGGGTTGCAACCTCTGCTGATGAAGGAGGAGGAATTGTTGGTTCAACTGAGAATATATTGGGCATATTCACAGCTGCCACGCTGCTGCTGAAAGCTGAAGCTGGTATGAACCTTAACGGAATAGCCTCTGTTACATTCCTATGAGGAGCAGCAGGTGGGTTGACGGGTTAAGGGAGAGGGACGATGGACAGAGGGGTTATTGGCTCTAGTTCCTCACCTGATGAGTGTGTAGTAGACATTGCTGGACCATGTTAGGTTGCACCTTCGCTTCCTTCATTCACTCTGTCAACACAAGCTTCCTCCCCCTGCATATCTTTGTCAGTTGTGGGACCTTCAACTAAATTGTCACCACCACCTTCCTCCCCTTCCATTCCTTTTGTACCCATTTGACCTTCACATACAGTGTCAACATCAACTTCCTCCCCATCCAATTCTTTTTCAGCTGTGGGACCTTCAATCACATCCTCACCACCACCTTCCTCCCTTGGTCCTTCTGCTGTTGTAGCACCTGCACAGACACTATCACCACCTGCCTCCTCTTCCTCCATCCCTTTTCTAATTGTCGCATCTTCAGTCACATTGTTACTAGCAACCTCTTTTCCCTCCAAACCTGTTTCAGCCATGCCACCTTTGCAGACATTGTCTGAACCACTAGTATCTGCATTCTCATCTGACATCACTCCAGGGACGTGATCAACTTGCACTCCTTCATCTGCTGCAGAGTCTTTTGGGAAATGCTCTTCACCAACCTTATTACCACCCACTTCTTCTTCATCTATAACCAAGTCAGGAACTTCATGACCAATGTGGTCATGAAGATTGGGTGGTGATTCAAGGGAAGTGAATGCAGTAACATGCTCGTGTTGCCCTACAGTAGTTGTTAGGGAGAGTGGGGATGGCCAAGGGGATCCTTCCACTCCAACTGCTTCATGGTTACTTGGAGGCTTTGTTGATGGACCAGCCGAATGAGCTTGACTTTGCTTGAAAGCTGTAAATTCTTTAAATTCAGTTGCATAAAGGTGAATAAATTCATGAAGTTCGGTGAAGTCAAGCGCAATCTCTGACACACGTTTCTCAACTTTGACTACATGCGATTGAATATCATCAATCTTTGCCTGCAACTGACCTTGCATCACACCAAATTTCTGTTCTAGAACCTCAGCAAAAGGAGCAGCTACTTCTGCAGCTTCTAATGGAATAGCATGTGAAGGATCACCAGTGCCAGCAGGAGGGGGAGCTGGTTTCTTCTTCAACTTAACTTTCTTCTCACTCTCAGAGGATGAATTCGTGTTTTCCTCTTTTGGTGCAACAACAATTTGCATCCTCCGCAAGGCCTCATCATCAAACTCTGGACTCCACATTGGAGCCTCACCTTCAGTAAGATACCACATATTGTTCTGCTCTAAAATGAGAGACACAAATGATGGATAAGGTAGTTCCAAGTTCTTTTTCCCAATTGTGGCTGCTTTGAGCATTGTGTTCATTATCCTCTCGGCCATATTAAAAGGCTTCCTCTATATCAAACATGTGAGGATTTGTTTGTCCTCAGTGCTCAAGGAAGTGTAGTACTTAACCTTGTTCACGAAATTCCTACTATACAAGTAATGTTGGACCCTGAACTTGGGTGGCAGCTGTTTCGGCCTGTACAGAGGAGTACCATCCTCTATTGAACCACCTTCGAGGAGGGTGTTGTCCATTTTCTCTCTAGTGAATGTAGTGTCCTTTGACTGTTGCTCGGTAACATTTAACCACTGTAACAGCTTCTTCTCATCAATGTCAATTCTCTGGCCACTCACGCATGTGGATACTACACCCCCTCTCGACAATTTAAGGTTGGAGTAAAAAACCTTAACAACAGAGTCATAGTAAGCATCGACAACTCTAGTAGCCCCCTAAAAGGCGTTAGGATTTCTTTAGGCCGAAGGGAAAATCGTGTTCGAATGTCTCCAGCCTAATTCTACTCATTTTACAGAGACTACGTACGACCAACTAACCTGAAATCGTAATCTTCAAGTTTTACTTGGTTTAAGTCTGCGTTTGGTAGAGGAACCTCATTTGCTTTGTCTTTCCTTTTCAGTTTTTTATAAAACCTCGACCTCGTCTTATCCTCTTCCCCATTGTCGTCTTCTTCATTGTTTGTGTCAGATGATGCATTGGTTGATGCCGTCGGCTTCCATGCCTTCTCTTCGTCACTAGAACTCTCATTGCTAACCACTTGTGCTTTCCCCTTTTCATTTCGAGCAACTTTCTGTTTTTTCTTCCCAGGTGAATCGCTAGATGAATCAATCTCAACCTGCACAGGACTCTTTCTCTTTATTTTCCTTTTTTCCCTAGCACCGCGATGCTTCTGCCTTTTTTTCTTTAGCCTCATTTTCACGCTTCCACTTTGCGGCAGCTTCGTACTTGTCATAAGGTTCTTTGGTCGGCCGCCCGCCCTGACGGAGGGTAGACAAATGCTTCCTGAACTTCGCAACATCGTTTATTGTTATGCCCAGTTCTTTCAATCAATTGTCTTTTTAACTTTCACCCTCGCCATTTGTGATTTTTTCGTCTTCGTACTCTGCAACTGCTAGGGCTTGTTCAGAGAGAGATGGGTTTGTTCGATTTCTCACAATGTACTTGGAACTGGAAAATAGAGGTACTTGATGGCAGTTTTGACTTCAATGCTATTCAAAGTTCAAACAATACGTTGCCACTTGTTTTAAAACTGTATTGTTATTTATTTTTCAATTTAAAAGGGAACGGTTGGACTTCCTAGTTATATCGTTACCTAATTTTTGTTTTTTGGAGGGGAAAAAAACCTTCTACAATGGGCTTTTTTGGGAAAAAACCATACCACGATCACATTCGAACTATAGCCGTAAGTTTGAACTTGTTCTGTTTTAGGATGTGAGGCATGACCCAACGTCATTGACGGTATGCGTTCGAACTTGGACATGAATTTCAATTTTGGACATAAAGTTTGAACTCTTTGTATGACACAACTACTTAGCATCTGACTAGAAGGGAAATTAATTGAATGACAGGCATCATAATATAGCAGTGGAACTAAATTGTTCCACAACCCTTTTAATGCATAGAAGACACAGACGAAAAGGAAATTATATCATTATATTATAAGACACCATTATAGAGCATTCAAAAACATATTACATCTGCCTAACAATGGCAACATGTTTGTGGATTTAACATGACCTAATAAAAAAACCACTATTGTCTGACCTGAACCTATATCAGAAGGATATATACACAGATGGCAGGGACACAAAAAGGCATCTTACGTGTACATGTACATAGGGGAACACAAACTTTAGGCCATGTTGAATATGACATATCCCAAAAAGAACATGGTCCAAAGTTTGCTTTCACCACACAAAAGTGAGATCATTGTGTCCAAATTTTACTGACACAACTCAGTAAACCCTGGCCATCTCAAAAAATACATTCAAAACATTACTATGTATTCTACTATTGTAGCAAGCTGCGGATCCACGATTCCTTAAACACAACAGGAATTTTTCCAAATGCTCTCAACAGTTTGTCACAATCCAAGATCTTGATATGAGCAGTGTTTCGCTCATTCCATATGAGATCTTCTACCTTGAGTAGCTGCATGAAAAGTTCATCACCCTTTGCCTCAAGTTCAGCTTGCCTCTGTTAAGCAAACATTTGACAACCAAGTTTGTCATCAAGCTTGTCGAACGCAATAACTATTGTATTGTCCAATGATGCCACGTGTCTCTCAATGCATCAGCCATGATTTCTGAGTGGTTGAGTTGTCTCTTCTTCTTCCTACTCTGTGATGGCTCAGATCCATTCCAAGCTGAAGGTATGGTTTCATTTATTGTTTGGGTGAAATCAAATTCAACTGCCACATGACTAGAAGGCGAAATCCATGTTCCAAAGACCGAGTCCAAGTTTGACAAAAATGATAGAAGCTAGATAACTCTAAACAATAAGGCTATCCTGATGCTTCAGAGTGCGCTCAATCAAAAGGAATACTTTTGTATATGCAATCTGTCAACCGCAAAGGAAATGTGGAAATCCTTAAAGATTGCTTATGAAAGAACTTCTGGTATTAAGGAGAATCAGATCAACACTCTCACAATCAAATACTATTTCTTTCGTATGAAGCATAGAGAATCTATTGGAGAGTTCCAACTAAGGCATACTCATCTGATCAATCAATTAACTGCTTTAGGAAAGACCCATGAACAAAATCCTCAAGTCAAGAAAATTCTAAATGTCCCGATGAAGGATTAGGAAGTAAAAGTCAAGGCAATTGAAGAGGCTTATGGTAAGTCAATGCAATCTGTGGCTACCTTATTTGGAAGCCTATCCGAGTATAAATGAAAGATCAAATTCAAGAAATGTCTGGATGAGATCATCAGCATAAGGGAATTTCCTTAAAACTATCAAAGAAGAAAAGGACGAAGAAGATGATGATGATGAAGATGAAGAGCTTGACATAATGGTTAGGAGATTCAAGAGATTCTACATGAAAGATCAAGGATTTCATAAGTTTCATAAAGGTAGCTCTAGCAATGAACCCAAAAAGCCTATCATACGAATGTGAAAAATCAGGACACATCAAGTCTAAATGTCCTCAGTTTAAGAATAAATAAAAAGATAAAAAGAAATTCAACAAGTTCAAGAAGAAGGCTTATGTCTCAGCTATCTGGGAGATAGTTCTTCTGGTGAAGAAGAAGGTGAAGAAGAAGAAATAGCTAACATATGCCTCATATCTCAGGAAGAACTTGATAATGAAGAGGTTTGTTTAAGAGCATTAAAGTCCAACAAATATTATATTGACAATAAATGCTCTAGACATATGATGGGAGATCAATCCAAATTTGCTACAATCAAGCTAGAGGATGGTAGCAAGATGACCTTTGGTGGAAATCAATATGGAAGGATTGCTGGGATTGGTGAAGTTGGAAGATGGACCAAAAATCAAAGATATCTACCTTGTGGAAGGCCTTTACCCTAACCTCCTCAGTGTTGGTTAAAGCACATACAAAGATAACTGGATTATCTTCAATTCAGAGGAGTGTTTGATTATTAGCAAGAAAGATTTACCCATAGACAAAGGTAACGTGAAAGCCTTATTCAAGGCTCCTAGAAAAGGTAACGTGAAAGCAATAACTTTGGTTCTGAAAATTGTTTTATTGGTTATTTGGATGAAAGTTGGTTGTGGCACAAGCAATTACTCATGTCAATATGTTTCAACTGAATAAGTTGGTGAGAAAAGATTTGATTCTCGGTTTACCAAAACTTAGTTTTCAAAATGACATGATTTGTGATACTTGTCAAAAAGGTAAACAAACCAAATCATCTTTCAAATCAAAAAATGAAATTTCAACAAATCGACTTCTCCAACTACTTTATATAGATTTAGTTAGACTAGCTAGAGTAAAAATCCTTGGTGGAAATTTATATATACATTAGTCATTGTTGATGATTTCTCAAGGTTTTCTTGGACAATATTTTTATCTTCTAAAAATGAAACATTTGATTAGTTTGTTGCTTTTGCCAAGAACGTGCAGAACAAGAAAGGTTTCTCTATTGTAGGAATATGTACTGATCATGGAGGTAAGTTTGAGAATCATGCTTTCAGAGTGTTCTTTGATGATTAAGGGATTGATCATAATTTCTTAGCCCGAAGGACTCCTTAACAAGATAGAGCTGTAGAAAGGAAGAATCGAGTTCTCATTGAGATGGCTAGAGCTATGCTAAACGAGAATCAATCCTCTGAAGTTTTTTGGGCAGACGCTATGAGTACTGATTGCTACATCTCAAATCGAGCATATCTCCAAAAGAAGCTTGAGAATATGAGCTATATAAAGAAAGGAAGCCTAATCTAGCTCATTTGTATATCTTCGGTCGCAAATGTTCTGTCCACAATAATGGTAAGGACAACTTAGGAAAGTTTGATCTTAAGTCAAATGAAGGTATATTTGTTGGTTATTCTAATACAAGTAAAGCATATAGAATCTTTAATAAATGTACTTATATTGTTGAAGAGTCAATGCATGTTGTCTTCTGTGAAGTCAAGTATGACAAATCTTTAGATGATAATAAACCAATCTTTCAAAGTCAATCTATTTCAAAAACTTCTTCTATTTTGGAAAATTTTAAAAAACCTTTAGAAACAACACCTGAAAATGAAAATGATTGCAAAAACACTGATAAATCTCAACCTAAAGCTTGGAGATATAGTAAGAGTCATCCACTAAACCAAGTGATAGGTGATGTAAATCAAGGAGTGAGAACCTAAAAAAGACATTGAATGAAGTAACTTTCTCTACTTTCATTTTAGATATTGAACCCTCTAAAATTGACGAAGTCCTTTCAGACAATGATTGGGTTATAGCAATGCAAGAGGAGCTACATCAGTTTGAAAGAAATCAAGTTTAGGACTTGCTACCTAGGCTTAAAGACCATCCAATTATTGACACTAAATGGGTATTTAAGAACAAACGAGATGAATTCTCAATCATTATTTGTAACAAGGCAAGATTAGTGGCCAAAGGCTATAATCAAGAATGAATTGATTATGAAGAAACTTATGCTCCAGTAGCAAGATTGGAAGCAAGACGTGTTCTTCTAGCCTTTGCTTGCATTAAGGGATTGAAATTGTATCAAATGGATATGAAAAGTGCTTTTCTCAATGGTTTCATCCAAGTAGAAGTTTATGTTGAATAACCTCCTGAATTTGAAGATAATCATGATCTCGCCTCAAGAAAGCTTTGTATGGTCTTAAGCGAGATCCTAGAGCTTTGTATGAGAGACTAAGCAAATTCCTTCTCGATCAAGGATTTGTTAGAGGTAAAGTAGATACAACTCTCTTCGTTAAATGCAATTGGAGGAATGATTTATTAATTGTTCAAATATATGTTGATGATATTATATTTGGTGCTACTAATGATGCTTTGTGTGAGGATTTCTCTAAGAAAATGCAGGGAGAATTTGAAATGCCAATGATGAAGGAGCTGAACTATTTTTTTGGTCTACAAATCAAGCAAAGAAAAATGGAATCTTCATTTCTCAAACCAAGTATCTTAGAGATCTCCTAAAAAAGTATGGCACGAATCAATGCAATGGAGCTGATACTCCAACGAGCTTAACCATTTATTTGAATACTACTGAAAAGGGCAAGGATTTCAACATTACCACATATAGAGGATGATTGGATCTCTGCTATACTTTACCACTACTCAGTCTAAGATCCAATTCAGTGCAAGAATGTGTGCAAGGTATCAATTTGGTTTAAAAGAATCTCATGCTGAACAAGTGGAGAGAATTTTTAGATACCTTGCCGACATCAAGGATCTTAGACTATGGTTTCCCAAAGGTCAAGCTGAGTATCTTATGGCACATTCAGACTCGGATCATGTTGGATACAATACTGATAGAAAGAGTATAAGTAGTCAATGTGAATTCCTTACAGGTTCACCTGTCTCATGGTTTAGCAAGAAGCAAACCACTATCTCATTGTTATCAACCGAAGCTGAATACTAGTACACCCCTACTGGCCTCACCCTTCAGGGTGGCGAGTTAGAAGGATCCCTTTTATACTTATTGCCTTTCCTTTATTCCATATTAGCATATATCAGAGTTTTACGCGGTAGAGCATTAATTCAGTTTGGACAAGTAGGACATATTGGTAAAAGTGCAACCAAAAACAAAAAGTAGTCCCCGCAGGGTTAAGGGTACAGTCATTCGAAAGTAAATATAGCAGAAGGTAAATAATACAATCATCTAAAGCTGTAAAGTACAAAATAATAGGGCATTCCCTATTTCTTCAATCATCACTTCCTGCCCTACCTCAAGCCTCCTGGTCTCCTCAGCTTGAGACACCTGTACTCCTATAATGGTCTGGGATCCAGAGTTGAATTCCAGGGTAATTGTCAAAATCAAATACTATATGTATGCAATGCATGTATGCAATCCACAATTAGGAAAATCACAACAAAAATCATGGTAGCACATACCACATGCATTTAGTATACATCTCATGCAGTAACATATAAAACAACATACCACATATGCACATGTTCACTGCAGAAGGACCCAGTTCTCAACAACCGCATGACCGCCTAACAAGACAAGCCCCTGGATCCTCAGCGTTAGGAAAACACAGTAGCCAAGGCCTCAAACCCTAACTACTCTGAATGCATCTCAGTGGGGTAGCGAGCTAAGGACACTGGTCCAATAGACCCCACAGCCCACATCCTCAATCATGGCAAAACAAACATACAGAGCAACATAATGTATGCAAGTAAGCAGTTACCATAAACACACCTGGCACCCTTAGTAACAATAACTCCCCGGTGCTTGAAAACTATTCCGAACACGAGTTGACCCTAAATAAAGCAAATATATCTTGTTTTAATCACTTATATAATTTTCCCTCTCTAATTCATGAAATTCGTTCATTCTCTAAAAATTTCAGAACTGGTGTTCTAACTTCGAGAATTCATAAGTAATTCTACAAAAATATGATTGACATGAAACTAGAGGCAAATGAACCATTAAAATGTCTAGTTCCTATTAAAAATACTATCAGAGATCATAAAACTCACGTCCCTTTTTCTGTGTCAATTATTTGCTCGCTGGACAGAGAAGAAAATCCAGTTTCTAAGCTGTTTTCATGTATTTATTTCTCCTAGTAGAAAACTTAGAAAGTTTCAAAATCTTATATCAAATTGGAGCCCAAGATGTCTACTTTAAGAATACCAAATTTCATAGTCATCAAACAATGTTTACTATTTAAAACCATTTAACAAGCATTGCTGCCCAGAATTTAGAAAAACTAGCAAATTCGGTGTCTTTCTAACTTTTAAGGGTTTTTGAGTTAGAAATCAAGCCAGTAACTTAAACCCACACAAAATTTCGTTCTGAACCCATTGAAACCCTTAAAAACATCAAAAACACATCATAACTCCAAGTTCCACGTGCTAGCCAGAAATCAACAAAGAACTCTAGATTTCTAAAGTTTCAGACAACTCACCTTGCTCGATGCCTTGGTTCTTCTTTTACACTTCTTCCTCTTTGTTCTTCTTTGATGGAGCAGCCTTGGTCATAAGAATACCATAAGGTTGTTATTCAAAAGGAATCTCTAGGGTTTAATGAATGGAAATCCAAATATTGCACCAACTTACCTCAACCTTCACCTATGCTTCTTCTTTCTCCTTCTTGTGCTTGGATCAGTTTTCTTTGCTCTCCTCTCACTTGAAAACGAAATGGCTAAAGCAAATGAAGGCTTGGAAGTCTTTAATAAACCTTAAGGGTTATATGAGTTGTCCATTCATGCCTTTATCCAATGGTCCAAGAGGTGCTATAGGATTTGACTCATTTCTTTGCTTTTTCTTCAAGTATTTCAGATTTATCTTGGTAGATGTACATGTGGCACAAGTCTAATCCATAATAGAAAGATTCCATCTGATCATGTGTCCTTGGTGTTTATCTCAAGTACAACCTTGTTAATTCCTTTTTAACTTTATACTTCTTCCCATAAATGCACATCTGATCCTACATATACCTACCTTATCCCCTCCTTTTCCTTCATTTTTAGCACCATATCCAGCTGAAAGAAGGTTCAGATTTTTGTTCAAATACTTCATAAATAAGCCTCTAATTGGTATTTATTGGTTCCCTCTCATTGGTCAATGTTTTCCCAAGTTTTTGATCATGTATTTGGGTCTTAATGTGTGATTTATTCAATTTTTCCCTACCCTTAACATGGCTGCACGTTTTGTGACTTATTGAGCAAGTTTGTTTGACTTTTAATTACCCCTCTTAATTACCCCTCTTAATTACCCCTATTAATTACTCTTGTACTCTCTTGCAAAAAGTCAAGCTTTCATCCTTTATGTGCCATGTGTCACCTTAGGGTTCAACCATGTGTTTCATCTCTCCTTTTGCCTTGTTGGCACTTCCATGTTCCACACATTCTACCTACTTCATGATATGGCTCACTTTAGTCCTTTGATTTTCCTTTTTAATCTTATTGCATGAGGTTAATTTTATCTCCATTTGACTCTAATAAGTACCAATAACTTGTTCCTTAATGACCTTTAGGCACTTAATAATTAATATGTCATCTTGTCTTTATTCACCTTATTTTTATTGCAAAACAACTCTCTTGTTTTCCTACTTAGTAGTTCAAAATTTAATCTCAACCATAGAGTTGGTTCATTGTCACAAAGTCTCTGAAATAATGAATATAATATATCACTCAACAACCAATCACAATTATAGTCTAAAGTTTCCTCAATACTTCATTAATTCTTTCATTAATTCCATTCATGGTTAACAAAAGTAGGGATGTTACAAATACGTTGTTGCATCTAGTCATTGTGCTCAAGTGTTGAGGCTCAAGCAACAACTTGAAGATTTGGGAATCTATCTCAAAGAAGTTCTGATTCTTTGTGATAACACTAGCACAATTAGTTTGGCAAAGAATCTTGTTCAACATACAAGAACCAAACACATTAATATAAGACATTACTTCATCAGAGATCATGTTCTTTATCAAAGTGTTATTCATTCCCACAAATCGTTAACTTGCTGATATCTTCACAAAGCCATTTGCCAAGGAGCAATTCATGTTCATTAGAAGAGAATTAAGAATGGTAAATCACAATGAGTGATTGAGTTGTACGTTATTTCCAATTCATGTTAGTTACGTTTTTTATGATAACTAGTCACTAACTTAAGCTTCAAAGTGTCTAGACTTTGTTTCTGCAAGACCTCTGAAAAGAAGAGAAATTGTAGAGGCTAACAGAGTTAAAGTATCATCTCAAGTCAACCATTGGGTAAATTGAGCCATATCGGGCTAGTTATCAAAATTCAAGTGAAATTGGCCTTCACTTCAAGTAATTAAGTAACAACTTGAGTTGGTAACTCTAGTTGGAGTTCTTTAACTTGAGCATGATTTATTTTTCTTGTGATATACTAGTGTAAAATTGACAAATGTTTCATATAACTCTAGTATAGATAACTTAACTCGAGTCAAGGTATGCTCTAACATTTGTTTATGTGAAATTATGTTAACTCGAGTGTAGTCTTTGCTAACTTGAGTTAACATTAGACAGAGAACAAACCAAGTTATGATGAGCTCTCAACTCGAGCCAAGAAATGGGTAACTCAAGTGAAGATCAAACAGAGAGAAAATCCAACTTTGAACAAGAGGTTACCTCGAATCAACTTCCGACAGAGAGCAAGGAAGTTTTGAGAAGAGTCGTTAACTCGAGCCAAAGCTTAGTCAAGTCGGGTTAAGCCAAGACAGAGAGCAAGCAAGACAGGAATGACTTCTAAACTAGAGCAAAGTGTGGTGAACTCAAGTCAAAGGTATTTTTTCAAGTGTTCTCATATACACACTCGAAGTCTAGGTTAGTACATTTACATGAAAACTTGAGTCAATTCATGATAATTCTAGTCGGTAACTTGAGTCATTAAGTAATAACTCGAGTACATTATATATATATACCTGCACAATCTTTTTACTCTTCACTTTCTTAAACCCTCAAGTTTGCACATCTCTTCTTTCATAATTTCTCTCAACCCAAAACCCTAACTCGAGCCAAATCATCCACCATGAGATCCAAGAATCCTAATAAAGCTTTCTCATCCTCTTTTGACTATGAAACTACTCCTTCCTCGGCTCCACCTCCATCTAAACGACCTAGGAGAGCGAAACAACCTCCAAAGAGGTATCCACCAAAAGTAGCATCTAAGAAAGCAAAGGTTCCAAAACCCAGAGCCAAGGGTATGGTGATCAAGGAACCAACTGATCAATCAACTAAGACTCACTCAAAGACTGAGGCTAATAGGAAGTTAAAAGGCAAAGTGCCTAAGGTCGTGGTACCCAAAAAGCTGAGAAAAGGCCCTATATCTACACTAGCTCAAGGATAGCCACCCTCAAAGGTATATGAACCAGCTACTTCTCTAATTGAGCACTCTAATTTTCTAGACCATCCCCCCACTATTTGTGTAATCCTATAGTCTACTATGAGTTTGATGCTAAATTATTTGTCTAGTGAGCATTGTAAAATCTTTTAGCCATAAAAACCCCCTATATATAGTCTTTCAATTGTAAAATATTGCTTTTTCAACATGTCCAATGCCAATTAATTGGATGACAATGGTAATCTTATTTAAGAAAGAATTATTACTCATGTTAGGGGAAGAAGGATCCTTATTACTTCAAATTCTCAATTTTTTTTAAGGATCTCTAATCCTCCTTCTGTTCTTGAACTCAATTATGATGAGGAAGAGATTTTTGAAATTCTAAGGCCTGGTGAACCATTAGGGTCATTGCCTTTCCCTCCAGTTGTTATGCCTCCTATGTATAAGGCTATCTAGTATATTTATTCCAGAAACCTTATACAGAAAGGTAAAAATTTCAACCATTTTTTAGAAAGGGACTACTCCATTTTTGCTTATATTATGGATAAGGTCTCTCATAACATAGGCCAATGGGTCTATTATAAGATAAAAAGGTTTAGATTTCATTCCAAAAAATTTGCTCCAATTCCCTTTCCAAATCTTGTGTCAATTCTTCTATTCCAAGAAAAGATTTGGTATCTAGAACTGAATAAGGCACCTATAAAACCTGCCCTCTTTAGTCAATTCCTTCTCAACCATATGAGGATATCTTTTAGAGAGGGATCTAATCAGTCTAGAGCACCTACAAGATCAAGGGCTACTCAATCAAGAACCAATGAGGCTTAATCATCTCCAGCTCCTAGTACTCAATTAGTCTTTTCTCAGCCACCTCCCTCTATGAATGCTTTAATTAAAGCCATTGTTGAAAAGGCCATTACTGAGAATGTGAGTTCACTTCAGACCTCCATGATAGCCAATTTTCATAAGCTCACTGAAAATATAGAGAGTAAGGTGACAAGAGATGCCGACCTCTAACAAAATAACCAAGTTCAGTAAAAAGATTTGCGGTATAAGGAACCTGGATCGTTTCCCACGGAATTCGCAGTAGGTTTAATAGAAACAGAAAAATAGTAACAGAATGGGGGGGAGAGTTTTCTAATCCAATTAAGAATGAAAGCAAAATGAAACAGTTAAGGAAAACGAGATTAATTAGACTTAAAACGACTAACCCAGAATTAGGGATTCCAAAACCTTGATCAGACTAAAATAATACACCAAACTCGTGATTGATTCTGGACAAACCGAAATCTCTACGTTTGACCAGAAATTCCCTCCACTGAACGATCGTCCAAAATATGTTCAGAACAGTGGCGTGTCACCGAGCAATCACCCAGTAATCACTTAAATCCAATTCGAATTGTGTCCTTGGGATAAATCAATCTGGGTTTTTAATCAGAAACCCAATCCGAATTCAAAAATTGGATCCGATAAAAGAAAGTAGAAACGAGTTTAGATGTTACCGGTTAAGCGTAAGTCCTCTGGAATACGGAATTCTTAATCCATGGGTTAATCAAAAAGGCTTAGCCGAGCATGGTTGGGTAAAACAATGAAGAACAGACGAAGAACACGAAAAACATCTCAGAGAATTTAATTAAAACGTTTTTAATCCAATAACAATGTAAAATGTAATAATGTGTTCTTTGCAGCCACCATACAATTTTCCTTATACAGGAAGGATGAATCAAGATGACTGACAATTAGGAATCAATCCCCTAATCATAGGAAAACTCTAATCAATATGAAATCTCTAATAAATTAGGAAACTTCTAATAATTTGTCCTTTTATTACAAAATTCGTCCAAAATAGAAATCCAGCAAAATGGGTCTGTCTTTAGCTCCAATTTCGTCCATCTTCTTGTCCAAATCAGCCTTCTAGGTCTTCATAACAATTGTAGCTCTCTGAATCATCTGAAAAATGAAAGAAGAATGAGGCTAATCCGATATCTAGATCAAAAGTTATCGCAAAAATGGTGAAGCATTGTAAATCTGGAATTTTATTACCAAAAATGAATTTAACCTAATTAAAAGCTTAATGCCCAATTCAGTAATAAAACCCATTATTTCTCAATTAAACATCCCTAAATTATTAACCAAGAGATAAAAATAAGTGGAATAATATTCAATTATCAAACTCCCTCACACTTATTCTTTTGCACTCCTGGGCGAAATCAAAGAAAAGGAAATGGAAGGAAGAAATTCTCATTTCTAGCAATTGCCAACAATGTAAAAATTCAAGGAAACACATGAGGCTTCAAAAGATCTCAATCAAGACTAAAATCCCTTCATCTCAAATTGCAAAGCATGGTAATCTCAATCAATGATGCTAATCACACGAGATGATAGGATGCCCTCAATCAATCTCTCAAGTGTATAAGGGAATAAGTATATCACTCAAATTCTACTCAAGAAAAATTGTTTGACTATAGGCTTGCTCAAATTCTAATCACACGAGACTAACACATGCATGCATAAATCAAGAGAGTTTATTATTATTCATCGTTGTAATGGGGTTAAGATGAAGGTATGTATAAGTATGGAAAAGAGAGGCTACGCACCAAAGAAATACAAAGAGTATAGTTCAAGAAGAAAATGGAATCACTAAGATGATATATGTAAAGTTTTTATTTCTTCTTCTTCTTCTTCTTCTTTTCTTTTTTTTCGATTCCTTTCCTCTTTTCTTTTTCTCTTCTCTTTCTCTTTTCTTTTCTTTTTTCTTTTTTTTGTTTTTGTTTTTGTAATATCTTGAATTTCAGGCATAGAGACTTGAAAATAAGCCTAAGTTAGGCAGACTACTAAGCCCGGTTCAAGGACTGTGACATTTCCAGGACAAATAGAGATCCTCTGTGTTTTTGAGGAAATAGGAAGAGAAAGAGACACTAAAAAGCATATGTCAAAAAGCAAGAGTCAGAATAATGACTGCGGTGGGACACGTGACACTTCAAGGGTAAATACCCCTGAAGTGTAAGGGTAAGAAAGTCAAATCCTTACCCCTTAAGTCATTAATTTCATCCAACCAGGAGAAAGAATGAGAAATCAGATGAGTTTATCCATAATCAGGCCTAAATACGAAAGGTGGGTCCCGCAAGATGTCAACTGGTAAAAAGGGGACCGATACGGACCAGTTAGGGTTCTTTTTAGACTGAATAGGACAAGTGGGGGACCACTTTGGGAAGATGGAAGGGTGCCACATGTGAGTGTCCATTCAGGGGAGAATATCTGGAAAAATAGTAGAAAAGTACAAAAAGGGACACTTTTGTACCCGATAGGGCCTGACGGGGATCGATTGGTCGGAAACCGGACTGATAAAGTAAATGGAAATGAGATAATTATAGGGGGCAGATGTGTGGCTCTTTTTAATTAAAGAAAAACGTTTCTTGGTGGCCAAGAAAGGAAAAGTCAAAGTAAAAGTCAACTGCGGGTCCCACGATCAAAGAAAAAGGATAAAATGGGAATAAATCAATGGGATCAGATTTGAGGGACCCACATGGCGTCCCATATGTGCCCTTGGACAAGTAAAAAGTTTTGGGCCAAAGTTGGTAATTATCCAAAAGTTCCGGGGTGAAATTATAATTTTCGAAAGTTTCAGGCCAAAACGGGTAATTTTCCCAAAAATTGGAAAATATCCCAGATATTTTTGGGAGCTTCTCTATGCAACTTGACTGCCCTAGAAGTCTCTGGACTTTCTTGGAGGTTAATTCAAGAAATATCTATCCAAAATTACCTCCTATCAGTCAGAAATTACACCGGTTAATTCCAAAGTTACTGAATTAATTTCACCTTCATTAAAAGGTGTTTTACGCTTCTTCTTTCACCCTTGAGCACGAAAATTCCAGGAGAACCAGGAGAGGGCAGTCAGCCACCATTGTTAGGGTTTCAAACTCAAGATCTCAAGCTCATCTACCGACTCTCCGATTCCAAGGTAACCGAAAATCCTTGCTTTCTTGAGTTCTTAGAGGATTTTCGTGCAAAAGGTAGAAGCATGGTATTAGGGTTGGATTTCTATATTTTTAAGGTCTCCAATGGCTCTGGAACGTGATTTTATGTAGGGTATGGGTTTGGTTTGAATTTCCGAAATCAAAACACCGCAAACCTTAAAAAGAAGGTTGCTGCCAGTTTTGGGGAAATCTGGGCAGTGAACCTCCGGTAAAGTTTTTAACTGGGTAAAAGAACTTGGTTTCATTTGAACGTTTACATGCGAAAATTAGACATCTGGGGCATGAGTCTGCATATATAATAATAAGGATTTGGATAAGATTTTCTTGTTGAAACCATTGTTTGAAAACAGATAAGGAAATAGTGGCGCGAATCTGGACCAGAGGGCATAAAAGTGGTAACACGCCTAGATACCTGAACTTTTTACCTCTGGGAATATTTTTCCGAAAGAGTAGACATGCTAATGGTTCAGATGGCGCTTGTTTCACTCAAAAATGATTTTTTTGGAATTTATGCAAAATCAGTGAAGCCAGGACAGAAACATTGAATTTCTGGAAAATCTGGTTGTAGCTCATTTAAAGCAAATAATGTAAGGGTATTTTTGGAAAGTACTCAAATAAATTATTTTTTTGATATTTAGGATCAACCAACTTGTTGGGAGACTTGTGGGGCCCGTGAAAATATTAAATAGTATTTTACCAGGTAGTAGTAACCTCTCTACTCCGGCACTTTTATGTGTTTGTTGTATGTTTTGCTTGCCATATGTGTTTTTGCTTGTGTTTGGCCAAATATGCATACAGAACATATTGTGATTGTGTTCCTAGTGCTGAGGATACCTGCCGAGGTCGCACACGTAAATGTGGCGGTTGTACGGACTAGCGTGTGATTGCCGAGGTCGCGCATGTGAGTGTGGTGGCTGTACGGACTGGCTTGTGATTCCGGTAAACCCGGGGCTTGGCTTGGTAAGGCGGCTCAACGGTATGAAGACGTGTATGTTCTGTATGTTTTTTGTTTGCATATATGGTATACTTGGCATATTTTCCATATTTGTATGGTTGCACACACATACACACCACACATACTGTGCATGAGTATTGATGGTTACTCTGGGGGCCGCACACAGACTCCAGAACCTTCTAGTGATATAGGAGGGCATGCTTAAGCAGAGAAGGCCTTTTTGCAGAGGCAGGATGATAGAGCAGTTGAAGGATAGGGGATGCCCTATCATATTTTGTATTTTACTTTTTGGGGATAACTGTACTTATATTTTGGTATTCATTTCTGGATAATTGTACCCTTAACCCTTCGGGGACTTTTACTTATTGATTATTTACTTTTACCAGTACAGTAGATTGTCCAAACCGGTTAAAATGCTCTGTTGCGCACACTCTTATGTATGTTAAATGGACCTAATAACTAAGGAAAGGTAATCACTAAAAGGAATCCCTCTAACTCGCCACCCGAAAGGGCAAGGCCGGTGGGGGTGTAACAGTTTAGCTCTTTTTTTCTTTTTCTTTTTTTTTTAAAAAAAATGCCAATTGATGTATGGCAAAAATTTAAATCCTCCCCCTCACTTAGAATGTTGCACTCCTGGGCAACCCCCACACTTAAACACAAAACAAAAGTGAGACCAATACTCAATACATTTCCAAGGTGCGGTAAGAATTGGTTTTATGCTTAGGCTAGTAATGTGGTTTATAAAAGAATGAGTCAAATAGGCACAAAGGGGCTAGAAAAGGGAATAGAATGTAAGGGAAAGGCTATTTGGCCAAAGTAGGAAAATGAAAGAAAGAAAAGAAGCCTCTATCATACTTATGCATGTAAGTGAAAAATAAAGTTGCAAAAAGAAAGAAAGCAAGTTATAGAAACCAAAGATCATGAGCAGATGCACACAGGAAAGAAAGAATGGTAGAATATGAGTTCCATTCGTATAGGCCCAAAATCTCACATAGGTAAATATCAAATCATGCAATCAGCACCACAAAATCAACTACCAAGACATATAATCCAAGAGTTCAGCATCGCAGTCCAATCATAATGATCTATTCAAGCCAAAATGTCCAAGGTCATGATATGTGGCAATCATAGAAAGAGACTTCTTTTTTTATTTTATTTTATTTTTTAAAAAAAAAGAAAAGGAAAACAAAGTGTGAAAATGAAAGAAATAAAAGAAAAAGGGAAATAAAGAGAGAAAGAAGAATACTCCCCAGGGGGTTTATGGAGGATAAGTGACATCAATGAGGAGAATCTCTGCTTCCCTAGGCTGCTCCTAGGATCCCTCATGAAATTGCTTGATGCGATGTCCATTTACCTTGAAGGTTCGTCTTGTAGGTGGATCACACAACTCGACAGCACCAAAAGGAAAGACGTTAGTAATAACAAAAGGGCTATCCCATCTAGATTGAAGCTTACCAGGCATAAACTTCAGACGGGAATTGAATAGAAGAACTTTTTGGCCCATAGAAAATTCTTTCCTCAAGATATGCTTGTCATGGAATGCCTTTGTCTTCTCCTTGTACAACCGTGAACTCTCATAGGCATCCAATCTAAGCTCATCTAACTCTTGCAGCTGCAGCTTTCGTTCCATACCAGACTTGGCCAAATCCATGTTACACTGATTAATAGCCCAATAGGCTTGATGCTCCAACTCAACTAGAAGATGACATGCCTTACCGAAGACAAGACGATAGGGAGACATACAAAGAATCATCTAATCGCTTACTCCAATCTTTCCGGGTAGAGTTAACAGTCTTCTGAAGAATTTGCTTAATCTCTCTGTTTGAAGCTTCAGCTTGGCCATTGGTCTGAGGGTGGCATGCTGTGGAGACCTTGTGAAGCACTCCATACTTGCGTAACAAGGCATCTATGCTTCGATTGCAAAAATGGGAACCCTGGTCACTGATAATGGCTCTAGGAATACCAAACCTGCAGAAAATGTTAGACCTAACAAAATCCACCACCACAAAAGAATCATTAGTCTGGGTGGCTTTCACCTCTGCCCATTTTGAAACATAATCAACAGCCAACAGTATGTAAATATGACCATAAGAAACAGGAAATGGACCCATGAAATCAATACCCCATACATCAAAGACTTCACAAAACAATATAGGGTGCTGGGGCATCTCATGCCTACGAGAAATACTC
This sequence comes from Acacia confusa, assembly GCA_037074495.1. NCBI lineage: Eukaryota > Viridiplantae > Streptophyta > Magnoliopsida > Fabales > Fabaceae > Acacia > Acacia confusa. Next base: position 28,786,907 of record CM073509.1, on the reverse strand, counting down.
CCTGCTCTGTGACAGTTATCACAAGACTTACAAAACATATGGGCATCATGAAATAGGGTAGGTCAAAATAAACCACAATCTAACCCTTTCCTAGCAGTTCTTTGTGGTCCAAAGTGACCACCATAAGCAAAAGCATGACAAAAGTGCAAGATAGAATCAAACTCATGATCAGGCACACATCTCCTAATTACTTGGTTACGACAAAATCTCCACAAATATGGGTCATCCCAAACATAATATTTAGAATCACTTTGCAATTTCATATTTTGGGCCCTAGTGGAATCAACAAGTAAAACTCTAGCAACCAAATAATTAACCAAATCAGCATACCATGGAATCTTACCCTGCAGCTGAAGAAGCTGTTCATCAGGGAAATCATCCTGGATAGGAGAGGGGTGAGAGGGAGAATGAGAAATGCGACTCAAGTGATCAGCCACCCAGTTTTGTGCTCCACTTCTATCCTTAATCTCAACATCAAACTCTTGGAGCGACAACATCCACCGGATAAGTTGGGGCTTAGCATCTACCTTTTTCAAAAGAAACTTCAATGCAGCATGGTCAGAGTAAAGAATAACTCTACTAGCTAACAAATATGATCTAAACTTATCAAAGGCAAACACTATAGCTAACAACTCCTTCTCGGTGGTGGTGTAATTAAACTGGGCAGAATCCAAGGTCTTGGATGCATATGTAATGACATGAGAAGCTTTGTCAACCCGTTGAGCCAAGATAGCACCAACAGTATAGTTGGAGGCATCACACATAATCTTGAATGGAAGCAGCCAATTCGGTGGTTGGATCACAGGGTTGTAGTCAAGCACCGCTTTAAATGGTCAAAGGCTAACTTGCACTCATCATCAAATACAAAGTCGATGTCCTTGTGCAAAAGGTTGGACAAAGTTTGGGCAATCTTACTGAAATCCTGGATAAATTTCCTGTAGAAACCTGCATGACTAAGAATAGAATGAACTTCCCGCACTGATGTGGGGTAAGGTAAAGTAGTAATAACATCAATTTTAGCAAGATCTACCTCAATACCCTTACTAGACACTATATGGCCCAAAACAACCCCTCACTCAACCATAAAGTGACACTTCTCAAAATTCAGTACAAGATTGGACTCTATGCACCTATGCAAAACTCTGGACAAGTTAGCTAAGCATGCATTAAAACCAGACCCATATACAGTGAAATCATCCATAAACACCTTCATGCATTCCTCTAGAAACTCAGAGAAAATACATACCACACAACGCTGGAAGGTACCCAGTGCATTGCAAAGGCCAAAGGGCATCCTTCGGTATGCATATGTTCCAAAGGGGCATGTGAAGGTCGTCTTCTCCTGGTCCTCAGGAGCAATATGGATCTGGAAGTAGCCGGAGTATCCATCAAGGAAGCAATAGTGAGACTTACCAGCCAACCGCTCTAACATCTAATCAATGAATGGTAAAGGATAATGATCCTTGCGGGTGGCTTAGTTGAGTCTCCTATAATCAATGCAAACCCTCTAACTGTTCTTGACTCTAGTAGGAATGAGCTCATTCTTCTGATTGGCCACCATAGTCACTCCAGACTTCTTGGGAACCACCTAAATTGGGCTAACCCACTGGCTATCAGAGATGGGGTATATAATACCAGCTTGCAGAAGCTTAGTGACCTCCTTCTTCACCACATCAAGGATAAGGGGATTAAGATGTCTCTGGGGTTGCCTCATTGGCTTAGCCTCATCTTCTAACAAAATCCGATGCATACACATGGAGGGGCTGATACCAACAATGTCAGCTAGTGTCCACCCAATCGCCTTCTTGTTTGCCCTTAATAAGCTTAGCAGCTTCTCTTCTTGCTCCGGTAGAAGGTTGTTTGCCACAATGACAAGCAACTGTTCACCCACCTCAAGGTAAGCATACTTTAAATGATCCGGAAGGGATTTCAACTCCAGCTTAAGTGGTTGTTCAATGGAGGGGAGGAGATTGGGTGGCTGTTCCACAAGTTTTGTAGAGTGTACACCTGAAATGTTGGAAATCATATACAAAGAAGCAAAACTATATCTAGGCAACTCATTGTTAGGATCAGAATGCAACACATCATGCAACGAAGAACTCTCACTATCAACAGCATCAAGAGCATCACAATCAATATCAGAATGCAAAGTGACATTCTCGCAATCACAATCAATGTCATCACACAATGTAGCATCAATCTCAGTGCATAAGGACACCATGCATTATTAGAGCAATCACATAAAACATAATCACTCATGGATGCAATATCAGGAAAATCAGCACACCAATTAGTAACAACATCATCTACAGCATCAGATATCACATCAATGCAGAAAATAAAGTGCTCCTCCCTAGGATGTTTCATGGCATCAAAGATATTGAAATTCGCAGAAATATCACCAAACTCCATAGAGAGAGTACTAGAATGTACATCTATTTTAGTCCTAGCTATTTTCATAAAAGGTCTACCTAGAATGATTGGTGACCTACTATTAGGAGATTCATTCTCCATATCTAAGATGTAAAAATCAGTAGGGAATATCAATTCATTAACTTTGACCAGTACATCTTCAAGTAAACCAGAAGGATGAGCGTTAGTCCTATTAGCTAGTTGAACAATAATACCAGTAGGACGTAAGGGACCAAGACCAAGAGATGTATAGACAGATGGAAGCATGACATTAATAGAAGCATCGAGATCTAGCATGCAATCATCAAATCTATAATTACCAATAATACAAGGAATAGAAAACATACCTGGGTCCTTGCACTTACGAGGCATGATAGGCTGGATGAGTACTGATACATTCTGGTTTAAGCTCACTCGTTCAATTCCCTTCAGTCGCCTCTTGTTGGTACACAACTCCTTCAGAAACTTGGCATATTTAGGCATTTGCTTGATTGCATCTAAGAGAGGAATGTTGATCTCAACTCTTCTGAAGGTCTCTAGAATGTCCTTCTCTTGTGCTTATGCTTTTTTCTGCCACTTTCTTAGATTGAATGGATCGCTGAGGGAAAGGAAGAGGAATAGAAATGTCCTCGTCACCTTGGTTCATTGCCTCTATATCTCTAGAGTCATTCTTCGCATTTTCTGACCCTTTACCTGATGTAATCACATTTGCAGCTTGCTTAGGTTCTTCCAATTGCTTACCAGACCGTAAAGAGATAGCACTCACGTTCCCCTTAAGATTGGGAATGGTCTGTGAAGGGTGTTGGAACCTTGAGGTTGGAGCTGGTTCAATGTAGTTGCCAATTGGCCAATTTGAGTTTGCTAGAATTGCAATGTATTCTTGGCAAATTGTTTCATCATATCTTCAAGTGAGGAAACATTATCACTGCTACTAAGCTGCTGTGTCACTAGAGGGGGTGCACATATGGCTGGTAAGGGAGGAGGAACTGGAAGAAGAGGTGGTGCAAAATGTGGGAAACCTGGTGGTCTAAACTGTCTCTGCTGGTAACTTCCAGAATTATGATTTTGTTGAAACTAGTTGCCTTGATTCTGGTTCCAACGAAAATTAGGGTGGTTTCTCCAGCCAAGGTTATAGGTATTAGAGAATGCATTGTTCTGTTGCTGATATTGTGGCTTTCCTGGAAAGACACCAACTGCAGCTACTGAATGGTCCTGGTAATTAGGATCTTGCAAAGTAGGGCAGGAATTAGTAGGATGGTAGGGATCAACACAAAACCCACATGAATACCCAATCGTAGGAGGGGAAGTCTATATTGTATGTGTAACTGCCAACTGTGTCACCAGAGAAGTCAAGTCATCAAGCCTGTTCTCAAGTCTTTGTTGATCTGCAATCTGAGGTGTTTGAATCTGGTACACATGGGTACTATTTGCTCTAATGCCAAATTGCTATGAGTTGGCAGCCATGATAGATATCAAATCTCTAGCTTCCTCAGGTGTCTTATTCTGCAAAGCCCCAACACTAGATGCATCAACCAAATTTCTGTCATTAGGCAATAGACCCTCATAGAAGTATGTAATAAGAAGCTGCTCAGTAATTTAATGGTGTGAACAGCTTGCACACAACCTCTTAAACCTCTCCCAATACTCATGTAGGTTTTCCCCATTCACTTGTTTAATGCCACTAATTTCTTTCCAGATGGATGTGGCTCTTGAGGATGGAAATAATTTCTCCAGAAACAGCTTGGCCATATCATTCCAGCACGTAATAGATTGAGGTTGAAGGTAGAACAACCAGTCCTTAGCTCCCCCTTTAAGTGAGAAAGGAAAAGCTCTCAGTTTCATATGCTCCTCATCAATTGCTTGTGGTTTCATTATGCTACAGACCACATGGAAATCCTTTAAGTGCTTGTGAGGACATTCACCTGCAAGACCATGAAACTTTGGCAACAAATGGATAAGACCAGATTTCAATTCAAAGTTAGCTCCAAGTTCAGGGTATTGGATGCATAAAGGTTAATTGACTACAGTAGGTGTAGCCAATTCTTTCAAAGTGGGACGAATTCCTTGTTCAGCCATATTCTCAGAATTAGCAAAAGTACTACTAGAATCAGTAAAATCAGCAAATTCAGGAATAGAAATAGAGTCAAACTCAGAATCTGAAACAACCTCTGTAGTGACTACTTGACTTAACCTGACAGCCCTTATAGCAGCTAAGATAGTCCTCTCAATTTCAGAATCTCCTTCTAACAAATCTTCTGGATTGGTAGTATTCCTAGTACTCATACAGCAGCATATGGCAGAATGGATGGATTCACACAACAGCAAAAACACCTACCAAACAGCAAAAGCCCTGAGGGAGAACAAAAACACTAAATGACACTCACTAGAAGACTCAAAACACAAAAACAGAAAATCATACTAGAAATTAGCCAAAACAAATGCAGAAACACAACCAAATGATTTTTAAAATTTATGGGATAACCACAGAAACACTCCTAGACCATTGGGGGACCCCAAAAATGCAATAAAAACACTTAAAAACTTGAAAAAATGGTCAAAACGATGGAATTTGGCTCTAAAATGAAGACCATATGGCAAAGCAATGTGTCTTGACATTTAGGCCGAAATCTATCAACCTGCCAAATTTTAGCTCAATCAGAGATAGTCGCAAAGTCTAGAACAATTTCAAAAATACTGGCTACGTCCCACCGAGATCAAAAAACAAATAAAACAGGGCCTAAACGATGGAATTTGGCGATTTGGAGTAGAACCTCACTCCGCAAGGGGGTGACTATTGTTTAAAATGCCAATTTCCATGTAGGAAAGCCCTAGTTCAAGTGATCTGGGTGAGAAAATTTTCTGCCTAGTCACCCGAACCACTAATCTACTCCTAATCTGTTACTAATCAAACCGATGCAAACTCCCCGGCAACGGTGCCAAATTTTGACAAGAGATGCCGACCTCTTACAAAATAACCAAGTTCAGTAAAAAATTTGTAGTATAAGGAACCTGGATCATTTCCCATAGAATTCGCAGTAGGTTTAATAGAAAAAGAAAAATAGTAACAGAATGGGGGGAGAATTTTCTAATGCAATTAAGAATGAAAGCAAAATGAAACAGTTAAGGAAAACGAGATTAATTAGACTTAAAACGACTAACCCAGAATTAGGGATTCCAAAACCTTGATCAGACTAAAATAATACACCAAACTCGTGATTGATTCTGGACAAACCGAAATCTCTACGTTTGACCAGAAATTCCCTCCACTGAACGATCGTCCAAAATATGTTCAGAACAGTGGCGTGTCACCGAGCAATCACCCAGTAATCACTTAAACCCAATTCGAATTGTGTCCTTGGGATAAATCAATCTGGGTTTTTAATCAGAAACCTAATCCGAATTCAAAAATCGGATCCGATAAAAGAAGGTAGAAATGAGTTTAGATGTTACCGGTTAAGCGTAAGTCCTCTGGAATACGGAATTCTTAATCCATGGGTTAATCAAAAAGGCTTAGCCGAGCATGGCTGGGTAAAACAATGAAGAACAGACGAAGAACACGAAAAACATCTCAGAGAATTTAATTAAAACGTTTTTAATCCAATAACAATGTAAAATGTAATAATGTGTTCTTTGCAGCCACCATACAATTTTCCTTATACAGGAAGGATGAATCAAGATGACTGACAATTAGGAATCAATCCCCTAATCATAGGAAAACTCTAATCAATATGAAATCTCTAATAAATTAGGAAACTTCTAATAATTTGTCCTTTTATTACAAAATTCGTCCAAAATAGAAATCCAGCAAAATGGGTCTGTCTTTAGCTCCAATTTCGTCCATCTTCTTGTCCAAATCAGCCTTCTAGGTCTTCATAACAATTGTAGCTCTCTGAATCATCTGAAAAATGAAAGAAGAATGAGGCTAATCCGATATCTAGATCAAAAGTTATGGCAAAAATGGTCAAGCATTGTAAATCTGGAATTTTATTACCAAAAATGAATTTAACCTAATTAAAAGCTTAATGCCGAATTCAGTAATAAAACTCATTATTTCTCAATTAAACATCCCTACATTATTAACCAAGAGATAAAAATAAGTGGAATAATATTCAATTATCATAAGGTTAGGAAGCCAGTCTCTGAGGTAACTGAGAGCTATAACAAGTTGGCAGAGGTTCAAAAAGATCAAGCTGCCAAAATTGAGGATATGGCAGAAAAGATTAAGAATATAAAAGGCATATTAGAAGATTTTGCTTAAACATTCAATGGCCTACATGTCTTGCTTAATATCATCGTGACAAGCTTACTAAGCTTATAAGCTTAGGATAATCCACTACTCGACCTAGCCCTTTTGTCGCTGCTACCTCTCCTCTCAGACCTCTACCATCTAACCATCTGACTCTCCTATCCCATTTTCCTCTCCTCTTCCTTCTTTCTCTACTCCTATTGTTTCTTCTAAAAGTGGAATATCACCTAAAGGGGGGATGAATAGGTGGTTTAAAAAATCTTTTTCAAATAAACATGAGGAATAAAGAAAACAGAGTTTGAGACAAAGAGAATAAACATAGAGAGTTTATATTGGTTTGGTCCAACTCTTTAACCTACGTCTAATCCCGAGACACTGGGTTTTTCACTAACTGACAATCACAAATACAATTACACACTCAGTACTCGAGATGATCCTTTCGTACTTGGACTCCTCCTTACAAGCTGTAATTGTACACCTATACTCAAGGTTTCTCAACCTTGAGATTAATCAGATAAACAAATAAGTGTTCAAAACTTCTCATGAGTAGATAATTGGATTTCAAGGTTTTCGGGTTCGTAAATCATGACTTGAACCTATTCTCATACAAAATTTTGTTTTAAACTCAATAGAACCCTAAAAAAAATCTAAATAATATCACAATCTCATGCTCAAACAAGCTGAACGAAAATCCTAAGCTTCAAGTCGTAAGAGCTAGTTTTAAGCTTTCCTTGATTTCGGCCTTTAACCGATGCTTTAGCTTCTTCTTCCAAGTATTTGAACTTGCCCGGACCTTCCTTAGCACTCCTTGATTTCGTATCTTACAGCCAAGAATGTAGGATAATGCCTTTTTAAAATGGTCAAGGTACAGGGAAATGTCCAATTCACGCTATCATCGATTAGTTAATAGCATGTATTAGGGTTTCTTTACTTATTTCCTAAGGAATTCAAAGATTTTTCTAGAGGGGGGACATGTGGCACCTTTTTTATCATGGAAATTATATTTTATTTACTTTTCCATGAATTATCCAAGTCACCCTTTTGTTGGAAATTATGCCATAGGGGTCAATCACTGTACTTTAAACATTATTGTTATTTAAAGTATTTCTCCATTTGTTATCATATCATTTGCATGTTTATTATGATGATTGTATCCTTGGATGTATCATAAAGATTTTCCTAAATGTCCCTGGTTGGACTATTCAGGAGCAAAGATGAAATAAGACCAGTATGACTTTAATAAGGTATGGAGATATGAATCAAAGTTGTAGGCTCTTGTAAGAGTACAAGGTATTGGACCGACTCACTATGAGAAAGCTGTATGGATTAAGTCATAAGCCTATCTCATGTATAACTGCATTACAATGCCCTTTGAACTGAGATCATCATGGATTCCTACATGAGAATCACTAATATTTGACCTAGTCAAAAGTCACCTTTGATCAGGTTATGATATAGGCTTTGATCGGGATTAGTGGTTTTCATGCAGAGGAATGTGAATGGTCAATATGGAATTTGTCCCTCACATTTGTAGAGAGATATTACTGGGCCCCTCGATGAGTAAGTCTGAGAAAAGTATGACCATAGTACGATGGAAAGAAGTTTCCATTTATATTGTTAGACTATTCAAGAATCGAGAAAGTAATGGTCAAGAACAGGAGGATGACACTATCCTTGCTTCATCCTTGACCAAATTATCGTGTGACAAAAGGGGCATGACATGGTTGTATAATAGGTGTATCGTATCATCAATCCTCATATGAATTGGTAGGTGTAATGTCTTGCTAAAGGCCGCTTGTGACTTGTAGGCTGGAACAGTGTTGGCCCGTTGCCAATTTCATATGGGCCTATAGGGTTGCATATAAGAATAGGCCAACACGAGCTATAATGTCTAGATTCATTGAATCTAAGATATGTCTAAGATTTAATGAATACAACATTTAATCTAGGGCAGACGGAATATATATATATATATATATATATATATATATATATATATATATAGTATTTGTTTTGTATTTCATATTTAATTTGTGAAGATAAATTAAATCAGCTGCCTTTTAATTTGGATTAAGAGATAGATTAGATTAAATATGTTGAGTAGATTTAATTAATATTATTTTAATCCGATTCAAATTTCAAAATTAATTAAGATTAATTTTGAATATATAATATGCCCATTAGGGTTGAAAACCCTAAGACAGTCAAACGTATTAGAAAGGCCGCAAGAGAAACCTTAGAGAAAGAGAGAAAAATGTGAGAGGCACTAGCATGTTGCTTGTGTTAGGGCCCTGTTCGTGTGGATATCGGTAGAAGGAGTTGGTTTGTTCAGTTGGCTCCTAGTGATCGAACAAGACACATACGAAAGGTACATTCTGACTACTCGATTTAAACGCAATTGATAGATCTGTGATTGGGATTCGTCTTTTTATTTTGGTGAATTTCTTCCGCTGTGCGTACAAATCCAAACACCTTTTGTCCAATGGTCGATAAGGTGCATAGCTGGTTAATAGCGTGTTTCTCCTTTATTTTCTTTTCAATTTTGTCCAAATCTTTTCCTTGGCTAACCTCCTACATGTGGCGCTAGTTTATACCCTCTGGCAGCTTAAGAATTATCCCTTTTCAGCCAAAAAGAAGTCCCTAATTGGTCCTTATTGGCTCCCTAAGACTTAGAACTTGTAATTGGACTTGTATGAAGGTTAAATTGACTGATTTTTCCCCCTTGATTTTACTTGGACGAAAATTACTCCTTAAGGGATAAGGAGTTGACTTTCTTGGCATAGCAATCATTAGTTGTCCTTTTTACTTTTCAAAAAGTCAACTCTTAACCCCATAATGACACGTGTCCTCAAGTCATTATCACGGTTGACTTTTTACTTTGTTTGCCTTCTGTTTGGACTAAGAACTTGGCTGCTCACTCTCTTCCTCTCCTTAATCACGTTTTGGGTAGCAAAAAATGAGCAGAAGAAGTCCTTATATAATGGTCATGGGTGATGCAAAATGTCCAAAGTATTTTATTAACCAATGGTCCAAAAGGTACTTTAGGGTTTTGACTTTTAATTCCTCCTCATTAATGCTCATCAATGCTTGCTTTCTCTCCAAGTAACTTCTCTCTCGTCTAGATGGAGTCATTTTCTAGGCTGAAAAGGGTCTGGATTTTGTCTTTATTTGCCTCAAAAGACACCCCTAACTGGTCCTAATCGGTTATCCTTTATCAATTAATGTTTCCCCAAGTCTTGGACCTCTTATTTGGGCCTTCATGTGTGTTTAAGTCACTTTTCTCTCCCTCATAATTGGCTGCACGCTTTTTTTATTATTCTTGGGGAGAAAGTCTTTGACTTTTCCAAGCTCATGATTACCTTGTATTAATTCCACCAAAAGTCAACCATTAATCCCCAACGTGTTCTCCTACCATCATTACCATTGACTTTTGTTCCTGCATATGGTTGTGTGCTCAATCTCTTCCCCTTTTTCCTGGTTGGCCGATGCCATACATACCCTACAGAGGGGGACTTTGTGTCAAAATAATGTTCTTTGTCTCTTATTCTTTATATTGGCTTACGTCATTCCGGTGTTATAAGCTTAGCTCCAGCTACCCTGACTGATTGCATCATCTCAAGGTCTCTAAAATAATTTATATAGTATGTCTTAGAAGAAAAAAACAACTCAAATTGTAGTCAAAAGCTTATCATCATATTACTAATTTATACTCATACACTGATTATAGAAGTAGGGGAGTTACATTAGACAAATAAACTATATCACTTACCTACTCACTTACCTAAACCCTAATCTTCTAATATTCTGTGCGTGCACGACTGGTGAATTGCTTCTTCTAATCTTCTGTGATTGTGCCTGTGTGCCGACTGTGCAAGGAGTCTGTAGAATGAATTAAAAAAGGAAGGCTAAAAGGGATTTTAACTTTTAGAGTAGTGTGTTTGTGTGTGTCGAACTATTCGACCTTTTCTTTTGATATATGACTATGCAACTTTTAGTGTATGAATTAATGATCATTGGTGGTGGGCTCCCCCCAATTTCTTTCGAACTTATGGCTTGGTGTTGGATTGTTGGTGGTTTGAAAACAAAGTTAGGTCTAGTTCTCATAAATGTTGTCATAGTGTCATGCTTATTCCCATTATTTGGTTTTTTTAAGGGGGTCGGGAGCCCACCCAAGCCACCCCTGTATTTGCCCCTGATTATGGGAAGGAATTTGTTGGAGGATGAATACACAAAGTGAAACAACATCTTGCCAGAATAAAAGGGAACATCATAAGTTGTAAAAAGGTTCTAGGAGATGTTCGCTTTTGATTGAAAGAAAATTTGAAATAAATCAAAAGAAAAAGGAAAAAAACAAGATACATTTTACATAAGACAATCCATATGACCCTAGTGTCACACCACTTGAAGGGGATACTCCAAATTTGCAAGAAGTTCCTCCTTAACATGCTCAAAATCCTTCTTCAAGATCATCTGAAGGGTTGAAAAGGAAGGAACCTGCAGCTACAAATAACTTCTTTGCTCTAATAAGAAGTGCATTTGCAGGTAAAGATAGATATGGCTATGGCTAGGTGGTTGTATGATTGTTGTATTCCAATTAATGCTGTGAAATCATTTTACTTCCAGCTTATGATAGATGCAATTGCAGCTATTGGCTCTAGTTATAAAGCACCATCTTACCATGCCTTCATAACAAAATTATTACAAGACATGAAAAAAGAAAGTTCAATTGTTAGTTAATGAGTGCATGAATTTTTGTGCAGAAACTAGTTACACAATAATGGCGGATGGTTAGCAAGATCTGTCGGATATGATTAGTTTTAATGATATCTTATATAGATGCCATTAGTAAGAGCAAAAGCTTGTATACTATATTTATCTCCTACATTGACTAATTCTTAAATTTTGAAGTAAAATCAAAGATGTGAAGTTCATTTATAAAGAATGATCAAGAAGAAGATCAATAAAGAAGTATTGAATTAAAGAAAGAAATTGAATCAAAGAAGATGTGGAGTCAAATGATGAAGAACAAGAGAAGAGAAGAGAAGAAAGAAAGAGTTGAATTATGGAGAATGATCAAGAGAAGAGAAGAAAGAAATAAAAACTTGTTATATGGAATGAGAAAATCATCATACAAGTTCATAGATTGATTCTAGAAGTCTCCACGATCAAATGGAAGTTGAAATGGCTCAAATCGGAGTTAAAACAAGCAAAATCAAGCTCCAAGAAGTCAAAACTTGAGCCAAGAAGTCAAACTCGAGTTCCAGGAAGCCAAAACTCGAGCCAAGAAACCATAGACTCGAGTTAGGGTCTTAACTCAAGCCGGCCACTAATTGGCTCGAGTCAATAGTGATTTTCAGCGACTCTGTTCACCTCTGTTTCATGTTTAGCCTAGGCGAGATCTGGTAATTTGATGATATCTCTCAAACCAGAGATCGGATTGAGGTGAAACCAATATTTTATAAAACTAGACATCCAATGCTTTATTTTGACGAAGTTTCAAGCTCAAAGAAGTTCAGATGAGAGAGATATGAATTTTGGAAGTTGGAACTGAAATTCACATCACACAACAGACCAAGCTTCGATACTTTGAGTGTAACTCACAAACTACACATCGGAATGAGCTGAAATCAGTGGCATATGAAAGTAGACTCAAAATGAATTTCTTCAAGAGTTGAAACAACCAAAATGATGTTCAGACCAGGGAGATATGGCCCTTGAAAGTTGACTCTAGAAATTCTAGAACCATTTCAGCACTCAGTTTTATTGATATAGCTCACATTATATGTAACCAAATGAAGTGAAACCAATTCCATATGAATCTAGACTCAACAAGTGTTTCATAGAATTTGGAAGCAATCAATTTTGATGAGATCTTGCCTCGTATCACTCTCCTTGTTCTTTGTCAGAAGTATTTTTTATGTTAAAGAGATTGATGAAGTTTGCAACAGACATACATGAGTGGCAGAAAAATCAGAGAGCAAAGGACTTTCGAGAAGGGCATTTGACTCGAGCCATAGAATAACAAACTCGAGTCTAGGCAAGGCCAAGAGTTAAGCAATTTGAGAAGTGTATTTAACTCGAGCCACCACTTAATGACTCGAGCCAGAGCTTTGTTTTTTATCTTTGAACTATTTTCATTTGCGGTTGACTCAAGTCTAATTTTCCTGCCTCGAGTCCAAAGGTTGACTCAAGCCACGTTATTTTGCCTCAAGTTAAATATCTTATAAGCTTTTAAATGATCATCTGTTTCTTGCTCGAGCCATGATTTCTGTAACTCAAGCCTAAGGAAAAACTCGAGGTGAATGAAAACGTTCTCTATGTTTCTTAAACGATGAATCAACTCAAGCATCAACTCTCAACTCGAGCCAAGTCAAGCCAGAACGACCTGATAAAGAGCAAATCTAATGTCCAAACTCGAGTCTTCAAATGTGCCTCGAGTCTACGCCTAAACTCAAGCCAAGGATAATATCGACTTGAGTTAGCTAGCTTGATTTATTCGCTCTTGTACTTTCAAGATTTAAATTAACTCGAGCCAATTATCCTCCATTTGAAAGGTCTCTATGTTTGAAATATTAGATTCTCATTAAGAACATTCAGATGAATTCCAAAAGGACTTATACGACTTCTTAACATTATTTATATCATTTGTGTATAAGTTTCAAATGATTATATGAAGGATTAACAATAGCTTACCAAAAGCAGATGATGACGTCAGAAGCTTCAACGACTATTTCTCCAATGGACTAAAATTTACAACAATAATATTCTACAATAAACCAATGCTTCAACAGACTAATACCATTTGTCTATAAGTAGAGACACATTCAAGACGGAGAAAATGATGATGAGAGCTTGCATGTCAAAATGCTGATATTTTGAATCCAACATTTATCTCATACGCACTCTATTCTTAATAAGCATATAGCTCATCATAAAGAGTGAAATGATTTGTATTGTACTTCAGTATTTCATTCACTTCTGAGAGAGAAGATTCATTGTAATCATCTTATCATTTGAGAGTTACTCAAGATTTGGTGATCTAGAGTGGGAAACAGACTGTAACCTTACAGTGTATAAGGGGGAGTATCTCAGTGAGAGAATCAGCTTCACAAGTGCCTATCTGAACTTGTGTGATTGTAAAGGCTTCTTTTGTGCCCGGATTAAACAAAAGGTAGTGGATTGAAAATCTCAAATAGAGTTTGGGGACTGGACGTAGGTCAAGGATTGGCCGAACCAGTATAAATCTCAGTTTGTATATTCTCTTCCTTAATCTCCTTTATTTTCAGCATACATGTTTTAATTATTATCTATCACTTTATAAATTATTACTGTCACATGAATTTCTTTTAGTAAGTTGCGAAAAGATTTTTAAAATTATCCAAAGTTATGTCTAGCACCTAATTCACCCCCTTAGGTGATAGCAAGGTCTTTCAAGATCAAGGAAATGGGTAGCTTTTTTTTTGGTTTATTGTCCTAAAGGAATTGTCTTCATTAAATCTATTGATGCATCAGACATTGTCAAAGATGCCCAAACTTTGTGCAACTTATTCATGGACATGGTTTTGTTTGCTGGTAGGGATAATGCCATCCACCTTGTTACTGATAATGCAATTGATTATAAAGCTACTGGGAAATTATTGACTAAAAATTATCCATCTATTTATTGGTCTCCTTGTTCTGCACATTGCTTAAAGTTGATTTTTTTAGACATTGGCAAAATTGAGATCATCATACTTTTATCGACATGTGCATCTTTGATTTCAAAATTCATTTACAGCCATAGATTTTTGCTAGCTTGGCCAAGAAAAGGAGAAGGGTGGACAGAAATCATCTAGTGGGGAGCAATACAATTGCTAATACTTTTATTGCTTTGAAAACTATTCTTGAAAGCACAAGCATAATTTACTAGCCTCGATAACTAGCAAGACATTAACTCTCGATAAGGTAAGAGATGTAATTTCAGTTGCATTGGATAATGCATTTTAGAATGATTGTCTAGCCATTTTGAAGTTCTCAAACCTCTTATAAGACTTTTGAGAATTGTAGATTCTGATGATAGGCTTTCACTTGGATATATTTATGAAGGGATGCATAGGGCAAGGAAAGTTATCAAATGTACTTTCAATCACATAAAAACATACTTTCAACCGCACAAAAACATTGTACAAGCCACTCATGAATATTTTTAAGAGTATGTGGGATTCTCAGCTTCGCCAAGATCTTCATGCAATTGCTTATATCTTGAATCCTGCTTTTTCTTTATGATGACTTCTTTCTAAAGCCAGATGTTATGCAAGGATATCTATATGTCATAAATAGGAAAATCACATCTAATAACACCAAGTTCTTGCAAGAAGGCATATTATACCAAGATAAAAGTGGCACCTTCAATATTCCTCTGGCTCTTGAATCTGAAAAATCAATGCGACCTAGTAAAATTTCTTACTTCTTAATTCTTATAGAGTTATACTATAGTATAAGCCTCTAACTTCAATTGTTTTTTTATTTGATGATTTTCATTTTATATGATAGATGAATGGTGGTGGTAATTTGGAGGTAGTTGTTGGGATTCGTACACACAGCGGAATGAAATTTATCTAATAAATTACGAATCCCAAGAAGAGGATCTATCAACAATGTTTAAATTGGGTTAGTAATTAAGAACTGTACCTATGCAAACTCATGTGCGTGCTTTGCGAACTCGTGGGCTAACACCTTCTTAGTCGATCAATCTCTAGGAGCCAACTCTACAAATCCACCCCCTCTACTGGTATCCACACCGAACAGCACTGCAACACGAACGGCAATGTGCTAGCGCCTTCAAGCTTTTGTCTCACGTCTCTCTTCTAGGGTTTCTTTGTAGCTCTTCAATTCTCTTGTGTATGATCAAATTACTCAAAACCTAAAGGTCTTTATAACCCTAATGGGCCGTATTAAATATTCAAAATCAATCTTATTAATTTTGAAATTGAATTGGAAATTAAATCTGTCTAACCGATTCAATCCAATTTATTTATTTAATGCGAATTAAAAGCCAACTGATTTGATTTATCTTCATAAATCAAATCTGAGATATGATATCTATCTTCATAAATCAAATAATTGGTTTATCTTCATAAATCAAATATGAGATACGATATCTCAATTAGTTTAAATGATTAGCCTCTATGACATAATTTCCAATAGACTCCCACTTGCACTAGGTGCAATCATTATATATATATCCTCCATAGACAAAACGTGGTATTCATTGAATCTTAAACATATCTTAGATTCAATGAATCTGAACATTATAGTTTGTGTTAAACTATTCTTGTGCGAGATCCTGTAGGCTCACATGAGATTGACAGCGGGCCAATACTGTACTAGCCCACAAAATGCAAGTGGCCTCTAGCAATACATTACAACTACCCAATTCACATGAGGATTGATGATACGATACATCCTATCATACAACCATGTCACGTCCCTTTTGGCACGCGATAATTTTGTCAAGGATGAAGCATGGATAGTGTCATCCTCCCATTCTTGACCATTACTTTCTCAATTCTTGAGTAGTCTAATAATTGAAATTGAAACCCTTTTCCATCATAGTATGGGCATACATTTCTTAGACTCACTCATCGAGGGGCCTAGTATTATCTCTCTACAAATGCGAGGGACAAATTCCATCTTGACCATTCATATTCCTCTATATGAAAACCACTAAACCCAATCGAAGCCTTTATCATCACTCGGTCAAAGGTGACTTTTGACTAGGTCAAAGATCAATGACTCTCATGTAGGAATCCATGATGATCTCAGGTCAAAGGGCATTGTGACGTTCCATACATGAGAAAAGCTTATGACTTAATCCATGCAGCTTTCTCATAGTAGGTAAGTCACACACCTTGTACTCTTACAAGTGCCTAAGACTTTGATTCATATCTCTATACCTTATTGAAGTCATACTAGTCTTATTTCATCTTTGCTCCCACATAGATAACCGACCAGGGACATTTAGGACAATCTTTAAGATACATCTAAGAATACAGTCATCATAATAAACATGCAAATGATATGATAACAAAATGGAGAAATACTTTAAATAACAATAATGTTTAAAGTACAATGATTAGCCTTTCCAACAAAAGACTCCCACTTGCATTAGGTACAATCATTAATTTCCCTAATTCCCATTGTCCTCACATGATATTCATGTATTATCTGTGCAAGCGGGTTAGTAAGAGGATCAGCAACATAGTCTTATCCTGGTACTTTGCATATTTTTATATTCCCTCTATCATTGATTTCTCTAATAAGATGAAAACGCCTAAGTATATGCTTAGTCCTTCACAACCTAGGCTTCTTGACCTATGCAATAGCCCCGCTGTTATCATAAAACATGTTTATTAGATTTGAGATGGTAGTAATCACCCCTAATTCAGTAATGAACTTTTTGATCCAAACAGCTTCCTTAGCTGCATCCGATGCTACTATTTACTCAGCTTCCGTTGTAGAATATGCTACAATGCTCTGCTTAGAGCTCTTCCAGCTTACTGCACCACCATTCAAAAGGAACACATATCGAAATTGCGACCTTAGATCATGTTGGTCAGTTTGGAAACTCGCATATGTGTAACTAGTCACACAGAGCTCATTACCCAATCTACCATATACCATGAATAAGTCCTTTATCCTTCTTAAGTACTTTAGGATATTTTTGAAAGCAATCCAATGACCCTCATCGGGATCATGTTGATATCTGCTGGTCATACTTAAGCCAAATGAGACATCCAGTCGAGTACATAAAATAGCATACATGATAGATCTAATGGCAGAGGCATATGAAATCTTACTCATGAGATCTTTTTGATCAGGTGTACTAAGACACTGATCTTTACTGAGATGGATGCCATGAGACATGGGCATGTAACCCCTTTTTGAATCCTACATACTGAATCTATGTAGTATCTTGTCTATGTATGTGCTCTGACTTAGGCCTATTACCCTCTTGGATCTATCTCTATAAATCCTGATCCCTAAGACGTAAGTGGCTTCAACTAAATCTTTCATTGAAAAAAGACTTTCCTAACCAAGACTTGACACTCTACAAGCTAGGGATGTCATTCCCAATGAGTAGGATGTTATCTACATAAAGCACCAAAAATACAACTGTACTCCCACTAACCTTTTTATAAACATAAGGTTCATCAATGTTTTGAATGAATCAAAACTCTTTGACTACTTCATTAAAACAATGATTCCAGCTCCGAGATGCTTGCTTCATTCCATAGATTGATCTTTGAAGCTTACAAACTTTACCAAATTCCTCTGGACGTACAAAGCCTTCAAGTTGTGTCATGTACACATCCTAAAGTAGTTTTCCATTAAGGAAGGCTGTTTTGATGTCCATTTGCCATATTTCATAGTCATAATATGCTCCTATAGAAATAAGGATTCTAATTGATTTGGCCATTGCAACTAGGGAAAATGTTTCATCATAACCCACACCATGTGTTTGAGTGAATCATTTTGCAACCAGTCCTGCTTTGAAGACACCTACTTTGCCATCTATGTCAGTTTTCTCCTTGAAAACCCACTTACACCCAATGGTTTTTATACCTTTAGGTGGATCAACTAAGGTCTATACCTTATTGTCGTACATGGATTGCATTTCAGACTTCATGGCATCTAGCCATCTTTCAGAGTTTGGTCCCACTATGGCTTCTCAATAGGTAGTTGGCTCATTCTGCTCAATGAGCAAGATATCACGACTTTCAGTAGTCAGAAGTACATATCTCTAAGGCTTTTGTTGTGTCCTATCAGACCTTCGTGGGCCATGTGTTACTAGAGCAGGCTCATCAACTTGTTGTGAGTCTTCTCTGTTTTCCATTTATGGTTCTACGCTGTTTTGTGACTCTCGAACTTCTTCAAAGTTCACCTTACTCCAACTGGTTCTTTTAGAGGTAAACTCTTTCTCCAAAAAGACACTATTTCGGATAACAAACACTTTGTGATTGGTAGGATTGTAGACATAGTATCCTTTAGTTTCCTTAGGATGCCCCACAAAAAGACATTTTGAGGATATGGATGATAATTTATGAAAGGCTTGTTGTTTAACGTAAACCTCACATCCCCAAATTTTAAGAAATGACAAATTGAGTTTCTTCCCAGTCCATATTGTTGGACCTAGCTATCACCCAAGAGGGGGGTGAATTGGGTGTTTGATAGAACTCAGGTAACCTTAAAATCTTTTCGCAACTAATTTGAAATCAGTTCTATGACAGTAATCAGTTATCCAAATATGTATACTGGAAATATAAGAGTTTAGGGAAGAGAGTATGCAAACTGTGATTTATCCTGGTTCGGTCCAATCCTTGACCTACGTCAAGTCCCCAAGCTTCACTTGAGATTTTCAATCCACTATTTGCTTTGAACTTGATTACACATTCTGTACTCGAAGTAATCCCATCACTAGCATTCACTCCCCTTACAAGCTGTAATCACAACAAAGTGTTTCTTACTCAAGATCATCCAATCTTAAGTAACTCTTAGAATAATAGGATGATTACAATGAATCTTCCCTCTTAGAAGTAAGTGAATAAACACTGAAGCACAATACATATAATCTTACTCTCTAAGCTAAATATATGATCATTAAGATATTCAGAGAGTAGATGAAGCAGACGTTAGAAATTGGCATTTTCACTATGTAAGCTCCCGTCCCTGTCCTTGCTCTCCCTCTTATGTATGTGTTATGAGTCTTTATGGGTATTTATAGGATAATTAGAGGAACTAGCCGTTGCATATTCTTCTCTATGATTCTTCAACGTTCAGCTATAAATCTGGAATATGACCGTTGCATTTTTTCTCTATTTCTTCAATTCTTGACTGGAATCTTGGATATAGTTGTTGTAGATGGTCTTCCAATATTCTTTTCATTTCCATAACTTTATTAGACCATTGGAGAATGATTTAATCGTCCTTAAATGGCATGAACTGAACTTTTGGGATAGAGGAGAAATTTCAGGCTTGTTCTTGGTTACATTTTACCTAGTTAGATTTCTCCTTGATCGTTGATGTGTTTATCTGAAACTCATGAGAAAATTGATCAAGTGTAATAGAGAATAATTGTATATTGAAATTATGAAACACGTAAAGCAAGTGAGATCAAATCGTAAGCCTTAGGAAACAGAGTCTCGCTTCTGTGTCTATTTGACTGGAGTCAACACGAGCTGACTAGAGTCAATTTGGTTTCAAAATAGTTGAGAGTTTATCTGTGATATGATTACTGGAGTAGCTTATAAGTGAATGGAGTAACTCTATTGTAAATACTCCTCTCTGCCTTTGTATGACTGCAGGAACTTATGTATTACTGAAAAGTAACATTCAACAAGACTTCAGTTGAAGAAGACATTTGTTTAGCATTTTGCATAACCCTGAACAGACCCTAAACTTCCAAAATCATATCTCTCCTGATCTTTGTTTTCTGTGATCTTGATGTTTTTGGAAAGGTGTGTGAGTCTAGTTTCATATGCCGCTGATTTCAACTCATTCTAATGTGTAGTTTGTGAGATTTACTCAGATTACTGAACCTTGGTCTGCTGAGTGATGTTAACAGATGGGGCAACTTCAAAAATTCATAGCTCTCACATCCGATCTTCTTTGAACTTGAATGTTTGTCAAGATGACGCATTAGATGTCTAGTTTCATTTAAAATTGGTTTTACCTCAATCCGATCTCTGGTTTGAGAGATATCATTGAATTACCAGAGGTCGCCAGTTGAAACGCCGAACAGAGTGTAACTGAGTTGCTGAAATACACGTATTACTGGAGTAATATGCGTATGACTGGAGTAATCGTCAAACAGAAGCAAACTGAGCTGCTGAACCACATATATTACTCGAGTAAGCAAGTGACTACTGGAGTCACTATTACTGGACTAATCATGGAGTTATTGGAGTAATGAAGACACAGTTGACATATTATCGAGTTTGATCTGGAAGTGGCTGAGAATAACGAGTTACTGGAGTACTTAAATGATTACTGGAGTAACTATTATTGGAGTAAGCCAATGGTTACTGGAGTAATGAACACAAGAACACATATATGACTGGAGTAATTTGTGTATGACTGGAGTAACTCGGGCACCATTCATTGTAAAGCTTCAACTTGCTCATTTTAACTCCGAATTGACCCATTCCAACTTCCATTTGATCGTGGAGACTTAAAGAATCAATCTAAAAACTTGTATAATGATTTTCTCATTTTATTCAACAAGTTTTCCTTTATTTATTCTCTCTTCTTGATTATTCTCCATGAATCAACTCATTCTTTCTTCTCTTCTCTTGTTCTTTCTCCATATGAACAAATCTACATTAAATGTAGCAATTAGTCAATGTATATGATATAAACTTTTTACTCTTGCTAATGGCATCTATATAAGACATCATCAAAACTAAATCATAACCAACACATATCTGATATGGTATCTTTTTTTTTTTGCCTTTAACGGAACATGATTTATCTAATAGAGTTCAATTCCTTCGCTCAAAAACACCTTTCAATTTTCTACTGTCCTTAAGATATTGCACATTTATACAAATGCAATAACCACATGCAATATTTAATACCCATGTTGAGAAAGTAGAGAAGTGAATATCTATGACATAGATACCTGAAGCGATGGCCCCGCTATCCTTCTTGTTCTTTTCAGATCTTCGATGTGGAGTTTGCAATTCCTCTTCCAATGACCAAATTCATTGCAGAAGTAGACCCCATCCTTCGGAGGTTTTTGCCTTCTTGGCTACAGGCTTAAGTTCGGGCCTATTTGACTCATTGGTTTTACTAGCTAAGCTTTTACCCTTTCCTTTGCCCTTGCCTTTCCTTTTCATACCCTTTCCTTTCTGAACCATCAAAACAATGTTGGGCCTCTTCTTAAGGCTTTGCTCAGCTGTTTTGAGCATCCTATGCAATTCAGAAATTGATTTCTCCATATTGTTCATATTGTCGTTCATGATAAAATGGTCATAACTTTCCGGGAGTAGGTTCAAGATCATATCTGTAGTTAACTCCTGGATTATGGGAAAACCAAGCCTTTCAAGGTAATCAATATAAACTTTCATTTTCAACACATGAGGATTAACTGATGCACCTTCAGCCATCTTGCAAAAATGTAAGGCCTTTGTGGTCCTCATAGCTCTCTTGCCTTGCCTGTTACAAGAACATTTCCTTAAGATGAACAATCATCTCAGAGGCCTCCACATATTCCAGATATCCATCGAGGTCTGGAACTATACTGGCAAGCATCAGGCATCCTGCATCCATAGAGTCATCCAGATGCTTCGTGTAAGTATCTTTCTGAGCTCTTGGAGCATTAGCTGCTTGCTCGTCAGAAATAGGTTGATCGAGGAGATACTCCTTTCTTTTGTGTTTGGGACCAATGCTTAAGTTACCAAACAAGTCAAAAAAAAGTTTGTCTCACCGAGTTTGTCCTTCTTGAGGATGGGTCGCATTGATGGTGTGACAGTATTGTTAGACGATATGATTCTACAACTAATAAATGCAAAGTTTAAGTAGTAACCTCCCACTGAATTAATAACCCTCATTATAATTAGTAGACTAAGATCCATATTTGGCTTAAATTTAAGTCCGCTTTGGCAAGACGCTTAAAATCAAGTTATTTAGGTAGGCGACCTCTTTTCCAATTACATCACATGTAACTCTTACATCTTTATGCGATTCGATCATCATATGACCTGGCATGTTTAATCCCATCTAATGCCTTAAGATCCAAAACCATTTTGATAATATCAATTAAGTCAAGACAATAATGAATGTTGAGTATCACCATTATCCACTCTTGTCTCACCAAGATAACTCAAGTGCATCTACTTTGGTGGAACATATAAATGGGCGATCTAGGTTTTGACAAGTGTTTATTAATTGACAACATTATGACTTAAGATTTTATTTAGAGGGTATTTTTGAAATAGTCTAATTAATCCTATTAATTCTACCCATATGAATGCAATCACGATTCTATCTCATATAAACTCTAAATTAATCATGTTGTGATCAAATCAAAATATAATTAAAACGTGACACAACATGGCTCACCTAATCGAAAATCCTGTCAAGCCAATGAGAAGGCTTCTCTAAATAAAAAAAAAAGGAAAAATTACATCAGGAGAAACCTCATTTTAATATACGAGGGAAGTGAGATGAGAAGAGAATGTACATAGAGAATATTTAGAGAAAAGGCATGGCATGCATGTCATATTTAAATATTACAATCATTGTAAAGACTAAAGCCATGTTGTTCACCATACCCAAAAAATTTGAAAGTAAATCACAATAGGTATTAATTCATACAATATGAAAGAAAATGTTATGATTATCTCCAGCAAGGAACAAAATTAATTCAATAATTAATAATCATATTTATATGGCGTACACAATAATCATGATGTTCGGTATTAATATATCCAATATATATTAATGTAATCATATTTATATGGTATTTATATCGAACAAAATTAAATGACGTACACAATATATCATGATGTTTCGGTATTAATATATCCAATATATATTAATATAATCATATTTACATTTTAATTATATCATTATATAACCTGACCATAATAAAATATATTGTAACTCTAAAATAATTATATATTGCATAACAATATATTGTTATCACATAACGTAACTCTAACGTTATAATTATATGTCACATAATGTGATTATAATTAGGTTATCGCATCATTATATATTGTTAATCGCATTAACAATAAAATATATATCTTACTAATCCGATCGTAACTCTAACGTGAACTTTTGATTTACACGCATGCAAAATATGATTAAGCATAATCGCACAATATATCCCATATATAATCGCAATAAAAACATACACCCAATGTAAATGCACAATTGATCTAACTCTGATGCCACTGTTAGGATTCGTACACGCAGCGGAATGAAATTATCTAATAAATTACGAATCCCAAGAAGTGGATCTATCAACAACGTTTAAAGTGGGTTAGTAATTAAGAACAGTACCTATGCGAACTCATGTGCATGCTTTGCGAACTCGTGGGCTAACACCTTCTTGGTCGATCAATCTCTAGGAGCCGACTCTACGAATCCACCCCCTCTACTGGTATCCACACTAAACAGCACTTCAACACGAACGGCAACGTGTTAGTGCCTTCAAGCTTTTGTCTCATGTCTTTCTTTTAGGGTATCTTTGTGGCTCTTCAATTCTCTTGTGTATGATCAAATTATTCATAGCCTAAAGGTATTTATAACCCTAATGCGCCGCATTAAATATTCAAAATCAATCTTATTAATTTTGAAATTGAATTGGAAATTAAATCTGTCTAATCGATTCAATCCAATCTATTTATTTAATGCAAATTAAAAGCTAACTGATTTGATTTATCTTCATAAATCAAATCTGAGATATGATATCTATCTTCATAAATCAAATCATTGATTTATCTTCATAAATCAAATATGATATATGATATCTATCTTCATAAATCAAATATGAGATACGATATCTCAATTAGTCTAAACGATTAGCCCCTATGGCATAATTTCCAACAGTAGTTGTCCCAATGTTAAAAAGTTGGCTATTCAATTGTTGGGCCAAATTGCTTCTTCTTCCGATTGCAAAAGGAATTAAAGTGTCTTTGAAAGAATACACTCCAAGAAACGAAATAGATTGAAACATCAAAGGCTGAATGATTTTGTCTTTGTTCATTAAAATTTTTGTATGAGGAATAAGCTTTTCACTTTACTTAAATTTTTATTTATTAAAAATGAATTAAATGACTACTAATAATAATTTTTATTTTCATATGTTTTTAGAGTTGTTAACAAGTAAAAACCTTGTGATCCTGATTATAAAAGTATTGATAAGATTGAATATTGGATAATGGAAGAAGTTGATTCTCTTCCACTTTGTGTTGAAGAGATAGAAGAAGACATCATTTATGATGATACCACACTACCAATACCAAAAACTGCCATCAATAAAGAATGTTGGATATTTTAAATTTTAGTCAAGTTACTTTTTTTATTCATATTATGTGTTACTAATTTTCATAATGTGGTTTGTTGTATACTCTTTTATAAAGATTCTTTTCAAGAATAAGGCAATGAGGTTCATCCTCAAGATAAAGATGGAACTGGAAGCTCTGGGATTGGAGTTGGAGTTCTTGATTTTTGGATCATTTCCTCAAGAAGATGATGATGTTTTTGGTCCAAATGCCTTTCAAGAGACTCATGTGTGGATCAATAAAGAGCCACTAATGTTTGAAAAGTCATGAAACCATTATTGTTAGTGCATTTTGTTAAGTTGAGTGTCAACTTAATGTTCTTCTTTCAATGGTATTTTGTGACCTTGTTAACTTCCTATGAAATTAGACTAATTGTAATATGTGTATCATGGTTAAGGAACCCGGACCAGATTAGTCGGTGCGGATTGGAAACCGGCTAACTGACTGGAAAATTGGTCTGAGTTAGGCTAAAATCGGGTTGACCCGACTCAGTCAACTTGGCTTGAACTGGCTGAATTGAGCAGTCACCGAGTCAATCAAAAGAGGAAAAAAACGATGGAGAAGCAAAGATCGAGAAGTACATAGAGATTTGAAAAAAGAGTTGGGTTCTCTATAAGGAAATAGAGATTGACGGAAGCTATGGATAATGGAGTTCTTGTTGGCGAGGGTGTGAGCAACGACGAATAATCTCCACCTTCCCTATTGTCTTCGAACTTCTCTCCAACCCACTCCAACAGAAAATGACGATATTTGTCGGTGTTAGAACTTGTTTCCAACCTACTCCAACAAAAGAAGGTGTTTGTCGACAACAGTGACAGATATTCACTGAGGATGGTGACCTATGAATCCTGTGGAGAAAATCAGAAAAATCTCTACGACTCTGATAAACAAAACCCTCTCTCTCTAACTCGCTTTCACTCTGTGAAGTGTAAATAAACTAATAAAGAGAACAATCTCACATTTTGTCAAGCCCAAGCCCGTGTGATCTCTTCTTTTTTAAAAAATAATATAAAATTACACATTCTCCTATATTACACATGCTCCCATGTCTACACAAAATATTTTTTATTTTTAAAATATGAATATTTTTACATATTTTAATTATATTATATTTTTTAGTTAATACGGATCTGACTTCGGACTGACTCTAATCTGACCTACTGACTCTTGACCCAGTACTCCTACCGATTCAATGACTAGTCCTGGTTTCAGAACTTTGATGTGTGTGTGTGTGTGTGTGTGTGTGTGTAATTTTTAAATTTAGTTATTACATCACCAGCTAGATCGAACCATCTGACTGTTCCAATCATTTGAACCATGACCCCTTGACTTTTCTGGCTCGACATCAAGTTCAGCTTTTAAAACATTGATAAATGGAACTTAGGCTTAAATGAGCTAGCCCGTTATGGCTCAAAAATAGAAGGGTCAGCCTGTAAAAACCAAGGGCTGGCCCTTTTAAACCCGTATATTTTTCATGTATTAAAATAAAATACTCACTCTTGTTATACAACACCTCTAACTTAGAAACCAAAAAAAAAACTTAGAAGCTTCAATTCATACACACTTGTGCTCTAATAAAAATTTAAAGGTTCAATTGATGTTAAATTATTTAGCTCTAGTCACTTCCCATGCATCTAATGACGCGATATATATGATTTACTTAGATTCATGCATCTACTGCGCACAAGATTATCGAACTTCCAAAAGCAAAAGGGCATAGTATTTTTTCTAAAACAATATAATTTTAGTCCAACCATTCAACTTTTCATGACTTTCTTAAATTAATTTTTAAACTAAATATTATTATAACAAAGAAAATTTTAGTCATACTAAATTTTATGTACATAATAACTATGAGATTTTCTTGTCTTTTAAGTATTAAAATTCTTTATTTAGTCTTTGATTATTTTTGAGTTGGGACAATAGTTTGTTAGTGTTTGAATTTTGGCTTGCATTTGTTCTTTAAGTTTAGACAATTGTTTAACATTTGATTAAAATATGTGATTTGAATTATAAACTATGAGGGATTTATTATATTTTATATATTTTAGAAGTTTAAAAAAAATAGAAATGTAATAAAAGTATATAAAAGCCCATGGGCTAGCCTAAAGGTTTTATGTCTGAGGGCGGGCTTCAATAATTTCATGATTTTATGGTACATGGGCTTTTTAAGCCTGATCCTTGTAAGCCGTGGCCCGTCAAGGGATGACCTTTTAAGGTCAAGCTAGCCCGTTTTGACAACTCTAGTTTTCCTCCTCCAATCAACACAACATGGTATAGATATCATATTAACACTTATATTGATTGTGCATTCATTATTTAACCTACTCTCAACAAAAAAGCTT
This sequence comes from Acacia confusa, assembly GCA_037074495.1. Lineage (NCBI taxonomy): Eukaryota > Viridiplantae > Streptophyta > Magnoliopsida > Fabales > Fabaceae > Acacia > Acacia confusa. Next base: position 28,759,851 of record CM073509.1, on the reverse strand, counting down.
TCTTGCTCTATACTTACAAAGTTTTATCCACTCTTAGTAAGAGTTTTTATCTTGTGGTCACTATTACTCCTAAATTCTTGATAGCTAAGGTGTTGAGATCCTAGGAGAGATTGCAAGTTTTGCAATCTAAAAGTGCAAATTGAAAGGCTTTGCAAGAGAGTAAATATCTTAAGTGTGATCTTGAAATACAAAATTCCTTATGCATTATTCTTCTTTTACTCATCTCTTTCAACTTTCTATTTCATCTTTCTTACTACACCTACTGTTATATGTGGTTTTTATGATTATTTAAAATTTTTATTAGTCCCCTAATTTTACCTTTCATTTTTTTTTTTTTGTTGATCCAATCAATTCCAACAAAAGTAAGGACCAGATCCATGCTGCGTAATATTCGTACCAAGTGAAGCCCAGCCTAGTGAATGGGTGAAGCTAAGTAGCTTAATTCAAGCCTGAATCTAATATATAATACTCCCTTCTATTTTATTTATATGCAACACCTATATATAAACAATAATTAAACATAGTTTCCAAATTTATTGCACTTTTTCATTTTAACCCCCAACTGATTACATATCTCTCTCATTTCGTTTTTCACTTATTCTCTCTCACTCGTCATCTTCATAGATAAGAACATATTTGGACAATATATATATATATATATATATATATATATATATATATATATATATATCTTACACATTCATTATTTTAAACTAATTTTAACTAATAGTTATTTTTTATAAAAAGAACATAACAGGTACTACACTATCAAATTAATTTGAGAAGGAATTGCTGTTCATTTTTTCCTCTAATATTTTTCACAAGGTTCTGGCAGACAACAAACAAATATTCCATACACATGATATGCAAAATAACAACAACATAAGTTATTGATATAAAATGTTCATCAACAAATGAGAATATTATTCAAAGGAATAAATATTTATCTCATAAATAAGGCATACATGTAGAACACTACCACTCTAGTCCTATTTATAACTCCCTTTTGACCAAAAAGTTCAGTCTTATTTATAAGTCCCTTTTCAGGGTAATAAATGAGATTGTGACAATTTTACTCATATTAATTGTATCAATAAAAATATATAGAGAAGAAAAAGTTGAAAAATATCCATTCATAATAAATGAGGGAAAATTTGAAAATTTATCTCATAATCATTAAGCTAACTACCTCTCCTTGATATGTGTGATTTAGTTAAAAAGGACTTATAAATAGAACTAAAGTGATATCCATTCTTCTGTCAAATGATCCTATTGCTGGAGTTTGAGCACTGGGAATGCAATTACATCTCGGATACTGGGAGAATTTGTCAGAAGCATCACAAGCCTATCAATTCCAAGTCCCTGAAACAATGTATTTATTTATTAATAGTAGCTCATGAAAACAAAAGATTCAATAAGTTAATAAAAGTAACTAAAAGGCAGCAAGCAAGTTCAGCTAAAGCTCTGTGTCTTGATAAAAAAATTATTCACCAAAAAAAAAGAGAGAGAGAGAGAGATATCATGCTTACGCACGGGGATGATCATGATAGTCGAGCATAAACTTGCTACATGACTTTCAAAGACAAACATATAGGATTTACTTTCATAGGTCTTATCAATCTGTTATAAGAGAGAAAATAACTAGGCCTGATCTTGGGCAAAAGAGAAAAAAACCTAGGCCTGAACTGGAAACTCACCCCATAAGACATGAAACATGATAAAAAGCATGACAGTGCAGTAAATGCTAATATAATCGGCACTTTGTCCAATAATCAAACTTTATATGAGACAAAGTTAGCAGCGAGGGGTTAGAATAAAAAACATTCTGACAGAATTTCTACAGAAAACCCGTGTTTTTATTACTTCCAAATTATTTCAAACTGTACAAGAACAGGGAAACAGATGATGATTACCATTCCAGAAGCTGGAGGCATTCCATATTCCAGAGCTGTTAAAAAGTCATCATCAAGAGTGACATCATATGAGTCATCCTCATTTTGCACCCCTTCCTTCTTATCACCATCTGCTGAAATAGTTGCCTCTCTCTTCTTTTCATGCTCTCTAATTTGATACTCAAAGCGTTGTCTCTTCCAAGTGAAAATAACCATTTTATAAGAAAAATCAAACCAGTCCCAACCAACTGGGAATGATAATAAATATAAAATTGTCCACAAATAATCACCCTGAAATTCATTTATCATTCAGATATATTGCCATGAAAATAGTCTTCGTCCATTTCATGCAGAGTGGCAAATAAGATAGAATCCTAAAAAAAAATATCCTAACAATCTAATAAACCACCGAGTTTCAGCTCACTTAAGTGCTGAAATGTCACAGATTTAATATATGAAGCTTGATTTTGTCTATATAACATCATAACGGTTTAAGGTGCAATTAATAGATCAGAGCTAATAAGTTAGAATTTCTTATCAAGTTTTACGAGAAATTTTCTCACTGCATTCCAAGAATGGTTCTGGATAGAGCACAATGGCATCGTGGAATCTATGTAACCAATTCCACCTATTCCACCTAGTAGGATAAGACTTGTATATTTAGTTCCAGCTAATTTCCATGTTTGTGTGTTTGGATAGCATTATATTGTCTAAAGGGCTACAGGTTTTAAAAACTTACCTAGAATCTGAAGTGTCTAATTGGGGCATGTGTTTGTGTTACACAAAAGAAAACAAAAGGTTTTGTCCATTATGAAGGCATCAAACGACAAATACATAAAGCATTGTGTTAATTTGCAGACTTTATTGCAGCACCCATTGGACATAGTTAGAATATGCCTATAGAATATAGATCAGTTATCCAAAGTTTAATTGTCATTTGAGTTCTCAGACAGAATGTAACCCAATCATATAAGCGGCTGTTTCAGTGTTATTTGGCTTCCAGTTCACTTTGCTCTCCTCTATCTTGAGTTTGTCCCTTTTTGCTCTCCTCTTTTTCTGATTTAGTTCACTGCAGAATGATTGTCTCTGTTGAAGTTTCAGAGATTTCACTTGTGATGCATTCTGATATATGTTGCTTCAATCTCAGTTCTGTTTCACTGCTTGAAAGATTATGTTTTGACTTTTGAGAAGTTGATATATGATCTGGAGAAGTTAACTTATGATTCAGTTCACTGAAGTTCTCCAAGAGTAGTGATCCTTAGAATTTATTTGTTGCCCAGGGGAGCTATGAACCAGTAATTGTGCATAAATAATCAATTATATGCAAGTTCTTCCTAAGTTCTCGTTATCATCATAATAGCTACCCAATTTATAAGCTGAGGTCTTTAGACCTCAGTATCGTCAAATTTTTATTTGCAAAGCTTTCAATAATTTCTAAATAGATTGATTTTGACAGGCAGATCCAACATTCAGAATTTATCTCTCATGTGGTTCTAAATAAATAAGCCATTGAACATTCAACAATATGGAAGCTTGGAAGCCTCAAATCCATATCTCTTGATTATGGAGAAAGATATATAAATTTTCTTACCTGATCTATAGGATCAGTTAATTCAGAGAATGCATTGCCCAGCTCACGACCACAAATGAAAAGTTCAAATCTCTCCGTCAAACCTGTGAATCTAATGGGAAAACAAACTGTATAATAAAAGATATTGTGCAAAAGCAGTAGGACGATCAGAGTTAATTAGTTAGAATTGCTTATCATGTTTTACAGAAATTTTCTCACTACATTCTAAAAATAGAGAAGCAAAATATATATTGAACTCATTCTTAAATATTAGTGTCATGAAATGGGATATTTAGATTACTTTTGGTGTTGGTTCTTCATTATAATTATACTCCCTCCATTCCCTTTCACAAGAGACAATATGGGTCCTAATAAACTAATAGCATATGGCGGGAAATACCAATATATACAGCATGACAATATCAGCAGATGGTTAAGATATCAATACCTTCGGTGGGGCTTAGCCAGAGGTGATATTTCAATTGGGTAGTCTAACACAAATGTAGGTTGGATAAGTTTTGGTTCTACTACAATCTCAAAAACCTGAATAAAGAAGACCAACAAACTGCTTAGTCTATTCAACTGAATCTGAAAATAAAAGAACTTTTCAAAGCACAGCAAAAAGCAAGTTGAATGTATTAAAAAAGAATAATCAACTTGGAAAAAGAAAACAACATGTGATTAGTTGCAAACAAAACCAAATATATGAAATAAAGAGGACTAAAAATTCCTTCAAGAACATAAGATAGAGAAACCAATCAACCTCATTAAGTAGGTGGCCAAGTGATTGACATGCTTTGATGGAAGCTTTATCTTTGCCATCAAGGTTATTGCCAAGGGTGCTCAGGGTAACTTCCTTCGCAACATCAAGATCACTTCCGTACTCATTGAAATCAATTCCAGAAGTTTCTTTTACAAGGTTATGCATTGTATCCTTTCTCCAAGGCCGCTCCAAGCATATTTCATTCCCCTGCATGAGTGCATTTATCCCTCTTCAGCGGATTTGTTGTATTGGAAGAAAATTGGGGTAATTGAAGAATGCTATGACTCATGAATTACTAGTGTAACAATATTGTAAAATAAGAAGTAATATAATATTAGTCTTCATAACCACATCTAATTAGTTACAACAAGAGTGGTACAAAGAAACATATAACCACTCTGTTGAGAAGTTCAAATCTAACTTCCAGTTCCAAGATAGTACATTGGTGATAAAACTTGAAAGATATTAAAAGCCCAGATAGTCTTTGAAATTACCTTTATTCCCTCAGCAACTAAATGAGAAAAGGGGATATTTGAAAAGACCATTAAATTCAGTTAAAGATTTGAAATAACTTGCATATGGCATCATGAGATTGACCATATACAAATCTACCTGGTAATCTACAGTAAGTTTCCCATGAACTGCAAGAGCACACCGAGTGATAATCTCCTCTGCCAAATTCATCATGCTTTGATAGTCTGAATATGCCTCGTACATCTACATTTGATAAATATTAATAAATCAGAATGTCGTTAAGATATAGTTAGAAATACATTAATTACAACCAGTATGCATGTTCATACCAAGCACCGCCCCTAACCTGGTTGATATAAAATTCTTAAGGTAATCAATCTATGACATCTGAAAAGAAAATGAATAGATGCCTAAAGAAGCAACGCCATTGCTGCATGTTCAAAAAGTTACCTCAATAGTTGTAAATTCAGGATTATGACGAGTAGAAATTCCTTCATTTCTAAATATCCGGCCAATCTCATATACTTTTTCAATCCCTCCGACCTGTCAAGGAAAAACACATCAAAGTGGTTAGCTACTTTAAATTCAGAGCCCCAGGAAGCCTTTTCCATGCAACCTTCGAAATATATGCTTTTCCAATATGTCCCTCAGAATATTGACATGTCCATAAAAATTCAAGACCAAGAATAGTAATTTAATATCCTTAGCACCGCATAAAAACATTCCTCCTAGAGTAGCTGTTATTTATCTCCTCTCTTCTATTGTTCAACATACTAGTTGCACTGTACCTTCAAAATATCAGGCGTAAAGAAGATGATTATTTAATATTCCACTCCCCTAACAATGAAAAGAGTATTTTCTGTAAACACTTTTTGTCATACACTTTAAATAAAAGAAAAGCAGAACCTCAAAGATGACATATTTATTAGAATTCATTATAAAGTCAGTTCACTTTACAAAAAGTCTCACCATCATTCTCTTTAAATGCAGTTCAGTTGCAATCCTCAGATACAAGTCCCTTTGAAGAGAATTATGATATGTAATGAATGGTCTGGCTTCGGCTCCCCCAGCTGCACCCTGGATGATAAAATTAAGCAAAACAGGGCTGACACAAACAAATTCCAATAATGATGGAATTTAAAAAGTACTGTTGAAAAAAGAAATTTTTTTTAAAAATTAAAATAAGGTTGTGAAGCATGCAAGTGAATACAGGGGATGATGGAATACGCTCAAGTGTGAACGTTTCTAACCTCTAATCTTAGAGAAATATTAAGAATCTTGCTTATTTCAATAAAAACAGCCTTATCTCTACTAATTAGGGAAGCCAGAATCTTAAACTTAACTAATTAATAAGAACAGCCTTATCTCTAGATTTTCCTCAGGGTCGCATGTTGAAGGCTCAAAGTCGTCTTCCATGGGATTGCCTTCGTCGTCGATCTCCAAGAGAGAAAACGATGGCGTTTGGCAGCAGTGCCCTAGACGAAATGGCTCGGCACAGCGGAAGCAGAGCCCCTTGTCACGACATCGCTGTCGCTTGACGTCGACAGGGTTGGTGCGGATAGGAGCAGTCACGGATGAAGAAGTTGAGGGTGCGATGGCCGATGATCTTCCAGTGCTGAATGAGTTTTGGGGACGCCGATAGTCGCGTGAGTAGGAGTTGTCGCGAGTGGAGGATGCGGATGAATTGAGTGAAGTAGACCAATATGATGTAGCAGAAGAGGAAGGCTTGGGTCCTTGCGTGAGAGCCTTTTGCTGTTCGAACTCCAGGGCTAGGCTGGCTGCCCTGTAAACAGTTCTTCGTTTGTGGATGCGGACATTCGATCGTAAGTCATCATGAAGACCAGACAATAATACGCCGAGCAGACAGTGTTCCGGCCAGTTTGCTATTCATGCGACTCGTTTTGCCCACTCCTGACGGTACTCTTAGAATGTGCTTGTTTGCCGAATTGTACATAGATGCTCGTCGAGGTTTAGATATTCTGGAGGCCCAAAGTGTTCTTTGAATGCTTTGATTAAATCATCCCAATATCATAGCGTGTGCTATGAATTCAACCAGGAGAAGAGATCCAGAGCATCGCTTCAAGGTACAATGCCGCCACATCTAATTTATCGTCTTCTGGTGTTTTATAGAAGCCGAAGAATTTCTCCGCCTTCATGATCCAACCCCTCGGATCACCCCCTTCAAATTTGGGAAAGTAAATTTTTGCGTATGGCAAACGTGGGTGTCGCTATGGTGAATCTATGTTGCTTGTGCTGTCATCTGAGTGGTGCCTGTGTTTGCCTTTCCGATGGCGGGGACGAGATGATCTAGCCTCCAAAGCATTGACCTTGTCTCTTAGTTCTTCAATAGCATCAAGACAGGCGGCAATGATGGCGAGAGGATCCAGAGACGCGGAAGCCATGGATTCATTGGGTATCTCCGAGTGTGCAGAAGCTTGGTTTCCAGATTGTGAGAAAACCATTGAATCGAAAAGGCTCTGATGCCAATTGATGGAATACGCTCAGGTGTGAATGTTTCTAATCTCTTATCTTAGAGAAATATTAAGAATCTTGCTTATTCCAATAAGAACAGCCTTATCTCTACTAATTAGGGAAGCCAGAATCTGAAACTTAACTAATTAATAAAGCCCAAGAGTTTACTCCGTTGATTACTCTCTAAAATCTATCATCCTTTATTGATAAGGCATTATGCCTATTTATAATAGTTTATAGAGAGTGACGCTAATTTAAAAAGATAATAAATAAATCTAAATCTTAACAACTAAATCTATCTAGTTGTGATAGATCTATCTTATTTGAAATTCTATCTAATTCTAAATCTAAATAGTAAAAGAAGATAATAAATTAATTCCTAAATCTATTTAATTCAAAAAGATAATAAATCTTAAATAATAAAAGATATTCCTAAATCTATCTAATTCAAAAAGATAATAAAAGATAAATTAATTCCTAATTTATTTTTTGACACTTATTCTTCATAGAGTAAGCTAATCCATAGCGATTAGGGTTGCTATCAGGGGATCAGACCCCATACAACAGAAGGCCAACAGGGTGCCAAAATACAAGCATAAAAAAATGACAGAACGGCCATACAGGTTAGCACTTAGTCGTTGAGATTATTACAATGATTGTTAGCAATTAAAATACCACCTTTAGAACTGTGTGCTAATATTATGGATCCTTGGCACTAAAAGGGCACTGAGTGCTGTTAATAACTATTTTTTTAACAGAAAAAGTATTATGTTAAATTATAACAGGAAGAGGAAGATCAAACAATTATATGATGCAAGTTGTTTAGACACCATCAACTGTCAATGAAAAAAGCTTATGCACTTTGCATTGTTTCAGAAACAATCGTCTACTGAGGTAAACTAAAATCAAATAAAAGAATCCACATAAACTTGAAGGTACGTTGATATAACAAACCTGCAAAACTGGAGTTTCAACTTCAACAAACCCTAAGGACTCCATTGTTGTCCGTATCTCTGATACAATCTTAAAAAAGGCAGAGTTATATTAATTTAGGCATAGAACTTACTAGCTCATCCACAGTGTCAAAAGCAATAATCAGTTGAAAATCAACTATTAATATCTTATTTAATTTCTTCACCCCTGATGGCAATCAAAATTAAGAATGGGGAAAAAATCCTATTTGCAGTATAATAAAATTGATTTTGCATGAGAATGCATCAAAAAAACAAATATTGAAGTTGCAGGTGGTTATTGGAGTTTTCATCCTACCGCTTCTGAAGTCCCCCAGTGTTCTATGGTTTAGAGTGGGTACATACCGCCAAAACATTCAATATTGCAAGTCTGATTTTCCATGGCGAATTAGCTACTAAAGATTTTCCTAAACATTTTTAGTTAAAGCAAGATGACCTCCACAACTTTTGTCAAGCTTATCCAAAAACGTTTGGTCATCTATTTTTTGGGCATTCTATATATGCTAACATGTCAAAAAAAAAAAAAACAAACAAACAATGGTTTATGATATTGGTTCTTCAAGATTATCCACGTTACATAGTTTTGTGCAAACTAGAAGGAAGAAAAGGCTGTTGTATAAACTTAGGATGTTTGTGCCACGATTTATGCTTTTTGGCAAGCAAAAGATTTTTTTTTTCCAGGAACTTCCTGATGATTTGAAAATCTGTAATAAACTAGCAAATAATTTAAAACAAAAATGGAAACTAATGTTCATAGGCAGGAATAGGTAAACAAAGGTGTTAGGTAAAACATAACATCTTCTGCGTTGGGTTTGTTTCTATCTTGCAGACCAAATCTGTTTGTATCCTATACCAAATGTGAGTTTTTGCGCGGGGTTAATGCCTCTGTTTGATATAAAATGTTTAGATTTTAATATAGTTTCATCCAACATTCAAAAGTATTAAAGAAAGAACCTGATCTATAAATGTAATAAAGACTTAAAAGTTTATTAATATCAGTTAGTTAGATTTAGCCATTAGAAGGGTTAGTTAGTTAGTTTAGCCTTAGTTTGGTCAGTAAGTCAGTCTAGCCTATAAATAAGTGCCTAATCCCTATTGTAAATGCAGATTATGATTGATGATAGAATAATAGATATCTCTCTCTCTCTTGATCTTTGTCTTCTTCTACCCTCTATTTGTGGTTTCTTCCCCTCTCATTCTCTCTATACAGAATTAATTCTCTAACAGTGGTATCATATGTAATTGTAATAAAAGTTCATAAGTAGGTCTGGAGGTTAGTTAGGATATAGCTGTTAGTGTATTAGTTAGCTAGGCGCTTATTTGATTAGCCCTTAACAACCCCCTGCCTTATAAATCGGCAAATCCCTCTGTAATCACTCAGATTATGAATAAACCAGAAGTTTTATGCAGCATTGATTGCTCTCTGCCTCTCACTCTTCTATCTCTCTTAACCTTTTTTCTGTCTTCTTCTCCTACCCCTTTAACCCTAATTCTTTCCCTCTTTTCCTCTCTTTCTATCCAATACAAAATTGATATTCTGTAACAGTGGTATCAAAGCCGTAGATCCTCGGCCCAATTACAATTCCAAAAGAAAAAAAAATAAGAAAAGAATCTCCCAGCATGGCTTCTACATCCTCATCTCAATTTCTTTCAAGAAGCTTTGAAGAACACCTCCATCAAATAGAGAGGTGACCTTCAGCAATGGCGCCTTCAACAGCAGAGTTTTATAGCTGAATTTAATCATTTGTTTGATTCCCTTTCAGCCAACCTGGATGTGCTAGAAGATTACTTGGTTGATGCATATGTTTATGGCTTGAAGGAAGAGGTTGTAGAGTCGGTTAAGTTGTTCAACCCCTTTACTATGTGTGAAGGCAAGGGTGCAAGAGATATCCTTGCAATGGCGAGCCAAGAAAGTAGAGCAGACAAGAAAAGATTTGAAATATCAAAGGAAGACTGTTTGTCAAGAACAAGACCCAAGAAGCTGGTGCCGAACATGAACCAGAGAAACAAGAACCTTCCATTGCTCAAGAAACAAATGACGACGATCATGAAGTTTTTATCATTCCTGATGATGATGCGCCTTCAAACCCCGTCAACGATGTTTTAGGCTCTGTTTCAGCAAGTTTAGCGGCGTCAGTTCCTCCACTTACGTCAAGCAACATCTCTGTTTTAACCCCCTAAGTTTCACTATCAAGGATGGAAAGCTTGGAGTAAATGGGTCTCTAAGTTTTGACCTGTTGAAGCTTTACACGCAACTTTGGTAGCAACAGGCAGAAGTGAAGCGTCAAAATTGAGAATTGAAGTGGGTGAACCCAAGAAACTCAACTTCCGTGAACGTTTTCAGCAGGAGTCGCACAAGACATCATGCTTGGCACTGCTGTTATCTACTCTGCCTCCCATGTTCTTGATGATTTTTGTTTTCTCTCTATCGAGAACTATTCTTCCTTCATTGTCGGTTCATCAGTCTTCTTCCCATATTGTTGCAATCTATTGCTTGTCTATGCGCACGAAACTTTGTGCACTAAGAGCGGTACGGGGGGCTCTCAAACAAGAAGTATAAAGATAAAGATATGTGTGGAGCTAAGCAACTTCACGAATGTAAAATTCTTGGTTGGGTTATCATGTGGCTAAGTGAAGTTGGGTTGGAAAAGCCAACCTTATAGTTGGCTTGCATTTTCTCGTATGGGTAGAAATACTTTGAAGATGATGAATGTTATGGCTTTGTCTTTCAAGGAAAGGCATAGATCCAAAGGTTAATAACCAAAGCCTTATTTTGCCATCTACTCCCTACTCTATGCGTAAGTCTAAACTGGTTCAAGGGATGCCTAATTAAGGTGCTTCTAGGGTCTAGTTTGATATAAGGGGTAATAGACTTGGCTGAGGCAAATAACTAGTGGGTAATAGCTTGGAGTTATGCGTCATGCAGTAAAGGCATCAAGTATCACCTGTATTGCACATGGTGGGAGCCTCAAGCTCAGAAGGCAAAAGCTCACAACTGTTCCCTTATGCTCTACATTTAGCAGGCAGTATTTCTACAGAATTTATAGTTGATTTCATTTTGTATGTTTTGCTGTCAATCATCCTTGAGTGCAAGGATGTTTTTGGGAGATGGGTGTTGACATATAAATGTAATAAAGACTTAAAAGTTGGTTGATGTCAGTTGGTTAGAGTTGGCCATAGGAATCAGTTAGACAGGTTAGCTAGTTAGTTTAGCCTTAGCTTGGTCATTAAGTCAGCTAGCCAATAAGGGCCTAATCCCTATTGTAATGACTATGATTGATGATGGAATAATAGATTTCTCTATCTCTCTCTCTCTAAGTTACACTTCTCTCTTGATCTCTCTATCTTCTTCTTCTACCCCTCTATTTTTGTTTTCTTCCCCTCTCTTTCCTTCTATACAGGATTACAATTCTGTAATAGAACCATATTCAATATAGCTATTTGTGATAGAGAATTTCACCAAATCAGACATCAGACAACATGGCAGCTATCATAATTCATGGAATTCAAACTTTTTTTTTTTTATCAGCAGTCCAAATAAGAATATGCCAGTAATATTTAGTTACACAATGAATGAATACTTTATGCATTAACTTCTCTTTCTTCATTTTTATCTTCCCATATACTTATTCCTACAGTAAGTACATTATACTTAGCAGCGCCAACTCCTAATATTAAAAGTTGTTGGCATTTACACACGAAAAAGGTAGCTTAAATATGGTAAGCCTTCAAAATCTAAAGAAAGGATTAATCATCCATTATAGATATGCATAGAAAATAATAAGATGTGAACCACTGCAAACAGTTGTATTCTGATGAAGAGGGGAGAGAGATGAACCACCTTTGCTCTTTTACGAAATACATCTGCTACCTCTGGGTTTGCAATCATATCAACATACCTAACAAACATCAGGAAGAAATACTTAAACAAAAGGGCTAGCCAAGTTTCAGTCCATAAACTTCCTAGAAATTCAGAATTAACAAAACGCAATGAGTTCAGAAATGATGATCAGAGAAAGAACTGGAGAAAAAGGATGCAAAACATTGAAATGTCCACAGACCTCTGGCGATAACGCTTATCTATGTCAGTTAATCCGTGGTATTTGTCAGGCAGTGGAAGCAGAGATTTAGTAAGAATCGCAAAAGAATTCAGATAAATAGAGAGCTCCCCTGAAGAATGAAGAAAAACAAGAAAAATAACATAAGGAAGTAGCGAGGATATTATGGCAGAAAGTTGTAGTATTGTAGGAATGCTCCACTTTGTAATAGTTGTATTAAAAGTTAAGGTGTGTTCATCAAATACAAGATATTTTTAAAAGATCAGCAAGATGCAAATAGCCCATCAATTAACATAAGATAAAAATGTGACTAAACCAAACTGCAAATAGCCTATCATCTTTCGTTCTAACCCACACTCAAAATCCACAAGGAAGATGGCATTCCCAATTCTACAAGCCCTCCAAATGCTGATTTCAAAATTGTACATTATTTGATAAAGTCTTCATGTATGATATAATAAAACTTGTCAATATTTTAGCATCTTGCTCGGTCCTTTTTCTTGTTGAGTCTTGTTACCAAAGACAATAATGAAACATGTAAAAATAAACTAAACTGAACTAAACTAAAGCATTTTAGGTAATGTCTCACAATATAGAATGTTAGAAATGCAAGTCATAATATTAATAACTCTACGGAAGAATAATGAATTAAAGAAAGCAAATTTTATAGAAGAATATCAGAGTGATACCTTTCTCAGTACGTTTTATAGAACCTTTAGCACCTAGTATGTCACCAATATCAACGAATGCCTTTACTTGCTCAAATTGATCATCTGGGAGCCTCTCTTTATCACAGTAAAGCTGAAATTGAAGATTTCAATAACTTCAGTCAGCATCTCACTACAGCACTTACTGCATAGAAGCAAAACATGCACTACCATCTCTATAATTAAGGAAATGCGACAAACTATATGAAGACCCAACTATGGTTGGTAAAAGAACTATACAGAAGCTCACATTTGATATCTCAGTGAACAGCCTACCATGAGTACTCAGAGAATAAAATGAGTCTTCAGAAATACCTGAATAGTTCCTGAATCATCCCTCAGAGTCAGGAAGGCCAGCTTTCCAAATGTCCTCCTAGCAATAATCCTTCCTGCCACAGACACTTGATCTTTCTCGCTATTTAATTCCACTCCATTTTCTAAATTTTTATATATTTTTTGAAGCTGATCGGTTCTGTGAGTTCTGTCCCATTCATAAGCATAAGGATCAAGCCCCTTGCTTCTCAATTCTTCAACCTGCACAAGAAGAATGAAGTTAAAGTGGTTGAAATGATGAGATTTGAATTTAAATGAAACAGAGACATCAATTTTCACACCTTATGATAAGAAGTTAAGCAGTTAACCAACACCTATCGCATTGCCTCTCCTATCCATAGCTGAAGGGGGCATTTTTTTCCCTAGAAATAAACTTGACATACAAGTTTGCAACTCAATTTCCCCAACTGATTGTCTAGAAGAGGGGAAAAGAGGTGTCAAATAGAAAATAGTTCATTCTCTTGACTTCAAGATTAAAAAATTATTCTTTAAAGCCCCTATGATGGATACTATGCCACAAATTGGACATAACCCAACAGCAAAGCTAAATCAAAAAGAAAAAGAAAAAGCTCACAATATTACATAATACAATGCGAACTAACTCCAGAACTAATATTCTCACAGAACCTCCTCAACCTTACACCCCAATCCCTCTGCTTTACTCAGAACAAAAGGATGAAATAAAATTATAAATTACAGAATACAATCATACTGAAACATTTTTCTGTCATCGTGTGTGCAGAAACCAAGTAAGCTCTACCTTCTTCAACCGAATGGCTCTAATAGCTTCCCTATCGGATGTAGAAGAGGAAGAAGAAGAAGACCGGCGGTTAGAGTCGTAGCCCCTGGGAGGACCTCGGTCGACATTGCTGGAGTTGGTGGCGGTGGTGGAAGAAGAGCAACAGCGAAGAACCACCTTAGAAGGTGTCCGCCTAATGGTGGCGGTCGAGGAAGAAGCGAGGCGAAACAGATGCTTCAATGGCTGTGAGCCTAAAGTCCAAAACCTCAGCGCCTCCATAGCTTCTTATCTTCTTCTGCTGTCGCCTAGATTTGGAGTTCGCAGTCCATGTATCGTTCATCGGATAGCGCAACGCTTTTGTGTAAAAAGGAAGCATCTCTCATCGTTGACCGTTCCTTCATATTTTTGAAGATCTTAGGTTTGAAATTGGGAAAATTACGAGAGATCTACGATAAGTTTTCTCGTTTGCATGCCCACCCTAAATTATACAAAACCTTTCTAAATTTTGAGTGAGTCCCTGACACATTAAAGTTTAAATTTAACCTATTGACCTTTCATTTTTTAACTAATAACCTTTTATTGTTAAGTGATCATTATCTTTTTAATGAAAAATATTACATCAGATTATGATATGACAAGTGGCATCTTGTATAAATTACCAATTTCATAAAACCCCTGAACTTTGAACAATTTTAAATAACCCCCTAAATTTTGATTAGTTACAAATAATTCATTGACATTTCAAAATTTAAATTTAACTCCCTTGAAATTTTGATTAATAATATTAAATCTCATGTTGTTACTTTTATCATTTTAATAAATTTATTAAGTTTTGTACCATCATTTATCAATTAAAATAGTTTTCAATATGGGAAAAACTAGAAAAATAATATTTAAAAAATATAAATATAAAAATATCATCATTTCCATAACATTTACTTATTTCATCGGGATAATTAAGCACTACTAGTATAAAAATGTCATCATTTATGTTAAATGTATTCTTAGGATGATTTGATCATTAATAGTTTAAATATTACATTAGTGTTAGAGGACCATTAATAGTTTAAATATTATATTAGTGTTAGAGGATAGCTTTTACCCTCATTAATTTTTGGGATAAATATCATTTTTGCCATGTAATTTAGTCTAAAAAACATTGGTCACCCGGAAGTTTTTTTGATCTCATGTTTGCCTCGAAAGTTAACAAAACGGAACAATTTTGCCTCGGTGGTTGTTTTTTAGAAGCAATTTTTCCTCGAAATTTTTTTTACGAACAATTGTGCCCCTAAAAGTTTACAAATTAGAAAAATAATTTAATGATCAAGATTAGCGCAAGAGCAAGATTGTTATATTTTTAAACTTCTGAGGCAAAAATGAGACTAAAAAACTTCTGAGTGATCAATACTCCTTAAGCTAAATTTATGTGGCAAAAATGTTGTTTATCCCTTAATTTGTTATTAGTAATGCATAATTTTTTTTTAATGAGAAGTTCAATGTTTATTTTTAGGGTAAATGAGCAAAAATACACATGTGTTTTATACTCAAGAATGCCCAGCACCATAGGCTTTTTTTCTGTACCAAAAATACACATGTGGTTACCATTTTGGAGCAAAAGTCACATCTCACCGTTATATTACTGTTCACCGTGATAAGAGAGAAAGAGATGAAATGAACAATAACATAATGGGGGGATGTGACTTTTGTTCCAAAATGGTAACCACGTATGTATTTTTGCTCTAAAAAACGCATATGCTAATGAGCGCTCCTCGGGGTAAAGTACATGTGTATTTTTGCTCATTTACCCTTATTTTTATAAATATTGTTTTTCAAGGTTTTATCATACAAAAGAACTATTTTAACTGACAAATGATAGTAAAAATCTTAATAAATTTATTAAAATGATAAAAGTAACATCATGTGGTTGTAATATTAGGGTTAAAGTGTTAAAATAACCTTAAAATTAGGTTCCAGCTAAAATAACCTTAAACTTAGTGTAGATTATCTTTCATAAGGATATCCATAGTGGGCTAAGAGAATGACTAGAATCATTAGTTTCTAGCTGAGCTTGTAAAACTAACTTATCCGGTGAGTTAATTTGATCAACAATATGTCTATGTCTTCTCTTAGATCATCAGGTTGACAACACCTTGTCACCTAGTGTGTAATACCCTACTGATATGCCGAAAATTATCATAGCAACAATGTGTAGTGCAATAGGCGAATAAAAATAACATAAATATATTGATACAATAATTTTAATTACATAACATGAGTATTTATAAGGTTTATATACATTATGGTCAGTAGAATTATAAATTCTTTATCTTCAATTCTTCATCATTCTTCCTACTTGTTCGTCTTCAAGCAACATTCCCTTTTGAATCTTGTGCCGCAACTCTTCATATGCTCATCTGTCTAATGGTTGGTTGGGGAGGGTTGAAAATCACCTAGAGGGGGGGTGAATAGGTGATGTTATAAAACTTAGTAATTTTTTTTTTCCAGAAAGTAAGCTTGAAAATAGAAGTACAAAGAGACAAGTAAACTTTGCACACACGATATATCCTGGTTCGGTCACAAACTTGACCTATATCCACTCCCCAGAACTACACCTGGGATTTCCACTAAATCACTTGACACAATTACACAGTAATCTCTGGGAAGATTTCACTCTCACTCCCCTTTACAAGCTGTAATTGATGCCCAATCACTTGAGGTCCGAACCTCAAGGGTTTACAATACAATCAAGTAATAAATCAAAGACTCCTGAAGAGTGGATAAAATAAACACTGAAGTGCGTTGGTTATCTCTGTTACAGAAGCTAAATGGAAGAATAAATGCTATTGAATTTTTGCAGCGTTACAGTAATTTCGGTAGTTGACTCAATTGAATGTTTCTTCAATTTATAGCTTTGTCATTAATGCTGTTGTAAACTAGCCGTTGTCTTCATGCGAAATCCTGGTAGTTTTAGAGAGGATAATATGACCGTTAGCATTTAATGCTAGTGGTTGGTCTTGGAAGAATAACAGCTTGAACCAGATTAGCATTCTTCTTTCTAGAGAATGTTTCTACTTCATTCTTCAAAAATTTGACCGTTACAACACAAGTAGAAAGAATGTCGTGACTTTTTATCTTCAAATAATGCTTTTCGTCTAATATCTGCTGCTGTGACATTAAATGTTGCTGACATCATGATCTGCTTTTTATCAGAGCACCAGAATCCCTGAACTTTTCATAGTGAAACAAACTTGAATCATAGTTAGTATTAAGAGTGTAATAATAGCAGGAAAACAAGATCAGATACAGATGGATTAGTTACAGATCAGTCGCAGAAATTACCCACAATCATATATCACTTCACAAGCTTTCAACCTTGAGTCACGTATACAGCCTCGAGTTTATGAACAAATTCGAGTTGAGTTTACAGCCTCGAGGTTATGAGACCGTTCCTAGTTTAGCGCAAAAGGCATGTAACCTCGAGTTTTTTAGCTAGCCTCGAGTTTATCAATAACCTCGAGGTGCATTTCCTTACCTCGAGGTTTTATGTGTCCACTTTGAGATTAACGAACAATGAGATAACAGGACACAACCTCGAGTTAATATTCTGACCTCGAGTTTTTGACAAACCTCGAGGTCATTTAGTGAAACTCGAGGTTTTGAAGAGGATCATCGATAGAAGCATAAGCCTAGAAACTTGAGTTCACTTTTTAGCCTCGAGTTTTGAGGAAACCTCGAGTTTAAATTCCAGCCTCAAGGTATTTTGACAGCAGATCTCTGTTTTCAATTCTTTTGTTCTTTTAACAGATAGGATCAGTTCCATAGTGTTGAGTCATCATCAAAACATGAAAGCTAACATTTTCCCCCTTTTTGATGATGACAACATTAATCTTAACTTGTTACTTATATTCATTTCAAATTATATTCATTTCAGATCAGATTTTTCATATCAGATTTCTTATTTTAGATCAAGCTTATGAAAAGAGACATGAGGACACAGAGAGAAACATAATATTATCATCCATAATCAACTATAAAGTGTAGCATTACATGAAGTTCACAAAAAAATCAAAAACTCGCAGAGACATTTCCTATTGCTAGAGCATTTCCTACTGCTACACTATTCTAGAATGCTGCTATTGATCATATACTGATAACTGCGCATCTGCTATAACTGCTAACTGCTATGTTGTGGCTGGTGCTTCTCCCCCTTTGGCATCACTCAAAAAGGTGGGAGTTGGTAACGAGAAGAAAAAGGATAGGATATGGATGGAAATGGTAATGGAGAAGAGGTGAAGGAAGGAGGAGGAAGTGAGGATGAAATCTCAGGATGTTGATATGTTTCCTCAAATAGATCAGCAGTAGAACTACCTAAGTAATGAATATGAAGAGGAGATGGTGTGGTAGAGGTAAAGGGCACAGAAATCAATGAAGGTGTAGTGGCAAAAGAAGGGGATGGAATGGTAACTGTTTCTGGTGCAGAGATGGATGGAGTTAAAGATGGGGTTTGGGAGGAAGGAAGTGGAGGAATAGGTGATTGAATTGGAGAGGAAGGAGGTGCCTGAGAAGGAGATGCTGCTGATGCTGGAGGAGGAGTTTGCTTGGCATCTACTAATTTGTTCACTTTATGAATTAAAGTCCATAAAGTGTTATGCATATTTACCATCTCAGTTTTATGATCATCAAGATGGCCAGAGATGGCTTCCACCTGTTCAGTGAGATCTGCATGATCACCCTGAAGATCAGTAACCTCCTTGACCAAGTTGGTAATTGCAGTCTCAAGCTTGACACAGAGAGTGTTTTGTGCTGCTACAGACATCAGCACTGGACCAAGGCTATCCGAAACAACTTTTTCAACAATGGATTTGATCTGAGGACCGAGTGAAAAAGGTGTGTGTTGAGAAGAGACTCCTGGACCAGTGGAAGGGGCTCTGGGTTTAGATGATTTGGAGGCTGATGGGGCTCTTGATTCTCTAGAACCTTTGGGAAATGAGATCTTCATTAGATTGAGCTGATGAATACCAAACTCATCTGGTGCCTTGGGTTGCTCCAAGGATTCCAAATACCAAATCTTTTCATGGAAAATTATTACTGAGATTAAGCTAGGGAATGGTATTAGAGAGCTCTTCTTGAACTGCTTGGTGTATTTCTTCATCTCCTGGAATGTCCAATATCCCAAGTTGTGAGGGACTTTATCCACAAATGAGGCAAAAAGTGAATATTCTTTCTGGGTGAAATGTGTGTAGTTTCACCCTTTTTGCACAAATTTCCTTGAATAGAATACCACAAAGCCCTATGTGCAGGAGGCATTGACCCAGGGTGAACTTAAGAGGTTCTGTGAATGGTGTGTCAGGTTGTAGAATTTGATAAATCTCCTCATTTGAATATTCAGTAGAGGAAATGGTAGGAAGATCAGAGATTTGAAGAAGGGAGTTTAGGTAGTCTACTGAGATCTCAATTCTCTTTCCCCTAACATATGTGATCAACTTTTCGTCAATGATCTTGTTCTTTTTGTCAGTCAAGTAGTGATAACTCATACTGAAGTAAAATATTCTGACTAATGAAGGACTATAGGAAGCATGAATAGATAAGAACAAGGCATAATTCTTAAACCAAGGGTATAAATCCAGGTTGCATTCATTCTTGAGTTTAGCTAAGTCTACAAAAACGATTGGACAAAAGCCTCTTTTAGCAAAATCTTGCCCAAATTTCTTACTTTCTTCTGGGCTAAACAAATAAGGACCACAAATGAAATCCAGAGGTGGATTTGACACAGGGGCATGGTATATTGCATAAATAGCAGGTAACTGAAAGGGTCTCGAACCTGAAGCCTTGAACCCAGAGGCAGATGTACCCGATTTTTGAATCGACAGAGAAGATGGAGGCTTTTTCTTGGATTTCTTTGGAGAGACGGCTACTAACTCCTTGTGTTTGCTTGTAAATGCATCAGGGTCGACATTCTTCTTAGCAGACATCTCAGAAGGCTCCTGAATGACTAGCTTTTTGGGCTTCTTGGCCGTTGGTTCATCAAAATTTACCTTGGGTCGAAATCTTTTGGTTGGCAGTTTAGAACATGGTGCTTTTAAGATTAGGGATACAGATTTAGGGTTTTGATCGGAGCCAGATTTCAGAGTTTTAACAGGAGATTTGAGAGAGGTTTTGGGAGCCATCACAAAAGAAAAGAATGTACTTAGGTTTAGGGTTTTCGATTTTGAGAGAGAGAGGATTAAGTGCAAATGAACCAGGGTTTGAAGACAGATCGAACTTTAAATGAAACGATGATTAACCTCAAAGTAGCATAGGTAAACTCGAGGTTTGTAAGTATGAGTCAGGATCGAGTGATACGTGAACTGAATGATAACCTCGAGGTATATTATGTAGCCTCGAGGTTGGTATGAAACTCGAGGTTGGAAGCAACCTCGAGGTATATCAGCATATGTCTAGTTTAGATGTTCGCGATTTGAACCACGGCTTACCTCGAGGTGATCACATGACCTCAAGATTTACGCAGAACTCGAGGTTAGTTATTCAACCTCGAGGTTGTCGAGACTATTTTCCACAACACGTTTTTCACACCTTAATTAATTAACTCGAGGTAATTGGGTGGCCTCGAGTTAAACCAGACTCTGTTTGGCTCTGTTTCTTATTCTCATAACAAAGTCCTGTAAAACATATGTAAACCACTCCGAAGCTTAAGTTAGTAGTCATCAAAACATGAATAATCTTAATTGAACAGTATTAACTTATAGCTCATTGGGATTTACCATTCCCAATTCTCTCCTGATGAATAAGAACTGCTCCTTTGCAAATGGCTTAGTGAAAATGTCCGCCAATTGTAGGTGAGTAGGGGTGAACATTACTTTCACATCTTTTCTCTGGACATGATCTCGAATAAAATGATGTCTACCATCAATATGTTTTGTTCTGGTATGCTGAACAGGATTCTTGGCCAGACTTATGGTACTGGTGTTATCATAGAGGATAGGAATTTCTTTTAAGTGTACTCCCAAATCAGATAACTGTTGCTTGAGCCACAATACTTGTGCACAACAACTAGAGGCTGCTACATATTCAGCTTCTGTTGATGAAACTGCAACTGTTGTCTGCTTCTTACTGAACCAGGAAACTAGTGAACCTCCTAGAAATTCACATTGTCCATTGGTGCTTTTTCTGTCAGTCTTATATCCAGCGTGATCTGAATCCGAATATGCAACCAGGAATTCTTGTTGGCCCTTTGGAAACCATAGTCCAAGTTCCTTTGTATCAGCAAGATAGCGAAATATCCTTTTTACATGCTCAACATGTGATTCTTTTGGAGCTGCTTGAAATCTTGCACACATCCCAATACTAAACTGAATCTCGGGTCTGCTGGCAGTCAAATAGAGAAGAGATCTGATCATCCCTCTATACTTAGTAACGTTAAAATCTTTTCCGTTTTCACTATCAGCATCAAGAGAAGCAGTGGAGCTCATTGGAGTGTAGGTTCCATTGCAATACTCCATTCCAAATCTTTTTAGCAGATCACGCAGATACTTGGTTTGTGATATAAATATTCCATACTTTCTTTGCTTGATTTTTAGGCCCAGAAAATAATTCAGCTCCCCCATCATTGACATCTCGAATTCACTCTACATTTTCTTTGAAAATTTCTCACACAAAGATTCATTAGTAGAACCAAAGATAATATCATCGACATATATTTGTACGAATAATAATTCATTAAGTTTATTGTTTTTAATGAAAAGTGTAATGTCTGCTTTTCCTCTTACAAAGCCTTGATCAAGCAAAAATTTACTTAATCGCTGATACTAAGCTCTAGGAGCTTGTTTAAGACCATATAAGGCCTTCTTCAGGCGATAGACATGATCTGGATATTGATCATTTTCAAAATCGGGAGGTTGTTCTACATATACTTCCTCCTGAATAAAACCATTTAGAAAAGCACTTTTAACATCCATTTGATAGAGTTTAATTCCTTTGATGCAGGCAAAGGCCAAAAGAACACGTATGGCTTTGGAGCATACGTCTCTTCATAATCAATTCCTTCTTTCTGATTATAGCCTTTGGCAGCAATTCTAGCCTTGTTTCTGACTATAATTGCGAATTCATCTGTTTGTTTTTGAATACCCATTTTGTCCCAATGACCGGATGGCCTTTAGGTCTAGGTACCAAGTCCCAAACTTGATTCCTATCAAACTGATGCAACTCCTCTTGCATTGCGATAACCCAATCATTGTCTGATAGAGCTTCGTCAATTTTTGAGGGTTCAATTTCAGAAATGAAGGCAGAGAACATGACTTCATTTAAGACACTATTTCTAGTTCTCACACCTTGGTCTATATTTCCTATTACTCGGTCAAGAGGATGATTCCTAATGAACTTCCAAGCTCTAGGCTGAGATTGATCAGCTTGATTTTGAGAATAACTTTCAAAAACATTTTCAGAATTTTCAATAGAGGCAGGAGTTGTTTTTGAAAATAATTGATTCTTATGAATGAGTTCATCATCCTCATCCACAGAATCGACAGGCTTTGATTCACAGAACACTACATGTATTAATTCTTCCACTACACGGGTTCATTTATTGAAAATCCTATATGTCTTACTTCTATTGGAGTAACCAAGAAAAATACCTTCACCAGATTTAAAATCAAACTTACCCAAATTATCCTTACCATTGTTATACACAAAGCATTTGCAGCCAAAAATATGCAGATGGGCCAAGTTTGGTTTTCTTCCCTTGTATAATTCATAAGGTGTCTTGTTCAGCTTCTTTCTCACATACGCTCTATTTGAGATGTAACTAGCTGTGCTCATAGCATCAGCCTAGAACACTTGTGAAGTCTGGTTCTCATTCAGCATCGCACAAGCCATCTTGGTTAATATTCGATTTTTCCTTTCCACCACTCCATTCTGTTGTGGTGTTCTTGGAGCTGAAAAGTTGTGGTGTATGCCATGAGTTTCATAGAATCTTTCAAAAGCTTGATTCTCAAATTCGCCTCCATGATCAGTTCGACTAGCTGTAATACATATACCTTTCTCGTTTTGCACTTTCTTGGCAAACACAGTATAAAGATCAAATGTTTCATCCTTAGAAGATAAAATATTGTCCAAGTGAAGTGAGAGTAATCGTCAACTATAACTAAGGTGTATAAGTTACCACCTAAACTTTTTACCCTAGTAGGTCCAACCAAATCCATGTGGAGCAGTTGAAGAGGCCGATTTGTGGAGATTTCAGTTTTGTTCTTAAAAGAGTATTTAGTTTGTTTTCCTTTTTGACATGCATCACATACTAAGTTATTTTCGAAATGAAGTTTTGGCAGCCCAATAACTAAATCCTTTTTCAGCAACTTGTCCAGTTGATACATATTCACATGAGCCAGACGCTTATGCCATAACCAACTTTCATCCAAGTTACTTATGAAACATTTTTCTGAAACATTTTTTGGCAAATCCAATGTATAACAATTACCCTCTCTTGGTGCCCTAAATAAGGCTTTGAGTTTACCTTTATTGATGGGAAGATCATTTTTGTTGACAATCAGGCATTCCTCCTAATTGAATATGATCCAGTTGTTTTTATCAGCACTTTGACTTATGCTCAGAAGATTGAGGCATAATCCTTCAACCAAGTAAACGTCCTTGATAAGGGGACCATCCTTTGTGCCGACTTCACCAATGCCAGTAATTTTTCCTGATTGATTGCCTTCCAAAGTGACTTTCCCACCATTTCTTGAGTTGAGTGCAATGAATTTGCCTTCATCTCCCATCATGTGTCTGGAACATCCACTATCAATGTACCATTTGTTGACTCTTGATGCTCTCAGACACATCTGAAGGTAAAAACGGGTCAAGCTTTAGGTACCCATCTTTTCTTGGGTCATTTGGGGTTAGTTTGAGGCTTAAAAGATGAGTAAGTGCCTTTGGGTATCCACTGATAGTTCCCAACTGGTCTATCTCTTCTTTCCTTTTTATGAAAAAAGATGAAGTACTATGACCCTTACGATTGTAGTAGTTGTAGTGAGCAAATGGGTTTGATGTATGCACTGTTTTCTGAAAATAGTTTAGATATGACTTTCCACCCATTTTCTTTTTACCTTTTTTTATAAAAATAGGATTATATCCCATACCAAATCAATCATTTGTAAATCTTTGAGCATTTAAAATCACATTTAACATTTCGCTCCCTTTGGTAAGCTTTTCAAGAGTTTTTGTGAGGTATAAATTCTTTTTGTCCAAGTCAAGACAATCTTCACAGATTATGCTTTTATCAGTAAAATTCTTAACTTACATTTCAAGAGTGGTATTTGTCCTCTTCAAATCAACATATTTTTCAGCAAGTTTTTCAAATTCAGCTCGCATTTCATTATATTCATCAAACAACTCATCATAGGTGGGTAGAGACTCAGTTACCTCATCATTTCTTATTGGTGGTTGTTCTTCTGCAACTAGGCATATGTTGGCAGTTTCCTCTTCTTCCTCACTCTCTTCTTCTGACAAATCATTTCCCCAGATGGCTGAGACATACGCCTTCTTGTTGAACTTCTTTTTCTTATCTTTCTCATTTCCCTTCAGCTGAGGACACTCTGACTTATAGTGTCCATGTTTTTCGCACTCATAGTAGATGATTTGCTCCTTATTCTTATATTCGCGTCTGTTACTGCTAGAGCCTCTTTTCTAAAATCGGTTTCTAAAACCTTGATCTCTCTTGTAAAATTTCTTGAATTTCCTCACGAACATTCCCATCTCATCATCTTCATCATTTTCTTGTTTTTCCTTAACAGCAGCATTGAGAGATACTCCTTTGTTTTTGTTGCTGTTGATCTCTTCTAAATCCTTTCTGAACTTCAGCTTGCTTTCATATTCAGATAAGCTTCCGAACAAGGCAGCAACCGATGTCATCGACTCACCACGAGCTTCCTCTATGGCTGTAACCTTGGCTTCCCAATCTTTAGTCAGCACATTAAGGATTTTTCGGACTTGAGCTCATTGTTCATATGCTTTACCTAAAGCAGCAAGTTGATTGATGAGGTGGGTGTATCTGAGTTGAAATTCGGCGATCGATTCTCGATTCTTCATTCTTAGAAGATCATACTCAGTGGTCATAGTGTTTACTCGATTTTCTTTTACAGCTGTCGTTCCTTCGTATGCTACTTCAAGAGCATTCCACATTTCTCGAGCAGTCTCAAGATTACAAACGCGAAAATACTCTTGTCGACTAAGAGCACTTTGGAGAAGAAGGATAGCTTTGCTATTTAGTGTGACATTCCTTTGATCATTCTCATCATAATCTTCCTCTGGTTTTGGAAGTCTGAGTCCATTCTCCAAAACGGCTGGCTCGTAATTTCCTCGCTCAAACACTCGCCACAATCCAAACTCTGTTGCCATCACAAACACTTTTAATTTGTTTTTCCAGAACAAATAATGTTGTCAGTTGAATCCAGGAGGTCGATTAATTGAGGCCCCATCAGGTAATATAGGCCATTCATATTATTGAGACAATGAGGATCGAAGAACTCGGGATGTTAAGCCCAGCTGAGCAACCAGGCTCTGATACCAAATGAAAATCACGTAGAGGGGGTGAATAGGTGATGTTATAAAAGTAATTTTTTTTTCGGAAAGTAAGCTTGAAAACAGACGTAGAAAGAGACAAGTAAAACTTTGCACACACGATATATCCTGGTTCGGTCACAAACTTGACCTACATCCACTCCCTAGAACTACACCTGGGATTTCCACTAAATCACTTGACACAATTACACAGTAATCTCTGGGAAGATTTCACTCTCACTCCCCCTTACATGCTGTAATTGATGCTCAATCACTTGAGGTCCAAACCTCAAGGGTTTACAATACAATCAAGTAATAAATACAAAGACTCCTGAAGAGTGGATAAAATAATCACTGAAGTGCATTGGTTATCTCTGTTACAGAAGCTGAATGGAAGAATACATGCTATTGAATTTTTGCAGTGGAAAAAGTAATTTTGGTAGTTGGCTCAATTGAATGCTTCTTCAATTTATAGTTTTGCCATTAATGCCGTTGTAAACTAGTCGTTGTCTCCATGAGAAATCCTGGCAATTTTGGAGAGGATAATATGACCGTTAGCATTTAATGCTAGTGGTTGGTCTTGGAAGAATAGCAGCTTGAACCAGACCAGCATTCTTCTTCCTGGAGAATGTTTTTGCTTCATTCTTCAAAAATTTGACCATTACAACACAAGTAGAAAGAAAGTCGTGACTTTTTATCTTCAAATAATGCTTTTCGTCTGATATCTGCTGTTGTGATATTAAATGATGCTGACATCATGATCTGCTTTTTATCAGAGCACCAGAATCCCTGAACTTTTCATTGTGAAACAAACTTGAATCATAGTTAGTATTAAGAGTGTAATAATAGCAGGAAAACAAGATCAGATACAGATGGATTAGTTACAGATCAGTCGCAGAAATTACCCACAATCATATATCAGTTCACAAGCTTTCAACCTCGAGTCACGTATACAGCCTCGAGTTTATGAACAAACTCGAGTTGAGTTTACAGCCTTGAGGTTATGAGACCGTTCCTAGTTCAGCGCAAAAGGCATTTAACCTCGAGTTTTTTAGCTAGCCTTGAGTTTATCAATAACCTCGAGGTGCATTTCCTTACTCAAGGTTTTATGTGTCCACTTTGAGATTAACGAACAATGAGATAACAGGACACAGCCTCGAGTTAATATTCTGACCTCGAGTTTTTGACAAACCTCGAGGTCATTGAGTGAAACTTGAGGTTTTGAAGAGGATCATTGATGGAAGGATAAGCCTGGAACCTTGAGTTCACTTTTCAGCCTCGAGTTTAAATGTCCAGCCTAGAGGTATTTTGACAGCAGATCTCTATTTTTAATTCTTTTGTTCTTTTGACAGATAGGATCAGTTCTATAGTGTTAAGTCATCATCAAAACATGAAAGCTAACAAGGGTGAGATTCGACGGAATCTTAGTAGTAAATAGTATCAAATAATGCATCAAGATAAATGCTAATGCATGGTTTGCTTGCCTTGCATAGCCTCATATTAACATAAAGACATTCCTTCATGCTAATTGCTTCATACAATATATACTCATGGCCGTAGTATACCAAGAAACAAAGATTCAAGCATTCAAATATGTTACACATGATCAAGCAAGCAGAACAATCATACACATAAACACATATGCAAACATATCAATACACGCAAGTAGGGTAAGTTCACTACCTTGTGGACTAATGTCCTTCCTAGATTTCATATTCTACCAACCATTGATGTTGCTTGAAACATCTTCCATTCCCCTTTTCGTACTTCTCATGGCCCTAAAAATACATAATCTTATTATTAGAGCCAAGGAAAATGAATGCCTAATAAAGTTGTCTTTGTTGGAAATTATGCCCTAAGGGCTAATCATTTAGACTAATTGAGATATCGTATCTTATATTTGATTTATGAAGATATATATCCTATCTCATATTTGATTTATGAAGATAAATCAATGATTTAATTTATAAAGATAGATATCATATCTTTGATTTGATTTATCTTCATAAATCAAATCAGTTAGCTTTTAATTCGAATTAAATAAATAGATTGGATTGAATCGGTTAGACAGATTTAATTTCCAACTCAATTTCAAAATTAATAAGATTGATTTTAAATATTTAATGCGGCCCAATAGAGTTATAAATATCCTTAGGTTGTGAGTAATTTGATTAGACAAAACAAGAGAATTGAAGAGCTACAAAGAAACCCTAAAAGAGAGACGTGAGACAAACTTGAAGGCGCTGGCACACTGCCGTTCGTGTTGGAGTGTTGTTCGGTGTGTATACCGGCAGAGGGAGTAGATTCGTAGAGTCGGCTCCTAGAGATTGATCAACCAAGAAGATGTTAGCCCACGAGTTCGCAAAGCACGCACACGAATTCACATAGATACGATTCTTAATTACTAACCCGATGTAAACGCTGTTGATAGATCCTCTTCTTGGGATTCGTAATTTATTGGATAAATTTCATTCCGCTGCGTGTATGAATCCTGATAGTGGCATCAAAGCCAGATCAATTGTGCGTTTAAATTGGGTTTATGTTCTTAATGTGATTATATATGGGATATATGTGTTTAAATCAATTGATTTACGTTTAAAATTAATAATTAATTTTACCTGATGACGTGATCAAATGTTATATGGGGTATAATTAATAATCAATTGATTTACGTTTAAATCAATTAGTTTATGTTCGACATTAATGACGTGATTATTTTGTGATTATATATGGGAACACAACTTTTGCCTTTGACATTATTAATAGCAAACTAATTGTGCGATTATATATGGGAACATAGCTTTTGTCATTGACGAGTTTAATGACGTTATTGTTGTGACATTATTATCACATTATAAATACTATAATTAAAGGGTCACGTTATTGGCTCTCTGAATTATAATATATATATTTATTATAATTATGTGCTTTTAATTATAATAGATATATTGTTCTTTGTTGGAGATAATCGTGGCATTTTTTTTTCATATTGTATGAATTGATACCTATTGTGATTTACTTTCAAATTGTTTGGGTATGGTGGACAACATGGCTTTAGTCTTTACAATGGTTGTAATATTTAAATATGGCCTGTGAGCCATGCCTCTCTAAATATTCTTGATATACATTCTCTTCTCATCTCGCTCCCCTTGAATGTTTAAATGATCACAAAGTATTTGATATCTGGAATGGTGTCTTTTTAGAGAAAGAGTTTATCTCTAAAAGAACCAGTGGGAGTAAGGTGAACATTGAAGAAGTTCGAGAGTCACAAAACAACGTAGAACCACAAATGGAAAACAAAGAAAACTCACAACAAGTTGATGAGCCTGCTCTAGTAACACAAGGCCCACGAAGGTCCGATAGGACACGGCAAAAGCCTGAGAGATATGTACTTTTGAATATTGGAAGTCATGATATATTGCTCATTGAGCAGAATGAGTTGACTACCTATTGAGAAGCCATAGTGGGACCAAATTCCCAAAGACGACTAGATGTCATGAAGTCTGAAATGCAATCCATGTACGACAATAAGGTATGGACCTTGGTCAATCCACCTGAAGGTGTAAAAACCATTAGGTATAAGTGGGTTTTCAAGGAGAAAACTAACATAGATGGCAAAGTAAGTGTCTTCAAAGCACGACTGGTTGCAAAATGATTCACTCAAACACATGGTGTGGACTATAATGAAACATTTTCCCCAATTGCAATGGCCAAATCAATTAGAACCATTCTTTCTATAACAGCATATTATGACTATGAAATATGGCAGATGGACGTCAAAACAATCTTCCTTAATGGAAAGCTATTTGAGGATGTGTACATGACACAACCTGAAGGCTTTGTGCATCCAGAGGAATCTGGTAAAGTTTGCAAGCTTCAAAGATACATTTATGGATTGAAGCAAGCATCTCGGAGTTGGAATAATCATTTTGATGAAGTAGTCAAAGAGTTTTGATTCATTCAAAACATTGATGAACCTTGTGTTTACAAGAAGGTTAGTGGGAGCACAGTTGTATTTCTGGTGCTTTATGTAGATGACATCCTACTCATTAAGAATGAAATCCCTACCTTGCGGAGTGTCAAGTCTTGGTTAGGAAAGTCTTTTTCAATGAAAGATTTAGGCGAAGCCACTTACATCCTAGGGATCAAGATCTATAGAGATAGATCCAAGAGGCTAATAGGCCTAAGTCAGAGCACATATATAGACAAGATACTGCATAGATTCAGTATGCAGGATTCAAAAAGGGGTTACATGCCCATGTCTCATGGCATCCATTTCAGTAAGGATCAGTGTCCTAGTACACCTGATTAAAGAGATCGTATGAGTAAGATTCCATATGCCTATGCCATTAGATCTATCATGTATGTCATGTTATGTACTCGACCGGATGTCTCATTCGCCTTAAGTATGACGAGTAGATATCAACAAGATCTCAGTGAGGGTCATTGGACTGCTGCCAAGAATATCCTAAAGTACTTAAGAAGGATAAAGGACTTATTCTTGGTATATGGTGGATTGGGTAATGAGCTCTGTGTGACTGGTTACGTAGATGCGAGTTTCCAAACTGACCAAGATGATCTAAGATCGCAATTTGGATATGTATTCCTTTTGAACGGTGGTGCGGTAAGCTGGAAGAGCTCTAAGCAGAGCAATGTAGTAGATTCTACAACGGAAGCTGAGTATATAGCAGCATTTGATGCAACTAAGGAAGCCGTTTGAATCAGAAAGTTCATTACTAAACTAGGGATGACTCCTACCATCTCAAATCCAATAGACCAATTCTGTGACAACAGTGGAGCTATTGCGAAGGCCAAGGAGCCTAGGCCACATCAAAGGACCAAGCATATACTCAGACGTTTTTATCTTATCAGAGAAATCAATGATAGAGGTGACATAAAAATATGTAAAGTACCAGGAGAAGGCAATGTTGTTGATCCTCTTACAAAGTCGCTTGCACAGATTATACATGACCGTCATGTGAGGACAATGGGAATTAGGGAAATTAATGATTGTACCTAGTGCAAGTGGGAGTCTTGTGTTGGAAAGACTAATCATTTTATTTTAAACATTATTGTTATTTAAAGTATTTCTCCATTTTGTTATCATATCATTTGCATATTTATTATGATGACTGTATTCTTGGATGTATCTTAAAGATTGTCCTAAATGTCCATGGTTGGTCATCTATGCGAGAGCAAAGATGAAATAAGACCAGTATAACTTCGATAAGGTATAGAGATACGGATCAAAGTCTTAGGCACTTGTAAGAGTACAAGGTGAGAGACCGACCCACTATGAGAAAGTTGCATGGATTAAGTCATAAGTTTTTCTCATGTATAACCACGTCACAATACCCTTTGACCTGAGATCATCATAGATTCTTACATGAGAGTCACTGATCTTTGACCTAGTCAAAAGTCACCTTTGATCGGGTGATGATAAAGGCTTTTATTGGGATTAGTGGTTTTCATGTAGAGAAATATGAATGGTAAAGATGGAATTTGTCCCTCACATTTGTAGAGAGATAATACCGGGCCCCTCAATGAGTGAGTCTAAGAAATGTATGGCCATATTATAATGGAAAAGAGTTTCCATTTCAATTATTAGACTACTCAAGAATCGAGAAAGTAATGGTCAAGAATGGGAGGATGACACTATCCATGCTTCATCCTTTATCGTGTGACAAAAGGGACGTGACATGGTTGTATGATAGGATGTATCTTATCATTGATCCTCATGTGAATTGGGTAGTCATAATGTCTTGCTAGAGGCCGCTTGCAACTTGTTGGCTGGTATAGTATTGTCCCGCTGCCAATCTCATGTGAGCCTACAAGGTCGCATACAAGAATAGCCCAACACGAACTATAACGTCCAAATTCATTGAATCTAAGATATACAACATTTTATCTAGGGAGGATACATATATATAATGATTGCACTTAATGCAAGTGGGAGTTTGTTGGAAATTATGCCCTAGGGGCTAATCATTTAGACTAATTGAGATATCGTATCTCAGATTTGATTTATGAAGATAAATCAATGATTTGATTTATAAAGATAGAAATCATATCTTAGATTTGATTTATGAAGATAAATCAAATCAGTTGGCTTTTAATTCGCATTAAATAAATAGATTGGATTGAATTGGTTAAACAGATTTAATTTTCAACTCAATTTCAAAATTAATAAGATTGATTTTGAATATTTAATGCGGCCCAATAGAGTTATAAATACCCTTAGGTTGTGAGTAATTTGATTACACAAAACAAGAGAATAGAAGAGCCACAAAGAAACCCTAGAAGAGAGACATGAGACAAAAACTTGAGGCGCTAGCACGCTGCCGTTCGTATTGGAGTGCTGTAAGGTGTGGATACCGGTAGAGGGAGAGGATTCATAGAGTTGGCTCCTAGAGATTGATCGACCAAGAAGATGTTAGCCCACGAGTTCGCAAAGCACACACATGAGTTCGCATAGGTATGGTAGTGGATTCATAGAGTCGGCTCTTAGAGATTGATCGACCAAGAAGATGTTAGCCTACGAGTTCGCAAAGCAAACACATGAGTTCACATTAGGTACGGTTCATAATTACTAACCCGATTTAAACGCTGTTGATAGATCCTCTTCTTGGGATTCATAATTTATTGGATAAATTTCATTCCGCTGCGTGTATGAATCCCAACAGTCTTAACCTCACAACTTTTTGCATCCTTTCTCTGATCATATCTCTAATTCTCGAGAATGTGAATTGGAATTCTCGAGAATGCTTGAATGGTTAAATGCTTATATGCTTACATACTTCTATACATTATCATTCTCGAGTACCCACATAATGATTTTCGAGTATCATCAAAGCAAACTCACTAGAAAGCACATGTTCAATAATTCTTGAGAATGTATGGATAATTCTCAAGTACACTTTTCTTGAATCTATATCATAATTTACGCTTCATTAATTGTCTCTGAAAATCTATGGGTCATTATATAATTCATGTTAAACATCTTTAAACTCATCTATATCATATTTAACCATTTTCTTGATTGAGTTTCAGTTGATTAACATTGCTTAATTTGAATTTAAGCGAAAAGCAATCCGACGTGGCAGACACACTTAATACCACTCATAAAAATAGAGCAACAATTGGAATTAGCTTTTGTAGTAGACGAATACATTCCTATAAGGCATACCTATTCCAACTATCGTTCTAAGTCATACTTTGCATAAGTACAGACAACGGGAAATGCACTTAATGAAAGCGGCAAATGCATTTAATGAAGCAACGGTCGATTTGGCTCAACGAAGAACAACTGTGACTAACGAAAATTCAAACAGTCACAACGGCTATATTCAAGTTCTTCACAATGGCATTAATGCGAACAATATAAAGCTTAAGCATTTAATTTTGCTGCCTACCGAAATTCTGCGCATTCAACTTTGCTACCTACCGAAATTCTGCGCATTCAATTTTGCTACCTACCGAAATTCTTCAGTGTTCATTTATTATCCACTTGTGAGGAGTTATTAAACATTCATATTACTATCTGTTTGAAGCTTAAGGTTGTGGAACCTTAAGTTTTTGGGTGTACGATTGAAACGTGTAAGGGGGAGTGAGTCCGAGTAAGAAAGGATAATCTTGAGTTGTATTCGTATTTTGAAGAGTTAGTGGAAATCCCAAGGTGTGCTTGGGGACTAGACGTAGGTCGAAGTATTAGACCGAACCAGTATAATTTGTCCTATGTTCATCTTCTTTCTCAATCTCTATTTTTTATTACTGTTCGTGTGTGCTTTGCAAAAAGATTTGAGATCACATGTTTACCCCCTCTAGGTGATATTCAATCTTCATTTGGTATAAGAGGGAGGTTACTCAATTGGGCTTAACATCCCGATTTTGATCATGAATGGAATATTACCAGATGGTGCTTTAATTAGTTGACCACTAGGATTTAATGGTCAACACTACTCGTTCTAGAAAGACAAGTTCAAAGTATTTGTCATGGCAACTAAGTTTGGCCTATGGAGGGTGTTCAAGCGAGGAGACTACAGCCTGACTGTTCTTGAAAATGGTCTTAGAATTCCACAACTGGAAGAAGACTATGATGAGAATGATCGGAGAAATGTCACACTTAACAGTAAAGCTATTCTTATGCTCCAAAGTGCTTTCAGTCATCAAGAACATTTTCGCATATGTAATCTATCAACTGCAAGAGAAATGTAGAAAGCTCTAGAGGTTGCCTATGAAGGATCAATCAGTATAAAGGAGAATCACATCAACACACTAACAATCAAATATGATCTCCTTTTACAACTTCGTTAAACTCATCTGATCAACCAGCTAGCGGCTTTGGGTAAAGTATATGAGCAAGGTCCTCAAGTTAGGAAAAGTCTCAATATCTTGACCAAAGATTGGGAAGCCAAGGTCACAGCAATCAAAGAAGCCCATGGCGAATCAATGACATCAATTACTACCTTGTTCGGAAGCTTTGTCTAAATACGAAAGCAAACTGAGATTCAAAAAAGGCCTACATGAGCTCAACAACAACAAAAGTAATCTTAATGTGGCCCAACTGAATAGTATTGAGAGAGGAAATGAGACAAGTCAAACGCTCATTCGGCATCCCAAGAAAAGCTTGGCCAGCGCGTAGAGGTAACTTGGAGGAGATGTGAATAGCTTCCTGCTACATTCCGCATCTCCCTCCTCTTTTCCCGTGGGGACTAGTGTGATGGTGAAGCGGAACGAACAAGGACAAGTCAAAGGCTATTTGTGCAAGCCCACTTGGCCAGCAACTACAGAGACTTTTCGGCATTCGGCCTCTCCCCTCTCTTTCTTCGTGTGGGCCGACTGAATGATAATGAGAGGAAATAAGAGAAGTCAAACGCTCGATTGGCATCCCAAGGAAAAACTTGGCCAATAAGTAGAGATTACCTGGCGACGAAGTAAAGAACTTTCTGCTATATCCGGCATCTCCCCTCCCCTTCCCGATGCCGACTAACATGTTGTTGATGAGGAGGGAAATAGGACAAGTCAAAGGCTTTCGCGCAAACCCAAGACAAACTTGGTCAGAAACTAGAGAGACCTCATGACGTTCAGCCACTCCCCTCTTTTTCTTCAAGTGGGCCGACGTAACGATAACGAGAGAGGAAATTAGAGGAGTCAAACTCTCGTTGGGCGTCCCAAGCCAACAGGAAGTGATGACTTGGCGGAGAAGTAAAGAGGTTTCTGCCATATCCCGCATCTCCCCTCTCTTTCCTCGTGTCGACTAACATGATGTGATGATGAGAAAGGAAGGAGGACGTCGAAAGGCCTTCTCCCGAAACCCAGGACAAACTTATCCAACACGTAGAGAGACTTTACGCAACTCTGCCCCTCCCCTTTCTCTCTTCATGTGCGCCGGCTGAACGATAATGAGAGAGGAAAAATAGGGGAAGTCAAATGCTCGTTCGGCATCCCGGGCAAAAACTTGGCCGACAAGTACAGATAACTTGGCGATGAAGTAAAGAGCTTCCCGCCATATTGTGCATCTCCCCTCTCTTTCCCGATGTTGACTAACATGAAGATGATGAGAGAGGAAGTAGGACAAGATAAAGGCCTTTTGCGCAAACCAAGGGAAAATTCGGCAATCACGTGACGAGACCTCATGACACTCGGCCTGTCCCCTCCTTTTCCTCGTGCGGGCCGACTGCACCATAATGACAGGAAAAACAGGGGAAGTCAAACGCACGTTGGGCATCCCAAGGGAAAACGTGGCCAACTAGTGGAGATAACTTGGCGGAGAAGTAAAGAGCCTCCTGCTGTATTCCGCATCTCCCCCCTCTTTTCCCGTGATGGCTGGTGTATCGGTGATGAGAAAGGAAATGCCACAAGTCAAGGGGCTTATGCGCAAACGCAGGAAAAACTTGGCCAGCAACTACAGAGACCTTACGGCATTCGGCCGCTCCCCTCTTTCTCTTCATGTGGGCCGACTGAACGATAGTGACAGATGAAATAAGAGAAGTCAAACGCTCGTTTGGCATCCCAAGGAAACACTTGGCCCACACATAGAGATAACTTGAAGGAGAAGTGGAGAGCTTCCCGCTATCGTCTGAATCTCCCCCCTCTTTTCCCATGATGACTAACCTCGTGATGATAAGGAAGGAAAGAGGACAAGTCGAACGCTTCTGGTCGAAACCCAGGAAGAACTGGTCCAACAAGCAAAGAGACTTTACGACATTCGGCCTCTCCTCTCTTTTTTCTTCACGTGGCCCGACCGAACAATAGCGGGGGAGAGGAAATGAGACAAGTCTAACAACGCTCATTCGGCATCCCAAGAAAAGCTTGGCCAGCGCGTAAAGGTAACTTGGAGGAGATGTGAATAGCTTCCTGCTACATTTCGCATCTCCCCCCTCTTTTCCCGTGGGGACTAGTGTGATGGTGAAGAGGAACGAACAAGGACAAGTCAAAGGCTATTTGCGCAAGCCCACTTGGCCAGCAACTACAGAGACTTTTCGGCATTCGGCCTCTCCCCTCTCTTTCTTCGTGTGGGCCGACCGAACGATAATGAGAGGAAATAAGAGAAGTCAAACGCTCGTTTGGCATCCCAAGGAAAAACTTAGCCAATAAGTAGAGATTACCTGGCGACGAAGTAAAGAACTTTCTGCTATATCCGGCATCTCCCCTCCCCTTCCCGATGCCGACTAACATGTTGTCGATGAGGAGGGAAATAGGACAAGTCAAAGGCTTTCGCGCAAACCCAGGACAAACTTGGTCAGAAACTAGAGAGACCTCAAGACGTTCGGCCACTCCCCTCTTTTTCTTCGTGTGGGCCGACGTAACGATAACGAGAGAGGAAATTAGAGGAGTCAAACTCTCGTTGGGCCTCCCAAGCCAACAGGATGTGATGACTTGGCGGAGAAGTAAAGAGGTTTCTGCCATATCCCGCATCTCCCCTCTCTTTCCCCATGTCGACTAACATGATATGATGATGAGAAAGGAAGGAGGACGTCGAAAGGCCTTCTCCCGAAACCCAGGGCAAACTTCTCCAACACGTAGAGAGACTTTACGCAACTCCGCCCCTCCCCTCTCTCTCTTCTTGTGCGCCAGCTGAACGATAATGAGAGAGGAAAAATAGGGGAAGTCAAATGCTCGTTCAGCATCCCGGGCAAAAACTTGGCCGACAAGTACAGATAACTTGGCGATGAAGTAAAGAGCTTCCCGCCATATTGTGCATCTCCCCTCTCTTTCCCGATGTTGACTAACATGAAGATGATGAGAGAGGAAGTAGGACAAGACAAAGGCCTTTTGCGCAAACCGAGGGAAAATTCGGCAATCACGTGACGAGACCTCACGACACTCGGCCTGTCCCCTCCTTTTCCTCGTGCGGGCCGACTGCACGATAATGACAGAGAAAACAGGGGAAGTCAAACGCACGTTGGGCATCCCAAGGGAAAACGTGGCCAACTAGTGGAGATAACTTGGCGGAGAAGTAAAGAGCCTCCTGCTGTATTCCGCATCTCCCCCCTCTTTTCCCGTGATGGCTGGTGTATCGGTGATGAGAAAGGAAATGCCACAAGTCAAGGGGCTTATGCGCAAACGCAGGAAAAGCTTGGCCAGCAACTACAGAGACCTTACGACATTCGGCCGCTCCCCTCTTTTTCTTCTTCATGTGGGCCGACTGAACGATAATGACAGATGAAATAAGAGAAGTCAAACGCTCGTTTGGCATCCCAAGGAAACACTTGGCCCACATATAGAGATTACTTGAAGGAGAAGTACAGAGCTTCCCGCTATCGTCCGAATCTCCCCCCTCTTTTCCCATGATGACTAACCTCGTGATGATAAGGAAGGAAAGAGGACAAGTCGAACGCTTCTGGTCGAAACCCAGGAAGAACTGGTCCAACAAGCAAAGAGACTTTACGACATTCGGCCTCTCCTCTCTTTTTTCTTCACGTGGCCCGACCGAACAATAGCGGGGGAGAGGAAATGAGACAAGTCTAACAACGCTCATTCGGCATCCCAAGAAAAGCTTGGCCAGCGCGTAGAGGTAACTTGGAGGAGATGTGAATAGCTTCCTGCTATATTCCGCATCTCCACCATCTTTTCCTGTGATGACTAGTATGATGGTGAAGAGAAACGAACAAGGACAGGTCAAAGGCTACTTGCGCAAGCCCAGGAAAAACTTGGCCAACAACTACAGAGACTTTACGGCATTCGGCCTCTCCCCTCCCTTTCTTCGTGTGGGCCGACTGAACGATAATGAGAGGAAATAAGAGAAGTCAAACGCTCGTTTGGCACCCCAAGGAAAAACTTGGCCAATAATTCGGCAAACCGAGGAAAAATTCGGCAATTATGTAAAGAGACTTCATGACATTCAGCCTGTCCCCTCTTTTTCTTCGAGCGGGCTGACTGCACGATAATGAAAGAGAAAATAAGGGAAGTCAAACGCACGTTGGGCATCCCAAGGGAAAACGTGGCCAACTAGTGGAGATAACTTGGCGGAGAAGTAAAGAGCTTCCTGCTATATTCCGCATATCCCCTCTCTTTTCCTGTGATGATAGGTAAAGGGAATTTCACCATATTGCCATCTCCCCTACTTTTCTCCATGTTTAGTGACTTAATCGTGATAAGAAAGGAAATAGGAGAAGTGAATGGCTCTTTTGGGCAAACCCGGGAACAACTCGGCCTAAAAGTAACGATAACTTGGCAAGCAAGTGAGGAGACTCCCACAACATTCCGCCCCTCCCCTCTTTTTCTCCATGTAGAATGTGTTAATGGTGATGGTAAAGGAAATAAGGGAAGTCAAATGCTTGTTGGGCATCCATAGTAGAAAAGTGAAGTTAACTTGGCCCACAAGTAAAGAGACTCCTACTATATTAGGCATCTCCGTTCTTTTTCTCCATGTTGACTGGCATAGTGGTCATGAGGAAGGAAGTAGGAAGAGTCAAAGGCTTTATTGGCAACCCTTGGAACAACATGGCCAAAGGTAAAGATAACTTGGCCAACAAGTAAAGAGACTTCCACTACATTCCGCCTTTTTTCTCCCCTCTTTTTCTCGTGCAGGCCGACTTAATGATAGTGAAAGAGGGGAAGTAAGAGGGGTTAAATGTTCATTGGGCATCCCATGGAAAAACTTGACCAATAAGTAGAGACAACATGGTGTTGAAGTGAAGAGTTTGCTACTATGTTCATCATCTCCCCTCTCTTTCTCCATGTTGACTGATATGATGTCGAAGAAAGAGGAAATAGGGCAAGTGAAAGGCTTTGTGTTCAGACCTTAGAAAAGCTTAGCCACCATGTACAGGTACGATGGCCAAGAAGTAAAGAGACTTTACGACATTCAGCCTCACGCCTCTTTTTCTTCGTGTGGGCCGACTTTACGGTAATGAGAGAGGAAATAAAGGAAGTCAAACGCTCGTTGGGCATCCTAAGGAAAAACAGGGCCGACAAGTAAAGAGAGTTACACCTTATTAACATCTCCCCTCCTTTTCTCCATGTTTAGTGACTTAATCATGATGAGAAAGGAAATAGAACAAGTGAAAGGCTCTTTTGGGCAACTCGGGAACAACTCGGCCGAGAAGTAAGGATAACTTGGCAAGTAAGGAGGAGACTCCTGCAACATTCGGCCCCTCCCATATTTTTCTCCATGTTGAATGAGTTAATGATGATGGTTAAGGAAATAAGGGAAGTCCAACGCTTGTTGGACATCCATAGTAGAAAAGTGAAGGTAACTTGGCCCACAAGTAAATACACTCCTACTATATTAGGCATCTCCGTTCTTTTTCTCCATGCCGATTGGCATAGTGGAGATAAGGAAGGAAGTAGGAAGAGTCGAAGGCTTTCTCGGCAACCCTTGGAACAACATAGCCTACAGGTAAAGATAAAATGGCCAACAAGTAAAGAGACTTCTACTACATTCCACCTCTTCTCCCCTTTTTCCTCGTGCGGGCCGACTTAACGATAGTGAGAGAGGAAACAAGGTAGGTCAAAGGCTTGATGAGCATCCCAAGGAAAAGCTTGGGCAACAAGTGAAGACAACTCTGCCAACAAGTAGGCAGGATTTACTATATCTGGCATCTCCCCACTTCCCCCCGATAATGGCTTACATAGTGATGAGGAGACGGGAAACAGGACAAGTGAAAGGCCTTTTGGGCATCCCTAGGAACAACTTGGCCAACAGGTAAAGAGACTTCTCCCCCCACATTCGGCCTCGCCTCTCTTTTTCAACGTGTGGGCCGGCTAAATGATAGTGAAAGAGGGGAAGTAAGAGAAGTCAAATGCCTGTTGGGCATCCCAAGGAAAAACTTGGCCAACAAATAGAGACAACATGGCGTTGAAGTGAAGAGTTTTCTGCTATGTTCGGCATCTCCCCTCTCTTTCCCCATGTTGACTGACATGATGCGATGAGAGAGGAAATAGGGCAAGTGAAAAGGCTTCGTGCGCAGATCCAGGAAAAGCTTTTCCACCACATAGAGGTAACATGGCCAAAAAATATAGAGACTCTACGACATTCAGCCTCTCTCCTATTTTTCTTAATGTGGGCCAACTTAACGGTAATGAGAGAGGAAATAAGGGAAGTCAAACGCTCGTCGGGCATCCCAAGGAAAACAGGGTCGACAAGTAAAGAGAGTTCCACCATATTGCCATCTCCCCTCCTTTTCTCCATGTTTAGTGACTTAATCGTGATGAGAAAGGAAATAGGACCAAAGGCTCTTTTGGGCAACCCCGGGAACAACTCAGCTGTAAAAAAACAACAAAATTAAATAAAAGCAAGCTAATTAATGATAAAAAATTAGCACACACACACACATACAAACACAAAAAAGACAAAGACACACACAAAATTTGTATAACAATAAACAAAATAACAAAAGTAAATAGAGGCGAGCAAATGATCAATAAATTATTAATAAACACACACACACAACACAAAAAAAACTTAACAAAACAAAATAAATGCTAGCAAATGAATGATAAATTACAAATAAACACACACACACAACCTATATAACAATAAAAAAACATCAAAATTAAATAAAAGCAAGGTAAATAAAAAACTAACACACACATAGAGACACACACACACATACAAACACAAACAAAGACACACACAAATTGTATAACAACCAACAAAATAACAAAAGTAAACAGAGGCCAGAAAATGAATAATAAATTATTAATAAACAGACACTCAATAAAAAAAAACAGAACAAAACTAAAAAAAATGCAAGCTAATGAATCATAAATTATAAACAAACACACACACAACCTGTATAACAATAAAAAAAACAACAAAATTAAATAAAAACAAGCTAATTAATGATAAACAATTAACACACACATAGAGAGACAAACAAAGACTGAGACACACACACACACACACACAATTTGAATAACAATAAACAAAATAACAAAACTAAACAGAGGCTAGCAAATAAATGATAAATGATAAATAAACACACACACACACACCCCCAATAAAAACAAATAACAAAACCAAATAAATGTAAGCAAATAAATGATAAATTAGAAATAAACACACACACAACAAGGATAACAATAAAAAAAGAACAAAATTAAATAAAAGCAAGCTAATTAATGATCAAAAATTAAGACACACATACAAACACAAACAAAGATAAAGACACACACACAATTTTTATAACAATAAACAAAATAACAAAACTAAACAGAGGCCAGCAAATAAATGATAAATAAACACACACACACACACACACACAATAAAAACAAATAACAAAACTAAATAAATGCATACAAATGAATGATAAATTATAAATAAACACACACACACACAACCTGTATAACAATAAAATAACAACAAAATTAAACAAAAGCAAGCTAATTAATGTTAAAAAAAACACACACATATAAACACAAACAAAGACACACACACACACACACACAATTTGTATAACAATAAACAAAATAACAAAACTAGACAGAGGCTAGCAAATAAATGATAAATGATAAATAAACACACACACACACACACAAAATAAAAACAAATAATAAAACTAAATAAATGAAAGCAAATAAATGATAAATTAGAAATAAACACACACACACACACAAAACAAGGATAACAATTAAAAAAACAACAAAATTAAATAAAAACAAGCTAATTAATGATCAAAAATTAACACACAAATAGAGAGACACACACATATGCAAACACAAACAAAGACAAAGACACACACACAATTTTTATAACAATAAACATAATAACAAAACTA
Source organism: Acacia confusa (assembly GCA_037074495.1). Taxonomy (NCBI): domain Eukaryota; kingdom Viridiplantae; phylum Streptophyta; class Magnoliopsida; order Fabales; family Fabaceae; genus Acacia; species Acacia confusa. Next base: position 28,718,102 of record CM073509.1, on the reverse strand, counting down.
AACATATAAATGATAAACACACACACACACACACACACAAACACAAACACACAATCAAAACAAATAACAAAAGAAAACAAAGCCAGTAAATGATCAATAAATTATTAATAAACGCACACACAACAAAAAAAACATAACAACTAAAAATATGCAAGCAAATGAATGCTAAATTATAAATAAACACACACACAATTTTTATAACAACCAACAAAATAACAAAAGTAAACAGAGGCCAGCAAATGAATAATAAATTATTAATAAACACACACACACAAAATAAAAAAAATAACAAAACAAAATAAATGCAACCAAATGAATGATAAATTATAAATAAACACACACACACAAAACCTATATAACAATAAAAAAACAACAAAATTAAATAAAAGCAAGATAATTAAAGATAAAAATTTAACACACATATAGAGAGACAAACACATATACAAACACAAACATCGACATAGACACACCCACACAATTTGTATAACAATAAACAAAATAACAAAATTAAACAGAAGCCAGCAAATAAATAATAAATAATAAATAAACACTCACACACACACACACACACACACAATAAAAACAAATAACAAAAGTAAAAATGTGCAAGCAAATGAATGATAAATTATAAACACACACACACACACATAATTTGTATAACAATCAACAAAATAACAAAAGTAAACAGAGGATAGCAAATGAATAATAAATTATTAATAAAAACACACACACACACACAAAATAAAAAAAAATAACAAAACAAAATAAATGCAACCAAATGAATGATAAATTATAAATAAACACATACACACACACAACTTGTATAACAATAAAAAAAAACCAACAAAATTAAAAGCTAATTAAAGACAAAAATTTAACACACACATAGAGAGACACACACAATATACAAACACAAACAAAGACATAGACATGTACACAATTTGTATAATAATAAACAAAATAAAAAAAATTAAACAGAGGCTAGCAAATAAATGATAAATGATAAACACACACACACACACACACACAATAAAAACAAATAACAAAAGTAAAAAAATGCAAGCAAATGAATGATAAATTATAAATAAACACACACACACACACAACCTGGATAACAATAAAAAAACAACAAAATTAAATAAAAGCAAGCTAATTAATGATAAAAAAATTAACACAGAGAGAGAGACACACACACATACAAAGACAAACAAAGACTAAGACACACACACACACAATTTGTATAATAACCAACAAAATAACAAAAGTAAACAGAGACCAGAATATGAATAATAAATTATTAATATACACACACTCAGTAAAAAAAACATAACAAAACTAAATAAATTCAAGCAAAATGATAAATTATAAATAAACACACACACACACACACACACACACACACACACACACACACAACCTGGATAACAATAAAAAAAACAACAAAATTAAATAAAAGCAAGCTAATTAATGATAAAAAATTAACACAGAGAGAGAGAGAGAGACACACACATACACACAATTTGTATAATAACCAACAAAATAACAAAAGTAAATAGAGACTAGAATATGAATAATAAATTATTAATATACACATACTCAGTAAAAAAAACATAACAAAACTAAATAAATGCAAGCGAATGAATGATAAATTATAAATAAACACACACACACACAACCTGTATAACAATAAAAAAAAATTAAATGAAAGGAAGCAAATTAATGATACAAAAATTGACACACACAAAGAGAACAAACACAAGCAAAGACAGACAAACACACACACACACACACACAAACACACACACACACAATTTGTATAACAATAAACAAAATAATAAAATTAAACAGAGGCCAGCCAGCAAATGAATGATAAATTAGAAATAAACACACCCACACACACACACACACAAAAACTGGATAACAATAAAAAAAACAAAATGAAATGAAAGCAAGCAAATTAATGATTAAAAAATTAACACACACAAAGAGAGAGACACACACATACAAACAAAAACAAAGAAAGAGACACACACACACACAAAATTTGTATAACAATAAAAAAAATAACAAAAGTAAACAGAGGTCGGCCAGCAAATGAATGACAAATTATAAACACACACACAAACAAAGACACACAATATGTATAACAACCAACAAAATAACAAAAGTAAAAAGGGACCAGAATATTAATAATAAATTATTAGTAAACACACAGAAAAAAAAAACATAACAAAACTAAAAAAATGCAAGAGAATGAATGATAAATTATAAACACACACACCTGTATAACAATAAAAAAAACATCAAAATTAAATAAAAGCAAGGTAATTAATGATAAAAACTGAACACAAACATAGAGAGAGACACACACACATACAAATACAAACGAAGACACACACACACAACTTGTATAACAACCAACAAAATAACAAAACTAAACAGAGGCCAACAAAAGAATGACATATTATTAATAAACACACACACACACACACAACAAAAGAAAACATAACAACACTAAAAAAAATGCAAGCAAATGAATGATATATTATAAATAAACACACACATACACACCCCTGTATAACAATTAAAAAAACATCAAAATTAAATAAAAACAAGGTAATTAATGATAAAAAATGAACACAAACATAGAGAGAGACACACATACAAACACAAACAAAGAGACACACACAATTTGTATAACAACCAACAAAATAACAAAAGTAAACAAAGACCAAAATATTAATAATAAATTATTAATAAACACACTCAGTAAAAAAATCATAACAAAACTTCATAAATGCAAGCAAATGAATAAGAAATTATAAATAAACACACACACACACACACACACACACACACAACCTGTATAACAATAAAAAAACAACAAAATTAAATGAAAGCAAGCAAATTAAAGATACAAAAATTAACACAAACAAAGAGAGAGACACACACATACAAAGACAGAGAGAGACACATACACACATACGCACACAATTTTTATAACAATAAACAAAATTAAAAAAAAAAACTAAACAAAGGCCAGCCAACAAATGAATGATAAATTATAAATAAACACACACACACAACCTAGATAACAATTAAAAAAAAAGCAAGCTAATAAATGATAAAAAATTAACACACACAAAGAGAGAGAGACACACACATACAAACACAAACAAAGAAAGACACACACACACACACACACAATTTGTATAACAATAAACAAAATAACAAAACTAAACAAAGGCCAGCCAGCAAATGAATGAAAAAATTATAAATAAACACACGCACGCACGCGCACGCGAACGCGCGCACACAACCTGTATAACAATAAAAAAACAAAATTAAAAAAAGCAAGCTAATTAATGATAAAAAATTAACACACACAAAGAGAGACATACACACATACAAACACAAACAAAGAAAGACACACACACACACACACACAAAATTTGTATAACAATAAACAAAATGACAAAAGTAAACAGAGGCCGGCCGGCAAATGAATGACAAATTATCAATACACACACACACACACAACTTGGATAACAAAGAAAAAAAACAACCTAATTAATGATAAAAAATTAACACACACATAGAGAAACACACACACATACAAACACAAACAAAGACACACAATTTGTATAACAACCAACAAAATAACAAAAGTAAACAGAGACCAGAATATTAATAATAAATTATTTATAAACACACACACACTGAAAAAAAAAAAACTAAACTAAAAAATGCAAGCAAATAAATGATAAATTATAAATAAACACACACACACACACCCCTGTATAACAATTAAAAAAACATCAAAATTAAATAAAATCAAGGTAATTAATGATAAAAAATGAACACAAACATAGAGAGAGACACACACACATACAAACACAAACAACTTGTATAACAACCAACAAAATAACAAAACTAAATAGAACCTAACAAATGAATGATATATTATTAATAAACACACACACACACACAACAACAAAAAATAACAAAACTAAAAAAATGCAAGCAAATGAATAATATATAACAAATAAAAACACACACACACAAAACCTGTATAACAATAAAAAATACAACAAACTTAAATAAAAAAATCTAAATAATGATAAAAAGCTAACACACACATAGAGACACATACACACACAAACACAAACACAGACACTCACACAATTTGTATAACAACCAACAAAATAACAACAGTAAAGAGAGGCCAAAATATGAATAATAAATTATTAATAAACACACACACAGGAAAAAACATAACAAAACTAAAAAAAATGCAAGCGAATGAATGATAAATTATAAATAAAAAAAACACACACACACACACACCTGTATAACAATGAAAAAATACAACAAAATTAAATAACAGCAAGCTAAATAATGATAAAAAGCTAACACACACATAGAGACACACACACACACATACAAAAACAAACAAAGACACACACACAATTTGTATAACAGCCAACAAAACAACAAAAGTAAAGATAAGCCAGAATATGAATAATAAATTATTAATAAACACACTCAATAAAAAAAATATAACAAAACCAAATAAATGAAAGCAAATTAATGATAAATTATAATAAACACACACACACAACCTGTATAACAATAAAATAAACAACAAAATTAAAAAAATGCAAGCAAATGAATGATAAATTATAAATAAACCAACACACACACACATACAACCTGGATAACAATAAAAAACAACAAAATTAAATAAAAGCAAGCTAATTAATGATAAAAAAAAAAAGTAACACACACATAGAGAGAAACATACACATAAAAACACACACAATCTATATAACAACCAACAAAATAAAAAAAAAAAGTAAACAAAGCCAGCAAATGATCAATAAATTATTAATAAACAAACACACAGAAAAAAAAAACATAACAAAACTAAGAAAATGCAAACAAATGAATGATAAATTATAAATAAACACACACTCACACCCACCTGTATAACAATAAAAAACATTAGAATTAAATAAAAGAAAGGTAATTAATGATAAAAACTGAACACAAACATAGAGAGAGAGAGACACACACAAACACAAACAAAGACACACACACACAACTTGTATAACAACCAACAAAATAACAAAACTAAACAGAGGCCAACAAATAAATGATATATTATTAATAAACACACACACACAACAACAACAAAAAACATAACAAAACTAAAAAAATGCAAGCAAATGAATGATATATTATAAACACACACACACACAAACAAAACCTGTATAACAAAAAAAAAATACAACAAAATTAAATAAAAAAACTAAATAATGATAAAAAGCTAACACACACATAGAGACACAAACAAAGACACAAACACAATTTGTATAACAACCAACAAAATAAAAACAGTAAACAGAGACCAGAATATTAATAATAAATTATTAATAAACACGCACACAGAAAAAAAAACATAACAAAACTAAAAAAATGCAAGTGAATGAATGATAAATTATAAATAAAAACACACACACACACACACACCTGTATAACAATAAAAATACAACAAAATCAAATAAAAGCAAGCTAAATAATGATAAAAAAACTAACACACACATAGAGAGAGACACACACATATACAAACACAAACAACGACACACATACAATTAATAATTTATGAATAATAAGTTATTAATAAACACACACCCAATAAAAAAAATATAACAAAACCAAATAAATGAAAGCAAATGAATAATAAATTACACATACACACCCACACACAACCAGTATAAAAATAAAAAAACAACAAAATTAAAAAAATGCAAGCAAATGAATGATAAATTATAAATAAAGACACACACACACACACACTCACACACACAACCTGGATAACAATAAAAAAAACAACAAAATTAAATACAAGCAAGCTAATTAATGATAAAAAAGTAACACACACATAAAAACACAAACAAAGACACACACAATTTGTATAACAACCAACAAAATAACATAAGTAAACAAAGCCAGCAAATGATCAATAAATTATTAATAAATGCACACAAACAACGAAAAAAAAACATACCAAAACTAAAAATATGCAAGCAAATGAATGATAAATTATAAATAAACAAACACACACACATACACAATTTGTATAACCACCAAAAAAATAAAAAAGTAAACAGAGGCCTGCAAATCAATCATAAATTATTAATAAGCACCACACAAAATAAAAAAAAATAACAAAACAAAATAAATGCAAGCAAATGAATGATAAATGACAAATAAACACACACACACACAAGCCGTATAACAATAAAAAAACATCAAAATTAAATAAAAGCAGGGTAATTAATGATAAAAAAACTTACCACAAACATAGAGAGAGCCACACACACATACATACACAAACAAAGACACACACACAACTTGTATAACAGCAAACAACATAAAAAAAACTAAACCGAGACCATCAAATCAATGATATATTATTAATAAACACACACACACAACAAAAAAACATAACAAAACAAAACAAAATGCAAGTAAATGAATGATAAATTATAAATAAACACAAACACTCACACACACACAACCTGGATAACAAAGAAAAAAAGAAAGCTAATTAATGATAAAAAGCTAACACACACATTAAGACACACACACACACACACACAAAAACACAAACAACGACATACACACACAATTTGTATAACAACCAACAAAATAACAAAAGTAAATAGAGACCAGAATATTAATAATAAATTATTAATAAACACACACTCAGTAAAAAAAACATAACAAAACTTAATAAATGTAAGTAAATGAATGATAAATTATAAATAAACACACACACACACACACACAAAACCTGTATAACAATAAAAAAAAACAACAAAATTAAATGAAAGCAAGCAAATTAATGATACAAAAATTAACACAAACAAAAAGAGAGACACACACATACAAAGACAAAGACAGAGAGAGAGAGAGAGAGACACACACACACACACACAATTTGTATAACAATAAACAAAATAACAAAACTAAACAAAGGTTAGCCAACAAATGAATGATAAATTATAAATAAACACACACACACACACATACAAAACCTGGATAACAATAAAAAAAACAACAAAATTAAAAAAAAAGCAAGCTAATAAATGATAAAAAAAATTAATACACACAAAGAGAGAGACACACACATACAAACACAAACAAAGAAAGACACACACACACACACACACAATTTGTATAACAATAAAAAAATAACAAAACTAAACAAAGACTAACCAACAAATGAATGAAAAATTATAAATAAACACAAACACACGCGTGCGCGCACGCGCACACACACTCAACCTGCATAACAATAAAAAACCAACAAAATTAAAAAAAAAAAAAGTAAGCTAATTAATGATAAAAAATTAACACATACAAAGAGAGAGACACACACACATACAAACACAAACAAAGAAAGACACACACATACACATACACACAATTTGTATAACAATAAACAAAATAACAAAAGTAAAAAGAGGCCGGCCAACAAATGAATGACATTATAAATACACACAGACACACAGACACACACACAACCTGGATAACAAAGAAAAAAAGCAAGCTAATTAATGATAAAAAGTTAACACACACATAGAGAGAGACACACACACACACAAACACAAACAAAGACAAAAAATTTGTATAACAATCAACAAAATAACAAAAGTAAAATGAGACCAGAATATTAATAATAAATTATTAATAAACACTCACACAAAAAAAAACATAACAAAACTTAGAAATGCAAGCAAATGAATGATAAATTATAAATAAACACACACGCACACCCCTGTATAACAATAAAAAAATATCAAAATTAAATAAAAGCAAGGTAATTAATGAAGACACACACACAAACACAAACGAAGACACACACAACTTGTATAACAACTAACAAAACAACAAAAGTAAAGAGAGGCCAAAATATGAATAATAAATTATTAATAAACACACACTAAATAAAAAAATATAACAAAACCAGATAAATGAAAGCAAATGAATCATAAATTATAAATAAAAAAACACACACACACACACCCACCCACACACACACACAACCAGTATAACAATAAAAAAACAACAAAATTAAAAGAATGCAAGCAAATGAATGATAAATTATAAACACACACATGCACTCACACATACAACCTGGATAACAATAAAAAAACAACAAAATTAAATAAAAGCAAGCTAATCAATGATAAAAAAAGTAACACACACATAGAGAGAAACACACACACAAAAACACAAACAAAGACACACACAATTTGTATAACAACCAACAAAATAACATAAGTAAACAAAGCCAGCAAATGATCAATAAATTATTAATAAACGCACACATACAATAAAAAAAACATAACAAAACTAAAAATATGCGAGAAAATGAATGATAAATTGTAAATAAACACACACACACAATTTATATAACAACCAACAAAATAACAAAAGTAAACAGAGGCTAGAATATAAATAATAAATTATTAATAAACACACACTCAATAAAAAAACATAACAAAACTAAATAAATGCAAGCAAATGAATGATATATTATAAATAAACAAACACACACACACAACCTGTATAACAATAAAAAATACAACAAAACTAAATAAAAAAAGCTAATTAATGATAAAAAAAATAACACACAAAGACACACACACATAAACACAAACAAAGACAGACACACACACACACAGTTTGTATAACAATAAACAAAATAACAAAACTAAACAGAGGCCATCAAATAAATAATAAATGATAAATAAAAACACACACACACACACACACAATAAAAACAAATAACAAAAGTAAAAAAAATGCAAGCAAATGAATGATAAATTATAAATAAACACACACACACAACCTGGATAACAGTAAAAAAACAACAAAATTAAATAAAAGCAAGCTGATTAATGATAAAAAAAAAGTAACACACAAATACACACACACACACAAACACAAACAAAGACACACACACAATTTGTATAACAACCAACAAAATAACAAAAGTAAACAATGATCAATAAATTATTAATAAACACACACACACAATCACAAAAAAACATAACAAAACTAAAGATATGCGAGAAAATGAATGATAAATTGTAAATAAACACACACACATACAATTTGAATAACAACCAACAAAATAACAAAAGTAAACAGAGGCTAGAATATGAATAATAACTTATTAATAAACACACACGCAATAAAAAAACATAACAAAACTAAATAAATGCAAGCAAATGAATGATAAATTATAAATAAATACACACACACACACAACCTATATAACAATAAAAAACAAAAAAATTAAGTAAAAACAAGCTAATTAATGATAAAAAAAATTAACACACACAAAGAGAGATACACACACATACAAACACAAACAAAAACAGAGAGAGCCAAACACACACACACACACACAATTTGAATATCAATAAACAAAATAACAAAACTAAACACAGGGCAGCTAACAAATGAATGATAAATTATAAATAAACACACACAAACACAAAACCTGGATAACAATAAAAAAAAGCAAAATTAAATAAAAACAAGCTAATTAATGATAAAAAAAATCAACACAAAGAGAGACACATACAAACACAAAGAGAGACAAAGACACACAAACAATTTGTATAACAAGAAACAAGATAACAAAAGTAAATAGAGGCCAGCAAATAATCAATAAATTATTAATAAACACACACACACAACAACAACAACAAAAAGAAAACTAAACTAAAAATATACAAGCAAATGAATGATAAATTATAAACACACACACACACACACACAATTTGTATAACAACCAACAAAATAACAAAAGTAAATAGAGGCCAAAAGAATAATAAATTATTAATAAACACACACTCAATAAAAAAACATAACAAAACTAACTAAATGCAAGCAAATGAATGATAAATTATAAATAAACACACACACATACAACCTGTATAACAATAAAAAAAAACAAAATTAAATAAAAGCAAGTTAATTAATGATAAAAAATTAACACACACATGCAAAAAATTAATGATAAATAAATTATTCATAAATAAATAAACAATAAAAATAAAAGGGGGAATTACATAGTGAGAATGACAACTAAAGTATAAGAAAAACAAACAAAGATTAAAGGCGCATAATTTTTTTTCAGGGTAAACATGAAAATGATATGAAAATGACAAACTATTAACCGTAAAAACTACATGCATTATAAATAAATATTATAAATAATTTCATCAAAAAATAAATAATATGCACTTTATTTATCAATAAAAAATCATGTGAAAATATGAATATAAATAAAAAATAATAAAGGGAGAACGAGATCAAATCATAAAAGAGAGAGTGTTCAATAAATTAAATAAAAAACAAAAATATATTATCAAAGAAAATAAATAAATAAACGACTAATCTAATTAGTACAAGTGAAAGGTGAGAATTATAAAATGTAAAACAATCTGTATAACAATAAAAAAATAACAAAACTAAGACAAACAAATGAATGATAAATTATTAATAAACAATGAAAGGTATTGTTTAAAGAATGATTTTTCATAAATAAATAAACATACAAAATAAGGCGGAATCACATAGAGAATGACAGAATCAATGTATAAAAAAATAGGTATAAGAAAAACATCAAACAAACAAAATTTTGAGGCAAACAAATTTTTTCCAGGTAAACATTTAAATGATAAATTATTGATATAAATAAAAAATAGCAAATTATTAATAAACATTACCATATTTAAATATTTGAATGCATAAATAACATGCATTTTATTTAGAAATAAAAATTCAAATGAAATGTTAAAAATAAATATAAAAACAAGAAAATTGTATTTTATTTAAATAATAATAAAATAAATAAATTAAACACATTAAAATTCGATTATACATAATACATAAATAAATAAGTCAATCCAAAGACATATTAAAAAGAAAATAAACAAGTGTACATGATAGACCATTAACCGTAACAACTACATGCATTATAAATAAATATTATAAATAACTACATAAAAAAAATAAATAGTATCTACTTTATTTATCAATAAAAAATTCATGTGAAGATATAAATATAAATGAGAAATAACAAAGGAGGATATATATATAACCAAAGAAAATAAGCAAATAAACGACTAATTTAATTAGTACAAGTGAGAATGGTAAAATGTAATAACAATAACAAAAATAACAAAAATAAACAAATGAATGGTGAATTATTAATAAATAATGAACGATCTAGTTAAAGAATGATTATTGATAAATGAACCAACAATATAAATAAAATAAAGAGGATTACATATTGAAAATGATAACTAAATCAATAGATTAAAAAAAATGCGTATAAGAAAAACATCAAATAAACAAAATTTAGAGGCAAGCAATTTTTTTCTAGGTAAACATGTAAATGATAAATTATTAATAAGCGTTAAAATATTTGAAAGCATAAATGATATGTATTTTATTTAAAAATAAAAAATTCAAATGAAAAGATAAAAATAAATATAAAGAACATGAAAAAATTTATATTTTATTTATCAAAATAATAAAAGATAGAAATTAGACACATTAAAATTCGATTATACATCAAGATACATAAATAAATAAGTAAAGAGAAATAAATACTGTCAGTAAAAATAAAGATAGAAATTAGACACATTAAAATTCGATTATACATCAAGATACATAAATAAATAAGTAAAGAGAAATAAATACTGTTAGTAAAAAAAAAGATAGAAATTAGACACATTAAAATTCGATTATACATCAAGATACATAAATAAATAAGTAAAGAGAAATAAATACTGTCAGTCAAAAAATAAATAAATAATGACTAAGTAGAACAAGTGTAAATACCGCAAGTCCTGCATGGGAAACTCTCCTCAGCTTTGCAGTTCATTTACATCTTATTATGCTATAACACCCAACACCACACAATATAAAAACTCAACTTTTTCAGCCTTCCAAACAGAAATAAGATGAAAGTGAATTTATCCAAAAGTATCTGACATTTAAAAGTCACGTTTTCTGACAATCATATTTGACAAGGGCTATTCATCAGGTAACTAGCGACAAAACAACACTCCACATGTTCAATTCTAGTCATACATAACAATGTATACATACGGGTCCAAATTGTATTGGCTCAGCTGATTTATAAATACATAATCAATGGTGTGCTTCTATGTAGCCGCAATATTACGCTAGTGTCTGATTCCTTACTATATTGATGATTTTGTATAGTTTAGGATAAGATGAGGGGTGATTTTCAAAAGAGAGAAGAAAAACATGTGACCTGCAAGAGCTTCATATACTTGAGGACAAGGAGTTAGCAACTAAAACATCATCCAGACAAGACTTAAGATCCATTCCACATTTGAACCACGAAATGCTTACCATTCCAAAAAGACAATTAGAACATATAAATCTATATTTCTGTATAAAATATAATTTAACCAAAAATGCTTTACTACTCATTAATCATGTACAATATGGGCCTACATCAGTGTACATGAAGCATGGGGTTAACATTGATCATGTGTTGTCGAACTTGGGTAAATGTCCGTTTTGGATAAGCTATTTGTTTCAGCCAATGGGGCTTAGCAACCTAATTCAACTCATATGTAACGGTTAGATGGATCATACATATAAATATTCTTCGCTAACTAAAAATTTATCTTTTCTCATTTCATTGATTCTAGCCATGCATGCGCATTAGTACTATGAAACCAAATTCAATTTGCCAATCAGATGATAAACCTTATCTTGGATGGCTGGAGCTGCCTTTCCCAACAAAATTCGTAAGTTCTTCCTTTGCTGCCTCCATCACCACCTGAAAGTCTACATGCCTATACCTTCACCTGAAATTCAATTTGACAATGGATGATTTCATATATTTCACTGAGATTGACCACAACGGTCCAATGAACTTAATAATGGTCTTTTTGGGAAACAAGGGAGGGCAGAGAAAATGGGAATGATGATTAATGAAAATTGATAGTGAATTTAGGCATGATGCATGCACTAATAAATTATCAACTTTCTATCACTTCTACTATTTCAGACAAGACTTTTAAGCACTAAATTGTGGTTCAGAAGACGGGAATCGGTTTTGTTTAGCAATAATTAGCCTTGGCGTGTAGAAACAACATTCAAAATTGCAATTTCATCACGACTTAAATACAGCTTTTTGAAAATGGTTTTGAGTATGAAAATTTTTCTACCAACAAAATAGCTAAATACTCTGAATACAAAATCATCAGCCAATCATTCGTTAACTCATTTACCAAAAATGAGCTTTAGACCAAACAGCAGAAGGATAGCCTGGGCTTGCAATGCCATGCATTATCCTTACAATGGCTCTTGGTGTGAATTTCGCCTGTAAATTGCTCTGTAGAAAGACCTACTCATCCGAAGGGAGCAATTACTATAGCCTTCCATTACATGATATGCATCAAGCATAGATTCTAAGAATGAAATTCATGAAAAAAATATGAAAACACACCTTCATATCTGCCCGGAAAAAAGGACTGCAAATGTAAATATTGGAAATATGAGAACGATGATTAGCTCACAGCAGAATTGTTTGCTAGTCATGACAATATAACATGATTATAAACCAGTTTGGGTAATAGCTGTAAGATTTAAAGAACAAAAAGGTGTAGAACCTGCTTTGATCCAACTTCTTGGACAACAAATTATTATCGACCCCGGCAAAGTAATCTAATATTTTACTTTGCAAGCATGGTGTGTGACCGGAACCACTGCAACCTGGTGTCTTATAACAAATATTTACTGCATGATATGCCGCATCGTACATTGCATCTAGTTTCCGTACCTCTTCAAGATGCAGATTCATTAAAACAGCCTAATCAGTTATAAGTGAATATGAAAGTTATAAATGTGATGTATGTTCCCTCACATACTAATTGATTCTAGACCTAGAGTAAAGTAAGTGTTATCAAGAGTTCATATCAATAAGGTGAACGATAGACATTATGGAGATTAGACCCATAGATGCAAAACACAATGGAGGACACCAAAGGAAGCCAAAAGGGGAGAGAAGGACTGATGGTTTATTAAAGGCACAAGGTTATATGCGCAAAGGGACAGAAACGTAGAGGGGAAGGAGGGAGGCTTCATGAATTGCGAGTGCAAGAAACAGTTGAGTAGTTGTAAAAGCCCTTTTACAAGGGAACTGACTTAAAAAAGGCAGGAGAACATTCCAGAAAGAGAACCGAGTAGGGGTAGAGAGCTGGCCTCTCAAATGCTGGCAGTTATCTTTTTCTTTTACTATGTACTGGTGTCTGAAACTTGGCTATGTTCTCTATGTCAATGTGTTTGCTTTATAGATGGATAACTCCTTAGTGAGTTGAATTATTTTTTTGTGGCTTTTGCTACTTTGTGCTTGACTGTGAACGAGATATCCTGTGAGTGCTGTATAGTCATTCAAGACTGAATCTTGTTGTTAAGGTCAGGTATCTTTTGCAAGTGACTCATGACTCTTGAACCAAAACTAGAATACAGGTTCGTGTGTACAGGAGTGAGCTCTATAACAGTATCATAAGAACATCGTGAACCCCAAGAAAACATGCATAGGATATTACGTTTTAAGGAAAATAACAGTAGACATAGCTGAATAAATATTTTCCTAATTCAAATCTTAATTTGATAATAGTAAAATAAATCACCTTTGATCTTTCAAACTCATATAACCATCAATCTGACAACGCAAAAAAATCTGTTGGTGCTTCATCAATTGCATAGCAATAGGTCGAGTCCTTCATCTCAAGGGTTACTTCTCCAAGCAAATGAGAAACCATGTCACAATGAGGTTTCATAATACATATAACATAATATGAAATAAAGAACAAATAATTATTAATAAGCATGTACTTTAAGTGTATTGCTCATATGAGATGGATGATAATGATTAGAGCCCAAGGGGAAGAAATGTAGTAACTAAGAATTAAGTGACATGAAAAGATGAAGATTGAGCGAGATGGGATGTATCGTCTTCAGTTCTTGTTTCACTAACTCCTTTTGTTTGCATCCGAGTTATATTTATAAGTTGTTCTATTATTCTCACTTACCCTGCCAGCTAAGTTACCACAGATGTTTGAATGACACACAACAAGAACTTTTATTTCTTGTGGATTCATTATTGATTCTAACAACATTATACAGTAATCAGAGGGTCAATGCAGAGCTATTTAGAAGTATTACGCTCAAGCATTAGCATCCATACATAATTTTACAAAGGGGTAACAATCGAGTATATAAAACTAAATAAATTAAAAGTTTAATTTGACACCTTTGGTATTATAAATCAAGGTTGTTGAATCGCAATACATATCGTGAATCATTTGACTGATTTTTTGAATCGTGAATCGTATCGAATCGTAAGATTCAGTTTTAAAAATCATTTAATTGATTTAGAAATCATATTTTATTATATATTAATTTTGATATATAGAACAATAAAGTCATAGAGCAATAAAGTTCTGTTAAGAAAGGAGAGAGGATAGGGCATAAAGTCATTTTACACATATTTTGAAATTCTGAATTAGGTTAGCGACTTAATTAAAGATTTGTTGAATTTATCAACCTTTCTATTTTAGTTAGCTTTATATGAGATTTTCCCTTAAATTAATTCTATACCCCTTAGTTATTAAAAAAAAGAAAAATTAAAAGCATAATCCTACTAAAATAATTTGAGGCTTAATTCCAATTCTCCTAGTGTGTTTATCTCATCATTCCTAGTAGATTTCACTCGCCTAGTATGTTCAGTATTAAGTCTTTTGATATGATGAATTGTTGTTTAAAAACACTTTTTATAAAAATCAGGAAATGAAATTTACCAATATGAAAGAGCACCAATTCGTTCGTATAAGGCATTTATATTTCTATTGCGGGGTTCAAGTTGATCAGAGCCCAACTTATTCCCTTGTCTAGGTCGCCAATTTCTGAATTTCATATTTAGGGTTGGGAGAATTGAACTTTTCCTTTGTTTTGTCCCAAATAGCACATCAATATCTCCATCCACGCCCTTAGTCTCTATATCTATCCTTTATGACGTTTTGATCTCTCTCATTTTTGCTTGTTGAAATCTATGGCTTTTTTGATATTATATGTGGCAGTTGAATGAAGGACCTTTTATTTCTTCCACGGTGGTTTCATAAACATATGGACAAGGGTATAGAGTGTAGGGGGTAATTTGACCCAAAATTTAAATTTCTAATTATAACTTATAAGCTAATGAGATAGGATATTCTTACTACCTTTTTATCTTACTACCATTTGACTACTATTTTTTTACCGTTAGATATATTATTTGATCCAACAGTCCTGATTTACCCTACTTAAAACCTTCTTCCTTCTCCACATTTCTCTCTTTCCCTTCCATCCCGATCTACCTCTCTTTCACTTCCATCCTGATTTACCGATATTGTTGGTGTTGGAAATTATGCCCTAGGGGCTAATCATTAAATAACTTGCTAATTTGATTTATAAAGATAAATCAATGATTTAATAGATATCATATCTCATATTTGATTTATGAAGATAAATCAAATCAGCTGGCTTCTAATTTGCATTAAATAAATTGATTGAATTGAATCAATTAGACAGATTTAATTTCCAATTCAATTTCAAAATTAATAAGATTGATTTTGAATATTTAATACGGCCCATTAGGGTTATAAATACCCTTAGGTTGTAAGTAATTTGATGACACACACAAGAGAATTTAAGAGCCACAAAAGAACCCTAAAAGGGAGACGTGAGACAAAAGCTTGAAGGCGCTAGCACGCTGCCGTTCGTGTTGGAGTGCTGTTCGGTGTGGATATCGGTAGAGGGAGTGGATTCGTAGAGTCGGCTCCTAGAGATTGATTGATCAAGAAGGTGTTAGCCTACGAGTTTGCAAAGCACGCACACAAGTTCGCATAGGTATGGTTTCTAATTTCTAACCCAATTTAAACGCTATTGATAGATCCTCTTCTTGGGATTCGTAATTTATTGGATAAATTTAATTCCGCTACATGTACGAATCCCAACAGTGGCATCAGAGCCAGGTCAATTGTGTTTTTTTTAATCAATTGGTTTGTGTTCGGAATCCAAAGCAAAGGAGAATGAAAACGGCATAGATTGGTCCGATAACACAGTATGGACATCGCTCCAATTTAGGGAGCAAAAGTGATTAAATTTGACTAATTTATCATAATAACACAAGCAAGGTGGAATAGAATGAAAACACAGGAAACAATAAAGAAAAAGACAAAGAACCAACCGAACGTTATTGTTGTGACATATTATCACGTTATTGTCCAGATTCATTCATATGTAATATCACGTTATTGCAATACATATTAATGTAATTGGAAAGTGTGATTTGATTACACGTTATTGCAATACACATTATTATTTTTAAGTGTGATTTGATCACACGTGATTGCAATACATGATATTGTAATTGATTTCAATTATAATAACATTATGATGTTTGATGGGAATTAATTTACAATATTATGTTTCAACCCAATTTACAATAATGTTATGATTTCCCAATAACATTATTACCTAATTAGGCAATTGATGAGAATTAGGAATTGACATCACATTATAATTATTATAATTATTAATTGATGAAAAATCATGACATTTTCTTTTATATTGTATGAATTAATACTGTTGTGATTTATTTTTAAATTTTTTGGGTATGGTGAACAACATGGCTTTAGTCTTTACAATGGTTGTAATATTTAAATATGGCTTGTGTGTCATGCCTTCTCTCTAAATATTCTTGATGTACATTCTCTTCTCATCTCACTCCCCCCGTATGTTTAAAAGAGGTTTCTCTTGATATAATTTTCTTTACTTATTTAGAGAAGTCCTCTCATTGGCTTGAGAGGGTTTTAGGCTAGGTGAGCCATATTGTATCACGTTTTAATTATGCTCTTGATTAGATCATGACATGTTTATTTTGCATATTATGTGTTGTTTGTATGAGATACAACTATCATTACATTCATATGAATATAATTAATTAGATTAAACCCTCCAAATGAAATCTTAAGTCGTAATGCCGTCAATCAATGAATACTTGTCAAAGCCTAGATCGCTTATTTGTATGTTCGACCAAAGTGGATGCACTTAAGTTATCTTGGTGATACATGAGTGAGTAATGGTGATACTCAACATTCATGATTGTCTTGACTTAATTGAGATTATCAAAACGGTTTTGGATCTTAAGGCATTAGATAGGATTAAACGTGCCGGTCATATGATGATCGAATTCCATAAAGATCTAAGAGTTACATGTGATATAATTAGCAAAGGGGTTGCCTACCTAAATAACATGATTTTAAGCGTCCTGCCAAAGCGGACTTAAATTTAAGCCAAATATGTTTGACTCATCATGGATCAAACCATATCTAATAATATGGATCTTAGCCCACTAATTATAATGAGAGTTGTTAATTTAGTGAGAGATTATTAATTAACTTTGCATATTTTTTTAATTGTAGAATCATGTCGACTAGTAATACCGCTACATTATCACGCGATCAGTTCTTGAAAAGGGCAAACTAAATGGAACCAACTTTCTTAACTGGTTTAGAAACTTGAGAATTGTTCTTAAGCACGAAAGAAAGGGTATGAAAAGGAAAGGCAAGGGCAAAGGAAAGGGTAATGACTCAATTGGTAAGACCAAAGAGTCAAACATGTCTGAAACTAAGCTTGCAGCCAAGAAGGAAAAGCCTTCGAAGGACAGGGTTTGCTTCTTCTGTAATGAACCTGGTCATTGGAAGAGGAACTGCAAACTCTACCTTGAAGATCTGAAAAAGAACAAGAAGGATGGCGGAGCTATCTCTTCATGTATTTATGTTATAGATATTCATTTTTCTACTTCCTTTACATGGGTATTAGATATTGCATGTGGTTCTCACATTTGCACAAATGTGCCAGGTCTCAAGGACAATAGAAAATTAAAGAAGGGCGAAGTGAACCTACGAGTTGGAAACAAAGCAAGAGTTGCTGCTTTATCTGTAGGCACTTATGAATTAGTTTTGCCTAGTGGGCTTTTGTTAACTTTGAACAATTGCTTTTATGTTCTTGCTTCGAGTAGCAACATTGTTTCTCTTTCTTATTTGGATAAGGAAGGTTTTACTTCCATTACTAGGAATGGTAAATGTTCTATTTATCATAATGACATTTTTTATGCTGATGGTGATCTACATTTTGGTCATTATTTACTAAATTTAGAACATCCTAATAATGGACATATCTATAACGTATTTGCCAAAAGGATCAAGTCGAATGATTTGAACCCGACCTACCCATGACATTGTCGTCTAGGCCATATAAATGAGAAACACATTTCAAAACTCTATCAAGATGGATTTCTTAACTCATTTGATACATGTGAATCTTGTTTATTGAGAAAGATGACAAAGACACATTTTACTGGGCATAGTTAGAGGGCCACTGATTTATTGGGCCTTATACATACTGATGTGTGTGGACTAATGAATACATCTGCCAGAGGAGGTTATATGTACTTCATTACATTCATAGATGATTTTAGTAGGTATGAGTGTATCTATCTAATGAAACATAAGCATGAATCTTTTGAAATGTTCAAAATATTCCAAAATGAAGTACAAAACCAACTTAGCAAAACAATTAAAGCAATTCAATATGATCGGGGTGGTGAATATTTGAGTCAAGAGTTCATTAACCATCTAAGGAGTTGCGGGATCATCTCACAATTAACTCCTCCAGGAATGCCACAATGGAATGGTGTTTCTGAGCGAAGGAATCGAACTCTATTAGATATGGTTTGATCCATGATGAGTCAAACATATCTTTCGTCGTCCTTTTGGGGCCATGCCCTAGAAATAGTTGCGTTCACACTAAATCGAGTTCCATCAAAGGCAGTTGAAAAGACACCATATGAGATATGGACTGGGAAGAAACCCAGTTTGTCATTTCTTAAAATTTGGGGATGTGAGGTTTACGTTAAACAATAAGCCTATGATAAATTATCATCTAGATCTTCAAAATGCCTTTTTGTGGGGTATCTTAAGGAAACTAAAGGACACTTTGTCTACAATCCTACTGATCACAAAGTTTTTGTTATTCGGAATTGTGTCTTTCTGGAGAAGGAGTTTATCTCTAAAAGAACCAGTGGGAGTAAGGTGAACCTTGAAGAAGTTCGAGAGTCACAAAACAACGTAGAACCACAAATGGAAAACAGAGAAGACTCACAACAAGTTGATGAGCCTACTCTAGTAACACAAGGCCCACGAAGATCCGATAGGACACGACAAAAGCCTTAGAGATATGTACTTCTAACTTCTGGAAGTCGTGATATCTTGCTCATTGAGCAGAATGAGTCAAATACCTATCGAGAAGCCATAGTGGGACCAAACTCTGAAAGATGGCTAGATGCCATGAAGTCTGAAATGCAATCTATGTACGACAATAAGGTATGGACCTTAGTCGATCCACCTGAAGGTGTAAAAACCATTGGGTGTAAATGGGTTTTCAAGGAGAAAACTGACATGGATGGCAAAGTAAGTGTCTTTAAGGCACGACTGGTTGTAAAATGATTCACTCAAACTCATGGTGTGAACTATGATGAAACCTTTTCCCCAGTTGCAATGGTCAAATCAATCAGAATCCTTCTTTCCATAGCAGCATATTATGATTATGAAATATGGCAGATGGACGTCAAAACAGCCTTCCTTAATGGAAAGCTACTTGAGGATTGTACATGACACAACCTGAAGGCTTTGTGCGTCCAGAGGAACCTGGTAAAGTTTACAAGCTTCAAAGATCCATTTATGGATTGAAGCAAGCATCTTGGAGCTGGAATCATCGTTTTGATGAAGTAGTAAAGAGTTTGGATTCATTCAAAACATCGATGAACCTTGTGTTTACAAGAAGGTTAGTGGGAGCACAGTTGTATTTCTGGTGCTTTATGTTGATGACATCCTACTCATTAGGAATGATGTTCCTACCTTGCAAAGTGTCAAGTCTTGGTTAGGAAAGTCTTTCTCAATGAAAGATTTAGGCAAAGCCACTTACATCCTTGGGATCAAGATCTATACAGATAGATCCAAGAGGCTAATAGGCCTAAGTCAGAGCAGATACATAGACAAGATACTGTATAGATTCAGTATGCAGGATTCAAAAAGGGGTTACATGCCCATGTCTCATGGCATCCATCTCAGCAAGGATATGTGTCCTAACACACAAGATCAAAGAGACCGCATGAGTAAGATTCCATACGCTTCCGCCATTGGATCTATCATGTATGTCATGTTATGTACTCGACCGGATGTCTCATTTGCCTTAAGTATGACCAGCAGATATCAACAAGATCCCGATGAGGGTCACTGGACTGCTATCAAGAATATCCTGAAGTACTTAAGAAGGACTAAGGACTTATTCTTGGTATATGATGGCTTGGAGGATGATCTCTGTATCGGTTACACAGATGCTAGTTTCCAAATTGACTAAGATAATCTAAGATCGCAGTCATGATATGAATTCCTGTTAAATGGTGGTGCGGTAAGCTGGAAGAGCTCTAAACAGAGAGCACTGTAGCAGATTCTACAACAAAAGTTGAGTATATAGCAGTATCGGACGCAGCTAAGGAAGCCGTTTGGATCAGAAAGTTCATTACTGACTAGGGGTGGTTCCTACCATCTCAAATCCAATAGACCTGTTTTGTGACAACAGCAGGGCTATTGTGCAAGCCAAGGAGCCTAGGTCACATCAAAGGACCAAGCATATACTCAGGCGTTTTCATCTTATTAGAGAAATCAATGATAGAGGTGACATAAAAATATGCAAAGTATTAGGAGAAAACAATGTTGCTGATCCTCTTACTAAGCCGCTTGCACAGATAATACATGAATGTCATGTGAGGACAATGGGAATTAGGGAAATTAATGATTGTACCTAGTGCAAGTGGGAGTATTTTGTTGGAAAGACTAATCATTGTACTTTAAACATTATTGTTATTTAAAGTATTCTCTTTTAGTTATCATTTCATTTGCATGTTTATATTGATAACTGTATCCTTGGATATATCTTATAAATTATCCTAAATGTCCCTGGCCGGTCATTTACGTAGGAGTAAAGATGAGATAAGACCAGTATGACTTTGATGAGGTATGGATATACGAATCAAAGCCATGGGCACTTGTAAGAGTACAAGATGCTGGATCGACCCACTATGAGAAAGCTGCATGGATTAAGTCATAAGCTTTTCTCATGTATAACCACGTCACAATGCCCTTTGACCTGAGATCATCCTGGATTCCTACATGAGAGTCGCTAATCTTTGACCTAGTCAAAAGTCACCTTTTGACCGGGTGATGATAAAGGCTTTGATCGGGATTAGTGGTTTTCATGTAGAGGAATATGAATGGTCAAGATGTAATTTGTCCCTCACATTTATAGAGAGATAATACTGAGCCCCTCGATCAGTGAGTCTAAGAAATGTATGGCCATACTATGATGGAAAAGAGTTTCCATTTCAATTATTAGACTACGCGAGAATCGAGAAAGTAATGGTCAAGAAAATGAAGTTGACATTATCCATGCCTCATCCTTGACCAAATTATCGCGTGACAAAAGGGACGTGACATGGTTATATGATAGGTTGTATCGAAAATCGATCCTCATGTGAATTGGGTAGTCACAATGTCTTGCTAGAGGCCGTTTGCAACTTGTGGGCTAGTACAGTATTGGCCCACTGCCAATCTCATATGAGCCTGCAGGGTCACACACAAAAATAGCCTAACATGAGCTATAATGTCTAGATTCATTGAATCTAAGATATGTCTAAGATTCAATGAATACAACGTTTTATCTAGGGAGGGTATATATCTAATGATTGCACCTAGTGCAAGTGGGAGTCTGTTGGAAATTATGCCCTAGAGGCTAACCATTAAATAACTTGCTAATTTGATTTATCAAGATAAATCAATGATTTAATAGATATCATATCTCATATTTGATTTATGAAGATAAATCAAATCAGCTGGCTTCTAATTTGCATTAAATAAATTGATTGGATTGAATCAATTAGACAGATTTAATTTCCAATTCAATTTCAAAATTAATAAGATTGATTTTGAATATTTAATGCGACCCATTAGGGTTATAAATACCCTTAGGTTGTAAGTAATTTGATGACACACACAAGAGAATTTAAGAGCCACAAAAGAACCCTAGAAGGGAGACGTGAGACAAAAGCTTGAAGGAGCTAGCACGCTGCCGTTCGTGTTGGAGTGCTATTCGGTGTAGATACTGGTAGAGGGAGTGGATTCGTAGAGTCGGCTCCTAGAGATTGATTGACCAAGAAGGTGTTAGCCCACGAGTTTACAAAGCACGCACACGAGTTCGTATAGGTGCGGTTTCTAATTTCTAACCCGATTTAAACGCTGTTGATAGATCCTCTTCTTGGGATTCGTAATTTATTGGATAAATTTAATTTTGCTACGTGTACGAATCCCAACAGTTGGGGGCAGCTTGGAGCTATGCAAAAGAATAATATTTCCATGAAGACTTAAAGGGAAAATTAATTCGATCTTTTGGATTTGAAGATGGGGTTGAATCCGGATCAAGTGATGGGGTTGAATTTGAAGAATGTAGACCAGGGATGATATCTTCTTTGATCCATTTAACTGTTTTTCAGGTGAGTTTGGGAATATTTTTAGGCGGATGATTGAAGTAGATGTAAGATCCTTTTTTCATGAAACGAATAATAGGCCACTCTTGATCCAGTTTTATAGTATTTAAGTATGGGGAAGGAGATTTCATCTTTTTGTTTTGTTAGATCAATAGAAGAATATGAGAACTTTTTACACTTTTTCGGTTTCTTAATAAATTAATTTATATTTTTTGCTACATTAAAATTTATAAAAACGGAAAAGTAACCCTATTCTAATCATAAACAGCAGTACCCATTAATTTAATTTGAAGGTAGGCGTGATCAATGAAGACCTAAAAATTCAGCTTCTAGCGATTTTTCCTTAGGCGGCTGGATCAAGATAAAGAAAGGGAAATGTGGAGAAGGAAGAAGGTTTTAAGTAGGGTAAATTAGATCAAATAATAGATCTAACGGTAAAAAAATGATAGTCAAATGGTAGTAAGATAAAGATGTAGTAAAAATATCCTATCTCTAAACTAATATGTAATTTGTTAAGTTTAGGGACTCAATTAAAAATTTGCTAATTTAACCATATTTATATAAGATTTTTCCTTAATATATATATATATATATATATATATATATATATATATAAATCCGTTGAGGCCGAAGAAACTGGGGAGGAAGAAGCTGTAAAGTAGTGTTGTTAGTATCGCACGATACGCGATACGTATCGTGCGATTCGAGACGATTCAGGGGGAAAACGATCTGAATCAAGCGACTGAATCGATTTTGAACTGAATCGCCATAAAGAATCGTGAAATCGGACGATTCAACACCGAATCGTGAATCAACGCAATGTTTACGATTCAAAAACTGAAACCCACTACCCATGTCGTTTGTTTCCAATTTTTAAGCCGAAACCCACGTCGTTTGTTTCCAATTTTGAAGCCCAACCAAGATTCGTGGGATTTAATTAAATTGGGAAGGGATAATTGGTCAGAAAAAGAACAAAAGAAAAAAGAAATCAAGACGGAGACGAGACGACATATGAGGGTTTCAGAGAAGAAGAGAGAGATTACCTGTTACCGAGATTACAACTTCTGCTTGAAGAAGAAAAGAAGTTGCAGAGAAGCCATTGAAGAATAAGTTGCAGAGCTGTGAAATCGGGGACGACGGAGTGACGTGCTGCTTCTGTATGTTCATCTTCAATTCTTAATGTATTATCCATTGCTTCTGTGAGTTCCAACGGACTATGCCTCTATATTTGAAATTGAAATATCTTTATCTAGTACACTTCTCTGTCATCACGTGAGAGTGTGAGACCATTGTTTTGTTTTTTCCTCTCAAAAGTCAAAACCTGACCATTCTTTTCTCTGCTTGAAAAAAACCTGACCATTCATTCTTTATCTATTAATTATCTTTATCTATTTCCCTTGTCCCTGTTCATCGATTAGGAATTGGTGTGTATTGTGCAGCAAACAATTTTAATAGTTAATTTTTTTTTATCTTGAAGAAAGTATTTCTTTAAACAATTTTCATTCATTGTGTTGTACTGTTGTGCCCTGTGCAGAAGATAACTTTAATTGTTTATCTCAAAGAAAATCAAAAACGACAAAAATGGCTCCAAAGAAAAAATCTCAAAAGCAAAAGGATATAACTTGGGATCATTGTAAAGCTCTTGGCAATAGGTTGAATGTTAAATGTAACTATTGTCCCAAAGCAATGTGGGGAGGAGCATTTAGAATGAAGCATCATCTTGCTGGAACACACAAAGAAGTTGCTCCGTGTCCCCAAGTGCCAGAAGAGATAAGGGATATATTTATAAAAATATTGGATGATGCAAGCAATGATGATGAATTAGAGTGCTTTGGTGATAAAGATTCGCCAATAAAGGGGAGCATGGATAATTTTATGAGGAAAAAAATGATGGAAGTGGTTCATCTACTATGAAACAATAGACTTTGAATTCAATGGTGAAGGATATAGATTTGGTAGTTCGAGATATTTGTAGATACATATATGGCAATGCATTGCCATTCAATTTAGTAAAGAGTTCATTATTTATTAATATGGTGAAATCTATTAGTGAGTATGGTAGAGGCTTGAAACCACCAACTTATCATGAAGTGAGGGTTTCATATTTGAAGAAAGAAGTTGATTTAGTCCATGCCAATTTGGATAAATATAAGCTAGAATGAAAGAAAACTGGTTGTACATTGATGTCAGATGGATGGACTGATGGAAAGGGTAGATCTCTTACTTATTTTCTTGTTAATAGTCCTAGAGGGACTATTTTTATAAAATCTGTTGATACAAGAAGTTTTATTAAAGATGCTGAAAAAATGTTCAAATTACTTGATGAGATGGTGATGGAAATTGGAGAAGAGAATGTCGTTCAAGTAGTGACAAATAGTGCTTTGGCCCTTGTATCTGCTGGACAAAAGTTGATGGATAAGAGAAAACAACTTTTTTGGTCACCATGTGCAACCCATTGCCTTGATTTGATTTTGGAAGATATTGGTGACATTACAGTGTTCTACAATACCATTTGGAAAGCAAAGAAAATTACAACATTCATTTATTGGCACACATGGGTGTTGAATTTGTATAGAACATTTTCCAAAGGTAGAGAGTTAGCTAGGCTAGCAATAACGAGGTTTGCTATATATTTGACTATGATGTCAATTTTGAAACAAAAGACTGCACTTCGATCTATGTTTGCATCAGAAAAATGGGTTAATAGTGCCTATTCCTCTAGGTCGGAAGCCAAATTTGCAGAAAATGTTGTTTTGACTGATAAAAGATTTTGGAAATCCATACATTATTGTTTGAAAATTGTGTCTCCTCTTGTGAAAGTTCTCAGACTTGTGGATGGTGATTCAAAGCCTGCAATGGGGTACATTTATGAGGCTATGGATAGAGCGAAGGAAGAGATAGCAAAGAGTTTTAATCATGAGGAAAAAAGATATAAGGATGTATGGGAAATAATTGACAAGCGTTGGGATTTACAACTTCATAGGCCTCTTCATGCAGCAACATATTTTCTTAATCCAAAGTAAGTATTTTTTTTATATAAAATTATATTGTTATGCATGTAATAGAATTTCTTTATATTTGATATTGGATTTATTATTAAGTCTTATTCTAAATTTATAATAATTATATAGGTTCCATTATGACTCAAAATTCAACCCTGACCGTGAGGTTAAAACTGGCTTGTGGAAGACATTGGAGAAGATGTGTCCTGATATTGAAACAAGGATCACAATTGATTCCCAAATTGAGAAGTTTGATAGGGCTGAGGGACTCTTTGGAAATAGTTTAGCAATTGCAACCAAGGATAGGAAGCAACCTGGTAACCATTTAATTGTATTTGTTGATTTTTTTCAAAAAGTATTTATAAATTAAGTTATTAACAAAGTATTTATTTACAAATTATAATTTCTTTTTGTTAGCTTTATGGTGGAATAGTTTTGGAGAGGATTGCAAAGAGCTACAAACAATAGCTATTCGCATCCTAAGCCTCACTTGCAGTGCTACAGGGTGTGAGAGAAATTGGAGTGTGTTTGATCAAATTCACTCAAAGAGAAGAAACCGTTTAGAACAACAAAGGTTGAATGCTCTTGTGTTTGTTAAATACAACCTCCAACTTGAAATTAGGCAAAAACAAAGGGAGGAAAAAGGAGACACATATGATCCTATCTGTTTGTCAGATTTAGATTCTGATGAGGAGTGGATTACTGAGCAAGAGGATCCTTGCCTAATGGATGGGGAATCTTGGATGGATATACATGAGTGCTTCAATGTTGATGAAGGAGACCAAAGCAAAAAGAGAAAGAGAGGTATATTTGCATATATAATAATATTCTTTTAGTCAAATCCCTTATCTAATATATTTATTTATTCTTTTAGGTCCTCGAAATCTTCAAGATGATAGGAATAATAAAGGCAAAAGCATCGTCATATAAGATAATGCCAATAAGATCGATAAACGAAGTGACATTGCCAACAAGAATGATAACGGAAAAGGATCTCAAATAGTTGAACAAGATATGAGAGATGAGTCAGATGACTTTTCTAATGAAGAGGATGAAGGATTAGATATGCCAGAGCTAAATGCTGAGAGTGATAGTGATAATATTGGTCTTGATGATTGATGAGTAGGAGAATTATTGGTTTTAGATTTAATTACTTATGTATTTTGGTATTTGGATTTTTTTTTAAATTTAGATTTATATTATATTTTGATTATATATTTTTAGCTTTTTTACATCATTTTTCATTTATTTCTTAATCTTACCACTCAATGCGATTCATGATTCAAAAAATCAAGTCAAATGATTCACGATTCACGATGCTAGTTGCGATACAACAACCTTAAAGTAAGTTGCAATACTCAATGACTGAAGTTCGTTGGAACCGATGTAATGGATATTTCGAGAGAAGGAAAAATCAAAATTTTTCAGAATTCGTCGCCGGCGATTAATTAATGGTTGATGAACTCGTAGGCTCGTACGTCGTACTCTCAGAGCCCCGCACTCTCAAGGTACGATGTTGAATTGGTGGTCTAGGTACAGAGAGATAGGATGATCGAATATTTTGCGGACTTCAGTTCAAAGCGCAGCGCATAAATACCTGGTACGGACTTTCTCAAAATGTTGTCTTCCGCGTTGTTCTGTCTTCCACAAATTAACTTTCACGTGCTACTCGCACTTCCTTTTGTTTTCTTCCTCTCAGTCGTAATTCGCAATACAGATTCACCTCCACCATCGTCACTATCTTCACTCACTCGGCCGATCTTGTCACTAATTACCTGTGCTGCTCTGGTTTCGGTCTCGCTCATTGTGGGAAACGAAGGAGGAAAAAGCAGGAGAAAGCGTTATGACTCTCGCTCAATTACATAATGCCCAGCCATGGCGTCCTCCTTCTCGGGTTCCAAGATCCCGTCATCAATTCTTATCATCAATTCATAACAACAGGTACTGTCTCAAATTTTAAACTTCCAAGCTTACATTATTGAGATGTGGCCTTTTTATTTGGGAGGAGCAATAGCATACAAATGGGATTAAGAGATTAAGATAATTTTGGTAGTGCATCGTTGACTACTTTGATCAACATTGTTGATAGCTTCAAGCTGCAGGGCCTGAATTGAGGGTGAGGACTACCTTGTAACTTGATCTCACAACCTCAAATTAGAAAGGTTACTTTCATTATAGGGAAATTCTAACTGATTTCAACTTTGAACCGGAAAGGAAACCCAGTTCTACTCAATCATCAAGAGTGTTTTTGGAACCACTTGGAGTGGTTCTAAAACGTGGTTTTGACAGCAGAAACAAGATGTGGTTTTGCAACCCCCCCAACGTGGTTCCTAACACAGTCAAAGCCTGAAGCCCTGAAATATCATTTTGTGGCTGTAATTGAAAGGAGCGTACTTTTGCCATTTACAAATTGATATATTCAGGGTTTTTTCCTAAATTTAGAATCCATTGATCCGTAGAACCCATGCTTTAACTAAATGATACAATTGGTGGAGCAAAATAAAAATTAGATTGCATCGCAGTATATAAATAGCTGTGGTATCGAGTGCTCTACACTAAAGGAGTAATGAAAATGGACTCTCATAATGAGGTTTGTTGAAGATGTTGGTATAATCCAGTAATGTAAATTTGGAGCAGATAGTTCATTTGTTTATGTGGAATAACTTATGTTGACTATGATAGTCTCAGTTTCTCTTTATGGATGTTCATTACTTCATGGTAGAAGAACTAAAACCTTTAAGGGAACAAATTTGCCAAGTGGTAGTGATGTGTCATTATTATTTGGAATTAAATGTTATAGTTAGTTAGGGTACTGATCGTTGGAGGATAGGTGCTTACATGATCAGCACCTAATTACCCCACTCCTGCCTTGTTATAAATAGGCATCCCTATTGTAATTCTGGGATGATCAGATTGTGAATTAATTGAGTATTATGCGGAATTGTTCTGTCCCTCGTCTTTTCTCTCAACCTCTCCCCCCTCCACTGACCTTCTCAGTCCTTCTTCTTCCCTAATCTCTATTCTTCTTCTACCTATTTTCTTCTATATGCTTCTGTCTTAATTACAGAAGTACAACACGTAGAGTTATCTTTAATTTATTTATTGCTGATCTGCTAAATGAATATGCTCGTTATCATTTAGGTGGGGTTGAACAGGATATTACAGCTTTTTTTTTTTTTAATTATTAGAAGACTTTTTATTTTAATTTTTTGGGTGCTGTAGGAGATTGACATTAATGCGACCTGTACAGGAGATTCTTGTACTACTACAGATATGGCTTTTTCAAGTCTTCAACATTACATGCGCATTGTCTTAAAGAAAACAGTGAAGGTGAGCTCCTTGTGTCAAAGGGAAAACGAAAAGAACAAAAAAGAAGCTTGAGTTTTTCTTTTAAGTTTTTATCTCAATGCTATTGAGCTTGAAAACCTTGAATTAAATCAACTGTTAAGCCCCTCAATGAATCTCTATCCTCATTCAGTCATCCATGATTGGCAGTTTTTAACTGAGTAAGAAAGTTAATTTCACTACTGAAATTGCTTGCATCATTGTTAATACTGTTCTTATTCCACTTCCATAATTACCTTGGTTTTAACTATGTACTCTTAGGATTCTTAATTTTATTGTCTTATTAACTCTTGTATTATATTGTCTTCCTTATCTTTTGGTTGGAATTGAATTGAACTTTCTGATCCATCTCTGCCCCATGATATGCTTGTTCCTGTTCACTTTGAAATAAATTACGGGGATAGATTTAAACTGCCCTTGGCACCTAAAAGTTAAACTGTCTCTCTTATTTTTTCTGCTAAAGTTGAGGGTTGAACTTTCTATGATGAATCCCTATAGGTAGATGGGAGGCTTATTCTTACCGATCAGAAAATAAATCAGATTTGAAGCCAAATGTTTGTGTTGCAGAAAGTATGGATGCCAAATTCACTATGATGGAGAACATAAAAAATAATATCTATCAGGTGAGCAATGGATAGGAGATCCTTAAATACGTATATATTTTTTATGTGACTATGTGCTTATACATTCTGAACTTATCTTTCATTTTATGCCAGAATCAGAATTGGCTTATTGAATTATCTTCTGATAGTTATTGTGTTTGCTTATTCTCCCTGTCTGCCATATGTGCATTGTGCAGGGTCCATGGGCTAAAAGCATGATACAATATTTGCCATTGTACTTTATACATAGAGTGGCACATGAAATGTTTTCTCACTGGATGTTGAAAGTTGTTCAAGCAACACTTCCAGATATACTTCAAACTCTTACTGCAACAAGCTTGCCTCTTGCTTGTGTCTCGAATACCTTGAATAAACCCAGCCCTCTTCGATTAAATGTGTCCTTTCCTTCTTTTAATGATTTTAGTTGGAGCTTAGCACGGTTGATATACTTGTTCGATGTTCAACTTGAGAGAAATATTGCCACATAAGCCTATTTTCACTTAAGCATTCAGTTATTCGATCATATGTTTATCTTTAGTTTTCTGTTAAATCTCAATTGTAAATGTTAAATTTATTATGCTAAATCTATAATAAGCATTAGGTGGAAAACCAACTTCTTTTTGGGAAGAAAGGCAGTGTTTGGGATCTATGGTTTTGCATTTTCCCCTTACTCATTTTCTGTTTTTTAGGGGCAGCTTTGAAATTCTGATCTTATATTGCTAATTGAACTGAGTTTATCTGAACAATTTTGATAAGTAGTGTTGTTGACTGGACCAAACATCTAACATGCTTTATCCTATATGGACACTTTCGGGATTTTTATTGCGCTCCTTGTAGCATGTGCATCATTTGTTTTTATTGGTGGTCTCCTGTTTTTCAAATTCAGGTAATCATTGATACGCACTTTCTAAAGTGTGTTTATTTTTCATGATTTCATATTTAGCAGAGTAAGTGGCATATTGTCCACATTTCCCTGCCCTGTTTATGCCATAAAAATTAGTGTACCTTTCTGTTACTCCAATATGTCAGGTCATATCTGATCAACCCAACAAACCTTGGCAACTTTTTTCATTTTTTTAGGCCAAATTTTATATTTGACAACCTGATATTGTGGTAGACAAGTGTTTAGTTTCACTGCAAGTGTGTTTAACCATGTCTCCTAACCTTGGCCCTTGTTAAATCATTCAGGGGTCAAAAACAGTCATTAGAGAACTGCTTCTGGGAAGCCTGGCTTGCCTTATTTCATCCTCAACTCATTTAAGAGTATGTTGGAATTCTTGTAAATTTTATACTGTGTTTTTCTATTTGACTCGTTGCCCCCTTGCTGATTGTATGCATTGACTATTACTGAATAGATTTTCTTGCTGGACTGCAGCAATCAACACGTGTTGAGCGTGCTCTTGGATTTGTTCTTGCCATATGGGGTATATTGTTTTACACCCGCCTTCTAAGTACAATGACCGAACAATTTAGGGTAAGGTTCAAAGCATTAAGCGTCCAATAAGAATTATTTTTGTTACACATCTTTAACTATCAGTCTTTAGAACAGAATAATATGGCAAGACTCAGAGAGGGCACCCAAATGCACGTTTTGGAGCCTGATCATATCATAATTTGTGGTATGAATAGCCATCTGCCTTTCATATTAAAGCAGCTAAACAAGTATCATGAATTTGCGGTCCGCCTAGGTACTGCTACTGCTAGGTAAGCAGTTCGCATAGGGTTGTTGCGCTAATTAGTGTTCAAAATGCTAGCTTTGTAATACTCTGACTGAATCCTATTCAGGAAGCAGAGAATCCTTCTTATGTCTGATCTTCCTAGAAAACAGATTGATAAAATAGCTGAACCAATGGTGAAAGATTTAAATCACATTGATGTCCTTACAAAGAGGTAAATGCTTAGATATCTACCTTTATCATGAGGTAAAATCTTGTAATATGTATGCTTCTGGTTTGGCATTTCTTTTTAAATCTGCATTTTTTTTAGCATATTGGCACTTCTAGTTTCCTTAGTTTGTACATTAGAACTAGCCTTTCCTGCTAATTTCATCTATCAACCAGAGCAACATTCCTTCCTTGTAAATAAAGCAATCAAGGTAATTGCTCCATTAGCTTTCATTAACACGGTATAGTTTTGCCTTTTAAGAGTTACTGATCATTCCTTTGGTTGTTTTTTTATGCACTACATGAAAAATCCTGGTAAAAACAAAATTGAAAGTGAACCATGGTTTTCAATTCAAGGTCTATTACGGCTCATATCTAAATTTATTGGATCTGCAGTGGCAGCCCTAATTTGACGAAATCATATGAAAGAGCAGCAGCCAACAAGGCTTGTGCAATAAATTATACTGCCAACAAAAGCAGATAGGTAATTGCTGATCTGCTTAAAATGCAAATTGATTAGTTGATTCCGGGGAAATTTCAATTGAATTTAAATGGCCCCTCCTTTTATAAATCTATCCTAGTATAATAGTTTTACATGAAAATGGATTGAAAGCATCAACGATGTTAATTGTAGTTGCTTATTATATGAGGCTCAGTGGTCAGGATTTGTCTCTAATGACTTCACAGAGAGCTTACATGAGATATTTATACTAGAGTGAAAATAAATGTCAGGAGACAAATTGCTAGACTAAGGGAATGGATCCCTGATCTTTTGCCTGTTTTGGCTGTTTCCTAGGACCAGCTAACAATTACATAATCAACAAATAGTCAACTAATAGTCCAATATCTACAAATTGCTCGTGCAATAAATGATTACTACTTTTTAAGGTCTTTGTAGCTTATGTCGCAGATATCAAATAGAAGACCTTATGAGATCTATATTCTATACACTTGAAAACATTTCAAGCATCACAATGTCATATTCCAAGAAACAGGGTTAATCTTAGAGGGGGCTTTTACTTTCTAAAATAAAAGCTGTAAGAGCTGTGTCATGATGAAGAGTTAAAAGGTTCAAAACAAAAATCACATTTATTTACAGTCAAAAGACCAAGATGCCCTACGAATCAAACAAGTTCAAAGTCTGACAATCCTCAATATTTTGAAATAAATCAAGTGGGAACCTTTAGCTGAAGAGAATTAAGATACAGTAGAAGGCGTACCCCGTAAAAGTTAGGAGGGACGTCTATGAAAGAGGAATTCCCTCACCTTAAGTCCTCCCAAGAACAAAAACTTGGTCCATCTCTATTTGTGTATGAATCATGGGAAAAATCTATCATACAAATGATATTCCGAGTATTTGTATGAGTAATGAATGCAAGGACCTGAGTTGAATCTGTGTGGAAATCATTCAGAATGAACATTTTTCAAAATCAAGGGATTACTGCTAAAATCCCTTGTATGGGCAAGAAGTGACGTATTTTCTCTCTCTTAATTCTAAAACATTACCCAATGGGCAGCTTCATGATGATCACATGGCAGCTTGGGTTATTTTAGCGAAGTAGTTACTTCTATCTTTATTGTCCTTCGTCAATATCTGAATTTCCTTTTTTTCTGGGATACAATCATGTCCGAATTTCACTGTGATGAAGTTTATTGATTTCAGATTCTTAATTTCTTAGGTATTAAGTTGACTCAGATGCTTTTCTATCTGTTTTAGCCCTTCAACAAATTCCAAAAATGGATTCTGTCCCCACCATAGTTGAAGTATGTTGCATACAAATAGCTTGAAATGAAATAAAGAATATAAAACTCATTCTGTGCACAAAAGTAAGAACTTCTCTTATTTAATGAATGCAGGTTTCAAGTTCCAAGACATGTGAGCTCTTAAAATCAATCTCAAGATTGAAAGTAGAGCCAGTAGAAAATGTTGCATCTTAATTGTTTGTTCAAAGCTCTCGGCAGAAGGAGCTTATAAAGATCTACAGACACTTGCTAAATTATCGAAATAACTTTTCTTTAGTAATATTTTATATATGGTTTATTCTCTACCAGAATTGAGTACAAGGGTTTGTTTGAATTTGCTTTTAAAGAATAGCTTCTAGAGAAAAAGTGAAAAAAAGATTTTAGATTTTGGAGAATAGTTATGAAAAAGTAGGAAAAATAGCTTTTGGGAAAACCATGGTTTTCCACTCCAAACCATGGTTTTCTTGCCAAAAATATATTCGGGAGAAAATCAAATTGTCTTCTGATAATGTGGGCAATGCCATTTCATTTAGTCATTTTTTTTAAGCAAATTCTCAAAATAAATTTTCCTTTCCTATCTTTCCATTTGGCTTTAATTGTGTTATTGTTCTGTTATGGCTAGTGTAAGGTGAGGTAAATGAAACATTTCCCTATTTGATGACCGTAGACTTGGAAACTGGCTTGTTGTTATTGTTATTATTATTATTTTCTTTATTAACCAGACATACACATTTTATATGTCCCTGAAATTTAACTATCACTGCGTTTGCTTTTTTTTTTTTTTTTAAATGTATTTAATGTTTGCAGCTTACCTAACCTCGAAGGAATGACTTATAGGAAAGTAAGACATGCATTTCAAGAGGTAAATAATGTAATTTGTTGGCTGAGTTCACCATTTATTGCTCGCATAATTTTGCTTGCATAAATTGTGTCTCCCTCATGTTATTTCAGGCAGTTGTCTGCGGTCTATATCGGAATGGAAGGATAAACTTCCATCCAAATGATAATGAAATCCTGCAGCAAACTGACAAAGTATGTAGCCTGGCTCATAACTAAATCTAATTTATACTCCATTTGGATTTGGAGTTTTTTCTGGCAATTTTAACTTATTACTTCAATATAAAAAAGATATGCTCTTTGATTTTTCCCCCGTTTCTTTAAGCTTTGGAAATCAATTAATTTCAGAAGGTTTGCTAGAATACTCTCTGATACTCTCTGATGCCACTAAGCCCGTATAATTTAGTTATTAATGATTGGATCCCTTCGCAATACAAACGCGGCTCATGCATACCCGCACAAGAAAGAAGGAATTCATGATCAAGAAATTGAAGAACAAGATGTTGAGCATGCCATAGAGTTGAGTAAAATGAGACTAGCTAATATTGAAAAGCGTCCTAAAAGGTCAGGTTCCAAGGTAGGACAACTACATTGGAAAAATGTTCTGATTAACGTTGAATGCCATTTATTGTAGATCTTTGCCTTTTCTATTGATCATCATGTCGGCATCAGATGAAAATATGGGACAAAAAGAGTGCATCCTTTTGCTTGGGTGGCGCCCTGATGTTGTAGAAATTATTCAAGAGTATGATAACTATCTTGGTCCAGGAAGCATTGTGGTATGATCTTAAGATGAACTGATTACTCCATTGGTGTTCACTTCACGTGTTGCATGATTTCTTGATTTTAAACCATATGCAATCTTCAGTTCCAGTATTGAAGCTAAAACTTTAATAAATGTAGTTTATTTAGTATAACTTCTTTATGAACTATGGCTGACCGGCATGGAAGCTTTAATTCCTAAGTACTAATAGAAATTATTTTCGAACCACTAACTAATGTACCAGTGAAAAGTTTGAGGGCTTAGATATTATGAAAAACTCATAATTGACGGATTGTTCGCACAACTTGAAAAATTGACAATTGACTGGCTTTTAATTTCGTTGCTATTGCCATCATGGCCATAAATCCAAGTGTCTACAATGCTTTTTGACTGTGTCAATGAGTTGACAATTGAATGGTTAGGAAATAAGATTTATTTTTCATAGAAGCATCAATCTAAAATGCACTCTCATGAAGGTCTGAAAGGATACTAAATGTGAACCCCAAAAAAATTATTTAAAAGGAAATGGAAAAGGGTTTCTGATTGTGCATGTTAACCCCAACTTCTACTTTCCAGGCCGTCTATGCGCTCATTCTAAGCTCAAATTCATTGGTAAACAATATGCAGGAAATATTATCAGATGCACCAGTAGATGACAGGATTAGAGCCTGCAACATTACTGGTCAATGTAATCTCAAGAATGTTAGAATTTCTCACAGGGTATTCCAGTCACTGTTGTATTAGAATTTTCCTTTTGTGGTTTCCCTAGTGTTATGATTAATTACTTCATTCATATTCTGTAGACTGGAAATCCAAAGACTATGACACCTTAAGGATCTCTTGGTAATGAAGATATTCCTTTGTCAATTGCTGTCATATCTGACAGAGGATGGCTTGTTGGAGGTAATGACACATGTCATTTTTTAAATTTTTTGTGTGTGTGTGGCAGATAACCTGTTATTGATTATTGGCTATTTTCTCTGCAGATCCATCTAAGGCAGCAAGAATTCTGCATATTCTCTCCTTCTAGCAGAAAATATCTGCAAAAAACTTGGAGTTAAGGTATTTTACATTATAGGACATATAAAATCTGAATGATATCAACTTCTAGACCATATCATCTGAAACA
The DNA here is from genome assembly GCA_037074495.1 of Acacia confusa. Lineage (NCBI taxonomy): Eukaryota > Viridiplantae > Streptophyta > Magnoliopsida > Fabales > Fabaceae > Acacia > Acacia confusa. Next base: position 28,681,016 of record CM073509.1, on the reverse strand, counting down.
TTCTGTATTTAATATTTTTCAGTAGTTATAATAATGAGCTCAGAAGGAATAATTTGGTTCTTTAAATTTCTATTTTGCAGGTGAATAATCTAGTTGCAGAGATTGTTGACTCGAAATTGGGGAAACAAGTAATACTCTAAATTTCATAGTTTGCTAAAACTTTCAACACTTAGATTGGACAATTTTGAATTGATGCTTTTGTATAAAATGCTGCAGATTGCTAGAATCAATCCATCACTGACCTATATTCCAACAGAGGAATTAATGAGCCTTGTGACAGCTCATGGTCATAACCTTTGCTCTCTTTATTATGCTGTACTTTATGTGGTCTATTTTGCCAAGTCAGTGTGCTTAGAAAGTTATTCTCTGTACTTGCAAAGCAGTTGCGGAGAACAGCGAACTTAATGGAGTTTGGAAAGACGTCCTAAATGAAGAGGGTGATGGAATATATGTGAAGGTAATAATATAATCCTTTTGCAATACCTTAATATCCTTCCATCATCCCTATTCTTGTAATTAGTCCGACTTTATCACCATTTTTTTAGCCTCATCTTCCTACCACAGTACATTTACAAGACTATATTTTGTTGAAACTAGATGGACCTCGTATACATTGTACAGTATTTAAAGAAAAAAACCATGTGATCTATGATTTGTAAACTATGCAACTTGCAAACAAAATTATATTATGTATTGATATTGATATTGTTTCAAACATGACATTTATTCTGTATTATGAAGACAAGGGTCTTAAGTGAGTAATTTTCTGTAATAAGTATGCACTTTAGCTTTTATTTTACATTCTTTCATATGACAGGATATCAAACTTTACATGAAAGGAGGAGAGAATCCATCATTTGCGGAGCTCTCTAAGAGAGCATACCTACGGAGAGAAGTAGCAATAGGTTAAAATATGATAAAACATCCCTACCCTTAAATAACCTATGTTGAACCATCCATAAGAGCATGTTGAATATGTTTTTCATCTTTGCAGGTTATTAACCCGGTTCCAAAATCAGAACCCCTCTCTCTTGAATTGACAAACTCGCTGATAGTTATTTCTGAGCTTGAAGGAGAACAGCCTGTGGTTTTTTAATGTTAAAGCTTCAATATATTCTTATCTTCCTGCTTGTTCATTGTTGCTGCAGGGGCATTATTTCCACCACCTTGTATAAGCCCTAGCAGAGATTTTCTTGGGAATCTCAGTTGATCAAGAGTTAGAAGAATAGAGGCTGAATCTGTTGTTTTTTAATCTTGCAGCCCAGGATCATTCAAAGGGTCAAGATTTAGAGGAGTTCAATAATGGTCACAAGTTCTATTTTTTCTCGCTTTTGAACAAAAGCTTGTTTATAAGTTCTCTAATGCAGAGATTTTGCTATACACGATGCATTTTAGTTTTCAGTATATTTTAATTCCCCTGTTTTAAGATATTGATGCATTAGTTATTGTCTTAGGGCTCAAGAAGCTTCAATATAATCTTATCTTCATGCTGGTTCGTTGTTGCTGCAGGGGCATTGTTTCCACCACCTTGTATAAACCTAGCAAACACTATCTTAAGAATCTCTCAGTTGATCAAGCCCTAGAAGAATGCTTATTTTTTATTTTTTCATACCAAGGCTTGTTAATAAATTCTTTGTTACATATGTTTTGCTATTAGACGATGTTATAGTAGTATTTCAATTTTTTTTCGTACATTTTAATTCCCCTTTTTATGATTATGGTGCATAAATTATTTCCGGAAGGTTTAAGCTATCACTACTCACTTAAAGATAATGGACACAAGATGGAGGTGGAGGCTGTAGACAAATACAAGATCAGAAAAATACCAAAGCAATGAGTTATCCATATATATTTGCATGACATTTAAGACGAAATATTCTGTTTATTAAAGGGGAAAAAAAATTAAAGTTACATTCAGAGTGAAAGCTTGATAAATTTTAAGCACAACTTGACGTGCAAAGCTTCAGAAGTTAACTTTATTTGCTGTATGGGCTATCCGTGATGGTAACCTAAATGGGAAAATGAGTTTAGATCATGTTACTCTTCAGTAAATCACCATTTAAAGAGCTTAGTTAATATAAGTATGATACAAAACTATGACTCCTTTTGAATATTTGTAGGGATTTTTATTCGTTCTTGTTACTATTTGATGTTTTCTTTTCATGAGCAATTTTTTTTGGGGGGCGAATTTCACTTCAGTCCCACTGTTGTAAGTTTATTTCAATCAACTCCCAAAGAATTATAAATTCTACAGCACCCAAATAGGCTTAAAATAAATTACTGCACTCAAATACGCTTAAAATTTAATCAAGTTTTGTAGCTAAAATGATTATAATAATACCCTTGCTCCTTTTTTTTTTTTTTAAAAAAAAAAAGAGGTCACTTGTCGGAACTCCTACAAGGAGGCCGTTGATAGCACGGACGAAACTCCAATGTCGATTGGCCCACCGAAGCTCTGGCTAAGAGAAATTAATGTGGCTTGTTTATATGCTTATTCCACTTGTTCATCAAGAGTTACATATATTTGTCTATTTTACTTCCCCATGAGAAGTGGGACACTTGCAAATGGAACTTGCTCATTCATTGGTTAACAAGAAAACATAGGATCATAAATAAGTTTCATTTCCAAATTTCTAACTCTTCATAAATAAATGGAATAAACATATGAATGGCATAGATTAATTGGTTAACAAGAAAACATGCTTGGGACTTGTTCATATACTTATTGCATTTGTTCCTGAGGAGTTGGACACTTGTTCATAGATTAATTGCATTTGTTAAGGATTTTATGTTTTCTTGTTTACCAATTAATATGTATTTATATTTATTCTACTTGTTTATATGGAGATAAACACTTGAAAATGAAACTAGCTCATGAGTAATTGGGTACTTGCAAATGGGACTTGTTGTCAACAAGTCATATTTTCAAGTGTCCATTTTCTCATAAAAAATGAAATAAATATATGGACAACACCTATTTGCAAGTATGAAAATCTTCATTGGAATAAACATATAAACAACACAAATTAATTTTGGATGTGTGGCGCTAGAACTTTGATGGCCGTTCGCTGGAGGCCATTTTGGCCAGGCGGCTATCGGTGATAGTATCTTTTTGAGGGGCTTCAATATTATCTCTCTTCTCCTAAATACGAGAACGAGGAGCTGAGAGCAAATAACATTGAGCTTGTGGAACCATCTCTGGCATCAACTTTATCATTAAGAATGTAGAAACACTGTCATCTTTAGGATATGAGGAACTATATATGACGAACTATAGGTAGAATAGAGCAATTAGTTGAGAGAAGGGGGAGCGATGAGCAATCATGAGATCGACCAATGAAGTCGACATAGACGAGTTGAAGAGCTTGAAGACGCCATTTTCTCTTCTATGGTTATCGATGATGAAGATGGCGCTGAAGATGATGTTTCCGCAACATTGCTCTACTCTACTTGCTCATTCTCATATCCAACAATGAGGCCCCCAAAATGTGACTCCCTTTTCTACAAGGAAATGTTTGGTATCCCGATTGAGGGACCAATCGGGCGTTATAAAGGCTCAATTGAGCCAACATGTTTGGGAAATCTTTTCAAAAGCTCATTTTCAATTGTGCTTATTAACTAATCTCTGTTTCTCAAGAGTTAATTTTTGGAGCTTTTGGAAAAGCTCCTTCTGAAAAAGAAACTTGTGCCTGGGCCCATAGAAAGTAACAACACTTTCAATTGTACATCTCTCTCTTAGATATTGGAGAGAGCTTGCTTCTCCCTCTATCTCTGTCGCTTGCGATAAGCTTGCAGAAAGCGGATCTACACGATGACTAATGAGAGACTTACATACTCTCTTCTCTTCTTAAAATCAAATTAATGAGACTTGTAGAATAATGGGACTTACAACTTTCTTCTCTCTCTCTCTCTCTCTCTCTCTCTCTCACACACACAGATTTGCAAGAATGGAGGCGCCGGTGGGGGTAGTGGTTGAGTTCTGATGAAGTGGCAAATAGAAAAATCTCCCGTATCAATTTACTCTTTGAAATATTCCATACTTTATTGATGAGGCACTATGCCTATTTATAATGGTTTATAGAGAGACAAACTCTATCCAAAATTTAAATAAGAAATCCAAAATATATCTAAATATGAAATTCAAATAATTCATATTCCTAAATCCAAACAACTAAATCTATCTAGTGAGATATTTCACTTATTTCTTGATTTCCTAAAGATATTAATAAAAACAAACTCAATAATAATAAAAACATACTCAATCAAATATTTATTCCTAAAATCTTGAAATTTCCGCAACTTTCATTATCTCACGCTAATCCGGTACTCTATCACTATCTCAACATGTTTTGTTGGACTAGATTATGTGAGATGTTGATGGCTGCCATGCTATTAGAATAGAGTGTAACTAGTAAATTCACACTCTTCTTTAACTCTTCTAGAACCTACTTGAGCCATAGGCCTTTACAAATTCCAAGAGCACAAAATTTCCCCAAACAAATATGCAATACCCACCAGTTGTGGATTTTCTATCATGATTGCAACATCCCAAAAATTTGAAAAATGATTTATCATGCTTACCTAGGGACGTTATCTAAAGTCTAAAAAGCCTCAAAAGTAAATCATTTGGTCAAAAACTTATCTTCAGGCCAGAATTTTAGGAAAGTAAATATAAGGGCATAGCTAATATATATACATATATACATTAAAAGTAAACATGGCTAACTAGGTAGCCAATGTTAAAACAAAATAATAGTTTATGACTCCTTCAACTCCAACCTTCTTCAGACTTCATCAACCTCATCGGCCCAGCCCCTAGTGGTACCTTTTCTTGCTGTATATTAATGGTGAAGATCCCCAACGAGCCCCTGATGATCCCATTTTCGACACCTGACTCGCCGAAAATAACCTAGTATTGAGTTGGTTGTTGTTAGAGCCAGCGAAATGTATGGATAACTTGAAGAATTATCCACTTATATATATATCCTCTAATATATGGGAAAATCAGAGAATACACACAATGGCTTCCTTAAATTAGAAAACTATTGCACCGAAAGCCTAAAATAGTAAAGGGACAAAAAGAACAACACCCACCTAGCCAAGTATTCGAGAGACCTGCTCACTCTCCTCACAATTCACTCGCCACCTTCAACCCCATTCCTACCTTGCTATATAATGCACTCCCACTACTTGAAGTTACATGCCTATTCTTGGGTGGCCCTTTGCAGCTAAGTTTTGGCCCTTTGCTGCTAAGTTCTGTCCCAATATTTGTTAGGCCCATTAGTTGTGTAACTCAATGAATGATTTTGGATATCAATGAGGGCTATCTGTTTGCCTGCACAACAAAGGAGATTTGGGATGCAGCTAGGGAAATCAACCCCTCACTTGATAAAACCACTACCTTGAACTTGAAAGCATAAGTGATTTCTTCATATCAACTTCTAGTCCTCCCAAGTGAACTTGAAAGTTCTTAATTTTGAGATACTATGTTGTAGGCAAGGATAACTCTAAACCTCGTAACATTTGGTGTCATATTATTATTTGGTATCATTAAAGGGTGCTTCACATTTTGGTTGGTCATGCATTCATTAAGGGGGAGCTTAACATTCACATGTGTTTACATCTTAAAAGCTCATCTCCTATAATTGAAGAAAATTCTTTTAATCATACTCATCTGCATTCACAATGTTTTATCAGTTTTGATGATGAGTTAATCTTATATATGAAAATATCTTTCCTTTCATTATCTTAAATTGAAAATATCATATTGAAAGGGATATTTTGATATTTGATTGCACTAACAAATCTCCTTTGCAAGAAAGTTTTTGGCAGGAGATTTCACTTTGTATGCAGATATTCCTTAATGAACTAACAAGGAGAAACTATCAAATTGAGGAATAATGCCTTCATGCTCCATCATTGAAGTTGAAATATGCTCTATGGAAGAGTTCTATGAAGAGAAGGCAAAGGATTGAAACTGAAGCAATCACAAATTTCACACATGAAGAAAGCAAGCAGATAGACTTCTTTGATCATTCATCAATCTGCAAAACCAACATGAGCATTTCTAAACTCTACCTTTTTATATTTAGTAGAAACTTTGCACATGTTTGGTATTTCTATGCTTTAATTGTGAAAGATGTTTTGAAAACCTCTCCAACATGTTTTCAGACATATTTTCATGAAAACTCTTTCCTACCTTCATCATATTGAAACTTGAATACTTTCAAATAAGGGGAGGGAAAATAAGGTGGAGAGAATTTGATTTTATATTTGCCTCTTCACAAGTATTTCTTCTTTACTTCAACTTTTTGCTAATGACAAATAAGAGGGAGAGAATGGCAAGAAAAATATGTTAGGTCTTATAAATTTTCATGTTCATAACATATTTTTCTTAAAGTATTTGTCATCATCAAAAAGGGGGAGAATGTTGGTTATGATTAGTTTTGATGATGTCTTATATAGATGCCATTAGTAAGAGCAAAAAGTTTATAGCACATATATTGACTAATTGCTACATTTAATGTAGATTTGTTTATATGGAGAAAGAACAAGAGAAGAAAAGAAAGAAATAGTTCAATCATGGAGAATGATCAAGAAAAGAGAAGAAAGAAAGAAAAACTTGCCAAATGGAATGAGAAAATTATCATACAAGTTTTTAGATTGATTCTTGAAGTCTCCACGATGAAATGAAAGTTGGAACAGCTCAATTCAGAGTTAAAACAAGCATATATCAGGTTCTGGATGAGCAAAATCGAGCCAAATACTCAAAAGTCAAGTTTACTGCATTACTAGAAGTGATTTGCCTCTGGATTATGAGAAAACTCAAGTTTATGACACAAAACTCGAGTTTGGAACTCAAAATTCGAGTTAGTCACTTAATGACTTGAGTTTGTATTGTCTTTAGCAACTCTGACGTCTCTGGATTAGCCAAACTCGAGTTAGCCAATGTAAACTCGAGTTTGGAACTCCTAAACTCGAGTTAGTCACTTAATGACTCGAGTTTAGCAAGCTTTTAACAACTTTGTTTCACATTCAGCACGGGCGACCTCTGGTAATTCGATCATATCTTCCAAACCAGAGATCGGATTAAGGTGAAATCAATGTTGTATGAAACTAGACATCCAATGCGTCATCTTGACAAAGTTTCATGCCCAAAGAAGATCAGATGAGAGAGCTATGAATTTTTGAAGTTGATCCATCTGTTACCATCATACAGCAGACCAAGGTTCGGTATTTTGAGCATAACTCATAATCTACTCATAGGAATGAGCTGAAATTGGTGGCATATGAAAATAGACTCACATACCTTTCCAGAAACATAAAGAGTATGGAAAACAAAGATCAAATGAGTGAGGTATGAATCTTTGAATTTGAAAGTCAATTCAGGATGCTGGAAAAACGCTAGCCATAGAACAGTCTTCATTCATCGGATCATAACTGTCAGATTACAATGAGTTTGGAGCTAATTTTTCTTGCATTGGAAAGAAGACTTAAAGAGTCTTACGGAGATAGAGAGCAAGATGTTTTCATCTCTAAAGGAAACTTCAGTTTGAGTTAGTAAACTCCAGTTTGTGGCAGACAAAGAGTTCCTCAATATTTTGATTTGATAACTCCAGTTTGTGTTTCTAAATTCCACTTTGTGGCAGACAGAGAGCTCCTCAATATTTTGATTTGATAAACTCCAGTTTGTGTTTCTAAACTCTAGTCTGGAAGTTCTTGAACTTAGGCTTATCCTCGTAACAAAGCCTCAAACTCGAGTTAGTCACTTAATGACTCAAGTTTAGCCTTAAGTTTAAGTGTGCTCCAAAACTCAAATCACGACATTCCTCTCTAGAAGACCTAAACTCCAGTTTGGATTTCTAAACTCCAGTTTAGCTCACTGCAAACTCCAGTTTAGTTTTACAAACTCCAGTTTGTGTCGGTGATTTTGAAAAACCAGATTGTGTCAATCTGCGAAATCTTTATGGGTTAATCTGAAAATGTCATATCATGTATTACTGTTATCTCTAACATTATTGATGAAGTTTTGAGTAAGTTTCAGACAAGTTCAGCAATGATCAAGATGAAATCAGATCTGGATCAAATGCAATTAATGAAGAACCAAGAACAAGCCTGGATTTTCTCCTCTATCCCAATAGACTAGCTCAGACCGTTATAGATCGTTCAGATCACTCTCCAACGGTCAAATAAAGTTTATGGAATGACAAGAACATTGGAAGATCATCTACAACAACCATATCCAAGATTCCAGCCAAGAATTGAAGAAATAGAGAAAAATATGCAACGGTCATATTCCAGATTTGTAGCTGAACTTTGAAGAATCAAAGAGAAAAAAATGTACAACTAGTTCATCTAATTAACCTATAAATACCTGAAGACTCCATAGACAAGAAAAACGCAGAGATACAAGCTTACATCTTCAACATGTTAATACTTTGATTTTCATATCATTTACTCTCTGTTCTCAATGCCTACATAGCTTATCATTGAGAGTAAAATGATTTGTATTATGCTTCAGTGTTTATTTATTCACTTCTGAGAGAGAAGATTCATTGTGAATCAGTTTATCTGAGAGATACTCAAGATTGGGTGATCTTGAGTGGAAAACACTTTGTTGTGATTACAGCTTGTATGGGGAGTGAATCCAAGTGAGGGATTACTTCGAGTATAGAGTGTGTAATCAAGCAAGTGAATTGATTACGGTTTGTAAGGGGGAGTGAATCCTAGTGAGAGGATTACTTCAAGTACAGAATGTGTAATCAAGTTCAAAGCAAATAGTGGATTGAAAATCTCAAGTGAAGCTTGGGGACTGGACGTAGGTCAAAGATTGGACCGAACCAGGATAAATCACAGTTTGCATACTCTCTTCCCTTATCTTTTACATTTCCAGTACATGCTCATCTTTGAATATCTAATTGTCAATTTATAAGTTGCGAAAAGTTTTTTTTTAAGTTCCTAAAGTTTTATCAAACACCCAATTCATCCCCCCTCTTGGGTGATAGCCAGGTCCAACACTTTAGACCTTGCCACAATATTAATTATTGCTGAAAGATTGGATCATAATGTACATTGCAAACTGAATTATTTGAAAATGTGTAGTTTTAAAATTAAGTTGGAAGTTTAGTTCATATGTTCAACATGCAAAATGTTACTTCTTCCAGTCCTGAATATAAGATATAGTTAACTTTTTTAGAGATATTCAGAAAGCTAATTAAATTACTTTAAAATATTTATATTTGTCATTTTTTCTCTAAACTATTTTACCTAACTTATAAACTGGTATATAATCTAAGGATACACAACATATTATATGATTAAGTAACTTATTTAGCTTTCTTAATTACTCCAAAAAAAGTCAACTGTCTTATATTTAGGATTGGAGGGAGTATTTATTATAAAAAACATGATGAGCAGTAATGAAGTGAAATAGATAATGACATCTCCGTAAGTTCTTTGCTTCTATAAGAGTCCACAACATAATGCATAAATTGTCGCATTTCTGAATTCCGATAACAATATATTTCCTTTCATCATGTAAATTATGTCTATCATAAGTATTCTAATTTAGCAATCTATAGTATGTACAAATTCGTTAAAATTACAATTTTTGACGGTTTTGCATGGGTCTCCACATGAATTTAAACAACAAATCTTTAAATTTTAAGAAACTGATGGCAGTCATACTACTAGTACTAGTGACCAAGTTAGATTTCAGGTGTATAGGAAATAGAAAGAAAAAATTTAGTAAGAAGTTTGTGTTTATGGTGATTGAGTATTCTGTTTTACCGTTAGAAATTTTGATGCTTATTTCATGTTAGTTTGAAGGAAAGCCTCTTATATATTAGACTATAAATAATAACCAACTATGGTATAGTGATGTAAAACCAGTCAAGTAAAGGAGAAGGAGGAGGGAGAAAGGAAGAAAGGGGAAAGAAATAGATAGAAAGGAGGGAGGGAGAAAAAGACATTGGGGGATAGACTAGCAAAAAAATACTCATTATTCAATTCGTTGAAAAAGGTCTACAATTGAGGAAACTCTAGGATTATTTATAGATCCCTAATTACACTTATTCGAAATAATAATAATCCAAACTAATCCTAGATATCCTAATAAAAAAAATTTATTTAAAAAGCTTACCAAACTTAAAATAAAGATGAAACTGTTGGAAATTATGCCCTAGGGGCTAATAATTAAATAACTTTCTAATTTGATTTTTGAAGATAAATCAATGATTTAATAGATATCATATCTCATATTTGATTTATGAAGATAAATCAAATCAGTTGACTTCTAATTTCCATTAAATAAATTGATTGGAGTGAATCAATTAGACAGATTCAATTTCAAAATTAATAAGATTGATTTTGAATATTTAATGCGGCCCATTAGGGTTATAAATACTTTTAGGTTGTAAGTAATTTGTTTACTACACACAAGAGAATTGTAGAGCCACAAAAAGAACTCTAGAAGAGAGACGTGAGATAAAAACTTGAAAGCACTAGTACGCTATTGTTCGTGTTGGAGTGCTGTTCGGTGTGGATACCAGTAGAGGGAGTGGATTCGTAGAGTCGGCTCCTAGAGATTGATTGATCAAGAAGGTGTTAGCCCACAAGTTTGCAAAGCACGCACACGAGTTCGCATAGGTACGATTCTTAATAACTAACCCGATTTAAACGCTATTGATAGATCATCTTCTTGGGATTCGTAAATTTATTGGATAAATTTAATTCCGCTGCGTGTACGAATCCCAACAGTGGCATCAGAGCCAAATCAATTGTGCGTTTAAATTAGGTTTATGGTCTTAATGTGATTATAATGCGATTATATATGGGATATATTATGCGTCAATACTTAACTGTATTCTGTATGCATTTAAATAAAAAATTCACGTTAGAGTTACGATCGAAATGGAAAGATATATATTTTATTGTTAATGCGATTAACAATATTTATATATAAATGATTTAATCGTAAATAGATATAAACTATTTAAATGAGTTGCAGGAGGCTTCACGTATTCATTGCGGGAATATATATATATATATATATATATATATATATATATATATATATATATATATATATATAAACACACGCTATTGTTTTTTTCCCTGTATGCATTGTTTTAACACGTACACACGTTATTAATTGTTTTAATGTATATAACAATTGGAACAATGTTACCATTAACGTGCGTTTGTTACTATATATATAATATATGATATCACGTATGGGGTATATTATATATTATATCATATATATATTTAATTTAATGTAAATTATATATTTAAATTAAATATATATGTGATTTATTTGATAAATCATCTTTGGGGATTAATTAAATCGTATTGTGTTGAATTAATACCTGTTGTGATTTACTTTCAAATTATTTGGGTATGGTGAACAACATGGCTTTAGTCTTTACAATGGTTGTAATATTTAAATATGGCCTGCGTGCCATGCCTTTTCTCTAAATATTCTCTATGTACATTCTCTTCTCATCTCACCCCCCTCGAATAATTAAACAAGGTTTCTCTTGATATAATTTTCTTTACTTATTTAGAGAAGTCCCCTCATTGGCTTGAGAGGATTTTAGGTTAAGAGAGCCATGTTGTGTCACGTTTTATTATACTTTTGATTAGATCATGGCATGTTTATTTTGCATATTATGTGTTGTTTGTATGAGATATATACAACTATAATTGCATCGATATGAATTTAATTAATTAGATTAAACCTTCCAAATGAAATATTTAGTCGTAATGTCGTCAATTAATGGATACTTGTCAAAGCCTAGATCGCTTATTTGTACGTTCCACCAAAGTGGATGCACTTGAGTTATCTTGGTGAGACATGAGTGAGTAATGGGGATACTCAACATTCATGATTGTCTTGACTTAATTGAGATTATCAAAACGGTTTTGGATCTCAAGGCATTAGATGAGATTAAATGTGCTGATCATATGATGATCGAATCCCATAAAGATCTAAGAGTTACATGTGATGTAATTGGTAAAGAGGTTGCCTACCTAAATAACTTGATTTTAAGCGTCCTGCCAAAGCGGACTTAAATTTAAGTCAAATATGGATCTTAGCCCACTAATTATAATAAGGGTTGTTAATTCAGTGGGAGATTATTAATTTTGCATATTTTTTATTTGTAGAAAAATGCCGACTAGTAATACCGCAACACTATCACTACGATCAGTCCTTGAGAAGGACAAACTTAATGGGACCAACTTTCTTGACTGGCTTAGAAACTTGAGAATTGTTCTCAAGCATGAAAGAAAGGTTTATGTCCTCGATCAACCCATTCCTGGCGAGATTGCAGCAAATGCTCCAAGAGCTTAAAGAGATGCTTACATGAAGCATCAGAATGACTCTGTGGATGTAGGATGCTTGATGCTTACCACCATGGTTCCAGAACTCCAAAAGGATCTGGAACATATGGAGGCTCTTGAGATGATTGTACATCTCAAGGAAATGTTTCAGCAACAAGCAAGGCAAGAGAGGTATGAGACCACTAAGGCCTTACATTCCTGCAAGATGGCTGAAGGTGCATCAGTTAGCTTCATATTTTGAAGATGAAAGGCTACATTGATCACCTTGAAAGGCTTGGATTTCCCATAAGCTAGGAGTTAGCTACAGATATGATCTTGAACTCACTCCCGAAAAGTTATGACCAGTTTGTCATGAACTATAACATAAACAACATGGAGAAATCCATTTTTAAACTGCATGGGATGCTTAAAACAGCCGAGCAGAGCATTAAGAAGAAGTCTAGCTCTGTTTTGATGGTTCAAAAAGAAAAGGGTTTGAAAAAGAAAGGCAAGGGCAAACAAAAGGGTAAAGGCTCAACTGGTAAGACCAATGAGTCAAACAGGCCCGAAACTAAGCCTGCAGCCAAGAAGGCAAAGCCTTCGAAAGACGGGGTCTGCTTCTTCTACAATGAACCTGGTCATTGGAAGAGAAATTGCAAACTCTACCTTGAAGATCTGAAAAAGAACAAGAAGGATGGCGGGGCTATGACTTCAAGTATCTATGTCATAAATATTCACTTTTCCACTTCCTCTACATGGGTATTAGATACTACATGTGGATCTCACATTTGTATAAATGTGCAGGGTCTCAAGGACAGTAGAAAATTGAAGAAGGGCGAAGTTGACCTACGAGTTGGAAACCGAGCAAGAGTTGCTGCTTTAGTCGTAGGCACTTATGAATTAGTTATGCCCAATGGGCTTTTATTAATTTTGAACAATTGCTTTTATGTTCCTATTTTGAGTAGTAACATTGTTTCACTTTCTTATTTGGATAAGGAAGGTTATACTTCCATTACTAGGAACCATAGATGTTCAATTTATTGTAATGACATTTTCTATGCTTTGGTGATTTGTATGCTGGTCATTATGTACTTAATTTAGAACATATTAATAATGGACGAATCTATGACATAACTACTTAAAGGTTCAAGTCAAATGATTTGAATCCGACCTACTTATGGCATTATTGTCTAAGACATATGAATGAGAAATGCATTTCTAAACTCCATCAAGATAGATTTCTTAATTCATTTGATTTTGAATCATTTGATACATGTGAATCTTCTTTATTGGGAAAGATGACAAAGGAACCTTTTACTGGACATAGTGAGAGGGCCACCGATTTATTGGGCCTCATACATACTTATGTGTGTGGACTAATGAATGTATCTGCCAAAGGAGTCATTTGTACTTCATAACATTTATAGAAGATTTCAGTAGATATAGGTATATCTATCTAATGAAACATAAGTCTGAATCTTTTGAAATGTTCAAAATATTCTAAAATGAAGTACAAAATCAACTTGGCAAAACAATTAAAATGAACTTGCCAAAGAGTTCATTGACCATCTTAGGAGTTGTGGGATCATCTCACAACTTACTCCTCCAAGAACACCTTAATGGAATGATGTTTCTGAACACGGACGAATCGAACTCTATTAGATATGGTTCGATCTATGATGAGTCAAACAGATTTTCCGCCGTCCTTTTAGGGGCCATACTCTAGAAACAACTGTGTTCACACTAAATCGTGTTCCATCAAAGACAGTTGAAAAAGACACCATATGAGATATGGACTGGGAAGAAACCTAGTTTGTCATTCTTAAGATTTGGGGATGTGAGGTTTATATTAAACAACAAACCTCTGATAAATTATCATCCAAATCCTCAAAATGCCTTTTTATGGGGTATTCTAAGGAAACTAAGAAATACTATGTCTACAATCCCACGGATCACAAAGTGTTTGTTACCGCAATGGTATTTTTTTTGGAAAAATAGTTTATCTCTAAAGGAACCAGTGGGAGTAAGGTGAACATTGAAGAAGTTTGAGAGCCACGAGACGATGTAGAACCACAGATGGAAAATGGAGAAGACTCACAACAAGTTGTTGAGCCTACTCAAGTAACATAAGGCCCACGAAGATCCGATAGAACATAGCAACGACCTCAGAGATATGAATTTGTGATTACCGGAAGTCATGATATTTTGCTCATTGAGCAAAATGAACCAACTACCTATCGAGAAGCCATAGTGTGACCCAACTCCGAAAGATAGTTTAATGCCATGAAGTTTGAAATGCAATCTATGTACGACAATAAGGTTTGGACCTTAGTTGATCCACCTGAAGGTGGAGGTGGATCAACTAAGGCACGGCTGGTTGCAAGTGGGTTTTCAAAGAGAAAACTGACATGGATAGCAAAGTAAATGTCTTCAAGGCACGACTGGTTGGAAAAGGATTTACTCAAACTCATGGTGTGGACTATGATGAAACCTTTTCCCCAGTTGCAATGGCCAAATCAATAAGAATCCTTCTTTCCATAGGAGCATATTATGGCTATGAAATATGACAGATGGACGTCAAAGCAGCCTTCCTTAACGGAAAGCTGCTTGAGGATGTGTACATGACACAACCTGAGGGTTTTGTGCGTTCAGAGGAATCTGGTAAAGCTTGCAAGCTTCAAAGATCCATTTATGGATTGAAGCAAGCATCTCGGAGCTGGAATCATCGTTTTGATCAAGTAGTCAAAGAGTTTGGATTCATTCAAAACATTGATGAACCTTGTGTTTAAAAAAGGTTAGTGGGAGCACAGTTGTATTTCTGGTGCTTTATGTAGATGACATCCTACTCATTGGGAATAACATCCATACCTTGCAGAGTGTCAAGTCTTGGTTAGGAAAGTCTTTCTCAATGAAAGATTTAGGTGAAACCACTTACATCCTTGGGATTAGGATCTATAGAGACAGATCTAAGAGGCTGATAGGCCTAAGTCAGAGCACATCATAAACAAGATACTGTATAGATTCAGTATACAGGATTCTAAAAGGGGTTACATGCCTATGCCTCATGCCATCCATCTCAGCAAGGATCTATGTCATAGTACATAAGATCAAAGAGACCACATGAGTAAGATTCCTTATGCCTCTGCCATTGGATCTATCATGTATGCGATGTTATGTACTCGACTGGATGTCTCATTTACCTTAAGTATGACTAGCAGATATCAACAAGACCTAGGTGAAGGTCACTGGATTGCTGTCAAGAATATCGTGAAGTACTTAAGAAGGACTAAGGACTTATTCTTGGGTATATGGTGGCTTAGAGGATGAGCTCTGTGTGACTGGTTAGACAAATGCGAGTTTCCAAACTAACCAAGATGATCTAAGATCACAGTCAGGATATGTATTCCTGTTAAATGGTGGTACGGTAAGCTGGAAGAGCTCTAAGCAGAGCACTGTAGCAGATTATACAACAGAAGCTGAGTATATAGCAGCATCGGATGCAGCTAAGGAAGCCGTTTGGATCATAAAGTTCATTACTGAACTAGAGGTGGTTCCTACCATCTCAAATCCAATAGACTTGTTGTGTGACAATAGCGGGGCTATTGCGCAGGCCAAGGAGCCTAGGTCACATCAAAGGACCAAGCATATACTCAAGCGCTTTCATCTTATCAGAGAAATCAATGATAGAGGTGACATAAAAAATATGCAAAGTACCAGGAGAAGACAATGTCGCTGATCCTCTTACTAAGCCGCTTGCACAGATAATACATGAACGTCATGTGAGACAATGAGAATTAGGGAAATTAATGATTGTACTTAGTACAAGTGGGAATAACGGAAGTCAAATGGTTGTTGGGCATCCCGAGGAAAAACAGGGTAGATAAGTAAAGAGAGTTCCACCATATTGCCATATCCCCTCCTTTTCTCCATGTTTTGTGACTCAATCGTGTTGAGAAAGGAAATAGGACAAGTGAAAGGCTCTTTTGGGCAATTTCGGGAACAACTCGACCGAGAAGTAAGGATAACATGGCCACCAAGTGAGGAGAGTCCCACAACATTCGGTCCCTCCCTCTTTTTCTCCATGTTGAATGTGTTAATGGTGATGGTAATGGAAATAAGGGAAGTCAAACACTTGTTGGGCATCTATAGCAGAGGAGTGAAGGTAACTTGGCCCACAAGTAAAGAGACTCCTACTCTATTAGGCGTCTCCGTTCTTTTTCTCCATCTTGACTGGCAGAGGGGCGATGAGGAAGGATGTAAGAAGAGTCCAAGGCTTTCTCGGCAACCCTTGTAACAACATGGCCAAGAGGTAAAGATAACTTGTCCAACAAGTAAAGAGACTTCGACTATATTCCGCCTGTTCTCCCCTCTTTTACCTCGTGTGGGCCGACTTAACGATAGTGTGAGAGGAAACAACGAAGGTCTAAGGCTTGGTAGGCATCCCGAGGAAAATCTTAGGCAAAAAGTGAAGACAACTTGGCCAACAAGTTGGCAGGATTCTATTGTATTCGACATCTCCCCACCTCTCCCCCATATTGGCTTACATAGTGACAATGAGACGGGAAACAGGACAAGTGAAAAGGCCTTTTGGGCATCCCCAGGAACAACTTAGCCAACATATAGAGAGACTTCTCCCCCCACATTCAGCCTTGCCACTCTTTTTCAACTTGTGGGTCGGCTGAATGATCAAGAAAGAGGGGAAGTAAGAGGAGTGAAACGCTCGTTGAGCATCATCCCAAGGAAAAACTTGGCCGACAATTAGAGACAGCATTGCGTTGAAGTGAAGAGTTTTCTGCTATATTCGGCATCTCTCCTCTCTTTCCCCATGTTGACAGACATGATGTCTATGAGAGAGGAAATAAGGCGACTGAAAGCCTTCGTGAGTAGACCAAGGAAAAGTTTGGCCACCAAGTACAGGTAATTTGGTCAACAAGTAAAGAAACTTTACAACTTTCGGCCTCTGCCCTCTTTTTCTTTGTGCAGGCCGACTTAACAATAATTAGAGAGGAAATAAGGGAAGTCAAATGCTCATTGGGCATCCTAAGGAAAAACAGGGCCGACAAGTAAAGAGAGTTCCACCACATTAACATCTCCCCCGCCTTTTCTCCTTGCTTTGTAACTTGATCGTGATGAGAAAGAAAATAGGACAAGTGAAAGTCTCTTTTGGGAAACCCCAGGAAGAACTCGGCCGAGAAGTAAGGTTAAGTTGGCCAGCAAGTGGGGAGACTCCCACAACATTCGGCCCCTCCCATCTTTTTCTCCATGTTGAATGTGTTCATGGTGATGGTAAAATAAATAGGAGAAGTCAAACGCTTGTGGGGCATCCATAGTAGAAAAGTGAAGTAGCTTGGCCCACAAGTAAAGAGACTCCTACTATATTAGGCATCTCTGTTTTTTTACTCCATGTTCACTGGCATAGTGGTGATGGGGAAGGAAGTAGGAAGAGTCGAAGGCTTTCTCAGAAATCCTTGGAACAGCATGGCCTAGCGGTAAAGATAACTTGTCCAACTAGGAAAGAGACTTCGACTACATTGCGCCTCCTCTCCCCTCTTTTACCTCGTGTCGGCCGACTTAACGATAGCGTGATAGGAAACGAAGGAGGTGTAAGGCTTGGTGGGCATCCCGAGGAAAAGCTTGGGCAAAAAGTGAAGGCAACTTGGCCAACAAATAGGCAGGATCCTACTGTATCCGACATCTCCCCACTTTTCCCCCATGTTGCCTTACATAGTCAGTCACGATGAGACGAGAAACAGGATAAGAGAAAGGCCTTTTGGGCATCCCCAAGAACAACTTAGCCAACAAGTAAAGAGACTTCTCCCCCCACATTCGGCCTCACCCCTCTTTTTCAACTTGTGGGCCGGCTTAATGATCGTGAAAGAGGGGAAGTAAGAGGAGTCAAACGCTCGTTGGGCATCCCAAGGAAAAACTTGGCCGATAAGTAGGGACAACATTGCGTTGAAGTGAAGAGTTTTCTGCTATGTTTGGCATCTCTCCTCTCTTTCCCCATGTTGACAGACATGATGTCGATCAGAGAGGAAATAGGGCAAGTGAACAGCTTCGCGTGCAGGCTCATGAAATGATTGGCCACCAAGTACAGGTAATTTGGCCAACAAGTAACGAGACTTTTTGACTATCAGCCTCTCCCCTCTTTTTCTTTGTGCGGGTCAATTTAACGGTAATTAAAGAGGAAATAAGGGAAGTCAGACGCTCATTGGGCATCCTAAGGAAAAACAGGGCCGGCAAGTAAAGAGAGTTCCACCATATTGACATCTCGCCCACCTTTTGTCCTTGCTTTGTGACTTGATCGTGATGAGAAAGAAAATAGGACAAGTGAAAGTCTTTTTTGGGAAACCCCGGGACGAACTCAGCCGATAAGTAAGGATAACTTGGCCAGCAAGTAGGGAGACTCCCACAACATTTGGCCCTTCCCTTCTTTTTCTCTATGTTGAATGAGTTCATGGTGATGGTAAAATAAATAAGGGAAGTCAAACGCTTGTGGGGCATCCATAGTAGAAAAGTGAAGCTAACTTGGCCCACAAGTAAAGAGACTCCTACTATATTAGGCATCTCTGTTCTTTTTCTCCATGTTCATTGGCATAGTGGTGATGGGGAAGGAAGTAGGGAGAATCGAAGGCTTTCTCAGCAATCCTTGGAACAACATGGCCCAGAGGTAAAGATAACTTGTCCAACAACTAAAGAGACTTCGACTACATTCCGCCTCTTCTCCCCTCTTTTACCTCGTGTCGGCCGACTTAACGATATTGTGAGAGGAAACAACAGAGGTCTAAGGCTTTATGGGCATCCTGAGGAAAATCTTTGGCAAAAAGGGAAGACAACTTGGCCAATAAGTCGGCAGGATGCTACTCTATCCGGCATCTCCCTACTTCTCCCCTATGTTGACTTACATAGTGACGATGACACGCGAAACAAGACAAGTTAAAGGCCTTTTGGGCATCCCCAGGAACAACTTAGCCAACAGGTAAAGAGACTTCTCCCCCCACATTCGGCTTCGCCCCTCTTTTTCAATTTGTGGGCCGACTTAATGATCGTGAAAGAGGGGAAGTAAGAGGAGTCAAACGCTCATTGGGCATCCCAAGGAAAAACTTGGCCGACAAGTAGGGACAGCATTGCGTTGAAGTGAAGAGGTTTCTGCTATGTTCAGCATCTCTCCTCTCTTTCCCCATGTTGACAAACATGATGTCGATGAGAGAGGAAATAGGGCAACTGAACAGCTTCGCGCGCAGGCCCAGGAAATGCTTGGCCGCCACGTACAGGTAATTTGGCCAACAAGTAAAGAGACTTTACAACATTCGGCCTCTTTTTCTTCATGTGGGCCGACTTAACGGTAATGAGAGAGGAAATAAGGGAAGTCAAACGCTCGTTGGGCATCCTAAGGAAAAACAAGCCCGACAAGTAAAGGTATTTCCACCATATTGACATCTCACCCCCCCTTTTCTCCATGCTTAATGGCTTAATCGTGATGGGAAAAGAAATAGGACAAGTGAAAGTCTCTTTTAGGAAGCCCCGGGAAGAACTCGGTCGAGAAGTAAGGATAACTTGGCCAGCAAGTAAGGAGACTCCCACAACATTCGGCCCCACCCCTCTTTTTCTCCATGTTGAATGTGCTAACGGTGATGGTAAAGGAAACAAGAGAAGTCAAACGCTTCTGGGGCATCCATAGTAGAAAAGTGGAGGTAACTTGGCCCACAAGTAAAGAGACTCCTACTATATTAGGCATCTCCGTTCTTTTTCTCCATGTTGACTGGCATAGTAGTGATGAGGAAGGAAGTTGGAAGAGTCGTAGGCTCTCTCGGCAACCCTTGGAACAACATGGCCTACAGGAAAAGATAACTTGTCCAACAAGTAAAGAGACTTCGACAACATTCCGCCTCTTCTCCCCTCTTTTACCTCGTGTCGGTCGACTTAACGATATTGTGAGAGGAAACAACAGAGGTCTAAGGCTTTGTGGGCATCCCGAGGAAAAGCTTGGGCAAAAAGTGAAGGCAACTTGGCCAACAAGTAGGCAGAATAAAATAATAATAATAATAAAAGTAATAAATACAGAATAAAATAATAATTTTAATAAATAGGAGAAGACACAACATTTATATAAACAAAAAGTGAAAATGAGAACTCATTTATTTGTTCTTTCATAAATGACTTCATTAGGCTTATATGATCAGCTGCTTGAATGATGTTGTGTACGTCCAAAACAGAGATCTGAAAATATAAATTGATAAAGAATTAAAGATATGTTGGTAAGAGTCTGCATCCTCGATTCGAATAACTTATTCCTCAAATTCATATATTGGGTTTTGAGCATTCATAATGATAGCTACCTGTGTAGATAGAGTTGTTTCATTATGTTTATGGGGTTATTAAATTCACGGCTCGTTTACCAATACATCCAGTGAATTGATTGTCTTCTCTAATCAGTTGTGGGATCGCCAGGTGGTGACAATGTCAACTCCTGCAAGGAAGAGGCTGATGAGAGATTTCAAGAGGCCGAGACAAGATGCACCTGCAGGAACCAGTGGTGCGCCTCAGGACAATAATATAATGCTCTGGAATGCTGTAATATTTGGGTGAGTTGGAACGAATCGTTTTGTTTCTTTGTATAATATAATCACCTCATATTATTTCTCACTTTGTTTAAGTACCGATGGATAAGCAATTTCTACTTTCTTGTCTGCTTTGGATTGCAGTCCTGATGATACTCCATGGGACAGAGGTGAGTTGATCATTGCCCTACACCTCTTAAAATAATGCTGGTTCATGGGTCACTTGACTCTTCTTCTTTTTAAGAAAAAAGAAGGTAAATCCGCTGTCCTCTTTTTATTGGTTTTTACATATTCTTAGCTTTTGAATTTAAGTTTGTGAACACCACTTTTGCTTTATGTAAAATGGTTCTTTTGTGATTGATGAGTTTATTTAATCAGACCTTGGAATGGTATTGCCAAGACTTGGAACTTCAATTGTCTGTAAAGTCTGGGGTCTCTATAGATGGTTGAGAATTATGCTTGAACAGTCATGTAGATGCAACTCTTATGTGGTGATAGATTATCGTTTCTATTTATCCTATTCATATATTCATTCTTGTTAGCTGCATATTTATTGTATTGTTGATATGCTACGTAATTATGCATGGGAGAGGTTGTTTATTCTCTTTCTGGGTCACTCATGTTGTAGCTTGCTTTGTGTTACATCTTCTCACGTGGTAATTTTAATATATATGCCAGTTAATTTACATAACCACATCTTGAGTTGTTCAGGAGCGTTTAAACTAACTCTACAATTTTCGGAGGATTATCCAAACAAACCAGCAATGGTGTGATTTGTGTCTCCTGAATGTTTCATCCTAATAGTAAGTTTTAGCTGAAAATAGTAAGAATTAATTCATAAATTAGCTGTTTGGCAACTAATGTCATATTTTCAACGTTGGTCAGTTTATGCGGATGGGAGTATTTGTTTGGATATATTGCAAAATTAGTGGAGCCCCATGTATGATGTAGCTGCAATACTAACATTTATCCAGGTATCGTCTAGCTGTTAATCCCTAATCATATCTTCATGGTTTTATGTTTTCACTGCAAAAGAATACTACCACACCTAGAAACTATGAATTATGGTTTCTTCCTTTCACAGTTTAGTAAAAAAGGGTGGTCACTATGACAAATTTGTGATGGAACTTGAACTAAATGGTGTTGAAAATTAACATGAAAATACTGCAAATAACTAGGGAAAACGTGCGTGCTCACACACACACACCGAGATCATCTCTGGTACTTGAGAGATAAGAGACTCTACAAAACAACACTCACTGAATGCTTAACCCGTCAGTAGCCCTCCTTTACATTATATTTCCCATCAGCAGCATCATCATCGTCCCCGCCGCACAAGAAAAAGCCTCAGTGCCCCATTAGATATAGGCCCATCAATTTGACATTTGATGGGTTTTAAGTGCAAAACTTGATTTTTTACCGATCCTGAGTAAAGGAAATATATGTCTTCCAGTTTGAGGAGTCCAACTTAAGTGACAATTAGCAATGATCAAGAATACACTCGCTGGCCTTCTTGTTGGCTGTATAATTCTCATGAGGCCCATTGTGACGCCTGACGCCTGCTTTCTCTATTTGTTTCAACTTGAAGCTTTCTCTGCCTTTTCCAAGGGAAAAATTAATACATGGAAACAAACTGGACTTATTATAATTGATATGATAACTCGATATGTATCCTTTTTAGTCCTCTGAGTTGTTGAATCTACTACTTCAATTAGTATGAAATATGTGAATAGTTAATAACAAAATGACGCAAGGGCCTTTCTTTGTTTGAACAATTTTTAAATAGCATATACATTATAGAGATGTATTTTGGCGTAAGATATGTTATTTAATAGTGAACTAATAAATATTTTTTAAAAAATAAAATCTTAAATTTATAAAAAGAAACCAGTATAATATAAGTTTTTTTAAAGAAAATTCATATATAACTAATATAGAGTTGATCTAATAATGTAAAACTCCTGTGAGAAGGGCAACCACAACATCCAAATTAAATACCGAATGATAATATATATATATATATATATATATAAATATTCCTGTATAGATTTTTAAATAAAAGATAAGTCTAATTAAGTTAAAATAGAGGAAATTTCATTGTATCTTTCAAAAGTCTATTTACCAAACTTATGGTTAGATTGATTAAAATGAATTAAATATTCCTTACTTAAATAGAGTTAACTGTAAGCATATAGTTTGTTAATCCATTTGACGGTTCCAAGCATTACCTTACTACCACCTAGTTATTATAATTGCTTTTTTTTTTTTTTGCCAACACCTAATTACTATTAATAAACATGGGAATGAGTGTAAAATATTTATATTTCTTAAATGAATTATTGTAACCTAAATTTGCAAGTTACATAGACTTCCAACATACGTTCTACATAATTAATTAATTAACCATGAACCTAAATTTGCACCATATCCTCTTAACATTTTAACAAAATAAATTCCTGCAAAATATAATGACTGCTCTGCTTGGTCCAAAATACTTTGGTTCATAATATAACTCATTTGATTTTGGAAACTAATTAATTCTTTTGCTAATTCTATCGTAATAATTAATGCTTGGATGTAACTCTTCGTATTTATTATTTTTAATCAACATTTTTTTAATATAGATAAATTTATAATTTTTTTTCCAACTTATTAAGAATCTGATGAGGTATTGAAGGTTGAAAGTGACAAATAAACTCACTTTGGTGGGAGGTAGTAAAATAAAGTTTCATTTCAGAGTAATAAATAAAGTGGATTACTTGTATTTATTATTGTGCCCAAATTCAACAATTTTTTCAATCGTAAAACTTATTTTGTAATTTTGTTGTAAAAATAGTCTATGTGAAATTTCGAGGGATGATAAAAATGAAAAAAGAAAATAGGGGAATTACTTTAAGATAAAAAAAGGCTTAATTACTAAAAAGTCTAAATAATAATATCTCATCTATTGAATTAAAAGTTAAGTGAAACTATAAGAACTTGATTAAAAAAAATTATATAGGATCTAAATTAAAAATTAAATTAATATGTTAACAATAAAAAATTACATGGTTGTAAAACTATTATGACCTGATAAAAAAAAGATAAAAAAGGACCTCATTAAAAAATCTTGAAAATGGTAGGAATTTGTAAATTAATTTTTTCAATAATAAGATCATTGAAAAATAACACTTATATCTAGGTTTTTTCTTATTAGACCTTACCCATAAATCAAAACATTTTTGGTCTCAAGCAGCCAAAAATAAAAAAAAAAATCTTAACTATTTTGCCACCAAACATTACTCTTATATGTTGGATTGAGTTTCTCTCTCTCTCTCTCTCTCTCAATTTTATTTTCATAATCTCATATCCACTATTACGATTTTAAAAAATAAATAATTTAGATTTAATATTTTATAAAATTATCACTATAAATGTAAAAAATTGATTTAAACTCTTAAAATTTGATTTATACAGTTAAATAACTACAAGGTGGAAAAAATTAAATAAATTTTAATTTATAAAATATTAAAATATTATAATAATAATAATTTTATAAAATATCAAATCTATGATAAATACTTATACACTCCCAGAGTAGCACGTCATGTCAACTATATACAATTAAAACATAATAACTTAGATAATTTTAAGGGTTATGGTGCAATTTTATCAACAAAATTTATTTTTAGGGACCTCTAAACAGATAAGTTTTGAAATTGACAAAAATACCAATAAATAATTAAATTTCAGGTTATGACCCTATATTTACAACGTGGGTAAGAATTTCTCATAATCTAAACCATCTATGCGTAATCTAAACCATCTATGCGTGATTTAAGGGTGCAAACAGGAGAGAGAAAATGAATTTAAACCATCCATGCATGATTTAAGGGTGGAGAGACAGGCGAGAGAAAAATGAGAACGGTTAAATGGAGAAAGACTCGGACTACTCAGTTTCTTCTGCTTCTATCTCTGCTTCTTCTCCACTCTGACCTTGCTTCAGCGGGCGAGAAATCGGGGAAGTGGGACAAGATTTGAAGAACCACAGTAACTAATTTGAGGGGCTTTGAGATTAACCTAGGTCCAAAAGTGCTGTTAGTACATGGGCGAAGACGCTCCTACAGTGCAGTCTTCCTCTGTTAGAAACAGATCCGCTGCCCCTCACTAACTCCTCCACCGCCGTTTGATCCCAGTCGAAAGTACGCCTTACCATATCTCACCTCTTGGTCTCTTCGATCTTCGTGTTTTAATTTTTATTTTTTAATCCTCTGTCAGCTGCATTTCCAACCGACCATATCTTCTGAGACCTGAACCCATTCAAAAACCTAATTCCGGCTAACCTCGTTTTTCTATCACCGGCGAGACGTGGGCTGATTACGGTTCGGAGAAACTTACGGAAGACTCGGAGCGAACTGCTTTCAGAAGGCGGAGAAGAAATACAAACTCTATTACGATAATGCTTCCAAAAAGTACTGTTCATCTATCATTCTTGTTAGCACGCTTATTCTATTCAATGGAGATGATTCATAGCATCAGATTCTGATTGCATGTTCAATTCACCGCAGGAAAAAGCAACCGAAACCGATGGACCTATCGGAGGTCCTCGATTTCAGGACTATTCTTAAATGCCATAAATTAGATGGGGAACTTCCTTCAGGTGTTACCCTTCTTGAGGAAAAGTTCAGTTGTCCTGTGTTTTGTTTGGAAAATCGCCCTGGTATGCGTATTTATTTTGGTCATATGATCATTGACTATCTTTTTCCTTTTGTGCGAATCCGTGATAATCATTCACATTGACCTACACCCTGTTTCTATGTAGTTCATGGTTGTTATAATGCCTGGAAAATAGTATATTTATATTTAATTGTGCGAGATGATTTTGAATTTAGCTTTTAAAGTTGAGTGTAGAGGACGCATTTTCATTTTTTGTTTTGACGTTGCAGGATTTTATTTTCTTCCTGGAGCATTGAGTGTGGAGGAACAATGTACATTGATAAGGGAAAGCTTAACTGATTTCCTGCAGCCTCCTAAAAGAACGAATCACAATGCTATTTATGGGCTTATCCATGAATCATTCAATTCCGCAAAAGAAGAGAAAGTTTTGGCTGAAGACAATTCTCCAATAAGCTCATCTGAATCTAATCCTGATATTATCAGTAGAGTTGGTAAGGAGTGTAAATTTTCTTTAGAAAATGCGGAGTCTGCAAAACAATGCAAATCAGTTTCTGCTTCCCCTTTATAGGGGAAGCTGCGATGGAGTACACTTGGCCTACAATTTGATTGGTCGAAGGTAAGCTTTAACTAACTACATTTTACTCGTTTGTTTTCTCTCTGCCGCTCACCTCCATAACCTAGTTATAGAAATTGATGTGTGAGTGTGTTCTACATACACTTTCCCTCTCAGAACTCTAGTTGACTATTGGGTTAGGCAGAGATAATCTGCTACTTCTTGTGGAGAGAGGAACCTTATTTTTAGTCTTGAATGGGATACATACAAGAACTAGTAGTAAAATCCAGCTCATATTGCTGTGTCCGTGGCCCATTGTCCATCAACCAAAATTCTTTCAGTAAAATTGAATAAATTTCTTAAACTACATTGCAAAATAATTGCTTGATGATTGTGAAGGTCCATTTTTTAAAATTGGTTCTTCATATTTGCAGAAATTGTAGGGATTTAGTCTTGGCAGCGGATATTGATATTTCTTTTAGGGTTTTGACTTGGGTGGGGCAGGGTTTAGTTGTCTGCTGTGTAATTAGGAAAACAGTGCTGTAATACATCAACAACTTATTTTGACACGAATTTGATGGACAAAATGGGGTAATTTGTCTTTGTGAGGAAGGATCTCATTGTTTCTTGGTTTAGCATCTGTAGGATGGGTGGAATCTAACCGACGCTAGTGGTAATTTTTTGTGTTCTGTATCTGAAATTTTGTGATCGAATGATTGGTGGCTTCGAATTGAATGGGGGCGGGGGAGATAAGGGGGAATTTGGTTATGTTACGGGTCTTCTTTTATGGCTATATGGCTATTTGTGGACTAGGAAGGCGCTCACTACTTGTTATTGATAAACAAACATATTATAGCTGTCTAATGGGTGTACTGTCTAATTGACTGTCGAATATAAGTTGTATTTTCATGTTTCTCGTCAATGACATACTATAGCCACTGGCCTTAAGCCTTAAAAGATACTATAATATGGGCAGATTGCATACTGCTGCTTTATTGAGGCATGGGCAGTAAGCCTCAAATTGTGTCTTTTTATTTTGTAGCCTCTGAAAAGGAGTTTTGTGGTTATTATGAGCTTTGGTAGTAAAGAATATCATTTGTTTTCTAGAAGGGTTCACAATTTTTTTTGTTGGTTCATGAGTCCTTCTTTTGTCATTGTAGTGGTTGGTATCATCAAGAGGAAGGCCCTGATAAAAGATTTAGCTTCTGCGTATCACACAGAATGCCTTTCATACTGTCAAGAACTATTGGAACTTAAAAAAAAGGGAAGAGGTTAGATGCAATTCCTGTTTTTCAGTTTCGTGTTATTTTATTACTTGTATCTCATTTTGACATATATTGCTATTTCATTTTTGACATTTTCTTCTGGTGACAAGCTTGTCAGTGTGATCATTATCTTTGTTGCTATTATTTTTATGTCTTGTAACCCTCAAGCTGCATAGTCCGATAGGAATGAGAAGAACCTGAAGGATAAGAAGTTTGAGAGATCCTATCTGTGGTTTTCCTTCCAAAGCATTCTTAGAAGCAGATTCCTTCTTGTATGTAAACGAACCTGTTGCAGCAAATAGATTTTAGTTTTTCAAAACAATATGTTGGTAAGGATGGATTCACTGGCCGAAGTTTTCTAGTGGTAGTTTAGTCAATGTTTCTTTCTTTTCTCCTTAGTGAAATAATAACACCGCGAGAAGGGGGGGGGGGGGGTGCAATAGTAAAATGTATTTAAATGGCTTACTTAGGCTATTTCATGACCAAGGCTTTCAGAATTTAATAAAATGTCAACATTACATAGGCACATTGACATATTTTTCCAGACTAACTTAGGAGATGAATCACCTATTGCAAATGTTATATTTATCAAAAGCCCTTTCATGTTTATAGTGAGGGGCAAGTTCTCATTCCTTTTTGCAACATAAGTTATCTACTTATGGATAGAACTTGAGGCAAAAGTCTGGAATTATCCCCATTTCTGTGTGGCTGGTGCTCACATTGATTCCTTCTTTTTCTTGAAGGAACTTGATGTGGAGGCACTCCAAAAGGATCACTCTCCACCTTACATTGAGGAGCCTTTAGCCATGGAATTGGAACCACCACCGAGAAAGATTTGTCAAGGAGGAAGGCCTATGCCCAAGAGGTTTAAGATTCTCCTCTGTGATGAGATTTTTTGCTTCAAGAGCTCAAGAAGATTTCGTCTACATGGTTGTCCCTTTCCTCCCTTTACTATATCAAATTGCTTGTGAAATTACTTGTTACTTGATTGCCTAAAATGAGTGTGGGGGGAGGGACTAAATCATTAGGGAAAGGTAGTTTTAGGGTGATGATTTTGTGGCCTCTTTGGTCGTTCTAAGCTTGCATTGAGGTCAATGCTAAGTATGACCGTGGGGGAGCTTAGCTGATTGATTTTCTAGGTGATTGTACAGGAATTTTGTATAATACTTTGCTAGAATTATTGATTGATGACTTTAACTTCTTAGTGTTTTGAGAATCTGGTCCGGAACTGAATCTTTCCTGAACAATGCTTGATTTATGAATTTTCTTGCACTGCACTTTGCTAATTCTGAGATACACATGCAGAACCGAACTTATCATGAATGAATGAAGCAAGTACTGTTCACATATTGATGCCAGCTTTGTGGTTTGGTATCTGGAAAATTTGTATCATAAGTAGAATGTTCTCATGCATTGAAAATGGTTATGTGCATGGTTCAGCCCTGTGTGAGTTAGTTTAGAATACACAAACCTTGATGGAAGGATTTGAGCTTTATTATCATTCATAAATTCAGTGTGCATACTCCACTTGATTCAATTTCCTCTAGAACTTGTCTTGCGTCTTAATCAAGGCCACATAATTGCACAAGAGTCATGAATAGGATTGAGGCATTCTATTTCTTCACCCGTTTTCCTAAACACAAGCTGTTTAAATCAATCCCTTGCCAACCCCATTGAGCCCTTCACTTTCATTTCTTCTTTACATATGCACTGAATCTGAATTTATACATGAGACTATATGTGAGAAAAGGAAAATATATATGAGCGTATAGAGAAAAAGAAAGAAAACAGGAAAAGCCAGAAAGAAAAAAAAAAGAAAAAAAAAAGGAGAAAAAGGCAAGGAAGAGAAAGGAAAAGCCATATGTATAGAAAGAAGAAAAGAAAAAAGAAGGTAAAGAAGGCAGAACAAAAAAGTATTCAAAAGAACAGAAAAACAAAAAATAGAGAAAAGGAAAAGGAGAAAACAAGTTGTCCAAAGAACTCTTTCAGCTAATGAATATAATTTGAACCAATAGATTTATGCTTAAACATTGCTGTAGATGACAATAAATGCTGAAGTTTCAGCCACTTGTTTGATTGTCTGATTGTCGCTCATAACCTGTATACTTCAGATTATGTGCCATTCTTTTTTCCATTTCCATTTAGACCTTTTCAACATTACAACCAAAGCAAAGACCTCTTGATTCATGACTTTAGTGTATAATGAGTGGTGGAGATGGTAGACACATTACAAGCCTATGGTAGGGGTTGGACTAGTGGAGGGGAGTGAAATTACCTGGAGAGAGGAATGTGAGGAGTGCAAAACAGGACCAAGTTGTGTTCTAAAGCATTACTCACTACTGGCTGGGCTAAGTACATGAACTATTTGATTTGCATTTGTACACTTTGCTTGTGATGTTATTGAGATATGCATTTTTTGATTTAAGATTGCTACATTCTCATGTGTATCTATTCGGTTTTGTAGTGGATTTCCTTGATTAAATCTTTTTCTAGGGAGTGCAAAAGTGCAAGTGTGGGGGAATTTGATAAACCATTATTTTTATATGGTTAAGTGAGCATTTTCGTGGGATTTTAGGAAGAATATAGAGTATTATTTGCATAATTAGGCATGAATAATAAGATAAATTCATATAGTAGGAGATTTTGATTAAAATGATTATTTTTGCAGCAATTTAGTAGAATTTCCAGATTTGGACACGGGCTATTTGGTTGCTGTTTGTATTGCAGGTGTAATTCTGAAATTAGTGCGCCTGGAAAGAAATTCCAACCAGGGAGGAAAGCTGAATCCAAAGGAACTCATTTCCATTACTCATGAAATTTGGCTTCCACCTAATTATTGAGGAGGCAAGAGGCTGTTATTAAATATGAGAGCAGCGGTGTAACTTGAACCACCTCTTGTTTGATTATGCTTGTTTGAACCAAATTATCTTTATCGTTTGAGATGTGTTTCCATACTTGAAGATGCATCTTAACCTTTTATAGTTTGATGGATTGATTTATTTCTCCTTTATTATTTGCTCTCGTCCTCCCCCTTATTATTTCTTATTTATATTTATTTTTATCTTTTCACATGAATTTATTATTGTTTGTAAATATTATTCATAATACTTAATTATTCATGTTGCTTATTAATGCCTTCTTTCAATTACTGCATAGTTTCTTTATCAATAATTTAGCATTCATTAATTTTTTTGCCTGAAGTTGTGTATCTGTTTTATTTATTATCTTGTGAATTAATTTATTTCCTTATTCTCAATGAATTATTAATTGATTAATTTACTTTTTCATGTGACATGTTATTTATTTTATAATGAATAGTTAATGGTTTGTTAGTTTTAAATTTAGTACTTGTAAAGTTACTTATCTTCTCAATTCATATATGTATGTTATTCATTGGTTGCCACTGTCTTTTCTATATGTATTATCTATTTATGTTTACCATAAATTTGAATAAGTTCTTATCCCATTCATAGTCTTACTTTTATTTGATAGATTATGCCTTTCTATTTTTCTGTTTATCTATTTTGCCATTTAAGATTTGAATTATCTCCTTAATTGGCTTTTGTCTTGTGAATTAACCAATTAGTTAAGAGTTGTAAATTATTGGAGCTGAAACTGCTACATTTTGAAGTAGGGCTCCTCCCTCTTTTTGCTTTGAAATGTTTATTTGTGTGCACTATCTTGGGTCTTGAGTTTTGCCTCTTTCATATAATTTTCAATTTTCCTTCCATTTACTGCTTGTAATTTATACATTTTTTACAGGTGGAGATGTCTCATCCTAATGCAGAACTGAGGTTGCTAAAAGTTTTCTATTACACAATAGGTGTGAAATACTGATAATGGTAATTATAAAAGTTAATGGGAGAATCTTTGGTTTATCTTATGTCTTATGTTGCTGATGCTGTTGACTATTAGTCTATTAAAGAAAAGTGCATTGTGCATTTTGTTTGTGCAGGTCTTTGCTCCCAATGAAAAGATTGAGAACATCAATGACCAATACTGGACATGGAGAAAAGAGGAGGTAAGAGTCTCTCTGTGTAACTAGAAAGAATGGGTTGGTGGGAGCTGAAAACTACAAACATTCTTGTTGTTACTTGGGCAAATAATGACACCACTAGGGTTTTCTTTTTTCCTTTATTGAATTAATAAAATAAAAAAATTTAGTACTTCTAATTCTTGTCTAGCAAACTATTTATTTCATTACATCATGAGTGTTACAAATTCCAAAATAAGATGGTGCTTCGTTTAATATATCTAGCTGTTCTCCTTCATCAATTAAATGTTTATTTTTCATAAATTTATCTTAGTTGTTCTCCAAACTATTTATTTTAGTTAAATGTCTTCTTAGCTGTTATCCTTTTGTTTAATATATCTAGTGTAGTCTCCTTTAGAAATTGTATAACGGGGAATTGATTTGCTTCATATGGTAGTCTTGTGTGAGGGTTATCCTCTAAACCAGAAAATAATAAAACCGAAAATAGAAATAAACAAGGGGGAGTGGAACAACTTTTGACTGATAATATAGTTATATCGAACAACACATTACATTCAGAGATGCAACACTATTCTGCTGCACATGCAAACACACAACTAACACGGAGAGGATAATGATTACAAAACACAATGGAATAAAGATTGCAAAACACTTAGACAACAATAAACACATACAGGAACTCTGAACAGTTGCCAATCTTTCAAGAGGAATGGCGAAAATGGAAAGAGCAAATATAGTATGCAAGGTAGTATTAGTAGGCTACTAGTTTCTAATATATCAAAATTAGAGGCTATTTATTTCTACTTGATCGTGATGGATGGATGAATTTGACTGTGAAAACTTCTTTGGTCGCAGTTGTTTTTCAAATAAATCACAAACGCAAAGGGAGATGTTTAAAATATTGGACAATGCGGTGAAAGAGTAGTTGCAGAAGGCATTGAGCAAAGCCAACGTTATTATTTTTTATTTTTTGTTGTCAGGTTTGTATTATTTAAAGTATTTGAGTTAAATGTGCTATTTTATTTATATTTAATTTATTGAAGTTGAATTTGATGGTGGATGAGACATATTCATATTTAAGTTGTCAGCTTTTCATTACCCACTTCAGTTTGTCAAAACCCCACAAGTAGCACAAGTAATCTCTTCACCCCTTTACAAGTTCAAATGTCACGCTTCCTTGTTTTTCAGCAGCCCCCTTGTGTCGTATCTCTACATATATCTGTCACTTCTTGGATAAAAGTTGCATTTTCTGTCCTAATTTAGGTGTTTTAGAGGTTGGTAGTAAATTAAAGTGGAACCGGAAAAAAACAGCTTTTCAGTGAAGCCTGAAGTTATTACTCTATGGTGAAGCCCCAACTTGCTTACTGGTGAACTGACCTCTTCCCCTCTTCTATAATTTATATGTGATTTATAATTATTATTATAACCATCAATAATTATTATCTTCTTATGCTTCTTGCTAATTCACCCTTTATTTTGTATCATTTTAGTAGTTTTCTCTTTTGTATAATTGGGCTTATGGACTTTTTAAGTTAAATTATTTAAAATGTCATATAGGTCCTTAATATTCATCCTTCTCTTTTTCCTTCTTTCACCATGACGAGATCTTCAAATTTTTTCATTTGTTGTCTCATTTATTATTTATTGCTATTTTTTTTGCCATCCATTATTTGTTACTATTTGCTTATTATTTGTTATTTATAATATTTATTATCCAAAAATATTATTTATATTACAATTATTTTACTCTTCTACTTTTTCCACTACTAGATTCATTGCTTTCTATTTTTTGTTTTCATGCTAATTCAGCATTCCTCATTTGGTATTATATTTTTATTTGTTTTCTCTTTTTCCTATAACTTTATAACTTTTGGAGTTTCGAGAGTTTGTACTATTTAGCTTTTGATGTACATGACAATTAATACGTATTTTCTTCTATTTATTCCGCGACTTGGAGTTGCTTATTATGTCTGCATTATTTAATTTTTTTTTCTGCCCCCAAGGTTTGTGTTATTTAAATTATTTGAGTTAAATGTGTTATTTTATTTATATTTAAATTTGTATTTGATTATTTAAATTATTTGAGTTAAATGTGTTATTTTATGGTTATGATTCATTTAATTGCGTGTTTTTAGTTTTGTTAGTTATACAGATTTCTTGTCTGTGGTTGTGTGTGTGTCTCTGTCTCTGTGTGTTTGTTTGAGTCTGCGTGTGTTTATATGTTGTTGTTGTTGTGTGTGTGTGTGTTTGTCTGTGTTTTGTTTTGATTCATCTGATCGCCTCTTTTTAGTTTTGTTATTTTTTATTATTATACAGATTTCTTGTGTGTGTCTCGCTGTTTCTGTGTGTTTGTTTGAGTGAATGTTTGTGGTTGTGTGTTTGTGTGCGTGTTTTGTTATGATTCATTTCATTGCCTCTTTTTAGTTTTGTTATTTTTTAATGTTATACAGATTTATTGTGTGGGTGTGTCTCTCTGTCTCTGTGTGTGCGCGTGTCTGTATGTGGTTGTATGTGTGTGTGTGTTTTGTTGATTCACTTGATCGCCTCTTTTTACTCTTGTTATTTTTTTGTTGTTATACAGATTTCTTGCGTGTGTCTCGATGTCTCTTTGTGTTTGTCTGAGTGCATATTTATGTTTTTGGTTGTGTATGTGTGTGTGTGTGTTTTGTTATGATTCATTTAATTGCATGTTTTTAGTTTTGTTAGTTGTTTTATTGTTATACAGATTTCTTTTGTGTGGTTGTGTGTGTGTCTCTGTCTCTGTGTGTTTGTTTTGTCTGTGTATGCGTGTCTTTATGTGGTTGTGTGTGTGTGTCTGCGCGTTTGTGTGTGTTTTGTTTTGATTCATTTTATCGCCTCTTTTTTAGTTTTGTTATTTTTTTTTATCTTATACAGATTTCTTGTGTGGGTGTGTGTGTCTCCCTGTTTTTGTGTGTTTGTCTGTTTGTGCGTGTGTCTATATGTGGTTGTCTGTGTGTGTGTCTTTTGTTGATTCATTTGATCGCGCCTCTTTTTACTTTTGTTATTTTTTTTATTATCATACAGATTTCTTGCGTGTGTCTCGCTGTCTCTGTGTTTGACCATGAGTGCATATTTATGTCTGTCGTTGTGTGTGTGTGTGTGTGTGTTTTGTTACGATTCATTTAATTGCGTCTTTTTAGTTTTGTTCGTTGTTTTATTGTTGCACGCATTTCTTTTGTGTGGTTGTGTGTGTGACTCTGTCTCTGTGTGTTTGTCTGTGTGTGCGTGTGTCTGGATGTGGTTTTGTGTGTGTGTGTTTGTGTTTTGTTTTGTCTTGATTCATTTGATCGCCACTTTTTGGTTTTGTTATATTTTGTTGTTATACAGGTTTCTTGCGTCGCTGTCTCTGTGTGGTACTGTGAGTGCTTTTTTCTGTCTGTGGTTTTGTGTGTGTGTTTTGTTATGATTCATTTTATTGTCTGTGTGCGCGTGTGTGTCTATGTCGGTGTGTGTTTTGTTTTCATTCGTTTGATCTCCTCTCTTTAGTTTTGTTATTTCTTATTGTTATGCAGATTTCTTGCGTGTGTGTTTCGCTGTCTCGGTGTGTTTTTCTCTGAGTGCATATTTTTGTCTGTGGTTGTGTAGGTGTGTGTGTTTTGTTATGATTCATTTAATTGCGTCTTTTTGGTTTTGTTATTTGTTTTATTGTTATACAGATTTCTTGCGTGTGGTTGTGTGTGTCTCTGTCTCTGTGTGGTTGTGTGTGTTTGGTTTGTTATGATTCATTTGGTTGCCTTTGTTTAGTTTTGCAATTTTTTTATGGTTGTACAGATCGTGTGTGTCTCTGTGTGTATGTGTTTGTATGTGCGCGCGTGCGTCTGTTGTTGTCTGTGTTTTTTTATCATCAATTTGATTCCCTCTATTTAGTTTTATTTATTTTTATTGTTATACAGATTTATTCTGGGTGTGTGTATCAGTCTCTGTGTGTTTGTTTGAGCGCATATGTCTGGCTGGGGTTGTGTACATGTGTGTGTGTGTGTGTTTTGTTTTTATTCATTCGGTCGCCTCTTTTTAGTTTTGTTGTTTTTTAATGTTATACAGATTTCTTGTGTGGGTGTGTGTGTGTCTCTGTCTCTGTGTGAACTGGTTGTGTGCGTTTTGTTGATTCATTTGATCTCTTTTTACTTTTGTTATTTTTTTTCTTGTTATATAGATTTCTTGCGTGTGTCTCGCTGTCTCTGTGTTTGACCATGAGTGCATATTTATGTCTGTCGTTGTGTGTGTGTGTGTGTGTGTGTGTTTTGTTACGATTCATTTAATTGCGTCTTTTTAGTTTTGTTCGTTGTTTTATTGTTGCACGCATTTCTTTTGTGTGGTTGTGTGTGACTCTGTCTCTGTGTGTGCGTGTGTCTGGATGTGGTTGTGTGTGTGTGTGTTTGTGTTTTGTTTTGTCTTGATTCATTTGATCGCCACTTTTTGGTTTTGTTATATTTTGTTGTTATACAGGTTTCTTGCGTCGCTGTCTCTGTGTGGTACTGTGAGTGCTTTTTTCTGTCTGTGGTTTTGTGTGTGTGTTTTGTTATGATTCATTTTATTGTCTGTGTGCGCGTGTGTGTCTATGTCGGTGTGTGTTTTGTTTTCATTCGTTTGATCTCCTCTCTTTAGTTTTGTTATTTTTTATTGTTATGCAGATTTCTTGCGTATGGTTGTGTGTGTCTCTGTCTCTGTGTGGTTGTGTGTGTTTGGTTTGTTATGATTCATTTGGTTGCCTTTGTTTAGTTTTGTAATTTTTTTATGGTTGTACAGATCGTGTGTGTGTCTCTGTGTGTATGTGTTTGTATGTGCGCGCGTGCGTCTGTTGTTGTCTGTGTTTTTTTATCATCAATTTGATTCCCTCTATTTAGTTTTATTTATTTTTATTGTTATACAGATTTATTCTGGGTGTGTGTATCAGTCTCTGTGTGTTTGTTTGAGCGCGTATGCCTGGCTGGGGTTGTGTACATGTGTGTGTGTGTATGTTTTCTTTTGATTCATTCGGTCGCCTCTTTTTAGTTTTGTTGTTTTTTAATGTGATACAGATTTCTTGTGTGGGTGTGTGTGTGTCTCTGTCTCTGTCTCTGTGTGAACTGGTTGTGTTTGTTTTGTTGATTCATTTGATCTCTTTTTACTTTTGTTATTTTTTTTCTTGTTATATAGATTTCTTGCGTGTGTCTCGCTGTCTCTGTGTTTGACCATGAGTGCATATTTATGTCTGTCGTTGTGTGTGTGTGTGTGTGTGTTTTGTTACGATTCATTTAATTGCGTCTTTTTAGTTTTGTTCGTTGTTTTATTGTTGCACGCATTTCTTTTGTGTGGTTGTGTGTGTGACTCTGTCTCTGTGTGTTTGTCTGTGTGTGCGTGTGTCTGGATGTGGTTGTGTGTGTGTGTGTTTGTGTTTTGTTTTGTCTTGATTCATTTGATCGCCACTTTTTGGTGTTGTTATATTTTGTTGTTATACAGGCGTCTTGCGTCGCTGTCTCTGTGTGGTACTGTGAGTGCTTTTTTCTGTCTGTGGTTTTGTGTGTGTGTTTTGTTATGATTCATTTTATTGTCTATGTGCGCGTGTGTGTCTATGTCGGTGTGTGTTTTGTTTTCATTCGTTTGATCTCCTCTCTTTAGTTTTGTTATTTTTTATTGTTATGCAGATTTCTTGCGTGTGTGTTTCGCTGTCTCGGTGTGTTTTTCTCTGAGTGCATATTTGTGTCTGTGGTTGTGTAGGTGTGTGTGTTTTGTTATGATTCATTTAATTGCGTCTTTTTGGTTTTGTTATTTGTTTTATTGTTATACAGATTTCTTGCGTGTGGTTGTGTGTGTCTCTGTCTCTGTGTGGTTGTGTGTGTTTGGTTTGTTATGATTCATTTGGTTGCCTTTGTTTAGTTTTGTAATTTTTTTATGGTTGTACAGATCGTGTGTGTGTCTCTGTGTGTATGTGTTTGTATGTGCGCGCGTGCGTCTGTTGTTGTCTGTGTTTTTTTATCATCAATTTGATTCCCTCTATTTAGTTTTATTTATTTTTATTGTTATACAGATTTATTCTGGGTGTGTGTATCAGTCTCTGTGTGTTTGTTTGAGCGCGTATGCCTGGCTGGGGTTGTGTACATGTGTGTGTGTGTGTGTTTTCTTTTGATTCATTCGGTCGCCTCTTTTTAGTTTTGTTGTTTTTTAATGTGATACAGATTTCTTGTGTGGGTGTGTGTGTGTGTCTCTGTCTCTATGTGAACTGGTTGTGTGTGTTTTGTTGATTCATTTGATCTCTTTTTACTTTTGTTATTTTTTTTCTTGTTATATAGATTTCTTGCGTGTGTCTCGCTGTCTCTGTGTTTGACCATGAGTGCATATTTATGTCTGTCGTTGTGTGTGTGTGTGTGTGTGTTTTGTTACGATTCATTTAATTGCGTCTTTTTAGTTTTGTTCGTTGTTTTATTGTTGCACGCATTTCTTTTGTGTGGTTGTGTGTGTGACTCTGTCTCTGTGTGTTTGTCTGTGTGTGCGTGTGTCTGGATGTGGTTGTGTGTGTGTGTGTGTTTGTGTTTTGTTTTGTCTTGATTCATTTGATCGCCACTTTTTGGTTTTGTTATATTTTGTTGTTATACAGGCGTCTTGCGTCGCTGTCTCTGTGTGGTACTGTGAGTGCTTTTTTCTGTCTGTGGTTTTGTGTGTGTGTTTTGTTATGATTCATTTTATTGTCTGTGTGCGCGTGTGTGTCTATGTCGGTGTGTGTTTTGTTTTCATTCGTTTGATCTCCTCTCTTTAGTTTTGTTATTTTTTATTGTTATGCTGATTTCTTGCGTGTGTGTTTCGCTGTCTCGGTGTGTTTTTCTCTGAGTGCATATTTTTGTCTGTGGTTGTGTAGGTGTGTGTGTTTTGTTATGATTCATTTAATTGCGTCTTTTTGGTTTTGTTATTTGTTTTATTGTTATACAGATTTCTTGCGTGTGGTTGTGTGTGTCTCTGTCTCTGTGTGGTTGTGTGTGTTTGGTTTGTTATGATTCATTTGGTTGCCTTTGTTTAGTTTTGTAATTTTTTTATGGTTGTACAGATCGTGTGTGTCTCTGTGTGTATGTGTTTGTATGTGCGCGCGTGCGTCTGTTGTTGTCTGTGGTTTTTTATCATTAATTTGATTCCCTCTATTTAGTTTTATTTATTTTTATTGTTATACAGATTTATTCTGGGTGTGTGTATCAGTCTCTGTGTGTTTGTTTGAGCGCGTATGTCTGGCTGGGGTTGTGTACATGTGTGTGTGTGTTTTGTTTTGATTCATTCGGTCGCCTCTTTTTAGTTTTGTTGTTTTTTAATGTGATACAGATTTCTTGTGTGGGTGTGTGTGTGTGTCTCTGTCTCTGTGTGAACTGGTTGTGTGTGTTTTGTTGATTCATTTGATCTCTTTTTACTTTTGTTATTTTTTTTCTTGTTATATAGATTTCTTGCGTGTGTCTCGCTGTCTCTGTGTTTGACCATGAGTGCATATTTATGTCTGTCGTTGTGTGTGTGTGTGTGTTTTGTTACGATTCATTTAATTGCGTCTTTTTAGTTTTGTTCGTTGTTTTATTGTTGCACGCATTTCTTTTGTGTGGTTGTGTGTGTGACTCTGTCTCTGTGTGTGCGTGTGTCTGGATGTGGTTGTGTGTGTGTGTGTTTGTGTTTTGTTTTGTCTTGATTCATTTGATCGCCACTTTTTGGTTTTGTTATATTTTGTTGTTATACAGGCGTCTTGCGTCGCTGTCTCTGTGTGGTACTGTGAGTGCTTTTTTCTGTCTGTGGTTTTGTGTGTGTGTTTTGTTATGATTCATTTTATTGTCTGTGTGCGCGTGTGTGTCTATGTCGGTGTGTGTTTTGTTTTCATTCGTTTGATCTCCTCTCTTTAGTTTTGTTATTTCTTATTGTTATGCAGATTTCTTGCGTGTGTGTTTCGCTGTCTCGGTGTGTTTTTCTCTGAGTGCATATTTTTGTCTGTGGTTGTGTAGGTGTGTGTGTTTTGTTATGATTCATTTAATTGCGTCTTTTTGGTTTTGTTATTTGTTTTATTGTTATACAGATTTCTTGCGTGTGGTTGTGTGTGTCTCTGTCTCTGTGTGGTTGTGTGTGTTTGGTTTGTTATGATTCATTTGGTTGCCTTTGTTTAGTTTTGTAATTTTTTTATGGTTGTACAGATCGTGTGTGTGTCTCTGTGTGTATGTGTTTGTATGTGCGCGCGTGCGTGCGTGCGTCTGTTGTTGTCTATGGTTTTTTATCATTAATTTGATTCCCTCTATTTAGTTTTATTTATTTTTATTGTTATACAGATTTATTCTGGGTGTGTGTATCAGTCTCTGTGTGTTTGTTTGAGCGCGTATGTCTGGCTGGGGTTGTGTACATGTGTGTGTGTGTGTGTGTTTTGTTTTGATTCATTCGGTCGCCTCTTTTTAGTTTTGTTGTTTTTCAATGTCATACAGATTTCTTGTGTGGGTGTGTGTGTGTCTCTGTCTCTGTGTGAACTGGTTGTGTGTGTTTTGTTGATTCATTTGATCTCTTTTTACTTTTGTTATTTTTTTTTCTTGTTATATAGATTTCTTGCGTGTGTCTCGCTGTCTCTGTGTTTGACCATGAGTGCATATTTATGTCTGTCGTTGTGTGTGTGTGTGTGTGTGTTTTGTTACGATTCATTTAATTGCGTCTTTTTAGTTTTGTTAGTTGTTTTATTGTTGCACACATTTCTTTTGTGTGGTTGTGTGTGTGACTCTGTCTCTGTGTGTGTTTGTCTGTGTGTGCGTGTGTCTGGATGTGGTTGTGTGTGTGTGTGTTTGTGTTTTGTTTTGTCTTGATTCATTTGATCGCCACTTTTTGGTTTTGTTATATTTTGTTGTTATACAGGTTTCTTGCGTCGCTGTCTCTGTGTGGTACTGTGAGTGCTTTTTTCTGTCTGTGGTTTTGTGTGTGTTTTGTTATGATTCATTTTATTGTCTCTGTGCGCTTGTC
The DNA here is from genome assembly GCA_037074495.1 of Acacia confusa. Taxonomy (NCBI): domain Eukaryota; kingdom Viridiplantae; phylum Streptophyta; class Magnoliopsida; order Fabales; family Fabaceae; genus Acacia; species Acacia confusa. Next base: position 28,640,708 of record CM073509.1, on the reverse strand, counting down.
TGTGAGCGCGTGTGCCTGTATCTGGTTGTGCGTGCGTGTGTGTGTGTTTATGTCGTGCGTGTGTCTGTCTGTGTTTTTCCATCATTAATTTGATTCCCTCTATTTAGTTTTATTTATTTTTATTGTTATATAGATTTATGCTGGGTGTTGTATCAGTCTCTGTGTGTTTGTTTGAGTGCGTATGTCTAGCTGTGGTTGTGTACATGTGTGTGTGTGTGTTTTGTTTTGATTCATTCGGTCGCCTCTTTTTAGTTTTGTTGTTTTTGAATGTTATATAGATTTCTTGTGTGGGTGTGTGTGTCTGTCTATCTGTCTCTATGTGAACTGGTTGTGCGTGTGTCTGTATGCGGTTGTGTGTGTTTTGTTAATTCATTTGATCGCCTCTTTTTTACTTTTGTTATTTTTTTTCTTGTTATATAGATTTCTTGCGTGTGTCTCGCTGTCGCTTTGTGTTTGACTATGAGTGCATATTTATGTCTGTCGTTGTGTGTGTGTGTGTGTGTTTTGTTACGATTCATTGAATTGCGTCTTTGTAGTTTTGTTGGTTGTTTTATTGTTACACAGATATCTTTTGTGTGGTTGTGTGTGTGACTCTATCTCTGTGTGTTTGTCTGTGTGTGCGTGTGTCTGGATGTGGTTGTGTGTGTGTGTGTTTGTGTTTTGTTTTGTCGTGATTCATTTGATCGCCACTTTTTGGTTTTGTTATATTTTGTTGTTATACAGGTTTCTTGCGTCGCTGTCTCTGTGTGGTACTGTGAGTGCTTTTTTCTGTCTGTGGTTTTGTGTGTGTGTGTTTTGTTACAATCCATTTAATTGCGTCTTTTTAGTTTTGTTGGTTGTTTTATTGTTACACAGATATCTTGCGTGTGGTTGTGTGTGTGACTCTGTCTCTGTGTGTTTGTCTGTGTGTGCGTGTGCCTGTATCTGGTTGTGCGTGTGTGTGTGTCTATGTCGGTGTGTGTCTTGTTTTCATTCGTTTGATCTCCTCTCTTTAGTTTTGTTATTTTTTATTGTTATGCAGATTTCTTGCGTGTGTGTCTCGCCGTCTCGGTGTGTTTGTCTCTGAGTGCATATTTATGTCTGTGGTTGTGTACGTGTGTGTGTTTTGTTATGATTCATTTAATTGCGTGTTTTTGGTTTTGTTATTTGTTTTTTGTTATACAGATTTCTTGCGTGTGGTTGTGTGTGACTCTGTCTGTGTGTGGTTGTGTGTGTTTGGTTTGTTATGAAAATTTCAAGCACGACCAAAAAAGTTTCCAGACCCAGACCCACTACCTCATCTCACCCAACACCACCTTTAGACATACATGACACCTCTTCCACCGACCAAATCCCACAAAACCCTAACCTCTTAAAACAAGCCGATGGTTGCCACTAAGCAACCATTGGTTTACCATGAGTATTTTAGCTTGGAACTGTTAGGGGTTAGGGGTTCCCCTGACAGTCAAACACCTACGGGAGGTATGCAATAAACAAAAACCCTACATAGTCTTCCTCATGGAGACTAAACAGAGGCATAAATATGTTAGTAAAATCAAGCAACGCTGTGGTTTAGATGATGAGTGGATTGTTGATCCTACCGGGAAAAGGGGTGGCCTTGCTCTTTTTTGGGATAAAGACATTTTAGTGAACATTCTCTCCTCTTCCCATAATGCAATCCACACCTCTATTTTTCATCCCTCTATTGACTTCCCACAGTACATCTCATTTGTCTGTGGTCTTCCTTCTAAACAGGACAGGCTCCTAGTGTTTGAAAGTATTACCAAATTTGCAAAATACAGGACTGAGAGCTGGATATGTCTAGGTGACTTCAATGATATCACTTCTCATCAAGAAAAGCAAGGGGGTAATCCACGAGCAATAAGGAAAATCCAAAATTTCCAGAAGTTTATTGCCGACTGCTTGCTTATAGACCTAGGGTACAATGGTTCATGGTTTACTTGGTGCAACCGACGCCAAGGCGAGGCAACTATCAGAGAAAGAATAGACCGGGTCATGGGAAATGAAATCTTTTGTCATAATTTTCCTTCTGCTCAAGTTTTTCACATTGAGCCTTTAGGCTCTGATCATCGTCTCCTGTATGTTAATTTTAATCATGTCTCTTCTAATAAAATGAAACCTTTCAGGTTTGAGGATTATTGGACTGGGCATAATGACTATATGCAGGTGTTACACAGCAGCTGGGGAGGAGAATTCAATCATGAAAAAATGCCATAAATCAATTTGCTCTCAAATTGAATAATTGCAGAAAATATTTCACTTTATGGAGCAAAAAAAATTCCTAATAGAAAAAAGTGATTGAACAGCTAAAATCTTGTCTAACTATTGTCCAACAAGGATATCAAATGGAGAATTCCAAACAAGAAGAATGGTCATTGTTATACAAGATTGAAGAGCTGATAGATCAAGAGGAAAATTACTGGTGGCAGAGATCTCGCATTGCCTGGCTCAAATCAGGAGACAAAAATTCTAAATTATTTCATCTCACTACAGTAATTAGAAGAAGGAGAAATTTAATTTTGTTTATCAAGGATAACAATGGAATGTGGACTAAAGAAAAAAATATTATAAATCATTTGTTCACATATTATTTTACTAAATTATTTTCTTCTTCAGGGCCTTGTCAATTGATGGGAGTTTGTGATTCTATTGAGGCAAAAATCAATGAAAGTAAAAATGAGGCCTTTCTCCGTGCTGTTATAAAAGAAGAAATAAAAAAAAAGCAGTATTTGAGCTAGGAGGCTCCGAAGCCCCAGGTCCAGATGGCTTCTCAGGTAAATTCTACCAATACTCATGGGAGGAAGTTGGTGAAATAATTAAGATTATGGTTAAAACTTTTTTTTGAGAAAAATCTCCCTCTTGATGGCATAAATGGAACCAACATCACCCTCATCCCTAAGGTGGAAAAGCTTGAGTTAGTTTCCCATTTTCGACCTATTGGCCTTTGCAATTTTTCTTATAAAATCATCTCTAAAGTATTGGCCAATAGGATGAAACCCTGTCTAGATAAATGTATTACTCCTAACCAAGGGGCATTTGTCCTAGATCAATTAATTCAAGATAATATTATCATAGCCCATGAGGTTTTCCATTATTTAAGGCGAAAAAAGAATGGAAAAAAATTGAATTTTCTTTAAAAATAGACATGAGTAAGGCATACGATAAGGTTGAATGGTGAAAGTGGAAGAAATCACCAAGAAGGGGGTGAATTGGGGATTTTAAAAATTCTTTTCAACTCTTAAAAATAAAAGCTTAAGAAATAAATAATGAAAGAGTAGAGAAAGAAAAGCTCAAACACACAGGATTTATACTGGTTCGGTCTCAACCTTGACCTACGTCCAGTCCTCGATACCTTCTGGGTGTTTCCACTAGTTCAATAGGTTTTTAACTACAACAATGAAGACCAGACACAATCCTAATCACCTAGGACTTGCTCCCCCTTACACCTTGTAATTAAACAACCCAACTCACAGGTTCCACAACCTTGAGTTCCCACAAACAAATGTTTTCAAAGAATTACAAACTTTCAAAAGAGTAGATTTTGATAAATACTGAAGATCAAATCAAAAATCACAATACAGACTCAAAAATGCAAATGTATTCAAGTGTAGCCTTTTTGTGTGTATTTTGCTCTGAGTCTTCATAGCCTTTTATAGCCTAGCTAGATGAACTAGCTGTTACTTTTTCTTCTCCAACATTCAGCTGCAAATCTGGAAAATGACAGTTGCTTATTTTGCTCTGTTCTTTCAATTCTCAGCTGGAATCTTGGAATTTTGTTGTTGCAGAAGGTCTTCCAGATTTTTAGTCACTCTATGATCTTAATTCGACCGTTTGGAGTGATCCTAAAGTGTTGCAACGGTCTGAACTGAACATTTAGGATAAAGGAGAAAGATCAGTCCTGTTCTTGGTTCTTCATTTAATGCACTTATCCTGGATCTTGATCTCACCTTGATCTTAGCTAAACTTATCTGAAAAACACTCAAAACTTCATCAAAGACATTAGAAACAATAATATCATATGATAGAATAATTTCAGATTGACCCATAAAGATTTCGCAGATTAACATCTTTTGGTTTTTCAAAATTCCCGATGCAAACTCGAGTTTGTTTTTCCAGACTCGAGTTTGGAGTTCATCCAGAAAGCATGTCTGTTGATCAGTGGTCTAAACTTGCAGTCTGTAAAAGCTAACTCGAGTTTGGTTATTTCAGAAAGGATTATCGGGTTCTGGACTTGGGATGGAACTTTGGGCATGAAGCTAAACTCGAGTTAATTAGTGACTAACTCGAGTTTGGGTCTATGTTTGGAGAACATGCCTAAGTTCGTAATATTCCAGACTGGAGTTTAGGATCATAGACTCGAGTTTGTAGAGTAGCCAAATAGATTATCTTTCTGTATGATTCAGACTCGAGTTTGGGAAGTAAACTCGAGTTTCAGTAAGTGCTGAAACTTTTGAGATTCATCTGGGTCATGTGTAAATTGGAGTTTGAAAGGCGAGACTGGAGTTTGGGAGTCTTATGAAAACTACTGAGTTTTCTGGGTTCTTTTATGCTTAGTCTAAACTCGAGTTAGGGAATCCAGACTCTAGTTTGTCTAGCTTGGGATTGAGTGCTCTCTATATCTTCCAGACTTCAGGTTTGATTTTGCAAATTGGAGTTTGGCTTGTTGTGAAAAATTCTGATTGCTTTCTGTACCTCCTCAGACTCGAGTTAGTTCAAGTAGACTCGAGTTTGGCTTTCTCTGCAGAAGTAAGCAGTTTTCTGTCAAGCCTCAAACTCTAGTTTTCAAACCTAAACTTGAGTTTGCCTTTGACAGTGAGATTTTCATATTGCCAAAAACAAACTTCATATCTAGTTTACAATTGCTAGTTATCATCAAAACACATTGAGAACTAACATTCTCCCCCTTTTTGATGATGACAACACTTGTAAACTTCATTTTTCAGAATTTTGATATGTAGTTCAAGATTTAGAAGTTGTTAAGCATAAATCAAGATAAGTCCAATAATGTAACATATATCATTTGTCATTTGAATTAGCAAGAATACACAAATGATTACAGTTACAGGAAAGCAAGTTTACAAACACAAGAGCAAACTAAAAAGACAATAAGCAGTTACAACTCAAAATCACAACTCAAAACTACTCAAAACTACTCAAGATTGCTCTGAAGTGTTCTCTCCCCCTTTGTCATCATCAATGGGAAGGGTAGGGTCAACTGGAGGGATAGGAGGATGAGAAGTCTGAGATGTAGAAGCTGAAATGTTGAGGTGCTGCATGATCTAGTCTAACTGAGCCTTCATGGCATCTTGAGATTCAATCAAAGCTTGATTGGTCTTGGTGAGCTCAGACACAATCTTGCCTATCTCAGTTTCAACCTTTGCAGCAAAAGTCTCCAATGCTGCATCAACAATTTCTTTGACCATGGCAGCAAAGTTAGAGGGGATGGAAGTCTGAGGAGGTGGAGGAGCTGCATCAACAGTTTCTTTGCAGATAATGCCTTGTTTTTCATGAACGTAGATATTAAAAATTTTCAAGCCCTAGAGGAGATCCTCAGATCTTATTGTGCTGCATCAGGCTAACTAGCAAACCTGGAGAAGTCCAGCATTGTGTTCTCATCCAACACTCCTCAAACATTACGGGGAAATATTTGTGAAATGTTGGGCATTGAGGAAAGCGTGGACCGTGGCAAATACCTGGGAATCCCTAGTATCTAGGGCAAAACAAAACACCAAGCGCTTGCTTATGTTCATGAAAAAGTAACCAAGAAAGTTCTGGGATGGAGTAGAAGACACTTATCCTTTGCAGGGCGAGAAGTCATGATCAAGGCAGTCATCAATGCCATATCTATCTTCCCTATGACATGCTTCAAATTCTCAGCTAAAACCTACAAAGACCTTAACAGCTTAGAGGCTAATTTTTGGTGGGCAGGTGAAAATAAGATCTATTGGGTTGCATGGCAGAAATTAACTTGGGCAAAAGGAGAAGGAGGAATGGGCTTCTGTGATTTCACCAAATTGAATGATACACTACTTGCTAAGACGGCCTGGTGTCTCCTACAAAAGCCTTAGGACCTATGGGCAAGGGTACTTGAAGGACTTTATTTCCCCAATTGTTCATTCCTTGATGCAATTAAAGGTCATAGAGCCTCTTGGTCTTGGTCAAGCATATTAGAGGGAAGAGATCTCATCAAGAAGGACATATGTTGGCAAATCGGTGATGGGCTCTCAACTCGGATATGGCAAGACATGTGGATTCCTTCTCTAACTCCTAAATATTTACAAACAGATAGCGGAGTCCAAACAAATCCCAGTCAAAAAGTCGCTCTTCTCATTTCCAATGAAAGCAGGACGTGGGACATAAATCCAATTCAGCATCTAATTGATGGTCAATCTGCTAAAGCCATTAAGTCCATTCCACTCTCGAGGATTCCTTCAGCTGACTGACCCATGTGGACGCTCTCCAACAATGGTCAATACACGGTCAAGCTAGGATACCGCTTATCAAACCCAAACTCTTGCTCTTCCAGTCACAATGCAGGCCTTTCGGTCACCATCAACAAGGATGAATGGAAGAAATTATGGAAGGTTATGTCCCCAAGAGTAATTAATTTTATATGGAGAGTGCTTTCAAATGCTATTGCAACGCAGGAAGCCTTAGTAAAGCACCAACGAAGCCCTACTCCTACTTGTCCCATCTGCAAGGGCACAAATGAAACTACTGAACATATGTTTTTCCACTGCAATTGGGTTCGTAGTACATGGTTTAGATGCGGACTAGCCTTGAAAAGCGCCCTGGATCATATCCATAATTTCAAAAGATGGTGGATTGATCTCTTAGCTCCTAATAGCCCCTTCACGGATCCAGATATTGAATATATATGTTGGATGCTCTAGTTTATTTGGAAAGAAAGAAATGAAGTTTTATTCAATGAAGCAACTCTAGATCCAGTGATGGTTATTTCAAAGACAAACCAGGCATGCTCGAATATCACAGGGCTAACTCACCACCTACAGAGGACGATTCAGGCGACAAGTTACCCAAAAAGGCAGCTCAATGGAAGCCACCTCCGGAAAATATGCTAAAGATTAACATAGATGGAGCCTTCCATGATCCAAAAAAACCATCTACCATTGGCATCATCTGTCGTGACCATAGGGGGCACATGAAATGGGCATTTGTTGATAAAGTTAAATCCTTCTCAGCCTTTATGACGGAAGCGATGGCAATGAGAAGAGCCCTCATGCTTGCCCAAGATCTTGGAAACAAGAACCTCATCCTTGAATCTGATTGCCAACTCCTCGTGCATTGTATGGAAAAAGTAAAACCAGATCTCAGTGGCTAGCAGTCTGGAGGCCTCTTGGATGACATCCTAAGCTTATTCAAGTCGGATCCTAGTTTCATGGTCCGTTTCACTTCCCGCCAGGGAAATAGAGCAACTGATCTTCTTGCTGCATCTGCTGATAAGGGGGTGTGCCCCATTGGGTGGATTGATATACCCTTACCCCTTTTGTTCTCAATACTAGAAGATGACTTAAAGGCCCTCAGGATAACTCAACAACAGGAACCCTCAGACCCCATAGCTGATGACCCTGGTTGATCTGATTTTTCTTTTACAGTGCTCATTTCGTTGCTGTTGTGTTTTTCATTTCCTTTGTATTCCTTTGGTCTTACTTTTGAAGTCGTATGTTGTCAGGTCACCTATGTTACTTTGTTTTCTAGTTTCTGTAGAGTCTGATATCTGTCTTGACTATCCCTCATGAAGATGTAAGCCTGCTTTTGTAAGAATTTTTATTAGTAAAGAATATCATAGTTCAGTTCAAAAAAAAAAATCACATTGACATTATTACAAAGAGGTATTAATGCTTGGATACGTTCCTATATCATGCGACTTTCACTTTCTGTCTAATAAGGTAAAATCTTGTAATACTCCCTCCGGTTCTTAATATAAGACATATGGAAAGTTGATCTTGTATCTAGATATTAAAAATATTTTTCATATTTATCAGTATTTTCCTAATTTACCCTTGTTGATGCTCTGTCAACACTAATCAATCAAGAAGAAGATAGAAGGAGGGAATTAAAGGAGATGACTAGGGTGGTTTAGAAAACGCATATCATATTGACTAACCTCATTAACTTTCTTAATCTAATCAAATTAGATAAATATGTCTTGTATTAATGCCCAGAAGAAGTATATTTTTATCTATATTTTTTTTTGAGCATAACGGCTATTTTAGTTCCTTTAGTTTGCACATTAGAACTATTGGTTCTCACTAATTTCGACTTTTCAACCAACAATTAGAACATCCTTCCTCTAGTGTAAATAAAGCTTCAAGATGATTGGCCCATTAATTTTCTTTTAGTGTATAATTTTGCATTTTTTAAGAGTCACTGACTGTTAATAGGTTAGTTATTTTACTATACTACATGGAAAAATCCTGGTAAAAATAGGAATTGAATGTGAACCATGATTTTCAATTCAAGGTCTATTATGGCTCATGTCTAAATTTTATGGTTTTGCAGTTGCAGTCTTAGTTTGACTAAATCATATGAAAAAGCAGCAGCCAGCAAGGCTCGTGCAGTAATTATACTGCCAACAAAAGGGGATAGGTAAGAGTTTATCTGCTTAAAATGAAAATTCATAAGGTGGTTAAGGAGGTATGATAGTTTTTCATGAAAATGCATTGAAAGCTTCAATGATATTAATTGTTGGTACTAATTATTTTAGGCACAGTGGCCAGGATTTTAATTTATTAATTTATATTATACGTGTTCAAATTCTAGAAACAACCTCTCCAATTATGGGGTTAAGGCTGCGTACATCTATTTCTTCCACCTGATAGGAAGCTTATGCATTAGGCCACCTTTATGGTTTGTTTATATATTATATGTCTTATAGAGGTTTTAGTTAGAACTTATTTTCATATTACAATTGACAAATACTACTTCTGATTTATTTTTCCTTTTGAATAGAAGACTGTATACGCTACGAAAATAATCAAAGAACAGGAGGATCCAGGAGTCTCTTAAAGAAAGGAAAAGGCCAAAAAGACACTGGAGTAATGATAAGAAACATCTGCTCAGTATGGTTTACTAGTCTGTTTGAATATGTGATAAAACAACTACTAAAATATTGGTGAACTAAAACTAACAAAAACTTAAAAAAAAGTCCCACATAAAACAGGTAGACACAAATCTCATATTGTGTTGGATCTGGCTATCACCCAAGATGGGGTGAATTGGGTGATAAAACTTTAGGAATTTTGACAATCTTTTCACAACTTCTAAATCAATAGTTAGTTATTAAAATAAGCATTACTGGAAATGTAAAAGATAAGGGAAGGGAATATGTAAACAGTGATTTATCCTGGTTTGGCCCAATCCTTGACTTACGCCTAGTCCCCAAGCTTCACTTAAGATTTTTAATCCACTATCAACTTGATTACACGTTTTGTACTCGAAGTAATCCTCTTACTATGATTCACTTCCCCTTACAAACTGTAATTAATACACCCGCTTGATTACACACTCTGTACTCGAAGTAATTCTCTCACTAGGATTCACTCCCCTTACAAGCTGTAATCAATACAATATGTTTCCCACTCAAGATCACCTAATCTCTTGAGTAACTCTCAGATAGAATGTTTACAGATAAATCTTCTCTCTCTCAGAAATGAATAAATAAATATTGAAGTACATAATCGATCATCTCACTCTCTAAGGCATTAAGAATAGAGAGTAAGTGAATATCAGAGTATTGTCATTTTGAAGATGTAAGCTCGTAATCTTGTGTCTCTTGTCTATTTTGAATGCTTCTTCTTTTATAGTTGATGAAAAGCATTTAATAGGTGAGTAATTCTTTTAGTTTTGAATGAAGAACTAGAGTTATGAACTGAAGTTCTTTCCCAAGAACTCTAGTTCTTTGGACTTCAACTGAAACACAGATATATCAGAAATGAGGAACTCAAGTTTTAAGTTCCAAACTCAAGTTATGAACTCGAGTTTATCACTAATGAACTCTAGTTCTCAAAGTCCTTTTGATGTTTGAAAGATTTGCGCAAGACAGAAATCACAAACTCGAGTTCACTTACCAAGAACTCGAGTTCTCAACCTTGCTGATTGAGAAACGATCTATTAAGGCTTTCCAAAACTTGGGTTTTAAACCAAGAACTTAAGAACGTTGGCTGCACCAAGGTCAGATTTCAGTAGGCGTAACATCTTTGATATAACTTCAATCTTGGCAAACCACCCATGCTCATAAATATCTTCAAGTCTTCTTTCCAATGCAATAAGAATCAGCTCCAAACTAATTGTATGTTGAGTACTATGATCAGATTAATAAAAGCTATTCTTGAACCACCATTTTTGCACAATTCTAAATAGACTCTAAACTTCCAAAAATCATATCTCTCTCATTTGATCTTTGTTTTCTGTGATCATGATGTTTTTGGAAAGGTATATGACTCTAGTTTCATATGCCACCGATTTCAGCCCATTCCGATTTGTAGTTTGTGAGATATCCTCAAGTTAGGGAACCTTGGTCTACTGTATAACAGTAACAGATGTTGCAACTTCTGAAATTCATAGCTCTCTCATCTGATCTTCTTTGGACTTGAATTTTTGTCAAGATGACGCATTGGATGTCTAGTTTCATTCAAAATTGGTTTCACCTCAATCCGATCTCTGGTATGAGAGATATCATCGATTTACCAGAGGTCGCCCAAGCTGAACGTGAAACAGAGGTGAACAGAGTGGTTGGAATAACATCAACTCGAGTTCTTAAGTGAGAACTCGAGTTCTGAAAAATGAACTTGAGTTTTTCCCTAAGAACTCGAGTTCCTAAGTGAGAACTCGAGTTTTCATGCATATTTTCCTGAAAGCTCGATTTTGCTTATTTTAACTCCGAATTGAGTTATTCCAGCTTCCATTTGATCGTAGAAACTTTCAGTATCACATATAAGATCACTTGAATGTTGACAGCCCCATTATAATACGCAAGTTCTTCTTTCTTTAATCTCTTCTCTTCTTCTTGATTATCCCCCATCATTCAACTTGGAACTAATCTACATCAAATATAGCAGTTAACCAATGTATATGATATAAACTAATGGCATCTATTTAAGGCATCATCAAAACTATTCATATTCAACATTCTCCCCCTTTTTGATGATGGCAAATACTTTAAGAAAAAAGAGAAGAGATAAGATTGAAGGCTTATTTAACCAAATCTTGCATTATCTTACCTTAACCTTCAATGTATGCTTCCTCTTCCTCCTGCTCCTTCACCCTCTTCTCTTTCTTTCTATTTCATTCTCTCTCTCTTCCTTCCTTCCATGTTTTTGCCGTAAATGGCCTAAAGAACCTTGAGAGAAAGGGGTATATATAGAACACGGGTGAGATCCAAAATGCACCACGTGTCTGGTCTAGGACGCGCCGCTTGTCAAGTTCATAACATGTCGTGTGTCGGGTCTAGAACACACCGCTTATCACGTCCAGAGCGCGTCGTGTGTCCCGTCCAGAACACACCGTGTGTTAATTTCTTGTGGTGCCAAATTTCATGATCAGAAAGGTGACAACATCAACTCTTTGGAGGGTCGGACTTTTTATTCAAATACCTCATAAACAAGCCTCTAATTGGTACTTGTTGGTTCCCTCTCATTGGTCAATGTTTTCCCAAGTCTTTGAGCATGTATTTGGGCCTTAATATGTGACTTATTCAGTTTTTTCCCTACCCTCACCTAGCTGCACGTTTTTGTAACTTAATGGGCAAATTTAGTTGACTTTTATTTACACTCATTAATGGCTATCATTAATTACCATCGTACTATTATATAAAAAGTCAAGCCTTCATCAATTATGTGACACATGTCACTTTAGGGTTTAGCCATGTGTTCCTTCTCTCTTCTTGCCTTGTTGGCGCTTTTATGTGCCACACATCCTACCTGCCCCATGATGTGGCACATCTTGGTTCATTAGTTTTCCTTTCTACTTTCCTTCACATAGTTTACCTACCACATGTCATATACTTACCTCTTCTTTTACTTCAAAAACGCAGGGAACCTTTATCCATCTACGAAATGTTATGTGCATATTTATTTTAGCACATTTTTGCTCCGCTAATTGTCTCATACCTTAGGGTATAGCTAAATGACACTTTTACCAACAAATTAACACCGTATAAGTGTTTTTTGTGCCCTTATTCACTATCAGTTTAACTTCTATGGTCCTTGATCTCTTGGTCAAAATAATCATGCAAACAGGAGTGCAAAATGTCTTAGAATATGTCAAGGAGGTACTTAAAAATCCCCTATATCAAATGACCAAAGTGCCCTTGCAAAATATCCTCTTAACTTGGCTTATTTTGCACGTTTTGTTGACTTTTCCCTCTCCTCCTTGCTTTGCACGAATTTGAAGCTTAATTAAGAAGCTTTTGAGTCATCATTTCACATTAATTGCATGCACATGTGTCCCTTACAGCAATTGACCAAAATGCCCTCAAAATATCTCCTTTCACATAGCTTCTTTCACAAGCTTTTTGACTTTTGCACTTGTAATTATGAAGGGACACGTGTCATGCTTTTACTGGTCCAACACAAAAGTAGCCTTTCCTTTTTCCATGATGACGGGACACGTGTCATGATTTTATTAGACCAGCACAAAAGTATGTTGTCATTAGTCATCATGCCCTGATTACTTTATCGGTGTCTACTCGGGATCCTGCTCGGGTTTTACTCGAGATTGGGACACAAAATGCCAAGTTACTTGGTCTCTGAGAGGCTTCCTAACCCTCGACATACTTGGGACTCTTCTCGAATAGGGCTTAGTCGTCCGCCTGCTTTAGGCTTATTCTCAATTCTTAGGGTATAGAATTTGGGATATTACATAGAGCATTAAGGAAACATGCTTAGCACAATAGACACATATGAACCCAATGACTTTGCTATTGACCAAGAGAGAATCTTGCCTCTTAGGATAGAATCTTGAAATATATGAACATTCAAGGCAAGAATTTGAATACATGGTTATAGTTACTAAAAATATGGATAAAGACAATTGATGATGTATCTAAGTAACAAAGTGAGTGCTAGGATTCATGGATGATGAAGCACATACTCATTAGTCCAAATGACTACTAGAATTCCATAATATTATCATAGTAATATCATGGTAATGGTTAACGCATGAACATTCATAATGGGTGGAATAACTCAACCAATAAGGATTTATCCAATAAGCATAGAACTTTCACAAATTGAATCCTTTTTTGAGGATAGGCTTGAGACTCATAGATAATCAACTTGTTAGACATAAGGTCCAACTAGTCAGAGAATAAAGAATAAGGAGTTCAAGTATCACATTAAATACCAAAGATCAATATGTGAATGATAAGATAGATTCAACTAGACAAATTTGAAGCATATCCAACATTTGTATGCATTTTTATAAAATGAATTGAAATCTAAACAATTTTTACAATTGTGCATTTCAAAATATAAACTTAGAAAGTTATGCATAGTTTCACTTATAGTACATTTAGCAATTTGAAAACATTTTAAAAGTCATAAGTGATTGATTGCTAATGGAATGCAACAATGGATAAGTATTCATTACCCTCATATGTAATCATTTAAGAGTAAGATAAGGTAAGAATTAGATATCACCATAATTCCTCTTGTCCTTGTAGTAACTTGTTTGGTTAAGATGGATTGATGTAGATGTCTGTTTTTGTTTTTCAACACTCACCATCAACATCAAGTATAGCTTGTTTAACTTTCTCAAAACTTTGGAATTATTTCTCTATGTAGTCACATTCTTGAGAAGCTTTCTTTGATCCTACAAAACCGTATAAACCTTTTTCTTCCTTGGTATCCAACCTTGGATTCAATCATTATTAGCTTTTAGGAACAAAATTCACATGCTCTTATGAATATAATCAATTCAGAATAATTGAGTACAATTAATTAATCATGACTTTATACACAAAAGAAATACTTTGTTTTCAAATCATCATGTATGCATAAAGACTTAAGCTTCTGAACATTTAAATCCCTTTTATAAATCTATGATGTGGATTTTTAGGAAATGTGAAAAATCAGTTTCAAAATAATTTGAAATGCTTGTTCCTAAGATTAAAAAATATAAAATACTTAATGAATATTTCAGATAATAGCGTAGGAGGCTTTATGACTGTATACCTTTACCGTAGACACTTGGATGATTGGCTTCCCTTACCCATTGATTCCTTATATATTTTCTTGTGCTTGTCAGCAAGGCTTTCTCAAAGGATATAGACTTCGGTAGTCTTCCATTTAATACTTGTGAGAATTTCCTCTTCTTGCTCTCCTTAAGATAATTGAATGGTACTCTATAGAAGTTTGTTCTTGAGGTGGAACATACTCCTCTTGTATACATTGCTTCTTTTGATGTTTAGACCATGTAGTTCTAGTAGTGGGTGCCTCGAGAGTTCTCCTGGTAGATGCTATGATCTTCTTCATTGGTGTATGAGAAACTCTTGGTCTCTTCTTCCTCTTCTCTATACCTTGATGTCCATTGATATTCAAAATATCCTGCATACACACGGTACTAGATGGACATTTTGGTACCCACTTATACTTGGGTCCTTGACCGTTAGCATTGGACCTTGCTTGTCCTTTTGGAACCAAAATAAATTTATTCCTCACATTAGAATTTCTTCTAATATAACAAGTGTGAGAAATATGACCAGAATTACCTCAATAATTGCAAATGACAGAATGATGCTTATTATGAACATTTTTGCAAGTATTGTGTCGACTATCAAAGTGAAAATTCAAATAAATCTCATTTGAATATTCTTTCTTCCCAATAAACTTTCCAGTATTATTATTGAAAACATTTTTCAAACTAGAATCAATAACTGGTTGACAATCATTTTTTTTTATCTACACAAGAAGAATTGGAACTTTTTACCATAACAGCATCTTGAGCTCCAGATAGTGATCTATCATAATCGTGTATGATAATCTCTTCCTGGGAATCATCTTTCGCTTGTTCTTCTGTGTTGACTGGATTGTAGAAGAATTTTTTGATTTCACATTCTTCATTCTCATCTTCATTCTTCATTTGTTCATCAATGGTGGATATACAGCTTATAGTCTCATATGAACTTTTAACACTATCAACTTCAACATATTTATTAGAAGCATATATAGAATCAAGAGTATCCCATATATCTTTAGTATTAGAGCGAGACTTGATTTTCTCAAAATCATTTTCAGTTAAAGCACTGTATAGAATTTTCATTGCTTAATGTTCAACGGAAATATTTTGTTTTCTTTTTCTGTTTAATCCTTTCTTGGTTTGAAATCAAAATCATTTATAAAAACATTCCACATATCAACATCAAATGATTTTATAAACGATGTCATTCTAGCTTTCCAAAAATCAAAAATCAATACTTTGAAAAATGGAGGAATGGTATAAATCGGAACCTTCTGAAAACAAGCAACACCCAGAAACAACCATTGATAACTCTTGAGACGGTTAAGTCCTTAAAATAAGCATATACTGGAAATGTAAAAGATAAGGGAAGGGAATATGCAAACAGTGATTTATCCTGGTTCGGCCCAATCCTTGACCTACGTTCAGTCCCCAATCTTCACTTGAGATTTTCAATACACTATCAACTTAATTACACATTATGTACTCGAAGTATTCCTCTCACTAGGATTAACTCCCCTTACAAACTGTAATCAATACACCCGCTTGATTACATACTCTATACTCGAAGTAATCCTCTCACTAGGATTTACTCCCCTTATAAGCTGTAATCAATACAATGTGTTTCACACTCAAGATCACTCAATCTCTTAGTAACTCTCAGATAGAATGTTTACAGATAAATCTTCTCTCTCTCAGAAGTGAATAAATAAACACTAAAGTACATAATCGATCACTCTCTAAGGCGTTGAGAATAAAGAGTAAGTGAATATCAGAGTATTGTCATTTTGAAGATGTAAGCTCGTAATCTTGTGTCTCTTGTCTCTTCTTCTATTTTGAATGCTTCTTCTTTTATAGTTAATGAAGAGCATTTGACTGGTGAGCAATTATTTTAGAATATGACCGTTGGATGTCCGTTGGAAGTATCCATTGAAATATAGCCGTTAGACTTTTCATTACTTGTTTTGTCAAGTGCTTCAATGGATTCATCAGTTTCGTCTCCTACTCAGCTTTGTTGAATATCCATTGATTTGCCAAGTTAGTCATGAATGACTTTTGTTTGCTCAGAGATCGGTTGCCGTGATGATGCTTAGTTTCTGCAATATCATTTGAAGTCTTTGACACAAATATTACTTTATGATGCTCTTAGAGTAATCAAATATTTGATCATCTGAAATCACTAGCAAACATGTTAAAAGCACTTTAGAAATGATTCTTAATGATTTTGGAAAGCAAAAACTAAAGATTAAGTTATTTGGAAAGTTACAGATAACGATTCGTGATCTTCGTTCACAAAAACTCTAGTTCTTAAATAAAAACTCAAGTTTTGAACTCAAGTTTTCTCTTCAGAACTTGAGTTCCTATGTTTGCTTTTTGAATGACTCAGTTCCTTAAGGTAAGAACTCGAGTTTATTTACCAAGAACTCTAGTTCTCAAGTTACACGGAGATTGAGTCCTTAAAAAACTTGAATTTTAAATGAAGAACTTGAGTTATAAACTCGAGTTCTTGACCAAAAACTCTAGTTCTTTGGACTTCGAATGAAACACAGATACATCAGAGATGAAGAACTCTCGTTTTAAATGAAGAACTAGAGTTATGAACTTGAGTTCTTTCCCAAGAACTCTAGTTCTTTAGACTTCAACTGAAACACAGATATGTCAGAAATGAGGAACTCGAGTTTTAAGTTCAGAACTCAAGTTATGAACTCGAGTTTATTACTAATGAAGTCTAGTTCTCAAAGTCATTTTGATGTTTGAAAGATTTGTGCAAGAAAGAAGTCACGAACTCGAGCTCACTTACCAAGAACTCAAGTTCTCAACCTTGCTGATTGAGAAATGATCTGTGAAGGCTTTCCAAAACTTGAGTTTTAAACCAAGAACTTAAGAACGTTGGCTGCACAAGGGTCAGATTTCAGCAGGCATAACGTCTTTGATATAACTTCAATTTTGGCAAACCACCCATGCTCATAAATCTCTTCAAGTCTTATTTCCAATGCAACAAGAATCAACTCCAAACTCATTGTATGTTGAGCACTATGATCAGATTAATAAAACCTGTCTTGAACCACCATTTTTGCACCATCCTGAATAGACTCTAAATTTCCAAAACTCATATCTCTCTCATTTGATCTTTTTTTTTTTCTGTGATCTTGATGTTTTGGAAAGGTATATGACTCTAGTTTCATATGCCACCGATTTCAGCCCATTCTGATTTGTAGTTTGTGAGATATCCTCAAGTTAGCGAACTTTGGTCTGCTGTATGATGGTAACAAATGGAGCAACTTTTGAAATTTATAGCTCTCTCATCTGATCTTTTTTAGACTTGAATTTTTTTCAAGATAATGCATTGGATGTCTAGTTTCATTCAAAATTGGTTTCACTTCAATTCGATCTCTGGTTTGAGAGATATCATCAATTTACCAGAGGTCGCCCAAGCTAAATGTGAAACAGAGATGAATAGAGTGGCTGGAATAACATCAACTCGAGTTCTTAAGTGAGAACTCGAGTTTTGAAAAATGAACTCGAGTTTCTCCCTAAGAACTCGAGTTCCCAAGTGAGAATTCGAGTTTTCATGCTTATTTTCCTGAAAGCTCAATTTTGCTCATTTTAACTCTAAATTGAGTCATTCCAGCTTCCATTTGATCGTAGAAACTTCCAGTATGACATATAAGAACTTGAATGTTAATAGTCCCATTATAATACGCAAGTTCTTCTTTCTTTAATATCTTCTCTTCTTCTTGGTTATCCCCCATCATTCAACTTGGAACTAATCTACATCAAATGTAGTAGTTAGCCAATGTATATGATATAAACTTTTTGCTCTTATTAATGACATCTATTTAAGACATCATCAAAACTAATCATATTCAACATAACACTCATGCTATACTTAAATAATAAAAAACAATAGAGAAACTGTAGGAATATTATGCATTTATTATCTTATTATTAAATTTGATATTTATCATATTTTAGGATTAGATATAGATATATTATATCTTAATTACTTTAATTTATTCTGATTTGATTATATTACATTAGATTCTAGGGTTAACTCTAGGTTTGCCTATATAAAGGCCCATATGTACTCTCTTTTATTATGAGAAGAGATTAATGAATTCAGAATAATATTTCTCTCTCAAATAATGTCCACATGGTATTAGAGCTAATGGTGAAAAAGAAAAGGAAGAAGCATAATAACAAGCATAAGAAGCCAATGAAGAAGAGGAAGAAAAGGAACACCCTTCCTTCTTGCCTACAGTGACAAATCTACCATCTAATTGTTCCTTCTTGAGCGTTGAGATTAACACTCATGAACCTTCTTCTTATTGGCAATATTGGCTTATCCTTAACTCAAAAATTCTTTGTTAGTTGCTCTCTCTCAATCATCTTGGCCTATGAAAGAGTTCCTGACTCGACTACCGTCATCTTTGAATAGTCCTTCACTTGTCCATAGAGCATAGTTTGTCATCAACGACCCATCTCCTCTTCAAGGCTGTCACTGTCATTGAGCCTGTCATCATCGTTGGCGGTAGTTCCTCACTTCAAAAATTGTGAAGCCTGTCATCAAGCCTCAAAACTCATCTGATAACCAGTCATGTCGTCCCCAACTCATCCAATGACCTCTTTCCCATCGTCCTCAACAACGTTCTACATTTGAGCGTCTCTGCAGATCCTTCCTGGTCCTTCTTGGCCTCTGCAAACCCTCGAGTTGTCCGTCTCTCTATCAGTATTGGCACTTTATAGAATTAACATCGACGCACTCTGACTCTCTCGACGTCACCCTTTGTCATTATCATTGTTTAAATTCGTAGGACCAAATTGTCATTTGTCAAATTCGCAATGGTCCCAATGTTGTCGAGTATATGTTTCCCGTCAATCTTGTGGCAATTGATAACTCCCAACGTCGTCAAGTATCTATTACTCGTCGATCTTGTCACAGCCAATAACTCCCAGCAATGTCAAGGATCTGTAGCTCAAGCTTTCCCAGTCCTCTGTCAAGCTAACTCAAGTTGAAAGTTGTATAAGCAAGTTGAACATGATTAACATCTATGATCCAACTTGAGGGGGAGTTTGGGAATATTATACATTTATTATCTTATTATTAAATTTGATATTTATTATATTTTAAGATTTGATATAGATATATTATATCATATCTTAAGATTAGATATAGATATATTATCTCTTATAATATTATATCTTAATTACTTTGATTTATTCTGATTTGATTATAGCCTAAAGTATACTTTTAGTCCTTTAAGTTTACATGAGGTATATTTTTGGTCCCTTAACTTTATAAAGTATACTTTTAGTCCTATAATTCTAACAGTGTTAATTTTGCTAACGGAAAATGCAAACTCAAGAAATAACGGTGTAAATTTAAGTGATAACTATGCAATTAAATGCTATTAAGAATATGAGTCAATTGAAGAATATATAAAATATGTGTAATTAAATGTTATTAGTCATCACTTGAGTTCGTTGCGTCAGCGTTTTCCGTTAGCAACATTAACGGTGTTAGAATTTTAGGACTAAAAGTATACTTTATAAAGTTAAGGGACTAAAAATATACCTTATGTAAAACTTAAAGGACTAAAAGTATACTTTAGCCTTTGATTATATCACATTAGATTATAGGGTTAGCTCTCGATTTGCCTACATGAAGGTCCATATGTACTCTCCTTTATTATGAAAAGAGATTAATGAATTCAAAATAATATTTCTCTCTCAAATATTGTCCACAGAAACCTCAACTAAACCACACATTCCCCCTCCTTCCAAAACATTTTAGACAAATTACATAAACAAAAGCCCCAGTTGGGTGGTTAAAGTTGTTCTTTGAAAGTGCTAAACAAGTTGTTGCATTTCTGTTATGTTATCTTTCATATGGGCTTGTCGTACTTAAGCTTGTATGGCTTGCCAAAGTAGCTTAAGCTTCTTGGTTAGGTTGCCACAAGTGGAAATGGGACTTGTATTGTATTCTCCAACTCTCCCTTTTAAATATAAGTAGACTTGGTTTACTTTTTGTTTGTCTAGTTATCATTTTTGTCCAATTAAAATTGTTTGGCGTTGTGTTTGTTGAGTCATTGGGGCCTCAATTTTTTCATTTTTCTTTTAATAGAAAGATGCTCAGTGAATAAAACAAGTTCTAAGTTTGGCAGTTGTTAAGATTCTGAAATAAATGAAGTAGGAACCTTGAGCTGAAGATAATTAAGATACAATAGAAGGAATACATAGTAAAAGTTAAGAAAAGGTCCATGAAAGAGGAATTCTCTTACTAAACATCCTAAGAACAAAAACTGGGTCCACCCTATTCGTGTATGAAGGAAAATGTACTATAGAAATGATCTTCCGAATACCCGTGTGTAATAAGTGCAAGGGCCTGACTTGAATCTACAAGAAAATGATTCAGAATGAACATTTATCAAAATCAAGGGCTTACTGTTAAAATCCCTTGTATCAGCAAGTAGTGGCTTATTTTCTATCTATTAAATGTAAAACATTACTCAATAACTAGTTTCAGAATGATTGTACGACAGCTTGGATTATTTTAGCAAAGTAATCACTTCTATCTTTATAGTCGGTCAATATTCTGAGTTTCGCTTTAATGAAGTTTATTGATTCATAGGTATGAAGTTGACACAGATGCTTTTCTATCTGTTTTAGCCCTTCAGCCAATTCCAAAAATGGATTCTGTCCCCACCATAGTTGAAGTATGTTGTTGACATTCAGCTTGAACTGAAATAAATAAAATAAAATTCAAATGCTTTGCACAAATGTAATAATTGGTCTTATTTAATGAATTCAGGTTTCATGTTCCAAGACATGTGAGCTCTTAAAATCTATCTCAAGATTTAAAGTAGAGCCAGTAGAAAATGTTGCATCCAAATTATTTGTTCAATGCTCTCGGCAGAAGGAGCTTATAAAGATCTACAGAGACTTGCTAAATTATACCTGATCGGAAATTAGTGACCTTTTCTAGTGTATTCTAGGAAGTTATTTGTGTTTTATGTTTTATTATGTGTCTTAGGTTAATGGTTACAAGTGTTCATTGTTGGTTATTGCAAGTTGTTGGCAATTCTATGTATTTAGGGGGTAGTTACTTTCAGTTATGCTATCAAAACTATAAATATCTTGTTATGTACTTTGTCAATGATATGGATGAATAAATGAAGTTATTGTGGAGATAATTCTCTACCCTTTACCCTAAAACTAGATTATGGTTCTAGCCTCTCCCTTCTCTCCTGCTTCTTCTCTTCTCTCCTTTTTAGGATTACAGATTTTGGTTCTAGAGTTCCTCTTTCCTCTACTCTTCCTTCTCTTCCTTCTCTTCCCCTTTCCCCTATTTCTACTTTTTACTTCTATTTTATAGGTTCTAACATCTAAATTGAGAAGAATACTCAAAGTGGATCGAGTTGTCTTATTAGGTGAGCTATATCTGCTAAATCACTAAATTGATTTCATTAAAGTTTCGTCATTTTATATGTAAATTCTTAGAATAAACATTCCTTTCCAATCTTTCCATTTGGCTTTGATTATGTTATTGTTTCGTTATGGCTAGTGTAAGGTGAGCTAAGTGAAACATTTTCCTATTTGATGACCCTAGATTTGGAAACTTGCTTATTATATTTTTATTATCAACCTACCTATGGATAATTTGTAAGAGACAATATATTCTCATTGCATTGAAAATGTTGTGATACAATCGCCTATTTATGTACAAAAGAGAGGAAAATAACAGTAAAGACTAATGAAAGCTAATAAACACTAATAATTACTAATAAATAGAGAATATTTACAATAAATGCACAATATTCTCACACCCCCCTCAATTTAGATTATAGATGTTAATCATGTCCAACTTGCTTATGCAACTGTCAAATGTTGGTCTGAGTAATCCTTGTGTCAACACATCAGCAATTTAAAAATTTTTCAGGAGATTAGTAAGACATATGATCCCTTCTACTTTTTCCATGATGAAGTGTCTATCTATCTCCATATGTTTCAATTGTTCATGCTGAATTATTTAAGGCCATGCTTATGGTGGCTTTATTATCACAATAGAGTTTCAATGGTAAATCCACATTCACTTGTATCTCATCTAGGACTTGTTTCAGCCACAACTCCTCCATTATCCCTTGAGCTAGTGCCCTCAACTCAGCTTCAGCACTGGTCTTAGAGACAAGCCTTTGTTTCTGGCTTTTCCAGGTAACCATGTTTCCCCATACGAAGGAGCAATAACCAAAGGTTGACCTCCTGTTAGGATGAGTTCCTCCCCAATCTACATTAGTGTATACTTCTATAGTTCTTCATTCCTGTTTCTAGAAGAACAACCCTCAGCTAAGAGTACCTTTTAGATATCTCAAAATTTTGTAGGTTGCGTTCATGTGCTTCTTCTATGGCTCACTCATGTACTAACTGTACACTTAATGTAAAGGCTATATCCAGCCCTATATGAGAGAGATAAAGCAACTTCCCATCAAGTCTTTGATACCTTCCTTTATCAACAGCTTCATTTGCTTCTTGGTCTTGATCTTCTTCTTATTCTTTAATCTCATCCTTTGAGTCGCCTTCTTCAGACTCCTCTTTATTGTTCTGCTTAGATTTCTTCTTCTTCTTTTTCTAAACCACAATAGGAGTTGCCTCGGGACTACAACCAAGCATGCCTATTTCTTTTTGAAGATCAAGTATATACTTCCTTTGAGAGACATAGATGCCTAATCTTGACCTAGCAACCTCCATCCTAAGGAAGTATTTCAAGTTTCCAAGATCATTAACTTCAAATTCTTTCCCAAGTGCAGCTTTTATCCTAGATATTTCCTCAATATGATCTCTTGTAAGGATTATGTCATCAACGTATACAATGAGGATGCATTTCTTTCTGTCTTCTGTTTTGACAAACATTGTATGATTTGATAATCCTTGTTTGTAGCCCTTTGACTTTAAGGTTTTTAAGAACTTGTCAAACCATGCCCTAGGAGACTGCTCAAGACCATATAACGATTTCTTTAACTTGATTCCTTGATCAATTATGCCCTTTTCAAAAATTGGAGGTAGGTTCATGTTTACTTTTTTTAGCTCTCCATTTATAAAGGTATTATTGATGTCTAGCCGGTGAAGTGGCCACTCTAGGTTGGCTACCACAGACAATAGAACTTTAATAGTGTTTAGCTTTATTACTGGTGCAAATGTTTCTTGATAGTCTAGACCATATATTTGAATGAACTCTCTTGCTACTAGGCGGCCTTTTAGCTTGCCTAGAGTACCATCGGTTAGATATGTAGGGGTAAACACACATTTGCAGCTTACAAGTTTCCTGTCTCTAGGTTTTTCAACTATATCCCATGTTCCATTCTTTTTTAGTGCCCCCATCTCCTCCATAATGGCTTTTCTCCATTCTAGTATCTCCATTGCCTCTTGGATGATGTTGGGAATGCATACTTTATCCATGTTAACAACAAATGCTTGGTGGCAAGGAAAGAGAGAGTAAAAAGACATATGTTTCTAAATTGGATGTACTGTGCAAGATCGAGGTTGTTTCCAGAGAGCAATTGGCAAATCAAGATTAGATTGTCCATTAACTCTTTAGATATTACCATTTCTACCTCTTCTGATACTGTAGGAACTACCACCATTTCTGACTCCTTTGGTGCTTCAAATGCAAAGTGTTCTCCTCCCTTAGATTTTTGTTTCTGTGAGTACACCAACCCATCCTTATACTTGTTTTTTTAGCTTTTTTGTATCTCTTCCGGCTTGTGCATTTTGTGCTAAGGTTTGGATAAGAGATGGTGAAGGTGGTGGTAATAACTGGCTTTATTTGTGGTGACGGCTCTGGCTCTATCAATTGTATAGATGGTGAGGTTTGCATAGGTAATGGTGAAGGTAGGTGGTAATGGCTTGGATGGTGTTATCACTACATACTCTCTATTGGGTTTTGGTTCCCAAGTCTGAGGTTCTTGACCCATACTCTCACCCTGAATTGAAGACTTAAGATAGAAAGGAACCTCTTTATGAAATCAAGACTAAAAAAGGTGTGTTTGGAAATAGGATCATGGAAGATGTAGCCCTTTAGAGTGGAAGATATTCTAAAAAATATACATTTCTCGGCACATGGGTCAAACTTGATATTAGAGTGCATATTGATGTACACAGAGCAGTCGAACACATGAAAGGGAAGGTTGGATTCAAGATGGGTTGTGGGAAAGCTACTCTTGAACCATTGGAGAAGGGTTTCAAAGGATATGACTTGATTTGACATTCAATTAATGAGATAGGTGGCATGTAGGATGGCACTCCCCCAATAGAACTATGGCACCTTGCAAGTTATCATTAGTGCTAGAATGACATGTAGGATATGTAGATTTTTACGCTTAGCGATCCCATTCTATTGGGGAGTGTAAGGACATGAGCTTTTGTTGATAATACCATGTGTTTGGAGGAAGACATTCAAGGTTTGGATGCAGTACTCCATGCCATTGTCACTCTGCAATATTTTCATGTTTATATCAAATTGATTTTTAACCATATTGAATAATTTCATGAATGTTGAGGGAGCTTCAGACTTGTCTTTTAAGAGATAGATCCAACAAAAGCGAGTGTGGTAATCTATGAAAGAGATGAACCATTTTATTTTGACATGGTTTGGAATGCGAGAAAGTCCCCACAGATTATTATGGACAGTAGTGAAAGGCTTGGATTGTGTATATAGAGCTCTAAGGTACGATGAGTAGTGACATCTAGCTAATTTGCATATCTGACATCTCATATTAGTGATAGTATTTGGACAAAGAAGGGAGAACATACGTGATAGGTAATGAAAATTGGGATGACCCATTCTCTTATGCCATAACATGACATCATCAATTTTATAGGTTGATACAAAATTGCTTACCTTAATCTAATGTTGGTGACTCACTTCAATGTCACTAAGAAAGTAGAGCCCCTTGCATTCTTTAGCACGACCAATTTTTATCCCAGATGATATATCTTGAAAAACACAATGAGATGGCAAAAATTTAGAACAAAAGTTAGCTTGTTTTGTCAATTATCTAACAGATAACAGATTGCACACTAATTTTGGTATTTGGAGAATGGATTCAAGAGTGATAAACTAAAAAATCCAAATACTTCCTTTCCCAACAAAAGGAGCAAGAGAACCATCAACAATCTTAACCTTTTGGCTATCGACACATGGGACATAAGTTGTGAAAAGTTGGTTGCAATCAGTCATGTGATCTGATGCTCCAAAATCAACTATGCATAGTTGTTTATCCCTTGAGGTTGAGGACTTGAAATCAAGTTACCCCTTTTAGCTAATAACATCGAAGCTACAATCTTTGACATGTATCTCACAACTGCATGGGGTTCCAAAAACACCATTCATGAGAGTCACAAATAAGCACACTGACCACAATTGAAAATGGCAATTTGGGGTTCAAATTTAAAAATGACAGTTCAGTCCTAAAAAATTTAGAAATTATAGTTTAGTCATATGAATTCAGAAATGACATTTTAGTCCTATGAACTGTCAAAATGAAAGATTGAAGACTTGATGTTGGAATTACAACAACTTGTCAGAAAAGATACACACAGCTTTGGAATAACACAAAGAAAGGCTGACAGTGCACTGGAAGGACGAAGAAGTCCTTTGCTGCTGATATGTAGTCCTAATCAGAAACTCCCTAGCCGCATCCTTCTTTTGTGGTGGTGAAGGCGGAGTGGTGGTTGCTGGCGACGATGGAGACAAAGTTGGTGGTAGGAAAGGCTAAGGTTGAAGTTTTGGTTTAGTGATTGTCTCTTGCGGCACTTCTGTCTTCTTCAATTCGTGTCTCCTTCTCCCTCTTTGGTTTAGTTACTTCGATTAGATAGGATGACGATCAATGAGTTTGGTTGGCTGCTCTATGAGAGGAGGGCCAACTGTGACAGAACGACTAGACAATAGTGATCACAAGGAGTAGGAGCTAATGCTCGATAATGTGATCAAATGGTGAGCAGAAGTGACAGATCTGGCAAAACTCGACGATGCTAGGAGTTTTGCGATGCCAGAGAAATTAGGTTAATTTCTGATTATTTTCAAAGAGGCTCCGATACCATGTAGACAATTTGTGAGAGAAAAAATATTCATTGCATTGAAAATGATGTGATACAATCACCTATTTATATATAAAAGAGAGGGACATAATAGTAAAGACTAATAAAAGCTAATAACTACAAGTAATTGCTATTAATTACTAATTAGCTAATAACTACTAATAACTAGAGAATATTTACAATAAGTACACAATAGTCCTACACTACCATATAAATTTTATAGGGAAAATTGATTACAGGGCCCAAGGAAGCAAAATAATTACAAAAAAGGCCCAAGAAACATTCACATGCCAGAAAAGGCCCTAGGGCCTTTTCTAACATTTTTTCAAAAAACGTTAGCAACTACATCAGTAGCGGTTAACAACTATATCAGTCCCCGTTAACAACTACATCTTTAGCAATTAGCAACTATGTCCGTACATTTTTTTAAAAAAAAATGCCAGAAAAGGCCCTAGGGCCTTTTTTGGCATGTGAATGTTTCTTGGGCTTTTTTGTAATTATTTTGCTTCCTTGGGCCTGTAATCAATTTTCCCAATTTTATATGTCCTTGAAATTTAACTAGTTTTGCTTTTGCTTTTTTCAGAACATGTATTTAATCTTTGCAGCTTAACTCACCTAGAAGGATTGACCTATAAGACAATAAGACATGCATTTCAAGAGGTAATTAATTTAATCTGTTTGCGGAGTCCATCATTTGTTGCTTTCGTAAATTTGCTTACATAAATTATCTCTCCATTCATATTATTTCAGGAAGTTGTCTGTGGTCTTTATCAGAATGGAAGGATAAACTTCCATCCAAATGATACTGAAATCTTGAAGCAAACTGATAAAGTATGTAGACTAGCTCTTAACCAAATCTAATTTATATTCCATTTAGATTGAAGTTTCTCTGGTAATTTTAAGTTATAACATTAATATTAAAAAGATATGATCTTAATTTTTTTCCTTTAAGGTTTTGAAATCAATTAATTTCATAAGTTTTGCTAGAATATTCCTTGATGTCACTAAGCCTCCCACACTTAGGTATTAATGATCAGATCCTTTTATGGTACAAAGGAGGCACGCGTATGCTCACACAAGAGAGAATGAATTCATGACCAAGTAATTCAAGAACAAGATGTGGAACATGCTATAGAATTGAGTAAAATGAGACTAGCTAATATTGTAGAGAGTTCTAAAAGATCAGGTTCCAAGGTAGGACAACTACATTGGAAAAGTGTTCTAATTAACGTTGAATGTCATTTATTCAAGATCTTCACATTTATTACTGATCGTCATGTAGGCTTCAGATGAAAATCTGGGACTAAAAGAGTGCATTCTTTTGCTTGGGTGGCGCCCTAATGTTGTAGAAATGATTCAAGAGTATGATAACTATCTTGGTCCAGGAAGTTTTGTGGTATGATCTCATTTGCAATCTTCAATGCTAGTATTGAAGCTTGAACTTTAATGTACAGTTTGTTTAACATAAGTTTTATATAAACTTATGGCTTACAGGCATAGAAGCTTTACTTCATAATTGCTAATACAAATATACTTTATAGTATAAACCACTCACTAACATACCAGTGAATAAAGTTTAAAGATAAGATATTTTATGAAAAAACTGGTGGTTGATTATTAACACATTTGGAAAAATTGACAATTCGCTGGCTTTTAATTTCGTTGCTACTGCCATCATGGTCACATCTGTGAATCCAAGTTCTGTAATGCTTTTTGACACTCTCAATGAATTGAAACTTCAATGGTAAGGAAATGAAATTTATTTTTTATAGAAGCATTAACCTAAAATGCAATCTCTTGATGGTCTGAAAGAATACTAAATGTGAGCCCCAGAAATTTTATATCGAAGTAAATGGTGAAGGGTTTTTGATTGTGCATGTTAACCCGACTTCTACTTTCTGGATTGTCTATGCACTCATTCTAACTTCAGAATATATTTCTTAAACAATACGCATGAGATATTATCACATGTTCCAATAGATGACAGGATTAGGGCCAACAACATTACTGATCAAAGCAATCTCAAGAATGTTGGAATTTTTCATAGGGTATTGAGTCACTATTGGTTGTTTCATTAGAATTTTCCTTTTTGTGGTTTTTTCTGTTTTTATGATTATTCACTTCGTTCATATTCTGTAGATTGGAAATCCTTTGGACTATGACACCTTAAAGCAGACCCTTCTAAATATCAAGAAATCTCTTGGTAATGAATATACTCCTTTGTCGGTTGCTGTCATATCTGACAGAGGATGGCTTCTTGGAGGTAATGATGCTTGTCAAATTTAGTGGAAGACAATAGCTTGCTATTGATTATTGGATATTCTCTCTGCAAATTCATCCAAGGCAGACAAGAATTCTGCCTATACTCTCCTACTAGCAGAAAATATCTGAAAACAACTTGGAGTTAAGGTGATACATTTTACAATGTTGGACTTAACTAAAATCTAAGTAACATCAGTTTCTAGACCATATATTCGGAAACATTCTATATTTAATGCTAGTTAGTCGTTATAATGAGCTCAGAAGGAATAATTTGGTTATTTAAATTGCTATTTTCCAGGTGAATAATCTAGTTGCAGAGATTGTTGATACGAAATTGGGGGAACAAGTAATACTCTAAATATGTTAGTTAACTCAAAATTTCAAAATTTAGATTGGACTATTTTGAGTTGATGGTGCTTCTGTATAAAATGGTGCAGATAGCTAGAATAAATCCATCATTGACCAATGTTGCAACAGAGAAGTTAATGAGCCTTGTAACAGCTCAAGGTCATAACCTTTGTGAAGAAATTCAGAGGAAATTTTATTCTCTCATGTATTATTGAGAAGGAATGGGTACAATATATAGAGGCTGATGTTCAGTAAGGAAGAAAGAAATCAATGATTACAATAATCATAAATCAATGACAAGATAACAATCAATAATAATGAGATAAAATAAGAAAGATTGATGATCACATAATCAAGAGGTAATTAATGTTAGAATCAAGGGTTGGTTTCCAACAATCCCCTTTAAGCTGGAGAATAATAGTGAAATAGTCAACTGCTACGATGAGCCACTTCAGTTGTCCTGAAGCCAGTTTGAATGGCCTTAAGAGGTCCATGCCCCATTTGTAAAATGGTCATGAGGATGTTATAGATTTCATTTCGGCCGGTGGTGGCCATATGATTCGATCGTGCTTTTGGCAGCTCTCACATCTTCTTACATGCTCAATGAAGTCGGCCTCCATTGTTGGCCAGTAAAAAATGGCTCGGAGAGCCTTCCTTACTAGGGCTTTAGCCCATTTATTCTTTCATGTATCTCTGAAAGCACGTATTCAACTTCTGCCGGGTTTAGGCACTTCAGCATTGGAGAATGTAAGCCTTTCTGGTATAGTTGATCATCAACTACTATGTACATCGCATTGTTCTTATTAGCTGCTTTTCCTCCGTTCCTTCATCCGGGATGACTCCCTTTTCCAAATAATCCAGGATAGGTCTACGCCAGTCTTCTACGGCTGCAATGACCATAACGCAAGTTGGCTCGGTCATGTTTTGTTGGATTAAATCATCTTTGGGTTCTGGTTTTGATAAAACCGGGACAGGGACTTCTAGATTTTACTGAACGCGGCTTCACACTCTGGGTTCCATTTACTATGCATGTCTTTTTTCAACAATTTGAAGAGAGGAAGAGTATTTTTGGCCGACTTCGGCAGGAATCTTGTCATTGCTGCCAGTCTTTCTATTAACTGCTGCACTTCTTTTTTGCTTTATGGTACCACATGTTGAGGACGTCTTGGCATTTCTTCGGGTTTGCTTCGATTCTTCTATTTGTCAAAAGAAATCCTAGGAATTTCCCTGCTGGTACCCAAAATGCACATTTGGCCGGGTTTAAACGGATGTGACGGGCTCGGAGTTTATCAAATGTTTGCTGAAGATCCCAGACATGGTCCGCGTGGTTGATTGATTTGACAATCATGTCGTCAATGTAAACTTCTACATTTTTGCCGAGCTGAGTCTCGAATACTCAATTCATCATCCTTTGGTATGTGGCCCCGGCATTCTTTAGCTAGAAGGGCATGACATTGTAGCAATAATTAGCTTTATCTGTTATGAAAGCTGTTTTTTCTTGGTCGTCGGGATGCATGGCAATTTGATTGTATCCGAAGTAAGCGTACATGAAGGAAAGTAATTGGAAGCTAGATGAATTGTCCACTGATTGATCTATGTTTGGCATAGGATAAGAGTCCTTTGGGCAGGCTTTGTTGAGGTTGGTGTAATCCGTGCATACCATCCACTTGCCGTTGGGTTTTTTAACCATCACAACATTCGACAACCATGTGGTGTATTATTGAATTTCCCTGATGAACCTAGCATCTAGTAGCTCCTTCACGTGCTTGGCAAGGGTTGCTTGCCTGTCCAAGGCGATCTTCCTTTTCTTCTGCGCAACAGGCGGGGTTTTTTTGTTTATTATCAGCTTATGGCAACAGAAATCGGGGTCGACGCCTAAAATCTCGAATGGTTTCCAAGCAAAAATGTCTTTATTTTTAAATAGTAATTCTTCCAACTCGGTTCGTTCCTCATGTGTGAGTGTATTACCGATCTTGTTTACTTGTCCAGGTTCATCTCCTAGAATGGATTCAATAAGTTTGCCGTCCGGCTTAGTTTTCATAAGCTTAGTTTATTTTCGTACATCCAACTCGACCACGTTTACAGACTTGTTGTAAGGTCATATTGGATCATTTCCTGAGCCTTCGTCTTGCTTTTACAGGGAGGATGATGATCCCGGCTCACTATTTTTAACAATTGAGAAATAACATTGCCGAGATTCCTTCTGATCCCCCTTTATGGTGACGGCTTCATTCTTGCTGCTTACCATCTTCAACTTCTGATGTTTTGTTGATATTAACATATCCCAATTATGGATGGTTGTCCTGCCCAAAATGACATTATAAGATGAAGGGAAATCAGCCATAATGAATTTAACTCGTCTGGTCTTAAAGGCTTCTTTAGATCCCAGCATCATTTCAGCTCTATATATCCCTTGGGGCATGTGTCTTCTCCATTGAACCCTATTAGGGTTGTTTTGCATAGCTTCAAATTCTTTGGATCCAGGTTTATTCGCTTGAACGCATCCAATAGGATGATATCAACCGCACTGCTGGGATCCATGAAAATCTTTTTCACATGACATTTTCCCAAGAGCCCTATTATCACCAAACTGTATTGATGTCCCGAGATTACATCCCTCAAGTCTTCTTGAGTGAAAAATAATTTGGGAGGCTTAGATTCGAGAATTTCAGGTTTGTAAGTCGGGCACCCTATGATTGAAAGAACTTCGCAGAGATACTTCTTGCGTTGGCTTCCTCTGTCATATCCTTCGCTAATAACATTGCAGTAGAACTCGACCTCGAGGAATTCGTCATCATCCTCATTTTTACTTCGGCCGTCATCGTCCTTGTTTCTTTGAGGGGCTGGGCTCTTGCTTCGATTTGTCTGCTTGCATTTATTGCTCTTTTGCCCTTGGGTTCTGATGACATACTGCCGTAACTTCCCTTCTCGTATAAACTTTCTATAGCGTCTCTGAGATCCCAACATTCTACAGTGGTGTGTCCGGGTCCGTCATGGAATTCAAAGAACTGGGACCGATCTAAATTGCCTCTGTTGTACAGTGGGCGCGATCGTTCTACTTTTTTCATCTCAGTTAACGCTACCTCTCTCCAGATATGGGCTCGTGAGACGTTCAGAGGGGTATATTTGTCATACTTTCGTTCATATTTCCCTCCTCGAGATTTTTGGTCTAAGTTCTTTGGTCGGTCTTTTGCTGCTTCCTTTCCTCTTGAAGGCGGGCTTTTTTGCCTTTCTTTTCCTAGTGTATTGGCTATTTACATTTGTTCTATATCCAAGTATTTCTTAGCCCATTGATTAAATTCTTCTAGTGTTTTGATTTTAGCAGCATAAACCGACCTTCCCATCCTGGATTTGCCATCTAAGCCCGAAATGAGCAGGTGTACATGGACGCTCTCCGTCAGCCCTTGCACTTATAAGGCAGCCATTTTAAAACGATCCAGGTATTTCTGGAGAGTCTCGTCGGGTTGTTGCTTGATTCTTCCCAGCATATATATAGACTTAGGTTGCTTTTTGCTCGTTGCAAAATTCCACAAGAATTTGTCACTCAGGTCATCTGAGTCGGATATGGATTTAGGAGGTAGTGTTCAAAACCAGAGTTGTGCAGCTCCTCGCAGAGTTGAGGTGAACAGCCGAGATATGATTGGTCCTTTGAAACCTTGAACGAGCATTTCAGTGTCAAAGGTAGTGAGATGCGTCTGGGGATCCTGACTTCCGTCATACCTGGGCAAGTCGAACGTATTGAACTTCTTTGGATGTTATACTCCAGTAATCTCATCGGAGAACGACCTGTTATTCTTCCCAGCTTCTCCATACCACATTTTGTGCTTTCC
Organism: Acacia confusa; assembly: GCA_037074495.1. Lineage (NCBI taxonomy): Eukaryota > Viridiplantae > Streptophyta > Magnoliopsida > Fabales > Fabaceae > Acacia > Acacia confusa. The sequence goes on along the minus strand of CM073509.1, from coordinate 28,607,976 downwards.
AGATGCGTTTTGCCTAGCTTCCTGGTCATCCGAAGAGTGGTTGCTTTTTTGTGATGTCCAGGTTTGATTATCTTGGTTTCTATCTCGTTGGTTATTTTGGTCAGTATTCATGGTTGAAGATACCCTGCCTTGTTCGGGTTGCCCAATTTGAGATGGATCCACAGTCTGTTGATTGGCATCTCCATCCTCATAGTGTTGATCATCTCGGTGCTCTCCCTAGAGCGGGTTTTGCATTTGTTTCAAGAGTTGTTCCATCATCTCGGCCATGCGATCAATCTTTGGATTCTAGAGGTAATTGCATTTTTCTGTTGTCTCGATTCGTTTAAGTAGTGATTCTGCAATGTTGTCCAACAGTTGTATATCCGAGTTGTCGATCTAAAACTGTTGTAAGGAACTGGCTTGATTAGCTTGCTGCAGCATCTAATATGTGGAATCTGCCTCAGGTTGAGGGAGATCCGTGTTCTGGGGTTCCTCAAATTGCCCAGCACCATCATCTCGGATATCATCTTGTTGTTGATTATCATCACCATGTCGTTCCTGATTCTGCTCTTATGCAAGCATTTGGCTTCTGCTTCTGGTGTTAGTCATCGTTGGTCACGGGGATTGAACTTTATAGGTCTCCACGGTCGGCGCCAATGTTCTGTTGTAGAACAAGATTTTGGACTTAACCTAGGATGTAAATCCTAGGGGCCTACGTACCGTTGTGAGGGATCAAAGTCCACGTAGTTCGCTTGTACATAATAGGCTTATGGCCAGAGGGGAGTGGGCGTGTGTGCTCTATGTGAACCGAATCATAAAAGCTAGAGTCAGAGTGTGTATACCTTATTAGGGTTTCTACTCTATTTATAGGTTTACATGGGCCCTAAATTCATGGGTTGGCGTTATCTTATTATTCAAAGATATAAGATATCTTTTAATGATAAGATCCTTGATTTGTGGGCATTTGTGATCTTAATAAGGATATTGATAGATCAATTATAATCTTCTTGACTTGGATAGATTATTTAGGATTTCCTTGATTTCAGAAAGGTTGTTAAGATTACAGATAGGCCCTTGTCTTGGGCCTTTGGATGTTGGGCTAAGCCCATATTTTACATCCGTAACATATACGTAAGTTTTGCCTAGAAGTAAAAGTTGTTAAATGTATGACAACTATTATTTAGATCAATTATCCTCATTCTTTTACGTTGATTTAATTCCATTACCATCTCTTCAATGAAAAAGTTTACACACATCTAAAACAAAAGGTTGGTTTATAAATGAACAATTTCTTAAATATGAAAAATAAATATATTGAGCTAATAAAATTTCATCAGTAACATACTCTCTTATATAAAAGAATAATTGAGCTGCAGTGTACCTAACAAAACAAAGCAGACCAATCTAAAAAAGAAATGTTAATCTTATACTAAATAAACATATTTTATTTTGGTCCAAATATTGTTAAGAATAAAATATGCAAATTATTAAAAAAAATGTGAATTTTTTGTTTAATATTATTTTGTGTAAAAAAAATAAGTCATAAAAAGTATGCAATATTTTATAACTATGCTCAAGTAGTTTTTGCTTTGATCAAAAATCAATATGCTTATATCTCTTTGGGTTAGCGGTGGAAGTTATTTTTCTAATGTGATTTACAGTGTACGAGGTAATTATGTAAAAAAAAAAGTTTTGTCTTGACTTATATGAACATGCTTCTTGAATGTCAACTCAAACTTAGATGTAATCTTTATAAAATTATAGGATGTATTTATGTTTGTTCATAACAATTAATAAATAGGACACTTTATCGAGTTTTAAATATAAGACATAATTGACTTTTCTGGAGAGATTAAAGAAGTTAAATAAGTTACTTAATTATGTCATATGTTGTATATCATAAGATTATATATCATTTTATACGTTAGGTAAAATAGTTTGGAAAAAATAATAAATATAAATATTTTAAAGTAATTTAATCAGCTTCCTTGAAATCTTAAAAAAAAATTAATTTTTTCTTGTATGTAAAACCGGAGCTATCTTGTATGTAGAACCAGAGCTAGTAATTTACTTGGCAAAAGTATGGAAAAAACCCTGTTAGTTCTCTATGTGTTTTGATGATAACTGACAACTGTAAACTTAATTTGAAGTTTGTCCTTGGTAAGGTGTAAAACTTATTGTTCATGGCAAACTCGTGTCTAGGTAACGAAACTCGAGTTTGGACTTGACAGACAGAAGGTTAGTTTTTACAAAGCAAGCCAAACTCCAGTTTGTGTAGGACAAACTCGAGTTTGCATTACATAGAGAGCAATCAAAATTCTTAAGAGTTGTAAACTCGAGTCTATGTTTTGGAAACTCGAGTTTAGAATCAAACAGAAGCTTCAATGTTTTATCAAGATTTCAAAACTTTAGTTTCATATTCACAAACTCCAGTTTACCAAATACAAAAGTCTTCAAGCTTAAAGTTTTCAACTGGAAACTCGAGTCTGGATTTAGAAGACTCGAGTCTGGGTTATAACAGAGACACTCGAGCTCTTGCTTATTTTGTAAACTCCAGTCTTGATTTCAGGACTCCAGTTTTAATTTAATAGAAAGTTTTCAAAGTTTCAATTTCTACTTAAACTCGAGTCTAGGTTTTGGAGACTCGAGTTTAGGACTTTCTGAAAACACTCGAGTTCCTACATGATTTCTAAACTCCAATCTTGAAAATGGAAACTCCAGTTTGAGTCTTCAAAGATATTTCAAATGTTTCAGTTCTCACTGAAACTCGAGTCAAGGTTTTGGTGACTCGAGTTTAGCTCAAACAGAAAGCACTCGAGTAAATGACTGATTTGAAAACTCCAGTTTGAAAAATGGAAACTCCAGTTTACACATGAAAAGATTTTTCAAAAGTTTCAGTTTTCACTGAAACTCGAGTTTTGGATATCAAAACTCGAGTCTGGATCACACAGAGAGCCATATAATATTTCAGGCTTTGTAAACTCCAGTCTGCATTCCTAAAACTCCATTTTTGAAGCTGTGAACTTAAACTTAAGTTTTTTCATAAAAGCTTCAAACTCGAGTCAGTCACTAAATGACTTGAGTTTAGTCATGCTTTCAAAATCTCATTCAAGACCAACTCGCGACTTTCTTCTCTATGAGAACAAAACTCGAGTTAGTTACTTATCAACTCGGGTTTAGGAAACTTTCCAACATACCTTATTTTTTGGATGAACCTCAAACTCGAGTCGAAGATTACAAACTCGAGTTTGCATCGGTAATTTTTGAAAACCAGATCAAATCAATCTGCGAAATCATTATGGGTTAATTTGAAATTATCATATCTTGTTGCATTATTATTCCTAACATTATTGATCAAGTTTTTGATAAGTTTCAGACAGGTTCATCACAAGATCAAGGTGAAATCAAGATCCAGTATAAGTGCATTTAATGAAGAACCAAGAATAGAGCTAATCTTTCTCTCATATACCAGAAGTTCAATTCAAACCGTTGTAACACATTAAGATCACTTCAAACGGTCGAATTAAGATCATGGAATGACTAAAAATCTGGAAGACCTTCTGCAACAACATATTACAGGATTCCAACTGAAAATTGAAAGAACAGAGCAAAATATGCAATTGTCATTTTCTAGATTTGCAGCTGAACGTTGGAGAAGATAATCCAACGGCTAGCTCATCTAGTTAGGCTATAAAAGGCTATGAAGACTCAAGAGCAAAGAACACAAAAAAAAGCTATAATCGAATGCATTTGCAATTTGAGTCTGTATTGTAATTTTTATTCTGTTCTTTAGTGTTTATCAATATTTTACTCTTTTGAGAGTTTGTGGTTATTTCAAAACATTTGTTTATGTGAACTCAAGGTTGTGGAACCTGTGAGTTAGGTTGTTTAATTACAAGGTGTAAGGGGGAGCAAGTCTTAGGTGATTAGGATTGTGTCTGGTCTTCATTGTTGTAATTAAAAACCTGTTAAACTAGTGGAAACACCTAGAAGGTATCTGGGGATTGGACGTAGGTCAAGGTTAAGACCGAACCAGTATAAATTCTGTGTGTCTGAGCTTTTCTTTCCCTATTCTCTTATTATCTATTTAGAAAACAAGTATCAACTCGAGTATCTCTGTTTATGCCAAACTCGAGTCTACATAATCCAGACTCAAGTTTCCAGTGAAAAATGAAAACATGAAGGCTATTGCATTTTGCAAACTGGAGTTTGTAAAACTGAAACTGGAGTTTGGAAAACTTGATAAAACATTGAAGCTTCTGTTTGATCTCAAACTCGAGTTTCCAAATCATAGACTCGAGTTTACAAGTCTTTAAACTTTTAGCACATAAACTTTCTTGTAAACTGGAGTTTCTCGGAATCAAAGGTAGAGTTTGGAAACAAGTTGAAATTCGAGTGTCACTGCCAAAGATCTAGACTCGAGTTTATAAACACAGACTCGAGTTTACAACTCTTGTAAACTTTGATAGCTCTCTGTAACTCTGCAAACTCGAGTTTGCCTATGCAAACTGGAGTTTGGCCAACATTGTAAAATCTGAGCTTCTATCTGTCAAGTCCAAACTCGAGTTTCTATACCAAAACTCGAGTTTGCCTTAAACAGAAAGTTTTACAACTTTCAAAGACAAACTTAAGTTTATAATTGTCAGTTATCATCAAAACACATAGAGAACTAACACATTAATGTCTCCATATTTGTATTTTGTACCTATGACGTGTCGTTTGAAAAATTCATTACCGTAAATCATATGAAATAAAAGGATATGCATTCATAAGTAAATATTGTGCCATAATCAGTGCAAATACACCACGTCCAACAAAAAAAAATTACATGAAGCAAATGTCAAGTGGACAAGTCTAGCAACACAAAAAAACACAACTATTTGCTGTTAGTTCTCTATGTGTTTTGATGATAACTGACAATTGTAAACTTAATTTGAAGTTTTTCTTTGGTAAGTTATAAAACTTACTGTTTAAGGCAAACTCAAGTTCAGGTAGCGAAACTCGAGTTTGGACTTGACAGACAGAAGCTCAGTTGTTACAAAGCTAGCCAAACTCCAGTTTGTGTAGAATGAACTCGAGTTTCCATTACATAGAGAGCAATCAAAGTTCTTAAGAGTTTAAACTTGAGTCTATGTTTTGGAAACTCGAGTTTAGGATCAAACAGAACCTTCAATGTTTTATCAAGATTTAAAAACTCTAGTTTCATATTCACAAACTCTAGTTTACCAAATACAAAAGTCTTCAAGTTTAAAGTTTTCAACTGGAAACTCAAGTCTGGATTTAGAAGACTCGAGTCTGGGTTATAACAGAGACACTCAAGCTCTTGCTTATTTTGTAAACTCCAGTTTTGATTTCAGAGACTCTAGTTTAAGCTTAACAGAAAGTTTTCAAAGTTTCAGTTTCCACTGAAACTCGAGTCTGGATTCTGGAGACTCAAGTTTGAGACAAACTGTAAACACTCGAGTTCTAAACTCCGGTGTTGATAAAGGAAACTCGAGTTTGAGCTTACAAAGATATTTCAAAGTTTCAGTTTCACTGAAACTCGAGTTTAAGTTTTGGAGACTCGAGTTTAACTTAAACAGAAAGCACACGAGCTAATGACTGATGTGAAAACTCCAGTTTTGCAAATAGAAACTCCAGTTTGCACTTGACAAAGAAATCTCAATGTTTCAGTTTTCACTGAAACTCAAGTTTTGGATATCAAAACTCGAGTCTGGACCATACAGAGAGCTATGCAATATTTCAGGTTTTGTAAACTCCAGTCTGGGTTTATAAACTCCAGTTTTGAAGCTATAAACTTGAACTTAAGATTTTTCATAAAAGCTTCAAACTCGAGTCAGTCACTAAATGACTCGAGTTTAGCTATGTGTTCAAAAACTCATTCAAGACCAACTCGTGACTTTCCTCTCTGTAAGAACCAAACTCGAGTCAGTTACTTATCAACTCGAGTTTAGGAAACTTTCTAACATTCCTTGCTTTTTGGATGAACCCCAAACTCGAGTCTAAGATTACAAACTCGAGTTTGCATCGGTAATTTTTGAAAACCAGATCAAATCAATCTGCGAAATCATTATGGGTTAATATGAAATTATCATATCTTGTTGCATTATTATTCCTAACATTATTGATCAAGTTTTTGATAAGTTTCAGACAGGTTCATCACAAGATCAAGGTGAAATCAAGATCCAGTATAAGTACATTTAATGAAGAACCAAGAATAGGGCTGTTCTTTCTCCCTTATCCCAGATGTTCAGTTCAGACCGTTGTAACACATTAAGATCACTTCAAACGGTCGAATTAAGATCATGGAATGACTAAAAATCTGGAAGACCTTCTGCAACAAAATATTCCAGGATTTCAGCAAATAATTAAAAGAACAGAGCAAAATATGCAACTGTCATTTTCCAGATTTGCAGCTGAACGTTGGAGAAGATATTGCAACGGCTAGTTCATCTAGCTAGGCTATAAAAGGCTATGAAGACTCAGAGCAAGACACACAACAAAGCTACAATCAAATACATTTGCAATTTGAGTATGTATTGTGATTTTTATTCTGTTCTTCAGTGTTTATCAATATTTATTTTTTTGAGAGTTTGTGATTCTTTCAAAACATTTGTTTGTGTGAACTCAAGGTTGTGGAGCCTGTGAGTTGGGTTGTTTAATTACAAGGTGTAAGGGCGAGCAAGTCCTAGGAGATTAGGATTGTGTCTAGTCTACATTGTTGTAGTTAAAAACCTATTGAACTAGTGGAAACACCCAGAAGATATCTGGGGACTGGACGTAGGTCAAGGTTAAGACTGAACCAGTATAAATCCTGTGTGTTTGAGCTTTTCTTTCCCTACTCTTTCGTTATTTATTTATTAAGCTCTACTTTAAGAGTACAAAATAATTTTTGAAAATCCCCAATTCACCCCCTCTTAGTGATTTCTTCCACTTTCATTTGCATCCTCCTCTTCCTCGGAGACATCAGGCACCTGCTCCTCTTCCTTGGCAGCCTCCTGGTCTTGTTTGCCCTGTAAATGTCGCAGTCCTTCCTCCAGGCCACGCATCTAGCTCTGCATCCACCGCCACCACTCGTTCACCTTGTCTAACGTGGCTCTTCCACTGCTGCTTCTGTCAGAGCTCCATCTTCCTCATCTGCAGCATGACATCACGCAGGGAAAATCCACCAACCGGCTCAACCATGTCCTTATCCTCAGCCTCATCATCGTCCAGTATAGGGAGCTCAGGATCAATCACGGGATGAACAGTCGGTGCATCGTCCTCGTTAGCAGCAGTGCATATCCAAACAATGTGTGCATTCTTCGAGATCTTGCACTATTCCAGTAGGCGCCTCCCAAAGATGGTATTGCAATGCGTCTGGTCCACCATGTCCTCATTTTCTATTGGAACACCAAAATGGGTCAAAATACAGTGGACAAGATAGGCGAATGGGAGTGTGACGTTCTCCTTATACTTCACCTTGGACATCATCCAACAAATATAATGTCTCCAATTCACTGGCCGGGTGTGACGAATGGCCCACATGACCGGTATATCAACCTCCAACACCCTGGAATGGTTGTAGGCCCAAGGGAACAAAATATGGGTTAGCATGTAGAAGAGGATCCGTGCATCCATAGCCAGCTGCTCCATAGTGAAAATGGCTCTCTGACCCAATGGCCTCTTGAAGTCATGGACGGCGGTGGCTCGGTCATATCCAGGCAGGTTGACATTGGTATCCCCATCAAGCAGAATGGTGCCGCCCCATCAAAATCATATCCCAGTATGTGGGCCCATATGGGATCAGGTCTCCATGAATGTAGCTGAGGTTGTAGTAGAAAGCTCTAACCATATCCTCTAAGTAGGGCTTGACGAACCCCGCCAAGACATATAGATGTGAAGCCTCTAGCAGTGGGACTATATCAAATCCCTCATCTACAAAAAATGTCATGTCTAGTGACTTGGGCTTGATCACGGTTCTGTAAGCAAACTTCTCCATGAATATTCTGTGGGATGTTGCATGATGTTCAAACAGATATACATACTGGAGATCTTCCGGCTGTGCCTGAGAGCTGGATGTATCACCCTCCCTCCGCTGCTTCGAACATCTCTCATTCTCAGCCTGACTATGAACTCGTCTGCGTGGAAGCATGTTGTCAACAAATACCTACAAAGAGACAACATAAATCATCAACAAACATGAAACATACACAATTAATGGCATAATCACAATGCAAATGTCAATACCCGTCAACGGTCACAATGTCATTGTCCGTAAAATGCATAATCAGCAATCAAAACAAACGTAATCAATAACCGTCAACATCCATATACACAATAACATGTAATTCATGCTTCAGCCTCACTGTTTGCTTCAGTTTCACATGAAAATAGCTACTACCCATTTCCAAAACGCACAAAAACATATATTTAATCTCTCATTTGTTCAAAAACAACAATCAACAATTCAAATCAATGATCAAAACACTACATACCCAAAAAAAACAAAGCCTAATTGATTACATGCACCATATGTTTAGAAAAACAGAGAAAATAGGGACAAATTCTCAATGGATACCGAAATCAACGCAAATGAGAGCAAATCTTTGATTTTTCCTCAACCCACGGCTTGAATCTGAAGCTTTCTGGCCAGAAATCACAATGGAGGAGAGTAGGGGAGCCTAATCAGGTATGAGAAACGAAAATGAAAGGTTTCAGGTGGTTTGGGCCTTTCAAAAAACAGAAATTGCGTGATGTAATCGATTACGGCTCGTGGCGTAATCGATTACATATCATGTAACTGCCAAATTTGCCTTTTGATATTATGTCATCGATTACGCACTGTAGCGTAATCGATTACGTAAAACTATACACTATGTAATCGATTACGCCACAGTGTGTAATCGATTACATAGTGTATAGTTTTATGTAATCGATTACGCTATAGTGTGTAATTGATTACATAGTGTAAAAATTGAAAAAAAAATCTGACCCTCTGTAATCAATTACATAAGGCATGTAATCGATTACAGGGGCAGATGGGTTAATAGTTTTGCCACAGTGACATTTTGGTAATTAATTAATTAATTAGGATTTTTTCCGTACTTTTGCCAATTTACTTCGCATTCCATTCCAGCCAACAGTTTAATTTGTTTGAAAATTATAAAATTTAAATTAAATGTATTAATATAAAAAGAATGAAGTACGCCTAATGTCAATAAGTTGCCATGATTTGCCTTTTAAATTAAATACGATGTACTCACATTTTTTAACTATACATGGTTAAGAGGTCCAAACGCGCTTTAATATTCAACATTTTAAATAATATTTCAATCGCCCCCCCAAAGGTCGTTTACCTTCCACTTAATGTTTTCATTCCTAAATTTTTAATTTTTTTAATCAACAATGTTATCATTGTTAGTAACTTGAATCTAAAAATATGAAACCAATTTTTATAATGTTGAACCTTTAATTTCATGCTATTTTTCAATCTAGCAATTGAACTAGCCACACGTAAGTCAAATATGTTTAACTCTTCATGCATGAAATTTCTCATATTGTGGTCCCCTACCGCCTATCATGCGTGTTTGTGGAGAAATTACTACTTTTTTTAAGGTTAAGATATAAAAATGCATGTGTTTTATTCCGAGGAGTGTCTGGCACCAAGTGTTTTTTTCAAGTGCAAAAGTACGCACATGATTATAAATTAGATGCAAAAATACCCTTTAACCATTAAATTTGACTTTTTTTTTTTTATTTTCAAAGGTGCAAAAATACACATGTGGTTTGACAAAAAGAGTGCCCAACACCAAATGTTTTTTTATTTAATAATTTTATTTTAATTAAAAAAAATTATTATTTCTCTAGGTATAATTCTTGAGAGGCCAAATTTTTATTTGCATAATTTATTTTCTTTTTTTAAATTATTATTAAATTTTCTAATTAATAAATGAATATTTATGCATTTACAATTTGATATTATAAATATAATTTTAATTTTTGATCTAACAAATTGAACCAAAAATTATTTGAATAATTTTTCAATCAATATTATTTAATTTTTATTGCATTTTCTTGTTATGCAATATAAATGTTTGCACCAATAAGGATTTGAAAAATAAATAAATTATGGAAATAAAAAATTTGGCCTCTCAAGAATTATACTTAGAAAAAAAAATAAATTTTCTTTTAATGAAATAAAATTATTAAATTAAAAAACGCTTGGTATTGGAAGCTCTTTTTGCCAAATCACATGTGTATTTTTGCACATTTGAAAGTATAAAAAAAAAAGTTAAACTTAACGGTCAAAGTCAAAATTAACAGTCAAAAAATTATTTTTGCACCTAATTTGTAACCACGTGTGTACTTTTGCACCTAAAAAAATCACTTGGAGTTGGGCGCTCTTCAGGGTAAAGCACGTGTGCATTTTTGTACCTTAACCTTTTTGTAAGCCGTCACCTACTAATGAGGAATAATCAATCGCGTATTAATTAAATTTGACCTTTACCCTCAGTTATTTTCTTTGAATTTCCTTTCATAATAATTGCAACAAAGTTTGACAATATATGAATAGAATAAAAGTAATTTTTCCCTTTCTCTTAAAATTTGTCGTATAAATTTCTCAAGAAATTGATAAGATATAAATCCAGGGAAAAAGAATTTTATCTTTGGTTGTTTGATTATGAACATTAGATCAAATCAGAATATTATTATTTAAATTATATTTTAAAATATAAAATTTTGAAAGTGATTCTTCTTGAGTAAAAGAAGAAAATAAAAAACATTACCAATGATAATTGAATAGATTTTTAAGTAAGGTCTGAAGCTTTATATATGTAATGGGAACTCAAATTTAAAGATCGATCTCCAAATACATTTTGAAAACTGATATTAAGTGAAAAGTCAATCATTATTTTCTCTCAGGATGTTAATCATGCAATGAGAAGAATTGGCTCTGATACCAAATGTTAGTGTCAATGTTTCATCCAAGAGGGGTGAATTGAGGGATATTAAGAATTTATATTGAAGTTAACAAAAAATTAAATCAAAGAGGAAGAGTTAGAAGAATATCTCTGAAGTATGTACAACGGATTTATACTATTTGGTCTTAATTTCTTGACCTACATCTAGTCCACAAAGCGTCTCTGAGATTTTCACTATCATTCCAAGATTCCACGGGCTTTTGACACTTCAGTACAGAGTAATCCTCACCAGGACTCACTCCCTCTTAAAAGTTGTAATCTAACAACCACACTCAATGTCCCACTACCTCGAGATTTTGTAGAGATAAAATCGTTTGTAAATAACTCTTTCATATAGTAAATATATAATGACTGATGAAGAAGTAATAACAAAAGATATTACAACAAGAATTTATGAGCAATGGATGAGCAAAGATTGACGTGTGCTTGGTTGGTAGCTCTATATTGATTGCTCAGCTGTTTATAGTTGAACTCCATTAATGATTGTTACGAGAGTTCAAGCTTTCAGTTAGAAACTTGTTAGAGACAAATTGGAGACATTGGAAGAATTCAATGTTCAATCCCTTTCTCTTCACTTAATACAACATCCCTATGGTTTGCTTTGAGATTTGCTTAAGGTTGGGTTGCTTTCATCTTCGCCGCAACATATGCTTCAGACTGAAAGTGGAAGAAATCACCAAGAGGGGGGTGAGTTGGGGATTTTAAAAATTCTTTTCAACTCTTAAAAAAATAAAGCTTAAGAAATGAATAATGAAAGAGTAGAGAAAGAAAAGCTCAGACACACAGGATTTATACTGGTTCGGTCTTAACCTTGACCTATGTCCAGTCCCCAGATACCTTCTGGGTGTTTCCACTAGTTCAACAAGTTTTTAACTACAACAATGAAGACAAGACACAATCCTAATCACCTAGGACTTGCTCCCCCTTACACCTTGTAATTTAAACAACCCAACTCACAAGTTCCACAACCTTGAGTTTACACAACCAAATACTTTAAAAGAATTTCAATCTCTCAAAAGAGTGAATATTGATAATAATTGAAAAACAGATAAAAGAATCACAATACAGACTCAAAAATGCAAATGTGTTCAAGTGTAGCTTCGTTGTTTTTTTTTTCTCTGAGTCTTTATAGCCTTTTATGGCCTAGCTAGATGAGGTAGCGTTGCAATATCTTCTCCAACGTTCGGTTGCAAATCTGGGAAATAACAGTTGCATATTTTGCTCTGTTCTTTTAATTCTTTGCTGAAATCCTGGAATGTATTGTTGCAAAACGTCTTCCAGATTTTTAGTCATTCCATGATCTTAATTCGACCGTTTGAGATTATCTTAATGTGTTACAACGGTCTGAATTGAACATCTGGGATAAGGGAGAAGAATCAGCCTTGTTCTTGGTTCTTCATTAAATGCACTTATGCTGGATCTTACTTTCACCTTGATCTTGTGATGAACCTGTCTGAAACTTATCAAAAACTTGATCAATAATGTTAGGAATAATAATACAACAAGATATGATAATTTCATATTAACCCATAATGATTTCGCAGATTGATTCAATCTGGTTTTTCAAAATCTCTTATGCAAACTAGAGTTTATAATCCTAGACTCGAGTTTAAGGTTCATCCAGAAGACATGACTATTGAGCATTGGTCTAAACTGGTAGTTTGCAAAAGCTAACTCGAGTTTGGTTCTTATAGAAAAGAAAGTCGCGATTTGGTCTTGAATGGGATTTTGAACACATGGCTAAACTCGAGTCATTTAGTGACTGACTCGAGTTTGAAGCTTTTATGAAAATCTTAATTTTAAGTTCACAACTTCAAAACTGGAGTTTAGAACTGCAGACTGGAGTTTACAAGACCTGAAATATTGTATAGCTCTCTGTATGATCCAGACTCGAGTTTTGATATCCAAAACTCGAGTTTCAGTGAAAACTGAAACTTTTGAAATATCACCATAAGTGTAAACTGGAGTTTCCATTTTCCAAACTGGAGTTTTCAAATCAGTCATTTACTCGAGTGTTTTCTGTTTGAGCTAAACTCGAGTCACCAAAATCTTGACTCGAGTTTCAGTGTGAACTGAAACATTTGAAACATCTTTGAAGGCTCAAACTGGAGTTTTCGTTTTCAAAACTAGAGTTTATAAATCATGTAATAACTCGAGTATTTTCAGTTTGTCCTACACTCGAGTCTCCAGAAACTAGACTCAAGTTTCAGTGGTAGCTGAAGCTTTGAAAACTTCCTGTTAAGCTTAAACTAGAGTCTCTGAAATCAAAACTGGAGTTTATAAAATAAACAAGAGCTCGAGTGTCTCTGTTATAACCCAGACTCAAGTCTTCTACGTCTAGACTCGAGTTTCAGTGAAAACTTTAAACTTGAAAACTTTTGTATTTGGTAAACTGGAGTTTGTGGATATGAAACTAAAGTTTTGAAATCTTGATAAAGCATTGAAGCTTCTGTTTGATCCCAAACTCGAGTTTCCAAAACATAGACTCAAGTTTACAGTTCTTAAGAATTTTGACTGCTCTCTGTGTAATGGAAACTCGAGTTTGTCTTACACAAACTGGAGTTTGGCCAGCTTTGTAAAAACTGAGCTTCTGTCTGTCAAGTCCAAACTCGAGTTTTGTTACCTAGACTCGAGTTTTCCTTGAACAGTAAGTGTTACAACTTACCAAAGACAAACTTCAAATTTAGTTTACAATTGTCAGTTATCATCAAAACATATAGAGAACTAACACAGACAATATCATTTGGCCTGCTTTGAAATCTTTCATCTTCTTTATTTCTACTATGCAATAAATGTTTGACACATAGATTTGCTTTTTTGCATTTTTGGTCATAATCCATGAATTCAAACTCATGAAACTCGTATACAAATAAGGTTAATAGCATTAAGAAATATAATGAGTTGTAATCAAAGATAAACAGATGTTAATCATAATATTTCAATTTTTGGAGACAATGGTTCAATGCACTAAGAACAGTCACTCACGTGTGCTTCTAAAGTCACTCAAGTATCCATCCATCACTCGAGTGTGTTTGATATATCACTCGAGTATTGATGGGCTTTATCTCTGGTAGTGAACTATTGAAAAGTAAGTTACTCGAGTGTTAGAAAAGCTTCACTTAGAGTGTTAGTTTCAAGATAGTTTCAACTCTACCAATGACTCGAGTGCTTCTACAAGTTGGCTTAGGTCACTCTAGTCATACTGAAGTTCACTCGAGTGAACTTCTACTGATGAAGCCAACACTCTTGTTTCATTACCGAGTAGCTTGCACTAAATTTGCAAGTTAGTGGTCATCACTCTAGTGGCATCACTTGCACTCGAGTGAGATTGGTCATCACTCGTATGACCATCGCGAGTGATTGCAGTTTACTCGCGAGTGCTTACTTTTTACTCAAGTGACAACATGTTCACTTAAGTGGACATCTCAGCATCTTCAAAAAGTAGGCAAGTGACTTGCTTAAATTAACGATGAGTGATCACCAGCACTTAAGTGGTCACTTATCCAATCTTAGTCTCACACTAATTCCATCTTTAGCCTTCATTGTTATACAAGCATTAGCTACATGTGTGACCGGTACTCTTGTTCCATAAGGTAATCTAATTGATTTTATGGACCCTTATATTTTTCATATTTATTTAAAAGACTCATATTCCCAACCATATGAGTAGTTGCCCCATAATCAATAACCCAACAAGAATAAGATTTATAATAAGTAGAGGGAACAACCAAACTTGTACCTACTAAAGTATGGATGGTAGGCTCATAATCCTATTTCAAGAGCTCCAATAAACATTGGTACTGGTCATGGGTAAAAGACAGTGTTGTAGTACTGGCTCTGTGAATGAGTATATCTTCGTCATGAATTAACTCACTAGATGCTTGATTAATAGAAGAATCTTTTCCTTATTTTGGTTTGTTTCATCATAAATTTGGTGGGTAGCCCACAATTTGAAAGTAATGTTCTTTAAGATGTCCCTTTTTTTCCAAAATGAGAGCATTCCATATTAGGATTACTGTGGCCATGTCCTCAACCATGTCCTTTTCCTCTAGTAACCATAGCTATCCCTTCAGTGGCTGACATATGCTCAAGAGCTGCAATGGAACATTAAGCTTCATCCTCTAAAATCATTCCAAAGGCTTGTCCAATAAAAGGTAGGGGTATCATAAGCAAAATTTGACTACGTGCTTGGCTCTAGGATTCGTTTAACCTTATCAAGAAATGCAACAACCTTTGTTGCTGGAGCAATTCAGCATATGTAGTAGAAGTGACACATTTACAAGAAGGGATATTAACAAGAATAGATTGTTCTTCTCAAAGCTCTTTTAATTTTGAAAAATAGCTAGATATAGAAGAGGGGCCTTGACTGAGAAGACTGATTTCAAGGTGTAGAGAAAATATACAAGAACCCAGTCTCTTATCAAAGAGTTCATTTAAATCACTCTATACATGGTGAGCCTCTTCGTGAAACATAAGATCATTGGCTAAATCCTTCAAAATAGAGTTTAATAGCCAAGAAAGGACCACAATGTTGCACCATTCCCACTGGTTTTTTAAGGCATTTGGTTAGTCAGCCTTCATGCAAGAGCCATCAATAAAACCAACCTTATGCTTACCCTTTAGTGCACTTCTCATTAAGTGACTCCATATCACGTAATTATCGGCTCTAATCAAGACTTGAGGAATGATCGTAGAGCCTTGGGTTTCTGATGGGTACAGGAACAATGGGTGAGGAAATGGCAACTTTGCTGGATTGGTAGTTTTCCCTTATGCTATTTCGGGTTGTGAAGAGAAGACAACAAGATGACCAAAGAGGAACAAAAATGAGTGAAAAGAAGGACAAGAACATGTCTGATGTATGAGTCCTCGAAGTCTGCGATCGAACCCAAAAACGCCATTGATTGCCAAGGATGTATCAAAGGAAGAAGGATTGTGGCTAGGAGAGGACAACGAGAAGACAACTGGTCAAAACTGCAATAGGCTTGTGAGGGATCACAAATCATGTCACTCACTGACGTGTGTCTTGTCTCAGATATTTGCTCTTGCGGATCTTGGTGGTGAGAAATTGAAGATTGTCACTAGTTCTTTGGTTCTTGACACAGGGGTTCTTTTGGATATTGGGGAGGAAAAGTCATAGATCATCACTAGTTCATTGGTTCTCAGTGCAGAGCATTAGTCAGATCTTATTGATGAGAAAGATCATATCGCCTCTCATTCTTTGTTTCTTGGCAGATTGCAGGGGCATAGGTGAGAGATCATGAATCACCTTTCGTGAGTCGTGTTACAGACCTACCGGCCTCGCCCTTTTCTGGTGGCGGGTTGTGCAATCCTTTACTTATATTTAATTCTAGCTTACTTTTTGTAGATTAATTTACATCACACATCAGAGTATAAGCAGTAGAGCATTTACTAGTTTGGACAATGATATATTGATAAAAATATTGAAAGCTAAACTTTTCCCTGAAGGGATAAAAAATATACAGTCATCCAGGTAATAATGCTTGCCAGGCCAAAATAAAATACTACAGTCATCTAGATGATTACAAGAAGTATCCAAAAGAATTCACCACCATCCATCATCCTACTAGCCTTGCTCCGAGATCTTACCTTGGTCTCCCTGCTCTGCTCTACACAAGCTGCCAGAGGACTTAAAAGGGGCTGGGATTCATAAGTGAATCCTAGAGTAACCGTTAATCTCATATAAAATGTATAATAATGAATGTAGGAAAAACCAAGGATAAATACACAAACCACACAACATTCAGTATCATGCACATAGCAAGGCACATAGCCAAATCTGGAACTAACAGTCTTAATAGCACACATCAAAGACTGTCAGGCACGACACACAGCAAGGCTCTTATTGCACACAGCATGTTTTGGTTCCAGAGCTCTTGGAAATAAATGATAACCAAATGTATGCAATATACATGGTAAAACATACACAAGTCACATAAAGTATATGCTACCTAATAGTTGACCACGAATATAAATGAATTTTCCCGATGCACAATATCACAATAGCCCTAAAATAGCAAAATACAAATATAATTAATTCCTCTTCAGTAAATATTTCCTTTTGATAACTTAAAATAAGCCCAATTCACGTGTCTATATTTACCAAATTTCTTTTCTTATTAAGGAATTCAATATGAGCTCATATTCCCTTTATTTTCGTCATTTTTCAGGATTTTTTAGCAAGCAGTGACTAATCTTCAAAAATTCACAATTAAATCTAGGAACCTTCTTTTGAGTTGATTCCAAAGCCTAAATGACCATTAATATGTCTATTTTCAACCAAAAATACTATCTTGGGCCATCCTTAAACGAAAATCAGTTTATAACTTGAAATGCCTCTGCTGTTCGAAATTAAGTCCATAATCATAGGGTCATTTTCAAAAATTGATTTCTCTTATCACACAATTCAGAAAAATGCATGTTATCTATATCAAATTAAAGCTTATTATGTATACTTTAATCCTGTAAAATTTCATTCCAATTGAGCTTCATTCACTGTTCCAAAAATTCATTGCAAAATAACTGCCCATACTGAAAGTTTCAAAACAGTTCCAGATTAAGGTATAATTCAATCCCGGAGCTTCCAAAGTTTATATTGAACCTCTACCCTACACAATTTTTCATTTCGAACACAATGGAACCATTAAAATGACCAAATTCCCACTCCTTAGGTTTGCCCTGTTCAGACCGAAATTTCAAGCCCACATATACAATGTTCCGATTCACAATTTATTCACCAAATTAAGTTCATATATTCCCAAATCATCATATAATCCTATATTCATGAATAAATCACCGTGAAATTCCAAAATTCCTAAGTGGCTTAAATTCGTAGATTCCATAACATACTCAAAACTCAACCAAACTTCAAATCAATTAGTTCAAAATGAAGCTTATGCTTACCTTGTCACGATTCTGCATTCGGTTCTGAATTTCAGCAGAAGCTCGGCCAACCCAATGACTTGAAACTCTTCCTATGAGAAAACCAAAACCGTAGAATTGAAGCTCTCGAAGTGGAGAACAATATTAGTGAAGGGAGTTATTGGATCGGAGGTGGTTTGGTATGTTAGTTCTCTATGTGTTTTGATGATAACTAACAATTGTAAACTAAAAGTCTTTTATTGTTGCTAAAGTTCAAACATGCTTAAAGATTGTTAAAATTGATTTAAAACTAATAATGTTAGTTAAACTCGAGTTTAGGATTGATAAACTCAAGTTTACACTTAACAGAAAGTAAAATAAGTATTTCGAACTTAGGCAAACTCGAGCCTAATTTATTAGATTCGAGCCTGCTCGTGACAGAGAGCAAGTTTCATGTTTATAACTAAGGCAAACTCGAGCCTATTATGGTAAACTCGAGCCTACATCTTACAGAGACCAAATTAAGTTATTGACTCTCAGTTAGACTCGAGCCTTCCTAAATAAACTCGAGCTTGTAACTTACAGAGAGCATGTCGCATTTTTCACTTAAGCATGAATTTCTTAACTCAAGCCTAAGTCTTACAGAGAGCTCTTCAAACAAACTTTCATGAGAATAAACTTGAACTTGTCTCTTCCAGAGAGCAAACAAAGATTTACTCAAAAATAGGCTCAAGCATAACTTTGTTAACTCAAGCCTATTTCAGATTGAGAGAAATCTCAAAAGCGTTTGGCTAAAGCAAACTCGAGCTTAACACTTACATACTCGAGTTTGGCTCAGACAGAGAGCTACCAAATTTCACAGCCCGATCAGACTCAAGCCTACGCCTTTGGACCAAAGCCTATTTTCATTCCAAATAGTTCCAGACTCGAGCCTGTCACTAATAGACTCAAGCTTGTGCACTCTATCAAAATGATTTCAAAAACTAATCACAATAAACTCTGATCTCTAAAGGATAAACTCAAGCTTACTTATTTTATGCTTGAGAGTTCATGAACAAACTCGAGCCTATTGAAATTAGATTCGAGCCTAAAAGATCTTTGTTTCACTCTTTGCGTTTTTCATCTTTCTGATTCACTCTCATGATCTGTTTTGCACTTAAATGAAATTACGAATCATCATATATATGTTTGATAAGTTTGTTCATGAGTTACAGACTACATTAACACTTTTCAAGCTTTAGATTACAACAAATCAGATCTGGGTTAAGAGCATTTAATGCAGGACCAAAAACTAGGTTGAAACTTCTCCTCTATCCCAATGGTTCAGCACAGACTGTTATGGATCAACTAAATCACTCTCTAATGGTTAAATAAAGGTTATTGAATGCCAGAATATCTGGAAGACCATCTGCATCAACGAATTCCAGGATTCCTGCTGAGAATTGAAAGAACGGAGGAAAATATGCAACAGTCATTTTCCAGATTTACAGCTGAACGTTAGAGAATAAAATGCAACGACTAGTTCCACTAGTTAACCTATAAAAACCCATGAAGACGAAGAGCAAGACACACAACCGAATTACAACTGATTGCTTCCTTGATTTTTAAGCTCTGTTATGCGAAATATTTTTTGAACTTCAGTGTTTATGATTATTTGCTCTTTAAGAGAGTGTGATTTCGAAAATCATTTTTGATTACTTGTTTTGTGAGAACTCAAGGTTGTGGAACCTGTAAGTTGGGTTGTTTAATTACAAAGTGTAAGGGGGAGCAAGTCCTAGGTGAATAGGATTGCATGTGGTTTACATTGTTGTAATTAAAGCCTGTTGAACTACTGGAAATACCCAGAAGATATTTGGGGACTGGACGTAGGTCAAGTTTAAGACCGAACCAGTATAAATCCTTTGTGTCCAGCTTTTCTTCTCTTACTCTTTCGTTATCTGACTTTCAAGTTTTGAAAAAGAATTCAGACATCTTTCAAAAGAATTTTTGAAATCCCAAATTCACCCCCTCTTGGTGATTTCTTCCATTTTCATGGTAGGTGATTTTGCTTCAAGTTTCTTTCTCTCTCCTCTTAGGTCTCTCACACCATTTTTGTCACGAATTAATCTTTTCTCTCTTTCTTTCCAGCTGGTTTCTGGCCGAGAATGAAATGAATACTAGGTGATTTAATAAATGTCAAAGTCGGTGGAATCATGGGAATTTCATAAGACATTATTATCTCCATTATTTACAATCTTGCCATTGGTTTTTTTTCTCTCTCTTCTAATTCCATTTAATTTTTGTTTGACCAAAATGAAATATAATGGATATTACATTTCTCGCCCGTTAAATAAATTTCACCCTCAAAATTTGGTTATACATTCATCATATTTCTAGAAATAAATTCGGGATATTTTCTTTCCATATCCTCAACTATTTCCTACGTCACTTCCCTGGGAGATTACCACCTCAAAACCACCTTTACAGAAGGTATGCTTTTACGCCTGAGCTATTTTTCTTGATAATCAATAATCTGCTCGGGCTCTACTGGAAAAGTATGATCCTCTTGAACATCAACATGTAATTTACAGAAGGTATGCTTTTACGCCTGAGCTATTTTTCTGGCTTATACTTCTTTGGTTGAAAGACATGAAGCATATCATGTAATTTACTCAGATTTGGTGGCAATGCTAACTGATAAGCCACTGGCCCCCATCTCGCCAATATCTCAAAAGGACCAATATATCAAGGGCTCAATTTCTTTCGCTTAATGGCTCTACCTACTCCCGTAACAGGAGATATTTTTAAAAGTACGTGATCACCCACATCGAATTCAAGAGGTCTTCTCCTCTTATCTGCATAACTTTTCTGTCTACTTTGAGATGTAAGGAGCCTCTTTTTGATTAAACTGATTTTCCATAAAGTTTAATCAACTATTTTCGGTCCAACCAATTGACATTCAGATAACTTAGTCTAACAGAGAGGTGCTCGGCATTTTTGCCCATATAGAGCCTCATAAGGAGCCATCTGAATACTAGCATGATAGCTATTATTATAGGAAAACTTAGCGAGAGGTAAGTATCGATCCCAATTTCCTTTAAAATCTAACACACAAGCTCACAACATATCCTCGAGTGTCTGGATCATCCTCTCTGATTGCCCATTTGTCTGGGGGTGATAAGCAGTACTAAATCTCTGCTTTGTCCCTAATGCTTAATGTAGAGCATGCCAAAAACAAGAAGTATGTTAGAAATGATTAGTTTTGATGATATCACATATGGTTGTCATTCTTAAAAGCAAAAAGCTTAAGTAATATAGTTATCTCCTACATTGACTAATTGTTATATTTAATGTAGATTAATCCAAGTTAAGGACAATCAAGAAAGAGATAAGAGATTTCAGATAGAAAGAGTTGAATCATGAAGAATGTTCAAAGAAGCTCTGAATGACAAAAAGAAGAAGATCAAAGAGGTCGAGGATGTAGATGAGGATAAGGAAAAGGAAGATAAGAAAAAGAAGAAGAGGAGAGATTGAAGAAGAAAGAATTTATTGAATGGAACATCTTTAATCAAGATTAGTTCAAATATATTTGTGAAGAATGTTCAAGAGAATTGAAAGAAAGAAAGAGCTTAATAATGAAGATTGATCAAGAGATGAGATTTCAAAAAGAAGAAATTGAAGAAAATGTTGAGTTCAAGAAGAAGAGGAATTATTGAAGAATTTGCAGAAAATAATGAGTCTATAATCAAGATGAGAGATGATAGAAGATGGAAGAAGTTGATGAATAGAATGAAAATATCAATATCAGCTCAAGTATAAATGTGGAGAATGCTCGAGAGAAGAAAGAAAGAGAAGATCCTGACAAAGAGAATGAGAAAAGTCAATATTCAAGGTCTTAGATTGATTATAGAAGTATCCACAATCAAATGGATGTTGGAGAGGGTCAATTCAGAGTTGAAAACAACAAAAATCAGGTTCTGGAAGAGAATACTTGAGTTTCCAAGTCAAAACTCGAGTATACAAGCTTACTGCAGAAATTTGCTTCTGGATGAGAAAACTGAAGTTTGGGAAACTCAAGTTTGGGAAACTCGAGTTTCCAAGTCAAAATTCAAGTTTGGAACAAAATACTCGAGTATGGGGTGTTTTCAGTGTCTCTAGCTCTCTAGACCCGACAATACTCGAGTATACTCTTCAATACTCGAGTATTAGCACTAACTAGCAACTCTGTTCACCTCTACTTCACGTTCAGCTTTGGGCGAGGTCTGGTAGATTGAGGTGAAACCAAATTTATATGAAACAAGACATCCAATGCGTCATCTTGACAAAGTTTCATGCTCAAAGAAGATCGGATGAGAGAGCTATGAATTTTGAAAGTTGGATCAGGAATCCAAGCCACAGTTCAAACCAAGCTTCAATGTTTTGAGTATAACTCACAATCTACAAATCGGAATGAGCTGAAATCGGTGGCATTTGAAAGAAGACTCATAAGGTTTTCTATCAATACTTGGTTCAACAAGAATGAAGATCTGACCAGAGCTAGAGATATGGTCTTTGAAAGTTGACTGACAATTCAGAATGTTGTAAAAACGCTGGGAAAAGAAGTATCTTCATTCACTGGATCATAACAGATGAAATCCAACGATTTGTGAGCTGAATCTTGTTGCATTAGAAAGAAGACACAAAGAGCTATATGGGGATGATTGGTTTGCCAAAATTGAAGCTTTATCCAGTCAGAGAGCAACCAAAGTCAATATTAACTTGAATACTCGAGTTTACAAGTGAATACTCGAGTATAGCTCAGACAGAGAGCAATGAATGTTAGAGGATCTTCAATACTCGAGTATGAAAGTAAATACTCGAGTATTGGACATACAGAGATGAATCTGAAGTAATGAAACAAGCTCAATACCGCAATATTCAAGTCAATACTCGAGTATACACCATAACTTCAGAAAAATTAAAGTTGCGAAAATCCTGATTCTGATCTAGATCATCCAGATCCTTACCCAAATGATTTGTAATACTTATTATCATCATTTATATCATTTGTGGACATGTTTCAGATGATCAAACAAAGGATTACATGAAGATCAAGTTGCTGAGCTGTCAAGTCAAAAAGCAGACTTGAAAATAACGGCTATATTTCCAACTGTCATATTCTCAACGTCTCCATTTACAACGGCTATATTCTCAAACATTCAGATCATCTTCATCTATAAATAGAGCCTCATTAAAAAACGCAGCATATGATGGCAAGAGATTATGCTGTCATAATGCCACATTTCTGAAGCTTCTTCACACTCTATTTTTCATGCTTTCATAGCTTATCTTAGAAAGAGTGAAATGGTCTCTTATGCACTTCAGTGTTTATCACAATCACTTCTTTGAGAGAAGAATTATTGTAAATCATATTTCTCTAAGAGATACTCAAGGTTGGGTGACCTTGAGTGGGAAATTGGTTGTAACCTTACGTGTAGTAAGAGGAAGGGTCTCAGTGAGAGATTTGGCTATACAAGTGCCTGGATAAACTTGTGAGGTTGTAAAGGTTTTTCCCTTGTGCCTGGTTAAACAAGGAGATAGTGGAAATCTCAAGTGGAGTTTGAGGACTGGACGTAAGCCAAGGATTGGACCAAACCAATATAAATCGGAGTTTGCAATACTCTTCATTAATCTCTTTAATTACCAACATGTATGTTTGGATGATTGTCTAAACCTTTATAATTCCTTATTATCATTCCAACTGATTTTAACAAGTTACGAAAAGTGTTTTTTTCTCTAAAAGATCCTAAGTTTTTATCTTCACCCAATTCACCCCCTCTTGGGTTCAGCTGGGTCTTACAGTGGTATTAGAGGTAGGCTATTGTTTAAAGGACTTAATCGTTTCAAGAGTTTAAATGGCTAATTTTGGGTGTTGTTCATTTACAGAAGGAGCTGATTATACCATTCCACCGTTTTTCAAAGATATTGATTTTTAGTTTTAGAAAGCTAAGATGACTAGTTTTATCAAAGAAACTAATTTCTATATGTGGAATGTTTTTATAAATGTTTTTGATTTCAAACCAAGAAGAGATTGGACAAGAGAGGAAAATAAAATGTTTTCTTTGAACATTAGAGCAATGAAATTTCTCTACAGTGCTTTATCCGAAAATGATTTTGAGAAAATCAAATTTTGCTCTAGTACTAAAGATATATGGGATACTCTTGATTCTATTTATGCTTATAACAACTGTGTTGAAGTTGATAGTGTTGACAGTTCATCCAAAACAATTAGCTGCATATCCATTGATGAACAACTGGAAGTTGAGAATGAAGAAGGAGAAATCTTAGAACACTTCCATGATCCAGTCAACACGAAAGAACAAGAGGATAAGGATTCCCAAGAAGAGCTTATCATAGATAATTATGAATCTTCATCAAAAGCTCTTGATGAACATGTGGTAAACAATTCTAATCCTCCTTGTGCAGTTATGAAAAATGGTTTTGAACATTTACATAAAAGATTTTTTCAACCTATTACTATTTCTAATTTGAAAAAAAAAATCGAAAATGATGCTGGAAAATCATATGGGAAGAGTGAATGTCCAAATAAAGATTATTTGGAGTCTTACTCTCATCACCAGCACAATATTTGCAAAATTGTTCATAATATGCATCATCCTATTATTTGCAATTATTGTGGAAAGTCTAGACATATTTCTCACACATGCTATATTAAGAGAAATTATAATGTGAGGAATAAATATGTTTGGGTTCCTAAAGGATAATCAAGGTCCAATACTAACAGTCAAGGACCCAAGTATAAGTGCGTAACAAAATGTCCATCTAGTGCCTTATGTGTGCAGATTGATTCCAATAAGAATCGACATAAGAGTACCAGGAAGGTGAAGAAGAATTCAAGAGTTTCTCATGTGCCTAAAAGAGGACTCACATAAAAAAGGAGAATCTCTCAAGTATCTAATAGAAGACTCTTGGAGAGAGCTTTGCAACCACTTATGAAAAGCCATATGAATAATCAATGTGACAGAAAGAGGCAGTAGGTAAGCAAAGCCAATCTTCCTAGCATTTACGGCTAAGGTATGAAATGGTAAAACCTCTTTTTCTATCATATGAAATAATCATTAAGGTTTTATATTTTGTAGCCTTAGGAATGAGCATTGCAAATCGTTTTTAATTAGATTCTCACATCCTTATATATATATTTAAAAAAATTGCAATGTTCAAATAGGCTTAATTCTTTATGCATACATGATGTTTTTAAAAAGAAAGTATTTCTTTTATGCATAAAGTTATGATTAATTCACTTTGCTTTGTTATTCTAAATCGATTATATTCATAAAAAAGCATGTGAATTTAATGTTGATTCCTACAAGCTAACGAAGATTGGATCCAAGTAAGGTTGGATACCAAGAAAGAAAGAGATTTATACGGTTTTGTAGGATCAAAGAAAGCTTCTCAAGAAGGCAACATGGAGAAATGACTCAATTCTTGAGAAAACTGAACAAGCTATGGTTGACAGTGAAAAGGGGTTATCAACAACAATCCATCTCAACCAAGCAAGCTTCTATAAGGATAAGAGGAACTATGGTGATATCTAAATTCTTACCTCATGCTATGGTTATATGAAATTCAATATTGATTTGTCTTTGGCTAAATTAAATGGTTTTTGAAACTGATTTAATCTCAAAAAGCAATTTATTGTCACAGCAAAACTCCAGTTTTGAAAACTCCAGTTTCGAAAACTCGAGTTTAGGAATTTTAAAAGTCCAAGTTTTTCCCTCTTGACTCCAAAATTCAAAGTTTTCAAGAGAAAACTCGAGTATGATTTTGAGATACTCGAGTATTGGGACAAGCAGAGTTGATTGAAAATTTATTACACTTGAAAACTCTATTTTCGCACTGGGTAATGTTCTCTCAGATTTTTAAAATGAAAACCCATACTCGAGTGTGGAGTTGAATACTCGAATATTGAGTTATACAGAGAGCAATCCAGATTTTCAAAGCCTTCAATACTGCAGTTTTACACGAATACTTCGGTATTGATGTTTTGGACAAATTTTATCAGGAGCCTAAAACTCGAGTATTGGTTCAAGTGAAACTGAAGCTCCAAAGCTGAGATCGCGAGTATCGCCTCTAAAAGGAGAATACTCGAGTATAGACATGAATATTGAGTATATACTTAAGTGTACAGTGACATACTCGAGTATTGATGCACAAACTCGAGTATTGGTCTCGCCTTTTGATTTTAGTTTTACAAAATCTTCATGTTTTATCTATATACTCTATATCATCAATCACTGATATTCTTAACTATGTTTTATCAATTTATTAGTGAGTTTTTTATGATCAAACAAGTGAATTTGTGCATAACTTTTCGTGTTCATATTTTTAAAACATAAGTCTAAGACTTGTCTGAATTTCAATTCGCTTTGTTAAGATGCATACAAATGTTTTGAAAACATATCCATGCTTTGATTGCATTAAAACAATGTTTCAAAATTGTAAGTCAATATTGTTTACTGGATGTTGGATATGCTTTAAATCTCTACAGTCAAGTTTTCTTCATCTTTCGCATATTGAACTTTGGAATTCAATGTGATACTTGAACTCCTCACTCCTTATTCTTTAATTTGTTAGATCTCAAGTTAAACAAATTGATTATCTATGAGTTTCAAAGTTTATTTCCCATGAAAGAATTTAATCTGTGAAAAGTGTTATGCCTACTACATAAATAAATTCTTATTGGCTAAGTTATTCCAAACTTTATGAATGTTAATTAATGCATTGAATCTTAATGCATTAATCGTTAGTGGAATAACTTACTAGGACAACTTTCTGCAACTCTAGTCATTTGGACTAATGAGTATGTGCTTCATCATTTATGAATCCTAGTAGTCAGTTTGTTGCTCAAATATATCTACTTTGTCTTCATCCATTTCTGAGTAACTATGTTCAAATTCTTTCCTTGAATATTCATACATTTCAAGACTTTAATTCTAAAAGGCAAGATTATCTGTCGGTAATAGCAAAGTCATTGTGTCTATACATTTCAATCCTACTTGGCCTTATTGGCTAATTCATTTACTTCATGACTTTTGCTTTTGGGAAAACTTTTCAATGTGACATTTAAAACTTGAAGCATTCTGATATATTCTTTGATATGTTGACTTCCACCATCATTTAGAATGAGCATTGATCTTAAACATGTTTCAAAATTGAACCTTTCATGCATTAAAATTTCAATTTCATAATACATTATCAATGTTTGAAAGAAAATTTGAGATTTGGAACTATTTTCATGTTTCATTATCATTCTTGGAAAATCTAATTTTACTCATTAATTGTGAGTTGATAAACACTCATCTCTATGGATAAGATGTCCTATGCTCAAACCCACACGTATTTTTTTTTTCTTCATATGACATCTTTTCTACATAAAGTATATTTCAACTTGTCATTGAAAAATAACATTCTTGGTATCATTTAGTTGTTACCCTATTTAATTCATTGGCTTGAACATACTTGATTGGCTAAAACTATATTTCAATCCTTGATTGTTATACTCTTTACTTCAATATCATATGGTTAAATCATATAAAAGCATAAGAGTTTTTATATCTACAAATCGGAATGAGATGAAATCGGTGGCATTTGAAAGAAGACTCATAAGGCTTTCCATCAATACTTGGTTCAACAAGAATGAAGATCAAACCAGAGCTAAAGATATGGTGTTTGAAATTTGACTGACAATTCAGAATCTTGTTGTAAAGACGCTAGGAAAAGAAGTATCTGTGAGTCTTCGAATGTTGTAAAAACGCTGGGAAAAGAAGTATCTTCATTCATTGGATCATAACAAATGAAATCCAACGATCTGTGAGCTGAATCTTGTTGCATAAGAGATCATTTCACTCTTTCATAGCTTATCTTAGAAAGAGTGAAATGATCTCTTATGCACTTCAGTGTTTATCACAATCACTTCTTTGAGAGAAGAATTAATGTAAATCATATTTCTCTGAGAGATACTCAAGGTTGGGTGACCTTGAGTGGGAAATTGGTTGTAACCTTACTTGTAGGCTTTTCCCTTGTACCTGGTTAAACAAGGAGATAGTGAAAATCTCAAGTGCAGTTTGAGGACTGGATGTAAGCCAAGGATTGGACCGAACCAGTATAAATCGGAGTTTGCAATACTCTTCCTTAATCTCTTTAATTACCAACATGTATGTTTGGATGATTGTCTAAACCTTTATAATTCCTTATTATCATTCAAACTGATTTTAACGAGCTGCGAAATTTTTTTTTTCCTAAAAGATCCTAAGTTTTTATCTTTACCCAATTCACCCCCGCTTGGAAAGTAAATCGAGGATCTTGGTTAGAGATAATACTCTTTGGCGTACCATAGAGTCGAATGATTTCTTTAATATAGATCCCTGCAGTTTCGTAGGAGAATAATTGGCACTGACAGGAATAAAGTGTGTTGACTTGGTGAGTGGATCAACAATTACCCAAATTGCATCAAAATGGTGGATCTTAGGTAGACCCACTACTAGATCCATGGTCACATTCTCCCATTTCCACTCTAGAATATTTAATCCCTGTAAGAGTCCTCCTGGTCGCTGATGCTCAATTTTTACCTTCTGGCAAGTTAAGCATTTAGCCACATATAGAGTTATTCCCTTTTTCATCTCCGGCCACCAAAATAGTGACCTCAAATTTCGATACATCTTGAGAACACCAGAATGAATAGTATATTTACTTTTATGAGCCACATCAAAAATTTTCCTTCTCAAATCATCCTTAGGCGGCACATAAGTTTGCTTCTTATATTGGATCAATCCGCTTGGTAAGATATCATACTAGACTGTTCTCCCTACTCAATCTTTTCTCAAATAGACTTAGCTAGATCATCTTGCTTCTAAGCTTCTCCTATTTCAACACTCAGGCTATTCCCCTCTTGGCTGGTAGCGATACTAGCAATATAGGCTTTATGAGGTGCATTTATACTCGCAAAGATTTGATTTGACAAATTCCAATCACGGAAATCTTCTAACAACTTTTGTTCTTTAATCATCATGAATTCAACCTGCACAGTTTTTCTGATCAACGCATCAGCAACAACATTGGCTTTTCCTGGATGGTATTTGATCTCTAGGTTATAATCTTTCAGCAATTCCATCCATCTGTGCTGCCTCATATTGAGCTCTTTTTTATCAAACAGATACTTAAGGCTTTTATGGTCGTAGTATAACTCAACAGTAGTGTCATATAGATAGTGTCGCCATATTTTCAAAGCAAAAAAAAAATATATATCTGCAAGCTCCAGATCATGTGTAGGATAATTTAACTCATGAGGTTTCAACTGACGAGAGGCATATGCTACAACTCTACCCTGCTGATAGGACACATCCCAATCCCTATAAACTAACATCACTGTAGACCATATAGGTCCGGCACGGATCTAGGATAATCAACACAGGTGCTGTTGTCAGCCTCTTCTTCAGTGTCTGGAAACTCTCCTCACAACGCTCATCCCACACAAATGATCGGTTCTTTTCTCAGGAACTTGGTCAATGGCGATGCTTTCTGGGAAAAATTCTGTATGAAACGACAATAATAGCCCGCTAGACCAAGAAAACTACATATTTCAGTGACCGTCTCAGGCCTTTTCCAACTTAATACTGCTTCCACTTTACTAGGGTCCACCATTGAAACACCATTTTCAGAAACTACGTGACCCATAAATTTAACATTTGACAACCAAAATTCACATTTACTGAGTTTAGCATAGAGTTGTTTCTCTCTCAGAATAGTCAATACAAGCCACAGATGATTTTTATGATCCTTCCGACTCTGTGAATATATCAAGATATCATCTATGAATACCACCACAAACTGCTCTACATACGGTCGAAAAATTCTGTTAATGTAATCCATGAAGATAGCAGGTGCATTCGTCAAGCCAAACAACATTCCAAGAAATTCATAGTGCCCATACTTGGTCCTGAAAGCAGTTTTCGGAATATCTTCAGCCTTAATTTGTAGCTGATGGTACCCTGAATGTAAATCAATTTTTGAGAATATATAGTAACCAGATAATTGATCTAGCAAGTCATGAATTCTGGGAAGAGGATATTTATTTTTCACAGTCACCTTATTCAGTTCCCGGTAGTCAATGCAAAGTCTCAAACTACTGTCTTTCTTTTTCACAAAAAAGACTGGGGCTACCCAAGGCGAAACACTTGGGGGAATAAACCCCTTTTCAAGTAATTCTTCTATTTGCTTCTTTAATTCAGTCATTTCATTTGGTGCCATGTGGTAGGGTGCTTTAGAAATTTGTTCAGTACCAGGAACAAGTTTTATGGCAAACTCCACCTCTCTTTATGGTGGCAACCCACTGATATCATCAGGAAATACATCAAGAAATTCATTTACCACCGGTATTTCATTCAGAAAAGGTTTCGACTCTGCTTGTACCAAAAAGAAAATCATATATCCCTGGCACCCTTGCTTAATAGACTATTCTTCCTCAGTAGCAGTAAGAAAACCAAGGCTTGCTTCGACACTGAGATTTTGCTGTTGGTCAGGGCAAATAACCTTTCTCTTACTAAAGTCTAACATAACACCATTGGCCATTAACCAATTTAATCCCAAGATAACATCGATATCATGCCATGGTAAGCAAATCAAATCCACAGTGGACTCATGCCCATCTACAACCACAATATAGTTCAGGAAAACATCAGTAGTTTTAGATTTAACTCCCAATGGAGTAGACACAATTAGATCATAAGGCAATTTGTGCACATTCAGATTCATACGTCTCACACAGTCATATGCTATAAAAGAGTGACTAGCACCAGAGTCAAACAAGGCATGTAATAAACAACCATGAAAAGAAATCGTACCTTGTAGAAATTCAGTAGATTTATGTGCATCCTCTCGAGTCATATCAAACACTCGACCCTGACTCTGGGGTCGCCTCTCAATAGTTCGTTGTGGACAGTTACCGCTGATATGTCCTGGCTTGTGACAAACTTAACAGATAATGCGCCCCTCGCAATTAGATTCAAGAGATTTACGTGCATCCTCTCGAGTCATATCAAACACTCGACCTTGACTCTGGGGTCGCCTTTCAACAGTTCGTTGTGGACAGTTCGGCTGATATGCCTAGCTTGTGATAAAAATAACAGATAATATGCCCCTCACAATTAGATCCAGGGTGTGATTTACCACATTTATTACAAAGCTGAGGCTCTGCAGGCCTCCTAAAATTTGATTGACCATATCCAGATTGAAAAGACTTTTTAGAATTGCCCTGATTCTTATTCCATGGTGTTCTATAAATGAACAATGAAATCGGACTTGTCCTAGGATTGAGTCCCAAAGCTTACGTACCCTTATCAGGGATCAAAGTCCACGTAGTTTGACACATATTAGGCGTTTAGCCAGAGGGGGTGGGGTGTGTGCTCTGTGTATGCTGAATGGTAAAAGTTGAGTTAGTAGCATGCGCGTACCTTGTGAGTGCACACTAATGTATATATAGAGAGTGTACTTGGGGCCTTGATCCGCTATTTACTCCGTTTTTGGTGCACCACGTGGTCCCATTCATAACTGTTCCACTATTTGCATGGCCTATGACGGTTAGCGAGATAATAGGGATAATATCTTACCAGATAATTTTCTACTCTTATTGCCGGACCCTGCTAACATTGGGCCTATTGGGGTGAAGCCCAATCTGCTTGTCCGTAACAGATGCCTCTAAGCTCGGTGTTTTCAGGCTTCTGACATGCCGAGCTTAAACGATTTTGAGTCGTCCTTGATTTTGATTTGAAAAGATGAGACTAAGTCCGCGTTATCTCGAACGACATTTTTAATTCTTCGTTATTCTTAACTGAGACTGATCCCATCCATTCTCTAGCTTAACTGACTCGCTGAGGTTTCACTATGCCCCAACTTTCATTATCATGTCTTGCCCCCAAGTCCGAGGTATAAATTGGAGCAGGCCCATAAATAGGCACTTATGAGTCTGAGATGTTGGAATGCATAGCGACATATCGAAACTGACGCCATCCACATCTCTGCCAGCCGTCTTTGGTTTTCGTGCTCATTAAATGCTCCCGATTTTTCAAGAATCATGATTGCAATTTGCTTCAGGGTTTCGCCAGCTGTACCTACTCCTCTGTACTTGACTGACGACACGGGTCCCGTCGTTTCACATTCGCGCCTGTTGCAGTTTTTTTGAACATGTCTCTTCAAATTGTCTCTTTATAACGTGAATGTTGTGGTGTTTCCCTTTTTTACGCTCTGAGTCTCCTATTCTCGTCTCAACAAAACACTCCAAGTCCAGGTGTTCCAAGTCCAAGCCTTGTTCTTCATCCTTAGCAAGTTCTTCTATCCCAGGTATATCTTCATTATCGGTTTTTTGCTTTAACTGTGCTTGCTGCTTCTCCTTTTCTTCTTCTTTTGTGAAAATTGTGTTCTTTCCTTAGTTAGTTGCGTTTTTGCGTATCTTTAGCTACCACCCTGGGATTCTGTGTGTTGAGCACTGTTTTTCTGGGTTTTCTTGAGGGATTCTTTGATTTCCATGGATAAAAACCCATATATACCCGTAGATATTTACGGTAGGCCTATTCTAGAAGAAGATTGGGAAGTTATTAAAAATATGCCTAAAAAAACTGCTTTCTGGTTGTATGGTGCTCGTCGGTCTGAGGCAGCCATGGCTGCAGACGTCCTAAAACCTTTTGGGAGTAGTAACCGTAGGAGTAGCCACAGAATTCCTCTTCCTCCTCCTCCTCCTCCGAGAGTTTCTCTGTCTTCCATATCTCGACCTCCCATATCCCCTAGAGACCTTCCCAGTTTGGCCACTAGGCCTTCGTCTCCTATTAGGGCAGTTCCTATTTCGGCTTCACGGCCTTTGACTGCTAGTAGAGTCCGTTCAACCCCAGTCATTTCTTGTGAGACTTGTCAACATGAGGCTATTGCCTTTGTCGCACTTGGTCGGGAGGTGGTGGCTGAGACAGTGCTTAGGAGTTGTACTTATGGATCTGCTCCCATCCTAACTTCGAAGAGTACGTTGCATCGCATGCCTGCACGCCGAGGTAGATTTCTATCTAACTCGTCTTTGCTTCTTGTTTATTTATATAGGTATAGATGGCCTCTTCCTCTCATAATAGTGAAAGGTTGGTGGCCGAAGAATCGGGTTCTACTGACGTAATCCATAGTCTGTGTCACTTCGTTATATGCCCAAAGGTTACTGGGATTTTGAACAAGATGACTTGGGAAGAATTTAGGGGGCCTACTCTTAGAGATGGCGAGGGGTATACCGTTTGGTTACCTTTAGAAGGAGAGTCAGTAGCTTCATGGTGTGTACCCTTTTGGGTGCTTCATTCCCTTTTTCTAACTTCACTATTGAAATTTTAAACCATTTACACCTAGCCCCTACACAATTGCATTTGAATAGCTGGGCTTACGTTCTTAGCTTTGAAAATTTCTGTAGGGAACAAGAGATATCCTGTACCATTCCTTTATTTTTCCATTTCTTTTCCCCCGTAAACACCTACAAGACCAAAGAAGAACCCCTAGAGTTTGAATAGACCCATCTTCGGGGTATCCGCCATAAGAAACTGTTTACTCCTTACACAGAGTCATTCAAGGGTTTTAAGTCAGCCTATTTTAAGGTCAAAGCCATTCCTTCCCAAGTCCCGTGGAACCAAGGCCTTTAGCTCAAAATTAACCAAACTTACCCTAGACGAGGAGAAAGATAAGGAGCTATTAAGGGATCTTGGCAAGGTAATGGGGCCTTTCGACGTCGGGATGTATTTATCTGTTCCTTTAAAGAAACAGAAAAGAAAAACAAGTACGCTTAGTGTTTGTAGTAATTTTTCTTACTTTGTCTATTTTACCGGGTTATTGACTGTTTCTTATTGTGCAGAACCAACTATGTCGTCAAAACCTTTGGCTCTGGCAGTGCCGACTTTCATGAAGAAACTTGGTGGAAAGCAGAAAGCGGTTGAGGCCCAGAAGAGTAGCCAAGTTTTGCCCCCTAAGAAGTCTACCATCACACAAACCGAGCCAACTATCAAAACAGCTGCTCCGCCTTCATCTTTGTCTCCTACTGTTGGCGGTGCTACCTCTTCCCCTTCGGCAACCCTTCCTTCTCTGAGCCGATATACTTCACCGTCATTTATGTTTGAGAATCCTGTCGACTTTGAGGTACGTAATGGTATCTGCCCTCCTCTAAGTTGGTTCACGCCTTTGCCACCGTCTACTGAAGAGAAAGATATGCATCGAGCATTTCACGCTTCGTGCAGCCGGGCTTCCTCAGGCTGTGGCCTATTTCAAGGCTCAATAGGCTAAGTCGGATGTCAAACTCAAGGCCGCTATATCCGAACGATCTGAGGCTATTAAGTCGGCCGAGGATGCCAAGGATAAAGTTGTCGCTGAGGCGGAAGAGGCAAGGAAAGTTGCCAATGAGAAAATTAGGGCGGTAAAACTGGAATTGGAAGACGCAAGGCGGAAGCATGCTGAGGACGCCGCCGAGATATCTCATCTTAGTTCTGGCCTAAAGGGCTTGTAAGATCAGATGACCTTTAACACAGCCTACATCGCCGACTTGGAGAAAGGCGTGGAGGAGTCCTTTAATAACGCCCGGCGCAGGTTATCTTTCTCAATCCCAACACCACACTTAATCTTGACGACACCCGTTTTGACGGGGTGGTGAAGGATGGCAAGATTATGCCTGCAAACGCTTTAGAGAAGTCAGCTGGGGAAGGCCCATTTGGGGTAGGAGGGGACACTGCTGATAATGCTGAATCTCGGCCTTCTACTCTTCCAGATGCTGGTGCAAGTGCCTGAATTTGTTGGCGTGGTAGGATGGGCCATACTATTTTTTGACTTCTGCTGGGATACTTCCCATTGTAATCAACTTTTATCAATTAATGGAATTTTTCCTTTTAAGGTTACGCTTGCATTGTTATTTTACTTACAAAATCTATTGATTTATCGCCCGGTGTGCTCTATTCTGAGTTACTAACAACCTTATCGCTTAAAATTGGTCAACCCAAATCTTAACCAAACCGGATTGATCAAGTCCGGTGCAAAGGGTTTTATCTCGGGTGTGCTTTCATCAGCCTTGCCTCCACTTTCTCATGTAGAGTTTAAAGTGGGCTTTGTGGCTGTAAAGACCGTCTCGTGGGATTGTCGAAAATCATAAACTCCTTTCCTTAAATCCGTGTTGTTAATTTCGACATTTTTCTTTTGTATGTATTAACTCAATAATACTTAACAGGCCTGGCATTTAGTATGGCCTTATAGAATTCGTTTGAAAATAGGTTTCAGAACTCTTTCTTGAATTCGTATGGTTTTTGAAAGCATGACCGTCTTACTTGGCATTTGCGAAGTTATCATCATATGGCCATAAGATTTTGACGAGTTAACTAACTCCTGTCAATCTTTTATTAAGGTGGCAACTATGTCGCTTACAAAATAAACACTTTGCAGAAGTTGCAATGAAACAACAAACAAGTTGCTTAAGAAGCTAACTCTTTGAACCGCGTTTGTATCGTAGGTTTTACATTCTTAGCTATAATAAATTTTCAGCTTTTTTGCATTCCATGTTCTCTTTACTGGCTTCTTAGTCAAGGTTTCAAGCTTGTGCGCTCCGTGCTCCAGTACCTCCCTAATTCGGTAAGGTAAGGTCCTTCCCAATTGGCAGCTAGCTTCCCTTCTCATGCGTTTCTGTTGCCTACGTCGACTCTTCTCAGCACTAGGTCTCCTTTACCAAAGGAGCGAGGTTTGACCTTTTTATTGAACTTTGCCATGACGAGTTGTTTTGCCGCTAAGTTCCTGTAGTGTGCAATGGCTCTTCATCTATGAGATCTAACTCGGCCGTAATGGCCTCATTATTCTCTTCTTCTGGTAAGGCCTTTTCATTTCTCCATGATGGTCCCCCGATTTCCACCGGTATCATGGCTTCACATCCGTATGTGAGTTTGTAAGGCGTTTCTCCTGTGGCGGTTTGAACACTAGTCCTGTATCCCCATAATACAGCATACAGTTGTTCAACCCAGTCGGTTTTGGCCTCATGCATTCTCTTTTTAAGGCCGCCAACACTTATCTTGTTTGTTGCCTAAACCTGACCATTAGATTGCAGGTGTTCAACTGATGTGAAATGCTGAACAATTTGGAAGCCAGCCATCATTTTTTGAAATCCTTTGTCTGCAAACTGTGTTCCATTATCGGTAACAATTTCTGCCGGAATTCCAAAATAAGCAATGATATTCCTTGTGATAAACTTCTATACCTGAGCCGACGTTATGGAAGATAGTGGTTCAGCTTCAATCCACTTAGTAAAATAGTCCACTGCGACTATTAGCCATCGTAACTGCCTTGGCGCTCTTTGGAATGGTCCTAACAGATCCAGACCCCACTTATAGAATGGCCATGGTGCCGAAATATATTTCAACTCAGATGGAGGAGTTTGGATGATTTTAGCGTGTTTCTAACGGCTATCACACCTTCGAATGTGATTCTCGCATCTATCGATAATGTCGGCCAGTAATATCTGGCTCTTATGGCCTTTCGGGCTAACGCCTTGGCTCCCATATGCTGTCCATTGATACCTTTGTGTATTTCGGTTAACACGTATTTCGCCTCATCCAAGTCGAGGCATTTTGCCATTAACGCGTGTAATCCTTTCCTATACAATTGATCGTCCACCATCACGTAGGACGCCGCCATTCTTACTAGCTTCCTGGCTTCCATGGATTCATCTGGTAGAATACCTCGCTCTAGGTAATCAGCAATAGGTTTCCTCCAATCGTCCTTATCTGTTATAACCATTACACATGTCGGGACTTGAAATCTTTGTTGTATTATGGTCCGGTGATTTCCGGCTCCTTGAGTGCTGGCGAGTTTGGACAGAACGTTTGCTCTTATGTTGTCCCCTCGTGATATGAGCCTCACTTCTACTTCCTCAAAGTCCACCATGAGGGACTTAACCTTCCCAAGGTATTTGACTAGTAACGGTCCTTTAGCTTGGTGAGAACCATTTATATGTGATGCCACTAGTTGGGAATCCGTAGACACCTGCACTCTTTGAGCTCTATTTTCTCGTGCTTGCATTAACCCGACTATAAGGGCCTCGTATTCGGCTTGGTTGTTAGAAGTTTTAAACCCGAGGCTTAAGGAATATTCGATGGACACGCCCTCTAGGCTTTCCAGGATTATCCCGATCCCACTTCCAATTGAGTTAGAAGAGTCGTCTACAAATAGCTTCCACTAGGTATTTGCTTCAATGCTTTGTTTTGTCAGAGTGAGCTCTGCTACAAAGTCGGCTAAGGCCTGAGATTTTATTGCATGCTGGGCTTCATAGCTAATGTCAAAATCGAATAATTCTATCACCCAGCTAGTCATCCTTCCCGCTATGTCGGGTTTATGCAGTATTTGTCTGATTGGCTGGTTAGTTCGAACTACAATGGGATGGCTCTGAAAATATTGGCGCAGTCGCCGGGTCGTAATCAACAATGCGAAAGCCATTTTCTTGAGCCTTTGATACCGTTCCTTAGCCCCTTGGAGAACTCGACTTACGAAGTACACCAGCATTTGTCCCTCCTTCTATTCCCGTACCAGAGTCGTGCTTACGGTTTCATTGGCCACCGCAGGATCTCCCCTATCATGGGTTGAGTTAATACTGGTGGGGCTGCAAAGCATTGTTTTATCTTCTCGAAAGCTGCCTCGCATTCGGCGCTCCATTTGTGGATAGCTTCCTTCTTGAGCAGCCTGAAGAAGGGGAGTGAATTTTCCACCGATTTTGGGAGAAACCGAGTTAATGTGGCGAGCCTTCCCGTAAGCTGCTGGACTTCCTTTCGACATGTGGGAGCCTTCATTTCTAGAATGGCTCGGCATTTATCAGGATTGGCTTCGATTCCTCGATGGGTTAACATGAAACCCAAGAACTTTCCTGCGGAACTCCAAAAGCACATTTGGCTGGGTTAAGCCGGATCCGGTGCGCCCGTAGCTTGTCGAAAGTCTATTGCAAATCCTGAATATGTTGCTCTTGATCTTCCGATTTAACGATCATGTTGTCGATGTAAACCTCAATATTCTTTCCCAACTGGTCTTCGAAGACCTTTGTCATCATCCATTGATACATTGCTCCGGCATTCTTCAATCCAAAAGGCATGACGTTGTAGCAGTAATTGGCCCTTTCCGTGATGAACGCCGTCTTTTCTTGGTCCTCAGAGTGCATAGCAATTTGATTATACCCCGAATATGCATCCATGAAGGATAAGAGTTTAAAACCCGATGCACTATCCACTAACTGGTCAACATTAGGCATAGGAAAAGCATCCTTAGGGCATACCTTGTTTAAGTCTTTATAATCCATGCAGACTCTCCATTTGCCGTTAGGTTTCTTTACCAGCACGACATTTGACAACATGTGGTGTATTGGACTTCCCTTATAAAACCGGCCTTTATGAGCTCTTTGACGTGCTCTTAAAAGCGGCTATTCTGTCTAGGCCCATTTCCTTTTCTTTTTGTGTGACTGGGGTAGAGCCTGGCCAAATTGCCAGTTGATGGCAGCAAAATTTTGGGTCTATCCCTAGTAAGTCGGCTGGTCCCCAAGCAAATATGTCGGCGTTCCTCAGTAAGCACTCCGTTATTGCGCTATAAGCCTCGGTGTTTAATTCTTTTCCAATTTTTGTAGCCTGTCCAGGCCTGCTACCCAGGATGAAGTCCTCCAATTCTCCATTAGGTTCTGGCCTTTGAATCTTCTCCTCCTCCCTCATGTCCAACTCAACCAAATAAATGATGTCTTCCTTACTTCCTTTCACCGAATCATAGTAGCATTGTCGCGACTCTTTTTGGTCTCCTCGAATGACAACTACTTTATTCTTTTTGCCGATCATTTTAGCCTTTTGATGCTTCATGGACACCAGCATGTCCCAATTATGGATCGTTGGTCTTCCGAGGATGACGTTGTATGGGGATGGGAAGTCAGCAACTACAAATCTCACTACGTCAGACTTAAAAGCCTCTTTTGTGCCTAAGGTTAGTTTTAAGTCTTTATAACCTTTAGGCCTAGTATCCTGGCCATTGAAACCGGTTAAGGTTGTTTTGCATGGTTTTAACTCGTCTGGATCCAGTCTCATCTTTTGAAACACTTCCCATAAAAGGATGTCCACCGAGCTTCCGTTATCAACCATGATTTTTTGGACCCTGCAATCCAGAATTGTGCCGGTTATCACCAAGCCGTCGTAGTGACCAGGTACAAAGTCTTCTAGGTCGGCTTTAGTGAAACTGAGTATCAGCCAGTCTTGCTCCTTTGTTTCTCTTTTGAAATAGGGGCGGTCTCGAATTGCCAACACTTCTTTCAAAAATTTATGATGCTAGTTTTGTGAGTCGCCTCTGAAAGTGGAAGAAATCACCAAGAGAGGGGTGAATTGGGGATTTTAAAAATTCTTTTTAACTCTTAAAAAATGAAGCTTAAGAAATGGATAATAAAAGAGTAGAAAAAGAAAAGCTTAGACACACAGAATTTATACTGGTTCGGTCTCAACTTTGACCTACGTCCAGTCCCCAGATGCCTTCTGGGTGTTTCCACTTATTCAACAGATTTTCAATTACAACAATGAAGACCAAACACAATCCTAATCACCTAGGACTTGCTCCCCCTTACACTTTGTGATTGAACAACCCAACTCACAGGTTCCACAACCTTGAGTTCTCACAAACAAATACTTTCAAAAATTTACAAACTCTCAAAAGAGTAGATAAGGATAAACACTGAAGAACAAGTTGAAAATAACAATACAGACTCAAATTTCAAAGTATAATCAAGATAGCTTCGTTGTGTTTGTTTTACTTTGAGTTTTCACAGCCTCTTATAGACTGAATGGATAAACTAGCCGTTGCAATTCTTTCTCTAATGTTCAGCTGCAATTCTGGAAAAATGGCAGTAGCATATTTTGCTCTGTTCTTTGAATTCTTAGCTGGAATCTTGGAATTTAGTTGTTGCAGAATGTCTTCCAGATTTTTAGCCATTCCATGATCTTAATTTGACCGTTTGAAGTAATCTTAATGTGTTGCAACGATCTGAACTGAACATCTAGGATAAGGGAGAAGAATCAGCCCTGTTCTTGGTTCTTCATTTAATGCACTTATTCTGGATCTTGTTCTCACCTTGATCTTGGCTAAACCTTATCTGAAAAACACTCAAAACTTCATCAAGGACATTAGAAACAATAATATCATATCATGAAATAATTTCAGGAAGACCCATTAAGATTTCGCAGATCAACATCATTTGATTTTTCAAAATCCCCGATGCAAACTCGAGTTTGTTCTTCCAGACTCAAGTTTGGGGTTCATTCAGAAAGCATGTCCATTGATTAGAGGTCTAAACTTGCAATCTGTAAAAGCTAACTCGAGTTTGGCTTTTACAGAGAGAACTATCGGGCTTTGGACTTGGCATGAAATTTTGGTCCTGCTCCTAGACTCGAGTCAATTAGTGACTGACTCGAGTTTGGGTCTATGTTTGAAGAACAAGCCTAAGTTCGTGATTTTCCAGACTGGAGTTTAGGAGACAGACTGGAGTTTTGGAAAGATGGTAGAAATTCGAGTGTTTCTCTATTTGTCCTAAACTCGAGTTTACAATGACAGACTCGAGTTTATTTTTGAGTTGAAACTATTCAAATCTTTCTGTTTGGTCTTGACTGGAGTTTGTAACTCCAGACTGGAGTTTATAACTTGGCCTGGAACTCGAGTGTCTTTCTGTTTGGTCCAGACTGGAGTTTAGGAATCCAGACTCAAGTTTGGCTTGCTTGGGATTCTGAGTGCTCTCTGTTTCTTCCAGACTTCAGGTTTGGTTTTGCAAACTGGAGTTTGGCTTGTTGTGAAAATTTCTGATTGCTTTCTGTAACTCCTCAAACTTGAGTTTACATACCTAAACTCAAGTTTACCTTTGACAGTGAGATTTTCATATTGCCAAAAACAAACTTCATATCAAGTTTACAATTGCTAGTTATCATCAAAACACATTGAGAACTAACAACCTCCACCTCCTGGTCCTCCACTGATGACAAAACAATCAAATTTTGCTTCAGGAAACTCATCATCGCTTTCTTCTCGCTTCTTTTTCTTCTTCTCGGGACTTTTATTTCGTCCTTCCCCAAGGCGTCTATTACTTGGGCGTCCCTGAGTCTGAATCACATATTTTTGTAAGTTGCCTTCCTGGATGAACCTCTCTATTGCATCTCTCAAATCCCAACATTGGTCTGTTGTGTGGCCATGTTGGTCATGAAATTCGCAATACCGGGATTTGTCTAAGACGGCCTTGTGTCGCATGGGCCGGGGTCGTTTTGCCTTTCTCATTTCGGTTAAGGCAACTTCTCTCCATATTCGCTCTCTGGCCACTTTTAAAGGCGTATATTGGTCATATTTCCCTTCTGCTCTGTTTCCTCGATGCTTGTTAATCGATGTCTGTCCTCGACTATCCGAATTTGAACTACTTTGATGGTCCTTACTTCTCAGAGGTGGACTCCCAGTTCGTCCAATGTTACCTCGGCTGGCTATTTCTAGTTGTTCGAGTTTCAAATAGTTTTTTGAACAATCTCTAAACTCGGCTAATGTCGTTACATGCTCTTTCACTGTTGACCTTTTTGAGACGAGAGTCATCATGTAAGCTAGAGATTGCCAAGTGCAAGTGCACGTCTTCTTTTAAGTTTGGAACCTGAAGGGCGGCATCTTTAAAGTGATCGAGGTATTGCTGTAATGTCTCATTAGGACCTTGCCTTATATTTCCTAGCTGAAATTAAGTTTTTGGTTGTTTTCTGCTTGTCACAAAGTTTAATTGGGCTGCTCCATATCTCGAATAGATTTCCGTTGTAAAGAATGGAACCATAATTGGGCTGCTCCTCACAATGTTCTTGCGAATAACCGGGGTA
This sequence comes from Acacia confusa, assembly GCA_037074495.1. Taxonomy (NCBI): domain Eukaryota; kingdom Viridiplantae; phylum Streptophyta; class Magnoliopsida; order Fabales; family Fabaceae; genus Acacia; species Acacia confusa. The sequence continues at coordinate 28,566,236 of CM073509.1, read as the reverse complement.
TTATCGGTCCTTCAAATCCTTTCACCATTATTTCCATGTTGAAGTTGTTAAGGTGGACCTGCGGGTCCTGAGTTCCATTGTATTTCGGCAGATCCCTTGACTCGAAACCCTTAGGATATTTCACCATTCGTATCTCATCAACCAAAGGTCCCTACACCCCACCGGCGTGAGCTTTCTTTGAAGTTTCTCTGTTAGCCGGGGTTACTTCCTGTGCTTCCATACCTCGCATCTTCTCAGTGCCTCGAGTTTCTAACAGTTGTCTTCCCAAAGCGTGTGGCATATCTAGCTTTGTAGTACTTTGAGCTGTCCCTACATCCGCCTGCTGTGTTACCGTGGTTGTATTGAGATTATCAGTATCCCGGCCGTTGTTGCCCTCCTGTTTCTCCAACTGCCTTATCTGTTCTTCCAGCCACACCATCCTTTGGACTTCCTCTTCCCGAGTCCTTCTAACGCGGGGCTCCCCCTGTGTTTCTTCTTCATGCTCGAGGTTACTCGGCTCCACCTCAGCTATATTTTCTTGCCGAGTTTGCGTTTCTGTTTGACTAGGGTTACCCTTATCTCGGCCGACATTCTGATTATTATTCTCTTCTCTGCCAAACCTTTCGTCTAGAATCAGCTGGAGTCTTCACCCTTCCTCGAGCCACGATAGGGCATCTCTACGTTCCATATCCTCTTGCAGACACTTAACCTCAGCTTCCCTTTGTAACGCATTGCGCTTTTCCATGTCTTCCATTCGTTTCAACATTGTCTCCACTACAGTTTGTAGACGACGACGTCGGGATCCTCTATCTAGAACTCCAGCAGAGGGTTTTGAAGTATGGGTAATAGTTGAGTTAGCCGTGGAACTCGGTTATCAGGAGACAGAGGTGTCTCGCTGTCAGCAGGCTCGTGTTCTGTTTCCACCAAGATTTGATTCACATCCGGTGGCACCGAGTCGTCATGTGTCACAGCTTCAGGATTTGTGGGCGGCAATGGCTCCAGTTGTTCTTGACGAGGTGCCTGATTTCGGCTTCTGGTATTTGCCATTCTTAACTGCTTCATTGCTCTGGGAATCGCAATTTAGTGTCCCCACAGACGGCGCCAATGTTCTGTAAATGAACAATGAAATTAGACTTGTCCCAGGATTGAGTCCCAAGGCCTACGTACCCTTATCAGGGATCAAAGTCCACGTAGTTCCACACAATATTAGGCGTTTAGCCAGAAGGGGTGGGGTGTGTGCTCTGTGTATGTCGAATGACAAAAGTTGAGTTAGTAGCATGCGCGTACCTTGTGAGTGCACACTAATGTATATATTGAGAGTGTACCTGGGGCCTTGATCCGCTATTTACTCCGTTTTTGGTGCACCACGTGGTCCCATTCATAACTGTTCCACTATCTGCATGGCCTATGGCGGTTAGCGAGATAATAGGGATAATATCTTACCAGATAATTTTCTACTCTTATTGTCGGACCCTGCTAGCTTGGGCCTATTGGGGTGAAGCCCAATCTGCTTGTCCGTAACACATGGCTCTTTTCTTTTCCGCGAGGAACTCCCACGAGTAGATTCACCATGGGTTGAAGAGTTCTTAGAAGCACATAGTTCTTTCAAGTTTCTTTCAACAATTCTACATTCCTTCACAGCCTGATGTAACACATGGAATTGCCTAGCAATTAACTTTTCTCTGATTTCATATTTCAGGCCACGAACTAAGATATCTACCAGACTACTTTATTATCTCCATTATTTACAATCTTGCCATTGGTTTTTTCTCTCTCTTTCAATTCCATTTAATTTTTGTTTGACCGAAATGAAATATAATGGATATTACATGTTGTGCCTTGGGTCAGAGTGCAAAAACGTACAAATCTTAGTGAAGAAATAATGAATGGTCAAATTTCTTTAGTTTGTATATCTATAGCATCTCTTTCTTTAAGTGTGATGTCCAATCTTGTGTTGAACACCTCTTGTTCTTTGTGTTTGAGCAATAGATGATCAGATTGCTTCAATGGATTTCTCTCCTGAGTTGTGGAGTCTAGGGAAGCACTGGAATCTTGATCACAGGCTCTGATGCCATATAAAGTAAGAAAATAAGGACCCTGCACCTGACTTCGAGAGAAAAACTTTATAGAAATTAAGGAATCTTAATTCTGAAGAAAATATGATAAATACTAATGGGTTTACCCCATATTTATATAATATGACTAAACATACACCACAACAACTAACTAAACAAATACAACTATACAATTAACCAAAACACCCTCTAACAAGAGCTGTTTCACAAATGTTATTTTCTTCTTGGTTGTGTCTAAATAGTAAATAGAATTTTGCAAGAATAAACAAATGTATCATTGCATTATTTGTCGAATTGTGCTTTTACATATTCTTTGATTATTAATGATAAAAATATGAAGTTTCATGCTTCGCTTCATGGTCCCTTTTCTTTGCAGTGACTACTCATCTTCCCCAAAATCCTACACATAATGAACAAAACATCATTTAAGAAAAAAAAGAACAGTCTTTTTTTTGGCTCATCATCTTCATTCTTTCTACCTTCACCGTGACCAACAAAGAGGCCGACGTAGTTTTATCCCTTGAAACTTATAAGGAGTGTAGTAGTGTTTATTCTAGTTGGTTGCATAATAGAGTGATCGACCAATGTAACAGGAAAAGGATAAAGAGTGGTCTTTAGTGCATGAAGTATGTTCCATACTACATAAGCAACAAGTACATCAGTGATGATTTACACAAGTTCTAAATAACAACTTACTACTGCAATTATCCTAGTATTTTTAATATGAGTATCTTTTTTAAGAGTGAATATTTTAGCAATTAAGCTATTATAATATGTGAGCTTGCATTATTGTAAGCACATGAATTGTAGGTTGGTTTCCTCAGGAAAAAACAACAATTTTGGATTCATTTGCCTAGTTTAAACCTAAGGGAAAGGGAGCACTGCTATTAGACACACATACTTATCAGAGAGGTTTAGTGGAACCAAAACTGAGTGTTTCTTGACACCATATGTGCATAAGTAAGAAGCAAATTTATATTTCATAGTATATATAATGCTTTATATTTGATTAATAGTCATTCCTTTTTTTCAGTTATCATTGGCAATTGGTTTTCTTATGCAAGAAGAGTTATAATGTCATCTTCTTATGCTCCATTTACTACAAACCAGGGAATGAAGACCATGAACTCATAATTTTTTTTATTACCATGAACTCATAATTTTTTTATTACTAAATAAAATAGTGAACTAGCAATGTCATTTGAATAAATAAGAGAAAATCATAACTTTTTCTTGCATTACCTATTGGTGGAAGTTTATAGAATTTGTGGAAAATAAGTAACCTTTGTGATTTTGATGATAGGGTTATGAGGACATATCGACACACTGTTTGTTGTAAGCATGTGCATAAGGTAAAAGACCCTAAATGAATCACACCAAATGTTAGTACATATTTGTTTGCTTTATGAACTTGTTCAATAAGCTATGCTAAATACAATTTTAATGATGCCATGTTCTTTTTTAGAGCCGTAAGCTGTAACACCCCTACTTCTATAAGACATGTACAAGCATAAGATGGTATAGTAATACGAAGCCTTGAGTTGATTTCAAAGTATTTATTTTCCATAATTTATGGAGTAAATTATTTTAAATGCCCCACGATGGAAATCCATTGCTTATAATTAAATAAAGGGTTACTAAGTCAAGATAAAAAGGAAACTATGTCAAGTTACGTGGTAGCTTGTGCACGAAGTAAGCTCGAAGATGTAAACCGGTATAATGTATAAGTGACAAGAGACATTATGGGACAAGGAATGTGTGTTCAACCAAGGAGAAAAGAGAGAGGAAATATGTCTGGACCCAGTATAAAAGGAAAAGTCAATGGTAGTAGTGCTGCGTCGAACACATGGCATCTCGGGGCCAAAAGTTGGATGATTAGGTATTACGCATTATAAGGTGGATCTGAGGTACTGGAATATGGGTTTTTTGCTCACCAAGGCACTACAATCCATCCACCTAAGATCAGGGAAAAGAGAGTGTTGACTCGGGCCCACATAAGTTTAGTTGAAGGGCACGAATTACGAGGAAAAGTGTAACCGGCAAAAAGGTTCGAAATGGGACCAGTTAGGATTTTTCAAAGTCGGGCCCAAGCCCAGGACACTATAAGGGGAGAAATTTTGGTGGGCCTAAAGGAGAAAGGAAGGGTCATGTCATGTAATTACGAAGAGAGAGAAAGTCACATCAAGTAATTATGATAAGAGAGAAAGAATAAAAGAATCTGGTTTAATCTAGTTTACATCTTTTGAAACTGACATGACAATGGAATGACAAGTAATTATGGCTCAAAAGAGTAATTATGGTATATCCTAAGGGCAGATCACACGGGTCTCACGGCCTTGGAGAGAGAGCAATGTAAAATGACCAATATTTACCCTAAGCCAAAAGCCTACAACTAGCGATTTCAGAGACCTCAACCAAGGGCAATTTGGGAATCTCATTTTTGGCCTTGGAATGCGCCTCCCATCTGCCCAAAAGAGTCCCCTAGAAGCCTTAAGAAACAAGAAAAGAAATAATAATTTAATCCAAAGAATTTTCCTGACTGTTGGATCGTGGCAAGGTTGGATAAGGGCCCCGCCTTTGGAGTCTATATAAAGGGCACTACTCCCTTCATTTTCCCCACAACAAGCATGAGCCCAAGGTGAAGAAGGAGAGTGCTTAGCTGAAAGCTTTAGTTCAAGAGGTAAAGAACGCTATACGCAACCGACATTCTGATGTAAGTGCTGGTTAAAATTGTTCTTGCTTGACATTCAAGCAACTAATTCATGAGGGTGAAAAACAAAATTTTTCTGTATTTGCGGAATCCATACTGCTTATTTACCATTCATGTGAATAGTATTTATGAATAGTATTTACTATTCATATGAATAGTGCCAGTAAAAATATTTACTATGACAATAAATAATTTTTACTGCCTCGGTAAATAACTTTTACCATGCTAGTAAATAATATTTACTGCTCCGGTAAATAATATTTACTGTATGGGTAAATAACTTTTACCATGCTAGTAAATAATATTTACTACTCCGGTAAATAAATATTTACTATGTTGGTAAATAATATTTACTGCACCAGTAAATAATATTTACTGTACCGGTAAATAATTATTTACTGCACCAGTAAATAATATTTACTGCATAAGAATAATTGTTTTCTGATGTGACAAATCAGACTAAGCTGCAGTCACAGAGCATACTCAGAAAACCTTAGCTTTGATACAGTAAATAATATTTACTATGCTTATGGAAATACAATCCTCATGAACCATTAACCATAAACCATGGACCGTAACACCTTATGGTAAATATTTAGGATCTACTCGTTAAAACACATGCAGGGTTTCAGGAATACCTGTGATCACTTGAAGACATCAAAGAGTATGATGTCCTCTAACGTTGATCAACACGATTATCTCCTGATTGCAAATGAGAACTCCTTCTCCTTGAATCCCCGATTCCTTGGATGCTTGCTTGGCAGTAACAAGGTGGAGAGCTCAAGTGTTTGGATCTTTCACTTAAGACTAAGAGAACTTCCTTAAAAGGAAGAGAGAGGCTTAGGAGATAACTTCTTTAAGAGGAAGAGAGAAGCTTAGGAATTGGTGATATGGAATGAAGGAAATGAATGCTATTTATAGAAATGGCGGGTGAACCGTGGCCACAATTCTTCTTTCAATGTGAGCCACATATTCTTCTTTGAATGTGAGCCACATATTCATTTCTACTTCAAATCCAAAGTGCTTCTTGAAAAATCAATTATTCCAAGAAGTGATTCTTGAACAATTAATTATTTCAAGAAGTGCTTCTTATAATTAATAATAATTAATTATTCATGAATAGTAAAGGATAAATAGTACTATTCACTTGACACTATTCATATAAATAATTATCTATTAATTATCCAATCCAGATTGGACATAGCTTTGGATAATTCATAAATTATCCTTAATCTCCTTTACCTCATATACCAATAGTCTTTGACAAAGTCCAATAACAATTATTGGTCCAAACTATACTAAATTAAGCAATCAAGAATAATCTTAATGTGTGACCCATTAGGCCCAATTAGTCACTAACATAGATAAACTTAAACCAATTAAACTCCTTTAATAGGCTCAATTTATCTAATGACCACATAAGATACTAGCAATGCTTTGCAGCCCCAGAACTAATCGAGTTGATCAAGTAATCTACCTTTCTTATTTGGATACCGTGTCGGCATCATCCCTCACATTGTCGTTCATATTTAGTCGAGAACAAGGATAAGGTATCACCTCTCTTAATTGACTAAATATATCTTTTTACAGAACTAGAAATATTCTCCTATTGACTCTAAGACAGATCATGACTCTTCATGATCACTTACTGTGCACAAATTTCCGAGTCAACTAGAAGTCATCCAAGCCCTACCGGTTTTATGAACAACTAATCCTTTGTAGGGGATTGTGAGTCCTTTCGGCATGTCCATCTATACTCATGTATTCAAGTTATACCCAAGAGTATATTGTTCTCCCCATTTTTCAGGCAGATAGAGTTGTACAGTTAAAGTATAACTCTAAGACATAGTGTTTGATGACATCCTCAAGTCTAGGACGATCTGCACTACCAAACAATAAGAGACATTACAAATCCAATGATACTCTCTACAATGAATCCTTGTGGAGTTGGTCAGTTCAATGCTATCTATTCTCTTACAGATCCACCCATGACATCAACTAAGGCATCAACATGCCTGCATTCCATGAGGTCCCTACCTTGTATCTCTAAACAAGTAGATGATGCCGTACTAGTCTTATTGAGATCACCAATACCCATTCTTAGTGATTCAAGACTAGGAACAAGTTTTAGGCAATAGACATATAGTGTTCTCGATTCCTCATGATCATGATCCCTATCATAGAACCACGAATGAACACCTGTTCTATTCCTTGGGCCTTTATCTTTAATCGCATATTAACTGTAAAATAGGTGAGACATAAATATGTTAAAGATAAATTTTGCTCAAATAAATTAATCATGAAATATCAAATAGTACAAGGTGTTCATCTAATAAAACAGATTGTCTCTAGGACACCTACATACTAACAGTAAGTTCCTTAACCGGCAACCTAGCTACTCTTGTCTCTGCGTGTGGTGTTTTTCGTGTAAAGGAAATTGGATTTTCATACTTTTAAGGTTTTAAATGGGTCCAGAAGGTGTTTTTATGTGGGGACATGTGGGATAACCTTATTCCAACTCAAAAAGTTCAAGTCTTTAATATACGAAAATCTGCTTGTTCTTACGGTTTCTTGGCAACAAAGATAAATCGATGGTTTTCACATTGTAAATGAACTTCAAATTCTTTGAAATTTTTCATGGGGAAAGGACACATCCTGAGAATTATTTTGATATACAGTTTTGTGTCATTTTGATGTTCCAACCGAGAGATATTTAAGAATGAAAATGACCTAAAAACATGTTTTTTCTCTTTGACCAGTGACCAAAATTAGAAACCAGAAATGGATTCAAACCTAGTTAACCTTTGAAATTATTTTTCCTATAAAATAGACACCCTAAGGGTTCTAAGGCCACTAATTTCATGTCAAAATGAGTTTTCTAGAATTTATTAAAATCTGTGAAGTTGGTTTAGATATTTTGGAAATTTTGGTGCTATGCAAATTTATAAAACTAAAAGTAAAGTTTGAATGTGTGATTGAAAGCATGGTGTTTGGCTGTATCTAGGGTATTATTACGTGTAGGATGCATCTCTGATACTGAGGGAAGAGTTCACTGCTTTCGAGAAGTGCCAAGTAGTAACTGTAAACTTGCATACTCTATATTACACTTGATACTCTATTTTTTGTTTAATTGTTGTTTATGATCAATACTTTATTTGGATGGATCTGTATTAACCCTTCAGGGACTTATTTGCCACTTGATTTATAAATGTTTTAACAGTATGTTAAACTTGTCCAACCAGATCTTGTACTCTGTTGTGCTAATTATGTGATAAGTTAATTAGACTAAGCAACCACCAAGGTCCAACTTATGTCGCTTTTATGTGTTGAGACATGTATTTAATATTATCACCTTAGGCATAACTAAATTTACTCAAGAGGTAAATGTAAATTTCAAAAATTTTGTACTATTTTTTTTTCCAAGTTAGCAAGTTACTAATTTGTCTAGCTTTGTTGTTATAAACGTTTGATCTTATTGATCACTTTCATGAAGAAGATGGACTTCATTTGTAAATATTGTGCTAAGAACTCTTTGAGGAATTAATAAAAACTAAAAAAAAAAAGAAACATAGAAATTAGATAACTTCAAGTGAGGAGTTTTTGGAAGATTTTGTTCATATGAGTTCATGAACCTATGAATGATGAATAATAGTTGTTAGAATTTTTTCCAAATTGAATTGAAAGATTGTTGGCATTATATTCATTTTGAAGTTTTTGAATTGTGAGAATCCAATTTGTCACTCATAGAGTTGTTGAGACCTTGTAGCTTAAACTATATTCTTTTAGACAGAAGTTCTTTTAGGTGCTAGCTTAGATGGTGGGTAAAAAAGAAGAAATAGGGTGGATATGTGAAAAGTACAAATAATGTAGACCAGATGTTATAAATATGAGGTCTAAAAAATATTAAGACATGATGTATTAAATATGGGGTCTAAAAACTATAACTTTCAAGACTAGTTTTATAGAAGATGAGGTCTAAAAACCATTTTTTTATATGTGGTTTCAAAACAACCAGTTGTAACACATTTTAGACGTGACATAAGCCAAGTCAGGTATAAAAAATCTGACTCTTTAGACCTGATATTTGAGTAATTGGTCTAATAAGTAACAAATTTTAGACGTGATATCTATTGGAAATTATGCCTCAGGGGCAAGTCATTGTACTTTGAACATAAACGTTATTTAAAGTATTCTTCATTTCGTTATCATTTCATTTGCATGTTTATAGTGATAACTGTATCCTTGGCTGTATCTTATAGATTATCCTAAATGTCCCTGGTCGGTCATCTACGTGGGGCAAAGATGAAATAAGACTAGTATGACTTTGATAGGTATGGGGATACGAATCAAAGTCATAGGCACTTGTAAGAAAATAAGGTGCTGGACAGACCCCTATGAGAAAGTTGCATGGATTTAGTCATAAGCTTATCTCATGTATAACCGCGTCACAATGTCATTTGACCTAAGATCATCATGGATTCTAACATGATGAGTCATTGATCTTTGACCTAGTCAAAAGTCACCTTTAACCGAGTGATGATAAAGGCTATGATCGGGATCACTGGTTTTCATGCAGAGGAATGTGAATGGCCAAGATGGAATTTGTCCCTCACATTTGTAGAGAGATAATATTGGGCCCCTGGATGAGTGAGCTTGAGATATGTATGGCCATACTATAATGGAAAGGAGTTTCCATTTCAATTATTAGACTACTCAAGAATCGAGAAAGTAATGATCAAGAACAGGAAGTTAGCATGACTTTACCAAATTATCGCGTGACAAAAGGGACATGACATGGTTGTACAATAGATTGTATTGTATCATCGATCCCCATATGAATTGGGTAGTTGTAATGTCTTGAGGCTGCTTGCGACTTGTGGGTTGGTACAGTATGTTAGTTCTCTATGTGTTTTTGATGAAAATTGACAGTTGTAAACCTAAGTTGAAGTTTGTCTTTGAAAAGTTGAAAAACTTATTGTCAAAGACAAACTCGAGTTTTGGTTTGAAAACTCGAGTTTGGACTTCACAGAGAACAACTCCAGTTTTATGAACTAAGACAAACTCGGGTGAAAAATTTTGACAACTTGAGTTTACATGATATAGAGAGCTCCTAAGGTTGACAAAACAAGTAAATATGAGTTTTCTAAGCTTTGTTTGAAACTCAAGTTAATGTTTTGTAAACTCAAGTTTACAGCTAACTGAAAGCTATGAAATCCTAAGCTTAAGAAAACTCGAGTCAACCTTTTGAAAACTCCAGTTTACATATGTTAAAATGTTTCTCAAAGTTTTCTCTTATGAGGATACTCGAGTTTGGGACAAACTCAAGTTTAGGACTCACAGAAAACATTACATATTTCTAAGGTTTTGAAAACTTAAGTTTTGATGGCAAACTCCAGTTTGATCAATCCAGAGAGTTTTTCAATTTTCCTAAGTTTTGTGGAAACTTGAGTTAAACTTGGCAAACTCGAGTTTATGCCATACAGAGAGCATCGCTATCTTTGCACTGTTTGAAAACTTCAATTTTGAAATGAAAACTCCAATTTTCAGCTTTTGGACTTAAAATATGACTTTCATTGTAAATGTCCAAAACTCAAGTCAGTCACTTAATGACTCAAGTTTAGGTTTTGCTCAAAATATGTTTAAAAGATCAAATCACGACTTTCTTCTCTGTATGAAAAAAACTCGAGTCAAACTTATAAAACTTGAGTTTATACTTTCAGAAGTGAACTACAAACTTGAGTCTTGATGAACTAACTCGAGTCTGTATCACAAAATTCAAAATTTGAATTACTTGAATATGCGAAAAACTCTGTAATTGATCTATATACTCTTTATCATCACTCATTACTATTCCTAGATATGTTTAACCTGTTTGTTAGTGAGTTTCAGATGATTTAAAGGTGAATTAGAGATGATTAATATGAAGTTTCAGCTAAAAGCTAAAAGCATGCCAGAGCATTTATTGCAAAGTACAGGTGACTTGTAATATTCTGGACAATCATCCTCTGCATGATGCAAAAAGGATTAATGTTCCCTTCCTTAACTAGCTTTTGACATTCCAACGGATTAATTTCAAGGAAAGTCAACACTAATCCTTTAGACAAAAGGAATTAACTGAAGAGTAGAGAGAGAAGAGACCAAAGTGCTTCCAACAGCTAAATTAATGCACCAACAGTTATAATGAAGATTGCAACGGTCATTTAATACTCTCTTTGTATAAATAGAGTTGCATTCAATTATTCTAAAAAACCAATATACTAAAAACAAATTTCATACAAGTTTACTATCTACTCTTTTAGTTTTCACTCTTTTAAAGTTGTACTTTAGTATTTATCTATCCACTCTTAGAGAGAGCTCATTTGATTGTAAATCATTTTGATGTAAAGAATCTCAAGTCTAGGGACTTGGAGATTGGGATATTTACAACTTGTAAGGAAGAGTAGATTTTAATGAAAGAATTACTCTTGAGTTACAAAGTGTGTAGTCAATTGAGATAGTGAAAATCCCAAAGCATCTGGGGATTGGTCGTAGGTCAAAGATTGGACCGAACTAGTATAAATTTTGAGTGTCTTGTTTTTCTTCCCTATACTTTGCATAGCTCTGTTTTAGTATTCGAAAACAGAACAATCAAAAAAGAATCTTAAAATCCCCAATTCACCCCCCTCTTGGTGATTTGCTCCATTTTAACAATATTGGCGCACTGCCAATCTCATGTGGGCCTACAGGGTCGCACATAAGAATGAATGGCCCAAGACGAGTAATAGTGTCCAGATTCATTGAATCTTAGATATGTCTATATATATATAATATATATATATATATATATATAGTATTTAATTTATTTAATAAATTAAATAACTAAAATAAATTGAGATATCACATATTTGGTTTAATTTGAATTGAGATATAATACGCATATTTAATTAAATAGATATATATCATATCTCAGATTTAATTTCGAATAGAGATATAATATATCTGATTTAATTTGAATTGAGATATAGTATCTCATATTTTATTAAATAGATAGATATCATATCTCATATTTAATCTATAAAGATAAATTAAATTAACGGGCTTTTAATTCGGATTAAATAAATAGATTAGATTAGATCTATTAGATAGATTTAATTAAAATATTATTTTAATCCAAATTCAAATTTCAAAATTAATAAGGATTAATTTTGAGCATAATATGCCTATCGGGTTTTGAAAAACCCACGAGACATTTTGTCAAGCATATTAGAAAAGCCGCAAGAAACCTTAAAGAGAAAATAGAGAGATGTGGGAATACTGAAGGCAATAGCACGCTGACGTCCGTGTTGAAAAGCTGTTCGGTGTAGATACCGGTAGAAGGAGCGGATCTGTAGAGTCAGCTCTTAGAGATTTATTGAGTAAGAAGGCGTTAGCCCACGAGTTCGAATAGACACACACAAGCGTTCGCAAAGGTGTGATTTCTAACAAATAACCTGATTTAAATGCCATTGATAGATTCTTCGATGGGAGCTAAATCACCAAGAGGGGGTGAATTGAGGATTTTCGAAATTCTTTCACTAGTTCTGTTTTAAGGTGATAACGCAGAACAAAACAGAGTACAAGGAAGAGAAAATGGACACAAAGGATTACACTGGTTCGGCCCAACTCTATGGCCTACTCCAATCCTCAAGCACCCTGAGTATTTCACTATGTCTCTTGATTACACCCTCTGTAACTCTGAAGCAATTCTCTCACTAGAACTTACTCCCCCTTACAAGTTGTAATCAAAGACCCCAATCTCCAAGTCCCCTGACTTGAGATTGTTTACAATGAAATGAATACAAATAACAAACTCTCTTAAAAGAGCAGATAAGATGAACACTGAAGCTTAGTTAGTATCAACCGATACTCTGTACAGAAAAGCTTGAGAGTAGATGAACAAATTTAATGCTTTTCAATTTCTAGCTCCATAGTTGTTGAGAGAATTGAATGATGCACTATTTATACTTGGAGTGTGATTTATAACCATTGCCAGCATTCATATGACCGTTGGAGATATTGTTCATCAGTTGGAAGTACTTTGGTCTCTTCTCTCTCTACTCTTTTGCTTATTCTTTGAGTTGTAGGATAAAGGTTGACTTCTAGACGTTTATATCAGTTGGAATGTCAGTCCCTTAGTTAGGTGAATGTTTATTTATCCTTTTTGCATCGTGCAGAGCTTGGTAGATCAAAACATAGCAGGTTAGGTAGCTTTGCATTTAATGTTCTGACAGCTCTTTTGTTTTAGTGAAGTCAGCTCTTAAAATATGCTTGATTCATCTGTAGAATGACTGAAATACACTAGCAAACACATTAAACATATCTGGTAATGTTGATAATCAATATTAGAAAGTATTTAGATCAATCAACAAGCATTTCATAGATTTCAGAAATTTGAATTTTCAACTGTCGCGACGCATACTCGAATTTGTGCATCAATACTCGAGTTTGTCACTATGCACTTAAGCCTATACTCGAGTTTCTATATTGATACTCGAGTTTCCTCCTTCCAGAGAAGAAAGTCACGATTTGAGCTTTGGAGCTTCAGTTTAACTTAAGCTAATACTCGAGTATTCAAACTATACTTGAGTTTTTGACTCTTAACGAAAATGTATTGAAAACGTTGGAAATCATGGATGCTCTCTGTATGACTTGATACTCGAGTTTTCAAACCCATACTCAAGTATGTGTTTCAATTTTGAATTTCAGAGAGAACATCAACCAGTACAAAACCAGAGTTTTCAAAACTAGAGTTTTCCAGATTAGAGTTTATAAATGCAAAAAAATGTTTAATCAACTCTATTTGGCCCAATACTCGAGTTTCTCAAAGACATACTCGAGTTTTCATTTAAAGAGGAAAACATTTGAATTTGGAGCTAAGTGAAAAATTGGACTTTTCATATTCCAAAACTTGAGTTTTTGAAACTGGAGTTTCCATTTCTTTTGAAAAATACTGAAGAGTCTCTTTGGCCTATACTCGAGTATGCTCTGATGGAAAACTTGTGATGCTCTCTATAAGGTCCATTACTCAAGTATCTATTGAGATACTACGGTTGCCTTTAGTCATTAACATTGAGCTTTTCTTTGAAAGACCAATACTCGAGTATTGTTATTGATACTCGAGTATTGTCTCAACTAGCAAGCTTTTTACTTTCTTAAGATAATACTTCAGTCTTGGTTTTACAATTGATTGTTATCATCAAAACCCATAGAGAACTAACATATATTTGATAAGAAATTTAAAATGAAACATAGAAAAAAATAGTTACCATATTTGATAAGCTTGATGTGTACTTGACCTCTCTAGAAAACATTGACAGGTAAAATATGACGAGAGAGAAGTTGGGGAGGAAGTAATGATGAACTGTGTGAAATGAGGTGTAGTGGTGGTATTTTAGGGATATATATGGAAAACTTGTAGCGGTTGATGTCACGGTTTTTGTAGCGGTTCATATGTGTAGTAGTTAGTGTGACAGAATCTGTAGCGTTCACAAGGTTTACAGTGGTTATTTTTTATATTGTAGTAGTTTTTCACTTGAGTGTCTTAAAACATACACTCGAGTGACTTGAATTATTAAGTCTTCCTTCTTTTCCAAGTTTGTTATCATCAAAACATAAATTGAGAACTGATAGACGAAAGCAATGAAACCTTAAGCAATTTCAAAGTCGACCAAAGGGATGTCGTATGAAGATTTATTGAAGTGAAGCGAAAGTGACTGAACCTTGAATTCTTCCAATGATTCCATCCTGTATCAAACAGATAGCTTGAATTCTCACAACAGTCATCAATGGCGTCCAACTATAAATACCATACCATTCAATATGAAGCAACCAACTAAGATTACAATCAATCTTCTACTCATTTATTGCTCATATACTTTCTTTGTAATATCATTTGATATTAATTATTCTTCAGTGATTAGAAATTTACTTTGTGAGAGAGTCATTTATAAACGTTGTCAATCGTTATAAAATCTCAAAGTAGTAGGGCCTTGAGTGTGGTTGTTGAATTACAACTTGTAAGGAGGAGTGAGTACGATTGAGGATTACTTTTGTATTGTGGTGCCAAGAACCTGTGGAATCTTGGAAGTATAGTGAAAATCTCATGGACGTTTTAAGGATTGAACATAGGTCAAAAAGTTAAGCACTTCGGTGATATTCTTCTAACTCTTGCTCTTTGATTTAATCATTTATCATCTTTATTTTAGATTCTTAATATTACCCAATTCATCCCCCTCTTGGGTGAAACGTTTACACTAACATCTATATCTGTCTTAAACTTCCTCCAATATTCATAATAATACATCATTGTCTTCTTATATGATTTGTCACTTACAAGAACATCATAAGTGAGTTGTAATGCATGCATTGAAGTAGTTAGTTACAAATTTGATATTGGAAACATACAAAAAAGCATTTTATATATACTTGGATAGTGTCCCAAATATGTTGCTTTACACGACCATTGATATTTCTCCACTCATCTATCAATATGCTAGTCTTGTTGTGTGCTCAGAGGCTGACAAAACTCCTATATCAACTTACATTAGGCCCGATTGGTTTCTAATATCTATCAAACTGAATTGGGATCTTTTGTCCAGTACTCTAACTTAGGGCAATCTCTCTCAAACATGTGCCTCTTCTACCACTCTATGAAGACCAGTTATTAGGCTCACTTTGAGACATGTCAGGCTTGCTTTGATTCACACTAGCTGGCTCAGAAATGGAGTAGAATTCACCATGGTTTGAGGGAATTTAAAAGACTAACTCTTCTTATATTTAGAAAAGTGAGTTAACATTAAGCATAATTGAATTTACCATAAAAATAACTAAATATAGAATAGGAAAACTCTCAAAATGTAGTATAATCCTATTGATTTATAATATGACATTGCCTTGATTATACCCTGAAATATTCTTAAAGACATTGCTTAGAAACCAATATATCAAGAAGTGTATCCATGACTTCTTGTACCAATTTCTCTTGACATATTACTAATTCCCCCGGCGTAAATCTACTTGTTGTTAACAGATCAATAAGAGTATTGTTTTGATAGATAACTCTTTGATAAAGTTCATTAATATCGGAGCTCATTAGTTTACCCCCACCTATTTGTTGGGAGTGGATTAAACTAGATGAAAAACTTAAGACATGATGAAAACAGTGAAAGGTCCATGGACAATCATCTCTATAAGATGGAGTGTATACATTAAATCGCACCATCCTGCTTGAGTTCAGTGATGTCCATTATGCATTGGAGACATACGATAATGCCAAAGTACTAACCAGATTGGTTCAAATTTTGAAGTTTATTAAGAGACAAGAAGAAGTTGGTGTGATTTCTTCGTCATTTAGTTATATGTTGTATGGTCATAAACTCATAACTAAGACCTAGGGCCACCTCTACTCAGCTTTCTCAATTGACCATACTCATAACACACTCAAACTCACTCACTATTCGTATCCCTTGTCCCAAGGCAATGATATTGAGCCGGAACTACTCATGAGTCTTACACTGATTTTGAAAGATTGAATTGAAATGAATTGTTTCTGACATATTTTGTGTTTAACTAGAAAATCATCGCTATAAAATAGTGGGTTGATAAGTCAATTCATTGCTATTATGTGATTGTACAACTTCTAGAATTACGGCTATGTTATGATTTGAACATTTTGTCTAAGAAATGGATTAAATTAAGATTGGCCTGATTCAAGTTTAGCAATTTGCTATGGATACATTAATTGCTAATAAACTTATCTTTAAATGAATGAGACAACTAAGATCATTTTGATCTAAATTTGTCTTACAACCCCAAAATTTTTTAGGGGAATATTTGATTACTCTTAACTCTATTTTTGATATATTGATGTGATCTGAATTAGAAATTTTGTTGTGATAAAATGGATCTCTTTGCTCGACAACCACTTTCCTTGAATATCCTACTGATATTAATTTCTTCTTGCAAGAACTTGATGGAAAAGAACCACCGCTAAGGAAGAACTATCAAGAATAAGAGCCATGTACAAGTTAATGAGAATTCTTGTTATCAAAGTTTGAGGAGATTTCGTTCATAGAGGGGAAGAATGGATTTGAGTGTGTGCACTGTTGTGATTGCATTATAAAGGGATTGATTGCATTATTTTGAAAAATGAATTCATGTACACTTGAACTTCTTTGCTCTCTAATATGCTAATTTGTTTTGGGCTTAAAAAAATTGAATATTGGAGATTATTTTTTCATTAGTAATTGTAGAAGTAAGCTTGATTGAGATATGAGAATCTTGATTTGGTTAGCTGATTTGACACAATCAATATAGAAAGGAGTCATTATTCATGGCAATAGGATCAATTTAGTGTATAACTTTAAATCTATTCATGGGCTAGAGGAATTAACCTTGGATGGAAGGAATTTTAAGCTTGGATTTCATTTCTTGATATTGAGTGCATACTCCCTAGTGCTAGTTCTCTATAGAACTTGTCCTAGCTCTTGATTGAGGCCATATATGTGCATGGTAAGAAGTGTAAATGATAGAGGCATTTGATTCTAAACCTCATTTATACCCAAACATAAACCTAAAACACATTGAGCCTGATAAGTATATATTTTATAATTAAATAAGTATAGATTATGAGATACATTATATTGGGTTTATTAATATTTTATACTTATTTAATTATATTTTATATATTTTTCAATGCTTTAATTACTTATAGGATAAAAGGGAATTTTAATATAAAATCTATCAATATCCTATTTTTATTTTGTGGGAAAAATCATGAAGATTTAATAGAAGGATATCAATTGGTCAAAAAGTCAAGCAATTTAAAAAAAAAGAAAAAGAAAAAAAAGACCCAACGTGAGAGCTGAAAGCATTATTGTATATTGTTATAATATATAATATATGAGCAAAGATGCAAGGGTTCAGGAGGAGAACGTTTCGGATCAAGATTAATGACAAATGCATGGACCTCGCAGCCAAGAAAAAAAAAGAAACCTAACCTTTATCTATTAAAAGGTTTGTTCATTAAATGAACAATGAAATCGGACTTGTCCTAGGATTGAGTCCCAAGGCCTACGTACCCTTATCAGGGATCAAAGTCCACGTAGTTCGACACAATATTAGGTGTTTAGCCAGAGGGGTGGGGTGTGTGCTCTGTGTATGCTGAATGGTAAAAGTTGAATTAGTAGCATGTACGTACCTTGTGAGTACACACTAATGTATATATAGAGAGTGTACCTGGGGCCTTGATCCGCTATTTACTCCATTTTTGGTGTACCACGTGGTCCCATTCGTAACTGTTCCACTATCTGCATGGCCTATGGCAGTTAGCGAGATAATAGGGATAATATCTTACTGGATGATTCTCTACTCTTATTGGCGGACCCTGTTAACGTTGGGCCTATTGGGGTGAAGCCCAATCTGCTTGTCCATAACAGATGCCTTCAAGCTCGGTGTTTCAGGCTTATGACATGAAGAGCTTAATCCATTTTAAGCCGTCACTGATTTTGCTTTCAAAAGATGAGACTAAGTCCATGTTATCTTGGACGAAATTTTTAATTCTTCGCTATTCTTAATTGAGACTGATCCCTTCCGTTTCTTGGCTTAATTCTCTCGCCGAGGTTTCACCATGCCTCGACTTTCATTATCATATTGTGCCATTGTGCCGAGTTACGTTTCTCTAGCACACATTCCCTTGGTTGCCCCCAAGTTCGGGGTATAAAGTGGAACCGGCTCATGAATAAGCACTCGCGAGTCAGAGACATTAGAATGCGTAGCGACGTATCGAAACTGACGCCATCCATATCACTGCCAGCCGTCTTTGGTTTTCGCGCTCATTAAATGCTCGCACCTTTTCAAGAATCATGATTGCAATTTGTTTTAGGGTTTCGCCAGTCGTACCTATTTCTCTGTGCTTGACTGATGTCACGGGTCCTGTCGTTTCACATTCGCGCCCGTTAGAGTTTTTTTAACCCGCTTCTTCAAATTATCTCTTTATAACGTGGATGTCACAGTGTTTGCCTTTTTTACGCTCTGAGTTTCCTATTACCGCAAAAAGAAAACATTCCAAGTCTAGGTGTCCCAAGTCAAAGTCTTGTTCTTCATCCTTAGCAAGTTCTTCCATCCCAGGTATACCTTCGTTATTGGTTTTTGCTTTGAGTTCGCTTGCTGCTTCTCCTTTTTTTCTTCTTTTGTGAAAATCGTGTTCTTTCCTTAGTTTGTTGTGTTTCTGGGATCTTGCATGTTGAGCATTGCGTTTCTGGGTTTTCTTGAGGAATTCTTGGGTTTCCATGGATAAAAACCCAGATATACCCATAGATATTTATGGTAGGCCTATTCCTGAGGAAGATTGGGAAGTTATTAAGAGTATGCTTGAAAAAACTGCTTTCTGGTTGTACGGTGCTCGTCGGTCGGAGGCGGCCATGGCTGCAGATGTCCTTAAACCTTCTAGGAGTGGTAACCATAGAAGTAGTCGCAAAATTCCTCCTCCTCCTCCTCCGAGAGTTTCTCCGTCTTCCATATCTTGGCCTCCGATATCCCCTAGAGACCCTCCCACTTTGGTCACCAGGCCTTCGTCTCCTATTAGGGTAGTTCTTATTTCGGCTTCACGGCCTTTAACTGCTATCGGAGCTCGTTCAACCCCGGTCATTCCCTATGAGACTTGTCAGCATGAGGCTATTGCCTTTGTCTCACTTGTTCAGGAGGTGGTAGCTGATACAGTGCTTAAGAGTTGTACTCACGGATCTGCTCCCTTCCTAACTTCGAAGAGTGCGTTGCATCACATGCCTGCACGCTGATGTAGATTTCTATCTAACTCATCTTTACTTCTTGTTTATTTATATAGATATAGATGGCGTCTTCATCCCAGAATAGTGAAAGGTCGGTGGCCGAGGAATCGGGTTCTACCGACGTAATGCATAGTCCGTGTCACTTCGTTATATGCCCAGAGGTTATTGGGATCTTGGATAAGATGACTTGGGAAGAATTTAGGGGGCCTGCTCTTCGAGATGGTGAGGGGTACACCGTTCAGTTACCTTTAGAAGGGGAGTCGGTAGCTTCATGGCATGTTGGGAAATCCCCTTACTTCTTCTTCATGTACCGGGATATGGTTACCCTTTTAGGTGCTTCATTCCCTTTCTCTGACTTTACTATTGAAATTTTAAACCACTTACACTTGGCCCCTACATAATTGCATCTGAATAGCTGGGCTTACATCCTTAGTTTTGAAAATTTCTGCAAGGAGCAAGAGATATCCTGTACCGTTCCTTTATTTTTCCATTTCTTTTCCCTCGTAAACACCTACAAGACCAAAGAAGAACCCCTAGAGTTTGAGTGGACCCATCTTCGAGGTATTCGGGGTAAGAGACTGTTCACTCCTTACACAAAGTCATTTAAAGGTTTTAAGTCAACCTATTTTAAGGTTGCAGCCATTCTTTCCCAGGTCCCATGGTTCCTCCGCCTAAACGACCTTGGGGAGTTAGAGGAAAGATTTCCCCTTTATTGGACTAGCAACCACCACAGCTTAGGAACCAAGGCCTTTAGCTCAAAAGTAACCACACTTACCCCGGCTGAGGAGAAAGATAAGGAGCTATTAAGGGATTTCAGCAAGGCAATGGGGCCTTTCTACACCGAGATATACTTATCTGTTCCTTTAAAGAAACAAAAGAGAAAAACAAGTATGCTTGGCTTGAAAAGTAACTTTCCTTACTTTATTGCTTTTACCGAGTTATTAACTGTTTCTTCTTGTGCAGAACCAACTATGTCGTCAAAGCCTTCGGCTCCGGCAGTTCCTGCTTTCATGAAGAAACTTGGTGGAAAGCGGAAAGCAGTTGAGGCCAAGAAGAGTAGCCAGGTTCCGCCCCCCAAGAAGTCTACCATCACACCAACCGAGCCAAGTATCAAAACAATTGCTCCGCCTTCGTCTTCATCTCCACCTGTTGGTGGTGCTACCTCTTCCCCTTTCGCGGACCTTTCTTCTCCGAGCCGATATACCACGCCGTCTTTTATGTTTGAGAATCCGGTCGACTCGAAGGTTCGCAATGGTATCCGCCCTCCTCTAAGTTGGTTCACACCCTTGCCGCCGACTTCTGAAGAGAAAGATATGCTTCTGGATATCGAGCATTTCGCGCTTCGTGCAGCCGGGCTTTCTCAGGCTGTTGCCTACTTTAAGTCTCAATAGGCTGAGACGGATGCCAAACTCAAGGCCGCTATATTTGAACAATCCGAGGCTATTAAAGTGGCGGTAAAGGTCGCAGTTAAGTCAGCTGAGGATGACAAGGATAGAGTTGTCGCTAAGGCGGAAGAGGCAAGGAAAGTTGCCGATGAGAAAGTTAGGGTGGCACCGTTGGAATTGGAGGACGCAATAAGGAGGCATACAGAGGGTGCTGTCGAGATATCTCATCTTAGTTCTGTCCTGAAGGGCTTGCAAGATCAGACAGCCTCTGACGCAGCCTATATCGCCGACTTGGAGAAAGGCGTGGAGGAGTCCTTTAATAACGCGCTAGCATAGGTGGTCTTTCTTAATCCCAATACCACACTTAACCTCGAGGATGCCCGTTTTGACGGGGTGGTGAAGGATGGGAAGATTGTACCTACTAGCGCTTTGGACGAGTCGGTTGGAGAGGGCCCATCCGGGGTAGGAAGGGACACTCAAACTGTTGACAACGCCATATCCCGGCCTTCTACCCTTGCAGATGCTGATGCAAACGTCTGAAATTGTTGAGGCGGCATGAAAAGCCCTTTTTTTGCCGGGGTTTCTTCCCTGGTGCTTGCATAGTAATTGACTCTTTTCGTATAATGAAAAGCAGTATTTTGGTCGCAATTTTTATTTTATATTTCATTTTGCTCATTCACGTTTTAGTTGCTGTGCCACATGATATGTTCTGCTCCAGGATACTAATAACGTCGTGGCTCATCATTGATTAATTATACATTAATTAAACTGGATTGATCAAGTCCGATGCGATGGGTTTAACTCGGACGAGTGTTTACGACCTTGCCTATTATTTACCTCTCGAAAAGTTTATTTGGGCTATGCGGCTTTTAAAAATCATCTTATGGGACTGTCGGAAATGGGTCTCTAACCCCTTTCCTTAAATCCGTATTGTTTTTTTCGATATTTTTCTTTTGTAGGTATTCATTCAAGAATACTTAGCGGGCCTGATATTTTAGCACGGCTTTACAGAATTTATTTGAAAATAGGTTTCAAAACTCTGTTTCGTGAATTCATATATCTTTGACGATGCAACTGTATTTCTTGGCTTGTTGGAATTTATCATCATGTGGCCATAGAATTCTGACTAGATGACTAACTTTCATCAAACTTTTATTGATAATGGCGACTATGTCACTTACATAATAAACGCTTCATCAGAATTTGTAATGAAACAACAAAAAGAGTGCTTAGTAAAAAACTAACTTTTTAAACCACGTCAGTCTCACAGTTCTTACATTCTTAACTATAATAAATTTTCAACTTGTCAGCATTCCATGTTCTCTTTACCAACTTTTTATTCAGGGTTTCAAGCGTGTAAGCTCCGTGCTCTAATACCTCCTTAATCCGGTAAGGCCCCTCCCAATTGGCAGCTAGCTTCCCTTCTCGTGCATTTTTGTTGCCTATGTCAGCTCTTCTCAACACTAGGTCGCTTTGCCAAAGGAGCGAGGTCTGACTTTTTTATTGAATTTTTCCGCGACGAGTTGTTTGGCTGCTAAGTTCCTGCAGTGTGTAATGGCTCTTACTTCATCTATAAGATCTAACTCGGCCGTGATGGCCTCATTATTCTCTTCCTCGTGTAAGGCCTTTTCTTTTCTCCATGATGGCTCCTCAATTTCCAAAGGTATAATGGCTTCACATCCATATGTCAGCTTATAAGGCGTCTCCCCTGTGGTGATTTGAACGCTAGTCCGATATCCCTATAGCACAGCATATAGTTGTTCAACCCAGTCTGTTTTGTCCTCTTGCATTCTCTTTTTGAGGCCATCAACAAGTATCTTGTTTGCTGCCTCAACCTAACCATTAGATTATGGGTGTTCGACTGATTCGAAATTTGAACAATCTGGAAATCGGCCATCATTTTTTGAAATCCTTTATAAACTGTGTTCCATTATCGGTAACAATTTCTGCCGGAATTCCAAAGCGGGCGATGATATTCCTGGCCATAAACTTTTGTACTTGAGTCGACGTTATGGAGGACAATGGTTCAGCTTCAATCCACTTAGTAAAATAGTCTACTGCGACTATCAGCCATTGTAACTGTCCTGTCGCTCTTTAGAATAGTCCTAATAGATCCAGGCCCCACTTATAGAACAGCCACGATGCCGAAATATATTTTAACTCGGATGGAGGAATGCGGATGATTTTGGCGTGCTTCTAACAGCTATCACACCTTCGGACATGATTCCTCGCATCTGTAGATAATGTCGGCAGTAATATCCGGCCCTTATGGCTTTTCGGGCTAATGCCTTGGCTCCCATATGCTGCCCATTGATGCCTTCATGTATTTCGGTTAACATGTATTCCGCCTCGTCAGATCCGAGGCATTTTGCCATTGGCACGTGTAATCCTTTCTTGTACAATTGATCGCCCACTATCACGTAGGACGCCGCCGTTCTTATCGGCTTTCTGGCTTCCACGGATTCATCTTGTAGGGTACCTCGCTCTAGGTAGTCCGCGATAGGTTTCCTCCAATCGTCCTTATCTGTTATGACCATTACACATGTCGAGACTTGCAATCTTTGTTGTATTATAGTTCGGTGATTTCTGAATCCCTGAGTGCTAGCGAGCTTGGACAAAATGTCAACTCTTGTGTTGTCTTCTCGCGGTATGTGCCTCACTTCTACTTCCTCAAAATCAGCCATGAGGGACTTAACCTTCCCGAGGTATTTGACTAGTAGCGGTCCTTTAGCTTGGTAAGACCCATTTATGTGTGATGCCACTAGCTGGGAATCCATAGACACCTGCACTTTCTGAGCTCCATTTTCTCTTTCTTGGAGTAACCTGGCTATAAGGGCCTCGTATTCGGCTTAGTTGTTAGAAGTTTAAACTCGAGGCTCAAGGAGTATTCGATGGATACGCCCTCTGGGCTTTCCAGGATTATCCCGGCCCCACTTCCAGATGAGTTAGAAGAACCATCTACGAACAATTTCCACCGAGTGTTTTCTTCAATACTTTCTCCTGATGGAGTAAGCTCTGCCACAAAGTCGGCTAGAGCCTGAGATTTTATCGCCTGTCGAGCTTCGTAGCTGATGTCGAATTCGGACAATTCTATTGCCTAGCTTGTCATCCTTCATGCTAAGTCGGGTTTGTGCAATACCTGTCAGATTGGCTGGTTGGTTCGAACTACAATGGGATGGCTCTGAAAATATTGACATAGTCGCCGGGCCGTAATTAATAACGCGAAAGCCATTTTCTCGAGCCTTTGATATCGAGCCTTTGATATCGGGCCTTAGTACCCTGGTGAACTCGGCTTACGAAGTATACCGGCATTTGTCCTTCCTTCAGTTCTCGTACCAGAGCCGCGCTTACGACTTCATCAGCCACCGTGAGGTAAAGGATTAATATCTCCCTTTGCACGAGTCGGGTTAATACTGGTGGGGCTGCAAAACATTGATTTATTTTTCAAAGGCTGCATCGCATTTGGCATTCCATTAATGGGTAGCCTCTTTTTTTAGCAGCCTAAAGAAGGGGGTGAATTTTCTGCCGATTTTGGAAGAAACCAGGTTAAGGCGGCGAGCCTTCCTGTGAGCTGTTGGACTTCCTTTCGGCATGTCGGGGCCTTCATTTCTAGAATGGCTCAGCATTTATCAGGATTGGCTTCAATTCCTCGGTGGGTTAACATGAAACCCAAGAATTTCCCTGATGGAACTTCAAAAGCACATTTGGCCAGGTTAAGCCGTATTTGGTGCGCCCGTAGCTTATCAAAAGTCTATTGCAAACCCTGAATGTGCCATTCTTGATCTTCCGATTTAACGATCATGTCGTCGATGTAGACTTCAACATTCTTTCCCAATTGATCTTTAAAGACCTTTGTCATCATTCGTTCATACGTTGCTCCGGCGTTCTTCAACCCAAAAGGCATGACATTGTAACAGTAATTGGCCCTTTCTGTTATGAACGTCGTCTTTTCCTGGTCCTCGGGGTGCATGGTGATTTGATTATACCCCGAATATGCATCCATGAAGGATAAGAGTTTAAAACCTGATGCGTTATCCACTAACTAATCAATATTGGGCATAGGAAAAGCGTCCTTAGGGCATACCTTATTTAAGTCTTTGTAATCCGTGCAGACTCTCCACTTGCCGTTAGGTTTCTTTACCAACACGACATTTGACAACCATGTGGTGTATTGGACCTCCCTTATAAAGCCGGCCTCCAGGAGCTCTTTGACGTGCTCTTCAAGAGCGGCTATCCTATCTGCGCCCATCTTCCTCTTTTTTTGTGTGATTGGGGTAGATCCTGGCCGAATTGCTAGCTTATGGCAACAGAACTTTGGGTCTATCCCAGGTAGTTCACTTGGTCCCCAGGCAAATATGTCGGCGTTCTTCAGTAAACACTCTGTTAGCACGCGACGAACCTCTGTGTCTAATTCTTTTCCGATTTTCGTAGTCTGTTCCGGCTTACTACGTAAGATGAAGTCCTCTAACTCTCCATTTGGTTCTGGCCTTTGAATCTTCTCCTCCGCCCTCATGTCCAACTCAACCAAGTGAATGACATCTCTTTCTTCTGTGTTTTGGAAAGAGGCTGCATCTCCCCTGTTTCCTTTTACCGAATCATAGTAGCATTGTCGTGACTCTTTTTGATCTCCTCGGATGACAACTACTTTATTCTTTTTCCTGATCATATTTGCCTTCTGGTATTTTGTGGACACTAGCATGTCCTAATTATGGATTGTTGGTCTTCCAAGAATGACGTTGTAAGGAGATGGGAAGTCAGCAACTATGAATCTCACTAGTTCAGACTTAAAAGCCTCTTTTGTGCCTAGGTTCAGTTTTAAGTCTATGCAACCTTTAGGCCTAGTATCCTAGCCATTGAAACCGGTTAGGGTCGTTTTGCATGGTTTTAACTCGTCTGGGTCCAGCTCCATCTTTCAAAACGCTTCCCATAAAAGGATGTCCACTGCGCTTCCGTTGTCGACCATAATTTTTTGGACCCTGCAATCCAGAATTGTGTCGGTTATCACTATGCCATCGTAGTGACTAGGGACAACGTCTTCTAAGTCGGATTTGGTGAAATTGAGTACCGGCCAGTCCTGCTCCTTTGTTTCTCTTTAGAAATGTGGGTGGTCTCGAATTGTCAATATCTCTTTCAAATATTTACGACGTCGGTTTTGTGAGTCGCCTCCGCCTCCGGGTCCTCCACTGATGACAAAACAATCAAATTTTGCTTCAGGAAACTCATCATCACTTTCTTCTTGCTTCTTTTTCTTTTTCTCAGGACTTTTATTTCGTCCTTCCCCAAGGCGTTTATTGCTTGGGCGTCCCTGAGTTTGAATCACATATTTTTGTAACTTGCCTTCTCGGACGAACCTCTCTATTGTATCCCATAAATCTCAACATTGGTCTGTTGTGTGGCCTTGTTGGTCATGAAATCCGCAGTACCAGGATTTGTTCAAGATGGCTTTGTGTCACATGGGCCGGGATCGTTCTATCTTTCTCATTTCGGTCAAGGCAACTTCTCTCCATATTCACTCTCTGGACACTTTTAGAGGCGTATATTGGTCATATTTCCCCTTTGCTCTGTTCCCTCGGTGCTTGTTATACGATGCCCGTCCTTGACTATCCGACTTTGAACTGCTTTGATGGTCCTTGCTTCTCGGAGGTGGACTTCTAGTTCGTCCTATGTTACCTCAACTGGCTATTTGGAGTTGTTTGAGTTCTAAATATTTTTTTGAACGATCTCTAAACTCGGCTAATGTCGTTACGTGGTCTTTCACTGTTGACCTCTTGAGACGAGAGTCATCATGTAAGCCGAAGATTGCCAAATGCAAGTGCATGTCTTCTTTTAAGTTTGGAAGCTATAGGGCGGCATCTTTAAAGCGCTCGAGGTAATTCTGTAATGTCTCATTAGGACCTTAACTTATATTTCCTAGCTGGAACTGAGTTTTTGGTTGTTTTTTGCTTGTCGGCGAAGTTTAACAAGAACTTTTGGCTGAAACTTTCCATATCTCGAATAGATTTCCGTGGTAAAGAATGGAACCATAATTGGGCTGCCCCTTGCAATGTTCCTGCGAATAGCCGAGATATTATCGGTCCTTTAAATCCTTTCACCATTATTTCCATGTTGAAGTTGTTAAGGTGGACCTGCGGGTCCTGAGTTCCATCGTATTTCGACAGATCCCTTGAGTCGAAACCCTTGGGATATTTCGCCATTCGTATCTTATCAATAAAAGATCCCTGCACCCCACCGGCGTGAGTTTTCTCCAAAGTTTCTGTGTTAGCCGGGGTTACTACTTGTGCTTTCGTACCTCACATCTTTTCAGTGCTTGAAGTTTCTACCAGTGGTCTTCCCAAGGCACGTGGCATATCTAGATATGTTGCACTTTGGGGCGTTCCTACATCTGCCTGCTGTGTTACTGTGGTGATATTGAGATTAGCAGTATCTCGATCATTACTTTGTTCCTGGTTCTCCAACTGCCTTACCCGTTCTTCCAGCCACGCCATCCTTTGGACTTCCTCTTCCCGAGTCCTTCTAGCGCGAGGCTCCCCCTGTATCTCTTCTTCATGCCCGAGGTTACTTGGCTTCGTCTCAGCTATATTTTCTTACTGAGTTTGCGTTTCTGTTTGACTAGGGTTACCCTTATCTCAGCTGACATTCTGATTATTATTCTCTTCTTTGCCAAACCTTTCGTCTAGAATATGCTGGAGTCTTCGCCCTTCCTCGAGCTGACATAGAGCATCTCTGCGTTCCATATCCTCTTGCAGACGCTTAACGTTGGCTTCCCTTTGTAGCGCATTGCGCTTTTCCATTTCCTCCATCGCTTCAACATTGTCTCCATTACAGTCTGTAGATGACGAACGTCGGGATCCTCAATCTGAAACGCCTGTGGAGGATTTTGAAGTACGGGTAACAGTTGTATTGGCTGCGAAACTCGGTTATCAGGAGACAGGAGTGTCTCGCTGTCAGCAGGCTCGTGTTCTATTTCCATCAGGGCTTGATTCACATCCGGTGGCACCGAGTCGCCATGTGTCACAACTTCAGGATTTGTGGGTGGCGATGGTTCTGGTTGTTCCTGATGAGGTGCCTGATTCCGGCTTCTGGTATTTTCCATTCTTAACTGCTTCGTTGTTCCGGGAATCGCAATTTAGTGTCCCCACAGACGGCGCCAATGTTCAGTAAATGAACAATGAAATCGAACTTGTCCCAGGATTGAGTCCCAAGGCCTACGTACCCTTATCAAGGATCAAAGTCCACGTAGTTCGACACAATATTAGGCGTTTAGCCAGAGGGGGAGTGGTGTGTGCTCTGTGTATGCTGAATGTTAAAAGTTGAATTAGTAGCATGTACATACCTTGTGAGTGCACACTAATGTATATATAGAGAGTGTACCTGGGGCCTTGATCAGCTATTTACTCCATTTTTGGTGTACCACGTGGTCCCATTCGTAACTGTTCCACTATATGCATGGCATATGGCGGTTAGCGAGATAATAGGGATAATATCTTACTAGATGATTCTCTACTCTTATTGGCGGACCTTATTAGCGTTGGGCCTATTAGGTGAAGCCCAATCTCCTTGTCCATAATAAGGTTGAACAGAGCGATGGCACAAAAAGAAGAAGAAGCAGAGAACAATAGTGAACGGCAGCACGAGAACGGAGTCTGACAGCCAAGCACTGGACGAATTGAAGAAAAGAAAAAAAAAACAAGATGCTGAACAGGAGCAGCACAAGAGGCAAGGCCGAGAATGGAACTAGACAAGAACAGAAAAAACAAGAACAATAGATTCAAGAAGCAGACACTCTGGACGACGCGCAAGCAGCAGGAGTGCTGAGAGTTCACATCTTCTTGCTCTTTCTTTTACTCCTATCTTGAATCTGGATTTTATCTTTATTTCATGGATATTATTTTAGCCATGTGTGGCTAATTTTCTTTGCAACCTAAAGGAGTTATGAACTTATAAATGGATTAAACTTGTTTCATTATTTAGTTATAATTAGTATTAATTTTGGTTGCTCAATCCTATTTAGTTTTATCTATTTAGTGATTAGGCATCATTAAATATGAATTCGAGTATTGGGATTTACCTTGACGAATGGGATTTTAATTAGGCTCTGAGATTAAGTAATATGGGATTAAATTACTATTTAATTTGCAATTAGGATAGACATATACCTAATAGCCCCATATAATTGTAGAAGAGTGCGTATGAATTATGTTGCCTCTTGAGTAAATTTGTTAGACAGAGGAATTTCTATTTAAAAGAGGGTTGTAAGTGGACCGGCAGACACTTATAGCTATTTATACTCGAGATTAACAAAATTGATATTAAAAGTAATTAAATTGGTGAAATAAAGGTTTATGAAGTTAATAAGGGATTAGTGACTCCAGGTTGCTCAGTTGATTATTGTTGTAGATTGTTTGTTTTAATTTTACTTTTGATTTCTTTTCTCAAAATTAAATTCAATTTGATTTGCTCAACATAAACGAAAGGGTAAAATTAATGCTTAACCGAAGTTTTGGTATAAAGTCTTCGTAGGAATGATACTTTACTTACTCTTTGTTATTTGATACGGCCCGTATACTTGTAGAGTTATAGGCTATAAAGTTTTGCCCTATCATAGCCATTGATTTTCTTTTCTTTACATCATTGACCAATTAAGTAGAATGCATTATTATATTGCAGAACATGACCTAGCTTCTAAAATGGAAATATAATCTAGTGACAACCCTGAAATGAGTATTTTAAGTTGTGTTGAGCTGAAGGTCAATATAAGTGTGTGAAAGTAATCAACTATAAAAATAGAGAAAAAACAGATGAAAAAATTAAAGAAAGAAAACAAATTGACCTAGCACTAGGGAGTAGGGAATAAATTTATTCATTTATGAATAATCATTTTAAAACTATATCTTTCATTATTTATTAATAATTTATCATTCATCTTGCATCTATTTAGTTTAGTTTAGTTTATTTTTATAGAGATTATTTTACATTTTATCATTCTCACTTGTACTAATTAGATTAGTCGTTTATTTATTTATTTTTTCTTTGATAATATATTTGTGTTTTTTATTTAATGTATTAAATCATTTCTTCTTTATGATTTGATCTAATCCTCCCTTTATTATTTGTTATTTATATTTGTATTTTCAAATGAATTTTTTATTCATAAATAAAGTACGTATTATTTATTTGTTTCACGAAATTATTTATAATAAATATTTGTAACGCATGTAGTTTTTATTGTTAATATCATTCTCACTTGTTTTTGCTTAGTTGTTATTTATTTTCATAACTAACACTATTTATTTTTGTTTACTTATTTATTTATATATCTTGTATGCATAGAATAAAATACAAATGTTTTCTTGTTATTTATATTTATCTTATCTTTCCCGCCATTTGAATTTTTTGTTTCTAAATAAATTACATTTTATTTATGCATCCAAATATTGTAATACTTATTAATAATTTATCATTTACATGTTTACCCGGAAAAAAGTATGTTTCCCTATAAATTGTTTGTTTGATGTTTTTCTTATACAAATTTTTTTGATACATTGATTCACTAAACGTTATCATTCTCACTATGTAATATGTCATGTATTTCTATTATTTATATTGTTTATTTATTTATGAATAACCACTCTTTAGTTGTATCTTTCATTATCTATTAATAATTTATCATTCATTTGCTTGCCTCGATTTAGTTTGGTTATTTTCTTATTTTTATAGAGACTATTTTACATTTTATCATTCTCACTGGTACTAATAAGATTAGTGGTTTATTTATTTATGTATTTATTTTCCTTTGATAATATATTTCTGTTTTTTATTTAATGCATTGAATCTTTTCTTCTTTATGACTTCATCTCATCCTCCCCATGTTACTTGTTATTTATATTTATATTTTCAAATGAATTTGTTATTCATAAATAAAGTACGTATTCCTTATTTGTTTGATGAAATTATTTATAATATATATTTGTAACGCATTTAGTTTTTATTGTTAATAGTTTGTCATTCTCACTTGTTTTTGTTTAGTTGTTATTTATTTTCATAACAAATGCTATTTATTTATGTTTACTTATTTATTTATATACCTTGTATGCACAGAATAAAATACAAATGTTTTCTTAGTATTTATATTTTTCTTATCTTTCCATTTGGATTTTTTGTTTCTAAATAAAATACATATTATTCATGCATCCAAATATTGTAATATTTATTAATAATTTATCATTTACATGTTTACCTAGAAAAAAATTTGTTTCCCTATAAATTGTTAGTTTGATGTTTTTCTTATACATATCGTTTCTTGATACATTGATTCACTAAACGTTATCATTCTCTCTGTGTAATCGGCTCTGTATTTCTATTATTTGTATTGTTTATTTATTTGTGAATAATCACTCTTTAGTTGTATCTTTCATTATCTATTAATAATTTATCATTCATTTGATTGCCTCGATTTGGTTTTGTTATTTTGTTATTTTTATAGAGACTATTTTGCATTTTATCATTCTCACTGGTACTAATTAGATTAGTCGTTGATTTATTTATTTTTTCCTTTGATAATATATTTCTATTTTTTTATTTAATGCATTGTGTTCTGGTGTAGAAAACAGATTGGACTTGGCCTGGGGTGAAATCCCAAGGGACTATGTACCACTTGTGGGATCAAAGTCCACGTAGTTCGCTTGTGAAGAATAGGCTTATAGTTAGAAGGAGTGGGGGTGTGTGCTTTGTGTGTACTGAATGCTAAAAGCTAGAGTTAGAGCGTGTGTACCTTATTAGGGTTTGTACCCTATTTATAGACTTACTTAGGCCCTAAATTCCTGGACTTCTGTTATCTGATTAGTTAAAGATATGATATATCCTTAACTGATCAGATCCTAAATTGTTGGACGCTTATAATCTTGGAGGTTATGTTGATAAATTGCTCCTTGATTCAAGGAAGTTTTTTTTTTTGGTAGTAAAAAGTTTTGGAAGGGTTCGACACCAATCCCCTACCAAGGCCAGGGCATGGCCCCGAGCTCTATGAGCACTTACTAGGGACTTACGAGATTACCTACCAAAGGAGTCCCAGCGACAACAGAGGGGATCGAACCCACGACCCAAGGGCCTAGTCCTGAATCCCTTACCATATGTGCCAACTCTCATTGGCATTCAAGGAAGTTGTTAAGATAATGTAGATAAGCCATTGTACTTGGGCTTATGAGATATTGGGCTTGGCCCATATTTATCATATCCGTAACACATTGAATCTTTTCTTCTTTATGACTTGATCTCATCCTCCCCTTGTTACTTCTTATTTATATTTATATTTTCAAATGAATTTGTTATTCATAAATAAAGTACGTATGGTTTATTTGTTTGATGAAATTATTTATAATATATATTTGTAACGCATGTGGTTTTTATTGTTAATAGCTTGCCATTCTCACTTGTTTTTGCTTAGTTGTTACTTATTTTCATGACTAACACTATTTACTTATGCTTGCTTATTTATTTATATACCTTGTATGCACATAATAAAACACAAATGTTTTCTTGTTATTTATATTTTTCTTATCTTTCCATTTGGATTTTTTATTTCTAAATAAAATACATATTATTCATGCATCCAAATATTGTAATACTTATTAATAATTTGTCATTTACATGTTTACCCGGAAAAAAATTTGTTTCCCTATTAATTGTTAGTTTGATGTTTTTCTTATACATATCATTTTTTGATACATTGATTCACTAAATGTTATCATTCTCACTTTGTAATCGGCCCTTAGTTTCTATTATTTCTATTTTTTATTTATTTATGAATAATCACTCTTCAGTTGTATCGTTCATTATATATTAATAATTTATCATTCATTTGCTTGCCTCGATTTGATTTTGTTATTTTGTTATTTTTATAGAGACTATTTTGCATTTTATAATTCCCACTAGCACATTTTATATATTTCTGTTTTTTTATTTAATGCATTGAATCTTTTCTTCTTTATGACTTCATCTCATCCTCCCCTTGTTACTTCTTATTTATATTGATATTTTCAAATAAATTTGTTATTCATAGATAAAGTACATATGATTTATTTGTTTGATGAAATTATTTATGTAACACCCCAAATTTTGGGTCTAAAACCTTGAGGATTAGCCTATTTTTGGGAAACTACTAGACCCTTATAAGTGCAAAGCCTTATTTGGTAAAATTATTTGGACCTTGAAATATTATATTTTATTATATTATGGTTAATATATTTAATATAATATAATAAAATATATGAGATATGCTATATGTGCAATGTGTATTATATGTGTGTGTACGTAGCATGATAAGAATAATAGTACATAATATATATTATTGTTAGTGGAAACATTGATGGAAGAGGGAATTTATAATATATGTGTTTGTGTCGGAAAGTGTAACGTGTAGCTTGTGTATGTATTATGTTAATAAGTGTTGTGGGAAATGATCAACTAATTAATGTGTGTGTATGCAAAGAGGACGAAGGGAGGAGTCATGATTTTGTGTGTGTGACAAGTGTTATGTGTGGTGTCCATATGTATGTGAGTGCGTTGTCAACTTGAGTGTGTATGTGTTGCTTAAATACATCTTACATCCTTTCCATTTAAAGCATCCATTCGGTTGGTAATTAGCCACATTCATACGTGTTTGTTTAAGAAAAAAAGGTGCGAGTATTTGTGACATATGTCTTCCATTTGCTCCTTTCAAAGCCACGTAAGTTTAATATATATATATATACACCACTTCCTTCATTTTGGCGGAATTGGGAGTGATTGAGAGAAAAATCTGTGTAAGTAAGCCTAATCTGTATATCTTCCATTTCTTCATTTCGGTTGAGAATAAGGAGATGCAAGATTGAGAGATGAAGGGTGAATATAAAAGAAAGAGAGTGGACGAAAGTGAAGGAAGGAAGGTCGGAGAAGAGAAGTATAGGGAAAAGTATGATCAAGGTAGTAACCCTTCTCTCACATATTATGTATATCTTTAAATGCTTGTACTGATCATTGTATGTATTTATATAAATGCATGAATGTTGAATGTGTTATGTGATTGGTATGTATAAGGATGATTATACTTGCATGTATTGAATATACATTTTATGTGAGTGATTGTTAACGTTACTACTGGGATTCATTTGAATCCCAGGAGTATTTTTGGATAAGCTTTATTTTTGCAGATAGGGTAAGAAGCCCGAGAGTGAGGAAGGAGGTGCAGAAGGATTACTCTATGATGGGAGAGTGATTTTAGCCTTGAGATTTATTTTACTGAGGTTTTAAATTATTTGTACAGATATAGAAGCTTCAGTAGCGATTTTGTTCTAGGAAACGCTTCTGTGCACATGATTATATATATAAAAGGTGAATTTTGGACGGGTGTTTCAATTTATAATATATATTTGTAACGCATGTGGTTTTTATTGTTAATAGTTTGCCATTCTCACTTGTTTTTGCTTAGTTGTTATTTATTTTCATAACTAACACTATTTATTTATGTTTACTTATTTATTTATATACCTTGTATGCACATAATAGAATAGAAATGTTTTCTTGTTATTTATATTTTTCGTATCTTTCCATTTGGATTTTTTGTTTCTAAATAAAATAACTATTATTCATGCATCCAAATATTGTAATACTTATTAATAATTTATCATTTACATGTTTACCCAGAAAAAAAATTGTTTCCCTGTAAATTGTTTGTTTGATGTTTTTCTTATACATATGTTTTTGATACATTGATTCACTAAACGTTATCATTCTCACTATGTAATCGGCCTTGTATTTCTATTATTTATATTGTTTATTAATATATGAATAATCACTCTTTAGTGCTACCTTTCATTATCTAATAATAATTTATCTTTCATCTGCTTGCCTCGATTTCGTTTTGTTATTTTGTTATTTTTATAGAGACTATTTTGCATTTTATCATTCTCACTGGTACTAATTAGATTAGTCGTTGATTTATTTATTTTTTTCCTTTGATAATATATTTATTTATTTTATTTAATGTATTGAATTATGTCTATCTATCATTTTTGCTGTCAAATTGGCTTGAGCTTAAGTCGTTAAACTTCAATCAAGTTGAGCCTTATTCTTTTCGAAATGCCATTTTGATTCGAGTCACTTTTATTAGTCTCGAGTTTGGAGAGAAACTCAAGCCAACATTATGTCACTCGAACCAATTGTCCGTAAACTTAAAGTTATTTTCAAAATTGTATTCCAGTTGACTCGAGCTAGAGGCTAATAACTCAAATATGAGTTTTGACTGTTATATTCAAATCTATGTTAGCTGGAGCCTTCACTTATCAACTCGAGGTAGAAACACTTTCTTCTCAAAAAAAGTTTTTATTGCGACTTGAAGAGCAGGAATATCACCTAGAGAGGGGTGAATAAGTGATTTTAAAATTCTTTTCAGAAATAATTTAAAGACAATAAAACAAAAACTGAGAAGGAAAATGAACACGGAGTGTTTATACTAGTTTGGTCTGATTCGTCGACCTATGTCCAATCCCCAATTACTTTGGGTATTTCACTATATCAAATTCTTATACAATTTACACACTCTATACTTGAGATGATCCTATCACAAGGACTCATTACCCCTTACAAGCTATAATTGTATACCCGCTCTTAAGGTTCCACAACCTTAAGATTTATAGATAAATTGTATAGAATTAACTCCTCACTGAGCATATAAAATAATCCCTGAAGTTCAAAGTATATCTGAAGATATTGAATGTAAGTAGTGAAACAAATTGATTGTAATAATACATAAATGAATGCACAGAGTTTCGATAGTTGGCGAAATTGAATGTTCGAGCTTTTATACTATTATGACATTAATGCCGTTGAGAGACGTTGAATATAGCCATTAAGTCTCTTCGTATTTCTGTTAGGCATAGATATTTTCTGTTGCATATAACGTTGGTAGCTTCATTAGATGCATTTGTTGAAGTATTGGGAGCAAATATTGACTCTAAATAATAGCTGGAATAAGTGCGCCTCGAAGGAATAGTTTTGTCTGCTCAGAATGTTTGTTCCATTTATATATGTCTTCATTAAATGCGTCTGACACAATAAAATGACCATTTCTGCTAATCTTAATTTAAGCGAGCGAGGTAAGTCATCTATAAATAACTCAAAAGGATGATTAGATATAACGATATTAATTTTGAAAGTGATTAAAGGTAAATAGAAGATGACCTAGAATAATTAAACAGAAGATTAAAGAAGACAAACCATCGTTGAGCTTTCCTTCAAGCATTACTCGATTAACAAAAATGGATTACTCGAGTATTGTCGTGTGTACATAGGCATTCTGGATCTTACTCGACATTACTTGCACAAGATGAGGCCATTACTTGAGTAATATTTGAAAGTAATGGCTCTTGAAAAGATATTACTTAAGTAGTCAAATGTATCACTCGAGTATCGTTTTAATAGCTTCCTGGACTAACATTACTTGAGTAATATTTATATTACTCGAGTAATATGACAATATTACTTGAGCAATAAAACATCTAATTGAGTATCATTGAGTTGAGATAGATTGATCCAAAACGATATTACTCGAGTAAGGAAGAGTGTCTACTTGAGTAACAATGAAGTACTCCTACTGAGATTTGCAAGGAGCTCGACGTTACCGGAGTAACTCCCGGGCTTACTTGAGTAATGGATCTTAGTTAGCCTAAAACACTTGTTTTTTCTTTCCCAAAGTTTTTGAAACAGTCTCTTGAAAGATTACTAAAGTAACAGGAATCTTTACTCGAGTAATTTTTCTTTTCAAAACATATTTTGCTTTTCACAAACACATTTTCTGTTTCATAAAATTTTGATCCATTAAGTCTTGTTATCATCAAAACTCGAGAACTAACACAATTGACTTGAGCCTATTTTTGTTGTCTCGAGTTTGAGACTAAACTCGAGCCACTCTATGTTCCCTCAAGTTAAAGTTTCTTTAGAAACTAAGTGATCAATTGGACACTGACTCGAGCCTCCATTTCTGTGCCTTGAGTCTAAGCCTAAACTCGAGCCAAGGATAGTTGACTCAAGTTAGCTAGCCTGACTTATTCATTCCTACACTTTCAAGAATTAAAATTGAGTCGAACCACGATAATATTGACTCAAGCCAATTGCTCTCAGTTTGAAAATCTCTGTGTCTAAATTTTTGAATTCACTAAGATTGTTTTAGATTCTTCATATCATCTATTATTACTACTTCTAACTATATTTAACTAGCTTATTAATGAGTTTCAAATGATTAGAATGTGGATTAACATTGTTATTAGACAAAGCAATCTTATGTGTCAGGGCATTAAATACAATTGCCTATTTGAGACACTAATCCAACAACCATTTCTCTGAACATTCGAAAGACATTTCTGGGAAGACAATCTTCATTCCTATTGTTGTGCCACAACGGTCAAATAAAGGAATTAAAGAATGTTGAAGACGACGATTTCCAGGGCATTAATGGCTCAACGCTTCATCACTCTAACGGATAGTTGAAGAGTCTTAATGATTTTTCAAGCTTCTACAACAATCATAAATGCCATCAACTATAAATATCATAAACATTGAATTTGCCACCTACCGAAATGCTATGTAATCAATTCGACTCAACTACAATTTATTATTTCATTAACTTAGTCTAATATCTTTGGATATTATTTAGTACTTCAGTGTTTATTATTTATCTGCTCTGTGAGAAAGTGAAACACTTATCGATTTATTTTTTATTAGTCAAATCTTAAGGTTGTAGAACCTTAAGTGTAGGTATACGATTACAGCTTATAAGGGGGACTGAGTCCTAGTATGAGAGGATTATCTTCAATACGAAGTGTGTAGTTGTAATTGTCATTGATTAAGAGATAGTGAAATCCAAGGTGATTGAGGATTGGGCATAGGTCGTAGAGTTAGACCTAACTAATATAATCTCTCTGTGTTCATCTTCCTTCTCTGTCTCTCTTTTATTGTTCTTGAGCTTTTACTGAAAATATTTTTAAAATCACCTATTTACTCCCCTCTATGTGATATTCCTATTTTTCATGATCAACTCAATTAGTTCTAAGGCTGCAGAGCATTGCTAATGTCTAATGAGGTCATTAAATAAATTGGGTCTATTAAAAGAGTTTAATTGGTCTAAATTTATTTATGTTAGTGACAAAGCCTAATGGGCGGCACACATAAAGGTTATTCCTGCTTGCTTAAAATTAGCAAACTTAGGCCAATAATTGTTATTGGGCTTTATCAGGAGTAAAGGTGTCATTGGGTTGGAGTGGGACCCCAAGCCCAATAAGGAGAAAAAGGACGTCACATGTATGGTCCCCAGTAGGAAATTAGTTTCTCCACAAAAGGACCCAAATGTGTTTGAAGAGCTAACATGGTCTTAAGCCAAGTTGAATTTGGAATTCGAATTTTGAATTTAAGTTTGAAATTTAAAATTTGAATTTGAATTCTAAAAAGTTAGGTTATTAAAGATAATTTTGAATTATATATATATAAAGATCCAAATAAATATTAGAAAAAGATAGGAGAAATAATTGTTGGTTATGATTAATTTTGATGATGCCAATATCATTATCTAGAGCAAAAAGCTTGCATACTACATTTATCTTCTACTTTGACTAATTCTTATACATTAATGTTGAAGATATGAAGCTTGAACAAGAATGATCAAGAGAAGAGGGGAAAGAAATAAGAACTTGCTAAATGGAATGAGAATATGATTATTCAAGTTCTTAGAATTGATTCTGGAAGTCTACTCGATCAAACAGAAGTTGGAACGGCTCGATTTGGAGCTAAAATAAGCAAGTTCAAACTTCCGGACAAGTACAGTGTTTTTTTATCATGAACAGTGACATGCTCGAGCATAAAAACGTCCTTGCTTGAGCATGAGAATCATCCTTGCTCGAGCAGAGAAGCCTGGTGCTCGAGCAACAATGGTCTTTCAGCTACTCTATTTAGCTCTGTTTCAGGCGACCTCTGGTAATTCGATGATATATCCTAAACCAGGAATCGTATTGATGTGAAATCAATTTTTTATGAAACTAGACATCCAATGAGTCATCTTGGCCAAGTTTCAAGTCAAAATAAGTTCAAATGAGTGAGATATGAATTTTTCAATCTACCCCATCTGTTACCGTCATATAGCTGAACAAGGTTTAGTAATCTGAGCATATTTCACAAACTACATATCGGAATGAGTTGAAATCAGTGGCATATGAAACTAGACTCATATACCTTTCCAAAAACATCAAGATCACTTAAAACAAAGATCAAATAAGAGAGATATGATTTTTGGAAGTTGATGGTCTGTTTCAGAATTGTGCAAAAACGTTGGTTCAAGAACAACTTTATTAATCTGATCATAGTGCTCAACATAAAATGAGTTTGGAGCTGATTCTTGTTGCATTGGAAAGAAAACTTGAAGAGATTTATGAGCATGGGTGGTTTGCCCAAATTGAAATTA
Organism: Acacia confusa; assembly: GCA_037074495.1. Taxonomy (NCBI): domain Eukaryota; kingdom Viridiplantae; phylum Streptophyta; class Magnoliopsida; order Fabales; family Fabaceae; genus Acacia; species Acacia confusa. Next base: position 28,526,799 of record CM073509.1, on the reverse strand, counting down.
TATCGAAGACGTTAAGCTCACGAGGAAATGACTGTGTTGTTTATCACATTGAGGAGATCAATCTTTGAACAAGATCAATCTTGTAAAGGTTTGGTTTCTACCTGAGAATATATCCTAATAGATTGATTAAAAAGAGACATAACCGAGCAAAGCATTGATATGGTCGAGCAGCAAAATCAGAGAACTGAAGAAGTCATGCTCGAGCATCAGTGAGGTCAAGTGAGAAATTAGAGTATGTGTGAAGCCGTGCTCTAGCAGATAATCAGCGTGCCCTAACAAGAACATATATCATGCCTGAGCAGATAATCAGCATGCTCGAGCAAGAACGCATGACATGCTCGAGTAGAAGAAAAGGATGCTCGAGCAACGAACCAAAAGCCTCTTCCTCACCTCTGTATGTGGTTGTGCCCGAGCAAGACTAAAGCATGCTTGAGCACTAGCGATATGAGCTTCATGCCCGAGCAGCAGTGAGTCGTGCAGTTATGTTGAATTCCTGAATGTTCATTCCCGAGCACGAAAACACCATGCACGAGCAAGCTCAATTTCATAAAAAACATATGTGCTCTCTGTATCATGTAGCCTCGAGTCTCTAAAATCTTGACTCGAGTTTGTCTTAGTTTACAAAAACTAGAGTTTCTCTCTGTCAAGTTCAAACTCAAGTTTTCTAACCAAAACTCGAGTTTGTCTTTAACAGTGAATTTTTCAACTTTGCAATGACAAACTTAAATTTGGTTTTACAATTGTTAGTTATCATCAAAATAGATAGAGAACAAACACTTAAGAGCTACTACAGTACCGAGGGCATATAGGATCGGGTTGTAGTGCCTATGGGACTGCGTGTCCTTAGGGTTTTTCTACAGTACTGAGATATAAGGTAGGTAGTGCCTATTGAACTGTGTGTCCTTAGGTGACCACTGAGCCTGAAGGTATATAGGGTAGGCGATGCCTGTTGGATTGTGTGTCCTTATGTGACTGCTAAGACCTTGAGGTAGGTGGCTAAGATCTGCAGCCTTGGCTACTGAGGCCTCTTAGCGCGCTAGTTCCGGGGGCTTACCTTGACCAGGCGGTCTTGCGGGGATGCTACATGCTAGTTTATTGTGCTAAAGGCAGGTTTATTTTTACTTCTTGATTATGATTTGCATTGTGTACATATTGTGTATTAGTCTAACAGTTACTCTTGGGTTCAACTTTGAACTCTAGACCATTGTGAAGATAGAGGGGTAAGGTAGTAGCCGGTGAAGGTTGAAGAAGGTAGGGCATGATGAGGAGAGATAAAGAAATAGGGGATGCCCTATCACTTTTTGTATTACTATACTTTTAGATAACTGTTGAATATGATTAGTACTTTGTTTGGATGATTGTATCTAACCCTTATCAATACCTTGGACTTGTCCAAACTAGATCTCGTGCTCTGCTGCGTTCACTTTGTTATTTTGTGAAATGAACTAACTAATGAAGGAAAGGAGAAAAATTAAAAGGAATCCCTCTAACTCACCACCCAAAAGAACGAGGCCGGTAAGGGTGTAATAGGGATAATGCTTTTTTGCAAAGTGAGTGTAGTTGCCACCCTTTTGTAACAAATTCCTAGAGTAGATATACCATATGACTTTATGAATTGAGAGCATTTCTACAGGAGGAAAAGATAGTGAAGCCAATTGAGCCTCAGGGATAGGCTTATCTGGTTTGAGAATTTCAAAAATTTTCCTATTGCTATAATTGATGGCGGGAACAGGAAGAAGGTTTTCAATCTTCAATATAGAGTTAATGATAGAAGTAGAGATGGTAATTTTGACATTTCTAACATGAGTAGAAATTCTTTCTTCCACCAATTTTCCCTCAGAATCCTCTATGTTATCCCAAAACATGTTGAAATAAAACAATTTGACTATATTTAGAGTATAAGAAGTATATATTGAAAGAAGAGACGCATATTGACTCAACCAAGGAAAGAAGTCAAGGTTATACTCTTCCTTGAGCTTGACTAAATCAATAGACTCTACTTAATAGAAATCTTTCGTGAGGAAAGTTTCTCAAAATTTAGTAGCCATGTCAGGTTCTAAAGTGGCATTTTTGGTTTAAAAGTTTTCAGGAGCTTTAGAGTGATTGTAAATTTATGTGATGGAATCATATACCTTTAAGGTTGATGCCTCATCAGGCTAAGGAGCAGAGGATTGAGCCTTTTGTAACACCCCTACTGATGTAACTAATGTACTTGTAATTAGTATTGAATTAATGAGAGGTTTTATTTTCAATTATTATTATTACTTAATTATCGGAAATAAATTTAATTGGAAAGATAATTTAAAATGAGAGGAGCAAGGGCAAAATAGTCAATTCCTAGTCCCGATAATAAGGAATTCCGTCCATCATGAAAAAATAGGTGATTTAAGTCATATTCAGGTTTAAACTTGCAATGTGGGTCCCGCAAGCGATTGATCGGTAGGAATGGGGCCGATTGGGACCAGCTAAGGTTCTCTTTAGAATGAATGGGACAAGTGTGGGGCCACTTTGGGAAGATGGAAGGGCACCACATGTGAGTGTCCATTCAGAGGAGAATATATGGGAAAAGTTGTAGGAAAGTATAAATAGAAGCACTTTTGTATCCAATGGGACCTGGTGGGGACCGGTTGATCAGAAACTAGACTGATAAAGTGACAAAAAGGAATTAATTATAGGGGATCAGATGTGTGTGCCCCATTAGGTGCCACCTACCCCCTCTAATCATTAAAAGACTTAGCTTGGGGAAAAAGAAAGAGAAATAAGTGTGAAAGTCAAACTGTGGGTCCCACATCCAGAGAAAAAGGGCAAAATGGGAATAAATGGGTAAAAGTCAATTTGTTCAGAGTGTGGGCCCACTATGTCACATAAAAGGTCTCTTTTTGGGCAGGTGAAAATTTGGGGCAAAGTTGGTAATTATCAAAAAGTTTCAGGCCAAAACAGGTAATTTACCCCCAAAAGCAGATAAAAATATGCTCTCTTTGGATAGGGATGCACCACATGGAGGCAGCTGGACTCCTCTAGACTTTTATAGATTTTCTTAGAGAGCATGTCAAAAATATCAGATCCAAAATTATCCCTATCAATCGAAAATTACACGGGTTAATTATAAAGCTACTGGGATAATTTCACCTTTATTAAAAAGGTGTTTCATCTTTCCTTTTCACCCTTGTAGGGCGAAAATTTCAGATGACCATAGGAGAGCAGTCAGCCACCATAGCTATGGTTTCAAGCTCAAGGTTCCATATTCCTTCATCAACTCTTTGGATTTAAGGTAACCCTGAAAAACTTCGTTTCTTGAATTCTTGTTGAAGTATTTTCGTGCAAAAGGTAGAAGCATGGTTTTAGGGTTGGAATTTTGTATTTTTAAGGTCTCCAATGGCTCTAGAACATGATTTTGTGTAGGTATAGTTATGGTTTGAGTTTCCGAAATCAAAACACTGAAAAACCCTACGAGAGGGATTGCTGCCAGTTTTAGTAAATCCGGGCAACGAACCTTCTAATGCGATTTTTAAGGGGTAAAAGAAATTTTTTTAAGCTGATATTTTATAAGAGAAAAGTAGACATCCTGGGCATGAGTTTGCATATATAATATGATAGATTTGGATAAAGTTTACTTGTTGAAATAAATGGTTGAAAAAGGAGATGGGACCAGTGATGCGAATCTGGACCAGGGAGCAGAAAAGAGGCAATACACCAAAATACATGTACTTTTGACCCCTGGAAATATTTTTCTTATAAATTAGACATATTAAGGGTTCAGATGGCGCTGGTTTTACTTAGAAATGATTTTTTTTGGAATTTATGAGAAATTGTCAAAGCTGATACAGAAACGCTGGAATTCTGGAAATTCTGTGTTAGCTCGGTTTTGACCTAAAATGTAAGGGTATTGTTGGAAAATACTCAAATAAATTATTTCTATGATATTTAGGGTCAAGCAGTTTTTTGGAGGACTTGTAGGCCCCTTAAAAAAATATGAAACTATATTTTACCACCAGGTAGTAGTAACCTCTTTACTCCGGCACTCTTATGTGTTTGATGTATGTTTTGCTTGCCATATGTGTTTTTATTTGTGTTTGACCAAATATGTATACAGAACAGATTTGTGACTGTTTTCCTAGCGCTAAGGATGCATGCCGGGGTCAGCCATGTGAGTGTGGTGGCTTAACGGACTGGCTTATGATTCCGGTAAATCTGGGGCCTGCCTTGGTAAGGCGGCTCAACAATGCGAAGACGTGTATGTTGTATATGTTTTCTGTTTGCATATATGGTATATTTGGCATGCTAACTGTACTTGCATATATTATATGGTTTATATGTTGCACCCATACACGTCACACATATAGTGCATGAGTATTGACAGTTACTCTGGGAGCCATATACGGACTCCAGGACTTTTTAGTGACATAGGGGAGCGTGCCTGAGTGAAGAAGGCCTTTTTGCAAAGGTAGGTTGGTGAAGCAGATGAATGATAGGGGATGCCCTATCATATTTTGTATTTTACTTTTTTAAGGATGACTGTACTTATATTTTGGTATTTGCTTCCGAATGATTGTACCCTAACCCTCCGGGGACTTTACTTTTAGTTGCCTTTACTTTTACCAGTATAATAGTAGTCCAAACCGATCCAGTGCTCTGTTGCATGTACTCTAATTTATAATTAAATGGACTTAATAATGAAGGAAAGATAAACTATAAAAGGAATCCATCTAAACCACCACCCGAAAGGGCGAGGCCGATAGTGGTGTAACACCTTTTCTGTCTTTCTCTTCTTCTTTGCAGCTTCAGAAGGTGAGATCTTCTCCGTAACTTACTCCTTCCCTTTTTACTTAGCAACTTCAGGATCTACTTCTTGTCTCTTAGGAATCTCTGAGGGCTCTTAAATCTTAACCCTCTTTAATCGTGGAGTAGATGGCGGCTCAGTAGTGAGAACTCTTGGAATCCTTTTGTTAACAACATAACTGAAATGCCTGGGGCAGGATTTCATACGCACAGGGCGTTGTGGAGGATTTGGTTGAGGAGATTCGGATAATGAAGGAGTGTAATTAGGTCTTGAGAGGTTTAAGCAAATCTTTTCTAGGCCATTTTGAGTTAGAGGGGTTAAAATTGATTAGAGAAGACGAGAAGTCGAGAGATATGCTAGGGCAAACTTGAGTTTGATCGAGGGTTTGAAGAATGATAGTCAAGACTCATATATATAGATCGTGACAAACCGCGGTTTGTCACTACCAAACTCAAGTTTGTTTACTTGGACTTTAAGGATGTATGTGTGAATCCTTGAACCTCGTGCAAACTGCGGTTTGTATTTACAAACTACAGTTTACAATACCCTTTATTAGCATAGTTGGTCTCTGTCTGATGGAAACTCGAGTTTCCCACTTAATGACTCGAGTTTAGGTTTTCTTCAAAACCTCAGTTTGTTTTCTGTCCCCGATAAACTTGAGTTTGGTATCACAAACTCGAGTTTGCCTCTTTTGTTAGCAAACTCTAGTACTTTGTTAGATTAATCAAGCATCTTGCACAAAACATTACTAGAGACTCCAATGCTTAAGTTAGTAGTAGGAAATCATTAAAACATAACTAACATTTAAGTAAGATTACTTACAACTTATTGGGATTTACCATTCCCAATTCTCTTCTAATGTATATGAATTGTTCCTTAGCTAATGGTTTTGTGAAGATATCAGTAAGTTGGAGATGAGTAGGAATGAACAACATCTTGACATCCTCCTTCAAAATATGATCTCTGATGAAGTGATGCCTAGCATCAATATGCTTGGTTCTTGTATGTTGAACTGGATTCTTAGCCAAGCTAATTGCGTTAGTGTTGTCACATAAGATTAGAATCTTTTTGAGGTGAATTCCCAAGTCCAAAATTTGTTGCTTAAGCCACAAAACTTGAGCACAACAACTGGATGCAACAACATACTTAGCTTCAGTTGAGGATACAGCTACGGAAGTTTGTTTCTTGCTGAACTAAGAGTCAAGTGAGCCACCAAAGAATTCGCATTAACCACTTGTACTCTTTCTATCCATTTTGTATGATCTAAATCAATGTATGCTACAAGATATTCAGCTTGACCCTTGGGAAACCATAGACGCAATGACTTAGTGTCAGCAAGATAGCAAAAGATTCTCTTCACAATCTTAGCATGAGACTCTTTAGGTGCTTACTGAAATCTTGCACACATTCTCACACTAAATTGGATGTTGGGCCGACTAATACTCAAGTGTAATAGAGATCCAATCATCCTTCTATACCTGATTATATCAAAGTTCTTGCCCTCTTCATCAGCATCCAAAAAAGTGGTTGAACTCTTAGGAGTATAGCTCCAATTGCAATTTTCCATTCCATACTTCTTTAGAAGATCTTTGAGATATTTGGTCTGAGAGATGAAGATATCATCTTCTCTTTGTTTGATTTGCAAACCAATGAAGTAATTTAACTCTTCCATCATTGACATCTCAAATTCTCTCTGTATTGTCTTAGAAAATTCTTCACACAAAGCCTCATTAGTAGAACCAAAAATAATGTCATCAGCATATATTTGCACTAATAAGACATCATTTAATTTATCTGTCTTTATCAAAAGAGTTGTATTTGACTTACCTTTAACAAATCCTTGATCAAGCAAAAATTTGCTTAATCACTCATACCAAGCTTCAAGAGCTTGCTTAAGTCTATAAAGAGTTTTCTTGAAGCAATAAACATGATTTGGATAATGTTCATTTTCAAAACCAATAGGTTGTTCAACATAAACTTCCTCTTGAATAAAACCATTTAAAAATGCACTTTTAACATCCATTTGATAGAGCTTGATTCCCTTTGTTGGGATTCATACACGCAGCGGAATGAAATTTATCTAATAAATTACGAATCCCAATAAGAGGATTTATTAACAGCGTTTAAATCGGATTAGTCAAAACCATACCTTTCTTATGCATGTGCGTCTTCTTCGATCAACAGGAGCCGACTAAGCGAATCCACTCCCTCTACCAGTATCCATACAAACAGAGCTCCAACACAGGCAGTGTGCTAGCTCCTCGAACATCTATCTCCATATCTTCTAGGTTGTCTCTCTGCAGGTTTTTTCTTCTCTTGTGTGATCCGTATTAATCACAACCTAAGGGTATTTATAGCCTTAATAAACCGCATTAAATATTTAAAACCAATCTTAATTAATTTTAAAATTGAATTGGAATATAAATCTGTCTAACATATTCAATCCAATCTATTTATTTAATGTGAATTAAAAGCCAGCTAATTTAATTTATCTTCATAAATCAAATCTGAAATATTTCTCAATCAGTTTTTGAATTTTTATATTATATATATATATATATATATATATATATATATATATCTTAGACATATCTTAGATTCAATGAATCTGGACATTATAGCTGTTGTTGGGCTATTCTTGTATGCGACCCTGTAGGCCCACATGAAATTAGCAGCGAGCTAACACTGTACTAGCCTACAAGTCACAAGCGGCCTCTAGCAAGACATTATGACTACCCAACTCATATGAGGATCGATGATACAGTGTATCCAATGACTTAGGCATATGGAATCTTACTCATGCGATCTCTTTGATCAGGTGTACTAGGACACTGATCCTTATTGAGATGGATGCCAAGAGACATGGGTATATAACCCCTTTTTGAATCTTACATACTGAATCCATGTAGTATCTTGTTTATGTATGTGCTTTGACTTAGGCCTAATAGCCTCTTGGATCTATCTCTATAGATCCTAATTCCTAGGATGTCAGTGGCTTTGCCTAAGTATTTCATTGAGAAAGACTTTCCTAACTAAGATTTGACACTCTGCAAGGTAGGAATGTCATTCCCAATAAGTAGGATGTCAATCTAAATAAAGCACTAGAAATACAACTGTGCTCCTACTAACCTTCATGTAAGCACAAAGTTCATCGATGTTTTAAATGAGTCCAAACTCTTTGACTACTTCATCAAAACGATGCTTCAATCCATAAATGGATATTTGAAGCTTGCATACTTTACCAGAGTCCTCTGGATGCATAAAGCCTTCAGGTTGTGTCATGTACACATCCTCAAGGAGCTTTCCATTAAGGAAGGTTGTTTTGACGTCCATCTACCATACTTCATAGTCATAATATATTGCAATGAAAAGAAGGATTCTAATTGATTTGACCATCGTAACTGGGGAAAAGGTTTCATTATAGTCCTTACCATGAGTTTGAGTGAATCTTTTTGCAACCAGTCATACCTTAAAAACATTTACTTTGACATCCATGTCAGTTTTCTCCGTTTTCCATCTATGGTTCTACATTGTCTTGTGGCTCTTGAACCTCTTTGAGGTGTGCCTCACTCCTACTGGTTCTTTTAGAGATAAACTCTCTTTCTAGAAAGACACTATTTTGGATAATAAAGACTTTGTGATTGGTACGATTGTAGACATAGTATCCCTTAGTTTCCTCAAGATACCCCACGAAAAGGAATTTTGAGGATCGGTTTGATAATTTATTAGAGGCTTGCTATTTAATGTAAACCTCACATCCCCAAATTTTGAGAAAAGACAAACTGGGTTTCTTCCAAGTTAATATCTCATATGGTGTCTTTTCAACTACCTTTGATGGAACATGATTTAGTGTGAATGAATCTATTTCTAGGGCATGGCCCTAAAAGGATGGTGGAAGATCTGTTTGACTTATCATAGATCGAACCATATATAATAGAGTTTGATTCCTCTGCTAAAAAACACCATTCCATTATGGTGTTCCTGGAGGAGTTAGTTGTGAGATTATCCCACAACTCCTAAGATGGTCAATGAACTCTTGGCTCAAATATTCATTACCCCGATCAGATTGAAATGCTTTAATTGTTTTGCCAAGTTGGTTTTGCACTTCATTTTGGAATGTTTTGAACATTTCAAAAGATTCATATTTATGTTTCATTAGATAGATAGATATACTCATACTTACTACAATCATATATAAATGTAATGAAGTACATATAACCTCCTCTGGCAGATGTATTCATTGGTCCACACACATCAGTATGTATGAGGCCCAATAAATCAGTGGCCCTTTCACTACACCTAGTAAAAGGTGCATTTGTCTTATTTCCTAATAAATTAAGACTTACATGTTTCAAATAATTCAAAATCAAATAAGTCAAGATATCCATCTTGATGGAGTTTTGAAATGCATTGCTCATTTATATAGCCTAGACAACAATGCCAAAGATAGGTCGGATTCAAATCATTTGACTTGATCCTTTTGGTAGCCACGTTACAGATATGTCCATTATTAGGATGTTATTAATTTAATGAATAATGACCAAAATGCAAATCACCACAGCATAAAAAATGTCATTATGATATATAGAACATTTACCATTCCCAATAATGGAAGTATAACCTTCTTTATCCAAATAAGAAAGAGAAACAATGTTGCTACTCAAAGCAAGAACATAAAAGCAATTGTTCAAAATTAACAAAAGCACACTGGGCAAAACTGTTAGTTCTCTATGTGTTTTGATGATAACTGACAATTGTAAACTTATCATGAAGTTTGTTTTTGGTAAGATGAAAAACTTACTGTCATAGGCAAACTCGAGTTTAGGTATGTAAACTTGAGTTTGAGACTTGACAGAAAGCTGCTCAATTATGCAAGTAAGCCAAACTTGAGTCTAATTAGACAAACTCGAGTCTGAGGAATCACAGAAAGCAATCATAGCTTTTCACAACAAGCTAAACTCCAGTTTGCGAAAACAAACTTGAAGTCTGGGAGATACATGTTGGATCTGGCTATCACCCAAGAGGGGGGTAAATTGGGTGTTTGATAAAACTTTAGAAACTTTGAAAACTTTTCGCAACTAATTTGAAATCAGTTCTATGACAGTAATCAGTTATCCAAATATGTATACTGGAAATAAAAGAGTTTAGGGAAGAGAGTATGCAAACTGTGATTTATCCTAGTTCAGTCCAATCCACGATGACCTACGTCCAGTCCCCAGGCTTCTCCTGAGATTTCAATCCACTATCTCCTTGTTTAACCAGGTACAAGAGAAAAGCCTTTACTACCTCACAAGTTTAGTCGGGTACTTGTGCAGCCTTCACAATCTCTCACTTTGATTACACGTTCTGTACTTGGAGTAATCCTCTCACTAGGATTCACTCCCCCTTACAAACTGTAATCAATACACTTGCTTGATTACACACTCTGTACTCGAAGTAATCCTCTTCCTAGGATTCACTCCCCTTATAAGCTGTAATCACAACACAGTGTTTCCCACTTAAGATCACCCAATCTTGAGTAACTCTCAAATAAACTGATTTACAATGAATCTTCTCTCTCAGAAGTGAATGAATAAACACTGAAGCACAATACAAATCATTTCACTCTCAATGATAAACTTATGTAGACATTAAGAACAGAGAGTAAATGATGCGAAAATCAGAGTATTAGCATATTGGAGGTGTAAGCTTATGTCTCTGCGTTTTCCTGTTCTTCTTCCACACTCTTCTCTGTTAGAGTCTTCAAGTCTTCGGGTATTTATGCTAATTGAAGCTTGTGACCGTTGCAGATCCATTCAGACTTGGACTCATTCGAAAATATAGTTGTTGTGAGTGTTTCTCCATGGATCTAGTTGTTGTGACCACTTCTATTTGAATATGACTGTTAGGAATAATTCAGATTTGAATATCTGAATATTGGCTTATCAAGAATGTCTCCCATGTGGTCATGTTTGATGTTGTTCAGCATCTTTAGTTGGTAGGAGCCTTGTTGTCTGCATTGAAGAATGGTTGGGCTTCTTTCCAGGCTGTCATCCATTTGCTTTGTTGAGAAGATATATTAAAATAATACAAGTGGTTCATGGAGTTGCTTTATTTAATTTAAAGCAAATATGAATCTTCTAAAATCTGAAACTCAAGCATATCAAGATTGTAGAATGTTTGAATCCATTACAGTTGAGCATTCAGCTTTGTTTCGCCAAGTTTCTCGTTTGGTTCTGCTATCTTTGTCATTTCTGAAAATCTGCAGCAATCTTCATCTTCATGCTTGTGACAGATTTTGATTTCTATCAAGTTTGATGTTATCTCAAACTTTTAATCATCTGAAACTTGCTAGAAAAATGATTAATCATGATTAGGAACAATAGCAATAGATGATATGAAGTATTAAGATCAATCATGAAGTTTTCGTAAGTTGGCGCAATCCGATTTTTAAAACTTTAGTGACTGAAACTGGAGTTTGCAAAACGAAACTGGAGTTTGTAGCAGGTTAAACTGGAGTTTAGAAATTCAAACTCGAGTTTAGGTCTTCCAGAGAGGAATATCGCGATTTGAGTTTTGTAGCACACTTGAACATAAGGCTAAACTCGAGTCATTAAGTGACTAACTCGAGTTTTGGACTTTTGAAATGAAAATAAGCTTAAGTCCACAAAACTCTAAACTGGAGTTTTCAAATGCAAACTTGAGTTTAGGAAGTTCAGAATATTGATGAGCTCTCTGTCTGCCACAAACTGGAGTTTGTAAACTAAACTGGAGTTTACAGCAAGCTAAACTGGAGTTTGGAAATCCAAACTCAAGTTTAGGTCTTCCAGAGAGAAATGTCGTGATTTGAATTTTGAACCACACTTGAACTTAATGCTAAACTCGAGTCATTAAGTGACTAACTCGAGTTTCCTTCAGAGATGAAAATATCTTGCTCTCTGTCAACTGCAAAACTGGAGTTTGCTAACACAAACTCTAGTTTTCTTCTCCATGGCTCAGTCAAATATCCTTTTCACAAGTTCTTTGCTTTTTGACTTGATAAAGATCAATTCTTGGAATCCATTACCTATCTCCATAAAGCTCTTTAAGTCTTCTTTCCATTGTAAGAAGAATCAGCTCCAAACTCACTATATCCTGATAGTTATGATCTGATGAATGAAGGTTGTTCCTTGCCAGCATTTTTGCAACATCCTGAATTTACAGTCAACTTTTGAAGATCATATCTCACTCATTTGATCTTTGTTTTCCATGATCTTTATGTTTCTGGAAAGGTATGTGAGTCTATTTTCATATGCCATCGATTTCAGCTCATTACGATGTGTAGTTTGTGAGATACACTCAAATCATTGAAGCTTGGTCTGCTGTGTGGCGTGAATTCCTGTTCCAACTTCTGAAATTCATAGCTCTCTCATCTCAGCTTCTTTGGGCATGAAACTTTGTCAAGATGACGCATTGGATGTCTAGTTTCATACAAAATTAATTTCACCTTAAATCGATCTCTGGTTTGGGAGATATCATCGAATTACCAGAGGTTGCCCGTTCTGAACGTGAAACAAAGTTGGACAGAGTTGCTGAAAGCTTGCCAAACTCGAGTCATTAAGTGACTAACTCGAGTTTTAAGTTCCAGACTCGAGTTTACATTGCCAAACTCGGGTTTTGTTGAACTAGAGATGCCAGAGTTGCTGAAGACTTCACAAACTCGAGTCATTAAATGTCCAACTCGAGTTTTGAGTTCCAAACTCGAGTTTACATTGTCTAACTCGAGTTTTGATGTTCCAGAGACACTAGAGTTGCTGAAGACTTCACAAACTCGAGTCATTAAGTGACTAACTCGAGTTTTGAGTTCCAGACTCGAGTTTTATGTTCTAAATTTGAGTTTTCTCATAATCCAGAGGCAGATCACTTCCTGTGATGCAGTAAACTTGACTTTTGAGTATCTGGCTCGATTTTGCTCATCCAGAACCTGATATATGCTTGTTTGAACTCTGAATTGAGATGTCCCAACTTCCATTTGATCCTGGAGACTTCAAGAATCAAACTAAAAACTTGTATAATGATTTTCTCAGTTTATTCAACAAGTTCTTCTTTCTTTTTTTTTTTCCTCTTCTTGATTATTCTCCATGAATCAACTCTTTCTTTCTTCTCTTGTCTTGTTCTTTATCATTTGACTCCACAATTATATTCTTTCTTTCTTCTCTTCTCTTGTTCATTCTCCACATGAACAAATCTACATTAAATGTATCAATTGATTAGTCAATGTATATGATATAAACTTTTTGCTCTTACTAATGGCATCTATATAAGACATCATCAAAACTAATCATAACCAACAATACAGAGAGCAATCAGAATTTTGCACAAGACAAACTCGAGTCTAGACCCAAACTTGAGTTTGGACTAAGCAGAAAGAATCCAGAAAACTCAGTATCTTCATAAGTCATGTAAACGGAGTCTGTGTTTCCAAACTCCAGTTTACACTTGACCAAGATAAATCTCAAAAGTTTCAATTCTTACCGAAACTCGAGTTTGCTTCCCCAAACTCGAGTTAGTCACTAATTGACTCGAGTTTAGCTTCATGTCCAAAGTTCCATTCCAAATCCAAAACCCGATAGTCTTCTCTGTAAGAACCAAACTCGAGTTAATATTTATAGACTACCAGTTTAGAACCCTGATCAACATTCATGCTTTCTGGATGAACCCCAAACTCGAGTCTAGAAGTACAAACTCGAGTTTGCATCGGTGATTTCGAAAAATCAAATGGTGTTAATCTGCAAAATCTTTATGGGTCAATCTAAAATTGATTTATCATATGATACTGTTGTTTCTAATATCTTTGATGAAGCTTTGAGTAATTTTCAGATAAGTTCAGCTAAAGAACTAGATGGAATCAGATCTGGAATAAAGTGCATTAAATGAAGAATCAAGAACAGGGCTGATCCTTCTCCTCTATCCCAATGGTTCAGCACAGACCATTATGGATGGATTAAATCTCTCTCCAATGGTCAAATGAAGGTTATGGAATGACTGAATACTTGGAAAACCTTCTGCATCAACATATTCCAAGATTCCAGCTGAGAATTGAAAGAACAGAGCAAAATATACAACTGTCATTTTCCAGATTTGCAGCTGAATGTTAGAGAAGAAATTGCAACGGCTAGTTCATCTATCTAGGCTATAAAAGGCTATGAAGACTCAAAGCATAACACACACAACCAAGCTACTTTGATTATATTTTGCAATTTGAGTCTGTATTGTGATTTTATATTGATCTTCAGTGTTTATAATTATCTACTCTTTTTGAGAGTCTTGATTCTTTGAAATCAAAAGTTGTTAGTGTAAACTCAAGGTTGTGGAAACCTGTGAGTGGGGTAGCTTAATTACAAAGTGTGTAGGGGAGCAAGTCCTAGGTGCATAGGATTGCTTATTGTTTATATTGTTGTAGTGAAAGCTTGTTGAACTAGTGAAAATACCCAGAAGATATCTGGGGACTGGACGTAGGTCAAGGCTAAGACCGAACCAGTATAAATTCTGTGTGTCAAGCTTTTTTTCTCTTACTCTCTTGATATTTATTTTTCAAAGGTTTTGAAAAAGAGTGCAAAAAGAATTTTTGAAATCCCCAATTCACCCCCCTCTTGGTGATTTCTTCCATTTTCAAAAACTATTTCATAAGTGGCTACGGCTAAAGTAGCAACTCTTGTACGGTTTCCAACTCATAAGTCCACTTCACCCTTCTTCAACTTTCTACTATCCTTGATACCTGGCACATTTATGCAAATGTGAGAACCATATGTAGTATCTAAACCTATGTAGAGGAAGTAGAAAAATGAATGTCTATAACATAAATATCTAAAGAGATAGCCTCACCATCCTTCTTGTTCTGTTTCAGATCTTCAAGGTAGAGTTTGTAGTTCCTCTTCCAATGACCAGGTTCATTGCAGAAGAAGTAGACCCCGTCTTTTGAAGGCTTTGCCTTCTTAGTTGCAAGCTTAGTTTCAGGTTTGTTTGACTCTTTGGTCTTACCAACTGAGCCATTACCCTTTCCTTTGCCACTGCCTTTCTTTTTTATACCCTTTCCTTTCTAAACCATCAAAATAGTGTTGGGCCTCTTCTTAACACTCTGCTCAGCAATTTTGAGCATCCCATATAGTTCAGAAACAGATTTCTCCATGTTGTAGTTCATGACAAACTGGTCATAACTTTCTGGAAGCGAGTTCAAGATCAAATTGTAGCTAACTCCTGGCTTATAGGAAATCCAAACCTCTCAAGGTGATCAATGTAACCTTTTATTTTCATCATATGAGGACTAACTAATGCACCTTCAGCCATTTTGTAGGAATGTAAGGTCTTTGTGGTCTCATACCTCTTTTACTAGATAGACAATCATATGATAAGCCTCTATATGTTCCAGATCTCTTTGGAGCTCTGGAACCATAGTGGCAAGCATCAGGTATCCTACATCTACAAAGTCATCCTTATGCTTCATGTAAGCATCTCTCTGAGCTCTTGCAGGCTCATCAGGAATGGGTTGATCAAGGACATACACCTTTCTTTCATGCTTGACAACAATTCTCAAGTTTCTAAACCAATCAAAAAAGTTTGTCCTTCTCATGGACTGATTGTAGTGATAGTGTAACAATATTACTAGTTGACATGATTCTACAATTAAAATATGCACAGTTGGTTAGTAATCTCCTACTGAATTAACAACCCTCAATATTATTGGTAGGCTAAGATTCATATTTGGCTTAAATTTAAGTTTGCTTTGGCATGACGCTTAAAGTCAAGTTATTTAGGTAGTCAACCTCTTTACCAATTACACCATATGTAACTTTTAGATCTTCATGGGATTCAATCATCACATAACCCGTCACGTTTAATCCCATATAATACCTTGAGATCTAAAACTATTTTGATAATCTCAATTAAGTCAAAGCAATAATGAATGTTGTGAGTATCACCATTACCTATGCTTGTCTCACCAAGATAACTCAAGCGTATCCACTTTAGTGGTTCTTACAAATGAGCAATCTAAGTTTTGACAAGTATTCATTGATTGATGGCATTACGACTTAAGATTTCATTTAGAGGATTTCATCTAATTAATTATATTTATATGAATGCAATGATAGTTGTCTCTTATACAAACAACACATAATCCACAAAATAAACATGTCATGATTTAATCAAAAGCATAATTAAAACGTGACAAAACATGGCATTGATTGATGGTTATCTTGTCTCACTAAGATAACTCAAGCGTATCCACTTTGGTGGTTATTGCAAATGAGCAATCTAAGTTTTAATCTAATTACGACTTAAGATTTCATTTAGAGGGTTTAATCTAATTAATTCTATTTATATGAATGCAATGATAGTTGTATCTTATACAAACAACACATAATACGCAAAATAAACATGTCATAATTTAATCAAAAGCATAATTAAAACATGACACAACATGTCTCATCTAACCTAAAATCCTCTCAAGCCAATGAGGGGATTTCTCTAAATAAGAAAAGAAAATTACATCAGGAAAAACCTCGTTTAAACATAGAGGAGATGAGATGAGAAGAGAATATACATAGAGAATATTTAGAGAAAAAGGCATGGCATGCAGGCTATATTTAAATATTACAACCATTGTAAAGACTAAAGCCATGTTGTTCACCATACCCAAACAATTTTGAAAGTAAATCATAACTGGTATTAATTCATACAATATGAAAGAAAGTGTCATGATTATCTTGTGCTACGAATAGTTAGTTACGGCAGTCCTGCAAAATTTTTGAAAACAACACATCGTTTTAGAAAGAATATTTCGTTTAAAGAAAAAAATTAGCCCTAAAGATGACGTTGTTCTAAACATTTCAGAACAACACGAAATAGCCGCAAGATATAAATGCATACAAAATACGGCAATGCGATATATATATATATATATATATATATATATATATATATATATATAATCGCATTAAGAACAAACTCAATTTGAATGCACAATTAATCTAGCTCTGATGCCATGTTGGGGTTTGTACACGCAGCAGAATGAAATATATACAATAAATTATGAATTTTAATAAAAGGATTTATCAACAGCATTTAAATCGGATTAGTCAAAACCGTACCTTTCTTATGTGTGATTGATGTAATTCCTCTTGCATTGCAATAACCTAATCAGTGTTTGAAAGGGCTTTATCAATCTTAGAGAGTTCAATTGTGGAGATGAATATAGAAAAAGCAACTTCATTCAAAGTACTATTTCTAGTCTTACTCCTTGATTCACATGACCTATAATTTGGTCTAAAGGATGATTCCTTGAGTACTTCCAAGCTTTAAGTTGAGATTGAACATTGTTTTCATATATGCTTTCAAAAACATTTTTAGTTTGTAGTTCTGTTTCTAAAGGTTTTGGAGGACTGTTCAAAACAAAAGGAGTTTTAGAAATATATTGGTTTTGAAGAAGAACATCATCATCAACATCCAGGGATTTATCATATTTGGTTTCACAGAAAACAACATGTACAGATTCTTCAACAACATGAGTTCTAATATTAAACACTCTATATGCTTTACTTCTAAAGGAATACCTAAGGAATATATCTTCATCAGCTTTAGGTTCAAACTTACGTAAGCTTTCCTTACCATTATTGTGCATACAGTACTTGCAGCTAAAGATATGCAAATGAGCAACATTGGGTTTCCTTCCTTTGTAGAGCTCATAGGGTGTTTTGTTCAACTTCTTTCGGAGATATGTTCGGTTGGAGATGTAATGGGTTGTACTCATTGCATCAACCCAAAACACTTGGGAGGTTTGATTCTCATTCAACATTGCCCTTGCCATCTCAATAAGAACTTGATTCTCTCTTTCTACAACACGATTTTGTTAAGGAGTTCTTGGAGCAGAGAAATTCTGATCGATTCCCATGTCATCACAGAATTTTCTGAATGAGTGATTCTCAAACTTACCATCATGATCTGTACGAATTCCTGCAATAGAGAAACCTTTCTCGTTTTGGACCTTCTCGTTTTAGAGTTAAAAGACGATTTGGTTTGTTTACCCTTTTGACATGCATCACAAACAATGTCATTTTTAAAACTAAGTTTTGGTAAACCAATGACTGAATCTTTTTTCAGTAACTTGTCAAGTTAAAACATGTTTACATAAGCTAACCGCTTATGCCACAGCTAACTCTCATTCAAGTTACCAATAAAACAATTTTTTAAAATAGAACTATTGCTAAGAAGATTTAATGCATAACAATTACCTTCTCTAGGAGCCATAAATAAGGCTTTGGATTTTAAGGCATCCAAGGAGCGATTGTCCTTTCTCACAATCAAGCATTCCTCAGAATCGAAGATAACAAGATTAACTTTGTTTGTACTTTGACACATACTCATGAGGTTGTCACATAGTCCTTCTACATAGTAGACATCTTTGATTTGTGGACCATCGTTGTTTCCAACTTCACCAATGCCAGCAATCTTTTCGGATTGGTTTCCACCAAAGGTTACTTTGCCACCATCCTTAGGCTTGATTGAAGGAAACTTGGAATGATCTCCCGTCATGTGTCTAGAGCATCCACTTTCAATGAACCACTTGTTGGATTTAGATGCTCCTAGACAAACCTCTTCTGATTCTTCTTCTTGATCCACAAGGCAAATGTTGGCTCTTTCTTCTTCATCAGCTTCATCTTCATCTAACGAGCTATCTCCCCATATAGTTGAGACATAGGCTTTCTTTTTGAACTTGTTGAATATTTTCTTTTCTTTCTCTTTGTTCTTCAGCTTGGGACAGTCAGACTTGATAAGACAAGGCTTTTTACATTCATAGCATATGATTGGCTTCTTTGTTCCATTAATGTTGTTACCCTTGTGATACTTCCAGAAGCCTTGATCCTTTTTATAGAACTTTTTTAATCTCCGGACCATCATCCTGACCTCTTCATCATCATCTTCGTCATCGTCTGAGTCTTTGTCTTCTTTGACAGTTTTAAGGGCGATTCCCTTCTGTTTTCCTCCAATCTCGTCAAGTCCTTTTCTGAACTTGATTTTACCTTCATATTATGATAAATTGCCAAATAAAGCTGCTACATATTGCATGGATTCACCACGAGCTTCCTCGATAGCTGTCACTTTAGCTTCCCAATCTTTGGTTAGTACATTTAAAATCTTTCTCACCTAAGTCTTTTGTTCATATAACTTTCCCAAGGCTGACAGCTGATTGATAAGGTGGGTGAATCGAAGCTAGAACTCTCTAATTGATTCTCCGAACTTCATACGTAGAAGATTGTATTCAGTCATAGAAGTGTTGATTCTGTTCTCTTTGATTTCGTAGGTTCCTTTGTATGTGACCTCCAAGGCATCCCACATTTCTTTAGCACTAGATAGGTTGCAAATGTGGAAGTATTCCTTTTGGCCTAATGTACTTTGCAACATTAGAATGGCTTTGCTATTGAGGACAATGTTCTTCTAGTCATGCTCATCGAACTCAGCTTTAGTTTTCAGCACCACAGCATCTCCTTGCTTATTAGTAGGAACATAGTTGCCTTCCTTTATTACCTCCCATAGTCCATACTCACTTGCCATTATGAACACTTTGAATTTGGATTTCAAAAAAGAGTAGTGTTCACCATTGAAGCCAGGTGGTCTATTGATTGAAGCACCATCTGGCAATATACCTTCCATTGGATTTTTTTTATCTAGGTTGTTAGACTTATATAGACAACAAGGCTCTGATACCAAATGTAAATGGAAGAAATCACCAAGAAGGGGTGAATTGGGGATTTTAAAAAAAATTCTAAACACCTAATTATAGACCAAAAAAATAGAGTATAAGAGATAAGAGAAAGAAGAGCTTCACACATTAAGATTTACACTGGTTCAATCCTACCTTGACTTACATCTAGTCCCCAGATACCTTCTGAGATTTTCAACTATCTCAATAAGCTTTGATTACAAAAATGTAGCTCTCAAGCAATTCTAACAATTAGGACTTGCTGCCCCTTACACTTTGCAATCAAATATCCCAACTCACAGGTTCCACAAGTAAGTTCTCTCAAATGAATAATCAAATGATTTTAAAAAAACAAAGTTTCTTAAAGAGCATATATGAATACACACTGAAATTCAAATATAGTAGTATGCACAACAGAGAATGAAAGCAAAATAGAATATAATCAGTTGTAATTGATCTTTGAGTCAAACTGGGTATTTATAGTCAACTAGACACTAGTGAAAAAAAGAGCTTTAAGACCGCCTCATTTAGACCGAATTATAGAGAATCAGGTTTTAAAAGTATGACTGGTGGCAGTTTTGTAAATATAAAGAACTTTTTGGACCGGATTATAAAGGATCCGGTCTTAAAAATATGACCGGTGGCAATTTGATAAATATATAGAACACTTTTAAGATCGGATTATAAAAGATCCGGTTTTAAAAGTATGATTGGTAGCAATTTCATAAATATATAGAATACTTTTAAGACCAGATTATAAAAGATTCGGTCTTAAAAGTATGACCGATGGCAATTTCGTAAATATTTTGAGAAGACACGGATCAAAGATGAGTCCAAGAATGTGATGCTTTATTTCTTCGCTTAATTGGAATTATATACAGATGCTAATAAGTAAATAATCTTCTGACCTAGGCAGTTCCTATAATCTAGGGATTACAATAAGGAATATAATTACGAAATTCAAACAACTATAATCTGCTAACTTAATTCCTAAAATCTTTCTAACAGTTTAATTAAGATAATTGCATAATATAATCTAGGGATTACAATAAGGAATATAATTACGAAATTCAAAAAGTCATAATCTGCTAACTTAATTTCTAAAATCTCTCTAACAACTTAATTAAGATAATTGCATAATATAATTGTATATGCTAATTATAACTAATTAAATCTGAACTACTTTTAAGACCAGTTTTTACAAACAACCGGTCTTAAAAATATAGAACACTTTTAAGACCGGTTTTTACAAACAACCAGTCTTAAAAATATACTTTTAAGACCGGTTTTTACAAACAACTGGTCTTAAAAATATATACCACTTTTAAGACTGGTTTTTACAAATAACTGGTCTTAGAAATATACTTTTAAGACTGGTTTTTACAAACAACCGGTCTTAAAAGAGTTTTAAAAAAAACCTAAATTCGCCAAACTCGTTAAGTCTGTGAGTGTGCTTATCTTCTTGGTGATATAACATTTACTAAGTTATAGATTCAACTAGTGTCCCAAGAGCCTCACGGATCAAATCCTTAGCAAGAATGACATCCTCTTCCTCTAACCTACTCGCAATCTTCGTAAGTCGTCCTAAGAGCTACACAATCAAATCCTTGGCAACATTGGCAATGAGATGCTTCAAGCGTTTTGCGATGGCGTCAACTCCAATCCTCAACAATGGCGCAAGCGTACTACTTTGAGGATTCTAGACGACGACGGCTCCTTCCTCTTCGATCTATGGCTCCTCCTACGCCGCCTTCACACAAATCTAGCTTAAAATCAAACCCAGATCTCTTCTTGCTTAAGTCAATTTTCTCTTACCATGACCGATCTTGCTCAAATCTGGACTTTGCTTTTGGTTGCTTGATGCTTTGCCAGCATCAACAAGAGGATCCTGCTCAAATTTGGTTACTTTAAGCTTGTGATTTTTTTGTAGATCTAGACTTCAATTTCACCTTTGATTTTATATTGATTTAAATTCGATTTCCATGATGAATGATTTCTATTTCTTGTTATGTTTTCTTATTTCTAGACTTGATATTCATCTTTTTCGTTTTTCTTGTTGGTGTTGCTTCCAATCTTTTCTCTTGGTTCTCCATCGCTGATGATGGAGGGACATTCAAAATGTTGCCAGATCTAGCGATTTGGAATCGATTGTTTCATTTGGTTTTTTTTTCATTATTTTGAAACCTTTTTAAGACCGGATATTTCAAAAGTTCGGTCTAAATTTTTAAGACCAATCGTTCATACGGTCTTAAAAGAGTATATTTAAGACCAGTTCAAGTCTGGTCTTAAAAGTATACTTTTAATACCGCCTGGAACAAGACCGGTCGCAAGTTCAGTATTACAATGCCTCTTTTGTCCGGTCTTAAAAGGTTTTTTTGTACTTGTGAGAGAAGCTAGTCATTGCATTCTTCTCTTTGAATCTTCAATGTTCAGCTTGAGATCTAGAATATGAAAGTTGCATATTTTTCTTTGTTTCTTCAATACTTAGCTGGAAATATAGAATAGAGTTGTTGCAGATGATTCCCCAGCATTTTTGCCATTCCATAAACTTCATTTGACCGTTAGAGAGTGATCTGGATGATCTATAACGGTCTGAGCTGAGCCATTGGGATAGAGGAGAGAGTTTAGGCTTGTTATTGATTCTTCATTAATTGTATTTAACCCATATTTGATTTCACCTTGATCCTTGGTAAATTCATTTAAAACTCATCAACAAATCGATCAAGTATAACAGGAAATAATATAAAGTGAAATATGAAGCATATAAATCAAATTAGACATATCATAGATTCTAGAAATTAGATTTTCAAGTTGTGCGATGCAAACTTGGGTTTGTCCAAACAAATCGCAGTTTGGAAGTTTAGCTCGGGGGCCAAGCTGTAGTTTAGAAACTCAAACTGGAGTTTGGTTCATTCAAGGAATGACCAGCGCGATTTGATCTTTGAAACACATTTTTGAAATAATGGCAAACTCAAGTCATTAAGTGGCAAACTCGAGTTTGTCTTTTGGAAAGACAAAACACGTTTAAGTCCATAAAGTATTAAACCGTAGTTTGTAGATACATACTGTAGATTTGTAAGCTCAAAATAGTAAGGAGCTCCTTACATGAATCAAACTCGAGTTTACATTCTTAAACTCGAGTTTTCTAAGTTTATAGAAAACATTGATAGCTCTCTACAAAAGACAAACTGGAGTTTACAAATGCAAATCACAGTTTGTTTTAAACATGAAATCCTTAAAAGCTCTCAAAATGATTCAAACTCGAGTTTGTAAACCAAAACTCGAGTTTTCTCAAAACATGAAAAACTTTATATAGCCGTTAGCTGGGAGAAAACCATGGTTTAGAATATCAAACAATGGTTTGCTTAACTTCAAAATATTGAAGTGTCTCTGTCTAACACAAACTCGAGTTTATTAATACAAACTTGGGTTTGCTTTAACTTGAAAAACTTTGAGTGCTCTCTATTTGACATAAACCGCAGTTTGTAAATGCAAACCACAGTTTGCTTTAAGTTCATAAAAACTGAGCTACTCTCTATCAAGTCCAAACTCGAGTTTGCCTTTGACAGTAAGTTTTGCAACTTACCAAAGACAAACTTCACTTTGTGTTTACAATTGTTAGTTATCATCAAAACACATAGAGAACTAACAATATATATACTTATATAATGTGTGTGTGTGTGTGTGTTTATATTTTGGGAAATCATGAGAAACATTATGTATAATGCATTAAGGCATAATTTATATGATGATTGGTATTTAAGAACTCGTAATTTAAAGTTTAAAATAGTTGTGAGGAGATAATAATGAATAGTAAAACAACAACAACAATAAATAAATACTATTCTTAGGGGAGTGAATGAGTAATAAAATGGATAAATAAATAATAATAGATAATATTATTATTTATAAAAAAGGGTATTCTTACTAAGGGAATTTTAGGGATTAATAACCACTTTTAATCCTCTAAAAGTAATTCATGTAGTTAGTTACTTTGCGACTCAAGTAGTAACTAAGGACAATGATAAATGTTTACAGGCATATACCTCTACTGATCCCCGCACTTTCGAACAAATTAAGGATTCAATCTTGAGATAGGTAACTGTTATCTTATTATTAGCATGTATGTATTCATGTATGTGGTCATGTTTTAATTATGATTTACGTGTTTATTTCCTAGCTATCGATTCCGGGCTGCGGTTTTTGGCCGATAACTGCGATTACGGTGTGACTTTTTACTGTAAATTATTCTATACTAATCATGTGTTATATTGTCATTTATATTTCATACCTACATATGAGATCAACTGTTCCCCTGGGGTTCATTCATTTGAACTCCAGACCGCATAAAAGAGAAAAGTAGTGGTTTGAGATCAAGACTCAAGATACAGCTATAAGGGTTACAGCGGAAGGGACTTTGTGATAGTATAAGTAGTTGGACTGTAGTAATTCATTAATCATTTGCCTACTTTTAGATTATTGTATTAAAATACCCCTATTAGATAGATATCACTCGCAAAAAATTTATCATCACGATTTCAAACTAAGTTATTTTTAGAAACTTTTATTCCGCAATTAAGTTGTTCGAATCATCTCGATACCTATACGCTATAACTCTAATAAACAAAGACGCATTTAGAATGGGTGTCACAATAGCCAATAATAAGTCAAACATGACAACAAACTAGTCCATCTAGATCAAATACCACAAAAATATTAACTCAAATAATTTAAGCACAAACATATTGAGCAACTTAAATTACTCGAAAGTCCGTTAAACTAAAAAGAGAAAATTTAATATATTACAAAGGAATGGTGAATTATCATGAATAAAAACAAATGAGAAGAGACACATGGAAAAAGTATAAGAATAAAATAATTATCGTTACATATAATGATAAATAATAAATATTACCAATTATTAAATTATAAGTATTACAATAAATAATAATAAATATTATAATAAATAAATAGTAACAAATAATAAATAAATGGAAGAGAAGGAGAAGGAAAAACAAGCAAAAAAAAATTAATATATTAGTGAGGAATGGTAAATTAGCATGATCATAAAAAGAATCAAATAATTATCGTTACATATAATGATAATTTATAAATATCACCAAGTATTAAATTATAAGTATTATAATAGATAAAAATAAACTATAGCCCCACCTTAACACACACATATACTTTCACATATCGTGAGAGAAAGAGAGAGAATAGTATAGTGGATATTATTTTGGGGGTGCTAGAAGACTCTCATTGAGAGATTTGGGGTCATTTTTTTTAAGGATTATTTATAAGGTAGGATATAACAGGTAACTCTGAATATTCTTCCATATACCAGTGAATTGTGTATAATTATGAATTATTTGTTTTTATGTATTGAATTATATGTATATGTATTATAATATTTTTATAATAAAAACTAGGAATTATGGTTTTGTTCCCGAATAAATTATGGTTGTGTTCTAGAATAAATTACGATTTTGTTCTTGAATAAATTATGATTTTGACCCCGAAGTTCATAATGATAGTTTATCTATTAAAAATGATAATTTTATCGAAGTTATTATTCGCATACTATTAGGAATAGTGATTTTCATCGATGAATTGCATAGTGATTTACTATTTACACAGTAACTTGTATGTATTTTTGAATTGTAATTTACTATTTACAAAGTGACTTATACGTATTTTTTAATAGTGATTTACTATTTAAGTACCCAATTTCAAAATGACCGATTGATCCAATAAAGCATCATAAAATGTTGATTTATATAATATTCGATATATATGAAAGTATATTTTAATGCTCTATTTTTGGAACAGATGTATATTTATCATGGCGGTTGTATTTGATGGGATGGAGTAAGGAGGAATTTGTAAGATAAAATGTTTTAATGTCATCACTCGGTGCACAGTGGATGGTACTTGTCAGGGCCCCTTCTTCTATGTTTTCCTTTGGTCGGGATTGCATTAGAGCTATGGGACATGTGACACCTCCTTAGTGTTGTTTTTAAGAAGGGGAGCCATAGTTTAGGCTTAAGCTCTACACCTTTGGCTGGTTGTATCTTAAATTTCGGTGAGCTTAGGACAATTCAGTGAAATGGATATGTTCTTGTTGGACTATGTGTTAGCTTATGGCTCTAGTCAGCGGTATAAAGATGGAAGAGGATATAAGGGAGGCTGCATATTGCATATTAAATAATTATATAGTTTCACAGATTGACAAAATGATGATATATTTTGTACAAGTTTTTATATGAAAGATTATGGCACGCGCGCGCGCGCGCGCACACACACACACACACACACAAAACCAGCTCCTACTTTTTGTCATATGTAACTTGCTTGTGTACGGTAGAAACTTTTAGTAGTTACTGAGACATGAAATCTCATCCCATATTAACATTTTTCTGGTGATTGTTCTAGTAAGGAGCAAGTAAAGGCACCAAAGGAGTGAGCCTAGAAAGCTTTTCTATACTCCTATGGCTTAGGTTTTGTTATTTATATTTGCCATAATCCTAAGACTTCCGCATTGTATTTAACTCTGAAATATTTCAGAAATGAGTTAACTTTGTATTATGAACTTTGTTTTGAATGGTTATGTAATTCAAATGTTTTGGATGTTGATCATCCTTGTTGGAGATATTTCAAATATTTTTTGGCCAAGAATTTGGGTGCTGGATTTGGGCTGTTACAGTATTCACTTTATTACTAAAAGAACTAACTCATGTCAGTTAAAAGTATTTCATGTGTTTTAGTAAATCATCGTGTTCGTAAAGTTAAACTCATTGGTTATGATGTCATTACTTCTTATCATCACTCATTATTGTTCCTAACTATATTTAATCAATAGATTAATGAGTTTCAGATGATTATGCGGGTGGTTAACTTCAAAATCTCAAAAAGCATTAATTATGTCAGAAGCATTAAATGTTGTTGTAGAAAACTTGAAAGTGGAATATCACCTAGAGGAGGTGAATATGTGATTTAAAAATCTTTTCTGGATTTACACATGAAATAAGGAAAACAAAGTACGAGACAAAATAATGAACACAGAGAGATTATACTGGTTTGGTCTAACTCTTTGACCTACGTCCAGTCCCTAGACACTTTGGCTTTTTCACTAATTAACAATCACAAATACAATTACACACTTTGTACTCAAAATGATCCTTTCACATTAGGACTCACTCTCCCTTACAAGTTGTAATCGTACACCCTCACTCAAGGTTCCTCAACCTTGAGATTAGACAGTAATCAAATAAGTTTTTAAGACTCCTCACTGAGTGGATGTATAATAATCACTGAAGTACAAGGATATCAGAATATATTAAATGAAGTAAATACAACAATTGATTGCAAGTAATGTCAATGCCTAAAGTTTTGATGGTTAATTATTTGAATGCTTTAGGCATTTATACCAGCTTTCATTTATGACCGTTGAAGTTTCTTAAGATAGCCGTTGAGAGATATTCATATTCCCATTAGACTAAAAAAACATTCCTTTAGACTGAGTTCTCATAGTTAGGTTACTTTTGGCTCATCATTATCAACAATCTTCCTTTGGTCTGGATAGAGGCTGTCTTAAGAAGTTGGTAATATCTTTTTCATCGAAATGGGTACTTGCAATAGGGATTATTTGGCCTGCTCTAATGTTTATTCTGTGTGTGGCTTTATTTCTCTACTATGAAATAAATGTCTCTGACACAAATATTGTTTTATAATGCTTTTCAAGTAATTCAATATTTGATCATCTAAAATCACTAACAAATGTGTTAAAAGCTCCTTGAGAGTAGTAGATCTTAGTAACAGTATGAAGTAATTGTAGAGAGATTTGAAAGATTGAAATCACACAGACGATACTTACCGTTTTCTTACAAAAGCACTCGAGTTGATAACTAATCAACTAGAGTTACAAACTTGAGTTGTGTTTATAGGACTCGAGTTCTGTGTCATGTTTTCAAAAGTTTCAGTTTCTTAAAATTGAGTTCAAAGAAGAACTCGAGTTGATAAGGTCAGAACTCGAGTTGAAGCTTATGGACGAAATGAGAAAGCTCTATGTCATCCAAATAACTCAAGTTGTAAAAGCTCAACTAGAGTTGTCAACTTGAGTTCTTTAAACAAGAACTCTAGTTGTTACCATTTCATTGAGAACTCAAGTCTTTTTGGAAGAGAGAACTTGAGTTGTTTTTCCTTGAACTCAAGTCTTAAAATCAAGTTAATTATCATAAAACTCTAGTTCTTTAAAGCTTTTTGATCAAAAAGAGAATAAGGCATGATTTGTTTGAACTTGAGTTGATTACTTATGAACTCGAGTTGTCAAGGTATGAACTCAAGTTGATCTAGAAAAAGTAGTCGTTGAGATTTATTTCAAAAGATAGAACTCAAGT
The DNA here is from genome assembly GCA_037074495.1 of Acacia confusa. Classification (NCBI taxonomy): domain Eukaryota; kingdom Viridiplantae; phylum Streptophyta; class Magnoliopsida; order Fabales; family Fabaceae; genus Acacia; species Acacia confusa. The sequence goes on along the minus strand of CM073509.1, from coordinate 28,498,904 downwards.
TGATTAAACAAAGAACTCATGTAACACCCCAAATTCTAGACCCTAAGAATTGAGAATTAGCCTAAAGTAGGCGAACGGCTAAGCCTGGTTCGGGAATAGTACCAAGAATGTCGAAGGTTAGGAATTAAGCTTCTTTGAAACTAAGTAACTTGGCTATACAGATCAATAGACCTAGAATCTTCAAGCTGTGGGAATTAAAGTGCTAATGGAAAGGGGCACTGAGGACCCATACGATGTAAATCCGGGTGGAAAAGATGCCACCTAACTATGTTGTAAGGTATAGGACAATTAGTTGGGCAAAAGTAAGTAGGTACAAGTGAGTAGTATGCAGTAGTTTTAGAGCAGTTCAAGATGCCCTGCGGTTTTGAGAAAACATCGGTATTTCTTAAGAAAACCCGAGTAAAACTCGAGCAGGATCTTGAGTCTACACTGATAAAGTAACTTTAATAAAGTAAGGTCATAATGACTAATGATGACATGCTTTTGTGTGGGCCAAATAGAATGGTGACACATGTCCCTTCATGATTACAAAAGACAAAGGTAATGATGCTAGTGGGACACATGACATTTTGTGATTGGATATTTGACTTTTTGGCACCACAAAGTACGAGATCATTATGAGATATTAAAATATACATTTCTTGTTCCCCAAGAATAAAGAAAAACGTGCAACCACATCAGGGGATAGGAATAGCTTATTTAAACACATATAAAAGCTCAATTACAAGGTCAAAGGCTCGGGGAAACGTTAACAAACAAAGGGGAATCGACCGGGATACTGAAATATGGATTTCTTGCTCCCCAAGGAACTATATTCTATCCACCTAAGATGTTACACCTCCACCAACCTCGCCCTTTTGGGTGGCGGGTTAGAGGGATTCCTTTGATAGATTACCTTTCCGTCATTATTAAGTCCATTTAATTATAAATCAGAGTATGCGCAACAGAGTACTGGATCAGTTTGGACAACTGCTATACTAGTAAAAGTAAAAGCAACAAAAAGTAAAGTCCCTGGAGGGTTAGGGTATATCATCCGGAAGTGAATTCCAAAATATACATACAGTCATCCCCAGAAAGTAAAATACAAAATATGATAGGACATCCCTTATCTTTTAACTGCTCTGCCATCCTACCTCTGCAAAAAGGCCTTCTCTGCTTAAGCGCGCCCTCCTGTGTCACTAGATAGTCTTGGAGTCCATGTGCGGCCCCTAGAGTAACTATCAATACTCATGCACTATATGAGTGGTGTGTATGTGTTCAACCATATAATATGTTCAAATACGAAAAACGTGCCAAATATACCATATATGCAAACAGAAAACATACACAACAAACACGTCTTCGTACCATTGAGCCGCTTTACCAAGGTAGGTCTAGGATTACAGAATCACACGCCTGTTTCTGTTGAGTCGCCACACTCACATGGCCGACCCTGGCAAGCAACGCATGTTTCCATTGAGTCGCCACATAAGCAAACCCCGGCAGGCACCCTCAACGCTAGGGACACAATCACAAATATGTTCTATATGCATATTTGGCCAAACAAAAACAAAAACACATATGGCAAGCAAAACATACATCAAACACATAAAAGTGCCGGAGTAAAGAGGTTACTACTATCTGGTGCTAAAATACTGTTTTATATTTTCAAGGGCCCCACAAGTCTCCCAACAGATTGCTTGACCCTAAATATCATAAAAATAATTTATTTGAGTATTTCCAATAATACCCTTACATTATTTGATCAAAACAGAGCTAAAACAGATTTTTTTTTTCCAGAAATCTAGTGTTTTTGTCTTGACTTCAACGATTTTTCATAAATTCCACAAAACTCATTTTTGCGTGAAACCAGTGCCATATCAACCATTAACATGTATAATTTTCAGTAAAAATATTCCCATGGTTAAAATGTATAGATATCATGGTGTGATACCACTTTTCTGCCCCCTAGTCCAGATTTGCATCACTGGTCCCATCTCAGTTTTCAACCAATTATTTCAGCATGCAAACTTTATCCAAATCTAACATATTATATATGTAAAATTATGCCCCAGATGTCTAGTTTTTGCCTGTAAAATATTATCTTAAAAAAACTTAGTTTACCCTATCAAAATGCTCAAGAAGGTTCACTACCCTGATTTTCCAGCACTGGTAGCAACCCTTCTTTTGGGGTTTTTCGGTGTTTTGATTTCGGAAACTCAAACCAGACCCATACCCTACACAAAATCACGTTCCAGAGCCATTGAAATCCTTAAAAGTGCAGAAATCCAACCCTAACATCTTTCTCCTACCTTTTGCACGAAAGTAACTTAACAAAACTTCAAGAATCCAAGTTTTTCGGGGTTACCTTAAATCGAAGAATCAGTGGGTGAACTTAGGATCTAGGGTTTGGAGCTTTGGCTATGGTGGCTGACTGGTCCCTCCTCTGGCCTCTGGAAATTTCATGCTCAAGGGTGAAAAAAGAAGGGTAAAACACCTTTTAATAAAGGTGAAAATAATCCAATGACTTTGGAATCAATCGGTGTAATTTCTGACTGGCAGGGAGTAATTTTTTATCTGATAAAATTAACTTATTCCCCAAGTAAATCCAGAGGATTCCAGGGATTTCTAGGGGTTATGAAGTGGCGCAGCTCCCTCCCAAAATACTGGATATTTTTCTACTTTTTGGGAAAATTACCTTTTTTCTGCTTGAAACTTTTGAAAATTATAATTTTAGCCTGGAACTTTTGGATAATTACCAACTTTGGCCTGTAACTTTTCACCTGCCCAAGAACACATATGGGATGCCATGTGGGTCCCTCAAATCTGCTCCAATTGACTTTTACCCATTTATTCCCATTTTATCCTTTTTTCATTGATCGTGGGTCCCGCAGTTGACTTTTTCATTGACTTTTCTTTTCTTGCCCTCCAAGTCACATTTTTAATTAATTAGAGAGGGTTATGTGGCGCCTAATGGGGCCCACACATCTGACCCTCTTTAATTACTTCATTTCCTCCACCTTATCAATCTAGTTCTCGATCAACTGGTCCCTGTTGGGCCCATCGGGTACAAAAGTGCATCCTTTTTGTACTTTTCTACAACTTTTCCAGATATTCTCCCTTGAATGGACACTCACATGTGGTGCCCTTCCTAATTGGTCCTTATCGGTCCCCTTTTTACTAATTAACATCCTTCGGGACCCGTACTTAGTGTTTGAGTCTGAGTGAAGATAAAATCATTTGATTTTCCTTTTCTCTCCTAAGGTGGACAAAATTTCATGCCCAAAGGGTAAGGACTTGACTATTTTGCCCCTACTCTTCCTCTTTTAACCCTGTAATGACATGTGTCCTCAAATAACTGACTTTTTAGTGACTCTTTCTCTTCCTATTTCCTAAAAAACGCAGAGGATCTTTATTTGTCTAGGAAATGTCACACTTCTTGAATTGGGCTTAGTAGTCTGCCTAACTTAGGCTTATTCCCACGTCTCTATGCCCAAAATTCAGGATATTACATAAGATCAGGGAGAAGAGATTGATGATCCGGACCCACACAAATCCAATTGTGTAGCACGAGTTACGAGGAAAGGTGTAACTGGCAAAAAGGAGCTAAGCGAACCAATTAAGGTTTACCGGAGTTAGGCCTAGACCCCTGGACATAGAGGGAGGACGAAATTGGTGGGCCTAGAGGAGAGAGAGAGTAACTTGGAGGAGAAGAAAAGGTCGCATCATGTAATTATGATGAGAGAGAAAGAATAAAATAATCTGGTTTAATCTGGACCACATCTTTTGGAATTGACATGACAATAAAGTGACATGTAATTATGACTATTAAATGGCATTAATGACACAATCTTGGGCAGATTTGGTAGGCCCTATTGGCTTGGAAAAAGAGCAAGGTAAAAAAATGACCATTTTACCCTTAGGATGTAAATGGAAGAAATCACCAAGAGGGGGGTGAATTGGGGATTTTAAAAATTCTTTTCGGAAACACCCAAGTTTTTGGATTGAAAACGGAGTGCAAGAAGACAGGGAATGAAAAGCTTAGACACAGAAGATTTATACTGGTTCAGTCCTAACCTTGACCTACGTCCAGTCCCAAGACATCTTCTGGGTTTTCCAACTATCAATATTCTTTAATTACAACAATGTAACTCTCAAGCAATCCTAATTACCTAGGACTTGCTCTCCCTTACACTTTGTAATCAAATAACCCAACTCACAGGTTCCTAAACCTTGAGTTCTCTTAAAGAAGTAATCAAAATGATTTTCAAAAACAAACTCTCAATAAGAGCAGATATGGATAAACACTAAAGTTGAAAATACTATAGAATAAAAACTCAAATCAAAAGATGTAATCAGTTGTAGTTATGTGTGTATTTTTTGCTCATGAGTCTTCCTGGGTATTTATAGTTTGATCAGAGAAATTAGCTGTTGCATTTTCTTCTCTTTGATTCTTCAATGTTCAGCTTCATCTCTAGAATATGACAGTTGCATATTTTTCTCTATTCCTTCAATTCTCAACTGGAATCCTGGAATTAGTCGTTGCAGATGGTCTTCTAGGGATTTTGTCAATCCATAAACCTTATTTAACCGTGGAGAGTGATCTGGAAGATCTATAACGACCTGAGCTGAACCATTGGGATAGAGGAGAAATTTAAGACTTGTTCTTGGCTCTTCATTAATCTTGATTTAATCTTGATCCTTGCTGAATTCATCTAAAACAAACGAGCATATCGATCAAATATATATATGTGATGATTTGCAACTTAAAATGTAAGTAAATTAGTTCACAAGCTTGAATAAGATAGAATAAGACGTCATCTATAAAACAGAGATTCATTAGACTTGAGTTTAATCATGTTGCAAACTTTCATAGTTCTTTCTGTTTAAGCCAAACTCGAGTTTGCTTTAGTCAAACATATTCGAAATCCTTTCAATCAGAGATAAGCTTGAGTCTACATAAACATACTTGAGTTTATATTTGAGAAAGATTGTGAATGCTCTCTGTAAGGGACAAACTCGAGTTTTAACTTTAGAGGCTCGAGTTTGTTCACATGAAAATGTTGTTGGAGAGCTCTCGGTAAGACTTAACCTTAAGTTAAAGAAGACATTCTTGAGGTTAGAATAGCGACGTGCTCTCTGTAAGGCATAGGCCCAAGTTTATCATGAGAGACTCGAGTTTAACTAGGAGCGAACAAATTGTTTTGTTCTCTGTAACCCGTAGACTTGAGTTTAACATGATAGGCTCGAGTTTTGATTAGATAAAATCATGAAACTTGCTCTCTGTCACGAGTAAGCTTGAGTTCATTAAAGAGGGCTCGAGTTTGCCTAAGTTCAAAAACACTTGTCTTGCTTTATGTTAAGTATAAACTCGAGGTTAACAACTCCAGGCTCGAGTTTAACTTATATTACAAGGATTTAAACAAACTTTTACCTTGTTTGAACTTTAGCAATAAAGAACAGTTTCTTAGTTTACAATTGTCAGTTATCATCAACACACATAGAGAACTAGCATTCTCCTTCTTTTTGATGATGACAACACTTGTAAACTAACTTGACAGAGATTTTTGAGAGTTTTATTAAGCTTTGTAAGGATGAGCGTGTTAAGTCTAAGCAAGCATAAAATCCATTATATATCACTCAAAACATTCATTGTACTGAATTCAAGATATAAGATCAATCCAAGTTAGTACCAAAAGAACTTCAATACATCAAAATGAAACAACAGTGATAAACTTTGAATGCATTTACAGAAATTTAAGCAAAAATAATTGAAAGCTCGAAATCAAATCTCTTCACTTTTCTTCTCCTCCTTGTCATCAGCAAACCTGGGTGGATCAGAGGTAGGGACAAAGGTGATGGGTGAGATGGGTAGTGCTGTTTTGAGAATAGGGATTGTGAGAGGAGGAGGAGGTGGATCTTGAGATGGGGAATCTGGGGATGAGGCTGAGAGATAATGGGGATAGAGGAAGATGAAGAGATAGGAGCAATGTATGGGATGATATCCAGGATGGGATTGGGCTGCTCAGGTTGGGAAGGAGGAGGAGGAGGAAAAGAAGATATAATGCAAGTGGGAGAGAAGATGTGAGGAGGTGAATGAGAGTGGTGAGAAGGTAAGTTTTCTGTGGAAGAGGAAGAAGGTGATGTATGGGCTGTGGGAGAAGGAATGGATCGGGAAAGACCAGCCTTGTCTTGAGTATTCAACAACTAAGATAATTTGGAATCCATTGACAGTACAGTGAGGTTGTATTCTCAATCTTGACTTTAAAATCATCAAAAAGCCCTTTAAGATCCTCCAAATCATCTGTGATATCTGCAAGCAGGTCAGCATCCTCATCTTGTAACTTTACCAATTTGTTGTAACTCTTAGTCACTTCAGAAACCATCTTTCCAAATTCAGTCTCAATTTTCCCTATAAGCTCATGATATTGGGCTACCATTGTGACTTGAAAAGACTTGAAGGCATATGAGACTACATTTTCCACTAGAGCTTTCAGATAAATGGCCATATTAGCTGGAAGAGAAGATGGAGGTGGAGGTGGAGCTGATTGAGCTTCATTGGCTCTGGATTTAGATGCTCTAGTATGAGATGGTGCCCTTGATTGTCCGGATCCTTCTTCCAAGTTAATCCTCATAAGATTCAGATGATGTTTCCCAAAGACCGGAGATGGAAGAGAATAACTGAAACCAAAGAAGGAAAAGGAATCTGGGAAATCCTTCTTTGTAAAATGTGTGAAGTTGCCACCCTTTTGTAACAAATTTCTGGCAGAAATGTACCAGATAGCTCTATATTCAGTGGGCATGGCAACTGGAGTAAAAGATAGGATTCTTCTTAAGGTAGGGATGGGTTCATTAGGTCGAAGAAGCTGAAAATTTTCCTTGTCATTGTATCTGTATTCAGTGACAGGTGGAGGGTTGGAGATTTGGAGAAGAGAATTTAAATAGGCATGAGAAATGGTGATTTTATGTCCCTTTAAATTGGTTGTAAGTCTTTCTTCTATAAGATTTCCTTCATTATCTAGAATGTTATCAAATTGCATACCGAAGTAGAAGGCTTTTACAGTTGATGGATTGTAAGAGGCTCTAATAGATAAAAGAGTTTCAAATGATTTAAGCCAAGGAGATATGTCGATATTGCATTCATCCTTGATCTTTTGCAAATCGACAAAGACTACAAGACAAAAGGTTTTGTGAGAAAAGAGCTCTCTGAATCTAATGGCTTCTTTGCCCAGAAAATTTTATAAGTTTATCAGAAAAGTCTTTGGGCTTTGAGGTAGTATCATTAATTTTGAAAATGGCAGGGCTGTCTTCAAATACCTTAGTACTGGTTTTCATATGAATTTTGGAAGAAGGAGCTTTAGAAGAACTTTGATCTTTACTGGTCCCTCTAAATTCAGAGCCTGAAACTGTCGCTTTCTTTTTCTTGGTAGGCTTAGTAACCTCAGTGACTTTTTCTTTATCTTTTTGGTAAGTTGTTTCTAGATCTATAACTTTCTTCTTGGGTCTACCAGTTGGTTCTTGAATCACCAACTTAGGCTTGATGGAGGGAACGGGTTCATTAGCAGCAACTCCTGGAATCTTGATGTCGATGCCAGACTGAAGCTTCTTGGGAGCATAATTCTCTCTCTTAGGTCATTTTAGAGGAGGCGGAGATGCAGAGGCTGTGGTGGAATCAGTTGAAGCTTCGTTGGTGGATCATTTAAGAGCCATTTCAGAAGGTTCTTAGATGATTGTGTTTGAGAAAAGAAGCACGGTTTCAGAGAGTTTAGGTCAGGCTCGAGGGAGAGGATGAGTAAAGAGTAACGGTTGAGCTTCAAGTATATATAATACAGGACAAACTAGAGCGTAAATCTTGCAGGCTTGAGTTACTTGCTCGAGTGTGCAAGAATAGGCTCGAGTTTGGATAAAACTGGACTAACCTGGATGTCAAGTGTGTATCTGTGAACACTTGACACACGTTGATAAACTCGAGCTTGTCACTAATAGGCTCGATTTTAGAGTCTTCTTGAGGTTGGGTTGATTTTCATCCCGTGTAGGCTTGAGCTTACTTTTTCTAAGCTCGAGTTTCCCTCTTCTTATTAGCAGTTGAGTCTCTCTCTGTCATTACTAGGCTCGAGTCTGTTAATTGTAGGCTTGAGTTCGGTTGCCCACAAAATATGATTTTTGCTTTCTGCCTTCAGTAAACTCGAGCTTGCTTCAGATCAGCTCAAGTTTGCTTTTGATAGCAAACTTCAGTTGATGATCAACTCCTATCCTGCATAAGACATGACTAAACACTCCGATGCTTAAGTTAGCAACTATTAATCATCAAAAACATAATTAACATTGTGATAGAGACAACTTACAACTCATTGAGATTTACCATTCCTAATTCTCTTCTAATGAATGTGAATTGCTCTTTTGCAAGTGGTTTAGTGAAAATATCTGCAAGTTGTTGATGAGTTGAGATGAACATCACTTTCACGTCTTTCTTTTGGACATGATCATGAATGAAGTGATGTTTAACGTCAATATACTTAGTCCTGGTGTGGTGGACTATATTTTTGGCTAAGCTTAGTGCTTGTGTTGTCACAGAGAATGGGGATCTCTTTCAGATAAATTCCCAGATCTTGGATCTGTTGCTTGAGCCATAACACTTGAGCACAGCAACTTGATGTAACAACATATTCAGCTTTGGTAGAGGATACAACTATTATGGTTTGCTTTTTACTAAACCAAGAAACACGTGATCTTCAGAAAAATTCACATTGTCCACTTGTGCTTTTATGATCAGTCTTGTATCCAGCATGATCTGAGTCAAATATGCTACCAATTGTATTAGTTCCCTATGTGTATTGATGATAACTGAAAATTGTAAACTAAGAAGTTGCTCTGTGTTGCTAAAATTAAAAGAAAGGTAGAAGTTTGTTAACTTTAATTTAATCCTTGTTATGTAAGATAAACTCGAGCCTAAACTTGTTAAACTCGAGTTCATACTTAACATAAAGAAGGATAAGTGTTTTTGAACTTAGGCATACTTGAGCCTCCTTTGATAAACTTGAGCCTACTCATGACAGAGAGCAAGTCTCATGATTTTATCTAAACTAAGCTCGAGCCCATTATATTAAACTCGAGTCTACAGGTTACAGAGAGCAAAACAAGTTTGTCGCTCTTAGTTAAACTCAAGTCTGTCATAATAAACTCGAGCTTATACCTTACAGAGAACATGTTGCCATTCTATAACTCGAGTATGTTTTATTTAACTCAAGCTTAAGTCTTACAGAGATTCTTTATCAATTGTTCATGTTAACAAACTCAAGCCTATTTAGCTAAACTCGAAATTGTCCCTTACAGAGAGCATTCAAAATATTTTCAAATATATTATGAACTCGAACATGATTATGTAGATTCAATCCTATCTCTGATTGAAAGAATTTCAAAAGTGTTTTGACTGAAGCAAACCCGAGCCTAAAACTTATGAACTTGAGTTTGGCTCAGACAGAGAGAGATATCAAAGCTTGGAAGATGATTAGACTCGAGCCTACATACTTTTAACTCGAGCTTAGCGGAACTCTATTTCACTAATGACATCCTCTATCTGTTTGATTCAGAATTATAGGTTGATTTACTCACATGTTAAGTTTCAAATCATCATATATATGCTTGATCTATATGCTTATTAGTTTTAGATGAATTCAACAAGGATCAAGTTGAAACCAGATCTGGGTTAAATGCATTTAATAAAGAACCAAGAACAAGCCTGAAACTTCTCCTCTATCCTAATGGTTCAGCTCAGGCTGTTATAGGTCGATCAAATCACTCTCCAATGGTCAATAATGGATTATCGAATGACTAGAATTCTGGAAGATCATCTGCAACAACTAGATCCAGGATTTCAGCTAAGAATTGATGAAATAGAGAAATATATGCAACTATCATATTCCAGAGATGAAGCTGAATATTGAAGAATAAGAGAGAAGAAAATGCAACGGCTAGTTTCTCTGATTAAGCTATAAATACCCATGAAGGCTCATAGCATTGACACACAAAACTACAACTGATGACATTTTCGATTTGAGTCTTTGTTGTGCATACTATTATATTTGAACTTCAGTGTTTATCAATATCTGCTCTTTTTGAGAGTCTTGTTTTAAAAATCATTTGATTACTTGTTTGAGAGTACTCAAGGTTGTGGAACCTGTGAGTTGGGTTATTTAATTACATAGTGTAAGAGGGAGCAAGTCCTAGGTGAATAAGTTTACTTGAGAGTTACATTGTTGTAATTAAGGGATACTGATAGTTGAAAAACCCAAAAGATATCTGGGGACTGGATGTTGATAAAGGTTAGGACCGAACTAGTATAAATCTTCTGTGTCTAAGCTTTTCTTTCCTTGCCTTCTTACACTTTGTTTTGGGTGCTTTCGGAAAGATTTTTTAAGATCCCCAATTCACCCCCTCTTGGTGATTTCTTCCATTTACAAAGTACTTGGTCTGTGAAATAAATAGTCATTCTTGTGTTGCTTAATTTGTATACCGAGAAAGTAGTTAAGTTCACCCATCATTGACATCTCAAATTCTCCCTGCATAATCTCAGAAAATTTCTTGCACAAAACATCATTAGTAGCACTGAAGATTATATCATCCATATAAATTTGCTCAATTAAGATTTCATTAAATTTACTGCCTTTAATGAAAAGGGTAGTATCTGCTTTACCTCTCACAAATCCTTGATCGAGAAGAAACTTGCTAAGTCTCTCATACCAAGCTCTAGGAGCTTGTTTGAGACCATATAAAGCCTTTTCCAATTTGAAAACATGATTAGGATAGAATTCATCTTTAAAAACCAGGAGGTTGCTTTGAAAATGGAAGAAATCACTAAGAGGGGGGTGAATTGAGGATTTCAAAAATCCTTTTTGAACTCTTTTTCAAAAACCTTGAAAAGTAAATAGCAAGAGAATAAGGGAAGAAGAGCTTGACACAGAGAATTTATACTGGTTCGGTCTTAACCTTGACCTACATCCAGTCCCCAGATATCTTCTGGGTATTTCCACTAGTTCAACAAGCTTTAACTACAACAATGTAAACTACAAGCAATCCTATTCACCAAGGACTTGCTCCCCCTTACACTTTGTAATTAAGCTACCCCACTCACAGGTTTCCACAACCTTGAGTTTACACTAACAACTTTTGATTTCAGATAATCAAGACTCTCAAAAAGAGTAGATAATGATAAACACTGAAGATCAAGTTAAAATCACAATATAGACTCAAACTGCAAAATATAATCAAAGTAGCTTGGTTGTGTGTATAATGCTTTGAGTCTTCATAACCTTTTATAGGCTAGCTAGATGAACTAGCCGTTGCAATTTCTTCTATAACGTTCAGCAGCAAATCTGGAAAATGACAGTTGCATATTCTGCTCTGTTCTTTCAATTCTCAGCTAGAATCTTGGAATATGTTGCTGTAAAAGGTCTTCCAGGTATTCAGTCATTCCATAACCTTCATCAGACCGTTGGAGAGGGGTTTAATTGATCCATAACGGTCTGTGCTGAACCATTGGGATAGAGGAGAAGGATCAGCCCTGTTCTTGGTTCTTCATTTAATGCAATTTATTCTAGATCTGATTCCATCTTGATCTTAGCTGAACTTATCTGAAAAACACTCAAAACTTCATTAAAGACATTAGAAGCAATAGTATCATATGATAAAACGATTTCAAATTGACCCATAAAGATTTCGCAGATCAACATCATTTGGTTTTTCAAAATCACCAATGCAAACTCGAGTTTGTAGTTCTAGACTCGAGTTTGGGGTTCATGCAGAAAGCATGAGTGTTGATCAGCAGTCTAAACTGGCAGTTTACAAATAGTAACTCGAGTTTGGTTCTTATAGAGAAGACTATCGGGTTTTGGATTTGGACATGGAGCTAAACTCGAGTCAATTAGTGACTAACTCGAGTTTGGGTCTATCTTAGGAGAATAAGCCTAAGTTCAGGAACTTCCAGACTGGAGTTTAGGATCATAAACTGGAGTTTGCAATGAAAACATATTGATGGTCTTTCTATATGATTCAGACTCGAGTTTACAGAGCCAAACTCGAGTTTCAGCAAGAACTGAAACCTTGACATTTTACTTGTTCATAAACTGGAGTTTGTAATCATAGACTGGAGTTTGCAAGACTTAGATTTATGAATTCTTTCTGTTTAGTCTAAATTCGAGTTTCATGGTCTAGACTCGAGTTTGTCTTGTGCAGAATTTTGATTGCTCTCTGTATCTCCTAGACTTCTAGTTTGTTTTCGCAAACTGGAGTTTGGCTTATTGTGAAAAACTTTGATTGCTTTCTGTGACTCCTCAAACTCGAGTTTGTCTAAGCAAACTCGAGTTTGGCTTTCTTGCATAATTGAATAGCTTTCTATCAAGTCTCAAACTCGAGTTTACATACCTAAACTCGAGTTTGCCTTTGACAGTAAGTTTTTCATCTTGCAAAAAACAAACTTCATGCTAAGTTTACAATTGTCAGTTATCATCAAAACACATAGAGAACTAACATGTTTTACATAGACTTTTTCGTCAATGAAACCATTAAGAAAGGAACTTTTAACATCCATTTGAAAAAACTTAATTCCTTTGACATAGGGAAAGGCTAGAGGAACTCTTATTGCTTCCAATCTTGCCACTGGAGCATAAGTTTCTTCATAATCAATTCCTTCTTCTTGGCCTTTGGCAACCAATCTTGCCCTGTTTCAGACAATGATTGCAGACTCATCACGTTTGTTTTGAATACGCATTTAGTGCCAATGACTGGATGGTCTTTAGGCCTAGGTACCAAGTCCCAAACTTGATTTCTTTCGAATTGATGTAACTCCCCTTGCATTGCTATCACCCAATCATTGTCTGAAAGGGCTTCTTCAATCATAGAGGGTTCAATTTCAAAAATGAACGCTGAGAAAGTTACTTCATTTAAAATATTTTTTCTGGTTTTCACACCTTCATTCACTTTACCTAGAACTTGATTCAGAGGATGATTCCTACCGTATCTCCAGGGACGTGGTTGAGGTTGGACAAAATTTTCACAAATATTTTCAGGCTCAACTTCTAATTCCCTTTGAGGGGGTTTTTCAGAATCTATTAAAAAGATATTTTCAAAGAAGGTTGATGTTGAAAGATGATTTCATCATCATCATCAGGAGGGATGTTAAGCTTTTTTTTCATAGAATACTACATGGATTGATTCTTCAATAGTGTGAGTACGAATATTAAATACTCTATAAGCTTTACTTCTATTAGAATAACTAAGGAATATACCTTCATCTGATTTGGGATCTTTCCCAAGTTGTCCTTACCATTGTTGTGGATGAAACATTTGCAGCCAAAGATGTGCAAATGTGCTAAGTTTGGCTTCCTTCCTTTGTATAACTCATAGGGGGTCTTGTTTAACTTTTTCCTTAGATATGCTATATTGGAAACATAGCATGCTATACTCATGGCATCAGCCCAAAACACCTGGGAAGAGTTATTTTTATTTAACATTGCTCTTGCCATTTCAGTGAGTACTCTATTCTTTCTTTCCATAACGCCATTTTACTGAGGACTTCTAGGGGCTGAAAAGTTATGGTCAATACCCATAGTTTCACAAAATTCAGCAAAGGCATGATTTTCAAATTCTCCACCATGATCAGTAAGTATTCCTGCAATAGAAACTCCTTTCTTGTTTTGGACCTTCTTGGCAAACACAACAAATTGATCAAATGTTTCATTTTTAGATGATAGGAATATGGTCCAAGTAAATCTAGAGAAATCATTGACTATGACTAAGGTATAAAGGTTTCCCCCAAGGCTTTTTATTCTTGCTGGTCCAACTAAATCCATATGGATTAGTTGAAGAAGTCTATTAATTGAGAGTTCATTTTTGGACTTGGAAGAAGATTTGGTTTGTTTACCTTTTTGACAAGCATCACAAATCATGTCATTTTTTAAATAAAGTTTGGGTAATACCAATGACCAAATTGGCTTTTAATAATTTGTCAAGTTGAGTCATATTAACATGAGTTAATCTCTTGTGCCATAGCCAACTTTCATCCAAATTACTAATGAAACAGTTTTCAGAAGATATGTCATTAGAAAAGTTCAGAGTGTAGCAGTTACCTTCTCTAAGAGCCCTGAATAAAGCTTTAGTCTTAACATTGTCTAAGGGAAGATCATCCTTGTTTACAATCAAGCATTCCTCTGAATTAAAGATAACTAGATTACCTTTATCTATGCTTTGACTCACACTGAGGAGATTGTGACATAGGCCTTCCACAAGGTAGACATCTTTTATCTGCGGTCCATTGTTGTTTCCAATTTCACCAATGTCAGCTATTATTTTGGATTGATTTCCACTAAATGTAACTTTGCCACCATCCTTGTGCTTGATTATTGTAAATTTGGTTTAATCTCCTGTCATATGCCTAGAGCACCTACTGTCAATGTACCACTTACTGGATTTTGATGCTTAGACAAACCTGCGAAATTTATGGGGTCAAGTCTTAGGTACCCATTTTGTCTTGGGTCCTTTTCGGTTAGTATGTGTCTTAGGGACTTTATAGGATCCTTTAGGCACCCATTGATAATTACCAGCAGGCTTACTTTTCTTTCCTTTCTATGAAAACAAGAGGAAGTAGTGTGACCCTTTCTATTACAATAGTTAAAGTGGGCAAATGGATTAGAAGTATGAACTGATTTTTGAAAATAATTTAAGTAGTTCTTTTCTCCATTTCTCTTCTTCCCTTTCTTTTTATCTTGATCCGGTCTATACCCAATTCCTGATTTATCATTTGTAAACCTTTGTTCCCTTAAAATTATTGTGAGCATTTCACTTCCTCTAATGAAATTCTCAAGAGTTTTTGTAAGATATAGATTTCTTTTCTCCAAATCATTGCAATTTTCACAAACATTTTTACTGGGATAATTTTTGACTTGTTGTTCAAGAGTTATGTTTTTCCTTTTCAAAGTAATATATTTTTTAGCAAGCTTTTCAAATTTGGATTGCATGATATTATACTCAGAAAGCAACTCATCATATATTGGTTCAAAAGTTCGTACCTCTTCTTTTTTATTAGTTCTCTATGTGTTTTGATGATAACAAACCATTGTAAAACTAAAAGTCTTTTAACAGAAAGCAAAAATAAGTATTTTGTATTTAGGCAAACTCGAGCCTAACTTTATAGACTCGAGCCTGCTCGTGACAGAGAGCAAAATTCATGTTTTTATAACTAAGGCAAACTCGAGCCTGTTGTGGTAAACTCGAGCCTAAGTCTTACAGAGAGCAAATTAAGCTATTTGCTTTTAGTTAGACTCAAGCCTACCTAAATAAAGTCGAGCCTAAGTCTTATAGAGAGCATGTCACGGTTTTCACTTGAGCATGGATTTCTTAACTCAAGCCTAAATCTTACAGAGAGCTCATGAAACAAAATTTCATGTGAGTAGACTCGAGCCTATGAAATTAGACTCGAGCCTGCCTCTTCTAGAAAGCTACTGAATGCTCACTCTAAAATAGGCTCAAGCATAATGTTTCTAACTCAAGCCTATTTCAGATTCAAGGAAGTCTCAAAAGCGGATGGGTGAAACAAACTTGAGCCTAACACTTACAAACTCGAGTTTGGGATAGACAGAGAGCAATCAAATTTTATGACTCGAGTAGACTAGAGCCTAAGGATTTTCACTCAAGCCTATGTCTTTATATATAAACTTCTTCTCACTGCAAACAGCCCTAGACTCGAGCCTATTAGTAATAGACTCGAGCCTATGGAGTGTTCCAAAATACTTTCAAACACTCATCACAATAAACACTATAATCCAAAGGGCAAACTCAAGCCTGCCAAGTTTATGCTTGAGTTCACACGAACAAACTCGAGCCTACTGATGTTAGACTCGAGCCTAACGAGATCTCTGTTATTCTCCGTGTGTTTGACATTTCTGATTCATTTTCATGATGTGTTTTACACTTATATAAGTTTACGAATCATCATATATATGTTTGATAAGTTTGTTCATAAGTTATAGATTACATTAACACGTTTTGAGCTTCAGATTAGATCTGGGTTAAGAGCATTTAATGCAGGACCAAAAACCAACTTGAAACTTCTCCTATATCCTAATGGTTCAACACAGATCGTTATGGATCAACCAAATCACTTTCCAACGGTTAAAAATGGATTATGGAATGGCAAGAATACTGGAAAAACATCTGCAATGACTATATCTAAGATTCCAGCCAAGAATTGAAGAAATGACTAAAAATATGCAACAGTCATTTTCCATATTTGTAGCTGAACATTAGAGAAGAAAATGCAACGGCTAGTTTCACTGGTTAATCTATAAATACCCATGAAGACGAAGAGTAATACACACAACTGAATTACATTTGATTGCTTCTTTGATCTTGAAGCTCTGTTTATGCGAAATATTTTTAAACTTCAGTGTTTATGATAATTTGCTCTTTAAGAGAGTCTGATTTCGAAAATCATTTCTGATTACTTGTTGTGTGAAAACTCAAGGTTGTGGAACCTGTGAGTTGGGTAGTTTAATTACAAAGTGTAAGGGGGAGCAAGTCCTAGGTGATTGGGATTGCATGTGATTTACATTGTTATAATTAAAGCTACTGAGATATTGGAAATACCCAGAAGATATATGGGGACTAGACGTAGGTCAAAGTTGAGACCAAACCAATATAAATCCTTTGTGTCCAGCTTTTCTTCCTTCTCCCTTTTTAATTCAAGTTTTCAAAACTTAGATATCTTTGAAAAGATTTTTAAATCCCCAATTCACCCCCTCTTGGTGATTTCTTCTATCTTCAACTTTCAGGTTCCTTATGGACAACCAAGCAAATATTGGCTGTTTGTTCTTCATCATCTTCATCAGATGAGCTATCTCCCCATATTGCTGAAATATATGCTTTCTGTTTGAACTTATTGGATCTTATCTCCTTGCCTCTCAGCTGAGGGCATTCAAACTTGATATGACCAGGTTTGCCACACTCGTAACATATGATTGGTTTCTTCGTTTCTTTGTTGTTGTTTTTTTTTGTGGAACTTCCGGAATCCTTGATCCTTCTTATAGAATTTTTTGCATCTTTGGACCATCATTCCAATCTCTACATCATTCATCTCGTCATCATCAGAATTTTTGTCTTCTTTGACTGTTTTAAGAGCAATTCTCTTCTGTTTGCCTTCCATTTCGTCAAGTCCTTTTTTGAACATGATTTTGCCCTCATATTTTGATAAGCTACCAAATAGAGCTACTATAGATTGCATGGATTAACTACGAGCTTCTTTAATGGTTGTCACTTTAGCTTCCCAATCTTTGGTTAGTACATTTAAAATTTTTCTTACTTGAGTTTTTTGTTCATATACCTTTCCCAAAGCTGACAGCTGATTGATGAGATGTGTGAACCGAAGCTAGAACTCTCTAATTGATTCTCTGAACTTCATACGTAATAAATCATATTCAGTCATGAGAGTGTTGATTCTATTCTCCTTGATTCCTGAAGTTCCTTCATACGTAACTTCTAAGGCATCCCACATTTCCTTGGCACTGGGGAAATTGCAAATGTAAAAGTACTCCTTTTGACTCAAGGCACTTTGAAACATCAAGATGGCTTTGTTGTTGAGGACAACTCGTTTCTGATCATTCTCATCAAATTCAGCTTTAGTGGTTGGCACAACATTGTCTCCTACCTTCTTACTAGGAACATAATTGCCTTCTTCAATTACTTCCCACAGACTATACTCACTGGCCATCACAAATACTTTGAATTTGGACTTCCAGAACGAGTAGTGTTCACCACTAAAACCTGGCGGTCTGTTGATTAAGGCACCATCTGGTTCCTTCCATTAGATCTTTTTGTCTTGGAGGTTAATCCTTTTGACTAGACAACCAACCCTTTGATACCAAATGTAAATGGAAGAAATCACCAAGAAGGGGTGAATTGGGGATTTTAAAAATTCTTTTCGAAAACACCCAAGTTTTTGGATTGAAAACAGAGTGTAAGAAGACAGGGAAAGAAAAGCTTAAACACAAAAGATTTATACTGGTTCAGTCCTTTTGAATAGACAACCAACCCTTTGATACCAAATGTAAATGGAAGAAATCACCAAGAGGGGGGTGAATTAGGGATTTTAAAAATTCTTTTCGGAAACACCCAAGTTTTTGGATTGAAAACAGAGTGTAAGAAGACAGGGAAAGAAAAGCTTAGACACAGAAGATTTATACTGGTTCAGTCCTAACCTTAACCTATGTCTAGTCCCAAGATATCTTCTGGATTTTCCAACTATCAATATTCTTGAATTACAACAATATAACTCTTAAGCAATCCTAATCACCTAGGACTTGCTCCCCCTTACACTTTGTAATCAAATAACCCCCAACTCACGGTTCCAAAACCTTGAGTTCTCTCAAAGAAGTAATCAAAATGATTTTCAAAAACAAACTCTCAATAAGAGCAAATATGGATAAACACTGAAGTTCAAAATACTGTAGAATAAAGATTCAAATCGAAAGACGTAATCAGTTGTAATTCTGTGTGTATTTTTTTGCTTATGAGTCTTCCTGGGTATTTATACTTTGATCAGAGGAATTAGCCGTTGCATTTTCTTCTCTTTGATTCTTTAATGTTCAGCTTCATCTCTGGAATATGACAGTTGCATATTTTCTCTATTCCTTCAATTATCAGCTAAAATCCTGGAATTAGTCGTTGCAGATGGTCTTCCAGGATATTTTTGTCAACCCATAACCCTTATTTGACCGTTGAAGAGTAATATGAAAGATCTATAGCAGCCTGAGTTGAACTGTTGGGATAGAAGAGAAATTTAAGGCTTGTTCTTGGTTCTTCATTAATTGGATTTGACCCAGACTTGATTTGACTATGATCCTTGCTGAATTCATCTGAAACTAACGAGTAAATCAATCAAATATATATATATATATATATGATTCACAACTATAAAATGTAATTAAATTAGTTCACAAGCTTAAATCAGATAGAAGAAGACGTCATCTATAAAACAGAGATTCATTAGGCTTGAGTTTAAGCTAAGTAAACTCGAGTTTAATCGTGTTGCAAACTTTTATAGTTCTTTCTGTCTGGGCCAAACTCGAGTTTGTAAGCTTTAGGCTCAAGTTTGCTTTATCAAACATATTTGAAATCCTTTCAATCAGAGATAAGCTTGAGTCTACTTAAACATACTTGAGTTTATATTTGAGAAAGATTTTGAATGCTCTCTGTAAAGGACAAACTCGAGTTTTCACTTTATAGGCTCGAGTTTGTTCACATAAAAAAGTTGTTGGATAGCTATCAGCAAGACTTAAGCTTGAGTTAAAGAAGACATGATTGACGTTAGAATAGCGACATGCCCTCTGTAAGGCATAGGCTCGAGTTTATCATGACAGACTCGAGTTTAACTAGGAGAAAACAACTTGTTTTGTTCTTTTTAACCCGTAGACTCGAGTTTAACATGATAGGCTAGAGTTTTGATTAGATAAAATCATGAAACTTGCTCTCTGTCACGAGTAAGCTTGAGTTCATCAAAGAGTGCTCGAGTTTGCTTAAGTTCAAAAACACTTGTCTTGCTTTATGTTAAATATAAACTCGAGGTTAACAACTCTAGGCTCAAGTTTAACTTATATTACAAGGATTTAAACAAACTTTTACCTTGTTTGAAATTTAGCAATAAAGAACAGTTTCTTAGTTTACAATTGTCACTTATCATCAAAACACATAGAGAACTAATAGAGGACACTATTTTAACTACTGGATAAAAGCTTGCACCGAGTAAATCAAGGACCATCATTAAGGGGCAGCCAAAAATATCTGATTTTGAGGGCCTAGATGGTGCCACATGTCTGCCCAAGAAGCATCTAGAATGGCTTGGAGGGCAAGTCAAACAATTATATAAAAATCCAAAGCATTCTTCTGACCATTGGGTAATAGCGAGTCCTGGATAATAGCATGAACCAAGGGGGTCTATTTAAGGAGCTCTCCTTGCTCATTTTTGGCTGCGTAAGACGTGCTCAAGAAGAAGATGAGAGTGAGACAGCAAGGTTTTGGTTCAAGGAGGAAGTGAAGGCCATATGCAACCGAAGATTCAAGGTAAGTTCCTAACTGATAACTTTGAAACTCTTATCTTTGCCCTACGGTGTTTTCGTGGGAAGGAAGTGGGATTTCCATATTTTTAAGGTTCTAAATGGGTCCAGAACATGTTTTTGTGTGGGTACATGTAAGATCACCTTCTTCCAAACTTGAAAAAAGTTTAAGTCTTTAATATACGAAAATCTGCCAACTTTTATGGTTTCTGGGCAGCGGGTATTAATTTGTGGTTTTAAAATAGTAAATAGATTTAGTTTGCTCTGAAATTTTGCATGGTAAAAGTAGACATCATGAGGATGATTTTGGTATCAGATTTTGTGTCATTCTGATGTTCCAACCGAGAGTTCTATCAAGTTGAAAATGACCTAAAAATATGGATTTTGTCTCGGACCAGTGGCTAAGTTTTGAGAATACGAGAATGACTTGAACCCAGATGGCTTGGGTAATTATTTTTCCTATAAAATAGACATCCTAAGGGTTCCATGGCCACTGATTTCATGTCGATGCAATGTTTCTAGAATTTATTAAAAATCGGCGAAGTTGGGATAGTGATTCTGAAGAATCTGGTGCAGGCGAAATTTATGGAAATTAAAGTAAAGGGTATATAAGTGATTGAAAGCTTAAGTGTTTGTTGTAATTAGGGAAATAGCAAGTGTGGGAAGTATCTTTAACGTTAAGAGAAAAGTCCTCTATATTGCAAGGCATGTCAAGTAGTAATTGTAAACTTGCATACTCTATGTTACTCTTGCATGTGTGTTTTATCATGAGGTAAGGGATTGGACTGTGGTACCTATGTGACTGTGTTCTTAGGTTATCACTGAAGTCCAGAGTATGTCGGGTTATGGAGGCCCTTGGCATGTAGGGTAGGTAGTACCTATTGGATGACGTGTCCTTAGGTAGCTATTGAGATCCAGGTTATGTGGGGTAGGTGGAGCTTATGTGACTGTGTGTTTATAGGCGTTCATTGAGGCCTCGTGGGATTGGTAGTTAGGGTCGGCCGCCTTAGGTATTGAGGCCCAGTAGTGCGTTGGATTTGAGGGCTTGCTTGACCAGGCGGTTCTGCGGAGGTAGTACATGCCAGTATACTATGCCTAAGGCAAAATTATTTTCCCTGTTATGATTTGCATTACATGCATAAATATTGTATATGAGTTTAACAGTTACTTTGGGGTTCAACTTTGAACTCTATACTGGTTTAAGGATACAGGTGCTTTAGGTGGAGATGATGAGGAGTTTAAAAGGCAAGGGCCAGGAGTGATACGAAGAAATGAAGACGCTTTAAGGAGGCTTAAAGTTGTATTCTATTTGGATGAGAGTATCATATTATTTACTGTTTAATATTTTATTTGTGATGACTGTACTCTTAACACTATGGAGACTTGTTTACCTTTTGGTTTATTATACTTTAACAGTATATTGTATTTGTCCAAATCGGTACATGTTTTGTTGCGTTTACTCTGATACATGATAAAAGGAACAAGTAGCAGTGAAAAGATAATAAGAAAAAGGAATCCCTCTAACCTGCCACCCAAAAAGGGCGAAGCCGGTATGGGTGTAACAACTCGAGTTGATCAACCTGCTGACTAAAGACAATTTTGGAAAGAGTTTTAGAATTCGAGTTTTCGAGAGTTAATAAGCTGTCAAGTGTTTGTTATCATCAAAACTCAAATCGAGAACTAATATTCTCCCCCTTTTTGATGATGACAACACTTGTAAAAGCAATTGTAGATGAAATTTGGGATTAAATCTTAATAAGATGAAAAACATATATTGCCTCAAAAACACTTTCATTACTGCTAAAAGTTCAATACATTGACAATTTGCACACAAGCAACAAAAATACATATAAAGCTAAGCAACTAAGTACAAAAAAAGCTACATATATATCAACTAAGTCTCTTTTTCTTTGTTTGTCATCATCAGAAGGAGGCAGGAAGGAGACTGGTATAGCAGGAAAATCAGTTTTAAGAAGAGGGATATAGGTCTAGGCAGTGAAGGAAGATGGAGGGGCTCAAGGTGAAGAATCAGGAGAAGAGGAAATATGGATGTTGGAGGGAATGGAGGATGGAATAGGCATGGTTATAGGAGTAAGGGCTAAAAAGGATAGTGGTGCTCTCAGGTATGGGAGTGGCAAGCTCAGGTGTGGGAGAAGGAGATAAAGGACTAGGAGAGACAACAGGTGTCGAGAAAAAAGGTTTAGGAGATGAAGGAGAGTGATGAAAGGGAATGCTTTCTGTGGAGGAAGAGGGTGATATATTGGTTGTGGTTGTAGGAAGGGGAAAGGCAAGGATAGATGCATGATAAGGAGAAGGAACGGATCCAGAAAGGCCAACAGCAATGTCAACAGTAGAGGAGGCTAAGAGCTTGTTAACCTTGGAGTTTACAATACTTAGCATCCCAAAGATGCTTTCAAACTTGGCTCCCTAGTCTTCCAAGGTGCCTTCCATATTCTCAATCTTCTCTGCAATTTGCTCAAGATGTTTAGCTAGCTGATCTTGAACCTCTACAAGTGAGTTATGACTCTTAGTCACTTTTGAAACCAATCTCCTAACCTAAGTCTCAATCTTCTTAGTCAGCTTGTGTAACTGGGCTATCATAGAAGTCTGTATGGAAGATATAGCTGCTAAGATAGCCTTCTCAATCATGGATTGGATAGAAGTACCAAATATAGAAGGATGTGCGTGAGTGGAAGTAGAAGGCATACAAGGAGATGATTGATCCTCATTAGCTCTAGTGGAAGTGCCTTTAGTTCTAGAACTAGAAGAAGCTTTAGACTGACCAAAGCCTTCTGTGAAAGAAATTCTCATGTAGTTCATGTAACTTTGGCCAAATTTGTTGTGCTTGACCGGTTTCTCATCCAATTCAAGATACTAGATTTGGTTGTGGAAGAGAATTAAGTGTAAATTGAAGAAATCATCAAGAGGGGGTGAATTAAGGGTTTTAAAAATTCTTTTAAAAACACTAAAGTTTAGACTGAAAAACAGAGCATAAAAGACAAGGGAAGAAAAGCTTGACACAGTAAGATTTATACTAGTTCGGTCCTATCCTTGACCTATATCTAGTCCCCAAATACCTTCTAGGATTTTCAATTATTTCAATATCCTTTAATTATAACAATGTAACTCTCAAGCAATCCTAACACCTAGGAATTGCTCCCCCTTACACTTTGCAATTAACTAACCTAACTAACAGGTTCCACAACCTTGAGTTCTCTCAAATGAGTAACCAAAATGATTTTCAAAGACAAACTTTCTTAAAGAGTAGATATGAATAAACACTGAAGTTCAATAGTAGTATGCACAACAAAGAATGAAATCAAATAAGAATGTAATTAGTTGTACTCGTATGTTGTTGTGTCTTTTTTCTTGGAGTCTTCCTAGGTATTTCTAATCAACTAAAGAGACTAGCCATTGCATTTTCTTCTCTTTGAATCTTTAATGTTCATCTTGATATCTAGAATATGACTATTGCATATTTTTCTCTATTTCTTCAATGCTTAGCTGGAATTCTAGAATAGTTGTTCCTGATGGTCTTCCAATATTCTTGTCATTCCATAAACTTCATTTGACTATTGGTGAGTGATCTAGATGATTTGTAACGATATAAACTGAACCATTGGGATAAAGGAGAAAGTTCAGGCTTCTTCTTGGTTCTTCATTAATTGTATTCAATTCATATTTGATTTCACCTTGATCCTTGCTAAATTCATCTTATGCTCATGAACAAATTGATCAAGTATAACAATGAATAATATAAAGTGAAAACGGATCAAATCGCAGATTTCTAGAAATCATAGTTTTAAACTATGCAACAAAAACTCGAGTTTATTAAAGAAACCTGAGTTTTGTTCATTCTAGGAATGACCATTGCAATTTGAGATTTTGAAACATATTTTGAAATAGTGGTAAACTCGAGTCATTAAGTGACAAACTCGAGTTTGGTTCATTCTATGAATAACCATCGTGATTTGTGATTTGAAACATAATTTTGAAATATATGAGAAAACTCAAGTTAATTAGCAACTAACTCGAGTTTTGGACTTATTGATGAGAAACTAAGTCTAAATCCACAAAGTTCAAAACTAGCATTTCCAAAGCTTAACTAGAGTTTTCAAGTTCAAAAAATACAGCATAGCTCTCTGCTTGACATAAATTGAGTTTCCTTTAAAAATGAAGAACTTTGAAAGCTCTCGACTTGAGTCAGACTCGAGTTTACATTATTAAACTCGAGTTTTCTAAGTTTATCGAAAATATTGATAGCTCTTTGTAAATGATAAACTAGAGTTTACAGATGTAAGCCGTAGTTTGTTTTAAACATGAAATCTTTGAAAACTCTCGGCTTGAATCAAACTCGAGTATGTAAACTTAAACTCAAGTTTTCTTAAACATAGAAAACTTTATATAGCCATTAGCTGAGAGTAAGACCAAGGTTTAGAATATCAAATTGTAGTTTGCATAACTTCAATATATTGAAGTGTTTCTATCTTGCACAAACTTGTGTTTACTAATACAAACTCGAGTTTGCTTTAGTTTGAAAAATTTGAGTGCTTTCTATTTGATATAAACCATAGTTTATAAATGCAAACCATAGTTTTCTTTTAAGTTCATAAAACTGAGCTACTCTATTAAGTCCAAACTCGAGTTTTAGAACTCCAAACTCGAGTTTGTCTTTGATAGTAAATTTTTAAACTTACAAAAAACAAACTTCACTTTGTGTTTACAATTGTTAGTTATAATCAAAACTTATAGAGAACTAACATTAAGGAGTCAAGACAAGGATGAGGCATATGAGCTTTCTTTTGTCCCTCAAATTTGAACTTTCATATTTCATCAAAAATCTATTAGCCAAGATTTAAAGGGGTTTTTGAAATAATACAAGCCAAAAAGAGCTAATCCCTTCGAGAAAAATGAGTAAAGTTTTTCCATTTGGTATAAGGTTCCTAGAGTACATATCCCATAAGACCCTATGTACCAGTGGTGAAACACTCGTCCAAAATACACCTTTTTTATACATCAAAATGTATATGGAAGCGTCTCTTAAAACCAAAAACCACTACTGAAGCTACAAATCATGTACCATAAATTTTACACTTCAGTAAAATAAAACTAAAAGCTAAAATCCTTCTCCCATCGTAGTATAATCCTCCAGCATCTCCTTCTTCAAAACTTGAGCTTTTTACTCTATCAACAAAATAAAACTTATCCAAAATATATTCCTGGGATTCAAATGAATCCTAGTAGTAACGTTAACAATCACTCACATACAATGTATACACAATACATGCAAGTAAAATCATCACTTATACATACCAATCACACATCATATTCAACATTCATGCATTTATATAAATACATACAATGATAAATAAAAGAATATAAAATGTATACATAATATGTGAGAGAAGTGTTACTACATTTATAGATTTTCCTTCTTTCCTTTCTTTGTTTCTCTTTTTGTCACTCCCTCCTTCTTGTGTGTATCAACCGAAATGATAAATTAAGGGGTTGGAGGGTATTGTGTTCGGATCCATCCCAAATTGAAGAGAACATTATATATACTAAAGGTATGATGCCACACGTCCATTGGAGAAAGAAAAGATAAAACCTCTCTTGTGTTGGCAATGCATAATTTACACATGTATGCATTCTTATCACAAATACACACCTATTAATTACTATAAGCAACACGTACACACACTTATTTCGCACATAATGACACACACACACACACACACACACACACACATGTATGTATATTAATATTATGATAATATTATATAATAACCATCTTGTATACACAATACACACGCGTATACAAAACTTAATCACCCTATCTCTTCTATTTACACGGCAACACACAATTCTCACATATAATGACCACGCACGCACACTCTTAATCAATTCACACATATATACAACATATGTAATATACACACACGTCCCATTTAAACACTTGTCACTTAACACACACATAAACAATAACAACACACACACAATCACTTGTTAATATATTTAATTTTCTCCTTAATTATTTCATAACCTTTCCTTAAGTCTAAAATATTTTGGCTAATTATCTTAAGCTCTTCCTCATAATAGGCTCAAGACTTTGCACTCTTCATAAATAGGGCCTAGTAGACTCCCAAAAATAGGCTAATTCACAAGCCTTTAGACCCAAAATTCGGGGTGTTACAAGTGGCATCTCATCTAGGGAAAGAGTTAAAGACTCGATAAGCTTTCTTAGTCTTAAAATTTAGAAAGTTTCCTCATCAGATAATTCAACAGATGAAACAAGAGGAGGGTTAATAACACCTAGCATATTATTGAAATTTTCAGTAGTGAGAATTATATGCTTTCCCCTCACAAAAGTTATCATTTTTCCTTATACAAGATTGGTATAAGGACTGAATTCATTGGCAATCCGTAAATAGAAATAGAATGTTCCCACTACTGAAGTACAAAAAGGTGATTAAAAAGCTAACAATGGTTTGAAAGAAAGAGATAAGATTAATGAGATAAATCTAAACCACATTAATTTTGAAATTGGGAGAAATCAAACTAAATGTTAGGACAAAAACCTCTAATCCAAAAAGGATATTAGAGGAATGCGGTTTCGAGTTATAGCAAGTAAAGAAGGAATACCAGTGGATTCTTTGATGGCTCTCTAATAACAACCCCCTTTGATCGAGGTCAAGAAAGAAGAGGCCCTGTTATTAAATAGGTATCCTAGAGATAATTTATTTTGGCAGAGGAACACCTTTTACTATTTAGTATTTCATGATTTATATATTTGAGCAACTTTATCTTTATCATATTTATGTCTCGCCTATATTTTAGGTTAATATGTGATTAAAGACAAAGTCCTTAGGAATAGAATAGGTGTTGACTCGAGGATCTATGATAGAGATCTTGATCATAAGGACTCAAGGACACTATATGTCTATTGCCTAAAACCTGTTTTTAGTATTAATCACCAAGAACGAGCATTGGTGATCTCAATAAAACTAGTACGATACCATCTACTTGTATGGAGATACAAGGTAGGGACCTTATAGAATGCAAGCATGTTGATGCCTTAGCAGATGTCGTGGGTGGATCTGTTAGAGAATAATAGCAATGAGCTGACCCGTCGAGAGACTCGACAAGGATTCATTGGAGAGAGTATCATTTGTTAGCTCTCTATATGTTTTGATGATAACTGATAATTATAAACACAAGATGAAGTTTGTCTTAGGTAAGTTAAAAAACTTACTGTCAAAGATAAACTCGAGTTTTGGGAACAAAACTCGAGTTTTGGACTTGATAGATAGTAACTCAATTTTAATGAATTAAGAAAACTCCAGTTTGAGTAGACAAACTCGAGTTTCTGACAAACAAAGAGCACTTAAGTTTTTCACATTGAGACAAACTCGAGTTTAGTATTACAAACTTGAGTTTGCATAAGACAGAGACTCTCTAATATTTTCTAAAGTAATCAAAACCCCGGTTTTCATTTAGAAACTCGAGTTTTGGGCATACGTAGAGAATCCAAGTTCTTAAGCCTAAGAAAACTCCAGTTTTGATATGAAAACTCCAATTTGCATTTAGCTAAGACTATTCTAAGTTTTGAGAAAACTCGAGTTTAGCCTTGATAGAAAGATTTCATGATTTATCTATTTTGAGAAAACTCCAATTTGTCTTGAAAACTCCAGTTTTCACTTGGCATAGATTTTCAAAGGTTTTCAAACTTTAAAGAAAACTCGAGTTAACAGTTGGAAACTCAAGTTTATAACAGGCAGAGAGCTTTGCTCATTTTAGTGATTCGAAAACTCAAGTTTTGTTTGGAAACTCCAGTTTTTGAACTTGTAGACTTAGACATGTTTTTCACTATATTACTCTAAAACTTGAGTTTGTCACTAATCAACTCGAGTTTTGCTCATGTCTCAAAATGTGTTTCAAAGATAAAATTGCGACGTTTGTTCCTAAAAGAGGAAAACTCGAGTTTCAGATGGAAACTCCAGTGTTGTCTTCTGAGCATAGTTGAAAACTCGAGTTTGTGTCGCTGAGTTTGAAAATCAAGTTGCTCGAATTTGTGAAATCTTCCCATTTGATCTTAATACTTGTTATCATCACTCATTACTATTCCTAATTATGTTTAATCAATTTGCTAAAGGTTTCAGATGGCTTAGACAACATTAAGTAAGGATTTGAGCAAAAGCAAAAAAGTGAAGTCAGCACATTAAATGCAAAGTTCAGAAAACTTACATCCTTTTGGACAATCATTCTACACACGATGCAAAGGGATTAATGTTTTTTTCTACATCCAGTAGCTGCTCTTCCAATGGATTAAAAGTCAAGAAGTCAAACATAAACATTTGTGCAACTGGATTAACCAAAGAGTAGAGAGAGAAGAAGACCAAAGCTTAACCTAATCCTTACTTAATGAAGGTGTTAGTTCTCTATATGTTTTGATGATAACAGACCATTGTAAACTAAAAGTCTTTTAACAAAAAGTAAAATAAGTGTTTTGAACTTAGGCAAACTCGAGTGTTTTATAACCAAGGCAGGCTCGAGCCTATTGTGGTAAACTTGAGCGTATGTCTTACAGAGAGCAAATTAAGTTATTGGCTCTCAGTTAGACTCGAGCCTACCTAAATAAACTCGAGCTTGTGCCTTACAGAGAGCATGTCGCATTTTCACTTGAGCATGTATTTTTTAACTCAAGCCTAAGTCTTACAGAGAGCTCCTCAAACAAAATTTCATGTGAGTAGACTCGAGCCTATGAAGTTAGACTCGAGCCTGATCCTTCCAGAGAGCAATCAAATGTTTACTCAAAAATAGGCTCAAGCATAACGTCATTAACTCAAGCCTATTTCATATTGAAAGAAGTCTCAAAAGCGTATGGTTGAAGTAAACTCAAGCCTAACACTTACAGACTCGATTTTGTCTCAGACAGAGAGCTATCAAAGTTTCATGGCTCGATCAGACTCGAGCCTAATTTTCCTGACTCAAGCCTACGTCTTTGTGCTTAAACTTCTTTTCATTGCAAACAGCTCTTGACTCGAGCCTGTCCAGTGCTCCAAAATACTTTGAAACTCTCATCACGATAAACACTAAATTCCAAGGGGCAAACTCAAGCCTGCTCACTTTATGCTTGAGTACACATGAACAAACTCGAGCCTGCTGAAGTTAAACTCGAGCCTAACAAGATCTCTGTTTTACTCTTCGCGTTTCTCATATTTCTAATTCACTCTTATGATGTGTTTTACACTTAAATAAGATTACGAATCATTAACTATATGTTTGATAAGTTTGTTCATGAGTTACAGATTACATTAACACATTTTGAGCTTCAGATCAGATCTGGGTTAAGAGCATTTAATGCAGGACCAAAAACTCGGCTGAAACTTCTCCTCTATCCCAATGGTTCAACACAGACTGTTATAGATCAAAAAATCACTCTCTAACGGTCAAAAACGGATTATGGAATGACAAGAATACTGGAATAACATCTCCAACAGCTATATCCAAGATTCCAGCCAAGAATTGAAGAAATGACGAAAAATATGCAACAACCATTTTCCAGATTTACAGCTGAACATTAGAGAAGAAAATGCAACAGCTAGTTTTACTGGTTAACCTATAAATATCCATGGAGATGAAGAGCAACACACACAACAAAACTACATCTGATTGCTTCTTTGATTTTTAAGCTCTGTTATGCGAAATATTTTTTTAACTTCAGTGTTTATGATTATTTGCTCTTTAAGAGAGTATGATTTTGAAAATCATTTCTGATTACTTGTTGTGTGAAAACTCACGGTTGTGGAACCTGTGAGTTGGGTTGTTTAATTACAAAGTGTAAGGGGGAGCAAGTCTTAGGTGATTAGGATTGCATGTGATTTACATTGTTGTAATTAAAGCTCGTTGAGATATTTGAAATACCCAGAAGATATCTGGGGACTGAACGTAGGTCAAAGTTGAGACCGAACCAGTATAAATCTTTTGTGTCCAGCTTTTTTTCCGTCTCCTTTTTCATTTCAAGTTTTTGAAAACTTAGACATCTTTGAAAAGAATTTTTTAAATCCCCAATTCACCCCGCTCTTGGTGATTCCTTCCATCTTCATTTGGTACCAAAGCAAGGTTGTCTATTTAAAGGATTAACATCCTAGACAAAAAGATCCAATGGAAGGAATTCTACCAGATAGTGCCTCAATAAACAGACCACTAGGTTTCAATGGTGAACATTACTCATTCTGGAAATCCAAATTCAAAGTATTTGTGATGGCCAGTGAGTATGGTCTGTGGGAAGTAATTGAGGAAGCCAACTATGTCCCTACTAAGAAAGTAGGAGAAAATATTGAACCAAAAGGAAAGGCTGAATTTGATGAAAATGACCAAAAGAAAGTTTTCCTTAACAGCAAAGCTATTTTGATGTTACAGAGTGCATTAAGCAAAAAAGAGTACTTTCACATTTGCAATTTGCCCAGTGCCAAAGAGATGTGGGATGCATTGGAAGTGGCCTATGAAGGAACTTCAGGAATCAAGGAAAACAAAATCAACACCCTCACAACTGAATATGATCTATTTCGCATGAAGTCTGGAGAATCAATTGCAGAATTCCAGCTCTGTTTCACTCATCTCATCAACCAATTGTCAGCCTTGGGGAAGGTATATGAACAAAAAGCTCAGGTAAGAAAAATCTTAAATGTACTAACCAAAGATTGGGAAGCTAAAGTGACAGTTATTGAAGAAGCCTGAGGAGAATCCATGCAATCTGTAGCTGCTCTCTTTGGAAGTCTATCAGAGTCAAAATCAAGTTTAGAAAAGGTTGATGAAATGGAAGGCAAACAGAAGGGAATTGCTCTCAAAACCTCCAAAGATGATAGAAGTTCTGATAATGATAAGGCTGATGATGAAGAGATTAGGATGATGGTTTGGAGATTCAAAAAGTTCTACAAGAAGGATCAAGGATTTCGGAAAGTTTCACAAGAACAGCAACGACAAAGAAGCAAAGAAACCAATCATATGCTATGAGTGTGACAAGCCAGGTCATATTAAGTCTGAATGTCCCCAGCTGAAGAACAATGAAAAGGAAAATAAAAGATTCAAATCCTTCAAAAAGAAAGCCTATGTATCTGCCATCTGGGGAGATAGCTCATTTGATGAAGATGAAGAGGATGAAGAACAAACAGCAAACCTTTGCCTGATCGCTCAGGAGGAATCTGACTATGAAGAGGTAAGTGATTCTGAACCAACTTTTGATGAATTACTCTCTAAATACAATAGTCTTCATTCTGAATTCAAAAAGATTTCTAAGGAACTACTGATTTCAAAAAGAAAGATAAAAGTCCTAGAAAAACAAGTTTAGAATACCCCATCTCCTATTTCAGAAAAGACTTGTGAACACTGATGTTCTTTACAGAAAAGAAATGACCATCTTTCTAAAACTCTTGAAAAATTCACCCAAGGGAGAAATGCTTAATATTATTTTAAAACAGCAAAAGTTTACAAATGACAAGTCTGGCATTGGCTATAAACTTGATCTTGATAAAAGGAAAGGTAAGAAGAGAATGGGAGAAAAGAACTACTTGAGCTATTTTCAAAAATCAGTTCACATTTCCAATCCCTTTGCCCACTGTAACTATTGTAATAGGAAGGGCCATACTACTTCCTCTTGTTTTCATAGAAAAGAAAGGAAAGGTAAATGTGTAGGTAATTATCAATGGGTGCCTAAAGGATCCTATATGGTCCCTAAGACACTTACTAACCCAAAAGGACCCAAGATGAAATGGGTACGTAAAACTTAATTTCACAAATTTGCAGGTATGTCTAAGAGCATCAAAATCCAGCAAATGGTACATTGACAGTGGATGCTCTAGACACATGACGGGAGATCAATCCAAATTTACAACAATCAAACACAAGGATGGTAGCAAGGTTACATTTGGTGGGAATCAATCCGAAAGGATAACTGGTATTGGTGAAGTTGGCAATAATGGTGGACCAAAAATAAAAGATGTATACCTTGTGGAAGGCCTATGCCATAACCTCCTTAGTATAAGCCAAAGTGCAGATAAAGGTAATTTAATTATCTTCAACTCAGAAGAATGCTTGATTGTTAACAAAGATGATCTCTCTCTAGACAGTGCTAAATCAAAAGCCTTATTTAGGGCTCCAAGAGAAGGTAACTGTTACACTCTTAATATCTCTAATGATCTATCCTGTCAAAATTGTTTCATTAGTAACTCAGATGAAAGTTGGTTGTGGCACAAACGATTAGCTCATGTCAACATGTTTCAACTTGATAAATTAATGGAAAGGACTTGGTTATTGGATTGCCAAAACTTGATTTCAAAAAGGATATGATCTGTGATGCATGTCAAAAGGGAAAATAAACTAAATCATCTTTTCATTCAAAAAATGAGATTTCAACTAATAGACCACTTCAATTACTACATATGGATTTAGTTGGTCCAGCTAGAGTAAAAAGCTTTGGTGGAAACTTGTACACTCTACTTATAGTTCATGATTTCTCAAGATATACGTGGACTCTATTTTTATCTTCTAAATATGAAGCATTTGATCAATTTGTTGTTTTCGCCAAGAAGGTCTAGAACGAGAAAGGTTTATCTATTGCAGGAATTCGAACTGATCATGGAGAAGAATTTGAAAATCATTCCTTTGAGAAATTCTGTGATAAGATGGGGGTAGATCACAATTTCTCTGCTCCAAGAACTCCCCAACAAAATGGAGTAGTAGAAAGAAAGAACAGAGTTCTCACAGAAATGGCAAGAGCAGTGCTGAATGAAAATCAGACCTCCCAAGTCTTTTGGGCAGATGCAATGAACACAGCTTGCTACATCTCTAACCAAGCATATCTCAGGAAGAAGCTGAACAAAACCCTATATGAGCTCTACAAGGGAAGAAAGCCCAACATAGCCCATCTGCACATTTTCGGATGCAAGTGCTTTATTCACAAGAATGGTAAGGAAAACTTAGGTAAATTTGATTCTAAAGTTGATGAAGATACATTCCTTGGCTATTCTTCTAGGAGTAAGGCATATAAAAATATAATCATTCTACTCGAACTATAGAAGAATCAATTTATGTTGTTTTCTGTGAAACCAACTCTAACAAATCCATGGTTGATGATGATGATGAAGTTCAGAATCAATCTTCTTCAAAAACTTCTTCTGATTTGACAAATTCTAAAAATAAGTTGCAAAGAGAACCAGAAGCTAAATCTGAACATGATTGTAAAAATCCTGGTCAAACTCAACCTAAAGCTTGGAAATATAGTAGGAGCCATCCGCTGGACCAAGTTATAGGTGATGCAAATCAAGGAGTTAGAACTAGACAAAGTATTTTGAATGAAGTCACCTTTTCAGCTTTTATTTCAGAAATAGAACCCTCTAAGATTGAAGAAGCTCTTTCAGACAATGATTGGGTGATAGCAATGCAAGAGGAATTGCATCAATTTGAAAGAAATCAAGTTTGGGACTTGGTACCCAGGCCCAAAGACGATCCAGTCATTGGCACCAAATGGGTATTCAAAAACAAACGTGATGAGTCTGCAATCATTGTCCGCAATAAGGCAAGATTAGTAGCTAAAGGATATAATCAAGAAGAAGGAATTGATTATGAAGAAACTTATGCTCCAGTAGCAAGATTGGAAGCAATAAGAGTCCTTCTAGCCTTTGCTTGCATTAAAGGTTTCAAACTATATCAAATGGATGTAAAATCAGCTTTTCTAAATGGCTTTATTCAGGAAGAGGTTTATGTAGAACAACCTCCTGATTTTGAGGATGAATTTCATCCAGATTATGTTTTCAAATTGAAAAAAAGCTTTATATGGTTTAAAACAAGCTCCTAGAGCTTGGTATGAAAGACTAAGTAAATTTCTTCTAGATCATGGTTTTGTAAGAGGAAAGGCAGATACCACTCTTTTTATTAAAAGCAACAAGCTTAATGAAATCTTACTTGTACAAATCTATGTGGATGATATAATTTTTGGTGCTACTAATGATGCTTTGTGCAAGGAATTTTTCTGAGACTATGCAGGGTTAATTTGAAATGTCAATGATGGGAGAGCTCAACTATTTTCTTGAACTACAAATTAAGCAACGTAAAAATGGAATATTTATTTCTCAGACCAAGTATCTAAGAGACTTGCTCAAGAAATATGGTCTTCAAGATTGTAATGGGGCAGACACACCAATGAGCTCATCTACTGCCTTAGATGCCGATGAGAAGGGAAAAGACTTTAATATCACAAGGTATAGAGGCATGATTGGATCATTACTCTACTTGACAGCAAGCAGACATATATACAATTCAGTGTGGGGATGTGTGCTCGATTTCAATCCGCACCTAAGGAATCTCATGCTGAACATGTGAAAAGAATCTTTAGATACTTGCGTGATACAAAAGAATTGGGCTTGTGGTTTCCCAAAGGTCAACTTGAACACTTAGTAGCTTATTCTAATTCAGACTATGCTGGATACAAGACTGATCGTAAAAGCACAAGTGGACAATGTGAATTCTTTGGAAATTCACTTGTCTCATGGTTCAACAAAAAGCATAACACAATAGCCGTATCCTCAACTGAAGCTGAGTATGTTGCTGCTTCAAGTCCTGTGGCTCAAGCAACATATCCAAGATCTTGGAACTCACTTGAAGGAAATTCCCATCCTTTGTGAAAACACCAGCACTATCAGCTTAGCCAAAAATCCTGTCTATCATACTCGAACAAAGCATATTGATGTCAGACATCATTTCATTCGAGATCATGTTCAAAAGAAGGATGTCAAAGTGATGTTCATCCCAACTCATCAACAACTTGCGGATATCTTCACAAAACCACTTGCAAAGGAGCAATTTACTTTTATTACAAGAGAATTAGGAATGGTAAATCCCAATGAATTGTAAGATGACTCTATCTCAATATTAATTATGTTTTTGATGATTAATTGTTGCTAACTTAAGCATCAGAGTGTTTAGCTATGTTTTATACAGGTTTTAGACTGACCATTGTTTGAAGTTTGCTGTCTGACGAAGCAAACTTGAGCCTATCTGAAGCATGCTTGAGTTTAAAGAAGGCAGAGAATGAAAATCAAATTTTGTAGGCGACAAGACTCGAGCCTGTAAGGAACAGACTCGAGCCTAGTGAAGATAGAGAGCAACTCAACTATTAACGAAGGACGTAAACTTGAACCTAGCAGAGCAAGCTCGAGCCTACTCGGGATATTACTCAACTCAGTCTCAGGAAGTCACCAAACTCGAGCCTATTAGTGACAAGCTCGAGCTTATCGATGAGTGTCAAGTGTTCACAGATACACACTTGGCGTCTAGGTTAGTTTATTTGTGTACAAACTCGAGCCTGTTCTTGCAAACTCAAGCAAGTAACTCGAGCCTACAAGTTTTAAACTCGAGCCTGTCGGGTAATATATATATCAGTAGCTCAAACATCGCTCTTCACTCATCTTCTCGCTCGAGCCTGGCCTAGTTTCCCTGAAACTTTCTCTCTTCTCTTAAACCCATTCAATTCCAACACTAAAAATGGCCCCCAAATGAACTTCTACTACTACCTCATCTGATTCTGCGACAAATTCTGCATCTCCTCCACCGGTGAAAAGACCTAGGAGGGAGAAATTCGCTCCCAAGAAACTCAAGTCTGGGATAGACACTAGGATTCCAGGAGTTGCAACGAATAAGCCTGTTCCTTCAACCAAACTGAAGAAGTTGGTAATCCAGGAACCAACTGGAAGTCCAAAGATGAAGATTATTGATCCAGAAACTGCTCTTCGAAGAGATAAAGAAATTGTCACTGAAGTTCCCAAGCCTCCCAAGAAAAAGAAGGCAACAATTTCTGCTTCTGAATTTCGTGGAACTAGCAAGGACTAGAGTTCCTCCAAGGCCACTCCCTCCAAATCCCAATCTAAGGTACCCAAAGAAATTCCTGCTATTCTCAAAATCAACGATACTTCTTCAAAGCCAAAAGACTTTTCTGATAAACCAATAGAGTTTCTAGGAAAGGAGGCCCTCTCTTTCAAAGAACAATTTTCTCACAAAGCCTTCTGCCCTATAGTTTCAGTAGACTTGCAGAAAATTAAGGACAAATGTAATATCAATTTATCTCCCTGGCTCAAACCATTTGAAACCTTGCTTTCCATTAAAGCCTCCTTCAGTCCTTCAGTAGTCAAAGCATTCTATTTCTCTATGAAATCAGACAACATACTAGATGATGAAGGAAATCTCTTAGAAGAAAGAGTTACCACCAATATCAAAGGCAAGAAAATTACCATAACACCAAAATATTTGAACTTCCTACTTCAAATACCCAAGCCACTACCTGCTACAGATTACAAATATAGTGAAAGGGAGATCTTCAAGCTCTTAAGACCCAATGCATCAATTCCCACCTCAAGGAAAATTCTGACTTTTACTCTAGCTGCCATGTCCCCTAAATACAGAATTGTCTGGTATATATATGCCAGAAACCTACTTCAAAAGGGAGGGAACTTAACTTTACTCCCTTTGCCAAGAAGGACTTTCCTATTTTTGCTTCCATTATTGATAGAAAACCTCACAATGTTGGAAATTGGATCTTCCAAGAGATGTTTTGATTCAGATTTGCCTCCAGACATTCCTCTCAGATCCCTTTCCCAACTCTGGTTTCTATGATTCTCTTCAATGAGAAAAAATGACATTTGGCCAAAGATTGTTGGTTATGATTAGTTTTGATGATGTCTTATGTAGATGTCATTAGTAAGAGCAAAGAGCAAAAAGGATTTGTTCATGTGGAAGAAGAACAAGAGAAGAGGAGAAAGAATGAGTTGATGCATGGAGAATAATCAAGAAGAAGAGAAGAAAGAAAGAAAAGCTTGTTAAAAGGAATGAGAAAATCATTATACAAGTTTTTAGATTGATTCTTGAAGTTTCTACGATCAAGTGGAACTTGGAACGGGTCAATTCGGAGTTAAAATGAGCAAGTTGAAGCTTCCGGATGAATAATGAGGGAGTTATTCCAGTCATCCATGTATTACTCCAGTAATCTTGTGTTTCAGAAGGTCTATTCGTGTTTGTCTGATGGCTTACTCCAGTCATACACACATTACTCCAGTAATACATGTGTTTTTGAGCTCATTACTCCAGTTGTCACTTAGTTACTGCAGTAATATACGAGTTTCAGCTGCTGATTTTCACTTCTGTCAGATGGTTACTGTAGTAATCATTAACCTACTACAGTAACGGGTCAGACAGAAAGCTTTTGGTGCGAACTTACTGCAGTAATACCCGAGTTACTCCAGTAATGGTTCATACAGAAAGCTTCTGTCAGCATTTCACCTGGGCGACGTTCAGTAAAACAATGATATCTCCCAAACCAGAGATCGTATTAAGGTAAAATCAATTTTGGATGAAACTAGACATCCAAGGCTTCATTTTGTAAAAAATTCAGGTCCAAATAAGATCATATGAGAGAGATATGATTTTTTGAATTTGACCCACCTGTTACTGTCATATAGCTGACCAAGGTTCAATAATTTGAGGATATCTCACAAACTACACATTCAAATGAGTTGAAATTAGTGGCATATGAAACTAGACTCACACACCTTTCCAAAAATATCAAGATCACAGAAAACAAATATCAAATGAGAGAGATATGATTTTTGGAAGTTCAGTGTCTGTTCAGAATTCTGGAATTGATCCTCAAACTAGTGATGTTTTGATAAACTCCAGTAATGGTCTTGCTACTCCAGTAATATTGTGCTCTGAATATCACTTTTGTGAATTCATTACTCCAGTAATGGTATCTTACTCCAGTAAGGCTACTCCAGTAGTCACTTACTTACTCCAGTAAGTCGCCATTTTCAGTTTTGTCCAGAAGCAAAACCCGATAGTCTGTCAAAGTTACTCCAGTAATGCCTCAGTTACTCCAGTCATGTAACAGCCTTTGCACTAGCATTACTCCAGTAACCAAGAGGCTACTCCAGTAAGTTCGAGGACAGAAACAACCTGACACTTAAATGACTCCAGTAATGCATAGCTACTGCAGTCATGCGAAGATAACATTTGAAAATCACCGTACCCGTAAAATGGAAATCATTGATTATGATTTCATTACTTCATATCATCACTTACTATTATTTCTAACATTGTTTGAACAGATTTTTAGTAAGTTTCAGATGATCAAATGAAGAATTTCATGAAGAGTCAAATGCTGAGCTGTAAAGTGAAAAATGCACTACTCCATGTTTGCTGGAAGATGTTTGTGATTAAACAAATGGGATTATACAGAAAAGATCAACATTACCTCAAAATCCTCCTGAATAAAAGATTGTCATCCATCATTGAAACAAAGAGCAGAAATCAAGAATATTTTCAGTGGATCCTCAACTGCAAAATTCTGAAGTGGATTTCCAACAGCTACACCCAAAGTGCTCTTCCAACAGTCAAATTTCGAAATGCTCTTCCAACAGCTAGTTTCTGCATTCATTCTGTTCTTCCTTGCCTATATGAAGCCCAGAACGAAAATCAGAAGAGATATAGAACACAATTCAAAAGAAATATACTCAAGTTACTGCATTCTTCTGTTTTATATCTGTAAAGTATCTTGTGATACATTTGAGCTTCAGTGTTTATCATTATCTACTCTTAGAGAGAGTTTGTTTCTATAAAATCACTTGTTTGTAAGAATCTCAAGTCAGGGGACTTGGAGATTGGAAATATCAGTGTACAACTTGTAAGGGGGAGTATATCCTAGTGAGAGGATAACTTTCAAATACAGAGTGTGTAATTGATTGTGAGTGATAGTGGAAATCCCAAAGAGTCTGGGGATTGGACGTAGGTCAAGAGTTGAGACTGAACCAGTATAAATCTTGCCATGTATTGATTCTCATTTCTTTTCTCTGTTTAGCTCTGTTTTAGCATCAACATTGCAGAGCATTGTCAGTTTAATTTTTTTTTAAATCCCCAATTCACCCCCCCTCTTGCTGATTTCCTCCACTTTCAAGGATGACCCTGATCCCCCACCAACTTTTGGAAAGCATTGTTTGAACTTGATGAGAGTCAATTTGGAAGAAGGTTCTGAATAGTCAAGAGCTCCCTCTCAGTCCAAAGTTTCAAAATCCAAGGTTAATGAAGCCCAGTCAGCTCCTTGTACCCTTCCGGCTGAACTATACCTTCATATCAAAGACTTTGTTGCAGAAGCAGTGGCTGACACTTTTAAAACCTTCTAAACCAATCTAGATACTAAATACTATACAGTTATAACCGCAATTGAGACTCAAATTGGAAGAATGGTTGAAAAGGTCACTACCAGCCACGACAAATTGGTTGAAGTTCAAGATGCTCAAGGGGAGCAACTGAAAGCCTTAGATGAGAAAGTAGATAAACTCTCAAAGCTTCTGCAAGACAAGAAGACATCTGACCCTATTCCTCATTCCTCAACTCACATCTCCTCATCCTCCTTATCCACAAACAGCATTCTTATTCATGTCTCTAAATCACCTCCCTCTCACCACTCATCTTCATCTCCTCACATTTCCTCACACACTCCCATTTTACCTTCTCCTACACATCCATCTTCATCACCTAGGCCAAATCATCCCATTCTAGACATTGTTCCATATGTCCCTCCTGCTCCTCCATCCTCTTCCATTCCTATCATCTCTATCCCATCCTCTTCAAATTCCTCTTCATCACAAAATCCACCTCCACCTCCTCCTAATGTCCCTCTCCTCAAGACAGCCCTGCCTATTACTTCCATCACCATTGTCCCTGCCTCTAATCCATCCCTTTCTGATGATGCCAAAGGGGGAGAAGAAAAGTGAAGTGAAGAGTGAAGAGATAATTTGAGATGTTTGATTTTTTTTTTTTTTTTGAGCTTTCAAGTGTATTTGAGATATTTGATGTTTTTGATATTTGTGTGATTCTCTATAGATTAAACTTTATGAAGTTAATACAATGAATTTCCACAAATCTTGAATCTCTATGTGCAACATGTAATACATTGTGAAAATCTATATCTCTAATTTTTGTTCAAATAAATCTACATGCTCAGTCTTTTGAAAAATCTCAAAACCTTTGTCAAATTTAGTTTACAAGTGTTGTCATCATCAAAAAGGGGGAGAATGTTAGTTCTCTATGTGTTTTGATGATAACAGACCATTGTAACCTAAAAGTCTTTTAACAAAAAGTAAAATAAATGTTTTGAACTTAGGCAAACTCGAGCCTAACTTATTAGACTCTAGCCTGCTCGTGATAGAGAGCAAAGTTCCTGTTTTATAACTAAGGTAGACTCGAGCCTGTTGTGGTAAACTCGAGCTTACGTCTTACAGAGAGCAAATTAAGTTATTGGCTCTCAATTAGACTCAAGCCTACCTAAATAAACTCGAGCTTATGCCTTACAGAGAGCATGTCGCATTTTCAATTGAGCATGTATTTTTTTAACTCAAGCCTAAGTCTTATAGAGAGCTCCTCAAACAAAATTTCATGTGAGTAGACTCGAGCCTATGGAGTTAGACTCGAGCCTGATCCTTCCAGAGAGCAATCAAATGTTTACTCAAAAATAGGCTCAAGCATAATGTCATTAACTCAAGCCTATTTCAGATTGAAAGAAGTCTCAAAAGCGTATGGCTGAAGCAGACTCAAGTCTAACACTTACAGACTTAAGTTTGACTCAAACAGAGAGCTATCAAAGTTTCATGGCCCGATCAGACTCGAGCCTAATTTTCCTGACTCAAGCCTACGTCTTTGTGCTTAAACTTCTTTTCATTGTAAACAGCTCTAGACTCGAGCCTGTCACTAATAGACTCGAGCCTGTGCACTGCTCCAAAATACTTTGAAACTCTCATCACGTTAAACACTAAATTCCAAGGGGCAAACTCAAGCCTGCTCACTTTATGCTTGATTGAACATGAACAAACTCAAGCCTGCTGAAGTTAAACTCGAGCCTAACAAGATCTTTGTTTTACTCTTCGCGTTTCTCATATTTCTGATTCACTGTTATGATATAAGATTATGAATCATTATATTATGTTTGATAAGTTTGTTCATGAGTTACAGATTACATTAACACGTTTTGAGCTTCAGATCAGATCTGGGTTAAGAGCATTTAATGCAGGACCAAAAACCCGACTGAAACTTCTCCTTTATCCCAATGGTTCAGCACAGACCGTTATGGATCAAAAAATCACTCTCCAATGGTTAAAAACAGATTATGGAATGACAAGAATACTGGAATAACATCTCCAACGGCTATATCCAAGATTCCAGCCAAGAATTGAAGAAATGACGAAAAATATGCGACAACCATTTTCCAGATTTACAGCTGAACGTTAGAGAAGAAAATGCAACGGCTAGTTTCACCGGTTAACCTATAAATTCCATGGAGACGAAGAGCAACACACACAACAGAATTACATCTGATTTCTTCTTTGATCTTTATGCTCTGTTATGTGAAATATTTTTTTAACTTTAGTGTTTATGATTATTTGCTCTTTAAGAGAGTGCGATTTTGAAAATCATTTATGATTACTTGTTGTGTGAGAACTCACGGTTGTGGAACCTGTGAGTTGGGTTGTTTAATTACAAAGTGTAAGGGGGAGCAAGTCCTAGGTGATTAGGATTGCATGTGATTTACATTGTTGTAATTAAAGCTCGTTGAGATATTAGAAATACCCAGAAGATATTTGGGGATTGGACGTAGGTCAAAGTTGAGACCGAACCAGTATAAATCTTTTGTGTCCAGCTTTTCTTCCTTCTCCCTTTTCATTTCAAGTTTTTCAAAACTTAGACATCTTTGAAAAGAATTTTTTAAATCCCCAATTCACCCTGCTCTTGGTAATTTTTTCCATCTTTAGAAGGCAAGGTCATATTGAAGATTACAACGAGTATTTAATGTTCTCTTCATATAAATAGAATTGCATTCAATTCTTCTGAACAACCAATTACTGAAAATGAATTGCATTGAAGCTTACTAACTACTCTTTCAGTTCACACTTGTAAAGTATCTTCTAATACATTAATCTTTAGTGTTTACTCTTATCCACTCTTATAGAGAGTTCATTTATTGTAAATCATTTATTGTAAGGATCTCAAGTCAGGGGACTTGGAGACTGGGATATTGATTGCAACTTGTAAGGGGGAGTAAATTCTAGTGAGAGAATTACTCTTGACTTACAGAATGTGTAATCAATTAAGATAGTGAAAATCCCAGAAAGTCTAGGGATTGGACGCAAGTCAATAGGTTGGATCGAACCAGTATAAATTCTTGTGTCCTACTCTTCTTCCCTATACTTTGTTTAGCTCTATTTTAGTGTGCGTAAACATAGCACAGAAGAAAATTTTCATAATCCCTAATTCACCCCCTCTTGGTGATCAAGCTCCACTTTCATCAATGGATTTATAATGTCTCTCATTGTTTGGTAGTATGAATCATCCTAGACTTGAGGATGCCATTGAACACTATTCTTAGGGTTATGCCTTGACTGTACAACTTTATCCACCTGAAAAATGGGGAAAACAATGTACTCTTAGGTATGACTCGAATGTGTGAGTATAGATAGACATGCCAAAAGGACTCATAGTCCTCTATAAGGGATTGGTCATTCTTGACTGGTAGGGCTTGAATGATTTTTAGTTGACTCGGGAATCTATGCATAGTAAATGATTATGAAGAGTCATGATCCATCTTAGAGTTAATAAAAGAAGATTCATAGTTCTATGAAAAAGCTACATTTAGTTAACCAAGAGAGATGATACTTTATCTTTGCTCTCGACTAAATGTGAACGACTATGTGAGGGATGATGTCGGCACGACATCCAAATTTGAAAGGTAGATCACTTGATCAACTCGATTAGTTATAGGGCCACAGAGCATTGCTAGTGTATTTTGTGGCCATTAGATAAATTGGGCCCGATAAAGGAGTTTATGTTGGACCTAGCTATCACCCAAGAGGGGGGGTGAATTGGGTGTTTGATAAACTTTAGGAACTTTAAAAAAAAACTTTTCGCAAGTTATAAATTGACAATTAGATATTCAAAGATGAGCATATACTGGAAATGTAAAAGATAAGGGAAAAGAGTATGCAAACTGTGATTTATCTTAGTTCGGTCCAATCTTTGACCTATGTTCAGTCCCCAAGCTTCACTTAAGATTTTCAATCCACTATTTGCTTTGAACTTGATCACACGTTCTGTACTTGAAGTAATCCTCTCACTAGGATTCACTCCCCCTTACAAACCGTAATCAATTCACTTGCTTGATTATACACTCTGTACTCGAAGTAATCCCACACTCGGATTCACTCCCCTTACAAGCTATAATCACAACAAAGTGTTTCCTACTCAAGATTACTCAATCTTGAGTAACTCTCAGAATAATAGGATGATTACAATGAATCTTCTCTCTCAGAAGTAAGTGAATAAACACTGAAGCACAATTCACATAATCTCACTCTCTAAGCTAAATATATGATCATTGAGATATTCAGAGAGTAGATGAAGCAGATGTTAGAATATTGGCATTTTCACTGTGTAAGCTCACGTTCCTGTTCTTGATTTCCCTCTTGTATCTGTATCTCTTGTTCTTCGTTTCTGGGCTTCTTATATAGATGAAGAAGAGGAACTAGCCGTTGCATTTACTTCTCTTTGATTCTTCAAAGTTCAGCTGTAAATCTAGAATATGACAGTTGCATATTTTCCTCTGTTTCTTCAATTCTTGGCTGGAATCTTGGATTTAGTTGTTGTAGATGGTCTTCCAGAATTCTTGTTATTCCATAAACTTAATTTGACCGTTGGAGAGTGATCTGAACGTTTCATAACAGTCTGAGCTGGTCCATTGGAATATAGGAGAAATTTTAGGCCTGTTCTTGGTTCTTCAATAATTACATTTGACCCAGATTTGATTTTACCTTGATCATTGCTGAATTCATCTGAAACTTACTTGAAAAACTCATTAAACAATGTTAGAATCAATAGCAATATATGATATGACGTTTTAAGATTAACCCTTGAAGATTTCACAAATTGGCGGAATCTGGTTGTTATACTTCAGCGACGCAAACTGGAGTTTGGAAAATTAAACTGGAGTTTGCAGCGGGCTACACTGGAGTTTAGAAATCCAAACTCCAGTTTAGGTCTTCCAGAGA
Source organism: Acacia confusa (assembly GCA_037074495.1). Taxonomy (NCBI): domain Eukaryota; kingdom Viridiplantae; phylum Streptophyta; class Magnoliopsida; order Fabales; family Fabaceae; genus Acacia; species Acacia confusa. The sequence continues at coordinate 28,454,689 of CM073509.1, read as the reverse complement.
GGAATGTCGCGATTTGAGTTTTGGAGCACACTTGAACATAAGGCTAAACTCGAGTCATTAAGTGACTAACTCGAGTTTGGAGCTTTGTTACGAGGATAAGCCTAAGTTCAAGAACTTCCAGACTGGAGTTTAGAAACACAAACTGGAGTTTGTCAAATCAAAATATTGAGGAGCTCTCTATCTGCCACAAACTCGAGTTTCCTTAAGAGATGAAAACATCTTGCTCTCTGTCAAGTCCAAAACTAGAGTTTGCTAACACAAACTCGAGTTTTCTTCTCCATGGCCCAATCAAATATTCTTCTCACAAGTTCTTTGCTCTCTGACTTGATGAAGATCAATTCCTGGAATCCAATACCTATCTCCATAAGACTCTTTAAGTCTTCTTTCCAATGCAAGAAGAATCAGCTCCAAACTCATTGCAATATGACAGTTATGATCCGATGAACGAAGGTTGTTCTTTAGCTAACGTTTTTCCAACATCCTGAATTGATTGTCAACTTCAAAAATTCATACCTCACTCATTTGATCTTTGTTTTCCATGATCTTTATGTTTCTGGAAAGGTATGTGAGTCTATTTTCATATGCCACTGATGTCAGCTCATTTCGATTTGTAGATTGTGAGATATCCTCAAATTACTGAACCTGGGTCTGCTGGGTGACGTTAACAGATGGGTCAACTTTAAAAATTCATAACTCTCTCATCTCAGGTTCTTTGGGCATGAAAATTTTTCCAGATGACGCATTGGATGTCTAGTTTCATACAAAAGTGATTTCACCTTAAACCGATCTCTGGTTTGGGAGATATCATTAAATTATCAGAGGTCGCCAGTTCTGATCGTGAAACAGAGTTGGACAGAGTTGTTGAAAGCTTGCTAAACTCGAGTCAATAAGTGGCTAACTCGAGTTTTGAGTTCCAAACTCGAGTTTACATTGGCTAACTCGAGTTTTGCTGATCTAGAGACACCAGAGTTGCTGAAGACACTACAAACTCGAGTCATTAAGTGACTAACTCGAGTTTTGAGTTCCAGACTCGAGTTTTGTGTTCTAAACTCGAGTTTTCTCATAATCCAGAGGCAGATCACTTCTAGTAATGCAGTAAACTTGACTTTTAAGTATCTGGCTCGATTTTGCTCATCCAGAACCTGATATATGTTTGTATTAACTCTGAATTGAGATGTTCTAACTTTCATTTGATCATGGAGACTTCTAGAATCAAACTAAGAACTTGTATAATGATTTTCTTAGTTTATTCAGCAAGTTCTTCTTTCTTTCTTCTCTCTTCTTGATTATTCTCCATGTATCAACTCTTTCTTTCTTCTCTTCTCCTGTTCTTTCTCCACATGAACAAATCTACATTAAATGTAGCAATTAGTCAATGTATATGGTATAAACTTTATGATATAAACTTTTTGCTCTTGATAATGACATCTATATAAGACATCATCAAAACTAATCATAACCTACAGTTTAATTGGTCCAAGTTTAATCAGTGACTATTTGGGCTTAATGGGTCACACACTAAGGTTGTTCTTGATTGCTATATTTAGCAACTCTAGGGTCAATAATTGTTATTGGGTTTTGTCAAGACTATAGGTGCAATTGGGTTGGAGTGGGACTCCAAGCCCAATCATAAATGGCGTCATATTTCGATAATTGGTGAGAAATCAGTTTTTTCAATAATAGGTTCAAATATGTTAGAAGGCTCAATTGGGTCTTGGGCCAATTTGAATTTGGAATTTAAATATTGAATTTAAAATAGTAATTTAAATTCAAATTTTAAATTCTAGAGGTTAAGTGGCAAAGGATAATTGTGAACTATCCAAAATAATATACAATAAAGATTAGATAAAAGATCCAATAAATATTGGAAAGATATCTAATAAAGATTAGATAAAGATCCAATAAAGATTGGATAGATATCTAATAAAAATCCAATAAAGATTGGATAGATATCTAATAAAGATTCGATAAAGATCCAATAAAGATTGAGATAACTTATGAGTATTGTAAAGAGTTACGGGTTATAACTCATGAGCGATAGAAAAATTTCACATGATAATAATGAACAACATTTTTATTATTCATTCATACGAGAAATTGCTTCAACGTCAGGCAACATCTCAAAATTAACTAACAGGCCCAATGTCCTAAGCAACCTTAGGCCGATAACGTTGAGGAGGAATCTTTCCTCAATGAAGTCATTTTTATGGATGGATTGCAGAAGTTGATAAGGAAGAATTGCAGGTTTCTTTATGTGACGAAGATGAAAAGGAAGAGGATCCAAAGCATTTTCCGGGATTTTTTGTCCTCATTGTTTTAGTTCTCTATGTGTTTTGATGATAACCTAACAATTGTAAATTGAAAAGAATAAGATTTCATGCATTTACTAAGTTTTCAGAAAAATCTTACTCCAGTAACTGTTATGTTACTCCAATAACTTCACTGTACTTTCACATTCATTACTCCAGTAAGTCGTGAGTTACTCCAGTAATTTGCCTTGGTACAAAATGACTTTCAAAATATATTACTCCAGTAACAGATGACTTACTCTAGTAAGTGTGACTCCAGTAGTCACTTACTTACTCCAGTAACGTGTCGTGTCTCAGTTGTGTCCAAGTCAAACCCGATAGCTTTTCTGGTGTGAAACACGTTACTCCAGTAATCATTTTGTTACTCCAGTAAGACTACTCCAGTAGTCACTTAATTACTCCAGTAACTCTTCACACTCAGACACCTCCTTAAGCAAAACTCGATGGTCTGTCTAAGTTACTCCAGTAAGAATTTAGTTACTCCAGTCATAGTACAACATTTACACTAAGGCTACTCCAGTAAGCCAAATCTTACTCCAGTCAAAACGGTCACAGAAGCGAAATGAACCTTAGCTACTCCAGTAACCATATCCGTACTCCAGTAGGTTAACCTCGAGGTTCAACTATCAACCTCGAGGTTGGTGGAAAACTCGAGGTTAAGGAATAACCTTGAGGTTTGTCTCCACGTTTCTTCCTGCCCGACTTTCCCATTTCAAAGCTCGCAACCTCGAGGTCAGGAATGCAACCTCGAGGTTAGGCAAAAACTCGAGGTTGCTAATGAACCTCGAGGTTTTATGGGTTTGAACTGATATAGTTTTACGGAACTTGCGATCATCTCTGTTTCTGACCATATGTGTCTGTTTCATTGCTTTTTCTTTTGGTGTTACATTATTATACCCATTACTAACCACACCTCTTGAGCTTATCTTACCATGAAATATCAGGAACTCTTATGCTCTGATCAAAAGGCAAATAATGATGTCATCAACATTTATTGCCGCAGAAACAACAGAAAGCATATCAGAACGAAAAGGCAAAGAGTGACAACATTCTTTCCAGAACTCTAACGGTCAAATATGTTAAACAAAAACATTCTCTTGAGGAATAAGAAGTTTGGTCAACAACTATGCTTCAAAAATTCAAACTGCTAGCAGACAACTGCCAAAATGACAACAGTCAAGTGACCTCCACCATGCCTGCCAAGAATAACGGTTGTATCAAGATGACAATGGTTGTATCAACACAATGGCTATCTTGCAAGACAACTATAAATTGAAGAAGCATTCAATACAGCCAACCACCGAAACTCTGCGCATTTACTCTGAGTTATTATCTTATCAGTTTCATTACTTCCAACTTGTACTTCAGTGCTCATTTATTATTCAACTTGTGAGGAGTTACTTAAACATTCAATTTTCATTCAGTCTTAAAATCTTAAGGTTGTGGAACCTTAAGTGTGAGTGTACAATTACAAACAGTAAGGGGGAGTGAGGCTGAGAGATCATTCCAAGTTGTGTAATTGTATTTTCTGGAAGGATAGTTAAAAATCCCAAGGAGTTCTTGGGGACTGGATGTAGGTCATGATTAGACCGAACCAGGATAAATTGCCTGGTGTCCATTGTTATCTTTATTATTTCTGCTCAGTTCGTTTTCTGCTTTAGTTAGCAAAAGATTTAGGCTAAGCAATTAAATTTTTCTAAATCACCTATTCACCCCCTCTAGGTGATATTCCATCTTCATTTGGTATCAGAGCGAGGTTCCTCAGATCGAATTAACATCCAGAGTTCAATCATGGACGGAATATTGCCTGATGGTGCTTCAATCAATCGACCTCCAGGTTTCAATGGACAACACTATTCGTTCTGGAAAAACAAATTCAAAGTGTTCGTAATGGCAATTGAATTTGGCCTGTGGAGTGTGGCACCCGGCCTTTGGGGCCTTTATTTAACCAGAGTTATCGCGGAAATAGATCGAGGAGATTTGGACGACTTTTATTTATGAAATAAAAATTTCTGGAATTTACTGTTATATAAAAATACGGGTAAATTTTTCGCGATTCGGTCTCATCCTATAGTTGGACATTAGATACAATAATCCAAAAATAAGCGAAATGATAAACATAAAATATATTACAGTAATCCCAAATGTCCAAAAGATTCAACTACTGTATTCCTTACAGCTACTTTTTGCTCTTTGATCCCGAATTGGTTCCTGTATCTTTAACGGGTGCTGGAGTCCAAATGAATGGACCCCAGGGTAACAGTTAATCTCATGCACATGTATGAAAATAGAAATGACATAATAGCACATGTTTAAAGCATGGAAGAAATAACCGTAACCGCAGTTAACGGCCAAGAACCGCAGCTCTTGTCTAGGACCGCAGCCCCATGAGACCTCAGCCTCAATATCCATGGCCAATCAGGATAATATAAACAAGTAGTTCAACCAGCATACATGATCAGCTAATATTTGCATAACATTAACATACATGATTATAAGATTAAAGTTACCTACCTCAACCGTGAATCCCTTTTCTTTGTATTGAATTCGTTGGGATCAGATTATCAAGGTCTGCCTAAACATGTTTATCATCGCTGTCAGAAACTTATTTGAATCGCGAATAAACTAATTACATGAATTAGTTTAAAGGGTTAATAATAATTAATCCCTTAACTATTCTCTAATAATAATAATTGATTATTTATCATTATTTATTATTATTATCATTAATTAATAATGATAATAATAAGCTTCCCAACTATTAAATAATAACATGATTTATTATTATTATGACCCTAATAATAAGGGTCTATCTTCAATTAAGAAGACAATTAATTATCTTAACATTTCTCATGGTTTCCCTAAAATCTTAATTATACTAATTAAATCATCATTTGTTTCCTGATTATTAATTTGCTTGCAATTAGCCTTATGAATTTATTTTTCATTTAATCCTACACTTAAATAAAATTATATACATGGAAACTACTTCATAAGTGTGAAAGCCAAATAAATTTCCTTTCCCTTTTTAATATAAACATACACACAGCCAGCCGAAAGAAAGAAAAGAAAACATGCAACAAAAACAAACACAACAAACAGAATTTCGACGCTAGGAGGTTACAGCAAGAACTTATGATTTCATGCAGCAAAACACACATACACGTTTTCATGTCAGCAAGGGAAAAGAAAAATGCACATAGTAACTTATTTCTCTTTCCTTCAGTACTTAACAGCAAAATGAATCCATTATTTATCTATCTAAACATAGAAGACAAACATGAAACATCAACTTCCCAAAGAAAAACCCGATGCACACATACAGAAACAGGAATCCTTTTCTTCATGCAGAACATGATACACACATAAACATATATCTATGCTTTTATTTTGCAAAAACGGAATCTTATGACAGCAAATTGAGCCAGAACCCGAAAGTAACAAGGATAAATGCATGCAGCAGTACAAGAAGACCATGACAACATGAATCCGACGACTGATACAGAAAAATTCCAACAGCACAAGCATGCATAGCTTTGGACATACATAAATATATTTATATTCTTTTACACCTAAAGCAAAGTCAACGACACCCATATAATTACTCCAAACCGATGACAGCCCCCCAAAAATGAACCTAGTATTTATTCAACATAGCAAAGTTGATTTTCAGTTTCAAAACACAACACTGTCAGCAACGTCTTCACTCGTACATGGGCAGCTATCAAAACCACACTCTCTCTCTTTCTATCTCATGCATGGTAGATTTACGGCAAACAGAAGCATTATGCAACAAAATAAACACAAGAAACAGACGCAAAAACCCGACATGCACCACAAACATATATTTATCCAACCGAAAGAAAGAAATGAAGATCATGCAGCAACAAGGTATATAAAAAAAAATAGAAGCAAACCCATTAACAGCTAAGGAAGATCATTTCCCACCGTACCCATGATCCTACATGCATGAAAACTCAATTTCTACTTAACCGAAATAACCCCCCTGTTTTTCATTTCATTTTCTGTTTCAGTTTTTGTTGCTTTTATTTCAGAGTACTTCTGGTCTTTAAGCTATTCTAAAATATTATGGAAAGGTTAAAGCAACAGGAGTAAGAAGAATCACCTTCGTTTCCAAGTTTTTGAAGGTGATGATCCAATGTTCACACTCTGCCTCTCGGACCGAAGAACAGAGGAAAGAAATTCTCAAAACTTTCTCTCGGCCTCACTCTCTTGCTCTTGATATGTACATTTCTGATGATGAAGAAACAATCCGAAAAAAAAAACTGAGATGATTTATATACTTCTCATTGGTTATTACATGCATGATCAGGGACGGACAGCTGGAAGTATTAGGTGTTGATCATCTATTGATGATGTTTACTGTAGCTGTTAAATGACTTTGTTAAACACTGGTTCGGTTTGAGTATAGGCTGAGATTATCAGGCTTTATGTTGGGCTAGTGAAGATGGATCATCCGGCTATAATGATTTGGAACCAATTTGTGTTCTGTCTTCCATTTTTGCTGTCGGTTATGGTGCTGAAAATATGGAACCTATTTGTTTTTTATCATGTGTGCCGAGTTGCTGGAAATAGAAAACCAAATAAAATTGATATACTAATGCTACCATGCGTTTTGTACAATGGAAAGTTTTGGAGTATTATTATTATTTTTTTCTTCCTTGGGCCAAACCGTGGCCCATTATTTTTTTTATATTTGTTTTATATTTTTTTTATCTCATTTCTTCATTTGCAATTTATCTATTATTGTCATTTATGGAAATAAATCCCTTATTATTTATTATTTTCCTTAAATTTATTTTCTTCTCAAATAAATTAAGGAAAATTAGACCTTAATTTCAAATAATTATCCTCATAATTATTTTGGCCCAAATTTCGTATTTCAATTCCATATAATACTCCAATATTAGAATCCCAGAAATTTGGGATGTTACATGGAGAGTCTTCGAGTAAGGAAACTTTGAACCAACTATTCTCGACAATGGCCTCAGACTTCCAAAGCCGGAAAAAGATTACGATGACCATGATAGACAAAATGTCACTTTAAACAGCAAGGTCATACTATTGCTTCAAAGTGCACTCAGTCAACAAAAGTATTTTCGTATTTGCAATCTGGAGACAACCAGAGAAATGTGGGAGGCTTTGGAGGTTGCTTATGAAGGAACAACAACTATAAAGGAGAAGCAAGTCAATACTCTCACAACAGAGTATGATATGCTGAGGATGAAGAACGGAGAATCAATTGTCGAATTCCAACTCCAATACACTTATCTGATAAACCAGCTAGCTGCATTGGGCAAAGCCTATGAACAACGTGACCAAGTCAGAAAGATCCTCAACATATTAACCAAAGACTGGGAAGCCAAAGTAACTGCCATAGAAGAGGCCTGAGGTGAATTAATGGCCTCAGTTACAGCTTTATTCGGAAGCTTATCTAGATATGAAAGCAAATTAAAGTTTAAGAAGGATCTGGACGAGATCAACAGGAACAACATGAACAAAGGAGTTACCCTCAATGCACTTAAAGAAAAGGAAGAGAATGATGAAGAGGACGAGGACGATGAGATGGGTATGTTCGTGAGAAGATTTAAGAAATTCTACAAAAGGGATCAAGGCTTCAGAAATCGATTCCAGAAAAGAGGTTCCAGTAGCAGACGTGAATCCAAAGAGAAAGATCAAATCATCTGCTATGAGTGTGAAAAGCCTGGTCACTTCAAATCAGAGTGTCCTCAATTGAAGGGAAATGAGAAAGACAAAAAGAAGAAGTTCAACAACTTCAAAAAGAAGGCATGTTTCAGCTATTTGGGGAGATGACTCTTCAGAAGAAGAAAGTGAAGAAGAAGCTGAAACAGCAAATGTTTGCCTAGTTGCAGAAGAACAACAACCAGAAAATAGTGAGGTAAATGATTCTTTACCTACTTACGATGAGCTATTTGATGAATACAATGAAATGCAATCTAAATTTGAAAAACTTACTGATAAATATTTTGATTTGAAAAAGAAAAATATTTCTCTTGAAATGCAAGTTAAGAATTTTGCTGACAAAAACATACTTTGTGAGGATTGTCTTGATTTGGAGAAAAAGAATTCATATCTTACAAAAACCCTGGAGAAATTCACTAAAGGAAGTGAAATGCTTAATGTTATCTTAAATGCCCAACGTTTTACAAATGATAGACCAGGTATAGGATATAATCCTGTTTTTGACAAAAAGAAGGGCAAAAAGAAAATTAGTTGAAAATCATACTTAAATTATTTTCAAAAGTCAGTGCATTCATCAAATCCTTTTGCTCATTGTAATTATTGTAATCGGAAGGGTCATAGCACATCATCATGCTTTCATAAAAAGGAAAGAAGGGATAAACCTGTTGGAAATTATCAATGGGTACCGAAAGGAACATATGTTCCTAAACCCCAGACTAACCCCAAAGGACCCAAGAAAAGATGGGTACCTAAAACTTAATTGAAAAACAGGAGCAAATCACCAAGAGGGTGGTGAATTGGGGATTTGAAAAATTCTTTTTCAAGATTCTGGAAATTAATCGCAGGAATGCGTAAGTGCAGAGAATGTGAGAGAAGAACAAGACACAACAAGATTTATACTGGTTCAGTCTAACTCCTTGACCTACGTCCAATCCCCAGACTCTCTGGGATTTTTCACTATCACTTTCAATCAGTTACACACTCTGTACTCGAAAGTTATCCTCTCACTAGGATACACTCCCCCTTACAAGTTGTACACTGATATCACAACTACACACTTTGTACTCAGGATGATCCTTTCCCTAGGACTCACTCCCCCTTACAAGTTGTAGTTGTACAACCAATCTCCAAGTCCCCCGACTTGAGATTCTTTACAATCAAATGATTAACAAAAACAAACTCTCTCTAAGAGCAGATATTGATAAACACTGAAGCTCAAATCTCTCAAGAGTATTTACAGAAGAATGAATGCAGAAATCTCAATGTTGCTTACTGTAAATGTCTTGTGTATTGTCTATCTTTTTTCTTCTTCGAATCTTAGTCATATTTATAGTTGTTGAAGTTCATTTTGAATGAAGAACATTGCTGTTGGAAGAGCACTACGAATTTTGACTGTTGAATCTCCACTTTTAGAAACTAGCTGTTGAGAATCCACTAAAATCTTCTTGATGAATAGATTCTGCTTTTGTCTAATCTGTTGTAGACATTCTTGCAATGTGGGACTTAATTAATATGAAGATAATGTTGATGTCCTTGTGTTGCAATGGGATGTACTTAAAGTTGTAATTATTTAATCCAAGTTAGAGCACTTTATAAGACAGCATATTCTCTCTCTCTCTTGCTTTACAGTTCATTGTCTGAATCTTCACTGTTTCCTTCAATAAACCATCTGAAACTTGCTGACAAACTGGTTAAAAGACGTTAGGAATAGTAGCAATTAAAGATATGAAGTATTGAGATCATTCAAATGGTTTTCGCAAATTCACGCCATCTGATTTTTCAAATCTGTGCGTTACAAACTCGAGTTTACAAGCCCAAACTCGAGTTTGGAGTTCATCCAGAGAGCATCTTGTTTTTACAGAGAGGAAAGTCGCAAGTTGCTCTTGGAAGAAGTTTTGAACACAGTGCTAAACTCGAGTCATTTAGTGATTGACTCGAGTTTGAAGCTTTTATGAAAATCTTGAGTTGAAGTTCAGAGCTTCAAAACTGGAGTTTAGAAAACACAAACTGAAGTTTACAAAATTTGAAATGTTACTTAGCTCTCTGTATAGTTCAGACTCAAGTTTTGATATACAAGACTCAAGTTTCAGTGTAAACTGAAACTTTTGAAAAATCTTTATAAGTGTAAACTAGAGTTTCTGTTTCTCAAACTGGAGTTTTCAAAATAGTCATTTACTCGAGTGCTTTCTGTTTGAGCTAAACTCGAGTCTGCAAAACCTAGACTCGAGTTTCAGTGAAAACTGAAACATTGAAATAACTTTGAAGGCTCAAACTGGAGTTTTCATTTTTAAGACTGGAGTTTAGAAATCATGTAATAGCTCGAGTATTTTCAAATAGTCCTAAACTCGAGTCTTCATAAATCTGACTCAAGTTTCAATGTACATTGAAACTTTGAAAACTTTTCATTTAAGTACAAACTGGAGTCACTGAAACTTAAACTGGAGTTTAGACTACAAGTATCGACTCGAGTATCTCTGTTTATGCCAAACTCGAGTCTATATAATCCAAACTCGAGTTTCCAGTGAAAACTGAAAACATAAAGGCTATTCCATTTGGTAAACTGGAGTTTAGAAAACTGGATAAAACGTTGAAGCTTTTGTTTAGTCTCAAAACTCGAGTTTCCAAAACATAGACTCGAGTTTACAAGTCTTTTGAACTTTTTAGCACTTAAACTTTCTTGTAAATTGAAGTTTCTCAGAATCAAAGGTAGAGTTTGAAAGCAAGTTTAAATTCGAGTGTTACTGCCTTTGGTCTAAACTCGAGTTTATAAATACAGACTCGAGTTTACAACTTTTAGAAACTTTGTTGCTCTCTGTAACTCTGCAAACTCGAGTTTGCCTATGCAAACTGGAGTTTGGCCTTCTTTGTTAAAAACTGAGCTTCTGTCTATCAAGTCCAAACTCGAGTTTAGCTACCTAACTCGAGTTTGCCTTAAACAGAAAGTTTTACAACTTTCAAAGACAAACTTCAAATTAAGTTTACAATTGTCAGTTATCATCAAAACACCTAGAGAACTAACATTAATCTCTCTCGTCTTGTAGGTGTGTCTGAAAGCATCTAGAGCAAATAAGTGGTACATTGACAACGGATGTTCAAGACACATGACGGGTGATAAAGAGAAATTCATTGCCTTAAATTCAAGAGATGGTGGTAAAGTTACCTTCGGAGGAAATCAGTTTGGGAAAATCACTGGTATAGGTGAAATTGGAACTAAAGAAAGGACCTCTCATCATGGATGTTTATCTAGTAGAAGGCCTATGCCATAACCTTCTAAGTGTGAGTCAAAGTGCCGACAAGAACAATTGGATCATCTTTAACTCAGAAGAATGTCTCATTGTCAATAAAGATGACTTTTCAATAGACAAAGGTAAACTCAAGGTATTATTTAAAGCTCCTAGAGAAGGCAATTGTTATACCTTAGACCTTCCAAAAACCGTTTCAGAAAAATGTTTTGTTAGTAACTTGGATGAAAGCTGGCTGTGGCATAAATGATTTGCACATGTGAATATGCACTAGTGGACAAGTTGTTGAAAAATGATTTAGTAATTGGGTTGCCCAAGATTCATTTTAAAAATGATATGATTTGTGATGCATGTCAAAAGGGAAACAAACTAAATCATCTTTCAAAAATAAAACTGAGATTTCAACAAATAGACCTCTTCAGCTACTTCACATGGATTTGGTTGGACCTGCCAGAGTGAAAAGCTTAGGAGGAAATTTATATACTTTAGTTATAGTAGATGATTATTCTCGTTTTACATGGACAATATTTTTATCTTCAAAAGATGAAACATTTGATATGTTCTATGTGTTTGTCAAGAAAGTGCAAAACGAGAAAGGTATATGTATTGCAACTATTCGAATTGATCATGGTGGTGAATTTGAGAATCAGCTCTTTGAAAGGTTCTGTGAGGATCATGGCATAGACCACAATTTCTCAGCACCAAGAACACCTCAACAAAATTGTGTGGTGGAAAGGAAAAACAGAATGCTGACTGAAATGACCCGTGCAATGTTGAATGAACATTAGACTTCACAAGTCTTCTGGGCAGATGCCATGAGCACAGCCAGCTACATCTCCAACAGAGGCTATGTACGAAAGAGATTGAACAAGACACCCTATGAACTCTACAAAGGAAGAAAACCAAACCTGGCTCATCTACACATTTTTGGCTGTAAGTGTTTTGTACATAATAATGGTAAGGATAATCTGGGTAAGTTTGATTCTAAATCAGATGAAGGTATTTTTCTTGGCTATTCTAATAGGAGTAAAGCATATAGAATTTTCAATAAACGTACTCGTATAGTTGAGGAGACAATTCATGTAGCGTTCTGTGAGTCAAAATCAATAAATTCTGTGGATGAAGATGATGAACTTATTCAGAAAAACAATTCTTTTCAAAATCTACTCCAGCTTCTATTGAAAATCCTCAAGATGTTTTTGAAAATAATCCTCAAAATCATCCTGATCAATCTTAGCCTAGAGCTTGGAAATTCATTAGGAATTATCCTCTTGACCAAGTTATAGGAAACATTGATCAAAGAGTTAGAATTAGAAATAGTGTTTTAAATGAGGTTATGTTCTATGCCTTCATATCTGAGATTGAGCCCTCAAAGATTGACGAGGCCCTATCAGATAATGATAGGGTCATCGCAATGCAAGAGGAGTTACATCAATTTGTTAGAAATCAAGTTTGAGACTTGGTACCTAGGCCTAAAGACCATCCGGTCATTGGCACTAAATGGGTATTCAAGAACAAACGAGATGAATCAGCAATTATAGTCAGAAACAAGGCTAGGCTTGTTGCCAAAGGCTATAATCAAGAAGAAGGGATTGATTACGAAGAAACGTATGCTCTTGTAGCTAGATTGGAAGCCATACGTGTTCTTTTGGCCTTTGCTTGCATCAAGGGGATCAAGCTCTATCAAATGGATGTTAAGAGTGCTTTTCTAAATGGATATATACAGGAAGAAGTTTATGTAGAACAACCTCCTGGTTTTGAAAGTGACTAATACCCTGATCATGTATATCGTCTAAAGAAAGCCTTATATGGTCTTAAGCAAGCTCCTAGAGCTTGGTATGAGCGATTAAGTAAATTTCTGCTAGATCAAGGTTTTGTTAGAGGAAAAGCAGATACTACTCTCTTCATTAAGAATAATAAGCTTAATGAACTGTTAATTTTGCAAATATATGTTGATGATATTATTTTTGGTTCTACTAATGAATCCTTGTGTGAGAAGTTTTCAAAGAAAATGCAGAGTGAATTCGAGATGTCTATGATAGGTGAGCTGAACTACTTCCTTGGTCTGCAAATTAAGCAACGAAAGGATGGGATATTTATCTCTCAGACTAAGTACTTGCGGGATCTGCTCAAGAGATTTAGAATGGAAAATTGCAATGGTGCAGATACTCCAATGAGTTCAACTGCCTCTCTTGATGTTGATACAGAAAAAGGAAAAGATTTTAACATCACCAAATATAGAGGAATGATCGGATCTCTACTGTACCTGAATGCTAGAAGACCAGATATTCAGTTCAGTGTAGGCATATGTGCCAGATTCCAAGCTGCTCCAAAGGAATCACATGCGGAGCATGTGAAGAGAATTTTTCGATATCTAGCTGATATAAAAGAGCTTGGACAGTGGTTTCCAAAAGGAGGACAAGAATATCTGGTTGCCTATTCAGATTCAGATCATACGGGATACAAAACCGACAGAAAAAGCACCAGTAGGCAATGTGAATTTCTTAGTGGTTCTCTGGTGTCATGGTTGAGCAAGAAACAAACAACAGTGGCTGTTTCATCTACTGAAGCTGAATATGTTGCAGCTTCTAGTTGTTGTGCTCAAGTCCTGTGGTTGAAGCAACAATTATCAGACTTAGGAATTCATCTGAAAGATATTCCAATCTTGTGTGATAACACAAGCACCATAAGTCTGGCAAAGAATCCTGTTCAGCACACGAGGACTAAACATATTGATGTGAGACACTATTTTATCCGAGATCATATGCAAAGAAAGGATGTTAAAGTAATGTTCATTACGACCCATTTGCAACTTGCTGATATTTTCACAAAACCACTTGCAAAGGAACAATTCTTATTCATCAGGAGAGAATTAGGAATGGTAAATCCCAATGAGTTATAAGTCAATTAATGCTAATTATGTTTTGATGATTACTGACTTAAGCTTCGGAGTGGCTTACATATGCTTTGCAGGTCTCTGTTTTATTGCCAAATAAACGGATCAGAACAGAGCCTTCTTTATCTAATGATGAATTACTGCAGTATCATCGTATTACTGGAGTCAGATTGAGCTCAGTTCCTCTCTGTTTGAAACGCAACTGCAGTATCATATTGCTTACTACAGTAATGTATTTGTGACTGCAGTAAATAACTTTGCTTATTCGGAGGATTACTGCAGTATCTTATTCATGACTGCAGTAGTTTTTATCTTTGTTTTTTGCATTTACGCTCTGCCTAATCAATGACTGTAGTAACTTGAAGTGCTATTTCCTCTTTGTCTCGCACGTTACTGCAGTAGCCATTGGATTACTGCAGTAAGGCAATGGTAACTGGATTACTGCTTAACACTTACAACCTCGAGGTTGAGTTGTCAACCTCGAGTTTTGATAAAACCTCGAGGTCAAGGAATAACCTCGAGGTAAGCCACAGACTCCTCTCTACCGCACATAATCTAAAACCTCGAGGCTCCTCCACCACCTCTAGTTTCAGATAAACCTCGAGGCTGTGTTACCAACCTCGAGGTTAGACATCATATCTTGAATACCCTCGGTTTCAAAATCTGTCCATTTGCATCTCAGAATCAAAACCGAAAAGCCCTAGTTCAGTTTCCTCTCTCCAATGGCTCCCAAAACTATCCCCAAATCATCTACAAATTTCTCAAAATCAGGATCTGAACAAAGCCCTAAATCCGTATCACCGATTCTGAAAGCTTCTCATTCTAAACTTCCGACCAAAAGATTTCGACCGAAGGTTAACTTCGATGAACCGGCCAAGAAACCGAGGAAGTTGGTGATTCAAGAACCTTCCGAAGCTTCCACAAAGAAATCCGTGGACCCAGAAGCTGCATTAAGGAGAGACAAAGAAATTATTATTACATCTCCAAAGAAATTGAAGAAACCACCTTCATCAGCTTCATTTCAGAAGTTTGGGACTTCTACTTCTGGTTCCAGGACCACAGGTTCGAAACACTTTCAAATCCCAGTAATTCATTCAATCTATCATGCCTCTCAGACAAATCCTCCTTTAGATTTTGTTAGTGGGCCTCACCTATTTACTCCTTATGAGAGCAAGAAATTTGGAGAGAATTATGCTTCCAGAACCTTTTGTCCAATAGTATACATAGATCTTCCAAAGCTTAAGTCTGACTTCAATTTGGACTTATACTCATGGCTCAAGGATTATGAATTATTCCTGTCTATTCGAGCCTCTTTCAGTCCCTCTTTTGTTAGAATCTTCTACTTCCATATATCACCCTCAGAAGGACAAAATAGAGGATGAAAAGTTAGTTACCAAAGTCAGGGGCAAAAGCATAGATATATCTGTTAATTACCTAAACTCTCTATTGCAAATAACAAATCCTCTTGATAATCCTTCCACTGAGTACAGTAATGAGGAAATATACCAAATCCTTCAGCTTGATGTGTCATTCTCAGAACCTCTGAAGTTCACTCCTGGTTCAATGCCTCCAACCTTCAGAGCTTTGTGGTATATATACTCCCGGAACTTTGTGCAAAAAGGGAGAAATTACACACATTTCATTCAGAAGGAGTATCCCTTGTTTGCTTCTTTTGTGGATAAGGTACCTCATAATTTGGGTTATATGACATTCCAAGAGATGAAGAAGTATGCTCAGCACTCCAAGAAAAGCTCTCCAATACCCTTTTGTAGCTTGGTCTCAATCATTCTTTTTCATGAGAAAATATGGTATTTGGAGTCTGGAGAACAATCAAAAGCACACAGATCAGTTTGGGAAAAATTAGCTGAACCTTATGAAGATTGCCTTCCCTGAAGGCTCTGGGGAATCAAGGGCTCATTCAGCATCCAAAACTTCTAGGTACAGAGCTCTTGAATCAGCTGATCCAGGAATGTCATCTCAACACACACCATTCTCACTTGGCCCTCAGATTAAGGCCATTGTTGAAAAAGCAATATCTGATAGCCTCAATCCAGTATTGATATCTGTAGCATCTTAGAACACTATGTGCATCAAGCTTGAGGTTGCCATTACCGATATGGTTAAGAGGGTTACTGAACTTGAGGAAGATCATACAATCCTCTCAGAACATGTGGAGGCTATCTCTGGGCATTTGGATGATCACAAGACTGAGATAGTTAATATGCACAATTCAGTGTGGTCCTTGATCAACAAAGTAGACAAGCTGATAGAGGCCAGGACTACTTCTACTACAGCAACCCCTCCTCCAGCATCTGCAGGGCCTTCACATCCATCTCCATCATCTCCAATTCAATCCCATATTCCTCCTCCTTCCACATCTCAGCCCCTTTCTCTAACTCCATCTGTTTCCTTTCTTACCTCTCCTTCCAGTCAAATTTTTGCCTCTCATGCACCTTCTTTACCTATTTTTGATTCCACTCCAACCTTAGTTCCCTCTACCTCACCACTAAACATAGCCTATTCTGGAAGCCCTACAGCTGAATTATTTGAGGAAACAGATCCTCAACCTGAGATATCATCCTCCATCCCTCCTTCTTCCATCTCAGATCCTATCTTGTTTGCTGATGACAAAGGGGGAGAGAAAGAAAAGAAATGAAGCAGTAGTTACAGCAGCAGTAGTTCTAGTCTTAGGAACTTTATGTGCTGTATTTGCTTTATCTTCATTTGATTTTGTATTGTTCAGACTAGCTTTCATCCGGTTTTGTCTTGGTTTAAATAATATGAAATTCAGTTATCCACTTACTGTTAAAATTCATTTCGTGCTTCATTTCTCAAAAATTATTCTCTTTTAAGATACAATTGTTGTCATCATCAAAAAGGGGGAGAATGTTAGTTCTCTATGTGTTTTGATGATAACCTGACAATTGTAAATTGAAAAGAATAAGATTTCATGCATTTACTAAGTTTTCAGAAAAATCTTACTCCAGTAACTTCACTGTACTTTCACATTCATTACTCCAGTAAGTTGTGAGTTACTCCAGTAATTTGCCTTGGCACAAAATGACTTTCAAAATATATTACTCCAGTAACAGATGACTTACTCTAGTAAGTGTGACTTTAGTAGTCACTTAATTACTCCAGTAACGTGTCGTGTCTCAGTTGTGTCCAAGTCAAACCCGATAGCTTTTCTGGTGTGAAACACATTACTCCAGTAATCATTTTGTTACTCCAGTAAGACTACTCCAGTAGTCACTTAATTACTCCAGTAACTCTTCACACTCAGACACCTCCTTAAGCAAAACTCAATGGTCTGTCTAAGTTACTCCAGTAAGAATTTAGTTACTCCAGTCATAGTACAACATTTACACTAAGGCTACTCCAGTAAGCCAAATCTTACTCCAGTCAAAACGGTCATAGAAGCGAAATGAACCTTAGCTACTCCAGTAACCATATCCGTACTCCAGTAGGTTAACCTCGAGGTTCAACTATCAACCTCGAGGTTGGTGGAAAACTCGAGGTTAAGGAATAACCTCGAGGTTTGTCTCCACGTTTCTTCCTGCCCGACTTTCCCATTTCAAAGCTCGCAACCTCGAGGTTAGGCAAAAACTCGAGGTTGCTGATGAACCTCGAGGTTTTATGGGTTTAAACTGATATAGTTTTACGGAACTTGCGATCATCTCTGTTTCTGACCATATGTGTCCGTTTCATTGCTTTTTCTTTTGGTGTTACATTATTATACCCATTACTAACCACACCTCTTGAGCTTATCTTACCATGAAATATCAGGAACTCTTATGCTCTGATCAAAAAGCAAATAATGATGTCATCAGCATTTATTGCGCAGAAACAGTAGAAAGCATATCAGAACAAAACGGCAAAGAGTGACGACATTCTTTCCAGAACTCTAACGGTCAAATATGTTAAACAAAAACATTCTCTTGAGGAATAAGAAGTTGGTCAACAACTATGCTTCAAAAATTCAAACTGCTAGCAGACACATGCCAAAATGACAACGGTCAAGTGACCTCCACCATGCCTACCAACAATAACGGTTGTATCAAGATGACAACGGCTGTATCAACACAACGGCTATCTTGCAAGACAACTATAAATTGAAGAAGCATTCAATACAGCCAACCACCGAAACTCTGCGCATTTACTCTGAGTTATTATCTTATCAGTTTCATTACTTCCAACTTGTACTTCAGTGCTCATTTATTATTCAACTCGTGAAGAGTTACTTAAACATTCAATTTTCATTCAGTCTTAAAATCTAAAGGTTGTGGAACCTTAAGTGTGGGTGTACAATTACAGGCAGTAAGGGGGAGTAAGTCTGAGAGATCATTCCAAGTTGTGTAATTGTATTTTCTGGAAGGATAGTGAAAAATCCCAAGGAGTTCTTGGGGACTGGATGTAGGTTAGGATTAGACCGAACCAGGATAAATTGTCTGGTGTCCATTGTTATCTTTATTATTTCTGCTCAGTTCGTTTTCTGCTTTAATTAGCAAAAGATTTAGGCTAAGCAATTAAAATTTTCTAAATCACCTATTCACCCCCCTCTAGGTGATATTCCATATTCAATTGTGACAGGATTTGGTTATCAACAGAAAGGAGACTTGAGTTTAGGGTTTTGAGCTCAAGAAAGTTTTTGAGATGAGGTAAAGTGAAGAGAGAGAGAGAGAGAGAGAAGCACTAACATATATATAGCAAGAAGCTCAACTCGAGTTTTTAGTAAAGAACTCGAGTTCTCAAGCCATTAACTCGAGTTCTGTTATAATCAACTCAAGTTGTTTGAGAATAGACCACTAACCTCGTCTCAAGAGTGTTCTGCGAACCCTTGAGTGTCCTTGTGAAATCATAAGAACTCGAGTTTTCTTCTTGAGACTTGAGTTCCAAACTCGAGTTTTTCATTGTGAACTCCAATTTTTGTTGTTAAGTTCCTTTCTGGTTTTTTTGAACTCAAATTTTTGGATTAAACTTAAGTTATGCTTATCTGGGTGTAATCTGCACAATGAAAAGAACTGAAGAGGTTCTATATGAACTCTCAAACTCAAGTTTGATACTCAAGTTGTGATATATCAACTCTGGTTGTTATAAGAGTCTGCAATAAACAAGAGTTAGGGAAAGAGATGAGCAAATCAGGAACTCAAGTTAGTAGGAACTCGAGTTCCTACTAACTTGAGTTAGTAATCTGCACCATGAACTCGAGTTAGTAGGAACTCGAGTTCTAAACTAGAGTTGTTGTCCTACTAACTCGAGTTTTATGAATTTCATGCATAAAGTAGTTAATAACTGAGAGTAACATTAACTAGAGTTGTAAACTCAAGTTCTTCAAATCGTGCGAAATTCTATGAGGGGATCACCAGACAAGTATAAATGATAATAACTATTAGTTCTCTATGAGTTTTAATAACGACTGACAATTGTAAACACAAAGTGAATTACGTCTTTGGAAAGTTGAAAAACTTACAGTCAAAAACAAACTCTAGTTTTGGAATTGACAAAGTAGCTTAATTTTATGAACTTAAGAGCAAACTGCGGTTTACATTTACAAACTACAGTTTATGATCATTAGAGAGCTCTCAACATTTTTCTACACTAAGACAAACTCGAGTTTGTATTAGTAAACTCAAGTTTGTGGTAGATAGAAACACTTCAAGATTCTGAAGTTAAGCAAACTATAGTTTGATATTCTAAAACCTTGATTTTACACCCAACGGCTATAAAACGTTTTCTATGAATTAACTCGAGTTTAAGTTTACAAACTTGAGTTTGAATCAAAACCAAAAGCCTTCAAAGATTTTATGTTCACCACAAACTACGGCTTACATTTGTAAACTCCACTTTGTCATTTACAAAGAGTTAACAATATTTTCAATAAACTTAGACAACTCGAGTTTGTACCAGGCAGAGAAATTTCAAAGTTCTTCGCTTACAAAGGAAACTCGAGTTGAGTTTTGAAAACTTGAGTTTATGTCAAATAGAGAGCTATACTCTATTTCTTGAACTTGAAAACTTCAGTTAAACTCTAGAAACTCTAGTTTTGAGCCTTGTGGATTTAAACTTAGTTTCTTATCAAAAGTGAGAAACTCGAGTTAGTCACTAAATGACTTGAGTTTGCTAATATGCTCAAAATAGATTTCAAACTTCAAATCGCGATAGTCATTCTAGAATGAACCAAACTCAAGTGTGATACTTAATGACTCGAGTTTTGCTTTGTTTCAAAATATATTTCAAAAATATGAAATACAATGGTATGAACAAAAATCCAATTTGTTTATATAAACTCGAGTTTGCGTTGAATAGTTTGAAACTCTGATTTCTGTAATCTACAATTTGATCCTACTTAAAACTATATACTTCATGATTTCACTTTATCTTATTACCTATTATACATGATCGATTTGCTCATGAGTTCTAGATGAATTTAGCAAGGATCAAGGTGAAATCAAATATGGGTAAAATGTAATTAATAAAGAACCAAGAACAAGCCTAAACATTCTCCTCTATCCCAATAGTGCTCAGACCATTACAGATCGTTCAAATCTATCTCCAACTGTCATATTCCATATATCAAGCTAAACATTGAAGATTTAAGGAGAAGAAAATGCAACAACTAGTTTCTTTGGTTGATTACAAATACCTAGGAAGACTCAAAGAGCAACAAGAACAACAACACATAATTACAACCGATTACATTCTTGTTTGATTCTTTGTTGTGCATACTATTATTTGAACTTCAATGTTTATTCATATCTAATCTTTAAGAGAGTTTGTTTTTGAAAAAACATTTAATTACTCGTTTGAGAGAACTCAAGGTTGTGGAACCTGTGAGTTGGGTTATTTAATTACAAAGTGTAAGGGGGAGCAAGTCCTAGGTGATTAGGATTGCTTGAGAGTTACATTATTGTAATTAAGTTTTGAGATAGTTGAAAAACCCAGAAGGTATCTGGAGACTGGACGTAGGTCAAGGTTAGGACTGAATTGGTATAAATCTTACTGTGTCAAGCTTTTCTTCTCTTGCCTTGTTATACTCTGTTTCTGGTCTAAAACTAAGTGTTTTCGAAAAGAATTTTTTTAAAATCCCCAATTCATTCTCCTCTTGGTGATTTCTTCCATTTACAATAACAATAACTTGAGTTAGTAACGCGAAAACTCGAACAGTCAACTCGAGTTGTTACCAACAGACTCAAGTTTTATCTAAGTTATATTTCACTAGGCTAGAAAAGACTCGAGTTCTTGAGCTCTAAACTTAAGTTGTTTCTCCTCTATTTATCCCTGAATTTTATTACATTATCATAGATTCCTAAAAATAGGCTAGGCCACAAGCCCCTAGCCCGTTCCCACCCTAACCCTAATGCATATGGTCGGTAGTCTGGGTAAGAATTTACAACAGTTGGATTTTAGGTGGATTACACATGGACTTTTTTGTGCTAGGCGCTCCTGCAGTAAAACTTTATTAGCCAATATGCACCTTAACCCTTAAAAGCTTACATTTTAATAGACGCTATTTTTTTCCTAACGGCGTTGTGTTAACTTTACATTTTTTAAAGTTTTTTGGTATTTTTAGTCTATTAAAACATTTTTGTGCTTAGTGCTCCTGGAGTAAAACTTTGTTAGCCAATTTGAACCTTAACCCAATAATATAATATCATCCATATATATTTGAGCAACTAATAATTCATTTCATTTATTGCTTTTAATATAGAGTGTTGTGTCAACCCTGCATCTGACAAATCCTTGATCAAGAAGAAACTTACTAAACCTCTCATACTAAGCTCTAGAAGCTTGTTTAAGTCCATACAATGCCTTTTTCAAACGAAAGACATGGTTAGGATGAGAGTTGCTTTTAAAACCAAGAGGTTGTGTCACATATACTTCTTCCTGAATAATCCATTTAGAAAATTACTCTTAACATTCATTTGATAAAGTTTGATTCCTTTGATACACATAAAGGCCAAGAGTGAGTATAGCTTCCAATCTTGCCACTAGAGCATACATTTCCTCATAATCAATACCTTCTTCTTGATCATAGTCTTTGGAAACCAATCTAGCCTTGTTTCTTACTATGATTGCGAACTCATCATATTTGTTCTTGAATACCCAAATAGTGCCAACGACTGGATGGTATTTAAGCCCGAGTAGCAAGTCCCAAACTTGATTTCTTTCAAATTGGTGTAATTCCTCTTGCATTGCTATAACCCAGTCATTGTCTAATAGGGCTTCTTCAATCTTAAAGGGTTTAATCTTAGAGAAAAAAAGCAAAGAAAGTCCCTTTGTTTAAATTACTTTTTCTTGTTCTCACACCTTCACTCACGTCACCTATCACTTAATCTAAAGGATGACTCATGCTGTATCTCCAGGCACATGGTTGAGATTGAATAGGATTTTCACAAACATTTTCCAACTCAATTTCAAAATCTTTTTCAGTGTTCTTAGTAATAGAAGATGTTTTCAAAATAGGTTAATTTTGAAAGATAGGTTCATCCTCATCAACAAAGTTGTCAGGTTGAGATTCACAAAACACAACATGAATTAATTCTTCTACAACACGACTACGATTGTTAAAGACTCTATAAGCTTCACTCCTATTTGTATAACCAAAAAATATACCTTCGTCGAACTTAGGATCAAACTTTCTCATGTTATCCTTGAAAGTGGAGCGAATCACCAAGAGGAAGGGTGAATTGGGGATTTTAAAAATTCTTTTCGTAGTGCTCTGAAACTTGAGCACAAAAAGATCAGAACAAAGTAAGGGAAGAAGAAGCAAGACACAACAAGATTTATATTGGTTCGGTCTAACCTCTTAACCTATGTCCAGTCCCCTGACACTTTGGGATTTTCCTATCACTTAGAATTAGTTACACACTCTGTACTCGAAGTTATCCTCTCACTAGGATACACTCCCCCTTACAAGTTATAACCTGATATTCCCAATCTCTAAGTCCCACGACTTGAGATTCTTACAATAAATTATTTCAATAAATGAAACTTTCTATAAGAGTAGATAATGATAAGTATTGAAGTATAAATGTATCAAAAGATAATTTATAGTAGAGAACAGAAAGAGTAGTTGGAAACTAGAATGATTTTCTTTTTTTGCAGATTGGTTGTGGAGAACACTTGAATGTAACTCCTTATATATATGAAGAGAGCATTTAATGACCAAGATTCTTCAATGTAGCCGTTGGAGACATTAGAGTAGCTATTAGGAACATTTTGGTCTCTTCTCTCTCTACTCTTCAGGCAATCTAGTTGCGTAAAATTGTATGGTTGACTTCTGTTGAATTAAGTCCATTGGAAGAGTAGCTTCTTGATAAGGAAAGAAGACATTAATCCCTTTGCGACATGTGTAGAATGTTTGTCCTAAAGGATGCAAGCTTTCTGGACTTTGCAATAAATGTAGTTAGAGTGATCGATTGGTCGAGATTGCCCAATGCTTTTTACTCTTGTGGTCCAACTAAGTCCATATGAAGTAGTTAGAGTGATCGATTGGTCGAGATTTCAAACTTAGTTTTGAAAGATGAATTAGTTTGTTTACCCCTTTGAGAAGAATCACAGATCATGTCATTTTTAAAATGAAGTTTAGTAAAACCAAAGAACTAAATCTTTTCTTGACAACTTGTCAAGTTGGAACATGTTTACATGAGCTAAACACTTAATTCATAGCCAACTTTCGTCCAAGTTGCTAACAAAGTAGTTTTCGAAATTAACTTTTGGGAAGTTTAAGGTATAACAGCTACCTTCTCTAGGTGCCTTAAATAAGACTTTAAGGTAACCTTTATCAATTGAAAGATCATCCTTGTTGACAATAATGCATTCTTTTGAGTCGAAGATGTTGGCTGCGAATGTTTTGATGATAAAAGCCTTAGATTTTAAGGCTTTTATCAAGTTGCAGCAAAGAAATTAAAAGTTATAAACATGATTCTCGAGTATGGAATAGCAATTCTCGAGTACTAACGTTTTGGTAAAATTTAAAATATTCAATCTTCAACGGACTTAATTCTTGAGTATATGAAGTTCAATTCTCGAGTATGCTTAATTAATTCTCGAGAATGAGTACCAATTCTCGGGTATTAAAGCATAACTTCATATCATCCTTTAATTTACGCTAATTCTCGAGTATGGAAAACCTATTCTCGAGTATAAATGATGCATATATGTGTTTGCTCTCTGTCAACTGATTCTCGACCATGAGAAGCTTAATTCTCTAATATGAGTTGCTATACTCATCTTATAATTCTCAATGATACTCGAGAATTAAGATGAGATTCTCGAGAATGACTGGACCAAGCCTCATATGTCTAAGTCGATGATTCTCGAGTATGAGGATTTCATTTTCGAGTATTGCATCTCCATATTCACTTCATACTTATCGATGATACTCAAGAATCAAAATGGAGTTCTCGAGAATGAGTGTGCTTGTTCAAATATTGTGTCTTATATTCATTCGCTGACTCTCGAGTATGGTAAGTTGATTCTCGAGAATGCATACTTTAGTGTCCAGATCAATATTAATTCCAGTATCATTCCAGTATGGTTAATTCCAGTATCAGTCTTTTCACATCACTAATTATCTGGAATCCAATGGGTCATTATTTATTCTTACCTAATCAAACTCAAACATGTTTATATTATATTTAATCATCATCCTGACTGTTTTGCAACTCATTAATTCTGCTTAAATCAAGATTCAAGGAAAAGCAATCTGACGTGGCTGAAGCATTCAATGTTGACAGAAAAACAAAGTAGTATTTGGAATTAAATCTTATGGAAGAAGTAAATATTCTTTCGAGACATACTTATTCTAGCTATTACTCTGAGCCACCTCTGTATAGGTACAACCAATGGAGAACACATTTAATGAAATCGGCAATAGCAATTAATGAAGCAACGGTCGCTTTTATTTTCAACAAAGAACAGTCGTGACTAACAGAAAATCAAATAAAGACAATGACTATATTAAAAGCTCTTCGCAATGGCATTAGCAAAGAATCATATAAAAGCCAGAGCATTCAATATCACCAACTACCGGAATAGACTGAGCAATCAATTTAAAGCTATTACAGTCAACTATTCCATTAGTTTTCATCCGATATCATCGGATTCATTTTGTACTTTAGTGATTAGCATTCATTTACTCAATAAGGAGTGAAAAACAATATGATCATTTGTTTATCAGTGAAACTTAAGGTTGTGGAACATTAAGTGTAGGTGTACAATTACAACTAGTAAGGGGGAGTGAGTCCTAAGTGATAGGATCGTCTCAAGTACTTAGTGTGTAATTGTAATTTATTTGAGGAGTAGTGAAATACCCAAAGTGTTTTGGGGATTGGACGTAGGTCGTGGTTTTTGACCGAACCAATATAATTCTCACTATGTTATTTATCTTTCAGTTGATATACTTCATTCATTTTGTTAGTCGAAAAGAATTTTGAAATCTCTTATTCACCCCCTCTAGGCAATATTCTCTCTTCAGAAGATGATCCAGTTGTTCTTGTTAGCACTTTAACTAATACTCAAAAGTATGTATTTTTACCAGTATTGTCCAAACCTTGCTCTGATACCACAATTGTTGCATACCTACCGGCCTCAACCTTTCAAGTGGCGGGTAGTGTGATCCTTTACTTATTTCAATTCTAGCTTACTTTTCCCAGGTTAATTCATGTTACACATCAGAGTATAAGCATCAAAGTATACACTAGTTTGAACAATAATATACTTATAAAAATACTGAAAGTAAAAATTTTCCCCGAAGGAATAAAAAATATATAGTCATCCAGGTAATAGTTCCTAACGAGCTAAAATAAAATACTGCAGTCATCCATATAATCACAAGTATCCAAAAGAAATCACCACCATCCATAATTCTACTAGCCTTGCTCCGGGGTCTTACCTCTGTCTCCCCACCCCGCTCTAGACAAGCTGCCAGAGGACTTAAAAGAGGCTGGGATTCAAAGTGAATACCAGAGTAACCGTTAATCTCATATAAAATGTATAACTACGCATGTAAGGAAAACCAAGGATAAATACACAAACTATATAACATTCAGTATCATGCACACAGCAAGGCATACAGCCAAATCAAGAACTAGCAATCCTAATAGCACACAGCATAGACTACAGGGCACGACACACAGTAAGGCCCTTATTGCACACATGTTCTAATTCCAGAGTGCTGAGAAATAAATGATAACCAAATGTATGCAATATACATGGTAAATATACATGCACAAGTCACATAAAGTATATGAGGATTAAGGTTACTACCTGATAGTCGACCACCAATATAAATGAATTTCCCTGATGCATAGTATCACAAATAACCCTAAAATAACCAAACAAAAATATAATTAATTCCTCCTCAGCAAATATTTCCTTTTGATAAATTAAAATAAGCCCATTTCATGTATCCATATTTACCAAATTCCTTATCAAGGAATTTAATATGAGCTTATATTCCCTCTATTTTGTCATTTTTCAGGATTTTCCAGCAAGCAATGACCGATCTTCAAAAATTCACAATTAAATCTAGGAACCTTCCTTTGAGTTGATTTCAAAGTCTAAATGACCCTTAATATATATATTTTCAACAAAAAATAATATCTTGGGCCAGCCTTAAATGAAAATCCATTTATAGCTTAAAATGTCTCTGCTGTTTGAAATCAAGTCTAGGATCAAAGGGTCCTTTTCAAAAATTCATTTCTATTAGCACATAATTCAGAAAAATACGTGTTACCTATCAAATTAAAGCTTATTATGTCTACTTTAATCCTGTAAGATTTCATGGCAATCCAACATCACTCACTATCCCAAAAACATGCCACAATTTCGCTGCCTATACAGGATTTTCCAAACAGATTGTTAGTTTCAGTATAACCCAATCCTAGAGTTTTCAAAATTCTTACCAAACCTCTACCCTACACAATTTTTCACTTTCACCACAATGGAACCATTAAAACCACCAAATTCCCACTCCTTAGGTCTGCCTATTCAGACAGAAATTTCAAGCCCACACATAGACAGAAATTTCAAGCCCACATAGACAATGTTCTAGTTCATAATTTATTCGCCAAATTAGGTTCATATATTCTCAAATCATCATATAATCCTATATTCATGAATGAATCACCATGAAACTCCAAAATCCCTAATTGGTTGAAAATAGAAGATTCCATAACATTCTCAATACTCAACCAAACTTCAAATCAATCGGTTCAAATCGAAGCTTATGCTTACCTTATCACGATTATGCAATCGGTTCTAAATTTCAGCCGAAGCTCAGCCAATCCTGAAAAATGGAAGAAATCACAAAGAGGGGAGTGAATTGGGGATTTCAAAAATTTCTTTTTGAAAGATAGCCAAGTTTTCGAAAAAATGAAATGCACAAAAGCAAAGGAAGAGAAGCTTAGACACAGAAGATTTATATTGGTTCGATCCTAACTTTGACCTACGTCCAGTCCCTAGATATCTTCTGGGTTTTTCACTATCAATACTTTCTTATTACAATAATGTAACAATCAAGCAATCCTAACTACCTAGGACCTGCTCCCCCTTACACTTTGTAATAAAACAACCCAACTCACAGGTTCCACAACCTTGAGTTCTTACAAAAGTAGTAATCAAATGATTTTCAAAATCACACTCTCTTAAAGAGAAAATAAGCATAAAACACTGAAGTTCAAAAAATATTTTGCATAACAAAGCTAAAAATCAAGAATATAATCAGTTGTAATTCAGTTGTGTATATTGCTCTGCGTCTTCATGTGTATTATAGGTTTAATTTGAGGAACTAGCCGTTGCAAATTCATCTCCTTTCTTCTTCAACGTTCATCTTTATTTTTGGAATATAGTTGTTGCATATTTTCCTCTGTTCTTTCAATTTTCAGCTGGAATCCTGGAATTGGTTGATGCAGATGGTCTTCCAGATATTCTGTCATTCCATAAACCTTATTTCGACCGTTGAAGGGAGATATGATTGACCTGTAACGGCTTGAGCTAAACCATTGGGATAAAGGAGAAAGATCAACCTTGTTCTTGGTTATTCATTTATTGCATTTGATCCAGATCTGATTCTATCTTGATCATTGTTGAACTTATCTGAAACTTACTCAAAACTCTATCAATGATGTTAGAAATAATAGAAATACATGATATGACATTTTTAGATTAACCCATAAAGATTTCGTAGATTGACACAATCTGGTTTTTCAAAAACATCGACACAAACTCGAGTTTATACATCAAGACTCGAGTTTTTAGTTTATCCAAAGAGCAAGGTCGTGACATGAGTTTTGAACTATATGTTGAACAAAAACCAAAAATCGAGTTTAGAAGTGACTGACTCGAGTTTTAGTCCTTACAGAGAAAAGAGTTGAGTTCTGGTCTTTGAATGAGATTTTGGACATATGGACAAACTCGAGTCATTTATTGACTGACTCGAGTTTTGGAGTTTGAAAAGAAGATATAGTTAAGTCCAAGAACGTCATGACTGGAGTTTAAAAAACACAAACTAGATTTTTCAAATCAGATATATTGCGGAGCTCTCTGTATGTCACAAAACTTGAGTTTACAATATAGAAACTCGAGTTTTAGTGAAAAATGAAACTTTGAAATCTTTCTGTCAAATGAAAACTGGAGTTTACATAATTAGGAATGGAGTTTACAAGTCTTGTGAAAATACTGAAGTTTCTGAATTCTTTCTGTTTGGTCTAAACTCGAGTTTTAATACCGAAACTCGAGTTTGTCTTGTTGTGAAAACTTTGAGTGCTCTCTGTATCTCGCAAACTCGAGTTTGCCTGAGCAAACTGGAGTTTGGCTTCCTTTGTAATATCTGAGTTACTATCTGTCTAGTTCAAACTCGAGTTTTGTCACCAAAACTCGAGTTTGCCTTTGACAACAAGTTTTACAGCTTACCAAAGACAATCTTCAAGTTGAGTTTACAATTGTCAGTTATCATCAAAACACATAGAGAACTAACATAGCCAATGACTTCAAACTCCTCCTATAAGAAAACCAAAACCGTAGAATTGAAGCTATCGAAGTGTAGAACAATATTAGTGAAGGGAGTTTTTGGATCGGAAGTAGTTTGATAGGGGATTTCGGCTAAGCTTACTTTCTCTCTCCTCTTCCATTTTTATGCACCATTTTTGATAAATTTGGAGCTCTTCTCTCTTTCTACTAGTTTGACTGAACAAAGAGGTGGAGAATCATTTATTTAATGGATATTGGAAGTAAAGTTGGTGGAATCATTTAAACATCATAAGACATCAAATTTTGTTCTTTATTACCATTATGCCACCATTTATAATTCTAATCTCCTTGGATATTAAATCAACCATCACCGACTTTAATGCTTCAGGGAGTGGAATTATTAAATATCAATTCAACTTGACGTTTTGGTAAGCTCTCGAATTCTCCAGCTGATGGCAATTGAATGAAGATATCACATTTAATAGATGTCTCAAGATCAAAGTCGGTGGATGCTTGGACCAATAATAAAACATTGTTTTTTTATTTATTTACCATATTACCATTGAGTTCTAGATTCCAATGTAATTGATTGTTGACCGAAAATGGCTTAGAAGGAAGAGATTTAATGAATATTAATGAGGCAAGGTCGGTGGATGCAAAATGGGAACTTATAAGACTTAATCTTCCACAATTTTACCATCTTACCATTGTGATCTAATTCCAATATGATCTTATTTAATCCTCTACAAGACTTTTATTTGCAACTTGGTCTCTACTCATTTAGTTGCAAATATTGAATAAGCATTAGGAATTAATCCTTAATTCCTTATGTCCCATTTATGCCAACATATGACTCAAAATTTTAGGTTTCGACAAAACTAGGCAAAATTAATCTTTTATCAGAATTTCACTATTTCTTTTCTCTAAATGCAAATACATCATACCTGGAATTTATCACAACAAATTTAGGATATTACACCAGCGATCTATATTGTTTCTAAAATTCTTGGATTCAACAACATTTGGTATCTTCTTGAGAGTGAGAGAATAGTATTTCCCAAGAAGTTTGGCAAATCACACCTTCTATATATGAAGATATCCTTAACAGAGGAATCTAGTGCCAAGTCCCAGCAAAAGGACAAAGGTCTTGCCGGTCCATCCAAGCCTTCCTCATCTAAGGCTCCTGAAGTTAGTCAATCATCTCAGGCTGGCACATCTACTATCATTCCTTCCTTTGCCATGGCCTCTATTCAGCAAGCAGTAGAGCAATCAGTTGCCCAGGCTATGGCCAAAGCCTTTGCCGATGCTTTGGGTCCTTTGTATGACAATTCTAATTGAGTCTCAGGTGTTGCCAATGATCTCAAGAAGATCACTACTCATATTGTAAAGACCATGGGGGCTGAGTTTGAGAAGTTGTCCAAGAACATTTCCACAAGCTTTCAAGAATGCTTCATGCTCAATAGGAATCCACATGACAAATGCAAGAAGAAATTCATTATCTCTGGGACCACATTCATACCTTGGATAGGACTATGGATTCCTTAGCCTTCAGATTCTTGATGATCCTACTACTGGTCCCTCTATTCCTCCTCCTATTGATCATCCTACGCCCTCTGTTCCTCCTCCTGTTGATCATGTTAGGCCCTCTGCTCCTCCTCCTCATGACCCTACTACTGGTTCCTCAGCTCCCTCCTCTTTGCATGATGACAAAGGGGGAGAAGATGCTGGTGAAGAAGATTGAAGATTTAGTATCATGTTTTCTGTCTATTGTGCTTTTGTTGCTTATATTATGTATTTTGCTTATGTATTTTGCTGCACTGACATAGACATGATTGTGTTTCTATTGCTTTTGCACTTATGATGAATCTATGTAGTTACTGTCACCTACCTTCATATGTCAATATTCTTATCAAAATGTTGTCATCATCAAAAAGGGGGAGAATGTTGGCTCCAAATGATTTGATGTTAACAACCTCGAATTTTAAAGCTTTTAATCAAGTTGCAACAAAGAAATTTAAAGTTAGAAACATGATTCTCAAGTACGGAATAGCAATTCTCGAGTACTAACGTTTTGGTAAAATTTAAAATATTCAATCTTCAACGGACTTAATTCTCAAGTATATGAAGTTCAATTCTCGGGTATTAGAGCATAACTTCAAATCATCCTTTTAATTCATGCTAATTCTTGAGTATGGATAACCAATTCTCAAGTATAAATGATGCATATATGTGAATGCTCTCTGTCAGCTGATTCCCGAGTATGAGTTGCTATACTCATCTTATAATTCTCAATGATACTCGAGAATTAAGATGAGATTCTCAAGAATAACTGGACCAAGCCTCATATGTCTAAGTCGATGATTCTCAAGTATGAGGATTTCATTCTCGAGTATTGCATCGCCATATTCACTTCATACTTATCGATGATACTCGAGAATCAAAATGGAGTTCTCGAGAATGAATGTGCTTGTTCAAATATTGTGTCTTATATTCATTCGCTGATTCTCGAGTATGGTAAGTTGATTCTCGAGAATGCATACTCTAGCATCCAGATCAATATTAATTCTAGTATCAGTCTTTTCGCATCACTAATTATCCAGAATGCAATGGGTTATTATTTATTCTTACTTAATTATACTCAAACACATTTATATTATATTTAATCATCATCCTGAATGTTTTGCAGCTGATTAATTTTGCTTAAATCAAGATTCAAGGAAAAGCAATCCGACGTGGTTGAAGCATTCAATGCTGACAGAAAAACAGAGCAGTAATTGGAATTAAATCCTGTGGCAAAATAAATATTATCTCGAGACATATTTATTCCAACTATTACTCTGAGCCACGCTCTGTACAAATACAATCAACGGGCAACACATTTAATGAAATTGGCGATAGCATTTAATGAAGCAATGGTCACTTTTATTTTCAATAAAGAACAACCGTGACTAACGGAAAATCAACTAGAGACAATGGCTATTTTAAAAGCTCTTTGCAATGGTATTAATAGAGAATCATATAAATGCCAGAGCATTCAACATCGCCAACTACCAGAATAGACTGAGCAATCAATTCAAAGCTATTACAGTCAACTGTTCCATTAGTTTTCATCCGACATCAATGGATTCATTTTTTACTTCAATGACTAGCAGTCATTTACTCAGTAAGGAGTGAAAAACAATCTGACCATTTGTTTGTCAGTGAAGCTTAAGGTTGTGGAACCTTAAGTGTGGGTGTACGATTACAACAGGTAATGGGGAGTAAGTCCTAAGTGATAGGATCATCTCGAGTACTTAATGTGTAATTGTAATTTGTTTGAGGAGTAGTGAAATACCCAAAGTGTTGAAAGCGGAGCTAAATCACCAAGAGGGGGTG
Organism: Acacia confusa; assembly: GCA_037074495.1. NCBI lineage: Eukaryota > Viridiplantae > Streptophyta > Magnoliopsida > Fabales > Fabaceae > Acacia > Acacia confusa. The sequence goes on along the minus strand of CM073509.1, from coordinate 28,422,170 downwards.
AATTGGAGATTTTTAAAATTCGTTTCGTAAGTGTTGTTTTAGGGACGATGGAATAAGGTAAAACAAAGTGAGGGAAAAAGAGAAAGACATAAAGGTTTATACTGGTTTGGTCCAACTCTATGACCTAGTCCAGTCCTCAAGCACCCTGAGTATTTCACTATATCACTTGATTACACCCTCTGTAAATCAAGAGCAAGTCTCTAACTAGAACTTGCTCCCCCTTACAAGTTATAATAAATAATCCCCAATCTCCAAGTCCCCTGACTTAAGATTGAATACAATAAATGAAATACAATCAAAGAACTCTCTTAAAGATTGGATAAAATTAAACACTGAAGCTCAATAGTATCAGAAGATACTCTGTACAGAAAAACTTAAGAGTAGATGAACAAATTGAATGCTGTTTCGTTTTCTGGCTCAATAGTTGTTGAGAAGCCTTGAATGCTGCTCTATTTATACATAGAGAGTGATTAATAACCGTTGCAAGCTTCAATATGACCGTTGGAGCATTTATTCTTCTGTTATAAGCACTTTGGTCTCTTCTCTTTCTACTCTTTGTTCATTCTTTGTGTTGGGAGGATAAATGTTGACTTCTTTATGTTTCTATCCATTCGAATGTCAATGACTTGATTAGATAAGGTGTATTTATCCATTTTTACATCGTGCAGAGCTTGGTAGATCAAAATAAGGCAAGTTAGGTGGCCTTGCATTTAATGCTCTGACATGCCTTTTACTTTGTGTTGGAATAGCTCTTAAAATCTTCTTAAATCATCTCTAAAATAGTTAAAATCCACTAGCAAACACGTCAAACATATTTAATGAAGTTGATAAATAATATTAGAAAGCATTCTGATCAATCAACCAACTTTCCACAAATTTTGCAAGTTTGAATTATCAATAACCACGACACAAACTCGAGTTTGTCACTATGCACTTAAGTGTAAACTCGAGTCTCCAAGTTGATACTCAAGTTTCCTCCTTCCAAAGAGGAAAGTCGCGATCTTGAGTTTTGGATCCATTTTACTTTGGGACTAATACTCGGGTTTTCAAGTGAAACTTGAGTTTTTGACACTTAATGAATATAGGCCCAAAACATCAAACTTGAGTTTTCATTTAAAATTGGAGTATTGAAAACATTGAAAATCATCGTTGCTCTCTGTATGACCCAAAACTCAAGTTTACAAACCTAAAATCTTGAAACTTAGAGAGATCTTTAGTCATTTCAAAAACTAGAGTTTTCGAAACTGGAGTTTTCCAAACCAATGTTTATAAATGTATAGAAAAATTGGAACATCTGTGCTTGACCAAAACTCGAGTTTCCAAAGCTAAACTCGAGTTTTCATTTGAAACATGAAAACATTTGAATTTTGGAGCCAAGTGAGCAACTGGAGTTTTCATTTCATAAACTTAAGTTTTCAATTGTTAATACGTGAAAACATTTTTGACACTCAATACTCGAGTTTCCAAACTTAAACTCGAGTTTTCCCAAAACTTGGAAAAGTTAGAAAATCTAGAAACCTGAGTTTTCATTTCCTTTGAAAAATATTGAAGAGTCTCTTTGGCCTAAACTCGAGTTTCGAAACTGATACTTGAGTTTGTCCTGATGTAAAACTTTCAATGCTCTCTGTAAGGCCAAAACTTGAGTTTCCGAATGGAAACTACAGTTTTGCATTTGTCCATTAAAATTGAGCTTTTCTTTGTAAGGCCAAAACTCGAGCTTTGATCCTAAAACTCGAGCTTCCCTCAGACAACAAGTTTTTACTTTCTTGAGACAAAAACTTCAATCTTGATTTTACAATTGTTTGTTATCATCAAAACCCATGGAGAACTAACATTCTCCCCCTTTTTGATGATGACAACACTTGTAAAACCAGAATTTCTCAAGATTTTCAAATAGTTTGAGAATTTTGAAATGTGTGAAAATTTAGCACAGAGGTTTTGTAAAAATGACATTTAACATGTTTTGACAAAACCGTTTTAAGAACTTCAGTATTCATACTCCAATATTCATAATTTTCAATTAGATGCAAAGCATAAATTCGATGTAACAATAACCAATACAGTTGATAATTAAAGCATTCTATTCATAATTCATGAAGTTAATTCAACTAGGAATTCACAACTGTCAATAGCAGAAACTAGAAAATAAACACATTAAGAAAACTTAGTCAAGAGATAGAGATTAAAAAAAGATTTACAAAAAGTAAACATCATTCTACAGATTCTAGTTTGTAGCCCTCAGCTAGCTTTTCTCCCCCTTTGTCATCTTCAAAAATGGAGGGAGCAGAAATAAGTGATTCTTGGAGAAGGTTAATGATGGGAGTAGGACGAGGTGAGTGATGTAGAGGTTCAGTGGTTGGAGAGGATAGAGGAATGGTTTGAGTGAAAGGAGGGGGAAGAAGATCTATGGTAGGAGAAATGGGTGAGGAAAAGTGGATTGAAGGAGTGGTGAAGGTAATGGTGAGGGGAATGAAGGTTCACCAGTAGGGCTGGAGTGAGTAGGTCCAGGTTGATAAGAGGAAAGAACTTTGTCTAACTTCTCACTGAGAGCACCAATGGTGACCATGATAGTTGAAAGCTAAACAGCATGACCAGAAACACTTTCTTGTAACTTCGTTATCTGCTCTTTCAGAGCATCATGATCTTTTATCATTTCAGTGTTGCATCTGGTCATATCAGCTACCATCTTGTTTACTTGGTGTTCCATCTTTGCAGCTAGTGCATCTATAGCATCATCCACTATAACCTTAATTCTTGTATCAAAATCTAATGGCACAGTGGATTGAGGATAGGATTGAGCTTCCAGAGCATGAGAAGTTCTGGCATAGGATGCTCGAGATTGAGAAAGGGCTATTGAGTGGCCAGACCCTTCTCCTTCAAAGGAAATCTTCATGTAGTGAAGTTGGGATTTCCCAAATGCTAGAGTTATCTTTAGTGTATCAGGGGTACCACGATACGAGATTTTGTGATAGAACAGAATGATTGATACAAGTAGGGCAAATGGGATATATGATGGATGGTGGGAAGTAAATCTGAATTTGACAATCTCCTGAAAGATCCAGTGGCCAAGGTTTATAGGAGTTTTGTTGACAAAAGCTACAAAAAGAGGATAATCTTTCTAAGAAAAGTGGGTGTAACTTCCTCCTTTTTGAACAAAATTATTGAACATGTGATTTGTAGAGTGTATATATTGATGATACTCAAGAATCACCATGTGGGTACTCGAGAATGTAGTATATTAAAGCTTGTAAACATGTAAGCATTCTTGAGAATTCAAATCCTCATTCTCAATAATCAATTATATGATCAAAAAATGTGAGGTGATTAAATCAGGTACTCTCGAGAATTACCTACCAATTCTAGAGAATCACTTACCTATTCTCGAGAGTTAAATACTAGTACTCGAGAAATGCTTATGATGAGACTTGGATTTTGAAGCTGAGTGATCTCTCGCTAATACTTGAGAATGTGTTCTCATTCTCAAGAATCATGAGACCATTCTTGAGAATCATAGCTATATCACAATATCTTGACTATTTGAGTTTTACATGCCATTCTTGAGAACCATCTTTACATACTCGAGAATGGTGACCTGAAATACTCAATTGCAAGATTAGTTCATTGAACTCTCGAGAACCCATCCATAATTCTCAAGTGTATATTAATGCCTTTGTTTAAACTTAATTCAAAACCTTAAAATCTTTAAGGTTGTTATCATCAAAACATTTGGAGCTAGCTAACATAACCAAGCACATTGATGTTAGACATTATTTCATCAGAGATCATGTTCAAAAGAAGGATGTCAATGTATTGTTCATCCCCAAAAATCTCCAACTTGTCGATATCTTCACAAAACCATTGGCCAAAGATCAATTTATGTATGTCAGAAGAGAATTGGGAATGGTAAATCACAATGAGTTATAAGTTAATTCTAATTTAATGTTAGCAATGTTTTTTTAATGATAAGCAATCACTAACTTAATCTTTAGAGTGTCTACACTATATTTTGTAGGACCTCTAAAAAGAAGAAAAATTGCAAAGGCTAGTAGGGTTAAAATATTAACTCGAGTCAACCATATGTTACCTTAAGTCATATCAAGCTACAAATCAAAATAACAAAGGAATTGGTCTTCACTTCAAGTGATTAAGTGATGACTCAAACTAGTAACTTGGGTTGGAATTTTGTAACTTGAGCATAATGAATTTTGGCTAACTCGAATAAGTGATTAAGTAGTGAATTTTGTAACTCAGGTTAGAATTTTGAATAAGTAACACTCTAATATTTTTTTTGGTGAAGCTATATTAACTCGAATATAGGGCATGTTAACTCAAGTCAATATCAGATAGAGAGTAAACCAAGTTTTGATGAGCTCTTAACTCAAGTCAAGGATTAGCTAACTCAAGTGAATTTCAGACAGAGAGCAAATCAAATTTTGACCAAGAGGTTAACTCGAGTCAAGGAGCTTATAACTCGAGTCAACTTCAAACACAGAGCAAAGGAGTTTTTAGTAGATTCGTTAACTCGAGTTACAGCTTATTCAACTCAAGTCAAATCTAGACAAAGAGCGAGCCAAGACTTAAAATGACTTCTCAACTCAAGCCAATAAGCGGTAAACTCAAGTCAAAGGTATTTCTTCAAGTGTTCTCATATACACACTTGAAGTCCAAGTTAGTACATTTACATATAAAATCAAGTCAGTTCATGATAACTCGAGTATGTAACTCGAGTCATTAATTAATAATTCGAGTCAAGCATTTTATATAATACCTGCATACCCTTTCTGCTCTTCACTTTTTCAAACCCTCGAGTTCTTCTCTCGATTTCTTGCAAACTCTCTCAACTTGAAAATCTAAACTCAAGGTAAATCAACCACCATGAGATCCAAAAATCCCAGTGAAGCCTTCTCCACTTCTTCAGACTATGAAGCTACTCCTTCATCATCTTCTCATCCTACTAAATGACCTAGAAGAGCTAAACAACCTCCAAAGAGGTATCAACCAAAAGTTGCAACTAAGAAAGCTGAAAAACCTAAGGAAAAGGGTGTAGTAATCAAGAAGCCAACTGATCAACCACCTAAAACTCACTCAAAGGATGAGATGACTAGGAAATTTAAAGGCAAAGTCCCTAAGGTCATTGTGCCTAAAAAGCCTCTCAAGGGCAATCATCCTCTAAGGCATATGGACCTCCATCTCTCTAATCAAGTCCTCAAATCTTCCTATACCACCCCCTCATTACCTGTGTAATCCCAAAGTGTACTTATAGTCAGATGCTATATTGTTTAGAGAACACAATGAGTCTCGTGGGTTCTGTCCCACAATATATGTCAACTTAGCAAAGCTTAAGAATGAGTGCAATTGGGACTTATCCCCATGGCTAAAATCCTTTCTCTCTCTTGGACTCGACAATTTTTCATGAAAGCTTATATGACTTGAGTAAGCAATAAGTAACTCCAATCATTTTATCTCAAAAATGCTCTCAGAAAGTTTGATTTCATAAGTGACTCGAGTCATCTAGAAATGATTCCAATCAAGTCGACACAAAGACATTTTAAAACTAATCGATGACTACAGTCATTTTTAAATGACTCCAGTTATCTTCCTATAGAGACGTTACTCAAAAGAATTATGAAAATAGATTACTCTAGTGATTTAGTGATGATTCCTGTCATATTGATACAGAGAGCTACTCAAATGTTTTATGAATTAGATGACTCCAGTCATCTTGTGATGACTCTAGTCATCATGTGTTGAGCTCTGTGTTTTTCAATTGATAATCAAAGATGACTCCAGTCAAATTTGTTAGTTCTCTATGTGTTTTGATGATAACAAGACATTGTAAACTTGTTGCTAAGTTTTGAACATGTTTAGAGATCCTTAAAATTGATTTAATTTTGATAATACATGTTAAACTCGAGTTTGGATGTAATAGACTCAAGTTTGTGCTCAACAGAAAGGAAAATAAACGTTTTGGACTCGAGCAGACTCGAGCCTAACATAATAGACTAGAGCTTGTGCGTGACAAAGAGCCTTTTTGCTGTTTTCACCCCGAGCAAACTCGAGCCTAACATAATAAACTCGAGCCTGCTCGTGACAGAGACAAAAGTCCCATTTTATAACTAAGACAGACTCAAGCCTATCATGTTAAACTCGAGCCTAAGTCTTACAGAGAGCATGTCAAATTTCTTAAGCTGTTAAACTCGAGCATAAATGTTTTTGACTCAAGCCTAAATCTTACAGAAAGCTCTTCAAAACTTTTTTTTCTTAAGAACAAACTCGAGGCTAAGAATTTTAACTCGAGCCTGTCCCTTCCTGAGAGCAACCAAAGTTTTTCACAATCATAGGCTCAAGCATATATTCATTAACTCAAGCTTGTTTCAGTTTGAAAAGCATTTGCACAACGGTTTAGTGAAACAAACTCGAGCCTGTCACTAATAGACTCGAGCCTAAGTCAGGCAGAGAGCTATTCAAGTGACAGAGCCCGAGCAGACTCGAGCCTAAGTATTTAGACTCGAGCCTGTGCATTTGAACTTAAGCTTCAGTACATTGTGAATGGCTCCAGACTCGAGCCTACCCAGATTATGCTTGAGTGTTGATGAACAGACTCGAGCATAGCAGTCTTAAACTCGAGCCTAACAGATCCCTGTTATTTAAATGATGCGTTTTTCACCTCTCGTATTCAATCTTAAGCATTGTCTTACACTCAAATAGAATTACAAATCATTATATATATGTTTAATGTGTTTGTTCATGAGTTTCAGATTACTTTAACACGTTTTTGAGCATCAAATCAACTCTGGGATAAGAGCATTTATCGCAGGACTAAAAACCAGGCTGAAACTTCTCCCTAATGCCATTTGTTCAGCTCTAACCGTTATGGATCAATCTAAGCACTCTCAAACGGTCTAAAATGAATTACGAAAAGGCAAGAGTACTGGAAAACATCTGCAATGTCTATATCCAAGATTCCAGCCAAGAATTGAAGAGATTGCTGAAAATATGCAACGGCTATTTTTCAGAATTACAGCTGAGGATTGGAGAAGAAAACGCAATGGCTAGTCTCACTAATTAATCTATAAATACTCACAAAGACGAAGAGCAATACACACAACAGAATTACATCTAATTGCTTCTTTGATCTTTAAGCTCTGTTTTATGCAAAATATTTTTTGAACTTCAGTGTTTATGATTATCTACTCTTTAGGAGAGTTTGATTGTGAAAATCATTTCTGATCATTTGTTGTGAGAAAACTCAAGGTTGCGGAACCTGTGAGTTGGGGTAGTTTAATTACAAAGTGTAAGGGGGAGCAAGTCCTAGGTGATTGGGATTGCATGTGATTTACATTGTTGTAATTAAAGCTTTCTAAGATATTAGAAATACCCAGGAGGTATCTGGGGACTGGACGTAGGTCAAGTTGTGACCGAACCAGTATAAATTCTCTGTGTCAAGCTTTTCTTCCCTTACTCTCTTGTTATTTGTTTTAAGATTTTGAAAAGTTTTTTTTTTCTTAAAATCCCCAATTCACCCCCCCTCTTAGTGATTTCTTCCACTTTCAAAATTATGTAACTCCAGTTATGGTAACCCGAGTCAAGCTATTGTGACTTAAGTCATGTTTTTGAACATTGAAAAATGTGTCCGTGATATCTAAATCACTGATATGACTTAGGATGTTTTATATTCTTACTCATTACTATTCCTGACTATGTTTAATAGTTTGTTAATGAGTTTCAAATGATTTTGATATGGATTAACACCAAATTGAAATAAAGTAATTATGTGTTAAAAGCATTAAATGCAAAGCATAGACGAATGCTAGAATTAGACAACCAATTCTCTGAGTATATTAAAGTGTTGCAACAACTTCCTTTCCACTTCCAATACTCAGTCTCAATGGACAAAGGGAACAAGGAATGTCAAAATAGAATTACGGCGTTGATTGAAGAAAGATTCATCTAAGGAACGATAAAGGATAATCAATCTCAACGGTCATCTTCATCAGTCACAATGGATAATTCACATTGCTTCTCAACGGTCATTAATGCCAACAACTATAAAAAGCAAGAAGCATTGAATTCTCCATCTACCGAAATGTTATGCAATCAATTTGTAATAATTAGCATTTACTGTTTCTAATTCTTGAGTAATATCTTTGGATATATATACACTTTAGTGATTATTCACCTACTCTTTCAGAGAGATTCTCGTGTTAATCTCAAGGTTATGGAACCTTTGAGATTAGGGTTAATTTATTACAACTTGTAAGGGGGAATAAGTTCTAGTGAGAGAATTACTCTTATAGTTACAGAGTGTGTAATCAATTCTTGAGATAGTAAAATCTCAAAGAGTCAGGGGACTAGACGTAGGTCAAGATTTTGGACCAAACCAATATAAATTTTTGGTGTCTACTATTTCTCTACTATTCCATGTTTATCCTTGTTTTACTTGTGTAATTCAGAGGATTGAGAAAAAAATTTTTAAATCACCCAATTCACCCCCTAGATAATATTCCACCTTTCAATTTGGTCTCTAGAGCTGTATGAGTCTCCTATCAAACCTCCTCTTTTTGGTCAATTTCATCTTAACCATATGAGGATCTCGTTTAGAGTGGGGTCAGGTCAATCAAGGGCACCTACCAAATCTAGAGCCACTTAGTCAAGAGCTAATGAGGTTCAGTCTTTTCCTGCTATTGGGACTCAATCTGCCTTCACTTAGCCTCCTTCAAACTTGCAGTCTCTGATCGACAAGGATGTGACTGAGGCTATCTTCTCCCTTCAGACATCAATGATAGCTCAATATCACTAGCTTACTGAAAAGATAAAGACTGAAGTTTGGAAGCTTGTATCTGAGGTGACTAAGAGTCATAACAAGCTTGTAAAGGTTCAAGAGGAGCAAGCTGAGAAGCTTCAAGCTTTGGAAGGAACATTGGAACATCATGGAGCTAAGTTTGACAACATCCTAGGGATGCTGAATCTCATTGATGATAAGCTAAACAAGCTCCTGATCTCCACTATTACTACCTTTGCCTAGCCTGGTCCTTCAATCCCTGTTGCCTCACGTCCCAGATCTCTACCATCTGACCTTACTTCTCCACTCCTATCCCATTTTCCTCTCCTCTTCCCTCTTCTCCACATGCCACCATGCCTATCCATGCCTCTCAACTTACCACTACTAGACTCTCACCATCCTCATCATCTACTGCCAGTCTTTCATCTCTCTCACCTTTTCAGCCTTCTCCTACAAAGCCCTCTTAACCTCCACCTTCCATTCCCCTTATTAAAACCTCCACCCCTGCTTAGACATTACTCTATTTACTGCACCTGTCCCACCTTCTGTCACTTCCACCATCCAACTCTCCTTTGATTCCGAGTCTCCTCCTTCAGTCATACTTCATTCACATCCACTGCCACTTCTGGCATTCCCCTTCTTCGTACTGCCCTTCTTACCATTCCAATCTCATGCATACCTACCACTGATCCCTCTTTTTTGCTTGACGAAGAACGGGGAAACAAGTAAGTAAAGATTGTGTAGTTATTTTTTTAGTTGTATTTCAATTTGTAGTGTGATTCTACAATTTATTTTGTTGTTCGTTTCATTTTGTAATTCTATTGCATTTTCACTGTATTTCACCTATATATGAATTAATGAAATGTATTTATTTGATTTGATTTCTTTAAGCCTTTTATTTGCCATATTCTTTTTCTCAAAGAAATATTTCATTTGGTTTACAAGTGTTGACATCAACAAAAAGGGGGAGAATGTTAGTTCTCTATGTTTGTTTTGATCATAACAGACAATTGTGAATAAAAGAAAGTAAATGATTCAAGTAAAAATATTTTATCTTAATCAAACCTTGAATCAATAACTTCTTGATGTTTCTGTCAAAATATGACTCAAGCCTTGTTCACAAACTCGAGTAAAGTGCTTTTAAACTAAGTTACAATGTGTTTTAAACTTTGATTGGCTCGAGTTTTTACTTTGGAAACTCAAGTTAAGTCTTTGAGAAATGTTTAATGAGAAGCATCAACTTGAGTTAACATTGAGTGACTCGAGCTGACCTTTAGGACTTTAACTTATCTTTTCAGAATCCTAAGTTCCATGTTCAAATATTCTTAACAGTCAAAATGTTGCCTTGAGTCAAACTTGAGTGACTCGAGTGTTTCAATGAAACATATTTTAAAAATATTTTGAAAACTCAAGTTAATGACTAATGTCTCGAGTCATATGTTAAAGTCATCACTTAATGACTCGAGCATGCTATATGTTCAAGTTTTTTCCAAGCTTAACTTGATGACTTTTGTGAAAATGAATCTATGACTCGAGTTTACATATACATGACTCTAGTTAAGTTGATAAAGAGACATCTTCTCTATTTCTTTCAAAACATATTTTCAGAGAAGATGAATTAGTGACTTGAGTGATAAATAATCAACTAGAGTCAGCAACTCGAGTGTAGGTAAAATAAACTCAAGTTAGCCTTCTAGCTTTTGCAAATCACCGTGTCCAAAACCTTGAATCCTTGCTTATGATTTAAATACTTCTTATCATCACTCATTATTGCTCCTAACTATGGTTAATCAGTTTATAAATGAGTTTCAGATGATTAGATAAAGGTGAAGGTTTAACTACAGATTAAGCAAAAAGCATTGATTACGTCAAAAACATTTAATGTTGTTGCAGAAAACCAAGTATATTCTAGGCAATCATTCTCTGAGCATTCAAAAGGCATTCTTGATCTCTTTCCTTAAGTAAATGTTGCAACACTCAATGGGAAGAACAGAAAGAATGTCAAGCAACAAAATGACAACAATTATTTGAAGAATCGAAGTATGTGAGTAACGAATGAGCCTTAAGTCTAATGCCTACATTTATTACTCACAATGGTTCATTGAAGCGTCTTAATGGTCATTAATTACCTTTACCTAATACTGAAACATCTTACACTCAAAATGAATTTATTACGTCTACTATTTCATTCATTTATTCAGTAATATCTTCAGATGTTTGATCTTCAATGTTTATCAATCTACTCTGTAAGAGAGCTAAATTATATTCATCTTTTCTGCAAAAAAAAAAAAAAAAACTCAAGGTAGTAGGACCTTGAGAGTAGGTGTATTGATTATAACTTGTAAGGGGGTAAATCCTAGAGAGAGGATTACTCAAGAGTTACAAAGTGTGTAATCAGTTCATAAAAAGTTAGTGGAAAACCCAGAGTGTCTAGTGACTGAACATAGATCAAGGATTTAGACCGGACTAGTATAAATTCCTTGTGTCAATCTTTCTCCTTCCTTACTTTGTTTTAACTTCAGTTTGTAGAGTTCTTTCGGAAAAATTTTTAAATCACCCAATTGGTCCCTTAGTGATATTCTGTCTTTTAGAATAAACACTTCTTTGTTCCATTTTAGTGCATTAAATTTGACTAAATAGGAATGAGGAGAAGTTGCATGAGTTTTATTAAAAATTATGATAAAAAATGAAGAAATGTTAAAATTATAGCTTATACGAATTTGCGCCAAATATCTCATGATTATTTAAAAATTATGAGAAATGACTGTGGTTTATAAGCTAAAAAAATGTATTAAAATAATCCTAAAAGAGGCCCATAATTTCGGCCAAAAAGAATCCAAAAGGAAGAGATGAAATCCAAATGAATTACATCTAATGATTGCACATCAATTTGTAATTTTGTGATGGTTGAAGGGCAAGTTGGTCAATGACCCTCCTAAGCCTCCTCTGACCCTTCAATATCAGCTATTCCTATTCTCCAATTGTCTACACCATTCGGCACTTACATTCCTAGCACCTAAAGTTGTTGAACTACAGGGAGGAAGAAAAAGATGTGAAAACTCACGAAATCGAAGTAATTTCTCTTAATATAGACTTGTAACCTCTAGTCCTTTGCTCCTCTTACTTCTTTAGCTCACAGAAATATCTTGTTCAATGTGCCTAATGATCTAGCCAAAAATTGGAAACGCCAAAGCAAGAAGAGAATTTCCGAGAAACACCAATAATGATCAAGGTAAGTGATTTCCGAGAAACACAAAAATGTGCCTAATGGTTGTGTAGTGGAGTTTGATGAAGATTTCTCTAGTTTTAGTGAATTTTGGACGGTTGTAATGACATAAGGAGGTTCTTTTCAATTCTTTAAAGTTGATTAACATGAGTATATGGTATAAATAACAAGATAAAATGAGGTTAAGAACCGAATTAAGGTGCTTGCAAGGTGAGAATTGCCAAACTTTAACGACCATAATAAGCCATAGGTTTAGCTAGATGCATGGCAGACTAGGGGAATCTAAATTTGGTCAATTTGTTGGTTCCATTGTATTTAACATGAAAAAATTGTGTAGAGTATAGTTTTGGTAGGAATTTTAGAAGCTGCGGGATTGAATTATGTCAAAACCTGAAAACTGTCTTGAAAAGTTCTATTAGGGCAGTAAGATTGTGATGTATTTTTGATGCCACAAGTGATTTCCAATTGCAATTAAAGTTTCTTGGACTAAAGTAGACATAATGAGCTTTAATTTGATATGTCATTAGTTGAATTTGGATTTGTGTATAGTGAGTTATGACTTCTAGAAAATGACCTATGATTATGGAATGCAAGTTGAGAAACAACCACTATTTAATTGGTTCTGGTTTGGTATGTGCATGACTAGCTACTAAAACCATTTTTTCTTGAATCTATACTTAATAATGAGTTTATATACTTTGAAATCACCTCATTTGGAAACTTGTATTAGGAGATATGATTTTCAAGGTTTCGGTACCAATTCTGGAAAAGTATTCAAATGTACAAAAATAATGAAAGTCAAGGAACTTGATGATTATGATTTAGGTCTAATAGTTCTGATGACTCTCAAGGTTTTGATGATCACAACTTTAAAGTTATTGAATTATGTAACATACGTTTACCCAAGCACTCATTTGATATACCCAAGCATCATCGGGTTCAAAGCAAAAATACAAATTGTTAAGCCATGCTCAAGCAAGGTATTATCGTACTCGAGCATCATCGAAGCAAATGATGAATGATACTGAATTCATGCTCGAGCATGAGAACAAGTATGCTCGAGCAGTAAAGCAAAATGAGAACTGGCAAAGCTAAAAGCTACTTGTACCCGAGCATGAAACTATCATGCTCAAGCAAGGTCAAGTGGTATGCTCAAGCAGAGGGAAACTCTTGCTCTACCAGAAGAGTTCATCAGCAATACAACGCTATGGATGAAGCATGCTTGAGTAGCAACGTTGTGTTGCACGAGCAGGCTGAAGCATGCTCGAGCACCAACGTTGTGTTACTCGAGTAGAGGAAGCTCATGCTCAAGCAACATCATGCTGCCATATATTTTCATTCCTTCTTCTGAAAGGCTTAGTCGAGCAAGCTTAGGATGTTGCTCGAGCATTGGGTTATCTTTTCAAACACAATACATATTTTTGATTAATGCTCGGGCACACAAACATCATGCTCGAGCATGATCATTTCTGGCCTCGAAATTGTTGTCTTCATAGATCCTAAAATTTATAAAATCATTAAGTATGTTTTTATTCTCATGAATCATTATCCATATTATTGCTAATTGATTTTAATGAATTTTAGATGATTTAACTATGGATTAATAATAACAAATCTTCAAAAAGCAACCAACACTTTGAGCATTCTCCATTATTTTGACTGTGCATTAAATGTTATGTCTCAAAGAACAAATCGAAAAGAATAAAGAATATTTAGTAAGGACAAAGCATTTCCAGAAAATATAATCAACGAAGCTTCAACAGTCTAACGACCACTTTTACAAGTCACAGCAAAGGACTGCCAAGCTTGTTCAATGGTCATTTATTACATCAATTATAAATAGCAAAAGCTTTAAATTCATCACCTACCAAAACGTTGAGCATTCAATGTGAAATTATTGCTATTTGTTGTTTCATTGAATTCGCTCAATATCTTCGGATATTCATTTCTGTTCTTCAGTACTTAATTTATTTACTCAGTGAGGAGTTTATTCCAATTCAATTTCTTCTGTTAATCTTGAGGTTGTGTAACCTCATGAGTGGGTGTACAATTACAGCTTGTAACGGGGGAGTGAGTCCTTGGGATAAGATCATTTCGAGTACAGAGTGTGTAAGTGTGTACAAGTGATTGAGATAGTGAAATACCCAAGTGATTGGGGACTGGCCGTAGGTCGATGAATTAGACCAAACCAATATAAATACTCTATTTCTATTATTATTCTTTGTCTCTATTTTACTGTCAAATATTCCATTTTCAAACGAATTTTTAGAATCACCTATTCACCCCCTTTAGGTGATATTCCTACTCTTCAAGTTCCTCATTAGTTACATTGTGTTAGTTCTTAGTTTAAGTTTTGATGATAACAAACACTTGTCAGCTTATTGATATAAGACAACTCGAGTTTCTGCTTCATCAAATTGAGTTCTAAAACTCTTTCCAATGCGATCTTGAGTCAGCAAGGTTATAAACTCAAGTTCTCAGTTAATCAACTCGAGTTCTATCTTTCGAAATGAATTTCAACGGCTACCTCTTCTAGATTAACTAGAGTTCATAGCTTCTCAACTCGAGTTCTTACCAACAAACTCAAGTTCATAAGTAATAAAACTCAAGTCCAGAGGAATCATACCTTATTCTCTCTTTCAAACAAAAGGGCCTAAAAAATAGAGTTTTATTTTAATAGACTCGAGTTCTTGGCATAACAACTCGAGTTCTCTCAGCCAATAAGACTTGAGTTCTCAGCGAATATTAACAAATAGAGTTCTTATTTAAAGAACTCAAGTGGATAACTCTAGTTGAGCTTTTTCAAATTGAGCTCTTTGAAGATCATAACGCTTTTTGATTTCATCCATAACATCAACTCGAGTTCTTATCCCATTAACTCAAGCTCCTTTTCGAAATCATTTTTAAGAAACTAAAGGTTTTTGAAAGTATGAAACAAAACTTGAGCCTTTTATACATAACTCGAGTTTGTGACTTTAGTTCATTTAATGACAACTCAAAATCTTCTGTAAGCAAACGTTGATTGTAGTTTGTGCAAGTTCAAATGTTCAAATTTCTTTACAACTACCTTATACTATTACTAAGAACTATTCTTAAGGTACTTTTAACCCATTTGTTAGTGATTTCAGCTGATCAAATGATAGATTACTCTAAAAGCATCATAAAGCAATATTTCTGTCAAAGACATTTAATGCATAGCAAAAAAACAGAGCCATACACGAAATAAACATCAGAGCATCCCAAATGATCCATGTCACAGGTACTAATTTCGGCGAAAAGATATTACCAACTCTGTAAATCAACCAATGTCCAGTCCAAAAGGAGGTTTGCTTATAACGATGAGCCGAAAGTAACAAATGCATGAGAACTTAGTCTAACGGAATATTTTCCAAGTCTAACGAAAATATGAATATCTCTCAATGGCTATCTTAACAAACTTCAACGATCATAAATGAAAGCTGGTATATATACTCGAAGCATTCAATTTGCCAACTATCGAAACTCTGCACAATCAATTCGACATTATTGCAATACTCTATCTCATTCTAATCAGTTAATATCTTCGGATATTATGTACTTCAATGTTAATCATTTATCTACTCAGTGAAGAGTCTAAACACTTGTTAATTGTTTGATTATTTGTTTAATCTCAATGTTGAGGAACCTTGAGTATGAGGTGTACGATTACAACTTGTAAGAGGGAGTGAGTCCTAGTGTAATAAGATCATCTCGAGTACAGAGTGTGTAATTGTATTTGTGATTGTGAGATAGTGAAAACCCAGTGTTCTGGAGACTGGATGTAGGTCAAGAGTTGGAACGAACCAATATAATCTCTATGTGTTCATTCTCTCTATCTCATACTCTGTTTTTGTTATTTCTAGAGTAAATCCGAAAAAGATTTCTAAATCACCTATTCACCCCCTCCAGGTGATATTCCACTTTCACGTTGTACTAGATGAAATTTAAAATGTTAAGAGTTAGAGTGAGTATTAGCCATTGTCCATAATGTATATAGGAACTCGTAGACACCAAAAACAAACAAAGTTCTTGATATTGACCCGGATTAAGCAATCAAGTAGTAACTCTAATATCATATATTCCATATAGTTGTGTATGTCTCTTTGAATCATATATGTGAATGTCCCATCCCATGTGGGACTAGCTCTACTCAAGGATCAACTGAGTGGAAGGGCTGACCATGGAGTACCTTCTCGGTGTTTAGAACTAGGTGTAGGGCCTATTGGACCAATAATCCTTAGGTGGCTAACCTAGTTGCATTCAGGCGACTCTGGCACTGCTGATTGAGAATGTTGGCGGTTCCATATAGGACTCTCGGTAGTTCCTAGTTGGATAGTCTTAGTTGGGTATCCCGATTGAGAACTCCAACATACAGGAGGACTCTCAGTACATGCCAATTCATTATGGCTAGTGCTATGGTTATGTGACATGTATATGTTGGTATAGCTGTATATGATCTGCTTTAGGTGTTCTAAAAGCTTTATGCCATGTGGACTGTTTATCTTGGTTAACTTTCATATACTATGTATACTCTATCTATAAGATTAGAGATTAATCGTTACTCTAGGATTCAAATTGAACCCCAAATGTTTCCAAGGGCTCAAGATCTGGATAGGGTTGAAGCAGCAGACAAAGTTCTAAAGGAAATGCAACGAGTGCGGAATATTAGCTTTTGCTACTTGGATATTAGATAGAGATGTAGGATTTTTTATATGTTTAGTTGAATTGTACTTTGGATATGTAATATTTTGACACTAATGTTTTTGAATCATTATGATGAGAACTTTGTAGTATATTTCTATACATAACCAAGAATGATTTCTATCATCAGTATACTATGTTATAGTTGCGTTTCTTACTTCAATTCTCTACGTTACTTTGATAAATGTCGTAATTACAAGGTGTATGAAAAAACAAGAAGACAGCTTCTGTGAGCCGAGACAGAGTGACAACAGTGGTGGTGGGTGTAGCTCTTTCCTCTTTACTCTTTATCTTCTCTGATCTCGCTCCTCTATTGTGAAGTTCACAAGCATTGATGGGTGTGAGGACAAAGCTCACCAATGGCCTTGATTGTAGATGATGCTATTAGCGAAAGGAACAAAGAAAGGGAAGGAAGGAGAAAGATCTAAGCTCTTGTTCAATTTAATCTCTCACGACGCTTTGCTCTCTTCTTTCTGTCCTTCCACAGTTGTGCCCACTATCTATATTTAGGTCTTCAATTTTTTTTCCAATTCATGGGACCCATTTTCAATTCAGTCCAAATAATAAATATTGATAATAATACCATTTTTATTTTTTATTAATAAACTTAATTAAAAAATTTATATTTTAAGTTAAAATCCCACAAATGATGCATCTAGATTAATATGTTTTGTAATCTAAAGAAAATCTCTTTAATTTCACATTAATGACTTCCCAAATATATTAAAATATATCTCAAATTATTACTAATGGGAAGTCATCACATCCACACATACTTTTGGAAGACAATGCTTTCTTCTTTTAGCAAATTAAATGCTTAACTAACATAATTTCCCCGAGAGAGTTGGGCTGAACTGCGGTGGAACCTCCGGCAGGAGTTGGGGGGAGGGATCAAATCGGAGTGACTTGGGTTGAATCTCAGTGCATCGTGGCAGCAAGGCCACTCTGCCACTTACAATACCCAGTCGCGTATTTAAGTCATCTGTAAAGGATTCTACCTGCTACTCAACGAGAATTTCTTCAAGGCATCCCCTACGGCTCGTCCGCCTTCAATTCCTCATCATTTTGTCTTCATGGCTTATTAAATTTTCTTTCAGACTTCCTCCAATGATGTCTTCATGATCTAGCTAAAAAGAGATAAAGAAGGTAGTAGGGGTCCACATATCAAGTGGATCACATTACTTCTATTAATTTCTCTTTTCATAAACTGTGAAGTTGCTGTAAAATTTAGAGGATCCATCTCTTCTATTTGTTTAGTTGTCATCTGGGTGTGATGTGAGATACTATTATCTCATTAACAGAAGCGTCATTTAAAGTTTTAGAAGTAGATGACTGATCTTCCAGGGACTTTCTTCTAGAAAATGCAGGAGGATTAGGTGATGGTAATGTCATTATGTCACTTGCAAGCATGATTACAATAGTAGACATGGTTGGTCTATCATCTGGATCTTCTTGAACACAAAGCAATCCAATGTGTATGCACTTCAAAACTCCATTTGCTATATATGAATCTTTTAGCATTGAGTCCATCAATTCCAAACATTTGCCTTTGCACCACAAATTCCAAGTCTACAACAAATGGCAAATTTTGCATTTGAAATATGAATGCATGTCTAAAAATTAGTTCATTGGTCATTGTTGTTTAAGAAATTAAAATTTCAGGACGACAAGAGATTAGTTTGAAAAAGTTTGGAAAAAACTTACATAAATTAGAAGACTTTGGCCTTGTTCAGAGAGATAGAAACTGCAAATCTTTTTTCCACATATAATTTCTAGTAGAAGAACTCCAAAACTAAAAACATCTGATTTCACTGAAAATGATCCTTCCATAGCATATTCTGGAGCCATATAACCACTGTTTTAAATAAACTCAATTAGTGCTTTATTGTTCATGATGAACACGCATTTTCTAGGCAACTTAAATACCAAACTTGAAGTAAAACGAAAAAGTAAAATGACTTTTAGATGACACTTACTAAGTACCCATTATGCGATTTGTATTTCCTTCATTTCGAGCTCCTTCAAAAGTCCTTGCCAAACCAAAATCCGATATTTTTGGATTCATATCATTGTCCAAAAGGACATTGCTAGCCTTCAAATCTCTATGTACTACTCTAAGGCGAGAGTCTTCATGAAGATACAAAAGTCCTTTTGCAATCCCATTAATAATATTTAGTCTATGATTCCAATGTAGTTTCTTTCTATTTTCATCATCTGCTGACAAATTTTCCAGAAAATGATTTATTAGTGATGAACACATATAAATTATATAAGATTTCTTAGTTGTTCTTGAAGAGTCTTTCTTGGAATTTTTATTTCATAATAGCTACCAAAACAACGAAACTTTTAACTAAAATTTGTTGCTAGGACTTGTTCATAGTCCAAATTTGGTTATGAAAACAAGTTTCGTTCTATGAAACAAGGATACTGCAAAGAATAAATTATGTATGTATGTAAAACAAATGTTTGTCGCTCATATAGGGTGAGCAACAAGTTGCTACGCACTTTTTATGCCATCCAAATCAATTCTAGATTGCTACATCTAATTGTTACTCCCTCCGATCCTAATTATAAACCATAGTTAACTTTTTTGAAGAAATTAAGAAAGCTAATTAAATTACTTTAGAATATTTTTATTTTTATTTTTTTCTTTAAACTGATTAGTTTGACTAATAAACTAATATATAATCTAAGAATATACAACATATAAAATGATTAAATAATTTATTTAGCTTCCTTAATCCCTAAAAAAAAGTCTAACTTTTCTTATAATTAGGACCGGAGGTAGTAGTATTCAAGTATTTAGGGATTGAAAAATGCAAAATAAAATTATCATATAATGCTAACTTAATCATGATAAAGAAAAATATTATTAGATAAAACACACTACACACGAGTGAATTACACACACACACACATAAAATCAAAGAATCGTGCTACTACCAATGTAATAAATTCTACAACTGCACGACATTAGCACTACGTTGGTGTATGTTTTCTTGCTACACTGGAAGAGAACAAAAGTAATGAGGTAAAAGGAGGCAAATGTCACCTTCTATATGGTCAGTAACGAGCATTGTATAGGATTCTATAGAATCAAAAAGGGATTAAATTTTGTAAGTGTAATTGCATTTGACATTAGCCCTATGTTTGGATGGAAATAAAACTGAAGAGAAAATAGAGGAGGGAATATTATGGAGAAAAACTTCCCAAAATGGTTTAAAAAAAATACTATGAAGAAAAAATATTTTTTTGACGATTGTATTGAACAACCATCAACTATATGTTAACTACGTATACTTGGGATCCAGTTTTTCTAGGAGCTTGGCTCCTCTAAACCGTCTGAATGAGATCTGATTTAATATTTTTATCCAATGATTTTTAAATAAAAAATCAGTTTTAAAAAAATATTAGTTGAAAGATTATCTTTATTTTAAATGTTCTACCTATTAAAATATTTTTTAAAAAAAATAAATCTAAACTATTCAGATCTCATATGGATGGCCTTGATGAGCCAAACTCCTCCTACCTATATAAAGGATAGGCAGGGAAACTAGATCTATATATTTGACGGTTATACTTAAAAACATATATTTGACGGTTATACTTAAAAACCATCGAGTATTGATACCAACATCAGTTACATGATCTTACTAAAGGTTCTATACGTGACGGTTTTTAAGTTTCAACCCTCAAATATAGGAAAAAATAACTATCAAATATCAACAATGCTGTGTACTAGTGTTGGGAAATTTTTCCAAACACAAGTTATCATAATTATATAAAAATGAATAATAATTAATTTTTATAGGAAAAGACATTGAATAGTCAAAATTATATAAATATCTTACTAATAATACATTTTAGCCTACTAACTATGATTAAGACACATGTTAAGGAAGTATCATATATATGCATTCATGGTCTTGTTAGCGTACTAGATTTCATCTTTTCTCAGGAATGATAATTTTGAGACATAATGAGACAATAAAAAAAATTAGAAAACATACCGAAAAGGTGGAAGTCAAGGCTAGAATTTGGCATGTACTCATATACAAGTAACTTCTCATTTTTCTCTATGCAGCAACCCAAGAGTTTGACAAGGTTTCTATGTTGCAATTTCGCTATGAATATCACTTCATTTTTGAACTCCTTTGAACCTTGACTTGATGCTTGTGAGAGTCTTTTAACAGCAATTTCCTTCCCATCTGGCAATGTTCCCTAAAGAAAAGATTGATAATAATAATAATAATCTTTTAAGAAAAACAAATGATATCTATTTGACAATTATCTAAAAAATTCATCATGAGATACACAGGAATAGATACGCGTATACAGATTGAGTTGGACTTCAATTGGGCCGAAACTAGCAATGATAAAGAAGTTAGTTAATTTAAAACAACTTTGAATCATTAGTTATATATTTTTTATTCAAATTATTACGTAATAGTTAATTTAAGGAAATAAAATGAAAATGTTGAATAGAAAGCCAACAAATATTGATACAGTTAATAAATAGGGTTAAGGTGCAAATTGGCCAACGAACTATTACCCGAGTAGCATCTGACACAAAAAAGTATTGAGGGTACTTTAATTACTAATGAACAATTAAAAAGTGAAAAAAAGGTACCAAATAACAATTAAAAAATAGCAACTATCACAATTACGTTAAAATATTAGGCACTGGCGGAGACGCTGGAGAAAAGAGTAGTTATGCCTTCTTGTTGGATAAGGAAAATTCCACAAAGATGGGACCCGGGCAAGCAGGCGCCATGGTAGCGGTGGCTGCTGCCTATGGCATCGGAGGGATGGAACCAGGGTGTAAGACGAGTGTCGGTCGAAGGCTGTGAATTGCTGGATTTGGTTTTCGGTGCGTGATTCTCACCCTGAAGCTGCATACAGACCTTGATGAGTTCAAGAAGGTGGGTGGAACACCCAACAACAATGGAAGCTTTGGAGACACCGATGTCGCTGACACTGTGACAATCAATGGAAGACAAAAACGAGAGGGAGACACTGAGACAGTGACAGGGTAGTTTAACGACATTGTATATTTTTCACTTTTTGTGTATTTTTTTCACTTTTTAATTGTTCATTGGTAATTAAGGTACTCTCAATACTTTTTTTATGCCAGATGCTTCTTGGGTAATAGTTCGTTGGCTAATTTGCACCTTAACCCTAATAAATATTTTGTTGATATAAATCACAAGGTGTTGGTTCAAATTTAACTTTGATGTGATCTCATTGTTGATAGTCAATCTGTAACTATTTATATACGTGCTATTTGAGCTCATATTACATTGGAAGGGAAGCCCTTAAAACCTTAGTCACCTAAACTTTAGTTCTTTAAAAAATTTGCCTGAACAAGAAACGAATTTTTAACCAACATGAAAGGAAATTTCACCAACATATTAGAATGAAAAATATTATTTGCTTCCACTATTTTAAAATAATATTATGTATACTAAGTTGAGACGAGTTAGATTGCTTGGATGACCAGATGGACTCATGACTCAAGTTAATCAGGTGTACTTGCTCGAATTTGTATTAATTAGAATTTGACTTAATTTGTATCATAGACAACATCAATTCGAAAACTTTTGTCTATAATGTTAGAATGGTTATTTACTTATTCGATGCATCAGTAACCTCTCACCTCTATTAAGTCCCCCTCGTGGACGACATCATACAAAAGCGTCATTTTATTAATGGGTTAAAAGACATTTTCATAAAATCCGTGAATTTGGCAACTAGCAATTAGGTACTGTACAATTAAGGAACAAAGAGAGTATTATATATCACGTGTTCACAAAATGTTAAACTGGCAAGTAATGGACCATCTCAGCATTATTTCTTAATAGCATATTGATAAGCCTAAACTAAAATTCTTTGCAATTATAATGACTCAATTATAAATTTAAAATAAATTAAACCTTTATGAGGGAAATAATCAAGCCAAGTTAAAATCATAATAGCATATTAGTACCTTATAAACAGTACCAAATCCACCTTGTCCCAATTTAGAATCTTCCGAAAAGTGACGAGTGCTCTGTTGAATAACATGCAAAGGAATAGTGGGAAGGTCTGAGTTCAATGATCTCTCTCTTCTAGACAAGTCATAAAATATAGGTGCGCCTTCCAATGGGGATTCATCTACAGGAGAAGCATGCATATAAATTCATATTTGATCATATGATACACCTGTATTCACTTTCATGTGTGTGGCTAAAGTATAATTGCAGGTTCTTAGTCTTTCTTCGTAGTGGGAAAGTTAAATTACACAAAAGTCTCCTGAAGTTTTACAAATAACTCCCTTAATATTTAAAACTTAATAATAAATCACCATAAACTTTAAGTTATATTCATATAACACTTTCAAACATTAAGCTATGTGCAGATAAGTAATGAACAAAACTATTAATAATAAGGAAGTTATCTAAAAAATTGTGAAGTTTCAAAGACGAAGGAGTTAAAGTTCAGGAGAGTATATATAATTTAGGCTAAAGAAGATAATCATAGTAATGCTTTTTTGATTCATCGGTTGTGATTGCATGAGCAATTGGCTGTGTTATGCGAAATGATGCTTTTTAAAATTTTGGATCAAATAATTTGATGCAAAAATATGAGACAATTGAAAGTGAATGGTGCAAGGTATACCCCTTCATCCATGTGATAAATACCTTTTCTATTCTTCATCCTTCGCCATAAGTAGATAAAAAAACTTAATATTGCCACTGCCACTAATAAACTAATGCTTAAGATCAATGATTTGTACTTGCCAGCTCCATCATTGGCTGCAAATATAGATAAGTTAGCATTAAGATGTGACACATAGATAGATGTTGATTGAAAAATTACATTAACCAGTTAGAAATAGTGCAAGTTACCTAAAAAGTTTTTAAAAAAAAATTAGACAATAAATTAAAGTTTAATTTGTAGAATATAACACTTTAAGAAAAGCAGCCCCCCCCCCCCCCCCCCGCGGGGGGGAGGGGGGGGGCAGTAGTTGTCAAAATAATAAGAGAACCATATGAGTTTGGGGGAAAAAACTATATCGATTAATGTTAAGTTCTTTATTCTAAATTATTATATGAACTTGATATAACTTGCAAAATGTCATGTTTTGGTGTAAATTTTATGAGTTGAAATTGCATGAAAACCCTAATCTAAAAGGGGGTAATGAAGGAAAAAGAAGAGATATACGTTTATTATAGTACGTACTATATGTCGTAGGACTATGATCAGAAGTGGGTGGCTGATAAAACATGTAATTGTTGTATTTGATCATACAACTTGGCGTCCCAAGTTGCCATCCTTGCTTCTGCTCACAACATTCAGTGGCGTTATTCATCATAGCCTCCAGACATTGCTTGCAACTCTTTCTGTCAAGGTCTCTACTACACTGTACCAACCCATACCTTCTTCCTCCACCTTCCATATCAAATTCTCCCCATGCACTTAATTCCTTCGTCTCCTCCGTTGTCGCTTGTCGGATCAGACTCCGCATGTAACTCTCCGTTTTCTTCCACTCCGTCGGATCCGACACCTTATTTTCTCCTTCCATAGACCACAACGGACTCATTGTCAATTTCCCAAAGAAGTTCTCGTTCGAGTATCGGAGTATGCAGTAGCTGTACCTATATATATATATATATATTGCAAACAAATACACACTTGCGTTAGGAATAGTAATCAATACTGCAAAAAAGAGTGCTTTAGGAACACAATTTAGTGACAAAATTTGATGACTCTGCAGAAAATACACTAGATTGTCACTAACTAATTGATTAGGGACAAAATTTCTTCGCTAAACTAGCTTAGCGATGGAGTTATGCCACTAATCCGCTATTAATTTTTTGTAGTCAAAGAGTGCAGATTTCGGTGTGTTGAATGGATTTTTTTCACAAGGTAAGTATTATTTTTGCCCAAAAGTTTTGCCTTAGAATTACTGGGCCCAAAATTTTTTTGAAAGCAAAATTATCTTGGAAGTTAACAAAACGTAACAATTTGTGCCAGAAGTTTTGGCTAAAGAGCATTAGGTATCCGGAAGTTTTTTTTAAGATCAATTTTGTCTCAGAAGTTTACAAAACATAGCAGAAACTTTACGATAAAAAATTATGCTTTTTTAATTTCCGGGGCAAAAACAATCTGAAAAAAACTTTTGGATGCCCAATACTTCCAAGACAAAAACTTAAAGGGTAAAAATGATACTTAACCCTTTTTTCAATCAAATTTTGTGAAACAGAACAAATAGGCATTGGATCAAAATAAATAGATGCCATATTGTGAGGATTGAACTGAAAATTTTCTGGACTAGTTGAATGAAAAAAAAAATGCTGCATGCAGTATAATACAAAAACATATTTTAAAATATATTATAATAAAAAATAAATACTCCCTCCTAATTATAAAATAACATTTGGGAGTTAGTTTTGGTCCTAATTATAAGACAAAATTTAAATTTTTGTCAATTTCTTCTTAAAACACCCCTATTTTATTCTCTCAAGTGTGTTTAGTTTTTGGTAAGTATATGTATTTGAGTGCATAGAATTTTTCAGTCAATAAAACTCTTAAATTATTGGATTTTAATTTGTTTATCAATGAGTTAACGTTAATTTACCAATATATATATATATATATATATATATATATATATATATATATATTAACACACATATATGCATAGATACACATATATATTTATATATGTACAACCACACATATAGACATACACACACATTATATAAATATGTGTGTGTGTGTGTTTATGTATATACGTGTGTGTACATACTCATACACTTATGTGTGTGTGTGTGTGTGTGTTTATGTATATACGTGTGTGTACATACTCATACATTTATATGTGTGTGTGTGTGTGTGTTGTGTGTATCTCTGTGTGTGGGTGGGACGTGGAGGTTTCTATTTGTGTGTAGATATGTGTGTGTATCTATGGGAGGTGTATGTGTGATTTTTTTTTGGGGAGGGGGGGTGTTGTAGATATATGTGTGTATGCATACACATACATACATATGTGTGTACACACACATATGTATATAAAGCAAGGCCATTATTTCAATTAGAAAGCATGGAAAAGAAGATTCTAGGTTGGGAGGTATGTTAATGTCATTGAAAATTTATATAAGGGCATTTTAGGAAAAATAAATGAAATTAACTAATTTAACTCTCCTCTTTAATCTCCCCAAAATCGGTTAAATATGTTTTATAATTAGAGCCGGAGGGAGTAGTTAATATGTGATCAACCTAAAAAGAGGGATGCTTTTGGAACAATATTCGGTCAATAACATCAAAAGTTTTATTTCTAACAGACTAACATCAAAATAAATATTGAATGACAAATTTTTAATTTTTATTCCTAAATCTAAAAATGTAAAATAAAAAGGTCTTTAACAACACAGTTGAAAACAAATATTGGAAACCAAAGCAGAGAGCTTGATTCCCGGTCTCCATATCTTTTTTAATTTGTTTTTGGGAAATGGGCTGACAGAAAATTATATTCGAAAAACTATTCTTCAAATTTGCATGTGATCGATGGTTTCGCTCTATATAATTCGATCCTCTTGTTTTTTGAACCAAAAATTTCTAAAAACATTGAAACCAAGCAATATGCATTTGCGAAATTCTTTGCGGCTATTATTATTATTATTATTATTATTTTGTCACTGAAATATACTTTCAAACCCAAAGAAATAAAATTTCAAAAATGTTTATGAGAATAATGCGCCAAATTAAATCCAAACATAAGCGTGCTTCATATATAGTAGGATTTGTACCATATTGTAGCAGAAGGTTGATTAGGACAGCGTTGGAGAAGCTCTCTGGTGGCAGTTACGACACAAAAATGGCAGAGGTATCCTGGGTCATCACCACGGCAGTCGTAGAGGCCGTAAATGGCGGAGTTGGTGGTGTTTCCGACGGAGCCGTGATTGTAGCCTTTGCTTGTGGCAGAGTCAGTGGAGAGCCGTGAGAGGAGCTGGTTAAGATTGGCTTTGTATGAGGAAGCAAGAGTCTGTGGGATTTTGTTATGGCAGTCATCCCCAACGTAATTTGGTGCTAGAGAAACACTTGTTTTGATGAAACTGATCAAGATTATGAAGAAGATCATCAGAAATCCAGGAATGGGAATAGTGAATTTTGGTGATTCCATGATAGGGCTGGTTACAAAGGCTCTGTTCCAATTTTAATATGTGTATATAAAGAAAAATGAATAGATACTTAAATCGGTAAACTCATGCAAAATATACAGTTAATTTCATATATACTGCCTCCGATCACACATATAAAAAAGAATCTTCTTATTTTTGGGATAGCCTCTTCTTGTCTATAAGGGACACTAATGTAGCTTGATTGAAATTTTAGTGTTATTTTTCATTTTTATGTCTATTAATTATTGGTTAATCTCTCATCAGCAGTAGTTAACTTATTTCTCATTCTTCCTCACTCACACTCTCTTCATAAATAAGAATGTTTTTTAACAATAAGTTGAAAATTTTACATTATTTATTACATTTAATCAATTTTAACCAACTTTTTATAAAAGGGTGCGCAAGGTTTTAATATTTGAAAGGGATACATTTTTTATTTATTTGGTTTATTTTTATTTCTTTTATTCAGAAATAGTTAATCTAGCTCCGTATAGGAATAGGCAGGTAGGCCAGCTCAGGTGGCATAGCTAGGCCGGTTCCATAGACAACTTTGTTATCTAAAGTAATTATAATTATGATTACCATGAAACATTTTAAGATTCAATCTAAATTTTACTTAAAAAATTTAAATTGATATTGTAGCTTGATATACTGTTAAAATGATAATGCTTGATAATTGATATAATTATTTACCTTTTAATCTTACCATTATTTTGGATGAAAATAATTATATTTTTAGTTTATAAATGAAATTAATTAAATTTTTATTTTTCTTAAATTCTTACAATGCTTTTATTGGTAGTGAGATAAACCATGACTACCTAAGTATGTTTATCGGGATGGACATTGCCAACGTGACCATTGTTCACAACCTATAAATATTTTGGCTAAATGTTGATATTACAAAAAATGTTCAATTAGTGTGTGGTTGGGACACACACACAGAGAGTGTGAGAGAGAGAGAGAGAGAGTTGTTGTCCTCAAAGTTTAATCTAATTTACGATTTATTCCCTATATTTTAATTACTATTAATCGCATCCCCATGCCATGCTTACTGAATGTCTTCATCATCACTAAAGAAAATGACATTAACGACAAAAGATGCATTAAAAAATGGAAAGGACTTGAAGGCCATTTGGCTGACACGAGCGGGCCGGAAAGCATTAATTATGTCAAATAAGCAGAAACAACTGGAATTGTCTGAAGAACCCCGATATAAGATTGATGTAGAACTGCAGTCTTGTTCTTACTAGATCAATTAGTTATACATTATTGATTTACTGTCCCAATTTTTCTACTTCATCTTGTTTTTTTTTTTTTAAATGTAACACATATTTAATTAATTAGATTAGATTAAAGAAATTAGTTAATATGTTAAACTTTTGTTACAAAACTTTTCAACTGTTTCATCTTCCCATAGTCCCCTTCTCCCTCTTTAAATATGGACGCTACTATGCTATTATTTTATGTTTTTAATATGTCATTTAGCTTTTTATAAAAAATCAACACTTTAAATTTTATTTTTGTTACTGCTCGTTTTTAATATTCTTACAAGGTACTCTTTTTGGGTAAAATCTTATACGGTACTTTAACATGAAGGGAGATTTTTTTTTTTTTTAATCACCTTACAAAGTAGCAAGACAAATTATTCATTAATTAAATTATTTTACTTTGTCTTTATTTTATGTTGGTTTATCTTTATGAAGTTTAAGTATGACTCTATCTTCTGTAATACACCTGATCCATATTACTCTATATGTGTATAATCATGTAGTGAATATGAATATCATCATACTGGAGCAATAGAGCGTATGTGTTGAGTAATTACTTATACGTATTCGTGGCTACAAATTTAAACTAATTGTGGCGTATCTAATTGGTATAATAACGGTACAATAATCCGAGTATTTAAATACTGAATATCTAAACAGTATAAATACAATCCAAAATAAAAACTCTAGCTGTGTTTTCACGTGTGCATCTTACCATTTATACCAGCTCCTAATCCTCCAGATCCTGAAGCTAGGGTCAATTCTGAGATTCAATACCCAATAAATCTCAGGTAACAGTTAACCTCATGTTCAAGTAATAACAATATATATGATAGATATTCATTACATTCAACAAATAACAATACATAACACATAACAGATGTATGTCTACAACAACAACAATACATAGCACACAACAAATGTATGTCAACAGTGTTTGCACTAACCAGTGTCACGAATCCACGTGTCCTCAGCGCTAGGAAAACATACAAGTGGTATTATGAAGACTATAACCCGCATCAAGTTGAATCCACAACTAAACTGAATGTATACAAACATGTGACTTAAGACCGAGTCTTAGCCACACGGTGCATGGCCTAATACCTCTTCTTGTCCATCACTCAACATGAATCAAACAATCATATATAATCATACAAGACACATAAGAGTTAAAGTTATTGTACGCGTCTGTACCTTTCTCCACTTGGTAGGATTCTCTTTCGATATTGATTCCCGACTTTCTCGGATATCCTATAATACCATTATCACATTACAATATTATATTGAACACCATATATCTTAGAATGATATCCTAAGAGATACTCTTGCCATTATTGACCTTTTTACCCCTGGTGGATTTATTATTCCAATTTTACTCTTACATTTCCTTAAAAATGAAATTTCGACATTTCTACCCAGATTTTTCACTAACTTTGAAAAATCATAACTAATTGTAAAATAACGCCTTAAAAAGTCTAGTTATAGGGGAAAATAACGCCTATAACTCGAAACATCAAGGTCATTCCCATTTTTAGTGTCTTCAACTATTGTTCCAGTGCCCAGTTCAGAGACATGGGCTAACTTGGAAAATTCACATCTTTTTGTAAACCATTAAAATAATTATGCCTGATACATGGATGGAAATCCTTTCAAATTTCAAGATTTTTAAACACAAATTGATTGGCCAAAACCCTTGCATAACAACTACTGTTCAAATTAACATCTAGAAAACAAAGCCTAAACTTCAAAAATTTGTATCTCCTTGCACGGAGCTTGAAACGTTACAAATTTTATATCAACAGAAAGTCCTAGATGTCTACTTCATTCCTAGAAAATTTCATGATTTTTAAAAATCATTTACTCTATACAAACACGTCCTCATAGTGACTGATTCCAAAAAACTGAAATCTGAGATTTTTCCCAACTTTCACTACTTAGATCTTTTGACTCCAAACATTATTTCCCAACATGTTTTCTACTCCATTATGCATTTCAAAAGCAATGGGTACTTCCAAACATTAAATGAAATGTTTCCTACAATTTCCTAAATTAAACTACAATTTTACCAAAATATAAAAGCTTAAGCTTAAGAACTTACCTCTTGAAGTTTTTGCTCATTCTTCACCTTGCTCCTATGAATTTTTCTCTACTCAATCAGCTGCTGAAATGAGTTTTGGTGTGAAGAATGAAGAAGTGAAACACCCCTATTTATATAGCAAATGGTCACATTTATGGAATTCCAATTGAACTTTTTTCCTTTCATCAATTGGATCATAAAAGTACTTTATGAAATTTCATCCCCTTCATCCACCTACTTGGCCGACCACCTCCTCCTTCCCTAGCCTTTGATTAATTTTTCAAAGTGTTAATCATCAAATGATCAATGCCTTTCATTGGTTGATTTATTTTGGAGAGGATTAAGCTTAATTTAGGTGATTAATTTGGGCCATTGGATGACATTACATGTGCACAAATCCTAGCCTTTAATCGTAATTGCAATTGTTGACTTTTCAAAAGTGATTAGCAAAGTTTAATTATCATTTTAATCAAGTGCTTATATGCTTCTTACTTATAATTATCATTGGCTAATTTAATTACATGAAGGTTTAAACTTAATTCCTTAGTTAATCTACCAAAACACTTGGCCCTCCTTTCTCCACCATGCTACACGAAATTGTGAACTTCTGGGACATTAATAATAAGCTTTGATTAATCCTTTAATCATGTGCTTAATCTCCTTTTCATTACAAATATCTTAGGTTAATTGGTTTGCTAATTAATCCAAGTCATTAGAGCATTATTAGCAATTTAATTTCATCTCTTAAGCCCTTGCTATTTTTGAAAATAAGCAGCCTATTTTTAATGATTTAATTATCTCTAATAATGTTGCAATTAATTTTTAATTAATGCAAGTTTAAGTGCCCTTTAGTATTTGCTAATTTGCTTTAATTTAATTAAGTGTTTCCATTGCTTATCTTGCTCTTTTTGATAGGCAAGTGTTATCATTTTATGTGATTTTTATATCACGTTTTATTTTCCTTATATGTAGTCTCAAAACCTCTCATCTAATTATAAATTTCATGAGGAAATTTGCCCAAAATTATAATCAATAGATTACATTATTTTGAGACATATATTCACCTTCATTTATATTAATTATTCATCAAAATAAAAGATTTATGATGAATAAAAATTTAAGGTATTACATCTTCTCAAAGAATGGGTTAATAAGACAAAGTTGAATTTTTTTGTTAATTTTTGAAGTTAAACAAACCATGGTTTGCTTCCAGCTAATGGCTATATAAAGTTTTTCATGTTTTGAGAAAACTCGAGTTTAAGTTTACAAACTCAAGTTTGAATCAAACCGAGAGCTTTCAAATATTTCATGTTTAAAAAAACTGTGATGTGCATTTGTAAACTCCAATTTGTCGTTTGCCGAGAGCTATCAACGTTTTCTATAAACTTAGAAAACTCGAGTTTAAGAATGTAAACTCGAGTTTGATTTAGACAGAGAGCTCCTCACTATTTTGAACTTGTTAGTTCTCTATGTGTTTTGATGATAACTGACAATTGTAAACTAAATTTGAAGTTTGTCTTTGGTAAGTTGTAAAACTTACTGTTCAAGGCAAACTCGAGTCTAGGTAACGAAACTCGAGTTTGGACTTGACAGACAGAAGCTCAGTTTTTACAAAGCTGGCCAAACTCTAGTTTGTGTAAGACAAACTCGAGTTTGCATTACACAGAGAGCAATCAAAATTCTTAAGAACTGTAAACTCGAGTCTATATTTTGGAAACTCGAGTTTAGGATCAAACAGAAGCTTCAATGCTTTATCAAGATTTCAAAACTCCAGTTTCATATCCACAAACTCCAGTTTACCAAATACAAAAGTCTTCAAGTTTAAAGTTTTCAATTGAAACTCGAGTCTGGACGTAGAAGACTCGAGTCTGGATTATAACAGAGACACTCGAGCTCTTGTTTATTTTGTAAACTCCAGTTTTGATTTCAGAGACTCCAGTTTAATATTAATAGGATGTTTTCAAAGTTTCAGCTACCACTGAAACTCGAGTCTAGATTCTGGAGACTTGAGTTTAGGACAAACTGAAAATACTCGAGTTATTACATGATTTCTAAACTCCACTTTTGAAAACGAAAACACCAGTTTGAGCCTTCAAAGATGTTTCAAATGTTTCAGTCCACACTGAAACTCGAGTCAAGATTTTGGTGACTCGAGTTTAGCTCAAACAGAAAACACTCGAGTAAATGACTGATTTGAAAACTCCAGTTTGAAAAATGGAAACTCCAGTTTACACATAAAAAGATTTTTCAAAGGTTTCAGTTTTCACTGAAACTCGAGTTTTGAATATCAAAACTCGAGTCTGGATCATACAGAGAGCTATAAAATATTCCAAGTCTTGTAAACTCCAGTCTGCATTTCTAAACTCCAGTTTTGAAGCTGTGAACTTAAACTTAAGTTTTTCATAAAAGCTTCAAACTCGAGTCAGTCACTAAATGACTCGAGTTTAGCCAAGTGTTCAAAATCTCATTCAAGACCAACTCACGACTTTCCTCACTGTAAGAACCAAACCCGAGTTAGTTACTTGTCAACTCGAGTTTAGGAAACTTTCAAACATACCTTGCTCTCTGGATGAACCTCAAACTCAAGTCTAGAACACCAAACTCGAGTTCGCATCGGTAACTTTTGAAAACCAGATCAAATCAATCTGCGAAATCATTATGGGTTAATCTGAAATTATCATATCTTGTTGCATTATTATTCCTAACATTATTGATCAAGCTTTTGATAAGTTTCATACAGGTTCATCACAAGATCAGAGAGAATCAAAGATCCAAAATAAGTGCATTTAATGAAGAACCAAGAACAGGGTTGATTCTTCTCCCTTATCCCAGATGTTTAGTTCAGACCGTTGGAACACATTAAGATCACCTCAAACGGTCAAATTAAGATCATGGAATGACAAAGAATCTGGAAGACGTTCTGTAACAATATATTCCAAGATTTCAGCAAAGAATTGAAAGAACAGAGCAAAATTTGCAATGGTCATTTTCCAGATTTGCAACTGAACGTTGGAGAAGATATTGCAACGGCTAGCTCATCTAGTTAGGCTATAAAAGGCTATGAAGACTCAGAGCAAGATACACAATGAAGCTACACTAAAACACATTTGCATTTTTGAGTATATATTGTGATTCTTTTATCTGTTCTTCAGTGATTATCAATATTCACTCTTTTGAGAGATTGAAATTCTTTTAAAGTATTTGGTTGTGTAAACTCAAGGTTGTGCAACCTGTGAGTTAGGTTGTTTAAATTACAAGGTGTAAGGGGGAGCAAGTCCTAGGTGATTAGGATTGTGTCTTGTCTTCATTGTTATAGTTAAAAACCTGTTGAACTAGTGGAAACACCCAGAAGGTATCTGGGGATTGGACGTAGGTCAAGGTTAAGACCGAACCACTATAAATTCTGTGTGTCTGAGCTTTTCTTTCTCTACTCTTTCGTTATTCATTTCTTAAGCTTTATTTTTTTAAAAGTTGAAAAGAATTTTTAAAATCCCCAATTCACCCCCCTCTTGGTGATTTCTTCCACTTTCAGAACTTACAAAACTCCAGTTTGTATTTACAAACTACGGTTTAATACTTTTGTGGACTTAAACGTGTTTTGTCTTTCCAAAAGACAAACTCGAGTTTGGCACTTAATGACTCGAGTTTGCCATTGTTTCAAAATGTGTTTCGAAGCTTAAATCGCGATGGTTATTCTTTGAATGAACCAAACTCCAGTTTGAGTTTCTAAACTACGGCTTGGCTCCTATGCTAAATTTCCAAACTGCGGTTTGTTTGAACAAACCCGAGTTTGCATCGTACAGCTTGAAACTCTAATTTTTGGAATTTGTGATATGATCTAATTTAATTTATATGCTTCATGATTTCACTTTATATTATTTCCTATTATACTTGATCAATTTGCTCATGAGTTTCAAATGAATTTAATAAGGATGAAGGTGAAATCAAATATGGATTAAATACAGTTAATGAAGAACCAAGAACAAGCTTGAACTTTCTCCTCTATGCCAATGACTCAGCTCAGACTGTTACATATCATCCAGGTCACTCTCTAATGGCCAAATGAAGTTTATGGAATGGCGAGAATGCTAGGGAATCATCTACAATAACTCTATTCCAGATTTCCAGCTAACTATCGAAGAAACAAAGAAAAATATAACAAAAGCACTACTTTAGGGGATTTTGGCGTCCCAATTAAAAAAGAAATGCCAAAAGCACTACTTTAGGTATCCCATTTAAATTTGACACACCAAAGTAGAGATTTTGGTGTCCCAAATTTGAATTGGGATGCCTTCAAAAGGATTTTTTTAAAAAAAAGCCTTTACAATTTCGACATTCACCTCACTCTTCTCATACAACAACTCTCTCAACTTCAACCTTAGGAATCCCAAGGCACCAGCGATGGAGATTGTGTACACACAAGTGTGCTTGTGTGCTTCCCTTTCAATTTCCAAATATATGCTTATGTGCTTCTTTTTGATCAAGTTTGACAACCAGTGAAAATGACTATGTAAAGGTTCGACTACTAGCGACAGTAAAGGTCGTGCAAAGCACGAGCAACAGCGAAGGTCTCTAAGTTTAACCACTTGCGAAGATAAAGGTTTGTGATGTTCGTGAGGCTTCTTCCAAGGAGATATTCATGTTCGATTTCTTTAGAATCTAAGACAGACCATGATGTTCCTGAGGTTTCTTCCACAGCCAAGGTTCGATCTCCGTCACTGGTGGTTCAACCACTAGTGATGGTGAAGGTCTCTCAAGGCACCAGTGACAAAGATTGAACTTTGGCCACCATTAATGGAGATCTACAAGTTCGATTCCGTTGGAATCCGAGATGTTCATAAGGCTTATGAAGAACCGGCTGAACCCAAGAGAGGGGTGAATTGGGTTAAGATTAAAAACTTGGAATTTTGAAAATCTTTTCGCTTCTTCTAAATCATCAGTTAGATATTCAAATGAACATATACTGGAAATATAAGAGATAAGGGAAGAGAATATGCAAACTGTGATTTATAATGGTTCAGCCCAATTCTTGACCTACATCCAGTCCTCAAGCTTCACTTGAGATTTTCAATCCACTATCTGCTTTCAACTTGATTACACGTTCCATACTCGAAGTAATCCTCTCACTAGGATTCACTCCCCTTTACAAACTGTAATCAATACACTCGTTTGATTACACACTCTGTACTCGAAGTAATCCTCTAGCTAGGATTCACTCCCCTTACAAGCTATAATCAACACATTATGTTTCCCACTCAAGATCACCCAATCTTGAGTATCTCTCAGATAGAATGTTTACAGATAAATCTTCTCTCCCTCAGAAGTGAATATATAAACACTGAAGTACATAATCAATCTTCTTACTCTTTCTACGATAAAATATAAAACACAGAGAAACAAAAAGTATATGGGCTAAGTGTATTTTGACATGTTGACGGTGATTATCATTTCATTGGCTTCGTTGAATCATTCGTCAATCGTCTCGTCATCTGTCGTCTTTTTTCCAGTTTGAAAACTTTGCATTTTATAAGTAATCGTCTTTTGACCATTGCGAGCATTCGACCGTTGTGAGCATTTGACCGTTGGAAACACATTAGTGTTTGTCGTTTAACTCATCCGTTAGTTGCTTCACTGGAAAAAGTGCTGAGCTGTAATCCCACGTCTTGTGTATTTTGTTCGTCTAACAGTGTGTTCTCACGTGGTCTTGGTTGAAGGATGACTTAAAATAATGGCCAGACACTTTTGCTGGTATAGGCTTCTTGAAATCATCTTGTCGGTTCTGTTCACAGGTTTAAATGCTTCACAACTAAATAAGTTAAACACCTGCAACTCACTTAGCAAACTGGTTAAACGATGATTAATATTATGAAGTACCCAATGCTTAATCAAGGAATTGCAGGTCAAGAAGAATAGATATTTCAAATACCAATATATATATTCTCCATATACTCGAGAACCAGTATTCCATTGCCTTATCATATTGGATTCTCAAGAATCATAACTTAATTCTCGATAGTTAACGAGATTTGCGCATAAGTCATGATGCCCATGTTGATTAAATTCAATACTTGAGAACTGATCAGATAGTTTCAATAGATTCAAGTCAAGCACATCATCTTCTTCATGAGGAGGCATTCTCGAGAGTCTAGTGCCTATTCTCGAGAATAGATGTGTAGACTATCCAATTGATCATGCCTTAAAAGATTACATTCTCGAGAGTTAATTCTCATTCTTGAGAATTGTATGGATTTAGTAGTTTTATATCACACATATCATCTTGTCTATGAGATGACATTCTCGAGAATCTATTCTCATTGAGAATCATCGAGAAGGGAATAAGGTCAATGAATAAGTGAATATTTCTCATCCTCAAGCATTCTTGAGAATTATGTGTTAATTCTCGAGAATTGTCGTGAAAGCCAATTCTAGTTTGATGCTTGAAGCATGGCATTCTTGAGAATTAGGATTCAACTCTTAAGAATTGCTTATGTGTTCAGAAGTCATGTGTGAAGCTTGATATATGAAATTCTTAAGAGTCATTCTCATTGAAGTACTTGCAACAATTAACTTTTGGTAAGCTTAATGTCTTCTATATAAGCTTCAATTGTGGCAAACCACCTACACCCAGAAAGGTCTTCAAGTCTTCTTTACAATGCAACAAGGATCAGCTCCAAACTCATTGTATGTTGAGCATTATGATCAGATTAATAGAAGTTGTTCTGGACGAACGTTTTTGCACCATTCTGAAACAGACTCTGAACTTCCAAAAATCATATCTCTCTCATTTATCTTTTTTTCTGTGATCTTGATGTTTTTGAAAATTTATTTGAGTCTAATTTCATATGGCACTAATTTCAGCTTATTCCGATGTGTGGTTTGTGAGATACACTCAAATTATTGAACCTTGTTCTGCTGTATGACGGTAACAGATGGAGCAACTTCAAAAATGCATAGCTCTCTCATCTGATCTTCTTTGGACTTGAATTTTTGAAAACATGACTCATTGTGAGTCTAGTTTCAAACAAAATTGGTTTTACCTCAATCCGATCTCTGGTTTGGGAGATATCATCAATTTACTAAACGTCGCCCAGGTGAAACATGAACAGAGCAGAGCAATTGATGAATTGTTGACCATTCTCGAGAATCAGAATAGGATTCTCGAGAATCATTATGCCATTCTTGAGAATTGGAACATCATTCTCGAGAATGAGTGAGTTTTATGCATAGGAAGCAGTTGTTTATTCTTGAGACTATAGCAATTGATACGCAGCAACTCATATTCACCGGGAAGCTTGAATTTGCTTATTTTAACTCTGAATTGAGCCATTTCAATTTGCATTTTATCATTGAGACTTCTAGAATCAATCTTGGAGCTTGTATAATGATATTCTCATTTCATTCATCAAGCTCTTCCATCTCCCATCTCCCATGTTGATCATTCTTCATTGTTTATACTTCATGTCTACATTAATATATAAGAATTAATCAAAGTAGAAGATAAATGTAGTATGCAAACTTTTTGCTCTAGATAATGGAATCTATATAAGACATCATCAAAACTAATCATAACCAACATTCTCCCCCTTTTTGATGATGGCAAATACTTTAAGAAAAATATGTATGAATATGAAAAAAATATTAAAACCAACATATTTTTCTTGCCATTCTCTCCCCCTTATTTGTCATTAGCAAGAAGTTGAAGCATAGAAGAGAAACTTGTGAAGAGGAAAATATGAAAATAATTGTCCTTGTCATTTCTCTCCCCCTTAATCATGTGTCTGGAAAAATTTTCTCTCCCCGTTTTGAAAGTGTTTTCATTCTTTATATAAAAAGATACCAAACAAATGCAAAATTTCTATTGAATATAAAAAGATAGGGATTAGAAATGCTCATGTTGGTTTAGCAAATTGTTGAATGATTGATGAAGTCCATTTGCTTGCATCCATGAAGTCCATTTGCTTGCTTGTGGTTGGGCTTCCTTCCATAATCAGCAGGTCAAGCTAATTGCTCAAGAGTATTGGGAATAATAATATTCCTTGGAATGTTGTAGCCAACATATTCTTCTTGATTGATCGTCAAGGAATTTTTCCTCAGTTGTGATAGCTTTCTCCTTACAGAGACCAAATTCTCCTACCATGATTATAATACTTTCTTGCAAAAGAGAATTATTAGTGCAATCAAAATATTCCTTTCTATAAGATATTTTCAAATAAAGATGAAGAAAGGAAATTATGATATTAACTCGTCATCAAAACTAAAAAGAAACATTGAATCCAAATGAGTATTCTTAAAGAAGGTTTTCTTCAAACAAAAGGAGATGAGCTTTTAAGATATAAATACATGTGAATGTGAAGCTCACCTTAATGAGTGCATGTCAAAAAAAAATGAAGATGAATATTGGCAAAGAAAAATGATGGATCAGAGAAACATGACCATTCTCGAAAATTAGCTTGAGATTCTTGAGAGTGCTAGACGTACAGCAAAGACAAACTTGCTGAGATTGGATTAGTCACCGTTAATTCTCAAGAATTATG
The DNA here is from genome assembly GCA_037074495.1 of Acacia confusa. Classification (NCBI taxonomy): domain Eukaryota; kingdom Viridiplantae; phylum Streptophyta; class Magnoliopsida; order Fabales; family Fabaceae; genus Acacia; species Acacia confusa. Next base: position 28,383,398 of record CM073509.1, on the reverse strand, counting down.
GGTGAATTCTTGAGAATGCTCAGTCTGGTGCTCTTTGACTAGGCAAAATGAATAAGATTTCGACCATTCTTGAGAATGGGGCTTGGAATTCTCGAGAAAGTTCATATGATCACAGTGAAAAAGAGGTACATAGACTTTGACAATTCTTGAAAATGCCTTAGTGATTCTCGAGAATGATGATCTTATTTTGCACAATCAATTCCTGAAACACTCAGCAAACTCATCAAATCCAGATATTACTTGAGTACAAACATCATTACTCGAGTATGTTTTATAAGAATGCTACCAAAGATGAAATCGTTCAATATTACTCTGCTAAAATTCTGACATCAAATAGAGCATTCCAATCAAATAAATTCAATCCAACAATCAGATGAAGTAATGGCTAAATGATTCCAAAAATATTATTTCTCAATGACAATTTGCAAATACACTTTAAGAATAAAAGATGTCATTGATCAAAGAGCAAAGAAAATCTTATCCATAAAGGTAAGTATTTATCAATTCTTAGTTGATAATGAGATCAGGTTTTTCAAGAATGGTAATAAAATATGCAAATAGTTTCAAATCTTGAAGATTCTTACAAACCGTGATAAGGCATTATGAATTCAAAATTTTCGTGAATGATTCATCATTTTTGAAATTTGAAAACAATGCTTACTTTAAAAAACATGGTGGAAGTCATTTGCTTAAAAAATATATCAGAATGCTTCAGTTTTGGAGAGCAAGTCAAACATTGCAGTTAACATGTTGAAGAATTGTCTCGAAAGCAAAAGTCATGGAGAATACCAGCAAGACATGCTTAATACAATAGGAATGTATGAGCACAATGACTTTGCTATTGTCCAAGTGATAATCTTGCCTCTTAGAATTCAATTTAGAAACATATGAATGGTCAAGACAAATATTTGAATATAGTTACTCAAGAGGATGAAGTTAGCTGAATAAAAATAAGATGTTCAATTTTACAGACCGTAAGGTATCCCTGAACTGATCCTCATTCTCGAGAATAATGAAGATTCTCGAGAGTGAAAGGAACAAACTTGTGTCCGCTACTCTTGTAAATCTGTTAGCATCTGTATCTGGAGGTGCATAGAATGATTATGAAGTAGAAATAAGGAGTGTTGTGATAGTCCCAAGAATCTTCACGGACAGCGAATATGAAACAAGTATGAAAGACTCTAAATGCAACAAGATAAAGGAAAAACATGTGTGTGTGGGACCCAAAGGATTTGAGAATCAAATTTCAGTTTTGCTTTGGACTGTACGCATTTTGAGAGTAGTCAAGCTCCATCACTAGGTTACACTATATGCAAACATACATTCTCAAGAATGCAGCAAGGTATTCTCGAGAAGACTCGAGATCTGTTGAGTGTTGTAGGAACTATTGATTCTTGAGAGACATATGTTTTAATTAACATACTACGTAGCGTCATGCATAAATATTTGTTTTTCAAAAAGGGAAGTAAAAAATGAAGGCAGTGGTCTTTTTATAATTATAAGTGAAACTTTTAACATATTAGGCATCCCTTTGAAAATTGGGATGCCAAAAGTAATCTTTCGGAATCCTAATTCAAAATTGAGATGCCTAAAATCTCACTTTAGGCGTCCCAATTTTAGAGTAGAATGGCTACATTCTCACTTTGGGCGTCCTAACTTTTAATCAGGACACGTCCCACATAACCCCTCCCTAATTTCATTCCATTGCATTCCCTCATTTCATTCCCAAAAAAAAACATTTCGTCAACTAGCATCAGTGTGCTCCAATGACAACAACCACAGGGAACCACTAACAATGGCAATAGTCGTGGCTGCGGCCCCCCTCTCCATCCCTCACAGCAACGGTGACCCACCAATAATGGTGTAGGATGGTGAGGCACTAGCAATCTTCAAGTCCTCGTCGATCTCTTCCTCCAGCCACAACTCATGCATGTCGACAGTGAAATGCAGTAAGAGGACAACGAAATGCAGCAAGGTTGCAAATCGACATATCTAGGTTGCCATACCAGTGTGCACCATCAAGGTTCTGAGTCTCACGGCTCCAATTCTCGTGTCTCTTCCCATACCAACGTTTCTAGTGTCAATTTCTTCGCCCTCGCCATTAATCTTTACTATGATCTGGATTTTTTTCCCCTTTTCTTATGATTGTTAGATGTTGAGGTTTCGAGTCTCACGACTCCTCCCTCACCAGCGTTTCTAGTCGCAATTTCTTCACCCTTGCTATCGATCTTTACTGTGATCTGGATTTTTTTCCCTTTTCTTATGATTGTTAGATCTAGAATTTTGGATTTGTTAGTTGTAATATCCTAAAATTCGGGCATAGAGACTTGGGAATAGGCTTAAATTAGGCAGACTACTAAGCTCGGTTTAAGGAGTGTGACATTTGCTAGAAAAATAAAGATCCTCTGCGTTCTTGAGGAAATACGAAGAGAAAGAGACACTAAAAAGTCATATGTCAAAAAGCAAGAGTCAGAGTAATGAGTGTAGTGGGACACGTGTCACTTCAGGGGTAAAAGAGAAAAAGTAAGGGCAAGAAAGTCAAATCCTTACCCCTTAAGTCATTAATTTCATCCAACTAGGAGAGACAGGGAAAATCAGAAGATTTTATCTGTACACAGACTCAAACACAAAGTACGAGTCCCACAGGATGTTAACTGGTAAAAAGGGGACCGATAAGGACCAATTAGGGGTTTCTTATGGACTTGATGAGACAAATGCGGAGCCACTTTGGGAAGATGGAAAGGCGCCACATGTGAATGTCCATTTAGGGGAGAATATCTGGAAAAGTTGTAGAAAAGTACAAAAAGAAGCACTTTTAATTTCTACCCGGTGGGGCTCGGCAGGGACCGGTTGATCGGAAACTGGACTGATAAAGTGAAAGAAATGAATTAATTAAAGAGGATTAGATGTGTGGGCCCAATTAGGCGCCACATAACTCTCTTTAATTATTAAAAAACGTTACTTGGAGAGCAACAAAAGAAAAGTCAATGAAAAAGTCAACTGCGGGTCCCACGATCAGAGAAAAAAGGGTAACATGGGTAAAAGTCAATCGGAGCAGGTTTGAGAGACCCACATGGCACCACATATGTTCTTTTGGGCAGGTGAAAAGTTATGGCTTAAGTTGGTAATTATCCAAAAGTTCCGGCCTTAAATTATAATTTTCAAAAGTTTCGGGCCAAAACAGGTAATTTACCCCGAAAGCAGATAAAAATCTGCCCCCTTTAGCTAGGGTTGCGCCACTTGTCTGATCCCTAGATTTCTCTAGACTTTTCTGGACCTACTTGGGGAGGAAGTCAAGATATTAGTTTCAAAAATTACTTCCTATCAGTCAGAAATTACACCAGTTAATTCTAAAGCTATCGGATCAATTTTACTTTTATTAAAAGGTGTTTAACCTTTCTTTTCACCCTAAAGGCACAAAATTTCAAGAGAACTAGGGGAGACCAGACAGCCTCCATAGCTAGGGTTCCAAGCTTCAAGTCCCAAGTTCTTTCATTCACTCTCTGATTCCAAGGTAACCGAAAATCCTTACCTTCTTGAGTTCTTAAGGGATTTTCGTGCAAAAGGTAGGAGCAAGGTTTTAGGGTTGGATTTCTGAATTTTTAAGATTTCCAATGGCTCTGTAATGTGATTTCATATGGGGTATGGTTAGGGTTTGAGTTTCCGAAATCAAAACACCGAAAAACCCCAAAAGAAGAGTTGCTGCCAGTTCTGGAAAATCTAGGCACAAACCTTCTAAAACGTTTTTGAAGGGGTAAACGAACTTTGTTTAAGCTTATATTTAATAATCGAAAACTAGACATCCGGGGTATGAGTTTACATATATAAGATGTTAGATTTAGATAAATTTTTCTTGTTGAAATAATTGGTTGAAAACAGAGATGATGCCAGTGATGCGAATCTGGACCAGGGGGAAGAAAAGTGGTATCACACAAAGATATCTGTACTTTTGACCCCTGGGAATATTTTTCCTGAAAATTAAACATGTCAATGGTTCATATGGCGCTGGTTTCACTCAAAAATGATTTTTGTGGGATTTATGAAAAATCGTTGAAGTCAGGACAAAAACAATAGATTTCTGGAAAATCTTTTATAGCCTGGTTTTAATCAAATAATGTAAAGTTATTATTGGAAATACTCAAATAAATTATTTTTATGATATTTAGGGTCAAACAATCTGTTGGGAGACTTGTGGGGCCCTTGAAAATATAAAACAGATTTTACTACCAGGTAGTAGTAACCTCTTTACTTCAGCACTCTTATGTGTTTGATAAATGTTTTGCTTGTCATATGTGTTTTTGTTTGTGTTTGGCCAAATATGCATACAGAACATATTTGTGATTGTGTCCCTAGCACTAAGGGTGCCTGCCGGGGTTCGCTTATATGGCAACCCAACGGAAACAGGTAGTGCCTACCGGGGTCGGCCATATGAGTGTGGCGACTCAACGGAAACAAGCGTGTGATTCCGCAATCTGAGGCCTGCCTTGGTAAGGCAACTCAACGATGCGAAGACGTGTTTGTTGTGTATATTTTTGTTTGCATATATGGTATATTTGGCATGTTTTCCATATTTGTACATATTACGCGGTTGCACACATACACATTACACATATAGTGCATAAGTATTGACGATTACTCTGGGGGCTGCACACAGACTCCAAGACTTTCTAGTGACACAGGAGGGCACGCTTAAGCGAAGAAGGCCTTTTTGCAGAGGTAGGATGGCAGAGCAGTTGAAGGATAGGGGATACCCTATCATATTTTGTATTTTACTTCTTAGGGATGGCTGTACTTATATTTTGGATTTAACTTCCAGATGACTGTACCCTAACCCTCCGGGGACTTTACTTTTTCTTGCTTATACTTTTACCAGTACAGTAGTTGTCCAAACCGATCTAGTACTCTGTTGTGCGTGAAAGTAAAAGAAATCACCAAGAGGGGGGTGAATTGGGAATTTTAAAATTTCTTTTCAACTCTTAAAAATCAAGCTTAAGAAATGAATAATCAAAGAGTAGAGAAAGAAAAGCTCAGAGACACAGGATTTATACTGGTTCGGTCTTAACCTTGACCTACGTCCAGTCCCCAGATACCTTCTAGGTGTTTCCACTAGTTCAACAGGTTTTTAACTACAACAATGAAGATAAGACACAATCCTAATCACCTAGGACTTGCTCCCTCTTACACCTTGTAATTAAACAACCCGACTCACAGGTTCCACAACCTTGAGTTTACACAACCAAATACTTTAAAAGAATTTCAATCTCTCAAAAGAGTGAATATTGATAATCACTGAAGAACGGATAAAAGAATCACAATACATACTCAAAAATGCAAATGTATTCAAGTGTAGCTTCGTTGTGTATCTTGCTCTGAGTCTTCATAGCCTTTTATAGCCTAACTAGATGAACTAGCCGTTGCAATATCTTCTCCAACGTTCAATTGCAAATATGAAAAATGACAGTTGCAAATTTTGCTCTATTCTTTCAATTCTTTGCTGAAATCCTGGAATATGTTGTTGCAGAACGTCTTCCAGATTCTTTGTCATTTCACAATCTTAATTTGACCGTTTAAGGTGATCTTAATGTGTTCCAACGGTCTGAACTAAACATCTGGGATAAGGGAGAAGAATCAGCCCTGTTCTTGGTTCTTTATTAAATGCACTTATTCTGGATCTTTGATTTTCTCTGATCTTGTGATGAACCTGTCTGAAACTTATCAAAAACTTGATCAATAAGGTTAGGAATAATAATGCAACAAGATATGATAATTTCATATTAACCCATAATGATTTCGCAGATTGATTTGATCTGGTTTTCAAAAGTTACCGAAGCAAACTCGAGTTTGGTGTTCTAGACTCGAGTTTGAGGTTCATCTAGAGAGCAAGATATGTTTGAAAGTTTCCTAAACTCGAGTTGACAAGTAACTGACTCAAGTTTGGTTCTTACAGAGAGGAAAGTCGCAAGTTGGTCTTGAATGAGATTTTGAACACTTGGCTAAACTCGAATCATTTAGTGACTGACTCGAGTTTGAAGCTTTTATGAAAAACTTAAGTTTAAGTTCACAACTTCAAAACTGGAGATTAGAAATGCAGATTGGAGTTTAGAAATCATGTAATAGCTCGAGTATTTTCAAATAGTCCTAAACTCGAGTCTCCAGAAATCTAACTCGAGTTTCAGTGTATATTGAAATTTTGAAAACTTTTCATTTAAGTACAAAATGGAGTCACTGAAATTTAAACTGGAGTTTAGAAAACAAGTATCAACTCGAGTATCTCTGTTTATGCCAGACTCGAGTCTACATAATCCAGACTCGAGTTTCCAGTGAAAACTGAAAACATGAAGGCTATTGCATTTTGCAAACTGAAGTTTGTAAAACTGAAACTGGAGTTTAGAAAACTTGATAAAACGTTGAAGCTTCTGTTTGATCTCAAACTCGAGTTTCCAAATCATAGACTCTAGTTTACAAGTCTTTAAACTTTTAGCACATAAACTTTCTTGTAAACTGGAGTTTCTCAGAATCAAAGGTAGAGTTTGAAAACAAGTTGAAATTCGAGTGTCACTGCCTTTGATCTAGACTCGAGTTTATAAACACAAACTCGAGTTTGCCTATACAAACTGGAGTTTGGCCAACATTGTAAAATCTGAGCTTCTATCTGTCAAGTCTAAACTCGAGTTTAGCAACCCAAACTCGAGTTTGCCTTAAACAGAAAGTTTTACAACTTTCCAAGGACAAACTTCAAATTGAGTTTACAATTGTCGGTTATCATCAAAACACACAGAGAACTAACAGCGTGTGCTCTGATTTATAATTAAATGGACTTAATAACAAAAGAAAGGTAAACTATAAAAGGAATCCCTCTAACCCGCCACCCGAAAGGGCGAGGCCGGTGGAGGTGTTACATTAGTCTGATTATTAGCTCTGGAATTTTTAGATCTTTATTATATACATCCGCTAATCCTAGATTAATATTTTGATTTGTATCTACATTATTTGCATTAGTTAGCTCTAGAATTTTTGGATCTGTATTATCTTATTTTAGCTCTATAGTAAGCTCTGGTTTTTCCTCCATCTTCACATGGGTTTTTTTTTAAAAAAAAAAACTTACAATGATAATGATGTTGTTACGAATGAGTGAAGTGAAGATGGTGTATTTTGTTTGTAGCAAAACTTTCATGACAAGTCTAGCTAAGAGAAATTGGCCTTGCTACTTTGAATTGGTTGTAACATTCCAGTCGTAACTCACCGATAGACTCCCAAACATTGCCTACTTGGGTTCTTCTTTTTTTTAAAAAAAATGGCTTGTGGCATTCCAAAACCATATTTGCGACGCTTTAAACAGATCTATGGCGTCCCAAAACTATAATTGGGACGCCATAAACTAAACTTACGGCATCCCAAATTATATTTTGGGATGCCAAATCTACTACTTATGACGTCCATATTTTTTGGGGATGCCGTAACTTTCTCTTACTACGCCCCCCTCAAAGGCGTTTTCCCCTAAAGGGACATAAATTGTGTAAAAAAATGAACATTAAAAACCTTTGTTGCAGTAATGTGTTTAATCAGAACTAAGAAAAATCTTAAATTCCATATATTTTGTCTTAAAATTGAATAATTTTTAATTAATTACCTCAATTTAAGATACACTCTATCCCAATACAGAGTTCACAAATTAATAAGTGAAAGGTAAAATTGTACAATAATGTGAAGGAAAAAAAATGTACTAATGTGACTCATAGATAGGAATAAAAAATATTTTTCCTCTATCTTATAAATAAGGTCAGAATAAGAAAAACAAAAATAGTATATTTCTAGAAGCATTTTAGGTTAAAAGACATTAATTTAACCTAAATTAATGGGAGAATGACCCACAGGTTGCTCTTTGGGAGAATGACCTAGGTTAACCCCAAACTATATAATTACTTAGAACCTAATTTAATTGTTTGCTGTAACGACAAAAGCACACATCACATAGCAGCATTCAATATTGAATGAGAAAGTCTCTCTTTAAGGACCTAATTATTGTCAGTTCTCTATGTGTTTTGATGATAACTGATAATTGTAAACTCAAGATGAAGTTTGTCTTTAGTAAGTTGTTAAACTTACTGTCAAAGACAAACTCAAGTTTGGGTTGTCAAACTCGAGTTTGAACTTGACAGAGAGTAGATCAATTTTTATGAATTAAGACAAATAAAATACAGAGAGCACTCCAAGTTTTTCACATTAAGACAAATTCAAGTTTAGTTTCATTAACTCGAGTTTGCACCAAATAAAGAACCTTCAATAGTTTTTGAAGTATGACAAACTCCAGTTTTCTTCTGCAAACTTCAGTTTATGTCTCTAAGAGAGTTTTACAAGAATGAGAACTTGACAAAACTTGAGTTGAGTTTTCATAAACTCGAGTTTGGGTTTGGCCTAAAGTCTTAATATTTTATCATCCTGAGCAAACTCCAGATTGTTATGACAAACTCTAGTTTGCACTTGGCCAAGAAGTTTTTTCTAAGTTTTCAAAGTTTTCAGAAAACTCGAGTTTAACTTTGTGAACTCGAGTTCTGGATTGACAGAAAGTTTTCATATTTTTCACTTTGAGAAAACTTCAGTTTTGATTTAACAAACTCCAGTTTTCTCCTGCCGGATAGTTTTTCAAAGGATCTCAATTTTTAAAAGAAACTTGAGTTGAGTTTTTGTTAACTCGAGTTTATGCCATATAGAGACCTTATGGACTTAAACCTATTTTCTCATCAAAAGTCCAGTTATGTTTTGAAAACTCCAGTTTTGAGCTTTGTGGACTTAAACCTATTTTCTCATCAAAAGTCCAAAACTCGAGTTAGTCACTAATCGACTCGAATTTGCTCATGTGTTCAAAATGTACTTCATTGTTCAAATCGTGACATTCTTCTCTGAAAGAACTAAACTCGAGTCAGAGTTTAAAAACTTGAGTTTAGTCTTCTGGAGCAAAGTTACAAACTCTAGTTTGAATAAATCAACTCGAGTTTGAGTCGCTCATTTTTGAAAATCAAACTGCTCGAATTTATGAAATCTTGATATTTGAACTTAATACTTCTTATCATCACTCATTACTATTCCTAAATAGGTTTAATCAGTTTGTTAGTGAGTTTCATATGGCTTAAAAAATATTAAATGAAGATTTAGTCGAAAAGCAAAAAGCAATGTCAGCAAATTTATTGCAAAGTCCAAAATGCTTGCACTCTTTTGGACAATCATTTTGCACACATTGCAAAGGGATTAATGTTTTATTTCCCTATTAAGAAGGTACTCTTCCAACGGATTTATTTCAAGAAAAGTCAACCATAAACTTCTGTACAGCTGATCCTATTGAAGGATAGAAAGAGAAGAAGACCTAAGTGTTTCAATAGCTACTCCAATGTCTCCAACGTATGGTCACATTGAAAAATCAAACGGTCATTAAATGCTTTCTCATATATAAGAGGTTGCATTTAAGTCTTCTCAGAACAATATACAACAACTGTTCTGATGCAGAACAATAGATATTAGACTTGACCTAGGAGTAACTCCTAGGGGCCTACGTACTGTTGAGAGGGATCGAAGTCCACATAGTTCGATAGGAAAGAATAGGCTTATAGCCAGAAGGGGTGGAGGTGTGTGCTCTGTGTATGCAGAATCATAAAAGATATAGTGCAGAGCATGTATACCTTTTTAGGGTTTAAACCCTATTTATAAATTTATATGGCCCTAAATTGATGGGCTTTCTGTTATCTTATCCCTAAAGATATATGATATCTTTAATGATAAGATCCTTGATTTGTGGGTAGTTAGGATCTTGATAATGATAGATTAGTTGAAATATCCTTGATTTGGGGAGGCTGTTGAGATTACACATAGGCCCTTGTCATGGGCTGTTGTTAGTTGGGCCGCCCTCATAGTAGGCCCATACTTTTATTCTCATTTTTAACAACAACCAATCTACAGAAAACGAAAATCATTCAAGTTTCTAACTATTATTTCATTTTTTTATTGTAGAGTATCTTTTGATACATTTGTACTTCAGTGATTATCTTTATCAACTCTTAGAGAAAGTTTCATTTATTGAAATCATTTACGGTAAGAATCTCAAATCGTGGAATGTGGAGATTGGGAATATCAACGTACAACTTGTAAGGGGGAGTGTATCCTTGTGAGAGATAACTTCAAGTAAAGAGTATGTAACTGATTATAAGTGTTAATGAAAAACTCAAAGCATTTGGGGATTGGACGTAGGTCAAGGAGCTAAACCGAACCAGTATAAATCTTGTTGTGTTTTACTTCTTCTTCTCTACTCTATTCTGCTTTGTTTCTATGTTTAAGTTTCAGAACACTTTAAAAAGAATTTTTAAATCCCCAATTCACCCCTCGGTGATTAGCTCCGCTTTCAATTATTACGTACATTGCTTAAGTTGGAAATATTTAAAAATATGAATTACTTCTTAGATAAACCAAATTGTTATTATTATTAGACATGTTGAATTTATCATAAGATTATAAAAAGGATAAACGTCTTAGTTTTATAAAACTTGTTATCTAATTTACCAATCGTCGTAAATTGTGGGGAAAAAACTATGTGCTATATCTCATTTAAGTTTTACGACAGTGTGGTTAGATAATATGTTTTTCACAAAAACTGTTAGTACTAATGTTCTCCTTATGTATTATATCCAAAAAAAAAAAAATGTTCTCCTTATGTATAGGACCTAATTGAGGAGATTAGCTCCGGTGTATTCAACAATAATTAAATAATGCACGCCTTATAAAGTGAGTAATGAGTTTTTTTTTTTTTTGTCAAAATAAAGTGAGTAATGATTGCCACTATAGAGAAATTCATTAATGCTACACATAGAGAAATTATACAGTTTTTTTTTTATTTTTAAATGAGAAAATCCTAAACGTTTTTATAAGAAAATGTAGACTTTGTGGATTAGTAAAAAATTCCAAAAGCTATGAGTATCAAATACTATAATATGGTGCATTCCATTCGTTTATATACTAAAACAGTGTGCTCCTATACATGTGAAGCTTATTGTAGCTTCTGGTGGTGGTATCAACGGCTAAAATAGCAAATTAGGATAAAGAGGATCAATTTAGAAAAAAAATATATCATATTTATTATAATTACTTAACTTAACTATCTTTTTTAATTTATTAAATTATTTAAACATTTCTTACATTATATATCGGAGGAATATTAAATTATTTAAAATTTAAATTTTGCTAATATTTTATATGAATTTTTTTTTTCTACAAAACCTTTGATAATATATCCTACAGGTGTGGATAATAACTTCAACTTTCGAAAAAAGATTAAAATATTTTCATAATGTAAGTGATTAATATTTAAAATTTTAATATAATTTGATAAAAATTAAATAAATTTCAAATTTTCATACCGTGACTATATTATATTTTTAAGTTATTTAAATTAAACTTGACACGAAGATTTAATTCCCTAAGTGTGTTTTATCTCAAAATCGATGTCGTATGAATCCCCAGTGTATTTTCTTTCAGAAGACCAATCAAAATGGTCCGTTTGGTATTCTCTTAAAAATATATTATTTTTATGATAATAGGAGACATAATATTTATTGTACTATTTTTGTTACAATCAATCATACTGTATCATTATTTATATTTTGTCGTATTTAAGTCACAGGACTGCTTTAATTTGTTCTTGCATTTCCGTGAAACATTCTTCTCGTTCTTTTCAATTGAATTTGAGCAGACAAAGACAGCTGGAATTGCACGAAAACAAATAAAATTATTATGGAGCTGCAGTTCAGCACATGGATCAGATTTTTTTTGTTCCCTTTTCGTTTTGTATACTTTTAGGTGTCAAGAATTCATATTTAAGATTGCAATTATAATAGTTAACTTCAAACAAATGTATGTAATAGTTTCTTAAGAAATGTTAATTTTATCATCCATCCTTTACGGTTTATAATTATAATTATGTTTTTGTTTGTATTAATATAAAGTTGGAGATGAAATCGTTTGAAAGTGTTATATAGGTGTTTTATAAGAACTATCATATTTGTCAATGTTGGAATATTATTTCATCCTTAGTGGATTAGGGTCCGAACCCAATTTATGAGTGTCATGTAAATATGGAGACATAGGTTCATAACAAAAATAAAATAAAATACTCCTTTATGGTTTAATGAGTCTATTCCCACATATAATCGAATGCTTAAGAGATACATATGGAAATGAAGCAAATCACCAAGAGGGGGGATGAATTGGGGATTTTAAAAAAAAAAACTTTTTTGGATTGCTCTATTTTCTGATACTAAAAGAGCTATTAAGAGTATTGAGAAGGAAAGCGAGACACTCAGAATTTATACTGATCAGTCCAATCTCTAACCTACGTCCAGTCCCCAGTCTTACCGGGATTTTTCACTAATGCAATCGATTACACACTATGTAACTCAAGAGTAATTCTCTCACTAGAATCTACTCCCCCTTACAAGTTGTAATCAATATCGCAATCTTCAAGTCCCCCAACTTGAGATTCTTTACAATGAATGATTTTACAATCAGATACAACTCTCTATAAGAGTGGATGAACGCTTAAGCACAAAGTATCAACAGATACTTTACAAGTGAAAACTGAAAGAGTAGCTGTAAAACTTGAATGCAATTCGTTTTAGCAGTCTTGATTGTTGAGAAGAATTGAATGCAACTCTATTTATACAAAGAGAGTGTTAAATGACCATTGCAATCTTCATTTTGATCGTTGTTGCATCAATCTAGCTATTGGAGGCACTTTGGCTTATTCTCTTTCTACTCTTTAGTTGATTCTTTGTGTTTAGAGGATAAATGTTGATTTTCCTTGAGTTTTGTCCGTTGGAGTGTCAGAGACTAGTTTAGGTAAGAAGCATTTATCCATTTTGCATTGTGCAGATGTTGTTTGTTCAGAATATGGCAAGTTATCTGTACTTTTCATTAAATGCTCTAACATGTTTTTTACTTGTGTTGAACCTACATCTTAATTCTCTTGAATCATCTCTAAATCAACATAAATTCACTAGCAAACAGGTTAAACATATCTGGAGATGTTAACAAATGATAATAAACAACATATAGATCAATCACACAGTTTTTCGTAGATTCAGATAATTCAAATTTTAAATTATGTGATATAGACTCAAGTCAGTTCTTCAAGACTCGAGTTTGCAGTTCATTTTTAAAAGCATAAACTCGAGTCTTATATGTTTGACTCGAGTTTTCTTCATACAGAGAAGAAAGTCACGATTTGAACTCTCAAACATGTTTTGAGCTAAGTCTAAACACAAGTCATTAAGTGACTAAATCGAGTTTTGGACACTTAATTTGAGAAACACATTTTTAGATCAAAAGCTCAAAACTAGAGTTTTCATACAAAAGCAGAGTTTTCAAATGGTGTAAAAAGAGTGATGTTCTCTGTGAAGCATAAACTCAAGTTTGTAAAGGTTAACTCGAGTTTCCACAAAACTTAAAAAAAATCGAAAGTTCTCTGAAACGATCAAACCGGAGTTTTCATTTCGAAACTTAAGTTTTCAAGACCTTAGAGATATTTGTTCTTCTTTGTAAGTTTTAAACTCGAGTTTCTGAAAACTAAACTTAGAGTTTTCTCAAAGGAGAAAACTTTGTAAAACATTCAATCAAATCCAAACTGGAGTTTTCAAAATCATAACTTAAGTTTTCACAAGCTTAATATACTATATCTTTTTGTTTGTGATAAAACTCGAGTTTCCAAAACTCTAACTCGAGTTTTCTCACTACTTGAAAAAACTCAAGTTTTTTGATTTGTCAAACCGGAGTTTGCTTAACTAAATTCTGGTTTGCTTTGTCTTTGAAAAACTTAGTAACTCTCTCTATATTACCTAAACTCGAGTTTTCAAATCATGACTCGAGTTTGCCTTAGTTCACAAAACTGAAATTGCTCTCTGTCAAGTCCAAACTCGAGTTTTCAAACCAAAACTCGAGTTTGTCTTTAACAATTAGTATTTTAACCTTTTAAAGACAAATTTTCGTCTCAAGTTTACAATTGTTAGTTATTATCAAAACATATAGGGAACTAATAACATATATTTCTATGTGACTATATGTAGCTATCTATAGGATGTGGGATTGAGGGAACATATAATAAGAACATAACACACATAATAATGCTTTTCTCCCTCTAAAGGGTTCTCTTATAAGAGTTCTCTCTTATATTTCTCCCTCTTTGGTGTATTTACTATGTAACATGATCGGGGTCCGCATCGGTACCCTGTTAGGTGTCCATAACCAAGTCAATATGTTTCCCCTTGAATACAAGTCGCAATTTCAAGTACATAGTGCATTAAATGCTTGTCAAATCCTTTTGACTTCTTAAACAAGCTTGATATGCTTGGAGAACAATCTAGACACGTGTCACATTTATTTTTGTCCAACACAAAAGTATGTCATGATGAGAAACATGTGTTGCATTCTTATTAAACCAACACAAAAGAAGTGTCATCATGGGTCATCATAACTTACTTTATAAAAGTTACTTTATCAATGCTTGTTTGGGATCCTGCCAAGTTTTACTCAAGATTGCAGCATACATACCAATACTCGCCAAATGACACCTGTTTAGAGTGTATGTGTGGGATTCCACATACTAGAGTCATTTTCCCCAAAAACGCAGGGTACACCTATGTGCCTTGAAAACTCCATGTGCATATCTATACCGGCACATTTTTCTCGACCAATCAACCCTTGTCTCATAAAACAGTTGGGTGGCATCTTTCCACCAATATGATAACACTATATAAACATTATGTGACCTTTTACACTGCCACAGGTCCTCTACCTAGTATAGCCGAACCACCTAGTCCTTGAGAGACTTTCTATCTCTCGACATACTTAGGACTCTTCTCGATTAAGCATAGTTGTCTTCCTTATACAAGCTTATCCTCAAGTCTCTAAGCCCAAAATTTAGGATATTACACTACCTGTGCATTTTGCATTGTTAAAGTGCTGGTCGAGAGACTCATTGACTTGATCATGGTGGTCAGTAAGGATACTTGAGCAGTAAGGGTAGTCATGGCGTCAAACTCATGAACACTAGCAAATGTTTTGGTGGATGGCAGTCTATGTTTCAACCACTAATAATAGTTTATGGCCATTCACTCTAATAGTTCATAAGCTTTATTATAAGATTTTAGCAGCAGGGATTCATTTGCAGAAGTATCGACTATTGACAGCGTTTGAGCATCCAGGCCTTTGTAGAAAGTTTCTAGTTGTACCTAAGGCACAATTTCATGGTGTGGGCTCTTTCTTAGTAGATCCTTGAATCATTCCTAAGCTTCATAGTTGAACTTGCCAGATCATTGTCAGATGCTTGTAATATCCTCTCTCAGCTAGGCATTCTTAGTTAATGGGAAGAATTTTAGTAAGAATTTATCTCCCAAGTTGTTCTAGGAATTGACTGAATGAGCTGGTAGAGTGTTCAACCATGCTCTAGCTTTATCTCTAAGCGAGAATGGAAACAGTTTAATCCTAAGGGCATCAGTTGTCACTCCTGGAATGACAAAAGCATCACATACTTCCATGAACATTTTAGATGGAAATGAAGGTCTTCTGATGTAAGTTCATTGAACTAGCCTGCCGAGTGAAGCATCTAGAACATAACAAGTTTCAGCTCAAATTGTACTATAGTGATGTATGGAGGAGCTATTATGAAGTTGAGTCCATTCATGTTTGGAATTTCGAATTCTGTGATAGCTTTGTCCAGATCATCATTGGTGCTATGTGGTGGCGGTGGTGGCTAAGGAATATGATGGCGGTCCCCATGGAACAAGGGTTGCTCCTCTCGATCTAGATTCATATTTCCTTTTGCTTCTTCTATGTGCACTGAGTTACTAAGGTGACTCCTGCATCTCTACCTTCTGCGCCTTTGCTTATAGGTTTGTTCAATCTCAAGATTGTATAGCTCAAGATCAATAGAGGACGAGCTGCACATACATAAACAAAAGGTACCTGAAAATCAAAAATAGAGAGAGTGAGAAAAGTGAATTAAATGTAACTATTCAAAACAAAAATTTACAAGCATAAAAGTTATTTTTGTTAGTTCTCTATGTGTTTTGATGATAACTGACAATTGTAAATTCAAAATATTGTTATTGATTCAAGTCCAAGACCCTTTTGTGTTCAAAAAAAATGTATTGATAAATAATTACTATCATTTTCTATGAAACTATGACTCGAACCAACCTTCTATAACTTGAGTCTTTGCTATTTGATTTAAATCAGATCAGTGTCGAGCAACTCGAGTCAACCCTGTATGACTCCAGTCATAGCTCTTATTGCAAAACATTTTGAAGCCTCATGACTTGAGTCATGTTATTGTGACTCTAGTGACTAAAATGATTTTCAAATTTAGCTTTTTCATAAGGGTTTCCAATGGTTAAAAAGTGACTCGAGTTAGTCACTTAATGACTCAAGTCATTTACTATGTCAAAACTTTTTTAGAGTTCAAACCTGTCAACTTGTTGAACTGATATGACTTGAGTGAGACATTGAGTGACTCAAGTCATTCTATGACAAAGACGCTCTCAGATGATTTTTGAACATACTTCACTCGAGTCAATATGGAAATGACTCAAGTCAAGGTGCGTTTATAACTCTATCTTTCATAAGCCTATCATGTATGACTCGAGTCAATAATGTAATGACTCAAGTCAACATGTTTTCATAACTCTGTCTCTCAGTTGTTACTTGTTACACCATTACCGGCCTCGCCCTTGTGGGTGGCAGGTTAAAGGGATTCCTTTTACTTATTACCTTTCCACCGCTATTTGATCCTTTTATGCATTACATACATATTGTATTAGAGTGAACGCAATAGAGCATGTTACCAGTTTGGACAGATATAATGTAGTGGTAAGAGTATAATAAACCAAAAAGTACATAAGTCCCCGTAGGGTTAAGGGTACATTCGTTCAAAGTAAATACTGAACAATATAAATCATATAGTAATTCCAGAAATAGATATATGCAAAAATGATAGGGCATCCCCTATTTCTTCAGTCTTCCACACCACGCCCTTACTTGCTCCTAGTCTCCTCGATCTACTGCCTTACACCTGTACCTTCAAAATGTTTTGGAGTTCAAAGTTGAACCCCCAAAATAACTGTTAAACTCATATACAATATGTATGTAATGCATGTAATGCAAATCACAAGCAGGACCTGCCTCTGGCATAATGAACCTGGCATGTACTACCTCCACAGGACTGCCTGGTTAAGACCAGCCCCTGGAACCAACGTGCTAAGAGGCCTCAGTAGCCAGGGCTATAGACCCTAGCCATGTACCTGAGGCCTCAGCAGTCACCTAAGGACACACAGTCAAATAGGTACCGCCTACCCCATAAACCTTGGGCCTTAGTAGTCACCTAAGGACATATAGTCCAATAGGTACTACCTATCCCACATGCCTCAGGCCTTAGTAGCACCCTAAGGACACACAGTCCCATAGAAACTACCTACCCATCAAACCTTGGGCCTCAGTAGTCACCCATAGAGCACATAGTCCCATAGGTACCACCTACCCTACATCCACAATCATGATACACACATGCAAGAGTAACATCGAGTATGCAAGTTAACAATTACTACCCGACACTTCTTGAGATTGGAAGACTCTTCCTTAGATGTTGAAGATATGATCTACACGAGTTAACACCCTAGATGCACAAATCATCATGCTTTCAATCACATATACAACTTTTACTTCAAGCTTCCATGATTTTGCCTAACACCAGATTTCCAGAATTTATGACCCAAATTCACTTATTTTTAACAAATTTTTGAAAAATCGTATTGACAAGAAATAAGTGGCCATTGAACCCTTAGTATGTCTAGTTCATCAGAAAAATAATTATCAAAGTCATCTAGGTTTGGGTCCTTCTTTGATTCCCCAACTTTAGCTACTAGTTCGAGACAAAGTTCATGTTTTTAGATCATTTTCAACTTAAAATAACTCAGTTGGAAAATCAGAATGACACAAAATATTATATCAAAATCATCCTCAGGATGTCTAATTTCACCATATGAAACTCCAAAACCATCAATTACTATACAATGCCCACAAAACTCCTAAATCGGCAAATTTACGTATTTTATAGACTTAGACTTTTCGGGTTTGGAATAAGGTGATCCCACTTGTCCCCAAACAAAAGCACATTTTGGACTCAATGGAGACCTCAAAAATACCAAAATCAAGACTTTAGCTGGACACTCTCCTCTCACATCTTGAGAATGTCCTTAGACAGGTGGAAATGAGGGGAGGTGGTGTCCTTGTTAGTTCTCAATGTGTTTTGATGATAACTAGCAATTGTAAACTTG
Organism: Acacia confusa; assembly: GCA_037074495.1. Taxonomy (NCBI): domain Eukaryota; kingdom Viridiplantae; phylum Streptophyta; class Magnoliopsida; order Fabales; family Fabaceae; genus Acacia; species Acacia confusa. The sequence continues at coordinate 28,365,033 of CM073509.1, read as the reverse complement.
ATATGAAGTTTGTTTTTGGCAATATGAAAATCTCACTGTCAAAGGCAAACTCGAGTTTGGGTATGTAAACTCGAGTTTGAGGGTTGACAGAAAGCTGCTTACTTCTGCGAAGAAAGCCAAACTCGAGTCTACTTGGACTAACTCGAGTTTGAGGAGTTACAGAAAGCAATCAGAAATTTTCACAACAAGCCAAACTCCAATTTGCAAAACCAAACCTAAAGTCTGGAAGATACAGAGAGCACTCAGAATCCCAAGCAAGCCAAACTCGAGTCTGGATTCCTAAACTCCAGTCTAGACCAAACAGAAAGACACTCGAATTCCAGGCCAAGTTATAAACTCCAGTCTAGAGTTACAAACTCCAGTCTAGACCAAACAGAACGATTTGAATAGTTTCAGCTCAAACATAAACTCGAATCTGTCATTGTAAACTCGAGTTTAGGACAAATAGAGAAACACTCGAATTTCTACCATCTTTCCAAAACTCCAGTCTGTCTCCTAAACTCCAGTCTGGAAAATCACAAACTTAGGCTTGTTCTTCAAACATAGACCCAAACTCGAGTCAGTCACTAATTGACTCGAGTCTAGGAGCAGGACCAAAATTCCATGCCAAGTCCAAAGCCCGATAGTTCTCTTTGTAAAAGCCAAACTCGAGTTAGCTTTTACAGACTGCAAGTTTAGACCTCTAATCAACGGACATGCTTTCTGGATAAACCCCAAACTCGAGTTTGCATCGGGGATTTTGAAAAATCAAATGATGTTGATCTGCGAAATCTTAATGGGTCTTCCTGAAATTATTTCATGATATGATATTATTGTTTCTAATGTCCTTGATGAAGTTTTGAGTGTTTTTCAGATGAGGTTTAGCCAAGATCAAGGTGAGAACAAGATCCAGAATAAGTGCATTAAATGAAGAACCAAGAACAGGGCTGATTCTTCTCCCTTATCCCAGATGTTCAGTTCAGATCGTTGCAACACATTAAGATCACTTCAAACGGTCGAATTAAGGTCATGGAATGGCTAAAAATCTGGAAGACGTTCTGCAACAACTAAATTCCAAGATTCCAGCTAAGAATTCAAAGAACAGAGCAAAATATGCTACTGCCATTTTTCCAGAATTGCAGCTGAACATTAGAGAAAGAATTGCAACGGCTAGCTTATCCATTCAGTCTATAAGAGGCTGTGAAAACTCAAAGCAAAACACACAACGAAGCTATCTTGATTATACTTTGAAATTTGAGTCTGTATTGTTATTTTCAACTTGTTCTTCAGTGTTTATCCTTATCTACTCTTTTGAGAGTTTGTAAATTTTTGAAAGTATTTGTTTGTGAGAACTCAAGGTTGTGGAACCTGTGAGTTGGGTTGTTCAATCACAAAGTCTAAGGGGGAGCAAGTCCTAGGTGATTAGGATTGTGTCTGGTCTTCATTGTTGTAATTGAAAATCTGTTGAATTAGTGGAAACACCCAGAAGGTATCTGGGGACTGGACGTAGGTCAAGGTTGAGACCGAACCAGTATAAATTCTGTGTGTCTAAGCTTTTCTTTTTCTACTCTTTTATTATCCATTTCTTAAGCTTCATTTTTAAGAGTTGAAAAGAATTTTTAAAATCCCCAATTCACCCCCCCTCTTGGTGATTTCTTCTACTTTCAGTCCTTATATAGACTCCAAGGGTTAGGGCTTTTGTCTAATTTTGGTTATTACCCAATGGTCTAAAGGATGTCCCATATTTAAATATAATTCTTTGACTTGATTCTCAAGAATCCTAGAGAATTCTTGGCAGATAGGTGCGCCTTTTTATGCCCAAAAATAATATTCCAAAATGCCCTTGGTGTTGGTTTTCGGAGTTACTAGGTGTATGTTTCTGTCCCGTAATTAAAATAACACTTCAGGGGTAAAATGGTCATTTGTGTTGCTCTTCTTCCAATCAGTGGGACCCACCAAATTTGCCCTAGATTGCACCATTAATGACCTTGTAAGGTCATAATTTATTGTCATTCACTGGTTATGTCAGATTCAAATTGTGTGATCCAAATTAATTCTTGATTATTTTATTTCCTCTCTCTTTATTATTACTTGATATGACTTTGTACTTTCTCTCCGTGTGATGTGACCTTGTACTTTCTCTCAAAGTTACTTTTCTCTCTCTTCTGGGCCTACTAAATTTTTGTCCTCTCCCGATATTTAGGCCTGGGCTCATCTCCGAAAACCCTGAACCAATCTCGCTCAGCTACTTTTTGCGGTTACAACTTTCCTCGTAACTCGTGCCACACAATTGGACTTATATGGGCTCGGAACATCAGTCTCTTCTCCCTGACCATATAGGTGGTTGAAATTCAATGTCTTGGGGAGAAAGAAATCCATATTTTGGTATTCTGTAACTACCTCGTACTACGTGCTACTGAAAATCCAACTTCTGACCCTAAAACGCCACGTGTCCCACTAACATCATTACCTTTGACTTTTGTAATCATGAAGGGACATGTGTCGTCATTCTATTTGGCCAACACAAAAGTATGTCATCATTAGTCATCATGACCTTAGTTTATTAATGTTACTTTATCAGTGCTTGTCCGAGATCCTGCTCGAGTCTTTATCGGGTTTTCTTCATGAATACCGATATTTTCTAAAAAACGCAGGGCATACCTGACTGCCCTAAAAATGTTGTATACTCACTTATACCGACATATTTTTCGCTCGACTAATTGTCCTATACCTTAAGACATAGTTAGGTGGCATCTTTTCCAACCGAATTTACACTGGTTTTCGGTACCCCTTTCCATTAGCACTTTAGTCCCACGGCTTGAACAGACTAGGTTCACTGACCCATATAACTGAGTGACTTAGTCCTAGAGAGGCTTCCTAACCCTCGACATTCTTGGAATTCTTCTCGAATCGGGCTTAGTCATCCGCCTACTTTAAGCTTATTCTCAATTCTTAGGATCTATAATTCGAGGTGTTACATTACTCATGGATGACTCAAGTCAGTTTCACTTGACTCCAGTCATGTAACTCGAGTCAATGATATATGACTAAATCAGTCATATATCTAAACACCATGTTCGTAATATCTAAATCATTGATTATGACCTAAATACTTTATATTATCAGTCATTACTATTCCTAACTATATTTAATTAGTTTGTTCATGAGTTTCAGTTGATTTTGATTTTGATTTAGGATAACACCAAATTGCAATAAATGCAACCATAGACAAATGCCAGAATTAGGCAACCAACTATATGAGCAACGTAAAGCCTTGTAACCATTTCATTTCCACTTCCATTGCTGAATCTCAACTAACAAATGGAACAAGGAATGTCAATAGGAATGACAATGCTAATTGAAGAAAGAGGATGTGTGAGTAACGATTATACTTAATTAGTCTCAGTAGTCATCTTCATCAGTCTCAACAGATAATTCTCAAACTTTTCAACAGTCATTAATGTCAACAACTATAAAAGCGAGAAGCATTGAATTCCCCAGCTACCGAAACTCTGTGCATTCAATTAGTGAATTAAGCATTTATTGTTTCAAACTTTGAGAAATATCTTCGAATATTTATATTCTTCAGTGATCATATATTAACTCTTTTAGAGAGTATCAAATTCATTATTCTTGTATTAATCTCAAGGTTGTGGAACCTTTGAGATTAGGATTAGTTTATTATAACTTGTAAGGAGGAGTAAGTTCTAGTAAGAGAATTACTCAAGAATTACATAGTGTATAATTGAGTTTTGAGATAGTGAAATCCCAAAGAATCTAGAGACTAGGTGCAAGTCAAGGTTTTGGATCAAACCAGTATAAATTCCTTATGTCTAATCTTTCCTTCTTCCTCTCTGTTTATCCCTAGTTTACTTATGTGATTCAAATATTAAAAGAAAATTTTCAAATCACCCAATGTACCCTCACTCTTAGGTGATATTCCACCTTTCATTTGGTATCAAAGGATTGGTTATCTAATTAATGATTAACATCCTAGATAAAAGATCTAATGGAAGGAACATTGCCTGACAGAGCTTCGATCAACAGATTACCAGGTTTCAATGGTGAACACTACTCCTTCTGGAAGGCTAAGTTCAGAGTCTTTATGATGGCCATTGAGTACGGGTTATGGATGGTGTTAGAACTCCTAAGCTATAGGAGGAAAATACGAAGGATGATAGAAGTCAAGTCACACTTAATAGCAAAGTAATCGTCATGCTTCAAAGTGCTCTAAGCAAAAAAGAGTATTTCCGTATCTACACTTTGTCATCTGACAAGGCTATGTAGGATGCCCTTGAAATAACACATGAAGGGACAACTAAAATGAAGAAGAACCGTGTAAATACCTTGATGACTGAGTATGCTTTACTTCGTATGAAGTCAGGAGAATCTATTGGTGAATTCTAGTTGAGATTTTACACATCTCATCAATCAACTTGCTGCTCTGGGAAAATATTATGATCAACCTATCCAAGTGAGGATAATTTTGAACTTCCTCAGCAAGGAATGGAAAGTGAAAGTCACGGCTATTGAAGAAGCTCGCAGAGAGTCAATGGCTTTAGTGGCAGCCCTATTTAGAAGTTTGTTTGAATAAAAGGGAAAACTCAAGTTCAGAAAAGGATTTGATGAGATCAACGGCAAGAATAAGGGCATTGCCCTTAAGTCTGTCAAAGAAGTAAAGGAATCAGATGATGAAGAAGTCAGGATGATGGTCTGGAGATTCAAGAGATTTTATTAAAAGGATCAAGGATTCCGGAGGCTTAACAAGGGTAACTCCAGCAATGAGACAAAAAAGCCAATCATATGCTACGAATGTAAGAAGCCTGGCCGCTTCAGATCAAAATGCCCCCAGCTGAAGAACAAGGAGAAAGACAAGAAGAAGTTCTCCAAGTTCAAGAAAAAGGCAACGTCTCAGCTATACGAGGAGACAGTGAAAGTGGAAGAAATTACCAAGAGGGGGGTAAATTGAGGATTTTAAAAATTCTTTTCAACTCTTAAAAATAAAGCTTAAGAAACGAATAATAAAAGAGTAGAGTAAGAAAAGCTTAGACACACAGAATTTATACTGGTTCGGTCTTAACCTTGACCTACGTCCAGTCCCCAGATACCTTCTGGGTGTTTCCACTAGTTCAACAGGTTTTTAACTACAACAATGAAGACCAGACATAATCCTAATCACCTAGGACTTGCTCCCCCTTACACCTTGTAATTAAACAACCCAACTCACAGGTTCCACAACCTTGAGTTCACACAAACAAATGCTTTCAAAAATTTACAAACTCTCAAAAGAGTAGATTTTGATAAATATTGAAGATCAAATCAAAAATCACAATACAGACTCTAAAATGCAAATGTATTCAAGTGTAGCTTCGATGTGTGTTCTTTGCTTTGAGTCTTCATATCCTTTTATAGCCTAGCTAGATGAACTAGCTGTTGCTTTTTCTTCTCCAACGTTCAACTGCAAATCTGGAAAATGATAATTGCTTATTTTGCTCTGTTCTTTCAATTCTCAGCTGGAATCTTGGAATTTTGTTGTTGCAGAAGGTCTTCCAGATTTTTAGTCATTCTATGATCTTAATTTGACCATTTAGAGTGATCCTAAAGTGTTGCAACGGTCTGAGCTGAACATCTGGGATAAGGGAGAAAGATCAGCCCTGTTCTTGGTTCTTCATTTAATGCACTTATCCTGGATCTTGATCTCACCTTGATCTTAGCTAAACTTATCTGAAAAAACACTCACAACTTCATCAAAGACATTAGAAACAATAATATCATATGATAGAATAATTTCAGATTGACCCATTAAGATTTCGCAAATCAACATCATTTGGTTTTTCAAAATCCCCGATGCAAACTCGAGTTTGTTCTTCCAGACTCGAGTTTGGAGTTTATCCAGAAAGCATGTCCGTTAATCAGAGGTCTAAACTTGCGTCTGTAAAAGCTAACTCGAGTTTGGCTTTTACAGAGAGAACTGTCGGGCTCTGGTCTTGAAATGGAACTTTGGGCATGAAGCTAAACTCGAGTCAATTAGTGACTAACTCGAGTTTAGGTTTATGTTTGGAGAACAAGCCTAAGTTTGTAATCTTCCAGACTGAAGTTTAGGATTATAGACTCGAGTTTGTGGTGTAGCCAAATGGATGATCTCTCTGTATGATTCAGACTCGAGTTTATGAAGCAAACTCGAGTTTCAGTAAGTGCTAAAACTTTTGAAATTCATCTGGGTCAAGTGTAAACTGGAGTTTAAAAGGACAGACTGGAGTTTGGGAGTCTATTGAGTTTTCTGGGTTCCTTTCTGTTTGGTCTAAACTCGAGTTTGATAATCCAGACTCGAGTTTGGCTTGCTTGGGATTCTGAGTGCTCTCTGTATCTTCCAGACTTCAGGTTTGATTTTGCAAACTGGAGTTTGGCTTGTTGTGAAAAAATCTGATTGCTTTCTGTAACTCCTCAGACTCGAGTTAGTCCAAGCAGACTCGAGTTTGGCTTTCTCTACAGAAGTAAGCAGCTTTCTGTCAAGCCTCAAAGTCGAGTTTACATACCTAAACTCGAGTTTGCCTTTGACAGTGAGATTTTCATATTGCCAAAAGCAAACTTCATATCAAGTTTACAATTGCTAGTTATCATCAAAACACATTGAGAACTAACAGACAGATCATCTGATGAAGATAAAGGGGATGAAGAAGAAAGAGCTAACATTTGTTTGGTAGCTTAAGAGGAGAATTCAGAAAGCGAAGAGGTAATTGACATTGAACCATCTTTTGATGAATCACTTACTGATTATAATTCTCTTCATCATGAATTTCGAAAAATTGCAAAAGAACTTCCTCCTTAAAAAAGAAAAGTAAAAATTCTTGAAGAAGGGCTTGCTGGTCAACCCATAAGGAGACTTCGACTATATCCCGGCCTCTCCCTTCTTCTTCCCCATGTTGGTCGACCAACTAGCGATGAGAAACGGAAATCAGAGAAGTCACAAGCTGGTTGGACAAACACAAGGAACGACTCGGCAAACAAGTAGCCATAACTTGGCCAAGAGGTAAGGAGACATTGACTCCATTCGCCCCTTTTCTTCACGTTGGCCGACTTAACGATGATGCGGAAGAAGATAAGGGACATCGAGGGCTCGTCGGGCGAGACAAGGACCGACTTGGCAAATAGGTAAAGAGACTTCAACTGGAGCCGGCCTCTGCCCTCGTTTTCTTCATGTTGGCCGACTTAATGACGATGCGAAAGGAGAGAAAAGAGGTCAGAGGCTTGTTGGGCAACACAAGGGTCGACTTGGCAAACAAGCAACGATACCTTGTCCATCAGGTACGCATAATTTGGCCAAGAGTAAATAGGCTTGTACTGTATCCGGCCTCTCGCCTCTTGTTCTTCATGACAGGTGAGTACCATGATGATTAGAACGGGAACAAGAGAAGTCAAATGCTTGGCGGGATCCCCGAGGAACAACTCGTCCCAAAGGCAATGGACAACTAAGCGAAGACATAAAGAGGCTTCGCTATAGTCAGCCTCCGCCCTAATTTTATTCACGTTGGCCGATGTTGGGACGAGAGGTAAGGATGTCAGGGGCGTGTTGCGCAACCCGTAGAAAGACTTGTCCAAGAAGTAAGGAGGTGCTGACTACATCCAGCCTCTCCCCCCTTCTTCCACATGCCGGCCGGCTGAGTGAGGATGAGAGGGGAAATAAGACAAGTCAAAGGCCTGTTGGCCGACAAAAGGAACGGCCTAGAAAACAAGTAAACATAACATGGCCACCAACAAGTAAAGAGACTTCGCCTACGTTCGGCCTCTCCCCTTGTTTTCCACATGTTGGCCGACGTAATGATGATGAGGAAGAAAAAAATAAGAGAAGTTGTGGGGGCCTTCCGAGCGACACAAGGAACCACTTGACAGGCAAACAAAAGATAACTTGTCCATCAAGTAAGAGATGACTTGGCCAGGAAGTAAAGGGCCTCATACTATATTCGGCCTCTGCACTCTTTTCGCTTCTTGGCGGGGGAGTTAATGATGGTTAGAAGGGGAATAAGAGAAGTCGAATGCTCATTGGAAGCCCTAAGGAACAACTTCCCCAGAGGTGAAGATAACGTCGCAAAGAAGCGAAGAGGCTTTTGCCATATTTGGCCGCGCCACTCCTTTTCGTCATGTTGGCCAGCTTCATGATGATGAAACAGAAGATAAGGATGTCAAGGGTTGCTGGTCAACCCATGGCCAAGTTGTTCGCGAGGTTGCCCAAAAGAGCCTTTCACTTGTCCTATTTCCTTTCTTATCACGATTAAGTCACTAAACATGGAGAAAAGAAATGGAGAAGGCAATATGGTGAAACTCTTTTTACTTGTCGGCCCTGCTTTTCCTTGGGATTCCCAACGAGCATTTGACATCCCTTATTTCCTCTCTCATTACTAATAAGTCGGACCACACGAAGAAAAAGAAGGGAGAGGCCGAATGTCGTAAAGTTTCTTTACTTGTTGGCCAAGTTACCTGTACTTAGTGGCCAAGTTTTTCATGGGTCTGTGCACGAAGCCCTTCACTTGCCCTATTTCCTCCCTCATCGACATCATGTCAGTCAACATGGGGAAAGAGAGGGGAGATGCCGAACATAGTAGTAAACTCTTCACTTCAACGTCGTCTTGTCTCTCCACGTTTTTCCTTAGGAGGCCCAACGAGGGCTTGACTCCTCTTAGTTCCCCTCTTTCACTATCAATGAGCTGGCCCACACGTTGAAAAAGATGGGCGAGGCCGAATGTGGGGGGAGAAGTCTCTTTACCTGTTGCCCAAGTTGTTCCTGGGGTCGCCCAAAAGGACTTTCACTTATCCTTTTTCCCGTCTCATCGTCACTATGTAAGCCAACATGGGGGAAAAGTGGGGAGATATTGGATATAGTAGAATACTGCCTTCTTATCGGCCGAGTTCCCTTCACATGTTGCCCAAGCTTTTCCTCTGGATGCCCAGTAAGCCTTTGACCTCCCTTGTTTCCTCTCTTACTATCGTTAAATTGGCCCGCACGAAGCAAAATATGGGAGAAGAAGCGAAATGTAGTAGAAGTTTCTTTACTTGTTGGCCAAGTTATCCTTACTTCTCGACCGAGTTTTTCCCGGGGTTGACCAAAAGAGCCTTTCACTTGTCCTATTTCCTTTTTGATCACAATTAAGTCACTAAACATGGAGAAAAGGAATGGAGAAGGCAATATGGTGAAACTCTCTTTACTTGTCGGCCCTGCTTTTCTTTGAGATGCCCAACGAGCGTTTGACTTTCGTTATTTCCTCTCTCATTATTGTAAAATCAGCCAACAGGAAGAAAAAGAGGGGAGAGGCCGAATGTCTTAATGTCTCTTTACTTGTTGGCCAAGTTACCTGTACGTGGTAGCCAAGCTCTTCCTGGGTCTGCACACGAAGCCTTTCACATGCCCTATTTCCTCTCTCATCGACATCATGTCAGTCAACATGGGGAAAGAGAGGGGAGATGCCAAATATAGAAGTAAACTCTTCACTTCAACACCATGTTGTCTCTCCAAGTTTTTCCTTGAGAGGCTCAACGAGGGTTTGACTCCTCTTAGTTCCCCTCTTTCACTCTCATTTAGCCGGCCCACACGTTGAAAAAGAGGGGCGTGGCCGAATGTGGGGGGAGAAGTCTCTTTACCTGTTAGCTAAGTTGTTCCTGGGGAGGCCCAAAAGGCCTTTCACTTGTCCTGTTCCCCGTCTCATCGTCACTATGTAAGCCAACATGGGGGAGAAGTGGGGAGATGCCAAATATAGTAGAATCCTGCCTATTTGTCGGTCGAGTTGTCTTCACTTGTTGTCCAAGCTTTTCCTTGGGATGCCCAGCAAGCCTTTGACCTCCCTTGTTTCCTCTCTCACTATCGTTAACTCGGCCCGCACGAGTCAAAAGAGGGGAGAAGAGGCGGAATGTAGTAGAAGCCACTTTACCTGTTGGCCAATAATCTTTAGCTGTAGGCCATGTTGTTCCAAGGGTTGCCGAGAAAGCCTTGGACTCTTCCTACTTCCTTCCGCATCACCACTATGCCAGTCCACATGGAGAAAAAGAATGGAGATGCCTAATATAGTATGAGTCCATTTACTTGTGGGCCAAAGTACCTTCACTTTTCTACTATGGATGCCCAACAAGCGTTTGGCCTAGTTATCCTTGCTTGTGGGCTAAAGTACCTTCACTCCTCATTTGTTGCCCAAGTTATCCTTACTTCTCGGCCGAGTTGTTCCCAGGGTTGCCCAAAAGAGCCTTTCACTTGTCCTATTTCCTTTCTGATCACGATTAAGTCACTAAACATGGAAAAAAGGAATGGAGAAGGCAATTTGGTGAAACTCTCCTTACTTGTCGGCCCTACTTTTCCTTGGGATGCCCAACGAGCATTTGACTTCCCTTATTTCCTTTCTTATTGTTGTTAAGTCGGCCCACACGAAGAAAAAGAGGGGAGAGGTCGAATGTCATAAAATCTCTTTACTTGTTGGCCAAGTTACATGTACGTGGTGGCTAAGCTTTTCATGGGTTTACGCACAAAGCCTTTCACTTGCCCTATTTCCTCTCTCATCGACATCATGTCAGTCAACATGGGGAAAGAGAGGGGAGATGCCAAACATAGCAGAAAACTCTTCGTTGAACGCCATGTTGCCTCTCCAAGCTTTTTCTTGGGATGCCCAACGAGCGTTTGACTCCTCTTACTTCCCCTCTTTCACTAACATTTAATCGGCCCACACGTTGAAAAGTGTTGGACCTGGCTATCACCCAAGAGGGGGGTGAATTGGGTGTTTGATAAAACTTTGGATAAGTTAAAAAAAAAATTTGAAATCCCCAAGTTTTTTAATCAAAAACAAAGTATAACAAAGCAAGGGAAGAAAAGCTAGACACAATAAGATTTATACTGGTTCGGTCATAACCTTGACCTGCGTCCAGTCCCCAGATACCTTCTGGGTTTTTCAACTATCTCAATATTCTTTAATTACAACAATGTAACTCTCAAGCAATCCTAATCACCAAAGACTTGCTCCCCCTTTCACTTTGTAATTAAATACCCAACTCATAGGTTCCACAACCTTGAGTTTTCACACAACAAATAATCAGAAATGATTTTCAAAACAAGACTCTCAAAAAGAGTAGATATGAATAAACACTGAAGTTCACATACTGAAGTATGCACAATGAAGTGTCAAAATAAAAATGCAATCAGTTGTAATTGTGCTTGTTGTTTCTTGCTCTGCGTCTTCATGGGTATTTATAGGTTTAATCTAAGGAACTAGCCGTTGCAAATACATTTCCTTCTTTCTCCAACGTTCATCTATATTTTTGGAATATAGCTGTTGTATATTTTCCTCTATTTCTTCAATTCTTGGCTGGAATCTTGGATTTAGTTGTTGCAGATGGTCTTCCAAAATTCTTGTCATTCTATTAACTTAATTTGACCGTTGTAGAGTGATTTGGACGATCTGTAACGTCCTGAGCTGAAACATTGGGATGGAGAAGTTTCAGTCTTGTTCTTGGCTCTTCATTAAATGCATTTAACCCAGATCTAATTTTACCTTGATCCTTGCTGAAATCATCGGAAACTAATGAGTATATTGATCAAGTATATGTATATATGATGATTCGCAACTTAAGATATGGATAAAATGTATCATCAGTTCAAATCTGAGAGTTGAAGACGTGATTTGGAAAACAGAGATCTGTCAGGCTTCAGCCTAGTTTCAGCAGGCTTGAGTTTGTTCATGCAAACTTGAGTTCATTTCTCTAGGCTTGAGTTTGCTTCAGTTAAAAGCCTTTGAAAAAATCTTGATCTGCTACAAGCTTGAGTTTGTGAATTTATGCTCGAGTTTCCTGCCTTAAATAAATCTTCGAAAGCTCTTTGTAGGTGACAAACTCGAGTTTGTAAATGTATGCTCGAGTTTGAATGTTTTGAAAAGCTTTGAGAAACTTTCTATGTAAGCTAGGCTCGAGTTTATATGTCCAAGCTCGAGTTCAATCGACTTGGAAATCTTTGATAACTCTGTCTGAGCTAGGCTCGAGTTTATCGAATTGGAAATCCTCAATAGCTCTCTGTCTGAGCTAAACTCAAGTTTATAAGTGATAGGCTAGAGGTTATAACATCCTGAACTTATGTCAACTTCTGAAGCCCATATCTCCCTGGTCTGAACTTCGTTTTGCCTTGTTTAACTCTTGATGGAAAGCCTTATGAGTCTACTTTTATATGCCACCGATTTCAGCTCATTCCGATGTGTAGTTTGTGAGATATCCTTAAATTAATGAACCTTGGTCTGCTGAGTGATGTTAACAAATGGGTCAACTTCAAAAATTCATAGCTCTCTCATCCGATCTTCTTTGCGCATGAAAATTTGTCAAGATGACGCATTGGATGTCTAGTTTCAGCCAAATTTGATTTTACCTCATTCTGATTCTTGGTTTAGGAGATATTGTCAAATTACTAGAGGTCGTTCAGCTGAAACGCGAAACAGAGCTGGACAAAGTTGTTGGAAGTCAGTCAAGGTCGAGTCTGTAAGTATAGGCTCGAGTTTGCTCGGGCCAGAGGAGCCAGAATTGATGGAGAACACCCAGGCTCGAGTCTATAAGTATAGGCTCGAGTTTACTCGTACCAGAGGAGCCAAAGTTGCTAGAAATCACCCAGACTCGAGTCTATAAATGGTAGGCTCGATTTTATTTATCCAAAAACTGATATTTGCTTGTTCTAACTCCGAATTGAGTCATTCCAACTTCCAATTGATCGTAGAGACTTCAAGAATCAATCTAAAAACTTGTATGATGATTTTCTCATTCCATTTGGCAAGTTTTTCTTTCTTTCTTCTCTTTTCTTGATCATTCTCCATGATTCAACTCTTTCTTTCTTCGACTCTTGTTCTTTATCATTTGACTCCATAATTCTATTCTTTCTTGTTAGTTCTCAATGTGTTTTAATGATAACTAGCAATTGTAAACTTGATATGAAGTTTGTTTTTGGCAATATGAAAATATCACTGTCAAAGGCAAACTCGAGTTTAGGTATGTAAATTCGAGTTTGAGGAGTTACAAAAAGTAATCAGAAATTTTCACAACAAGTTTACAAAACCAAACCTGAAGTCTGGAAGACACAGAGAGCACTCAGAATTCCAAGCAAGCCAAACACTAGTCTGGATTCCTAAACCCCAGTCTGGACCAAACAGAAAGACACTCGAGTTCCAGGCCAAGTTATAAACTCCAGTCTAGAGTTACAAACTCAAGTCTAGACCAAACAGAAAGATTTGAATAGTTTCAGCTCAAACATAAACTTGAGTCTGTCATTGTAAACTCGAGTTTAGGACAAATAGAGAAACACTCGAGTCTGTCTCCTAAACTCCAGTCTGGAATATGTTGTTGCAGAATGTCTTCCAGATTCTTTGTCATTCCACGATCTTAATTTGACCGTTTGAGGTGATCTTAATGTGTTCCAACGGTCAGAACTAAACATCTGGGATAAGGGAGAAGAATCAGCCCTGTTCTTGATTCTTCATTAAATGCACTTATTCTGGATCTTTGATTCTCTCTGATCTTGTGATGAACCTGTATGAAACTTATCAAAAACTTGATCAATAACGTTAGGAATAATAATGCAACAAGATATGATAATTTCATATTAACCCATAATGATTTCGCAGATTGATTTGATCTCGTTTTCAAAAGTTACCGAAGCAAACTCGAGTTTGGTGTTCTAGACTCGAGTTTGAGGTTCATCTAGAGAGCAAGATATATTTGAAAGTTTCCTAAACTCGAGTTGACAAGTAACTGACTCGAGTTTGGTTCTTACAAAGAGGAAAGTCGCGAGTTGGTCCTGAATGAGATTTTGAACACATGGCTAAACTCGAGTCATTTAGTGACTGGCTCGAGTTTGAAGCTTTTATGAAAATCTTAAGTTTAAATTCACAGCTTCAAAACTGGAGTTTAGAAATGCAGACTGGAGTTTACAAGACCTGAAATATTTCATAGCTTTCTGTATGATCCAGACTCGAGTTTTGATATTCAAAACTCGAGTTTCAGTGAAAACTGAAACCTTTGAAAAAATCTTTTTATGTCTAAACTGGAGTTTCCATTTTTCAAACTGGAGTTTTCAAATCAGTCATTTACTCGAGTGCTTTCTGTTTGAGCTAAACTCGAGTCACCGAAACCATGACTTGAGTTTCAGTGTGAACTGAAACATTTGAAATATCTTTGAAGGCTCAAACTGGAGTTTCTATTTTTAAGACTGGAGTTTAGAAATCATGTAATAACTCGAGTGTTTTCAAATAGTCCTAAACTCGAGTCTCCAGAAATCTGACTCGAGTTTCAGTGTATATTGAAACTTTGAAAAACTTTTCATTTAAGTATAAACTGGAGTTACTGAAATTTAAACTGGAGTTTAGAAAACAAGTATCAACTTGAGTGTCTCTGTTTATGCCAGACTCGAGTCTACATAATCCAGACTCAAGTTTCCAGTGAAAACTGAAAACATGAAGGCTATTGCATTTTGCAAACTGGAGTTTGTAAAACTAAAACTGGAGTTTGGAAAACTTGATAAAACATTGAAGCTTCTGTTTGATCTCAAACTCGAGTTTCCAAATCATAAATTCGAGTTTACAAGTCTTTAAACTTTTAGCACATAAACTTTCTTGTAAACTGGAGTTTCTCAGAATCAAAGGTAGAGTTTGGAAACAAGTTGAAATTCGAGTGTCACTGCCTTTGATCTAGACTCGAGTTTATAAACACAGACTCAAGTTTACAACTTTACAAACTTTGATAGCTCTCTATAACTCTGCAAACTCGAGTTTGCCTATGCAAACTGGAGTTTGGCCAACATGGTAAAATCTGAGCTTCTGTCTGTCAAGTCCAAACTCGAGTTTAGCAACCCAAACTCAAGTTTGCCTTAAACAGAAAGTTTTACAACTTTCCAAGGACAAACTTCAAATTGAGTTTACAATTGTCGGTTATCATCAAAATACACAAAGAACTAACATTTACTTGTTGGCCAAGTTATCTTTACCTGTAGGCCATGTTGTTCTAAGGGTTGCCGAGAAAGCCTTCGACTCTTCCTACTTCCTTCCGCATCACCACTATGCCAGTCAAAATAGAGAAAAAGAACGGTGATGCCTAATATAGTATGAGTCTCTTTACTTGTGGGCATTGTTACCTTCACTTTTCTACTATGAATGCCCAATAAGTGTTTGACTTCCTTTATTTCCATTACCATCACCATTAACACATTGAACATGGAGAAAAAGAGGGAGGGGCTGAATGTTGTGGGAGTCTCCTTACTTGCTGACCAAGTTATCCTTACTTCTCGGCCGAGTTGTTCCCGGGGTTACCCAAAAGAGCCTTTCACTTGTCCTATTTCCTTTCTTTGTTAAGGAACCAAGGTAATTGTTTAGGTTGGGCCTTAACTTTGAAAAAATTAGTTTTAAAACCCTTAAAAGAATCTGTAAAGATGGTAAAGTGTTTTTGTCTTACAACACCTTGGAGGTCCGGCCCTTTTTCTTAAAAGGACTTTTGTTGGCGCTGACCTGATGGACAGTAAAAAAATGAAAGAAAAGCTTAATTGTACAAGTTAAAGTTGTTAGAGTTGCAAAAATGCTCAAACACGATTGCAAAGGCCCAGTTGTTTGGGTGAAGTTTGGAAAGAGCCAGGTGGAGGGGAGTAAGAAGGTCAGATTAGAACTCAGTAAACGAGAAGCAAATATTAAGCCAAGTAACCATATCCAGGTAAACAAAAAAGAAGTGTGAACAAGAAGACCCATCCCCTTTTGGTTGAGTACAAACGAACTCGCTTGAAAGGGGAAAGCAAAAGGTGTATCCCTCTCTGCTTTTAACTGGAAGTTTCACCACCTCGGCGGCTGACATGGTTGACTTTGAAAGAAGGATAATTTTAGTAACCCATGATTTTGGGTTGGAGGAAGAATCTGCACAACTCAACTCTTCGGCTATAGCTTTGTAATAGCGCTATGAAGAAGGAGTTACCATCCTATACCTATGACAAAAAGAAAAAGAAAACAATCAGAAATTAAGGGTTTACGTTGTTCAAAGGAACTATAGGATGGAGGAGGAAAGACATAATAACATCCAATGACATTAGAAGCTGGGGCAGGTTTCGGGGTCAATTTATGTCGGCAGTAGGCTAAAACTGACTTGACTTGAGTGCCTCGGAGACAAGGCAACAAGCTGTATAAGCACAATCCTCATAGAGGTCAACGACGCCTTCTAGACCAAACCCGGATACAATGTATTTCGAATCTTTAGAAGAGGAAAGAGTAGTTGCCGGAGTGGGAGTAATCTTATCCCGATTCAGGGTTTTTGATTGATAGATAGGGATGTCTGGACATATCAAGGTTTTCTTCCTACTCCCATGACCCTTGGGCTTGCGAAGCAAAACTTCTTGCTTTTCCTCTTCAATATACTTGATCCCCCAGAACCAGTATCGAGCCCCCAAAGGTAGTTTGTGAAGTATCTCATACTCCTCCTCTAGAATTGATTTCCCATCAATTGTAGAAAACGAAGGAGGGCCTTTATCAATGGAGTTTCTAAAAAAGCTAGTTTTTGGAAACTGTTAGGATGGCTCAGTCCAATTTTTCATCAACTATTTGAATTCGGAAAGGAATTCCAATCTGGTCATCACGGCCACCCAACTCAAATGAAAAAGAAAAAGGAAGACAATTTTTGGAAATTTTTAAGATGGCTCAGTCCAATTTTTTCAACAACTACACAAATTCATATAGGAATTCCAAGATGGTCGTCACTGACACTCGATGCAAACAAAAAGGAAAAGTATGACTTCAAAAATTGTTGGATGAAAGCAAGGGAGCCAGCAATTGAAATCCAAAAAATCTTAATGGAAAGGTACCTAGAAAGCCCAAAAATCTATTTTCTAAAAGAATGTAGATGAAGAGCAAATGCAAAGCAAAATAGTAAGAAAGAATACCTAGAGTGAAGTAAGGGAAGTATGTAGAACTTTGAGAGTAGAAGGAGGAAATTAGCAAGGAAACATATTTTTGAAGGAGAAGATTATCTATAAGTTGAAGAAAGCTTCAAAGTGAAGGTAATGCAAATGGGGGGAAAATGCCTATATACAAGCATAATTGTTGAGGTCGCAAATTTGAAGAGTTAGGAGCAAAGAAGGCAGTACATGCATAAAGTGATCATGACACATGAAAAATGAGGTACGCATTTAATGTGCCTCATGACTGCAGACGGCTAGGCATGGTGTTTTGACTTCCAGGCAATTAAAAGTTGCCAGCTAGCAAGTAGGTCATGATGGAATGAAAACTAAGGCACAAGTCATATCGTCATCTACTAGGTTTTTCAAAAATTTATCCCAATTTCGCAAAAGCATGATCAACCTCAAAGAAAAGTCAAACTTTACACTAAAGAGACCGAGATCAAAGCAAGTAAAGAAGGTACCTAAAGTACAATTAAGCTGGGTGATTTCTTCATTATGCGAATCTAGCTTGGGGGGGAAGACTTGACTATGAGATAGTGGATTCAAAAACCTAGATCTTAAGGAAGGAATCTTAGCAAAAAAGAATTTGAGCGCTCGATAGATTCAGCTCGGATTGGAAGTAATTCTTGATGAAAAATCTTATAAGCTAAACCCCGGATGACAAATACGCAAAATAGTGGTCAAGCATACAAACCCCAAACCCGAACGTTGGACATCAAGAAGCTCATGAATTGGGCGAAACAAAATAAGCCTTATGAAACCATGCACTTGGGGGAAATTTGTAACTACAATTTAAACCAAAGAATCATTTGAGCTCGGATGAAAGTATAGATGAGCGTAACAGCGAGGCATCTTTTCAAAGGTAGGACTAGGATAGAGTAGCATATATACCATCCAAAATTTGAAATCCATTGATAAACAACAACGGCATCTGGCAGCTCAGAAGCCTGAACTATTAGGCTAGGAGCCAACTATTATGGACTCATATAATGGGTCTGGCTGATATGCGGCCCAGTTAGAAAGCTTCGTGATAGAATCCCTCCATAATTAAGTAAAACACTAATCATGCCTATAATCTTGGATAATATAGCTAGTGGAGCAGGCATGATCAGAACGTGGAGTCACATATAGCCTAAGGCACACACACTGAGTGATGGACCAACAACCCTAAAGGTAATCTTTATAAATAGGAGATTACCCATCAGGTGCACACTCTCGATTCATGTATTCTAATATTCAGTCTTACTATGCACAGACTCCACTCCTTTTGGCTATCACCATACTTGTGTAGCACAATGATCATTAGATGCTCTATGGTATCTCCCTCATAGATATCACTAAGTAATCTTCATTTCTTTGATGTTCTAATCCACAGACATCTAAGAGAGTTCATTTGATCCCATATAAACTACTTACTAGTCCATAGAGGCTAGGCATCTGTGTTCTACAACAGAACAGTTACAATATTTCTTATTTCTTGGTTTTTAATTTACATATTAAAAAAAAAAACTTACTGTGGGAAACAGAATATGAAAAATTCTTAGGAGTGGTATATATATATATATTTTTTTTTTTTGGTAAAATAGGAGTGTTATATTTTATTCACTAGAAATGATCTTAAGGAAATAAATTAATAATGTATATTTTCAATTTATATAATTTCCTTAGGGATTGTTTTAGTACACACGTTGAGATTATTGTATCCCGTTAGGAGACCCCAAAAATAAATCCCATCGATGTGACGCTTTTCGTGAATATAATAACACATCAAACGTGCTAGGAAATTCAGCTACCAAGATAGCCAGCAAAGGGGAAAAAAAAAATTGCCCGTTTCACTAATATGCATTGGCATACCATGTTATATATAAAAATTTGAAAAAATTAACATAGAAGTCAATATAACTTTCCTTCATTTTAGTTGTAGTCTTTTTTTTTCACTTTATTAAATCTTTATAGTTTTCTCAATTACAAGTTTTAGTCCTTATACTCAATTTGTTAATTCACACGAAAAATAGTATTAGTTGATGACATCAAAATACACATGTATTAATTTTGACGCACAGATCTAAATAAAGTCAAAATAAACCAACTTACGAATTATTTATGGATCAAGGAAACAATTATGAGTATAATAACTTTATTTTTTATGCTAATACTAAATAAATTTTATTTTTGAAAAACCTCCTTTAATTTGTATTTTGTGACAACTTAGGTGCCGCTTGTTAGTTCTCTATGTATTTTGATGATAACTGACAATTGTAAACTCAAGATGAAGTTTGTCTTTGGTAAGTTGAAAAACTTACTGTCAAAGGTGAACTCGAGTTTTAGATGTTAAACTCAAGTTTGGACTTGACAAAAAATAGCTCAATTTTTATGAACTAAGACAAACTCTAATTTGTTGAGGCAAGCTCAAGTTTGTGAAATACAAAGAACACTCAAAGTTCTTTCACATTAAGACATACTCGAGTTTGCACCAAATAGAGAACCTTTAATGTTTTCTGAAGAAAGAAAAACTCTAGTTTGCTTCTGCAAACTCGAGTTTGTATCTCATAGAGAGCTTTCAAGGATTTATGAACTTGACCAAACTCGATTAAGTTTTTCCAAACTCGAGTTTGTACATAGCCAAGCAATCTTAACATTTATTGCAAAGTCCAGAAAGCTTACATCCTTTTTGACAAACATTCTAAACACATTACAAAGGGATTAATGTTTTCTTTCCCTATAGCTGCTCTTCCAACATACTTAATTCAAGAGAAGTCAACCATAAACTTCTGTGCAGCTGGATTAACTGAAGAGTAGAAAGAGAAGAGAACAAAGTGTTCCTAACAGCTACTCCAATGTCTCCAACAATTACATTAAAGTATCAAACAGACATTAAATGCTCTCTTCATATATAAGGAGTTGCATTCAAGTCCTCTCAATAACCAATCTGCAGAAAACGAAAATCATTCAAGTTTCCAACTACTATTTCAGTTTTCTATTGTAAAGTATCTTTTGATACATTTGCACTTTAGTGATTATTATTATCCACTCTTAGAGAGAGTTTCATTTATTGAAGTCATTTATTGTAAGAATCTCAAGTCGTGGGACTTCGAGATTAGGAATATCAATTTACAACTTATAAGGGGAGTGTATCCTAGTGAGAGGATAACTTCGAGTACATAGTGTGTAACTGATTCTAAGTGATAGTGAAAAACCAGAGTGTCTGGGGACTGGACATAGGTCAAGGAGTTAGACCGAACCGGTATAAATCTTGTTATGTCTTGCTTCCTTTTCTCTTACTCTGTTCAGCTCTATTTTAATATTTAAGTTTCAGAGCACTTAGAAAAGAATTTTTAAAATCCCCCTCTTGGTGATTAGCTTTGCTTTCCCCGCTTAATCAATATTTACATCAATCCTAATTAACAAATTATAAGCATAGAGGCGAATGCATATATAATTGAGAAAATTGAAAGGACCTAATAAAAAGTATAAAATTAAAAAAATAAATAAATAAAAAAGGATCTAATCTAAAAACCAGGTAAAACTATCAGGATTGATAAAATTATTTTTCCCAAAATTTCAAGGAGCCACAAGTTTAGTTATCCATGTATGAAACCAAACTGAATCCTCATTAGCGACCAAAATGAATGCAGAGAATGTATTGAAAAAATAGAGAGAGAGAGAGAGACCAAGAACCACAAGCCTTATCCTACTAATTAAAGTTGGTTACATAAATCATACACCACGATTATGCTCTATCAACAACCACAACAAAACAGAGAGAAATCCGGGTAAAAAACAAAGAAAGAAAAATAAATAGAAGTAGAGAAAAAAATGCTAAATCATATGTCCAATACCTAACTATGAGATATAGGCAATGTTAGTTCTGTATATGTGTTTTGATGATGATTAACTATTGAAAACAATAAGGAAAGTAATCACCTAAGCTATGAGTCAAAAACCTGGCTTTTATAAGTTAAAATGTTTTCTCTATCACTCGAACCAGTGATTATAAACTCGAGTCAATTGACCTTTGTACTTCACTCGAAAATCAAAGTAACTTGAGCCACCAAATACCTTACTCAAGTCTGGGACAAAACTTGAGCCAACATATTCTATGACTCAAGTCAACCTGTTCTAAAATTAAAGATTTCAAAAATGTTTGATCTCGGGACTTGAGCCTATGTAAATTGACTCAAGCCAAAGTTTTTTACCGTTGAATTTAAAAAAGATCATTGACTCGAGCTAGAGTCCTGATATCGATCTCTTTTCTGATTTTGGTTGTGATCAACTCGAGCCAAAAAAGTTGCCTCGAGTTTAGAGGCTAACTCGAGCCATGAATTTCAGCCTTGAGTCAAATGTCTTCTATGCGATTGAATTATTAATTGTCTTTAACTCGAGCCATGGTTTCTGATGACTCGAGTCCTATCCAAAACTCAAGCCATGAAATTCCTTGACTCGAGTTTGTATCATGTAAGATTGTCAATGCCTCATTAAACGAAGGACTGACTCAAGCCAGTGATGTCCTGACTCGAGTCAATGTACTCTGCTTTTCCAAATCTTAATCTCGACGCACTTGACTCTCTAATCATGATCTGTGATTAATCATTTATTAGTTGTTATTATTTCTTAATGCATTTAACCAGTTTGTTGATAAGGTTCATATGCTTAACATATAAATTAACACTGGGTTCAGATAAAGCAATCCAACGTGTCACGCATTTAATGAGCTTACCTAAACCAGCAAACATTCTCTCTGATCATTCGAAAGTCATCTTGGAAAGGAACACTTCATTCTCTTTGTTCTCCAACAATCATAAATAGCTCGATCAAAAGAACCAAGAGAACATTTATGACAGCTAATATAGAGTCCTTTCACGCTTCATCTTAACAGTCTATTGGACAAACACAACAAATTTATTTCAAACTTCAACGGTAATAAATAAAAATCATCTATAAATACCGAAGCATTGAATTGTAACAACTACCAAATTGTTGTGCAATTAAATACTCAATTACTTTATGTTGTTTCATTAAGCTAATATATTAGGATATTCTTCATTGTACTTCAGTGCTTATATTCTATCCACTCTGTAAGCGAGTTTATCACTTGTAATATTACAATCAAATCTTAAGGTTGTGGAACCTTAAGTGGGGTGTACATTTACAGCTTGTAAGGGAGAGTGAATCTGATGAAAGGATCATCCAAAAATAAGGTTGTAATTGTATCAAGTTATTTGAAATAGTGAAAAATCCCAATGTACTTGGGGACTGGATGTAGGTTGTGGAATTAGACCGAACTAGTATAATCATGTGTGTTCATTCTCTCCTTATTTATCTCTGTCATTTGAGTGTTTGAGCGAAAATTTTTAGATCACCTATTCACCACCCCCCTCTAGGTGATATTCCACTTTCAATGATTTCAAGCCAGACCAACAACCAGAGTTCCAAACAGTTTGTTTCTAGGGAGAAAACCGCTTTAGCAATTAAGCTGCATTGAGTTAGAGAACCGCCTTTTTAGCCGGAAACCATCATCAAGCCAGCACCCCAAGCAAATCTTCAAAAACCGGATGGGTCATGACATGAGAATGTAGCTACACTGAAGAAAAAGGAGGAAGAAGGGAAGGAAGGAGGAAGACGAAGAAGATAAAAAACTACAATGCCTACCTATTATTTCTTCAATAACAACATTAATATGGAAAGAAACATGTCAGCGAAATAAAAAATTGAAACCTACTAAACCACTTGCTTCTATTAGCGGCAACCTTCAAATTGTTGGTAAAACGAAGAAGTAGGGATGTCTATGGACCAGACCAAACCAGGTTGGGGGGTCAACTCGGTCCAGGAGGGACCTCGGGCTGGACAAATCAGCCCAAGGTCTAGTCTGGTCCAGCACTAGCCTAAGCTCAGGCTAGACCAGACCGGTCCAGTGGCTGCCTGGTCCAGTCCAGGTAGTTCAGGACCTTTTCTTTTTTTTTTTGCCACTTCTTTAAATAATCATAAATCTAAAAAAATGATGGCAATCAATGAAACAAATTAAACCTAACAAGTAATAAGAATGATGGAACAACAATCTAAAAAATGATCTTAAAATCATTAAATCTAAAAAAAAATGATGGAGATGGTTAAAAAAAAAAAAGCCATCGAGCCAGACCGAACCAATCCAAGGGGTCTAAGCCCCTGAACCAAGGTTTGGTCCAACCCAGCAAGACCAGTCCGATCTGAGTAATATTGTCTCGGACCAGTTTTTTTTAAGTAGACCAGATCAGACCAAATCGGGTTGGGTCACCTAGACCACTAGGTTTTTTAGACATCTCTACCAAGAAGAAAGAAGCTGAGGACTTGATCGAAATGAAACCGCACGAAGGGAACAAGTATGAAAGTACAGTAATTCTAACTCTTTGTCCCCCCCCCCAAAAAAAAATATTTTGTATTCTAACATTAAAACATCAATCACCAATACTTTTCATAATACAATATCAACAGTTGGGATTACCTTCCATACCTATTTCACTATCTAGCTTTTCTCTCTTTCCCATAACCCAAGCTCACACGTCATCCATCTCACATATCTTCCTTGTTCCTACTTCCAACAATGACACCATAAAAAATCCAGCACATATTCGTAGTTTTTGTTTTACTTGATTAATTGATATTAGCTGAAAGCTTGAGGTAATTCCAAGTTTAAGTTATAAGCTTTACATCATTATATTGTTATTTTTCAATTATAAACATATTTTTAACTCAACAAGATATCAATATATATGTGTATTTTTTTCTGAATCAATATATATATATATATATATATATATATATATATATATATATATCTCTCTTTGTGCGTGCACGCATGTATGTTTACTGTGTATACATATACGTACATATATATATATATATATATGAGTGTGCGTGTGTCTAGACACACACACATGTATATATATACATATATATTAGCTTCTATAATAACCATGTTAAAGTTTTTTTTAATGGTCCCTTATTATTATTATTATTATTTATGTATTAGTTATAATTGTATTATATATAATATAATTTTTAATTTAATTATTACATTACATGTTTGGAACGGCTGGACCATTTCAATTGTGTAAACTATGACCTGTTGCACTTTCTAGCTCAACGTTTAGTCCAACTTTGAAAACATTAGATATAAGTCTCATACTCAAACCACATTCTCATGTCGCTTCCTTTTGGGATGCATCCTTTACATTCACTTTGAGAATGGGGATATAAACAACAGTTCTAGGAAATGGAAACTAACGAATTATATCTACTTGGACAACAGTCCTTTCGTTGTGTTTAATAAGAACCCACATAGCTATTAGATGGAAGCAAGGCTGCCTGCTTTCAGTACTCTCTGAACACAAAGAAGCTGCAACACGTAGCTCTCAAAAGTTACCTGTCCGGTATTTGGTTCCTTTTTCTCTCTAGCTACCATGCTTCTTTCTTGAGGCTACCAATTATCCATGTCTGTAAAGAGAAAGAATAGTGGCATATATATATATATATATATATATATATATATATATATATATATATATATGAGAGAGAGAGAGAATAAGAAATGCAAACCAAGTCTTATTTCCAATAAATGGTAGAATAGCACGAGGAAAGAGATCTCCTCATTGACATTTTTCTCCTTTTCTCTCATTAGCCCATCTGGGCTTTTGATTGAAAAGGAGAGAAAAAAAATAAAGTAATATTATATTGATTGGATGGATATGATTTTGAGATTATGAGGGACGATGAGAGAAACTCAATCCATAGCAAGAAGCTGCGAAAGAGATTAGAGAGAGGATAATGATAAATCGCATACCTTCATTAAGAGGAGTTTCAGCATCACAATTGTTCCTGCTGAAAATGACAGTTTCTTAGTACACATTTCCTATGAAGAAAATAAATGTGAATTGAGACTAGACATACTTTGTATTATCTCTTTTGTTTCATTTTTGTCCAGTTTTTTCATCGACAAAGATGATATCTCCTCCAACACACGGCCAAGTGAGCTTGTTGTCTCAAAACTCCTTGTTAGCAATTGGTTTGGGTCCTTCTCAACTTCACAATCTTGAGTATGGTTATTGGAAGTTGAAGCATCTCCTACTATTTTCTTTCCTGAGGAACATCTATTCTTCACCATGAAAGTTTCTTCTTTACTTTCAGAATTTCCTTGGAAATCTTGTTGCATTTCCATTTTCATATCCTCATCTCTGCCAGCATTTTCAAGTAAATCAGGAGCAGGA
The DNA here is from genome assembly GCA_037074495.1 of Acacia confusa. NCBI lineage: Eukaryota > Viridiplantae > Streptophyta > Magnoliopsida > Fabales > Fabaceae > Acacia > Acacia confusa. Next base: position 28,339,881 of record CM073509.1, on the reverse strand, counting down.
GTCTCACAATGGAAGCTAGCAAATAGGGGGGGATTGGGGCTGGTTGACCATGATTGAACATCAGAGAATACATGCGATTCACCAAATGCAAACTTTTCAGAGGTGAAATAGCGAGGAGGAGAATCAACAACACGTGCACTGCTCTTTAATCCACTAAAGGAAGGGCTGGCCTTGTCAAGTGATTCAGGAATAGCGAAAATGCCAAAAATATCTTCATTTCCATCACTTGAACCAAGGGCTGCAAACTTTGCCTCTAAATTTTGACAGAATGCAGCGTCACCTGAATTTATATTAACTGGAGAATATCTTTACTCAAACTGCCAACTGCTATGAGCACAAATGTCTTCCTCAATAATAGAATATGAATGAGAAGGCTTTTGTTTTGATGAGTTTGGCATGCTTCTGCATTTTCCTTCATTGGATCTGCGCTTATTTCCAGGGAGTCTCCCAAAAGCATACACGTTTTCTTTACTAGTCTCGCCAGTCGATAATCTTGATGGTGAATGAGTGATTGCCTCACCTCTAACTGACATGAAAAGAGAAATATCCATCCAATTAATAATAGAAATTTGTGGAAATTGATGATTTTTTTGTTTCATTATATTTCAAAAAAACTAAAAACACTGAATAATGATTATAAAAGATAACTGAGAAAAATAAGCAGCACCTATTGTATCAAATCTATCAAAAGCTGCTACCAAAGACCTGTACAGTAAGACCAACATGCTTTAATTCAGCAAAATCGTTTAAGGAAGCTGAAAACAGTGAAGGCTCCTTTTCTAGCCATTGACAGGAAAAGCTCTTTGAAATTGCAGTAAATAACCTTTTCTTAGGCAGGTGATCTTCAAATGCATATCTTGCCTTGCAAGCCCCACTTTTTAATGAATCAGGAGAACTAGTAGCCCTTTGAAATGTATTTGTCTTCCATGAGGTATCGTATTCCCTCTCATTGTCAAACTTCTCATCAAAGAAGCTAGAACTAGGTGCTTTAACAAATGGGATTAAATATTTTTTAGAGATTATATCAAAGAAAATAACCGTATAAAATTTTTAAAAGAGAAAACTGTGAAACAATTAACCCAGGCCACATCAAGTTTTTTATTAGTTTAGGTGTGGTGAGAACTTAATCAAACACAGATGACCCAATTAGGTTTCCGATGAATAACAGACATGTCGAACCTAGTCGAATCTATATGATGGGAAACACAATGAAAGTTGTTTCATCTTTATTTTAAGATTAGTAAGCTTTTTAAATAAAATTTTTTATTAGGATATCTAGGATTAGTTTGGATTATTATTATTTCGAATAAGTGTAATTAGGGATCTATAAATAATCCTAGAGTTTCCTCAATTGTTAGACCTTTTTAAACGAATTGAATAATGAGTATTTTTCTGCTAGTCTCTCCCCCAATGTCTTTTTCTCCCTCCCTCCTTTCTATCTATTTCTTCCCCCTTTCTTTCCTTTCTCCCTCCTCCTTCTCCTTTACTTGCCTCGTTTTGCATCACTATACCATAGTTGGTTATTATTTATAGTCTAATATATAAGAGGCTTTCCTTCAAACTAACATGAAATAAGCATCAAAATTTCTATCGATAAAACAAAATACTCAATCACCATAAACGCTAACTTCTTACTAAAATTTTTCTTTCTATTTCCTATACACCTGAAATCTAACTTGGTCACTAGTACTAGTAGTATGACTGCCATCAGTTTCTTAAAATTTAAAGATTTGTTGTTTAAATTCATGTGGAGACCCCTGCAAAACCGTCAAAAATTGTAATTTTAACGAATTTGTACATACTATAGATTGCTAAATTAGAATACTTATGATAGACATAATTTACATGATGAAAGGAAATATATTGTTATCAGAATTCAGAAATGCGACAATTTATGCATTATGTTGTGGACTCTTATAGAAACAAAGAACTTACGGAGATGTCATTATCTATTTCACTTCATTACTGCTCATCATGTTTTTTATAATAAACACTCCATCCAATCCTAAATATAAGACAGTTGACTTTTTTGGAGTAATTAAGAAAGCTAAATAAGTTACTTAATCATATAATATATTGTGTATCCTTAGATTATATACCAATTTATAAGTTAGGTAAAATAGTTTAAAGAAAAAATGACAAATATAAATATTTTAAAGTAATTTAATTAGCTTTCCAAATATCTCTAAAAGTCAACTATATCTTATATTCAGGACTGGAAGGAGTAACATTTTGCATGTTGAACATATGAACTAAACTTCCAACTTAATTTTAAAACTACACATTTTCAAATAATTCAGTTTGCAATGTACATTATGATCCAATCTTTCAGCAATAATTAATATTGTGGCAAGGTCTAAAGTACCATTACCATTCCATATGCCATCATATTTAATCTCACTGTCATAGAAGAATTCCTGGCTGATGGAAGAACCATTTTGATCAGCTTGGTCACTAAAATGGTTGTAGTCCTGAGAAGCAACTAAGCTCCACTTTGCCCTGCTATAAGAAAGGTTTGAAAATTTGCTGATAGGGGCAGCATTGATATCTTGCATCAATGTATCCTACATATAATGCATGAAACTGAATATTTCAAATCCAGTTTCCAAGAACTAAACATTACGTTTAACACATGATTTCTGAGAGCACTGAACAAAGTTATTTAATGCAGAAGGTCAATACTAATATTTTTTAAAAAAAAGGATGAGACATAATGTAAAATATATAAAGGGACTATTTGTAGTAGTGGCAAGGAATCCTACAGATCCAGAGATCCATTAGACCAACATGGCCAGCCATTTTTTCAAGATTGGGTCAATTTTCAAGGATTTAATAGGATTTATTCTTATTTACTATATCCATACAACTTTGGCTCATATTAAGTTCTACACACAGAAACACAAGACAGGCAATCTGCCTCAGGCTCCTAGTACTCACAGAGTCAAAACTGACAGCAAATCCTAAAGAGGGAAAAGGTGTTATTGATGATGATGAACAGGTGGTTATGAAAGAAAGTGAATTGGCAGAAGAACTTGATCATCCCCTAGCTATTAGGAATAAGCCTAAAACTTTTACAGAACATCCCATAGAGAGATTTGTCTCTTATCAGGCTCTTTCTTCAAAATATTGTTCATTTACTACTCACCCCGACAATGTTAAAGTGCCAAATAATATTGATGAGGTGGTGGCTATGCCTGAGTGGAGGTGAGCTGTGATGGAAGAGATGGAAGCTCCCAAAAAGAATGGAACTTGGGATATTGTTGATATTCCACAAGGAAAAATACTGGTCAATTGCAAATGGGTGTTCACGCCAAAGTACAATGCACACAGGTGATGTTTACAGATGCAGATTGGGTAGATGACCATTGTAACATCCCAAAAATTTGAAAAGTGATTTATAATGCTTATTTGAGGCCTAGGGATGTTATCTAAATTTAAAAGCCTCAAAAGTAAATTATTTGGTCAAAAACTTATCTTGGGGCCAGAATTTTAGGAAAGTAAATAAGCATAGGAGAAAATCATGTATCCTTCCTTCTGCCACTATCCTCTTGTACAACTGCGCATCCTCGATATTTTTCCATGGAGGAACCTCAAACAAATCCTGTTGTTGCCACAATTTTAGCAAAGTGTTATAATATTCAATTACAGATATGTTAACTTATTGCAAATCGCAGAGTTGTCTCTTCAGATGAGTCAAGGCAGTGGTTTTATCAAGTGAGGGGTTGATTCCCCTAGCTGCATCCCAAATCTCCTTTGTTGTGCAGGCAAACAGATAGCCCTCATTGATATCCAAAATCATTCATTGAGTTACACAACTAATGGGCCTAACAAATATTGGGACAAAACTTAGCAAAGGGCCAAAACTTAGCAGCAAAAGGCCACCCAAGAATAGGCATGTAACTAACAATAGTCAGGTAGTGGGAGTGCATTATATAGCAAGGTAGAAACGGGATTAAAGGTGGCGAGTGAATTGTGAGGAGAGTGAGCAGGTCTCTCAAATACCTAGCTGGGTGGGTTGTTCTTTTTGTCCCTTTACTATTTTAGGCTTTCGGTGCAATAGTTTTCTAATTTAAGGAAGCCATTGTGTGTATTCTCTGATTTTCCCATATATTAGAGGATATATAGTGGATAATTCTTCAAGTTATCCATATATTTCGCTGGCTCTAACAACAACCAACTCAATACTAGGTTATTTTCAGCGAGTCAGGTGTCGAAATTAGGATCATCAAGGGCTCGTTGGGGATCTTCACCATTAATATACAGCAAGAGCAGGTACCACTAGGGGCTGGGCCGATGAGGTTGATGAAGTCTGAAGAAGGTTGGAGTTGAAGGAGTCATAAACTATTATTTTGTTTTAACATTGGCTACCTAGTTAGCCATGTTTACTTTTAATGTATATATGTATATATATTAGCTATGCCCTTATATTTACTTTCCTAAAATTCTGGCCTGAAGATAAGTTTTTGACCAAATGATTTACTTTTGAGGCTTTTTAGACTTTAGATAACGTCCCTAGGTAAGCATGATAAATCATTTTTTAAATTTTTGGGATGTTGCAACCATGATAGAAAATCCACAAATGGTGGGTATTGCATATTTGTTTGGGGAAATTTCATGCTCTTGGAATTTGTAAAGGCCTATGGCTCAAGCAGGTTCTAGAAGAGTTAAAGAAGAGTGTGAATTTGCTAGTTACACTCTATTCTAACAGCATGGCAGCCATCAACTTCTCACATAATCTAGTCCAACAAAACTTGTTGAGATAGTGATAGAGTACCGGATTAGCGTGAGATAATGAAAATTGCAAAAATTTCAAGATTTTAGGAATAAATATTTGATTGAGTATGTTTTTATTATTATTGAATCTGTTTTTATTAATATCTTTAGGAAATTAAGAAATAAGTGAAATATCTCACTAGATAGATTTAGTTGTTTGGATTTTGGAATATGAATTATTTGAATTTCATATTTAGATATATTTTGGGTTTCTTATTTAAATTTTGGATAGAGTTTGTCTCTCTGTAAATCATTATAAATAGGCATAGTGCCTCATCAATAAAGTATGGAATATTTCAGAGAGTAAATTGGTAAGGGAGATTCTCCTTGGGTTTTATTAGTCTGATGAGTTACAGATTCTAGTTCATCTTTCTATTAAGAGTTTGGACTATTCTTATAAAATTAGTGAGATACTTGCTTATTCTACAAAACAGAGGATGTTCTTAAAGGGCTAGCGAGATACTTGCTTCCTCTTTAGATCAGCGTAATATTATAGCTTACTATCATCTTTAATTTTCTCAACTTAGATTCTCATATAACCTTCTCATCATCTTACCCACATCAATACTATAATCAGTATCTCATCAATAGATAGACACTTCATAAAAAGAGAAGATAGATTGTCATATTATCCACCCTACTTACATTCCTCCAGGGAGCAAAGAGCAGAAGTTCTCACCAAAGTGCTCGCTTGGGACCAATTTGAGTAATTTGTTGGTAAGTTGGACATGATTAATATCTATATTACAACTAGAGCGGGGGTGTGGTAAACCTATATTTAGATTTGTAAATATTTATATAATTGTAGGTAGGATTTATTCTTATTCGATGTATCCCTCTAATTCTGGCCCATATTGATTGGCCATCACAATATTTATCTCCAAAATTTCATCCAACGAGAAGTGTGAAGAATTATTCTCACTCCCTTCTACACCATTATAAGCATTTAAAAAGTGGGGGGGCCTGCTTTCATGGGAATTTAAGCATTTGTTCATGAGTAGTCGAGGAATAGAGCAGCAAGGTGAGTTAAGTTAATGTGAAAATTATCTTACTTCAGCAGCAGGTAGTGGAAAATGAGTTTCACAATATATTATATTCAACAATATCCCAAACAGTGGCTCTTCAAACCAACAGCCACAACATTCAACAGCACAATTCAACTCTAAAAAATGGAACAGGTTTCACAATTAAAAATGTTAAAAGAAGATGCGTAACAAATTCTTCACATACCCATAAATGTAAGAGATTTATACAAATTCTTCTAGGAAACTTGCACCGTGACTACTCATAGCATTAGAAGATGCATATTGGATTAGTCCACTTTAGAGAAGATAGGTGATTTCCAATGATGCCCTTACCACTTCAAGCTCAAGGTCTTCCAGTTCATGGTTAATGGCTTTTAAAAACTTTTTCTTTTCATCCTTCAGCAATTGGGAGTAACTATAAGAGATTCTGGAAAATAAAATTCAAAAATATGCTCAGATAAGTAAATGCCATGCATGCTACTAACCATCTTCCACAATAACGAAGAAGTAAGGATAAGATGTTAGTCGTGTCACTATAGAAATGGTCACCCTCCGAATATCAATTTTAGAACCAAAAATCAACCATGTTATGCTTCACTACAAAAACTAAAATTTAAGTCACAAGGTGCTTTGCTTTTAAAAGAAGAATACATCCATCATGATTACAGGGAAATTATTTTCTTAAAGCATTTTCAAACAGTTTGAGAACAGCAATAGGGAAAAACGTAGTACAGTGTCTAGAAACAAGATGCAGCAATTTGTAGAAGGAAAATATTTTTAAAAACAAAAACAGAAAAGTCTTAACTTTGACTCACCCTGCCCTAGAACTGACTGGCAACTTTCATCACAAAAATGCAACATGTGCAGAAACTACAAAGAAAAGCCAGTAAACCACTACCAAGAATGTCAATGTGCCAAACATTGGCATTCTCACACATGGACATGTGTCTAACATCCCTATGGATGTGAATTATTCGATAAGATGGTTTAACTTAATAGTCTGGTGGAAGCCATGTGGCTTTATTAAAAGTAATTGGCTTATCTTGGATTCCATGCATATCATGGAAAATAATGCTAGTTTTAAAAATTAGTTTGGCATAATTTTTTCCCCAAATTTGATTCAACAGACTAGACACCCCATATTGATGTAATAATAAGAGTTCTTTCATAGCTTATTTCGCTGTACTTTGAATTAATAGATCAGTCTTGATGAAGACATAAGAATGAAAGAAGAGCCAACCCTTAAAAATCAGCCTGCAATAATGAAGATTCATGTCATTGATGTAGCTGAAAAACAACTAGAGGCTAACCATGTAAGACAGTATTTGAAATTCTTGATGGCTGCTTATTTGCAGTACTCACTCTAACTACTGGGTCACAACCTTTGCAAGTAGCCCCCTTTGGAGGTCGGTCTAACTCTAATACCAATTGATATAGATCTAAGCAAATATGGGGAACCTAACCTTAAAAACCTATTTGTAAGGCAAAAGAATCATGCCACTAAAGTACCACAAGAATGAATTGTGGCTGCTTGACATGAGACTCCATTACAGGTTTCCCATGCTTGCTTAGGACACTTTGATACCAATTGACAAAGACCTAACCAAGCATGGGAAAATCTAACCTTAAAAACACGTTAGGGGAAAGAGCTATTCCAATTAAGCACCACAAGACTAACTTGAGGATACTTGATGTAGACATTAAATCGTTTAACATCCTTGATAGTATAAAATACAGTATACACTTGAAATATATAATTCCTTTATTTTATTAAAAAGGTCATGAAAGAAAATATTAAAAATTTAGGATTGACATGAGAAATATGCTAAATATATTTGATGAGAATGAGCCTTAACAATGTACCCTTAGTAGTTAAGATTTAGAGTTGAGCTATGAATTATGCTTAGTTGTTGTTTCATTTTTTGTACAAGCTAAAAAGCAAAATTCATTTATGTGCAAGTCAGAATTACCAATATACATTCTTTTTGTATAATATTTGTCTCATTTTTCAATGTTGTTTGAAGCAGTTGGCCCAAAAATGTTGTTTAGAATTTATTTTAAAAAAAACAAAGATAAGCAACATTAGCTAAATTTCCAGACAGTGAATAGGAATATTATTATCAAAAGGTAGCAAAATTCTCAGTTCTGCAGCAATGAATTTATCCTAAAGAACTCTACGGCCATTAAGTTATAGTTTTTCTTAACACAAGCATTTTTATAAGCCAAAACTTTCATCAAAGTGAGTAATATCTTCACAAGTTAAATCTAATTTTCACTAGTTTATAACATAGAGTCATTCAACACGAAATTCATGCACCAAAAAGTTACTATGAATCTTGCAATATGCTAATGATTAAAATAATAGCAGAAGGATGAAGAAAAGAGAAAAAATGAAGAAGCAATAAGTAACAATAGTGACCTGTTTGGTTGTTGTGGTGATTGAGGTGGTGTCTTTGCCGCGACTTTACCCAAACCTGAAAGCCATATTGAAAACTTGTTAAAGTAGCAGACAAAAGAAAAATCATTTGATAACCATTAAAAATACTAAATTTACATATAAGTATGCCAGCAATCTCTTAGGAAAAATAACTGAAACTAGAAATATAATAGACATTATTATAAAAAATGCAAGTTTATTTGAGCTATTGACGGCAAACTTAGTATCATAAAGATGCAGTGTGCAAAAAAAAAAAAAACAAAACAAAAAAAGAAAAAGAGTCCTAAATTAAGGCTTTTAGTTTTACTCCTATGTTTGAATTTCATTTCATAACAAGTTTCAGCATTTATTTACTTTCCAATATAATATTAGCCTTTAATAAATATGGAGAATAGCATATGAGCTTTCCCCCAAATGCAAAAGAAAAACATGCTTACAAGTTGTTTGATGAATGATCCCACTAACAGTGCAATCTGAAATGGGAGGGGATTGAATTTAAGTGATAAACCTTCAAGTGAAAAGGCAACATGATCTTCAAAGGCAGGGTGTTCTTCCACAGTAATTTTTGGTCCATCATCATAGAGCAAATCAATAACAGATAATCCAACATCTGATAACAAGGATCAAGTGGTCAGAATCTTAGCGGAAGGTGTTCAGTCTCATGACAATATGAATAAATGGGGGAAAACGAAGTGCTATCATCATAAAACCAAAAGTAACAAGAAATAATATCCATCTTTATCAACATAGAGTTGGTCTAACAATGTAAGGCCCCACTAAATCCCGTTGGGACCTTGAGTTCGAGCCCCAGAGGTCACTTGTATTGAAGAGGCAGCCACGAACCTCAAACGGGATTCCGAATGATCAAACGGGATACCGAATGATAGTATCAAAAAAATATATCCATCTCTAATTGGAAAGTTATGAACAGAAATAACAATAAAATCCTGAGTAAAATGAAGTCCACAAAACAGGTGTGATGAACATCTGTAATCTGCTACTTCAACTTTTATTCTTTTCATTTTAGCAGAGTAACTGCTGCTTACATTGATCAGTCACCGCCATCTTTGAGTTGGTTGGTTTACAAGGTATCCCACTGAGAGCACCATTCTGATCACCAGGAGCACTTACTAAAACCTTGACAATCAATATAAATTAATGCTTCAAATGGATCGCCTACCTCTTGGGAAAAATAAATCAAAATTAAGTTACTGTTGAGGTTCAGTGGTCTAAATTTTGCATTTGACCTACCCTTTCCAGCAGTTACCCGAAGTCTATAATAATTCTTGTAACATCCCAAATTTTGGACTTTGTGGATTAAGAATTAATTATGGAAAATTTGGCCTTAAGGGATTTTAAAGATTAAGAATTTGGAAGTTAAGGCATATTTTCCATAAATTAAGGCAATTTAGTTAAGAATAATTATTGGTCAAGATATTTTGGAGATAATAATTTTATGGCCTAAGATAATTATTGGAAATTTGGAATTTATTTTCCTTGGGAATAAAATGTGGAATTAAATTGTGCAAATTGGCCAAATGATTATTTGAAGAATTAGGAAATTATTCTTCTTGCAATATTTGGAAGATTTGGCCTTAATTACTTTGGAAATAATATTTGAAAAGAAGAAAGAAAACTTATGGTTATATATATATATATATTGAATAATGCGTGCCTTATGTCTTACGGGATGACTACGTACTGAACCTTATATATGTTATATATATATAACATTGCATGTTATATATATATTGGTACTACCACTCATTCAAATCAATTACCCACTATTTAATTTCCTTAAAGCATCACGTGAGCAGTGGAAAGAATATCAGCAAACACTTCCTTCGGCCCATACAGGAATAAGACTGATTCAGCCCAAGCTCAACACATGAGGATGGAGGGAATTAGCAACTAAACTAATTTAAGCCCAAACAGTTTCGACAGATCAGCAGGCCTAACTGGGCAATTGATTAACAAATTCCCACTACAAATGATCAAGTCCATTTCATCTTGCCATGCGTCTGCCCAAACCGAAAGTAGCTCAGCATTTTTCACTTCTCTTAAGCCACCGAAAATGCCATCTAATCATTTATTAAAGAGCAAAGCAACACGTTGACACCCAGCTGTCAAATTTTTGTTCTGCATGCAAGATCATCAAGCAATATATACATGCATCTCATGCTCCATTTCCGAAGGAGAAAAATGCTGAGACAAAGAGTGAGAGTTTTCTTCTTCATTCCTTCCGTCAAGTGAGCATCGAGAGCAATGGAAGTTGAGAGTGCATCGAGGGAGTGAGAGGTTGAGAGAAGAACTGCAACTACTTCCTCTGTGTTATCATCGGTGAAACAGAGCAAAAGTCCAGCAACCGATCATCACCTTTTGAATTTGGAAACCGAAGGTGATTATCATCCTTTCTTTTGCTTTCATTATCTGTCATAATTTAGAATAGCATAAAACCGAAAAGAAGCTGAAATATAGCCAACTGAAACCAAACTGAAATGAAACAACAAAACAGGGGCTGTTAATGGTGGATATGAAAACGAAATGAAAACAGAAACTAGAAGATGAATCAAAGAAATGGTGCATGTCGGGTTTTAGCATCTGTTCTTGTGTGTATTTTGCTGCATGAAATCATAATTTCTTGCTGTCAAAGAAAAAAAAATGCCTCCTAGTGTCGAAATTCTGTTTCTGTTTGTTGTGTTTGTTTTGCTGCATGTGCATTCTTTTCGGTGCATGGGATCCGTTTGCCAAGAAAGGAATACATATATGTGTGTGCTGTATGAGTTCTGCTGTCGGGTCTTTGTCTTTGCTTGTTTGGATTTTGTTTTGCTGCACATGTAAACGTGGGTCCGTGTGAAGGCATCTGTTTTAAATTGAGAAAAGAAGGAAGAAATAAGTTAATAATATACAAATAAAAACTGGTTTATGTGTGTGTGTGCTTCCTGCATGTTTCTTTTCTTTCTTTCGGACGGTACTGATTGTTTGTGTCTAGGAAGAAGAATTATGAAAGTTATTGCATGATATCTTTTTATTTTCGGATGCTGAATATGTGAATGCTTGCTGGAAGATTTTATTCATATAAGACTAAAAGGTGAAACTAAGTAGATATATGTGTGCATCGGGTTGTCCAGTTAAAGAAAGAAAAGAAGGGTCAAAACTGATAGGTATGTGTATATGCATCATGTTCTTACGTGGTTGTGTGTGAGTTTCTGCATGGCGCGTCTGTTCCTCTGTTTTTCTGGGCAGAAACAGATTTCACAGCGGTAGCTACAGTGAATCCGTAAATGAACAGTGCAACGGGTTACTGTAGCAATGACACTGTTCACACAGAATTTTCAGCTGAGCAACGATTTTTAAAAAGGGCACAAAAATAGTAAACGACCTTATTTGACCCTGAAATTTTATGAGCATATAGTAGACATACAAGAATTTAAAATGAGCTTTGGTTCACCTCAAACCGAGGTCTACAGCTCGAGATATGATTTTCCAAAGTTTGGCAAAAATCTGACAACGTTTTTGGTGTCACTCTGAAGTCACAAAATGACGTGGCATTTCGTGTGGGGTAAACAGATTTCAAAAATTATGAAATTTTACAGATGTGTAGTAGACACATAGAGCTTTAATTTGATAGGTAATTCGTCATATTCCGATAAGTATAGAAATAGTTATGAATTTTGGAAAATGGGTTACAAATCTGAAACTATTTCTGAATAAAGACTACATTTTTGAAATCTGGGAATTTTCTAGCATGTATTGGCTATTTCTATTATTTTTTTTAATGAAAATAGACATGCTAAGGGACATACGAGCTTTGGAAGAACACCTTTTCGATTTTTATACAATTTATTATGAGTTTTTGAAGTTAGGTAAAAGAACAGACTATTATCTGGAGAAAATTCTGGACAGTGTTTATGTTTTGAATTTTTGGAAATTTTTGACACGTGACATAATGTTGGAATAAATTTTCCTAGAAACTATACTCAGCAAGGGGTTCAAAGAATTTTGAACCACCTCATTGGGATGTCTAGAACTCCAGATGTGGATTTTTGAAATAAATACTGAATCTGGACTTTTCAAACTGAAAGGTAAAGGAAAACAATTACTTAGAGAATAATATAAATTGTGTTGGCTAATATTGAGATAGCCCATGGAGTTTAAATGATAATAATAATAATGAATGGGAAATTATTATTATTATTGGAATAATAATAATAACAACAACAACAACGATGATAATAATGAAAATAACAATAATAATTAAATTATTATCATTAGGGCATTTGTAAGGGATTAATAATTATTAATCCTTTAAACTAATTTACATAATTAGTTTATCAGCGATTCAAATAAGAGACTGATGGCGATGATAAATATTACTTTTAGGCAGACCTGGAAATTGTTCTGATCCCAACAACTTCAGCACAAAAGAAGAAGAATACACGGTCGAGGTAGATAACTTTAATCTTATAATCATGTATGTTAATGTTATGCAAATATTAGCTGGTCATGTATGCTGGTTGAACTACTTGTTTATATTATCCTGATTGGCCATGGATATTGAGGCTGAGGTCTCATGGGGCTGCGGTCCTAGACAAGAGCTGCGGTTCTTGGCCGTTAACTGCGGTTACGGTTATTTCTTCCATGCTTTAAACATGTGCTATTATGTCATTTCTATTTTCATACATATGCATGAGATTAACTGTTACCCTGGGGTCCATTCATTTGGACTCCAGCACCCGTGAAAGATACAGGAGCCAGTTCGGGATCAAAGAGCAAGAAGTAGCTGTAAGGGTTACAACAGTTGAAGCTTCCTGGAAGAGTTAGGATTAATTAGTCTGTATGTAGTGTTTATCATTCGTCTGTGTTGGAATTATGTATTAACATCCAAGTGTAGGATGATAACGAATCAAAAAAAAAAACTAGTCCGTATTTTCATATTATTGTAATTTCAAAAACTTCGATTTACAAAATCAAGTCGTCCAAATCTCCTCAATTCTTGTTTTCCGCGATAACTCTGATTAATTAAAGGCCCCAAAGGCCGAGCGTCACAATTCTTCCCTTGTATTAACAAAATTTTGGGGGGATGGAATAAAGGATGGTCAGAATATCAGTAAGTCAATCTCAGCAGCAACAGTACAGTCTGTGTCATGTTTGATATGCATTCCTAACCTCATCAAGACACCTTCTATCTATTACTCACTTTAGGATGTGTTGAAACTTGAAAGCAACAATTTAAAGAATCAATCATCACAGCACATATCCACAATGCAGTAGCCTTTATGACCTATGCTACCTATCTAACTGCTTTAGCATGCCTATTATACTCAGCTGAGAGTAATAAGATAGTATGCACAATAAGATTCATATCAATGTAAATCATGCATTCACTCACTTCTTTAGGGTCGCATCCATCTGGCTGACCAGTGGCACTCCTGCAACAACATACATTTATGTACATTACATAAATCAATCACACCACCTTCTAATGAAAACTGTCTGAAACTCTGAATAGACAGTTTACATAATCAGGCAAATGCTAAAGAGTATACTTGCTTCTTCAATTCTAGAAGATTCTACAGGAGTAGCCATGCTAGAAAACACTGTTGGTTGATTTTTCAAGATTTCCTGGCATTGTTGACATATTGCCTCCTGCATCTGCACTCTCTGATAATTGTACAGGTAAAATATAAAAGTAGTAAAAGATTAAATCTTAGTAAAGTAAGATAAGAAAGGAATGAAACTTACAAGAACAGAGCCTTCAAACTAAAAGCAACAAGAGACAACGATAATTACACAATTTTGCAAGGCTTCCTAAGCACTAATAAAGGAATTTCTTGACAAGTCTGCCACAGCTATCCTATGAAGACTACCAAAATAAGAACTAGATTTGAGTATTCCAAAGAGGTATTAAGAATTCATAAGAAACTTGTACACCAAGCAAGTCTTGTGCTGCAATCAGTGTCATCTTGTATGATATTGGTACAAATAGGATAAGGGTCAATCCTTTCAGACTATAATTGAGCCTTTCATTCATATATCTTCATCAGCTCCTTCCTTTTCTCCCTAACTTCCGCCTTCTCTATTTTCTCAACAAGCATAATGGCCTACGTAAGCAAGAACTTGCATTTGAGCATACCAGAAGTATCTTTTCTTCAAAAACAATCAATAAAACATCAAAAGGGAAAGATGCGCACATTATTTTGGGGAATATAACTATGGGAAGAGTGTAGCTAGAGTGAAAACCTTGACATAAGTAATTATTTTATTTGTTCCAAACTTCCAATTGGAAAACATATTCTCTTAGTTGGAGACAAACATAGCAGAATACAGTTAGTTCAAATTTGATGCAAGATCTTCAACAATGAGTAAATGGCCCTTTTGGGACAAGCAATAGGACTGTTATACATAGAGAATATCAGCCACTTACCTTCAACACGGGGAGTATAACATTCCTGAGCATTTTCGGACAGGTTTAGCAAATTGAGTATGTCCAGAGACCGATGTTCATTCAGGTACTGCCCACTTATACCTAACACAACAGAACTGCTCTCTGACCCCATGATCTGCAGATTTTGTTGCTGGCGTTTCCTCTGTTCAAAATAGTGCTTTTGCCTAGATGAAATAAGAAGTAAACTTAAATTCCAGTGTCGATTCTCCAAAGTCAGTGAAACCCTCTCCCCAATTTTATTTCACCAAATTCAAGGGGGTAACAAGAAATTCAAAAGTGGTGATCATTGAGGAAATCATTCTAGAGCAGCAGATTTATTCTTTTACCTTTTCTGTGTAGACTTCCTCGTCTGAAAATTCCCATTTCACCATAAGAGATATCATGCACCAAATAAAATGTTTGGACATCAGAACAAAAGTCCAATCAGCATCAATTTTTTTTTATTTAAATTATTTGCAAATTTTAATGGTATGTCAAAATACATGACATAGTAACATTCTTTCCCAATTTCTCTTTCTCTCTGTTTAGAAAAAGAAAGGAGAATTAAGTATCAGTAAATCAGGCCATACATGTCCACTAACAAGCCACAGATTTGTACTTCAATTTTAATTTTGAGCCAGCACAAAATTAGTAACCAATCTTGTACATAAAATTGCATGGTCTACATCATCATGCACTCATAGAGTGCACACTCACATGCACATGAAAAAGAGGGGCAACAAAAGAAAGCAATAATTGTATGTTGTAATCAACTTGAGATTAAGTTTTAAGCACAGGGATGATAAAAAATCTTACTGGACTAAAAACACAAGGACATGGGGGCATCTATCAGAAAATCAAGGTTCAATAAACTTTCCAAATTTTTGGGCATTTCTAGTAATACATTGTCATAGGCAAAGAAGACTGCGTTACTTGCCAACATTAAGGGCTTACCCTATCGGATATCATTAGTGTTATAAAAGTAATTCGGATATTTTTCAATGCCAACGCATCATAGTCAATTTTCAATTTTCCGTGATTTAACATGAAAATCAAAACCACAATCCAACTCACAGTAGTCACTTTCTGCCTTGAACCTCCCATCCATTGCAACATCGTGCAGATTACAATCCGCAACTTCACACCAAAAGATACTGAATCATGAGAAGTAAATTCGACAATAAACATTGTTTCAGTTACAATGAAGGAAAGAAAAGTATAGAACGTCGCTGAAAACTCAACGACTTTGCGTCATTCTTAGTTGATAATTCTGATTGCAATGATGTGTATTGCCAACATCAAAACATACGCATTGAAGTTTCCAGAATCTAAAAAGAAAGTA
Organism: Acacia confusa; assembly: GCA_037074495.1. Classification (NCBI taxonomy): domain Eukaryota; kingdom Viridiplantae; phylum Streptophyta; class Magnoliopsida; order Fabales; family Fabaceae; genus Acacia; species Acacia confusa. Next base: position 28,323,877 of record CM073509.1, on the reverse strand, counting down.
CGAATCCAAAATTTAAGCGTAAAATGAAGTACCGACCCAGGGGAATCAGATAATAACGATTTCATCACAGGAAAAAAAAACAAAGAATCGGAGCAATGTTAAGAAATAGAGATACTCGAACATGCAAATATTACAAAACTCAACAGAAAACATTTTCCTAGAGAAATGCAAAAGTTTTCAGCGCAAAGGAAAAAAAAAAACGAGAAAGCGTGAAATCGGATATAGTTTGCAAATACGAATTGAAGCTAGTAGGAATTGACGAAGAAGGCCTGTATTTTACCAGAGTCTCGGTCTTCGACCTTAGCGGAAGATGATGGAGGAAGGTGGAGCTGGATGAAGTAGCCACAGCTTCTGTGAAGCACGAATACAAACTGAAGTTCCAAAGTGTGTTCGCTCCCTTTTGCTGCTTCAACGTTCACCGGAACATTTCAAGCGAGAAAACAAAACAGAATAAAGAAGCTAAACATAAGAATGTCCTTGTTTAAAAAAAGTTAGGATGCAAAAATAGTATGAATTTTGGAGGGGAGGGAAAATATTGCCCTTGTTTGGTTTAAAATTTTGGCTATTTTGATGGGGTGCGGCAAAATCTTAAATCACCCTTCCCTTTTCTCTTAAACTAAATGAAATATATTTTTTTCTCACCCATTCCTTTCAATAAATTAAATAAGATAACATATATTTTCCTCCCTCCTCTCATTTCACTCTCCCCGCTTCAAAACAAACACACCCCGCCCAACACCGTCATATGCTTTTTGCGAAAGTACTTATGAACTTACAAAAACATACCAAAATGTTTACAAAAACATACCAAAATGTCCTCAACGCTAAAAGAGTGTAACTTTTGTCCCTGGCAACATCAAAATATCCCACTAAAAAAATCAGCTCCTCCCTCCCAACCCTTGATCCATCCTCTACTTCGTTGCCCTTCTATAAATTCATTCAACAATCATTTCAATTCATCATCAACAATTCATCTTAGGGTCTCTTCTTTCCCCTCCACTTGTTACTACAACAAAGTTTTAGGAGGAGAGGGAAAAAATTTTAAAATTTTCCTCCCTTCCCTCCAAAATGAGGGATTTGAAGAGAAGAGCCAATATTTTTGTTTGGGGTGACTAGTTTGCCCCTAAATGTTTCGCTATTCGTGAACCATCCTTTTTATATTAAAAATAAAACATTAATGGTGCCTTCTTCCATTAACTCTCCTTCATCCTTCATGATTTTTTGGTGACCCCATTGAATCATCGTTCCTCATCTAGCAACACCATCAAACATCTGTCATTAACACCATCAAACCACCTTTCCATTTGTTTTGCTTTTTCCTTCTATGACCTCATCTAGCAACATCACTGAAATCCAGTCCGCCACTAACACTCACATTGCCACCAACACCTCTTCACCCACCTCCATCTTCTCTCACCTATCCATCATGAAACCCCTTAGCCCAAATCGGACACTCTTCCAAGAACAACCTTCAAATTTTGTTTGAAATAAAGCAATCTCTAATTTTGAGTGCTAGAGAGCTGCATAGTGTTGTTGACCATGAATGTTGTTTTGATGATAACAAACATGAGAGTTTTTGATTTAACAAAGATTGATAATTGAACCACATTAATTAACTCTCGAGAATACTAAAGCAAAGCATATGACAAATGCTCTTCTTCTTTGATTCTCAAGAATCAGAATTTGATTCTCAAGAATGTGCTTAAAATGTATACTTCATCTCCTTATGTGATCATCGACAATTCTCAAGAATCAAAGGGTGATTCTCAAGAATCCAAGTATAAAGCAACAATCCTCTCCCTGTCCAATCCTAATTCTTGCTCGTTGGTTCTTGAGAATGAGAATGATTCTTGAGAATGAGATATAATGGATACATGAAATGCACACTTATCTCAACTTGTAATTCTTCAATTCTCAAGAATGATATAATCAATTCTCGATAACCTTTAGTGAATTATAACACATACATATTCCATTTTCCATTTGCATTTGTTGATTCTTAAGAATTGAAATTTGACTCTCGGGAATCCTAAAGCAAAGAATATAACAATTGCTCTTCTTGTTAGATTCTCGAGAATCAGAAGTTCATTCTCAATAATGAACGACTTGAGTATACTTCCTCTTATATATGATCATCGTCAATTCTCAAGAATCATGGGGTGATTCTCAAGAATCCAAGAGCAAGGAAACAATCCTCCCGTCCAATTCCAATTCTTGCTCGTTAATTCTTGAGAATGGGAGTTTGAACTCTCGAGAATTAGATATGTGAGTACATAAGCCAAAGAAGTGATCACAAATCATCATCCCCTCACAGTCGTTGATTCTCAAGAATGATGTTTGAATTCTCGAGAATACCCAGAGCAAATGAAGGACACCAATAATGATTCTGAAAACCTATAACACATCTATGTTCTCTTTTCTTTTGTTGATTCTCGAGAATGAAAGGGACATTCTTGAGAATGAACAAATGGGAATAAGCTTTTTCGAATATAACTTATATGATTTTTTTTTTTAAGTATTGTATGAGCAAGTAATGTTGTGCTTTAGGAATGTCATTGTGTATGTCAACACTTCGTCAGACTAATCCAATTGGTTCATTAATTTCTCTCTAACATAATTATATTATGTTTAATCTTTATCTAAGTATTTCGCAGATTTATCAATAAATCCAGTTTTTAAGGAAAAGCAAATCCGATGTATCGAGCATTAAATGTTGACAGAAAAACAAGGCAACAATAGGAATTAGATACTGAGATAGCAGCTGTTATTCTTTTAAGCAATACCTATTCCGGCTACTTCTCTGACACAAGGACAAACAACGGAAAACTCATTTAATGAGAAGCACCACTGCATTTAATGAATACAACGGTCGATTGGGCTTTACAAAGGATTGAATCTAACAGAAATTCAAATAGAGATAACGGATATATTAAATGCAAGAGAAGGAAGCTTGTTAAGGCGATCATATAAAAAGCCAGAACATTCAATGTGCCAACTACTGGAACACGAAGCATTCAATTTGAAATTAATTAAGTTCACTGTTCCATTAGCTTTCATCTAATATTTCTCTCTGTACTTCAGTGCTTAGCTTTTATCTACTCAGTGAGGAGTGAAAATCAATTATATTGTTTGTTTATTAGTGATGCTTAAGGTTGTGGAATCTTAAGTAAAGGGTGTATAATTACAACCAGTAAGGGGGAGCGAGTCTTGAGTGATTGGACTGTCGCAGGAATTACTGAGTGTGTAATTGTAATCTTGAGGATTAGTGAAATACCCATACTGTTGTGGGGACTGGAAGTAGGTCGTTTGATTTGACCGAACCAGTATAATTTTTGTTGTGTTTTTTATTCCTTTTAGTTTTATTTCTTCAAATTATTCAGTAACGAAAGAAAATTCGAAATCACCTATTCACCCCCTCTAGGAGATATTCTCCTTTCAAGTGTGTATGCACCAATGTCCAAAAAAAATAAATAAAATTTATTGGCATCATAATTGAAATTTGGGTTTCTTCCTTCTAAGTCTTGTTTTTTTCCTCATTTGGCTTCTTCCTTCTTATGAATATTGTATTATAATTATATATTTATTTAATTTTGATAATTATAAAACCATAATTTTGTAATTATATTTGATTAAATATTCTACATAGTGGAAAAATATTATAATATTGAAGAAAAATAGCTTAAATAAAAATGGGTAAAGGTGTCTATATAAAAATATTTTACTTCCCCTCCCCTCTTAAATCACATTAAAATCTTACCCCTCTCCTCCTCTACAATCAGTCCAAACAATATAATATTAAAATCCATCGTTTCCCCTCACATCTCTTCCCCTTCATTAAAATCCTTCCCTTCTATTAAACCAAATTGACCCTTAAACTAAAAATCAAGTACCAAAAATAATCAAGTGAACCGATTTACAGAACCCTCCAAGTCACTGAAAATACTCTCCAAATCATCGAAAAAACTGACAATGAAAATCCAATGGTTCCCATCGAAAATTCAAAACAAACCCATAAAAGCAAAATCATACTAAACAAGAAATGTTAAAACCCTAAAACTCAATAAACAGGGACGGGTTTCCCTTCTCATCCTTTGGGGGCAAGCATTTGGCCGTCTAGATCAAATCTAAACAGTCCAAATTAAATACACACACACACACACACACATACATAATTCAATACCCATCAATATCTTGAAGTATCTTTTTACTACCAGTCAGTATCCTGAAATATTTTTAATATTTCAAGGTACTCATTGGTACGAAAAAGATACTCTATGGTACTAACTGGTACTAAAAAATACTTCATGATCTTGAAAAATTATTTTAAGATCTTAAAAAATATTTTAAGGTATTGACTAATACTAAAAAGATACATAAAAATATTGACTAGTACTTAAAAATACTTCATAATATTGGCCAAATGCTCACCCCCAAAGGACGAGTGCTCCATGCTCGTCCAAAGGACAAGCAAGGAAACCCATTCCCAATAAATAAACACTAAGGACTCGTTTGGATGGAAGAAAAGGAAAGAATGGAAAGAAAAAAATAAAAAATAATGGAATGGAAAATATTTTCCTAGATATAGGAGCATAACCGGTTAGCATGGTCTAGAGATCTGAACCGAGTAGGTAATATGAGAATCACCACGCCAGTATTCAAATGGCACCTTTTAAGGTTTTATATGGCCGGAAATGTAGATCGCCATTGTGTTGGACCGAGTTGAGTGAGAGGACGATTATCGGACCAGATTTGGTAGATCAAACCTCACAAAAGATTGAGACGATACGACAAAAATTGTTGACGGCACAAAGTTGGCAAAAGAGTTATGCAGACCGACGAAGGAGACCGTTAGAGTTTAGTGTGGGAGATCATGTCTTCCTAAAAGTATCGCCCACGATAGGGATAGGGAGGTCTATTAAGGCGAAGAAGTTGACTCCATGGTTTATAGGACCATATGAGATTTTAGAGCGAATAGGCCCTGTTGCCTATAGGACCGCTTGCTTCCTCATTTATCTAGAGTGCACAATGTGTTCCACGTATCACAGTTAAAGAAGTACCACCCCGACCCGTCCCATATGATTACCCCTGAAGAAGTCGAGTTGAGAGAGAACTTAACTTATATAGTTGTATAAGAGAGAATCTTAGATGCTCGAGATAAGCAATTAAGGAAGAAGACCATTCATCTTGTGAAAGTCTTCTGGAAGGGTATGACACCCGGAGACGCAACTTGGGAAACTGAGGAAAGGATGCGTCGAGAGTTTTCGAATTTGTTTGTTTAAGTCTGTAGTTGTGTTTGTTTTGATTGACTTAGTGTATTTATGATTGTGTTATGTCCATGATGGAATTTGTGTGATATGATGATCTTTTGTGTTGTTATGTTTTGTGCCAAAATATTTGGCAGTGTTGTTATCAACTTTGTGAATGTATTTTGGAGACTTGAGATATATTTTAATCCCGCAATGACTTGTTAGGAATTTTGGGGACAAAATTCTAATTAGGTTGGGAGAAATGTAACATCCCAAAAAAATTTGGGAATTTAAGAGTGATTATTATAAGGAATTTAAATAATAATTATTTAAATTGGTCTTCTTAATTACAAAATTAAATTAATTGAAATTAATTAAATTAATTTGCAAAAAATAATAAATCCAGGATAAGTAATTATCTTAGGCCTAAAATATTTCATCATCAATATTTTATGCCTAAGGATTATTTCTTTTTAGCTTGGGGAATTAATTAGGAAAAGGAAAATTTCTTATATGAAATTAGGAAAAAAAATTTTACTGACAATTATCCAAGCAAAATGAATAATGTTCAATCTACTATCAATTCCCTTCATGCAAAACCAGCGGCCCAAACCATTTTTTTTTAAGCCATTTATCTCAGCCCATGCTCAAACCACAACCCAAAACTATCATTTAACCTTATCCAGCTGAAGCCAATACCATATTGCAAGCCAAACCTATTATTCTCGCGTGGCCCCTTTATTATCCACTCTTCCATATTCATTTTTTTCGGCACTGCAAAGTCAAAACTCAAGCCTAATATTTAGCCATTCTCTTCAGCCAAATGACTTGAAACAGTAAGGTTAGCGGATCACCCAAAATGCGAAAAAGCTCAGTCAGCGCCGAAAACACAGAGAAACGTCCAACGCACAAGATCATCATCTTACCTCTCGAGCCCAAAGCCGAAGGTTCCTATGGTCTTTACCCGCCAAGCAACTCCTCTCCCGTCAATATATATGTACAGGACTGTTTTCATTCCATTCCTTCTTCATTCAGGCTCACCGAGAACCTCAAACCTCAAACCAGAACAGAAAACGAGAGTGAGACGAGGGGAGAGGGTGAGCTTGAGAGAGAGAGGGAGAGAGATCGAGAAATAGAAGGAGCACCTTTTACTCTGTTTGAACGCCGTGGAAACAGGGGAGTTTCAGCGAGAAAGAGGGAGCGGCGAGAGAGAAGGAGAGAGGGAGTGAGTGATTATCTTTCTTACCCTATTGAAACCTTGTTGAACAGAGGATCAAGGCCAGCGCCTTGTAAGTTGTTTCTATCATTTTTTTCTCTGTTTTTGGCTCATGCCGTGGCTATTAGTGTTCTTTTATTCCTTCTGCATGCTTGATTACAAAGATCTATATGTCATCGTGGTGTTCTCTCATTTTGCGTCGATGTGTGTTTAAATGTAGGTTGCTGGGGATGGGTGATAGAGAGGATAACTCATATATATATTTTATATGTGTGTGTGTGTCAGACTCTAGCTTGTATCCAATTATGCTTTTCTTTGTTGTCGTCGGTCCCTATGTTTTCAGGCTGTCATGCGAGTTTCCTTCTAGTTATTGGGTGTGTGAGTGTATGCATGAAAGGGTGATAGTTCATGTCCAGGTCCGTCGGGGAAGTCAACAGAAGCGTATTGTACTTTGACCTTATGTTTGTTTGTGAGTATGAATGGATTAATGTATATTGCCACACTCTAGCATGTTTTGAAAATTTTAAATTCCGTTTCAATTCCACTATCTGGGTAACTCTGATTAATACTCTATTAATTAAACGGTGGTCGTTTCACTCTCCAACCAACCTCCCTCTCTCTATTCTTTGTTTCAACCTCTCTTTTCTACCTTTTTGGAGGTGTTAGTCAAAATAAATGAATGGGGGAGAGAGAGAATGAAGAAAGTCAAAGGCTTATCATACAAGCCAAAGGGATAGCTTTTTGAATAAGCCAAGAATGGATTGGCTACCAAGTCAAGGGAGCTTACCGCACAAGCCAATCAAAGCGATGAGGTGGTCTCTTGAACGAAAAGTCAAGAGGAGGTAAGGTAGCGCCCTATATGGGGTCTACACCCTACTAATCTCATTTAACCATTTTACCCCTATATTTGACTCATTTTCATCCAAAGCCAACACTAGCAAAATTTTCAACCAACTTTGAAAATTCATATCTCATTGTACAAATATCCAATTATGGTGATTCTAAAGAATATGTGACTATTAGTATGTCTATTTTTAGGGAAAAATACCTCCCACAATCTATCACACATCAGCTATTCTATAATCACAATTTAATGCATATTGGTCCCTAAAACATTATAGATTCAAGGGCTAACTTCAAAAGTTCATAACTTATGGTGCATAAGTCCAATTGACCTATATGACCCATAAAATTAAACCTTGTCATGTATACTATGATTCTAGAAAGATTCATATCTATTGGATATCATTTTCTTAGTCAAAGGCACATTACAAACTAATCGCCTTCTAAGAACCCTAATCTGTTAGCAACAAGGGAAATTCCATTCATAACATTTGTCTCACTTCCTAAACTGGGTTTAGTCATCTGCCTAATATAGGCTTATTTTCAACTCTCTAGGCCCAAAATTTAAGATATTACATTTCTTCTCCTGTTCAATAAATTTCGTCCTCAAAATTTGAACATGTATATCTTGAGGAATCATTATAGACACTCAGTCTTTCACTTTCTATGCATGTTCACTAAGCACACAACATAATTGTTATACAATGTAACATTCTCATTCATCCTGTACCTAGTATATAGTACTCACACACATTAGACCCACTGATCCATACTCCAAGCACTTGGTTACACAAGCCTAACTACGCGATACATTCTGCCTTTCAGCTTATTCTATTCCCACAGCACTAGATTTTTGGCCTTACTACCCAGGGAACCACCTTCAGGCCACAGGCATCTCGACTACATCTTGGTACTGTCTGAATATTTTGTTAGCCTTAAGATATACTGTTGACATACTGGTCCAAAGTCATCTTGCTAGGCAACAAACACAGTGCTAGGCACATAGGTCATACAACCGAGGGACACTGCCCTATGCAAATTTGGACATCTGGTCTCACCGTCTCAAGCCTCTGCTCATCATCCCATGTTTGAGCTTCTTTAATTCAAGGTCTTAAAGACAACTTTCCTCTTGCTTAGCACAGATTAAAAATGAATAATAAGAATATTTAAAAATCAAGCACAAGCAAAGAAAACATAGAAAACAAAAGAAAAAAGTATATGATCTTTTATTCTTCACGTCCTGGATTACGTCCTGAATCGTTAGGTAGGAATCTGAAAATAAAAGGGTTAAGGTGTAAAAATACACATGATCTTTTTCCCAGGAGCGCTCAGCACCAAGAACTTTTTTTTGGAGTAAAAATACACGTGTGGTTACTATTTTGGAGCAAAAGTCACATCCCACCGTTAAATCATTGTTCACCGCCATTATGTTACTGTTCACTTTATCTCTTTCTCTCTCTTCACGGTGAACAGTGACTTAACAGTGGGATGTGACTTTTGTTCCAAAATGGTAACCACATGTGTATTTTTGCTCCAAAAAAAAGTTCTTGGTGCTGGGCGCTCCTGGGGAAAAAGCTTATGTGTATTTTTGCACCTTAACCCAAAATAAAGAGAGAAACAAAGAATATCACGACTGTGTAAACAAAAAGTTTTAGGGTAAGCATTACACAATTTCCAAGATCATACAAAAAAATAGATTCTTCTATAGTAACATAAGGATTCACACTGTAAAACTTAACTGATCTTATAAATTAATATTATTAAAATGCTTGGATCTTCGAATAAATTTTGAATTTTTCTAGGATAGTATAAGTATTCAAATTAAGGATCTTATTGAAAAGTTACAACAACTCACCAAACAAAAGCTAAGAGAAAAAAGAGAGCATGTATTAATGGCATATTATCTACAATTGGATTCAAAAAAGCATAAGCTTTAGGTAATTTAGCGAAGAAAAACTACTTGAATAAATTATAGAGTTAATACAAATATAGACCAAACTAAAGATATTAAGTATAAAAATTTTTTTTTAAGATAATTGAATTTTTTTTCTTTTGTGAATTCAATTAAAAAAATCAAATTAGGTTATTATTATTAAGCATTAAGTTTTAAGATTCAGTTTATATTTTAACTTTATATTATTATTTTTAAAAATAATAATAATGAATTTTTTATGTAATTAATATTAATAAGTTAATAAGAAATCAAATATTAATGTACTTGATGTTAGACACTCTTTTAGCCAAATCACATATGTATTTTTGCACATTTGAAAGACAAGTTATCTTCCAGTCAGCAAAAAAAGTCAAACTTAACGATTAAACGGTATTTTTACACCTAATTTATAACCACATGATCACTTTTGCACCTCAAAAAATACTTATCGTTGGGCGCTCCTTGGGTTAAAATACATGTGCATTTTTTTACCTTAACCCTTCTTTTTAATTACACTAAACATTATAATATTTTGTGCTGTATTTCTTGGTTCAGTTCTCTACCTTAACGACAGAAAAAAGGATTGATCAAATTCTATTGAGTCTGACTCATAGTGATCATTTATTAAACAATGACTCTGGTTATCAAATGATTGAACAACCGGGAGCAATTTACTTACGACACTTAGTTGACATTCATAACAAGTATCTAATGAATTATGAGTTCAATACATCCTGTTTAGCAGAAAGACGGATATTCCTTGCTCATTATCAGACAATCACTTATTCACAAACCCCGTGTGGGGCTAATGGTTTTCATTTCCCATCTCATGGCTTTAACAGAAAGCGTTGCATCGGGCAAAAACAAGAGGAAGCCACGCGGTAGAGCGAATACTTTTTGTTTTCTTTCATCAAAAGTGAAACAGCACTTTTGAGTACAAATAATAAGAAAGAAGAAGGAGAACCTGGCCTTCTAACCTTCCCTGGCTTTGAAGCTGATCGAGTGTTTAAGTGCCACAGACAGTAGTTCCTACTCTAAGATATGAAGTAGAGTTAGTGTGCTTACTGCCTGAAAAAGAAGAAAGAATATCCCAATTCCAGAAGGATCTTTCCTGCTTATTGCAGAGAAGGGAATTCTCCTTCAACTCCGCAAATATCGAAAGCCGAATTGAGTGGAATGAGGGAGCAAGATTCGGAGAGAGAGAAGGGAAGGAATGAATGGCCTATCAATCTTTTTGTATTCTTTTCCCCGGTGGACAAAAGAAGAAAGTTTGTCTACTAGAATATGACTCGAGCATTGATGAATAGCTTATTCAACAATCTCAAGAGGCATTTTGCCCTTTTCTAATCTTATCCTCTTCTGGGTATGCGTCCTTGGATTGCTGTTGCATATTCAGCTCCTGTTGCAGCTGCTACTGCTGTTTTCTTGATCTATCCAATTGGTCAAGGAAGCTTTTCTGATGGTATGCCTCTAGGAATTTCTGGTACTTTCAACTTTATGATTAGAATAATAATTCTATTAATTGTTTAATTATTTGTTTAATTATTTATTATTATTAATTTGAATTGTTTATTATTATTAATATTTAGATATTGTATATTGATTTTATTTAAATGAAATTGGTCAATTGGAAGATTTCCCACAAGAAAATGATAATTATTAGAATTAGATACCTGGTCTTATGTCAATTGCCAAATACCTAGTTTTTTGCAACACTTTAAAAAAAAAACTTTCTAAAAAAAGAGGGGGTTGCTCGTTGGACTAAATAAAAAAGGGAAGGAAGAAGGCGAGTTAGTATGCTAATTACTCACCCTCAAATCAGCCCTTCCCATGGGTTCTTGTCTGAATCCGAACGAATAAATAATTGTAGAAGTCAAATCTTAATAGGATTCGAAAAAGCAAGTCCACGAAAAAAAAAGAAAAATATATGTATTTGATTTGTATTTTTAGGATTAAACAAAAGGATTCGCAAATAAAAGCGCTAATGCTACAACCAGCCCATAAATTGTTAAAGCTTCCATAAAAGCCAGACTAAGCAATAAAGTACCCCGTATTTTTCCCTCTGCCTCGGGTTGTCTCGCGATCCCTTCTACAGCTTGACCTGCAGCGGGTGTGATCTCTACAGACTGGGAGAAAGAATACATGAGATGTCACTATTCTTATAAGAAAAAAAAAGGTATATATATAACAAAAACATTTAATACTTCTAAAAACTATTAAAATTCCTTATAAAAAATAATAAAAACACTTCTTACAAAATCCTCTATATATGAGACAAGATGGAGTATATTGTAAGATTATGGGGAAATCAAAATCCTATATATATATATATATATATATATATATATATTAAATACAAAAAAGAATCCATCATATACTTGTGCTGATAAAAAGCTAAGATAAGGTAGACGTTTTTAATTTTTAACAAGTATGAAAAATAAAATAAAAATACATAGTATATGACTGTAAAATTAAATTATCTCATGTCACTTTCCCTTCAGACCCTAACACTGAACTCTCTTTTAGAAGCTTCTTGGCTTACAAACAATGGTAGAATGCTCAAGTATGTGCAAACTAAACTGTCCACCTTTCTCAGTAGTATCAATCTTGGATTGACCAGGCGGTGGCAAGAGCTCAAAGTTCTGAAGCAAACATCCCAAAGTGATACCCAAGATAGGCAACGCCAAAATTATTCTGGGACAGCTTCTTCTTCCGACTCCGAACGGCAAGTACCTGAAGTCGTTCTCATTAGCCTCCACTTTAGCCTCCTCCTCCAAGAACCTCTCGGGTCGGAACTCTTTCGGGTTCTTCCATTGGGCCGGTTATTTGCCAGCCACCACTCGTTCACCAGGATCTTGCTCTCCGCCGGAATTTCGTAGCCGCCGAGCTTGGCGTCGTGGAGGTTCATGTGTGGGACCAGCAATAGGATCACCATTCGGAGACGGAGGGTCTCTTTGATCACGGCCTGGAGGTATGGGAGATTGTGGGTGTCAAGTTTAGTAACCAGGTGCCCGACTCCGAGAACAGTGTCCATCTCGTGTCGGAGCTTCTTTTGAACCTCTGGGTGGTTTGTGTTTGTTTTAGAGAAGAGCTTGTGAGCATGTGGGGCTTTAATAGAGGTGGTGGTGAGAAGTTAACGACATAAGATAACGGCGACTAGTGCCCATTGGGTGAATGACCGCACGATGCAACATGTGACGGCTGGAGTAGGTTGGCGTGGTTGGTGGACTGCATTCAACTCATGTAATGTAAGATGACATGATGATGATGATGATAAGAATAATAATAATTGTGCCACATTCATTTTTTAGAAAATCCCTAAAAAAAATTACTATTTGAATTTTAAAATCTTAAATAGATGGTTTTTCACTTAAAAATTACTATTATTAATGCTATTACTCCCGTTGACAACAAAATTTTAAAATTTAAATGGTATTTTTTGATATGTTTTCTTTATTTTTTTATTCACCTACAATCATTGAACCTTGGATCTCAATGAAAATAAACAATAATAATAATAAATAGTGATAATTGATTTTTTTAGTACTAAATATAAGAGCTAATTTGAAATATTCTTGACACCTAAACGTATTTTAATTTAGTTTGTCTCTCAAAGTTATATAATTCTTTTTACTACTATCTTAATTGATTATACATAAAAGTTCATAAGAGATTTTTAAGGGCAATTTTCGATATAAATTACTAAAAGCATATTTTAGGAAATCACACATATATTTTGAAAAAAAAAAACTAATTTTCTTAATCTTTTTAAGTTCGTTGTTATAGAATCACTGCGAGTACATTAAAGGTTACATCTTTTTAAGAAAATTAAGATATGTTATTATTGATTTTTTAAATAAAAAAATGTAATGACCTTTCCAGATTATTAAATCACAACATAGGATACATACCTAATTTCGCTTTCCTACCCTAAGTAAAACAAACACATTTCAATGTGTGTGTATTAATTTATAGGGTTAAGTAACAAATCCGCCCCGGAAGTACACGCCTAAGAGCAATGTTACCCTAAAGTTTTTTTGGGCTCAATATTGCACTGGAAGTCTAAAAACATAGCAATGTTATCATTTTCTGTTAAAAAATAAACAGTCAACGTCAATTTGTTAACAATCAACTTTAGTTTTTTAATGGAAAGAGCAACATTGCTACGTTTTTATACTTTCGTGGAGAAAATGAGCCTAAAAAAACTTCCATGGCAACATTACTCTTCGATATGTTGCACTGTGTAGGTTATGAAAAAACATCAAGTCACCTAATTCATATGGTGAATGACTTTTACATCCCAACTAAAAAAAACTAATATCAGAAAAATCCTCATTGACAAATGAATAAAAAAATTAATAAGTGAATCAGTTATCATTAATAACTTAAGAGACTTGTTAATGTATTATTTCCCCTAGTTAAGATCTAAAAGTTATTCTCCCTAATTTATAATATTAAAATAGCTTGACTTGTTATTATAACTAGGATTTTGTTGCTGACCTTTTAATCAATGAAAATGCTAGTTTGACGTTGGCGAAAAAAGAAAAAGATAATGCTAGTTTGACGGTGCTTCTCCCCTCTTCACCTCCTACAGCTTCCTTCATGGCGTGTATTAGTTTTTTTTTTTATTGGCAGCGTGTATTACATTTAAAACTTTAAAAATAAGCTAATTAATGAATAAAATTAAAAAAGTATTCATATATTACGGATACCACTTTGATTCTTAATATAAGACTTAACCACTAGAGAAAGTGTAAGTTAATTGGGCTACTATAGTATGGGTGTAAATTTTATTTTAAGCTTGTGTATAATCGTGTCCTAATGTCCTATATATGGTTATAACGTATTATGTGTGTGTGTGTGTGTGTGTGTGTCTTGTTATATTGGGAAAAATGTTAAACGTGTTACGGATATTTTTTTTAGCGTAGAGCATCTATTATCTTGGGCCTTATCAAGGGGTCCAAACTAATCCGAATTGAGCAGACTATGACCACAAAAGCGATAAAGCTTTACCACCAAGTATTTAACACTTATACGTTCCCAAAGCTTAAACTCAAAACCTCTTATTAAGCTGGTACAACTTAGTACTAAGTGCTTGGTGGTTTGTTATAAATATATTAATTTTGTGGATGTCTATTGACTTTTGATTTCTTCTATGCTAGCCACTATTAATGAATAGCTAGTTGTGTTCAAAGTATCCCGATCCCAGTAATCCTAGCGTGGTCCCGGACATTTTGATCTCAGGAATTTCCCCTTCTATCCTAGATCAAGACATAATTGGGATCAGGACTAAGACAAAAATTGGGATCGCTCTTGAGATCTTGGTCTCGGTTCCCATTTTTTTACCTTATAAATTAAGTTATCATTCTATGTTTGTATTTTTTTACCCCATAAATTAAGTTATCATTTGGTAAGATGTGTATCAAATATTTAGTTGGAGTTAAACAACATATATCGTGATATTAATCCTAACTATATCCTGTATCAAGATGATGAGGATGATGACGACGACGACGATGATAAAATGCTATTCTTCAACTCTAGACCAATTTGTGTAATTATTATGCCCTCATTAGTTGTTAAATTGATTACTTTAAACAATAGAGAATATGAAAAATTTAATTAATATAATGATATTTTTATTTTTATTTTTATTTTTTTAAGAAAAGCCATGATTTCTTGGTCTTGGTGATACCAAGGCTTTCCTAGTATCAGGAATAGTTTTCAGCTCCCAACCTCTTACCGAATTAGGACTTAGGACAAGGTAATTAATCCCGATCTTGGCCCGGACTTTTAACACTCCTATGAATTGCAATTGGGAAACTAAAAGGAAATTCAGAAACTAAAAGATAATTCAATGTACATTCATATGGATACTTGTGGAGTAAGGAGAAATTTGTATAATGAAATCTCTTATCATGTCATCACTAGGTGCACATTAGATGGTACTTGTCAGGGCCCATTCTTCCATGTTTTCCTTTGATCACGATTGGAGCTGGGGAAATGTGACAGGTCCTTAGTTGTGTTTAAGGAGGGGAGCTATAGTCTAGACTTGAGCTCTATATTTTTGATTGGGTGAATTTTAAAATCTAGTAAGCTTGCGACAATCTAGTTAAATAGATAAGTTTTTATTGGACTATGTGTTAGCCAATAGTTTTAGTCAATGGTTATAAGGCGGGTCAGGGGTAATGATGATGGTCTATGCATCACTCAATTATTTGACATGTTATATATGTGATTTATTATTTGAATGATAAGACTTTTTTATAGTTATCTTTGTTTCAAGGTTGAGACATATTTTGAGAGATCTCTTGTGAAAGATATTTGGAAAATAAATTGATGCCAAATCATTTTAAAACCCTTTTTGGCCAGAGGTTTTGGTACCCAAATTGAGAACTAGTTTGTAAACGTTTTTATGTTGATAATATTAATAAATTATTGTAAGATGAACTTAATTTTAAAACTATATGTTCTTGATCTTGGCTTACATGTATATTTCTAAATAACCAATGGTTATAGAGATCTTTAGATCTTATGGTTTCTATATATATATATATATATATATATATATATATATATATATATATATATATCAAGAGATTATTAGGAACCAAGGGAAACATATATGTAGTAAGTCTTGAAGGCTCTTTTGTGCTCCTAGAGTATATATGTTGCATTATTTGTATTTGCCATGATTTTAAGACTTCTGCACTTTATTAATTCTAAAATATTTTGGGGAATTAAATTGACCCTATTAATAAATGGGTTTTTGTTTATTAGCAGTAGTTCAAATGCTTTGGTTAAGTATTTGGTTTTTTGATTTTTGAGGTGTTACATATATAATCTCCTAACTTTTGCTTGGGGTTATGTCATTTTGCATGTAGTATTGTTAATTCGCATTTTGGCCAACAAGTTATCTAAAGGTTGTCTCCTTACAAATGGTTTTTAGTCAGGAATCAATCTAGTATTTTCCATTTAAGGATTTTTGGGTGTGTAATAATGTGCTTATAGTACCACTACAATGCACCAAAATGAGTCCTTAAAGGAGGATGTGAATACATGTTGGATATAAATCTTCTTGGATAATAAATATCTGGAACCTTCTACAAGAAATTTATTTACGGTTCGATTTACTGATTGTTATTTTGATAAATCATTTTTCCCAATATTTGGTGAGAGAAAGTAAGCAGTTAGGTAAAAAAAATTAGCTTAAATGAATATTCATTGAATTCTTGTGCAAAACGATATAAACTGGAAGTTCTAAAGATAATTCATTTTTAGAATTTCACTAATCAAATGTCAGAAGCATTTATTGACCCAAAAAATTAAAAGTGACAAAGTCACATATTCTAATTGCTAATGCTCCTATTAGAAATGATGTTCTTAAATGACAATGTATTGCAAATGAATCTAAAGCATGCCTTAAGCAGGGAAGATCCATTAGTTCGAAAGATAAAAATCCTCAAAAAAGAAAAGGAGCTAAGAATATAGATGGTCAAGTAAACGATAATCAAGAAAAATTAGTAACTCTAGAAGAGCATCTCTTAAAGAGTTATTAATTCCAAAAGAGCTATCTCTTGTACCATTATTATCTCTAGAAGAAATATCTCCTAAAGAGAATGTCATAGTTCTAGCAGAGATTACAATACCCGCGATGTGTGAAAATAATGAGATTTTAATAAATTATATTAAGAATAGAATCTGATAGGATCAAAATAAAGTCAACGTTGGCGACATCTTTATTTATAATATAGTATGTGATATCAAAAATGATAATAAGGATCATGAGTCAAAATTCATTAGCAAATGCTGGAAGCACAAGTAGTTGATAAAGATTAGGGATCTCATGTGGAATTGATATATATAGTTAAGAAGGGTTTTGTATATTTAGTCTTTATAATTTATTTTATACCAATAATTTAAGTTGTAGGTTCAACGATTACTTGATATTAATTGTCAGATAGAAATTACACACTTGTAAGATGCAAATCAGTCCTATACTAATAGTTAAGGGAAAATTAGAATTAATTACAAAAAGGTGTCGTACCAGAATTCCATTACAAAAAAATCCACAAAAAAGTCCTTGAACTTTTTTGTAATTAATTGCCTAACTTGAAAATCCATATTTACAACTGAAAATGCTATATTAACAACAAAAATTCTCAATCCGCATTTATAACTGGAAATGTTATATTAACAATTGAAAATGCTATATTAACAACAAAAATTATCAATTGTTAATGTGGTATGTTAAGTTATTAATATAACATTTCCAGTTGTAAATATGGATTGAGAATTTTTGTTGTTAATATAGCATTTTCAGTTGTAAATACGGATTTTTAAATTAGGCAATTAATTACAAAAAAGTCTCAAGGGACTTTTTTGTAATGAGATTCTAGTATGAGACTTTTTTGTAATTAATTTTAGTCCTTTGATCCAAATGTAATTTTCCCAATAGTTACATGATCATCTGGTTAAGGGATTACTTGGTATTTATTTCTATGTTGAAAAGTCTGTGCTTCTTTCTATGTTTAAATATTCGAACTAATTAACACATGATCTGATTATAAATAACAGTTAGTCAACTACTGAATAATTGTTTATAGAATTTGTGAGAATCAAAGTTATTATTTGTTGAGATTTAATTTGATATTTAGTTATCCTTATAGGCTATATACAATTTGGGCAAAAAATCAGCTAATTAATTAATTAATTGATTGAAGCACATAAATATTATGAACATGCTATGTTCCTAATCACCTTTTTTACCATATATAAATATATATAATTTTTTTTTGAAATATTTTAAAAGTTAGACTAGACGGTAAACTGGAAGATAGCTTTCAATTTTGATTCAACTAGTTAAATAGGATATTGAATAGATGACATAATAATAAAAATTTGATAAAAGTAACTATATGCATCTAACACACACACATGTATAGTTATATATGTATGAAATAAATTAAGAGTACGTAAATATTTTAAGGAAAATGATAGAAAAATACTACTTAATCTTTAAAATCATATCTCGTCGACAACAACAATAATGTGATTAATAAAAATAGTAAAGCAATTGACAATTCATTTTATTGAAATAACACCTCACAAATCATATGACAATGAATTTGATTTTTTGAGCGAGTCATTTTTTAAGGGAAAATCTCAAAGAAATATCTTCAAATTTCAAAATCCCATAATCAATGATTTTCCATTAAAATGAATTGTGAATTACTTATCAATGGTAGCCAATCCTTTATCAATGGTAGGAAATAAATATGATTTAAGATTTTAAAATTAGGGAGAATCTCATAAAATTGAAATAGGGAAATCTTATATAAGGTTGGTAAATTCAACAAATCTTAAATTTGGTCAATGACTCAATCTAAAATATTTAAATGTTGGTTATTTTCCAATAATACCCCTAACCTATGATCTGTTTTCTCTCATGAAGGCTAGGCAATGATTTTTCTTTTATAAAATGACATGTCATGCTTAAAACTGCAGTCTGTAGAGGAGGTGGTTGATGGTAGGTATAGTTCATCGTCTTCTTTGTGGGTTGAACTAGTTGGAAGAGAAATTTAAAGTTCTCAACTTTATAATGTCCAATGATTCTAATTAAGTCTTAATTAAGTCAACTTTTATTTAGTACCAAAATACACTTTGGTAACTCAACGTAAATATATACATTCCTTTGCCTCCCTCCACGCTGCATTGAGAATTAGGATTCCATTTAACTAATAATGAGGCATCATGGCTACTGCTGCCGATGAATTGCTTATCTCCATATTTGTAAGGTGCAGTTTACATGATGAGTTTATTCCAAGATTTTGTTTTTTAAGAAGCCCTTTAGAAGATGAGTTGTATGATATATTGACTTTTGATAATGTCATAATGATATAATTCTGTCAAGAACTTATATGTTTCTTGATAAATTGTTTGGAGTTAAACCCAAACTTTTAAATATTACCAGTTTTATAAATGTATCAGGTTCTTACATAACGTGTGTAAACAATAGTGTTCTACTCTAATTTTGCTTTTTTTTTTTTAAATAACCAAAGGATATAGACGTGCTTTAGCCAAATTTCAAAATTACTAATTGTGTCATATAATCTAATTAATAATTTATTGAATTTAGTAACACAAATTAGAATTTGGGTAGTAGTTGTCTTTATATATGAGATTCTCCCTTAAAATTATTGAGGTTTTTTTTTGGAGTTTTCTGTGTTTTTTAATACTTTATTTGGATTTTTTAACATTTTTTTTGTCAAACTCAAAACTTATTTGTTTCTATGAAATCTATTCGATCTAATTCTTATTCTTAGTGAGGCTTAACGACAGATCAACTATTATTAAAACCGACTAAACAATCAAAATGACTTTTTTTTTTAGTTCAAAATGTTGAGTGACTTGAGTCCAGTTTTTTTTTTTCATCAGTCAGTGATTACTATCACATCATTGCAACCTTAATTGGTTGAAGAAAAGGGAAGTTGCTTAGTTTTGACCTTGAATTCCAATAAAAAAGAAGCAGAATAAAAAAAATCAAACTTTTTTAGAGGCTTTGTAAATTTGAACGAATTCTCAATTGGAAGGCTCACCTACTACCAACAACAACGCAAAAACAGCTAGAAAAGAATGGCCACCGCCGCCCCATTCACTAACACTTTTTTTTCTTAAAAATTTTTTTATAGTAATTGGCTTTGAACCTCACCTTACTGGGTACCAAACATTGAATTTGGTTGGATTGAGATTGAGATTGATAATTTAAAAATAGATTTGGTATGGACTAATAGTAGGAGGGAATGCCGTTCAAAATCAATAATAGGAGGGAATGATTTTATTAATTTTATTTTATAAAAAGCTAATAATTTTGAGAAGACCCAAATACCCGTACCCTAAATCCCAAACTTGATCTACAACCAACCGGATTTGGCTTTTCTCCGATGCTATTAAGGTCCGCTGCCCCCAATTTCTCTAATATTGCGTTGTTTTGGCGTAATTTTTTTTAATAAATATTTTAGATTACTAACTGATACCAAAAAGATATTTTAGGATACTGACGGATACTAAAAAAAATACTTCATCATTTTGAAAAATTATTTTAGGTTTTTTTAAAAATATTTTAGGGTATTGAATAGTATTAAAAAGATATGGTAGGATTTTGACTATTATTGAAAAAATATTTTATGATCTTAAAAAATTATTTCAGAACCTTAAAAAATATTTTAGGGTATTGACTTGTACTAGAAGATAATTTAAGATAGTGATTGATACGAAAAAATACTTTATAATTTTGAAAAATTATATTAAGATCTCGAAAAATTATTTTAGAATACTGATTAATACTAAATATGCTTCAGGACTTTTTTTTTTTAAATCCTAAATTATTTTTTTGAAGATTGTGAAGTATTTCTTAATACCCGTCAATATTTTGAAGTATCTTTTTTAAGTACTTTTTTTGTAACAATACCTTATACATACATATATATATATATATATATATATATATATATATATATAAGTGGAAGAAATCACCAAGAGGGGGTGAATTGAGGATTTTAAAATTTCTTTTCAACTCTTTTAAAAATAAAGCTTAAGAAATGAATAATGAAAGAGTAGAGAAAGAAAAGCTCAGATACACAGGATTTATACTGGTTCGGTCTTAACCTTAACCTACGTCCAGTCCCCAGATACCTTCTGAGTGTTTCCACTAGTTCAACAGGTTTTTAACTACAACAATGAAGACAAGACACAATCCTAATCACCTAGGACTTGCTCCCTCTTACACCTTGTAATTAAACAACCCAACTCACAGGTTCCACAACCTTGAGTTTACAAAACCAAATACTTTAAAAGAATTTCAATCTCTCAAAAGAGTGAATATTGATAATCACTGAAGAACAGATAAAAGAATCACAATACAGACTTAAAAATGCAAATGTGTTCAAGTGTAGCTTCGTTGTGTGTCTTGCTCTGAGTCTTCATAGCCTTTTATAGCCTAACTAGATGAACTAGCCGTTGCAATATCTTCTCCAACGTTCAGTTGCAGATATGGAAAATGACAGTTGCAAATTTTGCTTTGTTCTTTCAATTCTTTGCTGAAATCCTGGAATATGTTGTTGCAGAACGTCTTCCAGATTCTTTGTCATTCCACAATCTTAATTCAACCGTTTAAGGTGATCTTAATGTGTTCCAACGGTCTGAACTAAACATCTGGGATAAGGGAGAAGAATCAGCCCTGTTCTTGGTTCTTCATTAAATGCACTTATTCTGGATCTTTGATTCTCTCTGATCTTGTGATGAACCTGTCTGAAACTTATCAAAAACTTGATCAATAACGTTAGGAATAATAATGCAACAAGATATGATAATTTCATATTAACACATAATGATTTCGCAGATTGATTTGATCTGGTTTTCAAAAGTTAGCGAAGCAAACTCGAGTTTGGTGTTCTAGACTCGAGTTTGAGGTTCATCCAGAGAGCAAGATATGTTTGAAAGTTTCCTAAACTCGAGTTGACAAGTAACTGACTCGAGTTTGGTCCTTACAGAGAGGAAAGTCGCGAGTTGGTCTTGAATAAGATTTTGAACACTTGGCTAAACTCGAGTCATTTAGTGACTGACTCGAGTTTGAAGCTTTTATGAAAAAACTTAAGTTTAAGTTCACAGCTTCAAAACTGGAGTTTAGAAATGCAGACTGGAGTTTAAAAATCATGTAATAGCTCGAGTATTTTCAAATAGTCCTAAACTCGAGTCTCCAGAAATCTGACTCGAGTTTCAGTGTACATTGAAACTTTGAAAACTTTTCTTTTAAGTACAAACTGGAGTCACTGAAATTTAAACTGAAGTTTAGAAAACAAGTATCAACTCGAGTATCTCTGTATATGCTAAACTCGAGTCTACATAATCCAGACTCGAGTTTCCAGTGAAAACTGAAAACATGAAGGCTATTGCATTTTGCAAACTGGAGTTTGTAAAACTGAAACTGGAGTTTGGAAAACTTGATAAAACGTTGAAGCTTTTGTTTGATCTCAAACTCGAGTTTCCAAATCATAGACTCGAGTTTACAAGTCTTTAAACTTTTAGCATATAAACTTTCTTGTAAACTGGAGTTTCTCAGAATCAAAGGTAGAGTTTGGAAATAAGTTGAAATTCGAGTGTCACTGCCTTTGATCTAGACTCGAGTTTACAATTCTTGTAAACTTTGATAGCTCTCTGTAACTCTGCAAATTCGAGTTTGCCTATACAAACTGGAGTTTGGCCAACATTGTATCTGCCTGTCAAGTCCAAACTCGAGTTTAGCAACCCAAACTCGAGTTTGCCTTAAACAGAAAGTTTTACAACTTTCCAAGGACAAACTTCAAATTGAGTTTACAATTGTCGGTTATCATCAAAACACACAGAGAACTAACAATATATATATATATATATATATATATATATATATATATATATATATATATATATATAGGCAACAACTGCACTGTGCCAAAACGTCACAGTATTGGAGAAAAAGAAGACAGATGAACTTGATGGCATTGGAGGAAATCTAGATCCCAACCAGATGCAACCTTCACCTTCACCCTCTATAGCCCCACTACTTTAGCAATGGGAGAGACAAGACGAGCAAAGCATGAGCACAAGCTGCGACAAGATGAGGCGGCGATGGAAGGAATAAGGTGGCGGGGTGATGGCCAACGACTTTGACAAGTGGTTTATGAAATTCAACGTCGGCCGCAAAGAGGTCTTCAACTTTCAGACTTCTCTTGTTCTCCATTGTTGTCCAAGACCTCCAATGAGTCACATGGGATCTCAAAATTACGATTCAATTGGTAAACTGTTGGCAATTTTCTTATCCCATTTTGGTAATTGATTTTATCTGCATTTTCTTACTTAATCGCCCCCATCTCTATTTTTGAAGCATCTTCCGCTTTTGAACAATAGTTAAATCTAAACCTGTTAATAGAAAATGTTTTGGAGGCAAATGAAGGTTATAACCAGGAAACTCTTTCAGCGCCGATGAAGCTCCTTTTAATTATCCAGCTTCTATTATTTATATCTGTTACAGATAGTGAATAAACAGCAAATGTTCTTGAGCCACTCTTCACAATCTTTTCACCTAAGACCTGTGTTAGTAAATTAGTTTTCGAAGAAATGTGTTAGGAAAAAAAATCAAGTATTATCTAGTACTGGAGCTACATGGAATTAAGATAAGTATCTTATATATGGTTAGATTGATTGGAATAAATTAAATATTCCTTATTTAAATAGAGTTAACTGTTAGGCATATAGTTTGTTAATCCATGTGACAGTTCCAAGCATTACCTTACTACCACCTAGTTATTATAATTGCTTTTTTTTTTTTTTTTTGCTAACACCTAATTACTATAAATAAACATGGGAATGAGTGTAAAATGTTTATATTTCTTAAATGAATTATTGTAACCTAAATTTGCAAGTTACATAGATTTCCAACATATGTTCTACATAATTAATTAATTAACCATGAATCTAAATTTGCACCATATCCTCTTAACATTTTAACAAAATAAATTCCTGCAAAATATAATGACTGTTCTGTTTGGTCCAAAATACTTTGATTCATAATATAATTCATTTGATTTTGGAAACGAATTAATTCTTTTGCTAATTCTGTCGTAATAATTAATGCTTGGATGTAACTCTTTGTATTTATTATTTTTAATCAACTTTTTTTAAATATAGATAAAGTTATAATTTTTTCTAACTTATTAAGAATCTTCGTGTTATAATTTTTTAGACTATTATGACCTGATTAAAAAAAAGATTAAAAAGGACCTCATTAAAAAATTTTGAAAATGGTAGGAATTTGTAAATTAATTTTTTCAATAATAAGATCATCGAAAAATAACACTTATATCGGTTTTTTCTTATTAGACCTTACCCATAAATCAAAACATTTTTGGTCTCAAGCAACCAAAAAAAATATCTTAACTATTTTGCCACCAAACATTACTCTTATATGTTGGATTGAGTTTCTCACTCTCTCAATTTTATTTTCATAATCTCATATCTACTATTAGATTTTAGGGTTAAAGTACAAAAATACACATATGCTTTACTCCCAGGAGCGTTCAACACTTATACTTTTGTTTAGGAGCGAAAGTACACATCAACTTTCAAAAGTGGAACAAAAATGCCACAAACCGTTAGATTTAACTTGCAATGTGAAAATACCAAAATACCCAGACTAAAAAAAACTCCCCAATTTTATATAAACACAAACCAAAATCTGAAGGCCTAAACGAAATCTCCGACAAGAAGAAAAAGCAGGATTGACCTCCGTCTTCCTCACAATCTAACCATAACATCTCTCAATTCACCTCCGGAATACTCAGCAGATTATGCCTCCATGGTTGTTGATGCTGATACATCTCATGTCCATGGTGGCCTCTGTGGCTCGTTAGCTGCGACATCACTTGATCTACCCTCAGATCCACTATTCTCCTAAAAGCAATGGTCAAGCCATATTTACAAAACCCAAAGCAGAAGCAATGATTAATGAGAAAAGGAACAAAGCAATCAAAACCCCCCAAAAAATTCAGGCTATAGTAACTGATGAATTGAGCCCAAAAAATAGAAGAGAAAAAAGAAGAAAAATAACAAGAGGGATGCGACATCACTTATCCACCCTCAATTCCTTCACCCTCAGATCCACTATTCTCCTAAAAGCAAAGGTCAAGCCATATTTACAAAACCCAAAGCAGATGTAATGATCAATGAGAAAAGGAACAAAGCAATCAAAAGCCCCCCAAAAAAATTTAGGCTACAGTAATCGACAAACCAGAAAATAGAAGAGAAAACAGAAGAAAAATAATAAGAAGAAATAAGTTTAGAGGCTATACTACACACATACAGATTTCAGACATATCAATAACCCCACCCTCTTCTTCGTGACTATCCTCTGACCAAAGCGGCAAACTTTATTTATCGAACCGTTTCGCAACATCGGCATGAGCTTGGTTCGGACGGGTTCGTTATCGGTCTCCAACGCTTGGACCTGGTTCACCACCGGCCTCCGATGTTTGGATCTGTCGAACCTGAGAGATTCGCCATTGGAGAGAGATGAAGACCAGGAGTTAAGAGAGAAAGAGGGGTCAAGAGATTAGGGATGGGGATTTTTTTTTTTGGTAATCAGTAACATTTTGGGATTTTTATGAAAATGGTGTGTGCCACACAAAAAACAACCTCTGTTAATCCAAATTGGTGGTGATAGCATTTTTGGTCCATTTTTAAAAGTTCATATCTATTTTCAATCTTAAGAAAAACATATGATGCTGGATGCTCCTGAGAGTAAAGCATATGTGTATTTTTGAGCCTTAATCCTAGATTTTAAAAAATAAATAGTTTAGATTTAATATTTTATAAAATTATCACTATAAATGTAAAAAAATAAATTTAAACTCTTAAAATTTGATTTATATAGTTAAATAATTACAAGGTGGAAAAAATTAAATAAATTTTAATTTATAAAATATTAAAATATTATAATAATAATAATTTTATAAAATATCAATTCAATGATAAATACTTATACACTCTCAGAGTAGTATGCCATATCAACTATGTACATTTAAAACATAACAACTTAGATAATTTTAAGGGTGATGGTGCAATTTTATAAACAAAATTTATTTTTAGGGACCTCTAAACCAATAAGTTTTGAAATTGACAAAAATATCAATAACTAAATTTCAGGTTATGACCCTATATTTACAAATTTCTCTGTAAACCATCTATACGTGATTTAAGGGTGCAGACAGGAGAGAGAAAATGAATTTAAACCATTTATGCGTGATTTAAAGGTGTCGGTGGAGAGACAGGCGAGAGCGGTTAAATGGAGAGCTTCTCGCATACGCTCCTCTCTCGGACTCGGACTACTCAGTTTCTTCCGCTTCTATCTCTGCTTCGTCTCCAATCTGAACTTGCTTCAGCGGGCGAGAAATCGAGGAAGTGGGGACAAGATTTGAAGAACCACAGTAACTAATTTGAGGGGCTCTGAGATTAACCTAGGTCCGAAAGTGCTGTTAGTACATGGGCGAAGACGCTCGTACAGTGCAGTCTTCCTCTACGGTGTCAGAAACAGATCCGCCGCTCTCACTAACTCCTCCTCATAGCCTCTTTTTTCTATCACCGGCGAGACTTGGGCTGATTACGGTTCGGAGAAACTTACGGAAGACTCGGAGCGAACTGCTTTCAGAAGAGCGGAGAAGAAATACAAACTCTATTACGATAACGCTTCCAAAAAGTACTGTTCATCTATCATTCTTGTTAGCACGCTTATTCTATTCCATGGAGATGATTCATAGCATCAGATTATGATTGCATGTTCAATTCACCGCAGGAAAAAGCAACCGAAACCGGTGGACCTATCGGAGGTCCTCGATTTCAGGACTATTCTTAAATGCCATAAATTAGATGGGGAACTTCCTTCAGGTAACCCCTTCTTGAGGAAAAGTTCAGTTGTCCTGTGTTTTGTTTGGAAAATCGCCCTGGTATGCGTATTTATTTTGGTCATATGATCATTGACTATCTTTTTTCTTTTGTGTGAATCCGTGATAATCATTCACATTTGACCTACACCCTGTTTCTCTGTAGTTCATGGTTGTTATAATGCCTGGAAAATAGTATATTTATATTTAATTGTGCGAGATGATTTTGAATTTAGCTTTTAAAGTTGAGTGTAGAGGAGGCATTTTCATTTTTTGTTTTGACATTGCAGGATTTTATTTTCTTCCTGGAGCATTGAGTGTGGAGGAACAATGTACATTGATAAGGGAAAGCTTAACTGATTTCCCGCAGCCTCCTATCAGAACGAATCACAATGCTATTTACGGGCCTATCCATGAATCATTCAATTCTGCAAAAGAAGAGAAAGTTTTGGCTGAAGACAATTCTCCAATAAGCTCATCTGAATCTAATCCTGATATTATCAGTAGAGTTGGTAAGGAGTGTAAATTTTCTTTAGAAAATGCGGAGTCTGCAAAACAATGCAAATCAGTTTCTGCTTCTGCTTTATTGGGGAAGCTGCGATGGAGTACACTTGGCCTACAATTTCATTGGTCCAAGGTAAGCTTTAACTAACTACATTTTACTCGTTTGTTTTCTCTCTGCCTCTCACCTCCATAACCTAGTTATAGAAATTGATGTGTGAGTGTGTTCTACATACACTTTCCCTATGAGAACTCTAGTTGACTATTGGGTTAGGCAGAGACAATCTGCTACTTCTTGTGGAGAGAGGAACCTTATTTTTAGTCTTGAATGGGATACATACAAGAACTAGTAGTAAAATCCAGCTCATGTTGCTGTGTCCGTGGCCCATTGTCCATCAACCAAAATTCTTTCAGTAAAATTGAATAAATTTCTTAAACTACATTGCAAAATAATTGCTTGATGATTGTGAAGGTCCATTTTTTAAAATTGGTTCTTCATATTTGCAGAAATTGTAGGGATTTAGTCACAGCAGCGGATATTGATATTTCTTTTAGGGTTTCGACTTGGGTGGGGCAGGGTTTAGTTGTCTGCTGTGTAATTAGGAAAACAGTGCTGTAATACATCAGCAGCGTATTTTGACACGAATTTGATGGACAAAACGGGGTAATTTGTCTTTGTGAGGAAGGATCTCATTGTTTCTTGGTTTAGCATCTGTAGGATGGGTGGAATCTAACCGACGCTAGTGGTAATTTTTTGTGTTCTGTTTCTGAAATTTTGTGATCGAATGATTGGTGGCTTCAAATTGAATGGGGGCAGGGGAGATAAGGGGGAATTTGGTTATGGTATGGGTCTTCTTTTATGGCTATATGGCTATTTGTGGACTAGGAAGGCGCTCAATACTTGTTATTGATAAACAAGCATATTATAGCTGTCTAATGGGTGTACTGTCTAATTGACTGTCGAATATAAGTTGTTTTTTCATGTTTCTCGTCAATGACATACTATAGCCACTGGCCTTAAGCCTTAAAAGATACTATAATATGGGCAGATTGCATACTGCTGCTTTATTGAGGCATGGGCAGTAAGCCTCAAATTGTCTTTTTATTTTGTAGCCTCTGAAAAGGAGTTTTGTGGTTATTATGAGCTTTGGTAGTAAAGAATATCATTTGTTTTCTAGAAGGGTTCACAATTTTTTTTGTTGGTTCATGCGTCTTTCTTTTGTCATTGTAGTGGTTGGTATCATCAAGAGGAAGGCCCTGATAAAAGATTTAGCTTCTGCGTATCACACAGAATGCCTTTCATACTGTCAAGAACTATTGGAACTTAAAAAAAAGGGAAGAGGTTAGATGCAATTCCTGTTTTTCAGTTTCGTGTTATTTTATTACTTGTATCTCATTTTGACATATATTGCTATTTCATTTTTGACATTTTCTTCTGGTGACAAGCTTGTCAGTGTGATCATTATCTTTGTTGCTATTATTTTTATGTCATTTAACTCTCAAGCTGCATAGTCCGATAGGAACGAGAAGAACCTGAAGGATAAGAAGTTTGAGAGATCCTATCTGTGGTTTTCCTTCCAAAGCATTCTTAGAAGCAGATTCCTTCTTGTATGTAAACGAACCTGTTGCAGCAAATAGATTTTAGTTTTTCAAAACAATATGTTGGTGAGGATGGATTCACTGGCCGAAGTTTTCTAGTGGTAGTTTAGTCAATGTTTCTTTCTTTTCTCCTTAGTGAAATAATAACACCGCGAGAAGGGGGGGTGCAATAGTAAAATGTATTTAAATGGCTTACTTAGGCTATTTCATGACCAAGGCTTTCAGAATTTAATAAAATGTCAACATTACATAGGCACATTGACATATTTTTCCAGACTAACTTAGGAGATGAATCACCTATTGCAAATGTTATATTTATCAAAAGCCCTTTCATGTTTATAGTGAGGGGCAAGTTCTCATTCCTTTTTGCAACATATGTTATCTACTTATGGATAGAACTTGAGGCAAAAAGTCCGGAAACTTGGAGTGAGATGTTAACAATAGAGAGAAGCTGAAAATTACATTGCTCAGAACTTAAAGTTCACAGTGATATCTTAGGATGGAAAGGGGAACCGATTAATGTAATATAATTGCTATAGTTTTAATAGATTGCCTCACCTTAGTGTTGGTCTTCAAATGAATGTCGCACCATTTTATGGCAGGATATTTTGGTTTTGTCTATATGAATTTCCTGTTTTAGATGGGCTAATTTTGAGTGACAGCTGTGTGATATTGGAAATCAGCATAGATCAAATAGCTAGCGAATGATTCAGTGACAATGAAGCTTTATTGTACAAGACAAAATGAGGACGAAAACATTTAGGATCATACATTTGGAAATGTGAATCAGTGAAAGAAAAATTCTTTTCCTCCAATTTTGAAGGTGTAATAGTGTATGCACCAATACGTTGAAGTCTGGAAATATAACTTTTTGACTAGAGGAGACTGATGAAGATGCTTGCTGGTTCAAACCTAGATAATGTTATCTGAATTGACCAATGTTACTTCTTACTTATTCATGGGGAGATATTATTCAACTATTTCATTGAAAATCTTACTTGGACTACATCATGGTTATGACATGCTTAATTCCTCTAATATGTTTAAGGTTTCCATAGATTTCCAATAAAATAATAAAAGGCTTGTCTATGAGTCTTTGATGTGAGTTGTAATTGTTAAGTTGGTTTTATATGCTATGCTTACACATTTCTTACTATTTGTGATTTACTTTAGCCATTCATTGACTTCAGACCTCCAGAGGATTCAAGAAGGGACATATTGCGGCCCTCCAAACGTGTAAAAAAATTGCGATAAGGTTTTGATGCAACATGATACAAATTGGGATCTGAATATTTCCTTCTTCAAAGTTATCTGAATGTTGATTCTCTATTATTTTAGTTTTCTGTCCAAACGTTATGCTTAAGCATTTGATGGATGGATGTGGATTCAATTGTGTCTTTAATGCCTTATTGGTTATGAAATTGTATGTGTTCTTTCATGTTTATGGGAATTATTTTCCAGTAAATAGTATGCATTTCTTAACTCTGCATGATGCTAGTACGATGGGGGAAAATGGGGCTAGGCCTGATGCTTTGATTGGTTCTTTGCACCCTGTTTTTGAAGTAAGTAAAATTTTGTGCATTAGAATGGCAGTGAAATAAACAGATTTGCATCCTCTCCTCATCGTCTCTCTCCCTTTTTTCTGTTTATTCCATCTTTTTTGGATTAAAAACTGAACCGTTGAGATTTAATATATCTTTTGTCGGAAGAGATTTATTATTTTATAAAATTATATTATAATTCTCATGAGTAAAATTAAGATTCGAAGGCATTCCAATTGTATTGCTACAATTTTTCTAGGCTAGAGTGAAGTCCAATCTTCTAAATGTGTGAAGTTGCAATTGACTGATCCCCATCTTTTTTGCGTATCTGTCTGAGACTGATTCACATATCCGCCCGAGACTGATTCTACATTGGATAATGCAAATTGCTCCTTCATTTGATACATCTTTGAATCACATTTTTGTAGTTACATATAAGATGAATTGCTCAATGGTCCCCTTGTCCATTCTAATTTCAATGGCACCTTAGGAAAGGATGTGAACATGGGTTCGGGAGATCCCATTGAATTTCATTTAGAAGAGTAACTTTATAAAGATTGTATTTATTCATTTATAAGATGAATTTCTTGGGTTTGGTTAGATTATAGTTGAGTTTGATGGCAGTAGTAATAATGTAATATGATGCCTCTGGTTTTAATTTGGTGTTGATGCATGACGAATTTAGGCTTGAACTTGTATGGTTGGGTTGAGGATTAGCATATTATGTTGCTTGCTTTAGTAGTCTCTATAATGAAAGCATATGAGGTCTTAATTTCCTAGTCACTCGATGATATGTGCTTGGTTTTCATGATATACGAACTGTATTTTAATTCTGAAAACTTGAGTTTGCTACAGAGACTTAGTTTCTAAGTTTATAACATCAGTGAAAGGGATTTTAGCATCTGAATGTTTGGTTATTATGAGAATTGAAAAGATTCTTCAGTTCTGAATTTTGTGGTTGCTGTGGAAAAGGTTTTGTAAATGATACCATAAACTTAGAAATAAGTCCCTGCCCATTTTAGTTGTAATCCCATATTTTCAGAACTCAAATTTGAACTTACAAGATTTAATTAGGAAAGTGGGAATGTGATGAATTGTGCATCTTTAGAAATGTTCTTTTGATTGCCTACATAGGCTGAGTACTGTTGGCATTTATGCCTTGACATCATGTTAGAATTGTTGAGAATTAAGCTTGAATTTGAATGGTCATTCGAGGAATAGTATATTGCAACTACATGAATTGTGCATCTTTAGAAATGTTCTTTTGATTGCCTACATAGGCTGAGTACTGTTGGCATTTTTGCCTTGACATCATGTTAGAATTGTTGAGAATTAAGCTTGAATTTGAATGGTCATTCGAGGAATAGTATATTGCAACTACATCTGGTTGCTGGTTAAGTTCTGTCCTAGAGTCGATTAGTCATTTTGGGTGCCTCTTTGATCTTGTTTTCAGCATAATTGTGGGGTTGAAAAATTGCATCATGCGCATTATCCAACTTGCTTTTAAAACTGAGTTTATTTTGAAGAAATTTATTTTGTTCGTGTCTTATGAAGGCTAAGAAGGACACCGTTGGGCTGGCCTTTTGAAGTCTTTCTACATGGAATTCCCCACACATAACATGAGGAGTTGGCTATTCAAGATGCAACTTACTCGGCCCGGTTGTACGCTTTCCTTTCACAGTTTTATATCGTTTTGTTTTTCATTTGATTGGGTTGGATTGATTGCTGTGTGTTTTTCATTTGATTGGGTTGAAATTCCTCACACATAACATGAGGAGTTGGCTATTCAAGATTGTTGTGTGTTTCCTTTGTTTTTCATTTGTTTTCATTTGATTGGGTTGGAAATCTTTCATATTCATTGTTGATTGTGATGGCTAAAATGATTATATTATGAAGGTTAGCTCTAGAAACAAGTAAGGCAAATGCTCTGTGATCATTTAGTCTTCAATTGGATTTTGTGAATATCTCACGAGAGAGTCTCACGAGAGAGACAGCCTTGTTGGAAGGATCTTTGAGCCTATATTTCTAAAAATTGTGTGATTAAACCTCCTACGCTGGTAACTCTTCAGAACTTGTTCTAATTCTCTTTATGGCTACTTTACGCATGTGCGGTTCTTTAAAAGGAGAGAGGCATTCATATTCTAAACCCCTTTTTATCCCAAACACAAGTCACAAATATCATTATCCCTTGCTACCCCTTCGAGCCTATCACTTTTCTTAAATTCCATTATATTGTGGTAAGTTTTTGTGCATGTAAATATATTTCTAAGCATTCTCACTTGTTACTTATTGGATTACATCTTGTGGTATTGTTGCTGTTATTTAACTATGCGTTGGATGACAAATGAGAAAAATAGAAGTTGGCAAAAAAGAGAGAGAGATAAAAGGGAAAAAAATTGTGGCTCCCCTAAAAAGAAAAGGAAAGATAGGGGGGAAAAGAAAAAAAATGCATCCCATAAAATGGGAGAAAGGAGCCATTGAAAAGCAAAGAAAAAAAATATATAACTCCTTAGATGGAAAAAAGGCAAGAAAAAGAAAAAAAAAAAAAGATCAAGAAAGCAAAGAAAAAATGTAGAGAGAAAAAATGAAAAAGGGAAAAGCATCCCACCAAGCTGTCTTGATTAGCAACATTATCACTACTTCATATATTGTATGACAAAATTTTGGGCACTATTTATTTCTTTTTACGTGCATAATACTTACCACCCCCATCATCCATTCCACGTGGCCTATCTCCAACATTACAAGCGGGAAAGACCTCTTGATTTTTGAATGCACATGTAAGTGGTGGTAATAATTAGAATTATTACAAGCCTATGGTAGAGCCTAACCTAGGTTGGTTTGAGAGAAAAACCCCCCATAAAGGTGAGATGAGTGAAACACTTGCATACTTGAGAGACTCTCTCGGTTATATTCTTCTTTCCTAATTGTGTTCATAATTTGATCTCTTAGCATTATTATTCTGTAACTTTTGCTAACTGGGAGGATGTATTTGTTGAACCATCACTTTTATGCTCGAATATGAATGATTTCCTGCTTGTGGGAAGATGTTTAAGGATAGTTTTTGCTTCACATGAGTGCTGAAAGAAAAGGAGTTGAGAAAAAAAAAGGGAAGAAATAGAAAAAAGGAAACTAAAAAAAGAAAAAGAAAAGAAAGAAAGAAACAAGAGAGAGAGAGAAATTTATCAATGATCATTTACCTTTCATTATTTATTAATAATTTGCTTCCCTCTATTTAATTTTTTTTAATTGTTATATAGATTATTTTATATTTTATCATCCTTAATTGTATTGATTAGATTAGTCGTTTGTTTTTCTTTCTTTGATAATATTTTCTGTTTTTTACTGAATGTATTTAACCCTTTATTTGTTTATGATTTAATCTCATCATCCCTTTATTATTTGTTATTTATATTTATATTTTTAAATGAATTTTTTATTCAAAAATAAAGTACATATTATTTATTTTTTTATGAAATTATTTATAATATTTATTTATAATGCATTTAGTATTTATTGTTAATAATTTATCATTTTCACTTGTTTTGCTTAGTTGTTATTTATTTTATTTTCAACTAACAATATTTATTTATTTTACTTATTTATTTATGTATCTTGTTTGTATAATCGGAATTTAATGTGTTTAATTTATTTCTTTTTATTATTTTTATAAATAAAATACAAATTTTTTTGTTGTTATTTATATTTATTTTTATCTTTTAATTTGAATTTTTTATTTCTAAAAAAAATACATGTTATTAATGCATTCAAACATTGTAATTTTTATTAATATTTTATCATTTACAAGTTTACCCAAAAGAAAAAAAAAACTTTTTGTCTATAAATTTTGTCTGTTTAAGGTTTTGCTTATACATGATTTTTTGAAACATTGATTTCAAGTTATCATTGTCACTATGTAATCCCCTTTAGTTTTGTTATTTATATTATTTATTTATGAATAATTATTCTTTAACCAAATCTTTCATTATTTATTAATAATTTATCATTCATGCTTGCTAGTTTTGTTTTTTTTTTTAATTGTTATACTGATTATTTTACATTTTATCATTCTCACTTCTCACTTGTACTAATTAGATTAGTCGTATTTTTTTTTGATAATGTATTTATGTTTTTTATTTAATGTATTGAACCCTTTCTCCTTTATGATTTGTTATTTATATTTATATTTTCACATGAATGTTTTATTGATAAATAAAGTACATATTTAATTTTTTTATGAAATTATGTATATTATTTATTTATAATGCATGTAGTTTTTATTTTCACTTATTTTACTCAGTTGTTATTTATTTTCTTTTTAACTAACCACATTTATTTTAGTTTACTTATTTATTTATGTATCATGTATGTATAATCGAATTTTAATGTGTTTAATTTCTTTCTTTTATTATTATTTAAATAAACTACAATTTTTTTCTTGTTATTTATATTTATTTATATTACTACATATGGATGGTTGTTTTGATTATTTCACCTTTTGCTTTTTTGCTATGGAACTTATCTAAGGGTTTTTTTAGTGTTCTTACCCCTTATTACAAAGAGGATGTGTTACTATTCTGTTGAGGAACTCAATAAAGAAAATGAAAATGGGATTTCAATTTTATTTTATTTAAAGAATATATAGTCTTCTGTTGATTTGCTCCCTGTTTTTTTTTAATACTTACTAGTTATGCTCATTGATGCACTGGACCAATTTCCATGAGAGACTTGAAGATCTAAAACATTATTATCCTAGGGTGAGTGAACACATTATGTAGTGGGCAGACACTATCGTACAGGTCAATATCATATACATATTTAAAGAAGATATATCCTGGTGAGTCTTCGTTGATTTGCTCCCTGGTCCTTTTTAATACTTTCTAGTTATGCTCATTATACTTTATCAATGCACTTTAGATGAATGGACCGATTTCCATGAGAGACTTGAAGATCTTAAACACTATTATCTTAAACTTGATGAGGGTGAGATAACACGTCGGTGGACATCTTGCAGGGGGCAAACACTATTGTCAATATCATAGCGGATATATAGTTTTATTTGTTAGCGCACACATAATTTCATTTCATTCATTTCATTTCTTTTTCTAGTCAGAGGAATGATGTACTACAAGCTTTGAACTTCCCATGCTTTCTAGAATATGCTGGAGAGACAATGGTTAGTTTCCTATTTTGTATGCTATGTTTTCAAATTCAAATCCAAGCCATGTGTTTATGAATGGAATAATATTGTTTTCTATCTTTGGTGGCTACAGGAGGAGGACTGTAGATTTCAGTGGAGATCAGAGAAACTCTTTGAATCATGCCCAAGCTCTGGCTGATTTAAAGTTCACCTATGTTGTTTCATGTCAGATCTATGGTTCTCAAAAAGAAATCAACAAATCCTCAAGACAAAGGCTGCTATAATAATATTCTCAATCTTATGTTAACGTGAGTCAGCACTTAATATAATCATTGGAGAAATGTAAATAGTTGCATAATATATGATGTCCCTGGCATCCACAATAAAAATGCAAGTTTCCATGCAGAGAAATCCAGCTCTTCGCGTAGCTTACATAGATGAAAAAGAAGAGATGGTGGATAAGAAAAATCAGCAAGTTTATGACTCTGTTCTTGTCAAAGGACGGGACAAGGATGATGAAGTATGAGCACAATAATTTAGCCTGATATTTTCTCGTGATTTCTGCTTGATGCAAGTTTTCTAAAAGATATGTGACAAGTCATCATGAAATGGGGAATGAAATTAAGTATTTATGGGCACATCACTTTTCTTTTCTGATAGAACTATGGATCAATCTTGGGAAATATATCACACTAGAGCTTGGTTCTCTCACGGCAATTGGTGAAGGGAAGCCTGAAAACCAAAATCATGCTATCATATTTACACGTGGAGAAGCTTTGCAGACCATAGACACAAATCAGGTGGCTATGTATGGATCACTTTCTGTTCTTATTGTTTACATAAATTTATCTGAAGATTCAAAGTGAATTTGCAGGAAAGCAGAGACTGAGACTGTATCACTGTTTATTCTTTTTGGAAGGCGGGCTATTCGAATTGATATCTATATACTAGACAATGGAGGGTGAGCTGTAGTTTTTTTTTCTTTGTATATTCTCCATTTGTTTCTCCCTTTTTTTCTTATTTTACATGTTAGTAGTTTAACTGAATCAGCCCAACACAGTTAATTTTCGACTGCTTCATTGTTTGGGTATTCTTATATAATCCTGATTTACAGAATAATCAAAGAACTTTATGAAAATGAGAGGAGAGATAAGGAGGATGAAAAGAGAGGGTGGTAGATATAGAAGAAAGGAGGGAGAACCGGTAGTGTTGATAATAAGGAGGATGAAAAGAGAGGGTGGTAGATATAGAAGAAAGGAGGGAGAACCGGTAGTGTTGATAATATACCTAACTAGTAAGCGCCTTATATAGAGTTCAAAGGATAAATTTTTTAAAAAAATGTAAAATGGTAGAGATATATTGACAGAATATTTCAATCCTTATTTCCACTTAAAATTATAGAAAATTAATAAAACAAAACAAAATAATCATGATCTTATTTAAAATCCTTTCTTCTATATGATCATTAATGAGCATTAATTGTCAGGTGCGTGAACCACTTCCTTTGATTGTACATCATCTTCCTATTGCTGACCTTTGGTTTTATCATGGAAGATCTTTAGACTGGCTTTATCCGTGGGTCTTTGTAAGTACCTTCTATATTTGAGTTAAAATACTGATTTTCAGAGTCTTAATGTTAAGAAGTCTTCTCTGTTATATCCTTATGGCCTAAGGTTAAGTATGACTAGAATTGAACATTGGAGTGTTGTTTTGTCGCTAGTCGCTGATGGTGAATAGCCCTTGTCGAATATGATTGTCAGAGAACATGAATTTAAATGCTGGATAGTTATGGATAAATTCACTTTCATCTTTTTTCTATTTCTGAAATTAGTATGGCTGGAAAGAAATTCCAAGCGGGGAGGAAACCTGAATCCAAAGGAACTCATTTCCATTACTAATGGAATTTGGTTTCCACCTAATTATTGAGGAGGCAAGAGGCTGCTATGAAATATGAGAGAGCAACGAAGTAACTTATAGCATGTCTTGTTTGATTATGCATGTCAGAACCAAATTATCTTTATAGTTTGAGGTATATTTCCATACTTGAAGATGCATCCTAACCCTTTATAGTTTGATGTATTGATTTATTTCTCCTTTCTCCTTTATTATTTACTCTCATCCTGCCCCTTAGTATTTGTTATTTATATTTATTGTTTATAAATATTATCTATATTACTTAATTATTCATGCTGCTTATTAATGCCTTATTTCAAATACTGTATAGTTTCTTCCTCAATAATTTAGCATTCATTATTTTTTTTCCTGAAGTTGTCTATTTGTTTTATTTATTATCTTGTTAATGAATTTATTTCCTTATTCTGAATGAATTATTAATTGATTAATTTACTTTTTCATGAGACATGTTATTTGTTTTATAATGAATTGTTAATTGTTTGTTACTTGTTAGTTTTAAATTTAGTACTTGTAAAGTTACTTGAGTGACAATAGTATCTTTGCGAAGGTTAGCTCCATTTTTACCCTTTTCATAATATGATTTGTAGATTTCTGTGTGTAATTTTTATGGCTGGATGTCAAATCTGATGATAATTGTACTATCTAGAGCTATCATAGCAGTGTTCCTGCAAAGGAGCGTAGCTATGTACAGGAGTTGTTTGGTTCCAACAAGATCAGAGTGGTAAGATCATTTTTTTCTATCATAAATTTTGAGGTGTACAAAGGCATTTGAATAATTTTTAAGACTACTTTGCACGTACCTGATTCAAATGATACTTCACTTTGCGGACTGACTAACCTTGTAATTTTTTGTGAAGATTGTTGCAATTGTTGCATTTGGCATGGGATTAGATAAAAGGGATGTTGGAGCTGTAAGTCTCATTACAGTTTGCTTTCTACATTTTTTATACCTACTGACTTCTGTCTGACAGTAAAATTTCACTAGGATTATGTATTCTTGTTATCATGTTCACCCTGGGTTTAGTTGTTTGTTGCTGATAATCATGCACTTAAAAATGCCATTCTGCAAGCATTTTACTTTTTCTGTATTTCATAAATTGGTGCTTAATTGATATGCAAGTGATCTTTCTATATTGGTTCTTGATTCTATACTTGTTTACCTCTGTTCAGGTAATTCATTTCTGTCTGCCAGAAAGTCCTGAGCATTACGTTCAGGTAGATTTCTTATATTCTAATAGCCATAGGTTCTTAGGTTTTGTTAAATAAAATGAATGATAATTTGTAGGAGATTGGATGTGCCAGAGGAGATGAGTGGTTGTCCTTTTGCCACCTATTTTATGATGATGAAACATATTTCAAACTCCGTAGTCTAATGTACAGGTAATATATTCTCTCTCAAGTCTCAACGTCCTTTTGGGCTGTTATTAGCTTGCTGCTATATAATCTTGTTGTTTTTATAGTTATACAGGTTGTGTGGGTGTGTATGTTTATTTATAATTTTATAATTTATTTGATTGTATTTATTTAATTTTGTTATTTTTTTTAATTGTGTCTGTGTTGATAATTTATCATTCATTTGCTAGACTTTGTTTAGTTTTGTTATTTTGTTTATTGTTATACAAATTGTGTGTGTCTTTGTTTGTGTTTGTATGTGTGTGTTTCTCTGTGTTTCTTTATTTTTTTCATTAATTGGCTTGTTGTTATTTAATTTTGTTGTTTTTATAGTTATATAGGTTTTGTGGGTGGGTGAGTTTATTTATAATTTATCATTTATTTGTGTGCATTTATTTAGTTTTGTTATTTTCTTTATTGTGTGTGTTTATTAATAATTTATCATTTGTTTACTAGCCTCTATTTAATTTTGTTATTTTGTTTATTGTTATACAATTTGTGTTTGTGTCTCTGTCTGTCTGTGTTTGTATGTGTGTTTGTCTCTATGTGTTGTGTTAATTTTTTTTACCATTAATTAGCTTTTTTTATTTAATTTTGTTGTTTTTTGATTGTTATACAGGTTGTGTCGGTGTGTGTGTTTACTTATAATTTATAATTTATTTGCTTGCATTTATTTAGTTTTGTTATTTTCTTTATTGTGTGTGTGTGTTTATTAATAATTTATCGTTCATTTACTAGCTTCTATTTAGTTTTGTTATTTTGTTTATTGTTATACAAATTGTGTGTGTTTGTGTTTGTATGCATTGTGTGTCTTTGTGTTTATATGTGTGTGTCTCTCTCCTCGTGTCTGTTAATTTTTTTTATCATTAATTAGCTTCTTGTTATTTAATTTTGTTTTTTTATTGTTATATAAGTTGTGTGTGTCTATTTATAATTTATAATTTATTTGTTTGCATTTATTTAGTTTTGTTATTTTTTTTATTGTGTCTGTGTATTAATAATTTATCATTCATTTGTTGGATTTTGTTTAGTTTATTTATTTTTGTTTATTGTTATATAAATTGTGTGTGTGTCTTTGTTTGTGTTTGTGTGTGACTGTGTGTCTCTCTATGTGTTTGTTTATTTTTTATCATTAATTAGCTTGCTGTTATTTAATTTTGTTGTTTTTATAGTTATACAGGTTTTTTGGGTGGGTTGGTTTATTTATAATTTATCATTTATTTGAGTGCATTTATTTAGTTTTTTTATTTTTTTTATTGTGTGTGTGTTTATTAATCATTTATCATTTATTTGTTGACTTCTTTTTAGTTTTGTTATTTTTTCTATTGTTATACAAATTATGTGTCTATGTCTTTGTTTGTGTTTGTATGTGTTGTGTGTGTCTGTGTTTGTATTTGTGTCTCTCTTTTTAGTCTGTTAATTTTTTATTATTAATTAGCTTGCTTTTATTTAAATTTGTTTATTTATAATTTAGTTTTGTTATGTTTTTTTTTGTGTGTTTATTAATAATTTCTCATTCATTTGCTGGCCTATGTTTAATTTTGTTATTTTGTTTGTTCTTATACAAATTGTGTGTGTATAGAGCCTTTGTTTGTGTTAATATGTGTGTGTTTATTTTTCATCATTAAGTAGCTTGCTTTTATTAATTTTGTTGTTATACAGGTTGTGTGTGTGTGTGTTTATTTATAATTTATCATTCATTTGCATTTATTTATTTATTTTGTGTTTGTGTGAGTGTGAGTGTGTTTGTGTGTGTGTGTGTTTGTGTGTGAGTGTGTGTGTGTGTTTATGTGTTTGTGTGTGTGTGTGTGTTTGTGTGCGTGTGTCTTTGTGTGTGTGTGTGTGCGCCTGTGTGCTTGTGTGGCTGTGTGTGCGTGTTTTTGTGTTCTTGCGTGTGTGTGTGTGTTTTTGTGTTTTTGGGTGTATGTGTTTGCGTGTGTGGGTGTGGGTGTGTGTGTTTGTTTGTGTGTGTGTGTGTGTGTTTGCGTGCATGCGTGTGTGTGTTTATGTGTGTGTGTGTGTGTTTGTGTGTGTGTGTGTGTTTGTGTGTATGTGTGTGTGTTTTTGAGAGTGTGTGTGGTGTGTTTGCGTGTGTGTGTTTTTGTGTTTGTGTGTGCGTTTTTCTGTGCGTCTGTGTTTGTGTATGTGTGTGTATGTGTTTTTGTGTTTGTGTTTGTGTTTGTGTGTTTTTGAGTATGTGTGTGTGTGTGTTTGTATGTGTGTGTGTGTGGTGTGTTTGCGTGTGTGTGTGTGTGTTTTTCTGTGCGTGTGTTTGTGTGTGTGTCTGTATTTGTGTGTGTTTTTGTTTATGTGTGTCTGTTTGTGTGAGTGTGTTTTTTCTGTGTCTGTGTGTATTTTTGTGTGTGTTTGAGTGTGTGTTTGTTTGTTTGTTTTTGTGTGTTTGTGTCTGTGTGTGTTTTGTGTGCGTGTGATTTTGTGTGTGTGTTTATTTGTTTGTTTTTGTGTGTGTTTGTTTGTGTTTGCGTGTGTGTGTGTTTTGCTCTGTGTGTGTTTGTGTGTGTGTGGGTGGGTGTGTTTGTGTTTGGGTGTATGTTTGCATGTGTGTTTTTCTGTGTCTGTG